>CM062061.1:26332500-29022500 GCA_030954485.1 Citrullus mucosospermus | reverse complement strand
TCGTGAGTGATTTCTCGTATGTGTAAAGACGGTTGGGTTTCTTTCTTTTTTCAGGGGCCCAGAACGCTAAAAGGTGGGGGAGCCTCGGCATGGCGTCTTCCGATCGACACGTAGCAGCCTAAACTCAATCTTACAGATTCCAGCGATTATGCCCGTTTTAGCCCTACCGTCCACCCCTATCATCATAATGGAAAGGGGTACTTTTGAGCTGATGGATGTGTAACGGATCAAAGCGACCCTTTAACATGTTTACACCCAACATTCTACTGCTCTCTAAAAGGCCAGCCCATCTAGTTGACTCCACTCTACCCTACCCAATCCAATGGGTTGATATTGGTACCAACATGACGCTAAATTACACCAAGAATCCTCCAAGGGAGACCCTCCCTTGTCAACTCCACCAAACTGCCAAAGAACAAGAAGAAAGTTGCCCCAAGTTGAACCTTCACCCTTTATACAACCAAGATTTTTGCTTTTCCCCGAGTCTTTACAAGACTTCGCCTTTGCAGGATTCGCAAACAAAATTAATGCATTATTTCCAGATTATAAAACGCAGATCTCTGAAAGCCGTTGTAATAGCTTCAGTTTTTTATTCCATTACATTCTGAGTTTTCGACCCTTATTTTGTCATCTAAAAGAGAAGCTTGGTTTTGATTAAAGTAATGACACTAACTTCAATGCAAGAGACCAAGACTTAGAGAGCATTAATTTATGATAAAAGGGATGAAGTTCCCAAAATTTAGGCAGTCAATCCAAAACAAATTAAGTGAGCACAATTCATATAATTAATAAGCCTAAACCAAAATAAGCCAACTTGCATGCCCATTTCCAACCATATTTCCGTGGGCTTGGAGAGAGGAGAATCATATATTATATTTATATTTAAATACAACATATAAGAGAACACTTTAAGAGCAAAGTTGGAAGAAACAAATTACCCAAAGGGAAAAGCATTTAAAAGCAAATGTCAAAATATGATTTAGTTGGATTCAAGGTAACACTGCAGCTATAGATATTACACTCAATTAGGCAGTGGTGGACGAAGAGCCATTTAATAAATAACACTAGCCAACCAGCTCACATCTGTACAAGCTCCTCCCCTTTGCTCGGCCATCTTGCTGGTCTGTTATTGGTTGTCTTCTTCTATACATGAGGTTTTACAAGGCAGAACGAGCTGCAAATAGTTGTAGAGAATATGTTATTTAGTTCCCAAACGGTCTATGATAAATGATCACTTGAAAGTTTAGAATCCTTCCAAACTCACTACCAGGCAAAATCATGGAATGAGTCACAGACTCGATGGCAATTCACATTCGTGATATAATCATCAAGGATGCGTACCTCAGTATGAAATCCTTCCAGAACAGTAGAACGCAAATACTAATGCCGTTAATTACACAAAAATATCAGGAACAAGTTCTGATTTCGACAATCGGAAGAAGATTAAGAAAATATCCTTAACTCGCTCATGTAGGTAGGGTTTTCACCCGAAAAACTATAATTTTGCTTTTAAGAAGCAAAGATATAAGGTAACAGTCTGGAGTTCAGTAGAGGAATCCACAAACGCTAAAATAAGAAGAATAGTCTTCCAACAATTAGACAAGAATTCGAACAGCATCAAGCAAGCAGCAGACAAAAGCGTCCAAAGTAGGAAACTTACCCTTCTCACCGTAAAGCGATATAAACTACAGTTTTGAAAATCACTCCCAAACTTTCCGACTAAACACATTAATCATGATCCCTCCCTCCTCATGCTTTAATTAGGAGTCCATCATATGGGTATACAATGTGCTATCACTGTTCGAGATGATAAATGTGTCTCTCATTACAATATGGAGTGAGAGGAAGACAGTAGAAGACATTACCAGAAGAAAGTAGAAAACTCGACAATCGGAAGAGTGTTAGTTCGTAGAAATTAACCTTCAAGTTAATTCTTTTGTTAAAAATCTCTCAATATATGCATCTAAATAACTTGCAGGGTACAAGAATATAAAATCCAGACTTCATTATAATGGTAGAAACTAATAAGAACGAACCCAGATCAGATGGCAATTATTAGCGAAAGCAGAAAGTTCTCATCCTTCCTCGTGGTCAGGGGAAGCATCACATTCCGCCGACGTAGTCTCAACCTCCGGCTCAAGTGAAGGCAAATGGGGACCTATGATGAAGGTGGTTTGTATTTTTTATAAATAAATAAAAGAGAGAGAGAGAGAGAGAGAGAGAGAGAGAGAGAGAGAGAGAGAGAGACAGAGAGAATACATTTAAAATGAAAATGAAAGGAAAGAAGAGGAATACCATGAATGAAGTAATGAGAAGAGGGCCAACCACGGACGGTAGTGGTAGACAAGGATTGTTCGGGAGAGAGAGGGTTAGCTAAGTTGTGAAGAACGTTGGCAATTGGAGGTAAATGGGAAGTAGAAGGCAGAGGAACCCAATACGAAGCGCCTGGAACGAAGGGGAGCCAATCGGGGGCAGATCGGCGAACGAGGATCCGTTGAATAGCGTCCTCAAGGTTCCGAAGAAGGGGATCGGAGGAAGGAGATTCAGAGAGATCGGTGAGATCGTTGTTATCGGAAGGGGAGGAGAAAGCACGGCGGAAGAGGGAGTGAAAGGGAAATAGAGAACGAGAACGAGGACGGAGGAGATTTAGGGTTAGGGTTAGAGCTTGGGATTTGGATAGAGAAGAGAGAGACATAAGGATTTAGCAGACAAATGGAAGAAGGGAGAAACGGATAGAGAGACCGGCAGTGGGTGAGAATTAGGAATTCCCAATTTAATTTAGTCCTCCGTACTGAATAAATATATAAATAAATAGAGAGAAGGCGGTAGATAGGCGTCAAGGATGAGATGACCCCCTAATGACGTGTCAGATGATTGTGCATCGTAAAGAGGAAGGAAGGAGAGGGACTAAATCGAAAATAATAATTAAATTGGGGCGTGTCCCGCAAGGCAAGTTCGGACCTGAGTTAATTAAGGGAAGGAGAATTTTTTTTTCTTTCTTTTGAGGCATTTTATTTCACCATTAAAATATAGGTTAAAAAATACTAACTATGCCTTGATAGAAGTAACCATTTGATTTCTGAATTTTAGTGTAGCAATTTAGTCTTTGTAGAGTTACAATATAGAAAAAATAATGGGGCTCTATTTAGTTTATCAATTTATTTATGTAAAATATCTTATTAAATTTTAAGACTAATTTTTATCCTAAACAAAGGTTAAGAGTAAATTGTTATAAAATTTAAAAATTAAAAAGAAGAGACAGAGGAGAGGAAGAAAAAAAAAATTGAGCACCTGTTTAGTTTATTGATTTATTTATGTAAAAAATCTTATTAAATTTTAAGACTAATTTTATAATCTTATTAAATTTTAAGACTAATTTTTATCCTGAACGAAGGTTGAGAGTAAATTGTTACAAAATTAAAAGAAGTGATAGAGGAGAGGGGAAGAAAAAAAATATATTGAGCTTTATCAATTTGTTTATGTTAAAAATCTTATTAAATTTCAAGACTAATTTTTATCCTGAATTAAGGTTAAGAGTAAATGGTTACAAAATTAAAAGAAAAGATAAGAGGGGAGAGAAGAAAGAAAAATATTGAGCCCCTATTTAGTTTATCGATTTATTTATGTAAAAAAATTTATTAAATTTAAAGACTAATTTCTATCCTAAAAACTAAATTGTCGGAGTAAATTGTTAAGAAGAGATAGAGAAAGAGGGGAAGAAGAAAAGAAAAATATGGAGTCTCTGGTTTATTAGAAAACTAAATTGTTAGGAAGTAAAGTAAGGAGTAAATTGTTACAAAATTGAAAAAAGAGATAGAGAGGAAGAGGGGGTAGAAGAAAAGAAAAGGAGAGAGGGAGCCGAAGGAGAGAGAGAGAGGAAAAAAAAAAAAGTGACAGTGCGCTGGAGAAGAAGAGAAAAAAAAAAGAAAAAGAAAATCGAGCAGAACAACGTAATTTTACAGAGTCACGAAAGTAAAAGGTTAACTTTTTGATATATATTTTTTAAATTGGGTCATTTGCGCTAGGCTTTTTTAACAATTATTCTAGTAATATAGAATGATGGATGGGCTTTGACATGCCGGCCCAAATACATAAATTGGTGAGACGCATTGGACAAGTGGATTTTAGGGCTAGGGCCATTTCCAAATGTCCAAAATTTGGAGATATATCATTATCAATAGGAAAAACGCATAAAATGGGGGAAATAGTATAGAACAACCAAGAAGTGAGAAAAAAAAAAAAAAAAAAAAAAAATTACCTGGAGGATGCGACTCTACAGTTCTGAATGTGGTTGTTGTTGTTGTTGTTGAAGCGTTTCAGCGGCAGCTTTGGCGGAATCCTCCACCGTTTCCTTCGTCTTTTGGAAGCTCTTGGTAATGGCTTCCTTCACATTCACTCCGCCATCTTCCACTGGCTTTCCTGGTCGGAAACTAAAACCCAAACCCCTTAGTTAGTAAACTAAACTAACAAATTAAACAAATTAGAAACTAAATTAATGGAGATCACTGACTCTATTTTGGGAGGGAAGAGATAGGTGTAAACTTTATTGACAAACTTTCGAAGTTCCTCCCAGTAAGAGCTGGGATTAGGGCTAGCTGCTTCTGCTGATTTCACTGTCTCTGAAAATATGTTATTTGGTGCTTCCTCATTAGCCTTCCCAACACCAACAAGAATAATCAGCATCATCATCCATAATACCAAAACAAAAGCACTCATCTTCATCTCCTTCTTCTCCATTATTGACTGCTAGTGCTGGGTAAATTAGTGCAGGGGGGGTTGGGCTCCTGAATTGGAAAGATGGGGCTTTTAGCTTTTGTGAAGTTCCCCCGAGGATTGCAGGGTGGACACGATACCTACCATTTTCCCTACACGTTTCCATATGGTTTGGGTTTTGGAGCCAACCCGAGTCAACAACTCATCTCTCCTTTCCCTTTTCTTACCTTAATTTTTTTTAGAAAAAACATTAATAATAAATTTGAGTGTAGTCCGACCTACACCTGGAGATGTCCACTTTGCCCCGAACAGAGCAGATATTTCCATTAAGGCAGGGAATGGGGGGAGAGAGGGAAAAAAAAATTGCGCTGTTTAATGATCAAAATGGATATGAAATATTTAATAGATCATTATCTTCTTAAATTTAAAAGTTTTGAGTAATTTCTATTAAAATTCTAATGGTTGACGTAGAATTAATTATATAAAAATTAACAATTTAATTAAAATTTAATAGTGATTTATATTAATTAATCTTTTTTTTAAAAAAAAATCAAACAAGAGAAAGTTTTTCTACTGGAACCTAATTCTGCAAATTTCTCACAGAGAATCTTTGCCCGTGGGTAATTTGACAAGGACGGAGAATAAAATGGAGACCAAGGACAATTTAACAAGGATGGGGAATGAAATGAGGAACAATGCAATCCGATCCCGCAAATTCCCCACAGAAAATTTTCGCCCCCATAGGTAATTTTATAGGGACGGGGAATGAAATGGGGAAAGAGAAAGCCATCACCAACCCCACCCTGTGGACATCTCTACCTACACAATCTAGCACAAATACACCTGATCAAAATTTGCCAAATCGTAATTTAAAAAGAAATCAATTTTTTTATATATTTTCTAATATATAAAAAAGGAGTGAAATTAGGTGCAATCTAAGTTATATCTATTTGCTTTTACATTTTATCTTCATCAATCTTTCTCCATCATCAACATCAACATTCTTACTTTCTCCTTAACGAAACAGAAACCCACTTTCTTTTTCTATTTTTCTTTTTCTTTTTAAATTCCAGCCATAGGAGCCTATTCGATTTTTCTCAAAAAAAATAAAACAAATGTTTTTAAGACTATAAACTAATACTTCAAATTTAAGTGGTAGACAAAATGGTTAGTGGTTGTCGACAAAGTGGTTAATGGTCGTCGGTCTCCACCGACCACTAAGGCTAGAGATCAATGACCAACAACCAAAACCAATGATCACTGATTGAAATCAAGTTCCGAAGATTGGTCTGGTAACCACTAACCAATGACAACCAACTCTATGGCTCAAGATTGAAGACCCACAATGAGCGACCGACAACTATCACCAATGGTAGGTGGTCATCAACAATAGTCACTAGTCCCAGTACTCTACTCTGGTTGAAAATTATCGTACCAAATCAAACTCTAGAAGGTGTTTGGTTCAAGGAGTTGGAGTTGTGAACTTCACTCCTTGTTTGGTCTAAAGAGTTTGTAGACCCCACAATTAAAAAACATGAATTTCATGCTTGATTAACTCCTTGTTCCGTGAATTGACAACTCAACTCTTTGGCCCAAACTTTCCATTACTAACTAATAAAAAAATTGAAGTTCATACAAAATTCCATTCTAATTGATAGACAAACTGGGAAGTAAGTCAAATTCAAGCCAATGTTAGGAATCAGGATTCCGAATTAGAAAGTGTATGGTGGTCTTTCACATCTTACTTGCCAATGATACACACCAAACAGACCAGTACAAGCAAAATCCCAAATTCGCTCAATTCAACTTTCAAGCAGTAGTTCCCTTGCGCAATGAAAATATCCAAGCCGTGAAGTAATGGGGAAAAAAAAGGGGACTATCAATTTCCATATCAATCAAGCTCAACTTCAAGATACCTGCCCGTTCTCCAACTACATTATTATTTTGGGTAATTTCCCCCATCCATCCACACCTGAAGATAAAGATTCAGGTGTAAGCAAAACTAGAGACAGTGGGTTTCGTTTTGGATTCTGTCTATTTCACATATCTTCCACCCGTCCAGTAAGTAAAAGATATTTCTAATAGGAGACAGTTTACGAAATCTCAAATGCAACTTCAATTCAAGAAGCTGAAGAGCATGCATATAAATATATAAAATTCACACAACATTTTCAACCAACTCATCAACAGCTTATTAAGAAATCCCAATATTTCTCCATGCCAATATGTGTACAGCCAGAATCGACCTGTAACACATTAATAATCAAATGCCAGATGCGTTCAAAGGTGGAATAATAGTTGTACTGGCATCCACACAAACAAGATTTGCAACTGTACTTCTAGTTTTGAGTCTTTGACCCTCTCACCATCTAAAAATGATGCCCAAATCTATCTGCACAGCCATACAAAGACTAGTCCATTCAAAGAAATTATAAAATTAAACAATATCACTTACTATATTCAATCACGCCATATCCCATGTCTATACATGTCTTTCTGGAAGAAACCAGTCAACCCATTCCCCGGGAGAAAAACAGGAAGACTTTGAATGCCATATATGCTTTGGATCAAATTGAAAACTTTATCAATTCTAACTTATCAATTCACTGTGCACAAGTACTAGGAGGTAAGCGCACTTTTGACTATAGTAAGAGAACAGGAGACGGGAAGTATTAGATTTGTACTGGCATCCATAATTTCATTCGTGAAAATAAAACAGGATCATTCATAGGAAATAGAGAAGAAGAAATTTTACTTAGTAATTCTGTTAGTAGTTGTGCCAGTACCTTCAGCTTGAGATATAATTCAATTTGAGAATTTGTGTGTTCTAGCTTTCTAGTACAAGGGCATAGACTTTCTAAGTGCTTAGAAAAGTGTTTTCAAGTAGTTAGAAAGTTGATCCAAACATGTTCTAAATAAGCTAGTTCATTGCTAAGGTTAGTTTAAATGACTTTCTATGTACTCAAGGAAAAATGTTTTAATGTATTTAGAAAGTCGACCCTTATATTCTTGGCCCATGTATGATTGATAGCAAACATAATGATCGGGCCAACTTCTAGATGATACCACGAGCTGTAAGCAAAAGGTTGTGTAGGAAAACTACTGGAAAGTACTACAGCAGATGACAATTTATAGAGAACAAACAAATTCAAATATATCAGCCTTTTCTAGGTATGGAATGGAGACTAACATAAACATAAGCGATCACCTCATCGAACAAACGCTTTCATTAAAAGCTGTCAAAATTCAAATATTTTAACTAAAATTTACAATCGTGTCTCGCAAATTCAAAGCCCCTGAAGGAAAAGAAAAAAGAAAAAAAAAAAAACAACTTACGGTATTAAAATACAAATTATCCAAAAACCTAAACTCAAATCCAACTTTCCATGAATTGAATTATACCTTACTTGTCGTAAATTTCGCCACTAACCAACCAGCCAACCAAATCCACTCATAGCCTCCTTCAATACATGCCCCTGCTGTTGTTCAGAATTGATCCTAGTGTACCCAGAACCGCAAAAGCCAAAAGTGGGCTAACATCCAGGGTATCGAAGATTGGAGGAATTATATTCCGGAACAGGTTCAAGTACGGATCACAGAGATCACGAATTGCAGAGAGTGGCTGCCGGTCCCAAGGGATGTTAGGAAACCAACTCAGCAAAACCCTAACCATCAAAACCCCACTGTAAATATCCAGCCACTTAGCTAGCCCTGCAGCCACCACCGTCAAAGGCGTGTTGAGATATCCACTGGGACGATCCCGCAAAGCAGCGAAGAACAAGGAGCCGGCCGGGTGGAAGGCACCGAGCGCAGTACAGGGATTTACGAGACATTGAGGAATCAAAATCGGCCAAACATTCTGAACCAGTTTAACAATTAAGGTCGAAAATGCTAGGGAAACAGAGAGAACGGTAGCAAGTACCCGGGTCGGGCCGGTAAGGAGCGATGCAATCGGCAATTCTTGTGATTGATGGGAAAGTTTTGGTGAATAAGAGGAAGGCGATGAGGAAGCTAAAACCCTAAGGCGAAGATTTGGAGACTTGACAGTGCAGAAAGGGAGGAGGAGCGGCGAAGGTAGTGGGCGGTGGAGCTTCGGCGGGAGGAGGGGCCGTCGAAGAGGGAGAGCTTGAGAAGCGATTAGCGAAGACGCCATAGCTGGGTGTTGTTTGTTTATCGGGAAAATTGTGGCCGCGGAAGCAGGAAAGTGAGGGAAAGATAATGTGGGGTGTTTTGTTTATGCATATGAACTTGGAAACGCACGGAACCAGTAATTTCCACGGCCAATCATATACATTCTATTAATAATAAATCAAATTGATTTAGCAAATATCACATATTTGATTTTTAATGTTAAAAATAAATAAATAAAAATAATATTTTTAAGTTTCTAGTATATTTGGATTGCGAATTTGACAAGGGCAATTGTAACAAAAAGTGAAAACAATATAGTCAAAACGAGAAATGTTTTTTCTTTAATTTTTTAATTTTTTTTTATAGAGGTACATTTATGCTCCTAATATATTCAAGTCGTATTTAGGGTACGATAAAAAATCAAAAAACCAAACCAATCTAAAATTGATATACTACTTTAGTTTTTAGTATAAAATTTGACATTAGTTTTGTATTTGAATAAAAACAAAAAGTATTGATTTGGATCGAATTTTGGTTGGAAACCGAATCAAAACTGAATAGAACTCTTAAAAAAAAAGGTAACATTAAATATAGTTTAGTGATTTAACTAGTATGGTATATATATATTTATTGTTTTTTAAATAAAAAAAAAAAAAAAAAAAAAAAAAAAAAAAAAAAAAGCCAATTCTTAATGGAGCTTATATGTTTTTTAAGAAAGTGTCAAAAAGGGGGGAAATTGCACAAACCACCCTAAATGAGGTTTGTTACAATTACACCCTTAAACTTTTAATTTGATGAATCACTCCTAAACTTTGTTAAGTGTTACAATGAGCCCCTTAGATTAAATATAGGTGACTCACTCATATTTAGGAGAAGGGCAAAATTGTCATGAGACAACGTTTGTTATACTGTTCTTTATTCGTTTTGATTAAGCATATGAAATATGTAGATATCCAAGAGAAAAACAACGATATAAATCTCGATTAGGGTCTATCAATCAGCGGGAGTTAAAAAATTTCTTTCATATGCAATATAGCAAATTATAAGCTTTAATTGGATGATATTGATGCCCACGAACAAAGCACCCATTGCAATGAAAAATAAAATTTGCACACACAACGAAAACAACGTATGTCAAACCAAAAGAAAAGCAATCTTAGCCTCACAAAAATTTAAAATTTTGTTCAAATTCCACATTTACGAAGCCATGATTGGAGAAAGGAGGAGGAGATTTGAATGCAGTTCAATCTCTAGTTCTTGTTTAATTCACCCCCTTGTGGGTGGCGAAATGCTCTATCTTGGCAAAACCGGTGACAATTATTGTGTGTGAGGGCGATTTCTCTTCCAATCGTTTATATATTCTAATTATGCTATCACTACATAGTCCCAAAACACTTTTATTCCATTGCACAAAGTGCTTTCCGCCATTTCCTTCGACAATAAAGCATCTTCCCTTTCCCCTATTTTCAGTAATTCGGTCACATATTCCTCTTCCTCCTTTTTGTAATGCTCGTCCAGATGAGTGAGTAACTTTGTATTTTTATGACAATTTTCCCCTTCTACATACATGTGAGTCCCCAAAATTTAACCTAAGGGGATTATTGCAACATTTAACAAAATCTAGGGGGAGTGATTGATTAAATTAAAAGCTTAGGGATGTAATTAACAAACCCCATACTTTAAGAGTGGTTTGTGCAATTAAAAAAAAAAAATATATATATATATATATATAATATCAATCTCTAAAAAAAAAGACCTAATTTTAATTTAAAATTAGCAAAATTGACAATTTCAAAACAAAAATGGAAATAAAAATTAAAATTTAGAAAAAAAATAAAATGTCAAAAACTGAGAACAAACAAAACCAAATAAAAACTAACCAATTGATTTTGTTTTTTATTGGACATCGATTTGGATATCTTATTTATAAAATCAATTGGTTTGATTTGGTTTGGTTCTTGATGGATCCCAAAACCGAACCTACTCATATCATCATTCATTTATTAAAAAACAAAAACAATTTAAATCTCCCATCAAATTTGGCTCACCTCCATAGAATTTTGTTTCCTGAAATTTGTTGAATTATAATTAGCCTTGAAATGTATTAATTTTGTAGATACAAAATTACGAAATGTATATTTCTTGAGAGATCTAACCGTCCATCTGAAGATAAATTAGGAGGTGGGGTAAAAAAGGGAAAATAAAGTACAAAAAAGGAAGTTAATTGATTTTATTTATTTATTTAATTTAGTTGTCTCTCTAAGAAAGGAGGATTTGTAGAGGATGAGTGGGTTAGAAGATTGAGCAATAATATCCAAAGTGACAGTGATGACGGGAGAGGAAGCAACCTTCTTGGACGCTGAAGCTTTGGGTTTAATAATGGTTTTTTTTTTTTTTTTTTCTTTAATTACGTAGTTCGCACTTTAATGAAATGATAAATGTTTTTAAAGCTTTGATTATCTTACCTGGCTGTTATATATTATACATCCTTTCCTTACAGCTATAGATACCGTGTAAAGTTCATTACTGTTTGTCAACATGTGATGATGTGGACACCATTCTTCTTCTCCCCTTCTCTCTCTCTCTCACTCTATTTTCTCTTCCTTTTATAATAACGATTAAAGGTTCAATTCTAAAAATAAATAATAATAATAATACGCTTTCATGAATTAGGTTTAAATTGTTGCTAATAATTATTGTGATTTCCGGGAGGTTTGGTAATTTTTCAACTTCTTCACCAAGAAAATCCCACCTTTGGCTTTGGGTGAAAATGAAGACAAAAAAGGAAAAGGGAAGAGTTTTCTTTGGAACGACTCTTGGGATTAAAATAAAATTACAACTTTTCAGTTTTTCTTTTAATAATCTCTATTTATATCTCAAAACATTTTGAAAAATATTAAAATTTATACTATTAATTATTTCCATTTAAACTCTAAATTTTTATAATTCAACTCTATATTAGGACCTGTTAAAAAAAAAACTCTATGTTAGGATTTTGTTCTTAAAATCGTTTATGTGTAGTTTTTACCGGTTAAATGCAACTTAATGAAATAGCATAAGTTTCCCATAAGTAAAAAAAAGAAAAAAAAAAGAAAAGTGCATTCTAGGCTCACGGAGAGCATTGAATTAGGTGCAACATTACCCATATATATTCTAGGCTCCCGGTGAGCATTGAATTAGGTGCAGCATTACCCATATATATATATATATTTACTTATTTAGGGAAAAACATGATAAATTTTCTTGCTATTTTGATAGGTTTTTAGAGAAAAATAAGTATCTTTAAATTTTTAGTTTGAATTCAACGGGTGAACATCAAACAATCAATTTTTTGAATGATAATTTGTGCAACTCTTGTAAACTTAATTATGTTCAAATTCGTAAAAGTGAGTTTAGCTCAAAAATTTCTATTACCTCTATCTTTTACTAATAAAAGTATATTCAAATTGACAAATGTTTATCTATAAATTTAAATTTACTTTTAAAATATTTGATTTTTACCAAATTTCAAAAAATATTCACAAAAATCAATATTTTCATTAAAATTTCTGCAAAATTAAACATTTTAATATAATCCTTAATTAACAATGGACAAAACAATGATAAGCTGAAAAATGAGAAGAGAGAGAGAGAGAGAGAGGTGGGATGTCTCCTCCGAGGTGAATAGTTAAATGGGATTGTTGTTTTGCTTGACCTTTATACTCCGTTTGGTGGTTTTTGCCGGGCCAGACAACCTACCAGTTGTTGCGGCTCTTTGAAGAGAGAGAAATTCTTTTTATACACACTCAAAACTCAAACTCACACACACACAGACAGAGAGAGAAAGAGAAAGAGATGACCGTCTGCTATGGAAATGGGATCTCAGTCTCGTCTTCCCAGCTGAATCAGTAGCGCCATTACTTCCACCGATACCTTTGATTCACTCACTCACTTCTCTGTCTCATTCCCCTCTTTGCCTCACAGGTAACTTTCTACTCTTAATCAATCATCCATCCCTTATCCGCATTCTTATTTCTTCTTCTCTTTTTAGATCTTTCCCATTTCCCCACATTTTCGTTACCACTACCTGATGATATTCTGATCTGGGTTTTCGATTTTTATCGTTTTGAGTTGAGTTCTGACTCTAGACGGGTTTATTCAGAAATGGGTTACTTTTGAATTTTTTGTTCAATTGCCATCCGCTTTGGAATCCACCAGTTTCACATTCCCGTAAAGTGGGATACCCTGGTTTTACTGCGTTTCTTTGATTTGAACTCTCTGGATTTCTTCAATTTGAAAAATGTGGTCTGTCGTTATTTCATTATTTTTTTTGGATTTTCTCTTTGAGCTATGGATCTGCTACATCCTTACACTTTTAGATTTGAAGTTGTTGGAGAATTGTCGTTATGGAGGATGAATTAGGAAAATATGTAATTTTAAAAATTTGCGTTCACTGTGAAAAACCTTAGGAGAGATGAAATTTTGCCTCACTCGATCCAGGAGAATGTTTTTGAAGCTGAGTTTTCTTTTGCCCTTGGACTTTTTCAACTACTCAAGTCCTGCTACAAACTTTTATTTTCGGGTGTAAAAAGTTCAAACAAGTGATAACGAGATCTCCCAGTAATTCATAGTCTTTCTTTATTGCTTAATTCTTAGTTGTAATCACTAACTACCTTGTATTGTTTTAATAATTTTTTCCCCCAATTCTTGATGTGCGTACCATTCTTGCCTTGGATTGGAGCAATTTGTTGCCGGAGGCTATCTTATTGACCCATTATCTCTGAAGAAGTGGGTAAAACGATAGTTATCTATAGTGTTCCTTTTTGTGATGTGCAAAAATCATGCTTTTTGTTGTTTCCATTGTTAGAAGAAAAATGTTTAGAAAACTCATTCTTTCTGTTGTTATCACTGATGAAATAGAACTTTGAAGGGTTTCGCCAATGGTTATATACTTTCTATTTTATCTAGCAAGTATAACACCTCTGTAAATATTGGACTTTGTACAATTTTATTGTACTCTATTCTTGTTAAAAAAATGGTAAACAGTTTATGCATCATTATTCTGGAAAGATTTCATATTTTCTTAATGAAATGAACTTCGCTCGCATGCAATTCCATCTGCTTACTGCATTTATGGCCCCGTGCTTTGCTTCTTGTAAATTGAAATGGTTCTCCTACTCTTCTCTCTCTTTCTTATGCTTTTATTTATTTTATTTATTTTTAATTTTATCCATCTCTCTTTCTTATGCTACTGTTTTATTCTTGTAGGACCCCGGACTTCTAGTTTGACCTTTCATTAGTTGCCTTCACAATTTGCTTTGGTCCACCTGAGAGTTTCTTTGAACTAATTGATGGGTTCCAGATTCCCATCTCATCAACTTAGCAATGGCCTCTTTGTCTCGGGGAGGCCAGAGCAGCACAAGGAAAAGACTCCAACGATGAGTTCAGTGGCAATGCCCTACACTGGTGGTGATATTAAGAAGTCTGGAGAACTGGGAAAGATGTTTGATATTCCTATGGAGGGCTCTAAGTCTAGAAAGTCCGGGCCTCTCAACGTTGCTCCTACAAGGACTGGATCCTTTGGAGGGGCTGCGACTCATTCAGGACCCATCATGCCAAATGCAGCTCCCCGAGCGGGCTATACCACCTCTGGTCCTATTTCTTCTGGCATGATGACTAGTTCAACCTCATTCAAGAAGTCCACTTCTGGGCCACTAAACAAACATGGAGAGCCTGTAAAGAAAGTATCTGGCCCTCAATCTGGTGGAGTGACACGCCAAAATTCTGGACCTATTCCTCCAGTTCTTCCTGCTACTGGACTCATCACATCTGGTCCCATTTCTTCTGGTCCACTAAACTCATCTGGGGCACCTAAAAAGACTTCTGGTCCTTTGGAATCAATGGGTTCGATGAAAATAAATGGCCCTTCAATAGCACAGAATCCCGCAGTGACTACCCTTAGCCCAGATGATGAATATTCTTTTGGAAAGAGCTTCCCAAAATTAATATTGTGGTCTGTTATTCTCATATTTGTCATGGGGCTCATTGCTGGTAGTTTTATTCTTGCTGCTGTCCACAATCCTGTTCTTCTCATTGTTATTGTTCTACTCTTTGGAGTAGTTGCTGCAATATTTACTTGGAACAGCTGTTATGGAAAGAGAGCTCTTATTGGTTTCATTTCTCAGTATCCTGATGCTGAACTCCGAACTGCAAAAAATGGGCAATATGTCAAAGTTTCTGGGGTACGTAGCCTAACTAAGTGTGCTTTGATAGTGGTGATAATAGCTAATTACTATTCTTGATAGCAACAGATATTTTCTAAGACAGTGAATGAAATGAAATGCATTTAAGTATTTTGCTTGCTTTTAGTTCATTTAACTTATGGTTAGTGAACTATGAAGTAGGCGTACTTCCTGTTGAGATGTGAATTTTGGGTGACAGTCTATTATAAATATTACCTCCAAGGTTAATCTCTTTTTTCTTTTTTCCTTTTTTCTTTTTCCTATTTTATTTTATGATTATTTTGTTGCACTTTGGAAAGGGGAATTCCTTATTGATGTCACAGTACTTCTCAAACTCTGCAGGTTGTTACATGTGGCAATGTGCCTCTTGAGTCATCCTTCCGTAAGGTTCCCAGATGTGTCTATACATCTACAAGTCTATATGAGTATCGAGGGTGGGGTTCAAAACCAGCAAATCCTGGACATCGTCGATTTACATGGGGATTGAGATCATCAGAGGTAATGTCCACTAGGTGATGGAATACATTTGGTTGTTGACTTTTCTGCATTCCTTGATTTCATATAATGCTAGTCCTTTGTTGTCATCTTGTAAAAAATTGTAGTGTTTTATATTTCTTTTTGGTGAGGTTCTAAAATATATTGAGGATACTTAATACTACTTACAATGCATTCCACAATATTGATGGTTGTCACAATCATAAACACATTGGTTGTGGGGCTTTGAAGATGATTTGGACTTTGAAGCCCCGATGATCCATGGCTGATGAATATAGTTTTCAAATTTTCCCAATTGAAGGTGTTAAAATTCAAGCAGAGCCAATCTGTTGGAATTATCAAATCCACGTAGAGTAAAACTGCAAGTTGTAACACATGGTTTTCTTTGACTAGTTTATTTGATGGAAAATCAACTTTCATCCAGCTGAAGTAAGTTAAAAAAGTATGGGCCAAACAAAAGAGAGCCATAAAATCAGAACAAAAAGAGGCTCCAATTGCTTAAAATAAGAAACAAAGGACAAGTACAAGTTCTCTCTGACCTTTTCTTTTGATAAGAATCTAATTTTGATCTGGACAAGTAAAAGTACAGCAGATATAGCAAGTATGTTTTGGGCTTGTAACTGAGGAGGCGGGTATGGATGATTAGACCAAGGGAGTCTTCATAAAATCTCCACGGAGGAGTATGGCAATGGCAAGTTAAGGAATTCCTGCCATGGTTGGATCTTGCGTTTCTGGAGCACGGCAGTACTGACTTGCCTTGAAATGAGGACATACTCTAACACATTTATTAAATCTTAGTGTGAGAAATGTATTTTTCCCTACATTTCAGATGTTATTTTGGATCTGTTTTCTTGGTATGTATATGATTGGTCAATGATTTGGTAGATAATTACACTTTCTCCTTCTCAAACTGTATTTCCATCTTGGAAAGACTTGGAACAAACTTTTTTTGGGAAGGTTAACAAGAAGTCAGTTTTATCTGAATAATTCGGAAAGAAAAAAAAACCTGGAAAGGTGAAAATCTTTCTTTGGGAGCTCCTGCAAGGGGACATTAACACCCAGGACATGATCCGAGCTAATTTTAGACATGCTACAATTATATGAATGATGATATCCTAATTTTGTAATTCTGTTCTATAATTAAACTTCAAGATCAATATCAATAAATTTTTTTTGTGCTCATTTTTTTGTTCCATAGAGACATGTGGTCGACTTTTACATCTCTGATTTCCAGTCCGGATTGAGAGCATTGGTTAAGACAGGCTATGGTGCTAGGGTGACCCCATATGTTGACGACTCTTTTATTGTTGATGTTAATCCATCAAACAAAGACTTATCACCAGAGTTTGTTCGATGGCTAGGAAGGAGGAATCTTTCAAGTGATGATCGTGTAATGCGATTAAAAGAAGGGTAAACTACTTTTTTTTCTTCTCTTACAATTCAACATCTCTGATGTTACTAGAGGCTTCTATATAATGAATTTTATTCCATTCATTTAGTTTTTACTCGATATTTGATTCTCAAAGAAGAAAATTACCTGTAGACTCCTTGAATAGCCTCAGAGTTCAGTAAACTCATGGTTATGCCCTGCATTTGTTCCCTACCACCGTATTTCAATGGTTTGTTTTGTTCTCTTCTATGATGTTGCCCCTTGCTGTTCCTCTATCTCTTGTTTCTATTCCAACTGAGATATCTTGCATTAGCATCAACTGGCTGACTCAGTTTTGCTTCACCCAATCGTTTACATCATCCCCATGCTAAAAGGGTTTTGCCATCATCAGCTGGTCAGTCGTCAGTCCATCAATTTTAATAGCTTGCAATAAAAACACCCACTTGGGCTCTTTCCTCCTGAATCACAGATATATTGTCTCATGCGCCTGTCAACCCATTTACTTTAGCTTCTTATTCCACTCATTTAAAGTAATTTGGTTAAAATATCATTTTAGTCCCTATACTTTGAGGTTTGTTCAATTTTACGTAGAAATCAAATGTGTTATTAAAAAAGTGGAAAACTTACCAAAAGAATGGTGTGGAAACAAGCATAATTTTCAAAAACAGAAAATAGAAAACAAAATGGTTATCAAACAGACTCATAGTTATTAGCGAGTAAGCAAATTTATATTGTTACAATATTAGTGATGTGGAAATCATAAGTGGGTATTGCTGGCTAGTTTCACATCTTCTGTACATGGCATTCGCTAACAGATTATAAGGTCCATTCAATGATGGAATCATGGAATAGGGAAATTTGGTTCCAGTTTGATAGTTTCAGGTATTATTGTTAAATGTGAAATGATACTTAAGGATAGTGATTATTTAATGAGTGTGTTACTGTATAATCAAATGCAGGTACATAAAGGAGGGTAGCACAGTTAGTGTGATGGGAGTTGTTCAGAGAAATGACAACGTACTTATGATCGTTCCCCCATCTGAACCGTTAACCACAGGATGCCAGTGGGGCAAATTCATTTTTCCAGCTAGCCTTGACGGTATCGTCCTCAGATGCGAGGACTCATCAAAAATCGATGTCATCCCTGTGTAGTTATATGTGAGTAAGAAACGTGTTGAGGTATTACGGTTTTTTGATTTCGATGGTCATGGTGCATCCACTGGACAACCAAAGAAGACATAAGGCATTTTTTTCTGCTCCCCACTTCTCTTCTCTTGGCTTGATGTATAGTTTGTATTCATATTCCCTTTATATCTTTTTAGAGCTTGAAATTATATTGTTGGGTTTGTTTTGGTATGAAAAAGTACAACATTAAATCTTGAGCTGACTGGTAGAATTATGTGAAGTAATGCAAGTATTTTTGGTGTCAGATATTGCTTTTTTCCTTCTATTTGGCAAGTTCTGCTAAGGATTTTTCTGCTATTCTCATTGGAAAGTGCTGTGTTTGGTACTATGCTGACTTTTATTGTGTATACAAAGTTAGAAACTACAAGCAGGATATGAAGAATGATTGAGAGAATATTGAGAAATGCACAAGTTTAGAGCATAGCTTTGTTGAATTTGGGTTGTAAGACTCATTTGAAATAATTCAAAACTTTTTTTTTTCTTTTCCTTCTTTCTAGTTCAACTTCAATCAGTAATGCTGGTTGACTTTAAAATTTTTGTTAACTTGAATGAATTGCATGATATCATGTTGACATTTTGTTTAACAGGATGGTATTCATCATGTTGCTTTCTTTTCTTTAGTTTATTTATTTCCATCATCAGTTTAGTAGGATTAGATAGAATAGAAAATGATGATAAACCTAATGAAGGTTGAGAAAACACATAATTGTTAAATTCATTTAATTTTTACCATTGAAAATAACTTAGAGAGCAAGCATAGAATAACATACTGATTGAATGAACTCTGCATCGTCTTAACCACGAAAACAAATATTGAAGGGAAAAAAATAGTCAAAATTTTTGAAGGGATAACCTGATAAATTGAGTAAATTGGTCAAGACATGCAACTTCAACTAAAAGTTCCAAGGTTTGAATCATCCCCCTAAAATGAAAAAAAAAGAAAAAAAAAAGAAAAAAAATGATAAGCTAAGATAAAATGAAACTACATGAAATATGTGGGGGTTGGAATCTCGAAAATTTTTTTAATTATAAGATAAATAACAACTTACACAATATAAATTATAAACTAATAGTTGTATCAATTTAAATCATGAACTTTCATGAATGTATCACTTTACTCCATTACGTTCTTAGATAAATATTGTAAGAGACTCATAATTCTATCCACTAAATCCTTAAACAACTTTTAATAAATAGATGGTTCATAAATTCATTCTAATTGTAGGAACAATTTTGAAATGTAATATTAAAAGTGGTCTATAGAAGAGTAAACTAGAATGTTTAAGATGCAAAATAAAACATTCTCTCCTGCATGTTATAAATATTAGTTTCATATTCTGTCAAAAAAAAAAATATATATAGTTTCATATCTGAATTGAAAGATTTAGTTAGAATTTTTGAAATTTGAGAAAGAAAAATTAAAACTAATCTATTTATGAGGTCATAAATAGGAAAAAGAAAAAAGAGAAAAAAAAGGAAAAGGAAAAGCCCTAGCTCCATCTTCTTCCTCTCCCTCTTCCTCATAGCCGCCAGCGCCCCCACCTTGTGTGCTCAGTTCTCCTACTCCGGCGACTCTACGAACCAATGTCGACGACCACTTACCTCCGGCGATTGACGCGAGTAGACACCCACGCGAACGCCCATCTCTGTCGTCGACGACGGTCTACGTTCATCCACGAATCTGACTAGTGACGTGATCACCAATTCGAACGGCTGTGTTTCTTCTCCGTTCGAGACTTCTCGCGCTAACAGCAGGTGTTCAACACGTTTCTGACGACTGTGTCTTTCAGCGGCGTTTTTGGCTTGGGGGTAAGCTTTCGACTGCTACCCACACTCCTATTGGCTTCAAACTAGTGTACCCATAACGTTTAAGGTCTAGATCTGCAAGTTTGGCATTTTCAAACACCAACCAGCAAGGTCCGGAGTCTCTTTCGTAAGATTCGGTAAGAATCATTTCTTTAATTTCCTCTTCAAATTGGATTCGAGTGTTTTAATGTTATTCTGAACTCTTGAATCTAATCGATTGTTGTGTTTGGGTCAGTTATGAAGTATTTTTATTAACATTATATCAGCATCAGCATGTCTTGAACTGTTTTGGACTCGATTAGAGTGTGTTACATCAGTTTTTAACATGTGAAGGCTTGCTGTTTGTAGTTTTGGACTAATTCGGACTGATCAATTAAGGTCTATGGTTTTTTCTTGTTGATTTTGGGTTAGACTATTCTTCCTAAATAGTCTCTCGGTGTTGATTAAGGTTTTTGATCTAAGTTCTAACACCTAAACTGTTTTTCTTGTTTAGGCTTTTAGGAACTTGATGTTTGTTCCAGCAAGTGGATTTTGGATTGAGAATTGTAGGGTTGTTGGTCGAGGTAAGTAGTTTTCACATCCCTTCCGAAATATATATGTTGATAAAGATATGTTTTAGCTATTGTGATTTGGTATATATTTGGAAGTATGTTTTATGTGATTTGAGGATCAACGGAAAGTGTTTTATATATTTTTAGTTGATTTTGCAAATGAAAGTATGTAACTGTTTTAATGATAGTTGGACATGTTTCGACTTATTTCAAATTGATAATGTTTTTGTTTTGGTTTTCTTACTTTTGGAAATTATTGAAAAGTTTGAATGGTTTGATTTGATGAAATTTTTATGCTGAAATTGCTAAACGGAATCTAAAGTTTTGTTTCAAATGTTTATGAAAGAATTTTGATGGTTTTGATAAGGGCTATTCGGATAAGCCAATTTTGATTTGGGATTGTATGCTTATTTTGTGGTAGCCAAATGTGGAATTGACGACCTATGATATGTTTGAAACTTATTTGTGTAGTGGTTTGACATTCCTTCGGAATGAAGATTTATTTGTGTGTTACACTCATAAGTAATTGACTTCTATTTTGGTTGATTGCTAATTGACATCTTTGAGTCTCTGCTAAATGAATGAATGATTGGTGTTATCGATAGGTAACCACATATG
Organism: Citrullus mucosospermus; assembly: GCA_030954485.1. Taxonomy (NCBI): domain Eukaryota; kingdom Viridiplantae; phylum Streptophyta; class Magnoliopsida; order Cucurbitales; family Cucurbitaceae; genus Citrullus; species Citrullus mucosospermus. The sequence goes on along the minus strand of CM062061.1, from coordinate 29,001,390 downwards.
TTAGGCTACTTCAACTATGCATCTTTCATGTTCTGTAACTGAAAGTATTGGTTAATTGAAAGCTCTATTGAATGAAAGTATTGATTGATTGAAAGCTCTGTTAAATGAAAGTATTGATTGATAGTTATGTCTGATTGAAAGTATGGACCACTTAAAGGTCTTGTTTTGTTAAAAGTATTGGGGGTTTTGGTTTATTGAAAGACTATTTGAAAGTTATTAACTTGTAACTTTAGTGTTTGAAAGCTTATTTGTTTGAAAGATTTTGGTTTCGAAAGAACCCTTTGTAGAAAGGTTTTAGACCTTTAGTTGAAAGTTTTGCAATGATTTGTAATTTCGTTTGTGCAAGTTTTGAAAGAACATGAATTTCAAAGCTTGATATGGGAATTGCTTATTGAATATCTTTGTACTCATTTTTGTCTCCAAAATGTGTTTAGATGAAGGATCTTGTTCTTGTGATAGTTCTGAAAGAAGTGAAGTTTGGCGTTCTGGTGCAAATTTTCAAAGGACATTTATCTTAGAATTTGATAGTTTGACTTAGAAATTTTTTGTAATAAGTTGCTTCTGCTGAATTGTGTAAGTTGTAAAAGTTTATAATGGTTATGTTCTGCATTTTTTGTTTATTAGTTGTATTGAAACATATGGTATCAAAGCAATGGTTATAAGGTTCGGTAGACACTAGTAATGTAAGGTTAACCAATTGGCATATAAGTTCATGCGATAATATTTTGGAAAATGCAAAACGAACATTGATTTCTTTCTGAATAGCACATTATATGGTTATACAATCATTGTTAAGCTATGTTGTCTTTTTTGGTAGGTGCTTGGTTTGAAATCTTTTTGAAGGCATTTTTTAACATTTAATCTAATTTTTTTAATTTTTAGTATCCGTGAGTGTTTAGGCTATTCTACTTACACCTTGACTAATCTCTCATGGGATAGCTTGCCTAATTCTACAATATTTGAGTGTCAAGAAAACTCATAGGATATTACTTTCTAAAGGCTTTAATATAAAGATTTCTTTTGGAAAGAGCTTTGGTCTCTTTTTGGCTTAAGAGATATTTGGTACTGAAGTGTTAGAAAAGAGAAGTTAATAAGGATTACTTGTAGGAATGCTCTCTAACAACCTTACTTGAACAAGATCTGTTCTATAGGTTGTATAACCGTGTCCTTGAGTTCAAAGGAATGCTCTCTAGCAAAAAGTGGCATGAAATTTTATATCTATGTTCTTGAAGGAAAAGGACTCATAGTGACATTCATAAAAATAGTGTGCTTAATTTGTGATTAGAATAAGGAAACTTTCACCACTCATTTTGAAGGAAAAATTGAATGGATTAAAGAGATTAAAATTCCTGGAACTAAGTAAGAAATTGTTGGAACCAAGTAAGAATGAGTATTTTGATGGTTAAAGGATAAGTTGTTTGTATGTAGGAAAAGAGAGTTAAAGCATAGTTTGGTGGTTCTTGTCTAGGAATTGAACTAATTGTGTGGATTCCTCATGTTTTAAGATTTTACCTTTAGCTTACTGGAAAACCTTGGCTTTTGATGCATTTGGGCATCATTTATTTCTTGCGAAGCTTTTTTGTTTGGTTTGGGGATGCTCTTATAGTGTTCGCTTGGAGATTTTATCTTGGTCAGTTTAAGCTGTGGAGTTTTTATAGTATTTTGGTTTTGTGGCAGCAGGCAAGGCAGTCTGGTTTTGAGATCCTTTTCAACTTTCCTTTGCTTTCAAAGCTTTATGGCATTCAAGGCTCAAGTTTTGTACTTTGCTAGAAGATTGACAGATTTGGAAATTTTTGTTTATTGGTTTTTGTATTAAGGATTGGTCTCCTTTGTATCTTTCATTTTGTTCTTGTTGCTCCTTTTTTATGTTGTATTTTCTCTTTTCTTGTCTGTTTCATTGTAATTTGAGCATTAGACTCATTTCATTAATTTAATGAAAAAATCTTGTTTCCGTTTAAAAAAAAATGTTGGAAAAGAGAGTTTCATAAGAGCCATATTTCAAGAAAAGAATCTTGAGTATTTGTTGGGTCAAAAAGGTTTGAAAATGAGTAATGAAACTCTTGGTTTATGGAGATAATTTTTGTCATGTTAGTTGGACAAGGCAAAAAGTCTAAGTTTATTTAGTTGGTGCTTTGAGTTAATTAAGGATTAGATCAACTTATGAGAAGAGTTCCAAATTGTCCCGTCATTCAATTGGATTCAAGAGGATTCAAGGTAATTTAGCATCATTCTTATCCAGAAAAAGGGTAGTTGAGCATCATCATTAGTGTTAAGTATTGTTGTTCAACTTTTGGTTGTGGACATTGATAGTGTTGGTGCTAAAAAGAAAGCTCTACCAATATTAAGCACATGCTTGAGCATGAGATTGAATTGAATGGTAGACCTAAGGAAGAGGATCATAAAGAGACTACTGTTTTTTTCTTCAAACGTTTCAAGATATCCACTTGCGGGTTCTTCTTTCCAACTAAAGAAGAGATCTTGGCAGCATTGTCACATATGAAATTGAGCACAATTTTACAAAGAAATAACTCGCTTGTTACTCGAGAAGAGATGGGAAGGTCTTGTTTCCTTTAAAGAGACTAAAGTTTTTTTCTTTCAAATGTTCAAGAACTTTTTCAGCATTTAATGGGTCTTCTCTGTGTATCAATGAAAGGTATTGTTTCCTTTAAAAACACATTCAATGGGTCTTCTCAAATATTTTTAAGGACAATTTCCTTCAAATTCTTGTTGGAATTTAGGTGCAAGGGTTTAATGGTGGTGCCGAGTTGGGGAAAAGAGAACAATAGTGAAGGATGAGTGGAGGAGGAAGAAGAGAAGTGGCAGGTTTTAAATTTGTGAAGAGTGGTGGTGGTCTAAGGCTTGTTTGGTCCATGGATTAGGGAATCTTCATCCATCATTCCAATTCCATGGTCAAATCCTTGTGTTTATTGTGAAATCTCCACCTTGAAGCTCGGTCGTTTATTCTTAAGCAACATTTTCACAATGGAGTTTCCACTTTCCAGAAATCTAAACGGAATCTACAGGGTTTAATTTGTTTCTCATCAGGGGAAAAAAAAAGAGGAGGAAGAGAAGTGGTGGGTTTTAAATTTGTGAAGAGTGGTGGTATTTTCCTCCATCATTCCACTTCCATGGTCTACTATAAAATCTCCATCTTCAAGTATGCTTGTTTGATTCTTAAGCAACATTTTCACATTGGAATTTCCAAGTATCTAACCGGAATCTATGGTTTAATGGCAGCATCAGGTTAGGAAAAGAGAATAGCAGTGAAGGATGGGTGGAGGAGGAAGAAGAGAAGTGGTGGGTTTTAAATTTGTGAAGAGTGGCGGTGGTTTAAGGTTTGTTTTGTCCATGGATTGGAGAATCCAGGGCACCCAATCCATGGACACGCATGCTTTGCACACACCTTGTTAGAGTATGTGGTTTGGATATGGGAATAGGCCATTAGCGGCGTCAGAGCTAGGGAGTTCAGACAGCAGTCCATGAGAAAGGCAGGGACGTGAGCTTGGCCGAAAATGAAAAGGAAGAGAGTAAGGAGAAGAAGGGAGAGAGGTGAAGGCACCTCAATAAAAAAAAATAAAATAAAAAAGAATTAATAAAATTAATAAAATTGCCAACTCAACATTACACAACGACTTAAATGCTTGTCATTATCTGTTAATTGACTAACAGTCCAAGAACATTCTAGAGCTATTTCCCAAATGTCGGGGACTAAAATATCAAATATTCATTTTACCTATCTATTTATTTAGGCTAGTCAATTCTAATTATATTGGAACCCCATATAAATTATCTGAACAAATACATCAGTGCGCTTTGGCTATCCATGCTTTAGTTCTCATATTTTCAATAAACTTTACCTGTAGCTCATTATTTAGCTTTCAAGACATTTGTTTTGATTTTCTGGCGCCTGTTTTGTCTCTGGCTCATGCTTAATGTTTTGATTAAAATTGTTTTGAAAATTTTGGTCCTCAGGAGAGACTTGAGTATTACATCAGCTGCTGAGATTTCTGTTGTGTTAATTCCTGTGGATTATTTTGAAGAGGCAAGATGAGTTCCAGAATACCATCTCATCAGCTTAGTAATGGCCTCTACGTATCAGGTAGGCCTGAGCAGCCTAAGGAGAGAACGCCAACTATGAGCTCTGTAGCCATGCCCTATACTGGTGGAGATATCAAAAAATCAGGAGAGCTAGGCAAGATGTTTGATATCCCTGTGGATGGCTCCAAGTCCAAGAAGTCAGGACCTATTACTGGTGGCTCCTTGAGGTCTGGATCTTTCGGAGGTGTTGCATCTCATTCTGGACCTATCATGCCAAATGCTACAACTCGTATGTACACCACCTCAGGCTCTTTGCCTTCTCAAGGCCTTTCTGGTTCAGCTTCGTTGAAAAAGTCAAATTCTGGACCACTGAGCAAGCATGGGGAACCTGTAAAGTTGTCTGGTCCACAGTCTGGTGGTGTAACACCTACTGGTCGTCAAAACTCTGGGCCTCTTCCTCCTGTACTACCTGCTACAGGTCTTATCACATCAGGACCTATTTCTTCAGGCCCTCTAAATTCTTCCGGAGCTCCAAGGAAGGTTTCTGGTCCTTTAGAATCAATGGGTTCCATTAAATTACAGGGTTCTACAGCTCATAGTCATGCTGTAACTACTCTTACTTATGAAGATGATTATTCATTTGCAAAGAACTTCCCAAAGATAGTATTATGGTCATTAATTCTTCTATTTGTGATGGGTTTTATTGCTGGGGGCTTTATTCTTGGAGCTGTCCATAATGCGATCCTCCTCATTGTGGTTGTGGTTCTTTTTGCTGCTGTTTGTACACTTTTCATTTGGAATACTTACTGGGGTAGAAGAGCAATTATGGGTTTCATTGCTCGCTATCCAGATTCCGAACTTAGAACTGCAAAGAATGGACAATTTGTGAAGGTCTCTGGGGTAAGTATGTTTCCTGATATTACTAAAATGTACGTGTTTTGCGTTCTTCTCCCAGTTTAAATATTTACACAGGATTGTGTAGAACATACTGTTTTTCATGACATAACTACATTTATGTGGAACCAACTTCACTGGATTTGGTCTAGGTAATTGTTTCCGAAGTTCACTTATAGATATATTGATTTTTTTCAAAAAGAAGTTTCTGTCAGACTGTGTAGTGTGCACATACAGAACTTTTTGGCTATTGTCATCTTCTGATAGTTCTGATGCATTCAATTGTTAGAGATGCCTTATCTATGCTCATTGTCTAATATGTTGGAGATTGATTACTAACGTATGCTCGTTGACTATTTTTTTTTAAAACTAAATGTCGCGGTTCCTCAAATGGGGGAAAAATCACTTCATCTTGTTATGATGTTACCATCATACTGGTTTATTTGGTTATTGTTAATTTGTTTTGTTCATGTTCTAAAGGTGGTTACCTGTGGTAACGTGCCCCTTGAGTCATCCTTCCAAAAAGTTCCAAGATGTGTATATACATCAACCAGTTTATATGAGTACCGTGGATGGAGTTCCAAAGCTGCCAATCCTACACATCGTCGTTTTACTTGGGGGCTCAGATCATTAGAAGTGAGTGACTGAAGACTCAATTTATTGTTATGGTTGATTAATATTATTATCCTTAGAAGTTAATTTATTGTCTTCCTATACTTTCTCTTGTGTGTTTGGGGTTTTGGAAGGGAGGTTGAGAATTATGGGATATTATGGTCAATTTTTTTATATAATTTTTCTTAGAAATGAGTATTGAGGTTCTTTTTCCAATAAAAGGTATGACTCACTGATTCATTTGGAGTTAACATAGTTCAGTACCATAAAATATTGCCTCACCACATACGTACTGTTTCAAAGTTGTCTATAAATGTCCTCAGCTACTTTGTTGCTTGATTAGAATGTTTAGTTTTGCTATTGAGGCGATTTACAGCTGGATTTTTTTTTTCCTTTTTGCTGTTATTCACAGAGACATGTGGTTGACTTCTACATTTCTGATTTTCAATCTGGATTAAGAGCATTGGTTAAGACTGGTTATGGAGCCAGGGTGACACCTTATGTTGATGATCCAATTGTTATTGATGTTAATCCAGTAAACGAAGAATTATCTCCCAACTTTGTCAGGTGGTTAGGAGAAAGAAATCTTTCAAGTGATGGTCGAGTAATGCATTTAAGAGAAGGGTAATGTACCTATGTTGTTGGCTCTTTGAAATAATACATGCCTGCAGATTTTACTTCACTAATAAAGAAAATTAATAGATATTTTTGTGGACAGTTTTCTTTTCTATTCATTATTTGTTGAAACTTGGCAAAATGAAGAACCAGACCTATGCAAGTGTCAAATAAAATTCCTTAGAGCCTCTGAAGGAAGTCTTGGGTCTCTTTTTTTTTTTTTTTTTTTTTTTTTTTTTTTTTTTGCAAATTAGATTATTAAAAATTTGTTTTAGTTAGTTTTGAGCGTTGTTGCCACAACCTCTGATGATCGCTTCAACCATTGGTACCAGCAATCTTTAGTTATCAATGATCCTATCCTATCCTCCTGCACATACTTGCCGATTGCATATAATTTGCTCAACTCTACCTTGGAGAGTCGTAGTTGTTATTTTATTGTTATTTATTTATTTGAAATTAAACGGTCTGACAAATGATAGCCAGAATCAACACGTTATTCCATTAGTAATTTGTCTTTTCGTTCCCCATGTAGAGTCGATGGTTAAAATTACACTGATTGGATAACGTTAGTCATGTGGTTCTATCTTAGTGAGATGGGGAATATTTTATCCAATAAGATACCAGTTTGAATTAGATTTTCCATCGTATGATCATTCACAATATGCAACCTGCCGCTAAATGCATTCTTCATATGGGTACATAGTGAATTTACGAGCACCTGTTAATTAGTACAATGTTGGAAGAAGAGTTATGTGGCAGGTCTTAATATTTGTTATATGTGCAGATATATCAAGGAAGGAAGCACTGTTAGTGTAATGGGAGTTGTTCAGAGAAACGAAAATGTGCTAATGATTGTCCCTCCGCCTGATCCAATCGCAAGTGGATGTGAATGGAGCAAGTGTATTTTTCCAGCTAGTATTGAAGGTATTGTTTTGCAATGTGAAGACACGTCGAAGAATGATGTGATACCGGTTTAGCATCATGAACTTGCTCGACTCACGTAAGATCTTCTTTCCTCATTTGATATTTGGCTTTGGTAGTAGGTAGGTAGGTAGGTTAGGACTGATGAATTGACAGAGGTTGCGGATGGTTTAAGACGGGAGGGATGGGGTGGTGTTGTTTTTAGTTTTGATGTATAGTTTTTCGAGAGTTTCTTTTCCATGTTTTTGGTTTGGAGAGAAAGGGCATGAGAAAGCTTCTTGTAATAGGGAATGGGGTTGGTTTTGTGTGGAGAATTCAAACTAGTTTAAAGCAGATTGACGACTTAATGTTAAATAGAATGAAAGTGTACTCGTTTTCTGTTGTAATCTCTCCCCTTGGAACATCTTGTTGCCAATACCAGCAACAAAGCAAGACCTGTGTTTCATTTCTCCTTTTTAGTTTGGTTGGTGTGTTCGTGACTTACATGGGTCGAACACTTGTTAGATGCGTATTGGATACTTGTTAGCGCAACAAATGTGTTAAGAAATTCATAAAACACTTGCGAGGTGGATTGAAAAGACACATATATGACAATAATAATAAATTTTGAGTGAAAAACATCAAACCAATTTTTTAAGCATATAAATGCATACACACATTTACTTTGAATTCTTTTCTGGTACAAAAATGATATATATATTTTATAATGCATATTTAAAAAAAAAATTGTGTCCTTAACGATTCCATGTCCTAAAATTAAAAAAAATGTCATCTTGTCATGTCCGAGTTTTTCATCTATATCTGTTTCACTGAGTTAGAATTCACCTTAGTATCCTCACTAATTGTAGTGAGTATGAATTCACCTTAGTATCCTCACTAATTGTAGTGAGTATGGAAAACTTTTTCACCAATCACATTGACCTTTTCAAATGATATCTACGTAATAAAACTACTTAGAAAGCTAATTTTTATATAAAAAATTATTGGAATAAATACAACTTTTTTTCTATTATTTCTCTCTACAGTCACATCTTTTTGTTTTCTCTTTCTTCTTTTTCCTTTATTCGCTCCATCCACTACCACTGTCACGAAGGAGGTGTTCTTTGTAAACGGCGACATCCATGGAAACGAGAAATGAGAGGAAAGAGAGAACATAAGGAAAAAACGAAAAAAAAAAAAAAAAAAAAAAAAGGAAAAAGAAGGAAGGTATAGAGAATAGAAAAAAAATAGTAATAATGAATAAAGTTTGTAAAGTTTGTTATTTTTAATATAAATAATAATAATAAATATGTTTTTGTCACAACAACCCCTTTTAAATATAAAATTAAGCTCACCAAAAGAACTCGAAATTAAATTGGAGTGCTTTGATTTTGTCTTTGTCGATTTGCTCAGGCCTTTTCAAATGATATCTACGTTATATATAATAAAAAATATATATATTAATACATGGATTCTAAAAGACTTTTAGATTCCTAATTTTTATCCTATATTTATCCTTTTAAAATTAAAATTAAAGTTGATTCTTTTGACATTTATTCAGATGTTTTTAACTTATATTTAACCACACCACCATGAGCTATCCCTCGATTGATGATATTTGGATTTGAAAAATTGTTAAAGACTTCCCCACCTCTTTCTCCTTCTTGTGCATGATGATAATTTGAATTTTAATCTAAAATCACTCTAGAATTTGTAAGCTTCATTCGTATCTCCTCGGTTTTTTTTTTTTTTTTTTTTTTTTTTTCTTTCTTTCTTTCTTTCTAAGAAGATAATATATTTAGATGTGATCCCACATCATTTATACTAGGTACATTTTCAAACCTTTGATATTCCTTGGGTTTATATTTAAATCTACAGATTTGAGCCATAAACTGTTATTGGAGTTGTGGCTAAATTAGCAGCTGTGACAACAAAGTTAGCTCAAGAATATTATGAAGATGACAATTGATGTGGAGAGAGTGCACGTTGGGAGATGAGAAATAACCAAAAAAAAAAAAAAAAAAAAAAAAAAAAAAAAAAAAAAAAAAAAAAGGAAAAAAGTCCTCTTTGATCCCTTCAGTTTTAGTTTCCATTTGGTCTCCATGTTTCAAAATGCTACATTTTTAATTTTTAAGTTTTGAGTTTGATTTTAATTTAGTCTCAGGTTTTAAAATATTACTAGTTGTCTGTAATATTTTGCTATTATTTGTAAGTATTTTAAGCAGTTTTGCTATTTAAAATAATTTTCCTTTCAAGATTTACACTTCGGGTTCTTTTCAAATATAACAAAAAGAATCAAAATATTTACAAACATAACATTATTTCAATGTCTATCTGCGATAGATTGCGATAGACTACTATCTGTGACTATCACGATCTATCGCAAATAGATTGTGATATTTTGCTATTAGTTGTAAATATTTTCAGCAATTTTGCCATTGAAAATGATTTTCCTTGCACTTTTAGTCTTAATTGTTTTTACTAAATATTCATTTCAGTCTTTGGTGTTAATGACTATTATTTAATTTTAAAGTATTTTTGTAGTGAAATTTTAAAGTTAATTTTAATAGTGATTTATAAGTAGTGAAATTTAATTACTAATAATTATTTTAATTTTTAATATTAATTAATAAACATTAATGTGAGTATTTAGTAAAAATTTGAGGTTAAAAGTGTAAAACTGTAAACTTAGGGACCAAATCAAATCAAAACTTAAATCTCAAAGTTAAAATTGTAACATTTTGAAATCTAAGAACAAAATTGAAATCAAACTCAAAACATAAGGACTTAAAATGTAGCATTTTGAAAATTAGGCTCTAGTTGATCGAATTCTTGTTTTCTGTTTGTGTTTTTATTTTTTAAGAACTAGAAATAAAAATATATTTGATAACTACTTCTATTTTTTTTTTCGGAAGAAAATGAATAAAAATAAAAATTTGTTTGATAAACGTTTGTCATTTGTTGTTTTTTATATATTTTTTGTCCCTTACTATTTGGGTTTTTCCCCTGTTTCAGAGTTCAAATCTAATTTAGTTATATAGTATAAAAAATAAATAATGTGCACTAAAATGTATAAAGAAGAATTATCAAATGTTTATATGATTAAATATAAATAATCCCGACACAAATTAATAATAATAACACAATTTGTTTCAAAAAAAAAAATAATAATAATAATAACACAATTGTTTCTACGCTTCATACGTGGTCCAAAATTGATATAAAATATTAACTGATTGAAATTATCTCTTAAAAAAACAACAAAATTTATCTATATAACTGATTTGAAGTGTACTAACATTTAATATTCAAAATACAAAATTAAAATATTATACAAATATACATATTGAAAAATTTAAAATTTAAAATAAAAACAATATATAAATATACATTTCCAAATTTAAAATATATATAAATTCAAAACTAATATAATATTATGAAAAATTATTATAAATAGAAAAAATATCAAACTATTTACAATATAGCAAAATTTTACTTTCTATCAATAATAGACCGCGATAGAACCAGATAGACATCCGTGTCTATCTGGTAAAGTGATAAATGTCGGGTCTATCGTGGTCTATCACATATAGAAAGTAAAAATTACTATATTTGTATTTATGTTCAACGGTTTTTTGTTTTTGAAAACATCCCTAATATTATTGTAAAATTGAGGAGAAAAAACACGTGATATAGAGAAATTATAATATTAAAATAAATAAATAACCAAAATTAAAAGTATAGAAAATACAAAAAAAAAAAAAAAAGGATTCTCTTTGATTTTCTCACAAAATGCTCACTAATATGCATCACAACAACATCCACGGAATTTCACTATTTATACGCAATTTGACAATTAGGAGATAGAATTATTTGGATACTAAAAATATTTTGACATTAGACATATAGACAACATGTATTTAAGACACATAGAGTAATGGGAAATAAGATACTTCTTTTAGACACTAAACATTCGACATTAATTTTGTAATATATATATATATATATATATAAATTTACCTCTATTAGAAAAAAAATTAAAATTAAACTAATATATAAATATAATTTATAATAATAAAAAAGAGATTTTAATGTTGTTACAAGAAGAAATTGAACCCAAGACTTGTTGTTGGGTGGGTTAGAACTTGGAAACATGCACATTTTCTACGATCAACGAGGCAAAAATCATGACTCCTTCTAAAAGTCACCCAATAAATATAAAGTGAAATATAGAACTGTACCAATCTCGATAAACTTTTAGAAACAGTTTCTTAAAATTTTAAAATAAATAAACTTTTTTTAAAAAAATTATCAACAATTAGTTTAGTGATAAAAAAAAGATAAGAAAATTAATCGGTGTAAGTAAACTAACTAAACCAGGCTGATAACAAACCCACAAACTAAAAGCTACATCTAAAATCTATTTATCAAAAAGATATATTTTTCCAAGAAAAAAAGAAGTGTGTAAAATGAATGACACAAGGGCTATTGTTAAACTAAAGAAAATTGTGGAAGATGAATAAAGGAAAACTAAACAAAAGGCAATTGCCGAGGAAAAGTTGAAGAAGATGGCGCGGCATTAATGGTGGGTCATATCATATCAAACGTGTTGAAGATCTTCATACAAAACCTCTGTTTCACAGATCTCGTAGCCTGCCTTTTCATTCACCGACGCGCATCAGACATGGCGAGGTCCTCATCGAAGCACGCATCACTCAAGTTGGTGCTAATATGCTTGGCGCTTCTTGGATTTGCTCTCATCGCCGACTATATGTGGGCTTCCTCATCTCGCTTCTCTTATTCCTTGTCCGTTGCATCCAATTGGGCTCCTCCTTACCACTCCCATAGCAGCATAACGCTTCCCACAAACCCACACCCTGCAAATCTCACCAAGGTCAGTTCATCCTCTTTCTCATTTCCCCTTGGTTTTAAGCCTGGATTCGTAAGTAGAATGAAACCTTCCAAAATTTTGGATGTTGATTTGTGTTCTTTTTGTGGGTGGGCTTGAAAAGCTTTCACTCTTGTGCGAAGGATTAGCACTAGCCATCGCATTGCCCTCTTATTTTCCCATTTGGATTCTCCTTCTTCGTCATCATCTTAATATTTTTGCTGATTAAAATTTGATTTGTTTTTTTAGCATTTGAGTGTACCCTTATCCACTCTGGACAATTTGGTACCCATAATTTATTGTGAAGTACATCGTCTTCTTTGTTCAATGAGAAAACGCCGGGAAGATATAGAATTAGAACGTTTAGTCTTCGGATTATATTAGAATTTGAGAGAACAAGCATTACTACTATGTGTGCCTACTCTCATTAGAAAAAAAAATGCCTATGAGTAATGATAAGGAGGTTGAGGAGGAAGTTCTCAAATCTTTATAACCCTGACATCCAGCCTAAACCGTGTATTCAGGGCATTGACTGGTGTCCCATTTCAACGAGGGATGGAGAGGAGTTGGCGGCCCCGTTTACTTGGGAAGAAATTAGAAAAGCATTTTAGAGAGGTGTCCCTTGGCCCGGATGACTTTTCCATGGCTTTCTTCCAAGATAATTGGGATCTTCTTAAGGTTGAGTTGGAAAGAGTCTTTGAATTTTTTTTTTTTGTTGAGAGAGGTATCTTGAATCGTTCTATATTGAAAACCGTTGTTTGCCTTATGCCTAATAAGGAGAATGCCAATAGGGTTAAGGATTTCAGACCTATTAGTCTCATCACTAGTGTTTACAAGATTCTAACTTAGGTCATTGCAAATCGTTTATCGTTTAAGGAAAGTGCTCCCTTTGACCATCTTTGAGGTGCAAGGAGCTTTTATAGCTGGGAGGTAGATTCTTGATCAAACCCTTATTGCTAATATGGCCATTGAGGATTATAGAGCCGAAAGGAAGGAAGAAGTGATCTTTAAAATCGGCTTTGAAAAAACTTATGATCATGTTGATTTGGACTTTTTGGATAGAATGATGGAAAAGAAAATTTCGGGTATAAATGGAGGATGTGGGTTGTGTGAGGAATATGAATTATTCGATCCTCATCAATGGAAACCCAAAGGGTTGATTAAGGCTTCTAGAGGTTTGAGATAGGGCCTAGGGGATCTTTATCTCCTTTCTTGTTTCTTCTGGTCGTGGATGTTTTAAGTCATATCATCCTCAGGGGCCCAAAGTTAGCATTCTTGAGCCTTTTAATATTGGATCCAAGGAGATGGCTTTGCCTCATCTTCAGTTTGCAGATGATATGATGTTCTTTTGCTCTGACAAAGGGGACTCTTTCCTAATTCTAAATCATATTTTGGGGTTCTTTGAGGCATTGTCGTGGCTAAAATTAATAAGAGCAAGTGTCAGATCTTAGGTATCAATTGTGATCAGGAGAAGCCCAATAAATGGGCAAGTTTGATCGGCCGTGAAGTTGGATCATTTCCATCTTGGCCTTCCCCTTGGAGGAAATCCGAGAGCCATCTCTTTTTGGGACTCCCTCGTTGAGATAATTAGGAAAAGATTAGCCTTGTGGAAGAAGCTTTTTTGCCTCCTAAGTTGGTAGACTTACCCTGATCAGATCGATGGTGAGTGGAATTCCTATCTATTTCCTTTTCCTTTTTCATGTGCTAGTTTTGGTTTGTAAGAGCATCGAGATGCTCATGAGAGGCTTTCTCTAGGAAGGGGTGGAGGAAGGGAAAGGGTTTCATCTGTTTAGCTAGGAAGTTGTGGGGGAGACACGTGAACGAGAGGGGTTAGAGCTCGAAAATTTATTATTACCCAACAAAGCTTTGTTGGTTAAATGGCTTTGGCGTTTTGCCCTTGAGCCAAATCCTTGTGGTAAGGATTATTGTGAGTGAGCATGACCCCCATCCCTTTGAATGGGTAGTGAAAGGGGTTAAAGACGCAGACCAGAATCTTTGGAAATATATTTCTCTTGAGCTTCCTTCTTTTCCCCACCTTGTTTGTTGTGTTGTGTGGAAGTTAAGGAAACATATTTTTGGGAAGATCAATAGGTAGGAAATTGACCCCTATCATCTGTGTTTCCTCGGTTATATCATTTGTCTTCCTTTAAAAATTGTCTTGTGTCTAATTTTTGTATGGATGGGGAGCTCTGTGTCCTCCTTTAGTATTTTTCGTTCCTTGTCCAATAAGGAAATGACAGAGGAGGTCTATTTTCTCTCTTTGCTTGATTGAAGAGTTTAACTTTAGGCTTAGGAGACGGGATGTTCGTGTTTGGAGTCCTAATCCTTCAAAGAGCTTTTCTTGTAAGTCTTTCTTTAGGCTTTTATTGAATCCCTCTTCTGCCAACGAGCCAATCTTTGATGTTGTATGGAGGACTACGATTCCAAAGAAGTTAAGTTCTTTACTTGGCAAGTTTTGTTCAGTTGTGTGAACATGATGAATAGGCGTCTAAGACAGATGCCAACGTTAATGGCTCTTTTTTGTTGTATCCTTTGTCAGAAGGTGGAGGAAAATCTGGATCACCTTTTCTGGGAGTGTCATGTGTTAGTTTATGAGTTCTATGTGGAAATGCTTTTTTCAAGAGTTTGATTTCGTGGTAGTTCTTCAGAATGTTTGTGTAGTTCCTTCTCCATTCGCCTTTTAAAGGGAAAGGCTGTTTCTTATGGTTTGTCGGAGTGTGCACTGCGTTGTGGGATCTCTGGGGGAGAGGGACAGTGTTTAGAGGTTAGGATAGGGACCTTAGTGAGGTTTGGTCCTTGGTGAGGTTCCATATTTCTCTTTGGGCTCTGGTCTTGAAAGTTCTTTTTTTTTTTTTTTAAAGTTATTCTCTTCGCAACATCTTACTTGTTGGAAACTCTTTCTTTAGTGGATTTTTTGTGGGCTTGGTTTTTTTTGCATGCTTATATCTTTTCATTTTTTGCAGTTTTTTCTATAAGAACCCCAAAACACTCATTAAAACGAAAAAACTATGTGTGGCAACTACGTGCGATTTATATCCTATGACTATGAGTATAGACTTTGAGTTCACGTTCCTACAAAGAGAGTAAGAGACGCGCACACAAATTTGAACCATCTGAATTTTCTTTTTCAGCAATTAAGGGCGCTTCTATGGTTATTGCAGGGAGAGGCTGCTAAAGGCGGCAAAGATGCTAGTCCCGGGAGAGCCCTGTCAGCAACCTTTGCTGATCTGCCAGCTCCGGAGTTAACGTGGAAGATGATGGCAACTGCTCCTGTGCCTCGCTTGGATGGTGCTGCAATACAGATCAAGAATCTTCTATTCGTATTTGCTGGATATGGCACCATTGATTTAGTGAGAATCTTCCCTTGTTTTCAGTTCTATTGGATTCATGTACAGGGAACAAAAGATTCTCCAACTAGATTCTAAGCTTTTCTTTGTTGAAAATCTGCTCATTAAGTTCCATCTATTATTTTAGCAATTACGAAAATGTGATTTAGTTAAAAGATTGCCTCTGAATCTAGAAAAGCCGTTTGTTTCTTCATTTAATTCTTCTCTGCTGTTGAACGAGAACAAGAGGATTCTGACAGAGCAAAATGATCCGAACTTCTGTAAAACTATTTTATGGGCAGGGGGAGTGGAACCTGTGTCACTCTCCTGTTTGTCATTACAATCAGAAAAATTGCTTAAAAGTAAAATGTGGATTTTTCCGGATATTTTGCAACCTGCTGCCTTATTTTGCTTTACTTGAAGAACTTTTGTATAGTCGGTGTAATTATTGTCAAAACTCTAAAGAACCGATTTTTAGTTTTTAGAAAAATTTAGGTAAAATTTCCGATGGTTGAACAGGAGATTATCCTATAAATTCAGCATATTTGATCCGACTTAATAGGTTTGCTGTGTTTTTATTTCTTATTTTTTCTAATGACTTCGAGGTACATTCAATTGTGGATATTTTCAACAATTTCTAGTCATGTGGGAAGATTTGGCAATGTTAGTATCTGTTAATAGCTCTTATTTTTGTATCTTCTTTCTGTTGGTGGATAATAGGTACATTCACATGTTGATATTTATAATTTTACTGATAATACATGGGGAGGAAGATTTGACATGCCAAAGGAAATGGCACATTCACATTTAGGAATGGCAACTGATGGAAGGTACATTTATGTAGTCACAGGGCAATATGGTCCGCAGTGTCGGGGGCCTACCGCTCGTACATTTGTTCTCGATACTGAGACTAAGCAGTGGCAGGATTTGCCCCCATTACCAGTCCCTAGGTATTTTGCATTTTTATGATGCACATTGTGGTTTTATATGAAGTCATGTACCATTAAATAGTTTCAACATGATGAGACATTTGCAGGTACGCACCAGCAACTCAACTTTGGAGAGGTAGACTCCATGTGATGGGTGGTAGCAAGGAAAACCGGCACACACCTGGTTTGGAGCATTGGAGCCTTGCCGTGAAGGATGGGAAAGCCTTAGAAAAGGAGTGGAGGAGTGAAATACCTATTCCTCGAGGAGGACCTCACAGGTCTTTGTGCTGTCTTTTGTCATGACTAATAATCGGAATTGTGATATACATTTTTCCAGTTTGTTGATGAAGATAAGCCTTGATGAGTTGTTCCTTGGGTGACCAGTTTGGTTTGGTATTTCTTTAATGCATGCTACTCTAGTACTCTGGTCTTTCTCGTAGACCTCAGAAAGATCATAACATTCTTAACTTTTTCGTTCACACTCTAAATGGATTTCTCTTGCATTTTATTAACTATTTTTTGGTTTGTTGCAGGGCATGTATTGTTGTTGATGACCGACTGTATGTTATTGGAGGTCAAGAAGGTGATTTTATGGCAAAACCTGGATCCCCTATTTTCAAATGCTCTCGCAGGAATGAGGTAAGCTCATATTCGACATCTTTGCCTCTTAGTTTTGTCGATATCTCTTTATATAACTCCGTTATTCATTTACTCGTGTATTTGAAAAGTGTGGTCCATTTCTATTGTTAACTTTCTTTACGTCGCAATCACATACCCTTTTCCCCTTTGTCAAACTCCATGAATTTGACATTCACTTGTTATTTTCTATTGGCTTATGTTTCCCCTATTTCATTAATTAATGAAATGTTTCTAAAAATTAAAAAAAAAAAAAAATCCATGAATTTGAGTCTATAAAAAGTGCCATTGACCGGATTGTTTGTACAATTTATTTTGATCTCTACAAAGGATTTTGAGGCTTTTCAATGTGGTTGAGATACCTAGTTGTAATACTGTTTATGGTTGGAAAAAAGGCATTGAACTAAAATGCAGGAAAGAATGTTTTAAACTTTGGTATCGTTATGGCTGATTTAATCTTCTCGGTTGAGTTAGGTGGTTTACAGTGATGTTTATATGCTGGATGACGATATGAAATGGAAAGTGTTGCCATCAATGCCAAAACCAGATTCCCATATTGAATTTGCTTGGGTGGTGGTTAACAATTCAATTGTTATTGTTGGCGGCACGACAGATAAGCATCCTCAAACCAAGAAGATGGTTCTCAATGGAGAAGTATTCCAATTTAATCTGGATTTGCAGGTATCACTTATTTTATGTTCTCCTATGTACTTTACAAATCTAAATACATTTCAGTGGGTACGCACACGCTGATTTTCTTTTTCATCCTCCAACCTGAGTTTTAAAGTGAATAAGACTGGAAGAGTTCATCTTATAACACATTTTTTTCCCTCTCGAAAACCAATTTCATGGAACACTTGAGGGGCAAATTAGAGCAGAAGTTCAAAATCTAACTCTTTAACATAGTTATATATATATTTTTTATCTCAAAGAGAGGGACGTCTTCCTTCTATGCACTTCCCTTGTTTATGCTCTATGACTGCATACACAGAGAAACTTGAGTGACACTATGCTGTTGGCTTCACACATGAGGTTGAATTAGACTTTCATTTCAATTTAATTGAATAATTCATTTTCTAAACTAAATTGATTAGTTAAAAGCTAAAATAAACCAATAGTGTTAAAGACGAAAACATTAAAGAATGGTGAAGCCAAAGGACTAGAGTTGAGCATTTACATGAGTTACGTTTTTGTTGAAATTTCTGTTGCAGCAATGGTCAGTGATAGGGAAGCTTCCATTCCGTGTGAAAACGACGCTGGTTGGATATTGGGACGGATGGCTGTACTTCACGTCTGGACAACGAGATAAAGGACCCTACGATCCCTCCCCTAAGAAGGTGATTGGTGAAATGTGGAGAACAAAATTGAAACTCATCTTATGACATATCTTTCTATTTTCAACAGTCTCCAGCCACCTATTTGATATATTTTTTTTTTTTGTCGCAACTGCTTCGGCAACTCCGTTTTGGCTGTGCCTTTCTTGTAGAGCGTAGAGGTTAATCGAGAAGAAAAGAGAATTCCCTTTCTTACTGTTAGATGTATTCTCTCTGACTAAAGATTGTGTTGCTCCCATTGTATACAGAAATAGAAATATTGTACAACTTCCCATTTAGATGGGAAAATCTCTTTTGTTTATTGTGAAGTTTTCATACCATTTCATTGATCCTGCACAAGCTGCTCCTTAGTTCTCTTACTATAATAACACTACATAATGCAACGTTGGGACAGGGGTGGAGATTCCCCGTCAGGGAAACGGGTCCCCGCGTTCCCCATTTTCCCCTCCACGAGAGAAAGCGAGAGCGAGAGTGAGAGCGTGAGAGAGAGCGAGAGAGATATTGAGATAGAGTGATTTCGTGAGGAAAGGATGAGAGCGAGAGCGATTGTGAGCGAGAGTCACTATATATATATATATATATATATATATATATATATATATATATATATATATCAGGTTGGGGTCGAGGAGCATCAGAATCAGGGTCAGGGTCGAGGCGGGCATACCCTCCCCGTCCCCGGAGATTAGAAAAAGGTCCCTAGTTTGACCCCATCCTCGGTCAAATTGGGAATTCCCTGACTCGACCCCACGGGTATTTTTTCCCAACCTCAGCAACGTTTACCAATTTGTAATGAAAATGAGTATAATCAGAATGTGATTTAATTGATAGATGAATTGTAATAGGCTTGAATTACAAACATAATTGGATTGTTTTTTATCGTGTTTACTTAGAATTATGAATCTATCACATTTTACTTTTACTGTTACCATTACCATTACTACTTGACCAACAATAACAATAATAGTAAAGGAAAAGACAACAATAAATGTGATAGATTCATAATTTTCATATTGTTATAGTAACAATATTTGTAATGGCAACAATAATAGTGAGTCCCACGTAATTTTTAACTACAATTAGAATGTGTGATTGATTACAAATTTGTAGATAGATTCCACAGTTCATTATATGGGTAAACAACAACAAACCTAATCAATTAGGACCTACTTTTTACTTTACCATTAATAGGTTATGTCTCAATTTGGTGTGAACATCACCTTAGTGGAAGCCCAATTTGAATGGTAAAGATGATGCAATAGCTTTCCAATAAATCCCACTTATTGAATTGTAGCATTGTGTGAATTTCTATTGCTAGTAAACGTTCATAAAACATAAAGAGTTCAAATGCAAATAGCTGACTTGCCTAACCAGTTGCTTAAACTAAATTACTTTCAAACTTCCATTTGACTATAATATATCAACCCTTTTTTTCTCCAATTAAAACCCTTCAATTATCAATAAATAAATCAATTTACACATTCTATTAAGATTACCTTTAAAATCGTTAATGCATCAATTCTTACACATGTATATATGTCTTTAAGTATTAAAATTGATATATGAATATTAAAATTAATGCATGAACAAATTTTAAAGCAAATCTTACAAAAGAGTCCAAATTAATTAACTTATAAAAGTTTAGAGACTTAATTGATAAAATTATAGATCTCTTCCAAACAAAATCTAAGAAATTGTACAAAATTGAATCTAAGAAATTGAACAAAATTGATAAATTTCTAAACTATTTTCCCTTAAATGTAATACAGTAGCCCATATAGATATTAGAAGTTACTTTATTTATTGAGTAATACATGGGTACAAACTTAACTTACACCTATCTTCGTACACTATTTCATCTACAAGGAAAAAGAATAATATATATATATATATATATTAAAATCAACATGCTTATTTATCTTCATCTACTTTGAAACCATTATAAGTTACTTTGTCAGCAAATGATTAATCGACATGCAGTTTATAAGTACGAAAAACCATGAATTATTGGATGGCATAGGTCAATTCTGGCCGTGTGTATAAGCAAAACCGAACTCAATGGAGTAAATAATTTAACAAAGCTTCGCAATCCTCCCTATTATTTCAATCAAACAAAAATTGAGAAGATAAAACTACGATCAGGATGTGTAGTAAAGCTCTCAAAGTGTAGTAAATGCACCGACAATATAGAAGAAATGTTAAAAATTGATAAATGAAAATCCTCAAAGGATTTAGGAGAAAGTATCTGACATAAACAAAGTATACGCTGCTTAAATGTTTCTACTTCCAGTGATTGGACTAACTTTGTGAACTTAGTTTCTACATCCAGTGATTGGACAAAACAAGAATCAATGACAACAAAATTGTTCCTCATCTAATTCATTCTCCTGATAAGCTCATTGATATAATTCTCCCGATTACCAGCATCTCCCCCTTCAACATAGTGATTCCTCTTCTTTTCCAACCCACCCAAAGGTGCCTTCAACTTAAATGGCCATAGGAAGTTATTTGCCTCCTTAAAGTGAGGTCCAACGGTCATGATCTCGTGGACGAGATCTTCCATGCAGATAATGCCGTATTTACCCAGAGCCTTCATTTAATGTGAGAATGTAAGAAAACTAACCATTACAACTTAGCAGAGAGTAAGAGCGGGGGAAAGAGAGATACCTGCTCCACAATTGAGTTGTCAGTCAATGCTACTCTCCGTTTGTTTAGCTTCCCATAACCCCTCTTGTAAATGAGTTCTTTAACGCTTTTCAAATTGGGGTAGCTGCAAAAGTCTCATTAATATATCAAACAGTCTATCATGGAGGAAGAAAGTTTTAAGAAACAAAATCTGTACAACGAAAAATACCCATAGGTTACATAAGGCTCAACCCTGTGCAGCATATTCAATGTTGCTTTATTAACTTTGAGGAAGACACCGTTGAAAATCTGTAACAAAAAAGGCAATTATCGTACAAACGACAACTACCAACTATACGGAACTAACTTAACCATGTTATAATTTGATATTGTACCTGCCTCAAACGCAGCAGCTGCAATATCTTTTTCGTCTTTGGGTGCATGGCATTGATACTGATAGTTCAACAAATTGAGACATCAGAACATAATATCATGTATAACACAGTAAATCAATTCACTAAAAAAAAGACATACCCACGGATGCGAGTGATAAACAATAACTTAGCCTCAGGGTCGACATAAAACCCTCCTTTTAATTTTGCTTCACGCTTCAGTCTAATGAGCTCTTTTTCCTAATCGAACCCGAAAAAACCAAATGTAAATGCCATACAAAGAAACATTCAACCTAAGCGATTCTAACAAAATAAAATAAGTAAAAAAGAGGTTAAATGAGTACCTGCTCTTCATACTCCTTTGAATATAGCTTAGCTCTGTTGTAAATCAATTTACGATTCTCTGCATTCTTGTTTTTGGCCGCTTCAAGTTCTTGCTGCTTTGACAATGTCCATTCTTCATTCCTCTTCCTCTTCTTCAAGACTGACTCCGGAATCAATGCCTTGACTTCTTCACCCATAACTAAGAAAACATATATTGGACAAGCTAATCAACTTCCAACGAAATATGATATTCCAAATCACTTTCTCGCTTATGCTCAATAAAATACTGATGTCATTATTGAATTTATACATTGGTTGCATGAACTGATTTTCAATAACCAATGTCAAGGAAAAGAAGAAATAAAAACTGCAAACACCTATTGAACGTATTGATACACATATAACCAATGGTTAATATTACAAACTCTATACTTGCCAACATTTCAAAATGAACACCAATTATTTTGTCGATTCTGAAAAACGAAAAAGTAATAGAACCCATATTTTCTTCTCTTCTGTCAGGCTAACTGCACACATCCAGAATCACGTTCCTAAAAGTCCATTATTCAAAATGAACTAAAAAATCCTTGTAAAAACAATTAAAAAGAATTGAACCACATTAGCCACGAGGGCAATACAAAACTAGAGCTCAAATTCCAAATGCATAGAATATTATCATCAGAAATCCATTTAGAAACAATGGAAAAGGTATTGTAAACCACAGTGAAATCGAATTGATAAAAGATGAATAAAGACGGAATAAAGTCGAAGTAGAGAGAGAGAGAGAGAGAGAGAGAGAGAGAGAGAGAGAAGTACTAACTGGCCACAGAGCTGCTTCTGATTACGTGCAGGTTGAAGCAAGGTGAGACTAGGGTTTACTCCGGCCGGGCAGAGAAGAAAAGTGAAGAAATTACGGCTATATAAGGATTGGGCGGATATGGGCCTCGGCGATCCAACTTTTGGATGTTTAAGGCCCAAAGTACTCAAAATAAGTACTGGCCCATTAAAACCCTCTATTAGGCCCTTAGTTGTACCAACTACCAAGCAATGCCATGCTCTGCCAACCGTCATGACCAAACATGTTAGAATTAAATCATAAATTTAGTCTATTCAATTTTTATACTTTTTAGAGAGTGTACAATAGATCCATATTCATTTTTACTTGGTTTTCCATTTTTAAAAAATTGATTAATATGTATTTAAACATGAGTAATACTTGAATGCATTAATCTTTATGCATCCCACACTCTCATCACACATAAAGAGAAAAAAAAAGTTTAAAAACATTTTTGGTTCATGAAAGTAATAATTTGGTCCATAAACTTTAGTTTGTAACGATTTCGTCTTTATACTTTCAATTACGTAACAATTTAGTCCCTGAATTTCAGTATGTAACAATTTAATCCTTATACTTTAAAATTTGTAATAATGTAGTCCCCAGCGTAGAAAAAAATCATCAAAATTATATCACAATTTTTATTATTTTATGATGTAAACTATGACTTTAGTAAAAATATTGAGTCTCTAATTAGTTTATCGGTTTATTTATGTGAGAGAAATCTTATTAAATTTTAACACCAATTTCTACAATAAAGACTAAATTGTTACATAGTAAAGTCCAGAGACTAAATCGTTACAAATCAAAGTTTAGAGACTAGATCATACTTTCATAAGAGTTTAGAAAGTAATAGTGATTTTTAACTTAAAAATAAAATAATTCTGAAAATAAGTAAAAATAATTTACCATATAATAAATTATGATTAAATAATTTGATCAAATATATAAAGATAAGCGCAAGGTGTATTTAAGTATTTTTCTTAAAATATTCAACTTTGACTACTTAGCTTAGTTTGAAATTCACTTTACGTGTTAAGTGAATTGAAAAGGACTTAAATTTGAAGAACTCGGTAGATATTTTAAAAGAGTTTAAAGGCTTTTCGGACCCAACATAAAAACGTAGACAACAAAAAAAATTCATAGTTTTGGACTCAAGTTGTAATTAATATTCATAGTATTCCAATTGAATAATGCAATCACAACGACCCGACGTGTTCACACTTTCGTGGCCCACACTGAATTTCCTTTTGAATAATGGCGAAATTTCCATCATTTGTCCTCACTTCTCTCACATTAATTTTGTCACTCAAAATCAAATTTCAGCTGCAAGTTCGAAGAAATTATGGAGACAATTTTCAGGAAATTAACTAGCAATTTTTCAACAATTTTCCATATTACTAGACTTTCATTTCTACCTAATTTCCATGCCTATTTAAGTATTTATAGCACTTTGAACCTCATTGGATTTCCACCATCACCATAACAACAATAACCAATCAATCCTTTTCTCTTCCACAACCTCCTCCACTTCTCTTCTACCTTCAATCACCATGCCTTCTTGGCTTTCTTATGCAGTTGCTTGGATTGCCACTATGGCCCTTCTCCTCCTCTCCCGCCGCCTCCGCCGCCGCAAGCTCAATCTCCCACCCGGACCGAAGCCATGGCCCTTGATCGGAAATCTGGATTTAATTGGGTCTCTGCCCCACCAATCCATTCATCAGCTCTCCAAAAAATACGGCCCCATTATGCATCTTCGTTTCGGGTCATTCCCTGTTGTGGTCGGATCCTCTGTTGAGATGGCTAAGATTATCCTCAAAACCCATGATCTCAACTTCGTGTCCCGCCCCAAAACCGCCGCCGGAAAGTACACCACCTATAACTATTCCGACATTACTTGGTCGCAATACGGCCCTTATTGGCGCCAAGCTCGCAAGATGTGTTTGATGGAGCTTTTCAGTGCTAGACGACTTGATTCTTATGAGTATATACGCAAGGAAGAAATGAATGCTCTGCTTAAAGATCTTTACAACTCTTGTGGTGAAGTGATGAAGCTTAAAGATCACTTGTCTACAGTGAGTTTGAATGTAATAAGTCGGATGGTGTTGGGAAAGAAGTATACGGATGAGTCAGAAAACGCCATTGTTAGTCCAGATGAGTTCAAGAAAATGTTGGATGAGTTGTTCTTGCTGAGTGGTGTGCTTAACATTGGGGATTCGATTCCATGGATTGATTTCTTGGATTTGCAAGGGTATGTGAAGAGAATGAAGGCGTTGAGCAAGAAGTTTGATAGGTTTCTTGAACATGTGTTGGATGAACATAATGAAAGGAGAAAGGGAGTTAAGGATTATGTTGCTAAGGATATGGTGGATGTTTTGTTGCAGTTGGCCGATGATCCCGATCTTGAAGTCAAACTTGAAAGACATGGAGTCAAGGCGTTTACTCAGGTTAGTTGCTTTCCTTTTGAAATAAGAACAATGATTAGTCACATAATTCCATATTTTTCATTTTTATTAAAAAGAAAAAAAACATATTTTTTTTTTTTATAGAAAAACACAAAATTACAGCGTCACATTTTTTTATTGGACAGCTCCCTAGGTTGCACCTATCTCTTTGGGATATAGAGACATAGATGCAACCCAAGGGGCACCTAAGTATTTTCCTTAAAATACTATCAAGACAATATTGGTACATGTTTACGTATGTCACTCTTATTATACATATAAATAATAAATTAAAATATTTCAAAAATGAAGTGAGAAGAATTTGTTAGATGACAAATTATAATTGGACAATTTGATAGAATTCACAAAGATAAGTGCAACCCGAAATTCATCTAAATATTTTGTTCTAATATTAATTGCTCAACAATCTTGGAGTTTTTCAAATAGTCATCTTTTTAAAATCTATCCTAGTTGTTAAATTGTAGTTGCACCTAAGTCTCATGCTTCCCCTTCCTCTAAGCAAATAATAAATAAATAAATTGTCATGTGGTAATTTTTAATTGAGTGTAACAAGGGTTACACAATAGATGGATGCAGGCTGCACCTAAGTTTTTCATTATAGTTTGCCACCTCTTAAACTCTTTTCTCTCTCTCTTTTTTGTTAATGTTTTTCTAATTGTTTTTAATGTGTGATTGAAGTGAGCTACAAAAATATAAATGCAGTCTACAATGCTAAATTAACCTCTAAACTTTTTTTTAAAAAAAAGGAAGAAAAAAGAAAAATCATATATATATATATATATAACAAAGTGACAAGTGGAGGTTACTAAGAAGGGAATAACATATACTTCTTCTCTTTCTATACACAAGTTGTTGTACTAAAAGAAACCTTGACATTTCATAAAAATTTCAAAATTAATAGTAATTCTTAGAATATTACACAAAAATTGAGACTTGAAAAGCTATTATGCAGCTGACTTGAAACAAAATTGGGCCACACTTCTTTTGGGTCACAATTTCTTGAAAAGAAAATTGAATGGATTTCTACGACAGCATATGATTACTTTCAAAATAAGTTAGTCCCATTTTCCACAAATGAGTAATTCATAATAATAAACACTATGTTTTTTGAACTTGTAGGACCTTATAGCAGGTGGAACAGAGAGCTCAGCAGTGACAGTAGAATGGGCAATGTCAGAGCTTTTGAAAAAGCCAGAGATATTCGACAAGGCAATTGAAGAGCTTGACAGAGTGATAGGAAGGGAAAGATGGGTAGAAGAGAAGGATATTGTTAATTTGCCATACATTGATGCAATTGCAAAAGAGACGATGAGGCTACACCCTGTAGCTCCAATGTTAGTGCCTAGAATGTGTAGAGAGGATTGCCAAATTGCAGGTTATGACATAGCCAAAGGCACCAGAATTTTCGTGAATGTATGGACCATTGGGAGAGACCCAACAGTGTGGGAAAATCCATATGAATTTAACCCAGAAAGGTTCATTGGAAAGAACATTGATGTGAAAGGCCAAGACTTTGAGCTTCTGCCATTTGGGTCTGGAAGGAGGATGTGCCCTGGCTATAGTCTTGGCTTAAAGGTTATTCAGTCAAGTCTGGCTAATTTATTGCATGGATTTTCTTGGAAATTGCCTGGGGGTATGAAGAAGGAAGATTTGAACATGGATGAAGTGTTTGGTCTCTCAACTCCTAAGAAATTCCCTCTTGATGTTGTGGCAGAGCCTAGGCTTCCTCCTCTTCTTTACTCCATATAAGCAAGCTCCAATATTTAAAAGCAAGGGAATTGCTCTAGTTTCTATTGGTCTAGTCTACTAAGTCTTAAGAATAATTCAAATGAAAGAGATATCATATGGTTGGCAATGTCAAATCTAGTAAATATAGTGAAATGTGAGTTTGAAGTTGAACTCTATTTCCCATTTTGCTTTTTGTTGAGTTAGTTTGTTAAGTTGGTGATATATATATGTGTGTATTGTTACAATTAATCTGTCAGTTTTACATTTATGTTTTTTAGTTATATACACAAGTGTTATGTGGTTGATCGCATTATTCAACTAGAAAAATTTTAATTTTTGTGATCATTCGAAAATTATTACTTTTTAGTTAAATTGGTTAGAGGACTTTCGGGATACATAATTAAAAATATTTAGAATATAAATTTGTAAATGAATATACATTTAATTAATTTTAAAGTAAGAAAAGAGATATGGACTAAAACTATATATATGTGTTAATTGGTTAATTTATAATAAATATGAAATGCATTATAAATTAATATAATTTAGAGGAAGTTTAAAGCATTTGAAAATGTAAGTCGAAATAGCTTTGATGACGGCTTTAATAAAAATCTAGTTTTCCAACTTTTGAGAACACACGACCTTTCCGCTTTTTGAAAGTTTCACACACATTCTCTTTAACAAAGTTTAGTGGCCTCTGTTTATTTTTAGTGAAGACAAAAGGGACTCCAAGATATTTTCGTAATCACGAACCACTTGAACTTTGGATGAAACTAGCCAATGGTGATTACAACTCATTAGGAAGTATTTTTCCGAAAGTAACGACATTTGTAATTAATAGTTTGTTCGAACTCTTTTATGTACATGTCCAAAAGACGACGAATTTCATAAAACACAGGAGAATTTTCCTTGAAAATAGATTGTCATTTACAAAAGATAAGATGGGTAAGTAGAAGATCATCATTTGACTTATACTGGTTGCACATTAGATTTGGTCTTTTAATTAATTGAATGTATTTTCGAAGTGAAGAAATCAATTTATGCGAAATCAATTTATGCTTCCACTATTTTGCTATTTTGTCTCCACTTAAGGTTGTTTTTAGGCTTAGTTTAGTTTAATTCACCTCGGTCTTTAGATTCTCAAGACAAAATAATTTGTTAGTTATAGATAATGACTTGTGAATGGTTGGGGATGACATGTCAAAAATTATCGTCTTACTTTTGTCCCACCCGTTGAAAGTTGTACAAGTGTTTGGAGTACTTATATATTGAAATCTTGATGTGACCTTGTGCTCTGTATGATGGATGGGTATGTCTGGTTAATCTGTACTTGCGCATAAAAAAAGTAAATGTTTATTTTTTATTATTGTAATTTTCCTTTAAAGCCAACATTCTATTACTTTATTCCATTTAATTTTATTACTGTTGTCCTAAATTTGTGGATATGAAATGGATTTGGAACACTTCTATAATCTGAAATGGATTACAAATTTGAAACGATTTTGTGGTTCTCAAACTAAATTCAAACAGACGTAGTTGTACGAGTTTCTTTAGCAGATCACATGGTTCTTCTTCTTCCTTCTCTATGTGTTATTTTGATTTTCTTTATGAACAAAGTTTTTTTGATTCCAATTGTTTTTTGATGAGTGCGAATATATCAAGAGTTTTGTGTTAATTTTGGAGAGCAACAACGTGAGATGATTAGTACCAAAGTTGTGCCACAATTACTTTCAAGATAGTGTTAATTCCACAACACAAGTACCAATTTAGATTGATATTTGATTCTAACATTAGTAACTACAATAATTAATCTAACTTGAAAATCAATCTAGAAAAGACACTTAATAGATTATACTAAAACTTGATGTCTACACTTATTTCTTTTCATGGTGTAAAAATATTTATTTATTTATTCTTTTCCCGAAATAGAACTTCTTAAAAATTTTGGTTAAAATATAATTTTAGCTATTTATTTATTCCTTCATCTAAATGTACCCTTTTATGTTTCAAAGTTTGTTCTTAAATCTCATCTTCATGTTTCTTTAAAAAATTTGATTAAAATATCATTTTAGTTCTAATTTTGATTTTTTTAATGAAAATTTATTACATAATAATGATAATAATATAATTCACAAATTTAGAAATAAAATTTTAATTGAGACTAAAAATCAACCTGGCAATATATTTTCAAAATTTATAAAAGAAATTTTAATTGAAACTAAAAATCACCAATAAATAACATTAAATACTATTTCAAAGATTTATCATGATTAAATTTCAACATTTAAAATTATATGAAACGAAATAGAATAAAGTATAATTATGATAGGTATCACTTGTAAGACAATATATAATATATCATTTTTAAAAAATGACAAATATAACAATTTTCTCAAATCTCTTTATTTATTTTATTTTTATTCCTCTTAGACATTTTTTTCTTTGAGTTCAATGTGTGATGTTTTAAATGATCTCCTCTTTTGTTTTTGTTCATCTTGTTTCTCATTCTTGATTAACATCATAATTTTTCATCTTAATTTTGTCATTTTTTCTTTTATTTTCATTATATGCCCAATTTCGTAACAATAATCCATTAATTATATCAAGTTTTCGTTGACATCTCTTTTCTTTACAAGTTCCTTTCCCTTCTCTCTTATTATTTTGTTGATGTTTATCTTTATGTTTTTTTTGTGGGTTCAAACTTTTGACTTTTTAATCAAAAATTCCATGTCTTATATCAGTTAAACTATGCTCATATTAACTTGTATCATTGTAGATTCTTTTTATAGTTAGAAGTTTAATCTAAATCTATCACTAACATATGACTGATAGATATCAATCACAATGCACAAATAACATATATTCTATCTCTTCTACCATGGATATTTCAAACAAATATTTTATTTTTCTTTCTTCATTTTCTCAGTTTCTTTCTCTAATTTTGTTTTCTCCATCTCTTTCATTGATAACTCAACAAAATAATATAAGCCCATCTATAATTGAAGCATAAAAGTACATAATAAAAATCTGTAAGTAGCTTTCTTATAAGTGACATATTTTTATATGCTATGTAAAATCTATCATTGACTATCGTTGATAGATTTCAAAAAATATGAGCCTATAAGTCTTAGAGTCTAATCACTAATAGAGTCTATCTATGATAGAGTATCAGTGATAGATTTTGCTAGCAGCGATAGAAGTTTATCACTGATAAATTTTGTTATTGGGTAATAGAAGTCTATCATTGATACCAGTGATAGACTTCTATTACCCAATAACAAATTTTTTATCAATGATAAAATTCCGAGAGCTGGATCTAAATTTTACTATATCTACAAAATTCTTCTATATTGTGATATGTTTCCTAATACTTTAGGCTTGATTGCTATATATTTTCCAACAAATAATACTACTGAAGCATTGAAATTACACTGGTATTTTAATCTAAAATTTTATATTAAATAAATTCAAAAGTATTTTTCTTGCTACCTCACATCACTTGGAGCACTTTTAGTTTTATATTTAATTTATTGTTTTTTTATTTTTTCAAAACTTTATTTGATGAACCATATGTACATGGTTTTCTTAATACAAAAATTAAGAAAATTAGTCAATAATTAAGCCAAGCCACACAACACTTTATTTGGGAAAATATGAAAAAGGCAGAAGCAGAACTAATCTTTCTGCTTTGAAATTTAGCAAATCTTTTAAACATTCCATAAACAATGAGTGAGAGGAAAAAAATAGATAAAATACAATTTAAGTTCCCCATGTTTATTTTTTCACTTTAAAAAATCAATATTAATGAAAATTATAAATTTAAAATAAAATTTAAATTCGAAGTCATTATTATTATTAAATTATAAGTCGTTATTATTATTATTTTGAAATAATTCTAAGTCATGATTATTGTTAAGCTAACCACATGAAAAAGACATCATATCTTATTGTAGCGTAGTGTGATTGATATGAGAAAAGACTCAAAGTCTTCTCGTTGGATCATTTCACATGCTAACACCTTTTTTCCATTACAAAAAGCTTTTATTTTATTTTATTTTATTTATATATATATATATATTTATTTAATTATATATTTATATATTTATAAAGCGTAAATTCCTAATCAAAATTTTAAAATTTAAAAGTAGCTTTAAAATCATGATTTTATTTCTAAAAAGCAAATTAAAATTACAGTTTGAAAATATAATTTTAAAGGAGAAGTAGAAAAACTATCCATTTCTCTGTTATCAAAACTTTTTTTCTTTTTTAACGAAGTACCTAAACTTTTAAAAATGTTAAAATTGAACCTCCAAACTTTAATAATCGTAGAAATTAGACTTACAAATGATAAAAATTGAACCTTTAAACTTATAGAAATGTTATAATTTATATAATTATGTAAGTTTGAATGTCCAATTTGATCCAATTTTAACATTTATATATGCTCGATGGCTTGTTTTTTAAATTGAAAGTTTGAAGGTACGATTGCAACTACCTTCATATTTTAAGGGGTTATTGTGATTTTTACAATTTGTCCAACTTAATTTATGATTTTTTTACACCAATTTTATAGTTAGCTCACTTAGGTTTATTTTGGCATTGCTATAGAATTTAAAATAATTGTGGGTTGTGTATTTTTTTTTTTTTTTTGGAAAAAATTAGTTATAACACGGAGTAAAATTAGTACTGTTTGATAAATTTCAATTGTAAACCTAAAAAAAAACGTAATATCGTAGTTGATAAATTAATATTAAATTGATGTGATTTAATTATAATAACAAAAGTAGACATTATTAATTATTTGCAAATTTATATTTAATATCACTTTTTTAAAAACTGGATATTTAATACCCATTTTTTATAAGATAATTATTCTAAAATTTATATGTTCTAAATTTGGAATAACTCTCATTAACCTAATATATTTGATCAATGTTATGTTTTTTTTTTTTTTTTTTAATTTTATTTTAATAAAGTTGTTATAAAGAAAATTGAATCAATCTACGTTTCATTGACATTAGAGAATAAACATTAAAAGAAAAAAAATACGGAAGGAAAATTTTGACTTTTTTTTTAACACAATTTTTTAATTTTTAATTTTTAATTTAGTTAAAGATTGATGACAAAATTTGAAGAAAGTTTGAATTAAAAAACTGATATGAGCATGACTTCGAACGTAAGTACAAATTGAAAAGTGATTTTACACAAATTAATAAAGAAAAGACACTTTTACTTCATGCGACTTCGGTTGAAAATGCATTTGGTTTCCTGAGTTTTCAAATTCAATAACCTTAACTCTAAGTTTTGCTTTTATTATTCCTCTCTTGTTAGTTTTCCATTAGTTTCTAATATAAAGCTGAGGATGACACCAATTTTCTAATAGAAAATACAAGATATATTTTTTTAATAAAAAAAACAAGTGTGACGTGATGGTTGTGTTAAGAATTAATATAAAAATTAAAAAATGACGAAGAACCTGCGCTACTACCAAAAAGCAAATTTCAGGACTATTGTTACATTTGAGAACTCCCAAATGCTTATATAATATTTCCAGCCAATTTAGAGGAATGTTTTTTTTTTTTTTTTTTTTTTTTTTTTTTTTTTTTTTTTTTTTTTTTTTTTACTTATATTCACATTAAATTGATTATTAGCATTCAGAATCGAAACAAATACAATCCGAATAAAATTCCAACAATGTTTTCTAAGAATAAAACAACAAAATAATAAATTAGATAGTAAATAAGGCAAACAAAAACACAATCGAATAAAAAGGACACCTTACATTTTCTTCCACCACACATTCATCATGAGAGAGAATTAAACTAAATCTGGCTATAAAAGTAAGTGTAAGAGTATTCTTCTTGCCCAATGCTAATAAAGTAGTAAATAGAAATTGAACATTGGATGATGATTTAATTTCTTTTAAGAAACTTAAATGTATAATTATTACATATTCTAACTATTTGGTTTTTTATTTTTGTTTTTTAAAACTATACTTGTTTTCTCACCTTTTTTTTTTCCTAATTTTCACATTGTTTATATAAACATTTGAATTCTTAGCCAATTTTTAAAAACAAAAAACAAGTTTCCATAAACTATTTTTTTTTTTTTAGTTTTTAAACTTTGGTTGATTTTGAAGACACTCTTAAAATGTAGATAACAAAACATACTTGATGGAAATGGTTTCATAGTCTTAATTTTCAAAAACAAAAAACCAAAATAGTTACCGAATAGAGTTTTAGTTTTTTAGTTTTTGGTTTTTGGTTTTGAAAATTAAGTTGTAAACTTAATTTTTATGTTTAATTATCCACTCTTTATTTATATTTTCAAAAATCAAGCCAAGTTTTGAAAACTAAAAAATAGTTTTCAACCATTTACTTTTGTTTTTAGAATTTGATTAGAAATTCAAGTGTATATAAAATAAAGGTAAGATAATATAATAAAAAATTGGGAGAAAATAAGCCTAAATTTAAAAACACAAAACTAAAAACGGAATCATTTTCAAATGAGTCCATAGTTTATAAATTTCGATTTTATTTTTGGAACCCAAGTAAGAATTCAAAGGGGTGTTTAGGGAGCTTAGTTAGTTATTATATTCAATGATTATAATAGTCTATAGGTTATAATAATTTGTGTTTGAGGTGCAAACTATATTAATCTGGGTTATAATAGTATGTATTTAGACTTTAGATTGCACACTATTATAGTCTGAGTAGAAAATAGTAAACACTATAATAAAAAGAGAAAAAAAATAGAAAATATTAAATACAGTAACAAAAGAAGGATTTGAAATAGTAATAATGTAGTTAATTATAAGTTATAATAGTTGGAAATACCAACCATTATGATTGGAGCTCCAAACATGGGGTGGGCTATAATAGCCTACTCCACCTACTAGAAGTCGGGCCGGAACACCCCGAAATGTTTACTAAAAAAGTGGATACCACAATATGAAATTGCAATTTTCCAAAATAAAAAAACTAATAATAGAGCCTAATTAATGAACAATAAGATTGAGATAATTAAAAGGTAGATATTTAAGAAGTTGTGGCAAGAATACTGGAATGAGTAGAGAGAGAGACACCCAGGATTGGAATTGCAAAAGAAGTCTCCAAGAGAAGCCTATGTTGATATGAGTCAGGATAGCCATATACTCCTCCTTCCACTATATCCTTCATCAACTTTGTATAGTATTTTTTAATCTTCTTCACCATGGCCATGCATTTCAATTTCACCCATCTCAGTCTTATCTTCCTCAGCATCCTCCCCCATGCCACGATCCGCCCCGATCTCTTCCCCCCGAGTCGTGCCACCGGCATTCGTCGCCTCCGAAACTGAATCCCCCGACGCATCCCCGACCGCGATCCCGCCGCTGACTGCCCTTCCTCCTGCTCATTGCTTTGAGCCATAATTGAGTTTTTGTGCTACTAGTGTGTGAAAAGATGGATAGAAAGGGAGAAGAAATAGAGAGAGATGTGTTTGGAGAGGCTGATGAACTAGAATTTAGGCTCTTGTGCATTGCAGTTGTTTGTATTAATATTAAGATAATATACATTATTATTAGATCATATATATTCATATGGCCTACCATATAAATATATTTTCTTTATTAAGAGCCAGCCTTGATGTAATGTAACTCCATAATATAGAGTTGAAATGCTTGATTTGAATTTAATATTGTTTATGCATGGAACTCTGTTTTAACTTATATTACTAATTAACTAAATTATTTGAAATATTCTTATTTTCAATCTTCAACTATATATATATTTTTTAAATTTATGTTGATCTGTACATGTCAAGTGGACCTTGGTGGAAATATATAAAAATGAGGGCAAATATGCTTTTAGTTTTTAAGTTGATTGCATTTAAATCTACGTATTTCATACTCGACATATATTAATTCATGATGTTTTGAAAAATAGTTTTCTTTTTCTTTCTTTTTGTCTTTATTGTCAATTTTCTCTTATGTATACAAATGAGAGACATTTAATCTTATTTTATTATGATATATTTTTAAAAAAATTGTTTTAAATGATAAAACTGCTAAAAATATTTATAAATATAGTAAAATTTTAATTTGGATCAGTGATAGACCCAATACACAATAGACATTTATCACAAAGGATTAAAGTCTATCATGATGATAGATAGTGAATTTATCTATATTTGTAAATATTTTAGTTCATCTTGCTATATTTAAGAATAGCCATATATATATATATATAATTTTTAAAAAAAAATTCAACATATTATTCTTAATAAAGAAAAGCAATGGCAACTTAATAAAATAAAAAGAATGAAATCTAGTTAGCTTTTTGTTAGCCATAGTAATGAAAAATTTATATGAGAGAGAAAAAAAGAAAAAGCCTTTCCAAATCTCAAAGGTCAGATTGTCGGATTTGAGAAACAAAAACTTAAATACAATCAAACTCAAACCTTACCTTAGTTACCAAAAGTGTGTACATGTTTTTAAATAAATGTGTAAATCATTATAAAAATCAATTTGTCCTGTTTAAATTACAATTGTTGAGAGTTCATAATATATAATGGCACTACTTTTATTATATAATATTTCAGTTTGAATTTGGATTTTGGATTTTGGATTAGTTATTCTACTCATATTTGTCTCAAATTCTACTCCAACTTGGTCATTGAACCAATCGCTATTTATCTTGTTTTGAATAAAACAAAGGTTAAGAATCGTTTCACGTCCAAAAATTTGTTCGAAGTAACTTTAAGTTTTTGAAATTTGGTTTATAATAGATTTAATCTATATTCTTTAACAATTTAGTCCCTCAATTTTAGTATATAAAAATTTAATTTATGTAATTTAAAATTTAGAACAATTTAATCTTTATCATGAGAATTATTTTTAAGATCTCATGGAGTTTCCTATATAATAGATTAATAAACTAATTAGGGACACAATATCTTAATAACCTACAAAGTCGATCTAAATCGTTAAGTTAGAGGTGTACATCAGTTGGTCAGTGTCGATTTTGGGCAAAAATCTGCATTGAAAATTGACCATGAAAATTTGTTGATATTCGATCGACAGTCGATCGGTTTCTTCGGCTTTTTTTTTCATCTATTTAGAACTTCCTTTCTCATGGACTTATGGATAAAAAACTTCATTTTTTCATGGACTTGTCACTTGTGGGTATGGAAAATAAATAAAAAAATAATTGTACCTTATGGTCGGCCGGTCGGTCGGGGGTGTCAGTTTTGAGTGGAAAACTGACCACGGCACATCTCTAATCGATCATGGTTGATTCAGTCTTTCGGATCGGTTTTTGGTGCCTTCATGTACACTCCTACATTAAATAATAAAAACTAACATTTATTATTTTATGAAATTTTGTATAACAAGGATTAAATTGTAAAAAAAAAAAAGAAATGAAAGTACAAAGACTAAATTGTTACATAATAAAGTACAAAAACTAAATTGTTTCAAAATTGGAAGAAGAGGCACTAATTGAATTGTTATCTCAGTGAAAGTTTAGGACTAAAACTAATTTTTAACCTAAGATTATTGGTTTATATTCTTAAATTTTGGGAGTTATTTCTCTTAAAAACTCTAGAATAATAATTGTATCAATTAATCTTCTTTTTCATATAGTTTTAACTAATACAACTACTCTAATGTTTAAGGATATAAACTAGGGTTGTTTTCAAATATAGAAAAATGAACAAAAATATTTACAGTATAACAAAGTTTCACTATTTATCCGCGATAGACCATTATAGATTACTATCAGTGTCTAGACACAGATAGTAATCTATCGTAATCTATTGCGGTTTATCACAAATAAACTATGATATTTTGTTATTATTTATAAATAACTTTAACATTTTTGTCATCTAGAATAATTTTCTTATAAAATATATTTTTTTTCAAGTAAAATAAAAAAATATAAGAAACAATAAGTCATTGGCATATATATAGCCTAGTAAACATTATTAAATCCCCCGCCCATAATTGTTGTTGTACTCTAGACTATGTAAACATAATTGTTATGGTACTAAAAAAAAGTTAAATCGCACCTCCAATGCATATATAAATAATTGAAACAATATATAAATGGAGAGATAAGGATAATAATGAGTAAATTAGAGACTTGAACATCATTAAGTAATATTAATAGAATATATATAAAAAAAGGTTGCATTATTGAGGTTGATTGAGCTTTGTATGACTCACATGGTGATGTGATGCAACATATATACATTTTCCAATTTCATTCATAAATTTGATGGGAATATATATTATGGGATAAGGTCTAATTGAAATGTGTACACAACTTTGCCTCTTTATTCTCATACTATTGTTATTATTTAGATCACTATTTCTTCTCATAATTAGTTGTAAACGAATCTGAATTCAACTGGGCCTCAGATCGTATCTGATGTTCCTTAGCAAGAGAAAGGTGTGTCTTGTTGTCTTTGTTTAGTTAATTTATATATATATATATATATATATATATAGATACATATAATTTCACAATATAAAATCTCAATTTTCGAGGTTGATATTACAAGTTCGGACGATAAAACATTAGTTTTATTATTTCTTCAATAATTTAATTTTATGAAAAAAAGAAACTTTTGATCTCTACAGTTTAGTCTCTATTTTTTGTCTCTAAATTTCAAAATGTTTCACTTTTAATCTTGAGTTTTGAGTCTAATTTCTATTTGGTCTATAAATTTCAAAATATTATTACACTTTTGCCTTGATTTTGAGTTTTACTTTAATTTGGTCGCCAGGGCTTCCAGATTTCTACTTTTCACCTTAATTTTTCATTAAATACTCGCTTTTTAGTCTACTAATGTAAATTAGTTTAGTTAAAATTAGGGGTGTGCAGCAGTTAGTCGAAGCCAGTTTTTCGACCAAATCGCCGCCGAATTAACTATGATCAATTTAATAAATGTTCAAACTGATCTCGACCGTCAAAGAGTGAAACTTGGTCTTGATCGGTCAGTTTATGTCGGTTTTTTTCTTTAACTTTTTTTTAAATGTCGGGTTGAAATTTTCCCAAACCAACACTGACCGAGTCCCTTCTCTTCTCCAACCGACCGCCTTTGGTTCAGTTGGTTTTGGTCGGTCGACTCGGTTTTTCAGTCTATCATGCTCACTCCTAATTAAAATAATTAAATTAGTTTTCACTAATTTTGCATCGCCATTAAAATTAATTAAAAAATTCACATCATATTTATTTTAAATTAGTTAACGTCAACTATTAAAATGAGCATTAGTAAAAACTCAAAAGTAATAGTACACAATATCAAAACTTAAGGACCAAATAAAAACTCAACTTCAAAAAGTTATAAAGGTAACATTTTGAAACTTAAAAATCAAATAAAAATTAAACATAAAACCTATGAATAAAAGTGTAATATTTAGAGGAGGAAGAGAACTTAAATTTCATACGATAACAATAGTTAAATTTATTTGATAGAGAGAAGAATGTGACCTACAAAATAGAAATATCTGCACACTAGTGTTGTGTTTGCTAGGGATGATAATTGGTTCGGTTTTATTGGTTTTGGGGTCAACCAAGAACTAAACCAATCAAATCGGTTTTATTAAAAAAGAGATCCAAAACAATATCCAATAAAGAGTAGATAAGTGCTTGCCACACACAGTTGACACTACAATATTTAGGTCAAAGAGTAGATGAGTGCAATAATAATAATAATAATAATAATTTTTTCTTTTTTAGTGAGTGATTATTGTAGAGGTAGATGGCCAAAGTTATTTTCTATGAGATTCAGAGCTACTTCAAGATCAACATTTATTTATGAACCCTTAAAATGGAGAGAGAGAGATTGATCTTCTAGAAGTTTTTTTTCTAATACTATGGATTTTAAAGTTCATGAACCCTTAAAATGGAGAGAGCTCGTCTATTTATAAAACCTTCCATGATAGTATGACTTTTGGGTCTAACTTACTGGTTTTGGGCTTTATTGGTCTTATGCCTAACCCTTTAGATTTGGGTTTCGAGCCAAATTGTCATTTGTTGAACTTTGTTAGGCTTATTTAAACTTGGCCTAATACCATATGACTCTATTGTAACAAGTTAGGCTAAATGGTCATGATGTGAAATTTTACCATTTTTTTTTTGTCTTCAATTTAATTTAGATATATGTCAAATTGCAATTGGTCCAAACTTAACAATATGCAACAATATGCAATATTTGTTATTAGTTTAAAAATAATGATGTTGATAATTTTTTTCTAAAGAAAATTGACAATTGTGAGTGGTTAAAATTTAAAATTCAAAATTTAGATATATGGTAAAAATCTTGTTTTCACAATTTGCACTATTTGGATCATAGGATTGAAATCAACTTTCATAAACATAATCCAAATTACCTATTAAACACATATTTGCTAAAGTGAATCTAAAAATATAAAACATAATATAGATTGTCAACAAAGAAAACATTAAATTGCTATTTATATTAAAATTCAAGGACCAAAAGTGATTTTTAATCTAAAATTTTCTTGGGAAAAAAATTATATTCTTGTATATTAATATGTGCAATATAGGTCTTAGGAAAGAAAATAACAGTTAAAAAAAGGAATATTGACAATGAATAAATATTTACAGATAGATACTCCTAAATATAATAGAAATCTGAATTGAAAGTGATTGGGTATGTGAGCATAAGTAGTACATCCAAAAACTTTGAGAGGCAAATCAAGTATATGCTGACAGGATTTTGGGTTAACATTTGTAAAACAATTAAAAGAGAGATTTAAAATTCACAATCTTACTAGGCACTCTATTTATGAGATAGGTAGTTGTGAGAATTGTTTCCCCATAAATATTTTGGAACATGCATGGACAACATTATAACATGTGCTACCTCAAGTAAATGCTTATTTTTTCTTTCAACAATCCTATTTTATTGATGAGTATCTTGTCATGTAGTCTGATGAACAATGCCTTTTTCTTTTAGAAAATCACCAAAAAGATATGTTTAAATACTATATTCCATTATCAACATATAAAATGCAAAATTTGGTTTGAAATTGGATTTTGATCGTATCTTAAAAGTGTTTAGAAATGTCTTTTACTTGGACTCTTTGTCCATCAAATAAACCCAAGTAAGATAGATGAGTATGTTATTGTCAACAAAAGTAACAAACCATCTTTTTCTACTCGGATGGACCCCAAACATGACAATGAATCAAATAAAAAATTTTGGAAGCTTTGTAAGGGTTTGGAGAATATGTGGAGTGATTTTTTTTTTTTTTCTTTTGTTGTTAAAACTCAACTTTCACAATCAAATGAATTAGTTGCGAAGGAACCAAACTAAACTAAATAAAATATAGACACAAATCAAGATAGAAAGTAAAAAAATAATCGACCTACTCGTTGAAGGTTTTCAAACCTAGTTCTGTGTCGTCACAAAACCAATAAAGGGAAGACCTTTATAAACATTGATGGTTGCGAATTGTTAGAACATTCAATATTTTGTATCATTTATTTTTTACATTGTGATATATTTATCTCTCATTGTATGTAAAAATCCGATTGAGCTTCTATTTTAAAGTTTTGTTTGGAAAAATAGAAAAATAAAATTTCAAAACCGTAAAAATAGTAAAACAAAAGTACTAATTAGCAAATGTTCGTGCACACA
Organism: Citrullus mucosospermus; assembly: GCA_030954485.1. Lineage (NCBI taxonomy): Eukaryota > Viridiplantae > Streptophyta > Magnoliopsida > Cucurbitales > Cucurbitaceae > Citrullus > Citrullus mucosospermus. The sequence continues at coordinate 28,961,199 of CM062061.1, read as the reverse complement.
AAAATTGATAAAAACCCACCTCACAAACTAAAACAAATTAAAAAAAGCTAAACCAACCAAATACATTGTATCGTCACTAATTAGTAAAATTTATTTTAATTAGTGTGTATTTCCAAACTCTCCATTCACACTAAAATTGATAAAAACCAACATCACAAACTAAAAAAAATAAAAAAAGAACTAATTAGCCCGTATGTTCACTAATTACAAGTAAATATAGATAAAACAATAATATCTAGACCAAAACTTATGAGCGAAACCACAAACTTACCAAAAACTTATTGGAATTTCCGAACATTATTAATTAAACGTTCGAATGCAAATGGATGATAAGGGAATTAAATCAGTGTTGAAGATTTGGTCAAGAAATTGCAACCAACAATGGAACATCATGAATTGCGAAGAGAAGCAAACGAGGCCGTTGGCGATGGAAAGAAACGAAACGAAACGAAAAGAGAGAATGAGAAGCTCTGCCAAGTGGCGACAGCAGAGTTGTAGAGAGGGTATTGATGTTTATTTCGTATGTATAAACAAACACAATGATATATTAATATAATAATATAATAATATAATATGAAATAAAACAAGAGAAAATAGTTAACAATTATATAATAATATAATACGAGATAAAACAAGAAAAAATATAGCCTAAAAACTTGGAAAAAGATGAACGAATGAATAGAAAGAAAAAATAAAAACAGATGAAAATAGATAAATATATAAACAAGTAAAAAAGATTTAGATAAAACTTAATCTTGTAACAAATAATTAATGAAAAAAATGGTTAGATGAAAAATCAGTTTCATAGACTAACTAGGAAAAAAAAAATATAAAATCTAAAATTGAATCTAATATAAAAAAACAAAAATAAAAACACATAAAATGCATAAAGAAATGAAAATTATTTAGATAAAACTGAATCTTGTAACAAATATTTTTAATAAAATAAAAAATGGTTAGATAAAACTAAATCTGGACAAAAAATTTTGCTCTATGCTCTAATTACTCTAGAAAAAAAAAATCCTCTATACCAACTGTACAACCAAGAACCCACACCTTTAATCTTATTAAATTCATTTAACCTAATTTTCAATCTCAATAATTGATTCTGTTAGGTCATCCATTCCAACAAATTTGCCTTTTTATATGTTTTTTATTTTCTTTATTTTTTTACAACCCCATTATCTTTTCCAATTTCCTCCTATTCTCAAAACTTCCCAGAAAATAAATCGAAAGCAATAGAAAAAAAAAAAAAAATTACAGATTGAGATCGAATTTAAAAGCTTATATTTGATATTGAGCATCAAAGATCAAACTTTTTTTTTTTTTCCTCTCTTTTATGTTTTATTTTTTATTTTTGGGGGAGGGGATTTTAATCCTAATTATTTGTTTCATTATTTGGGAAAAATTCTTTCATTCTCTGGAAAAAAATTCAATGTCCATCATCGTCAACCAGAGAGAGAAGTGAAACAGCTGTCGGATCAAGCAAGAGCCCGGCGGCGGATTTGGTCGGCGGCAGCGGTGGTTGGAGTGGTCAGCCTGGACCTCAAGGCTCTTGGGGAATCTAAACTGCGGCGAAGGATCTGTCTCATAGCCGTGATGAGATGAGGCGTCGGGTCCGGTGGTGGTCCGACGGCGGCGGCGAATTTCTTGCAAAAGCTCATGTGCTTTGCTATGGCTTCTTCGGTGGTTATGAGTACGTCGGACTTGAGAATCTCATCTTGAACCGCCTCCGAACACAGACCGCAAATCCATATTCCGTCGAATCGGCGGCGGATTCCCTCGATGTAGGCTGCTGTACACTCCTCTGTCAGCCCACAACACTCGCACTTCGCGAACTCAACTTCCATTTGTCCAATCAGCACCGCCGCCGGATTTTCCGGAACTGGCACTGATATAGCCGCCATTAGTTCTGTGATTACGGTTGCTGTCATTTCCAAAAAACATTCAAGATAATAAATAGAAAAGAAGAAGCTTTAGAAATTGCTCTGTTTTATTGGAAGGAACTTCTAATTTAAAAAACAGAGAAATCCCAGTTCAGAATCCAAAACGACAAGAAGAATTGAACCATTTGAGAAACTTAGAGTCATAAATCTGGGGAAATAAAACAAACCCATTTGAAAATTGACTAGAAAAAGAAAATGAAAAGATAAAAGAGATAAAAGAAGAGAAATACCTTGGGGGTTCTTTTTGTATATGTTTTTTTTTTTTTTGTTTTTTGGAATGGTGTTTGGTTTTATCTTTCCCTTTCCCAGTCTCCTTCTTCCCCAGAATCTTTGTCTGTAAATCTAATATCAGACATGAAAACCATTTGAAAAGGATAAAACTTATGGGAAGCCAAACAAAAAACCCAAATTAGATCCACTTTGTAGTTTCTTTCTCTGAACAATCAAAGAAAAACCCAAAACCTTTCTCTCCCCAATAATGAACAAGAAAATCCAAGCCAGTATGGGAAAGAGAAGAGATATCTTTTTATTTTTCCGCCACAAAATGTCTCTGCAAATCAAATTCTAGAGAGAAAAGTCTAGAGAGAGAGAGAGAGAGAGAAAAGAGCGAACCCAATGATTGATGCTTTAAAGGGGGTGGACTGCAGTGTAATCTTCATAGGCATCGAATTTGCCGTCATTGAATCCTAGCCGTTCATTCTTGAATTTGCCAGCAAGGAACAATTAGCACTTAATCTCACCATAATTAACCTTTTCCAAACGGTTAATTATAGAGAATTAACTGCGCGCGTCAAATCTCTTTAAAAATATTAAGATATCACTTTTAATTGCTTTTTTACTACGTATTTATTTTAATATTTAACTAAAAAAAGTAAGTATTTTATTCTAAATTTTCAAATGTGTTTTTTTTAGCTTACTTTCACTTTTAGAAAGTTTCAAGTTAATCACTTGAATTATATATATTTTTTTTTAAAAAATATATCTATTTATACAATAATTATATCAATTTAAACTCTAAACTTTTATAATTATATCAATTTACAGGTACATTCATACTTAGTTCGAAAATATCAAGTAAAACATGCAATTGTTTAAATTAAATCTCTAAATTATTTTAAGTGAATCAATTTAATTTTTTTTTAAAATTACATTTAAATTGTTTATATATTTAGTTGTTATATGTGTAGATCTTCAAATGTTTAATTAATAAAATAGACAATTATAATTGATGCATAGATAATTTTTAAAAAAAATCTTAATTGAGAGTCTAAATTGATTAGCTTATGAAAGCTTACAGGTTTAATTATAAGTCTTACTAGATGTTTATTCAAACATAATGTTATATATATATATATATATATATATATATATATATATATATATATATATATATATATATATTTTAAGTAAAATAAAAGTGAGAAATTTAAATTGCAAATCTCTTAATTACTTGGCTAACCCCTACAATATGTCAACTTTAAACCTGGAACATTTTGGTTTAGGAAAAGAAATCATATATACCATCTAACAAATATTAATTATTCGAAATTAGTAGATTATTCTACCATAACAAAAAGTTAGCCACATAATCTCAAATTGAGGGACAAATAAAAAGTTGAATTTATTTTGAGTGGATATGAAGTTGAATTTTTTTTAAAAAAAAATTATTAATTGTATTTATATTTGGAGCCCCAAATATAATTGATACCAATCACAAACGAGTAAGAAAGCTGTGGGTTCTAGAAGTTTCTCTACCAACTCAAAATTTCTAGATTCTCAAATTGGAATATAATATTTCAAAGTTAATTACTGCCAATAATTAGTGGTAACGCACCCGTTTAACGCATATTAAAATTTTATACATCATAATAATTATTTTATCTTATTCAATCTTTTTTTAATTGTCGATACAGTCAAATGGAGATTTAAATATGAAATCTGATGTTTTACTTTCATCAAACAAGCAAATGTATTTGATTTTTATGCTATTGGATCCACGTAATATATGTATATATATAATGTCAGACACACCATAGCTCATCTCCTCTCTAATCGTGAAAATAAATCTTCACTTTTTTTTTTTTTTTTTTTTTTTATCCTTAAATACAATTTAAAAAACAATACATAATTTATTTAAGTTTCTAAACTTTAATAAAAATTAATTACCAATTTAAGCATAACCTAAATGGTATAAAATATGTCAAACACATAGCTCACTTGTATTATCACATGCTTTAGCTCACTTGTATTATCACATGCTTAAAATATTATTATCACATCCAACGTTTTTGAAATAAAAAGTAATTGTATTTGATAGAAATTTTAGGAATAATAATTAAATGTATGGTAGCATTTAAAAAAAATGTAAATATAGCAAAATCTATACTCTATCACTAATAGATTTATATTATTGATATGGTCTATCACTAATAGACTTTAAAAGCAAAATCTAAACATTGCTATATTTTCAATTGCCCCGTGAATAAATAAATTAGCATCATAAAACCTATCCACAATCTCAAATATCTTCAAACCTTTTCCTATAAAATCCAACAAATTAGATCATAAATTTAAATAAGAGATAAATTTTACTCTCGATTAAACTTTTTTTTAATTTGCCCACTAATTTTAACATAAAACAATGTTAAAAATATTCATCAACTCATTAATTTTCAATAAAAATTAATTTTTACACATTAACTCCTCAATAACTTTTCCAAAATTCATCAATCGCATAGGTATGTTTTATAATAAAACAAAGCATAAGAGATAATATTTGTAAACCATATTTGGAGCAAAAACTTATATGAGAGCTAAAATTGATGTTTTATTTATTTATTTATTTATTATCAATTGAAAGTATGTTTTAAAAAATAACATTGATAACACTATGCATGCAATTGGATTTGATACTCTGCCGTGTGGGTACAAGTTGGCTCAAGCTTTGACAGTGGAAGCCTCGTCCTCCTCAAGCCTTAATATGGATGTTTTTTTGGAAATAAATGTGGGTTATTTCTATCCCTCGAAGGATGAAAATTTTTCCATGGTGTGCTTGCCTAAACTCGCTACCTACATGTGACGCTTTGGCTCGCCGTTCTATCATTGCTCATACAGTGTGCCCCTTTTGTCATTCTAAATCTGAATTGAGTATTCATGCTTTTTGGTACTGCAAGGGGAGCAAACATTTTTGGCCTCTATGGCCTCCTATCTTCCTCTTTTTTACATGAAATATTCTTATGTTATTTCTCTTATTTGCACGGCTTACGAGATCTTGAATCCGTCGAATATCTGAATCTTTGCTAGCTCTCATTACATCTGCTATTTGGCATAGATGCAACATGCTAGTTTTTTTAGGGTCACAACCCTCCTAATTTTCATCATATTCGGTGGACGATGAATCTGGTCGAATTTATTGATTGCCAATCTAAGATGGCTTCAGCTAATGTGGCTAGTCTCCCTAGTACCATTGAGGAGGCCCCTCGTTGGTTAGCCCCTCCTACTAGTTCGTACAAGGTGAATGTTAAAGCAGTTGTCCTGGATAGTGATGTGGGTACTAGAGCTATTGTTTGTGATTCAAATGGTGATGTTATGCTTGCTATGGAGAGTCACTTTCCTATTAAAACTGGCATCTATTTCTTGTGGGTCAAATTCATTCCAATATTCTATGGAGCCTTTTGGTTGGGAATTCTAGATTTGCAAACGAGATTCAGGTTTCGTCGATTCTATCAAAGATCTCCATATCAGTGGTACATCTTTGGCTTCCTTTGGACCAAGTGTTCATGTTCAATGTAATTTTGTGCTCATGACTTAGCTTCCCATATACGATGTCTTGGATAGTCTACCGTGTGGCTTGAAGACCATCATGTATGGGTGGATTCTGCCTTTCATTTTGATTTTGTTTGTCCTTAATACTTTTTTTTCTTATTTGTTATACTAAACAAAATTATTAGAGAGTTTCCCCCGAAAGTGATTGCAAAGGATTTTAGAAAATGCATATTTCTTGGATAATTATTTTAAATGGCAAAACTGATGAAAGTATTTTCAAGGATACCAAAATGTCATTGTTTATTTGTGATAGATAGTGATATTCTCTATTAGTGATAGACACTGATAGATGTCTACCAGTGTCTATCACTGTCACTATCTATCAGTACATTTTTCTATATTTATAAATATTTTAGTTTATTTTATTATATTTGATAATATCTCTATTCTTTTTTTCTAAACTTCTTTGAGATCGAGTTTTGAATGATAATAAAAGTTGATTCACCAAACAAATGGAAATACTCCAAGTAAGGTTTCTTTCTCCAATGGTATGATCATGTCCAACTTATAAAACTTATAAAACAGTAGTAGTTCCAAAACATTACCTAATAATTCTTAATATATGATTTAGTTATATATGTCAATTAATTTACATAGAGTAGTTTCAAAAAGCTTTCAAAAAGTTCAATGTCCCATTTGTCTATTAATTTAGTCCATTATTAGTTCAAATGTGGTAAATTAATAAACCGTTGAAAGAGTTCGATTTTGGTCTTTAAAAAATTGAAGTCTCTGATTTAGAATAAAAACTAATATTATTCTCAATCATTTATTTTTTTTAAAAAATTGTTTTCTAGACATTGCAAGGTGTATATGAGCGCATTAGACTATTATGAGTAAAATAAATAATAAAATAATTCAAGTATTATTTATTTATTAAATTAAACAATATTTTTTAGCATGTTAACATCTATGAGCTACGATAACGAGATTATGATATGAGACTTATTGAGTGTACTTTTTATGCTAGATAAGTTGCTATGACAATATGATCATGAAATGAGAGCCATTGACTGTATTTTTCATGTTAGATAAGTTAGTGACGGTTCACCATTTTATTAGTAGTGATGTATATCATATGTTTGTGTTCCTATCACATTACTACTTATGCTTGAAGGAATCGAATTCATCAGGGAAAGTGCGTGAACGCGTGTGCCTTTGAAATTACATTTCGAATTTATAATACATATAGAGAAATTTAAACATATTTTAATTAACCATGCTTTACTGTGAAAAAAATTCAAGGAGAAAGAAAATACATGTGAAGACAACTCTTCAATCTTCTTTAGTTTTTCACTGCATCCACAATCTCTTCATCATAAATAGACCACTACCACCAAGATCTTCCCCGCTATTCTCCGACAAGGACTAGGGTTTGCGGAATCCTCTTTTTGGAAGACAAGGGAATAGTTTTTCAATTTTGTACCGAAAAACTCTTTCTCTGCTATTTAAGAGACTGATGATTGATTGAGAGAGAAATTGTTGATTGATAAAATAAAAAATAAAAAAAATACAAATAAAAAATCTCATGACTCCAAAAAATGATAAAAAGGGAGGAAGTTAATTATGGATTAACTTCCCTTTAACTATTCTTTAACTCCCCTTAACCATGAGGAGTTAAAATCTAACTAAAGTTAAATTTAATTTAATTTAATTTAATAAATATTAATTAATTTAATGAATTAATATAAATTAATGAGATATCATATATTTAACTAATATTACATTTGAATCATATTCAAATATATTTCCCTCTTGTAACCTATAGTTTAAATATGAATCTTATTCTTATTATGTTATAATCTATAATTTTAATATGAATCTCATTCATATGATTTAATATTTAAATCTTATTCAAATATAATATTATCTTATATTATATAGCTTAATTTTGAATCTAATTCAAAAATAACTTTATATTATAGTGTATATCTATGCATTATATTAATTGTATCATATACAACCCCTATAAGTTGAACAATTCCTCCAAAACTAAATATTTTTTGTTTTACCCTTAGTGAGCTAGTAGGGAGACCTAATGGACCTACAATTTAGAAGATCAAATTATAAGAGATTAATTAATTAAACTGTTTAATTAAATTAATAATCAAGATTCATTAAATGTGTGTCCATGAATATAACCAATCAACAGTAAGTCGACTTTTCATAAATTTCTAGTAATTACAACTAAGTCAAATTACCGTTTTACTCCTATAGTTACCTCTTAATCCTTAAGTCTCACTGATCCTCTAATGAACAACATGTTTATGGTCCTATCATAAACAAACCCCTCTCAAGCCAATGAGAGGTAGGGGCCCGTTGTTTAAGACATGAAGTTAGTACTTAAGGGAGCAATTCATCTATTTAGCCTAAAGATGGGAATGAGCGAATTTCATCTTGTGTAACTATATTCCTAGCTCACTACTCGGACAAATCCCCAAAATGGTAGGTTTAGAACTGCCTTCATAGACAAGAGTTCAAAACTCACTCAGGATTGAGGTTGAGTTACCTATGGTCATCCTATGAAATGTTAATCTTATCAGTCAACAGTGTTATAAAAAGAGATTAATTATTTCACATATCGATCTTATACAAACTCTTTGTATACACACATAAAGATGAAGGAAATTGTTGTATGACCAGATTAGACATCCATAAAAAAAATTGAGTCTGAGAATCATTTCTCAGTTTTTTTTTGGAGAAAACTTCCATTTTCCTCAAACTGAGCCCCCCTAGGTTCTAGGAATAAAATTTCGTTACTTTTTGAGACAAGCCGAAATTTGGTCCTCTCTGGAGGTCCGAAGCATAATATAGGCCCTTTTCGTCCGTTTTGAGTTTGTACAATTTTTCTGCCGGCAAGGCACAACCTTCGCGATCCAAATTTCACAAGCATGTGTCAGGGACTCGTCGAGGGACGTGAAACTAATTTTTTTAGCCTAGAATCACGTAATTAAAAGGCACACCACACAGATAAAGATGAAGGAAACCGTTGTACGATCAGATTAGACGTCCAGAAAAAAAAACTGAGTCTGGGCATCGTTTCTCAGTTTTTTTTCGGGGGAAACTTCTATTTTCCCCAAATTGAGCCCCTTAGGTTCTAGGAATGAAATTTCGTCACTTTTTTAGATAGGCCGAAAGTTAGTCATTTTTGGAGGTCTGAAGCCTAATATAAGCCATTTTTCGTTCGTCTTGGATCGTACAATTTTTCTGCCCCCAAGGCGCAACTTTCGCGATCCAAATTTCACGCATATGAGTTAGGGACTCGTCGAGGAACGGGAAACCAATTTCTTTAGCCCAGAATCACATAATTAAGAAGGCGCACCACACACATAAAGATGAAGGAAACCGTTGTACAACCAGATTAGACGTCCATAAAAAAAAACTAAGTCTGGGCATCGTTTCTCAGTTTTTTTTAGGCGAAACTTCCATTATCTCTAAACTGAGCCCCTCTAGGTTTTAAGAATGAAATTTCATCACTTTTTGAGACAGATTGAAATTTGGTCAATTTTGGGAGGTCTGAAGCTTAATATAGGCCATTTTTCGTCCATTTTGGGTCGTATAATTTTTCTGCCCCCAAGGCGCAACTTTCGCGATCCAAATTTAACGCGCAAGTGTTAGGGACTCGTTGAGGGAGGTGAAAATTTTTTTTAAGGCCCGAATCACGTAATTAATAGGGCTCACCACACACATAAAAATGAAAGAAACCGTTGTTTGACTAGATTAGACATCCATACAAAAAACTGAGTCTGGACATCGTTTCTCAATTTTTTTGGCGGGAAACTTCCATTTTCCCCAAATTGGACCCCCTAGGTTCTAGGAATGAAATTTCGTCACTTTTTGAGACAGACCGAAATTTGGTCAATTTTTGGAAGTCTGAAGCCTAATCAAGGCCCTTTTCGTCCGATTTGGGTCATTCAATTTTTTTGCCCCCAAGGTGCAACCTTCGCAATACAAATTTCACGTGCATGTGTCAGGGACTTGTTGAGGGACGTGAAACAAATTTTTTTTAGCCCAGAATCACGTAATGAAGATGGCGCACCGCACACAAAAAGATGAAGGAGACCGTTGTACGACCAGATTAGACGTCCATTAAAAAAAAAAAGTTTGGGCATCGTTTCTATTTTTTTTCGGGGGAAACTTCCATTTTCCCCAAACTGAGCCCCCCTTGATTCTAGGAATGAAATTTCGTCACTTTTTTAGACAGGCCAAAATTTGGTCATTTTTTGAGGTCCGAAGCCTAATATAGGCCCTTTTTCGTCCGATTTTTGTTGTACAAATTTACTGCCCCCAAAGCGCAACCTTCGCGATCCAAATTTCAAGCGCATGAGTCAGGAACTCGTCGAAGGGCATGAAACCAATTTTTTTAGCCCAGAATCACGTAATTAATTAAGAAGGCGTACCACACACATAAAGATGAAGGAAACCATTGTACAACCACATTAGACTTCCATAAAAAAATAAACTGAGTCTGGGCATCGTTTCTCAGTTTTTTTGGGGGGAACTTTCATTTTACCCAAACTGAACCCCTTTAGGTTCTAGGAATGAAATTTGGTCACTTTTTGAGACAGGCCAAAATTTGGTCATTTTTGGAAGTCCGAAGCCTAATATAGGCCCTTTTTCGTCCGTTTTGGGTCGTACAATTTTTCTGCCGCCAAGGCGCAACCTTCGCGATCCAAATTTCACGCGCATGTGTCAATGACTTGTGGAGGGACGGGAAACCAATTTTTTTAGCTTAGAATCACGTAATTAAGAAGGCACACCACACACATAAAGATGAAGGAAACCGTTGTACGACCAGATTAGACGTCCAGAAAAAAAAAATTGAGTTTGGGCATCGTTTCTCAGTTTTTTTCGGGGAAACTTCCATTTTCCCCAAACTGAGCCCCCTTAGGTTCTAGGAATGAAGTTTCGTCATTTTTGAGACAGGTTGAAACTTGGTCAATTTTTGGAGGTTCGAAGCTTAATATAGGCTCTTTTTCGTCCGTTTTGGGTCGTACAATTTTTCTGCCCCCAAGGCGCAACCTTCATGATCCAAATTTCACGCGCATGTGTTAGGGACTCGTCAAGGGACATGAAACTAATTTTTTTTAGCCCAAAATCATGTAATAAAGAGGGCGCACCATACACATAAAGATGAAGGAAACCATTGTACGATCAGATTAGACGTCCATAAAAAAAGAAAAACTTAATCTGGGCATCGTTTCTCAGTTTTTTTGGGAGAAAACTTCCATTTCCCCAAAACTGAGCCCCCTAGGTTCTAGAATGAAATTTCATCACTTTTTGAGGCAGGTCGAAATTTGGTCATTTTCGGGAGATTGGATCCTAATATAGTACTTTTTAGTTCGTTTTGGGTCGTACAATTTTTCTGCCCCCAAGGCCCAACATTCGTGATTCAAATTTCATGTGCATATTTCAGGGACTCGTTGAAGGACGTGAAACCAATTTTTTAAGCCCAGAATCACGTGATTAAGTGGGTGCACCACACGCATAAAGATGAAGGAAACCGTTGTACGACTAGACTAGACATCCTTAAAAAAAAACTGAGTTTGGGCATGGTTTCTCAGTTTTTTTGGGCAAAAACTTCCATATTCCCCAAACTGACCCCCCCCCCCCCCCGAACTTCCATATTCCCCAAACTAACCCCCCTAGCTTCTAGGATTGAAATTACGTCACTTTGTGAAACATGTCGAAATTTGGTAGTTCTTGGGAGGTCTGAAGCCTAATATAGGCCCTTTTTTGTCGTACAATTTTTCTGCCCCAAGGAGCAACCTTCGTGATCCAAATTTCACACACATGTGTCAAGGACTCGTTGAGGGACGTGAAACCAATTTTTTTACGTCCTAATTAGACGTCCATAAAAAAAATTAAGTCTGGGCATCATTTCTCAGTTTTTTGGGAGAAAACTTTCATATTCCTCAAACTGAGCCCCCTAGGTTCTAAGAATGAAATTTCATTAGTTTTTTAGACAGGTCGAAGTTTCATATTTTTTGGGAGCCTCAAAGCTTAATATAGACCCTTTCTCGTTTGTTTTTGGTCGTACAATATTTCTTTCCCCAAGGCGCAACCTTCGCGATCCAAATTTCATGCGCATGTGTCAGGTACTCGTCGAGGAACATGAAACCAATTTTTTTATCCTAGAATCATGTAATTAAGAGGGCGTACCACCCATAATCGCATGTCTCCATATGAACGATTTAGATCAACTTGTTTGTAACACTTAAAACTCTGGTAACATTTACAAAGTGGATCGTATTCGTAATGTCATCAGGATAAAACATCTAACCTTATCCATATACTACAGACCATTTTATCAACCAGTATGTCTACCACATACAGTTCAAGTCATATAAAATAACCTTAAATCTTTCTTTAATGGATAATTGTATATATAAAATAATCAACCATTATTTCAAATAACTTATTCACTACGAAACTTTAGGACATACATCCCAACAATGCCTATGTTTGTGTTCCTCCGAGATAACTATCTATGTTTGTGCGCCTTTGGGTTCACTACCTATGCTTATGCTATGTACATTTATGCCTATGATAGGAAGAGTTAACAAGTTCACTAGACCACCATTCTAAGACAGTGATTTATGCATACCCCATACCCAACCTGCCCATGCATTTATTGGACATAAATGCATAGATTGGCCCTGGTAGGAGGTTACTTAGTGAGTATTTTATACTTATCATTTATTATGATATATTTTCCAGATAAGGGCAAGGACACGCTAGCGAATGACAAGAAAAATTTGTAACCATGCCAATAGGACTAGTCAAATGCTTCAGCACATGTTTTCTTATGTTTTCTTCATGTTACAGTTGTCAGTCAATTGTTACATTACAAACTTTGCTTTTTTGAAATGGACATAAATGCAACTTTAACTATACCTAAATATTAGGGATCCAACAAACTCAACAAAGATAAATACTAAGAGGAGAGGAGGAAAAAAAGAAGCCTTTGCACAGCCATATTCATTACAAAGTGCCATTGCAGAGGCTATAAAAGGGGTTTTCTGATATAAGCCATGAGTACAACATAGCTAGTATGTGTATCAACCACTACCATAGCTAGTATGTACCATCAACCACGGGGAGATATTGTAAAACACAAAACAAAAACAAAAAGCGAGTGGCTGCCTGACAACCATGTACAATTTGGTAAGATACTGCTTAACAAACGGCAAATAAAGAGTAGATGCAAATGGAAGGATGCTGAGATATATTTGCATCAAGAATGATGACACTCTGAAAAACAGCTTGAGCCGAATCCATTGTTTCATTCAAATTACACTCAACAACATTGAGCTCTGTCAATAAGTAATTACCTCATTGAACCATAGTAGTAGAAAACTTTTGCTATAAGAAAATCCGTTTCTAAATCAATTGTTGGACGCAAATCCTATTCTGTACAGAAGTTCTCTGAATAAAATGTGTAGTGACACTACCAACACATTTCTCTATAATACTCTACCTTTCCATCCCACGATTGTAACAATCTTCTTTCTCCAATTCTTTAATTAACTTCTCTATTTGTCTTCTATAAGCTGGCATGTAGTGGTCACTTATCATTGTCTGAGACAATCTGAGTTTGCTATACAATGATCTTGATGTAAGGAAAATACCAATCTTACACTCTGCCACTGGGCTATTATTGTCCGAGATGCTGGATGTGGAGCTGCTATCACTCTCGCAATCAGGGGCATCTGATTGAATATCAATAATGTGCATTATCTTCCCAGCAGGAAAAAATCTGTGTGCTTCCTTTATTCCAGAACTAGAGCTATCAGACTGTCCTACTTCTGCCATAGCAGCAGCTTCTTCTTCCCTTATTTCCTTGGCAACATCAGCCTCACCCCTATCATATAGCTCGTGCTCGAGTTGCTGCCATAACTCAACTTCCGTCATCTGTTCATCTTGAATATGGCCCATGAGAGCCTGACCGTCATTGTCAAGCTCATCTGTCATACCCTCAGGATTTATCTCCTCAGAATAGGAGCATTCAATTTCGTTAGTCCATTGCATCGTTGTCGTTGAAGATTCAGGAAGTTCAATAGCTTCGACAATTTCTTCAGGAGATGATCTAAGTGGCTCACAAGATTCCATTTTTCTTGGAGATGATTTTGGAGAACTTCCATCTCCTCCAGCTACAGAGTGAGAAGTCATGGCTCTACGACGTGGGCCTATGCATGACCAAGATGACAAACGGAGTGAAGGTCGTGTCCATGCTGCCTGAGCCATGCTCTGTGCTCTCTTCATCACAACCTGCAGAAATACAAAACATAACCAGGTATAAAATTAACTACTATATACAAGTCACAGGAAGTAACCTGCCATAATGACCGCCAAGATCATGAGGTACTAAGCCTACATTTCAGTAAACCATTAAGAAGTCAAAGAATCAAAACCCGTCCACTTTAAAATTTCTGTCAAATTCCAGCTCTACAAAAATTACTAATATGTATGGATCACACATGCACGATGCATGTTACCTGTGTGCCACTAGAGACGGGTCTCAGAATGGCCCCCGCACCAGCAACTTTTGCTCTCGCACTGGCTATGGATGGGAGACGGGATCCCAATGCTGAAGCAGAACGGTAGACAGTGCTAAGAATACGAGTTCTCTCAATTTGATTTCTCAGATCATTTACCCAAGCAGAAGCAGTCACCTGTACCAGAAATTTCATTGGCCCAGCAAAAGATCAGAGGGATGTGGCTAAGTTAACTAAATTCCGTTCATCTAAATTTCATTCATCTTCATGAGCAGAACACACACAAACACACACGTTACCCACAGGTGACCTGTGGTTTTACTGCAAATAACCTATGGATGACCCCTTTAGGGGTAGAACCAATAACATGCTGGATGTACACATATATTCCAACTTTTATATGTCTTAATAGCCAACCTTTTTCATGGTATCTACAAAATGCAAGTAAACTCTAGCAGGCAAAAAGTCTCTGGACAGATCAGGCGCAATTGATCCACAAACACCCCTTCCTAAACTCTAACAACTCAAAAATTCTTTCACCAAAAGATAAAATGTAATTAGAAAATTTTCAGGGGAAAAAAAAAAAAAAAAAGACACGTAATTCATAGAGTAGTCACTTGAAGCAAATAAATTGCTTAATAAGTAGATGAACTTGAAACATACCTCACCACGCAAGTCATCTACTGAAGCAGCTGAGAAGGTGGGCACCAAATCAGCTCCATTAATCACAGAAGTGATAAATTCATTGCCTGATTCTGCTAGTTCCCATGTCATACAAGCAGCTGCAATGGTTAAAGATATTCAATAACATGATCGGTTCATAAAAAAAGAAAAGTCAGAACATCATGTCAAGTATATTGTAATTTTTTTTTTTGAACACACAAACCATGCAAAAATAGTACCTGGGGCAAACGTAACACAAGAAGTAATAGACAATTCCTTCTGCTCTCTTAAAATATAAGTTAGAAGTGCAGCTGTTCCTCCACCCAAAGAGTGCCCCACAATCTATTAGAAACCAACACATGATTATTCCATCCATCTTTTTTTTCCTTTATACTTTTTATCTGCTAAAAAGCATCACGGCACAGTAAACTAAGAAGACATATCAAACCTTAATATTATAACCAGAATATTGACCAAGTGCTTTCAAAAGACAAGGAGTAGATAACTTTGCAATCCAACGAGCGGCTGCAACCATTCCACAATGTGCATATCCTAAAACCAAATTGCTAACCCCTCCCTCATGCATAACACTATGATGGAATGGCACCACAGCTCCAGTGGCAGCTGTAAGAGTGTCTTTGATACTGTGTGTTCCACGAATCAACAGGAGAATACATTTTGTATTATGGTCAACTAAAATGGTAAAAGCAGGCTTCAAAATCTGCAGCCATGGATAATGTGATAAATGCCAATAATAAATTGAACAAAAATGAGTGGGAGAGCATATAATGTACAGTATCTATTTCAATTTTTAACTGAAGTTCATCAAGACTTACTCCTGCTTTCGGTTCCTGAAGCAGAACATTCTCCTTGGAAAAACCAGTTTCTTCTAGAAACAGCGGAAATGGCTTTTTTGAGAAATGCCAACACAAAGTCAATAAGTGCAAGAGGTACTTCAGCTCAGTAATCATTTCAGTTCCCTTAAGCTGGATACTGTCTTCATTACCGAATACACTGCCTACATGTAAGTTTCCCTGCACAATAAGTGAATAAGCACATCCCATCAAAAGCCAAATCGATAAGATATGTAGCAGCTTTAGCAATTAATTTAGATTGTTCAGATCAAACATTATCTTCTTTTATTGAGGATTTTTTTTTTCTATTTACAGAAAACAAGAACTTCCTATTGATGTCTGACAAGTTGTAAAAAAAAATGAAAATCTTCCTTTTGAAGTATTACAATTGCAACATTCTACCCGAGAAAAACCCCTTCAAGAAAATTACAACAGCATCCCCTTTAGAACTACTACTTCAACCCTAAAAAAAACTCCAACCTCAATATTCTACAAACTACATACCAATAAAAAATTTAAGATGGAACTGATCATTTCTACCTTCCTCGAATGAAATCAAACTAACGTTATTGAATAATCCTATTAATAAATACAAGATAAAAACCTGTAGTTTCTCAATAATCCACCATACTTGTGGGTAGAAACGTGAAAATTTTGAAGAATGAACTCCTAATTTGGAGAAATAGAAACTCCATTTTTTCAAAAGTCACCTTTCTCCAAACCCAATAAGGTAGGCCTTGCCAACCACCATAAAATAAGTCTTTCCAAGTGAAAATCAATAAACCATCCTCTCTTTTACCTCAAAACGAAAACCTCCAAGACCCTTGGTATTCAATGATAATATAATCAGTTCACCTCTTTCCGTCTTCCAAAATGCATATAAATAGACCCCAATTAGATTACATAATAAAAAATTTCAGTTTTGAAACCACTAATAGAACAATTTAGACCTTTTTCTGAGTGGATATATGAAAGGTACAACAATAAAATTCTACAAGAGCATAATTACTCACTGTACAAGTTTTTATGCATGTTAGGAGAATGAGAAATCAAATGAAGTGAAGACCACTAAATCACGTAAACCCAAAGTGAAAGAGAAATAAAACTTTCACTCTCACACTTTAAAGTAGTAACACCTTTAAGGAAACAAATTGATATCAGTACCTTCAGTCCTAAAGGGAGACATAGTGAAAGCAAGAGCCAACCCAGCTTAAAACATACAATAGGCTACACATTAATACCTTAAAAGTCTACAACCATCAAAAAGCTCCATACCTGTCTCTTTAAGAGAAAATTAATTCCAAATGCCAAATCCCCAATGGGCCACTTTCCAAGAGTCTCCGAGTATGTAAACCTTAAGGTCTCAGATAATGTTGATATAGTTTCAAGCCATGTAGCAGGCGCTTGAATCAGTCTATGAGAAACTCGATCACCTCCCAGAAGAGCATGACTGGGAGCATCATTCCCATCTACATCCCCATCATCTTGATCTCCACTTGAGTGCAACTTACGGTTCAATGTATAATATAGAAGTGCAGCTGCACCAGCAGCCGTGGCCATAGTTGCAGTTGCCATGAACTTGTATTCCCTAGAGAAAAGGAACAGTAAAATACAAGGTAAAATAATCTGTTTAAAGAAGAAAAGCCCCTAAATTTCAGAAACTTGTCAATCCCCATACATATATATGCAACAGGTTTAGTCGATGATACAAAAGTTCAACTGCAGGAACAAACAAAAGACAAAACTACAGTTTTCAACTTCTATTCTGCTTTGGAACAATAATTAACATCCAGTAGGAGTAAAATTTCCTAGAAATGGATACCCATTTTATCGACGCAAACTAAAAGTATGAGTTCAATCAACCAACAAAACGCCTATATTCAAACAGCAACCGCGAAGACATATGAAAGTCTAGCATAAAGAGCATATATGAGGAGAGTTCAATTACACAACTGTCCAGTGCAAAACAGAGAACACAAAAAAAGGATCGAAATTATGGAATCAACTAGCGAAATTAAAGAGCATTGAAGGAACAAAAGACAGAGAAAAAATCGTACCCGAAAAAGCTACGATTGTGCGCCGGAGTTCGTAAGAAAAAGAATAGGAGTCGACAACGATTTCGGAGTTTATACTCTATAGAAGAATTGAGGTTTTGGGGTTTCGACCGCTGCTTCTCCACAGCAGTTCAGTTTTTTTTCAATTGATTCGCGACGAAGCAAAATTGGTACTTTCTTAGGCTTAGTTTCGTAACCATATTTTCTAAATTACACGCGCCAATTCTTTTTTTCTCTTTTTCCAAAATTACACGCGGCAATTCCATTATCAACGAAACCGACTTTACAGGAGAACGTTTCTAGTAAATTCAGTGCTACAAAATCATATTTATTTCATTCTTTTTTATTTTTTTTAAGGATCAGTGTAAATTCAGCAAATATCAACAAATATTAATACATGCAATAATATACGATTATAACCCATCACTCCGGAGGTGTATATAATAAGCTTATGATTGAAAATTTGAATTTCTTTTTAGTTCAATGTGAATATGGTTTCTTTATATATAGTAAATACTGCAAAATTATTTGCATCCATATGCTATCATAAATAGAAGAGTGTGTAAAAAAAATGTCTTTTTAAGAAATTTATTTTCATAAATAGGAGAATATGTATAAATTCGCCTTCTTAAGAAATGATTAATCCAAAATAATGAATGATTCAAATTTTTTATTACTAAAAAAAAAAAAAAAAAACTTTTTTTATTAAAAAAATCCCTCTATTTTGACGAATACTGCCCCAAAGAAGTTGCATGTATTCCCAAGTTTCCAAACAGTCCACATGATCATGGTATGTATGATCAATAATATTTCAAAAAATTTATGCATATAATCAAGGACATATTCGTAGCAGTGAAATAATTTTTTTTCCTTTTTCTTTTTTCTTTCATCTACCACGAGTGAGTTGTAAAGATTTAAACTTTTAACCTCGAAAAAAAGAGTATATAACAATTAAAGTTGAATGAACTATACTTACTTTTACTTTTCCCTTTTGTTAGAAAAAATATGAGGGGCAATAAGCAGCGCAATAGATGTTCAAAAAAAATCGAGAACATCAAAATACAACAACAGCAGAACGGGCATTGAGTTCAGAAGAACGTCTATAGCTACAATGGGAAGCAAACTAAAGGAAAAAGGGGGCGGAAGGGGAAGAAGGCAGGCAGCATTTCTTCAAGATAATGTGGGTGTGCCTTTTTTTATGCTCTAAACAAGCAATAATCTGATGCTACAAAGCCTTCGACAACATTTAACAATACCATTCCTCGTCAAGCCTCTCCGTTCAGTCACGTTCACTTATTGCAGTTAAATGTTCGTCGATCTCCTCAGTTGTCAATACTCTAAACACTGGAATTTCTTGCCTCACCACTCCAACCTGTTTGTGTCAAAATATTCAACAATAATTACTCTAATGTTTGTACAACAATTTACTAACCTACTACTGAGAAATATTTGGAATGCCAAGTAACTAATATATGTCCTTTACACAAAGGAAGATATGAAAAAATATATGGCAAAAATCATACAAGCTTGTCAAAATTGATTAAATTAGTTTAAAACCACTAACGACTCCACAACTGAGTTATATATCAATCACTATTATTTGTATTCGAATCCATATGGTCAACCATTGTAGCCTTTTTATTTTTCTAACATTTCCAACGTCTTTTTGGCATTTCCTTAACATTGAAGGGAACAGCAGACTTCTCCCCAATACAATACCAAACCCTTCATTAATAAATCGATAGAAACTTTACTATATGGTATAGAACTCCCGTCACATTATCACTCTAGTATAATTTTTTAAAAAAAATTAAAAAAAGGTAAAAGTATCAGAACCTCAATCTCATTTGCCTTGAAGTCCTCCTGCAGTACCGATTGGAGGGCTGAAATTGCAGTCTGCAAATGGAAATACGACAATATTGGAGGAGGCATATACACAAAGTAAAGACAAGCATCCATGCGTGTGCAAAAAGCCTAACTCATTATAATTTTTAGGTTTTGCTGTGTGTCACGTAAAGTTTGAAAGAAAGCACATCGACCTGTACTGTCTCTTCATAGGTGAACTCTGGATCGTTCTTCATTTTCTTTTCCAAGAAATTGATTGATTCCTGCTCTTTTAAACCAGCACTCGTAGCCTACACACATCCGCGGGGGGGGGAGGGGGAGATGAAATACCAAAATGCAAAAAAACCAACGAAAATTTTCAATGAGATTAAAGAAGAAAATTAATATACATGAATATCTTTAAGAGACCAGCGAAGATACACTCATGATGTCTGATGCTATAATTGTATTTTATATAAATGAGAAAGTAAGTTCTGCCATAACTAATGTCTAATGTGCAATCCACAGGAATAACAAGCTTCAGCGCCTATTGCAGTTGTGGAGCAAGAGTGTGCAACATTACATTGACATAAATTTGATGCTTATCAAATGTTTTCGAGCTTACACAGAACTGGGAGGTAGTTAGAGTAGAAGAAACTTAGGGTGTGTTTAGAATATATTTTCAAGTGTTTAATTTTAAAAATAAGTCATTTTGGAAGAAATTGGAGTGTTTGGCAACCACTCAAAATAGCTTTTCAAGTGTACTTTAATCAGTTTTTATAAAAAATGTGTTTTTTGAAAAACATTTTTTTCTTAAGTCAATCCAAACATACCCTTAATTTCACAATGATTGATAATTAACTATTCCACACTGGCAGCTGGAATAGAAAAATGTAAATATTTCAACATGACATGCCTTCGTAAAATATTAACCATAAGAGTAAATAGATTAACTATACAAACCTTGTGACCAAAGAAATGACCAGCTGGATCACATTTGTAGAGGCAAGGTCCAAACTCATCATCAATGCCTAAAACCATGGCAACTGGATGCAGACAAATGAAAGAAGCAAAAGATTAAAAAATATGGTTAGATCACTTTTATTGACCATAAATACAAAAGTTAAAATGGAAAATATAATGCAACACCAAAACCTGGGAAAAACATACCTACTCCAAGTGGTCTCATATAAGCATGCTGAGTATAGATTTGCGATTTATCAGCTATCCTGCCAACCAACAATCCACCACAAGAAGGTTAAAGAGGCCAGAGGTTCAATTACCACGGTACATAATTACTCATAATTGTAATTACTACATAATATCAGTTTGTCGGTGGAAGATATCTGAAAGCAACAGCCATGATGAAAAAGAGATGCATGCAAAAAGCTGCTACATTTTGTGATTGTGCAGATATGGAAGATCATATTTTCACAACATAAATAGAAAAATAAATAAATTAAATTTCAAGTCATAAATTCACAATATCCAGAACAACATTATGGATAATGAAATGACAAACTAATGTCAGTAAGCAACATGTAGAGCTGCTGTTCTTTGTTCTACAGTCCAGAATTCATATGATAGAACAAATTGTTTGCTTGTGTGGTACATAATTAAAACAATAATGTCTTGGTATAGTATGAAACAAATATGATACCATTTAGCTAATACATCCACCGGCATCTCATATCCATATCTAAAACGAAACTCAGCTGCTTCATTCCTCGCTTGCTGAACTAAGGTTCTCGCATCAGCTGAAAACAGTACAAAAGTCATATCAGTGACCACTCGTCCCAAAGAATTATGGAAAGGCCGCCAATGAGACAAGCGCTAAAATCTAGGGTCAATTAATACATTGACTGAACATCAAATTAATAGTTGAGTGTGAATATACAATGTGCATCAACAAATAGTTTAAAGTCATACATATATGTCTAAATTAACCATATCATTTTGTTTAATTTTTTTTCTTCTGGATGGAACGTAGCTGATTGGATTCTGTTAAATTTCTCAACTAAATAACTAAGCAATATCTAAGAAAGGATACTGCTAGTGCAACACCATGTATCGGGATCACATCTGTACATCACAATACCATGCCACATTATGATTCGACATTAGCTAGATGCAATCCTATATAGCATATGCGGCATGCCATAACTAATTTCAGTTGCGTAGCTGGTATGATGAACAAATAAATCGCCTCCTATAAATACAATATATCTGGCAGTAAATTTGAAAAGGCCAAGAGAAATACCTGTCATCCCTGTTGCTAACAGCCCTAGGTACTTTGTTATAGGGAAAAGATGTGAGACACTTGATTGATCCAGAAGCTTATCCTACATTGAATTTTCAAATTTACACATTCAGCATCGCCCATAGATTATATTACTAATAGACGGATGCAAAGTCCTCACAGTGTCAAACCAATTGTACTCACCGGAACCTTCTTTTGGGTCACGACACAAACTGAATCTTTACCCCGAACACCAATAGAAGTAATTCCAGCAGCCTTGACAGCCTTAAATGCATATTCTGTTTTACATTACAAAAATAAAAACTAAAAATCACCTAAAATTATAAGAACACACTATGATCCCCAAATTGACAGGTTAACCTGAAAGACCACTAGAGAAAGCTTAGATTAACATCTACTGAAAACATAATGAACGATGAAATTTACTTAAACTCAACTGCATAAGCTTTAACGAAAATAACATGAAATCATAGTACAAAGTTCCAGGTTTCCATGGATTAGGATTCATGAAATGAACTCATTTACGAGCCTAAAAAATGAGTGGTAATGAAAATAAAAATAAATAATTGAATTTATCCTAAGTTAATAGCTTTACGTTTGGTTTAGTGGAAATTGACAACATGCAAATCTCCCAAACCTAGGTATACCTGTGCATAAACAATGAAAACCAAATACATATTGAAGTTTAGAAACAATTTAAAGAGAAAGATGGATTAAGACGCTCCATGTGAAACCTCAAAAATATTCTATAGTGAGTTTGAGTCTCTTAAACAAAATGAGCTTCGAATTTGCATTTCTCACTGGAACTAAGAAGAACGCGAACAAATGGCTATAATTCAATCCAAAGGCATCTCAAATTGAACTCCATTCCACATACAAGAGTTGCAGTTAATTTGTTGGAATAAAATTCGATCCATCCTGTACTTCTTCCCCAAGATTCGTTAGCAATTCAAAAGGAAGCCGAGCTCATTTCGAAGAGCAACGGGAAGTAATCATTTCAAAAATCACTCTAAAAAACCATGAACGCCATAAAAAAGAATCTAAAAAGCCAAGAAATCACTGCGACAGCAAGAAGGTATTGTGGGAGAAAATATACATACCAACTTGAAAAAGACGGCCTTCGGGAGAGAAAATTGTGATGTGACGATCGTATCCGCCTCCACTTCCACGACTCATGACTTAGGGCTTAACCTCTTCCGATTTTCCTCTTGAAGTTTTCCAATGAAATTGATGAAGGATCGAATAGAAGACTGATAAAAGGAGGAGGCAATGTCAAGAAAGCTTTCTCGCCAAGAATACTCGAAATAGCATTGGCAGCAGTTTTTCTCTTTTTTTTTCCGGAAAAAAATACCTTTTTAGTTTAATTTCCATTCCTTACTCAAATTTCAAAATATTTAAGTTTGGAAATGTTTCGATTTTATCCGAGGTTTATTTCAATTTTATGTTAAGTTTGTGAGATTTATGCTTTAAACTCGATTTTTCAATAAATACTCACATTATATCTTTAATATTAAAGTCTATTAATTAATTTAAAACAATTATAATAATTATAATTACTCAAATTTCACTATTGATGGACATGGATAATCTAAGACTCAAATTCTAGATTGGAAGTCCAAAAAAATAACAATAATCTTGCTCCACAATCTTAAACGAGAACAAGGAGTAACTAGCATGTTTGATTTTGGGCACAAAGCAAGAGTTGGAGTGAGAGCAAAAGATACATAATAAAATAGGGTAAATGGTATAAAGTGAAACAAAAAATATGGTATGAGTCCCATGTAATCTATAATTGTAGTATGAATACCACAAAGCTTAAGATCAAGCACATAACATGGTAATAAAAAATGGTGCGCCCCACAATGGATTCTCATATATTGCAGTTTCAATCCGGTGGGACCTACCTCCCTACCTTGTGTTTCATAATTAGTAAACACGACTATATTTTAAAACTTAGGGACTAAATAGAAAGTAAACCCAAAACCTAGAGTATTTCTCCCCTTTCTTTTTTTAATTTAATCCAATACTTTGAGGTTTGATGAATTTTAGTCCCTTTAAATTCTATGTAATTTCAATAAAGCTTAAATTTAGTTTCATTAGTAGTTTATATTTATTAAAAAAAAAAAAAACTTTTTGTTATCGATTCACATTTTTATTGAAAATTTTCGAAACATATTCACATATTTTTCTTGAATGAAAATTGTTCTTGGAAAGCGGAATTCGTCGTCTAATCTCATTCCAAATGATTAATCATACTCACCAAAATTGTAACAATGGCGAGATCGGCTCAAATACAGGGAAGACTTGAATTTCTAAATCGAATAACTAACATTTCTAGATAACCAAAGAGGGTTTAAAATTGGTTGTTTGCAAAAAAAAAATTAAATTTCATAAAATAAATGAAACAAGTAAATGGTTTAAAATTTATATGACAAAAGTCTAGCTTGGGTTAATGAATTTTTCCTATACAAGAAATTTGATCATTGAATTCTCGTTAACGAAGTTAAATGATTGGTTACACCTAACCAATTTAATTAGAAATGCTAATTAAATTGTCCTAAACAACTAACTAGTCCAATTTGACAAAATGAAAGGCATGCATGTGTAAATTAGCACTAATCGCATTAAGTTCTAGGGCAATGTTAGGTGGAACATCTAATTTTCAAGCGTTTAATTAGACGTTTGTTCAATTTAATCCTAGGTTGATTAGAACAATGTTTATCATATTAGATTCACAAATCAACCTAACCTATGATCAACATACCACCAAGTGTCACGAATTGCATATTAATTTAAAGCAATGACTATAATAAAATGATCATAATACAGTAAAACTCAAAACTGAATCAACAAACACAATAAACTTCGATTTGAAATCTTTCAAATACATGAAATTGGAAAAAAAAAAAAAAAAAACCCTAGAAACCCAAGTTAAAAATGATTACCTTAATCCATCATCGATATGCCGATCAATGGGTTGGAGTCTAGGTACATCAAAAGATCAAAAAGAGAAGAAAAGAGGAGAGGAAACCAATTGGAATAGGCAGAAATCGGAGAGAATGGAAGATCCTCTGACCTAAAAACGTAAATTATTCTTTTATATCCAATCAGAGCGTTGCAGCGCTGTCATGGAAACGGCTGTGTCAATTCTTTGGAGCGTCGGGACACTGTGTCTGCAGAGGCAAAATCATCATTTTGGAATTCTCTTTCCCAGTTGATGCAATTAAGCTCCGTTTCGGCCGTTTTAACTTCATTTCATCGTTAATGCCCGTTCTACCCATTAGGTGCTCCAAATCTATAAAATCACCAAATAAACGAGTAAAACCAAAGAACAATTTCGAATTAAGCAGAGCAAGATAGCACATTTTCGATATTATCAATTATCATTATTTAACCAATTTCAGTAAAAAAAAGTAGTTTTTTGAAGGACTAAAGTTAGACAATTAAAAATATAAGTAAAATTAAACAAACTTGAAAGTAAAAGGGATAAATTTTAACACGTGTCTATTTTGTCCTCAAATTTGAAATGAAAGACATGAGGGGTTAGGAAAGGAGCATGGTAAACAGTTTCAGAGGAAGTGAAAGAAATTAAAAGGAGAAGGAATGGACGATCGAGAAACCAACTCTAGAGAAATTAAAAGAGAAGCTGGAAGACAAAAAAAAAAAAGAATAAATAATAAAAAAATAAAAAAAATAAAAAACATCCAATTTCATAGAAAGTTAAGAGTAGTTATTTAAATACTACTCCTTCCATCCCTTATGTGAGTGTCCAACGTCCATCCTGAAATTATAGTATAGATGGATCAATCGCAATTTCTAAAAACATCCATTTTTTTATAGAGTTGTTGTAATTTCATAATCAACACAACTTGGAACTGTCACTTTAAATTAAATAGAATCTTGAAAGCCTCTTTTTTATATTTTCAACCCATCTCTTTGGACTCTTCATTCCTTTTCCCCTATCATCTTCTACAAACTTCTTTCTTATAGCGGTGTGTACTTTGATTCCATAACCGTTTAGAACAAAAATTAAAATAAATGACCCGAGTAACCCCAATCAACCCAATCCAAATATTTCATGGTTGGATTGATTGGGTTATTTTTTAGTAAAAGTTTATTTGGTTGAAGAAATTTACAATTCAAACAATAAGTCCTTCAACCCAATGTAAGTCAACTTCAAACCCTCCTATTGTGTTCCTTTAAATAGGTATTTAGCGGATAGCATTCCCTTTAAGCTTGATATGCTATGCAGCTAAGGTTGCCAGAATTTCTAAGAAAAATGAAAGAGAATAAAATAGAACCAAAAAAATCTGGAACTTTTAAACTTCTTTTCTATGTTGTGAAATTACTATAATGGCAACTCCTTCCACGAACTTCTTTTTTAAACTTCTCTTTATAAGTTCCACCACAACAAGCTACCCTAGCTTGCCTCTAATATCACTTCTCGATGAAATTAGCACAAAAGGAAGAGAGACAATTATCACTTAGAGAAAAGAAACTTATATTACGAAAGAAAAAAATATGAACACTCTTGAGATAATACATTTTCATTCTCTCAATATTCACTCACTTTTCTTCACTCTTTCTAAGTTCCTCTAACTTCCATCTTCGTCTTTCTTTCTTAACTTACATACGAGGACAATTATTTTAGACCCTTCTTGAATAGATATTTCTAAGAAATTATCCTTATCGATCTAAAGAAATCCTAAATTTCGTTAGAGCCCAAAGGAAGACTAGAATATTTCTAGAGAAGTCTAGTTTATACAACAATGCAGTAATGAGCTTTTAGAAGAGACGGTGTTTTCTTCTACTTTAACAAAGGGTTATTTATGTTTAGATTAGAAAATGAGATTCTGAAATTGCAAACCAAAAACTCCATATTCACATTGATATTGAAAGCAATAAGGTTATTTTAAACACATGTGATCGCAAGATAAGTTTGAGAGGGCAAGATAGAAAGAAGGGAATTATAGAATTTAGACAGCAAACGAGGCCTTGTAGTTTGTAATTGATAAGGCCCAGCAAGACACCATTCCAGAAATGGAAACACAACATAAAATGTTTGTGGTTCACATTGTTCTCCAAACCCAACATATATATATATATATATATTTTGATCTTATGCCAAATGGAGATCCAAAGTTAGGTAGCCCATGTGAATGTCTTTCCTCACTTTGAAATTTCCAAAAAACAGAAATCCAAATTAAAGGCTCTAACTTCAACTTTTAGCACCCCAAAATTACCTACAAATCTAAAATTTGAATCTAAATTTATACATCTTTCGCTTACATTTTTATTACTCAAAATTAGCATAGTTTAACTAGCATAAAACATGTTTTGTTACCCTCAAAGTTAGACGTTCAATTATCTCTTTCTATATAAACAAAACATTTTTATTGACACCGGAGGTTTTATAGGGTACCTTAAAAAACAAAACTATCGACAACTTATGATAAACTTTTGTAGTGGAATAAAACTTAAATTTTGTTGACCCCATAAATATGAAAAATCAAAGATAAATAGAAAACATAAAACAAAAAAAAAATCGACACAGAAGTTTACGTGGTTCACTAACAGTATATTAGTTATGTCCACAGAGCAAGAGAAGAATAGTTTTATTAGAGAGAATACAAATTATAAGATTTAGGAGCCTCTAGGGTTGGAGATTATTTACATAGAGCACTTCTCTCAATCCTAAGGTCATAAATGTAAATAACATAAAGATGATAACATACCAAATTCAAGGCATCCCAATAGTAAATAATTTGAGTTTGATTGTGATAATCTCATAATGTTGGAGGATTGAATATATAACTAACGGATAGTTTGTGCATTTTGTAATACATTAAAGATTTAAATTCAAAAAATTTCATAAGTTAGGTTAAGATTGAAGAAATTGAAAGTATTAGACGATATAATTATATTTGTGTTTTACTCGTCAGGTTAAATTTTTGGATCAATGGGTAATTTAACAACTCGTTGAATAGCGAAAATTTTAGATAGTTACTAAAAGTTTGGATTAAAAAAAAAAAAAAAAAAGGAAAGACAGAAAGTCTGTAGCATTATAATAAAGGGCCGACACAAGCTTTGAGTGGAAGCATAGTACGCAATTGTATCATCTCGTAGTTGTAGAAAGGCTTCCATATTCATCTCTCACATGTCCCTCAAATATTCATGCATTAATTCCTTGTTAGTTTTTCAAGTACAATTTTAGCTTTTCAAGAACTCTCCCACGTCTTTCAATTACAAATATACACAATCTCCATTTCTCTTTTCTATTTAATAAATTTGTGGTTTCACTTCTTATATCGATCGATGTTGTTCCATGTGTAGCTAAATTATATATTAAAATTTAAAAAAAAATACATAAGTTCTCCTTGAACTACACTTATCTTTATGTAGCCTGCTAGTTATCCTATTAAATACTGTCAATTGGCTAAAAATTTTGACTTTTTTAAAAAATGTTTAATTATTATTTTCTTATCGTTTGATAAATAAATGAAAGTGTTATAGGGAGATAAGTGTAGCCGAGGCTACACCCAATCATTATTCTACTTTGTTAATAATTATTATTATTATTATAATACTTATATTAAAACTATTTCAGAATTACTATAAATTTTGATGGAAATTATTGGAATGCAATGACAATATTTAGGTCCCAATATTTATTCAAATTAAAATAAGTATCACACCATTTCACTTCTCTATTTTCATCCAACAACATTTTAATAGATTTCTAATTTGAAACGTTTATGTAAGGTCGGACATATATTATTACAACTTTTAAAAGAATATGGACTCTTTTTTTTTTTTTGAAATTATAAAATTGGTTAACATGATTTAGAGAAAGTTAGAATTTAGTTCCTAGAATTAAAAAAATTAAACTTTAATTATTGTGGTTTGATAATGTCACAAATAGTATCTATTACTTGATAAAATCCTCATAAATAGTTTTCAATGTATAAACTATATATGAAGATTTTATCAAACTATAATAAGCACTAAATTCTAACTTTCTCTAAATTATAGGGATCAAATTTACTATTTAACCGGCAATTTTAAACTCTGGCAGCTTAACTGTATTGAACATATAAAAACAATTTATTATTTCTTAATCATTTGGGAAAGATATCAAAAGATGAGAAAAAGTAATTTAATTTGTTCTCTAGTGGAAATTAAAGTAGCCCACTCTCTCTTTTAAGCTAAATTATGGCTCTTTGAATGAGGTTCTTTCTTTATAGTTAACCTCTCCAAAAGCTTCTCCACCATTATTATACATACACTTGCTTTAAAGGAGCCCCTCCAAGGCCTCTCCTTTGCAAAATGAAGGTGAGTTTCAAAAAATTTTTGCATGTATTTTTTATTTTTCTTCTCCTTTTTGCTGAATAGGCCCTTCAAATTTTGATAATTTTGGTTTTGGGTTTCAGTTGTTGAGTTGGATGCAAAGTAAACTCCAAGGAAAAGTAAAATTTCAGAACAAAGGATCACATTCAAACCCTTCAAGTAATATTTTCACTATACTTTTTTAATCTCTCTCAAGTAAAAAACACTATTTTACTATTAACTCAACATTATTTTACATACATCTCATGATATATATATGTTATCATAAACAAACCAGTTGAGCAACCTGAAGAAATTACTAGTCCTTCTTTGCCTCTTGGCCTACTAGCAATTGGAACTTTTGGCAATAATAATAATGTGCTGAAAGTATTGAAGACCGATGCCGAAAACGCTGTCGTTGACGATCAATCTCCATCGAAAGAAACCGAAGACGACGACAAACATGACGGTTCTCTTGAAGATGTCCCTAAATTAGAAGAGGAGTTGAGGGAAGTTTGGCAGCAAAACTCTCAACTTGGTGATTGTGATAATGAAACAGAAGAACAAGGTGTGAAAAAAAACATTGGTTTAGTGATAAGGGAATGGAAAGGTGATGATGAGAAAGGTAATTATGATCCCAAATCCATTGTGAAGAGATCTGTATCATTTCTGGTCAAGAAGATCTTTGTCTGTGGGAGCGGTTTTGCACCGTTGCCACCATCGCCGCCCCCGAACTTCATGGACACACCGCAAGATGCAACGATGAAGAAGGTACATAAACAACATTTATGATATAATGTTTTACCTAGTAGAGTAGTATACTCAATTATGGTTTGTAATTTAACATGATACGTTGAACGTATGATAACCGACAGATCTTGAAGATGATGCTTCAAAAGAAAATTTACCCTAAAAATTCTTCTCAAATGGCTTCATTGAAGAGATTCATAAAGGAGAAAGAGAGGAGATATAAGAGAAATGAAGATGAAGGGAACAAAGAGGATAATTGAGGCTCAAACCCCATTCAATAATGTAGAAGATAGAGAGAATTTTCAATGGCCAATAGCCATAAACCCACATGATCTTATTTCCCCTTTTAACAATTGTCCCAATGGTTGGAAAATATATTCCAACCTCCTCATTATATTACCATGTATTTATTATTCATCTTCTACTTATAGTAAGAACTTGTTTTTTTCTATGTTTTATCTTTATAACTCAATATTTAGATGGTTTGAGTGTGATTCAATTTTGAAGTACATGAGTAAATTCATGTTAGAAGAATCAGAAAGTGTAAATTCTCTTTTTTTATTATTTGTATATTTTAAAAAAAAAAAAGATAACCATGCACATTTGTTTAAATATTATTCAATCCACATATATAACATAATATTATATAATAAGATAAGTTCCGTTGATTCGGCAAACTTAATATAGATGTAGAGCAAAACTCTCTTAATTAAATACATTGTTAATACCATATAGTCAATGTCGATTAAATATGTCTTTAATTAGAAGATCACTGTCATCATAACAAATCACTGACATATAATAACTAACACTCAGAGTAAGTGACAATATCATAAGAATATTTGATTCTTGATCAACATTTTATAAATATTTTAAAAATCTAAATTAAATTTTTAAAGCTAAAAAATGATTTTAAAAAAGTTCAACTAAGAATTGAAATGAAATAAGAATGAATGGTAAGAAAACAAACTCAATTTTGGGGAGAAAAAACCTTAATTTCCGAAAATCAAACAACTATGAAGTAAGATATTAATGATTCTATTGGAAACGACAACTTGATTGGCTCATAATATCTCGAGTAATTGTGGATTAAAAAATCTAATGCCCAATTTGAAACCTCAAGACTTTGAGGATTCAAATGAATTCCATTCTTTGTTACAACAAGAAAGAGAATGAAATTCAACTTTATTTTCTTCTAATACGGCTATACAGATTCAAAATATTCTCGTTCCAATCGAAGAAAAATTAGAATTTCAAATCACCACAGAGAGGGTATAATGTCTCAGAAAATTGCTCATATAAACTGGTCGTAACGGATAATCGGTTATTTTGTGATTGGATCCGAGAGAGTTAATTATAAGTTTAGGCCTAGAAAGGTATAATTAGAGTGAGTTTGAGCAATACTATTGAATTGAGACTCAATAATGGTTTCGCCAATTCTCTCCCAAGGCATCTTCTATCTTGGCGATTATCTTGACCGTACTTACATTCTCTCTCTCTCTCTCTCTCTCTCTCTCTCTCTCTCTCTCTCTCTCTCTCTCTCTCTAATTTCAAAATTCTTGCTTTTCTTTCTTTCTTCGTCTTCTAATTTATTCCCATGCTACAGGCAAATTGCTGGTCCTGTGTCTTGATGAACGATGTTTCATTGGCACTTTCTGTTCCTTCGATCATTATGGTATTTCTTTCATTCATTCATTCATTATATATATTCCTATTATGCAAATTCTCATCAGAATTTTTAAAAATTTGTGCAGGGAGTATTGTTCTTGAGAGTGCTTTTGAAAGAACTGTTGTTGAGAATCAGTATTGTGATAACCCCATTGGCCTTTTGGTAGTTCGAGCCGAGAATATTATTTTAATTGGGGAGCTGGTAATCTCATTTTCTTTTTCCTTAATTTAATTTAATTTAATTTAATTAATTAATTTCTAACTCCAAATTCCTTCAATTTCAATTCTTAATTTCAGGACCTCAGCTTGCCCCAACTTCCTCCACATATGACTTCTGTCTCTCTCCCTCAGATTCTAACCGTAAGTAACTATCTACCTCTTCTGACCCTGTGTCAAATCCAACACAGAATCTCCTCCTCTAATACACAAACTTAACCCCGAGTTTGATAGTTTTTTTTTTTTGTCTATTTTTGGACATGGAGATTCACATGTCTACTTACGAAAGATTTTAAAACCATTCGAAAGAATGAGCTTTGGAAGACAGTTCTGATTGTAACAAAATTTTGAACCTTACATTTGAGCAATTCTAAAAGACTGGCTGGGGATGAATGCAGGCTAGGAAAGCAGAAAGGGAGTCATTAGTGCTTAAAAGAACCTTGAAAAAATGGATGGAGGATCTCCTTGAAGAAGATATGTGATTGATTGGAAAGAATCTGTTACTTCTCTGAGATGTCAAATCATTTCAAATTTTCCTCTTTTGTATTATTATACTTCAATCAATGAAAAGAAACTTTACACTCTTTTCATTCTTAAGATATCGAATCTGTGATCAAAAGGTCAAATATTCAAATTTCTATAACTCAAATATCTTCATCTAAATTTAACTAAATTTAACTAGAGCACAAGTTTTGGTGATAGTTTGTTATACACTACAAAAGGTTAGAAGACAGATAATGATCCCCAGTGGGGTTTTTATCCTGTATACAAGTAAAGAAAATTAGGGAGCTTTATTTCCTTTTGAAAAAAGGTATGATTACTCATTACTCCACAATTAGAGAGCCTTTTCCAACTCAATATCATTACTATCAAAATTCTTGGCAAAAGTGGCCAATAACCTGTCGCTTCCAGAGAAGCCTTTTGGAACTCATAAAGCAAGACTACGTGACCATTGAGTCACCAAAGTAGATCACAACCAATCAAATCCAAGAATTAACTGTTCGTTACGTGAGATAGGCCTATAATTCATTTATCAATTACAACCAAACAAATCACTTTTCCTCCTTTTTTTTTATATTATTTTTATTACTTATTTAAAATAGTAGTTAAAGAGACAGGAGCAAAAGAAGAAGATGGAATTTGAAAATTATTCAATATGAGTACCACAATGAGATTAGTCTCGAAAGAAAGAACAGTCGAGTAGTCGAGTATGGATTCTAGAATTTGCATGTCTCTTAATAATCACTAGATGCAAATTTGAGATACTCTTACTATATTTTTCTCTAGTACTTCTAACAAACCTGTGCAGTCATATTGTAGTGACTTCCTAAAAAGAGAAGTCTACTATCTGATGACCTCCCTCCAGAATGATAGGAGACATTGACGAACAGCTATTAAAGAAGAAGAAGGAAAAAAAAAAAAGAAAAAAGATCCTAAGGCTCAAGGTTGCAGGTGTTTCCAGAATACTTATTATAGGAAATCCAAAAAAGCTGGACAAGCATAGATGGCTGTACCATCACAATCATTTACAAATCTATTACAGTTTATTAACAAATTATTCTTTTTCCTTTTTAATGCAAACAACATTAAAAGTGGGAATTGGAGGAATCTATTAGAACAGCCTGAGAATGTGTAATCTGAATCAAGCATGCCTACGTTTGAAGGTGGGTGCACAATGATGGGAACAGACATAAGATTTCTGGCCAGGTGAAAAAGCTCGTGCACAATTGCAACTAAAAAGCAAGAATAAAGACCATGTGTACTGTAATCAATGCGCAGAACATTTCTACAGTTCAAGTTCATATAACAGATGCCCCTACTGATATGACCAAAGTTATGCATTGGTAAGAAAAAAATTATAGTTATTGATCTACATCTCCACTAATATGATACATTCAATTAGAACAGAGTAAAATAAATTATGGACAATATGTGTTCATTATAGAGATGTAAAGGAACCTCATATACAATTTAAAGTATCATCATGAGAGTACAAAGATATAAGTAGGAAAAAAAAGTAGAAAAACTATTAGACTGCCATCTTGAACATAGCTTAACTCGTCAAAGCATTACTTGACTTAAAAGGTGGTAAAAGGTGGTAGGTTCAAATCCTCATCTCTCGAAAGTTACTTAAGAAAATAGTCCAAAAGAACAATCATAGACTCAGGCTGACCAATGACTGATGAGAATCCAGGCAGGTGAGTGACTGAGAAAGAGAGACTTCCACTCTCAATTTCAAAGGAAAAAGTTCCTCTGTATTTAATGTTGTCCTTTCTTCTGTCTTTAAGACTCTTAACATATTGTTCGCTATTTGTATATCATGTTTAGTTCTGTTCAATAAACTAGGTGCCTAAATTAGAACTTTTTTCATATATAAGACTAAATCAGAATTAGAACTAAGAACTAAAAGAACTAA
The DNA here is from genome assembly GCA_030954485.1 of Citrullus mucosospermus. Classification (NCBI taxonomy): domain Eukaryota; kingdom Viridiplantae; phylum Streptophyta; class Magnoliopsida; order Cucurbitales; family Cucurbitaceae; genus Citrullus; species Citrullus mucosospermus. The sequence goes on along the minus strand of CM062061.1, from coordinate 28,926,902 downwards.
TTGAGTTTAACCAAACCACTTAAGCCCCTACAATACTCTTTCTACCTAGCAAATAACATTCCTCAGGAATGATTAAATAAACAGAAACAACAGCTAATAATCTATCAGCATATATGGTAGAATAATCTGCAACCACATCATAGGATTTTGGATCCTGTCTGAAGTTATAGCCAACTAGTCTCTAACATGGAACTAACTGCTAAAAGATTCTCGAACTTCTCAGATTCGAAATATGTAACTTAACTCAAATAGCGAACATCTCAAGATGAGTTGTGTTGGGTTCAAATCAGACATTACATCATGCTCTTAATTTGCTAACTGTAAATGCTTTTTCCAAAGCTTTGTCAATTGAATACAAAACAATATGAGATAGACATCTAAAAATGTTTGGAAAAGAGGAAAAAATCTAGACTGTCAAAGATTATCAGTGACTGTGTCTCCAGATTAGAACAGAAATACAGCATGGTGCAGGAAAAAAAAAATACAACATGGTGCGACGACTTGAATGCTTAGAAGGAGACAGCCAGATAATTTAGATGTGCAAAATAAATAATAAGAAATGAAAAGCACACAAAGAACAATTCCAATATGAACAGAAATTTAGAAGAAAAAAAATGTGGTACGAAAACAAGTAACATGCTTACAAGGCAGGAGAATTCAGGCTGAGGATATGGCTCCATTGGAAAAATAAAGCAGATCAATTGCAGAACCGGCTCACCCCCAATATTAGAATGATGAACAATGAAACTTCAAAGTGGATGACGACAAAGAAGGCAACCACCATATCATCCCAAAAACTCCACCAAAAATTGAAAGAATTTGAGTAACTTGAAAATGGAGTGGCATCAAGCATGCGCTATATATCAGTGAGATCTCCTTCTCAAGTTATGGGTTGCCGAGCAACCCTCAAAGAAATCCAAGATGGCATTTTCCAGTTCCTCGACGGAGTACTTGATGTAATTTTCGGGGTGTTTTCCACTCTCTATGTGGTGGCCATGGAGGCCAAGAAACGACCTGTAAGCTGGAATCAACTTCTCAGTTATGGATATACGCAGCTCCTCCCTCAGCTGAGAATCTGGTATCAACCATGCTGATTGTGTCCTGTGAACCTCCTCAAACATGGCGTTGAAAGTCTTGAATCTATCTCTAATAAGACTCTTTGCGGGGCCGGAAGACAAGCTCCCGCCCACATTCAACCCTTCGTTTCGCAGGCAATACAGCACATTCACCCACGTTGTTCTCTCGTAGTTTGTGGCCGCCTGTCGAAACTTCCCGGTCAGCCTTTTTAGATAAACGTCTCCGATCATTTCTCGCAACTCTGGGGATCCTTTTATCTTCTGAACGATGTAATGAACGTTGTTCATGATGAAGAGATGAGCTAGCGAAGGGTCTTTGTAGTGCCTGGATTTCCCCTCCAAATTGAACTGCAGAATCACGATGCTCCATATAAGATGGAGCGCTAATGGCGTTTTGCCCTCTAGCTCACCAAAGTCCATATCTGGGGTTGTGGGGTCGGCCGAATACCTCGAGCCCGTCGATGGTTTGGACACGATGAGCTCGTCTAAGGTCACTTTGTAGTCCGAAATCAGACTCACATAGTTCATTACGTACCTTGTCAACGGATGAAGCGTTCCGCCGGGAACCGGATGCGTCGACGGCTCCCGCAGCACCGCATTTTCAAACTCCGATAAAGTCCCTCTGACGGCCTCCGCCAGCCGCGACAATATCTCCGCTGCCTGAATTCGGATATACTCCGCAGATTTTGATTCGAATATTATATCAATGTCAGGTATCAACTCCGTGAAGGCATCGTGGAGGTCTAGAATCTTGAACAGCTTCTCCGGCGATCTGCGGCTTATACTGATCGCTTCGGCGAAATTGAACAACTGAGTCACAGGACCTTTTACAGTCTCCATGAAACAAGCATCATCTATGGCGGTCCCTATGCCATAAAAAATTTGTTCGCAGAGTTTCTTCTCGCTGGAAAACAAAGTCCTAATAGACACCTTTGCTGCTCTAATCCACCTTCTGATCTTCGTCTCCAGCTCATTCCAATCCAGCCTCTGGATATCTCCAATGCTCAGTTTCTCAATTCCGAGCCGTCGGAAGCTGGAGTCGAAGGTGGACTTTCGCACACTGCCATAAACTTGGATGCACTCCCGCAGGTACCCCGCCGATATCATCCGTTCAGCAATACTTCGTAGATCGATAACCGCATCCGAAGGTATCAGATCAATTTCACGAATACTGCTGGTCGCCCGGTAGCTCGATCGACCGCTGGACCCAAAACTTGGACTGCCAGTTAAATCGAGCTGAACTTCCTGTAACTCCGGTTCCTCATCGTTTTCATCCTCGAACACACCACTCCCACTAGTGGACATGGAGCGAGAAGATGGACTCGGATCAGTAAGCGACTCGACCTCGATCGGAGTGGTATGACTGGAAAGAATGTGACGGAACTCATCCTCAAGCCTAGCCATGGCGATCTGCATAGTGGAATCGACTTTGTTCTGATCGTCCGAAATGGTAGCCGACGACATAGACCTCTGGATTTCATCAACAGCCTGCAAATAACGGTCGATCTCTTCCCTGTCAGAGTCAAAAATCATCTTATCCTTCACCTCCTCCGGTGCGGCCGAGTCCCATCGTAGAATAATCTGCTCAGGCGTTTCTGAAAGTTCAAGAGACGGCTCCATCAACAAAGAAACAAAGAATCAAAATCTGTTGGGGAAGTGGGATATGGTTAGCGAGTGGTTTGCCGTGGGACTGAGAACTGTTGCTCCTCCTTCTTGTGGGAGCAATGAAAGGAAAAGGCTATGGCGGAGAATTTTGTCGGGAAGTGAGTGGATGATTGGGGAAGAAGAAAGGGAAGGTAGCGTTTTGTGAGTGTATTTCTGCGGAAAATACAGATTGGACAATCCCCCAAACAAATAAACAAATGCGGACTTTTTTTTGACTTTCCTATTTCTTCCCCCTCTCCCTCTAAATTTACCCTTTTTTTTCCTTTTTTTTCTTTCTACTTTAATTATGAACAATTATTGGATCCAACACATATATTTTTTTCTTTTTTTCTTAATTTATTAACAGTAATAGATTTGCAAATCAATGGTGGTACTGCTCTCTATGGTGAAACTCAGGAGTAAGACAAATGTATATCCAATATTAAATCTCTCAATTTTCTTATGCTCCAAAAAAAAAAAAAAAAAATAGAAATACTCTCTAAATTTTATTCTTTTCTATTCTTTTACAACTTTAATAGGGACTTTAATTTGATATTATGATAGACATCTCTCAAAACTAATTGACAATCGAAGAAATAACTCAGTCATTTCATAATTTAGAAATGACTTTGATTACTGTTATGGTTGAGTTTAATCATAAGGATAAATCTAATATATGAAGAAAAGGTAATCGAATTAAGACGGGTCCAACTCCCCCTTGTCATCAACCTTAGGAATCGGGGTCCACTAAGGGTCCTAACTTCTACATTTTAAGTATTTGAGTGTATATAGCAAACATCACATCCGTGTGCAAGTTATCTCTTGTAGAACAAGTTCTTTCCTAAAATAAAATAGTTTAAAGTTTTCATGCTAATTATTATTTCAACAAAGAAAAATAAATTATTATCGTGGATAACATTTGGGTTTATGCAGTTAGCTATAATTCTAGAATATATCACAAACAATGGATTATGACATGTAAATTTAGGGCACGTTTGGATTAACTTAAAAACAAATGTTTTTCAACAATTCATTTTCATCTAAACATTTTTTATAAGAAGTGATTAAAATAGAAAGACTAATGGCTTTGAAAATTCATTTTGAGGGGTTGCCAAACACTTGAATTTCTTTTTAAATTATTTATTTTAAAATTATACACTCGAAAATATATTACAAACACACCCTTAGAGTAAACAAACTTTTTTGTAAGCAAGGATGAAACTATCCATGAATATATTGATTCTGTATAAATCGAATAGTTAGATATCGATATTAGATATCCATGAATGTTTCCGACATCTTTTATTAATACTTGTAAAACATAAGAATATTGTCTATGTAGTCCAATATGAATAGTAATATTAATAACAATATATGTAACTTAGTTTGGAAGTAAAAACAATTCTTAATTACTAATCTAAATAAATTTTATAAAATTCATGATTTACACTCATATTTGATGATATCGATATTTTGTCGATATACCCGTAAAATTAAAGTATCGATATCAATATCGACATCAATATTTTAATCCTTATTTGTAAAGTATCAAATACATACTACTTACTGATGATATATCAACATATTAGTATAACTAGATTAGCATATTTAACCTTAATAGATATAATAATTTCTTAAAAAATTACCATGTCACGTCATGGAGAACTAAACTATTTTCTTAACTTGTCTTGCACCCATATATATATAATATAATATAGTTTCACGCTTTTATTATTTCGTGGGGGAATCGACTATGACTTTTAAAAATTTTAAATATAATTATAGGCCTTTTAGTTTACAAATTTCCATATAATTAAATGCACAAAAGCATAAGTATCATCAAAATTGGTGGTTGATAATTATTAGACTAAAAAAAAATACTTGATAAAACATGGGTTTTATTTTATTATTTTTAATAAAAACTGATTTTTGTATTTATATAAAATAAAAATAAATAAACAGGCATGTATTGAGAAAATTTCAATCATGGTCGTCAAAACAGTGTATCGATATTAAATGTATGGATATTTGTTGAGCATTTAAATTCCAAAAATATCAAGAAAAAATAACACTTTTTTGCAACAAAGAAAAAAGAAAAAAAAAAAAAAAAAAAAAAAAAAAAAAAAAAAAAAGCTCTTTTTTTTTTCTTCTTTTGGACTAAAAACAAGCTCTTTTAAGAAAGGGGTGATAGCTTAGGCTATCTTATGGGGCTTTTTTGGGGTACTTCGGTGGGCCCTCAGCTCACTCAGTGGAAACTGACTCATACCCCAATTATTGATCGGTCATTGGGTTCACTATTCTGGCCCATTATTTAATTAATGGCCCATATTATAAGGCCCATGTTGATTCTCATGCCGTCAAATCCGAATGGCGTCAACGTTAAATGAAATATTATTTTCGCAAATTACAATTTTTATTTATTTAAATTTAGAAAATCATTCAAGATGATTCCTTGTTAAATTGGCATTGATGAGTTGGCAATATTGGGTGAATTTAAACTATTTCTTGATTTTTATATTGTATTTATATTCGGTAACATTTTTTTTTTTTTTTGTCCCCTCTCTCTCTCCTTCCTTTGTTTTTTCTCTTTCAGTCACATTCCTCGGAAATTAGAGCTAAAAAAAAAACCCCAAAATTCCATTAACAAATTGTATTCGTGGAGGAACAAAAGAAATTAAACAATTGAACAAAATTTAGAAGCTGAAAAAGTAGGTTGCAATTTAGAGTGTGAAACATATACATCAACTAAACTTGTCACTTAATCATAATTTTGTAAAGAAAAAAAGTGAAATCTTAGAAACAGAGAAAAAACCATGAAAAGCTTGAATTAGAAAGCAACTATTTCCCTTCATTTCCTCTTCACCCTTTCAGCTTCTCAGAATCCTTTTAGATCCATCCTTCACCAACCTCAGCCTAAGCCTCAGCCTCTTGTATCCTTCAAAATCAACAGTACCCAACCCAGGTGACCAACTTCAAAATGAACATACGATGGAGAACGTGAAAGAAACAGTTCCTCATTTTCCAGAAAAAAGATTTGGGGTAAAAACCATAAGATTGTGTTAAATCGCCCAAATTGTGTTAATCCATTTGTCTGTTTCATTGAAAAATTCACCACGTGGTCTGATTTTCTGATCTTATGAGAAAAAATATACGTAGGTATCAAAGCAATCAGAGTAGTTTTAGACTCACAGGAAAACGGGAGGAGAGAGAAGGAGATAAGGACAAAAATGTTGCCCAATATAAATACAATATAAAAATCAATAAATATTTTGGAATCACCTAATTTTGCCGACTCATCAATGTCACGTCATTTTTTATGCTAGTTAATTAATGGTCAATTTAACACCGGGACTATTTAGAAATATTTTCCAAACTTCGGGGACTAAAGTGTCACTTTTGAAACTCTCGAGACCACATCGACATCAACTTTAAACCTCAGGGACCAAAAGTGTCATTTGCCGTACTTTTTATACCTAGTTGTCACATGTGAAATTCTTCTACATGATTATCCTGTTAAATTTTCCCTCAACCTGGTATTATATTATTTTATAATTGGATACATCATTATTTTGTTAAATTAAAGTATGTGTTATATAAGGTTTAAATACTACCTCTTGGTCCTTGTACTTTTGACTTTAGTTCATTTTGGTCCATATACTTTAAAAAATAATCATTTTGGTCCTTGAATTTTAAATTTGGTTCATTTTGGTCCTTAAACTTTCAAAAAATGACCATTTTGATACCTTCAAAATTAAGTAAAAATGTGAAAATACAATGACCGAAATGAACATTATGAAATTACAAAGACCAAAATGAACCAAAGTTAAAAATATAGGGACCAAAGTGAACATTTTGAAATTACAGGGACCAAAAGGAACCAAAACCAAAAGTACAGGGATCAAAGTAGTATTTAAATCATTATACAATGTATTATAAAATATAGGTTTAAATACTATTTTGATCCTTATATTTTTTGTTTTGGTTCATTTTGGTCCTTAAAATTTCAAAAAAAGATCCATTCGATCCCCCTAAAAATGAAAATGAAGGAACCTAAATCGTTAGTTTTTAAAAGTATAAGGATCAAAATGAACAAAAGTTGAAAGTATATCAAAATGAACCTTTTGAAGGTATGGGAACCAAAATGAACAAAAATCAAAAATACAAAAACTAAAGTAGTATTTAAACCTCTAAATTATATGATATTGCAAAATAATAGTTATCCACAATTTTTAACACAAAACAAATTCATAATTTATTTAATATAGTTTATATTTAACCTACTTATTAGGTAACAAATATTAGTTTCATGGTTTACAAATAAATACATTATCAAAATACATTTTGAATAATGATTTGGATTTGAATTCAATTTTTGCTTCTACCACTAAACATATGTCTAAAACCATGAAATATAATTTTGTTTTCATTAAATTCATTAGTCTAGAGATTGCAATTGTAAATCTTATTTATATTACAATGAAATTATATTGATATTTTCCTTCCAAACGAAAGAAAAAAGTGAATGGTTTACTTTTCTTGTTTTTACCGATCTCTTTAAAATAAAAAGTTGTATGATAAAGATATTTTTTATAATTAGTAAGACCATTTTCTAATTCATAATATTATGAGTGCTTTTGGACTAAATGACATAAACTATATTTGGCGAGAACATAGGCAATAAAGTTTAGAAGATAGCATGATTGAGGCTGATGGTAACAACCTAGGACCAAAATGAGCTTAGGTTAAGGGAAGAAGTTGGCTTGGGCCTTAACTGAAGTCGAGCCTCATCAAATACCTAACAAAGCGCATGTCTCATGCATGCCCCAACTCAAGTGACGGTTGTAGGCCCAAAGTATAGCTAAAGTGAAGTGCTCGGCATCGGTCAAGGCCAAGACCAACCCTAGCAAAATGCCAACCAAGGCATGTTTCTCACACACCAAGCCTAATAAATCAATGGATAAACCTAAAGCAACTCAAAAACCCTAAGAAGAGGGTTCCTAGGTCAACTACAGCTGTAAATACACTGTTATGGTTCCATATGAGATATTTTAAACTTCCAACTTCTTCTCCATTCTATAATTCTCATACGAGATTAGACATCGAAGTCTTTTTTCTTTGTTTTGCAGGTCATCTCTTCTACAAATCACAAATTCAACTAATGGTAACATGTGAAGGTCGCGTAACTCTTCCATGCTCTATTTTGTATCAACACATACAAAATAAAAGTAATAGAATTAATACATGATTAAATTTTATAATAAATTACTAAAGTTCAACACTTCAATAATAAACAAAATTTTTAAATTTCAAAAAAGTATCAAGTGGTCCTAATTTTCAACTCTTATTTTTATGCTACTGCTGAATATATTATTGTACGTTTATTACAAAAATATATTGTTTTTATTAAAATAAAAAAAAAAAAAAAAAACAATTCTTTATTGCTTTGTTTGATTTTAATGAGCTAGATAATAAATAAAAGAACATAAAGTTATTTTTTTATTTCGAAATTAATATTTTGTTTGTTTTAATGGTAAAATTTAAAATAAAATAAGGGCCTAGAAAGTTCCCAATGTGCTGCCATCTGGGCTCAGCTGATAACTTTCTCCGCCATGCCAATACTAAGATCCTTATTCTCTCTTTCACCCAAAATTAAAAACCAAAAAAGAAAAAGAAAATGATTTGATTAATTATTTAATTATTGTTAATTAATGATCTGACAAGATTAGACTGACATCCACGTGCATGCATGCTCGCACGTACATGCACAGTTAGAGTTAATAAGCCATATAAAATAAAAAGACGAGAGAAATTAATAATTATTTTATAATTGGATACTGTTATGAGTTGGAAAATATAATGATAGGGTATTTAATGAAATACTTAAAAGCATCAATTAATTACGACTATCAAGGACATGAGACAAAATCTTCATTCCCATCTTATTCCTCATTTTCAAATTGATTCCCGTCCAATTGATATTCTTTAAATATCCCTACAATTTAAGTTATTTTTAATTATATCAAAATGTACCAAAATATTTATAAATATAGTCAAATATAGAGTATCTCTTAGTATCGATTACTATCATCTAGGATGACAAACAATTCGATTTTGTCGATTTTGGGACCAACCAAAAACCAAACTAATCGGTTTTACAAAGAACAGATCCAACCAATGTCCAATAAAGAGCAAAATCAATGGCTTGGTTTTATTTGTATTGGTTTATTATTGGTTTGGTTCTCGACTTTTTGCATTTTTTCCTTCCTTTTTTTTAATCTTTATTTCCACTTTGTTTTGAATTGATCCTTTTTTTTTTTTTTTGCTAATTTTAAGTTAAAAGTTGATCTATTTCTTTGTTTATAAATTGAAATTTGACATTTTTTTCTTGTCACTTTTCTAAATAAAAAACACATACACGCACCATAATAATTGGTATTTTATCTAAACATCAAATATACATGCATCATAATAATTAAAATACTAAAAATATCTAATGAAGAGTTTATTTTCAAGGGTATATATATCATTGGTTCAATTCGGTTTTGATTGTTTTTTTAATGAAAAACCGATCCAAACCAATACTTTTTTATTTTCTCCAAATACAAACCAATATGTCCAATTTTCATACTAAACAAACAAACCAAATCATTGGATCGGTTTGGATTTTCGGTTTTTCAATTTTTTGTTGCAAACTATCATTTATTATTGATAGACAGTGACATTTTACTATATTATAAAATATTTCCAACAATTTTACCATTTACAACAATTACCCTTAAGTTTACTAATATATATAAAATGACATATATCCATTTAAATGTCGAAATAAGTATAATTCAATCATTAAAAAAATATATTACATTTAAACTTATATAACACTTGTATTATTGATCTCGAAATAAGAAGTGTAATTCTCTCAAAAAATGAATATTGTCGAGTAGATGTTTGGATGTTTCGTGTGATTTAACAATTTATTCATAAATAGTATTTAGATTATATTGATGAAAGTTGATGTTAAAATTAACTCTCGGGATTGCCTACAAAAATAAATCTAAGACTTTTCAAGTAATTCCATTCTAACTAAGCCATCAAAAATCAGAACTATAGAAATGTTCATATATGTAGAGTTTTTTTTTTTTTTTTTTTCCCTATATATATGCAGTTGTTTTAATTTTTAAATTTTTTTTTTTTAGTTTTTATTTATTTATTGTGAGAAAATCGTGTGTAGAGGCTCTAACATCAGTGATTGAACATACTTATGTTGGTTGGCCCTTTATATGTATCCCCTATTTTTAGCTATGTTTATATGGAGAGCGAAGATATTAGAAGAAAACATAAAAGGTTTCTCCCTTTTTGTTTTATTTATATATTTTTATTAATTTACTTTCTAAGTGAAAGTTCACATTAAAAAAGAAAAAAAAGAAAAAAAAAGAAAAAAAAAGTGTAGGCAGTTATTTCGCAAAAATTATTAAATCCATTTTCATTGTTTGGTTTATAGATTGTTTTCATGGATGTCATAATTGTTAAGAGATAACTTGAATCACCATTCAAGATTAACTTCAGGGAAAGTTTTGAAAAAAATAATTTTAATAATATAATACAAAAACTAATTTCAATTTTATTCTTCAAAGATTTTGTACCCTATAATTTTAATACAACTTGTGTATATTGTAGGGTTGTGTAGTGGTCAATCAGATCGATTTTTCGACTAATTCGTCACCGAATCGACTATGGTCAATTTAATAAGTGTTCAAATCGATCTCGATCGTCAAGGAGTGGAAATCAACCTTCAGTCAGTTTATGTCAGTTTTGTTCTTTGAATTTTTTTTAAAACAATGTCGGTTTGAAATTTTCCCAAATCGACACCGATCGAGTCCTTCCTCTTCTTTGATTGACCGCCTTCAATTCTATTGGTTTTGGTCTGTCGACTCGATTTTTTGGTTTATCATGCTCCCTCTAGTACGTTATCTACAAGTTTTCTAGTTTAGATAATAATAATAAAATTAAAGACGATAAATAACGGTTAGAAATAGGGTTTATAATCATAACATAGGTTTTGTTCCAAATTCCAATTCCAATTTTAAATACTTTTGACAAAGTGATTTTCTTGCAATTTGAAAATTGACATAGCCAAAAAGGAAAAAAAAAGTTGAGAAAATATGCGGGTTTATGATCATAAACATAGGTTTTAATTTTCTTTTTTAATTTGGCTAAGAATGAACTCTTTTACTTAGTTAAAAATGAAACTAAGGTAAGAATTAGAGATAAACCAAGCTTAAATTTTCAAAAATAAAAATAAAAAATCAAATAGATATGAAAAGAAGAAAAAAAAGAAGCAAGGCTCGAAAGAAATAAAGAGGGTGAACGTAATTTGGTAATGGACAATGATTGGGTGCAATCTATTTCCATGCTTCCCTTGCCTTCATGTACAAAAAAAATTTGACATATGACAACCATTTATTGAGTGTCTAGGTTACACGAGAGATAGATGTGACCAAAGATTAAAATATTGACGTCGATATCGATATCGACATTTCAATTTTACGGATATATGGACAAAATATCGATATCGATGGATATTTCAATAAATCACGAATTTTATAAAATTTATTTTTACTTACAAACTAAGTTATGAATATTGTTATTAGTATTATTATCTATATTGGACTAAACAGATGATATTTTTATATTTTACGAGCATTAGTATAAAAGATGTTAGAGATATCTATAAATATGTAATATTGATATTGACCCTTTTGGTTACGGATACATCAACGTATATATCGACATATCCACGGATATTATTTTGTAGGGTTGGATGTAACCCATATTCCACAAGTATTTTTCTTTGGGGATTTTGTTTTTGAAAGTTAGCATGTGTTTGTTGCTTCACAGCTAATCTCATAGCTTTAAGACTATGAAATGAAGCTAAGCTAATAGCCAATAGGGACACACAATTTTATAATAACAAAAGGGAGTGTCCACTGCCAACTGCCTTTATAGTTTAGTTTCTCGAAGACCTATTGGAAAATATTCACAACAATGATTAAAATATATATTATTGTTTATTAATTATTGTGTTTTTTTTTTCTTTTTCTTTTTATAAGAAACAACAAAAGATTTGCAGATTTTAATAATTTGGGGTCCAGCTGTGATGTGCATCAACTTCAGTCTTTTAGTTTCAAAAAAAAGACTTTATGATTGACAAGTTTGACCTTTAGATTTGGAGGGAGATTAGATTTAGGATTATATTCGCTAAACTCAGTCTTATTGGGCTTTGGGTCTCTCTTTTTCACTTATTGGGCCTTTGCTTTCACTGGGCTCTTGCCCAGGGCTGATAAAGGTGATACAAATTTTAACTTTTCATTTTGGCAAAATGTTTTCAAATTTTGAAAAATAACGAGGACTATTTTTAAATAGTAGTATATACATTGATAGACTACTATTATCTATCACTGTCTATTAGTGATAACACCGATTGATGTTTATTAGTGTCTATCGCTGTCTTGCTATATCTGTAAATATTTTTCAGTAGTTTTGTCATCTACAACAATTACTCAAATAACAAAGTGACTTTAGAGATAATAAATGACCAAATTACCTCTATAAAACAGTAAAACACAGAGATAACTAAAAAAAAATCACTTGAAAAAAACACAAAAAATTACTAACAATTATTTACGTTGTAGGTGTAAAAATTACATTGTATTTGTCATACAAAATTATTATTGACATATGGACACACTTTATTTGCAAAAATTAGGGGAATAGATACTACAACACACAAATCATTTCTGGTAGAGTTCAAAATAATTGACATCAACCCCAGCACACCAATCATGTTCCATTTGTTGGAGTCATCCTAATACATGATCAAATGAGAAATAGTGTGATTGGCAAGGAAAAAAACTTACTTTGGATGGCCGAAGATGAATATGTAGAGATAGAAGTCTCAAAAAATTGATGATCATAGTAATGAAACTTTTCATCTCATCTTCAATCAAACAAAAGTCTTATTCGTTGGAGTGTCATAGCAACAACATAAATAGACGAAAAAAAAGAAAATTGATGCGTAGTTTCCTTTTGTTAAAGCGTAGATAGAAAATGGAAATACATAAATTTTTAAACTTTATACCTCACAGTTAATGTTGTTGATATTTTGACAAAGCCTGTTGCTAAACTTAAATTATAGAAGTGTTTTGAGTTAATTGGCTTTGATTTACTTGAAAAAGAATGTCCATCAAAAGTTACATGGGTACAGAATGTTAAGGATTCTACATTGAAAAAATCAAAGAACCTTACAATATTTGTAAGATAGATAGACTACTTCTTTCATTGTCAATTGATTTTGAAATACAACTACACGTATCTGATATGATTTTAGAACTCATGGAGCTGAAACAGACCTTCAATCTCCTCCCTAAGCATCATTCCTCCCTCACCCATGGAGGATGCAAGCCACTGTATTGAAGGCTCTACTCACTTTGAAAAAGTATCTTTGAAGCTATGATTGAAAGGATATATTACAAAATTGAACCTATAAATTAATAAAGAGGATAAGAAGAATAAGGAGGGGGAATTAGGAATTTAAATTGGAGTTGTTGAGAGATGGGGCCAATGCAAATGCATGAAATCAAAATGGATGGCTTTGTGAACCTAACACCACTTTTGAGTCATTGACCAAAAACACTGCTTAGACTTCCCCCACCACCATTGCTAATTTCATAATTACTTAAATCAAATGCGGCTTTCAATTTCCACCATTTTTCTTCCGTAGGTGAGAAATTCAATATTGTCATTTGAGTTATATTCATTTTGGTATCTTACTATCTCATTCTTTTTGTTTATATTAAAAATTTATGAATCAATTAGACACAAAATTAAAAATTATAGTGTAAACTTGTAATTTAACCTCTTCCCTTTTTTATATCTAAAAGTTTGGCCATCTTTTTCTTCTTGTCCCTATGGACCCTTTATCTTTCGAAGTAAAATATTGTCATTTTCAAATGCTTATTAAAAAAAATGTCCAATTTTCCTTGCTTTCTAATAAAATAGTATATTGATACTTGAGTAAAGTAATCACACTAAAATATGGTTCTTACAATTGTATCAAATTTATGGCATGTTTGAATTGTATTCTAAAGTGCTTAAAAAGGTATTTGAGTAAAATAATCACATTAAATATAGCTTTTAAGTGAAGAAAAAAGTATTTTAAACATTTAAAAAGTTAATCCAAACATATCTTCTTTTAATGTATCAATTTACACCTGCCTTACATTTAACTTTGCTCAAACATACTTTTTCAATTTTTTTTTTTTAAATTACATTATTTCTCTCTCAAATAATACAAAGAAGAAATATATTCAGATCACGTATAAACTTGAAGGTATTTTTTTATTGATTAAAACATTAGATGATTAATACAAACACTTCTTTAAAAGACAAAAACAGAGTAAATAATAAATAGTTAAATACATGTTTTAGTTCGTAATGTTGGTATGTTTTTTGATTTAGTTTCTGATGTTTAATAAATTTTAATGTAATCCTTTACTGTCAAATACAAACCTAAGTAGCATAATATTTATTAACTAACGACTACTACCTTGAAAGCAATTGTGGCACAACCTCAATATAATCGTCTCACATCGGTTGCTCTCCAAGATTAACACAACACTTTTGACAGACGAGCACTTATCGAAAAAAAAAAATTGAAATCAAGTAAAACTTCGCACAAAGAAAATCAAATGGATGAAAACAAAGAGAGGAAGAATTCATTGTATGTTCTCAAACCAATAGGAAAATTCAACAAAATGTTTCAAATCTAAAATTGATTTTAGATTTATAACGGTCAAAGGATAAAAAAAAACATTTGTAATAGCCAAAATATTAAATATGTAACGTTTTGGTCAAAGTATAACGTTGAAGGCTTTAAAACTTCTAAGTAGGATACTTTTTTACACATGATTCTCCAGAATGACAAGTCATTTCCAACAAATGTAACCTTCCTCCCCGTCAAATTTGACTTGTCTCCTTTTTCTTTTCTTTCTTTCTATAAAAAATGTGGTTTAATAAGTGAAGCATGAAAAATTAAAGAGATGAAGAAACGTTGTGAGGAATTAGCAAGTAAGTTGTTTCGATTTCGTCAACATTCACTTTCAAATTTTCAATTTTGAGTTACCCTCATTCTCTCACTCCCATATTTTGCTGTCACTGTCAATGTGTCCTTCGTTTTGGTTCTCATAACTCATATTTCAATATCCTTTTCGTCATTGTAAACTTATATTTCCATCCATACTCGTCCTCATTATAATGATCTCAATCCATCTTCGTTTCATTCCAAATATATATTAACATTAAAGCAATATCAAATTCAATATGAACAAAACGCAAATGTTTGACCACCTAGTAAAGTATATATACTCTAGGTTAGTTAAACTAGTTGGTTACTATATAAATTTAATTGAACTAAAAATGTATATACAATCAATTATCAACTAATTTTCTTTTTCCTTACAAAAGTTGTATATTGGGAAAAAGAATTTGGTTCTCTCTTTTTCTTATTAAAAAACAAAACCTATAATAAATAATAATAATTCAATTTTTGCAAAAAAAATTATTATATATATAAAAAAATCGAACTATTTACAAAAATAGAAAAATTTTGTTGTTTGTCAACGATATACCACGATAGACAATGAAATTTTTCTATATCGGTAAATAGTTTGTCTTATTTTTTATATTTAAAAAAAAAAAGCCCCTATATAGTAAATTTTGATTTTAATTCCAACTTAATTTTTAAATTTCAAAATGTTACAATTACACTTATGCAATTTGAGTTTTGTTTCAAGATTTATATTTTTAATCTTAATTTTTTCTTGAATATTTGATTAAATTATTGGTATTAATGTGTATTAATTAATTTAAAATAATTATGGGGGTAAAATTTTTAATAGAAGATAAAAATATATTTTTTTCCTTCCACTTCGTTGACTTGGACGCATTAAAGAAATGAAATGCGCTCATGTGTTTCATATATTCCGCGGCAATCTTGCAACGCCTCCAATGAGATGGTGCAACGTGTCCTACTTTAGACTACAACAAATTATATTCGATTTTGTTTGTCTAATATATACATAATACTTTTGTATTAGGAAAAAAGCTTTTTTTAAATTAGAAAAAAAATATATAAAATCAATCTTATATTATTATATAGGAACATTGCTAAATGTCTACTGAGCCCACTTGTATTATTGCATCCTTTATTTTTATTTTTATTTTCTTTTCTTTTCTTTTCTTTTTCATTTTCATGTAAAGGAAAAAGAAAGAAAGAAACACAAAGAAAAGGAAACCATGTGTTAGGTGGTTAATTTTACTCATTTAAAAAGTAATATAAGATTCTAAAAAATATATTATGGGCCTCCAACTCTTTGATTCTATATTATTTTTTTACATTTCTATAGTTATTTTACGTATATAATGGACAATTTATTCACGTGTAGTAGCTCATAATATAATATGTAATATATGTGTATTTTACTTAAAAATAATAATTCACATGTCCAACAAGTTGTTATATAATATTACATTCAAATCTTGAAGTATAATGGTCTGAATTAAGGACAAATTTTAGAATGATGGTTGTTTTGGTTGTTTCACCACAATTCAAAGGTTAAATACCTCTCAGTTTTATTTTATCTTTATTCCTGCAATTTTAAAATAAATCATTTTAACTAAATATATTAATTAATAATATTCTTCATGTAATAAAATATAGGGCAAATTGCAATAACCATCCTTGAAGTATGGTGGTAGTTGCAATTAGACCCTCAAACTTTCAATCGTAAAAATTGAGCCCCTCAACTTAGTGTTAACATTGGGCCCTCAAGCTTATTATAACTATACAAATTGGACCCACGAATGATAATAATTGAACTCTTAAACTTATACAAATGTTACAATTTATATAATTATATATAAGTTTTAATGTCCAATTTGACTCAATTTTAACATTTATATAATTTTGAGGGTTTAATTTTTAAAATTGAAAGTTTAAGGATCTAATTGCAACTACCACCATACTTTTTGGGATAGTTTTTGCAATTTGCTCTAGAATATATAACGTGATTAGAGGGAAGAGTAATAGATAATGCTTTTTTGTTTGTTTATAAATAAAAAAATATTAACGAAAATTTGATAGTAGAGACTAATTTTAAGATTTATTAAAAGTGACTATATTTAAACATTTAAAATGTAAGACTAAAAGATAATAAGACTCGAAGATTTGTTGTGAGTATTTATATCTTTTATACCTAATATTTCGAGAGTGTGTCTAAAAAATAATAAAAATAAAATAAAATTTAAGAATACCAAGAGTGTCTAAAACTACGGGCAGTTGCAAATATAGCAATTAGCTTCAATATATTACCAGATACAACACAATACAAATCAATTTGTAGATATAGCAACATTTAGATTCAGCTCTTGGAGTCTATCAATGATAGACTATATTGTTGGTATAAGTCCATCATTGATGGGAGTATCAGCGATAAAATCTATCACTTATAAATTTTGCTATATTCACTGTTTTTTTTAAATGTTGTTATACACTTAATTACAGCTATCCCTAAAACTAGTATAAGATTGTTTTGGTCTTATCTTAAAATTTGTAACAAAGTATTTGAATTTTAATAAGTAACAATTTAGTTCCTCCACTTTGAAATTATTTGTATCAATTTAGTATATCATGAAAAATTTCATCAAATAAAATGTCAATTTTTATTACATAACAACTTCGTCTTTATAGTTTATAAATAAATTTAATTTTAGAATAGTTTATAAATCTACTTGGGTAAGAAATTTCATTAAATCATAATATCTTTTAAACAATATAATAAAAAATAAATCATTACAAATGGTAAAGTATCTAGACTAAAGTGTTACTTAGTAAAATTTAGAGACTAAATTGTTTTCTATTTTAAAAGTACAAAGATTAAATTCTTACTTACTAACTAAAGTTTAGAAACTAAAATATTACTTTAAAGAAAGTTAAGAGGCAAAATAATATTTTTTTAACATTAAACAGAGGGTTATTGAGTTGAAGTAAATAAATAAATTTGAGTATTATGATTACTTTAAATCTATTTGGTCATTATTGAAAGGAGGAAGCATTGGCCATTTTTTGCTCTTGAAGTCTTGTTTTTTATAAGATCGAAAGATTGAGTGGGTATTGGCATGTGCCTCATCTCTTAAGGTCGAACATTTAATTTCTACTAAAAAAAATCTATTTTGATATCTTGATTTTCATAATTGTTTCACTTGAATTTCAAACACGAGAAAATAAACATGTTATCTATACTTTAACACTCGATTTATAAATATCATTTGAATTTTAATTTATGTGAATATCAAATAAATATAGACACACATATATAAACTTGTGCAGTGGGGGGTGGTTAACAGTTCTAAATCATAAGAGTTCAATCATTCCTAATAAATTGTATCTAGTGATTCAATTGTAATCCGATCTCATATTTATATTTGTGCACAAAAGTACATTCTAACTCATATCTATAATAATAATGTGCTGGATAGTTTAAAATATTTATTATATTTTATTTTATATTAAATATTCATTTTATTTTAAAACGTTCATTAATAGGTGAAAAGAAGCTTGTTTTCCTCTCCCTTTTATAAGAAAATATTTGTGTTATTGGGTGGATAGTTAGAGTTTCTATACGCTTTTAATTCTCTTATTTCCTCAAATCGAAATACAATATTACAGATATATAAAAACTTTAGTTTTTTTTTTTAATAATATGATTGTAAAAGATCTTTCGTGAGCTACCAAGTCCAAGGAAATTTGCAAAATTACTTAGCTTCACACAAACTTTCTTAAAAGGTGTTATATTTTGCAAGTGAGAGCACGTCTTCTTTTAAGCACAACGTTCAACAGCGTGTCTCAACCCAAAAGTACAAAATTCCTCAAACTCTTGACTTCTTAGTAAATTTTGGTTGTTAAGGGCCTCTTTGGTAGAGACAATCCGAATTATGTTTGATGTTTTCAAATTTATTGAATTCAACAAATATGTATTTAACAGAAAAGTCAAATTCTCTTTTTGAAAATTATTTTTGGATTTTGTGATCCAAACCGTGCAAATTCTGAAAACAAATTTTTTTTTAATTTTTTCATTTTATCTAGATTTTGAATTTAAAAGTTTTAAATGCATAGTTATATTAGATAAAGATAAAAATATTTAAAGATACAATATGTCATGTTATAAACCCAATTCATTTTTTTTTTTAATGTAATATATTATAAGTTACGTAATATTACAAATAATAATTATATAAATTTTTTAATATAAATCATATTCATAAATAAATTAATAATAATTTTTTATTAAATAAATATTAATAATAATTTATTATCAACTAAGTAGTAGTAGGTAATTATAACTAGTTTTATAATTTATAAATATATATTATCAAATATACTATATATTGTAAACAACCTTTTAAATTATAATTCAATTTTTAAATATGCTAACCAACACATATTGTTTTTATATTTTTTTTATTCTCAATTTACCACCAAAGACGTCCTAATTACTTAGTTTTAGAATTTAAACTTTTTTTTTATTATGTTATTTTTCCAACATAATAATCATCACTTAGTTTTAGAATTTAACTTGTTTGTTTATTATATTATTTAATTTCCAACATAATAATCATCATATCATCGAAGTACGTGACTTAATTGGTGGTGGTGACGATTCAGAATTTGATTTCAATTTTGTTTTGTCACACACATCGAGTAATGACAATTGACAATTGACATTGTGAAAAAAATAATACTAAATTCATATTAATTAATTAATTCAACAAAAAAAAAAATAACAATAATGATTGTTTTTGGTAATGTATGCTCACCAAATATTATTTTGATTTATGTGGCTCTAATACACACTTATAGACATTAGAGTAAATAAGAAATAATCCACTTCGTTCATCTTTAAAAAGGAACTATGAAGTATCAAATTATTATTTTTTTTTATTGCCCCACATGATATTCATATTTAAAAGATGATATATAAACGTGAAAATGTAAAATTTTATTCTTCTTCATGATTTTTTTTTTTTTTTGATCCAGTGTTGTGCTGACTGTTGATTAAGATTAACCATGGGAATAAAAAAAAGTTACTTTTTTTTCACCTAAACATATGTCTTAGTCTTTAATATTTTGGTGTTCTTTTTAAAAATTTAAGATCTATTTCATATATTTTGAGGCATGCATTCGACGGTAGATTAAGAAATTAAATTTTAATTCAAACAAGAATTTAAAATACGTTTCATATATTTATAAATCATAAATTTGTTGTAATTACCTATTAAATATTAGGTTTAGTATTATCTATTATTAATTAATTTACATACAAGTTTCTTGTTAAAATTTTTACATAATTAAATTTTTTTAATATTATATTATTTGTAATATGTATTTAAATTTAACACATGTGAGTTGAGTTTTTAACATGAAATTGTTGGGGAAGATGATGTATAAAAATTTATTACACTAGCAAATTAACTAATCAAACATAAACTAGATACAATGTTCACATGTTCCAACTTAAATGTAAGTCAAATGGTATGATAAGGGTTATAAATTGATATAAGCAAGAACTTATAGAAGCCTAAAAAACTTGTAGAGATTCAAAAGGTAATCAGGACATGTTTTTAATAAGCGTTGTCCCGAAGACAATTGTTTGTCCTGCATAGGTTGTAAGGAAATTATAACGATTTTTAGCAGGATACAACGACTAATTTTGGTAGAACTATAGCCCCAAATTACTCGGATCTGACATAATTCTTGAATACTTACTCTCAATTTAACTCAAGATAAAATAATAATAATAATAATTGAGAGAACTCTTTAATTTGGAATGAAATACCACAAATGAAGAAACAAGTTGTTATTTATAGGCTAGCAACTTAGTAACTCTCTAAAATATAAAATCACATCAAATAATACAAAAGTTGAAACATTTGTAGAATTTAACTCAATTGAGTTGTTTCTTTTACCAAAATCAAACATAACTCATTCAAATTGAAGAAATCATATGTGTGTTAAATTTATACATAAAATATCATTTAATATGATGGTTTCAATCCTATTTGAAGTTTCTAACCATAAATTTAGCCTACCTAACTAAATTCAAATATATTTTATATTCAAGAATGTTTAAGTTTCTTTCATTACAGTATAAATATTCAATAGAAATACTATATATATATTTATTAACATTTTTTAAAATATAATTTTACGTTTTGAAATTTCATTTTCAAATTTAGATACACTTCAAGACATCGAAATGTTTGTTTCATAATTTACACCATTTATCTTGAAACTATAATATGATTTTAAAAAATAGAATATAAATTGTCCACTAAGCACACTCTTAACTACTATTATTTAAAATGAATCATTTATGTATTGGCAACTTTGAATTAATTAGTCTTATTTTTTTATTTATTCATTCATGTATTTACTACTTTCAAATTATTATTATTATTTTTTTATGATAATGTTAAAGGAAAGAAACAAACTTAGAAGTCTAAAATCAATTGAGTAAATTATTATTTAGAAGGTGTTTGAGACGCTAATTATTATAATTAGTAATTATTGTAGTCTGTATTTGGGATACAAAACGCTAATTATTATAATTAATAATTAGTAATTATTGTAGTCTGTATTTGGAGTACAAATTATTTTAATTTGTATAGAAAATAATAAATGATAATAAATAAGAAAAAATAAGATGTATAGAAAACAATAAACATAATAACAAATAATAAATATTGTAACAAAAAAAGTTTAAATAATAATAGGATAGTTAATTATAAATTATAACACTTAAAAACACTCATTATTATAATTTAACTTTAAATATTGAGTGGATTCCAATGTCCGTTTAGTCTTTTGATAAATATTAAAATTAACTCATTGTTGATTTACATGTAATAATATTCAACAAGTCGGCAAAAAATTTAGAGAAGAAAACGTAAAATAAAATCGAACTCGAAATTTCTTAGAAGTTGTGAGGATTCCACAAAACTTTCTTTCTATTTTATCTTAAATGACTTTTATTTTCTTCTAAAAGTATTTGTTTTATTTTTATTTTCATTAATGAGAATCTAATAGCGTATTTGGTTTACCATCTAATTTCTATTTTATATTTTTAGATTTAATGTGTTCAATAAATATGTGTTTAATAAATAATTCAAATTATGTTTATAAAAAATGTTTTCAGATTTTGTGATTCAAACGGTGTAAATCTTGAAAACAACATTTTTATGTTTTCATTGTATCTAGCATATGAATTTTAAAATTTAAAATGCATAATTATATTAAATAAAAAAAATTAGAAATATAGTATGTCATGTTATATACTCAATTCATTTTTTATAATTAAAATATGTATTAATGTAATTATTATAAATTAGGTTAAATTTCAAATTTGGTCCCTATGGTTTAGATAAAGTTACAAGTTAGTTAATATGGTTTTAAAATTTAGAAGTTAGTTCCTATGGTTTGATACAACTTCATATATTGTCCCATGGCTCCTAGGGATTATTTATGAAGCTTTTATCAAACCATAGCAATTAAATTCTAATTATAAACCTTAAGACCTAAATTTTAAGTTCTTCCAAATCATAGGGACAAAAATTTCAATTTATCACATAAATTATATAATATTATAAAATAATAATTGTACAATTTTTTTAATAAAAAATCATGTTCTTAAATAAATTAATAATAGTTTATTATCAGCTAATATTTAGTGAGTAACTATAACTAATTTGCAATTGTTTAAATTAGAATTCAATTTCTGAATTCTGCTACCAAATACATATATGAAAACATGAAATACAACTTTGTCATTTAATCCTTTGTTTTTAAATTTTTTTTTAGATTCTTTATAAAACAAGCCTTAAACATTCAATCTTATGGAGGAGGGTTGGTGCTTTTAAGTTTTTAAATGATAAAAACTATTTTTAAAGAGATTTTTGTGAAAAAAATTCCTTTCTACATCCTATATTTATAAATGTTCTACAAATTTGATTTACTTTCTTAATTAAGAGGTTTTACTTATAATTTTGGACAAAATCAATTTTTCATTCTATTTTTTTTAAATTCATAATATTATTTTGTTTTTTTTTTCCATTACCCATCCATTTTTAACTTTTTAAAGTGAGATTTATTAAATTTTGTTTATATTCAATTAATACAAGATTTGTCATAATATCATTTAATTGCGGCTAAGAGTTTTTGTTTCTAAAAGATTTTTTTATATAATTAGTTACAATTTTTTCTTTTAGAGATTTCAAATTTTGACTTATATACAATATTATTTCAAATAGGGATGTTTTTAAATAAGTAAAACTGCTGAAAATAATTATAAATTTAGCAAAAATAAAAAATTTTACTTTTTATCTGCAATAAACTGTGATAGACCTAGATAAACATCTATAAGTGTCTATTGCTAAAGTGATAGATGTCTGTCTAGGTCTATCACGAATAGAAAGTAAAATTTTGCTATATTTCTAAATATTTTTAATAATTTTTTCATTTAAAATAATTTTCGTTTGAAATATATATGATATTTATTTTAAATATATTTAGAACAAGTACAAATTTAAGGTTGTTCTCATATTTTAATTTTATTTTGGTTTTATTCATGTATATATTCCACACACTTTATTATAAATACGTATCTATATAAACCAAGATAAATGACATTCTCATATTACTTGAAAGAAAATCCACACACTTTGTTATATATATGTTGTCAGCAGCGTCACGCTAGTCGAAAGAATTGAGCTACTAAGCTAAGCTGCTGTTGGGGAACTCGGTAGAAGCTATTTGCCGCTTCCGCCTCAAACGGCTTCACAATAGCTCCCCCCTATCTCGAATGAAAAATGAGTCTTCTCCCCACGTTGACTTTTGTTGTCAAGAACTTTTGTTTAGATTTTTTTATGAGTAATAGAGATTGTCAAATATACTGAAGACATAACAGTTTTGTTCTCAAATATATCCAATAAGTTGTTTGAAACCTTACGGATTGATGAGGAGAAACTTCTAGTTTTTTGGCAATTCTAGCTTTCAAAATCCTCACTCACAAATTAAATGAGGGGAAACTTCCTTTTGTATTTGAATTTTGAAAATAAAACAGTTTTGGAAAAAAAAAACTATTTAAGACTAAATATGGTATATTTTTTTCCAGGTGTGTTTTCGTATTTCTATTTTATTATTTTTATTTTTCTTGTAATTATTAAAATTTCATCGTATTAGACTATTCAAGGAAAAAAAAGAAAAAGAGCCTAATACATGAGGCTATTTAATTAAGATATACATGCAGAAAGTGTTTTTAAAATTGAAATTGATATTAAAAGAAAACGTTTAAAATTTGAAAATATATAAAATGGAAAAATGTAGAAGGGAAAGTGGAGTGAAAAGGGGATATTGAATAGGATGCAATATATATAATAGATTAATAAGAATATGGAATTGATTTATTAAATACAAAAGAAAAAAGAAAAAAGAAAAAAGAAAAAGAAAAAGAAAAAGAAAGGAGAACCGCGGAGGTGCACGGTGGAATTGGAACTTTGAATTGTCACGTGTTAAATAGAGGTCTGGAATATGGAGGAAACGTGGTAAGACCGCTTCAAACAAATTGTAAAAAATAAATAATAATAATAATAAAAGAGTGGGACCCACTCCTTATTTTCGGCATTGTCGGCACGCCTCCGCCTCCGCCTCCGCCTCCGCCAGTAGGTTTCTCAACTTGTCCACGCCATGCTTTCAACCCCGCTTCTTCCTTTATTACCAAAATACCCTCCACTTTTTCCTTATTTACTGCACTCGACTCACAACTCACTATCTTCCTTTTTATCTATAATCCACCTAATAAATCCACAAAATATGCATTAATCAAATTAAATTAAATAAATAACTCCAACAAATCAATTGCTATTATATTCATTTTCTATTTTTGTTACATATCACATTGTTTTTATAACTTTGGGATGGGAGACCAAAAAATTTATTACTTTTTTTTAAAATAAAAAAATCTAATACGTTAGGTACTGTTTTATCAGTAATTTATTTTCATTTTTATGCGTTTGAGAATGAAAAAAAAAAAAAAAAAGAAACAGTGAATATTTTTATTTGGCATGTAAATTTTAAGAACAACTCTTAAAATAGCTTATTTAAAGAAAAAAGACCAACAAACCAAAATTACCAAAATTTATGAAAGAGAGAGAGACACACCATCGTCCATTGAAGATGTCATGAATGGAGCCATAGAGGCTTGAAAAACAAAGAAAGTCTCTATCTTTCATCAAGATTGTTAATACAAAATAATTATATTAATTTATTTCTTGGTTAAACAATGAATTTACCAAATACATTTAAACAACAACATTTGATAGGATAATTGTAAAAGATAAAAACAAAGAAAGTATGACGAATATTCCAATGTTTGTTTAGAAATAGCTTCCAACATTTACGAGTACTAAATTAAGCAGGAAAAAACAAGCTATTTAACAATGAGAAGTTGAATTTAGGACAATTTCGTAAATATGTAAAGAAACAAGGGCATTCATGAGAAACCGCCACTACTTTCGCCCCTAGAATTAAGGTGTCAAGTAAATTGTTGCTTTGCTTCCCTTCTTTCTCTCTCCCCATTTTTATATTTATTTTTTTTTTTAAACACGTGCTTTTAAGTCCATTAAATTAATCAAATTAATAATATTCAAAAGACAACCCGATAAAGACACCAAGGAAAATAAATAAATTAAAAAAAACATGAAGATGCAAGGAAGGTAGGTCTTCTTTATATTCTTCCTGTCATCTCCGGACTTTGCAAGTTCTACAAGTATCAAAACAAATTTGAACACCCAAGAGTCGTTCAGATCTGAAAATTCAAGTTAGATTTCAATTCCACCATGTCCATTACCTCCGAAAACGCCGCCGCCGGACGTGGGTCCGGCAGGGTACCGGAGAAGTCCAGTTTTGCTCAGACTTGTAATCTGCTGAGTCAATACTTGAAGGAGAAGAGAAGCCTTGGAATGACCCCAAAAGGTACTTTACTTTTCTTTAATTTGAAAATTTTAAACTAATTCAAACAATTTTGCATCTGATCGGTACTAATTTTGTTGTTCCGTTGACGGTGGTGTTTCAGATGAGTTTCCGACGGCTCGACCGCCGGCGATAATGAATTTGTTGACGAACATGGAAAACCCAGAAGAGAAATCAGGCTCTGCGGCTGAGTTGGGCCTTTTTTCACCACTGGCAGAGCCGTCCTCTGCGACACAGATGACCATTTTTTATGACGGAAAAGTGTTGGTGTTCAATGATCTACCGCCGGAGAGGGCGGAGGAGATCATGGCCATGGCCGGTAAGGGAATTGTGCCTTGTTCCAGATCTACCCCCACCACTGTCCCCGACAAGGTTATGGAACCAACAATCGCCAGAGAACAACCTCTGACCAAAGTCTCTAGCGATTTACCCATTGCAAGAAGAGCTTCTCTGCATCGATTCTTCGAGAAGAGAAAA
The DNA here is from genome assembly GCA_030954485.1 of Citrullus mucosospermus. Taxonomy (NCBI): domain Eukaryota; kingdom Viridiplantae; phylum Streptophyta; class Magnoliopsida; order Cucurbitales; family Cucurbitaceae; genus Citrullus; species Citrullus mucosospermus. The sequence continues at coordinate 28,900,568 of CM062061.1, read as the reverse complement.
GACAGGTAATTAGATTCAAACCCATTTGAAAATTTCTCAAATTTTTGGTTGAGTTATAATTATAGATTAATTTAAATTTTCTTCAACAGAGTATCAGCAAGAGCCCCATACCAAGTGAATTCACAGCCTTCTTCTAAACCGACTGGCGAAAGCTACAAATTCAACAAGGAAAACCAGCAATCTTCCAACAAGTTCGATCTAAATTTATAGGGAAAATTATAGTTAAGATTATGGTGAAATTCTGACATTACACTTATGGATGGCATTCGGACAATACGATCTCTTTTTTACTTTTCAACGAACACACACATATATATATATATATATTTTTGGTTAATTGATTAACCTTATTAGATTTGCAAATCGATGGTGCTCTCTGTGCTGAAACTGGAAACCAAGACTAATGTATATTCATCTTACTGTATTACATCTCTCAATTTTCTTATGCTCCAAACAAAAATCCTCTTTTAAGTTCAATGTTATATGGAGGTCTAATTCGAAGCTACAATGATGGCTTTTTTTCTTTTAAAGACTAATTGAGAAGGAAAGGAATAATTCATGCAATCTTATGCTTCATCTTTACATTATCTTTGTAGTTTATTTCACAAAATTATTAAATCGGTTTTTTCTTGTTTGGTTATAGGCTTATAGCCTTGTTTTCATGAATTACAATTTTTTTTTTTTTGGGCAAATTATAAAAATCACCTAAGAAGTATGGTGGTGGTAATTTGTTGCGATTATACTCTTAAACTTGTAAGAGGGTTAAAATTGGACCTTGAATGTTACAATAATAGTAGAACAAATGATAAAGATTGAACTTCCAATTTTATTCAAATATTACAATTTATACATAAGTTTGATATTCGTGAGTGTCTGGGTAGGTAGGTGTTCACCATAGGTTGAACCCATAAATCTTTTAACCCTTTAGCCTTTTTTTGATGTTATCACTTACCACTACCACTAGGCCAACCCAGGATGAGAATGAATTTATTTCTTCTGAATTCATAATGATGTATTTCTAGAATAATCTTGATCTATGACATCCAAATCAGGGTATTCGAGCCATATTAGGTTAATTCTCAAGGCAAATGAGTTAGAGCATGCACTTAACATGCTTCGTTCATCAAATGGAGAGGCTCGGGCTTGACCTTGGCCAAAGTCGAAGAGGTCAGTTTAGGCTTTTGACTAAAACTCTCCTCTTCTCAAGGCCCAAATCGATTGGAGCATGCCCCATTCATCAAATGGAGAGAGTTGATCTTAGCCGCACCTCACATAATAGTTTGGGTATTGGTACCAACTTCCATCTCCCTATTTTCTGACTTGAATCTTACCATTTTCTTGATTAATAGCTTACTAACTCTATAAATCAACTATGCATCAAATATACCCATAACATAAAGCAATAATAGAGGGAATTTTTGTTTGAGTGTCTATCAAGAAAATAAAACAATATCCAAACTATGACAACCAAACCAAAGATCTAATATAATAAAGAATAAGATAATGGTTATATAAATATGTTAAAAAATATAAAGACAAAAGTATGTGTTTGAGCGTGTACAATAATAATAATAATATAATATATAACTTCACTTTAACACAGTAAAAATACTAAACCTATTGAAAGTAGTATAAAAATAGAAGAAGCACATGATTATTATTTTAAAAAAAAAAAATTAATCAACAACAATGGATAAAAAAAAAGTAATAAACAATAGATCACATAAATATTTCTTATGTCTAAAATAAATCAACAAAGGAACAAAGGATCATAAGTCAAATTTCAAAATGATTTAAATATTTATTTTTGTTTGAAAAGAAATATATTGATCGATAACATATAATCAACACTTAACTAAATTTCAGGATGAATGTATGTGTGATCGATAACACATGATCAAAACCCTAACTAAATTTCAAGATGTGATAAACAAAGAAACATTTGTCTAACTCTTAGTACAAATTACCAAAATTTAATTTTCAAGATTTGAAGATAACAATGTTATCTATACATTCATTGACAAAGTAAGTTTCATGCATCACTTGTTTTATGTAGAACAAAAATTCTTTATTTTCATTATATATGAAAGACCAAAATTTCTTAAAGTAAAACTCTTTTTATCGTTTGCAAAAACAGATGTTGGATAAAAGGAAAATAGAAATATTTGTATCTCCCAAAAAAATTGCCTTTATTACATGAAGGGACATGTCTTTAATGAATTGGGTCTCAATAGTTAAATGATGTTTCTTATTGTGTAGAAAGGGGTGTTTTATCATAAAATTGTTATGAAATTTCATGAAACAAAAAACAAAAACAAAAAATAAAAACAAAAACTAAAAATTATACAAACATCATCTTAAGGCAAAGTACAAACACCATTGTGAAAAAGTGAGCAAATAATGGAAACTATTGGTGAGGATATGGGGCAAAATAATCATTATTTAAACATATGAGGGAATGTAAAAACTTCCCCTGTCATCCAACTCTTTTAATGTAGTATAGGTAGGAATTTAATAAATGCAGTGTATCAAACCAAGTACTTTTAAAAAATATAGGAACTAGGAGGGTTCAAAAATGATTCGATAACTCGAACAACTCGGACTATCCAACTCAAAATGTAAGATTTGAGTTGGATTAGTTTCGTTCTTGGATTGGGTTAAGTTCAATTTTTTCTATTTTTGTTGGGTTGGGTTGAGTCACGGGTTGACTAAAAAAAAAAGTGGGTTAACCCAACCCAACCCAACCCGAATTCTATATATACTATTAAAAAAAATATATGATTTTCTTTATTTAAAGTTAGATTGCTTTGTATTGATTAATTTGTGAATTTTTTATATTTTTCTTTTAAAATTGTTATGATATGTTTCTTTGTTTAAAGTTTGTAATCAATATCATGAATATTTGGTATTTAACATTTGAATTTTATGAGATTTTAGTTATTAATCACGTGTTGTAGATAAATTTACATATTTTTTAATTAAAAAGAAAAAAATATAGTTCGACAACCCAACTCAACCCAACAGACTCAATCCAATTCGAATTTTAAGGTTGGGTTGAGTTGGGTACTTTATTTGAGTTTTTATAAATAGAAAAAATATTAAAATATTTACAAATATAGAAAAATTTTATTGTTACTACTATGATAGAAGACTTTTACTGTTACATATATATATATATATATATATTTATTGCTTTTTAAAAATACTCATATATGTTTGACAACACTTTCTAAAAAATGTTTTAGCTATAAGTTTGTTTGGTTTGTTATATACTAAATGAAATTCTAGTAATAACAAATTACTAAAAGGCGAGAAAAAAAAAATAAAACTATAAACTAATATGTACCTCACATACTCATTATATTTCTATTTATTTAGATTTTTACCGACACATATTGTCCTTATTTACATTAGGAGAAAGAAGATTTGAACCAAAGATCTCTTCCGATATGTGTAATTGACAATCCGAATTATGTTTTATGTTTTCAAATTCACAAAGTTCAGTAAATATATGATTTCAAATCTTATAAAAACTTTCTAAAAAAAAGTTTTTGGATTTTGTGATTCAAATTGTGCGAATTTTGAAAACAATATTTTCATATTTTTATTGCATCCAAAATTTGAATTTTAGCTTTTGAAGTACATAATTATATTAAATAAAGATAATAACATTTAAAAATACAATAGGTCAGGTATAAACTTAATTCATTTTTTAAAAATTAAAATATGTACTATGTTATGTATTATAAATTATATATCACAAAATAATAATCATACAATTTTTTTTAATATAATACATATTCATAAATAAATTAATAATAGTTTATTATAAACTATTATTTAATGTGTAATTATAACTCGTTTTATGAACTTTTCATATTGTAAAATATTAATAATGAACTTTTTATATTTTCTAGTTAATTTTATAATTCAAGTGACATGATTTGTAAATGTAATGATTTAGCGAAGAGACAAGTAATCCAAAAATGAAACTTTATGTTCAGCCACATTTTAATAAGGAAAAAGTAAGTATAATTTAATTGATACAGTGTTGTATTATCAATTTTAAATAAGAGTCAATTTTCCACCGTGTATATTTAAAAAAGAAAAAAAAGAAAGATTTAAAAGAAAAATGAATATATGAAAAACCAAACTCTAATCCAATCATTTCCTGTGGGCAAATTAACAGCTCTAGCCTAATATCTCTTATCACATTTTTGGGTTAAGAAATTATTTGTGTATTTTGGTGCATTTATATGCAGATTTAATGATTTAATTATAAATTTTATTTAATGTCTACCTCAAATTTAAACTTCACTCCAATTAATTTAAAATATATAGAGCAACAAGAAATTAGATTCATAAATTGATCTTCTGTCAAACTATATCATGAAAAACTCAACTTATTCCCATAAAAAAAACAACAATTGTTTTAACTATGTTAAACTTCTATTCTTAATAAAAATACAAACATAAAAACCATTCATGGTCCCAACTTAAAGGCTACTCATAGAATTTCAATTTGGGAGTAAAACTATTGTTAAGGAAAAATAGAGAATGATAAGGGATGCCGAAGTGATTGAGGGGAAGAGACTTTCGATTGGACTCCTCAACTTAGGTCATGTGACCTACAATGTCATCTTTGAATGTGTTTGAACGTTGAATTGATTTTAAATAGGACAAAAAATGATTTTAACTTATTTGAAAATCACTTTCAAATATATTTTTACATGATTTTTTAAAATTATCGTTTAAATATGATGTCCATTAAAACATATAATATATGAACTTTTTGACAGTATAGAATAACTTATACTTTCTTAAGAGTATAGAATAACTTCTTTCATTTCTAAATATATAAGCTTGCTACACTTTTTTTTTTCTTTATTGCTAATTTCCTAAGCACCGCATCGTATAGTTTTTGCTATTTGACTGCCCACCACTTTTCTCAAATCAACAAATTTATTGTCAGGTCACATGCATGTCAAATGCAATTTTTTCTTGTCTAATTTGTGCAACAACTTCCAAATATATTTTTAATAATTCATGATGATCATTTGGTTTTTAATATTTAATTTTTGGAAATTAAGTATACAAACACCTTTCTTGCTTTTTATCAATATTTTAAAAAATCAAGCTAAATTCTAAAAACTAAAAGTGGTTTTTATAAATTTATTTTTGTTTTTAAAATTTCGCTAAAAATTCAACTAATTTACTTGAAAAACATTATAAGAAATTGAAAGTAAATAAAATTAATTTTTTTTAAAGACAAATAGTTTTTCCTATTAAAATTAATTTTAAATGATTACGGACAAAGTAATTTTTAATATAACAAAAATAGTTATAACTATTTCAAAATCACATTCTACCATGGTGTTACCTGTCATTGAATCAACCATTTTCGTCTAAGGTTATTTTGTCCATTAGAATAAAATATACAATATTTGAAATTTTTGCTGTTTGTTTTTTTATTTATTGAATAATTATATTTTAAATAAATATTCTGTAAAAAAAGAAAATTAGTTTATCCAAAATAATAAGACAATTATTATATTTCACATTTAAAATATAAAAATGATTACTAAATAGTAATAATTATATTCACAGTAAGAATTCGTGTGTGGACTTTATTGGTTAAGAAGTTGAGTGTCGGGCTATGATTGGCTTATTCAAATGACAGCAGAAAGAAGAATTGCACAATATAACTTCTGTTTTTAAGAGCCACTCAAAATTTCGTCGACGCCTCTCTCTTCTCCCATTTTTTCGAGGTCGTTGACACGAGCCTCGTTCCAGACCAGTGCCCTAATCTATCGCTTTGTCGGAAAATTACTGCAATTTAAGACCATAAATCCGACCGACAATAAAGAAAAATGCAGCATCAGAGGCTGAAGCAGCAGCAGCAGCAAGCTTTGATGCAGCAAGCTCTTCTTCAGCAGCAATCTCTCTATCATCCTGGCCTCTTAGCTCCTCCTCAGGTTCCAGCTTCTTCCCATCTATCGTTTCTTCATTTTTATCCCTGATTTATATTCTTTCATTTGATTCTTCCTTTTTCCTTGTTGATTTTTAGCTCGATTGCTTCTTGTTAGAACCGGGGGAGGAGGGTTAGTTTATGTTTTTTTTTCTTCCCCCCCCCCCCCCCCCCCCACGCGAGATTGATTCGAGCCTTGGTGGGGAGCTTTACTTTCTCATTTTTGTTTGAATTATTGACAAATTGAAGGGGATCCTGCATTTGTAAGATATGTCGCATTATGTTTCATTTCCACTTCACGTTACCAAGTGCGGTATCATATCAATCAGGGGCGGAGCTAAGAATTTCCGTAGAAGGGGGCAAAGCAATTATAGTCTTATATTCTTCTTTCGTTTTGTTTCACTTAGGTTTGGCAAATTGTTAATTTCTTATCAAACTGCTGGTTGGTTCTAAGTTTGAGATAACATCTGGATTATGATACAATTCATTTCCGATTATGTTATTAGCAGTTGTCATCCTATTAGTATTCGTGGCACCCAAAACTCGTAGAGTTAGACGAATTGCCCCTTGAGATTAGTCGAGGTGCATGCAAGATGACCTCACCTGAACACTCAAAGGATATATTAGAAAGAAATGTTATTTGCGGTTGTCATGGGAACGACGATTAGATTGCTTCCCTGTGCAATGACCTTTCTATCATGGATATGAGTCGTCAGTATAATCACCTTCTGGTCTGGAAAGTGCCATGAAAGGAATTTTGGAAACTTGAGAATAACATACCATAGAACTCTGGGTTTAATTGGCCATACACAACCGTTCAAGTTGGTTGGCTAGCAGTAGTTTCAGTTTCGATTGTATTTTGGTTAGATGGTTAAACAATCACCGTTTTCTTCTCTACAAATAGAAAGCTTGTATTGTCAGTAGTTAACTCAGCAATTACATTCTTCGAAAAGTAATAGAGGTATCAAACAAAGAAGCATGAAATAAATGCAATTTATTCTTCTTTTGTTAAATATTATGTTATGAACGCCTACATCCTGTTCAGTGAATAAGATAAATATCTGTCTCTTCTGCATATTATTTTAGTGATTCGTTTATCTAAGCTTGTAATTTTCAACTATTTTAATGAACGGTTTGAAAATTGGAAGTGCATTTACTTGGACTAGTTTGGGTTGTTTGTTATAATCTCTCATTGGCTAGAGAGAGTTCTTCTCAGTAAAACAATCTTCAGAATACAAGACTATTTAAAGAGAAAAAGTAACAATCTGCTCAAAAAGAAAATAATAACTAATAACAAACATAACCGATACAGAAATTAGTTATTATTGTCACCCTTCCAAAATTTGTGAAAAATAGATGTTTACAGTTAAAACTTAAAAATGCAATTCAGTTTGCTTTACATCAGGTTATTTTTCTTGCGTACAATCATCAGTGTCTTTTAACCTCTCAGGATTAGTTGGGAAAACCTCATGAAACCATTTTGAAATCCTTCAGCTCCAGGTCATTTTCAGCTGTGACATTTTTCTCAATTTTCTTTTACCCTTTCTTTTTGCAGATTGAGCCAATTCCTAGTGGAAATCTACCTCCTGGTTTTGATGCAAGCACTTGCCGCAGTGTGTGAGTGTTTGGATGTTACCATACATTTTTTTTCTTTTTAAAATGTTTATGATAATTTTCATTCCATTTCTATGTAATTTAATTTATTTTTGTTTTTAGCTAGATTTTTTGCTGGATCTTATAAAGCTGCATTATCAGTCTCTTTGTTTGTATGCCATTGAAAATATTTCTTTTATTGCTTTTATAATATTAGTTTCATTAGTTTTCCTTTTGTGATTAAATCCTATTCTTGTTATTCCGTGAAGCATTTCAATGATGATGATAGATATAGTTTGTGCACTTTAACTAAATTTATGAGGCATATTGTTGAATTATTGACTATCTTCTCTTGTCGCATCTCTGACCTTCTTTGTCACTTCCATTTGACTTATTGCATAATTGCTTTTGGATACTGCAGATATGTTGGAAACATCCACATACAAGTAACAGAACCACTTCTTCAAGAGGTTTTTGGTAGTATTGGTCCCGTTGAAGGTTGTAAGCTTGTAAGAAAGGAGAAGGTTTGTCTTTGGCAGGGCATATTATCCTTCTTCAAACTCGAGTATTGGACTTGTTGGAATTTGCTTATTATGTCCTATGTTTTAAGCTCATTTGTCAGTTCAGCTATTATCATACTGACCTACACCTGTGTTGCCATGTTTTAAGCTCATTTGTCAGTTCAGTTATTATCATACTGACCTACACCTGTGTTGCCTCTGCTTTTTGTAGTCATCCTATGGATTTGTCCACTACTTTGATCGCAGATCAGCTGCCCTGGCTATTTTGTCACTCAATGGGAGGCATTTGTGAGTAAACTAGAAGACATGTACGCATTTTTATCAAGTCTTCTTATTTTGTTGTATTAATGGGTTGTTATGTACGTTGCAGGTTTGGGCAGCCTATCAAAGTTAACTGGGCATATGCTAGTAGCCAGAGGGAAGACACATCAGGTTGGACTTTAAATGATTATTTATTCCCTTTACTGATTTTATGATGATTTTTTCCATCAAGGATTCAACAATCATTTAAATATTTTGTTTTCTTTTGTGCAGGTCATTTTAACATTTTTGTTGGCGATCTGAGCCCTGAAGTCACTGATGCTATGTTGTTTGCATGCTTTTCTGCTTACTCCAGTTGCTCGTAAGCATCCGACTCTTTGAATATTAAACATCGTTTCTCATCTTCATTCTTGAATTATTCATTTAATGGCTTCCTAACTATGGGAAAGTAAGATTAATTGTTTTTTTTTTGTTTTTTGTTTTTTTTTTTTTTCTGTCATAGAGTTGTTGAAACTATTAGGGTTTATTTATTTATTTATTTTTCTACCTTAATATTATATACATGCATGCATACATGCTTGCACGCACACACATATATATGGTAACTTAAATTTTCACTGGAATTAAGGAAACTGGAAAGACTACAAACAAGGTAAGCTTCCTCTTGGAGTATGTAGAAAAACAGTTTCCCCAATGAAAGCCAATAATAGAACACCTAGACTCAACAAAATTGAACGAACTCAATCCTGACTTTGGTAGCTGGCAAACAAGAAACCATAACTTTCTTTCCTCTTAGGAGCTCAGTAGCCTTTTGAACATGATGGATTCTATCTGGCCAACCCTTTCAATGAAGCTTTAAATGAGATGAACTGAAGACTTCTTCCAATCCTTGAAAATCTAGAATGCCAACAATTCCAAAATCACTTATTGGGAAATCTACTGCAAATATAAATATAAAGTTAAAACTCAAGAGCAACCCCAAAGCTGGAAGGAAAGTCTAAAAAACAAAAGGTTGGCAGTTTCCTTTTCATCAATTCTTGAAATAAGCTGTCTGACTCTGAACAACCCCAAAAACGAAACGTTTATCTCTACCAAACTAAATCCCCTCACTCTTCCTGACAAACATTTTTGCTTATACCAGTGAAAATGTTATCCTTTTGAGAGACTAAAAAAATGAGTTACCAATCAAATCTCATGGACAAGTGCATCTTTACCACATTTCTTTGCTAATTTCAGAGATGCAAGGGTTATGTGGGATCAGAAGACTGGCCGATCAAGAGGGTTTGGATTTGTTTCCTTCCGAAACCAGCAGGTTTTGAATTTCTTCTCAGTGCCCCTGCTAACTGTTCGTTCTTTAATTTTGTTCTGAAGAATGAACATTTTGATGCACCTCTTTCAGGAAGCTCAAAGTGCAATCAATGACTTAACTGGTATGTTCTTGTTCGTATCTTTTTCCTTAATGGTTGTCTGCCCACCTTGTAATGTCTCGTAGGATTTAATTACTGTGATGGATTTTATGCTTGCAACTTATTAATCTGACCACTTGTTCGTCTTGTATATTTTTTCCACTCAGGTAAGTGGCTTGGGAGTAGACAGATCCGTTGTAACTGGGCAGCCAAAGGTGCTGGAGTGAACGAAGATAAACAGAGCTCAGATACCAAAAGTGTGGTAGAACTATCAAATGGTTCATCTGGTGAGTTTTGTACAGAACATGGACCAAATATCATGGATATGGCTTTTTTTATTTCACCAGTTACTGCAGAGATTCCTACTTTTGCTATTATTTTAATGCCGTAAAATTATATTGTGATTCATTTATTGACTTACAAGCAGAAGAAAACTGTCTCTGTGCAAGTGTGAAATTCAGTTCTCTGTGACCTTGTTATTAGAGTAAGATCTGAAAAGCTTACATTCATTGCTGTGATTGTGCAGAAGATGGTAAAGAGTCTGTTAATAATGAGGCTCCTGAGAACAATCTTCAATATACTACTGTATACGTGGGCAATCTTGCTCCAGAGGTAAAACTATTTTCATTATTGCATGATCTAACCATTTAGCTCTTTAACATGCACTTAGAATGTGCACTAGCATGGAGAGCTCTTTATAAGATTCCACATACAGGGGAAAAGATGTTTGGGGGTGTTATCCTATTTCATGTGGAGGATGTTTGATAAGATTCTCCTAAATATCATAGTTCGCATAGCTATCTCATTTGGAACCAATACTTTCTTGTCTGCAGGTCACTCAACTTGATCTACATCGCCATTTTCATTCTCTTGGTGCTGGGGTCATTGAGGAAGTCCGAATTCAGCGGGATAAAGGATTTGGTTTTGTGAGGTATAATACTCATGCTGAGGCAGCTCTGGCTATTCAGATGGGAAATACTCGGTCTTTTCTTTGTGGTAGACAAATAAAGGTATGGTTCTGCTTTATATGGTGAAGCTACTCTCTTACTGCTAATCGTTATATTGTCCATCGGGAAGATTAACAAAATATGGACCGCATGTCACTTTTCCATCACTACTAGTTGACAGTGCTGAAGTTTTTGAATGGTAACCATCATATTACAATTCATTGAACCGAAGGAGCTCTCAAAGCATACTTGGTGTTTTGACTGTCCATATTTCACAGATTTGGGTCTGAACTGATGTAATTGCCCACCTGAAAATAAAATTGAAGGTGCATAAGTCTTGGTATTGAACAGTTGGCTCCGTTTTGGGTGCATAATCACTGGTTTTCTGTTTACAATTTTTCAAATACATAAAATGCAGATCCACTGAGGGAAAAAAGTTAACAAGTTTAGTCATCAAGGGTCGAGCAAACTTCAGTTGCTCTCTTTTCATTTTCAAATACAACTTCTGAATTTCCTTTAAGTCCAAAAATTTATGGTTGAATCATGAGGATTTTCTTCCCCATGTAGATCAAATGTGGAAATCTCTCCCAGATTCTTACTGGTCCGGGCACTTCTTTATGATGAGGATGAAACTTCACGAGGACCATCTTAGAAAATACAACTTAACCTTTGGCAATCTTCAAAAGAGAACTTGGTCTTCTCAGCAAAATCAGTGCCATAGCCTCTCAAGAACTCTTCCCCTTGTACCTTTCTCTAAAAATTCAGAATTTCTATTAAAGCTCAGAACTTTTTCCTTGATTCTTTGACTTGGTCTTTTGCTTCATCTCACATTATTCAGTCAAATTGCTTATGGAGGATTTGGTGGGAACTGCAAATCCTCTTTTGGAAGATCTTTATATGATCATTTAGAAGGATTGCTATCCAATGAAAATTAAATTATTTTTAGGAACTTAGTTTGGAGCCATCAATATAGTTGATAGGTTGCAATGTTGAATGCCTTATAAGCACTTGTCACCTTCTTGGTGCATTATATGTGAAGCTAGCATCGAGTTTTTTGGCCACCTTTTTATAAATTACCCATTTGCATCCCCTTTTTTGGCTCATTGTTTTGGAAGCTTTTGGTTGGTCTCGATGCTCCTTAACAATGTTTATGATCTACTTGCTTATGTTTTGGTGGGTCATCTTTTTGTGATTCTCGAAAGGTGTTAAGGTTGGCTCTCACTTGGGTGTTTTTCTAGCATCTATGGGGTGGATGAAGTGGTTTTCTTTTCAAACACTTCCTCCTCTTTTGATCGTTTTATAGACATGTGCTTTCTTTTGGTGTAAAACTAAGCAGTCTTTTCTTCACAATATCTTATCTTATTTGATTTCAAATTGGAGAGCTTTGTTGTAATTCACCCATAGGTGTGTGGAGTTTTTACTCCCTTAAATTATCAATCAATGAAGTTGTTTCTTCTTTAAAAAATTCCTTAAAACTCAGTTGAAGAGAGAACGTGCAGTGAGGAAATCTTCAAAAAGCCAAGTAGAATCAACGAGTCTCAAGGAGGGAGATGGGAATTCCAAATACTTTCGATTTGTTGCCTCTCAGCCACCAAAAACCATTTTTTGAGAGAGGTGAGCAGGTATTATGTTGGCCCCTAGAAGATATGGTTTTCCATGATATTCCTTGTCTTGTTGGAATACTCTCAAATCAGATATAATGAAAGCATTCTCGGACTTCTTATTCCTTTATAGAATGGCATTATTTATTCTTAGTGTCAGCAAAGCAAAGCCCATGTAATGCCTTATTCCCAAAATAGTTGGAAGCCTAGAGTGTGAAAGGCTATACAAACCCACCTGCGTCACTACTAGTCTTACTAGTCTTACCTCAAGTCATCACCGAGCATCACCTGATGATTGATGGCTAAAAATCCTAGAGTCCAGCCTTACAGCATTGAATTAATTGAAGGTTCAGTACTAAACCTCAACATGGAAAGTCTTTCGAGGAAAAAGAGTGGCTTTTTCTGGAGTTTATCTAATCTCTGAAAGGTTTTTGCCTTTTTGGTAATAGACGAAAATCTTGGTCTTATGTTGCCTTCGAGTGCCAACTATTCCATTCTATTATCATCTATGGCCGGCCGTCCAAGAAGAAAAGTTCAGGCCACAACAAGTAGTATACAAAGTTGACCTCTCTTCCCTTCATCTTTAGTTTCATGATGCTTTTTTTTTCTAAATTTTTTTGGCTAGCTCATTCTCAAAGGTCAATCTCCCTGGTTTCCTATGTGGCTTTTCTGTGGACAGCAACACTCTCTCCATTAACCAACCACAGTTTGCTGTAGCACCATTATTTACTCCTAAGGACTTAATTGGGTTGAACCTTCGTATGGAAACCTACTAAGTGAGAACTTCCAAATTCCGAGAAACCCTGAAATTGAAAATGGGCAGTCTCTTTCCGTCAAAACGTGACTATTCTTCTCAAGGCCATAAAATACTTTGAAGCCTTCTCTGACTTGGACGTAAACCTTTCCAGACTGAAGGTTTTAGGTCTCATTCCGCCAATGTCCTCCAAAATAGTGCCAACATCATCCAATATTCTTCAGTGACTTAGCCCTCAGACTATCTCGGTCTCAACTTAAATGGCCCTCAAATACATTTCCTTTTGGAAACCAACCATTGATTTAGGTTGGTGGTAGGTTCACCCTTGTGCTCCCTCCTCAAATCTCCCATCTTACTTCATATTCGTCTCCAAGGTGCCGAGAAAAGTCATCTCCACCGTTTGGAAATTTCTTCAAAGCTTCTGGGATGGTGACAATCCCATCATAAGCTCCCATATAGTCAACTGGAAAAATGCCTCTTGCCCCATCCTCCCACGTGGCATAACTTTTGGAGATTTTTTTTCCAAAATAGCCTGGTATTTCTAGCCGAGATAGCATTTTTCTGTAGAAAAAGTAGCTCTTTGGAGAAGATATTTTTGACCAAATATTGCCTCAACCCTGCAGATTGGTGGCCCAATTTCACTTGAATAGTCAGGCTAAAGGTTCTTAAGTTGGTGCTTCCCGAAGACCACTTGTAGTTCTGTTCTCCAACTGCTACGAGGGCTCCATCTCAGTGGTCAGCTAGAATTGTTTGAACTACTATTCTCTGAAATGTTTTGTTCTTTTAATATCTATGACAGTTTCTCTAATTGGAGGAATTTCTTAAGCCTCCCTCAGCTGGGGTGGAGCTTTCCTTCTCTCTTTTGTCTATTTCACACATCATGAAACTCTGTTTCTTGTCAGGCTTACTAGTTACTACTGGGATATCTCCTTGTCACCTACTTCCACTGTTTATTATAAAAGCGTGTATCACACTCAGTTTTAATTATATGGAAATCATTTTTGCAGTTTCTACTTGAGATTCAAAATAGAAAAGAAACATGAGGATTGGTAAAGAGTCTAGGAACTCGCGAGTTCATTTGGGAAATAACCGAATTGGTTTCTGATCCTTATTGCAGTGCTCATGGGGTAGCAAACCCACACCACCAGGAACAACATCCAATCCACTTCCACTACCTGCAGTTGGTTCCACTCCTGGCCTTTCAGCAACTGACCTTTTGGCTTATGAGCGGCAACTAGCAATAAGCAAGATGGGTGGTGTCCATGCAGCACTAATGCACCCTCAGGGGCATCATCCTATGAAACCGGCACCAATGGGAATGGGTGCAGCTGCAGCTAGTCAGGCTTTATATGATGGTGGCTTCCAGAACATTGCAGCACAGCAACTTATGTACTACCAGTAGTAAATATGGCTTAGCTTTTGCTTTTGTTTGATGAAATCTATTTATATCAACCGACTTTTTCTGAGATTATGAGCCTTCAGTGCGCCCTCTATATCTGAGTTTTTCCTTCTTTTTGGTGATCAGATTCTTTTGCACCTACAAATGGAAAGTATGTTTGTTACACCTGTTTCTTTCCTTTTTTTTTCCTTTTACTTTTTAGTGTTATTAGGGCCAGGGGCAGTGGCTATGGGCATTAGAGGAAGCTTGTTGATCATTTAGAAAGTAATTTGATACTTTCTGAAAGACAATCTTGTTGTTACATACAATATAATATAGAACATATTCAATTGATCAACCCACCACAACCTTCTGCTCCCAATAAAAGAGTGAACAAAGAGCTAGAAGAGAAAGCAGTGTACTGCGAAGATTGGGCTCTTATTCATTGGCATTTCTGTTTTTGTGCTTATATTTGATTGTGTATATTTTGTTTTTAATGCTTGAACTCGAAATAGATTAATGATCCATTTTAGTTTGATGATATTACTATCAGGTAACAAATTTCTTGAAATAATCCTTCAATGTAATAATGAAATACTTACACGACTCAATTTAATTAAGAAAGTCGAACACTTCAAGTGGTTACCACTGCTCACTTAACAGGACTCGATTTACTTACCATGTGCAAGTTATTTTTTCTTCATTAAGACCTTATTATTATTATTATTATTATTAATGTTTAGAGCATGGACACTTTATAAATTAATAAAATAAAAGAGGATTGATTTGGGTAGATTGGAGTCAAGTGGATGTATTCAATCAAAGACAGATTATGGACAATTCTTCTGAGGAAGTAAGAATTTTGTGGAGAAGCGAAAAATTGAGAGTGATCATGATTCATGATCAATTCTGCAGGCTTCTGAAGTGCTATGTGAAGTCGAAAAGTTGATTATTACCTTAAAATAATGAATATGCAACACTTTTAGAAAATGTTTAATATGGAATGCATTCCCAAGAACCTGACACACTTTAAAATTAGAAAACACTATATACTTCTTAATCTCGAGAAAAAAATCAGGTTAAAAACAATTCTAAATTTGTAACAATTTAGTTGATTTGCTTTACACTATGTAACAATTTATTTCCTACTTAGATCTAATGAAATTTCTTACTAATAAGCTAATTGAACATCAAATTTATTTAGGAAAATTTGTACAAATGACTCAAAATTTGGGCCAAAAATGGTAAATGACTTGTTTTTTAAATGTCAAATAACCTTCTTCGTCACATTTGGATAAAATTACCAAAATAAATTTGCGCACGCAGAAAAGCGTATCTCGCTCTCTCTTCCTTTCCTCACTCACAAATCACTCTCCTCTCTCTCCTTCTCGCTCTCGGTCTCTTTCTCGTTCTCTCGGTCTCTTTCTCGTTCTCCCGCTCTCGGTCTCGGCCTCAGTCTCACTCTTCTTTTCCTTACTCACAAATCACTCTCCTTTCTCATGGTTGGAGCTGGTGCATGAAGTTGGTCGTGTTAGAGAACATGGAAAGAGGGAAAAAAGAGAGAAAAACAATTTCGTTGGTTGGGCCGGAGAAAGAAAGAGGGAAAAAAAAGGGAAAAAAAGTTTTCGCCAAAGTTTGTCTGTCGAAAAAGAACAAAAAGCAGGAAAGAGAATAAAAAAGAGTTTCGCCTAAGTTGCTTGTCGAAGAAGTGGTTGCATCAAAGAAGAAGGAAGTAGGAAAAAAGAAATCAAGGGCAAATTTGTAACTTCACTAGATCATGAGTTCAGTAGAAGGTCATTTCACCTTTGACATTATTTTTTTCCCCAAAAAATAGGTCATCTTACATTTTGAGTCTCTAAAATAGGTCAACATTATTCCATTTATTTATAGTTTATTTATAAACTATAAAGTACTATCATTACAGATTTCAAAATATAAGGTGCCATGTAATATAAAATAACAATTTTGATGAATATCTTCATGATAGGAATAAAATCGTAACAATTTCAAAATATAAGAACCATTCAAGGACTATCATTACAGATTTTGAAGTCCGACAGATTAAATTCTTACCAACTAATGTTAATGAATTAAAAATGCATTTTGGGAATTCAAGAAAACCATTAAAAATACCTAAAATGCTTTATATACGAAGAACTTGATCCATATTGGCCCAAAAAAAAAAAAAAAAAAAAGTAACATTTCGAAAAACCATTTAATTCAGATGGA
The DNA here is from genome assembly GCA_030954485.1 of Citrullus mucosospermus. Taxonomy (NCBI): domain Eukaryota; kingdom Viridiplantae; phylum Streptophyta; class Magnoliopsida; order Cucurbitales; family Cucurbitaceae; genus Citrullus; species Citrullus mucosospermus. Next base: position 28,883,910 of record CM062061.1, on the reverse strand, counting down.
ATAAACATAGAGAATAATGCAATTCTGCAATTATTCTCAACTCAACATCTACATACGAAAACTAATTCTTCCGCAGAGGACCTACCAACCATTAACGAACACTGAGTACTTAGCTAAATTATGAAGTAAACAAACAACTGATGATTACAAATAACTAGATCAGTCTGTTTCCAGCCTTGCTATGTACTTGTCATAATGGTAGGCAGCTTTCTCAAGATCGCCTAGTTCAGTGTAGCAATCAGCAATTGCTCCAAATGCTTCAGTGTTTCCTGATTGTTCTCCTTCTCGTTCAGAGATTGCCAATACCATTGAATGGTATTTGATTGCTTCTCGGTATTTTCCCTGCCTCTGCAGTGAAGCCCCTGAAAGATCCAATCCCAATTCGTGTCAAAGCAATGGCAACCAATTGCTTCATGATAATGGCATTTTATATTACAGTTGTTGGAGGAAACAAAGCTGTGGGATAAAAAATATGCATTGATCATCAAAGCCAACATTCCTATTGCAGGCTTTCGAGACAGCTCTTAAATTTCAAGTCGTTCGATACACAAGTAACTCATGCATCCTACAGAAGAAGGCCTACACCTCCTATAACAGAGACTTCCTCCACGAGAATGCAGTTCTGCAGAGAGTTGTTGATTGGTGAAAAGCCAAAATGGAGCTTTGTGTACAAGGAGATAGGATATAGGCAGAGAATTCCACATGGTGGTTTTAAGGCCTTGAATTCAGTGAACATAGCATTGTACAAGATCTTTTGGTACTACCAACTTAGAATTACAAATATTCACTGTGTTTTCGTAGAAGGAACAAGAACAGGCAGCAGGTTACTAGCCTTAATTAAAGAGAGAGCAGAACTCTTGTAATCAATGAGTTGGTGATTTTATTTTAACAATGAAGAGGTGCTCCGTCTTTTAAGCAATTTAAGAAGCAAGAAGTTAAATAAGAGATGAAAAAACAAACCTAAACCCCTTGCAGCCTTCTTCTCCTCAATCGGATCCTGTAGAACCTGAGCAAGCTCAAGAGCAGTCTTGAACTCCACAAATGCCTTCTCTGGGTCTTGATTTCTCAAAAAGTTCTTTCCAGACTTCAATCTAGAGATTAACTCCTCCTTCCTCGGATCAACAATAACTTCATTCTCGAGTATTCTTCCACCAACAGGAGCATAACTTAAGGTGGGAGCATAAGACTCAATCTTTGCTTGCCTTCTTAGTGCTGCATTAATCTGGCGAAGTTGTTCATTTAACCGCTTCAATTCTCCTCTTCTTTGCCGAGCAAGCAACCCTATTAAAAGTCTTGTAAATTAGACATTCTTTATATTCCCAATTCAAACTAGAAATGTAAACTTTTGACAAGATATAAAGAAGGATAAACACTACAGGATATAGTAGAAATTAAATAGTGAAAGTGAAACCAAATTACTTTTCATCCACATTTTATCCAACCCTTTAGACAACTAAATTTGGCCATAAGTGGAAGGACCAAGAGTCTTTATTTGGCATGGAACGGGCAATTTTAGAGTGGAGTAGACTGCTTACCATTCCCCTTTTTCACTCCTACCCCATCAACATTTAAAAACATGAAGGGAAAAAGAACAATGCTGCGCACAAGGATCAAAAGCTCAGTCTTTAAGTTTCTCTTCAAGACTACCGAGAGATAAATACCTATATAAATGATCAAGTAGCAATCATCCTACATAGCATCAAAGGAGTCTTACCTCCAACAGTGGCCCCTACAAGGGCGACAGAAAGAAGTATTGGCATGTTGAAAGCAGAACTCTCAGCCTCGCATGTTTCAGCCATAGCTTTCAATGGTATGGAAAATGTAAATGCATTAGCCAAGAGAAACGCCATAACTGGAAGTCTTGTCTCAATATTTCCCTGCCAAAGATAAATTTATTAACAAAAAATAACACCATATTCCAATGGCCTTAAACATTCTAATAAATATAACATAGTGGAATGGAATCAAACCCTAATAAAACTCCCTTTACATATTTCCTGTACTTCTTCTAACACTTGAAATTTCCACACTCAGCAGAGTCCTCATATCATACTTTCATTTGGGAAATCACAACAATAATAATTGTTAAATAAGGGCATTAGAAGTACTAATCTTGATATGATGTTAATATCCAAACACAACACTCACTAGGAAGTTCTCGTTAACTGAAAATCCTAAAACAGAAACACTAGGAGTTATCACAATATAATTGTACAAAACTCAAAACTGATCAACGGGAAACTCACCATCATACCTGACATTTTAAAACGGGCAACGAATTCTGTATTCCAAGTGGTCTGACGATGCTATCCCCCCAAAATGTAACAAAATTGTCCACATTAAGTGAAAAATGAGGCATTTTCCCTGCCATGAAGACATACAACACTTAAAGTTGAAATGTAACGTACAATGGTGTTGAATCCCATTTCCCCCTTTTATGAGTTACCCACTTAAAGAAAGCTCCGTGCCCAGAACTCCAATGGGACAAAACAATAGCTAATTTTAGTTGAACTTGTAACTGTAAAAGTCCATTTGAGCTCTTAAACACGGTAGGACGATTGAAAGGTGTCATTTCTCCCGCCAGATCCTAAGTCCTACTAACCATAATAAGAATTTGGTTGAAGATTTGCTTGAAACCCTAATTAATAGTCGAGAAATGGTGGGAACATGTTCGTAAGGACATTTAAAAGCATGAAAACATGGAGCTAAAAGCTGCGGAGCATCACCCAATCGAGTAGACGAAAAAGGAAGAGAAGAGTATGAAGGCAGCATAATACTAACCGGAAACATGGAGCTTCCTGGATAACTGATCGGAGGGAGGAGATCGCGGGGAATTGAGGCGGGAAAGAAAGCAAGAGCAACGCATTGCCATCGCCATTGCTTTGGATAAATGTAATGTAAGCTAATTCAGTGTGCGATATCTTTATAAGCTGGTTTCGGTTGATATCAATTCCCCTCGTTTCTCAATAAAATGACACTTTTGCCACACTGTGTGTTTATCTTATCTATTTATTTATTATTATTATTTTTAAATTGAGAAGAAACTACTAAAAGCTAAAACCCCAATTACACCCTCACTTTCTCATAGCAGATGAGACGAAGAATATAAGCAGGAAAGACATCTTTATATACAAAAGAGCAACTTTGATAGGATGTCAATGTTGCAATAGCATATAGTAGGTTTATTTTCCTCTCTAGGAATGTGACAAAAAAAAGCTAAATGTTGACAGAGTTCGCAACAAAAATAATGTCTTCAATAATGATAGCAATATCAGCTAAAGAGCTCTCTTATCTGTTCAACGGATTTATAACTTCTAGAGCATCAAAATCCTCTTCAAGCAATAGATTCGTCTCCAACCATTCACACTCAATCCCAAATGTTTAATTAATGTTTAGCGTAGTAGTAAATGTCAAGTCAACGTCAAAATCGTTGTACTAAAAAAATCAACTTTTAAAAGTCTTAAAATGAACTTAAGCATAATATCAAATTCTACAATATCAATTATATAATAGATTAAAATATTTTAATCTTAATATTTTGAATTTTATTTCATTTTAATTAATGTATTTTTAAATGTTGGAGTTTAGTCCCAATCCTTTCTATTAACCATAAAATTACTGTTTGTTGTTAGTTGAGAGTTGATTTTTCAGAAAAATAATCTTTATTAAATTATTGTTAGACTAATTTCGATGAAATAGAAAAACTAGATTACTAAATATAAGATTTATTAATAATAAAAAGAAGGAAAAGGTTACAATCACTCTCGTTTTTTTTTTTTTTTTTTTGAAAATAGGAAAAGAAAAGTATTTCTAAATAAACAAACAAACAAAATTCAAAAAGAGACGACTCCACTGGGGATCGAACCCAGAATCTCTGGTTCCGTAGACCAGCGCCTTATCCATTGGGCCATGGAGTCATGTTCACATCCTTAACTTCAGACAGATTAATCTATTAAAATAATTGATTCTTCCTCAAGAAACAAAAAAAAAAAAAAAAAATCTATTTTCCGGCCAATACGTACATACAAACATATATTTAGCTACCAAACTTTCAGCATAAATACAAAGCCAGAAGTTTCTAATTATTTTATTGGAATAACACAACTGAATTTGGAGTTCCATCCTTTTACAACTTCCAGCGCTTTCTTCATTTTGCAAATCGGTAATATCCCTTATACATCAAAGCATCATAGCATTGAATGCAGCTTATCATAGTGTGTCCTCACATGGCTTCTAGTAATATCCTTTATACATGGGCAACCAGAAAGTGCCATACTAATCTCTAACTCATTCTTCAGCATTTCCAATACTTTTCTTACTCCCTCTTCTCCCTTTGCAGCTAGCCCATAAATAATTGGCCTCCCTACCTGAATTAACACAGTTCAAGTGCAATCAATCACAATAATCAAATACTCAATACAATTATGTAACTATTGTACTTATTAAATCACCGCTCAACCCAAAAGCTTAAGTTTGTAAGTTATGGTACTTGAAAATTTTGTAGAAGGTTGTACAAGTGGCAATTAGTATTAGTTGGGGAGGAAATGACATTATAAGAGTTCGAGAAACTCTTACTTTACTATGTTAAATTTACGGGTTACAATAAGTTTAATTATATCAACCATAACAGTACTTTCTTGTTAGGTGCAAACAATGTCCTACATTGATTAGGGTGATCATGGGTATATAAGTGAAGAAAATGATCTCCATTAGTTTGAGGCCTTTTGGGTGGTTCCAAAAGTAAAGCTATGAGAATTTATGTCCAAAGTGGAGATAGGTGAAGGTTCCATTATTTGTGTCATCTCTAACTTAGATGAATAAGTCGACCATTAAAACAAAGTTAATACTTTCTAAAGAAAAGTATAAAGTGAAAGTAAGAAACATGGGTTCTATCATACATAGCCTAAGAGGTTAATTCAAAGTTGGAGGAATAGATCTTACAAGGACTGCCTGTGCACCGAGGGCTAATGCCTTAAACACATCTGTTCCTCGCCTCACACCTCCATCTAACAACACAGGAACTTTGCCCTTGACAGCATGAACTACCTGCAGTTTGATTTCTTGTTGAAAAACCGTTCTTCCAAAACTCATTCTTATCACTTAAAAGACAAGTTAAAAGATTATTGTAGTTGGAAAAGCAAGCATGTAAATTTTCAAAGAATGTGGAAATAAAGGAGAGGAGGTATATTGCTCTCATAACTTACTATGAAAAATGCATCATACAATACACACTTATGAACATTCACCAAATTTGAAAGAATGTGCAAATAAAGGAGAGGAGATAGCAACCAGACCGCTAGGAACACATCGTTTTCTTTTACAAGAGCGAAGAAATTGTGAAAGAACAGTTGGATGCAGTGATGTTTGTTTAAAATCTATGAGCATATACAGATACTTGGTTCAGCCTTGAGAGAACAGAGGTACTGTGCAATTATTTTATGATGAAATCGAGGTACGATTTGTTTCGACATCTTTAGCTAATAATAAATTAGTAAGAAAAGAGATTTACCTCTTCAAGGACAGAAATGGTGGCAGGAGAAAAATCTAGTTGGCGGGCTCCATGATTGGAGACAATAATTCCATCAACACCTACTTCCACAGCCTTAATTGCTGCATTTACCAGTTAGAGACTGATCAAGAAAAAAGAAGAAAAAGGGTACAGATACGTAATCATGGATTTTCCTTCGGTCATTACATCGAAACTTAATTGTGAGATTAAACAAGGTCTTACTTGCAGCATTTGAATTCAATGTTCAGATATGTTATTGCAAAACATTTCATCTGATGGGGAAAAGACATTATTCTAATCTTACCATCTTCATGAGTGAGAATCCCCTTTACCAGAATTGGCAAGCTAGTAATTGATTTCAACCATGCTACATCCTGTGGATGATACAATATCATAGTTGAGCCAGTAAAATCATGGACATAAAAAATCATGTAAAACAATACTTTTCAGTAGTAAAAAATTTCATAAAGAGATGATATTCCTAGAGCCTATAGTATGTTGTATAATCTTTTTTTGTAGTCCGGAGAAGTTTGTATAACATAGAAATAGTTAAGTTATTGAGTTACTTGAGGGATAGCCACCAAAATTTAATAAAATTTTCATAAGCAGACAAATTATGCATACACATCATAACAGTTTATTGGACTTACCTTCCAACAAAGAGACGGGTCAAAGGCCTCATTGACAAAAGACTCTAATAACGAACCTTTATCCTGCATAAGATCACTAGTTAAGTTTATTATAAAATAGACCCAGGAGTAGCACAATATACTTGAAAAAGATAAACAAATTAAACTCGGAGTCGGATCCAGATGTATGAATAACCAAAATTATTGGTCTAGATAACCATACAAACATGCAACTATACCTAAACTTAGCAGGGGCATACAACCAAATTGTACACCATGACATGGATATTACTCACAGAGTCAACTTCGACTTTAATAGACAACAAGCCTTCAAGGTTCTTCAGTGGAGGTGTAATCATCCTGCAAATTCATCCAAGTACCATTCTAGATGAGACAAAATCAAGGTACAGTTACAAGTTTGATGTGAGATGATGGAAGAAAAGATCCTATCTCAAGGACATGTTTGACAGGAAAGAAACTAATGACATGTTTGGGACTGATTTTGGCATAGTTAAATCATTTTGGCTCAAAGTAACTCTCAAACATGTCTTTAGTCATTCAAAATCAATTTTAAAAATTTAAAAAGCATGTTTGAAAGTGTGAAACTAAACATAAAATGATTATATGAAAATCACTTAATACAAATTATTTCCACTAAAATTACTATTCCTAAAATCACTTCCAAAACATGCCCTAAGATGTGAAGCGTTGCTACTTGTTCTTTATGTCAGCCTCCCTTCTACCAAGTCGAGGCGTATCAGCAGTCAGGACAATGGCCTTGTATCCAAATCTCTCAGCTCTCTGTACTAGCAGAGTTGAGATATTGCGCCTTTTGAAAACCTTATTACAGAAGAAAAAAACTTCATTGACTTGCAAACAATTGGATTTCTGCTACAGGATAAGATTGAAAAAGTCAAATTTAGAGCTAAAGAAGAGCCATTTACATATAATTGAAAGAAAAGGATAGCATTGCAGCTAGAGGCAACTTCCTGCATTGAGTAGGAGGAGGCATAGGATAGAACCTACCAACAAAACCATCTAAATTAAAACACTGAATTGAATGAAAAAAAACATAACTTATAGTTTAGTTTGTAGTCACATTGGTACCATTATAGTTTTTGCGGCAGCTGCTGCCCTGGCTGTGGCTAGCTCTCCTGAAAGAACACAAATATCAACAAGGAAGAGTGGAATGAAAACCATATCTCAACTAAGCAATCCACCAAAGTTTAACCTTCGTGGTATGCCAACTTATGTGCACCGGTTGGAGCAACCATGATTGGTGCAGAGATACGATAACCCAAGATCATTGTTGACATATCGATTTTACTCACATCGACAAGAATTCGAGGTTGAATCCTGAAAACCATTGAAAATTATGAATAACATATAGTGTTACTTTTCACGGTAATCACAAACTAGCTTAAAAAAATAATTACGTGATTCTATAGAAAGCTTGCATGTTTTGTCTAAGTGTGTGCTGGTCCTCCGCTCCTCCTGCATAGTAATCGTAATACATTTTTGGAAGTGCCTGCTTAGCTAATTCTTTGAAGTCATCCACATTCACTGGTTCAGCTGACATTTTAATCCTGATAAAATAGAGACAAGAAGAGAACAATATTGGTTTAGAGCTTTTGGTAACCATGAAGATCCATTCAAACAAATGTCAACCAAAATGAAGATCTGTACAACACCCAGCAGTGAAATGAAAACTCCAAAACCATAGTTACAAGATCTAGCCCAAATCAGTACAACCATTGAATATACTCTTTCTTTCTTATTTTGGCGAAAAACCCTAGAGGAAATACCTTGCATAATACTGCCATTTCTTTAAAACTATATAAATCCACTTCTTGAGGAAGGGAAGAAGAACTTTCCCAGATTCATCGCTGGAACTTTTAAAACAGAGGAATTGATTAGCAAAACTAATATGACACCAAAGATCCCAATGTATAATTCTTTTATGAGGTGACTCTCTTCACATGAAAAAAAAAAAAAAAAAAAAAAAAAGCCTGACCCACTAAACTTGGGGTTGATATTTGATAAAGTAATGTAATCTTCATGAGAGCAAACTTGAGAAAGCAGTAGATCAGCGAAAAGCAAGACGTACAGAAATAGCAGCTGAAGGCCGATTGAAGTGAGGAACTAGAACAACACTAACAGTGAGTCAACTTTGTTTATAGGGAACAGAAAAACATGTCCAACATAGTGTAAAGATAATACATATCTATTTAATATAAATCTTTGGACCTTGGTGTAAGTTGATAGATATTTCAATTTTTTGGTTTGGTTGCATATATAGCAAAATTAACTAAATTAGCCAAAATTAATTGCCATTGGTTCAATGCCTTTATATTGCATGTCTTGATGATGCTTTGATCCAGACTCATCTTTTGGAACTTCGAGTGCATGATACTTGGTTTACCGGGATCAATGGTTAGGATGAGTCCGGTTTAATTCTTAGATGGTTGGACCGGATGGTGGTAAATGATGGTTGTGACTCTACTTTGCCTTTGCCTGAGGTCTTTGTCCATGTTTGGAGGTGTCTAGACCGATGCCTTCTTGTGTTTTACGCTAGTGCATGCTCGATTGTTTCACTGTCTACCTAGCTTCGCTATTTTAATTTATGGGTTGATTTTGTTGATTTCTTGAATTTTGTTAGGGGCGATTGTAGGTGGTGGGATGATGTTTCCCCTTATTGAGTATGCAAAAGAATATTCAGGTCTTAAAACATATCTTGAGGGGTCATTTTAGCATCATATTAGTGTGATTGGCAGGAATGTGATTGAGGCTCGTTGAAAGAGAATGGAAGCAACACATACAATTCTGATTCACAACCCTACTTTTTTTGAGTTAGGAGTGAGGCTCAGTTGCTTTGGGCATGGACTCGGGGAGGCGGAGGTGTCTCACCGTCATATGGTTGTCCTTAGGAGATAATATAATTCTACTTTATTTCATTTGGTGGTTAAGTGTTGGGGGGTTCGTAATGGTTTTTCCTTGTTACGTGATGATTTTGGCCAACGCCTCCCCTCAAGTGTTGACATCTCTTCAACAGTTATTCGTTATTTTGAGAATATGTTGGGTCCCCAGCTTGTTGAGGATCGGGACCTCATTGTAGAAATTTCAGAGATTGTCAATTTCACTTGGCCTAAAGGCGTAATGAGATGTTATGTCAACCGCTTATTAATCAAGATGAGGTTCACATTGTGTTGTTCTTGATGTATAATGGAAAAGCTCCTAGTCCTTATGGTTACTTTATGTGATTATTTAAATCTTCTTGGAATGTTGTTAGAAAACTGACTTTGGGATGCAACCCTTCATTTCTTTGACACTTTTTCCTTCCCTATATGTGAATGAGACTTTAATTACTCGTCCTAAAAAGGCCTAATCAAGGGGGTCTTGGTGATTTAAGACCGATTTCTTGTTGCAGTGTGCTTAATAAGTGTATTATGAAGATTATTGTGAGTAGGCTTTTTGTTTGACTTCCTTCCTTCATTAACCCTAAACAACATGCCTTTTGTTCTATCAGGAGCTTGTGGGTGGTTATCATCAAAATGATGGTATGGAGTCTTTGTGTGATGAATGTGAATATCCAAAAGGCTTATGACTTTATTCATTGAGATTTCATATTTGACACTCTACTTGCTATTAGTATTCCTTGTAAACCTGTGAATTGGATTAGGACTTGGATCACTTCTCCCATGTACTTCATCATAATTAATGACTCTCTAAAGGAGTATTTTCTTGGGTGGAGGGCGTTAAGACAAGGGGGCTAATTGTCACCTTATTTATCATCATGATTATTATTATTATTATTATTTGGTGATTGTCATGGAAGTGTTATCTCATTTTTTGAATTCTCCTTCTTTTTTTGATTTCATCACCATTGTGATTAGATTTGCCTTACCCATCTATGTTTTTGCTAATGACTTGATGATTTTTTATTGTTGGAGATCGAGGTTGTCTATCCTTTCTATAGGCAGTTTTGAACCAGTTCTAATTCTTGTTAGGGTTTGTTGCTAATGATGCTAAGAGTTTGAAGCTTTGTGTTGGCATGCCTCTTGATGAGGTTGAGGGGCTTTCAACATTTATAGGGTTTCTTTTAGCTTCTTTTCCTATTTGTTATCTTGGTTTGCCTTTTATCTAGGGTAGACATTCATGTGCTAATTATTTGTCTCTATTGGAAAAGGTTACTGCCATTGTGAGGAGCTGGCCTAGTAGGATGTTGCCTTATGTTAGGCGGTTGCAACTTATTCAGTATGTACTACAAAACTTTCAAGTTTACTAGGTTAGTGTGTTTATTCTGATGATGAACGTTGTTAATGACTTACATCGTTTACTTCGCTCATATCTTTGGAGAGGGAATCTAGATGATAGCTCCTAAAAAGGCTATCTTTCTCGGCCTAAACAAGCTTACGAGGATGCAATGTTACAAGATAGAAACGCCACGTTACAACTCTACCCTACAGTGTTACAATGTCATCGAGGATTCATGAGGAGCAGCGTTGCTCAACATTGTGGCACATTGGGGAAACATTGTGTGAGCATCGTAACACTATTACCTAATGTTACGATGCTCACACTAAATCTTATATATACCTCTCTTTAATTCTAGGGTTAGGGAGATGGTGTCCACCCTAATCTAGGAGCATTTTCTCTATATTTTCTTGTTTTCTTTCGTTTTAGCTTAGATTTAGGTTGATTTCTTTGATTGTAACTTTGCTGGATTGGACCTCGATGTCTTCGTTTCGTTCTAACAATGTTTTCAAAAATAAAATTAAGTTTTGAAAATTAAAAAATATATATAGTTTTAAAAAAACTTAGTTTTGTTTTTAGATTTTGACTAAGAACCAAATGTTCATTTAAAAAAATTGAAAATCTTGGCTAGAAAATTGAGAGGAAATAAGTATAAATTTCAAAAATAAATAACAAAAAATGAAATAGTTATGACCTAGGTATTTCATTAATTTTGTCTTTTAAAAAAGTGTATATATGTCATTCTTTTCCATAAAAGAAAAATAGAGTGCATCTAATGGAAGGTTCAAAGACCAAATAAAGTTGGTTAAATTACTTGCATTCTGTTTGACGACGATTTCATTTTTAACATTTTGTTTTTAAAATTTAGGCTTGTTTACTCATCATTTCTTTAGTATGAGTTGTTTTTCAATTCTTCACTATTACGCTCTATTCGTTTTTGATTGGTTATTTCTTAAAGATCTATTCCTATTCAATATTCTCGAGCTTGTTCATTCTTTGAGCATTTGACTCAGTGTGTCCAGATTGTTCCTTCTAAGCTAGCTCCGTGCTTTGTTATGGTGAACAATTTTTGTTGGGATCAATATTTGACAATCGGAGTTTAACGTTCTCATAACGCCTAACGACAGTCATTTGTCATATTTGGCTTGGTCTCGAATGAGAGGTAAAGGATCACAAGACTCAAAATGATGATTTTGTTCTAGCCTTTTACATGGTTTACTGCCATTTGATTAGTCATGAGGATGCTCAGGTTGATGTCGATGACTTGAGTGATGTTGTGGTCCATTAGTTGGACCTTTCCCTTGTAATTCCACTAATTGCTAATTAGGCTTAGCAACAAGGAGAATATTTATCTCCTCATTTTGAATAGCAATTTGTGCCAAGAATTGGACCTTCCTTTGGATGTTGTTTCCTGTCTGAATATTCTCTATTAACAGCTCGATGTTTGTGTTCATGTTATTACTCATTTCGCCGAAACATATGGTTTTGGGTAGTTCACTAACTTGAATTGCCCACTGGTACCAATTTTTGATACCGAACCAATGAATTTGTAATACTTGAGAGGAATCAAATCATTGCCCTGCGCAATAGAGAAAACATTGCACCGGGTGTGGTGCATGACCACCATTATTATTTCAATGATCAAGTTAGTTATGATAACACGCAAGTGCACACGTCACATTATAATATAGTTAAAATGGTCAAGACCGAGTATCATCCTTTAGAAAATTGGTTTGATTCTTTTAGCTATTCAGAGGTTAATATAATTTTATCTATGAGATCATATTGTGATGAGAATCTAATCTAAGTGAAACTAAGAAAGCAATAAAACATAAATAATGGAATTGTAGAAAATAATGAAAAAATAAATAAACATCACATGTTATAATTTTTATAAGGTCAAGCATGGTTAAATGAAAGGAGAAGGAAAATTACCTTTGAAGAACTCTTCCTTCCACAACTTCTCCTTTCTTTCTAGCAACTCGATCTTCTCTTTTTTGAAATGTGGCATCTTCAAAAGTCTTCCAGCTATTCTCTAGCAAGGAACTGGCTCGTGGGAGTCTTTTTTTTTTAAAAAAGAGAAAGTCAGTTTTGCATAGAACTACTCTGTAAAAATAATTGAGGGAGGAAGTTTTTGAGAGAGATAGGGAGTATTCTTATTGAGAATTGATCAACCTTCTGCAAAATGTAGGATGAGTGCATCCAAAGAGATAAGAGAGTTGTAACTCCCTCTCCTCCACTCCCCTACTTCTCTTTATTAGAGGAATGGTTTTATTTAATTAAATTAAGTAAAGTTATCATAAATAGAAAAAATATCAAACTATTTACAAATATAGAAAAATTTCACTGTCTATTAGTGATACACCGCGACTCAAGCAATAGAAGTCTATTGCGATCTATCGTTGGTAAACCATGAAATTTTTCTATATTTGTAAATAGTTTGACTCATTTTGCTATATTTGAAAACAATCCTTAAATTAATTTAATTAATTAACTAATTAAAATAATTAAATATCTAATATTTTAATTAAATATATGAATCATATTCAAATGTAAATTTCTCTCATACTTAGAAATTAATTATTTCATGGGTTAGTCTTTGTGAAGTTTATGGAGTTGGCCTCCATGCGCTTCTAACTTTACGATTGACCCCTAGGGTCGACCTTCATGGTTGTTGTTGATCTTATGAAATGAGTTGGTCTCTTTAACTTTTATGGTTGAGTCTATAGATCAACCTTTATACTTAGCCAAAGAACTCACTTCTCTCAAAATGATCCATTAGATATCCTCTTAAAGCTAAATACTAATTAGCCATATTTCTAACCCACAACCGATCGAACTATTGCCCTTTTAAATGGTAAATCGAAACATCATCCACTAAACTGATAGAAATCCTAGATAATCACATTATTAACATTTTAAGGGCGCTTGAATCAAGGGAATGAAGATGACACAATGTTTGGAGGATGGGACATGGGAATAAATCTTATTCCCATGAAGATGAGATTGAGAAAGTGTATATGCTATTCTCATTTTTTTCTTTATACTCATGTCAAAGGGTATTTGATACCTTCCAAAAGTAAGGGTTTTATAAGTCTCATTCTCTCTCTCTCTCTCTCTCCTTTCTGACTATTTTTTAACCTATGGTTTTCATTTGATATATTTATTTTATTTTAACTTTTTAAATGTTTCAATTACATTTATAATAAAATATATTATATAGCATTTAATTGATAATGAAGTATTAAAATAACATAATTATTTGTACTAAAAAAAAAAAGAAGACTGACATAATTATTTATTTAATTCAATTACAATAAATTAGTATTAATTGATTGAGGTTTAATATATATACTTGATTAATTTTAATGGATAGAACATATTATTAATACATTCTAGTAGTTTGTTGTAAATATTACTTAATTAATAACTTATGAATTTAAATTAATTCACTCAGTTTTTAAATTAATTTGTTTTCTGAATTATATTAATGATAAAAGAATTGACTATTCTACTGAGCATTACATGTAATTTTTAAAACTATATTAATTAAATTATTATTTATTTATTGAAATATTTGTACCACAACTACGGCACCAAGTGTATAAACTAATCTAGTAAACAAATGAGAAAATAATTTTATTTATTCGAAAATTTGATAACATTCATATGCAGTATTTGCATGTATCTATTATTCGAATCTTATTCTCAAATATCCATTGTATATTATCAACATATAATAAGACTTTAAACAAACAACTGAATGAAGATATCTTTTAATCTAAAAAAGATCTAATTTTAAATAGATATATATTGTATTACACTTTTGAGTCTCTAGTAAACGCAAAATGAATAGTTATTTTGTTCCTTATAAATAAAGTTTGACTCATTGTTAATATTACAACTATATATATATCGATCCTCCTGTTGTTGGCTATTTCTAAGCTTTGCTACTACTTTCTCAAGTGTGTTCTCTTCTCATTAACATTACATTACATATATTTTCCACTCCATTATCATTCTTTCTATACTTCGATTGCCTTTCAAATTGTTCATGTGCATTTCAAATTATGATTTCTCTTGTTATTTTTCGCTTTAATGGCTTGCTATTAGTTTATTATTTATTTCTTGTAACCAATGGTGGTTGTACATTGCATGTGGACTTTAACTAAGCTATAAATATGTAATATTTAGCATTAAGTGTTTAATATTTGATAACATTAAATTTCACCTGGTCAAAATAGAGGAATAGTTCAAATATCTCAAACATTGGGAGGCCCTCCTTAACTTTTCCAATTTGGAGTTTTCAACATTTAGGGTGAGGAATTATTCCCATAAATTGCCTTTATGAGGGTTTTATCAAACCGGTCTAAATTTATAATTTAACTTTATTTATTTATTTAGTCTTTATTATTTATTTCAACCCTTTGTTATTTTCTGTCTCAAAATTTTGTCTATTCCTCCTTTCTTCTACAATTGTCTAAAGAGTGTCACCTTTCTAAGAGAGAATTATAAATCCTTTCTTCTACAATTGTCTAAAGAGTGTCACCTTTCTAAGAGAGAATTATAAATTAGGAAGCTATGTGTGTCATATTAATTTTGCTAACCAATTCCTCCGTTTGTAAGTTTCAACGATGGATCAAGGAAATTTCATCTCCCCTTTCTCGAGAAGCTAAGAGGTGCCGTTGGGGTGCTAAGTTAGTTATTATAATTTGTGAGTTATAATAGTTTGTAAATTATAATAATTTGTGTTTGGAGTGCAAATTATCTTTGTCTGGGTTATAATCTGTGTTTGGGTGTAAATTATTTTTATTTAGATAGTAAGAAGTAAATATCGTAGCAAAATATATATATATATATATATATATATATATATATATATATACTATGGCAAAGAGGATTTTAAAATAGTATTTATCATACTTAATTGTAGGTTATAAATAGTTGTAAACACCATTATTATATTTGGTGCCCGAGTATAGAGTGGGTTATAATAACCTACTCTACCCACTTCACGTCGACGTGCCATAGAAACCCCCTAAGTGAATTTTATATAGTTTTAGAGAAGTAGTACAATGCAAGAATATTTTCTCTAATATTTTTAAAGATGTCCACTTTCCCCATAGGGATGGAGCCTGAGAGACTTGTCTTGAACGGGGCGGGAGTTGGGGAAAGAATTCCCCAAAAGCTAAATAGGGATGAGGATGGGGAATGCATTCCCATTCCCCGCCCTGTTAGACATTTTTCTTATATTTATTATAATAATTTAATATTATTTATTATGTAAAGATTATATTTAATTTTTTTAATTGTCAAAATAATGAATATGTTTAACTTAATATAAAAAAAAAGGATACATTTAAATTATAATAAATTTAGATTATATAAATAATTTATTAGATAGTTATTTTCTTTAACTTGAAAATTTTGAGTAATTTTTCTTTAAATTCTAAATTTTCAGGTGAAATTAATCATAACAAGTTAACCATTTAATTAAATTTTTTTCATTTATGTTAATTAATTTTTTTAAAGAAAAAATAAAATGGAGAAAAATCCTCCGTGGAAACTCGATCCCTACGAATTCTCCACAGGGAATTCTCGCCCCGATCTATATAGAAAATTTAGCAGACGGAGAATGAGATGGGGAGTAGGAAAGCCATTCCTAGCCTTGTCCCACCTTGTGGACATCTCCAAATATTTTTGGCCAAAATAAGTAAAAAAGAGAATATAATTCAATGGTTGTACTGATTTGGGCAAGATCTTGAGTGTTCATTTAAAATTGTTAGGTTGTTGTAGAACATTATGTTACTTTTTGGTTGATATTTGTTTGGATGCAGTTGGTAATTAACTAAACATGATATATATGCTTAATAATTCCAATCATATGGTAGCAAAAGCTGTGAGATAGTATTAATGTTGTTGTCTGTATGTTGATTAGGATTAAATTAAAATGTCAAGTGAAGCAGTGAATGTGGATGAGTTCAAAGAATTAGCCAAGCAAGCACTCCCAAAAATGTATTACGATTACTATGCTGGCGGTGTGGATCGAGGAACAGATGTGTTTAAGGCATTGGCCCTTGGTGCTCATGCAGTCCTGGTAAGTTATATAAACTTAGTATCGAACACATTTTAAACAAATTGTTTAAATTAGAATCCAATTTTAGAATTCTTTCAAAAATTGCAGTATTATGATTGACCTTCAATAAACGTATGAGAACCATTTTCATACATTGAAATGAAATTAATGTAGCGTGTATTTTGTCAGGCTAAAATATCTTCTGAACCAGTGAATGTTGAAGAATTCAAAGAATTGGCTAAGTTGACACTTCCAAAAATGTACTATGATTTCTACGCAGGAGGAGCTGAGGACGAACACACACTAAGAGAGAACATACAAGCCTTTCAAAGAATCACGTAATTAAATTAATATGAAGCTAACTAATGATGATTAATTAGTTTGAAAAGGTCACATGGTAGCTATATATATTATGTTATTAATGATTTATTATATACATAGGATTCGACCTCGAGTTCTAGTGGATGTGAGCCAAATTGATACATCAGTAACCATATTGGGGCATCACATCTCAGCACCTATCTTGGTTGCTCCCACTGCTGCACATAAGTTGGCTTTCTATGAAGGTTAAACAAACCCTTTGGTATACATTGCTTAATTAAGTTAACAACTCATTTTCATTCTCTACTTTTACTTTTATTTTTATTTTCATTTTTATTTTTCCCCATCATATATGACATCTCTGTTCTTTCAGGAGAACTAGCCACAGCCAGGGCAGCAGCTGCTGCTAAAACTATAATGGTAGGTACTATTTCTTCAATGCTATACTTTTACTTTTGGACTCGTTCATTTTGATTTTTATACTTCTAATTTGTTCATTTTGCTCGTCTTGAACTTTCTAAAAATGATCAAATATTTCCGTGTTTTCAAAAATGATGGAACCAAAACAGTCACTTTTAAGTATAATGACTAATATGAACATTTTGAAGATAAGATATATAGAGACTAAAATGTACCTTTTCAAACTATAGAGACCAAAATGAACTAAAACTAATTAGTAATGTTTAAACCTACTATATATAAAAGAGGCTAAAAAACACTTTTGGTCCCTACCATTTTATGAAAGTAACAATTTAGTATTAGTCAATGTAATTTCAATTTGTAACAATTTAGTCATGAACTTTAGTAAGTAACAACTTAGTCCTTATATTTCCAAACACACTAACATAAAAAATCATTAAAGTTAGATGTCAATTTTTATTATTTTATGAGGTAGAGTTTGTATTTTATAAAAATATTGAGTCGCTAATTAGTTTATTGGTTTATTTGTACGAGAAATCTCATTAAATATTAGTACTAATTTCTACAATAAGGATTAAATCGTTACAAATTTTAAAATACAAGGACTAAATAGTAGCATAGTAAAATTCAACAACTAAATTGTTATAAAATTGAAAACATAAGGACTAAATCATTATAAACCAAAATTCAGAGGCTAAATTATTAATTCAAAAAAAATTAGAAACTTATTTTTAACCTATCTATTTTACACTCAACTTTAATTATTAGTTATTATTCATTCATTTTAGATCATCTTAAAGAAGGTAAATGTCATAGAATATTTTTTTGATGGTCACAAAGATTCAAAGTAAAAAAAAAAAAAAAAAAAAAAAAAATTTGTAGAAATTAATAGCTAATAATGGTTCGTTTTAAATTATAGTCAAAGTACAAATCACTTATAAATTGCAATTTTTCAAAACATCTCGAAAAGTGTAAGGGTTGCATGAATTTTCAAAATGTCACAAAATTTCAATTAATTAAAGTAAGAGATATTAAATTTACAAAAATAAGTGAACATATAATTTCAAAGCACAAATTAAATTTGATTTTGAATATTACCCCTTCAAACCAAAATTTAGAACGAACGTTTTCTATTGCTATTTATTTATTTATCCCAAAATATATTTTTTCCACTCGAAAAAATGTGGCATATATTGTAATCAAACTGTTAATATATGAAATTAAAATAATGTAACATCCTAAATAATTTTAAAAGATATAAAAAATATTAAATATCATTACTCAAAGAATATGACATCATTAAAAAAAATTATGGTACACAATCATCTATTAGTATAACTTAAGTGGCATACAAATGTCGTAGTTAAATTTCTCGGATCATTATTTTAGTAAAAATAATAAAAATAACAAAAAGAAAAAAACTGAGTGTCATTAAAAGCTAGAAATGATTTTACTTGGCAATTTGGTAATTGAATGAAGTTACTTTGGTTTGTTTTGTAGGTTCTGTCTTACTCTTCAAGCTGTTCAATAGAGGAAGTTGCTTCTAGTTGCAATGCTGTCCGTTTCTTTCAATTATATGTAAATCACACTTTCCATTTCACTCTCCCATTTTCAATCCTTTTATCATATAGCAGTGCATGTTCGAGAATGATTTTGAGATTGTTAAAATTATTTAGAAATATGTCTCCAATCATTCAAACTTAATTTAATGTTGCCAGGTATTCAAAAGACGTGATATCTCGAGGCAGCTAGTAGCGAGAGCAGAGAGATTTGGATACAAGGCAATTGTGCTCACTGCCGATGCTCCTCGTCTTGGTAGAAGAGAGGCTGACATAAAGAACAAGTACCAATGCCTTGATTCAAATTTTATCTATTCATTGTAATTAAGCTATGCTTTAACTTTTGTCTAATCTGGAAAATCACTTGCTTAAATATGTAGGATGATTGCAATTCCAGAGAAGAATCTTGAAGGCCTCATAACTATTGACGTTAGCTCTGTGAGTACAAGTACAAAATGGAGGAATTTTTTAATCTCCTAAAGCATAATCCAAGGATTATTTACGACTTGCAATTTTAATTTATATGCAGGATCAAGGTTCAAAATTCGAAACTTTTGCCAATAAGACCTTGGATGCTTCTCTACGTTGGGAAGTACGTGCAGTAAAACTGCTTGAATTGAATTATTCCATCTTATGTCTATTTTGTTTTCAGTTCAGTTGTAATGTTTTAGTAAATCCACAGGATATACAGTGGTTAAGATCAATCACTACTCTGCCAATTATAATAAAGGGGATTCTCACTAGTGAAGATGGTAAGTTTAAGATATTATAGCTTAAATTGCACCTAATCACGTGGCAGTTCGGTTGCACCCAAGTTTTTTGTTTAGTTATTTAACATGTTTGATTGATGATTGGCAGCAACCAAAGCTGTGGAAGCAGGTGTTGATGGAATTATTGTGTCCAATCATGGAGCTCGCCAACTAGACTTTGCTCCTGCCACTGTTTCTGTTCTTGAAGAGGTATGTTTCATTATGTACAAAGATATGAAAACAGAGAGATATAATTAATTACTTCAATCTCTGCATAAGCATAAATTAATTTCCACATTACTTCAACTTGATTAGTACCGATAATTGTAGCAATAATTCATTACTGCAGAAAATTTGATGCAGGTTGTTCATGCTGTCAAGGGTAAAGTTCCTGTGCTGTTAGATGGAGGTGTGCGGCGAGGGACAGATGTGTTCAAGGCATTAGCCCTCGGTGCTCAAGCAGTGCTTGTAAAATTCCTTTCATCTCTTTCTAACCTTTTTAAAAATTCACCTAACTATCAAGTTTAGAGTTCCATTAGAACATAGAATTCAGTTTCAGAAATTTCACACTGAAGATCTTCAATGTTAAATCTGTGCTAAATAACGTTATCACTTATGTTAGAATTGGTTGTGATTTGATTCAGATAGGGAGACCAGTTTTATTTGGGCTAGCAGCAAAGGGAGAGGAGGGAGTAAGAAAAGTGTTGGAAATGCTGAAGAATGAGTTAGAGACTAGTATGGCACTTTCTGGTTGCCCATGTATAAAGGATATTACTAGAAGCCATGTGAGAACACACTATGATAAGCTGCATTCAATGCTTTGATGTGTTTGCTTGATAACATAAGCAACAGTTACCTTACTGGCTTACAAATACAAGAAAGAGGGCTGAGAATTATGCAAAACTAATATATGTAACTCCAAATTCAGTATGTTTTCCAATATTTGGCAACTTCTGTAATCTATACATGGTGAAAGTTTTGCCAGTTAATAAATGAAGTTCTGAAAAAAAGTTAATGAAATGCTCTATCGTTAGTATATGGATGCAAAAACGTTTATCTTAGCCCCACGATCACTTACCCTCTCCCATTCCTCTCTTTTCTGCTTCAATCTATGACCTAACACTTACTTTTGTCTCTCTCTTCTTCAATACTCTCTTTAATTTACTCCCTTTCTTCTATTCTCCGGTCTCTAAAATTACCCCCTTCGATCCAGCTATGTAGGATATAACAAGAAGAAATGATGATAATGGAACCACACTAAGGAATCACAATAAGACTTGAGTATTTTAACAAGGTTGTACATTAGTAGTTGAGTGTAAGTTAATACATCGTTTGGACTTAATACATAAAAAGAGAGATACATAATAATTTTGAGGATAATCAATGCTGAAATCCTCGACGGAAGAAGAAGCAAATCTACACGACAAGAGCATATATTGCGGTATTTCGTACATTGACATTTTCTTTTTCCATTTCAACATATATATCAAATTCTCTAGCATTGCATTTATGTGCTAAAAATGTTCATTAAAGCATGAAGAAATGGTTTTTTCAAATCAAATATTGAATTAGCAACTTAGAAGTGTTTGAAATCACAAACAAGTGTCGTAGAGTATATAATGGTTTTTCAAAATCCATAGAGATCATTTTGGAAAGATTCCATGAGGTTTGCTAATGGTTTGAGAGAGCAGGGTTTATTGCTCCAACATTTCACTTTAGAGAAGCAGCAAATACTACCTGATCAAAACCTATCTTTAGCATATGTTATTACGTTCTAGAGTTCACCGAAGTGGTCATTAGTCGTCGGTCCCTAGTCCCGATCCTGACAGCCAATCAAGGTGGTCGCCAGGTCTCCACAATTTTTGAAGTGCTCACTAGTCACCAATCCCAACCATTGTCGGAGAGGTGGCTGGTCACCGGTCCCAACCGTAAGCCATTGGTAGTGGTTGACAGTAATCATTGATGGGTGATGGTCTTTTTAATCGATGATCTCCGATTTTCAGTCCTGGTTGCCAATTCAAGTCTCGATCACGGATCGGGAATCAACAAAGTGGTCTCTGGTCCACCAATCCCCATTTCCAATTTCAATTCACTAACTGATAGTCGCAGGGCCCAATTCCTGATCCCTAGTTTTTGTTGTTGATGATTGGTGGCAGCGACCAGGACCAACAGCCGAGACCGACGACCAACAATCGAGATCAGTCAGAATATTCATTATAAAAGTGGTCAATAATCCCCAATCCTCAGTCATTATTTGTTGGTCAGTTGGTCATTGGTCCCCTATCTTGATCGTTGGTCGTTGGCAGGGAGTGGTGGTCAGTGGTGATCACCGACTATGGCCGATGGGCATTGGCAATCGACGGTGGCAGGTGGTGATCATTAGCCACCGGTCCCCAATCGCAATCGTTGGTTGTCAGCCACTAATCCCGATTGTTGGCTGTTGGAAGTGGATGGTGATCAACAATGGCGGTAGCGACACCGGGTGGTCATCGACGTTTGCTTCTTAAATTAATTAATCTTAATTAAGCAATATTTGGATGATAACAAATCTGCTTTTATTCATTAACAATTTTAGTGTTTTAAAGTGTTCATTGCGGGAGGAAGATTGGATTGTGTCGAACCTTTTTAGTGCCAAGTTCTCTATCATTCTCCTACTTTAATTTTGCAATTAATTTTTTATTATAATTTATTGCATACAATTAATTGCAAAATTTGTTTTTAAATTAATGGCTCACATTCATTTATTTAGGTTAGAAATTAAACTGGATAAATTGGCCAGTTTGAAGTGAATGCATATGTATGAAGCTATTGTTTAAATTATTTATTAGCAAAAAACTTGTTCATTTTGCTCAATTGAGCCCACATAAGGAAAAAGGTTAAATTAGTTTGACTAAATCCTAAGATTGTCATACCAATCCAACAGTCAGACTATAATTGAGTGATTCTCATTGGCATAACCAGGGTGAAAATGAAGATAGAGAGATTTGGCAAGGTGGTGTGAGAATATTTAGATCATTTTCATATATTATGAAAATTTATTAGGATTCTCAATTAAACACTTAGACTGATTATTCACAATACTATAAATTTTTACTAAAATGACTTATTTTTAAAATTACACACTGAATATCAATCCAAGCACATTATTGAATAAGCTATATGCTTAAATTATATACAGAGACGTTACAACATTGACGGTAGGTTATCATAGTGTGTCCTCACATGGCTTCTAGTAATGTCCTTGATGCATGGGCAACCAGAAAGTGCCATACTAATCTCTAACTCATTCTTCAGCATTTCCAATACTTTTCTTACTCCCTCCTCTCCCTTTGCTGCTAGCCCAAATAAAACTGGTCTCCCTATCTGAATCAAATCACAACCAATTCTAATATGAGAAAGAACACATGATATCAACCACCACGGCCCGATGTTGATATCTATATTTTCTTTAATAATTTAAATGTAAGGCTTATAGTTTCCAATTTTATCTCTTTCTAAATCATATTAAATAGGGGATTTCACTAAGATCTATGATATGATACACATTAAAGTTTTGGGAGAACTAAAGCTAGTCATTAGGTTGTACGACAGAGTTTTGAGTTTTTGAATTTTAGTTTTTTTCTCTTTCAAAATCAAACTCAAAAATTGACATTTCAAGTTGGGGATTTGGTAAAATTAGTGTTTATATTCTTATTCAATTCTTTGTTTCCTATTTATCATTGATATAATCTAGTTTTTTGCCTTTTTCTTGGTTCAGCTCAAATTTTTCTTTGATTATTGAATCTTAAAGATATATGGTTTTGTTGCTTCCTTATCTAGTTTGTTGAGTCTTGAACATCAAGTTCTTGATTTTTTGTTTTCACTTTTTTCTTTTTTGAATTCTACTAGTTCTTTACTTGAGTTTGGCACAATCCTTCTTACTTGATTTTTGGTTTGTTTCTCTGATTTTGATTGCAAAATATCGGCTCGTCGCCCTATTGAGAGAGTTCAACTTTGTGAGATAGAGCCTACATTTAAAAATGAGTGGTCTTACATCCTTGAGTGAATATGTGAGGGAATGTTTGTGAGGTCCTATTTTTCCTTACGCTAACACATTTCCGCGGTCATGCATACGGAAAGAACTCAACGAAATGATAACCATGTTGGCCAAACCCTGCATCTATTGTTCTTTGGAAGTATTTCATCTTGAAGAAAAGATTGATGTCATATTTGATCACCATGAAAAGGGAAGGATACTAGGTCAAATTTTTGCCTAACATGGATGAATCTTTTGAGGATCACCACCACCATCATTATACGTAAAACTTGTTTCTACTTCTAAGGATTATGCCCTAACATAGCGGAATTTTTTGTAGTAAAAGAGGAGAAGTGAAAACCATGCAATTCTATCCTGGAAAGAAATCAAGCTTCTCATGAGGAAGCATTTTGTTCCCAAGTCTTTCAATAAATTGCTAACTTTGAGAAAAGGGAGCAAAAAGTGTGAAAAATTACTATGAAGAGATGTTGAGGATGAGGAAGCTACCATGGATCAATTCTACAAATGACTTAATGAGGAGATCAATGAGATATTTGTCGATCATTGAGATACTTGTCGATCAAGAAGAAATTTAACCTCGTGAGGATTTGGAGAAATGGTGCATGTTGCAATCAAGATAGAAAGGCAACTCCAAAGGAGATCGTCAAGGTACACTAAATCTAAGCCCAATTCCAATGCCAACGCATTAGTGGAAAAAATTAGTTTACCTACCATACATGAGCAATTTGATAAGGTAAAAATTGTAAGGAAAAGATGTAAAGTACAAAGCAAAGATGTTACTTAAAAAATATTGCTCTAAGCTTTTTTATGAACCCAATCTACGGTTGAAAGTTTAAGAAGGATCAAAAGTGAGCTAGATCGTTAATATCTTATGATTACAAATTTTCTCTGCAGGGTGACAGTTTAGATTAAAAAACAAATCCTTAAAAAAAGAAGAGAATGATATGAACTGCTAAGGGTCCGAAGTAATTATTTATATTTTCTTTAATAATTTAAATGTAGATTTATTGTTTTCAATTTTATTCCTTTCCAAAACATATTAGATAAGAGTCTTTTGTCATTCTGTGGCGCACATTAGGATTTTGGGAGGCTATCATAAACAATAGGAAATTTAACAATAGAGTCATCATTGCAGGGATTTGTCTAGAC
The DNA here is from genome assembly GCA_030954485.1 of Citrullus mucosospermus. NCBI lineage: Eukaryota > Viridiplantae > Streptophyta > Magnoliopsida > Cucurbitales > Cucurbitaceae > Citrullus > Citrullus mucosospermus. The sequence goes on along the minus strand of CM062061.1, from coordinate 28,859,208 downwards.
CACCTGCTCTAATATCATCTTAAATCACCAATTGACCCAAGAGCTAAGGAACCTTGAACTTTCAATTTTTGTGTTTAGCAGCGTGAATTTTGAAAAGGTTTGAATAGAGTAGGAATGTTAGTCATAAAATAAAAATAATTCAAGTCCTATTAACCCAAAATTTATGAAGTTTTAATTGGGGGTATAGTACTTACAAGGACTGCCAGGGCGCCAAGGGCTAATGCCTTAAACACATCTGTTCCTCGCCGCACACCTCCATCTAAGAGCACTGGAATTTTACCCTTGACAGCATGAACAACCTGCATCGAAATTCCTGTTAAAATAACCTTACTGATGAAAGATTACTACAGTTATTTGGTAAAGCAACCATGTAGATGTTGGATAATGTTTTTCAACTATACTTGATAAAGCTTGTCTCTCATTCAAATCTAGTTGAAGTCAGGTGGAAATTACTTTATGCTTATGCAGAGATATTGAAGTAATTTTATCTCTGTTTTCACATCTTTTGGTTATATAATAGAAGTAGTAGTACATAATGAAACATACCTCTTCAAGAACAGAAACAGTGGCAGGAGCAAAGTCTAGTTGGCGAGCTCCATGATTGGACACAATAATTCCATCAACACCTGCTTCCACAGCTTTGGTTGCTGCCAATCACCAAGCATGTCATAAAATAACTAAATCACCTATCAATGGACACTAAATAACTCATAGGAGATAAAAGAAGCCTAGTTCCTTCATTCTAATATCACAGAACTTAAACTTACCATCTTCATGAGTGAGAACCCCCTTTATCAGAATTGGCAGAGTAGTGATTGATCTTAACCACCCTATATCCTGTAGATGGTAAAATGTTATTACTAAACTGGAAAGAAAATAGACATACAAGGAATCTGAGCAGTTCATCGGGCATACTTCCCAGCGCAGCGATGCATCCAACATCTCGTTGGCGTAAGTTTCTAATTTTGAACCTTGATCCTGCATAAGATCATTTGTTGTAAATAAGCCTATGAGTAGTAGAAATGAGGTTTTAGAATTTGATATGAATTCAGATGTATGGTAGATGGTATTACGCTTGAGGTAAAGTGAAAGGAACTTAGCTATATGCACATCCCAGACTACTGATCAAGTAAGATTAAAAGTTCCTCCATCGTATTTGTGGGTGGTGATTCTAATATTCTAAACCAGATAATCAAAATATTACTCACAGTGTTAACGTCAATAGTAATGAGGCCTTCAAGATTCTTCACTGGAGGTGCAATCATCCTACAAATTTAACCAAGTGCTTCTCCAGATGAGACAAAAATCAAGGCACAACTTGCAATTGGTATACAAGATAGGCATAAAAAAATATTCTATGGAAAGAAACTGAGATGTATAGCATCGGTACTTGTTCTTTATGTCAGCCTCCCTTCTACCAAGCCGAGGTGTATCAACCGTCAGGATAATTGCCTTGTATCCAAATCTCTCAGCTCTTTGTACTAGCAGAGCCGAGATATCGCGCCTTTTGAAAATCTAATGATTACAGAAAGAGAAAATTAAAAATTTGCGAACAATTGTATTGCTGTTACAGGAAAGGACTGAAATAGGGGAAGTAAAATGTGCAAAAGAAGTGCCATTTACATATAATTGGAAGAAACGGACAGCATTACAGCTAGAGGCAACTTCCTCAATTGAACAGGTCGAGGAGTAGGACAGAACCTACAAACGAAAGCAACTAAATTCAATTACCAAATTGCACGAATAAAATAACTTATAGCTTGTAATCACATTAGTACCATTATAGTTTTTGCAGCAGCAGCTGCCCTGGCCGTGGCTAGTTCACCTGAACACAGATATGATCAAGAAAAAGTAGAATGAAAATCAGTTCTCAACTAAGCAATATACCAAAGGGTTTAACCTTCGTGGAATGCCAACTTATGTGCAGCAGTGGGAGCAACCAGGATGGGTGCGGATATGTGATGGCCCAATATGGTTGTTGACATATCAATTTGGCTCACATCCACAAGAACTCTAGGTCGAATCCTATGAACCATAGAAACCATGAATAACATATAGCATCACTTTTTCAAAGTAATTATTAGTTAGCTTCAAAAATTACGTGATTCTATAGAAAGCTTGTATGTTTTCTCTTAGTGTGCATTCATCCTCAGCTCCCCCTGCATAGAAATCATAGTACATTTTTGGAAGTGCCAACCTAGCCAATTCTTCAAAATCATTCACATTCACTGGTTCAGAAGACATTTTATCCTGACCAAATAGAGACCAAAGCATCCTCAAGTGATTGATACTAAAATTTGTTACGAAAAGAGTAACAAATGCCACACAAAGTGGATTGAATTAAGAGAATTTTCTCAACTTTCTTAAAATTAATAATAAGAGATTTTGGATGATACATCCAAATAAATGAGACAAGAGTGAGTTCTCCACAACACCTAGTAATCAAGTAAAAGAAAAGTACTAAAACCAGAATAAAAGGCATAGTTAAAAAGGTTATTTTAAGATTTGGTCAGTAATCCTTTAGTAGGGACTAAAGATGGATCAATCTGTTGTTCAAACAGTTGACTAATATAGGAAGGTCTTGCCCAAAAGTTCAACCATTAAATTGTGTTTTTTTGTCTTCTTTTGGAGGAGAGAGAGAGAGAGAAACTTTGGACATAATTTCTTACGTAATATTGCAACTTTATTTTCACTACAACGAATTTAGTCTACTTATTGAGGATGGGGAGATATGAGCTTCCTCGTTTCCCGACTTAAACTAACAGTACCAACATACTGGTTAGCCAAAATACAGAAGTGGGACATGGCAAATTAACAGTACACACAGAGTAACAAATATTAATTAATTGATAATTAGTTTAGAGGGTGATTTTCCTGACTTGTAAAACTGAAGCAGTAAACATTATAAAGGCATCACATCACAACCAGAGAAAAGCAAGATAGCCCACGAACTTTATTACTCATAATGAAATGGAATACAAGTAATCTTCACGAAAACTCACTTAAGAAACAGTAGATCGACAGAAAGTAATGCTTACAGATGGAATCTAAGGAGTACAATTGATCACTTGTGCATGAACAGAAAAACATGATCATTAAAGCAAACAATTCAAAAAGCTGAAATTAGTGTTTACCTTGATGTTGTTATTTGGACCGAAGTTGGCCAGCTCGAAAGTGCAGCCTTCAGTGGAGAATGGGTCGAGAAATTCAAGTAGAAGTTAAAGACAGAAATGTCGCTAATGAAAGCGTGCAGTTTAGAAAATATCTATCAAATTAATTTTGTAAATTTGTTGATATTTCCCCAACCACTCTAGTTTATCTTAAATTCATAATTAGTACCTGACGCTGACGGCGATACCAATTGAGTGGTGGAACATGCCAGACAATTTAAACATTGATAATCCCAATGTCAAGGCCAGCTATTCATCTTATCAAACAAACTCGTATAAGTATGGGCCAGAAATCAAATAGACCTAGCCCAAACATTAGGACCCGTTATCATTTATCAATCGCATGAGGAAACAATTCTGTTGCTTTCCAGAGATGTGCCAAGACATCTTCCATGACAAGTTCATAAAAAGGAGGCAAAATGAGTAGATTCTGGGTTCAGCTGTGTGCAAAATTATATCTTTATTCAATATCATTCAACTAAAAGAACACAAAGGAATACCATCCTATAGAAAATATAGAACAGAAGTAGTGCAGTTCAATCCACATGCCCCATCCACCACCACAAAAGTGGAGAGAAGAAAGGCATAGATCTACGAATGGTCAATCCTTATCATACAGAAGATGTAATTTTTCTCTAATCTGACTGTTAAGCGGAGGGAATCCTCACAGTGGATGAGAGAGCACCTTTCCCCTGTCATACAAAAAGTGTGTTCTAATTCAGTCGTCAAGATGAACTACAATCCCAATTTGGAAGTTGAAACATGGACTCCATATTCTGGAGAATTACACCAACAATGGAAGCAGCAATCCACGACATTGAAGAGGAGCCTCACAATAATCCGGACAAGACTGCAATTGGGTTACCAAATCTTTGATTTCACCCAGAATAAGAGAACAACGACTCCAAGCACGATAGCTACTGGTGCCCACTTCCGAATCAAAGCCTAAAAATAGAAGAAAGCATAGAACGTGAATACAATACTTATCAGGACGAATAATAGTAAAATGGAGCAAATGATAGTTTTAAAAACACGAGGCAAATAATAGTTTCATTGGGTTATTTTCCGAAGCATCAGATTCCAATAAGTCAAGTCTCACGAAATTTTGAACCAGAGACCCCAGTATATCATAGAGGTATCTCCCTCAGAGTTTTCTTAATGAAGAAAAGTAAAATGGCTTCTCATACCCCAATAACTTTACGTCTCTTCAAAACAATCCTACTTGACAGGTTATTGCTAAAACATTTCAAATCATACAAAACAAGCATCATTAAAGCTTATCATCATGTCGAACACAGCCTCTGAACACAATTTACGAATGAAAATCCTTTCAGGAGAGGTCTATGTCGACAACATTCATCTAGCAGTGAAGCTTTTTTCTTTTTCTTTTTCTTCTTTTTTTTTCCCCTTATAAGACATTTAGCAGTGAAGCTCAAGTCCATATTCAGCTTCAACGCTTAATATCTCAGTTATTCTTTAAGGTTTTACAACTCCCGAATGCATATCACTAAATATTCATTCCAAGAAAGTTGTAATGATCCAATATCAAAACAATACACATAATATAGGAGGGACACAAATTGCAAGCTATTAAAATGAACAGGGTATAATAGAATTTTTTTTTTGAAAACATAATATAGGAGGAGGGATACAAACAGCACCTACCTGTTCCTAAGATTCGCGGTAACAGTATACATTCATTTCATATAGATAACAAATCAAATACCCATATAAGACAGACTTTTCCATAAGTGGGTTGGGAAAAACCACACAATGACGAAACCAACCTGTCGGTTCAAATCTTTTGCCTTGTCAGCATAAATGCGAGATTCTGATGTTAATCGACTTGACATTTCACTAACCTCTGCAAAATTAGTAATAATAAGAGAATACCAAAGCCTATTGTTTCTCAATATAGTAGAACTCCAGGCACAAAAAATAAAACATCAAGTGCTTCATGGAAATATATTCATAAGAAACTGAACAAAATAGGGAAGCAGGACTCTTCACTTAAATCTCCAACAATATTTAAGCTAATCAAAATAGCATGAGGAGAAGATTAATCCAAACCTAATCGACAGAGCTGGCTCAAACGAGTTCAAATTGAAATCCTCCCAACTCTACACAATTCACAAGGGGATACAAATATCCTGAGAATGCTTTCAATAAAACTAGAAATAGAATGTACTTTACATTATAGTAAACTATTGATCACAAGATATAACCAGCCAATGCATGAAGAAACAATACGGGGCATACAAGTTCTATATTTATATTTTCAAGGCGTTTCAAAACAAAGCGCAGATATACTGCTGTAAAGCAAGAAGAGAGGCTCTTGTCTTTCTTTCTTTTCCAAATCCCATGCAACCCTCCACCCACCCTGAAAAAGAAAATCCCCGACCATCACAAAATGGAAACTAGTCCAACATGTTGTGGGAAACAGGAAACAAGTTGTCAACTATTCACTTCCTTGCACCTTGCACACTGCTTGTATTCACAAATTTCAGAACCAACACTTTATAACGTCACATAGGCATAATACATTCATGAACGAATGAAGCAACTAAACTAGAAATTTAATCCTCTCCCTTGGTTTTTTGTTTGTATGTGCATGTGTGTGAGAGAGAAAGGCCAGAGAGAGAGGAAGCGTATAGGGAAAGACATCTTACGATCTAACTTTTCACCCACACCAAGAACTTCCTGAACGTTTCGAGTCATTATTTGGTGCACTTCATAGAGTTCATCATTTAATTTTGCAATATTCCGCTGGGTACGGGTGTCTTGGTACAGCTTCTTCATTTTCTGTATGAATGTATCTTTTAAACATAAAAGACAGAAAGATCAAATCCAGAAGAAGAGGCACAGAAAACAAGGTTCTTGTAGGAGCAATGAAGACAAAGGGAACTAAGAAAGTCAGCGCGCACCAAACTTGATAAATGCATATGGCCTAGCAGCAGTTTCAATGTGAGCCCCATTAACACGCTCAAATTCATTCTTAAGGTCTTCAAGGTACTGGAAAGCAAGTTTTTTTGGGTAAGCACGGTCACACATTGTCAAATAGCAAACATGCCCTTCAATTATATAACTGAATGCTGTCAAGGAAACATAAAATCCAGACACTTCTAAGACAATAGTAAGAACAGTATCAATAAATATCGGAAGAAATGGAATCAACTGCAATAGTTCAAGAAAGTTTCAGTTCCAACCATAAATTATGGCTTCGTGTTAAGTCCAAAGTCTGCTTTAGACTATGATCTAGGTATTGCCTAAATGGTGGTCCAAAAGAATAAAGAATAACAGAACAGAGACCCCTAACCCAATTAGAGGAGAACAAACATCCCTTTCATAGTCATTGTCGGTAAACCAAAGGGTTAAAAGCTAAAATCCTCCAAAACCAAAAGAAAACCATTTCCGAACATTTAGACCTTGATATCATCTATTACATTAATTCAGACTGAAGAAACATAATATTTAAAAACTAATTCAAAATTGATCTTAAGAGAAAAAAAGAATGGATAAGGATGAATTTATTAAAATATACAAATACAAATCCAAGAAAATAGAAGGCAAACGAGATTTTTTTTAGAGAACTTTGAACGGACCAAATAACAACAAATGGGTATGGAGACTAGGGGATTTGATACTCTAATCTAAGATTGCACAGAAAACAATCTTGCATGTTGCAAGGATACTGAAAGACATAAGAGCCGGTTTCAATAGACATCCTGGAAGGTTCATTCTGTCCTCTTGATAAGTTCTTAAACAACGCTTTGGCTTGCTGCTTGTAATAATCAGCATCTCCCAAATCACGACCATCATCTAGTCCCTCAGCAAGGGGAAGACCGTCAGTAACACGGGCAATGATTGTCAGCTTCACCATTTTTGATTTAACTATGATAAAATTTGAAACACCATCAGCAACTTACTCAAATTGTTTCAGGACAAAAACAAAATGATAAACTAAGATATCACGTATTAGTGATTCAAAACGTGCAACATTTGTTTCTAACATTACAGTGATCATATTTCCAAGTCCCTTCCCCCCTTTCACTGCAGATTAAAAAATAAATAGATCGATTGAAGAAAAACATTTCAAGTAATTCCAAATCGAACAGAACCATGGTGATATCTTTCTCGATCAAACAATAATAACATAATACAAGGACTAATTTAAAATCCCAATTACAATTCACAGCGACAACGAGGTCATTTACATCAAAGAAAAGTATGATGCAAACTCAATCGAAAACGAAAATCTTGAAAGCATGATCAGCCGAAACACACTATCGAATTGTCCATTGTCCATTGTCCATTGCAATGTTAAAAAATTGTAGGGGTAGAAATGAAACATGAGAAAGAAAGTAGTAAGGTAAAGCAAAGTTCAATTGTACCTGATTATTGCATTGGGATCCTGGTTTGGTTTAGAGGATTTAAAGGATTGTGAAACTAATGGAGGAAAATTTAAATGGAGGAATTGGATTGAAATTTATGTTCCTTCTCTTTGCTGCAACGTCTCCGCTTACGTGTTTACACAACGCGGCAGCCACGGCCTCACATCTCACGAAACGTCTAAGGACCATATTGTGATTGGGCTTTCAATCTACTTCCCCCACTAATGGGACAATTTACATACAAAATAATAGCAACAATTATTTCTAAATATGACAACGTTTTTACTTGCAACTAATTCTTCTAGTGCTTCCCAAATTCCTTATTTTCTTCACCACAATGATACATTGAATATTAACGTTGTTTTAGTATTAGAATTACTCCTTCATGAAATTTATGTTACTTAGAGTCATTCATGGTTGTACTGCTTTTTGAATCATCGATATAGACCTATCAATGATAAATGTCGATTAGAACCTATATGATAAACCCATCACTAATTCAAGTCTATAAGATAGACCTCTCACGGAGGGATATGTGTTTGTCATTTATTGTTTGTCGAAGGGCATCATCATGTTAAAGGTTTTGATTTTGATTAAATGCTTAGTTTAGTAGTTAAGAAGGTTACTATTAGTGTGATTCTCACACTTGTTGCAATCTATATATAACTTGACTTTACATCATTGGATGTGATATAAAAAGCCTAACGAATTGAATATGATATAACCCTTTGAATATGAGAACCCCTAATTCTCAATCACTAAAACCTCCAAATTGATTTGATCAACCCTAAGGATTAGGTTAGAAACAAATTGACTCAAGATCAAAACTCTTGAGACAAATAACAAGTTTTCTAACCAAAGATTTGAACACTCCACAAGATAGGATGATCAATCCTACTTGAATGTTCTTGGCATGCAACTCAACACATGAATCACAAATTTAAGAAACTATGCAGACTAATTTTGAAAGAAGCATAAGGCCAAAACTCAATTCGTTATAAAACTTAATTGATCAACAACGTGATAGCAAGGCTTTAAACGGCCTCCGTTAAAAATAAAATAATAATAATAATAAAAAAAATACTAATGCATCACAACAAAAAGGACAAAATTACCCCTACTTAATATGTCTTAGAGAGGATAAAATTGGAAAATATTAAAATTACATCAAAACTATTAAATAAAATATAAATAATAATTTAATGTTTGGGACGGTTCATATCAAGATGTCAAGAATGTCTTTCTTCACGATCAATTACCGAAAGAAGCATATATGTCTCAACTAGTGTGATTTATGGATAAATCATGTCATACTCATGTATGTTTGCTACACAAAGGTGTATATCGTCTCAAACAAACACCCCGAGCATGGTATCAACAATTTGCCTCCCTCTTATTTCTCAAGTTTGTCATGTCCACGGTTGATTCTTCTTTGTTCGTTCACTCTCTATAATTTTAGAGAAAAAAACAAATTTATATAGCTAAACATTATTATGATATATATATATATATATATAAACCTAAAATTTAACTATTAATCTTAATCAATTGAGTAATGTTCAAATTTATCATTTACATCCCTTCTTGAACTAAAAAGGAAAAATAAACAATCTAATAATCCTGCCTTTTATTTCAACTTTTAAACAAACTAACGTAAATGTTGCAAAACTAAAGATAAAAAGAAAGAAAGAAAATAAAAGGCTGGTCCTTTGAATAAAAAGATTTTACTAAAAGAAAATTTAAAAAGCTAATAACAATGATTTAAAAATAATAATGATTATAAAACATGGAATTGATAATTTCAGAAGAATTATTTTTAGCAAAAAGAAAAAAAGAAAAAAAAAACATTATAACTAAACATACCTCTGATATGAAATTAAGCTCATATTTTTTTTTATAATTCGTGGGATAGAGAAATTGAACCTTTAACTTCAAAGCTGATGGTAGAGCATTGTATTATTTGAATTACATTCATTTTGACAATTAATCTTTAACTTCTTAATTGATGATATACATCTTAATCAATTAATTTATTATACTTAAGGAGTTGACTCATCAACAACATTTTCTTTTTGAACTAAAGAGAGAAGAAAAAAAAATCTAACAGCTATACCTCTTGTTTCAACTTTTAAATGTTGCAATACAAACATACGAAATTAAAGGTTAAATTGCAAATTTGGTCCTTATAGTTTAAGAAAAAAAGTTAGAGTTTAGTATCATTCTAACTTTTTCAAAACCGTAAGGACTAAATTCTAATTTTTTCCTCAACTATAGGGATCAAATCCTAACTTTTTAAAATTATAGGGACTAGGTTTGTAATTTAATCGAAAATAAAATATTAGTCTCTTTCAAATGAAAAAATAACTTAAAAAGCTAATTAATAAAATTGGAGATGGAGGGTATCAAATTCCATACCTTTCATATGGAAAGTGAGCGCTCTTCCATGTAAGCTACATCCCAGTCGTTAAACATATTTAAGAGACTATGAAAGATGTATATGATATAAAGTTGATATAATTTCAAGGAAAAAGACATTATAACTAAATATACATCATCTACATCTTCTCGTTGAACTGAAAAAAGCCCCAATCTAATATTCATGTGTTTGTTTCAACTTTTAAACTAACTAACACGAATGTTGCAATATAAGCAAATAATAATAATAGTAGTAATAATAATAATAATAAAAGGTCGATCATTCAAATGAAAAGAATTTATTAAAAAAGTTATAAAAACTAATAAAATTTGATTGTAAAAAAAATGTACATGATATGAAATTGGTATATGTTCAAGAAAAAAACTATATTATACCTAAACATATCGATAGCTTATAAGCTTTAATCATGTTATATATATTATATTGATGATAAAAAATATTTATTTATTAATAATTTTAGTATTTAAAGTGTCCATAGTATCAAGTTCAAAAAAATGATTCTAAGATATTTTAAATTGCTCAAATTAGCGTATCTTATGTGACAAATGACGAGACACATGTAGACTAGTCACGTGTTAATAGTACACAAATAGAAAAATAGTCCAATCAAATTAAATTACTCAAATTATGACATATTGATGCTATTTGAGTATTATGGTTTTTAAAATTTAAAAAGAAAAAAAAAATCCATAGAAGTTAAGTTTTAAAAAGGATTTTAAAATTGTTGCTATTATTGTTGTTATATTATTTTCTTTATTAAATCCAACATCAACATTTATTTATTTATTTTATTGATTATTTTTATATCCGTGTTCAGAACAGCTTACGCACACCTCGACTAATCTCACAGAACAACCCGTCTGACCATACAACATTTAGATGTCAAGGAAACTCATAGTAAATTAATTCCTAGATAGGTGGTTACCATAGATTGAACCTCAACATTTATCTAAATCTCATATTCCCCTTTACTTTTATAAAATCTCTCATCTCTCAATCTTATTGAAATTTATCTCCAATTGATTGTTCCTTCAAAGCTTCATATTCTTAAAATAATTTTTGTGAGAGAAATTTCTTTTTGAGAGATTATTTTGAGTGCTTAAAATTTGGGTAATCTACTATTATGAGATTTTTATTTTTGTGAGAATTAAATTTCATCATTTCATTATTGGATTTTGTAATAAAGTGTGGGGACTTGGGATTGAGTGCAGTGGTTTAATTTTAAACCGAAAAAAAAAAAAATTGTGTAGTGGTTTGATCTTGAACCCATTAAAAGGATCATAGTGATTTGATCTTAAACCCATTGAAAAAAATCGAAATAGTTTGGATCCTGAACTTGCAAAATGATCGATTATGGTTTAACTCTTAAACTCACAAAAAAAGTGGCAATCGGTTTGGTTATCACTCATTAAAAGAGTCTTGAGTAGTGAAGTAGGGATTCCAAACCAATATAAAATGATTGGTGTCATATCTTTCTCTCTACTCTTTTAATTTATGCTCTTAATTATTTTTACAAGAAATTGTCTACATAGTAATGTGCTTGATTCATGGGGTGAAATATTGGCTTTTTTTTTTTTTTTTTTTTTGTTTATTATAGATTAAATTAGTTTGATTTAAATTTAGTACCGAAGTTTGAACTTTTATAAAACAACCTATCCAGTCTTCTATATTGTCATACCGATTCTACATTCGTCATTTACATTTGAATTAAAAAAAATAAAAAATAATAAAATAATAAAAAAAAATCTAATAGTCATGCGTTTGTTTCCAACATTCAAACAAACTAACATGAATGGTGCAATGTGAATAAAAATAATAATAAAGGCAGATCTTTCAAATGGATAAACTTACAAAGGAAATAAAAAACTAATAAAACCCGAATTATAGAACATGTATGATATGAAATTGATATAATTTCTAAGGAAAGAAGTAGTATTGTAGATAAACGTATTTATGATACGAAACTAAACCCTATCTATTTAATCAATGATATATGTTTTAATGAATTGAGTTATACTCAAATTTGTCATCTAGGGCCCGTTTGATAACGTTTCTGTTTCTTGTTTCTATTTCTCATTTTTTAAGAAACAAATTTGTTTGATGACTATTCTAGTTTTTTTTTCTAAATTTTAAGAAACATTTCTAAAAAATGGGTCAAAATTGAGGAACAACAAAAAGTAGTTTCTTCTATTCCTATTTCTATTTCTATTTTCCCATTCTCACAAATATCATTTATCAACTTTTAGTGTATTGGTATTAAGTGCAGGTGGAAACCAATTTCTTTTTGTCAGTCGTGAGTTTCATCTTTTATATTTTATTTATTAATTTTTCTATTTAAAAAATAATTATGCTATATTTATATTTTATTTTAATTATGAATTTTAGAATTCTTCAATATTTTGATTTATATAATTTTTTTTTTTTATATTTCAACTTTTGAGTCTTCCAAATAAAATTCTATTTCTGTTACTTTTTTTTTCAAGAAACAAAAACAAGAATAGTTATCAAATTCAGTCTTGTTCCTTCATCTCAAAGAAGAAAAAACGAGAAACAAAAATAGAAAACAGAAAATAAAAACAGAAAACAGAAACGTTATCAAACATGTCTAAATCTTCCATTTTAAACTAAAATGGAAAAACAAAATAATTGAATAGTCCTTGTTATCACAATATAAACATAAAAAATTATAAGGCCAATGTATGAAATTAAAAGAATTTAGTAAAACAAAAAAAAAAAAATAAATGGAGATGCGGGGTATCGAACCCCGTACCTCCCGCATGCTAAGCGAGCGCTCTACCATGTGAGCTACATCCCCAAGTGTTTGTCACGATGATAATACATTTATTTATTGTATTGATGAATTAATCTACTTTCTTAGGAATTCATCCCTGTACCTTTTTCTTACCACTTGTCATAAAGAAGAAGAAGAAAAAAAAAAAATCATGACTTTGCTTTTGGAGATAGTTGTGTCCTCCCTTATCTTACTCATAAATATCCCCTTATTTAGTAAATATGGGACTTTGATGACATTCTGAACACCAACATACATGCGTAATAAACCCTAACCTACAATTTGACATAGGATACCACAAAAAGCCTGATACTCTTTAATGGCCTACTATTTTTGTGTGTGCATATTACACACATACATTCCACTAATGTGAAAGTATATTGTAATTTTGGTATTTATATGAAACAATATTATTTTATCTATCTCAAAAACAATAGTTATATGTAAAAATTTGTAAATTATATGTGAAGCTTTTAACTTGACATCTCAATTGAGTGTTAAAGATTTGGAAAAATATATGTGCAATTAAAGAGTTAAAACAAAAAATTAAACAAACAAAACAGAACCATAAGAAAATCATTTTTTTTAGATTACAAAAACTGCCCAAATACTCATGACTTAATAACTCAACGCTACACTCGAACACAAATTCTCGATTGCACCATAAACATAGACTTCCTAATTCCACATACATATTAAGTCCAAACTCCAGAACTCAATTTAACTCAACTTAAACTTTAAAGAATTTAGATGTTCAAATCTCTCCACATCATATGTTGTTGAATCTATATATAATACATTTCTAATACATCTAAGGAAAGCATTTTGAAATGTTATTAGAATACAAAGTTAGAGAGGTTTTTCTCTTAATTTGGAGGTTCCACATTTGTTGGATGAATTTTTATCCCTTAGACAATGAATTTGGCTTAATCACAGATTCACTATATTACTTATCTACTAGGAAGGTTGAAAACTATAACAGAGAAATTAGGTGGAAACAAACATAAATTTAAAAGATGAAAAACTATAATCAAATCATTATCAAATGAAGTCTTAGTTTTCTTATTAGGATGTTTTCAAATAAAGCAAAATAAGTCAACTTATTAATAAATATAGCAAAATGGCACTCAATGATAAACACTGATAGACATTGATAGACTAATATCATCTATCATTGTCTACTAGTAATAGACATGATAGACATTTATCAATGTTTATTACTAATAGACCGTGACATTTATCAATGTTTATTACTAATAGACCGTGACAATTTTGTCATTTAAAACAATTACCCCATTTCGTATTTTTGTTTTTTAAAATTAATTTTTCATTTATCATGAGTTTCTTTATTTTGTTGCCTACACCTTTCAATAAAAATGTTATCAAAACCCAAGTCAAAATTTTGTAAACTAAAAGTAAGCTCTATCTAATAACTACTTGTGTTTTTTTTTCTTTTGTTTGAAAATCAACCTTATAAATGTGATTTCTACCAATTAATTTCTTTGTTTTGTTATACTTTATCGGAGTGTTTTTAAAAAAAAAAAAAAAAAAATTCCAAAAGAATTGTGAACACTTGAAAAAGTAACATTTAGGTCATAGTTTTTGTTTTTGGAAATTGGCTAAGAATTCAATTATTTTGTAAAAAAATATGAAAACTATAGTATAGAGTTGTAGAAAATCAATTACAATTTTCAAAAATTAAGAAATCAAATAATTATCAAATGAGGTACCGTGTTTAAAAAATTATAATTTTTAATGAATTTAACTGTAGTAAAATAGTTATCAACATGAGGCATAGTTTTTTTTTAAAAAAAAAAAATAATAATTTTTTAAAGAATTTAAATAAAAATTAAAGTGTTTTCTCTAAACAGATAACAACTATAATTTAAAAAATTGTGAGAAACCAATCAGACAATTATAAAAGCAGAAAACCAAAATAATAATAATAATAATAAATAAATAAATAAAAACTAAATGTTTGGTCTAAAATCTATATAGTTCTTAAGGTTGAAAACGTAACATTTCTAGTTCTTAAGTTTTTAGTTTGCAATTTAGTCCTAAGATTTCAAAATGATACAATTTTAACTTTGAGATATGAGTTTTGTTTCAATTTTATAATAAATTTAAAAATTTTACAATTTTAATCTTAAATTTTTAAATACTCACCTTTGAGTCTATGCTTTGAAATTATATATATGATCCATTTTGTAAATAAATAAGGGATGAAATTTGGAGGAAGACCGAGGAGGTGAGTTGGTAATGAATGAAAAATAAACAAAATACAAATTAGAAAGCGAATAAGGGAAAGTTTGTATTTAGAAGACAAAAAGTTTTATTTTATTTATTTTTAATTTTTAAAATTTTTTTTCACATCCTCCTATTATATACTAATTATAGTGTGTACATATAGTGTGAAAGGAAAGGAAATGAAATGAAATGAAATGATTGTTCCATCTAATATCTAATATTAACAAAAGAGTAGTGGAAAAAAACAGAGATATTTTTACTTCATCCCCATGAAATTACAACATTCATTCTCTTCTTCCGTTACTCTTCTCTTGTCCGTCAACGATCCAATGCAGTTATTACGATCCTATATAATTATCACATCAAATTTGTCAATATTACTATACTTTTAATATTCTTAAAGAATGTCAACATACTTATGACCAAACTACACTTTAAATGAATTACATTAAAAAAAAGCGTTAAACTATAAAATACCCTTCAACTTTCATTTTCCTCTTCATTTTTTCAATTCTTAGCTTACACCAATTTTCTTCGGCAACCAAGATTTTAAGTCAAAACATAAAATCTCACAAAATTCCAAAATCAAAATCTCACTTTAAAATATATCAAAATGATAAATAGTCAAATAAAAAAAAAAACGTATTTGACTATTAACACACACTCGACTACTAACGTACAACTTTGTTAAAATATTTAAGTCCTAAAATCCTTTGATGGTTCCTTTTTTCTTTTTCTTTTTATTATAGTCCATATACCTTAACTAGAGTGTGCAATTTCATTTAGTTGTTTATTTTAGATAATCAAATGTCACACACTTAACAACAAAAAAGGGAGTACAAAATTTAGAAAATATATGAAAAATATATAAGTAAGACGGTTATTAACGATTTCGGTTCATATATGTATTTTTTTCTTTTGAAACTTTTGAAACTTTAGGATTATTTTTTATACAAAATATTAATAGTTTCCATCTAAAACTAATGGTAAGGGTATTCTTGAACTCGTTTTGGAAATTTAAAGATATTTTTGAAACTTTTAAAAGTTCAAGGATATTTTTGACATAAAGTATGAAGCTAACCAATAAAAAAAAATCCTTCGTAGTTGTTTTTCATAAATATTAAATGATAACGATTTATATTGAAAACTTTTCAAAAGTTTGTATTATTATAATATATCCATTTAATGCCTCACAAAGACATAAATGTTCTATTATCATATATAATAATAGATTTATAAATTTTTAAAAAATGTCAAACAAATTAATTGTCTTTTTTTAGTAGAACAAGGGGAGTTTTGAAGATTTAAACCTCTAACTCAAGAAAAAAAATGTCAATTATCATTAGGTTTTGCTCATTTTGACCCAGTTAAGGATCCATTAGTCACAAAATTGAAAGCTAAAAAATCTATTAATTTAGCACAAGATTGTGTCGTCTAAGAATTTATTAGACACAAATTAAAAGAGTTCAGAAATCTATTATAAAACTTGTAAGATTCAATGATCTATTAAATAAGAACCTAAAAGTTTTCTTACTAAATTTGTAATTTAACATCGTATCGATTGAAAACGCTATAAATTTTGTTTCGGACCGAGTTGAACCCTTGAAATTTGCAGTCTTCATCAAAACAATCCTTGAAAACATATATTATTAAATCCATGAAAGTAAAAGTTTGTGTCTACTTATATATAATTTAAATAAACAAATCTAAACATTAGTTAGTACTTATACAAAATAATAATTATAATAATAATAATAATAAAAATAAAAATAAAAAAATCATAAACTAAAGAATACAAATCTAGTAGTATAAATTTTCAGAAGAAAGAAGATAACATCGGATATGGTTTATAAATGCATCAAGTGACTTTAATTTTTCTACATCACACCGCGAATTAAATTTCAAATTATAAAAATTTAAAAATAATTATTTTAAATGATAAAACTATAAAAAAATATATATTTTTAAATATAGTAAAATATTACTTAAAGACGGTTAATAGATGGCTTCTATCAAGTATAAAATGTTTATACTTGATACACAGTAAGAGATAATAGTAGTCTATCAACGTGTATCACTAATAGCTATAAACATTTTGTTATATTTTGGGTAATTTTGTTATATTTGAAAAGAAAGAAAATGGAGAAGGCATGAATGATGAAGGGGAAAACAAACTAACCAATCATAAACAGAAGGGGTAGTTGGTTCAGGTCCTTCCAGAGGACGGCGGCGAGGATAATCAATGGATCTTCTTCTCGTAATTCTCTTCATTTCGTCTCCTCGCGGCGTCTCTGGCGCTGCATCAACACCGTACCATCCCATCAAAATCAATCCATTCCATTCCAACACAAAATTTTACTTACTACTTACGAGTGGACGGCGAGGATGAGGATGCCATCGGCGATTCAGGGAAGGAGTTCGGACTCTGAGAGAGGGTAAGCGTAGGGCTAGGGATTTGGATAGTTGGAGGAATATTCGAGACGACGTCGTTCGATAACATGGACGGAGATCTGGAGGCGGAGAAGGAATTGTACTTACGCAGCCGACTGAGGCCGGAATCTGGAGCCGGACCGGCGAGGGTTTCGTCCCACAATTTTTGGAGGAAACTCATTTTTTAGTTTAATTAATTGATTAATAATTATGATTATCTTTCTGATCTCTCTCTCTCTCTTCCGGCGTAAGGCGAAGGTTGTAGAAGAACTGGGGGAAGGCTTTTGGTTTATAATGAACATCAACTACAAAGAAGAAGGAAGACAAATAATTAATATAATTAAAATTTTAAAAAAAGTCTTCTCATTAAATGATTGAATTGGATTGAGTGGCCTTCTTTCCTCCTTCCGGCTTCTATAATCGCTTCCAGCTTCCCATTTGGATTTATTACTCACCCACTCTCCATTTTTATATATATATATATATATATATATATATATATTTAATCAAAAGAGTAGATGCCAATTACAACTAAATTATAGGGTCCTGAATTGGATGTAAAATTATTCATTACCCAAAAAAAATTGTATACATTTTATGGACAGTTAAAAGACAATAACGTATCTTTTAAACTATTCTATCCATTGCTAATAAAATGTCATTATATTTAGGGATTTAAATGATGCAATTATAAAATTTACACGAAAATTTTCTAAATGAAACCTAATGGAAATATAAATTGATACACATAAAAGTTTCTGATTTAAATTAGTATAATTATTAATTCAATATTTAAATGGATACAATATCTAAAATTTAGATATTTAAAAAAAGAAAAAAAAAGAGAAGTATTGAGGCGATAAATTAAGTTGAAGGTGAGCCAGCCGGAAGGCCGAGCCGAGCCAAATGGGAAGGAAGGGGTTTCATCTATAGCAAGCTGGAAAAAATTTTCCCACCCAGCAGTGACATCGACAGCGACATGGCAAATAGAAATCCGACCATTCATTATTATTTTATTTTACACCTCACTGGATAAGATTTCAAATATTTTTTTATTAAAAAAACACTTTGGGAAATTTATTTTAAGGGATCGGGCCCACGCACGTCAGCATCATGGTAGGAAATATCATTTTAACGTTGAATGGATATATAAATAAATGAATTGTTTTCTCTATTATTTTATTAAAAAAATATTTATGAAAAAAATACCTTCCTACTTTCAAATATAGAAAAATAAACCAATATATTTATAAATATAGCAAAATTTTATTAAAAAATAAATCTAACAAAATTTTATTGTTCATTGCGATCTATGGCAGATAAAATGTGATATTTTACTATAAATATTTTTAACAATTTTGTTATTTAAAATAATTTTTTTTTTTTTACGAGAAGATATAAAGTTTTATTATGGTCTAAAAATCTAATTTGATTGAAACAAGGAGACAAAACCAAAATCGCAAAATAACTGTACTTTTCTAATTGATTTGAAATACAAACAGGAAAAATAAAATAAAGCAGAATAGAAAAATGTAAATGCAAATTGGATATTGTGGTGATAGACCATACATTTTCTACGTGAGATCCTTATCATTATCCTCTATCTCAACCTTATAATTTCTTATTTTTGATACTTTGGAAATTATGATTTTGATAGAGAAAGCAAAATTAAGACCTTTCTTTGCTGCATTTTCTATTTATCATTCTTAATTTCTCGTTATTTTTTTAATTAAAACAATCTCACTTTTTTCTAAAGTTGTTTTTATATATATAGTAAAATAAGTTAAATTATTTATAAATATAGCAAAATGATAATTCTATCAGTGATAGATAATAATAGACCTATTAGTGATAGACGGTGATAGACGGTGATAGTAGTCTATCACTATCTATTAGTTTGATTTCTTTTTTTTTTTTTTCCTATATTTGAATGAAAATCAAAATAGTTTACCCGAAAATTTTATAGAAATAAAAAATTGAAACACATCAAAAAAAATCATCTCATCTCAACTGTTTCTCTTTGCCTAAAAGATCCCTAGTTTGTTAGTTCTTAATCTTTGCTTTCGAAAAAATTATTGGAAAAAATCAAATTATATCTCTAAATTTTGTAGTTATTAATGCTAAAATTTGGATAGAGGAAAATGTATCTACCTTCACGTGAGGTAATTTGTAATTTAGAGAAAAGAGGACTTACAAAATTAAGAAAAAGTCTCTGATGCTAAAGTCAAAGATATAAAACTGTAAAATAGAGAAGATGCTAGAATTTTCAGTTACTTGTAGTCTACCTTATAGGGAGAATTACTTGGTAGTCTATCTTTTCCTCTTAGAATTAGGATGAGGTGTATTTTTTGCTTATCCTACATAAATTAGGAGTAGACTTGATTTGATCAAATGACTAGTTGCCTTAGACTTATTTGAGAACAAGTTCAACCTCTTTTCCTAATTTTTGGTATATTTCATCAAGTCCAATTTCAACTACAACATTAGACTCCACTCCCAAATTGGAATTCATGGTTCAATTTCTAAATTGTTATCTGGACACTTAGAGTTCAACTTGGGAGTACTATTTTCTAAAACATACAATTATACATTCCAATTTTACTATAATTTGTGTATCAACAGATATAATTGAGATACTTTATATTTGATATATTTTATATTTGGTATGTCAACTAATATATCAAATATAAAGTATATCATTTATATGATTGATACACCATGATTTCAATTGTGTTATGGTGGATGTTGGTTATTCAATTATGGTGAATATTGTTTTTATTTTTTTTGTTTCAATTTGATATGGAATTGTTTTCATTAGAATATTAGTATGATTTTGCGGTGGTCTGGTTTAGGTTTTGGTGTTGGTTGTGTTATGTTTTTAAATTATTTTATCTTATTTTGATAGTATATATTTAATGCATTAATTGTCAACTAATACATCAAATATAAAGTATATAAGTTAATTTGTAGTATTTAATATATATATATATATATGATTTTGATGATATATCAATTACATTTAATTTTGTATACCAATTATAGAACGAATGTACTTCATATTTTATATTTTATATATTAGTTGATTGAAATACCGAATTTAGAGAAAAAAGTAAGTAAATAAATGATATTGTTGATGTACCACATATGAAGTATATCATTCAAAATTATATACTTAAAAAGTATAACGTTGATACTAATTCAAAAATGCATTTAAAGTATATCATTAGTGTATTAATAGTATATCACTATTCATTCAAAATACAATATTAAGTATTACATTGGTATCACTACAACAAATTGGGTCTTCCATGCCACTGGTAAAAAAATAATGAATGTACAATATCAGTCTTAACAACAATGTCGGTTTAAATGACATTGTTGCTATCCCATTTTTTTCTTTTCCTTTCATTTGAAACCCAAACCCTCTTTTAGATTTCATTTTTTTATTTCTTTCCTTCCACATTTTGGTTACTCTCTCAAATTTCATTAAATCGTATGCGATCAAAATTGGAGAATTTCACATCCATATCTATAAACCAATGAAAAAGACAAACCTTAAGTGAAAAAAGTCTTATGATAAAATATATTGGAGAGTTTCAACCAATAGTTAAAAAACCTAATGAAAAGACTAAGGCTAAAAGCTAGAACAAACAAGATCATGAAAGAATGCAAGATAGGGGACTTAGCTGGGAAGAAAAAAAAATAATTATAAAGAGCCTTTCAACCTCCAAGATTCTACTAAATTATTGAATCCTAGATAATCTTTTAATGCTATACGTTCAAAATTGATAGTGAGTTTGTTCAAATATCATGTTATTAAATTAAAATAAACCATGCCTGACATATAATTATTTGGTTATAATTCTTTATAATAAAAAATGGAATTCAATTTAAATTTTTTCCTATATTTGCAAATTTAGAAAACCATCCCTAGATTTGTAAATACCTTTTTATGTGTTTTTTATACAATTTCATTTTTTCCATTTTAAAAATTATATACATACATATATATATATATATTTTGTTTTAAAAAAGTGCTTAAATATTCTAAAAATAACTTGGAGTAATAATTGTAATTTAAATTGAAAACTTAGGAAGTATTTAGAAGAGAGAGAGTGAGTAAAGTTATATTAAAATATTACAATATTACAATATTGACATTTATAAAAATTTGAAAATTAATATTATTAATGGATAAAGAGAAGATATAATTAACTCATTCAACATATCATAAATTTATTATAAAGTTACATATAGCATTGACTTATCAGTAGATAGACCATATTTAACCTAATCCTCCTTTTTTTTAAGTGGAAGAAATTTGGTTTGGATTTGTGATAACCTTTGAATTCGTTATAATGTAAACATCCGAAGGTGGTCCATTGCCTTAAAGTATGTTCATTTATTCACTCAATCCATAATTTCTTCAAAGAATAATGACCCCACAATAAAACACATAAATATTAAATTATTAACTTTAATGAATGTTTGGTATTAACCAAGTAAGTGAGACAGAGACATAGATCAATGAGACATACTTCTCAGTCACACATGTATTTTTCAGCAATTATATTCCAACTTTGCATTAAATAAAAATTGGGCCCCTCTTGTTTTTCATCCTTTAATTTATGGCTACCTTCTTTGACTTTTTGCCTTATGAGAAGCCTCTTCCAATTCAACAATACTTGATGTTAGACATGTCATTTCTATATAGTGCTAATATTTCATTATATCATAAATAAATCCACCATACATGATAAGAAATAAATATCAAAACACCTATTATATGTAAACTTTATATTTTTATTTTTAGAATCACTCAAAAACCATATACTACATCTCAAATCTCTATACCTTACTTGTCGGTGGCCTCTAGACATGGACTAAAAAAAAAAAAAAAAACCGTACCTACATAAATTAAAACAACGAATCACAAATCAACCAAATAAATTTGTTTGAGGAGGAAGAACGTGGCTTGTAAAAACAAGGAAAATCTGCAAATCAGTGTTTAAGTACAAGTAGGAGATCAAAGTTGAAGGTAAATTAAGTTACCTCTCATAAAGTTAAGTAGGGTTTGACCTAAGTCTCTTCCCGTTTTATGGATCAAGTTAACCGATGAGTTCATTGGGCTAATCCATGACATTTTGGACCGAGGGTGTACAAGGCATGTCACATTAAACAAAGTGGGCTCCTTGGCCTATGTGTTAGGGTTGGTCCAAAGCCCAATTTAGTTCTTCTCATGTCCCAGTTGCCTCCAGTCTTCCAAGCCCGTCATGGTATGTACACTACAATTGGGCTTCATTTCATCTTTTTGGTTTCTTCATTTTCCATCCGCCTTTCCATAGGAAACTTGTGATGAATGCCCAAATATATTAGGTGTTATTTTGGTCCTATAGCTCGAAAAACTAACTAAAATTTAGTCAAATTTAGTCTCCATGATTTTAAAAGTTACAATTTAGTAATTAAAAATTTTTAAAACTTCATAAATAATTCATATTTCTTTTTAGTAAAATCATCCTAAGTAGTTCACATGTGATATGCCATTAGTAAAACCATCTTATGTATTAATTGTTTTGCGATTACTTATGATTTTTTTTTTTTCTTCTCATTTATAGTATATTTATTTATTTCAAATATTTTCGTAAACAGCAAATACAGTGAAAATATTATAATTTTTTCTATCCAGAACATTATTAAATTTTTCTTTTTCTTTTTTTTTTGAACTTAACATTTTTTAATTTAATTGTCCATGTTGTGTACTTTTTTGTTTCATATTGGTTTCATTATCCTTAATTATGAGATACAGTGCATTTGTGTTTTAACCATGAATTCACAATAGCATTCAACTCAATTTTAATTCTCAGATACATACAGTGTGTTTGTATTTTTAATCATGTCTACATCGAATCACAAAAGCATTCAATTCATGAGTAGACTTATATTTATTCAATAAAGTATTACAAATGGTGTATTGGGTAAATGTAATTTCTTCTTTTTGACATCCAACTGCACTGTATTTGGCTAGCTAAATCACAAAACTAATAATTGGATTAGATTTTAATCAAATTATTTCATAATATTTAAGGGAAAAAAAAAAAACAAATATGTAGAAGATTGTGAGTTCTAGAAAACAAATAAGTCAGAATATTGTGAGGAACTAATAAATCAACCATTGAAAAATTTCAGTATTGTCAATGATGGTGAAATCAATACAATAGTTCTAATTAGAATAATTGTTGAGGGTGAAAACCAAACAAATAAATGCAAAAAAACAAATCAAAAACTTAAACAGATACATATTTTGTTTCAATGTTATCTCTAGAATAAGACTCTTGAATGGATACAATTTCATGAACAGTTGAAGAAATAGCAGAGAATTCAAAAGATTTATGGTAGGGTTAAATCAGAAAAATGATCAATAATATCAACTTGAGCAGTGATTGAATGAAAAGGGAAAATAGTCTCATGAAACACATCACGAGAGACAAAAAAAAAAAAAAAAAAAAAAAAAAAAAAAAAAAAAAAAAAAAATACATTTCATTCCTGATGGAATAGATGGAGGATGAAACTTGGATTGATGAGTTGATAAAGAGGAAGCAAAGCACAAACATCCAAACACACTCCAAGTGAAATGTAAAAATGACAGGGGAAGGAGTCCGATTAATGAGGAAAGCGGCAGCTAGAACACACTCACCCTAGAATGAAATACCGAATCAACTAAAAAATGAAATTAATTAAATAAGAGAATAAAGGATGAAAGCAAAATTTTAAAAAATAAAAGAACAAGTTTGGAGATGCGGGGTATCGAACCCCGTACCTCTCGCATGCAAAGCGAGCGCTCTACCATGTGAGCTACATCCCCATATGTTCTATCAATATTACAATACTATAAATAATTTATGTGTGTAAGGATCCGTGACCATTTTTATACCCATTCAATTTTGTTTGAATTGAGGTAGACGATGAGAAACATATATATATATATATATATATTTAGTTCATTGTCTTCCATAGAAATAAGTGTATCTTTTAAACAGTCAAACCTAAAAATGGACCATTTATGCACTTAAAGATATAGTTGCTTAGTAAACTACTCATTCTTTTTTTCATTTCGTATGGTTTAAAGTTTGATATTCTCATTAATATTTATATATATTTAATAATTCACATTCGCTGTTGAAATGAGACGTAAATCAACATTTTCATTATATTATAAAAAAGAATTAAAATATCATCAGACGAAACACAAGAATTTTAAATTTATGTAAAACATGTCTTGCAATTTATTTATAATAATTAGAAAGAACAAAATTGTTTTTAACCCATAGTATAGGATGTACTAAGAAAGGACATATGGGATAGGAGAGAAAGTATAGAAGATAAGGGATTGGATAAGAAGCAAAGAAAAAGGTAGTAAAATGGGAAAGAGTGGCAAAATTAGAAGCAAAGAAAAAGGGAATGGAAAAGACCAAAGAGTAATAGTGATAAGAAAGTAGAAGAGATAAGATAAATATATATAAAGATGCCAAGAAAATGGAATACAGTTTGATGAAAGCAAGACATTGGAAGTGAAATGGGAATTTGTTCAATATTACTTAATTTGTATTTTGGCACAAAGTGGATGTATTTGTTTAAGCATTTTGTCACTCAACTGCCAACTGTCTTCAACTTTCCATTTCTTCCCTTCCTACTTTTCAAGGTTGTGGGACTTTGGGTTGAAATTACCAAACCATACTTGTACTTGTTGGGAGAAACTATTATGTAACAACTCAATACTCTACAAAATCTTGTTATATAATAACAAGGTTTGCGAATTGAAATAACTAACAACATCAAAATATATTGGAGATACGCTTCTAGTAAGTATTATCTTTAAAATAATTATTAGTTATGCTCGAGATGCAAGTAGACTATAACAATTGTCCCTAACAGGATACAAAACTAACTTCCGTAAAACTACAACCTTGAACTACTTGGATCTAACAGAACTCTTGGATACTTGCTATCAATTCAACTTAAGATAATATAAATTTAAAAATTAAAAAAAAAAAGGAGAGAGAACTCTTCGATTTGTAGTGAGATATTACACATGAAGAAACAAGATGCTATTTATAGGCTAACAACTTTGTAACTATTTAGAATACAAAATAAAATCAAATAAATATAAAAATTGAAACATTTGTCAAATTGAACACAATTGAATTGTTACTTGACAAAGATTAAACATAACTTATTCAAATTGAAGAAACAAGTCAAATTTGTACATGAAACATCATCTAATTTGAAGTTTCAATCTACTTCGAAAGTTTGTAACCATGAATTTAATCTACATAATTAAATCTACTTTTTTATGTTCAAATATTCACAAAAGTTTCACTTTCTTTCACGGTAGATATCCTATAGTCCCCACATGAAAGAAAATGAGAAAAATCAATTAAAAACCATTGAGATCAAATAAACCAAGTTATGCATAAAGAGAGGTGTCTTATGGACTTGAACCTTCTTTAGTCAATATCCATCAAATTTCTTGAAGAAATGGTGAGACCAAACTTTGGAACTATCTTTCTCACTAGTGAATAATTGAGACAATAGATATCACACACAACTCATTTTGTATCTCTTGGGATAAAACCCTATGAGAGATTTAGAGAATATAAGCCATTTGAAAAGTTCTCATAGAATTGACTATACTTCTACTGTCATATAGGTAATATTGATTAAGAGTATTAAGTTATTACTCATCTTGTAAGACAAGATATCAACAAATCATACACTCTACAATATCATAGAAATTGGAAGAACAACTATGATCCATTTTCTATTGTCAAAGCGAGTATAACTCAATCGGCAAAAGAACATGTTAGTTACCAACTTCACGTTAGGCATAATCCTCACGACTTTGTTTTTTGTTTCACCCAAAAAATTCTATATCATTGGAGATAGTTGTTATTACTTATATACCATAGATCTTCTCCTTATGTAGCCAGTGTGGGAGTTTGGTCGCACTCTAACCGTTTCATTTTGCTGTAACTTTACAAAAAAAAAAAATATATTTTTCAACCGTCGGAGAAATTTTAATGGAAAGAAGATGTCGTTGAAATTTAACGGAATTCTACCGGAAAGTTGAAGTCCAGTGCTGGTTGCTCAATTGGCTCTTCCTCCGTTAATGATTTGATGTTGGTTTACTTGTTTTTAGCAATTTGTATTTTGTTTATGGTCTTTGATCTTTAGGTACACCACATTGCATTACAAAATCTAGTTAAACATTGTGTTTGAACTTGGCCACCAAAAAAGGCATTGATTTACATGAAAATTTTCAGAACATTAGAAAGGACATAATGGATCAACATCAGTAACCAATACTCTATAATTCGAAAATTCAATACGAACTAAAATGGGATTTCATATCTAAACTTTTTTTAAAAAAATAACCAACTCATATATTTAGATTTTGTAGGGGAGAACAAAAGAGATTCCAGGAGAGACTAGAGATTTGATGAAAAAATAGGAATGACAAATTTGTAACAATTTAGTCACTCAAGCACTAAACCAGAGCAGAAGGGCCAGCCAAAAAGGGATAGACATAATCATTCTAGTCTAAATGTAGAGATCCTAAACTAAGGACTTCAAGCTAGAAGTTGCCTATGTAACATAGGATCCTATATAAACAAGGGGAAATACTAATGCTCTAGAGGCAACCTACAGGAGAAAGCCAGAAGAGGTAATTTAAGTACCAAACAATGAATTAGTGTTCATTGATCAACGGAAAAAAGGATGAAAAATCTCTTAAAAAATAAGTTGAACTTTAATATTTAATGACTTAATCTTTATATTTCATATAGAAAAAGATTCTCGATTAACCTATTGATGTACATTTGTATTTGGCATATTAATTGAAAATAAATTTACCAACCACACAACAAAGTTAAAAAAGTCAGCATGAAAATAAAAAAACAATAAGAATGTCCAAAAGTGAAATGATTTATTTATTTATTCTTATTATAATATTAATATAATATTTAGGTAGGTTTGTGTGTAGCATCCCTAACTACCCAATCATTATGTGCAACTTAAAATGTGTGGGCCCCTATCTCTCAAGTGTATAAATTATTTAAAAAACAGGCCCAGTATTGTATTACAATTACAAATCCACTTCAATTTTTGTCCTTTCCTCAAATTATACCTTCATGCATGTTTGACAAATTCCTTCGTTATTATTTCTTTCCATATTATTACATCCTCACTTTCATTTTATTGTCAAATGAGGTGGAATTTATGAACTCTTATTTACTTTCTACTTTCTTTAAAACCATAAATAAAATTTTCTAATTTTTATAAGCTTTTCTTTAATATAATTTTTCTATTTTTTTCAAAAATATTTTTATAGGAACAACATAAAAACACACAAGTATATTTTTTTTACATTTATAATCTAAGAAAACTATTGTTTTTACATTTATATTTTCATTATTTTGAATGATGTGTGTTAAATTCCTTTTTTTAAAAAAACAAAACAAAACAAAATTCCCATACACAAGAAAAATAAACCAAAAAAAAATATATATATATATATATATATATATATATATATATTACACATTCATTGTTCAAGTGATTAAGACATTATCATCTATTAAAAAGTTAAAAATTCAAATGTTATTCTAAAATTGTTAGAGAAAATGTTTAGAAGATTATTATATTAAACAGACATTCTCTATTTATTTATTTTTAATATATAGATATATATTTATTTTAGCTAACGTCTCCATTTTGTAAGTTCACATTTATTAGGTCTATTAGATCTGAACTGTAAATTGGCTTTTTTTAGGTAATGTAGGCTACTAAATAGCTTAGTTTTATTAGGCACATTAATTAGAAGTCTCTTTCCATCTATCATTTGATTTCCTTTCTAAATTACTTTTTTAAAAAAATCTTTATAACATATAAATATAAATTTAGAATGATGTCTAATTTCTTCCATCTTCTTTATGTTTATTTGTTTCTCAGAATTAATGTCACTCTGCATGTTTGTTTACGTATAAGTTTTATTTACTTTTCTTAATTTTGAAAAAATATCTTTATTTATGTATGTCATTATAAATATAGCTTATCTAATTAAGATAATATTGATAATATATTATCAATGTTCTTCCTCAAATTTTTAGTGTTATAACTTATATTTTATATATCTATCATTTATTATTAAAAAAATAATTATAGTAAAACAAAACTTTAGATAAAATAATAATTCAACAACATATCTCAACAAGTTAAGAATTCGAATCTGAAATCAATATTTAGGAATGTGTACATTGAATTTGATTTTTATTTTAAAGAATGTGATTGTTTTAATTTTTTTTTTTTTAAAGGTGAAATTGGCTTTGTCTGCATATTAATATAAATAATTAAGGTCATGGTCAAAGTTATGATGAGAAATGTATCATACGCCTAAGTTTTCTTCAAATTGGGATTCCTCCAATTTGCTGGGCCCTGCCTCAATTATTAGCAAAAAAATAACTGATTCAAAATATTTTAGTATATGCTAATAAATACTTTATTTTTATTTGATGGCATTTTATTTTTAATTTTTGTTTAAAATATTAAGAGTTGTTTTATCCAAAATATATATATATTTCCTCTGTCTAGCACTTTTTCTAAACCAAGGCTCTTGACACTCATATTACTTCTTGTAATAAAAAGCTAACAATAAAAACACGTTGCACTTTATTGTGGTAAAATAAAATAGTTGTCGTGCAAATATTTATTAATTTAATTTTGCAACCTATTAGAGATAGTTGTGTTTTAAATGGTAAAATTATTAGAAATATTTTAAAATACAACAAAAGAAATTTTTTCAAATTGATAGATAGTGATAGACTATTATCATTTATTGTTGTTTATTAATTATAAGTTCTTATAAGTGTCTATCATTGTTTGTTTATAACTATAAATCTTTATTACCGATAGATATTAATAAACTACTTTTTTGACATTTCGTTATCTTTGTAAATAAGATGACTAATTTTCTTATATACAGATGAGAGACTTATAATTTAATTTTATAACATATTATGGAAAGAAAGTCGACAAAATCGTGTGCTAAGTAGTCTTTTAGGGAAAAAAAATCAAAATATATATAATTTGATAAATGAATGAAATTAAATTCAAGAAAACAGTAAGAAGCGAAAATATTATTTTTAATTAAGCGAAATTTACCATTCTAGAGGAAATCCAAGGAAAAAGTAATATAATTAATTTGACAAATAAAGAAATAACAGAACAACCATTCAAAGATTTACTTATATATCAAGCTTAACCTAGAAAAATAAATTCAAACCGATAGTGTCCAACCAATCAATTTTATTAAACATTAACCGTCTGTCCAAGTAAAGTTCATGTGTTTATAAGATTGATATATATATATATATAACACAAAATGTCAACGAGCAGTTGTTTCTGTGGGGTAAAGAAGAGAGAAGATTTTACAATTGGCCACAAGCTGTGATAGCTTTAGCATTGGCCATTGGGCTTTTCACTCTTCATTCTTAGAGTAATCGACACACAAATTTTCCCGGAAAATCATACAACAAATTAAAGAGAAAATGAGATTTGGAGAACTCTCTCTGTTTTTTCTTCCAAACACAGGGTAAAATTAATCAAATGGGTTAATTTAGTTTTTTTTTTTTTTTTTTTTTTTCTTTTTTCTCTCTATTTTGGAACAACAAGAACAATAAGACAACAACAATAATATATATGTACCACAATTCTAAGTGTAGAAATGGACGAGCTCATCGGCGGAGCCCAATTGGGTGGCGGCATTTTCGAGCATCCAGAGCAAGTGTTCGAACAGAACAACCTCGCAAGAAACGACAAGACCCTGGTCGTCGGAATTGGAGGACGACTTGTCGACTAACTCCTGGAAGAGGGGGTGGTGGACGACGTCGGAAGGGAGGAGATAGCGGCGGCGGGACATGCCGACGAAGACGGGGTAGAGGTGGTTGTTGTTGTCATTGTCATCGAGGGCCGCAGAGGAGACGGCAGAGGAGGAGGTGGTGGTGGTACGGGAGAGTTTGGAGATGGAAGGCCAGCGTTTAATGGCGGATTTGAGCTTGGTGAGCTTTCCGAGCTTGGCCATGGCGGTAGGGGTTGGAGAATTATTGAGAATTGAGAGAGAATTAGATGGGTGTTTGTGTGAATTTGGGGGTTTAGATCAGATGGGGAAGGAATTATAAAAGGGAAGAAGGAGAAGGAAGAAGACAAAAGGGAAGGTGGGGCCATGGATTCAAAGAACACAGCTAAGCATGAGATAATTATCAATAATATTTACAACAACAACAAACAAAATGCCTACTACTTCTTCTTCTTCTTCCCCTATTCCTCCTTTTCCATATTCTTAGGCTTTTCCTTTATTTATTTATTTGCCCAATGCTGGAAATTTTATTCAATGACACCTACCATATTCTACGATTTCAATTCCAAAATTTACTCATTTACTTAGATTTTCAGACAACATTAGCCTCTACGAAGTCATATATATTTAAGGCATGACGTTACTAGGTGATCTACGATATACATTCCTTTCAGGTAAGTCCCTACCAACACTCATTCAAACATCTTCCTATGCTAATGAGATCTAGACTTTTGTTCTGAACTTCATGGGAGATCAAAACATACCATCAAAGGAGTGCAATCTTTGCGTTTCTTCTCCTTAATATATACCAAATGCAATTCAATATAGTCCACCACCTTGTTTTTCACGTAAGAAGGATATAACCATGGTATCATTTTTTTATTCAAAAGGCTACGTTCTATTGATATAGCCTTTTTTGCCTTCTTATTTTCGACATTGTTTTTCTTTTCTCGCAATGCCCTTTCATGTCTTTTTTGTAATTTAGGTTCGCTTTGTTGTCCAGTATATTCTTTTAAGGTCGGTTTGGATCGGATATATTGATTCATGAGTATGAATATTAAATATAGGGGATTTGAATGTCTGAGTTTCAAGTGTTTGAGATAATTAATCTATCGAAATTAAATATATGTGTCTGATTTACCAACTTTGTATATAGAAACTAAAATTAAATAATTACTTAATTAAATATAAGACAACATTTAAATGTAGTCATAAATTAAATATAGCATGATTTAATTAATTGTTATAGTAATGAATTACCAAAAATAGTTTTTAAAAAATCTAATTTAATTTAGAACATTAATATTTAATAATAAATTTTTCTTATTAAATAGTTAAAGACAATGTATTAAGGCCAAAATGAAACTAATTAGTCATTAACATGCCTTCCTCCCTAGAGGTGTGAGGCTCAAACTTTTATCCGTGCAATTAGTGTACTAAGAAAAGACAATGTGTTAAGTTGAAATATATTAAGTCTAAATAATATATTTAAATTATTAATTAATCAAAATTAATTGTAATTATTAAATGATATTAATTTATGAATTAATTAGTTTTAAAGAATATCATGAGTTTTAAAAAGAGGGATATTGTGATACGTCCCAAATTTTATGATAAAACTTGTGAAACAAATAACGCTTAGTTTCTTATTTAACTTCATTAATTAAAGTCTTACATGTTGTAAACGAGTCACACCCTCTCTAACCTTATATATACCCTAGTTTTACTAAAATCTATCTATTTAGTGTATATTTGGAGTAATTTTAAAATGGTTTAAAACATTTTTGTCACTTTTAAAATCACCTTGAAACACACTTTTAACCACTCAAAATTAATTCAATGTTTAATTCTATACTTATAAACATATTTTTCATACTATTAAAAGCATTTTTCGAGTTTTTTTTTTTTTAAAAAATGACAAGTGATTTTGGCAATTTCAAAATCACTCTCAAACATGTCCTTAGTCCACCTATTGATTTCTCTTTAAAAAAACAAAAACACAAAACGGTTAAAATCAACAAAATTTTAATTCCATTCACAAAAAATGATACAAATCAAGCACCTTACATCTAACTGGTACATCATTTGGCATGTGTGTTTATATTCTTAACTAAAACAATTTTATGCAATCTAAGTACTGAGAAAAAATGAAAAAAAAAAAAAAAAACTTTAGAAAAAAACTTTTTGAAAGTAAAATAACTTTAGATATAAATCTTTTTGGAGCTTATATATGCCTTTTTATAATATATAAAAGGAGTTGCGAAAGAATGAAGTTGTTAATTTTTAGTGTTTAAGATGTTAATTCACTCTAAAACTGCCTAATCAAGATTGTAACATCAATCCCGACAATTATCCACTCATTTGAAGCTTATATAAAGCTTTTTAATCCATCCATTTTGAGAGCCAAGTCCTATGATGAAATCTACACCTAAAATTGAGAAGGAGGCTTCCATCACATCAAGAACAAAAGTTTCTCTAAAGTTAGGATTCCTTAGGTTCATTCTCACTTGTGAAAGTGTGGTGCAAGTGAGATTCACCTCGAAGAAGGTTGAATCAAGCTAAGAAATAACTCCAAAATGGTAAAAATTGTTCCAAGGGTCACAAATTTTAGATTTTTCTAGATTCTTAATTTTTTGTCTTTTTGTTCTTTGTTGCTTTCTTCCTTATTTTTTTTTTTTTTCATCTCGTACTCATGAATTCTATTTCAATGAAATCATTAATATTCTTTTTCATTATAAGCTACATTCTTTAAGAGATTCGGTCTTTTAAATGTCCTAGAAAGGATAGAATGACTTGAGAAATTATGTAGTATTGCACCTACTCCTTTGTTTTTTTTTTTTTTTTTTTTTTTTTTTTGTTGAAGTTAATGGTTTATCTTATTAATTTGAACTAGCCAATTAATTAAGTTAGCATGCTTGTTAATTCTTAATGTTAGAAGGTAAGACAATATACCGAGTTGACAAAAGAATATGGGACTAAAGATCTAGCCATAGGACGTCACGTGACCTTAGACATAAGACACATAATAGGACTAGAGGATTGCATGTAATTATCTAAGTTATAATTAGTCGTAGACATATACGTCTAATTACTTAGACTTTTAAAGGGGCTTAAAATCAAGGCTGAATTGAAATTAATCTTGGTTCATACTTTGAAAGTCAATGCGGTTGTGACTATGATGCCCATGATATTTTCTTAAGGGCTGGCACTTGACTTGAATCCCATTTTGCTATCATTACTTATCTTTTTAAATGGATCAATTAACATTCAATTATTTTCATCGGTTAACACTCAATCTTTCTTTAAAAAATACTTTCTTAAAAATCTGAATTTTGTAAAATAATCTTGTGGGGAAATGATACTCAAATACTTCCATCTTATCACTTGTTGATAGTGTGCTTTTATACTTGACCATTAATTATTCCTAGCAGGTTCCTTAATCACCACAACTCGTACACCTTTTTTTGTCATCAATATGAAAACATTAAAATAGAAATGGTTGCATTTATCTAAATTTTAAAAGTTTATGGTAATTAAGTAAAACTATATAATACTTTTTTTTATTACATGCTAAGAAATCACTATTTAAAAAAAAAAAAAAATTAAAACTACAAGCTTTCACATGCATTGCACATCTTTACATTCCTATCATCATTACATCTATTCGAATCGAATGACATGACAAAATGATGATGCTTTTATGTACAAGTATGATCTAGATCATAGTTATGAAACATCATGATTTAACAACCATATGTTTGAAAGACAAACAGTCACATTCTTTGCCCCACTACAACTATTCGAGTTACACGACATGTTATACCTTTTTTCCTTGTACGAGTGTAACCTAGACCATAAATATGAAGCGCCACGATCTAATGGTGGATATATGTTTGGATGGACAATCAGGTCATTTGCCCAGTTAAAACTATTTAGGTCAAAGGTGGTTTATCCTTTCAAGTATGGGTGTGATTTCGACCATAGATATGAAATATACCATGATCTAAAGTAGAGATATATAGGAGTGTACATAAAGGCATTGAAAATTGATCCGACCAGTTGAAATCGACTGAATTAACATTGATAGGTCATGGTGTGCATTAGTTTTTTTTTTTTTTTCCTTTTTTTTAAAATTTTTTTCTCTCCTCCCTTCCTCTTATTCTTCTTCCATATCTACAAGTCCATAAAGAAGAAAGTTATCTATCCACAAATCCATAAAGGAGGAAGTTCTTTCAAGAAAATTTAACAAGAATTTGTTCAATAATCAAAAGATATGAGACTTTAAAAATAAAAAAAAATGACGAAACTGACTGACTGTCGGTCGAATATCAGCCAATTTTCTAGTCGATTTATGGTGCCGATCTTCTCCCAAAACCGACATTGTCCAACCAATGTACACCCTAGAGAAATACTTAAATGGGCATTTATGTCTTTTTCCCTTTAAAAAATTCATAAATTTCTATATAGTTTTTCTCTTCAAATAATTACAACTATTTAAGTTGAGTGTGGCTATTTAGTTGATGAGAATCTTATTAAACTTTTTTTTTTTTTTATGTGTACTACAATAAAACTATAAATTTTACAAACATCATATATCTTATGGGTAGTTTGATATATTGTATTAAAAAATTAGGTAAATTGCAAAAACTAACTCTAAAATATAGTTGGTAGTTGCAATTATACTCTTAAATTTTTAATAGTAACAATTGGGCTCCTAATCTTCTAGAAGTGTTAAAATTGAACCCTCAAACTTAAATAAGTGTAAAGATTGAACCCATAAATGATAAAAAAAATTGAACGCTCAAGCTTATACAATTATGTAAGTATGAGGGTTCAATTTTAACATTTGAATAAGGTTGAGGGCTCAATTTTTAGATTTGAAAGTTCAAGGTATAATTATAATTAACATCATACTTTAGGGATGGTTTTTGCAAGTTGCCTTTTTTTAAGCACAACTGGAGATGAAAAGTAAGCTCTTTTTTTTTTTTTTAATTTTTTTTAATTTGTATTCACTCCACTAACTTGGTTATGCATTGTCTGGCTTGAGTTGTCGTTGGATTAGAGACTCTGTTGATCTAAGCGGATGTTCTTCTATGAAAAACGATGAGACCTTTTAGTGGGTGGATTTTTGAAATTTGTCCCCTACTATAATTGAGGGCGGTTCTTTTCCTCTTCCTTGACCTTTAGCCTTATGGAACTTTTTATTTTTTAAAAAGAAAAAAGGAAAAAAAAAAAAAAAAACTCAGTTTACTACTTCCTTTTCAAAAAAGAATAATCATAAAAAGCTTTCTTCTTTATTTTCTATCCTACATTTTGTTTATCAGTAACGTACTTTTAGAATTATTTTTAAATTATAGTCAAATATTATTAATTTTGAAATTAAGTTGAATTTTGCAAAAATGTTTTTAAAATAGGAAAAAGTAAACAGAAAAATTATTAGTAAATAACTATCGTTTCAAACACAAAATTAATTAATTAATTAATTAACTTATTGTCAAACAGTAGTAAATGATTTGATTACTCATTTTCTTCTTCTTCTTCTTCTTCTTTTTTTTTTTTTTTTTCCAAAGAGGATTATTAAAGCTCTCATGGACGGTTTATCCTCATTAGGACAGGAGACCTTGACTATGTGTTATACAAATCAAATTAATATGGCACCTCTTTTAAAACCTTATCTTCTTATGTTTAGACAAATTTTAATTTTTAATATGGTCGACATTAATGATTAATTAGGGCCTAATTCGGATTCATTCTAAAAACTTATGAGATAATAAATTATTCTGAAAAAAAAAACTTATGAGAGAATAAATGAGTTTCTTTTGTTCCTAAAAAAACAAGTTTCTTTTGGCATTATTAATTAAATCGATTTCAACAATTTAATTGTTGTCTTTAATAATACAACTTAAAATATTTTTATATTTATGATTTTAGTTTAGTTTTAGTTCAAATTATAATTTTATCGGTGTTTAATAGATTCATGAATTTTATAAATTACTTAATAAATTTTTGAATTTTAAATTTTGTATCTACTAAAATTTTTAAAGTTTAAAAACATCAAATCGGTCTATGAACTTTATCAATTTTAGGTCCTAAAAAACTATATGAATTAATTTAATCAAGGTCATATAATAGGACTAAAATTGAAATTTTTAAATTTGTAGAGATCAAACTAAAATTGAGTTGAAATATATGGACCAAATTTGTAATTTAACTCCAAATTTAAATTTTAAAAAATTATGATTATCCTTCAAAATCATATAATTTCATAAGTAGAGTGTAAAAATATTAAATATATTGATACTTGATTAAGAATAGAATGAGTGTTAATTGATAATAATGTGAAGACATCTCATTTAGAATGATTGAAGATTAGGGCAAGAAGTGGCTTATTAAGACAAGACAATCAATGATGTTGTTGGCCTCTAATTTCAGAGAAAAAAAAAAAACATAAAAAACAATAAATATTCACATGTAATTAATTAGATTACCAATTAAGGTTGTATATTATAATGCTTGAGCAAGATCCAACCAATATTTGGATTTAATAATTCATATAAGCTATGGTCCACATGTGAATCAAAAGTGTGAAGTATAAGGCATAGAACAAAGCACAATAAATTAGTTTGTGGGTTGGGAGGGAATAATAATTAGCAAGAAGAACAAGTTAATTATTATGTAAATGTAATAATATATATATATATTGGTTGTGAAATCTTGTTCAACAAAACAAATTATGCCCTCAATTTGGCCCCTTTTCTTTTCTTTTCTTTTCTTTTTTTTTTAAATTATTTTTTTTTATTTTCTTCTTCAAATTGGAAAAGAGAGATGTTAGGTTGTTAAGGTACCAACTAGCCAACTTTTCCTACTCCCTTTTCTTCATCCTACCCCCATCTGCCCAATGCCAATGGATTTCCCTCTCTCTCTCCTCAACAGTCAATTCTTTACTTAGCTTTTAGGCCACAATTATATTTGAATCTTGTTAGGATCCCACGTTAGAAAAATCAAATCACTTTAAACTTTTAACAAATTTGATGAGCTACTCCTTTCATACCTAATTGGTTGAGATGGATATTCAATCCAATAAAAAAAAATTTAGATTCGAACATGAATAATGAACCCAAAAGAAATATCATCTTGAGGAGGCAAGTTAAGGATCCCATATACGGAAAATAACCTCAAACTCTTAATAGAATAGATGAGCGTTAATCTACTCATAGCCAACTAGTTTCGAGATAGAATCCCATATTATAATCATATCACTAGGTAGGAATCTATTAGTAATAGATTATATAGCAATAGAGTTTATCATTGATAGATTTTGCCATATTTGTATATATATATTTTTTAAATGTTGCTATACACTTAATTATTATCCCTAAAAGTGCTATTCAATGCAATTACCCTATTATCTAATATGATATTAAAGCCCAGATAGGTATTTGGTCCAATAAAAAAAAATTGGGATATGATCAAGAATGGTGAACCCAAAAGAGACACCATTTTCAGGGAGTGTGTTGAGAATCCCACATTATTGGAGAAATCAATATAATGACCTCAAATTCTTAATAAAATAGATGAGTTACTTCTTTCATTGTAAATTAATTTTGAGATTGAACATCATATTATCTAATAAATTTATTGCTTTTTTATTTATAATTCTTAAAAATAATAGTGATTTTTTTAAAATAATGATAATCGAATAAAAGCTTTTTGCAGATATGCCTCCATATTTTTCTTTTATCCTATCATTTTCATCTACTAAATTTAATTATATTACAACTTAGTAGTAATAGATACTCACTAGTCACTCCTTATCTTAAAGTATATGATTCAAATCTCAATATTTTAATTAACCACATGATTTATTTATTTTTTAATCCTTTTGGAGATATGGTTTTAGCAATAGAATCAAGGCATACAGACCCCTATTTAGATTCTTTTATAACGCTTCATTCAAAACATTTTCTACACATTCATAGAATCTACTTCCACATACCATAAAAAGCTAATTCATTCTCCCCTCATCTATATAATGACAAATTATTGATTATAATTCTTTATTCAAAATAATATTAATCTTGCATCTTCTCTCAATCATCTACGGAGCTTCACCCACCTCAATTTCTTGACATTTACTTCATTATTGATTATAATTATGCATTTACACTACAATAAATTAAAGTTATCCAACAGGTAAAAAAGGAAAAGATCATAAGTATGTAAGTAATGGACAATATCTTCATAGCTATGATTTGACCATGGTAGAGATGTGTATGATAGGTTGCCATGGACTCTAACAACGAAAAATATTATGATATTATGATATTTTGGTTAGTGTTGAATTACCATATTGGACATATTGAGATGTACTTGTGGTCCAACAAAAAGAAAGAAAGAGGGAAATGGATGCATGGGATTTGAAGATTAAGAGATGAGACAGAAGAAGTTAATTCCCACCGAATCTAAAACCGGCCTATTGCCTGTGGTCCAACTCACCCGTTTCTTTCATCAAACTAATATGTTAGAGAAACATGTAACTTACCTTATTCCATAACTAAATTATGTCTCCCCCTACCTATCTTCACCACCGTGTTTTTTCGTTCGATTTCGACCCCCCGTTGATACCTACGACATGTTGGATGTACACCAAATTGGTCTGTTTTAAATTGAGATAACGTTTGACTCATGATTTCAATCAACCTAATAAAAATACGAAAATTGTAATGTGTGGCAATTTGAATATGTTATTTTTGTAGGTATATCGCCCATATTTGATGTTTTGCATATTTGGCAAAAACTTCAAATATGGATTTCTAATTATTTTTTATTCCATATTTGCCCTAAACAAATCAATTGATAAAGAGAGAAGTAGCAAAGCTACCGGCGACTAGACGTGCAACGGTTAATGGAGGTAAGCAGTGAGGGAGGTGGAGCGGTGATCGACAACAGATGGTGTGGAGGAGTGCTAGTTGGTGAAAGAAAGATGTGGGAGGGGAGGTTGCTGCTGCTATTGCGAAGACGAAGTTCAAACTTTTTTTTTTTTTTTAATCTAAGTGTTTCATTATAAAGTATATCAACTCGGTCAATTGCATCATTATCGAGTTTATCAACAATACATCAATCAAGTATATCAGCAATATATTAGTCAAGTATATCACAACATTATAAAAAGAGTTCATCATTATCAAGTTTATTAATAGTATATCAGTCAAGTGTATAATGTTTACCAGCAGTATAATTAACGAGTGAATGATTGAAAAATTTATCAACATGTTTTTAGTCAAGTATATCAGTAAAGTGTATCAAGTAATATATAAGTAGTGTATCAAGTGTATATTAGTAATGAGACTATTTGTGACATTTTACATCTTTTACATGTGAGTTAGGCTACGTTTTTTTGTCATTTTGTTAAACAGTAAACATGTAAGCTTTGGACTTTAGTTGGTTAGATGTGGTAAATAAATTATAGCTTCCTCCATAATAAAAATGAAAGGGAATTTGTTAAGGTCCAAGTGACATAGACATAAACATAAACATGTGGGTGTGAAGAACAAACAAGTGTTGACCACTAAAAAAGCCCTGAGATTTTAAAATGAAAAAACAAAAAGGGGAAGAAAAAAGTTGGAGCTATCTCTATGTACATGTAGCCAATTTGATGATTATAAACAATGGACTTCTCTCTCTCATCTTTATCCAAAGCCTTGAGTAAAGGGTTAAAAATGGAGTTTTGGGGAGGCAATAATACAAGATTTGGGATCCCCCACTAAGATTTGTTCAGTCAAAACTCCATGTGCTACACCTTCTCTTCACCATGTGCTTAAATAGAGATATATCAATAACAAACCTTGCTGTTTAATTTAATTTTCAAGTCTAATTTAATAATAAAATTTAAAAAAAAAAAAAAAAAAAAAAAAAAAAAACATCAAAATCAATGT
Source organism: Citrullus mucosospermus (assembly GCA_030954485.1). Lineage (NCBI taxonomy): Eukaryota > Viridiplantae > Streptophyta > Magnoliopsida > Cucurbitales > Cucurbitaceae > Citrullus > Citrullus mucosospermus. The sequence continues at coordinate 28,818,897 of CM062061.1, read as the reverse complement.
TGATTTGATGGGATTTAATTCATGTGCCATTACAAGATTATTAGAATTTGATAAATAATTAATTTTCATATCAATAACCACCACCAACCGTTGGTTAGTTATATATGGTCATGTTAACAAATACAGTGTAAATATAGAAATTTAAAGTAATGTATTGTTGATATATATCATGATAAGTTTACATATTCCAATTAAAATTTACAAGGGAAAACTGACAAAGACATTATTGATTAATTAAGGAAACATGAAAATAATATAGACAGTGCAATATTCTGTATGAGAAGTGCTTGGCAGACATAATTTTCATAAGATGTTTGGATTATTGTCAATCTTCATGTGTCATGTAATAAGGGACATGGTTTCTATCTTGTCCAAAACTTTGTTTATTGTTTCCTTCCCATCATTTCCCTAACAAAATATCACTTGCCGACTATATAATATGAAATTTTTATTTTTATTTTTTTAATATTTTGCTATATAACAACAATTACTGTGCATGAACTTAAGATTAATTAATATTTAAAGTACTTAATTCAGATTGATTGACATACTTAATGATTGAAGACTCTAAATTTTTTTTTCTTTTTATTCTTTACTGTTTTGTATTTAATTAAAGTGTTTTTCTTAAAATAGTATTTAATCCCTTTTTTAAAGAATTATTTAATTCAAAATTAGTTAAACTATTCATTGAGTGGATTCATTTATTTGCCAAAGATACTGCGCCAGTGAGAGTTATGGGCCTCAAAGAAGAAATGGGCCACTATCCTCCTCGTACGGCCCATTTATTAATGTTAATGTTGGATTATGTTTTATCACTATTTTGAATAAATGTTAAGGATTTAATACGTTCAACTTAGAGGTTTGAGCTTTAAGCTAGATGATAAAACCAAACTTCCAAGCAATTGATTGTATAAAAAACTTATTTTAAAATCCCAATATAAAAAATGACCCAATTTTTTTTTTTTAAAAAAAATATCAAATAACTATTTGATGATGTAATGACTCCGTGAAATTAAGGTGTTGTTCTTCTTGATATTTTTCCTAATTTTTTCTTTTATTCTCCCGTGTTTACTTTTTTTTTTTTTTTTTTTCCTTTTTTCTAAACTTCTTTTAGAATTCCCTCTCTTTTTTTCTTTTCTTCTTCTTCTTCTCCTTCTTCTTCTTGGGCACGACAAGTCCAAGCTCCAACAGGATCGATTTTGGTGAGCGGGAGAGATGAGAGTGATTGTAAGTGAGAAAATGAGAAGAGAGCGAGATCGGCTTTTTCGTGTGCGCGAATTCATTTCGGTAATTTCATCTGAATTTAACATCAGCAAAGAGTCATTTGACATTTTCTTAAACATTTGGGTCATTTGATATTTTCAATTATGTGTACAAATTTCCCAAACTTCCAAACCCTTCAATGTGTTAACTGAGATCTAATCTTCTATTGTTAAAGATAATTTTGAGAGACTGCTAAGTTAAAAAAGTGTTGATATTTATTAACATAAAGAAAAGTTAAGAAGCTAAGGAGTATTTATATATATAAAAAGAATAAATATTAGTTTATTAGTGAGTTTGAGTTGAGGCTGGTAGAACACGTGTAAGCAGGTGAAGACGTGGGAATGAATGAGGATTTTTCCAGACGCTTCCGTTGCATTCTCAAACTGCCTCTCGAATTTTCGTTCCTCTTCTTTTTAATTCATCTCCAACTTTTCTCTACGCACAGATTTCGCCATTTCTACGCTCAACTCTGCTTCTCTTCAACTTTCTCTCTCACACTCTCAGGTATGCCTTTCCACCATCCAACTCTGCTTCTGCTTCTGCTTCTCTGCTTTCTTTCTTCTCCCAGAATCAAACGCCTTGACCCCCAACGTTGCTGCTTATTTTATGTTAATCAAGAGTACTGCCTTTTGACCTCTGAACTTTCCAGGGTAATATAGTGTCGTTTTGGAATCATTGGAGGTAACAATGAGCCGGGCTGCCGATTCCAATTCATCCAACGGACATTTGGTACAGGCCGTGAGTACCCTCTTCCCTTTCCCTGAAACTCTCGAGAAATTTGTGTTCAATTCCGGTGCTCACGATGCTCGTGATCCTAAAGCCATCTCCACCATTCCAACTGATATCTTGGACACTCCGAATGAATACATTTTCTATATGGACCTCCCTGGCCTCTCCAAATCTGACATTCAGGTAATCTTCTACTTCCTTTCTCCCATTTACACATTCGTTTGAATTGTAAGCCGAAATTCATCTGGTTTTAGGGGAGCTGAGTTAGAGATGGTATGTATTACTGCCTTGAATGCTCTGTGTTTTTCATGATATGATTCTGGAAGTAGACACTGCAACCGAATATTTGAAGTGAGAATGATTGAGATGGTTAATTACAGGATAGTTGAATTATTTACATGAATCTGAACTGGGATATAAGTGGGTGTCTGCGTGCATTGAAAATCACACATTGGAAAAATGATAGATGCGCCTACTTCTCTCAGTGGTAATTGGTTTTTCATTCGTTTTGAGATCAAATTATTTAATATGGTACTGGAGCTCAAGAAATGATGAGCTGAAAGAGGCACAATGTGTGTTGAGGATTTCAAATCGTAAAAATCAAGAAACTCACGATATTTATAACATAGATGCCCTACTCAAAACATCCCATATTCATGATTTAATAGTTATTAGTGTATAGCTTTAGGTGATATGTGTTGGGGAACAAGTGATGTGAGGTCTCATAAGAACACGTTTCAAAAGAGAACAAATATACTCCCACTAATTTTAATTAGTTGATATTTGCTTTTGAATGTATATATTAAACCTAGGAGGGTCTGTTAAATCCACATTTCTCTTAAGTAATGATCATGATGTGGTAGTGGGTGACAATGAATGATATTATAAGGAGAAAGGACTTCCAATATCTTCACAATGAATGATGCGACTTTATTTTGGAATCGGTCTCTTTCCATTGGAGATAATTGTTCATATATACCTTGGATCTCTCTCTAACCCATATAGTTGAAGTATTTGGCTATGTCCTATTTCGTATTTTAGTATTGGTGATGAAGAAATGGATTCGATTACAGGTGACGGTGGAAGAGGAAAATACACTAGTGATTCGGAGTGGAGGGAAGAGGAAGAGGGAGGATGGTGAGGAAGAAGGGTGCAAATATCTGAGGCTTGAGAGGAAGGCACCGCAGAAGGCGATGAGGAAGTTCAGGCTGCCAGAAAACGCTGATGTGTCAGCCATTTCCGCTAAGTGCGAGAGTGGAGTGTTGATAGTGGTTGTGGGAAAGCTACCTCCACCTCCAAAGCCCAAAACGGTGCAGGTCACCGTCGCTTGATCCCCAACAATTCCTCCAACGCAGCCATTGGTGTTGAATAGCCGTAAGGATGCTGTATGTTACTTAGTTTTTGGTCATGGTAACCATTTGTAGAAGGAATTGGAGATACTTAGGTGGATGATGTTGTAATTTTTCCTTCTTGTTTCTCTTCTGCCAATGGAACTTGGAAGAGTTAAAAAGGTGTAATTTTAGTTCATCAAGGTGATTGTGTCATTCCAAGGTAGTTTTGGACGTTCGGGTGTTCGTTAGGAAATGACTGTGTACATGTTTCTTTATTTGAGCATAGTTTAGTTATTTGTGTTTCTTCTTTTCAACAAGAAAAAAAATACTTACTCCTGTCTCTATTTCCTAAAAAAATGAAATAAAAATGGAAAACAGAAAACAGAAAACCTAAACATTTAATGGGGCTTTAATTTTTGGCCGACTTGATTTTACTGAAATACACAATTGAGTTCAATTTTTTATAATATGGATATTTATACTAAATAGCAAAATTTTATTATAGACTATTATTTATATTTATCATGACATAGATTGCAAATGTATCTAAAATTTTGTTGTATTGTAAATATTTATTTATGAAACTTATTACTTAATTAGAAATATATTAAAATTTCTCAATTAGAAATGATACTCGAAATTGTTAGATTAGAACATCTTAAGTTTAGAAATACTATGCTAATTCTTGATTCTGCCTATAATGGTGCGTTATCTTATTTCCTCTTTTGATTTTGTGGGACTTCTTCTTCTTATTATTTTACATACTTTACAACATTACCATTTCTCTTTCATTTTGCAGAGTCATATTGGGATATTAATGAAAAAAAATGGTGGTGAAAGAAAGGATAAGTATCATCTTTTTCATAAAGTACAATCGTGATCGATCACTTATACACGGTGATTGGGATGTTTTTAATCTATCTATTTTATCAATACACATGGATGATGTTTTATGCACTTCAATAGTGCGGATATGATGGAAGTGTTACATTAGTCTATAGTGGAGCATAATCATTTCTAAAAGTATGAGGTATTTTTGGCAAAACAAGAAATAAAGTAATTTTGTCAAAAGTGAATAATCATTGAATATAAATATCTAAAGGTTTATTGTTGTTTGTAAGAAGTGGTATGAGAGTCATGTCCTTACTTAACTTTGTCAGCAGATTTCTCAGGTGTCTTGTCACACCTCTTAGGTACCTTCTTAATCCAGGAGAAAGTGTAAGGATAGCAAATACCGACCTTCTTGCGGCATCCACTGTTAGCGTTATACCTTGACCAAGACCTAATAAATAGATATACACAATAATTGAATATCATGTGGGCTGATGAAGGATTCCATGCTTAAGAAACTAGCAGAGGAGGTGAATCTTAAGCAGATGACGGATTATGTTATAAGGAGAGTGACAGCGTCGGGCGTTGAGTAAAAGGCAAAAACAGAGAAGTGAAGAACCTTAAAAGATGTAATCATCATGATATCCATTCATGGTTGAGCTTCCAGACAAATGGTGTACTTAAATGCAACTTGGAAATATGACTATTTGAAAGGAGGGTTGTTGGTCTTTTGTTCGAAGGAAGGATAGTTCAAATGCAGTCAAAGTTTCACATTGATTAAATAAGGGGATGGTCATAAGTTTATAAGGGAGGACAAGTGGTATGAAGTCGTTTAGGTAAAACTAAATTAAAGAAAATAATGTGAACATATTTTATATACTTAGATATACAAAAATTAAAGAAAAATGAAAATTAAAGAAAAATGATATAAGTTCCATCATGGAAAAAATACATTGTGTTTACTGTAGTTAAAGAGAGTCTCAAAATAGTATTTATTTTTAGGTAAAAAGAGTATCCAGATTAAAGCAATTGTAGTCTTCAACTATAATAAATAAATGACTTAAAACATTGAGTGAGTTATAATAGCTCACACCATCCAACTCTAACTCAGGGGTTTATACACCAAAAATAAGTTTTTCATACTTATATTACTTTTGTATGTTTAAAAAAAAGGTTTTTGAAATTTTTTTTTTTTTTTAATGAGTTCAGAAGGGTCAAATTCTCTTAAAATTGCAAATACCTAAAGTGTTTATACAATTTTCTATCATAGGAATTTATTTGTAGCTATATTACAAAACTTTGCTTAAAAAAAAAAAAAAAAAAAAGGAAAAAAAAGTTAAGCCCAGCCCATTTCAGCATCGATGGCAGTTTTGAAAATACTTTGTAACTCTCTGTTTTTGGGGAAGGAAAAGAAGCTAGAAAAACCCTAGTCGCTTCTCATCTCAACCACCCAGCAGCCGTTCTCTTTACACGCCCCTCCTTTCTCCTTCCTTCACTGCTTCACCTCCTTAAAACACCGCTGTTCTACAAACCCTAACGCAACTCTCCATTCCCAAAACTTCCGGCCATGGCGACTGCAACAGCACCACGACAACTCTCGCAGAAGGAGGCCGACATCCAGATGATGTTGGCCGCCGAGGTTCATCTAGGCACTAAGAACTGTGATTTCCAAATGGAGCGTTACGTTTTCAAGCGCCGCAATGATGGTATGTTCTCAATACTCCAACTTTTAGATCTTCACATTTGTTTAACTCTCCCAAGGCCTTTCGAGATGCTTCTTGGTTGGGCTTCTGGACTGGAACTTTTGAGTGCTAATGCGCACGCGTTGTTATTCTTAACTTGTCTTTGCTCAATGACCTTAATTTTTGGATATCTATTTCTCAGGACAAGAGGGATCATAATTTCATCAATACGTATATTTATCCGTGATCTTTTTTTTTTTTTTTCAATTTAAATTTGTGGTAGTATTTACAATTTAGAGTCCGTTTCTGACTATCGTTTAGTGATTGAATATATTTAGTTTTTACTGTATTCGCCAAGGATTCACTGTTTAATAATCTCAGATTATTCAACAATGGGGTTTATACGCACGTATGTCGTTATTATTAATTTGATCCCGAAATGTCGGTTCATTTGGTTATAGATTTGAAGCACTTACTCCGATCTCTGTTGTTTGTAGAATTGTTTTTTTCCCAGTCTGTTAATTTGAGGAATGTTGAGTTATTTTAGGCGCAAAGATGATTGGTCTTTACCCTTTGAATATGAATGAACATTCTTTTTCCTCATTTCTTTTCTTTAGGAATTTACATTATTAACCTTGGTAAGACATGGGAGAAACTTCAGCTGGCTGCTAGAGTCATCGTTGGTATTGAGAATCCACAAGACATCATTGTTCAGTCTGCAAGACCTTATGGTCAGAGGGCTGTCTTAAAGTTCGCTCAACACACTGGTGCACATGCTATAGCCGGGAGGCACACCCCTGGAACCTTCACTAACCAGCTTCAGACCTCATTCAATGAGCCGCGTCTTCTGATACTGACTGATCCTAGAACAGATCATCAGGTGATTGAGCCTTTTGGAGGACCCATAATAGTTTTCTGTTTTTTAGCTTAAGTTGTAGGAATGGTCTTGTCTTTAGCAATTCTATTTTCACTTTTGTTCGTTCCCTCTTAGTTATACCTGACTTGTTGCTGCTATTTTTGTGTTACCTGGTTGGGTTCTTGCTTGCAGCCCATCAAGGAAGCTGCCCTTGGAAACATTCCTACAATTGCCTTTTGTGACACTGATTCACCAATGCGGTATGTTGATATTGGGATCCCAGCAAATAATAAGGGTAAACACAGCATAGGATGTCTATTCTGGCTTTTGGCAAGGATGGTTCTGCAGATGCGTGGAACTATTCGTGCAGGGCATGAATGGGATGTCATGGTAAGTCCATATTTTTATTTTCTGTCTTAAGTTTAGAAACCATGTTTGCACATGAAATTTGAAATTGGCATTTGTTAGTTAGAACTTAGAAGTTCAGGTAAAGGCTTGGATTGAATTAATGCATGTGTTTCTTGTGCAGGTGGATTTGTTTTTCTACCGGGAGCCTGAGGAGGCTAAGGATAAAGAAGAAGAAGAGGCTGTTGCTCCCCCAGATTATGGCATTGCAGATTATGGTGGTGCTCCGCTAGTTGCCTCAGATCAATGGGCTGGGCAAATTTCTGATGCCCAGTGGGGTGCCCCTGATGTGGTTCCGGCACCAGACGCTGCTGTAGTTGTGCCACCTGTTTCAAATGTTGAGTGGACCCAAGAGCCAGGTTGAACCCTAGTTTTCTTTTATGATTTATTTGAATGTTTGTGCGTATATTGGTGTTATTAGCCTAAGACTTGATTTAGGTTTATAATGATCACCTCTAGTCCCAGTTACCATGTAGTTTGTCATTCAATAGCCTTTTTTTTAAAAAAAAAACAAGGTATGAGACTTAATTGACTAGGAGTTCTAAGCTAAGATGAAATGTAACTAATAATCAACTAAAAAAGGATATTGTTTTCTAATAGAATTCATGTTTTATGCTTTCTTTTATGCGTTTTGCCTTTTGCAGTTGGTTTAGCATCAGACGGATGGGATGCTGCAGTACCACCACCAGCACCTTCAGCTGAAGGTGGCGCCCCGCCAGCTGCTAGTTGGTTTTAAGGGATGGTTCCATGAGAGTTGATTAATCGTTTTATGAGTTTGCTTGTTTATGTAGGGTACCACCTTTTCTGGTTGCAAACTTGACTTTTCTTTTCCCTCATAGTCCAGTTTTAGATTTTGAAATTGAAATTTTGACTTCAACTTTGGTATCTTGGTACAATTTTTTGGAATATATGAGAAATTACTTGCCTAAACTATAGTAAACATCCATATAAATGAGATTCTAAATACGATCCTCGCTTGAGCAGTCGCAGCGATTATCTTGGCTAATTGATAATATATTATCCTTAAATGGTTCAAACTCTTCAATATTGAATTATAAACGACATCGCTTTATTTCGTTTTGAAATTGTGTACTTGCACTACCAAGAAGTATAATATTTCCTGGAGCTTGTGTTAATACATATATTGTAGTGTATCTCAAATTGGAAAGATGAAGTTTTGCAAGAAATGAAGTTTGAATTCGCCTTGTGATGTGATAAATTTGGTTCAGAGATTTATTTTGAAGCCTCCAGTTACATAGATGAAGTCTGCTGAGGATTGAGAGTTGTTAGTATGGTGTTGGAAAGTTTGTGTTTCATCTGCTGAGGATTGAGAGTTGTTAGTATGGTGTTGAGGTTAATTTTGTTTGCTTTAACTTTTTGTTTTATATTACTTCTAATTTTCAACACTCAATTGAGTTGTTAATTTAAAATATGTATGTATTATCTTTTAATTTTTTACATGTAACCATTATATATAGGATAGACAAAATACTATTGAATCATACGAGCAATAAAATTACAATAACCCTTCACATTGGTGGGATGTGTGAGTATAATAAGAAAAAAGAAAAAGAAAAGTAGGTCATCAAAGGATTTAGGGTCTTTTATGGTCTCTTATGTCAAATGGTAGGTATTTATTATGCCTTTATGTTAGTGTTGGGAATTCAATCAAAGTCTCATATTGGTTAAATAAGGGGATGATCATGAGTATATAAGATAGGACAACTATTTCTAATGGTATGGGATCTTTTGTTCATACCATCATGGAGATATTTGGAAGATCGTTGCCCCTTAAGAGTGATATCAGAGTGCTGAATAAAGAAATAGAGAGCCTTAGAGATGATTGAGCTTGCAATGTGCTCAAGTGTAATTCATAGAGAGGAAATGGTTTTGAAAAAGTCACTTGCATTTAAACACTTTTTTTTTTTATAAAATCTATTTAGTATAAAAATACAAATGTGTTTGGTTAAAGTTTCTCAAAATTATTTTTTTACATAAGTTTGTTCGGTTTGGCTAAATGCTCGAAATGTTTCTATTGATGTTAAATTAATATGTAAGACAACTATTAAACACTATCTAGTAATTTCAATTTTGTATTTAAAAACACTATAAATCAGTCAAGTTTTTTTTTTTTTTTTTTTTTTTTTTTTTTTTTTTTTTTTTTTGTCTTTCATTTTTATGGTAGTTGGAGTTAGCCACCAAAGGTGATCGTCGAAGGTGGTGGTTGTAGATAACATGAGAAATAAGTTGGCAATCCTCCGATCCCCTTTTCTATGTCTCAATTACGATATTTTGGAAATTCATTAGTAGATTTGTTGCAATCCAACACCCAATACAACAATCACATTTCTTCAAAGAAGCTAGGGCTGATTTTTGTGTTTTCAACTTCTTGAGCTGTAGTCGTTTTTGTATTTCTGTTAATAAGGGACTGTTTTTTTATGTTTTGATATGTCATAATTTCAATATGTTATAAATTGATTAAATCTCTCAAAGTTCTGTTATCTATTCGCTTTCGTTGGAGGGATTTTAACATGGTGAGATGCTGAGATCGTTTGAGCTACTAAAACTATGGACACTTCTAACAAATGGATTGAATGCAACTATTTAGCTGAATTGATAGATTTATTTATTTGTCTCTCAAGGGTGGAGGGATTTATTCTCCAATGTCAAGAATTTTAGGGTTTCAAATAGCGTCAACTTCAACTTTAATGTGTTCGATTAAAGGATAAATGGTTGGCATCTCCCCTGACAGAGTTGGAAACAGCCTCTAGGAAACAACCTCTTGCAGATGGATCTAACACAATTTTTTCCCTTTTATTGCCTACATTCTAACTGTGGGATAATATGCATATTTAACCTTCAAAACAACTATTATTACATTTTAAGTATTATCTATTTTAATATCAAGTATATTCAATTTCCAGTGATGTCATCGACTAGAGAGATTTAATAGAAAAGATATATAAATTCTGAAACACTTGAAAAAAGTTAGAACAAATATAACATGTTCAAAATATTATCAAGATCAATAAATAAAATAAACTCACGCATCCCACATCGAAATATTCGTCTAGAAAAATTATTATTTAACCGAAAGTTGAAGATTTAGAGCATGTGTTCGATTAAAGGAGAGATGGTTGGCATCTCCCCTGACAGGGTCGGGAACAGCTTTCGGGCTTTCCTGTTAACACATACGGTTAAGGCTACCCACCTCCTCGCAGGTGGATCTAACCCAATTTTTTTCTTTCTTTAAAAAACTCATTAGCGCCATGGTCGCGGTAGGTAGACACCACGACCCTCTCCTCCTTCAGTCAGGAAACTTCACTGTGGGGTCCTATCCTTTCAGGTTTGAGAATGTTTGTGGCTTATTTCACCTCTTTTCCTACAAAATTTGGTAAGTTCGGTGGAAGGATGCTTCCATTGATGGGTGGCCTGCTTAACAATTCATGTCAAAGTTGAAATCTCTCGAACCTATACGCCAGTGTAAGTAAATTTTGATTCATCGAATTAATAGTATTGATGCTACTGAGGAATTTTCCCCTTTGTTTGAGGGCTTGTTGCTTGAAAGAAAGAGGCTGAACGCTGATTTGTCTGCTTTAATTGTGAAAGAACAGAGGCTGTTGCTCCAAAAATGGCGTGTATTGGAGGGATATTTCCTTGGAGGGTTCCCATTTGGTTGGAAAGAAGTTTTGAATAAGAGGACATTTTAAGGCCATAATCCTTTGAGACAACCTAAAGTAGTGGTTGAGTCCTGATGGCTTTACAGGGGAGTTTTTGAAAAGGGCTTGGAACATTCTTTCAATGTTCCTGGAATTTTTCTCAAATGGCATTGTGAATAAGATTACGAATGAAACTTATGTTTAGTTAGTCCCCAAGAAGAAGATTGAGTGCAAGCTCAGTACTTTCAGACCAGTAAGTTTGGTCTCCTCTTTACCAATTTGTGTCGCTAGTGAATGCCAGTTCATTTTACTGATGATAATAAATTGATTCTTTTCATTCTGATGATCTTTCTTTGTAATAATTGTAAAGATGATATTTAGTCTTTTTGGCTTCACAGTTGTACAACTTAGACAATAGATCTTGTTCAAGTAAGGTCGTATTTACAAGTTGCTAGTTAGCTCCCCTCTCTTTTCTTTTCTCATTTTTGCTGTTGTTACACTTCATAAGTTCCCATCTATTCTATTTTGGTCCATTGGGTTTTTACTGGACAATTTTTCAGGGTGATAAAGTTAGGGTATTTATGTGCCCCAACAATATATGAGGTACGCTCCCCTCCACTCTACATGCCCGTCACTAAAGTTGTAGAATTTATATTATCAAGTTGTTAACAGTTAGCCTGATATGTAGTTAGTTTAGTTTATATTTGACATATGAACTTTCTAAATGATTAGGATATAAGTGTAGTATTGGTGCACATGATGGTAGGTAGTATTAGTTCACAAGTGTCTAAACTATGTTGAACTTGTGATTTATGGTGATCTACACTGCTATTTGATATGTTTATTATGGAATATATTCTTTGCAAGTTACAACCTCTTACTAATTACCTTGTAATTTAGCAAGTGATTATTTCCCTAGTTGCCCATTTTGTTGATACCTCTCATGTCATTGAATCTTTTTAGGGCCCTCAAGGGGTACACGATTATTTCACTAGAGGTCTTAATGGTCGATCTGAGATACTTCTTGATATGGGTAGAGGAAAAGGAGGAAAGAGGAGAAGATGACAAAATTTTAAATTGGCTACAATTCTTCAGTTCAATGTGCCTTTATATGTTATAATGTATGCACTCATTTACAGGGAAAGGATCGTTGTAAAGTTGGAACTAAAAAACTAGAATTTGTGCCTTTGTTTTTTGGTTTTTGTTGGGAATGCGATGAAAGTCCCATGTCGGGTAAATAAGATGATGATCGTGAGTTTATAAGGGAAGACAATTATCTCCAATATCATGAGACCTTTTGGGTGAAACCAAAAGTAAAGCCAAAGCCACGAAAGTTATGCCCAAAGTGGACAATATCATACCATTCTAGAGATATCTGGAGGTCCGCTGTCCCTAACAATTTTCATGCTAAAATAATCTGTATTGAGATTGTCTTGACACAAACGTGAGTATGTATGCATGTACTTTGTAGGTTGGGAGCTTGTGTTAAATGAGAATTATTAGCCAATGTTAAGATGCTTCCATGAAGTTTTATTTTCTTGACTGATAGAGCAGAGTAACAAATACACTAAAACCCATTTAATCTTGAGTTAGGAGTGGAACAAGGATTTGACATTGACGGGGCTGGAAGTATTGGAATCTCCATTCCATATCATCTCTGCAAGTATTTGATATGCTCTATCACTCCCATGGTTGGAATCAAAGAACAAATGCTCTTTAGGATTCCCACATAATTCATACTCTTTTACATCACCCTTCCCACCGCAGCTTTGTATTCCTCTATATTTCCCACTTCCACAGCAAGCATCCTTCACTTCTTTGAAACCTGTTTAAAGTAAAGTGAACAGTCAGAAAAAGAAAAAAAAAATTGAACCCACGTTAAATTTTTCTATAAGGTTCTTTAAATTCAAGTACCATATTTTGCAGGGTTGGTTGTTATTTCTTCGAACACTTTATAGGAATCAGCATAGGAGTATCTGAATCCTTCAAGTTTTGTAGTGAGCTTTTGTAATGCTTTGTAAAGTTGTTTGTTGTGCAATTCTACAAGTTGATTAAGTTGTTCCAATCGGGCGTATTTGCCTTGTGATGCCACTGCTTCTAACACAGCAGGTACATGACTAAAAGACCAAAGATTCAGTGCAACAAATTTTCTTCCTCCTTTCTTGTGGATTTCCTGTTCAATCAATGTTAAACCAACCGACTATTTTTAGAACAAGGGGAAACCAAAATCTCAATACATTATTAATGCTTAGGGAATCCATTGCTTTACTTTTATGACAGAGGTCAAGTTCCCGATCACCAAATCAACATATTCTTCCGTTGAGTAGGAATCGAAAAGGTTGGAATCCGAGGCAAAGGTACGATAATCGTTGGTCCCAATCGAGATCAAGTAGACACCCTTTGATAGTAATGTCTTTGCTTGTGTCTTTCCAAGTTGCTTTCTCAGTATCCTTTCCACTTCTTTGAAACTCCTTGCCTGAGTTTTAAGGCTTATTACCTCCTAACGATTCAACAACACGTGTTAATATCTTACCAATATGTTTAAGTTGACATACATGGAAAAAATTCTAATACCTTGTGAATGGATTGATATTTGGTGATAGAGAATGTTAAAAGATTGCATATAAAAAGACAACATATTCATTTGGACAAGGAGTTTTTAAATCTACTATTGACCCTACAATTAACTCCTTACGTTGTAGCCTCTACAACTAAACAATTTATCATGCAAACGCCCCTAAATATATTGTAGTGTATTCAAAAGCATAACTAACTCCTTATGCTATAATCTCTACAACTAAACAACTTATTACACTAGATAGTTCATCTCTTTGTTTCAAACGTCCCAAAATATATTTTAGTGTATTCAAAAGTACGACTAACTCCTTACGCTATAGGTCTACAACCAAATAACTTATCACACTAGACAACCCCTCCTCTTGTTTCAAACAGCCCCAAAATATATTGTAGAATATCCAAAGGTATCTATGTGAAAAGATAGAAGTTTGCAAGAATGAAAGTGAAAAAAGAAAGAAGAAATATTACTAATCCTCGATTGATTTGATGGAGAGCCCCAGCTCCTCCTGATGCAAAATTTATGCCATCAATGTAACGCTTATTCCCGGGAAAAAGATATGGAAGAAGCAATGGCAAGTTTGCATATTCAGCTGAAACATAAAAGAAAAAGAAAAAGGTTTAATTTGATGATTGAAGAAGAGATAAGAGAAAAGAGATGAAATGATTAGTAGTACCAAAGAAATCTGGAATAACTCTGCCATCTGACCATCTTCCAGAAGAATATTTGAAGAAAGTTTGACCATAGGGAGGGTAATTTGATTGGGCAACGGGAACGGTATTGATGTAATTGTTGTTTCCAGTATCAATTATGGAATCCCCAAAAACAAAAAGAGGCACATGATTTTGAAAAATTTCATCTTGCTTGCAAACACCACAGTCCCCAACACCAAAAGAGATGAACAACAGCAATAATACACATAAACACAAGTTGTTTGAATTGGCCATGTGATGATATCATAAATTTGTTTTGAAACTTCAACATGACTTCAGTTTATTTATAGTGAAAACGAACCAAATTTGAAACGTATTTGATTTTGACTTGAAAATCACACATTTTAGTTCAACTTGCACATCCAGAGGTGATGTTTTGCCGTGTGCAAACAAAACTCATTCTTGATCACCATGCCACACGTGCCAAAACTCTATTTTGTGCTGATTATGGAAAAGTCAAAAAAGTTAAAATAAATATTAAAACAATATTATGCTTGCATTGTCCCTTCCTTTTTGCTACGTTAAAATTTAAATTTCATTTGGCTTCCTCATACATCTTAGTCCTCAATTTTTCTTTTTATTATTTATTATTATTTTTTTTTTTTAAAAAAACAATTTTAGTTTTTACCTTTATTTTATGTTTAATAAACTAAGGACAATTTTGAATATGTGTACTAGTATGTTAATATGAGTATTATTGTACGGTATATAGGGTGGAGATGAGCGTTTGATAAGTAGATATTAGATGAAAAATAATAAAGCAATGGCCAAAATGATTATTTAATGTAAAAAAGTCAAAAATTAAAATAGACATTTTGATAATTTAAAGATTAAAATTGCACAAACTTTAAGTAACTCTCCGTAAGAAAATTGAGTTATTAGTTCATACAACCATACTTCACTAATAAAAGAAAAACACAATAATAGATAGTTTTAAAAAATGGTACCTCAGTAAAATCTGTCAAATTAAAAGTTATTGAAAGATAGGAAAGGTTGAAAGCGCATAACTCCTTGCTCACGAACTTCAAGAAAACTAAGGACTTTTCTTTTAAAAAAAATATTTAGAAAAATAATGTTGTTTACAAAGTACTTAGAAAAATATGATAGCGTGGTTAGGTAGATTGCAGATTCAACTTGCATTAAAATTGAAAAAACCGGGAAAAAAAAATCAAAATGCAATAGCTCGTAACTTGCAAGTTAGCTACCTCTTCTATCATAATTCTTCAGGTCTGTTTGGCAGAGAATTTGAAAATAGAAAATTAAAATTAAGGTATTCAATTAAAATAGAGTTGTATTTCATATTTTTAAATATGTGTTTAGTAGCAAATTTAGAATTTGAATTATGATTTAAACAATTATTTAAAATGTGTTTGATACTATATATTTAGAAACCATAAAACTAGTTGTAGTTATCGCCTAATATTTAGTTTACAATAAACTATTATTAATTTATTTATGAATATGATTTATGTTAAAAAAAAAACTATACAATTCCTATATATATAGTTTAAAATGAATTGAGTTTATACCATGTAACTTGGACATAAAGTTGTTCCAAGTTTCCAGTAAATTTCCATTTTATTCAATACAATAAATAAGAATAATATCCGGTAGTTTTCAATTCAAACATATTCGTTGTGTTCCATTGAACTTAAAATTTAGATAATATTTATCAAATTATTATAATAAATTAAGAAAAAAAAAATGAACCTAATCGGATCTTTTGTTTTTCCTACTCTCTGTCTAAACGGAAAATCTCTTCCTCGTTAAAAGAATGTATCACGAGACTCTATCCTTACAAAAAAAAAAATGAACATCTCTAAAGAAGGACTCCGTTCGAATTCTAATTTGAATTGAAATAGTAGGAATAAGACATTGTTTATTGTTTTGAATAAAAGAAAGTAATATTAAAATAAAGAAAATAATTTGTCTCAATACGACCTTCAAACTACAAACTTCTAAAAGTCGGAATTTTTGTGTAGGCGTTAATAAAATATTTCATAATCCAATTCGAGTTGTCCTCGTTGTTAGCATGTTTCATTTTTAATATATTTTGCTATGACTTTAAAGACTTTTTTTTTTTTTTTTTTTTTAAGGAGAAACTCTAACTTTTTTTTTTTTTTTTTTTTTTTTTTTTTATGATTAATTGAGTTAAATATTTCCTATGCTAACTTAACCATCATAGTGTACTTGACTTGACATTACATCAGTATGAGTACTTTCACGCAGATGAGCTCTATTGATAAGATCAAACAAGAGGAGTCGAATGGATGAGCATCCAAGACCCACACTAATGTAGTGTCAAGTCAAGTACACTATGATATATATATATACACATATGTTTCATCTAATCAATTTCAATGTTATGTCTAACAAAACTTTGACAAATTCAAAATTTTTGAAAACTAAATGATCTATTAGATATGAATTTAAATATTATGCCTAAATGAAATCTTATACCTTTGATTTTATGGGGTAGAATCGTGAATTCCAAAAACTTGTCTAATTTATAGACTAATGTATAATTTTCAAAACCCATAGACCAAAAAGACAAACGTCAAATGCTCAAGAGCTAAATTTATAATTTAATCTAAACATTTATATTTCTATCTAATTGGCCAATTGAAATACTAGTAAAAAAGAAAAAAGAAAACATGAAAATTATTTGATATAATTTGTTGGCAATGGTTAAGATGAGTCTCAAAATAAAAATACTTAGTACATCCTAGACTACACTCCCGTTATAATAATGCAGCCTACTCGTTATCTAGCCACAATTTGCCACACAGATTTTTATTATAAAAAACAAAAAAAAAAAATTTGTAATTTTTGTAGTTTTCTCTGCTGTATGTATAGTTAGAGTGACCTATAACAGTGTAATTTCTTATTCTGGGGTTGCACTCAAGTATGGTTGAATTGAAACTCATCTCAGATGGTTTGGAAGAGATCCTTGAGAGAAGAATGGGGAGTGGATGAACCAGTCCACATTTCATGAGCAAGCTGTTTGTGGAGGTTTTCAGTGAGATGATAAGAATCCCAAAAGACATGTTCGTTTGGATTCCTACAAACTTCAAACTCCTTCACTCCTCTTCTTCCTCCGCAGCTGAACACTCCTCGAAATCTCCCTGTCCCACAGCATGCCTCTTTCCCTTCCTTCAACCCTACATTCATCATATTTCACACTTCAATCTTCATATATTATACACAAACACAACATAACAATCTATCATTTCTACCATATTTCAATGGATTCTCCATTCTCTGTCTCAGGCTGCTGCTGAAGTCATAGAGTGTATATTTGAACCCCTTTAGCTGTTTCTCCAAGTCTCCAAGAAGTTTCATCAATCTCAGGTTGTGTACATTTGCATATTCCTCCAACTCTTCCAAACACCTCCCATCTTCATCTCCTCTGGCTACTCTCAGCCCTGGACTGCACCCCATCGGCGGCAAGTTCATGAACCCGAATTTCCTACCGCCGCTGTCGTATACTTGCTGTCCAAACCAACGTCATTTCTAATGTCAAAACTGTCAATATAAAAACACTGGACTTTACTGTATGTTTGAAAGCAAATTTCAAGATGGCAAAGCTTACTTTGATAGAAGTTGTTAAGTTACCAATCACCAACTCAACATATTGAGATTTTGAGTGGGATTTGAGAAAAGGGGAATTTGTTAAGAAGAGGCTCATGTAATCGTTGGTACCAATACCGAACAAATACACAGCTTTTGACAGTTCCAACCCACTTTCAGCTTTCCCCAACTTTCGTTTAAGCCAAGTTTCCACTTCCTTCTGAAAGTACTTAATCTGTGCTTTCAGCTCGATCACCTGAAAAATGTTAAACAACGTTCTTCACTCCAAATTCACCTCCTTAACTTCAATCCAAAAACCCATGAAAAATGTTCGACTGTGTCTTCAGATTATGTTGTACAATTTTGAGTTTCAAGAAAATGGGTGGAAGATTTTATATACCTTAAGCTCATTTCTTAAGTAATGAATAACCAAATTCTTTCTTCTCTGTTAAACTATGCGTTTACTTACGTTTAGTCATGAGTCAGTTTTGAAAGTTTTTGGATCAAAGTAATAATTTTTTGGACAGTACAGACGGCAGAGTTGATGATGATTTGCTTTGCTTTTTAATATGGAAAGGGGGGGTAAGTTGTTCTTACCGACCCATGAAAAGTCTCAGATAAAACACCTGCTCCAGCCGAAGCAAAGTTCACTCCATTATGATATTGACGAAAACCGGGTTGAAGAAAAGGTGGGATCAATGGCAGCTTGGCGAATTCAGCTAAAAGATAGAGAAACAAAAGTCATGAAAAGTTTAGCCTTGTCCCCATATGTACAGAGAGAAAAACATAAATCTTCATGGAAAACAATTAGTTTAGCAGAGAGAATACAAACAGAAGACAAGAAAACAGAGATGGGTTTGGACAGGAAGAAAATGACATGAACTAAATATTATGGGAAATCTTACCAATAAAGTCAGACACCAAACGACCGTCGGAAAATCTTCCAGTGGGGAATCGGAAGTGGGTTTTGCCGTAGGGCCAGAAGTTAGCTTGGTCGAGAGTTGTGGTGTTGATGTAATTATTGTTGCCAGCATCCAAGAAAGAGTCTCCAAAGATGAAGAAAGCAGCATGATTTTCAGGCAAAGGATGGGATTCAACTTCAACGAAGCAACCTATGGAACTGAAGGTGAAGAAGAAGATCACAAACAACACAAGCAGTTGGCCATGGCAAGTGTTTTGTGTTGCCATTAATAACCTCTTTTCCTGAAGATCACAACTAAGCTTAGTTCCTTAAAAGTAGTGTTTTTTTTCTCTCTCTCTCTAAAACCAAGAAAACGATGGATTTCCTATTGGAGTAATGCAAATGCCAAAGTGGGACTAGTGAGTTCCATTGGAGAGTTCTGATGTGATGTTTTGATCAGTAAACAAAGGGAGGGAACATGGAGTGTACGTCAAACTGAATGTGTCCAAGGAAAAGCTACGGCTGGTTTTGAATAGAGAAATGATTGGAACTTGGAAGGTAAAGGCTCAATAATTTTGATGTGTCTGGTTGAATTATTCAGGTTTGTCAAAGAGTTTATGATATAACAAATCCAATCAGTTGGCACGATCTCAAAGATTAGATAAACAATTTATCCAACCGTGGAGCCAGCTAAGTTCCTAAATTTATTTGTTTAAAGTTGGATATCTTTTCCATTAGTTAGACAGAAACAGAACACATTTTACATTGTCTATATTTAAGTTGTTTTCAATGAAAAGTCAATGAAAACAACTTTAAATTTTTAACTATCTAAATAAAGAGGCCAACCCAGTCTCCTAAACAACACTTGACAATAATCAATCATATTGTTCAGTAAGGTGTGAACAAAATGAAAAGTGTCAAAAGTTAAAAAATAGTGCAAAAGAAACACGTTTGAGTTATTAAACTACTTTAACGACTAAAAAAGTTGTTAGCTTGTATTCCCTGTTTCAGGGAAACCACTTTTCCCCTTCACAAAAATTCATCTTTTACATTGTTAAATTTTTATTAAGAAGAGATGATGAACTTTGACAAATAGCTATCTATAAAGATTATAGGGCGACAAAGAGCCCCACATGGCTCAGGAGAAGCTACTAAAAAAAAAATGTGTTTTTGGGCATTTAAGTTTGGGTGGGTTTGGCCACACTCAACTATGGTTATGTTTGGGGGTTGGTGGGGCATTCACCAGTGCCCAGCTCTCCTCTTTTCTATCTGTTTTTTTGGCTATCATGGTAGACTACTCTTCGTGGGTTGTGTTGGATTGTGTTGAAGCAATTTTTAAACCCTATCTAATGGTTCAGGTTGAAAATTTTTTTAACCAAAACAATCCTTATTAAATAATAAGTACAACCCAACCAAACTGTGAAAAGATCAAATTGTTCATATTCAAACAACGGAAGAGATAATTGATTCAAAAACTCCTTTCTCAAGCTCAAAATGGTTTTTGCCTAGATTTTTTAAATTTAAGATTTTTATCTCTTGCTCATTTTTATGCAATTTTACAAAATTACCCTCACTTTCTTTTTCTCTCTTCCTTCATTTGATGCGTTTTCCTTTTTTTCTCTATCTTCTTCTTCTTCTTCTTCTTCTTCTTCTTCTTCAACCAGCTCAGACGAGTTCATCTTATGCATTTTTTTTCTTCCTTTCTTTTCCTTCTTCTCCGACGAGTCTACACCGCAATCGACTTCTTCTTCTCTCTCCTTTATGTCAGTTTGTGATGTAGAACAAGATCGAGCATCAGAGAGTGAGAGAGCAAGGGTGCAAGCAAGAGAGGAAACCGAAAGAAAGAGGAGGTTCAGAGAGCAAAGAGTGAAGAACAAGAGAAAGGCTAATCTGCATGTGTGAAGTTCTATTTTGGTAAATTCGTCTGAATGTGACGTGAGCAAAGGGTCAAAAACCTCAAATTCAAAAGGTAAGGCAATGTTCATTCTTCCCCCATATTTGGGTCATCCATCCGCCGAACCCAACAACTTAATATATCGACCGACCTTACCTTGTTCCATGACTCCCAAAAAAAAAAAAATGGTATTTTTAAAAGTTGAATATGACATACTCAACTTTATCGACAAACAATCGAACTTAAATTAAGATGATCAACCATTCCCGTCTTTGATATCTATCCACAAAGCTAAACCCAACTTTGAGTTTATATGACATATTTGACTGTGGTTGAATCCCATGCAAGGTTATAATAAACTAAGCTTCAAAATAATAAAAAAAAGAAAACAGTCTTGGGATAAAGTCTACAAGATTAGAGATTAAAAAATTACTACAGTAGTTTCAGTTCAATGCTTTTAGCTCTAAAACCATAGCATGTGGGCTGGCACCTCTAGGAACATCATAAATGGCCTGTGCTTAGCCTGTTCTATTTAATATATTATTATATTATGGAGTATAGACCGAAACTCTAACCCGGTCAAATCAAATACTTTAATGAATGAACCCGACACATTTGGAATATTAGTGCAACAAAAATGGTCAAACTATGTTCATATTCTTCCTAAAAAGATCGGCATGGAAAAGAGAAATTTGCGGTACATTAATTCATACAGATCAAAAACCAGCCATGATGTGAAAAAAACATCGACAGCAACCAAGTTTTATGGTACATCAATACAGATAACATATTGTTGATACAGACTTAACACGAAAGGCTATTGCCGATTCAAGGTTTTCCAGGTATTGCTACGTGAATAAACTTGATTATCCTAGCCCATTAGCTACAGCATAAACATGTCCTTAATTGCCTCGGTTCGTGACTGTTTGAACTTCGTCACAATCACCGATGGCATCTACTTCCTGCACATAGCAGAACCATCAAACCAACAGAATTTCAGACAACATAAATGAACTGGGAAGGAGAGATTGAAGGATCGAAATGATTAACATGTAGAGCTTTATTTACATAGACCAGCCGGCAAAGGAAAACTTTGCTTAAAACACTCCTCCAACCACAGCAGGGAGGTCATCAAAACTCCAAAGGTCCAATGAGTTTCCACCATCTTGAGTCGCATCCCCACCAAGGAAGGCATCCATTGAATTATCCCAGTTCCCATCCAGGTACGGCATCTGAAAAACCTTCATCTGAGACTCGAAGGCAGAAAGCTCCTCTGACAGTGTCTTGGCACCTCCGTCTTCAGCAGTTATGGCATCCCCTGAACTACACTTTGGTTTCTTCATTGGATGCATGTCCTCTGTAAATTGAGAGTCAGTAGCTGAGAAGACAGAAGAGATTTCAGGAGTCTTGACGCCTTGATCTCCCCATCCAAAATCCGAGTTACTTCCCTCGTCTGAGTTAAAATAGAGGAGCATATCGTCAGATGAAGCACTATCCATACTAGCAGGGAATGATCCCATGTATCCAAGTTGGTCAGTAGGAGGTTTTACTTCCAGAAAATCAGTGGTTCTGTAGTAGTTCTGATCTGGATGTTGGTTTGCTTTCAGGTTTGCGTTCGCCTTGATATGTTGTTTCACTTTCTCTGAGTATTTCCGCTTCTGGGTATTAGGCAAAGGTTCATCAGGGAAATTCACCTTGGCTTTCTTGCCTCGAATTCTCCGCGCCTCTGCATCATATGCTCTTGCAGCTTCTTCTGCAGTGTTGAAAGTACCAAGCCATACACGGGCCCCTTTCCTTGGGTCTCGGATCTCAGCAGCCCACTTACCCCATGGACGCTGCCTTATTCCCCTATATTGATTCTTCCTCTTAGTATTTGCGGATTTCTCAGCCTGCCCATTGAACTCCGCAGATTTTGTAGCACTCGATCCTTTAATAGTTAAATCATAAATGACAATGAAATCAATACCAAGTAGAAGCCTAAATATTTTGATCAGATAAAGATACAAAGACTACTTGTGGTTAATTATGCATTATTAGGACACCATGCTATACAAACTGGGAATATATCTAACAACCAAAAAAAACAAAGCCAAAATAAAAGAACGAAGCTACTTCAAAAAAATTAATACAGAGAAAATCAGAAAGAAAAAACCTCCAAACAATTTTTACTTTCCAAAAGAAGGATTAAAGCTGCAAAAGGCAAATGCAGAATATGGTTCGAAATTGATTAAAAGAGGATTGATCAAAATAAGAAACATAAATTGAAAAACTTCGCACTTGTTATAATCGGATCGCTCAGGACACCCGATCCCGTGAAGGAAATTACAAAAAAATTAGCGTTTATACAAAGCAGAAAACAAGTTCAATTATTGCAAAGATAATCGAAAAAAGAAAACACAATAATCACTCAAAGATTACAAAAACTCGTGGTCGGTCCTGATTTCTTCTTATGAAGTGAACAATCATTAAAAAGAAAAGAAAAAAGTATCTACCGCATCAAAGAATAAGTAAGCGAGAAAATTAGTCATGAAATGTACTCAACATTCAACATGATTGTCCTCAAATTTCAAAGACAAGAACGACCACGAAAGAAATTGTTTAAAAATAAAAAATAAAAAAAAAAGTAAATATGGCATTACCGCAAGTGGAAGAGCAGGCGGAGTTAGGAGCAGAGAAAAGGAAGGGTTTAATATCCGAGAAGTCATCTTCATCTTGATCAACGTCAGACTCATCCTTGAAATCCTGGAAATCAGCCTCAAAATCATCGACATCGAAGATCCGGGACCTGAGGGACCTGGGGGACGAATGTTTCACTGATTTAGGTTTCTTCAAATTCGGCCAAAGGTGATCGGCGGTGACCCGGTTAGAGCGGGACGGTGGAATAAAATCAGAAATGATAGCACCTCCACACATGGTTCTTCCTCAGATTGAACACAAAAAGAAACTGGAAAATGAATGTGAGAGAACTGGAAACGATGCTTCAGATAGAATAATAATAATAAAGGGGTTTGTTTTGCAAGATTTTTGGGATTGTGAGTGATAAATTCAAGACGAACAAACAAAAATGGAACTAAGTAGAGTAGAGTGGAAAGGAAATACCGCCATACCCTCACTACACACCATCAATTACAAAACCTCCTCCTCTAATTATTACGTTCTTACAACTTTCCTTTTTCTTTTTGTTTGTTGTTTTCCAATTTTTTGGAAGATTGCTTTTTTTTTTTTTTTTTTTTCTTTTTGACATCTGCCCAAAACTTTTAACATATTCATATCATCAAACCCTTAATTTAATTTATATTTGATAAAAATGTCAAATAAAATGTGGATTTCGAATAAATATTTTAGAAAATTATAAAAACACAAAAAATTTAATTTATGTTTCAGGAATTTTTCACGTCGATGTTAAACTCATAGGAACATGAAAACTTAATATTTTGTTTTGTTTTCAATTCTAAACAGTACTATAATTTTTTTTCCACACCAACCCATTATTTATTTAATTTATTTATTTTTTAATTTGACAAATAAGTGTATATTTGAAAAAAAAATGTTGTAGAAGGATGAAAAATTGGGATGGGAAGGGAAAGAGGACAGGTGTGGAACACCCAGAATGCATGCTGAAAAGGTGGGATGAAACAAAGGCAATGGCAATGGGTGTAAATAATGAGGAAAAACCCCATTTTGGTGCCATCTTTTTGGCCTTTTGGACTAACCTTTAACTCGGGACTTAAAGCTACTCATGAATTTTTGGGTGATGCACATCACAAACTAACTACTTTATCTTCTTCTGCCTTTTCTCTTCTCATTTTTATATATATATTTTTTAAACACAAAGGAGCAAAAGAAACTATAGAACAAAATCACATTATATAAGTAATGAAAACCATTTCAGGTTAAATAAAAAATAGAGTATCAAAAATTCTTTGCTATGTCTTTTGCTTCTTCAACCAAAAAAAAAAACAAAGAAACTTAAAGTTAGATCTAATCTATGCCCATTTATCATATTGATCACCTCTAAATAATCTGAATTGACCTATATGGGTTGCAAATTGTGTGTCAGCGCCTCAACGAACCCCTTATAAGGAGCCTGAGCTTCAAGAATTTTGATCTCTTTGCAACAGGAAATGTGATGCATTCCAACAAGACAAACTCATCCCAAATGATCGCAGATCACCCAACCAAGACTTCCAACATCAGAGTTAGGGTTCCAAACGGCATCCAAATTTAGCTTCCATGTGTGTCTTGGAGGAGAGAGCCACTTAATTGGTTCAAAAGGAGGGTAAGAACCTAGGACCCCACAACCTCTTTTCACCTACATTTGCTTCATTATTTATAGGCTCATGCAAGTGTTTGTCAATGCATCGTCCAATGGAATCAAAATCAGTCGTTTGTCTCTCAAACAACAATTTGTTTCTTGCCTCCCAAATTTGTCGAGCAACAATAACAGTTGTGTCTATCTCCTGCACTGAACATCTCTCAAGGAGCCAATACCAATGGTCTTGATTACTCCACGTCGTCCTAACATCATAGAGAAAATCAACATTAGTTTTAAGAAAAATAGGCATTTCCATATTAGATGGACAGAAGATTCCAAGTGCTTCCTGCAAAACAAACACCAATGATCATATGGATTCCTTTTTTATTAAGATTCTCCCTAGTGGGTATAAGATCATGAAGAATTTTCCAACAACAAATTTTGGCCTTTGGAGGGGCCAGAGCCTTCCAAATGGATTTCCATATGTGATTGGAAGATATTCCATTGAACGAGCTAGGGTCAGATAATTTAGAGAGGCATAATGCAAAAAAATATGTACTTTTAACCGTAAAGACTCCCCTTCTGTCAAGACCCCAAATGATTTCATCTTCATTCATGCGACGTGGCAACTGAATTTGGAGCATTGCCTTAGCATTGTCATGGAGAAAGTTAGCATGTATCACCTCCTAATTCCACCTCTCATCTAAAGAAATAAGATACACCACATTTCGCCCCTACAAGTTGTTGGGGACAAGGATTGGTCGTTTGTTTACCTCCCTAGGGATCCATTTGTCACTCGAGATTTGGATTGTCTTACCATCCCCCACACGCCACCTAAACCCTTCCTCAAAAAGTTGTCTTCCCCACAGGACACTCCTCCAACCATGTGACGGATTATTTCCAATACCTACACTTAGAAAATTTCTAGTTTTGAAGTACTTACTTCAGAGAACCTGTAAACGTAACAATAATGAACTTAAGTCACGTTTGCTCACTAGTAAACATCATAATCAATGGTAATATGAATTGTGGGTCCAATTAAATATATTTTTTTGTGCTTAATAACATTCAATAATCATAATGAACATTGGGCGCCACAATGAAAACCATGATCTCGGTTTGTAATTTGATTGCGGATGAGAGGGTATTCAAACCGATTACTATTGATAATCACGTGAGACTCATTTCTCTTTTTGTGTGAAGCTTTGAGGATTTTCTAGATTGTGTCCTCACACGTCATCAATAATTATTTATACATTGTTTTTGTTGCACTTAAAATTAGTATTGGCAGTTGTATATAAATGGTCATATACCATATCGAACGATAATATCGATTATGGATACGGATAATACTAATAGAAGCGATAACAATACACTTTCTATTGTTGTTTTTCTATTCGTTAGTCTCTCTCTCTTTTTCTCTCTATTTATCTCTCTATCTCTCTCTTACTTTCTTTTCTGTTGTTAAATACATGTCTTCCTTTACAATAAACACAAGATATAGAAGAATATGGACATCTTTTACAAAAATGATTTTCGCAATAGTCAAAACAAAAGGTATAAAAAAATTTGTAATTAAGAGTGAGGGCAATTTTTATTACGAACTAAGGATGATGCGGAAGCGAGTAAATTAAACCAACTAAAACTTAGAATAACCTCACTAGTCTGAACTTCAATGCTTAAAACCCCAAGTCAAATTCATCAGCCAAACATGAAGTACTAAACCACTATTTGAAAAAACAAATAAAAATAACAACTAAAACTATCAAAGGTTCAACATAAGCTTAAATTCCTAAGATCATAAATGAACTCCTTGTGTTATGTAAAAACACTAATCTTTCAATCAGTGTCAGAATCAGAACTACCACTTGCATTTTCATTTGAAAAACAAAGATTGAGTACAAAAATACTCAAGAAACAATTTCCACACCAAGTTAATAATACATTTTCTTCAAAGCAGAACATATTGAATTATAAAAGTTCAATTAGCAAAACATTTGTTTTTTTTCTCTTTTTTATCCAATGGTGGACAAAAGTCAAATTTCCATTAAAGTACTCTTTCAATTTTATTCCATCATAGACCTTCAATACTTTCAAATACAGAATTAGAAAAGATGCATAGTTGAAGTAGCTCAGTAGAGATGATTATCCATTGGTAACACCAGTCATTCATTAAGTCAAAGCTGTTGTTTTACAATCAATAAGAACAACAGTCAAGTAAGCTTCATCCCCATCATTTACCGTCAATTTCAAATTTGGCTACATCAAAATATCATACAATCCCCAATACATCAAAATACTATTAGCGTTGAATCAGACTCTAGAGCTCGGAATTTTTTGGGATTAAAACAGAGAGACTTCAGTTTGAAATATTGAAATTGAAACAGAATTTGAAGAAATCAATCCCGATAGACAGTACGTTCATTGAAGCTGAGAATTGACAATTATGGCTACCACCCCACTTAGCTCAAATTCCGATCCACACCTACAAATTTCATATAAAACTCTCTTATCAATTTTGGCTCTTTTCAAATATAATATAATACAGTAAAAATAACCAAAATATAAATAAATATGGTAAAATTTAAATACCTAACTTTAATAAATTTGCGATAAGACTGATGAGGAGTTATAATAAACCTGCAGGTAACATGGACGCAACCTTCAGTCTTCTCAACATAAATTTTGCAATTAGGGCATCTCTTCCATTTGCTTTTTATCCGCCAGTTTCATCCTCATCACGTCGTCTCTGTCTACACTTCCTCCTGCCTCCTTCCGCAGTTTCTCAAATTCTCCGCATTCCATTTCCCCATGCCATCCCACTTTACACTGAGCGCAGAACATTCTCCAACAACTCGGACACTCCACCGACTCCTCATCCCCCTCATCGATCATCGGCGCCCACCAGTCTTTGAAAGGACACTTCAATCTCTTCCACTTCAGAATCATCGCTTCAAACAGAGCATCCCCCCAACGCTCCAACAACTCTTTCGGAACCAAACCTCCGCACATTTCCGGCTCCGGGCACTTCGCCGCAATTGTCTCCTCAAGCTTTGCGGCGATGTGCCTTGAGATGCAATCGGTGCAGAAGGTATGGGAACAAATTCTGTTTGTGAACATTTCGGAGGCGGATTTCGCATCCATACAGATTGCGCGAAGGCTTTTAGAAGGAGAAGTGGATGATAAGGAGGAAGCGTTGCTTCCTGGATTTGTAACTCTTCTGCGAACTTTTCATCGGATAAATGGTGGAGGAAGAGGGAAGAGGCAGTTTGTGAATGTAGTGACGCCATTAGTTAGACAGACTTTTGGACTGCAGAAACTGAATTAACAAAATGAGGGAACCATTACCGATGCAGAGATAAATAGAATTACGAAGGCCAACACGACTGACTGTTCGGTTCTTGTGGATAAATTTATTCTTATTTCTTCCTCACCATTTAAATCTCTCCAACTAAAACAAATCCCAACTTCCTTTCCATTAGTACGGCCCAAATATACGAAAAAAAAAAGAAAAAGAAGAAATTTAAAAAATATATATATATATTTACAAGCATAATTTCAATTTGTCACCGATCATGATAAACAGGTACTATTATTTGTAAATGTCTGTAATATTGGGATTTCTTAAATACGGTTGTAGATACGTCTTTTCTTAATTCATTGCATTTCCAAACTGTTGTATTTTGATTTGGTAGATGGTTTGGTGATGTAAATCTTGTCAAAACCTTAATGCTGCAGACAAAATTTCAAATCTGACCTTCCATGCAATTTATTTTTTAAAAGAAAGATAATAATAAAAAAAAAATACTTATTTTGTTATATGTAGGGGGAGAAAAGAAAGTATGTAACCAACTAAATTTGGATTGATTTAAGTTTATATATATATATAATGCACTTTTGGTCAGGGGTGGGTCCAAGGGGCGCACCCCAACTTCTGCCCAGTCCAGGTGCTTGTCCATTTTGGAAACATAACCCAACTAAACTTAAAACCTAAATCATACCACTAATTGAATGAGATTAAAATTAGAATAATAAAAGAGCTAGATTTATATATATGTATGTATATGTGTATATATTCCTATCCATTACGATTTTCCGTATGTATTAGTAAAAAAAAAAGACCTATTTGTCTATTTGGTTAAAAAACAGTAAGTTAAGACATTTTTGAAATATAAGCTCAATGTTAGATAATTTAGGTACTTAGCCTTTTTAAAATACTTTTGATTTTATATTTTTTAATTAAAGTTGAGATGCACATGCACTGTTCAATCTGTTTGAATTATATTTATCAATTGGATCAATTTTGTAAACCATAAACTTATTAATAGTCAGTTCGATTCGATCCGATCAACACGATTCAATTTAATGGTTGGCTTTCTCGTTCATAGGTTTTTATTTTAAAATTCTTATTTTTTTGGAAAAAAATTGACATAGGCAGCAACAGGGCATCGACCTTATAACGTAAATATTGGATGAAGTGATTAAAACTTCAATTTCCAGAATTACAGAAATGGAAATGAAGGGAAGTAATGGGTTAATCAGTTGTATAAGTTTAGAAATGCATGTGAAGTAGTGATTATTGATCTACTTTTCTTGGAACTATCATATACAAAAAATGGTAAATTAGATTATCTTCATTAAAATACATCAGTCATGGCTTAGCTACAAGAATAGAAGTATTTTACAGCACCCTACTAAAGTTAACTGCCATGCTGCTGCTAACTTTACTACTAAACTATTACCTAGACCTAAAGAGAGGTCAAAAAAAGAACCTATTATGAAGTCCTCTTTGTGTGCTCTAGTCTCTTTACTTCTCTTCTCCACTTCAAAGTTTTCATCCTTTAATCCTTCACCTAATGGTTTAGCAGCACACCACCTCAAACAAAACTCATCTACGAGCCGATGGGAACGAATAATTTCTCGTGTAGGATAAGAATAGGCAAAAAAAGAGAAAGAAAAACAATGCAGCCAAAACCTCGAGATGGGGAGGCCAAAACTGAATCAAGGTATCCGTGGATTCATTATTCCTTGTGGAGACCCGTTTGCTACTCTGTGTGGTTTCTTCTTGTAAGTTGTAATGCTACAATGTGGACAAACATACTCTAGCCCATCTGTTTTGGCATAATCCTGCAAAGTAAAGAAGCAAATAATTCAAACCATCACAGACAAAAGGTTAACCAGATTGCATACCCTTTCACTTTCATGTTTCACTAACACAAGATTCTCCTTGAATTTATCTTGTGGTGGTCCAAAATTATACCTTAAATGCTCCTAGACCCTGCCTTCGATCGCACCCAAAATGGGCCCATTCACCACAAATACCACAGTTCACCCAATCCCCTGCTGCACTACTGTTGAACAGTTGCAAATCCAACAGTAAGAAAGTGATCTTAATACAACTGCGAGTGAACAGAACCAGTAGAACAAATTTACAAACCTGTGGCACAGAAGACAGCATTCTCCATCTACATCATCGTGAGCCAATTCATATTCTAGAAGGTAAGTCTCATAATGTCTTTTCAGTGTATTTCCAACACCCTGTGAGAACATATAGGATCAACTTCTTCCAATATATGAAATTAGTAAAATTGAAACAAGTTTCATCTACCGACAGATTTCTGTAGCTTAAGCAGAGAAGAAATAGGATCATAAGGGTCACAAATCTATGAGGAAAGGCGTGCTGTACATACAGTCATTCTATTGGTCATTGTGTAATTGTGCATCTTAGAGAAGATCTGCCCCTTCCAGTTGATACCATTGCCGACATGAAAGCCTCCTCGGGTGACCACCTATGAAGCAGAGCAACACTTTCAATATGGGTCTTTGAAGTTAAAATACCAAAAAAGAGGAATCAATATTCTATCCAGAAATTCAATAATAACCATACCTCCTTATACAAGTTATAGAGGTCAAGACGCTTCCCGTTGAGTATGGCATCTGGAAACTCCTCAAGTCCACCTTGAGGAATAAGTCGTGAATGTCCTCTAAGCAGTAAAAACTCCATAACATCTTTCAAGAACTCTTCCTGCAATCGTAGCACAAAAGGAAGATTAATAATAGCACAATGAAAGCCACATCAATTCAGAAGAAAAACTTCCGAAATGAATGTACACGAGCATAAATAGCATGAAGTTGATATCTCTTCCTCCTAAGAAAAGCCACTTCTATTCCATTTCAGAAGCCTATGCAAGTAGGCAAAAATCAAAGACACTTTTTAGCCTTGGATTTCCATATTGACTTGATGGACTGCCAATCTTACAGTTCCAAAATGGATTACCAATAACCAGTTCTCCACCTCCTATAGTGTATCTCCATATTGTACTCTTTGGATTATTTCATTCATTTATCCACACACACACACACAAAAAAAAAAAAAAAACCAGATGTCCACCGACCTCTTAAGTTTAAACCTTAATGATCATGATATCTTACCTCTGAGCAATCATGAATTGGGTTTCTTCCACAACCATGCTTCTTTAGAGGCAGTGGGTTCAAGGAAATAATCTGCTTAGACTGAGATGAGCTTGAAAAAGATTTTCTGTGTGTTGCAGAAGTTGATCCTACAGTTACATGCTTTGACGGGGTAACAACAGGTAAACTACCCTTGGATAGGCCTCCGTTATTCCCATCTACTTCAGTCAATCCAGAGAAAGGCATCATTTTATTCCTATTCATACGTGGAACAGGCCTCATGGAGGCTACTTTTAATCTTTTCCTCGTTGGGAGTATGGGTGCCTTGAACCCATTCATTGGTGCAGGCTCCTCTCCACCTATTCTTCTAATGGAAGGAATCTTTGCATATGCAGGACTGTCATGTGAAAGAGTGCTTCTTATTCCTTGGCTTGGTTCTACTCTCTTTCTACTAGGAGTAGGTGGCTTAAACCAGCTGGGTAATACACTTACAAGCAACTGCTCTGAATGTTTATCATTCTCATCCCCTGAACAAAAGAAGAGCAATCGCTCGGCATCTTCTTTCTCAAAAGAAGCAACAGGTAAACCTTGAACTCCCCCAATACCGAGTGCAACTAAACTCCGATATGACATATCAGGTGCAAGTTGCCTCAAGACCTGAAACAGCATCCATGGTAAACAAATTAATATTGATATATGAAAGATGAAATGACTTCAGATTATTCAACCAAGTTGAAATATTTTGATAAATTGAACCTCAACCATAGATAATATGAATCACCCAAGTTCATTGCTTTTAAGAAAGAATAGATCAATGTGCAGTTTACTCTAGAGTGCTTAATTTAAGTGGGGAGTTTTGGGGGGGGGGGGGGGGGGGGGGGGG
This sequence comes from Citrullus mucosospermus, assembly GCA_030954485.1. NCBI lineage: Eukaryota > Viridiplantae > Streptophyta > Magnoliopsida > Cucurbitales > Cucurbitaceae > Citrullus > Citrullus mucosospermus. The sequence goes on along the minus strand of CM062061.1, from coordinate 28,786,939 downwards.
TGTGGACCTGTGATGCCCAAGCGGGAACCTTCATAGAAACCTCAAATACTGTTGCCCCACAGGCAACTGAAGCAGATTTTCGAGGCTCGTGCATGTGAGGTTTGTTGCCCTCACAGTCGTGCATGGCATGAACTAACTGGTTATTTTCAATAATCTCATGCTTTATATGTTTCTCCAAGAGCTGAAAAAGTTAGTACCAACCAGGAATTAGACTCCCTTATTCAAAAAAATTAATAAAAACAAACAGGTCAAGTAGTTCAAATTAGAAACAAACCTGATCATCAAAACAAGTATGAGCGCTACCAGACACCAATATTGAGATGTGGGCTGAACTACAAGTCACCATATCACACCGCATTGTCACAACTCCACGAGAAAAGGATCCTGCTTGAAGAGGTGGTGGAGGAGCACTGAACCATATTTTTAAAGTCATTAATAGCATATACAATTGACGCGCACTGAACTGAAGATTTAATTCCTACCAAGAAGGCAGAGCCTAGATATATGACACTGAGATTTAACAAAAAGAATTGGTGTACCAAATGTGACACAAAAATATTCCCAAAATATTTCAACATAAGTTCTTTCCAAGAAGAAGCTTGCCTGAACTTTCCCTGAAGTTTACTCCCACGTATCTGTATCACCAACAAAAACCAAAAAACTCAGGACAGTTAATAAGGGAATGCCCCAAAAACAGTTTAAGTTACAACAATTCATAGAGATCTTTTCCGTTCAATCATTCGGAAAATGATAATGAATAATAATAAACAATGCCCTTGACCGACTTTTACAAGCCAGAAAACAAGAAAAAATTTGAATGACACTTACTTCAATGTTCAAAAGCGCATTAAGGCCATCCTCCAATGATCTCAATAAGCAGGCATCCTAGAAAGCATGAAAATTATAAGACCACATAAAATAACATATAATTGAAAAGGTACTCATTCTGCACACCTATATGCAGGTATACCAATGGTACATGAATATGCAACAAATGTCTGGAAACTGCTTACCGGCGTGCAAGGCACTCCACAGATAAGAAATCTCACGGTCACATTATTGTCATGAATACTTATGGCTGGGAGGGTTTCTAAAGAACCATCTTCATCTTCACCTTCACCTGCATCTACCTGGGGGGGTTCTACGTTAATCTTTAGGGGTTCCCCAACAAGCTGTGGCTCTAGATCACTCATAATACTGTCATCAGCAATCCCAGGCAGACCATAATTGCTCCCCATACAATAAAGCCTAAAAGCAGCACGTGCAAGCTGAAAAGCATCCCATGTATGAGTAGATGAACTGCAGTCCACAAGTGAAATAAAACATAAAAATCAAACATTTATCACCCTCCACAGATACACAAGCACAAAAGTTTAGAGTAAACATATGCAAAACATAAGTGCCCTCCAAAAGAAGGGAGGGCCTACCAGTGTCACCAACAAGTTAGTTGGTTTGTGTTTTGTACAAGAATGACATGTAGATAGCTAGAAATTAGATGCATAGCAAAAGATGACTGTAGTTTTGTTTTTCATGGGAATTTTCCATGAGAAACTCAACCCATTTTATATGATAACTCTGTCTTCATGTTGATTTTTATGATTATATTCACCATATGTCATGCACTTCACTTCTTTAAAGTCCTCACCCTTTTGTTGCTCCTTGCACTTAAGCCCTAAAAACGCTATTGCTCTTTAATTTGCTTCACACTTTTAAAACACACTACTCAGAACAACTTCCATAGTAGGGTGAGCTCATATAAGAAGCACAAAGTACATATATGGAAAATCACAAGGTAACTTTGATTCTACTCTAATTGTCAAGATAAGTATTTACTTGAATCCATGAAGAAGGGTAAATAGACACCTATAACCACACAATTCTAGTCTGCCTAATAGCAAGTAATGCAAAGCCTTAAAGTATGCAATGTACCTCTGCACCACTGAAAGCAATGCATTACGAAAATGAGCTGCAGCATAACATGAAAATGTGCTGTTCCAATATATGAGATAAGGAATTCCCTGCACAATGATGAATCTGTTTCAATAAACATTCTTGGATAAAAAAAAGATATCACAAGAATGTTAGACAGGCAGGCTGCCACCCTTGTTCATATCAACATCATAATTTGATCGAAGTGGTGGTCTAAGAACCTCATAGAAGTCACCTTAGAATGAAGAGCCTCCGCTATTCTGCCTCCATTAGGAATTTCTAAATACACCTGACCAAATAGATGAAATGAATTATCAAAACCAGAATCTATACTAACCAAACTCATTCCTCCAACCCCATCACAAAGGAGTAGCAGAAGAAAAGACGAGATGGTTATTTAAAGAGCAAATTCATCAATTATAGAAGGATGACAGAGCATACAATGGTTGGTAGTGCAGTATTGAATAGTCCACATAAATCTTCAAGAGACAAATCAACACCATTCCAAACCAAAGACCCAATTTCATCATTTCCGAGTTGTTCCCCTTGCAAGTAGATGAAGCTCGGTAGACATGATTCCACAATTCTACTAAATTCATCCTTGCTTGGATTTGCCAAAACTCGAACCTGCACATTCAGGCAGTTGAATATTTTGACAAAAAGCATCTTTAATTGAGTAGGAAAATTGCAGATAAATGGCAGCTAATGCAGATTTGCACCTCCAATCGTCCGGAAGAAACTAATTCCGGAAATGGATATCTCAACTTATCCTCAACAACTTCCTCCTCGCATTTTACTTTAGGTACACTTCCGCAGGTGACAGCAAGTAGGCTACAAGTTTGTCTAGCAGCTACTACGGAATGAAGCATCGTTTACGTGAAAAACCGGGAGAAAATTGCATTAAGCGGACTTCCTCAAGCAATGAGATCTTTCAAGTTGCTTGTGGAACCATTAGAACACAAACATTCGCTAAAACAGAGCCCCAATGCCCTGGAATCAGTTAAAAATCTCAGAGAGCACTACCCATATGCCATGACATAGAACTAAAGAATCTGGTTGAAACAATGCCATCATCCTAAAGCCCCTCAAGGGGACGGGCTTTAAGATCAAAATCACAGCCGTCCGGAACCTTTAATTCTTACCGGACCAACAATTAAACCCAAAAGTCACCCACTTCAGCAAAAAAATTCTGCAAAAGTGAATGCAGGACTAATTTAGAACTCAAACCCTATCCGTTAAGAATCTCCAACTATGACCAGCATGTACTGCAAGAGCAAAGCATATATTCAGCTGCTAGTTGAGCAAAAGCGCTTCAAGGATTCATAAAAGAAAGAAAAACCATCATAATCGAAGCTCCAAAGCAAAACCCATAAGAGAAAACCTCAAAATTAAACAAACCAGTCGGCAGCAGAAGGAGCGAGAGGAAATTCAGCGCCTCAGACAACAGAAACCGGAGAACCAACCAAGGGAATGGGAAAAATCAAGGAAATTTGAACACCCAGCACGATGAGATGACGAAAAATCGACGACAAGACAAGACAGAGTCCGTAACCCCTAAAAATCATACGAAAGGGGAAGAAATTTGGGCAGCGATAGAAGACTGGAGCCCGAAAAGTGAACCCTAGGGCCTTAAAATTCACATCAATAAAAAATCGCTGAAAAAAAAATAGAAATAAGAAATATTCTTACCTTTCTCCCTATCCACATTCCACGCAATAAACAAGAAAATCAAAAGCTCACACAGTCGCCAAAAATTAAATCAAATAATTAGTTCCTTTCTGATAAATAAATGGGTGTCAGATAAAAACATTCCCACATCTCGAAACCGGAAGTCAAACATATGAAAAGATTCAAAACACGTTAAACCCAACAAGAAAAGGGAAAGGTTTATATCACAGTCCTTCCCACAAAATGCGATTCCAATCCAATCAAGAAAACAACTCATGGCCTTCCAAATTTACTTCCCCTCGGCTGTTTATTCTTTGTCTTCTTTGAAATTTGTAAACAAAATCAGATACCAACACATCCCAAATCCAGAAATTTGCGTTAATTTGGTGCCCACAAAGCACGGATTTAACGAAAATTGTTCGTAAAAGATCTCAACCCTTGTCTTGTTCGTAATTTGGGTTTCTTTTTCTGTTGGCTTTTATTATCTTGGATTGGATTGATGAACAGAATCTTCAAGTTTCGTCAAGAAGCATAGCTGAAGCTTGTTCTTTTCTCCTCATACGGCCGCATCTGCACGAATGCAGAACCAGGAAGTGGAGTAAACTTGCACTGGCGAAGATCGCTCGGCTGAATTTTCAGTTAATTGTTTGGTTTATAGTGTATATATACAGAATCTCTACGTATCTTAGGTGATTTGGATGAAAACAAATGATTTGAATGTTGAATATGAGGAGGGTCCATCAATAATCAACATCAAAGAAATGAAAAATTGACCGGACTTAACAAGAAATTGGTGGATTTGTAGGATAAAGAAATGAGGATGGCGCCACATTCAACATTTTCTGTATACACTCTTCATCTTATATTGTTTTTCTTGAGCATCATGTGGGTGGAACTTTTAACTTCTTCATGTTTGAGATGTTTGTCATGAATATTTTTTTTCTTTGTTTTTAAAAAATGGAACAGTCTTTTTCCTTAATTTACTAAAATAAAAATAAAAAATTTTCAATTTACCTCCTCAAACACATAAACTAATAATCTTATCAATTTAAACCCTAAACTCATCAAATATGTTTAGTTTTAAAAAATTACACAGCATATATTTCAACAAAAATGAAAAACGAAAGGCAGCTAGCAAGTAATGCTTTGAAGAAAAAAAAATGGTCGGTATAAGCTATACCTCATTGGATAATTAAATAATAAAATAAAAAATTGATTAATATAAATGTTTTCAAATATAGCAAAATAAACGAAATTATTAATAAACAGTAAAATTTTTCTATATTCGTAAATAGCTTAATATTTTTCTTATTTATAATAATTTTTTTTTTAATTTTACTAACTTGTTACATCCAACTATAATGTTTAGTTAAGAGTGTATGTCTTCTACCAATTAAATTATGTTTATGTTGATTCATGAAAATTTGTTCGAAAAGATTATGTTTGGTAAGATATTGATTTGACTTTCTATATTTTAAAAACTTATGTTTTACTTTTTTTCTTTCAATTTCTATAATAGTTTTCTTTTTTTTTTTTTTCATTTTTACGAATACATTTAAACTTTAGCCAAAATTTTAAAATAAAAACTAACTTTTTAGAAAAACTAGTTTTTAGATTTTAGCTTGAATTTTAAAAACATTTTCAAAAAGTGGTTAAAGAAAACAATAAATACATGGATGAAAGTTAGGCCTAGGGAAAAATTTCAAAAGCATAAAATAAGAATAATGTTATTACAATGGACTCAAGTTATTCTCTCTTCTTTCTTTCTGTCTTTTTTATTATTTTTTTATTCGTTTTAATACAGATATGTCAAAAACTTATTACACATAAAATTGAAAATCAAGAACTTAATTGGGTCACATACTTAAAAACTTTTTAAAGTTAAAAAATCTATTGAAAGAAAAATTAAAAGTTGGAAAAACCTATTACACACTTTTTATAATTCGCGAACTAAATAACATAAACATGAAATCCCTTATATTTTAATTAGCAAAAATTAAAAATATATGAACATACTAATTGAAAAATTAACAAGGACAGGTAAGTTACAACATTTTGGGCAAAAGATTACCGCCCAATTATGTTAGGGTATATTTGACAAGTAACTAATATATAAAAATATTTAGTGCATAAAACACTAATTACAATTCATAAAGTTTAATAGTTGGATCTCCACGTCATTATAGTTAAGTAATTTTTGCTCAATTGAGTAATAGGAAATTTGTACAGATGACCCAAAAATTGGGCCCAAAATATCAAATGACCTAAATTTTCGAAAGAAAAAAAAATGGTCAAATGACACTTTGTTGATGTTAAGTTCAAATGAAATTACCAAAATGAACTTGCACACACGGAAAAACCCATCTCACTCTCTCTCTTGGTGACGATGCATATGGAAAAATCCATCTAGCTCTCGCTCTCAGTGATGATCAATTCTCTCTCTCTCTCTCTAAGGAATGGAACGAAGAAGGGTCGTCGATACAAGTCAGATCGAAGGAGGGTCATTGATTTTTGCTAGATCACCCTCAGTTAGGATGGACATCAGAACCATGAAACAGAAGTTGTCTTGATCGTCGAGCAAAAGGGTGGAAATTCATCGGAGAAAAAGAAGGAAATCGCATTGGAGCCAAAGAAAAAAAGGAAAAAAAAGAACAAATTTGTAATTTCAATCGTTGTGATCTGAGTAAAAGATCATTTGATATTTTTTTTCTTTCTAAAAACTAGATTATTTAGCATTTTGGGCCTCTAAAATAGGTTGGTTGTGCAAATTTTAGTTGAGTAATTTACATGATTACTACGAGAAAGGGAATTTTACCATTTCTACAATTTATTGTATGCTATATTTACAATCTAAACGAAGTAAAGCAGATGTAAAATTATACAAATTTGAACACAAAGTAAACCGCACTTTCCCTCTTTTCTCTTTCACTCTACCTACAGACTTCCATTTTTAGAGCTAACCCCATTTCTACAAACTGTAGCCATTCGCTCGAATTCCAAGCTCTCCTCTTCCACTTCCCGCACCGCCATTGATGGTTTCTAACTGCTTCTCCCAATTTTGCTGCAGTAGAAGACGATCCATCTTCAATTCGCCATCTGATCTGAAACTCCACCGAAAAAACAGGGAACAAGAATCAAAACCAAAAGAAAGCTTTACGATCCATGGATACGTTGAGAATGAATCCAGATCCGATTTAATTTCTACCTTCTATGAGACTTTTCACCAGGTAATTTCTCAATCTCTTGCTCAATACGAGGCTGTTCGTCATCGTATCCTTCGCAAATAATCTCTCCACCCTCATCTCTGTAGCAAATCACACCATTAGAACGGTCCTCGAAAACCTGCCAAAAATCAACTAGACTGTAAGACACGATGATCTGATCAAACAAATCTACACACACAAGGACTAACCAGGTTGTTCTTCACCGAAGATGTAATTTGGAGTGGGAGAGTTATGTTGACTGAAAACTTTATAGGTTTCAGCATAAAAATCGTGCTCTGAGGTTTTGTTTGAAGAGATGTAGCAGATTTTAGGGGAAGAAGAGGAGATCTGCAGTTTGTGACTGCCATTGGAGATGTTGAAAGAGTCTGGTCTTCGAGCTTTAAAAACCAAAGCGTCCTTCAATGGATTTCAAAGAAGAAAGCATTGAAATCTTGCAGATTATCAAATTTTGGGTCCCAATCAATTTGCTCATCTTCAGCCTTTTATTAATTTATTGTCAAATTGGCCATTGGATCTTTTTCATTCTCATGTGGGTAACTCAATTCTATTGGACATTCAATCAAATCTTTAACCTAATTATGGTTAGGAAAAAAAATATGATATCACCTAATTTACTCAAAATTTTCATTTGGCTTTTACTATAAAGCGTTTTTCTATTTTTTGTAATCCTATTTAAAAGAAAAAAAAAAAACAAAAATCATTTCTATTAGGGATAATTTTGGACTAAAAAGATAAAGCCTAAGCAAAAAAATAGACTGAACAGAGAGGTACATTATCAATCAAGATTAAAAGTAGGCGTGTGGCTTAGGCCAGCCACAAAGCTTGGCCTCGACCCAACCAACATCTCTTTTATCTAAGCTTGCTACGAATTAGAAAACTCATATCCTAGTCTTAGTAGGATTAAAATAAAACCTTAAATCAAATCTCTTATAGATAGACCATTGTGGCTCCATCAAGAGCATTCTTTCCTTGTATCTCTCCCTTCACAATTTTTTTTTTTTTTTTTTTAAGCAATGCCACTCCCCATATTGGAAAAAGAAAAAAATAAAAGTAAATAAATAAATACAATAGATTTTGAAACTCGCTGTCATATGTTGCTTCCGAGTATAAACTTCATCAAATTATTGGGGGATGGCCAACTACTTTTTAAGTCAATCTTTTGTCTTTTTTCATCTGGCAGTAGTTCAATGTATGTTCCACGTCACATCTGCACTGCTTCTTCCGGCTCTTAGGCCAATTACTTTTCTTTTTCTAAATATATGATATATCATATTTTATCTTTTAGCCTATTTTTTTATAAAAAATATTTTTAAACTCATATTAAATTACAAATTTGATCTTATAGTTTAGAGAAAGTAACCACAATATCAAGAGAAGGACAATATAAATAGCTCTATTTGATAACCAACAAAGTGTAAAAGTAATTAATTTTCAAAGTAAAGCTATGATCTTAGTGTATGTGCTTAGTTAATACTCTACATACTAACTTAGACATCAATATAGTAGGCTTGGCACTACACTATTGCGACTTGCGAGTAACTCTCACCGGAAGTGGGTCCGAAAACAAACAAAGAGAACATGCGAGTTTCCCACCTCAACAAAATTCATATTTATGAAATCCACGTTTATAAAAAATAAATAAATAAATAAATAAAAATAAAATAAAATAATCTTTACATATTCGTTTTAATTTTAGAATATATTTTACTCTAAACTTTAATAATTGGTTATTAGTAGTCTATGTTGCCTTTTTTAAATTTATCTATTAAAATTCTCTTTTTAGTATGTTATAATTCTATTTTTAGTAATATATTTAAATAATGTAATAACTAATTATGGTTTCATGTGTTGTTTGCTTTTTAGCAATATCTTGATCAAATTTAAATTAAATTTAATTATTCTGGAATATGTGAGGATTTTAATCCTTTTTTTTAAACACTCACATGTTATCCTTTTCATAATTTAAGTACAATTTTGTAAATTTTGAATTTGGTTTAAATTAAAATTTTAAGTTTTGTAACCTAGTCTTTTCCATTCAAATTAAATTTTTTTATTTTATTTAAATGAAATATCCAGCGAAACCTTTTTTATAAGTATATATCAAAATGAGACTTGAATAAATATACAATAAAAAAATATATTAATTTCTATTGTTACCTACAAACTATATAAAATCATTTAAAAATTGTATATTATGAACTACAAAAATCGTAGAATACGTGGAACATCACAACGATACTAGAAGAGAGTGAGTCATGACACTACTAGTGCAAATAGTGTAATGACAACATGCAAGAATCTCAACACGTTTGGCAAAGTTGAGGGGCATGAGAGAAGTGTCGTGATGCGATTGATAAAGGCGGTGTATCATCGAACACACCAAGACGAGTGTTCAAGGAAGTCAAGTTAAGTTGCAAGCAAGATTTGGAAGTGTAAGAGTCATTGATGACATTAGTGATAAGTTTAACATGGGCCAGATGAGGCGGCCCTGAGCTACAACCTCAAAAGTGAAGGTTGTGTTGAAAGTTTCAACAAGCAATTTTAGAGTTAGATATCTTGATGAGATAGGTAAGCACTCTAAATTTCTTACATATCAATTGGAGATCAGATAGACACACTAAGTTGGAGAGTAACCCCTCGCCACTTGCCATGTTCAATGATAAAACATAAAAAATGGCTCAAAATGTACTATAGGGGGAGGCATGGTGTTGGCTTTCTACCTCCTTTAAGCCTCATGGCCTAAGTGAGCTATCACACATGACACATTCATGTGTCATGGTGTGGCAAACATTGTAAGACAAGTGTCTTTGAATGTCTTATATTAAGAACAAGATCTCATGGATAGTGTAACATTGGTATGCCGAGGTTGCACCCTTCTTATGGGTCAAGATCTCGATTAGAGATGTTCTTTTTTTTTTGTTTTTTTTTTTTTTTTGCAAGGATTCCTTGTGATTGGATTTGAGAACAACAATGCGTAAGTACAAGTATACACTACAGAAAAGTAATATAAAATGGACGAAATCAAAGAATTAAATATCAAGAGAACCAAGTACAATAGTTTAGTTTTACAAATACAGATCTTCTCAAAGTCTGCAACCAAAGATAATGAAGAAAATTATTAGAGTTTGTTGTCTACTTTGAAATAAAGAATGACCAAAGTAGAGTGCTAAAAAACAAGGAAAAGTAGTAGCGAGAAATGATGTAAAAAGATGATGAGAGAAAAATTAGATTCAAAATTATTTCAACTTTCAATGAGAATTGCACCCACCTTCCACTCGCAATTACTTTGCTCAACTAGACCCAGACACAACCTTGACATGCCACCAAAATTCGCTCATATCTTTCTTTTTGAAGTGAGAGAGGTTAATTAAGTCGTATGCAAACAAATTGCATCTACAATCTACCCTGACTGATACTTAGCAACATAAATCAAATCCAACATCTTTTTAGCTCTCATTGAGGATTACTGTTAGAAGACTAAACAATTAAACACAAATTTTGTAGCAATTTAAAACATATATAAATAAGTATATAATTCTAGTGATTATATAAGTATTACCCTATTTTTAGGGATCAAACAAAATTCTATGTCTAAGATTTTCTTTTATATTTTACTTTTGTGACAACCATATATTATCTAACTCTTTCGATATTAGGATCGACATGGTATGCTAACCTAGATGATCAAGCTAGTTTAATAATAATCAATAAGAGCAAAAAAGCAAATGAATTATTAAATATTAAGTAAAAGTAAAGGACACAAGCAGAGATTTTATTCATTTCTTGAGGTATCCACATAACACATATTTGAATCCAAAAAAACAAGTACCCACACTTAGAGCATTGCATTAATCCTTCTTTGATTCCAATATGTGATAATGCACTGTCAGTGTTCCTTTTTAAGTAGAATTGCAACCAAGAATTTTATGGTAATGGAAAGCAGCTCATCTAAGTTATAGATGATTAATGTATTTTTGTGTTTGATAAACTCAAAGAAAAAAAAAAAACACATTTATTATAGTGGCCAATTTGATGCAGGGTGTTTTTTAGGTCGATTATTTGCTATTAAATTTCCCTCGACATCAACAATTTAGAATCAATTTAAGTATATCTTAATAGATAAGATATTCTACTTTGATTTTTCGTAATTTAATAGCCTTTTAACTCATGTATTTGAGTTGATTTTTAATGGTAATACATTTAACTAATGCATTTTTTGTATAAGCAATTTAAGATTGAAGAACAAATGAATGCTTCCCCTTATTTGAAGAGGAAATTGATTTTTTTTTTTAAGCTTTACAATTGCATAGACTATAAATTATACCATTGACTTTTGAAATGTTAATTAGTATTTTATCTATTTAGTATAAGGAGATGATTATTAATAACATGAATATAAATAGTTTAATTATCTCATATCGTGCTTTGTAAATCACTTACTTGGAGAGAGTTTTGTTGTTTTCACATAGAATTATGAATAAAATTTAGCCTAGTTTCAATTCATTCAATATTGATCCAAATCGTATATGGCACAAATAAAATAACCTTCAATAACCTTAATGTTGGTTCGATTTGATTTTAACCTAAAAAAAACATAACATAATTTGACAACTTAGTTTGACTCCAAGATCAAAATATCAATATCAAAATCAACTTTACGAATATATTAAAACAGTGAGTGGCATTTTGGTATATTCGTAAATATCTAGGCTAATTTCAAGTTATATATTTATTTAGTTGTTAGTTATGGGTATATATAAAAGATATGTATTGATGTTTACGGATATTTATTTATATATAATTTATGATTGGTTTTGGTATAGGGTAGGGAATGCAGAGTAGAGTATTATTTTGTTAGGCAATGAATGAGTTGAGAGTTGAGAGTTGAGAGAAGAATGATGGAGTAAAAGAATTTGAAAACTAGAAAAAATGAAGTTTGTTTGTGTTTAAATTACAAATGTCAGAATAATTTTTGCGACCACAAATCTTGTCGGGTGGAGCTGGGCATCTTAATCTTTGGGAACACAAACACACCAAATATACAAAAACAAAAGGGCTAAGCTTTTTGCTTAATAGACTATTGTGTAATGGAAAACAAGACAAAACCAGCTTTTGCCTACAAACCAAACTAAATCAAAACACCCTATTTCCCTTCAAAACTTTAAACAAATCCCATCTATAAACTCATAAGAAGCTTCCTAAAAAGAATACAAATTTTATTTATTTATTTGTTTGTTTATTTCACCTTTTCTTCAAGTTTCAAAATTTATGATTCACGAGACACCCTTTCTCTTCCTCCCTCTCCTTTTGAGGAAGTACTGTTTCGTCTCCTTCTTCATCTCATGCTGCCTTCATTTTCAGCCTAATTCTCTTTAACATTTTTGAATTTTGAATATTTACTTATATATATATATATAGATATATAGAGAGAAGCATGGCTTGGCTTTTGCAGGCTACCCCATGTGAGTAGCTGCATTTTATTTTACCCATTATTCCAAGTAGTCAATGCTTTTGGGTTGGGACAGTGAGGAGTCTGTTTGACTGCAAAGACAGTCACTTTCTTAACCTACAGTGCTTTATATCTATATGATCAAGATGGAAATAGAGAAGAAGAAAAGGAGTGAACCTTTTCTTTAACAACCAGAAAGAGACTTCATCATCATCTTCATTGCTTTCTGTTTCTGTTCCTAACTTTACAAGATTGAAAGCAATGGATCTTACTTCTTCCAAATACTTTCAGTCTCCTCCTCCCTTGTTTGAATCAAATGGGGTAAATGATGATGATGATACAATCTTATTCCTGTTTATGTCTTTAGGCTTTTAGTTTTTGTTCTATAAACTCTTGATGATGTCTTGTTGTTTTTTTCTGATTTCAGGAACCGCCATTGGAGGGCAGGAGAAGCTTCTATGGTAAAACCAAGGATAACCCTTTTGCCGACACATTCCATGACCCACTTTGCAAGCTTAACCTCAAAGAAACTTCAGAGTTTGTCAAGTCGTTACCAATGGCAAACAATGTCGCCTGCTCTGTTTCGACTCAGAGAAGGAGAGATGGAGTTAACTCAGTGACTCAAAGACGAGTTACTGAGTCTCCTTCAACTCCTGGAAGACCTGTGTTTGGGTTTAGTGTTAGAAACCTTTCAAGGAAGAATGTCCCTTCAAAGTGGGATGAAGCAGAGAAGTGGCTCGTTTGTAGCCCTTGCAATGACTCCCCTGCCCACACATTGAAACCATCACAACCCACGAAGATATTGAAGCAATGTGATAGCTTTAAGCCCCCAACAGAGATCTTTGCTGAGAAGTCTCGAGTTACAGAGGAAAAGGTTTCCAAACCAATCTCTAGCTTTCTTGAATCTGCAACTTTAGTTCGAAATAACAGTAACCCATTAAGAGCTTTCAATGGAGTTTCTGATTTACACCTAAAAGGTACTAACTTTCCTCTTTTACTTTAAAAAAAAACAGCTTTACTCAGAGACCCTTTTTCTTTCTAAATTATTGATGTACTTTTTCAACGTTTTTCCTGTAGATTGTTTAAAAACTACGTTGTCCTTTGGTGTTTGGAATTGCATGTAAATTTGATGGTTTCTTCTAACTCCAAATTTGATTCCTACAGATAAGTTTATGGACAATGTAGAACCAATTTTGCCAACGAAAGAAGGCTTTCTGTTCAACAATTCTCCCATTAACAAGATGAAAGTTGCAGGCGCCGTTATTGAGGTTCAACACAGAGACATTGGAACAGAGATGACTCCTCTTGGCAGCTCCACCACCTCAAGGTGTCCAACGCCATTCAAAAGCACCTCCCCTGCTCGCCACAACACGCCAGCTAGCAGATCCGGGCCGCTCGGTCTGGCCGGTGACGGCGGCGACAGTGCCACCATCGACATCTCCCAGTTGCAGGAATGCCATTTGGCAAAGCTACAGCTTCCATCTCAATACGATTCTGTTGCATCAAATTGGAGCTCGAGGGAAGAGGAAGAGGAAGAAATTTCCAAAAGCTTGAGACACTTCGAAACTGGGAATGAATGCCGGAAAAGTATATCGGATTCCAGAGCTGCAGCTTGGGAAGAAGAGGAGAAGACCAAGTGCTGTAATAGGTAAGAATTTTTTTTTTTTTTTTTTTTTTTTTTTTAAAAATCTTCTTTGACTTTTTTACATGTCACCATTGATTAAGACTGGGTTTGATTCCTATAATTTTATTTATTCAATTTCCAGATATCAGAGAGAAGAAGCCAAGATACAGGCTTGGGTGAACCTGCAAAATGCAAAAGCAGAAGCTCAATCGAAGAAACTTGAGGTGACCCATTATCGAAAAATTCTATTTTTTAAACAATTTGTGTGATTTTTCATGTTTTTGGTTTTGTCGTTTTTCTTCCTCGAGCCATCCGCCATGGTTGTTGAACCTTCTTGACTAGTCCACCTCTGTTTCTGTGCTCACCTGATTTCAGCAACCCTCTTATCTGCATATGCTTCCATTAAAATAACAAGATGATTGCAACCAGTCATCTTCCAAATAATTTTATAACAGCAATCCCCATTTTGAAAAAGCAAGAAAAGAGAAAAGGGCATTTGTTTATTTGAATTCAGCTCTTTAATGCCCAAAAACAGGGTTTGGTCTTTAATGTCTCGTCTCCACCTTGCAACATTATTAATATTTTACTTCTTCTTTTTCTTTTTCGTTAATTTATACCTGTTTTACTAAAACTTTGTTATCTTTTAAGTTATATTATCAAAAGTATTAGAATGAAATCTAAAGACATACATAAAAAATAAATAAATAAAGAAAAAAACATAACTTTATGTCTATTGTTTTGTTATACCTTGTCTCTTGATGTATTTAGATTTGTTCACTTAAACAATTTGTCATTTCAGTTTTATTGATTCAGTTAGTCTTTAATGATTTTGAACAAAAAATTGACTATGTAGCGGAACCAACTGTTGCTAACATTCCCCATATTTAATGGTCTAAATGTATTACAGCAGGAAAACTTGTTTTTCAATGGTTACTGAAAGAAACAGATGAAATGGAAATGCAGGTGAAAATAGAAAGGATGAGATCAAATCTAGAGGAGAAGATGATGAAGAGATTGGCAATAGTCCACAGAAAAGCTGAGGAATGGAGAGAAGCAGCCAGACAACAGCACTCTGAGCAGATCCAGAAAGCCACAGAACAAGCCAAGAAGTTAAATTGGCGACACTCTTATTCTTTAGGCCACACCATCACTTCTTGTGGTTGCTTCCCTACCCACAACAATACTCACTAAAATAGAATAATGAAAACAAATACTTGTAACATCTCTTCTTTCTTTTTCATTCCTATTATTGTTGTTTCTTGAAAGAAAGAACAAGAGCAGAAGGAAAAGGAAGTTACTGTCTTTTGAGTTTTTAACAATATTTGATTGGCCTTCATTCCCTATAATTGAACTTTTGAGGTCGTAAACAAAATAATCACCGGTCTATCACAATTCTTTAATTTAGAGAGAAACTGGAAAGTCAAGTTCATAATGGAAAATCTGCATGCTACAAAATAAAGCTCATAATTTAGAAAAAGTGTTCTGCATGGGGAACTCAATCACGAAACTCTTCCATGAATTGTTTGTGGAACTCTGTCAAACGTGAAACAATGGCTGGAATCTTGTCCTCTTGAGGTAGTATGGTGCATCTAAAATGCCATGTACCAGGAACCTTCAAGGAAAGACAGAAGACGGGCTTAATTATTTGCTATGTTTCATGGTAGAATGAGTTTGCTCTTTAAAGCCACAGGAATAGAAATAGTGAAACCAACCTGACCAAAACCAGAACCTGGCACAACAACAATTCCAGTAGCATTAAGGAGACGACGACAATAGAAGGTATCAGGGGCTGTATTGGCAGCTTGAGCTGCTTTGATTGCCTTCACGGGCAGGTAAATACGAGGAAAGAGATACATCGCCCCTTCGGCTTTATTGCACTCCACACCTTCTAGACTGTTTAGAGCATCTTCTAGCGCCTACAGTAGGAAGCAAAAGTAGAATCAGTGCGAGCAGCAGGTAAGGAAGCAAATCTTTTGTAACATTTTCTGTAATAAGCGCATTAACTACATTGCCAAGTGTGGATCAGCAACTCATGTCACAAACAAACAGAAATGTCAGAAAACCCAAACAGGAACCTAAGAACACTGAGGACTTGAATCATTTGTCGTGGTTTTGCCCTTTTACAGACTCCAGAGTGTGGAGGTACCATTGGCAAAGTTTCAAATTAGCCGATGTGCAGAGAGATTGAACATTTGCAAACTCATGAAGTTGTTTGGTACCCCACTTTTCAAGGGAGCGGCCATGTTCTTCAGCAACCTAGTTTCTTTGCAATTATGTGGCTAGTCCCAGTTGGAAAGGAACAGAACACTGTTCTTAGGACAGATCATTCATTGGAGGATGTTTGAAATTCAACGCATCTTAATGCTTCTCTTTGAGCTATGAATTTAGATTTATTTTGTAACTTTCATGTTTCCTATGACCAAAGTAGAGGTTCTTGTTAATTGAGTTTTATAATGCTTTGATCGGGCCTTTCCAAGTTTTGCTCAGACAGGAGTTGGTTTCTCATTTAGATGCAAGGATTAAGACATCAATATTGTGAATTTCACAGATATATCAATGGATATACTGATAATATCAATATTGACAATTATTTTTGTAAAACACAAAATTTATAAAATTTATTTAGACTAATAATCAAGTTGTTTTTACTCTCAAACTAAGTTATGGATGTTATTATTGGTATTCCTATTCACATTGGACTTAATAGATGCCATTTTTTTAATATTTTATCGGCATTTATAAAAGATGTTAGAGATATTCATGGATATTTAATATCGATGTCGAACCCTTCATTTTACGGATATGTCGATACATCAACACATATTTTTATCCTTGTTTAGATGTAGCATATTCCATTTAGTTATTTCGTTTAAGTGCACTACTGAATTTCACATCACATACCCCTCATAGTTCTAGGCTGTATGAAAGCATCCCAGATTTTGCCAAAGTTAATGGTCCTAAACTATGTTTAGAACTCCTTATTTAAAAAAAAATATATATTTTACCAACCCAAAAATTGATTGTATACATCAATTTACTAACCTTTGCACGTCTTGCCAGCGAAGAGAGTATTCCATCCTTCTCTGCACTATATGATTCAAAAGATTCATCTCCAACCTGCATATATAGAATTTGCTTAATATGAAGTAGCAAGAGTATGCAATATCTCATATCGTAATACAAAGTCAAATTAGCAAAAAGCTTTCAAATCCTAATCCAAACAAGCCAAAAGTTTAGGAACCCATATGCCTATCCAATTCCAGGACGTTTAAATCTTAGTCTTGAAGGGGAGAAATAAATAAACCTTATTCCATTGACCCATATTCCCATTCTGTCCTTCCCCATGCAAGAGAATGGAAGAGATACGAAATGCATCTCAGATAGAATCATATAAAGAGACGAAAGTAACCTTTGGGGGATTCATTACAAGGCTTGCTAGAATCTGGCCAGAAATATTGGAACACAGATTCACTGATGCCACTTTGTATATCTGTTCCCTTATCTCAGGACTGAAACCAGTAACCTCCATGTAACCACCTCTTTTTCCACACTCGCCATAGTAACCTACATCATGCATAAATATATAAGTGCTCCTTACACTTGAAATTGATTATTTCTATAAGATTTCTCCTAAACCAACCTTTCATTGGTAAATCAGATAAAACAGAAATGCAATGTTACCTTTAGAGACCGATTGAAATGACACCAATGCGATATCCTCATTGCCATAGCCCATAGACCGGGAAATCTTCTTAAAAGAGTGGAACTTTTTATCAGGAACGTAAATGTTTTCCTGATATACCTGTAAAAGGTAACAAAGATACATTAATTCTGTACTGGTTGAGAATCAATTATCTCATTCTTTGGTCCAAAATGTATCATCACATCACTTATATCCCCCTTTACTAACCTCATCCGCAAGAAGAACAAGGCCCTCTTGTTTGCAGAATTCCACAATCTGCCGTTGATTATCCTCAGCAAGAACCTGGAATTTTCCAACAACATTTTAAATTTTTTACAAAGAACATATGTTTCTTTATCCAGAAGATATGGAGTGGCAACATGACATGCACCTGTCCTGTGGGATTCCCAGGATTTATTACCACCAGTGCCCTAACATTTATACCCTTGGACTTGGCAGCCTCCAGTTGCTTCTTAAGCTCGGAAGTTTCCAGTCCCCACCCTGCTGCTTCATCAAGATAGTATGGGACCTGCATCCACCAGATGATCATCACATTACAATGAAACAAATAAAACTCTAAATTCTACAGTGCTCAAGACAAGTTGAACAAACTAGTATGATAAAGAAATTATAGGAAACCTGCCAGTTGCTCTAGAAGCTAAAACATAATCTTTTAGGTCAGCTAAGGGTTAGCACATTAAACAACCACCAAATTTATTAGTTTGGAATACTGAATCAAAGATTGCAAATACCAGAGTGCCACCATGGAGAGCTATTGAAGCAGAGTACAAAGGATATTGAGGGATTGGACAAAGAATTCCATCCCCTTCCGATCTTATAAGCAATTGCATCATCATATGGACCTGGCCAGAGAAAGAACACCGGGATCATGATCAAGCTTATTTGTGAAGAAATATTGCCTTTGTTCAAGACAGAAAATTGAAGGTTACCGCAGGGCTTGCACCATCTGTTAAGAAAATATCATTTGGATCAGCAGGATATCCATCACGAGCTTCAATTCCAGCAGCAATTGTATCACGCAAACCCTTGATACCCTGATGTCAGAAGTGAAGCAAATAAATAGATTCATCAGCATCGCTATATTTTATCTTGAACTTTACTATCTTTTCATATTGACATTCTTAATGACCTGGCTGTGACTATATGCACCAGTTGCTCTTCCAGGTATTTGATCTAGAATTTGCCAAGCTCTCGCAATGGCATCAGTACTGCAATAAGTTAGGAAAATTCAGTTGAGTAGGGAGAAGGAAACTCAGCTTCAAGCTTTGTGCAAGGCTATTAATTATACAAATGTCATGTTCTTTACAACGAGGAAGGAGAAAAGAAAAGACGAAGTACAATCATTCATAATTGTTAGCTGCTTTTCATGGATTTATTATGGAGAGGGGGATTAGTATATGCTTATTATGCATGAAACTGCAAGTACGAGTAACATCTCAGTATTTTCAAAATTACTGATAAGCCTCTAAACTGGTACAACCTTATTTTCCAATACTTGGTACAAAATCACATTACAATTTTCCTGCATTGTCCATCCTTTGAGGGGGGAAAAAAGACAATAACAAAGTCTAACAGCTTCCTTAAATCCACTAAACAGTTCTTGTAGTTGTATAAAGGTGACAAAATTTCCAATACCTGAACAAACCCTGTGTTTCACTCCTGTCCAAAATAGCAGGATGATCGCACAATGCAAGAACCTGAGAATTGGAAACAAATTAGTTTTCCCATTCACTATAAAAAAAAAAGAAAAAATACCAAACTTTACAGTGAAAAAGAGCAAACAAACCTCACGGAAGAAAGTTATTGGCTGCTGACCAAGGGACTGAGGATTTCCAATATTGCAGTAGAGTATCTATTGAAATAAAAACAACAAATTGATGTAGAACGTTAACCCAATGCTGTTATAACCATATATTTCAGTGTCATAAGGAGCCCACAGCCAAAAAAAACCTAGACCCAAAAGATAAAGAACATAAAATTTCACTAACTAGAGGTTGTGTGCATTATAAAGAAAGCAAGCATCACTTGCCTATTTCAATCAAATTCAACTGCTTTGTATTAGACAACATCTGATTTGTAGTTTAACACATATAAGGAGATATTTTCACATTCTTCATCAATTAAATGGACATCCAACTCAAAAGGTAAACTAGTAGACTACAAAGAAATTTCCATACCTCATCAAAAGGATGTGAACCAGGCTTAGCCAATAACTCTTCTTGTAGTTTCTACAGAAGAAATGCAAGAAAAGATACAATAAGATAAAGAATATGCAGTGGCTTACTAATCAGCGAGGGAGATTGATTATTACTACTTTGAAACAAATGATAAAATTAACTTTTAAGATTTTCAAGTTAACAGTATCCCATCATTTTAAGATTTTCAAGTTCCCAACAGTGTTCTATCATCTTGGGTTTGTATTCTTACACAAAGAAAGACAGTCAAATTACCTGTGCAAGAGTGACGATTTCACCTCTGACAGCATACTCACATTTAAGCACCTGGAAAAGAACATCAGAGTAAATATAGCCAAACTTTAGCACAGAAACTTAAAACTAATTAGTTGGAGCATCAATTGAATTAAGAGACTGAATCTGAAGGGGTTTTTGTATAAGGTCAAAAAAAATCCATTCTGACAGAAAGAAAGGAACTTTCAAATCTTAATAATAATAGTAAAAAAAAAAATGCAGATAACGAAAGCAGAGCAACTGTTCCAGGTACGGATCGGAAGTTTACCGTTAGATAGCAAAAATACATCCACAAACTCCCAACATTAACTGATTTAAAACAAAACCAAACAAACAGACCAACACACACAAAACCAAGTAGAAAGACTATAGTAACAATGACAAAAAAGAAAAAAACATGGAAGAGAAAATAAGGCAGAGGTCCAACAAATATGATAAAAAATCCAAACCCCAGATAGTAATAACCCTTCATAGGATCAATCAGCGAAACAAAAGAAAACGAAAGCAGCAACCCCAATCGGCCAGTAAGGAAACCAATACCTTATCGTTAATGGTGGCGACTGACAGTGGATGAGTGGAAGGGGAAGACATGGGTGAGGAAGAAGGAGGAGAAGAAGAAGAAGAGGGGTGATCGAGAATATGGGTAGAGGACAAAAGACGGGGGGATTGACGGGAACGGTTGCGAAGAAGATCGGTGATCAGTGTAGCGGTAACGCGAGCGTATTTCCGCATTGAAGTATTAAAAAGCAAAAATCTTGAAAACTGAAAAAGGGAAAGGCAGATTTGTTGGAGATGTGGATGCGCAGATGAATTTGGCGCACACAGAATTGACTTCGATTGAATCTGTGTGTGATAGAGTCGAAGTAAAAGAACACAATTTGATTTTCAGCTAACTGTGCTGACTCAAAATTCGTCAACAATAAATTTATTATAAAAGTTTTCCTTTCCTACATTACCACTGTGCCCGCTCAATTTTACCTACTTTCCTAATGCTACATGGTTTTTCTTCTTTATTTATTTTAGTTTTTAACTTTTTTTTATTTATTGCCAAATTTTGGATATTGACTCAAATGGTTATTTTCAAGGATGATGTAGTTTTTGAAAATAATAATAATAATAAAAAAAAGATGTGTAGGAAACAAAGTTCAAAGATAAGATTGTTTAAGAAAGTATGGACAAAAATAGGGTAGGAAAATCGTATACCAGGTACACGAGTTCCCTTAAGACTAGTCAATTGCCCTATCGAATCATGTTGGTTGGCACCTAACTCATAAACCTAGTCCACGAGTCCCTTTTTTCTCTCTCCCTTAAATGAACAATTTGTATCTTGTGTTTTCTGTTCTTGTTCATGTATTGCATTAGTTTCATTGATTCTTAATCTTTCAAAATAAAATGTAATTTCATTAATTCATTTAGTTGAAGATAAAAGTTCATATGAATCAAAAAGTTTGAATTCCAAATCACTCATGTGCCACATAGGGGTCTCCTTCGCGTACATTGCCTACGACGAGGTACGCATAATACACTTGTTGATAACCGGAACTCGATGCGATGTCTGCTTGTACTCCCAATGATTGTCCAGGAGAAGTTGGAATCAGATCATGTAATATGTGAGGTTCCTGGTCATCTTGTTGCTCTGAAGTTTCACCATGTTGTCGATGTCATCTACGACGAATACGTTTTCGGTCAGTATCAGCAACATTGAGTCTCTGTGTATGTTGAATGATATTTTCCACGTTTACTATGTTTTGGTCACACATTGAACTCAACTCTAGTAAATTGTATTGTTACTGAATAATGGTGTACATCTTGGACAAAATTATTCTATATGATGAAAAAATATAAATATAAAATAACATTCATATCATATAATTGAAAAACACTAAATAATAAATTTCTTAGCATGCAATAATAGTAAATGTCATCAGATGTGATAAATCTTCTTATGATTAAGTCATACCAGAATAAGTAATCATCTAACACAGCTGACCCACATATTATTTCTCTTTGTGCACAATGATCATGACGTACACACCATAAGGATATATATTCTGATGAATTTGATGCCAGTTTTAGTCGTGTTTACCTCTTTAATTAATCTGGTGTAGTTGCGAGAGTGTATTACATAACGTCAATACCATTTGTTGCAGATCAAACTGTCTCAACACTCGATCTGGTTAATGTCATCCTACGATAGGAAAGCATATAAGTGATATAACCGTCAACCAAATGTCTTGTCTATCAACAATAATTAGGTAATAACAACATAATATTTGATGTATATAATTGATTTGAAACTTCATACAATAATAATTAAAACTCAAATAATATGTAATATTCATTTGTATATGCAACATATATATTATTATCTAATTCTGCATCAATCGGTCAAATAATAGTCGGTATAACAACAACATGTTTATTGATTGTTCAGATGCAACTAAAACAGCACTCCATCTATCACATGGATGTAAAACAATTAAAATATTTTATCACTTAGATTGACAAGAGAATAAATATATATAAAAAATAATACTTGACATTGAGTGGATTTCCCATAAAGTGATATGGAGGTTGTAATTGGACTTGTGATAGTACAATGTTAAATCTATAATAGGCCCACACTTGAAGTAGTATTAGTGTGTCTATTATTTCCAAAACTTGTGCATGATTAGCCCAACACAACTCTCTGTAAAGTCATGCAAAACAACCATAATTCTCCATAGCTTTGTCAATAAATATTTCCATAACATTATTCTTAAAAAAAAAAAAAAAAAAAAACTTTCCTACAACAATAAACTCCAAATAACAATCAAAATTAACAGTCAAACTAGATCTTCCAAATTTTAAACAAAATAAACTATTTGGTAAAAACAAATTTTAGATCTACGAGTCCATTCATGTATGCAAAACAAAACATAAAATCTATGAATATTATCATATAATTGGTGCATATTTATCATATAATTAAAAAAAAATGTGTATACATACCTATGGTAGTAGATGGTGGACGACTGACGGCGGACGGCGGCTGGTGGGAGAATGGAAGGAAGAAATACAAGAGAGAAAGAGGGAGGGCGGTGGGGTGGGTCGAATGGGGGGAAGGGAAGAAATAGAGGCGAAATCATGGACGGGGTCCACGAGTTAGGTAATCGTGGACCCAATCCATGATTTCGGTGTAGTCTCGCGATTTGCAGAGTCAGCGGTGCAACATGGCAATCGACATACGCATGGCAGGAAAATCATGGACCCCATCCACGATTTTCCCTCTTAATCGTGGATCGGGTCCATAATTTTGCAACCCTATTTTTGACATTATTTTTCCACACATCCTATTTTTGTCAATATTTATATTTAAAAAATATTATTTTTTAAAAAAATTTGACTCAAACTCAAATAATTTGAAATTACTTCAAGTAGACTATTTCATGATTAGATTTTCGGTACTTTTGAGTACACTAGTAAACAAATAAACATGTGCAATCCATGTGGAACTTTGTAGTTTTATTTATTTATTTATTTTTTAAATAGTGGGTTTTTAGCATATAATAAATAAATATTTTATAGTTTTGATTTAGTATTTTAAGATTATTGTCATTTTTGGGGGAAAAAATCTTCTATTTAATATAAAGAGAGAAAATTTGTGCTAGTTTAGTTAAATTATCGAATTTTTTAGTGTTGTAATATGGATAATGAAATAATTTTGATTTATATTTTTTTCATATATCTATTGTCAAAATCACTCTCATATGCAAAATGACGCATTGTTTCATCATATAACAACATTTATTGGATAAAATTTTTCGTATTTTTCTTTAAACTTGGATCACATAAAACTACTTTTTTTAAGGAATAACTACAATCATAGAACATTTGAAGCCTATATTTTCAAAAAAATGTCAAGAATCTTAAAAACTATCAATTTTATCAATGGCTATGAAGCCCAAATCATCTTTTAAATTACTACTTTGGTATTTTTGTCATTAAAATTGGGGAATAAAAAGAAAAAAAATGAATTATATTTTTCATAACTATTGACTTTTCCTCTAACGCTTGTCGCTCTTCATCTTTCTATATATTTATTAATAAAAAAAAAAATCTAAAGTTTTTATCTAAGGTTGTGTGCATGTATATATATATATATATATATATATAACCAATTGACGGACAACTACAAGGTTTTAAAGACTCCAATATCGATTTCAAGATTCTCTAGTAACTATCTAACCAACTACTACTCAACAACTGTGTTTGCGTCTCCAATCAATTTCAATGACGACTGTGTTATTTATCCCATGTAATTTAAGGAATAATCCTGAATTTCTTTTTATATTCAAAGCTTGGGTGTTTTTTCATTCGTGATCTAAGGAATGGTGACCATAAAGAGTATTGTGTTATTGTGTTATCTTCTTCGACGAGTATTGTGTTATTTTCCTCCGCATCTTAAGGGAGATAATGCCAAAAGTTGCATGTGCGGGGAAGAGAGAGGAAATAATTAAATTTTTTAATTTTAATTTTATTGTTACTTTATTTTTTTTGTTTTCCACCTTAATTTTACTAGGTTTGTATTTGTATGTTATTATATAAGTTTGTATTTGCATATTTTCATGTATTTGTTACATTCTTGGTTTATTGTTTTACTCCATGTTTATATAAAAAATATGGGTTATATTAACCATATGAGATATATAATCTTTTCCATTTCATGTTTATATTTCATAATTACGAGGTATACCTAATAATGTAAACTAATATAATTCAAATTGAAAAACAATACTTGTTATATATCTTTAATTAATATATATATATATACACACACGACATAACAAAAAATTGGGTAATTATTATAAATTGTTGTCCTAGGTAGGTGGGCACCATGGATTAAAATTTTGACCTTTTTTTAGTCATTTATTGAGATTATATCTCTTTTTTATCACTAAGTCAATCCATGATGGTTGACATTTTAAGAATTTATTAAATACAAAAATTGAGAATATAGACTTATTAAACATTTTTAAACTATATATAAATATTGCTGAATTTTTAATCTTTATACATTTGTGCCCTCATGAAGTTTTGGATCTACTACGACATCCACAATAATTCCTACATTTGTATATAAAACTCAAAAATTCAAATATCCAAATCAAACTATGTTAAAATCTAATCTCACTTGTCAATTTTTAGTGGATAAGATAACAATTAACATAGCAAAAGAAGTTGGTTTGATGATATACCCAGAATTATTGAACTAAAAAAAAGGGAAAAAATTATGATCTTCCTTCACATTTGGCTGTACCAAAAGAAGATAGGGGCAAGAAAAATACAACAAAAAAGAGAAAAAAAAATAATTTCAAATCTTCAACGTGTGGTTTTGCTTGTTCTATGTGTTTATCACAAGGATGTATCAAACTTTACACTGGTGGCCGGCAACCAATCCTCGCCGTTGAGGAAGGTCCTGACAGTGAACTTTCCGGCCTCGGCGTCCGTAAGACTGGGCCTGTAACCGGCCCATCTAACCCTCTTGTCCACGCTGGATCCAGGCCCAGTATTCTGATACTCCCCATAAAATATGCTGCTGGGTGGGTCCTGCCCGCTGACCCATTCCTTCCACCCCACGGGCTGCAGGAATGCTCCGATGTCCGACTGCATAATCACCGTGGTGGAAAACTCCTTCCATGGCCGACCCAGGTAAGTGGGGGCGGTTAGACTGTCGTTGTAGGCCGAAAAAGTGCATTTCTGAATGGAAATGCCGGAGTTTTGGTTGATGTCCTTTTTGCCTTGGGCTGTGATGGTGTTAAACTGGTTGGGAAGTGGCTGCCTCGGCCGGATGTTGCAGTTCTGGAACACCACGGCGGCGTTGCCGAACATGAAGTCGATGGTGCCAGTGATGTCGCAGTCTCGGTAGAATTGACGGTTTGAGTGGGCGTAGAGTGTGTCTTGATAGCCATCAAATGAACATCCGGACATCACAGAAAGGTCGGAGCCTGACCGGAAGGCAACAGCCTGGTGCTTGGCTGGACCGGCCGTGTTGATGAACCCCATGTCCTTCCCAATGAACCCTTTGCCAGCAACAGCTGCAAAACCAAACAAAACTAATCAACACAATATACAATTCACATGAACAGAGGAAGAAGAAATGGCAAGTCAAAAGGGAAAGTGGGGTAAAGTTGCCTTCACATGGTTGACACGTCTACCATGTGGGTTTCTGACGACAAGGGCAATGGCCCATTATCTACTCAATACACTACACTGATTGTCCTTGAATTTTGAGAGATTTTGGCTTCTGTCCCAAAAAAGGTACGAACGGGAATAACAACATGGCAGCCATGGATGCATTGTTTAAAAGTAAATCAACTATACAAAATACACTGATCCTAATTTGTATTTTTCCCATTTTTCTTAGAAATTTTCTTCTAAAAACAGTTTTCAGAACAATTTTAAAGTGGTTAAGAATGAAAGTTGCAAGTCTATGAACATAATTGAAAGGTATGAAGCAATTAAGAAAAAGAAAATCATTAAAGGGGTTACCAAAAGTGGCGGTGGAGAAGGTGGGAGTGCCGTCGATGAAGTTCAGGTGGCCCGAAACAATGGTTTTGGTTCTGCCATCTCCATACATCATAACGTTCCACTTGTTCTTGTCCAGAATCACATTCTCTTCGTATATTCCTTCTTTTACATGTATGATGAATCTTTCTTTGCTCTTCTTTGGCACCGCCGCTACGGCATCTTTGATCGTTGTGTAGTGCCCTTTCCCATCCTTCGACACCGTCATATGCGCCGTCACATTGTTCTCCTGCAGAAGCCTTCGATCGCCGGAGCTTAACCACTCCGGGAGTCCCATCAGCTTCCGGTGGATAGGGATGTTGAAATCAGCCAACAGTCCAAGGATTTTCGTTACAATCGCTAAACTATTGCTAGTAAACTCAGTAGAGTTCGCCATTGCCGTTTGCAAGTTTTGGAGAAGCGTCGTCTGGTTTAGATCTCGAACTGCGTCGAGGCAGGTTTCTTGATCTGTGATTGTAGTGCTCAGCCAGGTTTTCAGATCTTCAATCCTAGACGGCGACAAGAACTTCTCACTATGGTGATCCACTTCCATGGATGAAACGGTGTCGTTTAGCGTGTCAATGGCATCTTCAAAAACACTCCGGCAGATTTCAATGGCGGCTTTAACCTTCGGATCTCCAGTATTGGAATTGAGAGTAGAGGTATAATCGGAAAGTTTCGAGAGGGAATCGGTGGCAACTCGGAGAGAAAGCTTGAAGAGAAATACCGGATCGGTAGTGTTGGAGTTTTGGAGAGAGGACTGACAGGAACTGGGATACTGAGTAACACTACAGAGAGTTTTGAGTGAGGCAGCGGGAGTGAGCTCGGTGGGAGGAGCTGAGCTGGTGGGCGATGAAGAAGAAGAGTTTCGTTTATGAATGACAATTCCGACGACGGCGCCGATGACGAGAGCAATTAGAAGAAGAATGGAAAGAAGGAGTATGATTAGCCGGCGACGAGTCTTTTGGCGGAAAGCTTGCTGTTCGAGCTCGTCGACCTTGCCGTAGCCCTTGAAGGACTTGACGGTATCCATGGATTTCAGAGTTGGGGTTCCGTTCTACAAATTGAGGAATGAAGAGAGAAGAGACAGAATTTAGGGTTTTGTTTGGAAACTGAAAAGGAAATGCGTGGCGATCGAGAAATGGAGGTTGTTCTCCTCAGGGAAGGGAATTGCCTTTATAAAAAGGAACTTCACAGAGAAGCACAGGTGTGAACTTCTCTTTCATGGATGGATCTTTTCTTTTTCATTTTCTTGCTATTCAAAATTTAAGGAAAATCCTAAATTATAAAACAGAATGCCAAAAATACCCTTAACCTCCTAAAAGAGTTATAAAAAAAAATAATTTAAATTTACGTAATTATAAAAAATACCCCTAAACTTTAAAAGTATATGTAAACATTCTTATTGTTAATGTATAAACAAATATCGTTAATCACATCTTATCTCTATTTTCCCTCTACTTCAATACTCTTATATTCTCCTTTTTTTAACAACTAACATATGTTCATCTAAAAATAATAATAAAATTGTCCACTCTAATTAAGGTATATAGACTATAACGAAAAAAAATAATAATAATAATGCAAGCACTATGAGATCATATGATTTAAATGCTTTAATAAGTTTGTACGTTAGTAGTTGCATATGTCTTAATAGCCAAATACATTTTTTTTTTTTTTTGTCTATAATTTTGGTATGTCTCAAGGGAAGATTTTGATTTTGAAATTTTGTGAGATTTTGTGGGATCTTATATTTTAACTTAAAGATTTGTTTGCTAAAAAAATTGGTGTAAGAATTGGACCAATAAAAAAAAATAATGAATCAAAATATTTACAAATATAGCAAAAATTTTGCGATAGACGGTATATTTTGCTATTAGTTGTAAATATTTTTAGCAGTTTTGACATTTAAGATAATTTTCCTATATCTTATATAATTTATTTTAAAATTGGTTATTTTCAAACTAAAAAAAACATTAAACAAATCGATCACCACACTAATGATAAAGCATTTTCTAAAACTTTTTTAATGAAAAAATTAGAGTTATTTTTTCAATATTGTATTAATGGTTTTTGTTTATAAACAACAAGGATATGTTAAAACATTTTTAAAATCTAAAGGTTTCCATCCAATATTAACGACAATTGTATTTTTAAAGTTTTTATGAAAACTTAAGAGTATTTTCGAAACTTTCAAAAGTTTAGAGATGTTTTTGACACAAAATAAAAAATATAGTATTTTTTGTTTTCCTAAACTTAGACATATTTGAAACAAATGTGTAAGTTTTTGTAATTTAATCAAAGTTAAAATATGGGAAACAATTTGGGTGGTTTTCAGACGCGAAGAGAATTGAATTAAATTATTGCCATTTGTATGAAATTGGTTAATGGTTACGCGTATTAGATTAGGTGAGCTGTGTATTGTTGGAGAAGCAAATGGCGTAACCCATTTTACCACTCTCTCTCTCTCTCTCTCTCCTCTTCTAAACTTTTCATATCACTAACAACCTACTATTTTAAGGTTTAAATCGTAAGGATTTGGTTCCTATATCCTCAATTTTATAAAACTTTAGCTACTATATTTTAAAATTTATAACTAGCCTCAATTATGAAAATTTTCTTCAAAATTAGGAGTCAACATTTTTCATGTATTGACTTCATCTTTATAGCTTATAGAAAAGAATTTATTCCTTTATCGATCTACATAATTATATAAATTGTAACATTTATATAAGTTTAGGGGTTCAATTTTTATCATTTATAAGTCCAATTTCTAAACTCGAGAGTCCAATTTTAAAATTTGTTAAAGTTTATGGGTCCAATTTTTATAACTAAAAGTTTGATGGTGTAATTATAATTACCACCATACTTTAAGAATGGTTTTTACAAGGATTAAATGTGTTTTTGTAAGTTTATGTAAATCTCTTATATAATGATGTGATGATACGGTCAAATTCATATTGCTGGACCAAAAAATTACTCTTTTTCTATAAATCATCTTAGAAGGTTTGATGCATAAGTTGCTAATTTTTAGCAACTTATAACTAATAATTAATGCATAAGTTGCTAATTTTTAGAACATAACAATGAACAACTCATCTTTAGCTAATTCCCTCTTGTTTTCTCACGCGCATTCTCTTCTTTATACAATTCATTCTCTTGAGATAAGATTTATTTTCTAAAAAAAAAATTAAAAATTTATTTATTTCGAATTAGGTGTGTATTTGGAATATATTTTCTAAGTGTTTAATTTAAAATGTTGACAACCACTTAAAATAGATTTTAAAATATATTTTAAACCATTTTTATCAAAATAGTTTAAATAAAAACGAGTTATTTGAAAAACATTTTTTTTTTATTTAGTAAATATGATTTCACAACAACTCAAAATAATTTTTTTTTCCTCAATTTTAAATTATCCACCTTGTGCATGCTCTACTCTCATTTGGATTGATGTGATTCCTTTCTCGCTATTTCTTACAATTGGTGGCTTCACTATTAATTTAATTATCATCTCTTTATAATATCATTATTTAAAGACAGGGTTTCTTTGTTTCATTGACCAAATTGATAAAATAAAAATAGAGAGCATATGTAATTAATTGGATGTGGATGTATACATGGGCCAGATGCCTATTTGAGGGCGCTCAATGCGGGGGCTAATTGCCATACCCAACTTCTTTGATATTTCTTAAACATGGAATGTTCCTTATTCAATTCAATTATTTTTTTTTTTAAATAAAAGTTTCTTCAATTTAATTCACCAAATTGTAGTTGAACTTATTAATATTTATAAATTTGAATATTGAATCAATTCATCTAAATTTACATGCAAATCAAAATGCAACTTAATGTGCATCTTATTGATAAAGTGCAGTTTGCTATATTTCTTGAGATCTCCATGTTTTGCTAATTTCAAAATGTAACTTAAAATGTTGTTATAGTACAATTTTTCTTAAATATAGGTTGTGTTTCAAATATCTTTTCAAGTATTTAATTTAAAAATAAGTCGTTTTGACAAAAAAGTATATTTATTTTAGATAGTTATTATCAAAAGTTTTTAAATAAAAATTTTAAAACAAAAGTTAATCCAAACGGTTCGATAGTCATTTGATAAATTGGCCCAAAATTTTAACTCAAAAGCCCATTTACTCAACCCATATTCCTTTCCAGCTTTTAGTCCAATACTTTATTTATTTATTTATTATTATTATTATTTACAAAGTTTGAATGGAAAAAATTGTTCCTTAAACTTAGTATCAACTTTGACCCTAAAGTTTCATTTCATTCAATTGCACTTTAAATTTAGATATGTATTTTGATCTTTACCTTTAGAAAATGTTGTAATTTTAACTCTAAGCTCTGGCTCCAGACATTGTTAAAAATTAAAAAAAAAAAAAAAAAAAAATCTTTATGTGTTTGTAAATTTCAAAACAATAGGTATAATACAAAATTGGTAAAATTTTAGAGAAAAACAACAATATAGCTAAATTTTTAGTCAAAATTTAATATGAATATTGCCAAAGCTATTCATAATTGGTTTTTGCCTTTGTTGAACTTAATTTTTATGCAAAACTTTATTTTATTTAAATTAATAAGTTTACGAATGATTTTTACCCTCTTCCTATTAAAATTAATGAACAAATTAATAAAAATTGAATCGAAGATAAAAATTATAATACTTATTTAAGTTTATGGTCTAAATCGATACAATATTATCAATTTTCAATAAAAAATTTATTTTTTTTTTAAAGAATGAAAGATGAATATTCTACCGAGACAGTTTTAATTATTTATTATTTATTATTTTATTATTATTTGTGTAGTAACATGATTGAAATCAGTCTATATACCAATAGTGGATGTCAGGTCCTCATAAAGGTGCATTACTCAACTCTCTCAAGAAAGCTAATATCCTTGCAACACCACATGCAATGCAAGATCAAAGTATATTTAGTAGCCATAGTTTTTAATTTAAACTTATATGAACATTAATTATGACAATGAGGCCACCACACAATATATAGCTTCACCAACCAAAGTGTTGGATGAGATGTTTTGAGAAAATTATTATGCAGAATGAAATTGAATTTTTATTGATTTGTATGGGAGTGTAAATACGATCTCTAACATTTATTGTCTAATTCTCACTCTTATATATATGCTTGACTTAACAGTTGGAGCGTTCATTGATCTCAAGCAGATTTTGTTTGTTGATCTTGAACATTGAAGCTCTACTCGTTGATCTTGTATGTTGGATCGATCTTTAATTTGTTGATCTTCTAGTTGGATAGAACTTTGGGCTTGTTGATCTTGTAGGTTGGATCAACCTTCAACTTGTTGATTTTGTATGTTGGATCGTCTTTAAACTTGTTGATCTTGTACGTTGAGTCAAAATTTGGGCTTGTTGATCTTTTACATTAGATTGACCTTTGGGCTTGTTAATCTTTTATATTCGATCGACCATTCGCTTGCGCTTATTGATCTCTTGAATGCATTAACTTCACCTGGAAAGTGTAGCGCCAAGAAGTGTTCATCTTTACAAGTTTATGGAGTCTTCTAATAATTGAAGAATTCTCTCTAAGAATCTTAAATTTCTAAATTGCCAAAAAGAAGAGGAACTTCTTAACTTAGAGAGTTCCCAAGAAGCCATGTGGACTTAAGTTTTGTTTGTATGTGAATTTAGCCTTTGGGTCTAAGTAATTGGATTCTTGGGCTGAGTTGGTTTTGAGCTAAATTAAACCTATTTTTGGTGCTTAATTAATCATATCCCAAATATTAATATTAAATTAGATTATTATCGGTATAGACTACTATAAGTGTCATCACCATCTAACACAGGTATATTACGATATTTTGCTATTGTATAAATTTATGGTTAAGAACAGTTAAGAGTGGCAGGCTAAACAATAAACTTTGAAACTCAATCCAAATTAGTCGATGGATTACCCCCAACAAACATTTACATAGCTGATAGGAAATGATTAATATTACGAAATTTTATTACTGATTGAAGCGATAAAATGTACCAACAAAACGAGTGGGTCGCTCCTTAATTTTACAGCCCAAGTGAAAATGGGAATCCAGTGGATCTCAGCCAGGTGCCGCCGCCGATGAAATTCCCTGCCGTGAAGGCCGCAGCTTCCGCCGCACTTGTAAGAACCCTATACCCCTTCCACGTTACTCTCCTTGACGTATCAGCACCGGGCCCGCTATTCTGATACTCGGCGTAAAACAGAGTATCAAGCGCAAAATTCCCATCCCAAACATGCCACCCTGCCGGATCGATCACATTGCTAATGCTCGTCTGCATAACCACCGTTCTCGAGTATCTCTGCCACGGCCGCCCCAGAAACGTTGGGAAATTACTGATCACCGGCTGCAAATCGGAGGTGGTTCCGATTCGACATTTCTGGATGACAATCCCAGTGTTTTGATTTGGGTCTGTTCTTCCTTGTGCAGTCACCATGTTCCTCTGCCCGGGATTGGGGCGGCGAGCGTGGATGTCGCAGTCTTGGATGACGGCGGCGGCGTTGCCGAAGATGAAATCGACGGTGCCAATGATTATGCATTTGACGTAGAATTGGCGGTTGGAGTGGACGTAGAGTGTGTCTTGATAAGCGAGCATGTCGCAGCGGTAAAAAGCAGAGAGGTCGGAGCCGACGCGGAGAGCCACCGCTTGGTGCTTCGATGGACCGGCGGTGTTCTGAAACGTAATGTCTCTCGCCAAGAACCTTTCTCCCACTGCCGCTGCAATTTCACATCCCACACATTAACAAAGAAACTTTTGGGTCTCCTCCTTTATTTTTAATTCTACAATATTTTTTTAAGCATGAATTCAAATATTTCAAAAAATAACTTTGAAGAATTTGTGATGTGTCAAATTCTGATTAAGCAATTTGTAGATACAAAAAATAGTGCAACTTAAGAAATGGCTAATATTAAAAATAATTACAAAAATAATGATGAAAAATTGAGCAACAAACCTAATAAACTTTCAATTTTCTACCTAATAATTTTTTTTTTTAAAAAAAAAGTTTGAGATGGTGCATGAACCACCAACTTAAACATATTTGGGATACCGTTAATAATAGTTGATATTTTTATCTATTATAACTTATAATTAATTATAATATTAATATTTCAAATCTCTTTTTATTACAATATTTACTATTTTTTACTCAATTTTCACCTACCATTATAACCTATAAACCATTATAACTTATATATTATAATAAGTGACTCAACGTCCCCAAACGTTTCTTTAATTCTTATTTTTTTTTTACCTTTATTATAAAAATCTATTAACTTACAATTTAATTAGAGGTAGAGAGTTTCGACATCCGGGTGAGCTTCTAGTTCAATTTTATCAAAATTGTTTTGTTATATTACTAATATTGAGTAATTCTTTCCATTCCCAATCATGATTTTCTATTTGTACACCAATTAATATATCTTTTAGCAAAAACTACCCATAAAATATGGTAGTAATTGCAATTAGACCCTCAAACTTTATATAATTGCAAAAACCACTCTTAAAGCTCTACAAGTTTTAAAATTGAATCCCTAGACTTATAACAATTATAAAAATTGGACTTACAAACGATAAAAATTAAACTTACAATTTATACAATTACATAAGTTTAAAAGTTTGAATTTGACCCAATTTTAACATTTCTATAATTTTGAGAGTTAAATTTTTTAATTTAGAAGTAGTTTAATGGCAACGACCACCCTACTTAATTTGGCCTATCTTTTTAACTAGAAAAGTATAAGGTGACATACCGACGGTGGCGGAGTTGAAGGTGGTACTGCCATCGACGACATTTCTGTTCCCGGTGATTATAGTGGTGGTTCTTCCATCTCCCCAAAACATTATATTCGTCTTACTACTCGGCACATTCACATTTTCTCTATAAACCCCTGCCTTTATTCTTATTATATACCTCCGGCTACTTCTATTCGGCGCCGCCGCAACCGCCTCCGACACCGTTCGGAAATTGCCACTTCCATCGGCTGCCACTACCACATCGGGAGTGGCGGTGGACGACGCCTGCAAAAGCCTTCGGTCGCCAGGCGACATCCAATGGGGCCAGTTAATTCCGTCGTGGTCGCGTCCATTGTTGATCTCCGTGAGCTGGTTTCTATTGATGAGGTTGTCGTTGTGATTGGCAATGTCGGTGTCGGTTAGATTCTTAATCAAGGCTAAAGCAACGCTACAAAGCTTTTCGACGTGAATTAGGCCTGCTTCTAATGACTCTCGTACCTTCTTGTCGGCTTTGTCGTGTGAGAATCCGTCCACGCATGTCTCCTGAATTATTGGAAATTAAAAAACACATCTCATTGCTAAATGCTAATGCTACCCTTCTTTATCTACTCCATCCCATAAATACCATCTATATT
The DNA here is from genome assembly GCA_030954485.1 of Citrullus mucosospermus. Classification (NCBI taxonomy): domain Eukaryota; kingdom Viridiplantae; phylum Streptophyta; class Magnoliopsida; order Cucurbitales; family Cucurbitaceae; genus Citrullus; species Citrullus mucosospermus. The sequence goes on along the minus strand of CM062061.1, from coordinate 28,751,925 downwards.
GATTTGTGACAAAATCAATAATATTTTTTATGTTCTCAAATCCAATTCTAAATTTGGTCGCTTTCAACTATCATTCTTATAAAATGTATTTAATAGATATATAAATTTTTAATTTTGTGTCCAAATAAGTACTTAAATGTTAAAATTTGTCAAAATATATACTTATACTTTAAATTTTGTATTTAATAGATTATTAAACTCTCCAACATCTTGTAAGATCTAGGAACCTACGAGGCCCAAAAATAAAAGTTTAACATCTAGTTACATACAAAATTCAATCCTTAAATATGGCATAATAGGCTTATGAGATATGATATTAAAATTTCATATACGTATCAAACCTTTAAAATTTAAAGAAACAAATAAAACATATAACTTAAATACTAAAATAAAAATGGTTGAAAAGAAAAAAAAGTTGAAAACCAAAATAACATAGTGAGGGGGTGGAACCTTCAAGTTTTGGAAGGATATATATATATATATATATATATTTCATTTTGAAGTTTAAAAATTAAGAACAAAATCAAAATTCTGACACAAATATAACTTTGAGTCGCTTAAGCGAATTTAGGTGGAGTAAAATTAAAGAGGAAACTTAAAGATTGGAAGTAATTTGAGGTAAGTTTATGTGCATTGGTGTAATTAATTAATGGAGGGTACATGGAGGGTACCTGATTCGTAATGGCGGAACTGAGGAAGGTTTTGAGGTCATCGGCGTATTGTGAGAGAGATTTCTTATTAGGATATTCATGGAGATCATCAACAACCTCATACAGCTCTCTCAGCGTCTCCTCCCCTGTTTCTAGACAGTCATTGAGAGCAATCTTCTCTCGCTTTCTCAGATTCTTTCCTGTCTTAACCAATTTCTTGATCCTTTTATAGTTATCCTTCACTGCGCCAATCGTAATATTCACCGACGATTCGATTGCCTCTTTTGAACTCTTACTTCCCACTCCGCTCGATATCGTCGTCTCGCAAAGCTCCGGGTAAAGCGTCATGGCGCACGTGCTTCTCACGTGCTCGTCGGAGGAGACGCCCGTCAGGACAAGCGCAGCCCACACGGCTAACACCAACAGCTTGATTTTTATGTTGGAAATGGAAATGGGGCTGCCGGAGAACAAAAATCCGGTGACTGCGCAGTCGTCGGTTTGTGCCATTGGTGGTGGGAGATGATCGAAGATGTGTGGTGGTTGAGGGGTTTTGACGTGAGGATTGGTGGGTTTGGACCGTTTGGTTTATAACAGCATCATAAAATGTATTCGGGGGTCGGGTTTATGTGGGCCACACTATTTATTTATTTAAATATTAAAAAAAACAAAATTAAAATCCTATTTTGATTTCATATTTCGAAATTTTGTTTAATTTTAATTGGTATATTTTCAATTTGATTTTGGTATTTATACTTTACCTAAGTTAATTTTGACCGAAATTGATTAAAGGGTAATAATGGTTTTTTTTAATTTCTAAGTTTTGGTCTATATGTTTCAAAATATTACACTTTTTATTTTTTTAAATTTTGAGTTTTGTTTTAATTTAGTTTCTATGTTTCAAAATATTACAATCTTACTTTTAAGATTTGAGTTTTATTTCAATTTGGTCCTTAGTTTCAAGCTTTTACACTTTTAATCTTGATTTTTCACTAAATACTTATTTTTCATCTTTACGGTTAATGATTATTATTAATTTAAAAGAATTAAAATAATAATGATTAATTAAGTTTCACTATTTTTCATTCGCTATAAAATTAATTTTAAATTTTCACTTCATAATTATTTTAAATTGATTAACAGACATTAATGACAAAAATTCGAAAATATTATTTTGTGAAAAATTGATGTTAAAAGTGTAGATCATGAAATGCAATGACCAAATTGAAACAAAATTTAAACCTTAAAAGATAAAATTGTAACATTTTGAAATCTAGAGATTAAATTGAAATAAAACTCAAAATTTAAGATTTAAAAGCGTAGCATTTTCAAACATAGAGAGCAAGAAAGTATTTTTTCCCCAAATAATAACAATAATTTTCATATAATGAAATGTAATATGTGAATATGTTTTCAAAATTTATAGTAAGAATGCTAATAGATGACAATGTTTTTAAAAAAATCAACAATAAACTAACTAGCATTGGGGACTAAATTTAAGATTCATTAAAATTACACAAACTAAACTTAAACAACATTCAAAGTATAGAGACCATAATGATATTTTTAATCGAAAAAAGGTAAAAAAAAACATTTTTAGACCTTGAACTTTGAATTGTAGCAATTTAATTTACGCACTTTCAAATTTGTAATAATTTAGTCATTGAACAAACATATAACAATTTATTCTCTATAATTTCAAATTTATAACAATTTAGTCTTCATCCTAAAAATGAAGGAAAAAAATGAAAAGTTTACTTCATGCCCTTCTTAAAATAATATAATAAATGGTAAATTGCAAAAATTACCCAAAGCATATGGTATTAGTTGCAATTATAAACTCAAACTTTAGTTATAAAAGTTAATTGAACTCTCAAGCTCATGTAATTTTAAAAATTATAACAATCATATAAGTTTAAAAATTGAACTTTCATGGTTAGAGTCTAATTTTTAGAATTAAATTTAAAAGTCCATTCGTAAAACTTGTACATGAATGTTGTATTTATATAATTAAAATTTTGAAGTTATAAATTATAACTACCACACCATAGATAATAATCTGTACTATTGGGACATATAAATTAATTTCAAGAAGCTCCCAGTCACCGTACCATTTATGAGTCTTCTGACAAGTCAACAATGGAGACAAATTTCAAAATAATTGAAATTCAAATACGGCTTTAAATTCTTCCATAGTAATTTTTTTCTGAAAAGAAAATATATTTTTAAAAAATAATAATTCTTTTAGTATCTAGAAAAAATGTATACTTCTAAAACGTCAATACTTACCTAAGTCAATTTAAAAAAGAAATATTTACTGTTATCGGAAAAATCTTTTATATTATGTATATTAATTGTTTGTCATAAAAAAGAATAATAAATAGCGTGGAGTCATATATTAAACTAATATTTTATAAAAAGATATGGCAAATACTCAATGAAAGTAGTATGAACTATTGTAGTACTAGAAAATTTTCAAATCATCTTAAATTTTTATCGTTATTATATAGTTAACTACTTCGATTAGATAATCCAATTTTAACATCGTGTTAATCTAAACATGAATTGCAAAAACAAATATAACTCTATTGACATGTAATATGTGTCTTAGCACTAAAAGATTTGTATTTTGAATTTTCTACACTATTATAGTAAAAAAAAATTGAGCAAGGATTCAACATTGTTTATTTAAATTGTATAATTTGGTTGAAACACATATTGACTAAATGAATATTTATTTATTTATTATTTTTATTTTTATGGATTGAAGTGCTTTTATAAATGTTGGCATGAACATATTTTAATTGGCTTAAAATATGTTACTACGAAGTCAGACATTAGATTCTCAACTGCACATATTGGTAGGAAAAAAAAATACATTCATAAGTATATGTTTTTTTATGCTAGCAAACTTTTAGATGATATAATCATTACAATGGCTATAATAATTATTTTTCAAAAGTGTGAGGACTACCATGATTATATTTAAAAAGTCTATGAATTAAAAGAAATGTTAAAAGATTAAAATGGGACAAAATTTTATTTTTTAGTTAACGAGGGTAAGATGGAGTGGAGGATGAAACATAAACATTTGAAAGCTAAATGGTAGAAAATACCATTCTAACTTTTAACTTTTCCTAAATACTTTTGAATGTTTTCATTAGTTTATTCATTGAAATTTAAATATTTAAGAAGATAGGAAAAAGGAGGAGAAATGAAGAAAGTTTAGATTGAAGAATGAAAAAGGGGATTAAAAGTGGTATCGAAGAAGCAAGGAAATACAAGGGAGAGGTGATGAGTATATACATAAACAGTTTTGTCCATATTACTAAGGTCTGTTTAGATTGACTCGAGAAAAAAGTATTTTAAAACTTTTTTTATTTAAACTCTTTTTATAAAAATTATTTAAAATACACTGCAAAATCGATTTTGAATAGTTGTCAAACACTTCAAATTTTTCCAGAATGATTCATTTTTTAAATTAAACACTTGAAAATACATCTCAAACGCACCCTAAGAGAATGCCATTTTTAAAACTTTCTAATTTAAGACAATTTTTGAAAGTTAAAGCAATATTTTTTAAAACTAGGTGATAGTAATTTTCAATTTATATATTAATATTAAGGGTTCAATTTTTTTTTTTTTTTTTTTTTAAAAAAGGACGCCGTTCTTTTTAAGTTTAGAAACGAAGGCTCAATAGTGATTTGTCATAATTGATTGAATGGTAAAACGTCCCCAACTCACTCTCAAAGGTTAACTATACGAAATTCAACGTAATTAATTGGTTTTAATTGCTGATATATAATGTTAAGACTTTAAAAGAGATTTTTTTTTTAATAATTAAAAATTACTAAAGTAACAATTAGTTTCCAAACTTAGACGTAATGTGTTACATACACTTTTAAACTTAATATTTTAATCTTTGTACTTTTATATTTACAATTAACACTTTAGTCTTTATTCTGAAAGCTAACATTAAAATTTAATAAAAATTTTTACCCAAACATATTGATTAACGGATTAAGGGTAAAGTTTATTTATAAATTAAAAGACCAAGTATCTTAGTATAGTAAAAATTGACAATTGAATTTGACGAAGATTTTGATGATAAAGACCAAAAATTTACATAGATTGAAATAAATTTTGAACAACAAAATGTGGTGCAGATGGCCTGTGGGGTCTTCCTTACGAATAGATATCAATAGCTACAGAAAATTGAAATTAAATTCAATAAATAGACGCCAATGGCTAGTGACATTATATATGACTGACCACACCACACCCCATAGTTCGGCCTATGGGCCTTAGCCTTTAACACATTTATCCTTTGTAAGGTCAGATTTTAATTTTTAATTTTCTTTTTCTTGAAAAATAAGTGTTTATTGAAAATTTTATAGTATTATAGTAGCATCAACAATTTTCAAATTTACCATAAATACATGAGAAGTGGAATATAATAATTTGCGAGTATGTGCCAAATAATATGAACATAATATGATTATGTGAACCTAATTTGCAAGCATTCGATTCAATTTTAATTTTGAAGATCAGGTTAGATATAAATTGCCTTAAATTTAAATCTCTTGAGACAGAAAACTAGTTTTTTGGCCTATAAGTGTAACATTTCATAACATAGGATGATCATTCTTACTTGAATGTTCTTGACATGCAACTCCAAAATAGAAATTGTAAAATGGATCAAGAAACTTTTGGCTAAAGTTGAAAGAAAAACCTCGAAACTAAAATATATTAATTGTAATCTATCTCGTACAATTGATGGAGTGCCAGCCTTCTTGAGAGAATATAATATCACTAATACAGGTATACACTGCTAACAAGTTGTAGCATGTTAGGTTCTCCTCTCATTCAATATTTGCTTCAAAGTAAATTTAGAAGTTTAAGCAATTAATCTTATATTTTTATGGTTAATTTTTACTTAGATAATTACTCATATAACCCTCGTGATCCTATACGCAACGATACCATGTCTATAGTTAATCAACAAAGCAAGCTAGGAACTAAAGTCACTCGACAATTTCAATTCTTGCTTTGTTAAGAAAAACTGAGTAGATTACACCTTTGAGGGGTGTTTGACCCATAGATTTGGAATAAGGGGGTTTGACTTTTGAAGCCAAGATCATGTTTGTACACTTAGAATAAAATTTCCAAGATTAATAAACTAAATCCAGGGGGTTTGACTTTTTTGTTTTAATAAATGTCATGTGTTTGAGAAAAATCTCCCATCATCTCATTGTCTGTGATCATTGGCAACCACCAGCGGTGAGCTGCTTGGACCGTTGGTCGTTGATGACTTTTTTATTCCTATTTTGTTGCTCTATTTCTCTTTCTTCTTCTTTCTTCCCTTGTTTTCTCGCTCACACATACCTTTATTTTCAATTAGTTGTTTGTTGTTTCTCTGTGTAATTTTGCAAGAATTAGGTTTAGGTTTTAATTTTCAGCAAGCTTAATTCTTAGTTCAATCTTATATTCTTCTCGAATATACAAATTTTATATCTTTCTTTAACAATTTTATTATGGAACTTTCTTCATCTCCAATTTTATGATTTAAGATTTTGTTCTTTCTTAAATCATAAGCTAAAATTTTCATTGGCATTTAAATATGTGGATTTCGTAAAGAAAGGAAAAAGAAAAAAAACAAAAACTATAACTAATAGAAAAAATAAGGTGACTTTCCCAATTTTATAGCTTAGTTTGTTTTTATTAATTTCAAATTTGTCATTATCAATCCAGATTGATCAAGTTAGTATACAAAATTGAGTCTAATTTCAAAAGGATCAGGTAAAATCTAATTTACATAAAAACAATATAGGAAAAGAGGTTAAAAATAGGACTTTGCTTTTGACCCTAGTCATAGGACAAGACTTTTAAGGCTAAGAATGTGTGTGTGGGAGACCTTTAGGACTAAGTGTGTGTGAAATCCTTCTTTATCGTTATTAATTTTTATTTCAAAACAATTGTAGCTCGAAAATTACTTTTTAAGCAAAAGACGCTTCAATAAGAGCAAAGTTGGGAGAGTGACGACAAGTCCTTTATGTTGACTGACAATATAAATTTCGACTCTTCTACTTCCTTCGACGAGCTTGAAGGAATATTCTCACCCTCTGTTGTGCAACCAACATGACATACAACAACTTCTAGTACTTTCTTTTGATAATTTTTGTGAAAGTTTCTTGCTAGGAACTTTACCAAAGTTATTGATCGTCGAGGTTGAGGAAGATCCGTATCTTCCTCCTTTACAGGCTTAGGTTTCAATATTGGGACAAATTGGTTGACTAACAAATCTCCTTTAATTCTTGCATTCTTGCAGGTTTCAACAAAGCATGTGATGTGTTGCTTTGGATTACCTTTTTCATTAAATTGTTCGAACATTGTTGGTTGGTACTTTGCAGGTATCCACAAGTTATTAATTCTTTTAGTGTATAGTTTGGAGTACATAAAAGAATTTTGAGAAGGTCCTTCATATTGAATTAATATGAAGTTCATTATCATGTCTTGTTGTTGTTGAACAAACAACTAGGTGACGAACGTGGAATGTTGCAATAGATTTCCCTACAAGACATTTTTTCCTTTGTCTTTATTTTTTACAGTAGAAGTTTGACTTGACTTAGTGCTTTCTCGAGTTTGCATTTGATTTTTAAAGGAAACGATTTCATGATCTTGCCCCAGATCCCTTAATAGCTTTCAGCATAGTCTAACATTTCTTTAATTTTGCTCTCCATCTCTGTCATGGTCTTCTTGCTTGTGCATACATCAACTATCATGACAAATATTACATTGAGGTCTGACCCTTTCTTTAATTGATTAAAAGCATAAGCAGAGTTATCGAATAAAAAATTTCTTTTTGACAATCCTACCTTTCGGAGATTCTGTCATTTGTTCCCAATTTTTTTGCGCAATGATATAAACTCATTCTTCTTCCTGCATGATTTCTTTTGGGCTACTGTAGATGGTAGGTCCGTTGTATGATTTACTTGCAGTAGTGACTTTGGATGAAACCTTCTTTGACGTCATTACTTGACTTAAATGAGAGAGAGATGAGAAGTAGAGATGCCCACTAGACGTGCCAATTTGTTTACACGAGGTTTTCGAAGAAATATAGCTCGTGAAGGTAGAGAATTTTCTCTTTTGAGTGTGTATATACTTGATCGACTAGATGTGTATGGATGATAGAAATGTAAATAATAGTAGTCTAAGTGCAAGCATGCACTGTTATTAAGTAATAACTTGATAGTATTACAAGTATTGTATCCCACAAGACTAGACTTAATCTAGACTTCTTAAGACAAATGAAAACAATGTAACCAATAGTAACCAAGTTTAAATATGTGATGTTGGTTTGAATGCTAAATGAAAATAATAAACGATAGGTGATAAACAGGGATACAATCTAGTTCCAACCAAAAGAGTGATATGCCTTGAGTTATGCTTCCACATCACACTAACATTGACTTAACATGGACATAAAACTTCTCCTATTCGATCTTGTGTCAAGTTCCATTAGGAGCCTAAGTAGCTAATCTTATATATCTATGGTGAGCTAAGTCTTAAATTGTTTTCATGCAATTTCTATATCTTAGGGTGTATATTATCTCTAAGCATACATGACAACCTAACTCTGGGCTTTTAGTCCTATATTCCTTAGTGAAGTTAATTGTATCTTAACCTTCTCTAGGCCTATATTCCTAAACTTTTAGACCTAAGGTTCTTTAGAGGAACTTTCGTTCTTAAAGAGTTTTTGTGTTGGTGAGAATTCTCTTTGGCAGTGATCTTCATTGAAATAGGAAGCTTTCGATCCTTTATAATATGCCAAAGGTGGTTAAAGGATGGCCGAAAATAGGGTCCTAATCATTTGCTAAGCATTTATGACTCTGAATAATGATTACATTAAGGAAATAGCAACTACGAACAACTGGGCGCATCTTAGGGCTTTTGATGCAGGCGTATCATGGTCAATTTCTACAAAGTGGCCAAAATTCATTATAAATGCTCATAAAATAGCCCAAATCAGTAAAAACACACTTTAGTTAGTTAAAGAACCTATACATGATCACCATACCCAATTTAGGCCGATTAAAGGGGGATTTAACATATAAATAGCTATTTTTTATTATTAAAAAGTGCCAAAATATATACCAATATCATGATGACATATATCACACGCCCAAACTTAAGCCTTTGCTTGTCCACAAACAAACAAAATCAACTAAAGAATAGCAAATGACCAGACCTTATCAAATGAAAGTGCAGAGATGTAACTTTCAGGAGAAGTGTCTAACTTTAATGCCTTACTTTGCTCAAACTCCTAAAAGGACCCTCACATGAGTTAAACTACCTCAAGACTCAACTTCCCCAAGTCACCTATTCAACATGCCATACAAAGCCTACCTACAAATCATTGAGCCTAGTATGGATCCTTCATAGTTCACTAGTTTCATGCAGAGCATCCAACATGTCTGAATACACATACCCCCCAAACTTGAACTTCTGCTAGACCTTAAGGACTTTTTTTTTTCTCTCTCTCTCTGAAGCCTGTTTTCTTTTTCTTTTCTTGCCTAGGACAAAACCTCAATGTCATCCTTACCTTTGTTCCAAGTTGTACCACGGGTTATATGTGAATCGTCTGAATACAAATAAGGTTCACACTTAAGGCAAACATTTACTTCCCTTGTTAACTGTTTTGTTACAAAGGAATGCTCGAGGTACCTGCTTGCCTCTGGCTACTTTGGTTAACTCAGAAAGAAGGAGCATCATCCTAGCTTATTTATTTATTTATTTTAGAATTCATACGGTATAACAATTACATATATTGGCCCATAAAAATGACGAAAAGAAAATGGAGCATAAAGTAATCCTCCCAAGCTTAAAAGACACAATATCCTCATTGGCAAAAAGTGTAAAAGATGACAAAAGAATCAAGTTGCTAATCTGGCTTGACTGCAAACTATAGTGCTAGACTCTCCTAGTGATAAGTTATATGAACACATGGAAGACTAGCCTAAGAGGTTTTGCACTCAAAGATAAGTAATGCTCATGGTTTTGTGCTCCTCTAAGATTTGTAAGTAAGGTATGCTAGCAAGAGAGAAGTGTTAATTGTCATCATCAAGCATACCTTTGCAACTAGAAGATAAGCATGGTAAAATGTTTCACTAAGACAGATCATATTTTGTTTGTAGTTTCAAGTAGAAGCTAATCTAACCTATTCACAAAAATAAAACTATGAATAAAATAAACAACCAAAAGAGAAAGCAATAAAAGAAACATAATACTCCTCTAATTTTTAGCAGGAGTGCCATTGTCGTCTTCTTCTTCAAGTGGATCCTGGAGTATATGATAAGAAAGGGTGGCACTACAAGGTAGTGTCCTGGAGCTATGGAGCTAAGGAATCTCCTTAAGACGTCATCCTGAACCTTGACATATGTCCAGTAGGCACGAGACTGCACCATAAACAGCTCTAGCTGCTCCGACATGTACACAACCACAGTTGTTGCATGAACTAATGGGGCTTGCTTATGGGCCGCAACATTAGAGGCTGCTAGTAGAGTTTAACTTTTTTCATGTATTCTCTATTAGTTATCTCTTTATGCATTATCGAAATAAATTTATATTGTATCTTTTTCTTGAATGAAAATTATTATTATTGTACTAAGCTCAATAAAGTTTAACTTTAAACTAACAAAGTAGAACCATGTTATTCAAAAGTGCATGATAGTAGAGAGTCTCAAATAAAATGAAAGCAAAGTAAGAGATCTAAGTGATATTTTAACTATTTTTTATTTTCATTTTATGAGTATATGAATATATCAATTATTAAAGTTTAGAGGTTGATAATTTAGCACAAATTTAATTTAGTTTAATGTATAATTTGACAATCAATTATTAAAGAGAAAAGGTGAGGGTGGTTTTACGAAAATGTCCAAGGAAGATAACGAATTTGAGGGGGGGGGGGGGGGGGGGGGGGGGGGGGGGCGAATGTGGGTTGTGGAGGGAGTCAACAAACTCGGGGTGCGGTGCGGCTGTGTTTTCCTCCCGATTCACATTCTTAATCGATTCTCCGACTCGGTTCTTTCACGAAACCAAGCGCCACCCTTCTTCATTTATTGCACGTCTCTCAATTTTCTCACCCGATCATCACTGCATCGGACCAATTAACCAATCTCAATCCGACGAAAACCCTACTCAATTCCTTAACTTTCACGATTTCATTTCAGGTATTTATTTCCCACTCTTTTTCTTTCTCTCTACGTGCGGGGGTTTTGATTTCTCCTTGATTTCCCCCCCCCCCCCCCCCCCCCCCCCCCCCCCCCCCCCCGATGCTGCCGGCACCTATTGTCTTCTTTTTCCTTCTCCTCATCCAATTTTGGTTTTTGGGGGATCCTGATCTGAACTTGCGGTGGATTACAGATTGATCACGGATTCAATTCTGAATAATCAACCATAGAAATTTGTGAGAATTTTGTTTTGTGGGAGGGGTTTGCAGTTTCTCAATTAAGACAAAATTGCCGTACTTTATTTTAATTGCATTATTCATTTTATTATTATTGTGATTATTTTGGCCATTGGGGATGGATGATTATGATTCCATTCCATTCCGATGATTTCTTGTTAAAATTTTTAAGCACTTGAGGGGATTTCTGCTGCGCTTGTTCTATTTCAACTTTTAACAGTTTTTAGCTTATCTTGGATTCTTTTACTATTTTTTTTATTATTATTATTCTGTACACACTCAACTAATCTTAAATGAAGTCACTTATTGATTCAATTATTGCGCTTCTGTCCTGTATGCAATTTTAAATGGAAAAAACAAATGCTGTATTAAATTTGAAGAATTAACAGCAGAGGGCCTCGCCAACTGCCACAGTGAAAGGTGACTTGAATAACAAAGAATTACTAGCAATTGAATCTAGTGCTGACTATGCATTTCTTGTTCCTACAGTTCTCTTTTTACATTGAAAGTATTTTTTCTCAATTATATGTATAAAAGATTTATATTGTCTGTATGTTTTCTGTTGTAGAAATTTGCTGAATGTATCACTTTCTTGAACTAAAAATCTTTCGCATTGCATGCTTTCTATTTAAGAAATAGATCATTTCTCTTTAGAGTTTTTAAAACTATGACTGCTTCTGTACTTGGGAAAATAATCATTTACGCTGTTCATCAGTTCTTTGGGATAATTCTTGTCATTTCCCCTCTGTTTATGTCACCTTACCAGGCATTGTAACTGACTTTGAAGAAAGAACAATAGCAGTTGAATTTCTTTGTCGATAGCTTCGTGGAATGGCAGATAAAGCATGTATCAAGAGGCTTCAAAAGGAATATAGAGCTCTTTGTAAAGTATGCGACTCGGGTTTTGTTTTCTTTCTTCTTTTTGAAATGCTAGTGCTAAAATTTATGGCGGATAATCAAGTTATTGGCTAATGATCTTATGGCTGATTTCATAAGTAAAATTTTATTTTATTATTATTTTTCTTTAATCAGAAACTGAATATTCCAACCCTCCCTTTGCATTTTTCTTGCTGAAATGCTGACACAGTTTTATATTTGTCCCGCAATTGGTGCTGACTCTGCTATTTGTAAACTTTTAGGAGCCTGTTTCACACATCGTTGCTCGTCCTGCTCCCAGCGACATTCTTGAGTGGCGTAAGTTTGTTCCTATTGATGTTGTTTTGGTGTTAGACTTGGAGCTCCTCATTTTTGTGTGCATGTAGGAATTAGGATACAACAATGGATTTTTGAAGTTGACTTCAGTCCTTTGTTATTATTTTATTTAGGAAAAAATATCAATTTATACTTCTAAATTTTGAGGGTTGTATCAATTAAGACCCTAAACTAATAATTGTATCAATTTAAACCTTAAACTTTCACAAGTGTATCAATTTATACCCTCCTCCTGATTTTGTTCAACCAATATCGTGTGAAACTTATAATTTGAGTCAATTAAACTCTTAAAGGCTTATAAGCCAATCAATTTAGACCCTTCATTACGATTTCCTTTGAAAATCATCTATGCATTAATTTTCCAATATGTGTAGACTTCTTCAAATATCAGTTTTACAAAATGGACAATTGGAGTAAATGCATGGATGATTCTAAAAGAAAATTTTGACTAAGAGTCAATATTAATTTATTACGAAAATTTAAGGGTTTAATTGATACAACTGTACGTTACACATAAAGTTTTTCCAAACAAAACGCGATGAAAGGTGTAAATTGATACACTTATTAGTTTAAGGTTTAAATTGATATAATGTTACCCAAAAGTTTAGGGGTATAAAATGATATTTCTCTTTTATTTATTTATAAGAGACTTCAGTCTAGTTTTAAATTGATGCAGACTGTAAAATGACAACAAGTATTATTATTGTGTGCGGAAAGATCGAGAGAGAACTGCTAAGATTATTGTGATTTTGAATACTGTTTAAATTGTGAGAATTCTTGGCTGTCTGGAAAAGTTGAGGTCTACAATCTCTTTGTTACTGAGTATTGCATGTGGCGTTAGTAGTATGTTGGCACTGGGAGTTTGTGAAGCATTGCTTTCCTGATCTACGGCATAGTCAAATTCTTATTTTTCTTGCGTCAGCATTCCTTTTTTTTTTTTTTTTTTCCTCTCAAGTTCCAACTTATGATTTGATTTTCTCTCTTTTCTTGTCATGAAATATGTGTTTTTTGCTTATCATATAGATATTATGGTTTGCATATTAAATATTGTTCCATTTCAGATTATGTTCTGGAGGGAAGTGAGGGAACTCCTTTTGCGGGTGAGTTTGTTTACTTTATCCCTTGTATTATGATGGACACTTCTCTTCTCAATTCAATTCTTGGTTTCCTTGCGTGGATTTTTTGTTGAAGATCTCTTTAATTTTGCTCCTTAGTTACCGCTGGGGTTTCAACCTTTTTTGTGTTATTATTATTATTATTTATTATTATTTTATGGGAATCATTGAAAATCTTTGTTAGGAGGGTTCTACCATGGAAAAATTAAATTTCCTCCAGAGTACCCATTCAAACCTCCGGGAATCAGGTATAAGCATCTTGGATGTGTGTAGTGATCTTTATTTTATAAGAGATTTTATAATAACAGAGCCTTAGCTTTCTTATCTACTCATTTTTACTGTGATTTCTGATACTACTACGATTCCTTTGTACCTTGTAGCATGATCACCCCAAATGGTCGGTTCATGACACAGAAGAAAATTTGCTTATCTATGAGTGACTGTAAGTTTTTGGATTTTAAAGATGATCATGGCTACTCGTTTGCAGAAAATGTTCTAATTGACTTGATCTGTCTGCAGTTCACCCAGAAAGTTGGAATCCTATGTGGTCCGTGTCCAGGTGAGACATAATCCTTTTCATTTGTCTCCTTGAGGTGTTACAATTACTTTGTAGTACCTGTGTTTTCTTCCTCTGCTAAATTTTCCTTTAAGTTGATAAATGGTTGCTTGGTGTGTAACTAACTTTTCTCATGGTGCTTCTCATCCTTTGCTTTCTAACTTGCAGCATACTAACCGGGCTTCTTTCATTCATGGTGAGTACTTTAAGCTCTTGGCTCGTTTTGGTTATGGTTGTCTAATTGAAGATGGCTGCTTTTGTGGCTTTATCTGTTCTTATTATCTATTAATAATGAGAGATGATCTACTTTCATATGTAGATGGACAATAGTCCTACTACTGGCAGCGTGAATACTACTGCTGCTGAGAAGGAACGCTTGGCAAAGGCTTCTCTTGCATTCAATTGTAAAAAGTAAGTTCATGTGCAGGATTTTGTGTCCTTGAACGTAGTTACTCTTCCGGAAGTTTCATCTGCCATCCACATTCCCTTATTTTAACTGGTTTTCCATTGAAACACGGATTCTAGAGACGTGCAACAATGATTACTCTACTTTAGGCCGTAAAAACTTGGGCGTCCTAGAGTTCACACTTACTTTATTGCCATGTCCTTTGCAAAATCACTGCTATTCTTTTTATTTTCCTTTTCTAATTGTACAACTTCTAATCTATTGCGAATAATCATACTTCTGTATAACAGCCCAACCTTTAGAAAACTGTTTCCCGAATACGTGGAGAAATACAATCAACAGCAGAAATCAGAGCAGCTTGTTGCAGAAGAGGCTTCACCAAAGACATCCGAGGTAGGCGAAGGCAGGCACCTAATGGAAAAGGTCAAGTCTGCGGAAGAGAACATTAACAAAGCAGATAGAGAGGACATGAAAAGAAATCGGAAGCAGTCGTTCCCTACATGGATGATGTTGCTACTCTTCTCGATCTTCGGCGTGTTAATGGCATTGCCTCTCCTTCAACCATGAAACCGCAAAATGGAAGGTTGCATAGGTAATGGTAGACAGACTAGTTTGTGCCAAGTCAAGGATGCTCATATTTTTGCATGTACTTAACATAGTGTCTGTATAGATGGTCTGGTGGCCTGTGATGTGGCTTTCATTTGCTGAGAGTCTGTTATATTTTGAATAGTTGCTTGAAAACTAAACCCTCTTTGTTTGTCTATATATGGTTTTAAGTACTATTAACTATTATTAGTTGAGGCAGGACATTGGATAGGGCTCCACTGCAGAATTTTTTTTTCCTTCACTTTTTAGATTGGAGAGAGCTCCTCGGAGCCATCCCAAAGTTTAGCCGTGTTTTACGCTCCATTGCTTTTTCCAACCCCCCATGGGCCATAATCCATTCTTCTATTTCACTTTTCTCTGAAACATGCGCCTATTTTTAATTGTGACCAAATATTTCATGGAGTTTACAATAATGTCAAAGTGTGTAATAATAATTTCATCCATTAGCGCTGAGGTGCCTTGCTTGTGGAGGCAATTTGAGATATTCTTTCTCAAACGATGTTTGAAAGAGAGTTTGAAATGGTGAAATGGTTAAAATTGCTTCAAACGTGTCTTCATTCATTCCAAATTAACTCAATGTTTTGGTTTAGAATGATTAAGAGCACATTTTTGTATTAATCATTTTTTGTGTTGGACGATTATCCGGTTATTTCAGCTATTTGATTATTTTATTACATTTTGGCACTTACGGATACAACTTATGAGATGATTTTTCAGAATATAAAAAGTGAAAGTACATTAATATGGGTAATTTAATCATAGCTTATAAGTAAAGGCATTAACAAGGCTCCACCTCTCAATTATAACGTTGTATAGAAAAAGAAAAACAGAGACTTTGAGTTAAATCATTCTACTTTATATAAACCTATGTTGAAATTGTAAATCAAGTAATGATTTAAAGGATGGATTTAGCTTTAAAATAGTAAATAATTCTTTTGCAAGTAACGAAATTGCAATAATTAAGAGCAGAATATAAAAAGGGTTACCAATGTATATATGAGTTAAATATGTAGTAGACAGGTTTAGATTATGTGTTTTAATACCCAAAGAAGCGACAAGCTCTCTTCACTGTAATGCAAGCATAACACAGACATCATAGGATAAATAATCATATTGCAATGCTCATGTGTACTGTGATCAAATATCTTACTTTTGCTTTGATGATTATGTTTGGTAGAATTGGGTGCTAACAAATTTATTACTTTCCATTCCCCTGAAACTTTATTCCTTAATTTCTCTTAGTAGTTGTCTACTGTCTGCCACTTTTGGAAAAGATAACATTGTGTAATTGAATCCCAAATGGAGTTCTTCAATTGGTGGTAGTTGGAGTTTGCTCCTTTTTGATTTAGATGCATAAGTTAAGAGCTTCTTCTTCTTCTATTTACCTCTTCTGAAGTTAGAATTCATTTTTATGCTTTTTTTGGCTTCATTCCAGAACCCTACCTGCCATTTCTTCTGATCCAAGCTTCCTTATTTTGCTTTTCTTTTTCGTACTTGTGGAGCATTAGCAGAAAAACATGAACCACAAGAAATACAAAAACATCCTGAAAGCTGACAAAAGTTGATCCCCAAATTTCATGTGTCCAATTCTCTGTTGTTTCTTGTCTCCTACCCCTACTGTCTGATATTTTTTCTCTGGACTTATTTAGTAGCTTGGTTGGCTATCTTTTGTTCAATGAAGAAATCTGTTTCTCCTGAATATGAGATGGACGATACTGGTTTTGATGATTTTGATCTTGGTCTCAACTTTTCCAAGGTGAGTCACTGATGTTTTTCCTTCTGTTATATTTTTCATCTCTTAGATTCATCTGGTACGTTCATGTCTTAATGAAATGTGTTTTTTAAATTTTCCAGTTCTTGGAAGAAGCAAAACTCCATGCAATAGAACAAGATTTCAAGGCCTCCACAGAAGAAGAAACAGGAAGGAAATGGTTGGCACAAGAGAAAAAGAGCAAGAAATCATGGAAAAGCACACTCTTCTCGTGGTTTAAAAGTGATAACAAGACCAAGCCTCTGCCTAAACCAGAAAGAAATCCTCACACACCCAATAAAAGACGTGTTCATGTTTCTGGTCCAATTTACACCGCAGCTACGACTATCGATAACAGACCCCGACGCCGTCCAATGTCTGGACCAATCCTTGGTCTCTTCAATCCTAGTATGAGAACAGAGATGGAGATCCCATATATGTGTCTCCACCAGTTTACTACCCCCAATACCAATCATAATTATGGTCCAATTTATCTTGTTACATAGACCTACATTGTCTCAATTAATCTTGGCTGCTGCTGAGAAAGCTTGCTTGAAATCTACTGTGTTGTATGTGTGAAGGTTTTGAAAGCCTGTTAAATGTTATGGTTATTATGTTGCCATGTTTGTTTCTTTTTCCACAAACTTACAATTCCATCAGCAGTTTAACAAGTCAATCCCATTCCATCACATACTAAAACAGATCAAAATGGATTGAAAGCTTTCAGAAAATAACCATATTTCTAACAAAATGGAAGAGTTGGTTGGAGAAACATTCATTTCAAAGATGATCTCAACAACGCTATCCCTCTCATTACTTGAAAACAAAGAAATTTGTACAAGTCTTGTAAACTTAACTTGTTTGTGGCATTTATATATCAGACCACTGTTTTGGAAAAACTCTGTTCTTAGCTTCTCAGGCCACTTGTTCCATTTCATCATTAGCTGAATTTGGATTACAAGGATTCACTCTTCTTTGCCTACTCAAAAGCCTTTTCAAAGACCTCAATCTGGTGACAACAAGTAACTTCCCATCCTCATTAGTTGCTAATGGCGGAAATTGAAGATCACTCTGAACATCAATTGCCAATTCTGCATCTGGGTAACTGGTCGATGCCGATGAAGAAGCCGCCGGAAAAGGGTTTTGAGAAGGACCCTCTTCCACTTCTAGACAAGCTCCGGCAGAGGTGATCTGCGCCTGATTTCCCCAAATCAAAACATTAGTTGGGAAAGTTGGAGATTCTGAGGACAACCCACTAGTAGAATCTTCATCCTGCAACTCGCCGGTGTCCGCGGCGGCGGTGGTGACGGGGTTCCGGCAGAGAGGGCAAGTGGAATGTGACTGAAACCACATATCGATACAATCACTATGGAAGCCATGGAAGCAATCATGAAGTAGCTTTGCCTTTTCACCTTCAACAAGGTCGGAGAGGCAAACGGCACATTCAAGCCCATCTTTGAAGTTATCAGGGTGGAATATAAGAACAGGAAGTGAGCGGAGGACAGTAGGGTCCAACCCCCTTCCGGAATTAGGGTCTTGCACAGCGGAGAACTCAAATCGGCGACGGCGACGGCGGCGAGTTTCCAGTGGAAGAGGGGTGGGATCCTCAATGCGAGACCATAACCATCTGGCGTAGAGTTGGAGAAGAAGAACAAAAACAAGGACCAAGAAGAAGACTAAAATGGCTGTGACAATAACCATTCCAGGAAGCTCGATGGTGACCGAGTCACCGGAATGTTGACTCAGCCTGAAATCGTCTTCCATGGCTCGATGGTGACTTCAAAATTGAGGGCAGAGGAAGAAGAAGAAGAAGAAGAAGAAGAAGAATACAGCGAAGCGAATGGATTCACTGAAGTAAGAAAACAACTTCAAAACCAACTTTTTAATTTTTAATTTTAAAATTTAAATTTAAAATTTTTGGTTTGTTAAGTCCTACTCATGACTTGTGAGGTCTAAAGTTTGTGCTGCGCCAATCATGCCGGGTTTTTTCACACGTAAAAGTTGGGATATATTTTTTTTTTCTTTTTAAGAATAGAAAAAATAAATTTATAATCATTTTTTTTATCAACTAAATTCATTAAAATTTTCAAATTTAGAGATTCAACAGAATTTCTTTACAAACTTTATGAACATAATATCACACGGCTACGAAAATGAATATAGTTTAATTCACACAAAATTGTATTTATGAACTTTAAAAGTTGTCTAATATATATATATATATATATTTTAATATTATAGAGAAAGAAATATTCGAACTACAAACCTCTTGATCACAAACACATTTGTATGCTGATTGAGCTAATTATCTTTGGTTTGTCTAATGAAATCTTAATTTATGAACTTTAGAAAATGACTAATAAATACTTGAACTTTTTAGAGATAAAATAGCACAAAATTGAAAGATTTTAGAATTATTAAGTACATTATTTAAAAATAGATGTAATTTGACTTTTCTTTTATTTTTTTTCGAAAGATGTAATTCGACCTCTTATATAATATATAATAGAGAATTTGATAAAGCATAAGTGGAAGGAGCGGGTGGAGAGGGAGAAAGAGAGAATCATTAAAAGCTATGAACTTTCGGCCCAAAATTTTACTCCATAAACTCCGGAAATACAACACAAATTTGTTCAACTCAACTCAAATTTAGACAAACAAACATATCCAATCCAATTAAAACATATAATTAAAGGATAACGTTTACATCTTATTAATTTTTTAAATTAAATTTATGAACACTACTATTTTATTCATTTTTTTATTTTAAGAAATAATGTAGTTCATGAACTTGCATTTTATGCTCGTCGTTTCAATTAACACTTAGAAATTTGGATTGAAGATCACTCATCATAGGTGACCTTGGCAGTGTGTAGAAATATTTAAATCCCACATGCTCCCTTTTATTTGTTTTGAGGGGGAAAAAAATATTTTTGTTTTGTTATTTATTTTGTATAAAGTTTTTTTTTTTTTTAATTAAGTCAAGTTTTAAAATTTTTTAAAAAATAGTTTTACAATTTTTGTTTTTTTATTTGAAATTTAACCAATAATTCTAGTATTTAGTTAGAAAAAACAAAGATTAGGGTAAAAAAGTGGTAAGAAATTTACAAATATGGCAAAAAAAAAAAAAATTAGATATGATTTCATTTTTATTATTTCAATTGTATCCTTGTTGCTGTATCAGTATATGTATTGATAGTATATTTGATATATATTATGTTTGGTGAATCAGTTACCTGGTATTCTTTATATTTAGGATATCAGTTCACTAATATATTTCATATCTAGTTGATTGGTCAATTATAGAACTAATACCACATTTATTTGTCAATAAGTGTTCATGCAATTGTTATTATTCGTGGATTTAATTTGAATATTTATTAATTTGTTTTAGAGTATTAATGTTCTAGTATATCATCATCAACTTACAATGATTCAATTCGTTCTATTCGTAATCATTTTGAAAACTATTGATACACCAATATTACACTCGAAATTGAATTTTTTATTGGCTTTTTTGGCCCTTAATCTCAAATTAATTAATTTTAATTGATTGATTAATTAGTGTTTTGATGATAACAAACTTGATTTTATTTATTAATCACTTGAGTGTTTTGAAGTGCCTATTGTGTGGAGTTTGGAACAACGGTTCCAATGCAATTTAAATCACTCAAATCGAAGTTCAAACGAAGAAGATATGGCCAAAACAAGCTTGATGGAAAAATCCCGAGCTGATGACGTGGCAGATTTTTTTAATCAAAGTGGACAAATTGAAAGGTGTCATTTGGAGCAATGGAGAAGTGACAATTGGTGGGTTTTTTATTTTTGGATTTATGTTAAAAAGAAAATGATTTTAAAAAGAAAATGAATTTAAAAAGAAGATGAATTTAATATTATTATTATATGTTTGTGTCTAACGGCTAGTTGAGTTTAAATCTTCACCATTCAATTTTCTTTTACAAAGATCTAATGATCCAAATTAATTTGGTTTTCACCCACTTTCATTTCTTTTTAAACACTTCATCTTCTCCAAAATTCTACAACAACTCTTATTATTTTCAATCCTCCATAATTCACCAAGCCACCATTGTTGCTCTCTCCAAGTTTCAATTTTCTTCTTTTCATCTTATTCTTGAGAGAGATATATTGTATTGTGAGGATTTATTTGTGAAATGCTTAAACTTGTAAATCCACTCTATTTAGAGAGTTTGTCAAGTGTGCTCTTTGTTTTTCCAAATTTTTGTATGGGTTGGCTCTTGATCCCGAGAAAAAGAGTTGTTGTAACGGTTTAATCCTTAACCGTGGAAAGGATCGGGTTTGTTCTTGCGCCCGAAAAAAGAACGTTGTAGCGGTTCGACTCTAAGCCGTGGAAAGAGTCAAAGACTTCTAGTGAAGTACCCAAGAGGAAGTGAACATAGGCCGGTTTTGACGAACCACTATAAAATTCACGGTGTCATTTTCTCTATCCCTCTCCTAATTTATTTTTGAAATTAATTTTTGTTACTATATTTTATTGCATGAAATTAATTGCAATTTTTAATTTTTGAAATTAATTGCTCATATTGGTTGTTCTTAAATTTCTATATTCATTACCAATCTTTTTATTAGAATTAAACAACGTGTGATTGTTGATTTCTTGTTTAATTCAAAGTGAATTTGTTGGCATAAAAAAATATTGTTTAAACTACTTATTTGTAAATAGTTTATTGATTCGCTTATTTGGGCTCACATTAGTAAAAAGTTTAAATTAATTTTAATAAACCCTATTCATCCCCCTCTAGGGTTGCCATACCGATCCTACATTTTGAACCAATTATTATCTACTATTGATATACTAAAACAAATGTATTCTTTAAGAAGTGTTGATATATTAATGATACACCAATGTTATACTTGAGATGAATTTTGAATTGACACTGATACTACTAATACACCGATGTTATACTTGAAATTTAATTTAGAATAAATGTAATTGATACACTAATAGATTAATAATGAGTGTTGATATACTACTGATACACCAATAATATACTTGAAATGAATTTTTAATGACTACTAATATATTATTGACACATCAATATAGTACTAATATACTATTGATACATCAATATAATACTTAGTGCATTTTGAACGAATGATGATATATTATTGATACATTAATGATAGACTAGAAACACATTTTGAATTAGTATTGATATAAAATTAAAATACCAAATGTTATACTTTAAGTATGTCATTTTGAATGATATACTTCATATTTGGGATATCAACAATATCGTTGATATGCTTTTCTTTCTCTCTAAAGCTAGATTATCAATCAACCTCAATATACAAAATATAAAATACGTATATTATAAAATTGATATATCAAATTAAATATAATTTACATGCCATCAAATATCAAAATTACAAGAATAGAACAAACTAACTAATATACTTCATATTTAGCATATTAGTTGACACAATTAATACAATTAAAATATACCATCAAGATTAAATAAAAAAAAATTGAAAACATAAAAAATAACACGGAAACTTGAATCAGTCCATCAGAATCAAACTAGTCAAATGAAAACAACCTCATATCAAACAAAAAACCACTCCCACCATGACACAATTGAAATCATGATATATTAATTGCATAAATGATTTCTTTTAAATAAAATATATTTAACTGATTGATATACCAAATATGAAGTATATAAATTGACTAATATATCTAAATATAAAGTATATTAGATATATTTATTCATACATAAATGACGATAAAATTGGAATAAAAAATAGAAAATCAGTTTTAATTTTTATTATTTTTGTAATTTAAAAATTATTGGTAAATTTACAAATCACTTTTTTTTCTTTGTTACCCATTCCAATTTCCCTTTCTTCGTTTATTTTCACTTAATAAATTGAATGATAAGTTTAAGGGAAATGATTATAAATTAAAAAAATTATCAAATTATTTATAAATATAGAAAATTTGGTAGATTTTATCAGTAAATTTTCTTTTTATATTAAAGTTTAAT
Organism: Citrullus mucosospermus; assembly: GCA_030954485.1. NCBI lineage: Eukaryota > Viridiplantae > Streptophyta > Magnoliopsida > Cucurbitales > Cucurbitaceae > Citrullus > Citrullus mucosospermus. The sequence continues at coordinate 28,729,142 of CM062061.1, read as the reverse complement.
TACTTTAATTGTAAATCTTAGAAAGATACTTGTCTCACCCAAAGCTCCATTAGGGAGAAAGTTGCGGATCACCAACTATTTTTGTCTCTATTCAATGTACTTTGACAAACATATCCTTCTTTTAGTTACTAAATTTCATTTTTTACCCATTACATTTTCAATCTCTTAGTTTAAAGTTTATTATTTTTTTTTTTATCAGAAAAAACCTTTTCATCACAATAATGGAAAATTTTAGTTGTAATATTTCATACTTTGTACCTTAATTTAATGTTTATTCATTATTAAAAGAGGAAAAAATAACTTTTTTTTTTTTTCCTTTCTTTCTTTCTAAACGAACTATGCACGATGTAAAAATTGTAAAGCCGCCCATAGGTTAGTTTAGTGTCTGTTATTTAAGTTTGGTATCTATTTGATTTCTAAACTATTAAAGATATCTAATAGATTTCTAAATTTTTAAATTTGTATTTAATAAGTTCTTTAACTTTTTTTTTGTGTCTAATAAATTCATGACAAATTCAAATTTCTTAAATCTTAATTGGTTTATTAGTTATAAATTTGATTTTTGTTTGTTATAGAACCCTCGTCTTTTAATTTTGTGTCTAGTATTTATGAATTTTAAAAATTTTAGAAGCTCAATAATTAAATTTGTAAATTTAATGTTTAAGGACCTAATAGCACAAAATTTAAAGTTAAAAAACAAAGGATGCATTTGGATTGACTTGTAAGTATTTAAATAAGTGCAAAAATAGTGCTCATAAAACCTTATAGAGTCAATCCAAACCGACTCAAATTTGTAATTTTCTTACAACAAAACAATTGTACAAGTAACTCATTTTTGTAAAATTAAAATTTAAGTTCCAAATAAAGGATCAAAATATTGACTTCGATATTGATATTTCAATTTTACAGAAATATCAATATCCATCTTTGTAAATAAAAAAATTATAAAAAAATGACTTAAATAATTTAAGTTTGTTGAGGCAAGTCCAAAGGGTATTTGGAAAGGGGCATCGAGCAACGCACGTTCCAAACAAGAAATGTCAGTGCCATGATGGTTGGACAGACTAACATTGAGTAGGTAAATATATACCAATAAAAAAATAAAAGAACTAAGGTCCAACTGGGACCCTGCCACCTCTCGTCACACACAACTACGAGCATGTGTCAGAGCAAAAATTTATAAATAGCCTCATTCAATCACCCAACGGGGAGAGTAAGTAATCTCAGAAGAAGAAAGTCAACCTTACCTCTTTTAGTATTTAGCTAAATGCAATAGGTTCAATACTACACCAGTGCGAGGATTTCTTACATAGTTCAGATAGAAACCAAACCCAAGGAAATTGGGTCCCTAAGCACCTGTATAGCAACCCAAAGCAAACAAAATCCAAGGACAATAAAATTATTTTTTTAATTCCAACCTAAAGTTATAAATCTCGTTATTAGTGTATGTCTTCCTATTTAAATGTACAGATGGTATTCCTTTTTTTTTAATAAGTACATACTTATAAAAGATATCAAACATATCAATTAATATTTAATACTAATATATTATTGAATCCTCTCATTTATAGATATGGACGTATATGATGTATGGATGGATATTTGAACGGTTGAAAGTGATGACAATTTTGATTTTTTTTTTATCCCACTCACTCATAAATGCACAAAGTTCTAAAGTACAAATGCCAGCATGCAATTCACAAGTACGAGGTTGATGAAACTTTTTTAGTGTTGACTTTGAATTCTCTACTAGTTTTGACATTCAGCTCATTTTGAATCCACATTAGTTAATTGAATCTCGTTTTTCTATATTTTACATGTATTTAATAAGTTTTAATCACACATTCTAATTTTTCAAATATCATTTACATTCTCTTGTAAATATATTTAATCAATTTTAAATTTATAAATTATCTTCACTATTTTAGATGCATTATTTAATTATTTTCAATCATAAAATAGCTCTAAGATTATCGGTTTTTCATATATCATTTAAACTATTTTCAAATATTGAATTAAACTATTTTTTTAACATTTTCAATTTTAATATTTTCAACATTCAACAGAATGTCTATTGGTATGGAGAATACAAAACATTTCTTTTTTAAATTGTACTTAAAAAAAAAAAAAAGCCATAATTTTTAAGTTGTTGATAAACTATCAACCCCAAATGAAGTATGTATCTTGTAGATGCACCTTCATTTTATGATTTCAGTCGAAGATGTATATAGACCTAAAGACAATTTTTATGTAGATATAGACATAGATCATCAAAGAGAGAAGTTGAGAGAGGCATAGAGGCACAAGGAGATGTGAAAGAAGACATCTAATGATTTTTCAATTTATATGCCTTAACATTAGAAAAATTTCAAAATCTTCATTTAATGGTGGCAGGTCTAGGTTGTTTGGATTGATTAGAGAAAAAAATGTTTCTCACAAAAGTATTAAAATTTTTTTTTTTTATTAAAACTCTTTTGATAAAAAACGGTTTACAATAAACTTTGAAAATATTTTAAAAACTATTTTGAGTAGTTGCCAATTAATTGACATTCAACAAGATCGAGGGTTAGGGTACATACTCACATATACAATTATAAGTATGTACATTCTATGGTATCTGTAAATGTAAATAGTTCACTCTCAGGTTTTTTTGCAAAATTGATCCAAACATGGGCCGTTCTAGATGGCTTCGCACTGGAAGAATGGGCTGGTTTTTAGTGGGCTTTATGGGCTTCAATTTAGATGATGGGCTGCTATGGGGCTGGAGCATGGAAACCTGGTGGGCTTTAGAGTGTTATTAATGGGCTGGTGGGCAACGGTGGCTGTTATCCAACGCCTCCATCAAATCCGACAAAGGCGGGAGGTTCCTTCCTTGTGTGGCTCAGGCTATCGGTCTCACACTGGCTTCGTCTCTGGCTCCCCTAATCCCTTTGAACGACGTTCCCCATCTTCCAACAACTCACACTAACCTTGTAATGCCACTTCCTCAGCTGATTGCTGTTCATTGTTTTCTCAACTGAATTCAGGTGGTTGATTTTGGCTGAATGAGCTCCCATGCCTTTGTTAGGTATGCTTCTCTTCTTTGGTTTCAATTGCTTTCTTCTCTTCTTCCTGTGTTCACCTCTCTCCACATTCAAGCTTTCATTTCATACTGACGCTTTATATATTGCTTTTGCTCGCCTTTGTAGCTGAGATTTCTACTGCTCAGCCTGCCTTTCACAATTTCCCTCGTACCTTCAGTGCCCATTCATGTTTTCATGTTAATAAGTCATTGGGTTCGCTTACTTTTGGGAATGAGAAGGAATTATCTTCTTCTTGGAAGTCCCTGATTATTCCGAAACGAGGGAACTTCAGTGCCCAGCCTGAGATTTCCAGGCGCGGGTTCTTGATTAGAGCAGTTGCTATTCTTGAATCCAAGCGTGTGGTTCATGATGGGAACGGGAACGTTTCTATGGGGGAACGGACAGAATTTAAGAATTCTCAGGTGGGTGTTGCCCCGATTACTTCAGAAGTTCAGCTTGCATATTCCAGTGGAGATTCGGAAGAATTGGATGAGAGAGAACGGTTGAGGCGAGAGAGAATTTCCAAAGCAAATAAAGGAAACACGCCGTGGAACAAAGGGAGAAAGCACAGTGCTGGTAAAACACCGACTATTTCACCCACCGTCTATACACTTTGAGGATTTACGGTTTACTTTAAATAAGCAAGTCATTTGCAGAGACCCTTAGACGGATCAAGGAGCGAACAAGGCTTGCAATGCAGGATCCTAAGGTGAAGTCATGTAAGAATGGTTTTATGTATTCTTGTGGATATAAGAATGATTATACATATTCTTGTTGAATGACCATGATGTATTGTAGGACAATTTCTCCGGCTTGATTCATTTACTTGAAAGGGAAATAGCTAGACATTGAGCTGGCTGTGCTACTTAAATTAGTTAATAATTTTTTGTAACAATCATATCAGAGATTAGCAGATAATCTCCAGTATCCCGTTAAATCTTAAGTATGACAGTTGATGCCTCGTATCTGTATTGTAGAGACTACTATCTATTTTTACTGTATTCAGAGTTTGTGTGATTAATCCATCTGGTACAATGTTCCATGACTCTGAACCATGAACAGTGTTACACAGCCTAGGATTCAAGCAGTTGGCCGTGAACTGAACACTTATGATTTATCTAGAAATATTTGATATCTCACCATTTGTAACTACCATGTTCTCGTCATAATTTTTACTATTCTCTTTGCAGGTAAAAATGAAGTTGGTTAAGCTAGGCCATGCTCAGAGGTAGATGTCATCTAATTCTGTTTGTTTGGGTGGTTTATATCTGTGATTGTGCAGTAATACTATCTAAATATGTGATCTCTGAGCCATTGAATTTCAATTGCCCTTCCTTTGTGATGCCACAGTGAAGAGACAAGGCTGAAAATTGGGGTTGGTGTGCGAATGGGCTGGCAAAGACGTCGTGAGAAGCTGGTATTACAGGAAACTTGCTACTTCGAGTGGCAAAATTTAATTGCTGAAGCTTCAAGACAAGGCTATAAGGGTGAGGAAGAACTGCAGTGGGACTCCTACCAAATCCTTAATGAAGAACTTAAAAAGGAGTGGCTAGAGAGTGTTGAGCAACGAAAAAAAATGCCAAGGACAGTTGGAAGCAGGAGAGCACCAAAGTCAGCTGAGCAGAGGAAGAAGATATCGGAATCCATCTCTGCAAAATGGGCTGATCCTGTACGTTTGATTGTATATCCTCCCTTAGTTGCTTTAAATCAAACCTTTTTTCTCATTTAAATGCTCTCTGGATGGTTTTCAGTTGTCAAGAAGATATTTGGACTTAAGTCTAGGCCCGATCATCATTTGCCAATATGCCGCTTACAAACCATTACAAGATTCAATTTTTACCATCATGTATTTGTATCCCTAGGGCATCACAACAATTTATTTTACCAAAATGGGGTGCGACCCCAACAATAACCTAGGCATAATCTTATCCTTTTTGTCTGCTGTTAGATTTGATTTTAATATTTTATCCAGCTTATCACAATCCTGTCATACGTTCTTAACAGCTGCTACCTCTTCTGCATTCTACTTGTTTATTATATGTCAGGAATATCGCGATCGAGTTTGCTCTGCCCTGGCTAAATATCATGGCACGCCTACTGGAGTCAACAGAAGGCCAAGGAGAAAGCGCAGTGAAAGTACAGATACCACAAGAACCAGCCAGAAGAAAGAAAAGAGTGATGTTAACTCTTCTTTTGCAGGTGGGTCTAGAATTGAAAGTCAACGGTTGAAACTCAGGAAAAGCAAAGCACCACGGTTTAAAGACCCTTTAGCAAGCTCGAAGCTGGAAATGATAAAAAGTATCAGGGCACAGAGAGCAATCGCAGAAACTCAAAAAATGGAAGCCATTGAGCGAGCTAGGTCTGTTCTTTCTTTCTTTCTTTTCTTTTCTTTTTTACTTGCGGTTTCTTAAATATATTAGTGGATGGCCGGTCTAACTCATAAGACATATCTTTTGCAACTATAAAGAAATCATTTTTCTGCATTTTAAGGTTCATGACAGCTCTGCTTCCGAGAATCTCATTGATATGGTGCTAAGCATGCGTGCTACTACATTGTTTGAAGTTGTAAAACTTGTTAGGACTTTTATTCTAGAATTAGGGCTTCTATTCTAGAACGATGCCTAGAGAGAAACAAACCACTGACTGCATCTGTAGCCTTTGACAACCATAGTTATTTTCAGGTTCCTTTTTTTTTGTGACTGACACTTATATTAAACAATATTCATCACCCATAAGTATGGCCTTTTGATTCCAGCTTTTAATTTAGAATGCCAGACAGCTTGATTTACATTGAACAGTTGACGACATTCCAGTTTGTACTTTGCAGACTCCTGATTGCTGAAGCTGAGAAGGCTGCTGAGGCCCTTGAGGTTGCCGCTACTAGAAGTCCCATTGCTCGAGCTTCTCTGTTAGAAACAAGGAAGCTTATAGCTGAAGCAATACAATCAATTGAATCCATAGATATTGAACAAATGGCATCCCCACAGACCGAAGAACCGAATGCAGCAGCCTCCTACAACTACGAAGTGGGCACCCCAAACAACGAGGGAGGGTCACTAGGTGGCAAAGAAGACCAAAATAGAGCAGTTCAAACAATAGCAAATGGAACCCAGTTGTTTCCATCGAGCATAGATGAGGATTTTGATTTCAGTAAGTTTAGTCTGCAGGATTTACTCGGTGGAGAGAATGAAGTTCCAGCAAGCTCCAATGGATATGGCGTATCTCATTCAAGTTTTTCAAGTCTGGCAAACCAGCCTAATGGAAATAAGCCATCTGACCATAAACCTTCCTTCAATGGGACCAAACTTCATCACTTGGAAGAGAAAGCGGATTCCCAAGTGATTACTGTCACAAAGAAATGGGTTCGCGGGCGACTTGTTGAAGTAGCCGAAGGATGTTAGGCCTCGATGTTCAATGAAGCAACACCCAGCTATTAGCATTTTATTGTCACATCTGTGTAATACAAACTAGCTGATTCTGTTGAGTTCTTGGAGCATTCATCATAGTCATCATAGTCATCATAGTAGTATTGACATTTAGAGCAGCATCCTCTGGTCTGGTTCGATTTCTTTATGTAAACAATCTCAACAGTGTTGGCTATAACAATTCATTTCCTCCCCTTCACATCTCTACTCTATTTCCCTATCTACATTAGTTTAAAATGATGCAATTGAAGGGAGCTAGAGTTCTCCAAATGCTCCATTTGGGGGCATGGATGTGTTTGGAGAAGAAACCACTTTCCTTTGGATTTTGTTTATTAAATATTGTGTGAGAAGTTTAATTATTTCTAAATTCTAATCAATTCTAACTCTTTATTAAAATTATAATGATTAGAATTAAGGGTGGAAAACCTAATTGAGAATTCTTGATTCGCTTATGAAAGTTTAGGGCTTAAGAGTCTCATGCATTGTTAATTTAGATGGAACATAATGAAAAGTATATATGGATACATTTATGAAACTTCGAGGTTTAAATTGCTACGATTATTAGTCCAATGTTTTAATTTATACACCCACAAAGGTTAGGGGCATAAATTGATATATTTTTTTTTTTCGTATTATGGGGTTTGACTCCCTTTGGAAAAGAAAATTTGACAAGTATTTATCCAAAGAAGTTCAAAGTCAATGTTTGCACCTATATGGTCCCTAATGCTTCAAAAGAGATTTAAATCCTTAAAATTTAAAAGATAGTTTAAAATAGTCTCTAAGCTACTACTTTCATAGTTAATAGAAATAATGACAATGACTAATGGTCAAAGTTTTTTTTTTTTTAGTACAATTGAGAGTAAAAGGATTAGAATAACAAATCTCGTAGTTACTAATACACTCAAATGTCAATTGGGGTTTTTTTTAGACAAGTAACTATAGTTCTTAAAGTCTAATTTATTATGTATATATATAATATTTTGGGTAATTTGAAGAATAATGCAATTTTAAAAAATAATGACAAAAATAGGGTAGTTTAGAAACTAATGTGAAAAATAGGGTGGCTAGGAAACATATTTGGAAAATGGGGCAGTGAAATCGTGTACCAGGTACATGATTTCCCTTTGGATTGGTCAAACGACCAGTCACTTTTTGACTGGGCAGCTGACGGGGTGGTGAGTCGTGGACCCGGTCCACGATTTCGTTTTTCTTTTTTTAATAAATTAACTAATTAATTACCTACTTAAATAAAAATTTGTTTCTTACTTGTGTTGTTATTTAATTATTGTATTATTTTCATTGATTCTTAATTTCTGAAAATGTAATGGAAAATAATTAATTTATTTTGGTTAAAGATAAAAATTAATACAAAACAGAAAATTTAAAATACAAGTCAGGTGCCACATGGTGGTCTTCTCCGCGTACGTTGTCCACGACGAGACACATGCAATTCAAAATGTTGTTTAGTCCGGTCAAAAGGATGCATTGGTCAGTCAGCGGTCAGCGTGGCAGTCTGTGTGGCTATTTTTGGGATTTATTTTAGTCCGACTCTATTTTTCTCATTATTTATTAAAAAATAAATTTAAAAAATTCTATAAAAAAGGGTGAAACAAAAGCGTATATATTAAGCATTAGGTGAGGGTTAAAGTATTTGGTGTGGGGCGATGGAGTGTCAATATCATTCACCGACGGATTTGATGATATTCCATGGTTGGGCTTTGCCATTCTTTCCATCTTTCTCGCTAAGTCACCGTGTTCGTCCAGACAGTCCAACACAAGACTGTGTGAGACTTTAATTGAAGATTGTCCAACCAAGTTCTTCTGAACAACCAACTGGAAGAGCTGGAGAAGGTAATGGATAGATCTGATTCCTCCTCCGACGAAGAAGACGATCTCCAAAGCCTTGTCGAACACAATGACATCAAGCGCGCCCCTTCTCCTCGCACTCGCTCTACTACCTTCGACATTGATGACAATCGCCATTTTCGACCTCCCATTCACAGATTTCCTTTCTCCATTCCCAAATTTGCATTTGACAAGAGGTACTACTACCTACTAGCCGCCGCCCTCCCTCTATGCATTCTCGTTCTATTTTTCTCTGCCGATATCCGGAGTCTCTTCTCTACTACTGTCTCTTCCACAATCAAAAGTTCCGATTCCCTCACTGACCGAATGAGGGAATCCGAGTTGAGAGCTTTGTATTTGTTGAGGCAACAACAACTGGGTTTTTTAGATCTTTGGAATCATTCCTTCCTCCTTCAATCTAACTCAACTTTCAATTCGACCCCTACTAATAATTTGAGTTCAAATTCAGCCTCAGGAAATACATTCACGGAAGATCTCAAATCTGCTATATTGAAGCAAATTTCTTTGAACAAAGAGATCCAAAACGTTCTTCTGTCCCCCCATCGGTCTGGGAACTTATCAGAGGAAGTTGGTGATGCTCGTACCATGAGGACTTTCGCTCTTGATAGATGTAGAAAGATGGACCAGAAATTATCCGGCAGACGAACAATTGAGTGGAAGCCCAAACCGAATAAGTTTTTGTTCGCTATATGCACCTCGGGTCAGATGTCTAACCATTTGATCTGTTTGGAGAAGCATATGTTCTTCGCTGCTATCCTGAACAGAATTTTAGTCATTCCTAGTCATAAAGTTGATTATCAGTTCAGTAGGGTGATTGACATTGATCATATTAATACGTGCTTGGGTAGAAAGGTTGTCATCTCTTTTGAAGATTTTTCTGAGATTAAGAAGCATCACTTGCACATTGATCGGTTCATCTGTTACTTTTCAAAACCAGATCCTTGTTATGTGGATGGTGAACATATTAGTAAGTTGAAGAACTTGGGGGTCTCCATGGGCAAGCTTGAATCTGCTTGGAATGAAGATATTAAGAAGCCTAATAGAAAGACAGTTTCAGACATTGAATCCAAGTTCTCTTCCAATGACGATGTTGTAGCTGTAGGAGATATTTTCTTTGCTAATGTAGAGCAAGATTGGGTGAATCAACCAGGAGGTCCCATCGCTCACAAATGCCAGACTTTGATAGAACCAAGTCGTCTTATCAAGCTGACAGCCCAGCGATTTATTCAAACGTTCTTAGGAAAGAATTATATTGCACTCCATTTTCGACGACACGGTTTTTTGAAGTTCTGGTAATGCATTTACAATCAATAAGTTTGTACAAATTCTATTGTTCGAATCTGTGTTTTTCTAAATGGTTGCATTACTAGTTTTCTTTAGAGAGGGATGGTAGCCCTTTGACTTACAATGTTAACAAACGGTATCAATTTTTCTTGTTGTTTGGCAAGTTAGTTTTTTTCATAGGGGGATTTCATATCAAAGTTGATAACGAAATTTTCTATCTTTCAGTAATGCAAAACAACCAAGCTGCTTTTATCCCATTCCTCAAGCAGCAGACTGCATAATTCGAATGGTTGAAATGGCGAATGTGCCAGTCATTTATCTTTCCACAGATGCAGCAGAGAGTGAACATGGGTTGCTGCAGTCACTTCTTGTATTGAATGGGAAGCCTATACCACTTGTTAAAAGGCCTCCTCGTAATTCAGCTGAAAAATGGGATGCCTTGTTATACAGACATGGGATTGAGGGAGACTCTCAGGTCAGCCCAAAAATCTCTTGATTTTCTTTTACGGACACCTTGGTTTCTAACTTTATAGGATAACAAGTTATTTGAATACTCAACCTTTTTGTTATTATCGATATTTTATATGCAATAACTAGCAGGGTTTAGAGTTAACGTGTTGATGATGCTCCATTACTTTCAGCATGAAGATTGAATAATAGTCCAAATCGAGTTGTGAGTTGTGTGGTGTGTAGTATTGACCATATAATTCATTTGATATCTTCCTAATGTATAATTAAGGTTGTTCATGATCAACGTTTAGATGTTGGTTTTATCTATCTGATTCTTGAGTTCGCTTAGCATCCTGAGTTCAACTCCAATGAGCTAATTTCATTGTGTAGGTGGAAGCGATGCTGGACAAGACAATCTGTGCTATGTCTAGCACGTTTATTGGTGCACCTGGGTCTACATTCACGGAGGACATTTTGCGGCTACGAAAGGACTGGGGCACTGCATCTTTGTGTGATGACTACCTTTGCCAGGGCGAGGAACCAAATTTCATTTCAGATAATGAATGACATGTAGAGATTGGATGATGTATAGAAATTGTCACCTCTTATCCATTTTTAGGCTTGATCTGAAATTTAGTATACTGTATGATATGGCACCTGGCGAAGTTTCCACGAATTCTTTTCCATGTGTTAAGTCCTCTCTTTCAATAAGATATTCGCGGCTGTAATCAGTGTATATAGAGAATTCCTTTCTTTTCCAGTAATTGTCTTTTGAGAAGAAATTTACAGGTGGGATTTTATTTACTCTTAGGCAATGTTTACCAAATCTTTATGAGAATTGATGTAATCACAATTATATAAAATATTATTGATGGATCAATCGTAGTAAGTTTGAATCTCAAATATAATTGAATTGCTTTTAATTGTATTTACTTAGAATTACAAATCAGTTACAATTTATTATTAATAATATTGCTCGACAATAATGGTTAGGATAATAGTAAAAATGGCAGATTCATAATTTTCATATTATTACATTAATAACAACGGTAAACGTAGTGAGTTCCATGTAATTTTCAACCAGAATCCGATTAAACACTATTTGTTCGTCAATTGGATTGTGCTTTTTTATTACAGATTTTGGGGCGAGCTCCATAGTTTATCGCAAGTATGAAATACAAGTTTGAGGAAGCCAATGATTATGTTGCATACGAAGGAGAGGCCAGTAGGATCTAAATCACTTTACATTACATACCAAAACCACTGAATAATCCACAATATTTCCAGGCTGTGATTGAGTAAAGATCTTTGCGATACTTCTATTAAGCGAAGTGGGCCCTAAAAGAACTGCTCAGTTTTCATTGATTGCGCCATCAGGTTCACCTACTATGAACTATACAGCATAAAGCTTGAAAGGCAATGTGAACGTAAAACATACAACATTATCATGCTTTGTCTATGAAGGGGGATCTGCATGAAGTTCTAATAACAATGTGGCGTTGATGCGAACGATTAAGCATTCCTTCCACGTAGATTGACCAAATAAGAGAATTTTGTTTTTGGTGAGAAGAAGCCAGTTAAGATGTCTCGCGTGTATCAGGATCATCAGTTCTAAAAGATGACCCATGATCACTTCCAAATGTTCTTCTGCTCATGTTGGATCTCTGCACAAGCCGAACCAACGCTTCCACCACCTCTGACATGGGTGGTCTGAATTCAGGCTCAGGCTGCCATGGAAAAACAAAATGAACTTTTACTTAGCTGATTGGTAAAGGTTGAATGAACTTTCTGTGCTTCTTAACTAGCTGTTTGAAGTAAAAAATTTTGAATTTAAGGCTCAGTACCTGGACACAGAGAGCTACAACGTCTGCGAATCTTGAAAGAGACTTGACTGGGTAGAGGCCTTTAAGTGCAGGATCAACCATTTTCGTCAAGGCATCAATATCATGGAGCTGAGGTGTAGCCCATCGAACCAAGGATTGCTCAGCTCTTGGCCTTGAACTGTAGTGAAATGTAATAAGAAATTGACAAAACAAACTGATTACCCTTTCATTTCAGGATTTAAACATGCCCATTTTACCTATCAAATGGCTTCCGTCCGCTTAGAAGTTCCAACATCACTACTCCAAAGCTATATACGTCGCTTTTTAATGTATATTGGCCAGACATTGTAACCTCAGGAGCACTGTACCCAGATCCTGGCTGCTGATCTAATACCTGAACGTTTGACAAAAATCCATAGGGAATTATAAATGGACCTATTCAATGCCTATGCAATAAATTCATTACAAATTATGCAACTCAGTGCATCAACTTTGGTTGGATGCACACTTGGAGTCGATTGACTAATAATCATGAAAAATACCAAGTAAATAACTTGTGGGAAAGTTTTGAGAAGTTCACCTGATCTAGATTGGTTATAAAACTAGCCAGGCCACAATCGGAGAGATGAGGATTCATTTCAGCATCTAGTAAGATATTGGATGACTTAATATTTCTGTGAACAACAGACGGGGCACAAACTTCATGTAGGTACCTACAAAAGTTCTCTGCAACTTCAGGTGGTTGAATAACAAATATATATAAATTTATGTCCCTCAAAGTTATGATCAATTGAGAACCTAAAATTGTATAGTACGGTTGACTTCACAAGTCATTTAACATTATCATAGAGAAACAAATATGCCAGGAAAAGTTCACACAATGTTGAACCTTCCCAGAAAATGAACTTACTCCAAAGCACGGGCCGTCCCCAAAGCAATCTTGACACGTGAGTTCCAAGTCAGTGGCTTGCTATATTCATCTGATATGTGCAAGAAGTCATGTAGTGAGCCATTCTTATGGAACTCATATAGTAGCAAATGCAGGCCATGCTCCGAGCAATAACCCATTAGCTCGGTTACATTAGGATGATGCAACTGAGATACATTAGCAACTATCTCCGTGAAATATTCCAACAATTCTTTAGGGAAGGCAGCTGAATCTATTTTCTTCACGGCAAGAACCTGTATCATTGCCAAGTGGTGAACAATTGATCAAGTTGGGTTTTGTTCTTGCTTGTTAGTGGTTGTTCAATATTAACTTATTAATTCAAGAATGCTTAAAGTGAGATTGAACTAGCATATCAAATTGGTCTAAATTCACATCAGATAGATCACAGATAGACACTAAACGAACTCATTATTCTGTCCAACTTTAGATGCAAAAGAACAGGTTGAAAGTACCTTCCCATCGTTGAACTGAGCCCGATAAACACGACCAAGTGATCCCTCACCGAGAAGGTTTTCTACATTGAAACTACCTGTAGCCATTTGCAGATCTGCTATTGAATATGATTTCACACTTATCGGAGGAGTGACATTGGTCTTCTTCACCACAGGTACCTTTGATGTATCATTGTCATCGAATGATTTATGACGATCAATAGGTGGGGGTTTAAGATTGATTGAAGCAGGAGAATCCAATTCTTTTGCATCAAATGAGGATGAAGTATGAACAAGTTTCATCTCTGCCAATGTATCTTTCAAAAGAATTTTTATTCTGTCAGAACACAAAAAGTTGAAAGGCAGGCTAATAACATCGACTTTTTAAACCTCATTATCTCAACATTGAAGACATTGAATTACATTTGACTCAAAATTTCAAAGCTTCTCATAGAGTTAATATAACTTCAGTTAATGAATTCCACTTCATCATTCATTAAAAAGAAGAGATAGAATGGATACAAGATCAATATGGGGGAATTAATAGTGAACTCAAAATGAAATTAATTGGAAACTAGGCATCACAAACAATTTTGATCTAGAGTGTGTGTGTGACTTTTCCCTCCCTCCCTCCCTCATAGGCATTGCCAACAGTTTTATCTTGTGCCAAAGGAAATAGAATTTCACTAAATCAATGAAACATACAGAAAGAGGAGACCTTCATGAAAGCGGAGGCTAATGAGCATTACGGAAAGGCCCATCAACTTAGCTCATATAACAGTTAAGTAGTAATAAAATATATTGCTAAGCTTACGCCAAAAGACAGCTATAAGAAGGATGTGATTGATTAGGTTATGGTAGTTTCTTTACTATTCATAAGATTCTGAGGTTTCCCACCAAGTATTCCGTAAGAAGCTTCTGATGATGTTTAGCCAAAGAATTTTGATTTTTTTCTTGAAAGTGTAGTTAGGAGAAAGGGAAAGACGGTTGTAAGGCAGTTATGTTCTCGAGTGGTGGGGCGCACCCACAGTAGTAAATTGACCGTGGACAAAAGATGTGGCCTTGTCATTCTAAGTTTTTGTCTGCAAAGAGCACACTAACCAAGTGAAAGAGCCGGAAGGGTCCATAGGCCATGTCCATGAAAACAGGCAATTGGTTGGGGAACATGCTTCAATCTGACCCATGAGGGAGAGCCAATCCATATATTCCTCTTTCTTGACGTTCCTTTAAAGCTGAGGTTCCAGGTTGAGAGCTCTTTCATCCATAATTGAGGTCTGGGCTTGTGGGCATCAGAATTCAGAAGAAAGAGCATAAAGGTGTGGAAAGATGTGGCCTCGTATTTGAGGATGTTCCTACAATTTTCAACAAATTCAGAGGAGAAATCATAAGAACCAGGTTATCTGTTCTATCTATGGTGTGTGGTTTCTTATTTACCTCCCTCATGCGCATCACCGATAAAATTAGTTATCTACCATTTCCCACTCCCAGCAAAAAGGAAAAAGAAAACCATATCATTAAAGAAAAGGTATGGGTAGAGTGTGCACGGGTACATAGGACAATGATGGGATGTAAAAAGGCATGTGCAAAAGAGAGAATTATTTATGACGTGAAAATAAGAAACAAATTCTTAACAGCAGCAAAGTGGGAAAGAGCACAAGCCCTTTCATGGAGAGAGTGTCCAGTCAGTTCCAATTTGCAGAAGCTAAACACGTACAGGGGAAAAATACTCGAAAGCTTTGGAAAAACTAGAAATATTAAACTAGAAAAGATAACAATTGATCAAATAAAATGCACGCTTTCTGGTAAATAAGGAATCAGTTGAACGTGGTTACCTTGCACTTCATTTGAAGCAGGAGATACGCTAGGCAAGTTCCCATGCTTTTGCTTTTCTATGTCTGTGGATGACCTCTTGGGTCTTCTCTTTACAAGGA
The DNA here is from genome assembly GCA_030954485.1 of Citrullus mucosospermus. NCBI lineage: Eukaryota > Viridiplantae > Streptophyta > Magnoliopsida > Cucurbitales > Cucurbitaceae > Citrullus > Citrullus mucosospermus. The sequence goes on along the minus strand of CM062061.1, from coordinate 28,713,921 downwards.
GATATGCTAGTACTGCTCCTACCACTAGCACAGATATAAGAATTCCAGCAATGGCACCACCACTGATTCCTGATCTATTGCTACCGCCACCACCACCAGCACTACTCAGTGGGCTGTAATTGTTCCCAGCCTTGTGATATCTGTAATTTTGGTTGGCTGGAGGTGTCCCAGGTGGAGGTGGGGGTGCAAGCCCAAAACTCCAAGAATTGCCACCCTCCCTGTCACAAAGTTGCTCAAGTTAAATTGCTCTGGAACATATAGTTAAACGTGAGAAGATATTAATGTTGGTCAGGTACTCACTGAATATTAATGTTCTTCAATCTTTCAGGAACCCACCCAGTAAAATGGTTGTTCTCGACATTCCTGAGGAGAATGCAATATAAGTTGTTTGTACATGCTAAGTTCCTCACAAAAGGTAGTCATCTAAGTTCCTACTAAAAAGTAGTCATATAAGATTACACACAAATTTTGTAGCGGAAGATTTGCAAGAACATCAATAGTGCCACTGAATTGGTTGTTTTGCAGAAACCTACAGAAATTTAGATGGAAAAACAAGGAGAATCAGCATTAACTAAAAATTTTTTTCACATTAAGTAATTATGAAATACTCACATTGTGTTCAGACTGGTAAGGTTGCTAAAACTCTGGGGGAGGGCACCTGACAGAAAATTGAAAGAGACATCCCTGAAGAAGGGAAAGCAAGTTATTGACACTTTGAAATCAAAGAGAACCAGCTACAATATCTTTTCAAATACTAGATGATTGTTTGTTCATTTGTTTAAATGAAGCTAATTAGTGTTGGAAAGGGTTTTTGAGAGAACTTTAGAAAAGGAAACTATGGTGAACAATGAGAAAATATCATCCATGCCTGAAAAGATGAAATAGAAGAAAATGATGAATTAAACCATGTGGTAAAACCGTAAAAGAAACTATGAAATATAATTTAATCCTTTATACGTATTTGTTAATATAAAAGTCTTTTAGAATAGTCCAGTAATGCTATTACCAAGAGGACCAACAGAAAAGGCACAAAAAGAAGGAAAGCGATCAAAATATTTAGTTAAATTCATCTGAGTCAGTGAGTTGAATGAGAACTCACAACATGGACAGGGAAGAAAGCTTCCAGAACATATCATTCACTTGATTCTGAAGCTGGTTGTGGCTCATGTTCCTACAATTCCAAGTCAGAAGGTGAGAGGGGAGAAAACAGAAGACCATGGACTAGCTTCGCCATGCAGGTACAATGCATAAACGGAAAAAATAATAATAAAAATAAGTAAAAAGGAATCTGGAAGTTTCTAACAAGGAAATAAGCGAACTCATTTGAGAAATAGAATAGGGGATGCTTCCACTGAAGTTATTCCATCCAAGGTTTCTGCAGAAATAAAATAATTTTATAAATTGAAATGGAAATATAACTTTGTCAGAATAAACAACAATAGAAGCATACAGTTTTTGCAAGTTTTGAGGGAGTTGATAAGGTATGTCAGGTCCAAGATTGTTGTTACTCACATCTCTGCAAATTGCATTTATTGATATATTATTTATATAACAAATAAAGAATAAGAAAAAAAAATTACATCCATTTGATTAACAAGATCATAGATCTTACAGATTAGTTAGAGATGTCAAACTTGAGAGCTGGTATCCCAGTGATCCAGAAAGTCCTAAACCAGACAATGAACTAAAAAAATTATATAGATAAGTACACCACAGAAATGTTAAATTGCTTAAAATGATATATAACAGGGCATGAGAGAGATACATTTCTGTGACCCGTGAGCTTAAGCAAGTAACGCCTTTCCAAATTTGTCCACATGGATCTCCACCACTTGAACTCCATTGTGTTAGAATTGGAGGCGAGTTTAAACTATTATACATGGCATTTAGAGCCGAGACTGCACAAATAATGAAAGTAGTAAGATATCCATGTGTATTAGTAACTAAGTGCGTGCAAATAATGCTTACAATAGCTTTCCAACTGGTATATCTTCCGCGAGTATAGGATAAGTTGCATTACAGTTCATACCATAAAAATGTCAAAATATCTTTTGAAGCAACAATGCATAATGATCTATTTAAGACTGAAAAGACAAGTAACATGGTTCAGGTTACAGCCAACAAATGGGTACGAGGTGGTGTTCTTGCTCAATATTCATTGTTTTCTGCAGTGACAAGGTCTATTGAGATAGTAATCTAATCAAAATCCAAAATAAGGCATCTCCAAGTACTGTCACATTCCTATAGGCTGGAAGCTGTGGCATGGCAAGTAGTCATTTCGCTACTCTACAAAATACCGACGTTCTTAAAGAAGCTCATAGCACCGGAGGAAGAAAGTTCTTCATATGATGAGATCCTAGTAATAGAAACAACATTCTTTGAACTAGAACCCTGTTACTGTGAAAAGTTGTAAAAGTCATTTTTCATCTTAAAGGGGGTCTTCTGATATAGAAACTCAAGTCTGAATGAAAAAAATGTATGAAAGAAATACCCAAGTTGCTTTCCACTATACAGAGCAGACATTGAAGAACTGAGAACAGACGAAGAAGAAAAGAAGTGCCTGAAAGCTAATGTAAGAGAAGGAACTTCGAATGGAAGGAGAACTAAGCAGAGAAACAAAATAGAAAAAAAGTCAGGTACCGACCATCTCCTGGATCCGTAGCTCCATTGATAAAACTGACCCTCCATCCCAAAATGCAGATACTGACTAGCAGCAACGGCTCTCCCCAACTCCATTTCACCATTCTCTCTCACTCACTTGCTCTTTCCCTTCTTCCTGAAAAAGCAGAAAACAAATCAACTCCCTCTTTTTTCTTCTCTCTCTTTTAATTCTACTCCCTTACCCTTTTCTAAGAATGGGAAAAATGTTTCTTTATAGCTCTGGCAGGCAGGACTTGTCAGATAGTATCCAAGGCCTTGGAAAGCTCCCTCCTTTGCCACTGTTGCCACTTATTTTGTCTCTCTCGTCCTCTCTCTCTCTCTGGGGTAATTTGATTTTTGCAATTTGTTCTACTTTTTCGTAAGTAGAAAAAGCGAGTACAGTCATGGTTGGTGGAATATTTTAATTCTACCATCGATTCTGATGGGTTAGATATTGGAATAAATAAATTATAAGAAACAGACATTCGAGGAGGATTACCGGCTCTAGTGTTTACAACTACAGTACAATTAAAAGATAAACAAAAGATGTATGCGATTATTTAAGTACAAATATTAAACAGCCAAGTTTTAAGTAGCTTTCAAACACATTTCCTAATCGGGCCAAACCATTAATGGAAGAACTTTTATTTCTCAACAATTAAACTATCGTTCTAGAATGAAAAATCAAAAAGCAGGTAGCTGATCTAAACTCCTGTTCATTTGAGACGCATAAACCAAATATGGCCAGCACCAAGCTCTACAAAGCAGATTAAGGAATATCTGAAGGGATCAAAATCAAGGGCAAAGCCCAACACAAGGGTTGAAATCCGGACGAATGGTGGGTCTTAAGAGGCAGCAGAACAGCAGTGTCAGAACTAGAACTTGCTTTTCATTTTACCTCACTGCTGGCTTTCAATGAGACATTTGGGTTTGGAAAAATTATAAGTTGGAACCAATGAAGCAAAATTACAGGATCTTGGGGATAGGGAGTGTCAAGATATAGATATAATAATGAGCCCCTTTTTTCAAAGATATAGCAAACTGAAGGATCATTCTTTAAAAACAAGAGTGCGCAATGAAGACTACTTTTTTTTTCTTTTTTTTCTCTTCTTTTGCAAACATTGAAAGTTTTTACTTTACAATACTCAGCTTGTGAAAACAGTTGCTAAAAAATGTTTTAAGTGTCGGTGATGATGAGCAAAACCCAAGAAAAAATGGAAAGGGGAAGGGGCAATGAGAAGAGAGAAAGAGAAGACAAATAATGGTGGACCAATGATGGGGCTAAGTCTAGGTGGTGTGGTGGGAAATCACGAGCTCGCAAGAGTTGGGCTCCACGACAACTTTGGAGTGGGGTCTGCCTCTGCGGCATTTTCACAAACAGCTTTGCTACAGAAAGCACAAAGCTTGGAAATTGTAATGAGCCCACGCCTACGTATTTCCCGGCCCCTACTTCTTCCCGTCGGTGGTCGAATGCCCTCCATGAATCCATATCTCATTCATTCTCAATATGATAGGAAATTTTTGGATGAGACCGACTGCGCCTCGTTGGTTTTTCTTTTAAAAAAAAAAAAAAACCTTCGAGACCATATTAACACTGGATTTGAGGCTACATCTAATTCAATAATCTTCATTTTTATATTAAAAATAATAATAAAATAAATAAAATTATTTTTTAAAACAAAACACAAAATTGACAGTTTCTTATTTAGCAACTCCATGAATGCACTGATCGAGCCCACATAGTACCTAAGTATTTTTTATTAAAAATTGTCAGGTGGTAATTTATTTTTATAAAAATAATTGTTAAAAAAAATTATCGTAGAGGATGAGAGCATGGGACTTAGATAATTGGTCACGTAAATAGGGGTGTACAACAAGTCATCCAAAATTGATCAGATCAACCGAATTCACGTCATCCTTCTCTCAATTAAAAAAACCATAACTAAATGAATCTTCTTCTTCCTTCACAATGAAGTCTATTTGCACCACCCGTGACCAAACTCTCAAACTTCTTCCTCGCTTCCAAGTTCCACGAACTAGGCCATGCACAACGACATGAGCATGAGCCTGAGCACGACCACCTCTATCCTCTATCGATTGTGTCTCACTCTCTGCGCCCCCTCCAATTAGTCGTTCTGGTTCCACCTTTATCTTCTTCATCTTTTGTCACGCCTCCTTAGATCTATCTGTCATTTACTCTTATCTAAAACGAAAGAAGATAAAAAATGAAAACCGACCAAATTAACACTTGACCGGCCAACTTTCACAATCAGATTGCTGGTTGGTTTCAATGTTAATTTTCTCTCAAAATCGACAACGACCAACCGATGTAGACCCATACACCTAAGTATTGCTCTTATTTTTTTATATACAAATTAAAAAACAAAGATACTTGGTGTACGCTGCTCATTATTCCCCATTTAATTTGGGCACATGATAAACAATCTTTTTTTTAAAAAAAAAAAAATTAAATTATTATTTTTCTACTTTGTAAAAATAACGTATAATCATTGACCATGCAAAAATTGGTGGATGTTTTTTTTGTGATTTCTCTCACACATCCTACCATGTAAAAGTGAGGGTCATGCTTGAATTTCTTTGATACTATACTTTTAGTTTCAATGAAAAGATGTCAATATAAATATAAAGTTAAATTATAAGTTTAATTGTTTCATTTGCATTGATTTTAGTATAGCAAAGAGAATACAATTTAAAAAGTGTATTGTTTGACGAGATTTTCGAAAAAAAGAATTGAATTGTTAAATAAATTTTAAATTTGTATTGACTTCACTGTAATATAATGAATATAATTTTTGACACATGTTCATCTGATGATTTTCTCTTGAATGGTGAAGGGTCCAAGATTTTTTTGAAGCTTCAACTTCTATTTGAACTTCTTCCTTAACCTTACATGCCTTTTGGGCCGGGATCGAAGTTGGGCTTGTGTCCAACTTTTTTTTTTTGGCTCAATTCTCTGCCATGTGTTTGAATTGGACTATATTTGGGCTCTTTCAACTTAATTTACTTGGCCTACCATTTTTTTTTTGTTTGGGAAAATCATTGATCAATGACTTAATCACCATTGAATTCGATCAAGCATAGAAAGAAGATACATGGCAAATTTGATTGGTTAAAATTTATCTTTTAACTTATCTAATAAATTCTTACACTTTCAATTTGGTATTTAATAATTTCTTTCACTTTAATTTTTTGTCTAATATTCTTTGTAAATTCAAAATTTTCAAAGATTAATTAATCTATTGCAGATAAATTTGTGTTTTTGTGTATGGTAAATTCATAATTAAAGAAAGAAGAAAGAAAAAAAGAAATGAAAGTGACTAAATACACACCAAGCTTAAAAATTAAAGAGACTAAATTTGTAATTTAATTTGAATAGACTTTGCTCGTGCTTCCTTATAACTCTTGTTGGTTTCTTGCTCTCTAGTTTCCTCTTCTTACTCCTCTTACTCCCAAAACTCCTTTCCCCCATTTTTCATCTAGACTTTTTGTGGCATCTAGTTGAAGAGATAATCACAATTGTTCTTAAAGAACATTGTTCTACTCTATAATATTTAATTTAATAATAATATAATACATATTTACATTTTGTTACTATAAAATGATTGGTTGATTTTGTTACAACCAAACTATTTTGTAATCTTTCTTATTAGATGTCAAGCATCTTGTTCCATGTCATATAGAATCCACCTTAGCGAAGTGGTTGGATTTTGTGAGTTGTTCCAACCATGGCTGGATGTGATTCCAAGAGCCAAACGAGAATGAATACCACACAGAAGAGTCAAGACCAAGCTCCCTAATAGAATATTTAACCGATCCATTCTGAATCGACCGAATTGGTACGGAAGTTTTAACATGGGAAAACCACAGAAAACACAACTTATTTGAATAACCTGGTGACCTACCAATCGTAGAAATAGGATCTTTGGCAAGCAATAAGCACTTAAATAATACAATTCGAGTGTACCATGTGCAGATTCGCAGGAGCTACTTTTCTTTTTCTTACCGAGAAGATAATTTTCGTTCTTGAATTTATTCTCAAGGTTGTGCCATATATATAAGGTGACTTTGTCTCTTTTAAGGTTAGCCCTTTTGAATAAGATGTTTTGTTATATATTTTTTTTAGAACATTCATTTTGAGGTTATCCATGTGCTGTTAGTGAACTTTGTAAATCTCACTGTTGAGGGTGTTGTTGGTAATCATTTAAACTAGGTTGAAGTGTTTACAGTTGTTGTCCATCACTGTAAGTGAAAAAGAGTGTATCTCACACTTAGAGGGAGCTTAAGTTCTTTTATATTGAAGGATCTTGTACTTAGCTTGGGAGACACTAGTTCACGAAGGTGAGAGGAGTTCACACTTATGAGGAGTCTAAGTATACTATCCGAGAGGATCTCAAACAAAACTTAGGAGAAGCTTAATGGTAGAAGTAAGGGGATCTCAAACTTATGGGAGCCTAAGTTGAAACTAAAAAGTAGGTTGTACGTGAGTCATTATAGAGAAGTTACTATAGGTTGTACGTAACTCTCATATAAGTACTTTGTTATAATTGTTTAACTCTTTTGATAGTGAAGTTTCTTTCTATTGGGCACACTGTCTTCAAGTCCAAAGTATGTGATATTGCACTAAACTGGATTAAGTGTCTCTCTATCTCTACTCTTGCTATCTGATATTAAGTTTGTCTATTTATTCATTGATTTATTACAACATCGTATTTGACTTGTGTGTATTTTGTGTTAGATTCAATATGAGCTATATTAAACCTTTTGTAATCTTGGTCTTTATTTTCCCTCTTGCTCCCGATGTTCAAAGTGTGAGAAGCTATGTAAGTTATTTGAAATCTCACTCACTCTCATTCTTGATGGTTTAAGTGTGGATTTAAGCCATTTGTAACCTCATTCTTCTTCATCCTCGTAATAGACTCTCACAATCGATGGTCCAAACTGTGGCCAACTAAAGAAACTTCACTAGCGGCAGAAAATGTATAGGTATATTAAAAATAATAATAACGAGCATCCCCTGTAAAGAAGAACAAGCAAAAATTGAAAAGAAACAAAGATGGGGTTCATCCAATTCCAAACACAAGAAATTAAAATCAAACAAATATAAATAGAGGACAAACCGATCCAAAAAGTAAGAACTTATTTGGTAGGTAATTCAAATTCTGTTTTATATTTTCAAATTCATGTTTAAACTTTAACATGTATAAGTATATTAAAAATAATAATGACACTAACAAGTGTACTATTTCATGTTATAAACTCAATTACTTTTGTTAAGTTAAAACATGTATGATGTAATATATTATAAATTATATGATATTAGAAAATAATAATTATGTCATTTTAAATGTAACCATGTTTATAAAGTAATTAATAATAATTTATATTCAATCTAATATTTAGTGAGTAACTTTAATTAATTTTTTGAATTATAAATATATTATCAAACACATTTTGAACAATTGTTTAAATTGAAATTTAAATTCTGAAATATAATTTTGCTTTTATTGAATCCCTTGTTTTCAATTTTTTTTCTTTCCAATTGCCTACCAAACAAGTCCTAAAGAATAGAAAAATAAGAAGATGAGGATGTGAAAAAAGAAAACGAAAGATTAATTGTAACTTTAAGAAGATGAGGATGTGAGAAAAGAAAACGAAAGATTAATTGTAACTTGTGAGAGAGATATAGTAAATTGTATTAAGTAAACAAAAAAAGATGGTGCGAGTTAAAGGAATAAAAAATGAGAAACAATCATCTTTTTTTGGATGAAGAATAAAAATAGGGTTCCTAGCTTTAGAGCGAGTCTCATATTTATTCATAAACAAGGCATAAATCAAAATTCAAGTGAAAGACATCTTTCACGTTTACTCTTTCTAACATTTGTTTAAAAAAATTAACCACATATCTATAAGTGGCTAATGCTTCTATATGTCAATTGAGCAATGCTTCGTAGATGAGTTATACAAATTTTGTAAAGCTTTTCCATTTAGAAAAGAAAAATAAATATAGTAATTTTCTTCCAATTATCACATAAGAGAACAAATTTCTCTCCAAGAGTTTGAAAAGGATGATACCTGGATGCCCCAATCTTTACGTATCATTTCACACTATTTAATTAAAAATAAATAAAAAAAAAAAAGATTAACAGATGTCAAATTAGGATTAGACAATTTAATAGAATCTATCTAAGATAAATAATCTGAACGCTTCTAACTATTTTTCGTTTGAAAAAGTAACCCCACACCATACGCGAGATGATGCATATTGCAGAGCTTAAGTTTCTTTTCTTTACATTTTACGCTACGACACCTCCAACACCAACACCATTCCCATATTCCTTATTCTCTTTCATTCCAACTTTTTACCATGTTTTCTAAACTTCCACGCATTTATAACTTCATTTGGGTCTTGGGATTATCCTTTGGCCTCCATTGTTTCACTATTTTCTCCCAACTTTACGTGCTTTCCAAGTCTCCAGGAACTCAATCTGAACTTAGAAAGCTTCCTATATGCGGGAAGGTTGTAATTAACGTCCGATTCACACTCACACTTAGTGGGTTTAATCCCAAGTTGAGGATTATATTCGATATACACGTATTTTGATGGATGGTTAAGTTCAGTTGGGAACCCAGAATGGGCTGAGGTACCGATGTAACTGCATTCCTTTTTCCTTCTCTCGATATATAAGAATTGCTAGCTCTTATTCTAATGGCGTCTTCTTCAGATTCATGCCAAAGGGGTTCTTCTACAAGACATTGAGAAACATGGCTACTACCCAATTCAAAGAAACCCTCCATAGCAATGCTAGTAATGATGACGATGATGATGATTTCAGATACCTTGTTGTGCGGCCGGAGAAGGGTGGAATCGGAGATGTTTTCCGGTGCTGGGTTTGGCCGGATGGCGACGTTGGGCGGAGATTCTTCGAGATCTCCGAGGAGGGTGTTATAAGTGCGATGGTTTCGGGACGCAGATGGGTCATAGTGGTGTCAATTATAATTCGAAAAATTATTGCCATTCTGGCGAAACCTTTAGAATGGACTGGCAATGTGGTGGAATTCATTCTGAATCTTCTGTCTATGAATGGCAATCTCTCAGGATTGCTCTGCAATATCGTACGCGGTGCGGGTCCATATGCTTTTAAATCTATAGCAACTCAAAAACATCACATGTCTAGATTTTACAGAATAGTCATTCATTGATCGTTTGAAAAGTTTTTTTTTTTTCACCCACAAAAACTATTTCCTGTTCAAAGAGTTTTTCCTTGTAGTTAAATGACAGATTGACAATCAAATCTTAAGAGAAGGTGTCATTTTCAATGTGGGTTTATTAACTATTTTTGCTGAATTTGACCAAATTAACACATGAAATCTCTGCATTTTCTGAATGCTCTCATTCTTAAACCACTGAATTTTCTGCCATGATGGATGAGCAGGAGAAGTGGTAGTGCCACGGAGGGGCACAGAGACTTTTATCAGCACCGTTGGGCTTTTAGATGGGCGAATGGATCTATTAAATGGAGAAAAAATGCTTAATGGAACTACTGATTTTGTTTCTGAAGAAAGAGGCTTTGGACTTGAAATGGGCAATCGGAATCTAGTGGACCTTTGCGTCATGGCTTCAAAACTATCCTATGAGAATGAAAAGGTCATTCAGAATATTGTGCTTCGCCATTGGAAGGCAAGTTATTTCATTGCTTCTCATCTTCTATTAATGTGTCATTTCAGAGTAAAAGATAATCGATGTCAGCTTCAGTTTACATGACAACATCTCTAACTTTGATTATTAATAATGAAGCAGATGCATTTTGTGGGCTTCTACAATTGCTGGAATGGTAAATAATCCATATTTAGTTTCATTTAGAACTATTCTTAAGCCAACTGATTGATTAACCAAATTCTGTTTTTCTCTTGACCACAACAAAATTTGGTAGATTTTCAAAAGGACAGCTCTACTCAGGTGTTCATATTGTGTGACAAGGCTAAAGAAGCGAATTTGATATTGATCAGCTTCAGGGGCACTGAACCTTTTGATGCAGATGACTGGAATACTGATTTTGACTACTCTTGGTATGAGATTCCGGAAGTCGGGAAAATTCACATAGGATTCTTAGAGGCTCTTGGTTTGGGCAACAGAAATGATGCCAATAGCTTCAAAGGTCACCTTCAGGCAGAAACCAGTATCAGCTCCATTGCTTCAGATGTTCCCCATGATGGCACAAGTCCATTTGGACTCACCAGATCAACAATCTCAAACCTTGATCAAAACATTGAAAAGGATAGATTACTTCCACCTTTGGAATCTGAACAGTTTGATGCAGTTACACCAGAAGTAGTGCAGTTGACTGCATATCATGCAGTGAAACTTAAACTCAGGAAATTACTTATGGATCATAAAAACGCAAAGTTTGTGGTCACTGGTCATAGTTTAGGGGGAGCACTTGCAGTTCTGTTCCCTACAGTTTTGGTGCTACATAAGGAAATGGAAATAATGGGCAGGCTATTGGGTGTATATACATTTGGGCAGCCTAGGGTTGGGAACAAGCAACTGGGGGAGTTCATGGAGCCCCATTTAGTGAATCCCATTCCAAGGTACTTCAGGGTTGTTTACTGCAATGACATTGTACCCAGACTGCCTTACGACGATAAAGCTTTTTTCTTTAAGCATTTTGGGGTTTGTCTATACTACGACAGCCTATTCACTGAACGTGTATGTACATTTTCTAACTCCTGTATTGTGTGGTTTAATAAGCTAGACTTTGCAATATTGAACCTAAACCATATTATGAATAAACTTCTCTCAAGAATACAGTTGTATGCTGTTGCAATTAGTTTTGGTCTTTTGATAGTTCGATCCAATTTGTGGTTCTTACTCTGTGAATATGTTTTTTCTCTTTGCATATTTGAAGAAAGTAGATGAGGAACCGAACAAGAATTTCTTTGGGATTAGATACCTGATACCGGAATATCTCAATGCTTTATGGGAGCTGATCAGAAGCTTGCTGATGGGCTACACACATGGACCTGAGTACAGGGAGGGATGGTTTTGCACATTGGTAAGGGTGATGGGACTGGCACTTCCTGGTATTTCTGCTCATTGCCTCACAAATTATATCGACTCTGTGAGGCTTGGTAAGAAGAGCCAATCTCTTTGAAGATTCCAATGATTGTTCACTTGGCGAGGCAAGAGCAAGCTAAGTCCATTCCTCCACATGCTTTAGTTTCTTCCAGTTAGAGAAATTTTAAGGTTAGCAGTTTGTGACCCAGATACATATTTTATAAGTAGGACAATTGTTTGTCAAGATATACTGGGAACATGGTTATTATAGAGATTGTCTTGTTCCCAATTACCTACCCTGTAATACACTAATACTGTAGTTGGAAGAAGAATACTGATCTTGATTACCAAATCTCCTCGTCTTTTATATATATACACACACCTATCGAACTTCCAGTTTCTCAATCTTTTAAAACGATTTGCCAAGTCGAGAAAACAAACTCTCGACTGAATGAGTTGAAGACAAAAGATTGTGTCATTAGAAAAGCCAAAAAAAACAAAACAAAACAAAACTTTCTTTACAATTAAAGTGGGATTGGATTAGATAAGATTTTGGGTTATATAAACAAATATATTGGTGGCACCTTGCTTTAGTTGATTGTGATTGTTTCTTTAGAATATATTCTATTTAGCTAAGCTAAAAAGTTGTAGATGTTAAGATCCCACACAGAAACATCTTCCACCTTAGATTTTGTTCCGAGTGTGGGACATTGTTCTGCTCGATTTTCTACATTTTCTAGAAAACTGAGGCTGCTTAGTTAAATACTGCCAATCGGTTGTTCAGCTCAGAAACTACAGCAATGATTTTCTGTGCTATACTAGAGCTCATCATTACTTGTTAATCATTTACCAAAATTCCAGAGTGTTATCATCCTTAAATTATTGCATGGAGATGCAATGTTTAAGGGAATAGTACACAATTATTTCGGACAAGATGTTCAATTAAAAGATGTCCTTCAATAAAACAACACATATTGATGGACAAAATATTCTATCCTAATAATGAACTTTGCACAACTTCGTATAAATCAGTTCATAACAGACGGAAAAAAAATCCACAAGTGTGTTCTACTTATATGTTACTGTTTCCAAGATTAGTTCTAAGTTATTAGCAAAGAAAGCACCAAGAGAACTAAGTTTGTTATGCCTTTTCTTGAGATGAGAATGCTACAAAGGACGCAAGAGGGGATGGATATAGGTATTTTTTAAAATAAATAATCAATTTTACCCTTTTAATGAAAAGTTGTTTAGCTATCCTTGTAAACTATCTAGTTTCTTTATCGGCTTTTCCATTTTCCTATTAGTATCTGGTGGTGATATGTTGTTTGATCGGTTGGTTAGAGAAAAACAAGAACATTCAAAGAAAGAGCTTACAATTAATGAATATAGATTACAGCTCTCAAGTTTATGATAAACAAGTAAAAGAGGAAGATGACAAATGAAGAGAAAGGATCAACTGTCAAGCCACATAAAGATTACAGTACAGTTCAACTAATGAAACCAAACTCCATTTAGAGACCAAACCACTTGTGCGAGTCCTCTAATGTTTGCAGGTTCCAACGAACTGAAGCAATGGGGGCTTTGAGAACCAATGCTATGCAAAAGTTCAGCTTGCAGTAAATTTCCAGGGCCAACTTGCTTCGAGGGTTAATCATCATCTGAGTAGTAAATAATCCATAAATAATTATTTGCTCATAATTTTTTAGCAAAATTCATTGGCAGTATTAGCTGTTCAATATGAAAATCATGAAGGGATCCGATGGCCCTAAGTTCTGGGATGGAAGCAAGAAATATTTCCATAAAACATCTCAGAAAAGTTCTTAAAGATAAATGGTCTAGAAGATTGTAGTAAAAGAACATATCTAAGGGATATCTGAGTATATTCTCTACAACAATATCAGCATCGGGACTATTTGAATTAGACTTGTTTAAATAGAAAGACAGCAGAACAATGAACCAGAAGCAATTATAAGGCATGCTCTATGCTTATCTATCTGAAAACCAAGAAACAAGAAACGATAAATGAGAAAGGATGATGTTACCAAGACTATGTTAAATTTTTAGTTCTTAATATCTGTCTTCTCCTATTGGAAATGGAAATGGAAATGTAAAATACTACTGAAAGAAAATGTGATGTATTCGAGAAGTACTCACCATTACTAGGGTCAACGTGTACAAAAAAACTGGCTGCCACTATGAGGTAACATAGAATAAGCATTAGACCTTTGAAATAATTTGATGTCCCCTCCTGCAAATATGACCAATGCCAAGAAGATGAGAACAATAACTTATCATACAGAACATACAAAATTAAGACAGCAACTGTTCTACTACTAAACTGTCTAAATTCATGTTTAATGGAAATGCACCAAAAAATTCAAAGTAATAGTCCCATAAGTCAGAGTTATTTATAGAGAAAAGGTATTAAATTGCAAAGGAATTTAATTACAGAAGGATGGGTAGAAGATAAAGGCACCTGCAACATAAAGGCCACCACCAGCACAGTGATAAACAAAGTTGCTGTTTCAAAGAGTTTAAAGTTCAAGTCCATTGGTTCTCCCATGCACCATCCAACTACTACGCAAAACGGGATCTACAATCATCAATGCCACACAGTAAAGTTACCAATACAAAATCAATTTCCAAGCCAATACAAAGTTTTCTAGTCCAAGTCAAACTAATATAGAACTAATATAATAGAAATTATGTACCATTTCACTTTAAGTTTTGTTAAAATCAACTGATTAGAAATGTAGAGCATGTTTGATAACATTGGTGTTTACCATTCCTTGTTTTCGTTCCTCGTTTTTTTAAGAAACATACTTATTTGATAACTATTTTGTTTTTTGTTTAAAAAATTTAAGACATATTTCTAAAGAAAATGAGTCAAATTTGAGAAACAACAACAAATTTCTATTCTTTTTCTGTTTTAACACATGGACCCCACATTTCTCTCTCCTTTCTTCCATCATAATTTTTCTCCTTTTTATCAATTAAAATTTTTTCTTTAAATACTTTATAATCCTTTTTTTCTTTTCTTTTCCTTTATTTTATTTTTTTTTCATTTCTCCCTCCTATCAATTTCCTTCTTTTTCTCTTCATTACCGAGCCTTCAGTTATGGTTATTTTTTCATATCTCTACTATTTTCCCTTAATTTTGGTAGTATTTTAGGTTTTTTTTTATTCAATAAATAAATTAATAAGATATTTCATGTCTACCATTATTTTTCAAAGAAAAAAGTCTTTTCTATCTTTATCTAGATTTTATTTGTGTGTATAATTGACTAATGAGAAACTCATGCGCTTTTTAAGGAAACAGATAAATAAAAATTATAAAGTATTCTAATCGAACTAACTCAGATAAGTTGACATTATTTAAGTGTGTGGTATTTCAAATCAAATTCGAATATTAGTGGAAGAAAAAATTTAATTATTATTATTTTTTCTATATATTTTATAATATTATACGTAAAAATTTTATTTCAATAAAAAACAAGAAACACATTTATGTTTTTAATTCTTTTTTAAAAGAAATTAAAAAAAAAATAGTTATCTTCTTAAAAAAGACAAATGGACAAATGTAATCAAACGAATCCGTAAAAAATAATCTCAAAACTTACCACAAACATGGATATTTGTGTTGATGATCCAATAGCAACCCCAAGGGTGATGTCCTACAGTAACTTTTAGGTCAATCAAACCAACAAAAGAGATGATTCGAAGAAAATGAAAAAAATAATAAATAAATACAGAAAGTGCTCACAAGCTTATCCTTCATGGCAAACATGATTGCACTTGCATGTTCAGCAGCATTTCCAACAATTGGCAACAAAATTACACTAATAAAAGCCACTGGCAAATTTAATGATTCAGATGCTCCCTGAGAAAAGATCCACAAACTAATTAAATTTGCTGATTACAGCAAGGATCTAATACACTCATTGGGAGGGAAAAAATCACTACTGCCTAAGTACAGAATTTGCAGATTTTTTATAAAGAAAATATGAATTCTCAAGGCAAACAAGGACAGAATACAGAGCCAGGGGTTTGTCCCACGGGACAACAGTTTTCATGCCTTGGTCACCAATAAAGTTTAAAGGACAAAAGGAAATAGAGATTATAAGTTGAAAGTTAAATCAAATAGTGAACACAGCCTATAACATGAAGCTAAGGGCCTGTCTTCCATGCCTTCTTTGCTGCTATTTTCTAGAAAGGAAACCTACTGAATAGAGTTTATAAACTTCACTTCATAAAACGCATTGAGCAACCAATAATACATATCAGAGTCAGCCAATGGATGGACAAGCAAAGCAAACAACAACAGAATGCACATAATTGAAGTTAAAAGTTCAAACAAGGATGGAAAAGAAGTGCATGAATCAACGAGATGTAATAACAATCAGAATAAAATTTACCTGGATAGCATCAACAAGGTATCCAGATAAAATAGATACCCATACAGTCAAGATGGCAAGCCATCCAATTGCTTCCCAAGCATAAATCTCAGAATCATCCTCAACTTCATCACCAACTTCCTAAAGAAATATAAAAAAGGCTAAAACCATTAGAGAATTAAAAGCATCTCTGCTTGAAAATGGAATTCCTGCGTGGAAAAGATAGTGTTGACCATTTCCTTGATTCTGCATTTCTTAAGCGTGGGGGCTAGTTAACAAATAAAAAGTACCACTAAATATCTGAGTCAAGTAGATGCACGAGCAGTTTTTAAATCCCCATTCCGAATGTATGCCCCACAATTCCAGTTAAAGTTCATCATATATTGAAGGTCATGTATGATAATTAAGCTATGGTCATATTAAGCATTTCTTGAAGGTAATAGTTCCTTTTTTTTTTTTTCTTTTCTCTTGAAAAAGAAAAAAAAATTTATAACCATTGCTTCAATTCCGTCTCTCCCTAATAGTTGGGACCTATTATAGTATGTTAAGGATAAAAGAAGCCAAGTTAGTTGTTTGGAGGAACTCTTGCTCGTTAACTAAAAACAACAATCAAAAGCAAGATCCAAACATAGAGCCAAAGAGACTCACCTCATCAAGGGGACCATAGAGATTATGCTGACTTTTTAGTTGAAAGAAAAGGTAGCTTGCATATGCAACTAACATTATACAACTGCTAAATCTTGAAAGAGATAATGCTGACTCTCCGGAATGAAGTTCTGTGTGGGTGAAATGAAGCACCGCCGGGAAAGTTGTTCCCATAACAGCCATCAACAACAATCCCGAATTCACAACAGCAGCACCCTGTTGTGCAAAACAGTCCGATCTTAATTTAAACCAAGAAAGTGAGTAAAAATATCGCCAAAACAGAGGCATACCATAATTTCCTAGAGAAAGAGAACAAAACCTCCTACCTTATTGAAAACCTGCACCTTCTTATGATGAACAATCCCACCAGTGAAGAAAGCGCAACCAAGCACAAGAAGCATATTTGACAAGATTGACCCCAGTAATGACTGTTGAACAACCCTAATCATCCCACTCTTTAACGCATATATTGAAATAATCATTTCGGTTGCATTTCCAAAAGTTGCATTCAAAAGACCACCAACTGCAGAGCCATTAAACATTCGAGTTATTAAGGAAACTAACCAAACAGCCACCATTAAATGATCAAAACAAGCAATGCCTGATCAAGTAGCACTCGTACCTGTTGGTCCAGTGTAGAAAGCAAGCTGCCTGCATCACAAAGATTTTTTAAAAATAAGTGTAGCACAAATGGAAATAACATAAATCTTAAACATAGAATATGGGAAGCCGAATCTTACTCAGTTGCATAACCAAGACGTTCTGCCAAGGGTGTAATTCCAAGTAAAGTGAAAAAGAAGACCAATCCCTGACATATAAAGCTGACTATCAAGGAATTATGAACCATGAGACAAACAATACAAGCCAAGGTACTAACCAGCAAAATGATCTTAAAAGTAGAATGTTCGAATATCCAATATTTTGAACAGATCAACAGAAGATGTAAAGGAGAGCATCACAAAAAGATCATAGACCATATCCTCATTAAATCAAATAATAAGAAAATATCTTTGATTGTCTGGGAGCTTCTGTTCCATGAAAACAGTTGCTCAATACAAGTAATTCACCATTTCTTTCTTCTCAAATCCAATCATGTCATTTGCTATTGCAGAAATTCAACCAGTAAAATTATAAAGAGGAGTACTTCTTACATGCTTTCCCGTTAAGTAATGTAGCAGAATTGCCAAAGGACCAAAAGGTAGAAGCACGTTGATCTTTGCTCTAACCAACACTATATAAGCACTTCTAAGAGGTCTAATACGAATGTTGTTAGTCTTCCACCATCTTGTATCATCTGGGGAAGAACGTACAGGAGCCGTCTCACAATCAAAGCTATGCAATACGTTCTTCGCGACTGGTGATGACTTCAACGGAAGTTCTTCGTCTGATAGGTAATTTGTTTTCTCCTCTGTTGATCCCATCTACAAGCACAGTTATGTCGATCAATTAAACCTTTCAACTCCTAATACGAAACAGCATTTTTAATAGAACTACACTAAAAATACAAATCTGGGTTGATTTACATAGGCTACTCATCAGCTGCTTCATCTTCCACAAGTCAAATCCGAAGCATTATTAACTTAAGAGAAGAAGAAATCAGATCGAGTCGAGATTAAAACAAGATTAAGTTACCCTACCAACAAAAAGAGCGAGGGAGAATTTACCAGATTGGAGATGAAGTTGAACTGACGCAACGAGGATATCCAGGTCGAATCCCAGCTACAGAATGATCAAGAACTCCCCAAATCGAGCTGAGATACCAACCCTCAAAAGCAAGAAGGAGTGAAAATAAGACAAGAAGCAATCGGGTCCCACTAGTTTGGATCGTATAGGTGATTCAGTTGCTTAAAAATAAAATCTCTGGCCACCACAGCCGGCAAAGGCCAGCCAGAAGGAAAGTTCTTGGAAATAAGATTCTCGACTTCACCAAAATTATAGATCAAGCGAAGAAGAAGTCGAGTTGGGGTGGCTGATGGGAAGCGAAGGCAATATAGCGAAGTTCCACAGCAGCGAGGAAGCTTCTGCGAAATATCGTCCTCTTGCGTCTTCCCCATTTAACTTTGACTTGTTTATTTATTATACATTATATTACACAAAGTATGTATTTTTTTAAAAGTAATAATAAAAATAGAATAATTAGCCGTAAACTTGTTCAAATTCAAACGAAACCCCATTACAGGTTTGAAAAATGCTTCTTCTAGGACGGGGTTAGATTCAGTTTCCAATCTTCTTTACAGTTAAAGATTTGACTTTTATAAGTTTGAAAAGAATAACTGCTGTTTTCTTCGGTGGGTACTTAGCAGAGGGGAAAGATGAAGAAAACCTTGTTGTGAATAGAGGACCAGCTAAGAAAAGGTCGACCATTGCATTTTCACCTTCGGAGTATTTTGCTCGTAAAAAATGGATTTGGCACAAAAAGCACAAAGTTTAAGTCTTTAAGCCTCTCTTTTTCTCCATCTCTTCTGTGATGGCTGCTGCTTCCGCTAGTGCTTTGATTATGGAAAATTACAAGTTCAACTTCAATCGCATGTGGAAGAAAAGGGGATCGTGGAAAATGCAAACAAAAAAGTCTAGACCTTCTCCTCCAAAGCTATTTCTCCTTATGTTGGTCCATTCAAAGTGCTTAATTTGGTAATGGTTGAACTGGCCTTAAGCGTTAACGTAAACTCAGGGAAGTTTTTCAACATTAAGCGTCATGTTTAGATGAGAGTTGTGTCATCATAAAAGGTCAATTTCAAGTCAAAATGCATGCTTTTCATGATGGGCAGATTCACCCCCCCCCCCCCCCCCAACAATGAGGATATGATTATCACTTCATGAAGCTCCTCCGCCATTGGCCCATTTATCACTATTGAATTGAATGCCCCCCAAAAAAAGGCAAAGGGAATTGCAGAAGAGAGCATAATAGATTGGAACAGAAAAACGCCAATCATTCAACTCTTGGATCCTAACAAAGTGAGGCCATTGCTATATGGCTATTACGTGCTATTTGATTTCACAAACAAATACAAATGATTGAATAAGCCACAAAGAGAGGGGGCTTCTTTCTTTCTGTAAGACACAACTTTGGTAAAAATGGGCTGGTAATGGTTTAAAGAAAATGCAAACTTTAACTGAGAAAGGCAAGAAAAGAGAATAGGAGAGTTATCATATATCCAAAAGAAGACCACAATGTAATCTAACGAGCTGAAGTTAAGGAAAGCTAAAACGAATTTGACTTAGCTTGATATTTCAGCCACCGGCAAAAGATTACAGAATTTTTGCAATTGTTCTGAAAAATGTCGTGAAAAACAGATGATTTACTGATCTAAACAGCAAATAATTTACCATTCCCTTGGGCTATTCCAGAAAAATTACAGGACAATAATGGCGTCGTCATGCTCCTCAGGAAGACAGAGTAATTCAAGAAAAGAAACAAAATGAGAAAAATATTAAAGGCTGTCTGTCTGTCTCAGGAAAGGCTGGAAGGATGAAGGGGTGGAGGAGGTAATAGTTGACGAAGATTCTGATGATGAGCTTGCTGATTCTGGTACTGAGTTGCTCCATTTTTCCTGGTTATGAATGCATGTTCCAGTAATGCAGCTGCAGTCCATCTCTTCCGAGCCTCTCTTTGCAAACAACAGGCAATAAAGTGGCGAAACTCCGGGGAAGCAGTGGGCGGGGCCTCTGGTGGCTGAGCCATACAAATAGCGCACATCAAGCTCGCCCAATCCCCAGGTCTCTCGACAGCAAGAGGAAACCGACCGAGATAGAATTCCAATATGCTAACCCCAAAGCTCCAAATATCACCAGCATACCCATTGTACTGACCCTGATTTAGATCGGAATTGATTCTCTCAGGGCTCATGTACGCAATAGTCCCAACCGAGGAATTGCAAGGGTCCATAGTCTGTTCCAAGATTCGACCGACGCCGAAATCAGCGATCTTAACCTGTCTTCTGGAATTGATGAGGAGATTCGAGGGTTTGATGTCGCGATGGACGATACGGCGGCTATGGAGATAAGCGAGGCCGCTAAGAATCTGGCGAGCCAAATCAGAGAGATGGTGTTCTTGAGGGATGTGCGTTCCTTCTAAAGAACCCCGATCCATGTACTCAAGAAGAACCTGGATTTCGCCGTTATGATCGAACATATCGTGGCACTTGACCACATAGGGATTGTCAACGTCACGAAGGATCTCGACCTCCCGGCACATCTGGAGCCTAACCGCATCCTCATGGTTGCCGTAAATGACCTTGAGAGCATAAACACCGCCGGTGGGACGGTGAACCACTTTATAGACGGTGCCTCCGCATCCACTTCCGATTCGGCTCACTCGCTCAAAATCCGAAAGGCTAAAAGCCTGACGCTTCTGAGGATGAGGGTCCGGCGGGCGGTTGGCGTTGTGGAGTTGACTGGTGGAAGGAGGATGCGCAGAGTTGGAGGAGGTGGGAGGCAAAGGGAGAGGAACAGCCAAAGACGTATTGTCCCTCTGCGGAAGCTGAAGATTATTTAGCTGCGGTCGACGACGAGTACGATCGGTGGGAGGATTCGCACCCTGAGGCGGCTGGAGCGGTCTCATCTGCGCTGCTGACGATGAAGATGAAGATGAAGATGAAGATGAAGAAAAAGAGGAATCCCCAATAGAAATCTGGGATTACAAAATCAATACCAACGAAGAAATTGAAGAATAAAGATTGAGAAAATGGATCGGATGAAGGAGAAATTGATTGTAGTGGGGATAAAAAAAAGGAGAAAGTTCTTGGAAGAGGGGAAAGGGAGAACAAAGAAAAAATGAGGGAAACCAAATTACTTTTCTTTTTCTTTTTTTTCTTTTATTCTTTTTTTTTTTTTTTTTTTTTTCCTCCTCTCTCCGAAAAGCCTTTTACATACCCACAACAAAATGAAACGAGGAAGGAAGAAAGGAAGGGTGGATTCTTTTTTGTTAAATAGAAATTAATAAATATATATATTTATTTATTTATATTTTTATATATTAGATCGAGGGAGAGGTCGAAATCAAAAGAGGGAATCATATAGATATTATGGAGAAGGACGGGGTGACGCGACTTCATGGAGAGTGAACTACACGGACCAATAGGGTTTAACAATTAATGGAAAGCCTCTATTATTTCAGAATGGGAGAGTGTTCTTTGGACCATTGCGTACGTCTCTCTCTCGTTTTGGTTCCAGTTTGGGTGCACTTTTTTAGATCTGTATGAGTGGATCATACAACCAAACCCCTTCTTATTAAAACTCACCAAGCCCCAAACCAAGCCCTGAAAAACTCGACCCAAGTCCAAGTCTAACGGGCCTAAACCCTTGTTTGGACTTGGATTAGATCAGCCCAATCTTTAAAAGGCTAACATGATCTTCCAACTCTTGGATTTAGATCCGCTACGCTTACTTTAAATGAAACGTAATAAATTTACCGTAATTTAAAAAGTGGGTCTCATTTAATTACATTTGGTGTTGTTTACTTATGTTCTGTATTTGTATTGACATCCACAGTCCACTCTCAAATTTGTAATGAAAAACACAAAATGATTGACGAGTGGAAGGTTTGACCCAACTGTGTTTAGAAATTATGTCAATATCATTATAGTTACAGTCATTTGTTACTGTTATAACATGAGGATTATGCATTTGTCATATTTATTGTTATGGTTACCGTTTGAACTTAGATGGTAATAGTACTGGTAAATGTGACCAATTCATAATTCTATATAAACATAATTAAAAGCAATTCAATTAAGTTTCTAATTGTGGCCCATTATAACTGATCTACCAATGAAATTTCATTATGATTACATCAATTTTCATCACGAATTGAAAAACATAGTCTAAAGTTTTGGTCACGTTTGGGTTGGGATTAAATTGACTGAATGAATTAGACCTTTGTATTCTTTTATTTGATAAATTATCCATATTATAAAAATTCATTAAGTATTTTTTAAAAACTTTTTTATTAGTTTGTAAACTAAAAACTATAATATTTTATAAAAACATATTTGATAAAATATTAAAAAGTTTACCTTTTTTAATATATATACATACATACATATACACAAACGCACATATATATTTAGGTTGATGAATAATAAATCTAGTCAACAAATCTGACGAGTCAATCTAAATATGGACTAAATATGGCAACTCGATTTTCAAAATAGTGATTCATATCTAATTCAATGGAAATATGAGATGGACTAGACGGGTCATTCAAACTTTGACTTTGAGTCAAGCTTGGATCAAATTTGGAGTTTGGACTAGACAAACCTAAAATAATTTATTGAATTTTATTGGGTTGAAAAACACAATATATATATATATATTCATTTTAAACTAGATGACAATTTAAATCATTTATAAAATTTCTCACAAGAATTAAAATAATTTATTGAACTTTCTAAATAGGATTTAAATGATTGGAGTGTGACCAATTGAGTTCTATTTTTCAACTTCAAACTTTATTTGCTATGAATTTGATTTATTTTCAGCCATATATTTTCAAATGTCTATTTTGATTCTAATACATTCAACTTTTTTAATCTATTTTGATCTTTTAAAGTATAGAATATTTAAGTAGACCATTATTCAATAGCTATATAAAATATTTTTTCAAAATTGAAGAGGATTATATTTATATTAAGCCAACAATAGTAAGAGAGAGATAGAAAGACAAGGGAAGGGAAAAAATTAAAAAGTATAGGTTCAACCATTCAAGTTATGTTTATGTTACACTTATATGTTTACTCTCTTTTCAATCTTTAAGTAATTAAAAAATATTAGCAACATTCACCTTTTTTTTTTTATTTTATTTTATTTTTTATTTTTTAAGACAACAAGATTTACTTCCTATTAAACATTGTATTAAACCAAGTAACATTAATTTGAAATTTTTTTGGAGATTGGATGTAGTTACTAATTCATGATCTGGCATGTACATAATGAAAACTTCATTCTTGATTCTACCAGAATTTTTATTAAAGTCTTTCATTTGCTTCGCTTCGATGGAAATTTTATTTTATGTATCCTAATTTTTGGCCTAACTCTTTTTCACGACAGTAGACTCTTAACAATATTTCTGTTATGAAAAACTACGAAATATATATTTTTAAAGAAAAAAAGAAACTTTGGGATTGCTCCATACTAATGGATCCGATTCTATAATCATGGGTTCTAATGCACGAGATCTTGTAGCACTTATCCATGAGGCCCTATTGATTAGTATTATGAAGAAGAAATCAACTATAGACACTAAATTTATTGAAGAAATTTTTGGGCTCAATGATTAAACCATGCAAACTATAAATATCTTTTCTTCGATAAAGGAAGAGATTACTCGATCTATTTCCGTATGAAATAATAATCTATTTTTTTGTAAGTATTCTAAATAGTTCTTAATGTTAAAAATGGAGTCGATTTCATATGATAAAAAAAAAAAGGGCATAACAAAGTTGAGATGCATCATTAGAATGAAATCGATGCTCACATGCCCCATTTTGATAATGACTTTTTCCAAACCTAAACCACTTTTATAATCACTAATGAAATGATTCTTTTACTCCCATTCTTTTGGATATACAATTCAACCTTTTTTTTTTTTTTTTGGTTGAAAACTATATAATTCAACTTGATGCATCTCCCCGCTATTTGATTGATTTTAACACTTTTGTTTGTCGTTAATGCCATCATTCATTTCTCATCTCCTTTAATTATTAATTTTCCTCTATTTCAAATGTGCATGGGACCATACATTTTAATTTAATCTTACAATAATTCAACAACTTTTGTGACATGCTTACCTCGCTCCAAATTTTAATCAACATTTTGTTGTTTCAATTTTAAGTTTGTTCTTTTATCAATCTTTAAAATATCTTTTTTTTAGTCTCTAAATTTTCTAACAATAACGGTTTAGACTTTCTCTTTATTTTTATAGAAGCATAGTTTTAAATACGTGTCCTGACATATTAATATAAGAGCTTATTCAAGCCATATAAGTCAAGGATTTTGACTTATTGGTAAATAATAATATTGCATTTGGTATGTAAGTACTAAATGAAAATAATAATATTGTAAATACCAAAATGATAGGTAAAAAAAATAGAATAAACTTAAGAGTGGGCATAGCTCAATTGGATAGTTTAACGTAAATACTTATACATTTTTAAAGATGAATAATTTAATCTCACTCCACACAAATAAAAACTAAAATTTTATTAACATATTTTAGACAAGAATATAATTTTTAATCTCTAACGTTTGAGTTTTTTTTTTTTTTTTCCAATTTTGTCTCAATTATTTAAAAGGCTTTAATTTAATCCTTTCATTCAATTTAATTTTTCTATTAGTGGATAAAAGAACTAATAGCAGCTGATAAACTTATACAACATGGTATTTATGAAATTAGTAAAATGTTAAACCATAAAAAAGTGATGCAAACAAATGATAAATTTAATTGCAAAATTAATTTAGAAATCAAGTATCAAAATATTGTTCATTTAAACATAGTAATTTAGAGCTTCCACCAATGAATTAATGTTTCGATTTTTTTTCGATATATATATATATTGTTTAATAAAAAAATACATTTTTAATCCTTAAGTTTTGGGTTTAATTTCTATTTGGTCCCTAGGTTTTAAAATATTACACATTTAGTCCTTAAGTTTCGAGTTTGGTTTCAATTTAGTTCTTAGGTTTCAAAATGTTGCAATTTTATCCTTGACATTTGAGTTTTGCTTCAATTTGGTCTTTAGATTTCAAGATTTACATTTTTACCATTGATTTTTTCACTAAATACTCATTTTTCATTTTTAGTTTTTTGGGGGTGTTTTAAAAAATAGAAAAACACTTGAAAATAATTACAAATATAACAAAATTTCACTTTCTACTTGTAAAAGACTACATAGACTAAAATAGACATCTATCACTTTACTAGATAGACATAAATAGATGTCTATTTGAGTCTATTGTATCATAGATAAAAAGTAAAAATTTGCTATATTTGTAAATAGTTTGAAATTTTTTCTATTTATAATAATTTTTCTATTTTTTGTAATATATGTTAATAAACTTTAAATAATTAACTTATTTATAATTAATTAAGTGTCATTATTTTTTTTTTTATCAATTTTAGAATTTTCACTTCATAATTATTTTAAATTAATTTATAGATATATTAACTGAATTTTTAACAAAAATTTGAGGTTAAAAATGTAAAATCTTGAAATCTATAGACCAAATTGAAACAAAATTAAAATCTCAAAAGTAGAATTATAACATTTTAAAATTTAAAAATTAAATTGAAACTAAAATTAAAATTTAGAATTGTCATATTTTGAAACCTAAACGTTAAATAAAAACTAGATTCAAAGCTATAAATACCAAAAACATATTTTCTTTTTTCCATATATATATATATATTTTTTTTATTACGCCACATCCGGGGTTGGTGAGATGGGCGCCGTTCCTGTAATAGTGGAGGAACCCCCTTGTGGGCCCCGATTTTAAATCCAACCTTTTTATTAATTGGTCGCCTTGTGGACTACACGGAGGACACATCACATGCTTGGAAATGGGTAAATTCGTAATTTAGTTACTTAATTATTTCCGATCTGTTCCAATAATAAAAAAAAATCAATAAATTAATTGTAGAGATGGAGTGCGAACTTTTGGATTAAAACAAGTGGGTGTACGTTAATTACTATTAAATTAAATTTACTTCCATAATGTACTAATCGTTTAATTACATTTTTAAATATAATGATCAGTATTGGTTTATTTCAATACAACAAATGTGAAGTATAAGTACTTGAAACTCCAACTTCAAAAAAAAGAAAAAAAAAACTGCACATATCAATTACTTATTACTAAGTTATATTCACTTTGACTTGCTAAAATTAGTTTTTGAAATGGGTGAACTTTTGCTCCATTTCATAAACATTGGGTGAAAACAATTTTGTGGTATAACAAATATGAAATGCATGAAAATTTGAATCTCTAACTTCGATGAAAGAAGTATATATCAACTATAATAATTTATGCTCATGTTGGTGAGTAAACTACGTCATTGCATTGATAAATGACATTAGTTTTTAGGATGAGAAAAGCAACATGTCATTTAAAAGTTTGTTTCATAATTAAGAGTGAAAAAAAAAAAAAAACATGGCCCTTTCCACACTTCAAGGCAAAAATAAATGTAAATATGTAAGTGTGTAGCACAATCATGATTTCTCAAATTAATCTAATGTTTAAAACACCTTTTAAATTTTGTTTAATATGACAAACTATAAATGAAAGAGTAATTACATTGGATTACACTTTTAAGTATAACAATTAAGCGTACAACAATATTTTTTAAAAATTACAAATATGGGTAAATCTATCAATGATATACTTTTATTTATCACTAATAGTCCCCCACTATTAATATGGTCTATCATTAATATACTTTGAAGGAAAAACTTTAATTTTGTTATATTTATAAATAATTTTATATTATACTATATCTATAAATATTTTAAAATTGATTGTTATATTTAGAACAGCACGTGATGAAAGTATTATGAAAATTTATTATAATCTGTTGACAGAAAAAAGACAACAAAAATTGATTAAGAGAGAGAATCGTCTTTAAAGGAAAAAGAAATAAAAACAAAAGAAGGATTGGTCAAAGTGAGCACAACTAGTGAACAACAGTTTTCACCCTTTTGAAGAAGACATGATTCCTAAAATGTAATATTCAAGAAAAATGAGTTTATGTTTAATAAAATCATTTCTTCTCAAGAGTTTAATATGTCTTTTCACTCTTTGAAGACCATACAATGTATTTTTTATTTTATTTTTTGGGGTGGTTTTGAAGATAAGTTTCCATAATTCTTCATGAGAATGTGGTAACTTTGGTCCATATCCATATCCATATCTTCACCTTTTAGAGAGGATAGAAATTTCTACTTACTAGTTTCTATAATGCAATAAACAAAGGGGATAATATTTATTATTATTTCTTTTTAAACTGAGCTTTGGTCTCAAATCAAAAATATTATCTTTATGACCTTTACATGACATCAACGTTCAATTTATTTTGAAGGGAAAAAATGTCTCCTGCAAAAGAGAAAATTTGTCCATTGATGTGGTACGTGTCAGTGAAAAATGTGGAAGCTAAATAAATATTTTATAGAGGAGACCAACATGAATCTTCCTTAATTCATTAAGAAATTTGGTTATCTCGTTGCTTAATAAAATATTTCTGAATTTTTTTCTTTTGGATTGGGGATATGATGTTTGGACTCATTGACCTTAGAGGTCGAGTCTTGGCTTCAGATCAACTCCCTTTTTTTCTCTATTATTTGATTTATTCCTTTAATTCAAAATTATCCATAGGGGTGAGTTTTCACAAACTCTTTTTAAAATGTTAGAATTTGAACTAGTTTTAAAAAATGATAAGTTACTGTTGACATAAAATTGAGTTCAAATTTATTATAATTTTTTACTATCCATCACTTCACCTTTCAAAAGAAGACAAACTAGTTTAAAATTAAGGTGCTGTTGCCAAAAGTTCAATATTGTTTATTTAAAAGAAATGATCAGTTTTGCTTTCAAAAGGAATATCATTTTGAGTTTTGAAAATAAGTATCTATTTTTAGATAAAATTGCTTTATATAAAGATAAATAACAAGGAGATTCCTATGCTAAAAAAATGATAAATAATGAGATTTCTGATGCTAAGAATAGTGAGAATTTTCATAAAATATGACATCTGTTTGATGATAAATGAAAAGGAATATATAATTGATTCTACTTTTTTTTTTTTTTAATATAATTATGGTTATTATAAGAGATGCCAACACGAACAAAATTCAGATGACATTAACTATATACCAGAAAGTTTGAATTCTCTGTTACTATAACAATATTTTGTTTTTTTTACAAAGTTCATTTAACCTTTTTTTATATAAAGTTAAATTTTATTAGTTGAGAGAGAGATGAATAACTATGTTAAGGTAATTTTTGGATATTTCCTGTTAAGTTTACTTTTAGAAAGATTATGTTAGGTCATTCTGTGGTTTTCCAAACAAGACCAATATTTTACCTAACGTTAAAGAGCTTTTTAATTGAAAACTTCGTGTGTTTCCTATATTTGGAAATCCGTTTAATTTTAGTTCACATACTTTCAATTGATTAATTAAAATGCTTGTATTTTCATAAAATCTTAAATTTAGTCTCTTCAAATTTTTTTTTTTTAACCAAAATTGATTAAATAATAATAAAAAATTTTCATAATATGTGAGTATGTTTTCAAAACTTAGAGTAAATATACTAATAAATAACTATATATACATATATTAAAGAAATCAATAATAAACTAATAATTAGAATGGAGTTTAAGTTATATTAAAAGTATAGTAACTAAAATTCAACCATTAAAAGTATAGAGACCAAAATGATATTTAATCTAACTAATTTTTAAGTATACATTTAAAAAAAAAAATTGATATTTAAATATCTATTTTTGTACAAGGTAATTGTTTTAAATGGCAAAAATGTTAAAAATATTTTCAAATACATTAAGACGTAACTGTCTATCAACACTAAACAATGATAGATATCTATTGGTGCTCATCACTAATAACAGTTACACTTTGCTATAATTATAAATATTTTGACTCATTTTGCTATATTCAAAATGGATTTTTTTTTTTTGGAATATTTTTGAACAAAAATGATACCAATATTCTATTAAATACAATTATCGCCAATATAAAGAAGAGAATTGTTTCTTCTAATTCGATCACATTTCAATATGTGCCTGATTCACACGATTGAGTGACACATACATTAGTTGGGTTGGATATTTCGAGACCAAGTGGTTTGTGGTTTAGTTGTTTTTTTTTTTTTTTTTGACCAAGTGAATTTTCTTTTTCTTCTAGGCCATAGAGCATTGTACTTGTTTTTTATTTTGATTTTTTTTTTGTTATTTATTTTTTTAGAAAAAACATAACTTTTTTTGGTTTCATTATTTATATTAAAAAAAAAAAGAAAAAAAAAGAAGTAGAAAAAAAGGAGAATTCATATATAGAATGAATGAACGAACAATTTCCCACCATCGCGAGTTTAGAAGAACATAAGAAGTTTTGAATGGTTGATAATGGAAAAGATAATTTAATTGGTTGTTAAATCATGTTTAATTATTATTCCCAAAATTCCCCACCTTAAACCGATCCCCCACTTCTATTTTAAGGCCACCCCTCTTCTCCACCATCAAGAGAAAGGGAGTCCTTCTCTTTTCTTCCATTTCAAAAGCCCTTCAACTCCATCATTCTCACCTTCCAAATCCATCTACCATGGCTTCCTCTTCTGCAAAATCCATCTTTTCTTCTCCCCATTTCACCTCATTCAACAGATCCTCCCCTTCCAAATCCCCTCTTCTCTCCTTCCCCAAGTCCTCTGTTTCTCTCAACCTCCACCCTCTTCATTCTTCTTCTTCTTCTTCTAATCGTTGCAATTTCATTCCACTCCGTAGTGTTTTGAAAACTGTGGAATCCTCCGAATTAGAGGTTCAGACCTCTGATCTCCTCGACCCCACTTTCCCTAATGACAGATCGACCATTTTGGTGGCCGAGAAACTTGGAGAAGCCGGTCTAAAGCTTCTCCGGAGCTTTGGGAACGTCGAGTGCGCTTACGACCTCTCGCCGGAAGATCTTTGCGCCAAGATCTCTTCATGCGACGCCTTGATTGTCCGAAGTGGCACTAAGGTGAACAGGCAGGTCTTTGAAGCTGCAAAAGGGCGTTTGAAAGTTGTCGGAAGAGCCGGCGTTGGTATTGACAATGTGGATCTGCAAGCTGCCACTGAGTTCGGTTGTCTCGTTGTTAATGCCCCAACTGCCAACACCATCGCCGCCGCCGAGCACGGAATTGCTTTGCTTACTGCCATGGCCAGAAACGTCGCTCAGGCAGATGCCTCCACAAAAGCAGGTCGGTAAAAAATGGGTACTACCCTGTTTCGGATGGGTACTTAATTCATAATCATAAACACACCCTTTTGTTTCAACGTTTAGATCTACTTATAATTACTAATCCCGTCTTCCTATTTCAAGGATTTTTCATGATTTTGAACTATATTGCTTTCTTTAACTGAAGTCAGGGAGCAGAATTATGTTGTAAACACCTCTGTTTTTCGTCGATTTTTATATATGATTAAAGTTAAAGTTAAAAGTGTCTTTTTGGTTACCCCTTGTTTTGACTGCCATTTAGAAAAGCACATGACAAGAATCAATTCCTCTGTCAAACTGAAGATTTTTTCTCGAATAATAAATCACATAGAAGAACCCAAATTCCGATCTGGGTTTAAAAAAAAAAAAAACATTGGAATAGGAAGCGTAAGAGATTGATTTGTTGAAATGGGTTTCCAGGAAAATGGGAACGGAACAAGTACGTCGGAGTTTCACTGGTGGGAAAAACACTAGCGGTGATGGGATTCGGGAAAGTTGGATCGGAAGTAGCGAGACGAGCAAAGGGATTAGGGATGCAAGTGATAGCACACGATCCTTATGCACCGGTGGACAGAGCAAGAGCCATCGGAGTAGAATTAGTGTCGTTCAATCAAGCGATATCCACGGCGGATTTCATCTCGCTTCATATGCCGCTCACTCCCACAACCTCAAAGGTTTTTAATGACGATACTTTTGGTCTGATGAAGAAAGGAGCTCGTTTGATTAACGTTGCTAGAGGAGGTGTTATTGATGAGGATGCCCTTGTTAGAGCCCTCGATAGTGGAGCTGTTGCTCAGGTAATTTTTCTATTCCAAAAAAATTGAAGGGGTTGTTGTGTTTTTTCCTTCTTGTATTGAATGGATTATGGAATGCGTTGATTTATGGATCTGTGGTGGAAATAGGCGGCGCTTGATGTCTTTGTTGAAGAGCCTCCGCCGAAAGACAGCAAGCTAGTACAACATAAGAATGTTACTGTCACACCTCATCTTGGAGCCAGCACCAAGGAAGCACAGGCATGCCCACTATTCTCTTTTCTTTCCCCACCATTAATATCAACTTGGAATTGCAAACTTGTCAAATTTTACGTCCTAAGTTTTTCATTATTATTCACTCATTCCCTCCCACTGCATTCATCAAATTATTTAATCATAATTTACTACATTATAATTTCTTTTTATTTTTTTTAAATATTTAAATCCATTGTTTATCAAATTGTAAGATGCATACAAAGCATGTACCTTAGTCAAGAGGTCAACTTGTAAAAGTCCTGGACAAATTTTTGAACATTTAATTTTTTTTTTATTAAATCCTTGAAATTTAAATCTTTTGTCTTCTTATGTTTTATGTTTTACTTTTAATTTGTGTTTAATAGTTGGCTGACATATTTAATTTGTTTTAGAACTAATGAATATACTGTTAAAAAAAAAATTAAATTTTTGTGTAAAATAGATTTGTCAATTAAGAAAAAATGATTGATAACACAAAATTGAAATATCTCAGACAAAAGTTAGATAAAGTAAAAAACATACTTTCTCAATTACGAGGAATTAGAATAATAATTGCGTTTTTTTCTTTTTCTTTTTTTCTTTCCCCCCCACTTTTTGAAGTACGAACCGAGATGAATTTCCCCTAACCAATAATCTCCTTGTTTTCTGGATTTATGGAAATGACAAATACAAATATTTCAGGAAGGCGTTGCCATTGAAATAGCCGAAGCCGTGGTCGGAGCATTGAACGGCGAACTTTCTGCCACCGCCGTCAACGCTCCAATGGTCGCTCCGGAGGTAATTAAGTGATGCAAAATTCTTATAATTTTGGAATTGGAGTTAAATGAAGCGTAATTATGGTATGACTGAGCAGGTACTGTCGGAGTTGGCACCGTACGTCGTACTGGCGGAGAAACTGGGGCGGCTGGCGGTGCAGCTGGTGGCCGGAGGTAGCGGCATAAAATCCGTAAAAGTGTTATACAGATCAGGGCGAGTCCCAGACGATTTAGACACAAGGCTATTAAGAGCAATGATCACAAAAGGCATAATCGAACCCATATCCGACAGCCACATAAACCTGGTGAACGCGGATTTCACGGCCAAGCAAAGGGGGCTCCGGATAAGCGAAGAGCGCGTGCTGGTGGACGCGCCGCCGGAGTTTCCAGTGGAATCAATCCAGATCATGGTGTCCAACGTGGACTCGAAGTTCGCCAGCGCGATCACGGAGAGCGGTGTCGTGGCGATCGAAGGGAAAGTGAAATATGGAGTGCCGCATCTGACACGTGTAGGGTCGTTCGACGTGGACGTGAGTTTGGAGGGTAATTTAATCCTGTGCCGACAGCTGGACCAACCGGGAATGATCGGACGGGTGGGAAACATTCTGGGAGAGAATAATGTGAATGTGAATTTCATGAGCGTTGGGAGAACGATGAGGAGGAAGAGGGCAATTATGGCAATTGGCGTGGATGAAGAACCCAATAAGGACACTCTAAGGAAAATTGGACAAGTCCCTGCTGTTGAAGAGTTTGTCTTTTTAAACCTATAGATCATGAAACTCACTCACACTCTCTGCCGACATGTCGTTTCCTATCTATGTTTTTTTTTTTTTTTTTTTTTTTTTTTGGTCGTGTAATAATTAAAATAATAAGGGCAGTTGTAGTTGGGGGTGGACTGTGATTAAGGTTATTGTATTTCAAGGTTACTGGCCTTTTCTTTTTGTTTTTTTTTAGAGTTTAAGAATGGAGGAACGTGATTAAGGTTATTGTATCTTAGGGTAAAAATGAAATTGCATTTGTTTAAATGCAAATGTGGTACTTTGTCTGCCACATGCCCAAGGGCCAAGCCCAACCGTGTTGAATAATTATTTAAACTACTTTTTGTATTTTTGTGTACTATAATGAATTACAAGCGAGGAATTCGATTCTCCAGATAAATTTTAGACCAAACACAAATTATCGTGTCATTTAGCAAGATTTGAGGTTAATTACAAGTTAACACATGTCCCATATAGAAATTGAAAACAAGAAATTGGCGGATCTCGATGATGTCTTCTTTCTAGTCATCTAATTACAATATAAGGCTTGATCAAATTCAATTGTGATTAAACTTAAAGCACGATGAATTATTTGACCAATAGCCCAATGTGACACAAAAAGTAAATTGGGTTGGGCACAAATAAATTAAAATTGATCGGGCTCAAAGTTCAATTTAATTCATGTCCGTGGTAGAAAGAGTGAACAAAAAAAAATGTTGAATCTAAACCAATTTTGGTCCAAGTCAAGATTATCGGCCCATAAGAAACTAGACCTAAGCTCATGTAAGCTTCTTGAAAAAATTCTCTAAATAGAGGCCTTTACCCTTCATTTTGAGAGAGGAGAAGATTGGAAGACAGAAACTTCAACGATCAACTTTTACTCTCCTTAAGATTTGATAATCAACTTTTGACTCTCCTAAAGATTTAAAGACCGAAACTTACAAGATTAAAACTTCATCGCTCAACTTTTACTCTTCTTAAGATCTGAAAATCAACTTTTGCTCTCCTAAAAATTTAAAAACTGAAACTTCTTTTTAAACATATATATCTAAATTTCTCCTAAAATTCTTAGTTTTTACGATAGTAACTTTAATTTTGTAATAACTATTAAATGCCTACTATAGTAAAGGTCTATATGAGGGGTTGGCACAATTGGGTAACACAAATTCCCTCCACCAAAAGATTAAAAATTCAAGTTTTCTTATCCTACATGTGCTTGAAACTATTTTCATTCAAGTTTATATAAAACTAAACAAAATTATACAATCATATTAAAATTTTAGATTTTGTTTGATTAAAAATGCCCACGAGCGCCGTGGGGATATGGATGATTTCTCTATCACTACCCCTACCCCCATTTCATTTTCTATCATCGCAAAATGCTTTGTATAATTTTGCGGGATCGGGATGAGATTTCTAATGGAGAATTTGCAAGGGTTGGGTTCCCGTAGGAAATTATTCCATGTTTAATCTTTTTACAAAAAATCAATGAAATGATTTTTTAAGAAAAATCTTCAATTAAATAGTTGGTTTTCTACTATGAATTTCTCTTTATATATGATTAATTCATGATGAAATATTCTTAGACCTCTTAAATAAAATAAATAAAATTCGTATTAAGTTATTTAATTGTTCCTATATAAGAGTTCAAAAATTGTTAAACATATCAAATTATTTAGTATCATTATCCATACATAAGAGTTTAACATGATTCAAACATATCCATATCTTTGTATGTATTATATATGTGTATACATATAAAAGTTTTTTAAAAAAATAATAAAGAAAACAAACGAGGCAGAGAGTGGGGAAAGGAGATGGGGAATTTATTCCTTGTTGCGGTCCCATCCCCGCTTAGCTCGTAGCAAATTTACTTCTTCCACATTCTTCGCCTAAATGGGAATTCTCCATCCCATTAGGGTTGGGTCCCCACAAGATCCCAGCCCCTTTCAGAAACATAAACATCTAAAACCATTTGATTTTTAGTGTTAATCTTTTGAAAATTGTATTTGTTTTCTCATATTTTCTTTATACAATAATTGCTTTTATCATTCTTAATATGACATTTGAATTCTTATTCAAATTTCAATAGAAAAAAAAAACTTATTGTTTCATTTTAAAACTCTATTTCAAATTTTAAAAACACTTAAAAAAATAGAAAAAAAAATTATAGGTAAAAGAAGTATTTTATAATCTTAATTTTCTTTAAAAAAAAAAAACATTCATCGTGAAACGAGACTTTAAATCGTGCGATGCGATACACGTACCATTCAATCATGGACTAAAAAGATATTATTGATTTTCTATATATGGACTGAAAAATCAAGCTTGAAGAAACATAGTTTTAGTTTATTTTCAAATACATAAAAGAAATAAGCACGTGTTAAATTTGAAATTTTGTTAGGCTATTCAATTAAACCTAATTTTTTTTCTTCCACACCATAATACAAATCGGAGAAAAGAATTGACACCATAAATTTATTTTGGTATGTCCCAATCTTGAGAGTTGACACCATACTATTTCTTTTAATAATTTTTTTTTTTTTTACAAAAAGGAAAACTGGCACGTGGCCACTTTTAATTGGGTACAAGTTTTTTCCACTGAACATTCCATGGGAAACATATTTGTAGGGAAGGGAGGAGTTGAGAGTGGAAAAATAGCGAAAACTGCGCAATCCAGCCCACACCAAGTGACAATGACGCCACCCAACCATATATTAGACAGCCAGAATTGCTGCCACTACCCCTCCATACCAAAATTTGTTTCAACCCTTTCTTTTCCATTTCAACTTCCTTTCAATTCTGCAAATTGTCAGAAACTTCTTCTATGGGTTTGCTTCTTTCCCGCCATTTCTTCCTACTGGTATGCGTCTCTTTCCCTATCTATGTCGTTTTTGGTTTAACCTCAGATGGGTTGGCTTTATTGTCACTTAAAACACACTGGACTTCCAAAACTCCTTTGCTCTCTCTTTGGAATGTCTCTGATTCCACTCCCTGTTCTTGGGCTGGGATTGTGTGTGATGAAAACCTTCGTGTCATCACCTTCAATCTCTCTAGTTATGGCATTTCGGGTCAGCTTGGACTCCAAATTGGCCGTTTGACCCACTTGCGTACCATTGATTTGGCCAATAATAGTTTCTCTGGTAAAATTCCTTATGCCATTGGTAACTGTACCCACTTGGCGTACTTGGATTTCTCCCTCAACCAATTTGGTGGAGAAATTCCTCAGTCATTAACCCACCTTGGGAACTTAACGTTTTTGAACTTCCAGGTCAATGTTCTAACAGGTGCAATACCCGACTCATTATTTCAAAATCTTAATTTGCAGTATGTGTATCTTAGTGAAAACAATCTCAACGGTTCTATCCCTTCAAATGTGGGGAATTTGAGGCAACTAATTCATTTGTATCTGTATGGAAATCAGTTGTCTGGTACCGTACCTTCTTCCATAGGGAATTGTAGCCAATTGGAGGATCTTTATTTGGAGCGGAATCAGTTAGTTGGAATATTACCCAATAGTCTTAACAATCTCGATAATCTTGTTAATCTGGGTGTAAGCCACGACAATCTTGAGGGTCCAATTCCTTTGGGTTCAGGTAGTTGTCAGAGTCTAGAATTTATAGATTTGTCTTTCAATTATTATACAGGAGGTGTACCAGCTGGGCTAGGCAACTGTAGTCGCTTAAAAACCTTAGTCATTATTAATTCCAGTCTAACAGGTCATATTCCTTCCTCCATTGGCCGCCTAAGCAACCTTGTGCTTCTTGATCTCTCTAGAAATCAGCTGTCTGGGAAGATTCCCCCTGAAATTGGGGCTTGCAAATTCTTAAAAAAATTGAATTTGGACGTCAACAAACTGGAGGGACGTATCCCAAGTGAATTGGGTTTGCTTAGTGGATTAGAGACCCTTCAATTGTTTTCGAACCGGTTGACTGGTGCGATTCCAATTAGCATATGGAAGATTGCAAGTCTCCAACATATTCTTGTGTACGGAAACAACCTTTCTGGAGAACTTCCCTTGATAATAACTGAGCTCAAGCACCTCAAAAACATTTCTTTGTTTGGCAACCATTTCTCTGGAGTCATACCTCAAAGTTTGGGACTTAATAGTAGCTTAGTGCAAGTGGACTTCACTAATAACCAGTTAACTGGTCCAATTCCACCCAATCTATGCTCTGGAAAGACATTAGGCGTGCTAGATTTAGGTTTCAATCAATTTCAAGGTAGCATACCTTCAGATATAGGAACCTGTTTAACTCTTTTCAGGTTGATTTTGCAAAGGAATAACCTCACAGGGGTTCTGCCACATTTTGTGAGAAATCACAGCGTATCGTACATGGATGCTAATGAAAATAACCTGAACGGAACAGTTCCATCAAGTTTGGGAAATTGCACCCTTCTCACTTCAATTAATTTGTCAAACAACAAGCTTACAGATCATATACCAAATGAGTTAGGCAATCTTGTGAATCTTCAAAGTTTGAACTTGTCTCACAACTTCTTGGAAGGACCTTTGCCATCTTCCCTCTCAAATTGTACCAAACTGGATATGTTTGATGTAGGATTCAATTTATTGAATGGTTCTATACCTCATAGTTTGGTCAGCTGGAAAGTTATATCCATGTTGATATTAAAAGAGAACCGATTTACTGGAGGCCTCCCGAATGTATTACCAGAACTTCAAAACCTTTTGCTGCTAGATCTTGGTGGCAATTTGTTTGGAGGTGAAATTCCTTCATTTATTGGAGCTTTGAAGAATCTATTATATTCCTTGAATCTAAGTAGCAATGGGTTAACCGGCCAACTACCTTCTGAGCTAGCGAGTCTGATCAAGCTAAAGGGGTTGGATATATCTCACAATAATTTGACTGGAAGTCTAAGTGTTCTTGGTGAACTTAATTCATCGTTATTGGAGCTTGACATTTCTGATAATTTTTTCAGAGGTTGTGTCCCACAAACATTATTGAATCATCTAACCCTGGATTGTGCATCAGCAGTAATGAACTAGATGGCTTAAGTTGGAATAGAAGTACCAGTATCAAACTTTGTGCAAGTCATTCAAGCTCTCGTCTTAGCAATGTACAAGTTGCAACGATGTCTCTCTGTTCTTCTCTCCTTATTGTTCTTTTGCTTATTGGATTGGTTTATATGTTGGTTTATAGTAGAAGAAACAAGCAAAACATTGCAACCTCTGCTAAGGTAGGAACAACTTCCTTGCTTGACAAGGTAATGGAGGCCACTAATTATCTAGATGAGCGTTTCATCATTGGGAGAGGAGCACATGGGGTTGTTTATAAGGCTGCCTTGGATTCAAATACAACTTTTGCAGTAAAGAAGCTTACATTTGCAGGACTGAGAGGGGGAAGTCAGAGTATGGTTAGAGAAATTCAAACCGTCGAAAGAATCCGACACCGAAACTTGATCAGTTTAGAAGACTATTGGTTTGGAAAAGACCATGGTCTATTGCTTTACAAATACGAGCCAAATGGGAGTCTTTATGATGTGTTGCACGAGATGAATGATTCAGCGACAGCTCTACCATGGAAAGTCCGACATAATATAGCGATCGGTGTTGCTCATGGATTGGCATATCTCCATTACGATTGTGATCCTCCCATAATACACCGAGACATAAAGCCGCAGAATATACTTCTAGATTCGGAGATGGAACCTCATATTGGTGATTTTGGTCTTGCAAAGCTGCTGGACCAGAGTTGACATCAACAACTTCAACTTCTTTTGTAGGTACAATTGGATACATTGCACCAGGTAATGATTGGTTACAAATATATGATGAATATTGATTATGTGATGAAAAGATTGTGAAGTGTGTTAATTAATGCTGGTAATGTGACAGAGAATGCACTTTCAGCAGCAAACGGCAAAGCTTCCGTTGTGTACAGTTATGGAGTGGTTTTACTAGAGCTGATAACGGGGAAGAAGCCATTAGATGCATCATTTATGATAAGTTGGGTTGGGTGGGTTTGGAAGGAGAGTGGAGGAGAAATAGAGAGAATAGATGATCCAAGGCTTATGAAAGAAGTTGTTCGTAGTAATAATCGCAGGGAGCAGAGTAAGGAGGTGATTGTGATAGCTTTGAGATGCACAGAAATGATCCTAACAAGAGACCTTCAATGCGAGATGTTGTGAACCAGTTGATTGATGCGCGTCGTCGGAGAAACCATTTTCTTTCTGCTCTCGAACAACCTTCCGCCATGTGATCATCAAACAGAGTGCAGATGCCTTCTTCGTTTCTCCATTCATTCCAAACCCTAACTCTCTTATTTCTCCATCATTGTCTACTTCTACTGTTCTTGCTGCTCACCTTTTCAAATAGGAGATTTTTGTGCGGATGCGATTTAGTGTATTTTTTTTAAAAAATAATTTATTTATTATTTTTTTTATTTTTAATTTACAAATATTGCAAAAAAATTATATTTTGCAGATCACTCCATCCGAGAATTGATGCAATTTTTTTTAGTACAACAATTGTGGGATGGAGAACAATTTCTAACCTCTCGGGAGGAAGACTATGTTAATTACTACGGAGCTAAACTCACTTTGTCAATTCTTATGTATTTGTTATCATTTGTGGACTTAATTTGACTATTTATTCATTTGTTTTAAAGTATTTTTTTTTTCTAGTAACTATTCTGAATGTATGCTGATAAACTATTGATACACTAATGTTATGCTTGAAATTGAATTTTGAGCCAAGTGGTTGTCAACTATCGATATATTGAAATAAATGTATTTTTAAAATTATTAATATACTAATGGGATACCAATGTTGTACATGAAATGAATTTTGAATTGACGTTGATATACTACTAATGTACCAATGTTATACTTAAAATTTAAGTTATAATTAATGTAATCAATATACTATTGATATACCAATACCATATTTGAAATAGATCTAGAATGAGTGTTGATATACTATTGATATATCAATGATATACTTAATTGAAATGAAATTTTAATGACTATATAATAATGATAGCCACTAAATTTTCAATAATTTTTGAATGAGTGTTGATAAACTATTGATACACCAATATAATACTTAGTATTGCATTTTGAGCGAATGATGATATATTATTGATACATTAATGATATAACATGAAATGCATTTTGAATTAGTCCTTATATACAATTAAAATATCAATGTTGTACTTAAGTATATCATTTTGAATGGTATACTTTATTATTAGTATATCAACAATATCATTGATATACTTTTCTTTCTCTTTAAATCTGATATATCATTCACCTCATATACGAAATATGAAGTGTTTATGTATTCTACAATTGATATACCAAATTAAATATAACTTACATTATATGTCATCAAAATTTCAAAAGCCAAAACCTAAATTTGACCATCAAAATTGAATTAGTCGAATGAAAACGACTCCACATTAAAGCAAAGCAAAAGCAAAAAAAAAAAAAAAAAAAAGAAAAAAAAAAGAAAAAACTCATACCATGACACAATTACAATCATGGTATATCAGATGTATAAATGATATACATTGTATAAAATATGTCAACTAACTAATATACCAAATGTAAAGTGTATGAGATATAGTAAATGAGGGTAAAATTTGAATAATAAAAAATGAATCAGATTTAAACTTTTGCTAAATTTTCAAATTTAGAAAACTATTGCTAGATCTGTGACTATTTATATATTTTTTTTTTGTTTTTTTTAAATATTTTAATTCATATTTTTTATATGGTAAAATGTATAAACAATGGATCATGTTAGAATAAGTTGGGTCTTAATAGTGAGGCGGTAATATTCTTTTTTTTTTTTTTTTTTTTAAATAAATAAACAATTATTATTATTTTAAGAAAGAAAAAGAAAAGAGAGGCGGTAGTTAGCGTGGGAACAGAATTGAAAATGGATGGCATTGCGGCTATTTCTATTTATTTTTCCGTTCACACTTTGAAAACTATTTACATTAAACTAGGGCGCATTTGGCCAATTGGGCGTGTGTAAAATAACTTCATTTTAATAATAAATATTTTGAAATTTTTTTATATTTATCTAACTTTTCAACCATTTCAACTCTACGTCTCAAACACAAATTTCCTAATTCAAATATATCAATTTCAGACTTGTTAGCTTATTTAGTGGCGAAACACACGGTAACTTTATGTGTTACAAGCTCAATGAAAAAATTAGGAAAGAAAAATTAAAAATTAAAGGAAAAATTACATTTTTAGTATTTAAAAAATGGATTAAGTTGCATACATTGTCTTTTCAAACTTAACAATTTTACTCTTAGATTTGTATTTAGTTCTAGCTTGATCTCTTTGTCCATTTTTCGTGAACTACCAATGTAAACTAACGCGACAATTATTAAAAGAATATCTTTTCTTTCTTTCTCGTCTTCCTCTTTTGCTCTTCATTTTTTCTTTTTCTCATTTCTTTCTCCTTCCTTATTTTCATAGTGCAAAATTTCGGTTGAAATTTTGATTGTACTCCAATTTCTCAAAATTTTTCAAAATTTTCATCACATAAACCTAAAAAAAACTTCCATTGAGCTAAGCCATAGCCAATTGCAAAAAGAAAAAAAAAAATGATGTAAGTTTTGTTTTTTTACCATCCAAAGCTTTCATTTCCAATAAACCAAAATTGAAAAAAAGATATATATTTATTTTTAACTTTATTCGAACATTTTTCATTGAATTTTCACATCATTTCACCTCAAAATTGAATTGATGTAAGTTTTGTTTTTTTATCATCCAAATCTTTTCAATATAGGATGACCTAAGAACAATATTATAGTTTCTACAAGAATTAACAAGATTTT
Organism: Citrullus mucosospermus; assembly: GCA_030954485.1. NCBI lineage: Eukaryota > Viridiplantae > Streptophyta > Magnoliopsida > Cucurbitales > Cucurbitaceae > Citrullus > Citrullus mucosospermus. Next base: position 28,671,854 of record CM062061.1, on the reverse strand, counting down.
GGATTAAATGCTCCAAGGTCACCATTTTACTATTAGACATGTACATTTTATAATAAATAATTTACTATTATTTTGTAGGCAAACCTTTCATCTCCTTTAATTTTGCAATTAATTATCAATATTTGATATTATTTTGTAATTATTTTTTCCATTTCTTTTCTAAATGTTTGCTCTCGCATTAACATCAAATATTTACAATATACATCTAAAGTTGTCTTACTTTATAGAAATGATAATTAAAAATGGTCAATTATAGTCTAATTAAGCCATAATCAAAATTTCATTAATTAATAATAATAATTCCATCAATTTCCATAAAGTTTTCTATAATTTCCATCAATATTTTCATAAAATCGAGACCTCGATATTTTCGTTGACATTGATATTTCGAACTTTGCTTCTTTTTCCCCTTATTCCATACCTTCTCAAATAATAAAAATAAAAATAGAATAAAATCATTCTAGATCTAAAGTACAATATGTAGAACATTTGAGACAACTTACTATCATGAAGTATGAACTCATGTTGTAGGCAAAATTTTGGTTTCTACCATTCAAAATTTGACATATGTCTACGATGATCTTTGAACACAAATTTTTAGGATTTTGTTTTTTATTTTACTCAAAAGGTGATAAGGACAACGAGATCTAAGTAAATCTTCACAAATGATATAACATTGTTCACTTTGGATAAAAACTCTCGCGACTTTGCATTTGGAACCACAAAAAAAAAGCTTCATTCCTTTGGAAATGATTGTCTTCAATTGTATCCATATTCACTTCATCATTGGCCATCCAATGTGCAATTTTGTTTGCAATCGCAACAAAGGTCTCATACTAATAAAGATAATTATCCTTACTATACATCATGAATCTTTCCCTTCCCTAACCAATATGAGTTTTTGTTTTCATCTAATAAAGTTGAGTCCTTGATGTCTAATGTGAAAATTTTTAGAATGGACTATCAACTCTATACCGTTATAATTTTATCTTTTTATAATTTATAAACACATTTAATTTAATCTTTACAAAATTTTACGTTGAAAAAACTGCATTGTACATATTTTAAACTATAGGAGTTGAATTTTTACATATAGTTCATGCTAAGTTATTATTAAACTTAAAATAAAATTATAAACTAAATTGTTATAAATTTGAAAGGATGTACATGAAATTATTATAAAGCAAGTAGTTAAATCTCCAATTAAAATGCATGGATTGAAAACGTTTTTCTAAACATAACTAAATTTCCCCCAAAATATAAGTTTATAAATAATATAAACCTTCATACAATGCCAACTCTTATGGGTGATTTTAGACCAAAAGATAAAAATAAAAATAACAAAATCAAGAAGATAAGATTCAAGTTGAAAGTGGTAAATTAGAACTACAATGGGCCTAGAAAAAAGGGGTTGACTTCACTTGGCCAAACTAGCATGCTGAGCCTTATAAAATACCTAATGAAGCATGCACATACCCGTGCATGCCCCAATTCAAGAGAAGGTGCTTGGCCTAGGATTTTGGTCGAGGTTGACCCTAACAAAATACCAAATGAAGCATAACCTAACCTAGTGAGTCAAAAGAATAACCCCAATGCAAGGGTCCTAAGTCAATTACTCCTAAAAATGATCATGATAGTTCAAGGAAATAGTAAGTCTATTTTAATACTCAAACTCTTTGCTTGTTATACAAATACATTTTCTGACTTAAACATCCGAGCTTGTGTGGCAAGCATTACACCTATGTGCAGATCTTTCCATTTTACAATCACGTTCTTCCCTAAATTATAATTTTACCATTGCTATCACGTGAAGATTAGATATATTTTTTTATCTGAATTTTGACATTAACACCAACTACTAAGAGTGAAGAGTTAATAGTCTCTCACAATAAAATAACTAAAATTACAAAAAGTCTAAAAAAAAAATTAATTTTATTCATAGTGGATGATAAAAAAATAGACAACAAAATCCAACCATCTAATACATTAGGGACAAAATTAAACTTGATTTATATTAGAATTTTTTTACTTCCATATTTTTCAAAGGCACGTGATATATGTACCATTGAATTCTTGACTTTCTTTCTTGAAAAGAAATTCAAGACTTTCTATGTATAGATTAAAATAATACATGCGGAACAACGAAACACTTATTTAAAAGCAACTTCCATTAAAAACAAATAGATGGAGCACATTTTTTTTTTAAAAAAAAATAAATAAATCGAACAAATAGTCATAATATTTTTATTTCGTTTTGACCTCTAAATTTTTAATTTTTTTTTCTAAAATACGCAAATGTAATTATTTTAATGTTTGATTTTTTAAAATTATCCAGTTACTTGAATAGAATTTTTTTTAGTTTGTTTTTAAATATAGAGTCTAACTCTTTATAAATATTAAAATTTTTTACTGTATATTCATGATAAATTTTTATAATTTATTTTTATATATTTATAAATAATTTGATATCTTTTCTATTTATAATAATTTCTCAGGTGATTTTCTTTTTTGTTTAAGTAGTTACATTTGGGAGTTCCGATCATCAATTCCAAATTTACCTTTTTATAATTTATAAAAAAAGTTTTCTTTTTTAAAAGGATTATAAAAAAATGGGTTTTTTTCAAATGTAGCAAAAGGACCAAAAATATTTACAAATATAGCAAAATTTCACTGTATATCTGCGATAGACCATGATAGACCATGTATTTTCCTATTAGTTGTAAATATTTTCACCAGTTTTGTCATTTAAGATAATTTTCCTAAAAAAATAGTTTGTTGTTTGATATTATCATCTTTATAATTTATAAAAAAAAGTTAATTCAATGTTTGATATTTTCATCTTTAAACACAATTTTTAGAGTTTCAAAATTAATTTTAAATCGCTGAACCCCTAAAAATAAATTAATTTCAAATCATTAAAATCATGTTCTAAAATTTCGTTCAAATGATATACTTACTTACAAGAAAGGGAAAAAATGATGGCCTAAACGACACCTAAAAAACATTGTTGGGGTCAATAATAAAAAAAGTGAAAAAAAAAAAAACCTGATATTAAATTTGAGTTGACATTTGGATATTTCCATATTTTTATATATTGAATTCCATCATGCTAGGTGAACTAACATTTTCATTAAAATCTTTATAATAATAATAATAATAATAAAACAACCACAAAATGAATCTAATGTAAATATAATATAATTTTTCGTATTTAACCTGGTTGAAAGGATCTAAAATATTTGTTTATTAATTCAAAATATATATTTTTTTAATTTCTTTATAACTTTTATTGATAGTTTTGAACTATAAATCGCTCCACATTATGTTATACGTTGATTTGACTATTTCATTTTATTTTGAAGTTCAGTTGACTATTTTATGAATATTATTGACATTCATAATCCATCTATATTTAAAACATGTATATTTATTTGTAATAGAAAGACATTTTAAAAGTTGGTTATAGGAACAAATAGAAGTATATTTATATATATAGAAAAGTTGAAAGTGGAAATGGACATGAAATTGGGCGTTCCCACGGAGTGATATTTAAAGCGCCTGCAAAGTGTAAAGCTGCCATTCATATCCACACCGAATTTGTTTCTTCTTCTTCTCCCCATTTTCCAATGTCATTCAACTCTCTTTCTTTTCCAATTTCAAACTTGTATTCCCCAATTCAACTCCAACCCACCTTCATTTCTCTCTTCCTCTTCTTCTTCTTCTAATCGCTTTCTTTTTATCCTTCTCCTTAACTCTGCCGCTTTTGCAACTTTCTTCTTCTGCTGCAGTTTTGTGGGTTTCGTTGTTATGCAGCTTCTTCCCCGCCATTTCTTCCTACTGGTATGCTTCTCTTTCCCTATCTCTGTCGTTTTTGGCTTAACCTCAGATGGGTTGGCTTTATTGTCCCTTCAAACCCGCTGGACTACCCAAACCGCTTTTGTCCCTGTTTGGAATGCTTCTGATTCCACTCCCTGTTCTTGGGCTGGGATTGAATGTGATCAAAACCTTCTTGTCCTCACCTTGAATCTCTCTTATTATGGGGTCACGGGTCAGCTTGGACCCGAAATTGCACGTTTGACCCACTTGCGTACCATTGATTTGAACACCAACGGTTTCTCTGGTGAAATTCCTTATGGGATAGCTAACTGCAGCCATTTAGAGTTCTTGGATCTTTCCCTCAACCAATTTGGTGGAGAAATTCCTCAGTCATTAACGCTCCTTAGGAACTTGACGTTTTTGAACTTCCATGACAATGTTCTAACTGGTGCAATACCCGACTCCTTATTTCAAAGTCTTAATTTGCAGTATGTGTATCTTAGTGAAAACAATCTCAACGGTTCTATCCCTCCAAATGTGGGGAATTTGAGGCAACTAATTCATTTGTATCTGTATGGAAATCAGTTGTCTGGTACCATACCTTCTTCCATAGGGAATTGTAGCCAACTGGAGGATCTTTATTTGGATCAGAATCAGTTAGTTGGAATATTGCCCAACAGTCTTAACAATCTCGATAATCTTGTTAATCTGGGTGTAAGCCACAACAATCTTGAGGGTCCAATTCCTTTGGGTTCAGGCAGTTGCCAGAGTCTTGAATTTATAGATTTGTCTTTCAATGGTTATACAGGAGGTATACCAGCTGGGCTAGGCAACTGTAGTCGCCTAACAACCTTAATCATTGTCAATTCGAGTCTAACAGGTCATATTCCTTCCTCCTTTGGCCAGCTAAGTAACCTTTCGCATCTTGATCTCTCTAGAAATCAACTGTCTGGTAATATACCTCCTGAATTTGGGGCTTGCAAATCCTTGAAAGAACTGGATTTGTACGTCAACCAACTTGAGGGAGGTATCCCTAGTGAATTGGGTTTGATAAGTGGATTAGAGACCCTTCAATTGTTTTCAAACCGGTTGACTGGTGAGATTCCGATTAGCATCTGGAAGATTGCAAGTCTCCAACATATTCTTGTGTACGACAACAACCTCTCTGGGGAACTGCCCTCGATAATAACTGAACTCAAGCACCTCAAAAACATTTCTGTATTCGACAACCATTTTTCTGGAGTCATACCTCAAAGCTTGGGACTCAACAGTAGCTTAGTGCAAGTGGAGTTCACCAATAACCAGTTCACTGGTCAAATTCCACCTAATTTATGCTCGGGAAAGACATTAAAGGTGTTAAACTTAGGTTTGAATCAATTTCAAGGAAACATACCTTCTGATATAGGAACTTGTTTGACTCTTCAGAGATTGATTTTGCAAAGGAACAACCTCACAGGGATTCTGCCACAATTTATGAGAAATCACAGCCTATCATACATCGATGCCAATGAAAATAACCTGAATGGAACAGTTCCATCAAGTTTGGGAAATTGCACCCTTCTCACTTCAATTAATTTGTCAAACAACAAGCTTACAGGTCATATACCAAATGAGTTAGGCAATCTTGTGAATCTTCAAAGTTTGAAATTGTCTCACAACTTCTTAGAAGGACCTTTGCCATCTTCCCTCTCAAATTGCACCAAAATGAATACGTTTGACGTAGGATTCAATTTATTGAATGGTTCTATACCTCATAGTTTGGCCAGCTGGAAAGTAATATCGACTTTGATATTAAAAGAGAATGGATTTACTGGAGGCCTCCCGAATGTATTATCAGAACTTCAAAGCCTTTTACTACTAGATCTTGGTGGCAATTTGTTTGGAGGTGAAATTCCTTCAAATATTGGAGATTTACAGAATCTATTTTATTCCTTGAATCTAAGTAACAATGGGTTAACTGGTCAACTACCTTCTGAGCTCGCGAGTCTGATCAAGCTAGAGGGGTTGGATTTATCTCACAATAATTTGACTGGAAGTCTTAGTGTTCTTGGTGAACTTAGTTCATCGTTAATGGACCTTGACATTTCAGATAATTTCTTTACAGGTCCTGTGCCGCAAACATTAATGAAGTTACTGAAGTCTCATCCCTCATCGTTCTTTGGTAACCCTGGGCTGTGCATTAGCTGTGATGAACTAGATGGCTTAAGTTGCAATAGAAATATCAGTATCAGTCCTTGTGCTACTCATTCAAGCTCGCGTGGTAGCTCTCGTCTTGGCAAAGTACAGATTGCAATCATAGCTCTTGGGTCTTCACTCTTTATTATTCTTTTGCTTCTTGGGTTGGTTTATAAGTTTGTTTGTAGCAGAAGAAACAAGCAAAACATTGAGACTGCTGCTCAAGGAGGAACAACTTCCTTGCTTGAAAAGGTAATGGAGGCCACTGATAATCTAGATGAGCGTTTCATCATTGGGAGAGGAGCACATGGAGTTGTTTATAAGGCCTCCCTGAATTCAAATAAAATTTTTGCAGTAAAGAAGCTTACATTTATAGAACGTAAAGGGGGAAGTCGGAATATGGTAAAAGAAATTAGAACTGTCAACAACATCAAGCACCGAAACTTGATCTCTTTGGAAGATTATTGGTTAGGAAAAGACCATGGTCTATTGCTTTACAAATACTATCCGAATGGAAGCCTTTATGATGTGTTGCATGGCATGAATCCAGCTCCAGCTCTAACATGGAAAGCCCGCTATAATATAGCAATTGGTATTGCTCATGGATTGGCGTATCTCCATTATGATTGTGATCCTCCCATAATACACCGAGACATCAAACCGCATAATATACTTCTAGATTCGGAGATGGAACCTCATATCGCTGATTTTGGTCTTGCAAGGCTGTTGGATCAAACATCTGAATCAGCAACTTCATCATCTTTTGTGGGTACAATTGGCTACGTTGCACCAGGTATCATTCTAGACTTATATTGCAAATTAGCTTTGCATTCTCACGTGTTTTTGTTTGGCTGGATTGGATCAGTGTTGTGATTTGTTATGTGCTTGGGACAGAGAATGCATTTTCAGCAGCAAGGAGCAAAGCCTCAGACGTGTACAGCTATGGGGTGGTTTTACTCGAGCTGATAACTGGAAAGAAGCCATCAGATCCATCATTTACGGAGGTCGGAAATATGATGGCTTGGGTTCGATCGGTTTGGAATGAGACAGGTGAAATAGATAGAATTGTTGATTCAAGACTTGTGGAAGAACTTAGTAATTTTGATCATAGGGAGCAGATGAAGCAGGTGCTTCTTGTGGCTTTGCGATGCACAGAAAAGGAGCCTAACAGGAGACCGAGAATGAGAGATATTGTGGACCACTTGATTGATTCAAAGACGAGCCATTACAGCAAGCATGGCTAACCTTGCTTCTTCCTTCTACCTCAGCATTTTTGATAGCTGCTCAAATTTGATTATGTATCATTAGGATATTATATTAATCAATATAATTTGTTTTGTATTGTTATGGCTGTGAGGATTAGATGTTTTTTTTAGAAGTGGTTATAGCTTCTTTATGTTATATATTTATGGTTGCTATTGTGCCTGATTAAGTGAAGGAAAGCTTTTACTTCCCTCCCATATTCTAATGCAGCAAAGGAACAAGCTTGGTTTTATTGATGGTACCATTAAACGATTAACTGATGATCATTTGAATGACAACATAAGAAGTATAATTTTTACTTTATTGAACAACCAACGGTTGATGCTAGATTGTTTTAATTCATATATATATCTCAATGGGCAATTGATATATATGCAATTACTTCTAAGAGGGAAATTAGCAATCTAATATTATATCTTCTATAGTGTTCAGGGATGACGATGTGAGAATTTTGTAATCTAATTTTAATTTTTTCACCTCACATATTGATAAAAAAAAAAAAAAAAATTACAATTTTGTAGAAGTACTTTTCCTAGCTTTCAATTCTTGTGTCTAAAATAACCTTGACAAATTCAAAATAGTGAATAATAATTATCTATGATATATAAATTTGAAATTTCTATTAAATGAAATTCTAAACTTTCAATTTTGTGTCGATATTTATATGAATTTTAAAAAGTATGACAGCTTGGAGACTAAATTTGTAATTTTGAAAGGTAAGAGATCATATAAATACAAACCTCAACATTCAAAAACTAAATTTGTAATTTAACTATTTAGTTTATAAATACGTTTGGTCTTAAAATGCTTCACATACGTGAATATATAAGAAATCTCATTAATCTAGAACAAAATTTTACTCAATAGAGACTTAAAATACTGCAAATTTAAACTTTAAGGATTTAATTGTTACATGCTAAAGTTTATGAACTAAATTAATAAAGATTTGAAAGTATAAAAACTAAAGGGATGTTTTAAAATATAGCAAAATAAGCCAAAATATTTACAAATATAACAAAATATCACTGATAAACAATGATAGACTACTATCATCATTACTATCTATAGTGATAGATATTGATAGATGTCTATTAGTATTTTTTTAACACTCTTTTAAACATATCTAAATTCTACCAAAATTCTAACATTGTGTTTATTTAACTTTTTAAGTGTTTATTTTTGGAAAAAGTTGGAGTGTTTGGCAAATGAGAACCACTCAAAATAAGTTTTGGGAAAATGAATCTATGAAATAGGTTGGTTTGAGAGAAACACTTAAAATCAATTTTTAAAAAAAGAAATTTTGAGTGTTTAAGGGTTAATCTTTCCTAATTTGTATAATTCATAAAATTATCAAACATACTCTCACTAATCCTACACATCACTTCTACCATACTCTAAAATTTTCATGGAAATTTTAAAATTTAAGCCAACTTTGTTTTAAAACAAAACCTTCCTTTCCAAAAAAAAAAAAAAAAAAAAAAAAAAAAAAAAAAAAAAAAAAAAAAAATTGAATAAAACTCACAAAAAAAAAGAAAAAAAAAACCTAAATTTATTGTTTCAAACTTTTTTTCATTAAATTTTCACATCATTTAACCTCAAAATTGAATTAATGTGAGCATTGTTTATTTTACCATCTAAAACTTTCATTTTCACATCATTTCACTTTAAAATATTTATTAGCTTTATATTATTTTGTAATTATATTTTTAGTTCTTTTTTAAATTTTTGCTCCTGCATCAACATTTACACAGAAATTTATAATATTCATCTAAATGTTGTCTTTATAGAAATGATGATTAAAGATGGTTACTTATAGTCTAATTAAGCCACAATCAACGTTTCATTAACTAATTATAAAAATTTCTATCGATTTCCATAAAGTTTCTTGATGTTTCCATTGACATTGATATTTTCATAGAATCGGGACCTTAATATTTCCATCAACATCATATTTCAAACCTTGGTTACACTTTCTTAAAAGCATTTTGTTTGGTTTGCTATATATTTAAATTGTTTATATTAATGTTAAATTACTATAAATGACGATTATTAAACACTATGAACTAATAATTTCAAATTTGTATTTAAAAACATTTTTATTGGCCGAATTTTTTTGTTTGTTTGTCCTTTTAACATATGATCCATTTGATTGGTCTTTATAATTAGTTGTTAGAGTTAGTCATTGAAGACAATCAATGTAGTTGGTCAACGTAGTTGACGATCGAAAATAATTGATGTAATTGTCAAGAGTGGTCAACAAAGTTGGCTGTCGATGATGGTTGCTAGAGATGGTACTTGGAGATGGCCATCAGTGATGATCGCCAGAGGTGGTTGTCATCGGTGATGGTTGTTGCTGAAGGGTACGGGATAGCTAAGACAACCGACCAAACGCATGAATTTTTTTTTTAACAATTTTTATAAAAAATGTTTAAATAAAAATGAATTTTTAAAAAGCAATCAATCCAATTAGATTATAAATTTAGGAATATAATCTGTTCTAAGTCTAGGAATATAAACCTTTCACCAACATAATTATAGGCTTAAATTTTTGCTTTGCATTTGGTGTGATATATTTATACATATAAAAACTTTTAAACAATATCTAATAATTGTTTTGTGTAATTTAATAATTTGCAAGGTGGAAAATTTGAATTGTCAAACTATGCTTATATTGACTTTACTGTTCCTATTACAATCAAGAGTTAACAACGGCTTACAATAACAAACATTACTAAAAGTCAACAATAGAAAATTATTTATTTGTATTTTTTCTCGAGGAAATAATTTTCATTTAACAGTTTAATAAAAAATATAATAAAATTCAACCATCTAATACATTATCAACGAAATCATATTTGAACAACTATATTAATTTCTTTTTCCTCTTACATTATTTTTCAAAGGATTAGGATATATACCATTCAATTCTTCACAATAACATTTTGACTTTCTACGCATAGACAAGATAATAATAATAGTACAATCAAAGTTGAAGCTTAAATTTTAGTTTTCTAAATCATTCTTTTTTTTAAAAAAAAACTTTGCTTAAAATAAATAAATGAAGAAAGTGTGTGAATATAGAATAAAGAAAAAAGGAAAAAGTTTCAATTTTTCCGTAAGCTTTTAAGATTGTTTTAAACTACCAAAGTTCAAAAGTTCAGGTTAAGATGTTTATCCGATCATAGTTCAAATGTCATGATTTGATACCTCATTCCTACAACGTTAGAATTAATCTTTTTTTTTTAAAAAAAAAAAGATGAAAACTAATAATTGTATCAATCTAAACATTGAAATTTAGTTAGTGTACATTAGAATCTATGCTCTTCTTTAGATTTGGTTTGAAAAACATTGTGAGAGATTTATAGTTTTATTAATTAAACTTTTAATTTAGAATCAATTTTGACTATTTATTAAGATTACCGTTGAAATCGTTAATGCATTAATTTTATACGTAAATAGATTCATTCAAAAGTTGCATTAACAAAATGAACTATTAAACTTAATGCATGAACAAATTAAAAAAGAAACTTTATCTCTTATGAAAGTTTAAGAGTTTAATTGATAAAATTATAATAAAAAAATGTTGATTCCCTACGAAAATTTAAAATTTAAATGAGTACAATTATTAATTTAAAATTTTAATTCATACAATCAGACGAGATAGAATTGAAAGGGTTTGTTTGAAAATGAAGAAACTAATAGGAAACATGATGAGAGTCAACGATAAACAATTTATTTAAAAATTGTAAACGAACAAATGGAAATATGTTAATAAGTGAAAAGCATGCATAGGAGTTGAAAGTAGAAAAATACCAGAAATTTTGCGTCCACATTCAAAAGAAAATTGTTTGAGACTTTGAGTTTGAGTATCCATCCGATTCTTAAACTGCCACCACCACCAAACCCATTTTTCTTTCCAATAACATTCAATTCTCTTTCATTTTCAATTATCCAAATCAAACTCAAACCAATCCCTAATTTCTTTCATTTGTATCCTCCATCACAACTCTGCTTCATTTCAAACTTCTTGTGCTGCAATTCATGTGGGTTTGGTTGTTATGCACCTTCTTTCCCACCATTTCTTGCTACTGCTACTGCTACTGGTATGCTTCTCTTTTTCCTTTCATGTTGTTTCTGGCCTAAGCTTTGATGGGTTGTCTTTATTGTCTCTCCAAACCCACTGGATTTCCGATACCCCTTTTGTCCCTTTCTGGAATGCCTCTGATTCCACTCCCTGTTCTTGGGATGGGATTGAGTGTGATCAAAACCTTCGTGTTATCACCTTCAATCTCTCAAACCATGGCATTTCGGGTCAGCTTGGACCCGAAATTGCACGTTTGACCCACTTGCGTACCATTGATTTGAACACCAATGGTTTCTCTGGTGAAATTCCTTATGGGATAGCTAACTGTAGCCATTTAGAGTACTTGGATCTCTCCCTGAACCAATTTGCTGGAGAAATTCCTCACTCCTTAACTCAACTTGGGAACTTGACGTTTGTGAACTTCCATGCCAACGTTCTAACCGGTCATATACCAGACTCGCTTTTTCAAAATCTGAATTTGCATGAAGTGTATCTTAGTGAAAACAATCTCAATGGTTCTATTCCTTCAAATGTGGGGAATTTGAGGCAACTATTGCATTTGTTTCTGTATGGAAATCAGTTGTCTGGTACCATACCTTCTTCCATAGGGAATTGTAGTCAATTGGTGGATCTCTATTTGAATCAGAACCAGTTGGCAGGAGTGTTGCCCAATAGTCTTAACAATCTTGATAATCTTGTTCATTTGGGTGTCAGCCACAACAATCTTGAAGGTGCAATTCCTTTGGGTTCAGGAGGTTGCCAGAGTTTAGAATATATAGATTTGTCATTCAATGGCTATACAGGAGGTATACCTGCCGGGCTGGGCAACTGTAGTGGCTTAAGAATCTTACTCATTATAAATTCAAGTCTAACAGGTCATATTCCTTCCTCCTTTGGCCGCCTAAGTAATCTTACGATTCTTGATCTCTCTAGAAATCAACTGTCTGGTAATATACCTCCTGAATTTGGGGCTTGCAAATCCTTGAAAGAACTTGATTTGTACGTCAACCAACTTGAGGGAGGTATCCCTAGTGAATTGGGTTTGATAAGTGGATTAGAGACCCTTCAATTGTTTTCAAACCGGTTGACTGGTGAGATTCCGATTAGCATCTGGAAGATTGCAAGTCTCCAACATATTCTTGTGTACGACAACAACCTCTCTGGGGAACTGCCCTCGATAATAACTGAACTCAAGCACCTCAAAAACATTACTGTATTCGACAACCATTTTTCTGGAGTCATACCTCAAAGCTTGGGACTCAACAGTAGCTTAGTGCAAGTGGAGTTCACCAATAACCAGTTCACTGGTCAAATTCCACCTAATTTATGCTCGGGAAAGACATTAAAGGTGTTAAACTTAGGTTTGAACCAATTTCAAGGTAGCATACCTTCAGATATTGGAACCTGCGTGACCCTTCAGAGGTTGATTTTGAGAAGGAATAATCTAACAGGGGTTCTGCCAGAATATATGAGAAATCACGGCCTTCGGTTCATGGATGCCAGTGAAAATAACCTGAATGGAACAATTCCCTCAGGTTTGGGAAATTGCATCAATCTCACCTCAATAAATTTGTCAAGGAACAAGCTTACAGGTCTTGTACCGTATGAGTTGGGAAATCTTGTGAATATTCAAAGTTTGAGCTTGTCTCACAACTTCTTGGAAGGACCTTTGCCATCTTCCCTGTCAAATTGTACCATGTTGAGTAATTTTGACGTAGGATTCAATTTATTGAATGGTTCTATATCTCGTAGTTTGGCCGGCTGGAAAGTTATATCCACATTGATATTAAAAGAGAATAGATTTACCGGAGGCATTCCGAATGTATTATCAAAACTTGAAAGCCTTTCAGTACTAGATCTTGGTGGCAATTTGTTTGGAGGAGAAATCCCTTCATCCATTGGAGGTTGGAAGAATATGTTTTATTATCTGAATCTTAGTGAAAATGGGTTAACTGGCCAAATACCTTCTGAGCTGAAGAATTTGGTCATGGTAGAGAAGTTGGATATGTCTCACAATAATTTGACAGGAAGTATAAGAGTTCTCGGTGAACTAAGTTCATTGTTAGTCGAGTTTAACATTTCAGATAATTTCTTCACGGGTCCTGTGCCACAGACATTAATGAAGTTTCTGAATTCTCGTCCTTCATCGTTCTTAGGCAATCCTGGGCTGTGCATCAGCTGTGATGAACTAGATGGCTTAAGTTGCAATGGAAGTAGCAGTATCAAACCTTGCGCTAGCCATTCGAGCTCTCGTGATAGCTCTCGTCTTAACAATATACAAATTGCAATGATAGCTCTTGGATCTTCAATCTTTATTGTTTTCCTGCTTCTTGGGTTGGTTTATAAATTTGTTCATATCAGAAGAAACAAGGAAAAAATTGACACCTCTGCTCAAGTAGGAACTTCTTTGCTTGTCCACATGGTAATGGAGGCCACTGATAATCTAGATGAGCGTTTCGTCATTGGGAGAGGAGCACATGGAGTTGTTTATAAGGCTTCACTTGATTCGAAGGGAACTTTTGCTGTCAAGAAGCTTACATTTGAAGGATGTAAAGGGGCAAGCCAGAGTATGATTAGGGAAATTAAAACTGTTGGTAACATCAAACACCGAAACCTGATTGCTTTGGAAGATTTTTGGTTGGGAAAAGACTATGGTCTATTACTTTACAGATACCAGCCTAATGGGAGTCTTGATGATGTGTTGCATCAGATGAATCCTGCTCCAGCTCTAACATGGGAAGACCGTCATAATATAGCCATTGGTATTGCACATGGATTGTCATATCTTCATAACGATTGTGATCCTCCTATAATACACTGTGACATTAAACCGCAGAATATACTTCTAGATTCGGAGATGGAACCTCATATTGCTGATTTTGGTCTTGCAAAGCTGCTGGACCAAACTTCTGCACCAATGGCTTCGTCTTCTTTTGCAGGAACAATTGGCTACATTGCACCAGGTATCATTCTACACATACATTATGAATTAGCTCTTCATTCTCATGTTTTTGTTTTGTAGTATTGACTTATGTGGTGAAGCATTATGGGGTTGTGACAGAGAATGCATTCTCAGCAGCAAAGAGCAAAGCTTCAGATGTTTACAGCTACGGAGTGGTTTTACTTGAGCTGATAATGAGAAAGAAGCCATCGGATCTATCATTTACCGAGGTGGGGAGTATCATGGCTTGGGTTCGGTCGGGTTGGAACGAGACAGGAGAAATAGATAGTATAGTAGATCCAATGCTTGTGGAAGAACTTGTAGATTCTAATAGAAGGGAGCAGATTAAGAAGGTGGTCTTGGTGGCTTTGAGATGCACAGAAAAGGACCCTAACAAGAGACCTACGATGAGAGATGTTGTGAACCACTTGATCGATTCGAAGACAAGTCATTAAATCAAATAGACTAACCTTGTTTTTCTTTTTTCCTTCTCTCCATAGCTGTTTTGATGAATGCTCAAATTTGATTATGTAATGAGCATTTCTTTCATTTGTATGTAATCTCCTAGTTTTTGACATGTATACTTGAACGCTTGTTTTGGTCTCCCTAGTTATTATCATCATTATTATTTTATAATTATTGAATCCATATGACTGTAAATGATGGAGGCTCTCTAGCAAAAAGTATTCCCCTGACATTCAACTCCATATAGCAAGGCGAGACAGCCAAGCGTTTGGGGAATCCAGACAAATACAGTTTTTATAATTTGACCCTTTGTAGATGTAGTTTTCATCCGAAAAAAATGGATTGTCACACAGTTCCCACTAACTTGTTATAGGACCCAATTAGCTTGGTGAACAAACGACTAAGTAATGGAAAAAGTGATCCAACAAAAAATTTATAACTGTAGAAGGTACTCTGTAGTACACATAATAACTACAAAAAGTGGACGAAACGGGGAATAAAGAATAACGGCAGCATAGAATTGCCACTTGTTTGTGGACACTAACATATAACAACAGATCCCTCTTTCTAGAAAGAGCAAGATATATCAAAGGTCTAAATAAAAATGAACAGTAAAAGAAAAGAAAAGAAAAGATAATGGCAACGAGTTCGAATGGCCGCAAGAGAGGGCAATACAGTGGGTGGTTGAAGCAAAATTTTAATAGTAAAAACTCCAAATATTATTTCATCAAATTCGAATGATCATGAGCCTCCCTTCTGTTTCAAAGTGATCTTATCCCCAAGACTGAGAGCAATACCTTGAGTCTTGCTTCTTATCCTGATGTACCCACTCAACTTGTTGTCTACTTGCTTTTCAATGCTCACATTCACCAAAGCATCTTCTCCAAAAACACTCTTTGCATAAAGGTTAGCAGCAAGAAAACCACATTCACCTTCTAATGCCGATCTGATGCCCAAAAACAAATAAGAGAATTAAATACAAGCAAGCACATATACCCACCTCCCCAAAAAAGTAGTAATAATAATTCGGTATGAAGGTATTGGTCATACCAAAAAAGAGAATAAATCCAGCATATAATTACTATTTAAGATACCCTTTAATATGACATTAAAATTCCTATCTTTTTAGTTTTCTCATCAGCTTTCAACACCATGCAGTATTCCCACAGTTCATAGAAAATGGTTACTAGCACAAGCAAACAAAGGAGTGAATATTAAATGGACAAAAAAAAAGTCACGCAAATCACATTTGAGACAGCTGATACCAAACAGTAGGTGCAGCAGAGCAAGTCCCAGCATAAAGGAAATTTTAAATTAGACGGGATTGCAGGAGTACCAGGCTACAACTAAACAGTCCTATAGTGCAGGTGTCCTGTCCACATAAGCATAAAGCATCCAGAGGTAAAAGAGAAAATAGTAGACTAAAGGATCTTACATTGGTGTCAAGCACTTCATATTCGTGGACTTCATAATGTGATTCAGAAATTCCTTCTCGTCTTGAATTATTGTATTCACAGCGACCTGCAGTCGGAAAGAACCATAATCAAAATTGATTGTATGACAATTACATTAATATCTGAAAATAAGAAAAAGAAAGTTCGAATTAAAAATTGTATAATAATGGTGGAAGCCTTACTACAGGATGGATGCTTCAAATTAAAAGAAAAGGGAGAAATAAATTTGCAAAAGAAACTGAAAAAGGTTAGTCATATTTAACGGGTAACACAAAGTCGAGACTGGGAACTTACTCTCTTCATTCATCTAAAGGGTCGTGGAATTCATTGACAAGCAGAAAAATCATGTTTACTTTCTGCCACATGCTTGTTGGAAAGGGAGACAAAGCATCCTTTTGGAAAGATTTATGGAGGGGAAGGAAATACTCTACAAGAAATTAACACAGCTCTATATTCTCTCTCTCTCTTAAAAGAAAGGCTTCTATTGCTGATTTATGGCTTCCAAATGTTAGATCTTGAAATCTCTTCTTGAGTAGAAATTTGACAGATACGGAAAGTGAGGAACGGGCGTCTTTGACAGATCTTTTGGAGTCAATTCTCTCCATCTGAACATGGTGATAGGTGGTGCTGGTCCTTAAAGAAAGATGGGGGCCTCATATGGAGTGGATCATATCCCCAAAGATCCAAATTCTTCACTTGGGAACTAAGCTGTTCCAGCATCAGTAATCTGGATGTCCTTGAGACAAAATCCCCCTGGATCAGCATCTCTCGAGCACGTTGTCCTTCATGTATGAGGAATAAAAAAACTCAAATTCACCTATTCAGTAGCTGTCCTTTTACAAATGATTTTTCTGGAGCTTTAACTTATCTATCTTGGCGGGAATTTCATATGCACAGGTGACATCTTCTCCCTGTCTTGTATTTTGCTTGGTCACCTCTTCAAAGATGACAAAAAAAGGCCCTTTCACGAAACTTCATGAGGGCTTTCCAATGGCTTGAATGCAATAACCACGTCTTCAACAACGAGCAACAAGACTCTCTGTCCTTTATGGACTCTATTACTATTTTAGTTTTGTCATGGAACAAGTTAAAAAACCTTTTTTGTAACTACAATTTATCCACACTCATCTCTCAATGGCCTAGCCTTTTGTAATTATCTCTTGAGAGGACCTTTTGTATACATTTCACTATATCAATGAAATTATTTTATTTCCTATCAAAAAAAAAGAAAAAAAACACACACACACACACACACACAAAGTTCTATATTCTCACCAAATTGATAGATAATGAATAATGTCAAAACAACATAATGTGAATTGAAATGCTGAAAACAGATTGGAATTTGAGGTGTAGAAGGAATCTTCAAGATGATGAAATTGATGAATGGACTTTTCTTTCCCACATTCTTACATCTATTACTTTAAAGCCTGTGGCTGACCCAGTGCTTTGGAAGGACTTTTTCAAAGGAAAATTAAGTTCTTTTTATGGGAAATTAGTCAGGCTGGCATTAATACGTTAGATCATCTCCAAGGCAAATGCCTTATATTTCACTCTCCCTCCTTCATGGTGTGTTATGAGCAAAGCAAGCTCAGAATCTCATCGCCAACTTTTTGGTTATTGCTGCCACACAGTACTGGAATTTCATTGTGAAAAGTCTCAGGTGGTGTTTGATTGTGTCTGGCATCATATTTAATCTTTTATCACTGATTTTTGAGGGACATCCCTTTAAAGGAGATGCACAAACTTCATGGCTGGCTTTTAATCGTTCCTCTTTTGGTCTTTTTGGTGTGAAAGAATGGGAGGATATTCAACATCACTCATTCTTCGTTTGGGGACTTTCTTGATTAAGTTTTACTAAATGCTCTTTCTTGGTGTAAATGTTTACAACCTTTTAAGAATTATAGTCTCTCCTCTTTGATTTATAATTAGCAATCCTTCTTGTAAGAGCCACCATTGGGGGTAATTTCATTTATCCAATGACATATTTCAGTTTCTCCGTATTGAGATATAAAAATATTTAAAATATATATATTTAAAAAAGACGTGGTAGTTTAAAATGAATGTTACCAAAGAACATAGTGTGCGTACCTTGTTTTCCCACTCAAATTCAGCCCACATTGCTCTAAATGCCACATCAGTGCAGGATGCAGGAGAAATATAATCCATGATATCTATGTGGATATCATTAAGAACTATGACTGTTCTCTCTAGCACATTAGAAGAAGTCTCATATACAATGTTACCAAATATGACTCCTGTTTCAGTAGAAGAAACCTTGATGTTAGCCTTTATTTGTTTACTTGACTCCGGAGCAAGCGTATAGTTTTGAGGGCGTTCAACAAGTTTGAGGTCACCCATGGTGGCCAACTCTAGGCACAAATTCTGAAGAGTCTCTTTGGTTCTATTAATCACTGTAACATCAAGAACAATGTCATAATGATGAACAGTGACATAAGCTTCTGCATAAACAGGATCACTAAATCCAGTTAGTTGAAGAATGCGGTTGAGTTTGTTGGCATCATCCCCCTCCTTTGTAAACTCTCCAGTAGCACGCTTAAGATCATCTTGGACCTCATCTTCCAGTTCTAGCTGACTCATGCCCTGAAAAATGATGCTCATAGAGTTAATGAAACAAGTGAAACCAAGAAAACCAATGATTTAGAAAGAAGAAAAAAAAAAAAGACTTGAATGCTTCCAGTAGAATAACACAGTAACTTGTTTGATCGGGAAAATTGGGACTTGAGAATTGAGACCATCAGAAAACTGGGAATGATCATTTCTCAGAGCCCCTACCCTACTAAGATTATACCATAACGTATGTATAGAACTGGGTTTTGCCATCTTATACAAATTCTTTACCATGAAAAAAGAATAATTGAATTCAATTGCATTCAATCTCAACTCCAAGCAAAAAGAACCACTTGGAGCGGGAAAAAGAAGCAGCTTAATGATGACATTGTATTAGTATCCTATAATGAGGAGTAACGCACTCACAGATCTATGCATATTGCTAACATTAACAAATAAATTTCTTAAAAATGATCAATGAAAAGCCGACATATTGTAATGAGTTCCATACTCCCTTCCTTGCAAGAAACAGAAGTTATGAATAGGTTTCTAGAAACTTCCAGTTTAATTTTGCTTTCTTCTTCCTACGAACATTAGCTTGATGCATGTTTCAAAAATCGAAGCGTAGCTTATTGGCATCCATATTTGCTTCATCCAATGCAAATTGATGTCAAACACATTCTAAGCAATTGCATGCTAACAATATGATACAGAACAAGAAAGACATTAGAAGAAT
The DNA here is from genome assembly GCA_030954485.1 of Citrullus mucosospermus. NCBI lineage: Eukaryota > Viridiplantae > Streptophyta > Magnoliopsida > Cucurbitales > Cucurbitaceae > Citrullus > Citrullus mucosospermus. Next base: position 28,652,349 of record CM062061.1, on the reverse strand, counting down.
GACATGTCATACAAACATTCAATAATCCACAAGAGAACATGAGATATTACACCCTAAGAAAGTTGACGTGAAAGATACTGAAAGAAATTATATTAAACTCAATAGATCAAGGAACAAAACAAGAAAAATAGAAGAATAGAACGTCATAAATAAGTTTCTTTAAAAAAAATCAAAAAGTCAGGAGACAACACGAGAGATCTTCATCCAAAGAAAATTGAGATCAAGGACATTAAAACTTCCTATACTGAACTCTACTAACCATGATACAAGTAAAAATAGAAAATTTGAGCCCAATAGTAAACTAAGAACTATGCAGGAGACAACAGACGAATTATTTATTACCTTCCTGCTTTTTAAGTGGTAAAAATCAATTAGATCATCTGGCTGTGCATGGGATATCTGAGCTCTGGCTTTTAACTCTTCAGTTTCATGGCGCTGTTTTTCAGCCAGCATTTTCACAAAGCTTTGTCTGCAAGATTGCAACCATATCTTCCTCACTTCATCACCAGTATTGCTTAGCAGTCTAATACAGAGGACAATCCTATCACGTGAATCATTATCAATTGGATGAGGAAGAAATGAAGATTCACCCAGTTGCAACATAGAAACCATGATCAATAATGCCTGAGTGAAGGTTCTGTTCACTTCGACTTTGGAAGGTTGAACCTCCTCTAGCCTCAAGACAAGTTTTGTAAGCGTGCAAGCCACAACTGCCCCAAGGAAAAAGTCGCCAGAAAGAATTAAGGATCTCAAATTTCCAATAGAGGATAGGGATCCCTGAACAAGGGTTGGTGGGGACATTGCAGTCTCAAGTGCAGCACTTTGGGTTGCATAGGTTCCATCTGCAAGAATGGCAGGCCTTCTAGAGGATACTGTGGTTGAGCTTACTTGCTGTGAACTTTTTGAAGACTCTTGTGCCTCTCCTTCCTCTGAAGCTGTGTAGAAAGGAAGGTCACCAAGACAATTTTTTATGGTAGAGATTCCACTCTCAACTTCAGAGAGCGAGAGACAGTACTCTCCAATGATCCAAAGCGCACAAGAACACACCCTCGCTGCACGAATCTGATAGAATGTATCCAACAGTCGTGTAATGATAGAAACTCGCAACTTGGGATTTGTCTCAATGATCTCACGTACAAAAACAACAACGTCCATTGCTGAAGCTACGTTGGTATCACTCAAGAAATCCATCAAGAGATGTACCACTGTGCTGGCAACCTCAGGGAACTTAATTGCACAAGTATGAATAGCCTGCACCAGCATTTGCCTATATTCCCCATTCTTCTCATGCTCTCCACTTTGAGTTTTCACCACCTCCTTCTTCAGCAACATAACGACTTCATCAATATTCCTAGGAGTAATCAATTCAAGGGCAATATCGATAGTTTTCCTCCTAATATCAAGATTGGGGCTGGAAAGTGCTCGAAGCACATCCATTACTAGTTCGACCATTATCTCCCTATGAGATGTCTTAAGCTCATTAAGCCTATCAAGAACAATAAGCTTAACGTTATTATCACTTTGGGAGAGCAAAAGCTGGCAGTAAGTATTCGCAGCGGCTCTAATAGCCGTGGGAGCTGAGGAAAGAGACACAAGAGTTCCAGCACACTCATAAATGACGGCAGTTGATGGAGCATTCAACAAAGATATAATGATCTTAATATATTTGCCTTTCTCGGCCTTATTGGCCCGGCAAACCTTCTTAATTAATTCTAAGACAACCATCTGAAGCTGCTCCCCCCAATCAGCCATCCTATCGATGTTAGTAAAGAGGTAGTTGATGGCCCTTTCTTGGGCACAATTGAAGAGCATAAGAAAAGCATTTCTCTTACTGGAATTGTCCTGCTCGGAGGTCAAGAACTTCTCGATGATCTCAGGAGCACTATCCAGTAATTGCTCTCCTTGAGGAAGTTTGTAAACGGACATGACGGCAAGCACCGCATTCCGACGAACAAATGGGTGGCGATGTTCCAAATTGGTGAGAATGGAAGGGATCAGTGGCTCAATGATCTCAGTCTCATTCAGACGGCAGAGAAATCGCAGAGTGACCCCACGAATATACTCGTTAGGATGCTGAAGGTTGTTGCGTAGGTTCTGGCAAATAAGAATCATCTCCGGCAGAACTTTACCTCGGGAATCGGTCTTGTCGATGATCTCCAAATAAAGAAGAAGGAGCTTCTGGATGGTGTGGTCATCAGAAGGCAGAACATAGCGTATAATTGTAATGAAAAGTTGCGGAATGGTTTCCCCGTTGAGCAACAGCATAATGGCTTTTTTCAATGCATCAATCTTGGATTCAATGTCATTCCCTTCCAAAGCTTCCTTGATCTCATTCGCCATGGCTGGGGTGCCCTTGTCGAAGTGCACCAACAGAGTGCACGACTTCTCCATATCTGCTTCTCTCTTGGTTTGAGATCTGAAGAAAATGAAAATAGGGGAAGAGAATTGAGACGGAAAGGGAGATTGAATTGAGAAATAACAGATCTAGGTTGGCAAGGAAAGGGAGAATTGAAGAAAGTACCTGATTTGCTATGGAGGTTGGTAAAGGAAATTAGATCTCGAGAAGCTTGATGCGTTTGGTTGATGTGAGGAACTCTCAACCTGAAGAGAGGAAATGCAGATCTGGTCGTTTCAAGGACTAAGCTCTATAACTGTGAACAAACCGGACTTCGATAAAATAATCGGAGATGAAGAAACGTCGGCTCGGCTTCATCGTGGAACGTGGGCTTTGAAATTCACCTATTAGGCCCATTTAAAAGGATGGGCCGAAGTTCTAAAACCCATGCTCAAGGAAAATTAGACTCATATTTTGGGTTTTTTAATCGAAGAGCTCAAAATTGTTAATCGTAAAATACTATTAACAACTTCTTTGGATTAACTCATAATTTGGACTCTACCAATTTCCATTCAGATTTTTAGTTTCATGTAGATATTTTGAAATAAATTTCGATCTTAAATTTGAAAATTCCCCAATTTCGAATTTAAAGAATATTTTAAAATTTATTTTATCATTATCTTTATTATAATTTTGTTTTATACCTACGTTTGGTTGCTCACTAATTCTTCCTATTTTTAAATTTGGCTTTATCGTTATTTTTATTATAATTTCTTCTTTTAAACCTGAAACACATATTGTTTAAAACAAAATTATCATTATTGTATTATAATTTCATACGAAATTATCATTATCTTTATTATAATTTCGTTTTGCCATAGAATATAGGATTTAGTTCATAATTCTCTGTCTTTGTCTTTATCAATGAAATCAATTTCATATTTTATCAAATTAAACTACAAACGATCATTGTCAACTCTCAATTTACTGTCCATTAGCTCATTCATTGTTTCATTATTCTCAATCTCTCCTCTTTCTAGAGCTATAAAATGTTAAGAAATTTGTTCAATGGTAGGTGGGATGAAAATAATCATGAAGATGAGGGTAAGTGATCAGATGAACACGAAGAAGAGATTAAGGGAAAAAAGGTATGAATCAATGAAAATATACTGTAATGATATTCACAATGAAACCTTAGGACATTAAAATATCACAGGACTAGACTATAAAGGAACCAAAAAATAAAGACCAAACAGAAGAAGATGCCCAAAAAGGATAGCAATGTTGGAAGACTCACCTAGAGGACAAAATTAAAAAGGTAATATTACTTAGATTAATTTGTAGAATAGATTGATGTAGTAAGGGGTAAATTGTTTTTAAAGGAATTTAAATATTCGGTTTTGAATCTTTAGAATATCTATCATCATATGTATTTTTTTTCTTTAAAAAAAACAATGTTTTAGTATTTCAAATCTCTAAAATCTCTAACATAAATATTCGCGTCTTCTCTGATTTCTTTATAATCTCTCCCTTAGTTTTCATTTGAATACATTTGGCAAATAGATATAGATTTAATGAAAAGGGAATACAAGCATTTTAGGAGTTGGAAGGTTGCATACTAAAGCTTTTCTTCAAAAAGAAGATTGGAGCACGACTAATCAACGATCTTACTCTCGAAGGGAAGAGCTTTTGCTTTTGGAGAAGATGAACCAACTATTGGGGTTTTAAATTTGAAATATTTTGACACGTGTCCTGTCCCAACCAATTAAAGGATAGTTTTAGGTGGCTTTAATTGAAGTGTAATTAAGAATCTTTCTTAATAAGGGCAGTTGCATGTATGGAAATACTTTGGAATTTTGTTAGTTTGCAATTATTATTGTTTTATAATTCATTTTGCTATTTTTACAAAAGGAAAGCCAATTTGCTATTTTTCAAATGAAAAGGTTAAATTTGTTATTTCTCTTGTCAACCCAAGTTTAAATGCAACGTGTAATTATATGAGTGAGTGTTATTTTTAATCGAACAATATTTATCTATTAACCATAATATATATCGGTTGAACAAACAATAAAATGCTAATAGTAATAATAATAACAAGTCTGAATTTTATTATAACACAATGAGTAATTCATATGTAAAATACATTTGAAACCAAGACATTTATACATCAAGGAAGCTTATTCTAAGTTCATAAGATTAAACATCTTAACAAAATTGTTGATCATAAAGAGTAAAGATGAGGAGGAAGTCTTGGCTGAGCAACTGCATGAAGGGGGTATTTCTTAGGAGTGGAAAGACCAAAAATTTCTTCCATATTCAAATCTTCCTTCTCCATATCCCCAGGCAATTTCCAAGAAAACCCATGCAATAAATTAGCCAGACTTGACTGAATAACTTTGAGACCAAGGCTATAACCAGGGCACATCCTCCTCCCAGACCCAAATGGCAGAAGCTCAAAGTCTTGGCCTTTCACATCAATGCTATACTCCATGAACCTTTCTGGGTAAAATGCATGTGGGTTTTTCCATACTGTTGGGTCTCTCCCAATTGTCCACACATTCACAAGTACTCTGCTGCCTTTGGCTATGTCATAACCTGCAATTTGGCAATCCTCTCTACACATTCTAGGCACTAACATTGGAGCTACAGGGTGTAGCCTCATTGTCTCTTTTGCAATTGCATCAATGTATGGCAAATTAACAATATCCTTCTCTTCTACCCATCTTTCCCTTCCTATCACTCTGTCAAGCTCTTCAATTGCCTTGTCAAAGATTTCTGGATTTTTCAAAAGTTCTGATATTGCCCACTCCACTGTCACGGCTGAACTCTCTGTTCCTCCTGCTATTAGATCCTAAAATAATGAAAGATTGATTGTAAGTTAACAACTTTCCATTTTAAATCTAATTTTTTAAAAGTTTTTAATTAGTTAAGAGCCTAATTAGACATATGATTGAGAGGCTAGGGACTTTGTTAATCATTTTTTAAGATTATGAATACGTTAGAAACAAAATAAAACCTATTAGATATTTATTATGGTCAGTGACCTTTTTGTTGCAACTTGCACCGAAGAGTTGATAATTTAGGTTCGTTAAGTTATTATTTGGTTTTTAATTTTTGAAAATTAAGCCTAAAAAAATAATTCTTAAAAACTTGCTTTTGTTTTTTAAATTTGGCTAAAAATTCAATGTAAAATACGATAAGAAATAGTTTAGAATCACTTTTGACATTTTCAAAATTAATATAAAATACTTATTAATCTTTCAAAACTAATTTTAATGATTTGAAAATTGCATTTAAGAGTTTAATATTTAATATTTTATATATTTTGAGTGATAGTGATTTTAAAAATAATAAAAATGATTTTTACCATTTTAAAATCAATAAAAAGAAATGACACTTAATGTTTTGAAAAAATTTGTAAATAAAGAGGGAATTACCTGAGTAAACGCCTTGACTCCGTGCCTCTCAAGTTTGACTTCAAGATCAGGATCGTCAGCCAACTGCAACAAAACATCCACCATATCCTTAGCAACATAATCCTTAACTCCCTTTCTCCTTTCATTATGTTCATCCAACACATGTTCAAGAAACCTATCAAACTTCTTGCTCAACGCCTTCATTCTCTTCACATACCCTTGCAAATCCAAGAAATCAATCCATGGAATCGAATCCCCAATGTTAAGCACACCACTCAGCAAGAACAACTCATCCAACATTTTCTTGAACTCATCTGGACTAACAATGGCGTTTTCTGACTCATCCGTATACTTCTTTCCCAACACCATCCGACTTATTACATTCAAACTCACTGTAGACAAGTGATCTTTAAGCTTCATCACTTCACCACAAGAGTTGTAAAGATCTTTAAGCAGAGCATTCATTTCTTCCTTGCGTATATACTCATAAGAATCAAGTCGTCTAGCACTGAAAAGCTCCATCAAACACATCTTGCGAGCTTGGCGCCAATAAGGGCCGTATTGCGACCAAGTAATGTCGGAATAGTTATAGGTGGTGTACTTTCCGGCGGCGGTTTTGGGGCGGGACACGAAGTTGAGATCATGGGTTTTGAGGATAAGCTTAGCCATCTCAACAGAGGATCCGACCACAACAGGGAATGATCCGAAACGAAGATGCATAATGGGGCCGTATTTTTTGGAGAGCTGATGAATGGATTGGTGGGGCAGAGACCCAATTAAGTCCAGATTTCCGATCAAGGGCCATGGCTTTGGTCCGGGCGGGAGATTGAGCTTGCGGCGGCGGAGGCGGCGGGAGAGGAGGAGGAGGGCCAGAGTGGCAATCCAAGCAACTGCATAAGAAAGGCAAGAAGGGAGTTGTATTTCCATGGTGAGTAAGAAACAGAGAAGTGAAGATGGAAGAAGAGAAAGAGATGTTTGGTGATGGTGGAAAGGGAATGAATATAGGTATAAATAGACATTGAAATTAGGTAGTAAATTATGTGTAAATTGTTGAGTAGTTGCAAGTAAGGTATTCTCTTGACTTTGTATGGAAATCAACCAATATTCTTATCTGAATAATTTCTTTGAACTTTCGGCTCAAATTCTTCTGAAACCGAGAGAGTGAAGGAAGTAGAGAGGACAAAAGATTGAAATTTCTCTATCATTCAACATGATTAAATGCATGAGTGATTTTGGAATTGATGTTAAAAGAATACATTTATTGCTCTAGTTTCCCAAAATTGTCTGAAATAACACACTTAAGTTTTTACTTTTTAAAATTAGTATGTTTTTTTAAAAATTCATTAAACTAGTTTTTCTCATTCATCACATACGAGATCGACCACCAAGATTTAGTTAAAAAGTTAACTTTTTTTAGATTGTTTTTGGACTTCTCGATACATCTTGAGCAGATTACACAACGAGATCACTAGGAATATGTTAACTTTTCCAAATATTACATAATATTCTAAATCTTACCTACTTATATATTTTTAAATCTTCTCCTAGTTAAGCTAAGTTATCTTTACCAAACGCATATCAAGTGATTACATTTTGATTTTTGAATTTTCGGAAGATTAAAATTTCGCAAAAAAAGTAAGATATGTAAAATATATACAATCACGTTATTAGTCTCGAGCTGATTAACACCGAGATTCTATATATTTGGGGTTTCTCAGTAAGTTCTCGAGTAAATTAACATTGAGATTCTATATATTTCTCATATCTTACTTAATTTTTTTATTTTATTTTATTATTTTTTTTTTTTTAATTTTTTTGCAAAATTTGATCTTTCTCCAATTTAAAAAATCACTGGTCAATTACTTTGAAAACCATTTGGACAATTTGGAAATTCATATAATTGTGGAAACATAAATCAATGGAAACAAAAATTGACTAAAGGTTTTGAAAAGTTACACAAATATTTGAAAAATATAATTGAATTTGTAGAAATTTTGAGAAGATATAAGATTTGGTATAAGATTTAGGAAGATTACACAATATTTAGAAAAGTTATTTGTAACCTAGCTAGATGTACCGAGAGAACCAAAAATAATTGATAAGTTAGAAAATTTTAAAATTTTAACGAAATCTTGATGGTTAATCTAGCTAGAGATGTACCGAAAAAAACTAGTTTAACGAATTTTCAAAACGCGTGCTAGTTTTGAAAAATGAAAACTTAAGGGTGCTATTTCTGACAATTTCCTCCAAACATTTTCTCTTACTAAAAGGTGTAATTTTGAATTTAATCCCTATTATTTGAAAAAAAAAATGTTAGAATTTAGTCTATATAATTTTAAAAATTAGCATTTAGTCCTTATAGTTTGATAAACCTTATAGAGACTACCATATGTACTATTAATTATGATTGTTTTATCAAATCATAAAGACGAAGTTCTAATCATAAACCATTGGAACTTAATTCTAACTTTCTCCAAACTATTGGACAAATATGTTGAGTGTAGGTCCTTTTACACAGAAAGGGAAATAATCGAACCCAAGCTAGCTAATTGTGATCCCAACGGCTTGATTAGCTTGACATTTCCCCCTCTGACATTGTTTTGAGTGTACAAGCTCCAAGTGCATGACAAACAAAAAAGCATATGAATAGGCAAGTGTCATCACCTATAAAGGTATGCAACTAATTCATGCTTTGCGCTACTAAACATTGGTTGACTTAAGCATGAGAATATATGTAGCACGACACCGCATTGGTGCAATTCTTTGTGCACTATGCTCGAACACTATATTGCCATCAAGCAACGTAATGAAATTTATGCATCAATAAAATTATTTTTAAAAGATTAAAATACTAAACTTCTAAACCAAAATAATTAGAAAGTAAAATTAAGATGGACTTAATTGAAACAAATAAAAATTTAGAAACTTCCACTTAAGTTCATGACAGAAAAGTGTTGTAAATACAAAACTTTGATTTGAGAGGAAGAAATTAAAATGAGATTGGAGTGGCACATGGGGCATGCCAATGTTAATAATATTCAAGCTGCCAAAACCAATATTATCTCATTAATTTCTTCGAAGTTGCAGGCCATGGGACATTTCAATGTGAATATAGTCCCGTTGTTACATTGGGTACTATAACTTCTTAGAAATTTTCAAAACGAAAATGCCTTATTCTAATGGTGGAACATAAAATTTCCCGGAAATGCAAATATGAAACAAATAGTCATTATTTATTATTATTATTATTATTATTTGGAACGATAGTAACATTAATTTAATCCAATACTTTATTGGTTACGCACTTCGGTAGGGGATTTCTCAGCGGAAGAAAGATTTAGGTAGGTAATTCAGATTTTAGTATATAGTCATTAAAGAAATAAAAACCTTTTCTATCTTAAATTTTGGATATTGCTCCCACTCCTTTTAAATTTTTTAGGGTTTTGTTGGATAATCATTTTAATTTTTGTTTTTTATTTTAAATTTATAAGAAACAAAAAATCATTTGGAATTATGGCAAAATCAAATTGGATTTTGAATTATAGCGAAATAGCTAAGATGCACGTGTTTTTTTTTTTTTTTAATCTAAAAATATTCTCTAACATATTTAAGTTTAGTTTAATTAAAAATTTCCCTTAACAGATTTGGAAATCTTTTTGCAAAATTTCACCTAAAATATAGGCCAATATCAAAATCAAATCCAACCTTTTTTTCAATTCTTCTCATATTATATAATTTGTAAATTTAAGTCCTTTCTCTATGCCCCTCCTTTTTTGCTTCTCTTGCTCCACCTTCATGTGGTCACTACAATACCGTTGTCTTGTTCACTGACCTTGATTGCCTCCACCTATCGGTAGGTATTATTGCCCATCTCTTCTTTCTCTCTCATAATTCAAAACCATAAAAAGAGAATTTCTTTTCCCCTCTCCTTTCTCTCTCATACTTGTCCCTTTCTCTCCCTCTCCTTTTTCTCTTGTATTATCACCACATTTTGTAACCATTTCATTTTTTAAAATTTGATCTATCTTGAATACAAGAATTGAACTCTTACTAAATTTCATAAACAAAAACAAGTTTTTAAAAATTACTTTTTTTAAGTGTTCAAAAGTTGACTAAGTTTTTGAAAACAAAGATAAAAAAATAGATAGCAATCTAAGAAATTTAGAGGTAAAATGGATGTTTATAGGGTTAATTTTCAAAAACCAAAAGTTATAAATTAATGTGACCTAAATGATACAATTACTTTGTTTTTTAATTTATTAATGACTTCTTTGTTATGATCTACTATGGATCGTACCTAGTCACATCCTAAGTCATTACCCTACAAAACAAAAGATGTGCACATAAAACAAATTGCAAGTATTATATTAGATAATATGATATTAAATTTACTTTTATTCATTCACTTTAATTTTAAGATAGAATAGGTTGGTTAGAAATCTTTATCCACGAAGTTCTTAATCAAAATCATAGACCACACAATAACGTCTCATCAATAGAAAAAAAAAAAAAGAGACTTTGATAAGATCCATGGACATTTCGTTAAACAGTTTAACCAACAGAAAGCCAAATCTTGTTATAAATTCTCTGTCTTGCTCTGCTTTTGAGTAACAATGGAAACTCCTTGGGCCAGTTCTGTGGGTGTATGCTTATTAGCCACTTTCTTCCTCTTCTTCTTCCTCTGTTATTGTGGTCGTCGTCATAACCTCAATCAACCACCAGGAACAAAGCCATTGCCTTTCATTGGAAATCTCCATTTGATTGGCTCTTTACCACACCAATCCATTCATCAACTCTCCAAAAAATATGGCCCCATAATGCAACTCCGGTTTGGCTCCTTCCCTGTTGTTGTTGGATCCTCTGTAGAAATGGCTAAGCTTTTCCTCAAAACTCATGATCTTACCTTCGTTTACCGCCCCGAAAACGCAGTCGGAAAGTATATAACCTACAACTATACCAACATCACATGGTCTCAATATGGCCCATATTGGCGTCAAGCAAGGAAGATGTTCTTGATGGAGCTTTTCAGTCCAAAAAGACTTGACTCTCACCACTACATAAGAAAGCAAGAAATGAATGCTTTTCTTCAAGACATTTACAAGGCTTCTTCCCAAGGATCAAGAATTGAGCTCAAATGCTACTTGTTCAGTTTCACTATGAATGTAATAAGTCGGATGGCCTTGGGGAAGAATTACTTGTTGTTGGATCAGTCCAAAGATTTCATTGTTAGTCTAGATGAGTTCAAAGACATGATAGATGAAGTGTTCTTGCTAAGTGGTGTAGTCAACATTGGAGATTGGATTCCATGGATTGATTTCTTGGATTTGCAGGGGTAAGTAAAGAGGATGAAGGGACTTAGCAAGAAATTGGGTGCATTTCTTGAGCATATAGTAGATGAACATAATGAGAGGAGGAAGGGAATTGAGGATTATGTGGCTAAAGATATGGTGGATGTTTTATTGCAATTGGCTAATGATCCTCATCTTGAAGTCAAACTTGAAAGAAATGGAGTCAAGGCGCTTACTCTGGTAGATAGTAAATACCTCTTTCCCTGCCTTTCTAAAAATTTCACCTAACTTAAAAAATGTTTTATATGTTTTTCAACTTTCAATTTCTTTTTTAAAAAATGAATTTGTGTGTGATCTAATAAAGAATTTTTAAAACTTTTCAATAAATTCTAAAAATTTTAATTTTATGTTTGATAGGTTACATGATATATTTAAAAACTTTAAAAAGGTTTCCCTTTTTAGTATCAAAACACACAAAGACAAAATACTAAGAGACATGAGAGTTGGAATGTTATAGGATTAATGAAAATCATAAGAAATCAGAGGAGTATTGAAATGAGCACTTAAAAGAATAAACGAAAATGAGATTGAGAATCATGGAAAGGATGGGAGGTGGGTAATAGGATTGGGTTGAAAACTGTCGGAACTAAATAATTTTTGTATTACAAATCGGGCCCAAAACGCTCAATCCAAATATTCATTTTGGATTACATTACATTACAAGCCTAGTTCCCCAAATACCCCCTAAAAGAAATTTTGAATCGATTAGTAAATAAGCATTTACTTTGGAATGGTATTCTTCTAACTAAATTCATAATGCCCCAAGATTAGAAGGGAGACATGAATGAACCAGGATTACATCCGAATAAGAGAGACCTTGAAATTATAAAAGTATAGTTAAGAAATGATTAAAAGAATTGAAAGTTATTATTTTTTTTTTTTTTTACATTAAGTTACTACCTATACCAACAAAGTGTGCATTCTTTTTTGGTGGTTAAACATGCTTAGATTGGATTTTCCTTAAAAGCACGTGAGTGAAGACAAAACATCGTGAAAGGGCTCATGTGGGAAGCAAAAAAAAAAAAAATTAAAATTCAATTAACTTAACTTTCAGTTAGATCAAAATTATCGAATGGTGTCTCATTGAGAACTCTGTAAACTTTCAATTTTGCGACTAGTAAGTCTCTGATTATTATTATTATTTTTTTAAATATCAAATAAATCAAAGGTTTATTAGATATATAAAATTGAAATTAATCCAGGGATAACCTATTTTAATACAAAATTGAAAGTTAAAGAAGCTATATATAATATATTATACAATAGTTTTTAAAGTTTAGGAAAACCTATTAAAGTGAAATTGGAAGTTTAAAGACCTACTAGACACTTCTTATAATTTAAGAACTAATTGATAAACACAAATCTAAAAGTTAGGCCATGTTTGGTAACCATTTTTAAAGCCTATTTCCTCTCATTTTCTTAGGATGATTTATATCAAATAAAAGAGTTGAATTCTTAGCCAAATTCCAAAAACAAAAACAAGTTTTTAAAAAATATCTTTTTAGCTTTCAAAAATTGACTTGGTTTTTAAAAACATAGGTAAAAAGTAAATATCAAAGCAAGATATTTAGAGGTGGAAAGGGTGGTTATAGACCCAAAAATCAAATGGTTACCGAACGAGGCCTTAAAAAACAATAAACAAAAAACAAAAAACAGAAAACGAAAAACGAGAAACGAAAATGTTATCGACGGACGCTAAACGGGTAAGTTAACCGTCATTTTAAGTCTCTGTCATATTAACCAAAATGTTATATATTTGTAGGACATTATAGAAGGTGGAACAGATACCTCAGTTTTGACATTAGAGTGGGCAACGTCAGAGCTGTTAAAAAAGCCAGAGATTTTCAGCAAAGCAATAGAAGAACTTGAGAGAGTGATTGGAAGGGAAAGATGGGCAGAAGAAAAAGATATTATGAAATTACCATACATTTAAGCAATTGCAAAAGAAACCATGAGATTGCACCCTGCAGTGCCAATGTTGGTTCCAAGATTATGTAAAGAGAGTTGTGAAGTTGGAGGTTACAATATAGAGAAAGACAGTAGAGTAGTTGTGAATGTATGGGCAATTGGAAGAGATCCAACAGTTTGGGAAAATCCAAATGAGTTTGATCCAGACAGATTTATTAGAAAAACATGGACATAAAAGGGTTACATAACTTTGAATTTTTGCCATTTGGATCTGGAAGGAGGATGTGTCCTGGTTACAGTCTTGGTTTCAAAGTTATATTGTCAACCTTGGCCAATCTCTTGCATGGCTTTTCTTGGAAATTGCCTGACAATATCAAGAATGAGGATCTTAACATGGACGAAGCTAATGGACTCACAATTCCTAGGAAATTCCCTCTCATTGCTCTTGCTACGCCTCGACTCCCTATCCATGTTTATAACTTGGAATGAATGAGACCAAAATCCTATCCATGATAGCTTAGTTTTTGGTTTTTGTATAGTTTCAACTTAAGTTTATGATATATGATATTGTCCACTTTAAATAAGTTCACATTTACTTCTACTTTTTGTAGTATTAGTGTTACTATTTTCTATATATATATATATATATATATATATATATATAAATAAAAGACAATTTCAATTTTAATTGGAGTGGAGCTATATTATTTGGATTTTTGCTAATTTCACAAATTTAAAATTTTATAGATGTCTAGAAATAACATGTTTGGAAATAAAATATTATTGTGTTTGGTTGTGCATAGAAATGTTATCAAGATTTGAAGGTAACAAATTATGTTTGTATTTATTTTGTGAAATTAATCATGATAATCTCATATTATTTTAATAGATTAATTAAAAAAAATAATTAATTAATAGTATAATAATCATTTTAATTTAATAATTAACTACAAGTGCTATTAAAAAAATAATACTTATACCAAGTTAAAATAACTAATACTAAAATTAACTACTTAGTATTTTTTTTTGATAAGTATGTTTAATTACATTGGTTATTTGTTTATGGGCTCTTTTTAAATATAACAAAAATAACTAAAATATTTATAAATATAGCAAACTGTCTATTTGCGATAAACTATGATAGACTTGTGAATTTTAAGATAATTTTTCATAATCTTATTCTAAAAGAGTTTTTATTAAAAATATTTAAATGAAGATGAATTTTTTAAAAATATTTTAGTCTAAAATTTGCCTAAATTATCTCAAACGTCGTCAAGTGGCAATGAAATTATGAAACGGCGTAACCTAGGTAAAGTCTTACTAGACGGACTATTCACATCCCTTTTCGAAAAGGGAATAAAGTTTAAACTAACAAAAAAACATATTAAACCTAGCCCTCGTTGCATCCAAACCTCTCTTAATCCTCTCCATCTTCTCTCGATCGCTCCTCCGATTCAAGGTTTGTTCGTCTTTCAATGCGTCTTGTTCTCTTCAACATTTTCTTGGCTTACGATTGTTGCAATCACGATTTTATGTTTTCTTTTTTCTGCTCCATCACTCACTCTCACAGCAATATGTAATTAGCAATTAGCAATTAGCAATTTCGTTTATAATCTCATTCTGTTACTCGATTTATCTCTTGCCTTTCTATTTGAAGTTCCTGATTAAACTGTCTGTCTCTGACTGTCATTCATGTAAAGAATCTCTAATTGTTCTCGTGACTGTTCCAGATTTGTCACCGAAATTGATCGAGCGCCTTTCAAACAATTCAGCGCCTGGGCATTCAATTCCCCCCGATCGATCTCTTCTGTTTCCAGTTTCCTCCTCAAGATCATGAATGACGGTGGCCCTAGATATGCTGGAAGAGGCCATCCGAATAACAGAGGACGATCTCCTCGCTCTGCCGATAATTTCACTTATCGTCCCCGTCATGTAATGTAACTTTCTTCAAGCTTCGCAACCGTTTACAAATTTTACGCATATCGGCTGTAGTCTTTATTTTTTTCATTCTTCGTTTATTAATTTGTTTATTCGTGTCTATAAAAATATCGAGTTAGCTGTTCATCATTGAGTCCGTTTCACTTGTTTATTTATTTATTTTTCCCTTCATGAAGAGGAATTGATGATATTGTAAAAAATTATACAAATTTAAGTAAAGGTTAAATGGCTTAGTTTTGTGTCTATTTAGTCTCTTTTAATTTAAAAAGTGTCTAATAAGTTTTTGAACCTTCAATTTTGTGTTTAATTGGTCCTTCGACCTATCCACATATTTTAAAATTCATAAGCAATATTGAAAGTATAGAGTCTCATTAATCATAAATTTTTATATCTATTAGATGGATTACTTTTTAAAAATTTTGAATATGTCAAAAACTTATTGGACATAAAATTGAAAGTTTGTGAATTATTAAAAATTTTTAAACTCCAATGACTTATTTATTCTACATAAGATTTCAAGGATTTGTTAGACACTTTTTCAAGTTGAAGGACCAAATAAACACAAACTTAAAAGTTCTAGGACTAAACTTATGATTTAACTTAAGTAAATTGACTCTTTTGTGCTGTGTGTCAGTGGTGGATCTCGGGAATGATATGAGGACTTAACTTGTTTATGGAATTCTGAAATTTGTAGATGTTGAATTTTGTTTGCAACTTTATGGAAATACAGTGTGATAGGAATAGGTTGTATCAGTTAGTAAGGGAGTCAAATTGAAGGTGCTGGAGTTTAGATTTGTACTCTCATGCTTACTTCTAATCTTTCCACATTCTAACAAAAACTGCAGGCTGGAGGTGAGGGGCCTTCTGTCGCTGGTTCTTATAACCCTGGTAGGGGAGCTTTCCGAGAGAGAAGTTCTCACCAGATGCCGTCAAGGAATTTCAGGAAGCCTGTTGGACAAAAACAGGCCTCAAGTTCTGAACAGTGGCAGTGGCGGCCTCTAAATAGTGGGAAAGATGCATCTCCTGGTGCTATTGATCTTCAGCTGGAACATAGTTCAACTGATGATATGAGCAATACCTCTAGACAATTGTTGGGATCTATTGCATCAAATTCTGATAGCAATCAAATGAGCAATACCTCTGAACAATTATTGGGATCTATTGCATCAAATCCCGATTCCATGAAAATCTCACCCTCTTCTGCTCAAAATGTCTCTGAGAGTTTGCATTCTGCTGTAGAAAGAATTCAGATTCAGGAACCTATAGCGGTAGGGGGAAGTTGTAGTGATTCATTTCCGTATGATAATTGTAACAGATCAGATGCTGTTGGACAGGAACTCAAGGTTCAACTTACCTTGGAATCCTGTGCAAAAGATGAGAGTTCCACCATAAAACTAAGGGAAAGTACTAATGTTTCTGACACTACGGACTCAAAAGACAAGAAGCCTTCAGTGAACCTTGATCCCTTTGACATATGCCCTCCAAAGTCTGGAGGCATCATGCTGAATCCTTCTCTATTAGTTAAGAACAGAGAAAAGAGGAATGAGATCAAGCGTGCAATGGAGGGAAATAGTGGAATTGTGTTGAGACCAGGAATGGTTCATCTGAAGAGTGGCATTTCCCTCAGGGATCAGGTATACATTCATTTTTCTCTCTCACCTGCATAAACGATGCATATCAAGATCTTGTTATTGTAGAAACAACCTCAGACATAACTGAATCGGTTCTTGAGTTAAAGATCTTTCCATGCATCTCTAAGAGAGAAAGCTCACTCTCCAAGTATAGGAAACTGCTGCATCATTTTTTTTCTTTTTAAATCAACCAAGCTTTCATTGTGAAAAATGGAATAAGGAAAAATGTATACAAGACAAATGAAA
Source organism: Citrullus mucosospermus (assembly GCA_030954485.1). Lineage (NCBI taxonomy): Eukaryota > Viridiplantae > Streptophyta > Magnoliopsida > Cucurbitales > Cucurbitaceae > Citrullus > Citrullus mucosospermus. The sequence goes on along the minus strand of CM062061.1, from coordinate 28,635,527 downwards.
GAAAGTCTCACAAAAGGAGTCCAAACACTAAGAACAAATTGACTAAGATCTAGATGATAACTAAAAAAAATCCTGAGGAAAGATGATTTATTATCAAGCAAGAAATGGATCTTATTACAGGATGGGTTGTAGCTTCCACTATGGTTTGTGTTTTCCTTTCATTCTAGGTTCACCATATAGGTGTTGGATGGTTTTCTTTATGTTGTTTGATTTGAGCCACACTATTATTTTTAGCTTTGTTGGAGCGTTTTCAAAACTCTGTATCTTCCTTGCTTTCCTTACTGGTGCTTTTCTATCTCTATTGTGGTTGCCGCAGGTGAAGATAGTAAAAAGATGTCGGGATCTTGGTATTGGAGCTGGAGGTTTTTACCAACCTGGTTACCGTGAAGGAGGAAAACTACACTTGAAAATGATGTGCCTAGGTAAAAATTGGGATCCTGACAGTAGTACATATGGGGATGTTCGTCCATTTGATGATACAAAACCACCAAACCTACCAGATGAATTTTATCAACTGGTTGAAAAGGCAATCAAAGATTCTTATGCCATTATGGGGAAAGATTCAACAATCAAATATCCTGAACGTGTACTTCCATGGATGAAGCCAAACATCTGTATTGTAAACTTCTATTCACAAAATGGTCGATTAGGTCTTCATCAGGTCTGCAATAATGGCTCCTATGCTCTTTACTTTTTGAATTGTGTCCAACATTTGCATAATTCTTCCATCGTAATCTTTGTTTCATTTTCTTCCCTTAGGATCGTGATGAAAGTCAAGCAAGTCTCGAAAAAGGATTGCCTGTCGTCTCCTTCTCCATTGGCGACTCTGCAGAATTCCTATTTGGTGATCATAGTGACATTGATCAAGCAGAGAAAGTTACTTTGCAATCCGGAGATATCTTGATATTTGGTGGGAAATCAAGACATGTTTTCCATGGGGTGACTGCAATTCATCCAAACACTGCTCCAAAAGCACTTTTAGAAGCTACAAATCTTCTTCCAGGTCGCTTGAATCTGACTTTCCGTCAATACTGAAAGCTTTTTTTGCTCAGCTAGGAAGATATCCATGAAAAAACGCCCTTATTATACAGTTCCAAGTTTCCCTCTAGTGCTTTGGGAAGTTGGTTTTGTTTTACCTAACACATTACAAAAATATCATCGTAATAGATTCTTGATGATGCTGTACAAAGGTAGATATTATATGTAATTTATTATCCGATAGGAAATTTTATGGCTTTGCAAGAACTTTGTCATAGTTGTAATCTTTTGCATCACAGTGTTAGAGTGGTTGTGAGGAATTTTTGTTGGGAGTTTCAATTTCTGGAAGGAGTTTTTTCTCTTGTGTTAGTTACCATGGAATTACCCAATTGACTCCCATTTTGTAATTGTTTGCACTATTCAGGCAAAGTAATGTTCATAATGTATGAAAATCTTTAGAATAACCTGAACTTTCTAAACGGATTAGAACAAATTTTAAGTTGCAAAATTTGTTAAAGGGAAACTCTTGCCACAAAAATATGTCTATTTTTAAAGTGGTTAGCTACCTCTCATTTTGTTCAAGAAGGGTATTTTCTTTTGTTTTCGTTTTGACATGATATTTTATTATGTATTTAAGAATTAGATTTGACAAAAGATGTTAATCAATACTTCGATCATACTGTACAATGCAAGTATTTGACAAAAAAATGAAAATAAATGTTGATAAATTGATATAATATCAATAATGTGAACACGATCCGACCAATCTATTTTTTAACAACCAATTTGAGCATAGTTCAATTAGTTAATCTTTGATCAATAGGTTAGAGATTTGAGTCTTTTATCTACATATTGTTGCTATACTTGTCCATCACATTTGAGTAACTTTGTCGTGAAAATCAAGATCGAAGTGATGTCATACTAGTCATTCTGATCAAATGGTTCACAACATTTTTCTGATCATTCTGATCAAATGGTTCACAGCATTTTTCTCTCTCCCATTGTATTGAACATTTTACTAAAATATGATGTGATACTCCAAATAATTTTTTTAAAAAAAAAAAAAAAAAAACTTGACATTTATAGTTTCAAAGTTGATTGTCAAAGAGATTTTGTTTGGATAAACAAATTTATTGACTTTTGAGATAATAATTAGTGTTGTTATAACTTATGAGTGATATTAAACCAAAGAACATAATCTACATCCCCAAACAAAACATATACAATAGGCCCAAGAAATTAACAAAATTTGGGCCAAGAATAAAATCATAGGACTAAAATGTTGACTTAGAGGAGAGGATTTGGCGATTGTTGCCGGTCTCGGTACATTGAGGCAAAGCCTACAAAAAGCATAAGCATGCTGGAGATAAGAGTTGCACCTTAGCATTAAAATGGATCTAGGAAAGATATTTGATGAGTTGAAATCTTATCCTAATTTAGTTATAGACTCTTCTATTTAGAATAATCCAAAGTCTTGTTTAGATTAACTTAGAAAGTAAATGTTTTTCAAAAATTCATTTTCATTCAAACAATTTTAATAAGAAGAGTTAAAGTAAAAACACTAATTAATCACTTTCAAAATTCATTTTAATTGATTGTCAAACACTTGTATTTTTTTCAAAATGACTTGAAGCAAACCTTTTAGACTATGGAAGTCAAGCCCGCAAAGCAGTTACAAAGAATAGGTTGTATTCACTGGAACAAGAATCACCTTCATCTCCTCGGGTCAAACCACAACCCTTCCATCCTAGTCCCACGGAGCGAGCTTTAATTGAATTGGTAGCAAGCCATAGGTGGGAATGAATGCTTTTCGCCAAGAAAAAGGAATAGCTCCTAGCTGAGTTGAAGAGAGGCTACTTATTTGGGGGGTTTTTTTTACTTTTCTATTTGGATGCAATCCAGCTCAAGGTTATCCTGTCATAGGATATCTAGCTAATTCTTGGGTTTCCATTAGGGCTTGCACCCAATCCCATAGAGGCACTTAACAAAATTTGAGACTAGAGGTTAGAGTTATACAGAGGGAATACTTAAATAGAGTTTTTTTAAAATTCAACACTTGAAAATGTATTCTAAACATAACTTAAGCCATTTGCTTCTATAAATAATTACATCATTATAGTTCAAAAACTAAGTTAGTTTTCTACTTACAAATTCTTCACTTAGTGCAATTACTTACACGTACTTTCCCCTCAAATAAATTGACCATTATAGTCCATGAGAATGTTATATTCTCTTTTTCATTCAAATTTTGATATCAACAAGTGTCATGCTTTGGTTTGAATTGTCGAATCATCCTATTTAAATTTAATAAAATTATTTCGAAATTTGTCCTTATCCATGGATCTTCCAGAAGGCGGACTCTAATAATTATAGCTCACTACTATGTAGAATGTCGATAGTGCCTCTACTACCTACTAAAATCACTAGCACGTTTGTTAATTTTGTTTTTATTATTACATATGAGGTATAATCATATTATGTATACCATTTTCTTCTTAAAAAACCCCTATATGTATAATATTCTTTAAGTGGAAAAAAATAAAACTTAAAGTTCAAATATATTTTGAAATAAAATTATAGATTATCGTAAACAAGAGCATTATCTAATCAACCATGGTTAGGATAACTTTTCAGACAAATCTCTAAAAATCCACTAAATGAAAAATAATTGTGTGTTACTTGGGAAGAAAGTATATTTGAACTACAAGACTACACGTATAAGCATGAATAGAATTAATAAAAGGTTAAATCTCACTAACAAATTTAGTTTGACCAAGAAATTTCAAATGATAAAGGAATTAGTTTTAGGTGGCCATAAAATGCAATTTCAAAAGTTTTAGATAGACCTCCATAAAGTGCAATTGCATCAACTAGTTGAAGAGATCTTAAAAAAAAAAAAAAAAAAAAGTGAAAGATGTCCATAGTCATCATATCACATGATTGGCATTTGAAAAATAATATATTTTTTCCATTTATGTTTTACAAATTTTCAATTAAAATTATTAGTGGACAAAAAAATTATAATGTTGGTTCTAAAAACTTGTATTTTTATTGTTATTGTTTTGTTAACAGTGTTTTGGTTCCAGTTGAAATCCAAAGACTCCAGGCGTACCAAAATTCAAAGAAAAATTAAGAGGTGGTATGAGAAGTTGTGTGTCTCAAAAGGAAAAAGTGAGAGTCTCGAGTTCTGGACAAACCAACCGAGCATAAGGAATTATACTAATAAAAAAGTAATTGAGCCTTGAGGTTCACAAACATATTGACATAACCAACGTTATATGTAACCACAAACAAGAAGTGTCATTTGCATTATAAATAGTATCATTCGGCAATCCCAAATGGAAGAAGTAAGTAAAATTCAAAGGAGAACTCTACCCTCTTCATGTTTAGCTGAACAAAATACTTCCCTTTACTAATTTAGCCATTGGATTGTGTTCAATTTGACACCACACCAGTGTGAATACTCTCATGCATGTTAGTTCAAATGACGAAGTTATACTAGAAAAGCAGGTAGATAGAGCACCCAAGATCCACATAAGTGCAAGTTTTCCGTGCGAACAAATATAATAGTAATTTCTACACTCTTATGGTAGTGTAATACATGTAACACTAATAGGAGTAATTTAAAATATTTGAATGAAAAAGACAAACATTGGAGCTGAGGTCATTGGATTAGCATTTCAAAACTATGATATTGGAAATGCACAACAAATAAAAAAGAATAATGGTGAGTATGAAACATCCAAAAGAGAGTATATATATATTATGACAAAGAAAATAAACAAAAATGTAGAACAGGCAATACCATCCACAAAAACAAAAGTTTAAAAATATCGACTTAAAGAAAAAAGATGGACCCCATTAGATCGAACTAGTTGCATGCATATATAAGGTCACCCTTGCATATATTTAATTGTGTTTAACTTTAACCTATGTGGGAAAAAAAATATTGTTTATTATATTTAGTAGATATGTTTCTTTATCAAACGGATATTTGATTGTTTCAATTCCTTTAAATAATTGAGTATATTTTTATTAAAAGTTAACATATTAAAGTAACCATAAATTATAATATTACGAAAATAAAAATGGAAAAACACCTATTTACATAAAACTTATATAATAAAACTGCAATAGACTATTTTATAATAGCCAAAATGCATGTTAATATAAATTTTAAAAACTCTGTCTCTTACATTTAATTTCCATTTAATTATAAATAACTGTCTATCATATTATAGAAGCGCCCTTATCAAATAATTTCTCCACAAAATAGACCCATTAAACTAATATAATTTTTAAAATAAGATGTCATGACTATGATATTATGAAACTAAAAATTTAAGGATAAAATTAATTATGAGAATTTTAATTTTGTAACAATTTAAAATTATTTAATAATTATCTTTAACTACCAAAGGTGAATTTCAAGTTATACATAAGTCGTTTCTACTTCGATTTGAACAAAAATTAGAATGGATATATGACGGATTGTGTCTGCTAAATCTGTGTCTATGCTTCATAGTCTAAAATAGTTTAGGGAAAGGATTAAGGTTTAGGACGCGTTGGGTATCCTTTTTACGTTATTTCAGGTAAATTCAAAAGGGTAATAAGGTAATTTCAAACTATCCACTTCCAGGACCTCAAGCAATGTTCGAGAACACAGAGATTACTAGAAAATCACAGAATCAACTCTCGCTGTGTTCTTCTTCTCACTTTCACTTTCTCCACCAAAGGTATGAGTCCTTCTCCTTCAAAATTAGGTTCATGGGTTCCTATTATTGATTTCTTCAATTTTACCTCTCGCTTTAATTCCTATTTTCTTCTTTTCTTTTCCTTTCAATTTCGATGAATTTCTCACTACTGTATTGCAATTTTATATTCTCCTGCAGTGCCTCTTGGTTGAACTTTGATTGAATTTTTGGTCTGTTTGCTTTTTTTCTCTAGTTTTTCTGCTGAATGTTCGTGAAATTTGTACTTTTTGGCAAGTTCGTTTGATTGCGTACAGAGAAAGCTTGGCGTGTCTCTCATCGTTTGGAAAGGGGAAGAAAACCTTAGTAGCTGAAGAATTCGCCTAATCTCCTTTAGCATTTTTTGTTGTTGTTGTTGTTGTTGTTGTTTACTGGAATTTGTGTTGGTTCCTTGAGATAATTAGTGGTTTTTCTATTAAAAAAAGGCCATGGCTGTACCAACTATTGCTTTCTATACGAGCCCACCGAGTACCATTTGTTCCTCACCCCACCCTTGCCAGATGAACTCTCATGCATCATGTGATTTAGAATTTACCTCTCGGTCCTCGTCGTTGGCATCTTCGACCGCCACTTCATCCCAAAAACCGATGGTCGGTGGGTTGTCGAGTCTCTTCTCGTCGAGTGCGCCAAGGCACTCGTCGTCGTCGAGCATTTCAAGTGGGGGAGATGAATTAGGTTCTTTTAGGCATGATAAAGGGGACGAGCTTAAGGAACTCAGTTCTTCTTTCCGTTATTCCCCAAATAAATTCATTGGGTCATTCTTCAATCGGGATCAGAGCCCAGTATCAGTTTTCCAGGGTCCGGTTTCCTGTGGAAGTTGTGGCGTCGGATCGGCAACGAGAACCCCTCCATTGTGGACTGTAAGGGAGAGGAGTGGGGATGGTAGTTTTCATGGACGAGGAAGTACCAACAGGCTGTTCAATGGGTTTGTGAGAAATGCATTGGGATCATGTGTGGATTATGATTCTCCGAGATTGGAGGTGTCTAGTGATGGGTTGGATGTGGGTTCTTCTGCTTTGTTTGGAGATGAATTGACTTTCAATATGGAGGACAACATTAGGGAGGGTGATTCTGAGTCATATGTGAAGGATTTGCTTCTAAGTGCACAATCAAAGCACAAAATCTTTTCTGATGAGTTTGTGATTAAGGCTTTTTTTGAGGCCGAGAAAGCACATAGAGGACAGGTAATGCTATCTTTCGATATTGACAGTGTTGTTATTGCCTTGAGTACTGATGATATTCATTAAGAAATTTCCTGTTTTGTTGTTTCTCATTCTTCCTTAGATGCGTGCAAGTGGTGATCCTTACTTTGAACATTGTGTGGAAACGGCCGTGATGCTTGCACTTGTTGGTGCTAATTCCACAGTAGTTGCTGCAGGGCTTCTGCACGACACAATTGATGATTCTTTTGTGAGTCATAACTACATATTGGGGACTTTTGGAGCTGAGGTTGCTGATTTGGTTGAAGGGGTAAGATGCTGTGCCGTCCAAGCTTTGTTATCATCAAATAGATGGCTTAGGCATGGAACATAGCTGCAAAAACTTATTCTGTTTTCTTGTGGGAAGAAAATTGTAAATTGCACTAGTCTTAAATTTGGGGTAAACAATAACATTCACGCTATAGTCATGAGGAATGAGTTCCTAATATAGCTGTTCTTTATTTTTATAATTTTTATCTTTGTTTTAGGTGTCGAAGCTAAGTCATTTAAGCAAGCTTGCTCGAGAACATGATATGGCTGAGAGAATGGTTGAGGCAGACCGCTTGCACACTATGTTCCTTGCTATGGCCGATGCGAGGGCTGTCCTCATTAAATTAGCAGACCGTCTACACAATATGATGACTTTAGATGCATTGCCTCTGATCAAGCGGCAAAGGTTTGCAAAGGAGACTATGGAGATTTTTGTTCCTTTGGCTAATCGCCTTGGAATCTACAGTTGGAAGGAACAGCTAGAAAACCTGTGTTTTAAGCATATTAACTTGGAACAACACAAAGATTTGTCCTCCAAGCTGTTGGGTTTATATGATGAAGCAATTATATTTTCTGCAACTCAAAAATTAGAGCGAGCTCTTAAGGATAAAGGAATCTCTTACCATGTTGTAACTGGGCGGCACAAGAGTGTCTACAGCATTCACCGCAAAATGCTGAAGTACGCCATCAGCCTTCCATCTCTCTCTCATTTTCTCTTCATCTCTGCAGACTATTATTTTCTAGAGCTTTTGTTCAGGATATTGATTTTTAGTTAACTTTTAATTTGTTTTGTAGGAAGAATTTGACCGTGAATGAAATCCACGATATTCATGGGTTGAGACTCATTGTTGAAAATGAAGAGGACTGCTATGAAGCATTGAGAATCGTTCATCAGTTATGGCCCAAAGTACCGGGAAAGCTCAAGGACTACATTAGTAAACCGAAGTTGAACGGGTATTTATCTAAAAGCAGTATTATGTGGCTTCATACTTCCTCTACATTTCTTCTCTTATAGTATTTGGTGTTAATCAGGTATCAATCTATACACACAGTAGTAAGGGGTGAAGGTGATGTTCCACTTGAAGTTCAAATTCGGACAAAGGAGATGCATTTGCAAGCTGAGTTTGGGTTTGCAGCTCATTGGAGATACAAGGAGGGTGATTCTAAGCACTCTTCATTTGTGCTTCAGATGGTTGAATGGGCCAGATGGGTTCTCACCTGGCATTGTGAGACCATGAACAAAGATCGATCTTCTATTGGTTCTGTCAAACCACCCTGCAAGTTTCCTTTTCACTCATCTGATTGCTCCTACTCTTACAAACCTCACTATTTCCAGGATGGACCTTTGTTTGTCATAATGATTGAAAACGAAAAGGTCCATGATTATTATTCTAGTTGTTTCTGTAAGTTAGTTATCTGTCTTCGGTGCTAAAGTACGGCTTTTAACAATTGGAAAACCTTTGTCTCGTTTATCTACAGATGTCGGTCCAGGAATTCCCAGCTGATGCAACGATGATGGATCTTTTAGAAAGAGCAGGAAGAGGAAGCACAAGATGGGCTCACTATAGTTTCCCAATGAAGGAGGAGTTGAGACCAAGATTGAACAATGAGCCTGTGAGCGACCCCAAGTGCAAGCTGAAGATGGGTGATGTGGTGGAATTAACCCCACCAATACCCAACAAGTCGTTGATCGAATACCGGGAAGAAATCCAGCGAATGTATGAGGGAGGCTTAACTGTAGCAACTCCACAGCCTGCTGGTTGGAGGAGCTGACAGTCGCTTCACTGCCCCTTTTCTATGATATTACACTACAAATATCATGCTCAAATTGTGGATCAGATTCTCTTGTAGATAATTATAAATATTTGTACATATCTGTTATGTCGATTCAATGTAATCGGGTTCCAACTGTTATGATATATGCTTTAGATTACTACTTGATGTACTGATTGCTAGCATTTGCTATGTTTATATAATTTTAGTTTGCCCTTTAAAGATTTCAAGGCTGAAGGCTGCACTCTTTCAAAGAAAATTCATCAGCTCCAAGTGAAGAGAGAAATTTCATACTTTTCATTTATTCGACTGTTTAGGACATCTTGAATCTTTTCATTCAGGATTCTAAAATTGTCAAATCAGCACACTTCTTCACTACAAATCGACTCCAATGCATTCTAATCCATACCAGGTGGTAACAATACGACATTATAAGTCAACAGAAATAGAAATTCAAGTCGATTATAGTTCTCTATCTCCAGAGGAATTCTTGAACAGAATTTTGCCAAGAAAGCCCAAGAATCAACATCATTAAAATCCCTGCAAGGCCCCAAGAGGAGCTCCCAGTTTTAAGAACCCATGAAGGATCTGAAGACAGAATGGCAGAATCTCTGGACGTGGATGAGCAAGACGATGATGTCTTAATGGCAATTATAAGCCCCAAAAGAACCAATGGAAGAACAAATCCAGAGCTCCAACTGGTTTCATAGGATCTTAATGGCGAAAGCACCACTGCAGAAGCAAGAGCCAAAACGATGGCCAGTGGTCTCTGAGACGAGTTTTGGTTCGCGTAAGCGCCGTAGTTACTATCCATGGTTTTGGGGTTTATCATAAAGAGTTGCTTGTTGGGACAAAAACTAGATAGGAAACAGGAGATTTATAGGGAGGAAAATGGTGGGCATGGATGAAGGAATCTATGTGGAAAGGCTGTTATCATATGAGCTTAGCCGTCCAAAAAGTGAAAAAGTCGAAACATAAAGGAGTTGCTTATGAGCAAGAATTGTGAAAAGTGTTGCTTTGGTTTGGAAGTAAGGTATCTTTCATTTTCATGGCAATATTTTTCTTATAGTTTTCATACTCACTATACCTCCAAAATGCAACACCTACAAAAATAAACAATAATAATAAATAAATTATTTGTTGATGTGCAATTCTTTGTAAGTCAATTCATATCTTTGTACACGCAGGCTTTCAAGAGAACTCATCCTGGTGTGATGTTGAGTCATGTACACTTTGATGGCTAAGTTAGCACTAGAAGTACTCTATATGGCTAAACCCTCGAGATTGTATACCTTGTGAGGTGGCGTAGTCATGCTATTTATTTATAAGGTCTATTGTCTAACATGCACTTGGGAAATGGGGACTAGTGATATCAGTGTGGGGATGTTGAGACTGCAGTATGGGGTCAATGTGCTCAACTCATCTTTTTTCCTTTCGTGAAACAGCAATGAGCTCGACTCGACTATCACAACCGTCGAGGCACCACCCTCCCTTAACCTACCATTATTCATCACGTGACAATCATAGTGACAATCATACAAAAGAGCAAAAGAGACTACAAAACAAAGAACCTCTCCATTTTTGTTCACAACCCTTTTCCCTACTCAACCTTCCTCCCTTTCTCAGCCGTTACACAAACCATTCCTCATGAACTCAAAACCCCTGTTTTTAAAACAGATTACTCTGTTTCTCTTTTCCCAATTCCTATCTCCTCACAAAGAGAGATGTCCCAATCACAATTCCCTCTAAAGCTCAGCTTCAATGTCTTCTCCTTCTTTCTCTTCCATTTTCCACTTTCCATTTTCCTGTTTCTCAATCCTTCTACATCTCATCCTCTCTCTCTCCATTTTCAATTCTTAAAACAGGGTTAGACCAAAATTTCAGGCTCTGCAACTTGTCACCAAGCGGCGTTTGGATTGAGCAAGACACAAAAATGCAATTCTGGACATCCAAACAAACAAACCTTGTGTTGTTCTAATCCATGGCTTCGGTGGGAGCTCCAAATGGCAATTCTTTTTCCAAGTTAGAGACTTGTCGAGAAGCTTCAATTTGTACATACCCGACTTGTTGTTCTTTGGAGAATCTCACACCAACAAAACCGACATTTCGGATCTGTTCCAAGCGATTTGTGTAGGCGAAGGGATGAAAAGATTGGTTGTGGAGAAGTATAGCGTAGTGGGGATCAGGTATGGAGGGTACGTGGCATATCGGATGGCTGAGATTCATCAGGAAGTGACGAAGGTTGTGATTGTGAGCTGTGGAATATGTAGTAGTGATGATCAAAAGTTGGAGCAGCTTAAGAAGATAGGAAGGGATGCAGTGAATCTTCTTGTATTAGAAACACCACAAGATTTGAAGACTCTGATGAAGTTGTCTATAGACAAATATGATCCAAGTTGGTTGCCAGATTGCATGGTTTCTGTTTCTGTTCTAACGATTGCATGGTTTCTGTATTCTGTTCATTGATGTTTTAGTTTGTTTAGGAGCACAAGGCTTCTAAATTTGAGCATGATTTCTCAAAAAAAATAATAATAATAATAATGATAATAATAATAATAATAATAAATAGTGTCTTTTTTGCTTTTAAAATATTTTCTCCTAAACATATAAACATTATTCTCACTCATAAGTTTTTTTTTCTTTTTTTTTTTTTTTGTTTTGGGTCAATGTTCTTTACTCAGTTTCACCAATAACTTTAAAAACCAACTAAGTTTCTTAAAACAAAACGAATATATATATAGTTATTTTAAATTATACTGTCAAACGAGGTGTTAGTTCGAAACGTCATGATTCTAAAGTATGCTACTGATTTTTAACACCATAGATATAAATGATGGCTTGACATTTTCATGATATAAACGTTGGCTTATTTAGTAAGATATGACAGGTCAAAAGGATATCGAAGTTGATATTACGTACTAAACTTCAATTGAACTAAACTCATTTTGACACATAATAGGTGTTTTTTAATTTAAAGTTTTGAGGTGATTCAAAATAATGAGCATAAAAAAAGAAGATAAAGCTAGCAAAACATTTGCTATCCCAAAAGGCAGATCCAAATCTCCCCATTCTAACTCAGGTAATCAAATTTGTCACTTTTTTTTTTTTTTCTTTTGTTCATATTTAATTGATGTGCCTTTAAAATTTTATTAAAGAAAATCCATATTTTGAGTGATAGGAAAGTGTTATAATTTGGGGTGAGAAAGATAGAGTATTCCCTGTCTACTTGGCTGATCAACTGCAGAGGTAAAACAAGAGAATCAAAATGGGTTTCAGCTATGTGTTTGTATTTGCCATTTTTGTTATCATATTGCCTTGGTTTCAATATCTTTCAAAAAGCAATTTTTTGAGTTTGAAAATTGCAGGCATCTGGGGGCAGAAATACAAAGCTGCATATCTTAAAGGACACTGGACATGCTGTCAACATTGATTCACCTCAACTCATGAATGCATTTATACTCTCTTTTCTCTCCTAATCTTAATTTCTTTTTAAAATGGTCCTTTTCTTTTATGAGCTTTCTCTTTAAATGGTCTCGAAGTTATCAACTAAATCAAATTATAAAAATCTGAGAGACTGTTCTTCTGCAAACAAATCCAAAGATACCCTCAACTTAGATGCTACATGCAAGAAGATTAAAGGCTGTTTGAAATAACTTCTGATTAAAAAAATAAGAAAAACCCTTTTCTTTTTCTTTTTACTTAAAAAGACTTTCTTAATCATTTCAAGAGTGGTTTTGTTTCGTTTGAAAGATTTGTTGCTGAGAAATTTATGAATCTGTTTGTGAAGTATTCAATGACGGCACCCATAAATATTTGAATACAAATTTTCCAGTAGTATGAAAGTGGATAAATTGGGAGCTCATTTCTAGAAATATATAACAAACAAGTTGCCAGCTGGAGAATAGTTCTAACTGGTTAAGATATTTGAAAAACAAATAAAAAATAAGAAGTTAAACTACATATTATGTTAGGAAAAAATCAATTTATTTTGCAAAATTATGGATTACGGAAATTATATTACCTAAAATCCTAAATTAATATCTATCAAACCCTTAAACTTTAATAAGTAATTCAAGTTGGACTAACTTTTAGGATTTCGTTTTAAGAGATTAATCCATCATGTTTATAAAACTTCTTATTCTTAAAGTCTAAGGATTAAAGTAATATTAGATAGATACGTTGGAATCAAATGAACAATAGTGAATTTCATTAGTACAATTAGTTTTTCATCTTTTTACCTTTCTCTATTTTTCTATTCTAATTCAATCAAAATTATGTGATAATTTTCCTTACCACTCTAGTATTATTTAGAGAAGTAATTGTATACAGATGATTTTAAGTTGATTTAAAATGAAATAATATGAAAGTAATCATAAATCATTAGTGGATAGTTTAGATTGGTTCACTTATGACATTATTAGCTTGAGATTGATATATCTACAAAATTTAGAGGCATGGTGTTTGGGACTTTATTAAAAAAAAAAAAAAAACTTTATATAAATTGTTGTCACTTATATATATATCTCAATTTCCAACTGATATGAGGTATGATGGCATCCCAATCAATATCTTGTGGGAAGCAAATGTTTTTGGGGGTAGAAAGTAAGCATAGAGTAAGATTCATATTGGAAAAGAAGCAAACTCCATCTGATTTGCAAAGATGACACCACCAAAAAGCAAAGAAAGAGACAACTTCTAAAACAAGCAAACTTTAATCTCTTTATGAAGCCAAACCAAACCCCACTAGAGCAAGAAAAAAAAAAAAAAAAAAAAAAAAAGGTGGTGACTGAGTCAGTCCTGAAAGCATCTTGGGGCTAGGGGATGAGCCTCAGACTGCAGGAGAAAATGGAGTTCAAAAGGATGTATGAGAGAGTGACTGATATGGAAAGAGGTGTGACCAAAGCAAAACTGTAAATGAGGAAATTTTGGGGGTTAATGAGTGGAAAGTTTAGTTGTTTGGGAACCACAATAAAGACACAAAGGACAACAAAAACAAGAGTAAGAGTGAGAAAGAAGAGCATTTAGTGAGAGAAAGAAGGGCATGTGTATTAGGGCAGAGTCCTCAGATGGTGTGAACAGTTTTGGCACCTCACAATGCACTTCCCTGACAAAGAAAAAAAAGTTTAGAGAGAGAGAGAGAGAGCTTTGAATTGCAAGCAAACAAATTGGAACCTCCCACTGACCAATAGTCTCTTAGTTGGTTTGTCCTAATATCTTCACATAACTTTGTTCTGCTTTTTTCAATCAATTCTGTCCTTTCCAGTAACAAAAGAGTTACAAATATTAATTTGGAACATCTATAGCTCTATCACTTTGTGTTTTTCTTTCTTCAAAACAAAACCCAATTCATTAATTTTTTTTAAAGTGGTAGGACTATATGCCATAATTCCTTTTGTAATCATAACATTACACACAGATTGTGAGAAGTACAAATGTCTAACTTTTGTTAAAAGTTAACTATGAAACCTGTCAAACTGTGGATAATGTCAAAAATATATTTTTTTTTTACTCTTTAAGATATTAATATGAAGCCAAGTTTCAGTCTTTATATTGTCTAATATTGAGGGACAAAGTAAAGAATCAAAATGACAGTAATATTTGAATATAAATTTAAAATTTTGAGTTAGGTCATTAATGATCATAATGAAGTCTAGTGCCTTGTCTATCATGGAAGTCTTCAACTTGCATTGACCTATAGAATAGAGAAGGATTTATGACTCCAAGGGAACCCACCCAGCACAAGGAACCCAGAGGAAGGGGTAAAATATAATATCAGTAATTTTATTTACATATAAAATTAAGGGAAAGAGAAAAGGCAAAAGTGGGGCAAGTTAATGTTTATAAAGGAGGGAGGGTTTCGGTAGATCCTTCAGCCTCCTGAGTGTTCAATAAGAGGAAGACACCTGCAAGTGTATTTGTTTGTATTGATAAAGGAGTTTGTGTAGGTACATCACACCACATTGTTTCAGCAGTTTTGCAAAATCTCATGGCACTGTTTTCAAGGAATGTGATGTGGAGAGAGCAAAATCAAGGGTGTGTCTATGATATTTTGTTTCCTTTTCTCTTTCTTTTATCCATTTGTATGTGAATTTCTGCAAGCAAGTCAGAGACAAAAGCAGCAATGAAAGCAGGGGCAGAACCCAACAGAGGAGTAGTCATATAACTTCAGACTGCAAGTGAGAGAGAGAGAGAGAGTGAAGGTATCAGTAAGCCATCATTTGACAGGAACAAGCTTTCACAACCTATGGACTTTGCAGAAATACCCATAAAAAACTAGCATCCCCCAAGAACAGCATACCCTCCTCTCTGTCTTTCAAGCCTTTCAAACTTGGTCCTTTTTTAAAGACTTTTCTTCTCTCTCTTTCTTTCTTTTTATTTATTTTTTTTTTCTTTCTGTGTTCTACTTTCAAGAATAATGAATTCAAGTCCAAAGACCTGCACCTCTCCTTTCACAGCAACTCAATGGCAAGAACTGGAACACCAAGCTCTGATCTTCAAATACATGGTTTCAGGAGTACCAATCCCTCCTGATCTAATCTTCTCTGTGAAAAGAAGCTTGGATTCCTCCATTTCTGCAAGACTCTTCCCTCACCAACCCAGTAAGTCACCCACCATTGCTTGACTTCAAAAAAAAAAAAAAAAAAAAAAGAAAAAGAAAGAAAGAAAGAAAAGAAAAAACAGTTCCCTCTGTTGTCTGTTCCTTTTTTCTTTATCTGAGTTTTCAGATGCAAGCATATTACTAAATCTGACTGTTTGATTGTGTTTTCCACAAGTTGGATGGGGGTGTTTTGAGATGGGTTTTGGCAGAAAAGCAGACCCAGAGCCAGGAAGGTGCAGAAGAACAGATGGGAAAAAATGGAGATGCTCCAAAGAGGCATATCCAGACTCCAAATACTGCGAGAGGCACATGCACAGAGGCAGAAACCGTTCAAGAAAGCCTGTGGAAATATCTTCAACGCCACCAACTCAAAACCCAACGCCTTTAATCCTCACCTCAACCAGGACCCTCTCTTCTTCCACTCCAACCTCCTCTTCCTATCCTCTCTCTACACTTTCTTCTTCTTCTTCTTCTTCTTCTTCACTAACCTGTGAAACTCAATCTTATCACCAACCTCCTACTGCTTATCATGAATCCTCCATTCATCCATTTCTGTATCCCCAAACTTCCTCTAGACCTCCATGCTCTGATTTCTCTTCAAACAATACAAACCCTCAACTCTTCTTGTACTCAGGGACTCATTCTCAAGCAGATAAAGAGTACAGGTCAGTGAAAATGAATAGTTTAAAAAACGTTTACTTTTTCTTTGATGGGTTGTTTCTCTTTTTCTTGAAGTTCGATGATTAATATTATAAATAATGTTGATATAAAGTATTAATTAATATGACATGTGTTTAAAGCTTATTGGGTTATGTGTTAAGTAGGGATAATAGTGGTCCAAGAGAGGGTGTGGGAATGCAGGCGTTCTTTCCCTCAGTTGCAGATTCTGCAAGAAGCATTGCTGAGGTTTATAGTCAGCCAATAGGGATGGATTCTTACAAAGGATGCTCCCAATTTGTTTCCCAAAGCCATCAAATTTACAGTTCGAAACAGGCAAGGCAACAACAAGAGCAACACTGCTTTGTTTTGGGCACAGACTTCAATAAATCGTCAAGATCAGCTAAAACAGAGGAAGAAGAAGATTCAGAAACCCAGAAGCCGCTACTCCACTTCTTTGAGGATTGCCCACCTAAAAACTCAGATTCCTGGCTTGATTTAGCCTCAAATTCAAGTATACAAAGTGGAAATTTTATTGGGTTATGAATACTTTTTCCTGCTCTGCTTACTTCTTGAGCTGTAATCTGACACTTTACTTCTCACTTCACCTCTCTCTTTTTCTCTCTTTCTGTCTCTCTGTGCAGATGGTTAAAGTCTCAATAATGGAGTTTTGGGTTATGGCCAAAAGAGTACTTGTCAGTGAGTGAAGTGTTCTCTTTTTTTTCTTTTTTTTTCTTCTTAGTTTGTGGTCAGGGAAGCTTTTCTTTTGCCAAAGTTTTGAATGTAAAACTGCAGGATTCTCAAGAGAGGTTTTCCGTCCTTTGCTTTCTTTTTGATATTTCTTTTTTTCCACTTGCTGTCTCTTTCTGTTAAAAACATGTTTCAAAGTATGCAGCCTTGCTTATTTGATTGGAAGCATGGAGTGCACACATAAGCACTCTGACAATTTTCTCCCTAAACAAACAGAAAATTTGCTAGATACTGTCTTCTAACATCAGAGCTAAATGCACTTTCCTTTGCCTGACTAATAGCTTGTTTCTTAGTATTCTCAAAAACAACTTATTTGTATAAGCAAATGCTTAATTAAAATTAGCTGTTTTCTCCTATTTAAAATGTCTCATCTCAGCATCATGTTTTGTTTCTGGTATTGACTAATGATTTCTAATACTCAACAATCTCAACGTTTATGAATCATTAAAAGTTCTTCACCAAAAGTCTGAAAATGCTTTTAGAACAGTAAACATAAAGATTAATCGTTGTTTTATAATGATACAAAAGTATGGCTAAGTAATTAAAAACACATTCCCAAGTTTTAAAGAACAAAAAAGTAGTTCAAGATTCAGTAATATCTGAGGTCAAACAGAGTACAAGTCAAAGAGACAGAGTAAGCCAACACAGTACATGTTTGGATTTGACATTACTTGAATGCATCCTTCCAAACTACACCTACAGCCAAAGTTAATACTATTGAGGTGGGTGGCTTTTCTTTCCTGTTCCAGGGTATCAAATCAATTTCAAACTCTGTTGTTCTTCACCGTCTCAGTTTGATGGGTAAATTTAAACCATATCTTTCACAAAACAAGGGGGAAAAGTAAAGAATTTCAAAGATCAAAATGATTGAGAGAGTTACCCAAACGCTTCTGTAGAATAAATTAGACGAGAATCCAATAAGCTTCTGTGGAGAAGGCACATGTAAAAGAATCTTGCAGCTTCACTGTTTGATAGCAGAAGGATTGACAGTCTTGAATTTGCCAGCTCTGTCCAAACACCAAACAACCGAATCTCTGCTATCTCTTTGATTTGTAATCAGCAGCTCCCACACTCCTTCATCTCCATTTCTAGGATAGTGTTCAGTGTCTATTTTAAGGCTGACCAAAATCAACTCCAGTTCTAGGAATATTTTGATTCTCTATCATATTGGTTTCACCTTCCTTATTTCTTTTGTAGATTATATTTATGGTGAACGAAAACTTCGAGTAAACTTGTGTCTATATAGACTCTTTAAAGAAAACTTATGGTAAAGTTTCATAGCATTCAATATCATAGTCTTCCATTGATTTATCTAAATGTAAGAGAGGAGATCAATACTTTCATAACAGGGAAACTACTTAAATGAAATATAAGCAACACTTTCTGGGGAAAAAAAATTAAACACACCGTTTTAAGCACTTACAAATTATTCCAAACATATCCTAATATTTATATTTTGCAGTTGGTCAAGACTAACAAATTTTACATATTTAAATGAGTTATTGTTCTTAAAAGTAATTTCCTTTTTCTCCATTTTGTTTCAGTTGGTTATCATGGATGAACTCATGTTTTAGCATTACTGAGCAAGCTTGTGAATACAAGCGCACAGTGATTTTAAACTTTACAAGTAATTCCGCACATCTTTTTAAGATAGATTTGAATACAAATATTGTAAACTGCTTTTCAATACAACTCACGAACAACCACTTATTGGTGAAGGAATGATGAGCTTGCATGCTCTTTATTGTTTCTTGTTCTATTTCTATTGTTCTTTCAACAAGAGAGAATTCAACTCAAACACATCCTGTCATCATTTGTGGACCTCAGATACCATGGAGAACTTACGATGTTTAAAGATAAGAAATAGAGAAATTGTGAAGACATTTCGATAGTTCTATGGTGATAAATCATTGATAAGATTTGTTGAGCCAAACCAAACAGAACTGAATAAACTAAACAGAAATGAGCTTCCCTGCTCGGATTTATGTAAGTTAATTGTTTAAGTTGTGCAGAATAGTTAGTAGGGGAGGGAGCCGGTAAGAATAATGTCTAAAGAGAATAACGTATATGCAGACAGACGGCAAAGCACAACTTAATAATTGCTATTTTGACCTCTAAAAGTTGAATTTAGAGACTAATAACTAATACCATTTTCAAATGCATCTATCTTACCCAAAGCATCTGCTCCAAGGGGCTGAAATTTTAGGCTATCTATTCAACCATGGAAAAACATTCTTGATCACAACAGTCTTTTCCTTCACAGTTGAATTTTTATGCAAATTAGGTCTTAACAAGTCACGTGGCCACCCATCTAAGATTTAAGATGTTATGATTTTTCTTAGCAACCAAATGTGGTAAAGTAACATGTTATCTAAAAAAAATAGTGAATTTTTATGCAAATTAGGTCTTAACAAGTCACGCAAGCTAGCTCTAACACTCATGAATATCAAAATGAATGTGCAATAAAATCAATCATTTTTCTATATTCGGGTTATAGACTCATAGAGAGGATTCTGTCCTTTACTGAATTGTTTTTGCATAGAAGCCTATATTAGGGAAAGAAATTGCAAAGATAAAACATTGATATCCGGTGAAGTGTCCTGATATACATAGCTTATAAGTGATAATCAATAACTAGACTCTGAAGAATTGCATCTGTTATTAGCTTTGGTACTACCAATTTGTCAAAATCGACATTATTACTAATAAGCAAAACTGAAACTACCATCAATATTACATGCTCGGAGAAGAAGAGAGTAGAGGTTCAGTGCATAATTAGTCTGTGGATATTAGACAAAGACAATCTTTTACAGCCATAACAGAGGTTAGCAGAAAAAGAATTCAACAAGAAGATGGGGTATTTCAAGACGGTTTCTTCTGGTTTGAATTAATAAACTGTATAATCAGAATTGGACAAAAGAATGAACAAGAATACAAAAATCACAAGGAGAAAAAGCTCAATCAAATATCATGTACCCATTTTTACACAACACCTGAGGAAAGCCTAAGAGAAGATTGCTTGCCCTTCCTACCCGCCTGCTGCCTGCTCAGTTTCATCTTCTGTTTGTGCAGCCTCTTATAAACTCAAGAACAAGCTTTGTCAATCTTCTCAATCCAATACTCGAAAATTTACCCAATTGTTGGCTTTTTGTTTGGAGCAGGTGACTCAATCCAGTTAGCTCAATGGCCGCCATATCCTCAAGAATACTTCTACAGTCCTCGGCACTGTTGTAGAGGAAGAAAACAGAGGTCAATGGCTTCATGAAAAGCCTTCATATCGGTCTTTGACTCTTAGGAGCTGCCGTCTCTTGAATACCAAAAATCCCACCACACAGATTTGGAGGACTGCGGCAATACCTACAAAGAACAGCCCAACTTTCTTCCCGTTATTGAGACTTCGCTTCGACCCTTGATTAGTATTGATGTTATTCGGAGGCACTGGTGGTGATTTTTTTCTATTCCCTGCGGAGGTTGCATGAGAGGGCGGTGGACTAAGACGACGGCGACCCGGCGGAGGAGGCGGTGGAAATGGAGGCGGTGGGGAAAATGGAGGTGGAGATGACGATGGAGGCGGAGGCGGGGGTGGTGGAGGTGGCGGTGGCGATAGCAATGGCGGTGGTGGCGGCGGAGAAGGAGGCGGTGGAGAAGGTATCGGCGGCGACACAATAGGCGGTGACAGAGTAGAATTGGCTCCATCTGGAGTCTGAGACTCAACAAGAAGCGACAAAACACTGAAAGCAAACCCCGAAATCACGAAGATCAATGTGGTCAATGGCCGTTCCATTGCATTGAACAGTAATCAAAGAAAATCAGGATTCACGTTCAAATTCCCGGACCTTCCTCGCATCTGGGTTTTACCCAAAAAAGGATAAAATACAGAACAATCCTGTAATTGAAATGAAACAATAAACGATGTTCTTGCCGTTTCACCAAAAAGGGTTTTCTCCCAAACGCTCAAATTCCCCCTTTCCAAGCCTCCAAATCCAAAAATCGTCAACACCCACAAAAAAATCGCTACCAGATTCAAAACGCTAGGGTTTGACACAACTCAGAAACCCAAGTGTAAGGAAAACAATGTACCCCAAATTCCGCATCCATAAGAAGATAAAAAATAAAAAAAAGACCCCAAAATCAAAATCCGCAGAAAAAAGAATCGAAAATAAAAACGATGAAGATATCTGCAGAGGACAATGGGATGGCCTCGGAATCTGGGGCTTCCTCAATGTGAGGGTTTGGCAAGGGGGAAAAAGAAGAGCATAAGAAGGGAGGGGGGAAATGGGGGGTAGAAATTGATGGCTGAGAAAGAAAGAGAAGAAGAAGGAAGAGGAAATTAAGTCAAATATGAGATTGACTGAGTCACAGTGGTGATCTTAGCTTTGTTTTGAGATAGAAAATTTCAAAATAAAATGGGGTTGAAGAAGGAATGGGAAAGGGAAGGGAGGAGAGAGAGCTTGCGCTGAGTTTCAAACAGTTGGGGCTATTTTGGGAACATTGATTGATGGATTAACACATTTCATACAATCTTTTCCAACCTGTTTCTATGACAGACAACATTACTTTTTTGTAGATTCAAAGACCTTAACTTAATCCCACCACTTAGCTGTTAAAATACCCTAATTATATGCTTTGCTTATCTGTTTCTCTTTCTCAACACCTCAATCTTTCAATACTACTTTTTTTTTCTTTTCCATCTAAATATCTGTTTATTTATTTATTTTTTTACCATTAATTACTTAAATATTCTCTTTGATTAGCTGTTTTTTTTCAATTACAAATTTAGGTTGTAAACCTTAATGTCTAATATTCTTTAAATTTTAAGGCTTCCTTAATAACTGTTTTATTTTTTGAAAATTAATCTTATAAATACTTCTTCTATTTCTAAATTTCTTATTTTGTTATCTATCTTTTACCGATGTTTTTAAAAATTAAGTCAAAATTTGAAAACTGAAATAACAAAAATTGAAATTTGTGTTTTGTTTTTTGGAATTTGACTAGAATTCAACTCTTGAACTTAAGAAAGATGCAAAAATAAATAGGAAATAGACTTAATTTTCAAAAGCCAAAAAAGAAATAATGCCAAATGTGGCCTAAGAATTTCTAATATATCTTTCAACTTTCAATTTTGTATCTCTTAAGTATTTGATATATTTAAATTAATTAATTAATCTGATGAATATAAAATTTTATTTTATTTTTTATAAGACCTTAAACTTTTGATTTTGTTTCTATTACCTTCGCAATCTTTAAAATATTGAATCAATCAATGACTATTTTAACCAAAAAAAAAACTCTAGAAATTAGGAGATTTATGGGATACAAAATTAAGGGTTTAACAATCTATTAGTCACTTTTAAACCATAGAGGCGTAAAGAAGAAGAAGAATAAGAAGAAAAAAAAAAAACATGTTTGTTAAACATTTTTTAAATTTGATAAATCAAATAGACACAAATCTAAAAATTAGAAATTAAAAGTAATAGATGCTTTTATTCATTAAGTTGTGACCAAATTCAAACTAACAATTAACTTTTTTTTTTTTTTAAGTTCAATAATGTATAGGTGGAAGAATAAATACTTTTATGTGAAGTTGAACTACGATTAACTTTAAAGTTTTGAATTAGATATTTATCATTCAAACTATATTTTAATTATCCTTAAATTGTAGTTCTTAAAATATTCTATCATAAAGTGACAGAGAGAGAATCCAATTTTATTGTTCTTAAACAAAAGGCTAATATGAGCCTTGTTTAAAATTTTTTTGTTAGGTTAAACATTGGAATCTTCGTCTTACTAGACATAATTATAAGTATAGGTCATAATCACTAAGTCATGTTTAAATATTTTGAATGTAATGTCTTCCAATATTATTGTTAGTCTAATTTAAAGAAAATTATGTCTTAATTTAAGCTTTCAATCATTAGTTTGTATAGTAAATAAGTATTGTATGGGATGATGTATTTTAAAAGTAAAATAATGATTAAAAAGAACTCTAAATTGTATTGATAAAATCTCATAATCCATTTCATAATCATATCGGTCCCACAGTGAGTTGATTATAAAATTTTTGAGTTCGATAAACAAATTATTGATGGAATTTAAGACACAGTCCAAACAATATAATTTTGAGGATTTTGTTTTCAGAATTTGAAACTTTATCAAATCAAAGGTCATAGATTGAGATAGGAAAGAGATATTTATTTTATATGCCAAAAGATAGAGTTGTGATTTTTACTCAAATTAGGTATTAATGATTTTGATAATATAATAATAATTTTTTTAATTAAGAGACTCAAACTTTGACTCTTTTTATAGGTAAATTAAGTGTTTAATCCCTTTATTTTGAAGCTTAGACCTTGGCTCTTCAGTGTGGCCAAGATTCACATTGACTCACACCTCAATTATACAAAGGGGTTGAAAAAGTTTTTTTTTTTTTTTCTTTTTTTTCATTTATTAGTTTGTCTCTTTGTTTTGGAGAAAAATGTTGAGTTTATTAGAATCTTAAGATATCTTAAGTTTGACTTGTTAAATGTTTTAAATCCAAGTGCCAGCCACAAAAACAGCCCAGTTACTTTTATTTATTCAAAAGGTTAAATTAGAATGTAGGGATGTAAGTTTTAAATAACCATCTAAACAATTCGTAAATTTTCAATCTTTTTTTTTTTAATAAGTCCTTAAACTCGAGGAGACTTTTGTCGTTTTAGTTGGTTGAGTCAGAAAAACTATGTATGGTATCAGAGTTGAGTTGAGTCGAATCTAGTTATTTGTTGAAGTTTTTCTAAAGAAAATTGATTTTTTTTTAAAATTTCTAACTATCCATATTTTCCTAAAATTTTTAACACAAATTCTTACAAAATATTCATAGTTTAGACCTAATTTTGAGCATTTTTTCATTGTTATTGAATTCTAAACATATGAGAAATGTTTTTTTTTAAGCTAACTCAAATAAAATATTGATTCAAACCATTAGTTTTGGAAGATTTGAAACACAAGCAACATATTATTATTATTATTATTTAAATTCAACCAAAAATGTTAATTAAAAAATTTTAAGAAAAACAGTTCTTATCTTTCTTTTTTTTTTTTTTTTCCATTTGTGAAACATGGATTATAATTTTATTATATATTTTTTCGTAAAAAAAAAATAATGGTATGGCAGGATAAAAAGGTAATTTGGACTAGACTTTTATGTAAAATAATAATCTATTAGGCTATTTATGTAAAAATATGAAAAAGAATTTATTTTAAATGACAAAATTGTTAAAAATATTTACAAATAATAGCAAAATATCACAATATATCGCAGCTAAATAGTAAAATTCTGTTATATTTATAAATATTTTGGTTCATTTTACTATATTTGAAACCGTCCCAAAATAAAAAAAGAAAAAAAAATAAACAATTATGTAATTATAAATGAGTTTAGGATTTTGAATAAGTTGACCATGTATACACATAGGGACAGTAAGAATGAGAGATGGATTGGGCTCTTCAACCAAAGGCCCAAAGGTTGAAACCTTAACTGGGCTGCAAATGGAGATACCAACAAATTCTCAGGCCCAATAATAATATCTCAATGCTTACGGTTTCAAAGTACAATTTCAAATTTTTGTTATCTATTAAAAGAAATTTTCTGAATACATTTTATGGCATTAATTAATTAAATTATAGTAGCTAAACTGATTAAGCCATTATAATCTCATGCAAAAATCAAGATTCAAGCCTCTGAGCTCTAGCCACATATGTTGAATTGGAAAAAATAATTTACTAATTAAATAATGTATTGGGATTATTTTAATTACTTCAATTATTAAATATTTAATTTATTTCGGAGAAACTTAGTAAATATTTAATTTTGATCTATAATGATATTCCTATCATTTAGCTCGTTCGTGATCTAAGTATGGAACATGAATGGAGCGAACCTTAAAAATTTTTAAATAAATTAAAAAGATTCTAGTACATTTTCAAACTTTAACGCTAATTATGGTATAAAAATCTGTCCAAAATGTTGACCAATTCTTCAATTCAATAATACAAATATTATAGGTTAATTTATAAGTTTAGTTCCTAGTTTATTTGTATTTGGTTTGGAACTTTAATTTCAAAGTTTAGTTTCTAATTTTAATTTTGTGTCAAATAGATTTCTAAACGTTAAAAAATGTTTAATAAATTCTTAAACTTTTAATTTTATGTACATTAAGTTCCCAAACTTTAAGGGGTCCTTTGGCGTGCATGTTTGGAATTTTAAGTCTGGAAATGTTAAGCCTAGGGGTTAGGCTTGGAGGTTTAGGCCGATTGGGCTTAAGAAAATGGCGTTTGGAGTGTAGTTTTGGATATCTAGGTTTAAGAAGTTTGTGTTTGGAGTGCAGACTTAGGAAGCCTAAGAATGAAGTCCATATTTATAAATCTTAAGTTATATTTATAAATCTTAAGTTTGTCAAATATATATATATATATTTTTTTTTATTTAATTAGTGGTTAGATCTTAAATTAGTTTAAGTTTGTCATCTTAATTATTTTAATATAGTTAAGTTTAAAATGAACTAAAAAAATTAGAAGACTTTCTTTTCTTTTGAATTTTGAAATAGATATTTTGACTAAAATTATAATTTTATTTAATTTATTATTTTAATATTTTTTTAATATTTTAATTTTACTATAAATTTTCATAGACTTTTAACACTTTAATTAATTTGAAAAGGATTGATTTTTTTACCATAATACACTAACTTAAAATTGAAATGAACTAGTATTATAATATTAAATTCAATTATTGAAAAACTATATATATATATATATATTTCAATCAAATTTACATTTGAGAAATAAAAAATCATAATTTTGAGTTATAATTTGTATTTGGCTGCTGCGTTGTTTCCAACATTTTAAATCTTTACATTTAGAAAATGATTATAAGTTTTCGAGCTAGTTAAGTAACTTAAATTGACCAACATAAAAAAAAATGAAAATGTTATTAGATTAAATTAGGGATTTCTACACATATAGCTTAAATTAAACATACCTAATTATAAGATTGCAACCTAATGACTTGTTTGGAATGACTTAGAAAAAAATGTAGTTAGAATCCCTCACTCTGTTGTACTAAAAAAAAAAAAAAAAAAAAGTTCCAAACTTCACCTTCTACATTTTTGTTGAACTATAAGTAAAAATGTTTTATCAATTCAAAACTTGAACTTTTGGAAGTATATCAATTTAAACTCGCCATTACATTTCGTTTGAGAAAAATGTCATATGAAACTTATAAGTATATCAACTAAACCCCTAAACTTTTATAAATGAATCAATTTAGATTGTTAAGAAAGGTTTAAATTGATATTGAGGGTTTTAATTGATAACATTCCTATTTGTCCTATAAATAAAGCAACCTCCTTTTTAAGAGTGCTAGCAAATAATTCTCTTTCTGTGTGTGTGAGATGCAGAGTTAAACTAGTAATTTGGCTTTTGCCAGTAATTTGGCTTTTGTGTATGGCAAAAGAAAAGTAGTTTTCTCACATCATGTCTTGGAATGGGGGTTGCACCAAAAGAAAAAAAGAAGGGGGGGAAGTGATTTTTTGGTAAGGTAGATGCCAAACAAACAGAAAAGTGTTGATAAAATCCATCCAGAAAGAGAAAAAAAAGGTGATTTAGGATATGTAAAAGGGATGCAGTGAAAATGGGAAAGAAGACTTGTGTGTGTCTTGGCGTGGCTTCAAATAATCAGAGAAACCAAGGGTACCCTTTGGCCTTTGGCCTTCACATGAAGCATGAAGCATGAAGCATGAAGAGAGAGAATTAAAAATAAAAGCTACCCTTCACTTTCACTACACTACAACAGGGTTTTAGGGTACCCTTTGAAAGGGCTGTATGCCCTAAACCCTAAACCCATCCACAGAACGGGCAGAAAAGAGGCAGGGGATGGCAGTCAGTGTGCCCTCTTCCTTTTTGCAGTGTCTCATTACAAAACTTAGACTGTGTCCTCAACATAACATAACCCACCTCTCCTTTTTCCTCTTGTTTTTTTTTTTTTTTTTTTTTAAAGAAAATAATAATAAAAAAAACATATTTAAGATATCCTTTATTTGTCATAAACATTTCAAAATTAGGTTTGTAGCAAAAATCTATCTAGTTAGAATGTTGGATGAACATTGCAATTTGAAATGGTGTAGAGATGACATGCAATAGAAATTGGAACTTGTTAAATCATTGGTTGACCAAAAAGTTTATGTTTATGGATAAAGACAAATTTAATATTATATTATCTAAGAAAAGACTCATGCACACTATCATATAAGACTGCAACAAAAAAAATCGAAAAATTGAAAAACCAAACTAATCAGATCCACTAGTTTTGGTTTGTTTTTTTAGTATAAAATTGAACATATTGATTTATATTTGGAGAAAACTAAAAAGTATTAGTTCAGATCAAAGTTTGATTGAAAAAATCAATCAAGACCGAACTTAACGAAGGTATGTATACCTTTAAAAATAAAGTCTAACATTAGATATCTTTTAGTGGGTTTAATTATTATGATACATATATATTTATTGTTTAGAAAAAAAGACTAATTATTAGGAGTGTTATTTAGAAGTGCCGAGGAAAAAAAAAAAGATAAAAAATTCAGTTTCAATTTATAAAAAATGAAATAGACCTAATTTTAGTTTAAAATTAACGAAAAGGAGCAATTCAAAATAAAATTAGGAATAACATAAAAATTTGGAAGAAAAAAAAATAAAATGTTGAAAAATCAAGAACCAAACCAAATAAATTATAATTTACTGGTTTGGTTTTTTATTGGAATCGATTTGAATTTTTTCTTTACAAAGCCGATTAGTTTAGTTGGGTTCTTGATTAACCCCAAAACCAACAAAATTGAATCTGGTGAATATATGAGTTTTTTAAAAAAAAAAAAAAAAAAAAATTGAATTTAGCATTATCTCAAAATTTGAGTGGCATTTTGGTAATTTAGTGGAGGAAGAGGGATGTTGGAATTGCAGAGACAGATGAAAAGGGAGGAAAAGGAAAAAGAGGGATGGGCCAAAAAGGGGTCCTCTACTCTTCTCCTCTCCTCTCCCATATTTTGTTTTAAAAAAAAAAAAAAAGAAAAAAAAAAAAAAGAGATAATTATTTAGTTTGCTTTGGAAATTGATGCTCTTTGTTTCTTTTAATGGTTATAAGTTAAAAACTGAGTCACTGCCTTTAACATAGCACGCTAGCCTAAACCATACCTTACCTATATACCATTCCCATCCCCTCCCTTCATCTTTCCTTTCAATCCCTTTCTTTCTAACCTATAACCTATTCCTTATTTTTTTTTAATTTTTTTTTACCTTTTTTCTTTTTCTTTTTCTTTTTCTTTCTACCATAATAAGTTTTCAATTTTAGGTTTACAATTCCCTCCATCCCACCTAATCAATGCTAAAAGATTCTTTTCCACATGCTTTCAAACAAAATCATATCTTTTAATCAAATTGTGTTAGAGATATCTAATGTGTAATTACTACCGTTTTACAACTCATTTTGATCATTTCTTTAACTCGTGGGTTTACATGGTTTTGTAGCAAATGTCATATGAGAGGAGAGTGTGTCTTAAGAGTATTAAATATTTGAATTTCATTTTATTTTAGTCATTTGAATTTAGTGTTCGTACTCTCCATCAATTATAAAGTTGTCAATGTAACCAACTTCTTTAGGCATATACCCTCAACTCAAGACAGGTTAAAAATTTAAATCCTCTATCCCACAATGTGACTATGTTTTCAAAATTTATAGAAATAATGATTAATAGTAACTCTCTTTTTTTAAAAAAAAAATATTAAAACAAATTAATATTATGAAATATCTTAAGATTTAGTAAAGATAGGAAGATTAAATTTAGATATTTGAAATGATAAAATCTAAAATAGAATAAAAGAACCCAAAAAGAAATTAGGTGTAAATATAAAATGTCAGTAATTCCATATTTTTACAAGTTCAATATATACATAAGAAGTTGAATCAATATTTTCATTAAAACCAAGTCTAATTTGTTTGGTATCTCTATGGAACGAAGAAATTAGATGTATTTATGTATATATATAAAAAGAAATCAAATTAAAGGTGCATAGGTAAAAAAAAAAAAAAAAAAAAAACTGTAAACTCAAACCAAAAAGATTGCAAGTAAAAAGGCTAGAGAGAGGAGAGGAGGCAGAGGGTAAAAGCATGCAAAAGCAAGACCCAAAACAATAATAATAAATAACAAACACCATGCAAATGCAAGGGTTTGTATGGTATTTTGGGCTACCTAATTACAAAAACCCCCCTATATACTTATGAATCCAAAGTAGGTAGGGAGGGGTAGAAATGGTAATTGATTGAGAAATATCACTGCCTGTTCTGTTTCCCTGTAACCACTGCTCTTCTACACATTGATATGTCTATGTATGTATAGTTTTATTACCATTTTACCCCCAATCTACCTCTAAATTTTTCTAGCTGTGACATTATATGTTCCGTACATAGTTCTTTGGGAGTGCTGCTTTTTTACTCCGCTGTAAAAATCCCAATCAAATTTCATACATCACCTGGAGATTTCCTTTCACTTTCACCTCCCATCAATTTTTTGTTTTTCATCCCATTCTCTCTCTCTCCTTCTAATCTCATTTTTGTCTCTTTCCATTGTCATTCATTATAATTTTAATTAATAAAATTATAAGTTTTTCATTATGTTCATCCAAAATAGTGTAATAGAAAATATTACAGAAGTTGAATGTTTAAATTAATACAATTATTAGTTATTATTAAAAAAAATAAAGTTTAGAAGCGTATAAATTGACATTTTTAATTTAATTTAATTTATTATAAGTTTTTCTAATGGATTTTTAAATAAGATTGTTTTCAAATATATCAAAATGAGTCAACTTATTTATAAATATAACAAAATATCAATGTGCATTAGTGTCTACACTTATAGACATCTATCAATGTCTATCAATAACAAATGATAATAGTTTATTAATATCTATCACTAATTACAGTAACATTTTGCTATATTTAAAAATATTTTTAGCAATTTTACTATTTAAAATAATAACTCTTTTAAACAAGGTTGTATTTTAGATTTTTATCCCTTTGATGCCCAGCATATATTTTATAATTCATAAAATGAGCATAATTTTTTTCCACAAGCGTAAACTTATTCGAGAACTAGAATCCCAATACTTTTTTTAAGTTTTTAAGGTTAATGTCACAAAATATATTCAAATTTGAGTTCCAAAGAAATTTAAATTTAAAAATTAAAATTGATACAAGATTGGGATTAAAATTGATCTTTTTTTTCTTTGTCCGCTAGAGCTGCCAATTAAATATATCACAACGCTTCTTTTTAAATATAGCAAAAAATATTAAAATATTTATAAATATAGTAAAATTTCATTCTCTATTTTCGGTAGATTGCTACAGACGATGTATTTTTGCTATTAATTATAAAATTTTTTTATAGTTTTACCATTTAAGATAATTTTTCTATTTATATTTAGATGGTATGTATAAATATTTCTATAAATATTTACTTTGAAACCTTCAAATTTACATATACTCATAGAATGTGTAGATTGAGAGAGCAAAATGTCAATTTAAATATACTTCAGTCGAAATGTTGAAAATTGAAGGTGGATGTGTTATTTAAAAAACAAAAATAGGTTAATGTATTTTGAGTTAATTACATTTTAGTATTTAAATTGTTTAATTTATTCTTTCATTATTCAAATTTAATACTTTCAATAAATCTTGGTAATGTTTTTTTAGTTGTTTAAGTTTATGCTTTTCAAGTGTTCAAATTTAGTATTTTCAATAAATTTTAATTTTAATTTTTTAAAGTTTTTTATTTTTATATTTAACAAAATTGGTTAAATAAGATCAATAATTTTTAGGTTAAAAAACGCTTTTGATCTCTAAAATTTCATGAAAAGATATAACAATTTATTCCTTAAACTTTGGTTTTTAACGATTTAGTCCATTGTATTTTTAACTTTGTAACAACTTAGTCTCTAAAATTTAGTATGTAAAAATTTAGTCCGTGTAGTTTCAAATTTGTTAAAAATTTAGTTCCTAACCTAGTAAATTTCATCAAAATTATATGTCAACTTTTATTACTTTATGGTGTAAACTTTGTATTTTATAAAAATATTGAATAACTAATTAATTTATCAATTTATTTACGCGATAAATTTCATTAAATCTTCACGCTAATCTCTATGATAAGGATTAAAACTTTACAATTTTTAAAGTACAAGTATTAAATTGTTACTGGTAAAGTTCAAAGACTAATTATTACAAAATTACAAGTACAATAAGGATTAAATTGTTACAAATCAAAGTTCAAGAACTAAATTGTAGGTCATATGGATTGTCTTCTCAGATTAGTCGAGTTGAGCTTATACTAACCCAGACAATCATAAATATATATATAATTTATTATTATTATTACAAATCAAAGTCCAAAAACTAAGTTGTTACTTTCATTAAAAAAAAAAAAATTAGGAGGGACTTTCAACTTTTTTTTATTTATTTTTATGTAACCAAAGTGTAGGCTAATATTAACAATAAACTAACACTTATATACTCATTTTAATATCTATTTATAGTAATAGAACAAAAGATTATAAATAAAAAAAACTAAATATTATATATATATATATTTATTTATTTATTTATTTATTGTAATATTTTATATCTTATCTGTGATAGATCACGATAAACTTAGATAATTATCTTTCTGTGTTTATATAGTAAAACAATGGATGTCTATCTAAGTGTTTCGCGACCTATCATATAGAAAATAAAATTTTATTATATTCGTAATATTTTGAACCATTTTTTTTACTTTTAAAAACATAAAAAAAAATAAATATATATATATTTTAAGTCAAAAAATAAAAATACAAAAATGGAGCGTGGGAGAAAATTTTGAAATTAGAAACTTGAATATGTCATTAGAGAGAGAAAAAGGAGACTGAGGGCACGCAATTTAAGGCACCTCGTTATCACCGGTGATGATAGCTATTTGCCTCTCTCTCTCTCCCAATATATTTAAAAAAAATCCAATGTGTGTGTTCTTTTTTATTTTTGAAAATAAAAATTAATTAAAAATAGTAATAAAAAGTTGAAATGCGTCTCTGAAATAGATACATTCCAATACTACTAACTTTGTTGTTACAGTATTACTCTAATTTACCCACGTAGATATATAATCGAATATTGAACGTGAAAGTTATGTCGAGAATAAGATTTTAAGTTTTATTTTATTTATTTTTTATTTTTTCTTTCTTTTTTGAGAAAATTAAATTTTCATTTGTTTAAATTCTGTTTTCCATATAGGAAAAAGATAACTTCCCTTGGTTTTATACTTGGCATTGCCACAAATGTTGGAAAAGAGAGACAATCAAAATCCAACATTTTCAAAGCTTTAAACTATTTCTTAACTAATTCTATTCCTACCACCCTACCTACCATCCAACCTTTAACTTCCATCACCTTTCTAACCTAAAAAATTAGAGAACCCCACAAAAACTAATTCCAAAAATACAATCAAAAGGAAGCCACAGTTACCCTTTTCTAATTTGCCCTAACCTCATTGGTTCCATAGCGCAAACATTGGAACATGATGATGAGCCAATGTTACACTCACCTGCCTACTATTTTGATCACCCTCCTCATTCCCATCTTCATATTTTTCTTCTTGCATTGAGAAATAGCCTTGTGAGTACTCCCCTCCACCCCCGACCCCAATCCCGAACTCTTCATTGTTTTGCACCGGAGAGCACTTTGACGATGGATCCATCGTTCTATTGCTCGAACCCATCAAACTCAAGTCGTTGTTCATCTTTGCTACATTCTCGTGGTGCTGATTATTATCGTCTGTAGCAGTATTGTCACACCAAACCACGTCAGCCAACTCGTGGTGGCTCTCAGCACCACCATCGCCAGTAATGGCCAAGAGAGGTTGCGAGGACGATGATGGAGAAGCACAGGCAGAATAGTCTTCATTAGTTGAGGGAGTACCGTCCTTTAATGGTGAACGTTTCGCAAGGTCACTAGCAATCAGAGTCGAGCTAGAGCAAATCCTCTTTACGTCATACCTACTAATGTCGAAATTTGTTACTGCACTTGTCCCCCTAAACTTGATTGCCGCTATGTCATACGCCTCTGCTGCCTCCTCTTGTGTGCCTTCAGGAACAATAATTCTCCATATATTATCATTAAAAACAAGACACATGATCTCTCCTTTTGATTGATATAAAGTTCATGCAATACAATATATAATACACAATGAATTAATTTAATAATTATTACTTACTAAATGTGCCAAGGTACAAATCTTTATTTCCTGCAACCCTTCCTATTCTAGCTTGCCACCTTCCATGTTGATGATGTCTGTCCAAGAAAACACACATTTAAAGAACAAACCAAACAATCTTTAATCAATAGACAAGGAGTGAAAAACAAAGGAATTTTGAAGCATTCATTAAACTAATAGTAACAGAGACAACCAGACAAAGTAAATTAATGTAAAAGAAAAAATGTTTAAATTTATGTATGTTTTTTTTTTTTTTGTTTGTTTGTTTATTTTATTATTATTATTATATTTAAATGTGTTGCCAATGATAATTGAAAAGGACTGCAGCTGGGGCACCATGCATTAAAAACAAGAGCAACTCCATTATTAAAGTTGCCTTTTTGGTTTGTGCCATACCTTGTAACTCCTCTGTACATTGAAGCTCCTCTTGAGAATCCACTGCTTTTCCTGTTTACCCCCAAAACGAATTTTTTTAAAAAAAATGTTTCTATCTCAAACAGCATCACGATCGAACACGACGATGTCGTTGACAACAATTGAACAAAACAAATTATCAAAGAGTTTCAATATTTTGCCTGTATAAGTAAGTACCTTCTCAAATTGGCTACAAACTCTTGTCTGGTCATGTTCTTCATCTCTTCCAGCTCGTTTTCATAAGTGCTCAGCTGAATTCGCGGATATTAGAACAAATATATATAAGAAACGAACTATCTAGACAATATCGATATCGTAAAATCTAAAACTTACCGGAAAATTTATATGCGTAGTTGGTCCCCAATATTTTAAAGCAGCTAAATCATACGCTCGTGCCGCTTTCTCTTCCTTATCATAACCACCTGATTAATAAACGGGATATATAATGAATCTACATTTCACTTTTGTGTGTGTTTAAAAAAATTGGAATAATTGAATATGTCATAATAATAAATAAATGGATAGAGATAATAATAATGATATGGGTGGATTAAATAACCAAATAATAATTAAAAAAGGAAAATGTAGGTACATAAATCTAAATAAATAATAGAGAGAAATGGTGGAAATTGGAAAAGGGAGCTAGCTCTTCACCTACCAAGATAAACTGCACAATCGGACATTTGAATGATGCGACGAAGAAACAAGATCGGGCCATCCCACCGAGAATTTTTGCACAAAAAACATCAAAATTGTTAGTTTATTTGTCCAAAATTATTTATTCCTCTATTTATTACAACAACAACAATAATAAATAACATATTTAAAAGATCAAAATTTCAATTTTAGTTTTTAAACATTGGAGTTTGTGGCTATTTAGTTCATACTGCCCTAAAATTTTAACTTTATGTCTATCTCTAAACTTTTAAGACACTTCTAATTGTGTGTCTCACGGACGAAATTAAAATTTAAAAGAAATTGTGTGTATATAGAAATATATATATCTTTTAAGGAAAGAATTAAAAAGAGAACCAAAAGGCCAACCCCTCCCTGACAGCCTAATTAATAACCAGGGAGAATCCTATTTTAAAAACATCCATGACCTAAAAAAAAATTATAAAATGTATTAAAATATTTTTAAATATAACAAAATGTAAACAGATCGATAGATGTGACAGACGAACAGACTACTATCATAACGGATAGATAATGACACTTTGGTATATTTATAAATATTGTAGTTGATTTTGTTATATTTGAAAACATTCAATTTTCTAACCATATATATTAAAAGATAAAAACTATAGTCAAGTAGCACTAGAAATTTGTTCATACAAGCAATGAACTTTTACTCCGACGTAATATGAACAATATTTCTATTTCCCTTAACCACCACTAAAAGTCTTATTAACTTTATTTTTATTTTTTCCTTTGTTTACTTGTAAAAAAAAACTAACGGTGGTCGATGAGGTGAGAATGATCCTATTTTTATTCCCTAAATAAAATTTAGTAAGAAAATACACAACATTGGAGAACAAGTAAAAGCTTCTACTGAGTTTTTATTTTTATTTTTATTTTTTTTTCCTTTTGTTTAGAAGTGGAAAAAGAAAAAACAGAAAAGCAGATGAAATTGTGAGTTGTTAATTTTTGTTACCTTGCCTTCCCTTCCTTGTTTGTCCCTCTTTTCTACAGCTGTTATCCCATAAATGTGCCTCATATCTTCCTGTCCATCTATGCCTACACCAAAATTCCCAAACAATTAAAACATAATCAAATAATTTTTTTTCCAGAAATGGGTTTTGATCTTTAAATTAAAAAAAAAAAAAAAAAAGAACAAAACAAGTACCTTGTGACACCGCGATACTGGGAGGTTCTTTGTCCAAAAGTATCGATGGATTTTCTAGGTACAGGTTCTTTAATCAGAGGCTTGGCTACCGGCATGGGGCGTTTCCGGGAATCACCAGCCATATGCGGCGGCGGCGAGGGCGGTGAAGGCAATGAAGCGACGTCGTTTTGGGAGTTGGGGCTCATACCGAGAGAAAGAGATTGAAACCGACACTCATTTTGCGGAGTGGGTCCCAACCAGGACTTATAAATTCCATTATTATTGTTGGGAATTAGAGATTGATGGGTTTGATGATCCGCTTGGTAATGGTATTTATCATCATTATTATTATTACTACTATTATTATTATTATTCGGCTGAATAAAGGCGGCGGCGTTGCTACTATGCGTCTGATCGTTTGGCGGTGAGTTTGAATAGCAATTCCCCAGAAAGTCCTCAAGCTTTGGACTTTCCTCTTCATTCGTTGCACCCATTTCATTCTCATACGATCTCCAATCTAGAAACCCCCAAAACAAAACAGAGTTTTATTTATTTATAGTACCAAGTATGTGCTCTGTTTTTTGGTGGGAAAAAATGGAATTAATAAGAAAGAAAAATACCGTGGGCGGCGGCGATACAAAGAGATCCATCGGAGCGGAGCGGCATGAGATGCGGGAAAGCGGCGTGGTCGGGTTGTTCATCGGCGGCGGCAGCAGCATCATGGATTCTGAGATGGGGAGTAAGAGAAAAACCCAACCAATTACTCATAATTAATGTTATGGAAGGGGAGATGATGGGGTTTTAAATTGAGTTTAGAGAGGGTGTGAAATGGAGTTGGAAGGAGGTAGACATGGAAAGTCCTGATAATGGGAAGGGGACATTGGTATCTATCTATTTATATATGGGGATCTGGATTTTGGGGCTTTGGGGGGCTGTATTTCTTTTAACAAACTAGGATGACCAAAATTCATTTTCCTTTTCAATAAAATAAATAAATAAATAATACATTAAAAAAAAAAAAAAAAAGAAATCGTATGGACTGTGCTTTGAGAGAGTGTGAGAGAGAGGATATCTAAAATTAAAAATAAACAAATGAAAAATCAAAGGTTGTTGTGTTCCTCTTCCTCGTCTTTATATTCTCAGCTCTGTTCTGTGTTCGGTAATGAAAGGCAAAACCCATTGGAATTTGTACCTTTTTATTTCATTTATTTCCTTTCCTTATACTACTAAAACCCAAGCTTTAAAATATCCACGTCAACGAAAATTTCGATAAAATATCTATTCCGAGAGATATATCTAGATAATTATAAAAACAAAAAAAATTTAAAAAATAAATTTAAATTCGTAAATAAATATTTCATGATT
The DNA here is from genome assembly GCA_030954485.1 of Citrullus mucosospermus. Classification (NCBI taxonomy): domain Eukaryota; kingdom Viridiplantae; phylum Streptophyta; class Magnoliopsida; order Cucurbitales; family Cucurbitaceae; genus Citrullus; species Citrullus mucosospermus. Next base: position 28,598,616 of record CM062061.1, on the reverse strand, counting down.
TTAATTGAGTGAAAATGTATATTATGCTTACATTAGTAACATTTTGTCTCTATTTTTTTATGTTGATGAATTTTTCTACGATATAACGGAAATATCGATTCATCCCTCATGTTGATGTCAATCCCAAAAAACGTGAAGGTATCTCTAGAAACATCTGCTTCTCAACAAAAATTTAATACTATGCTAAAACTCCACCCTCCATCATCATTTTTTCCTATTTTAAATTTATACAAAAGAATGTTTTCAAATATAGTAAATTTCAAAATTTTATTATCTATCTGTGATAGATTTGACATAGAATACTAACAGATGATAGTCTATTGGGATCTATTGACTTTGATATTTTATTATTATTTATAAAAATTTTCAAGTTTTGTAATTTAAAATAATTTTTCCTATATAAATTTAGCCTGTACTATAGTAATTACTTTTCAATTTTACTATTCCTTTTCTTTTAAAAATACTTTGGGCTAAAATGTGTCATATTGCTCTTTTTATTATTACTTTTTTGATATAAATATAAAATTAATGCAATAGCAACTTGAGAAGGTGTGACGATAATTAAAATATTTGAGTTTAGGAATATTTTTTTAAAATACAGTTTAGCCATAAATGTATATTAATTTAAAGTCAATGACTAAATACAGCCTAAAATGGTAGTTTTTCTTTACCACAAAAAAAAAGTCATCTAATAATTTTTATTGAATGCAACTTGAAATGCACCAAAGTATTTTTCTTAATTTAAATCCTAATTTAGTCTCTAAAATTTCATCTTAGTTAATAAATTTTCAAATTGGTATTTTATTTTATGAAAAAGTTTGTTTGACTTTGAATTCTTGAAAAATAACTGTTTTTATTCTTATTTTCATTTTATTTTTATTTTTTAAAAATGAATTGTGTAGTTTCAAGTATTTGTTATATTATACAGATACATGCGTGATTTCAAGCCAAAATAAATTGAGACAAACATTAAGTAAATCAAATTTAAAGCAGAAAAACAAAGAACCAAAATAAAACAGACTTGAAAATATAAAAACTAAAACAAAGATTTCAAAATTTGAAAAACTAAAAATAAGAATTTATGGAATTCAAGGATTGAGATTTAAACCATATTCATTTGTTTTTAACTTTTTTTTTTTCCCTCTTTTCCTGCTATGGTGAAGGATAGGATTTGAAACTTACACGTTAAGAAAGTAAGTAATTGTTTGGTAGGATTTGAAAATCTAATAAAATAAGGGATTGTTTTTAAATATAGAAAAATGAATCAAAATATTTACAAATATAACAAAATTTTACTACTTATAATCGTGGTTGGAGGATAAATTTTGCAAATTGTCATGTCATTTCTAGAATCAATGACAAAATTACAAATTATCACACAAATTGGAAGTCTGACATGTATCCTAAGTTGAAATTGAAGATATAAGTCAGCAAATACCGTTAACGCCACCAATTTTCGTCTTGACCTTTGGATTAAAAAAAAATAATTTGGTCTAATTTGATATTATTATTTGGGCTAAAATCCAATTGAGTCCTAAAATAGGATTAATTTGGCCCAAAGGCCAATTAAGGCCCAAATCCTATTTGTTAAGCCTAAGGGCTAAGTCTATGGACCAATCAAGCTCAAGCCCATACGACCTACTTGATAACTCTATAAATAGAAGATTTCTATTCATTTGTGGGATTCATAAAAGTCTACACTTAAAAGAAGGATTCCTTACCATCAAATACTCTTTTAACTCCTGAACCTGAACTACACTTAAAAGACTGGAGCTCTTTGGAACACATACATTCTTCCAATACTCCAAACATCCATCCACGCGTTCCACTTTTATACATTAAGCGTACGCATTTGAGAGAGAATTAGATGATCAAGTACTAGAAATTGAACTACATCTGCATCAAATCTATATCAACTTAAGTTCAAATCCACAAAATAAGTTTTTCAGGAAACCTCGTGTGAACAACCGCGATAGACTACTATCTGCATGACGCAGATAGTAGTCTGTCACGATCTATCACAGATAGACTGTGATATTTTGCTATTATTTGTAAATATTTTCTATAGTTTTGCCATTTAAAATAATTTTCCTAAAATAAACAATTCAATGGAAATAAAGTTGTGTATTTCATATTTACAAATATGTATTTAACAGTAGATTAAAAAATTAGATTATAATGTACACGGTTGTTCAAAATATATTTAATATAATGTATTTATAAACGGGCATAAAACTAGTTGCAGAAAACTTATAAACATTATTCATTTTCACCTCTAAATTGTTTTGTTTTATTATTTTCTACCAATGTTATCGAAAACCAAACCTAAGATTTGAAAAATTATAAAAGATATGGTTTTTAAAAACTTGTTTTTGTTTTTAAAATTTAACTCAGAATTCAAAAGACTCTTAAAAAAAAAATTAACAAAATTGAAAGATAACAAATATAAATTTTAAAAACAAACAAATATATATTTTGAAGTAGGTCTAAATTACAAGTATTGAACTCTCAAAACTGCATTTCTAAAAGAAAGAAAGAAAAACACAAAACTAGAAATTTAATCAAGATGAATGTTGAATATTATTTTTTTAAAAAAAATTATTATTTATTAGACACAACATTAAATTAAGTTTATATCTAATAAATTAATTTATTTTAAAAATTTTGAATTTGTCATTAAAAGTTGAAGGATCAAATAGATACAATAAACTCTATAGTTCAGAAACTCAATTTGTAACTTAATTAACTTGAATTAAGTATTGTTTGTCATCTATATATATTATTTTGCCACATAACCCATTTTGAATTTTTGAATTCATTGTCTTTTTCCGAACTCTTTTTTCCTCTCTTTTGACAATAAGTGGAGTGGAGATCGAACCTCGAATTTCAAAATTGTTCATTAAAACTATTTTGGTCGAAGGAGTATATCTTTTCATTTATGGGTGTGATCTAGGTCATATATATACAACATCACGATCTAACAATGTTATAAAGAGATATATGTTTGAATAGAAAAGTCATGTCATTTGCCCCATTAGAACTATTTGGTTTGTAGTTGTTGCACAATGAAGTGATATATTCTTTCTTGTATGGGTTGATTATAATCGATCATAAACACGAAACATCACAATCGAATAGCGGTGATGTGTTTGAACGACAAATCACATCATTTGCCTTTTAAATTACTTAAATTTCTATTTTGTCTTTCTTTTCAAATAGTTATAAACACGTTCAGGTCAATCAATATAAAAGACTACTACTACATTCATTAGAATTTTTTAAATTTCTTTTCGGTATTAAAATAGAACTATAAATTCGCATGTGTTACAAGCTAGCTAGTCTATTAAAAAAAACTTTGCAGTAAAATCAACTAAGAATCAGTCATCATATAAATGGACTTGTATCGATGAGATTGGGGAGAGATATAGAGGATTTCAAATAGACAGCACATTAAGAATGCTTAAAATGTGGTTGATGTAACAAAAACAGCAAAAGCAACTCATGCTAGAAACATACACCACCATCTTCACCTTCACCTTTGCTATTGCAGCTCATTCTCGTGTATAGGTAACTCATTGCACGGAAAAATTGTGTATGGTCTAGACTATAGATATGAAGCATCACGTTAACGGTGTAAATATGTTTGCATATGTATAGACGATTTGATTCTTTGTCTTATTACAACTATTCTGGTCAAATTAATGCATTCTTTCATGTATGAGTGTGATATAGAACATAGATATATGAAACATCACAATCTAATAGTTGCGGGAGATATATTTGAACAAATATTCGCACTTTTTGTCTGAGTCATGTGTATCTTTTTGTGTCCATGTAAGATCTAGACCATAGATATGAAATATCATGATCTAACAATAAAGTTGTGTTTATACAAACAATCATACCATTTTGCTTCAAATTACAATCATTTAAGTCAATGTGATGAACCATTTAAGTCAACAATTTTATTCTTTGTCTTTTTAAATTTCATAAATTCATATTTTATCTTTATTTTCAAATAACCAACTGCTAAAATCAAACAACGTAAGATGTGTTTGAGGCTCGAAGTTGAAATGATTAGAGTGGACAATAACAAACCATTGAATGTTTGGGGCTTGTGTTAAAAGACGATGGGTAAGGGTTCCTTTAACCCCCTATTTTGCTATAGTAGTAGAACTACTTACAACTTAATGGTTAAAATAATCAACTCCCCTCCCACTAATGTTTCCAATGGCTCCGCCTACTCGCAGCCAACTCCAACAATGACCACCTTTGACCCCCAATTTTGATGACGACCACCTAATGCGATCAACTCTAGTAGTAGTTCATAGTGTTTAATAGTTTTATGTTATAGTATTTTGACATTAATAAAAACACTTTGAGTATAGCAACACAAGCAAATTTGTGCATAAAATACTTTTGAACCAACCACATGAGTGCTTTTTGTATGTCATCGTGTTAATGGCCTATACTTCACAACTATCATTCCTATATATACCTTTTCATGCAATATTATGAAGTTCGAGAGTTAGTTGCTTTTGTATACCTCCAAATATGAAGTTTTCTTATTTAATCAATGACATGATTTTTTAGTCCAATCTCACATATTTAGTACATGTTGAATAGGATTGGTACATCCCAAAATGACCAAATGGAACGAGAATAACATATTAAAATTTGACACGTTTTTTAAAATTGGTGAAGTAAATCTTTTAATTTTTGTTTACAAAATATGATATTTAAGGTTAGTACTTGTATAAGACAAAGAAAAAGAAAAGTTGAAAACAACCTTAAACTTGTAAAGAACTTCATATCAAATAAGTTAGCAACCCAAATACATAAATTCTAGACTCAAACTAAAATAGTATACACTAAAAATACAAACTCTCTGTTTTCATACTTAAAATAATCTGCATCCAAAAACATATGTTCCGAACCGATATTAAAATAATATGTACTTCATACACATACTAAAATAATCTACATCTAATCACTACAAATATTTGCAACTCTATGCCCAAACTGTTAGCTAGAGACTATTTCATTAATTAAAAGTTTTTTAAGTTTCTGTTTAATGTACTAAAATAAAACTATAAAGTTGGTGATTAAAAATTAAAGGAAAAAAAAAACATAAATCAAGTTCACATTTGATGCATAGATTTGGAGCGTACGATTTAATTTTTAGGTACAATCAACAGCTGACCACTCTCATTAGTGATGAGATCAATATAATTTTTAAACTCTAATGTTCTACCCTAAATATTATCAAAGAAAAAATAATAATCCTTTAAGATGTTAATTTTACATTTAAATAGTTCTTATATTGCATTTAAAATTAATAATATAAGAACTAAAATTAACAGTATAGAAACAAAAATGATATTTTAAACCATTTTAACAAGTCTTTAAATTTTCGTTTCATGTCTAATTAATATTTAGACTAAAAAAAAAAAAAGTTAAATAAGTCTCTACACTCATAATTTTATGCTAATAAGTGCGTATTCATAATTTTAAAATTCACAAATCATTTTTTTTAAAAACAAAATGTTAATAAATTAGAGGTGTGGGTCTAATAAGACAAAGTTTTCAATTACAATTATGAAATAGGTCCAAGTCGTGGGATATATTTGACACAAATTCAAAAATCTTGAACATTTATTAGATATGAAGTAAAAAAAAAAAAAAAAAAAAAATTGAAAAGGCTCAGTACACATATTCTAAAATTCAGAGATTCGTTAGGAAGTTAAAAGCAAAATTAAATGTTCTAAGAATCAGATTCATTAGGAAGAATTTCATTGCCAGAAATTTCATGTTGATCACCATTGAAGTCTTGACAAATAGAGATAACAAAAAAATGCAGAAATGAAGAGGGGAAAATATATATATATTTTGTAATTTTTTAGTAAATAGCTGTTATTATTATTATTATTATTATTATTATTATTATTTACAAAAAATAGAAGTTAATTTTATTAAATTACGGGTTAATCAAGAATTAATGTGTGCCTTAAATTAAAATTTGGAGAGAAATAAAAATAACTTTTTTACCTATTTCTTTTAGAAGTTTAGGAATCACCTCATTATTTTTATTACCATCGCGATCCAGGCAAGAGGGCCCATGTTGGAGTAAAGAAAGCCCACTGGGCTTTAGAACAGATAGGTTTCTGTGTTTCAATAAGTCAGGCCCACATATAGAGATCAAAGGAACCTAATTTAGGTGCTTTTTGTTCCCCCTTTTTTTTGTTTCCATTTCCACTCTAATATCCAGTTTTTGGAAACGATTGGGCCTCCAATTTGTAGGTTATTACAACTCGTTCAATGTCTTCCTTCTTTACCGTATTTACTATTTTGTAACCATCCACTCTTATCATTTGTTACTCAAACTGAAAAATTCTACCCTCTAAATACAAACTATTATAACCCACGTACGATAATAATCACCAACTATAATAACCAAATCAACACCCCCAAACAACTAATTTGTGTTTAGAGTTTCCACTGTCCCAATTAACACTAGATTATAGATAAGTCTAAATGCATATTTTGAATAATTTATTAAAAGGGAAGAAAATCTAATAAAATCAAACCAGACCTACCAATTCAATCATACCAAATATGCTTAGTCATTTTCCAAACTACCATAACTAAAAAAGGTGGGTTTTTTTTTTTTTTTTTCTTTCTTAAATTATCAATGTCAGTGTTTTCCAATCAAATCAAGTAAAAGAAATCCCTTTCCTTAATTGTATGTTTGAGATTGTGTTGGAATTGGGCAAAATGTAGTGAAATGAACAATAATTGAGACTTGCCTTGCCCCATCACCCTCACTGCCCTCCATTAAATTGGCTGTCAGCTCAAATTTATAATGGAAAGGAAAGACATTCATCTTCTTTTTGCCTTTCTCAGTCATCTACATTTTTCTTTCTTTCTTTCTCACCAAAACCATTCATGTAATTAAGTATATATTGTGATTTATGTCACTAATAACATCTAGAATGTGCAATCAATTGCATAACTCAATGGTTTGAATCTTTCATTTAAGAACGTTTAGACATTTTAAAACCAAAATGAAATAGAGAGAAGAAGAGCTAAAATTGGTAAATTAGAGTGGTGAATTCAGTTGAAATCTTATAATATTATAATGAATATAAAAAGGGGTCTGAAATTGAAGAGAGAAAGTATATGATATGAATTAAAAATAAAGAAAGAAATAAAAAGAAAAAAAAAGGTGGATGTAAGAAGGTGTGCATTAATGTAAAAAGACAAACAGATAAAATGTAAGGTTTGAGATCCGAATTTATGTTTCAGCTTTAAAGGAATATCACATTAACCAAAAGTTGGAAGGGATTCTTCAACACACACTCAAGCACCTCGCTTTGGACTTTGGTTCTTTTCTTTTTTAATTCTTAAACAAAACAATTTGGATTTTAATATATAATAACTTCACAATGTTTTTTTTTTTTTTTTTTAATTTTATTTCCTCACATTATTTACAAATATAGATCTCACGTCCACATGTTATTTCTTTATATATATTTCAAAAATAAAATTAAAAAAATATCGATAGAACCATTCTGTTTGTTGCTAACTTGAACATAGCTTAAAATGGTCAAATTGTGACTGTTTTTACATTGTGTCAAAAGTTAGAATTTTTCATTTTAGTTCATGATTTTTTTAAAAAAAAACTTGATCAATTAGCTCACTTCTATTGATATGGACTAAAAGCATCGACAAATGGTTTATTTGTTGACACTATCATGTTGACCAATACTATACCGAAATTAAATTCAGAATTCTTTTTTTTTAATTATTGTACTAAAGTATTGGAAAAGGTTATCCCAACAAAAAAGAATTGTCGGGGTAGTTTGTCGGTAAAACTTTGTTAGGAGACCCCTTGTTAATGCTAGAATACAAAATGTCGAGAAAAGTTATCTTTACCAACGTTGTCCACAAGATAAAAAAAATGTCATTTTGCCCATTTTTTTCCCATAAGTGTATACAAATTATACCATGTTTTTTTCTACAATTTTTTGTAACCGTTGTCAAATCACTATTTTGGTCGATGTTGAAGTCTTTATTGTTAGCAAAAGTAGTATTTTTGTCAAAAATTACATTACCTATGTTAATGGTAAGCTTTCAACGTCGACAAAAATAGAAAATGTCGACATTTGTGTTAAATACATTCAACATCATTACTTTTCTCCGACGCGTATAAAAGAAACTATAGAAAAAGGTCAAAATTCTTATAATGAAAATACTTCACGATTTTTGTTAAGAGAATCTTATACACCAAAGCTATGTAGCCTTTTTGGATGAACATTTACCTTAAAAAAATGCTAAAATTGATATAGCTGACATGGCAAAGTTATAATTTTTGAAGGTGGATGCTACATTATGATATTAAACAAATGTAGAGTTCATAAATTAAAAGTACGTAAAAGGTTATATATATATATATATATGCATGGGAGATGGATGTGGTCTAATTTTTGACCCACCTAACCCAAACTTAAAGTAAACTTACTTTAAACCTAATTTTGCTTTTTAGTTTTAACACTTTCCTTTTGTATTGATGTTATGATAGAAAGTACAGGTGGGTTTCTTATGATAAAATATGTAATTAAATTTTTTTAAAAAAAAAAAGCACAGTGGTTGTTAAGTCAGGTTTTGACAGAGAAAATAGGAATATGAATTTTTTTTTTTTTTTGAGAGAGAGAGGAATATGAAAGTTTGAAACCAATGAAAATGGATACTGATCATAAAAATAAAAAAAATAAAAAATAAAAAAAGAGTTTTTTGATTTTCTCTGCTTTCTATGGCTCTGAAAAAGTTGTATTATTTCAAGACAAATACTTTTCTGTTCTCTGCTTATTTTTCACTTTGTCCTTCTTGTAGCCATTACCCATTTTTCTCTCTATCTCTCTCTTAAATCATCTCTTTCTTCCCTTTCTCTTCTACTTTCCATTATTGTAGATTCTTCACTAAATTCGAGGTCTTTCTCTCTCTTGAAATTACTTTTTATTTTTATTTATAATTTTTGTGATATTCATGAGAGTTATTGACTTTCATTTATTCAAAATATAACAGCAAGATCCATGGAGTAAAACACTATTTTGGAAATGAAAAATAAAAAAACCCATTCATTATTTATCATACAATACAAGAAAATTTTAACAATAATGTAGGCTCATATTCTCATACAATAAAAATGGGTTAAAATTTTGGATTTCGATTTTAGTTCATATATTTTAGAAATTTTAAAAATAGTATTTGTAGTGTGTTTATTGTTGATTTTTTTTATTAAAAAAAAAATAGTCTATATTAATATTTCCTTTATAATTTTGAAAATATATTCATGTCTTTTCTTGCATTCAAACAACAATAATAATTATTTAAGCAAAGTGAATACAAATTTGAATGACTAAGTTTAATTGCAAGTATGACTAAAATTGAACAATTGAAAGTACAAAGGTGAAAATGGAATGAAACCCGAAGTAAATGAACCAAAACGACGTTTTAACTAATAAAATAATAATATCATCTAATTATGTGTCCAATATTGAATGAGAGTGATATGCAAATGTTTTAGAAATTTTTCTCCACTATTTTCTTACTAGCTATGTTAGTGATACTAAATCAGGAGAAACTCTTAACTAATTAGACAATAGAATATCAACTTCATTGTCTAGAGGAAAACAACTCAAATCACTAGGACAGAGGGAGGGAGAGTATAATTCTAAAATTTCATTTTGGGTTTTGATAACATCATGATGTAAATAATGTAATAGAATATGATTCCAACTTAATTTGAAAATTTCGAAGAAAAAAAATCAACATGAGAAGTGTGTGTGTGTATATATATATATGTATGTATGTATTCTCATTACATCTCAAGAAATTTTGATTCGTAGCTATGTTTTTAGTATTCATCTTCTCCTGAGATTATATTTCATTAGTATAACATGAATACAATAAAGAAAATTAATCAATAATATACACATAGTTACATACATAGAGTCTTGGAATTTTTTATGCATAGAAAACAAACAATCTGGAGGAAATAATAATAATAACCCCTTTTTCTTAAACAGGATATTTTGCTAGCTGTTGTTTGTTGAGTTGTAAAACAGTGAGCAACTATTTAGAAGCAGACTTTATATCTCACTCAATCATCGACCTCATGATCAGAGTGTCCTTTTCCTGAAAGACTGCCAACCCAAAAATTATTCCAATTTCTTCATATATATCTCTAATTGCTTGTTGAGATCTCTGTTATATTTTCACCTCTAAGAGGAGAAATAAAGCACTCTTCTAAACCATAATCTCTCTCTTTCTCTCTCTCACTCTCTCTCTCCTTCTTTCTATCTCTATCTCTTAAAGTTCCAATGACTGAAGAAGAGTCTATGAAAAGAAAAGTGAAACAAGTTGAAGGAGACATAAATGAGGCTGAAAACATGAGAAATGGAGGAGTCAATAAAGGCGCTTGGACAGCAGAAGAAGATCAAAAATTGGCTGAGGTTATTGCCATTCATGGAGCAAAAAGGTGGAAATCCATTGCAGCCAAAGCAGGTGTGCCTTTCAAGTTTCACTCCTTTTTCTTTCCACTTTTCCTATAATTCCAACTTCAGAGATATGCAAAGCAAATTTAAGCTTAATGGGTTTCTGAATTTTGCAGGTCTCAATCGGTGTGGGAAGAGTTGCAGACTAAGATGGCTGAATTATCTCAGACCTAACATCAAGAGAGGCAATATATCAGATCAAGAAGAAGATTTGATTCTCAGGCTCCATAAACTTCTCGGCAACAGGTCACATTTTCTTTCCCCTTTCACTTTGTAGTTTTCTTGCTTTGATCAACTTCTGTTTCATAATCTGAGGAGGAGTTTTGGTTTTCTGGGTTGGGGCGGGTGGTGCCTGATTGATCGATCTTCTCAGGTGGTCTTTGATTGCTGGGAGACTGCCGGGGCGAACAGATAACGAGATAAAGAATTACTGGAATTCTCATTTGAGCAAGAAAATGAATCAACAGAGTGAAAAAGAAAGTGACATTCTCAGAAGGAAAGGGTGTAAAAGAAAAGTAGACACAGAGTTGAGAGAAGAGGAAACGTCTCAAGAATGTGAAAACAGCTCAAACTTAGAGTATGATGTCGATAACTTGTTTGATTTTTCCAATGAGGGACCTGATTTGGAGTGGATGAGTAAATTCCTGTAATTGGGTATCATAAGCAGCAACTATAAGCTTAGGTTGTTGGTGCACTCTCATGCAAATCGTAACTGATTTATCTAAAATTTAATCGTTACACTCATAGCCTTAGCCAAATATTTGCTTGCTGATGAACAGACTCCTAATAACTTCATCTTGTGCTATCATCAACTATCGAAATCATATTCCAAAGATTGTAATTCTTTACACTCCTCTACGGAATCAGCAATCTAGTGCGAATATGGTAATCTCCTAAATTTAGAGAGAGAGAGAGAGATAGACAGAGAAAGATCTTGTGCTACATATAGTAGTCCTCCAAGTTTAGAGAGAGAGAGGGAGTGCACTCATTAAGAGGGGATGGTTTAAGTTTCTAGATTTTGCCTCATAATCCGATGCCATGGTGGGGATATGAAAAGAATCATTCTGATAGACAAGAAAAACAAAATGTTCACTTTCTGTCACGAGTTTAGTCCAAATTTTCAGATGGTCAGAATCAGACAAATAGTGCAGAACAGCATTCCTCCACCACATAACACTCAGCCTGATATGGTCTTGGTCAGCGTGTAGATCTTGTCAATCTAGGATTTTACCCAAACAAAACAGATGTGTACAAATTTACAGCAAAGTTTAAGTACTAATGTACTTAATATACATAACACCCAGACCGTCGCTCAACTCATTATATGTTTGTGTTTCGTCCTACCTAAACCATCAATTTGGCCCTTTGAAGTTTACTATTAGGATTATATGTTCCCAGCTAGTTCTTATCATGGAGAAAAAAGAAACAAAAAGACAATTTGTATGTCGCAAGCATGATAAACTCGAACTACCAGAGTAGTTATGAAGGTTAAACACGAAGTAATGTCATCTTAAACTGACGCACAAGAACTGATCTAGCATCAGACAAAATATGGTACTTGTGTTGTGAGAACGTGTATCGGTCTCAATAACTGTTATGTTGTAAAAAGAAAAATATGGAACTGAGTAGCTTCCATATCACTATTCGGAACAATATATCCTTTGGCTTTCATATTCAACGTCAAAACGATTAATTAAACAGGTCTATCAAATAATTAATTAATTAATTAATTAATTACAGAACTCTAGACCTTGACAAGTATGACTCTAGAACTTGGCTGATTTGTTTTTCATCGGGGAAAGCAGCCTATAATATGGAGGAAAATCTAACACTATAGTTCGTAATGGATGAGTTTAAAATCACAGTACTTAGAATGAATTGTACAATATACTATTTACAGCCTTAGCACTAAGCATTTACCATGCTGCCAATTAGCCCCAAGCCATGGAGCAGGCATAATTTACCACCAACTTCCCGTCAATTCCAAAGTTCTGCAAATTGGCACACAAAAAAGAATAATCAACAACATACCAAGCCATCAGGACTTGAGAAAACTTTAAAAGCGTGTGGATACGCAAAACCATATTTTTTTACTCAGGTAAAGAAACAGGTGGAGATATTGCTATGAAGTCGGGAATAATTCTGTCCATACCCAACCCTCAGAGAAGGGTGATGCTATATTTAATTTTCAGATAATCTAAAAGATCTTATGTATATCATGCTTAGAAAGTTTTCAAATTTGGATATCATGCTTCAGAAAGTTTTCAAATTTTGATTGCTTAAGCCTTTTTCCTTCACCTTCTAAGAATATACAATGATGGGTATTTTCAAAAATGATTCATGACCAACATCAACATCAAAAGTCTACACTACACCTTCAATGAACATACCCCTAAGTTAAGATGACAGTTTTTGACCGGCCAATAAATAGATTCTTTTTAAGATAGATTCCAACACACGCACACATCCCTCCCCTCCTTTTCTTCTTCTAAAAGTTAATGAAAACAGTGTACAAACGCAACTTGAACATAAAGAGAAGAAATGAGTCAATATCAACTCACATTATATAGATCAATAACTGTCTCATCTGGACCTGGTGAGAATGCACTGTTGACAAACACAAACTTCAAAGAATATAAACAATTAGCATAGAGAAGTGTCATTAATTTCAAATGAATTTTCAGATGGAAGAGAGACTATTCCAGAAATCAGATGAATACCAAGGTGTCCCGTTGAATTGACCGGCGTATATAATCAATAACTTTAATAAATTTGTCTGTTCCGGGCATCTGTCAAATGTGTATAATATGTGAATGAACATTTTCTGTAAACTTACAAATATAAAAAACCAAATTCCAAAAGGATAAACTTTAATGGCTGAGCTGCTGTAGAAAATTTTGCAAAACCACACATTCTAAGCCGGTGATTTCATAAGTTTCTTCCAGATATTATAAATAGCACAAGTGTTAACCATCATGGGTTGGCCTAGTGGTAAAAAGGAGACATAGTCTCAATAAATGACTAAGAGGTCAAGGGTTCAATCCATGATGGCCACCTACCTAGGAATTAATTTCCTATGAGTTTACACCCAAATTTCTTCAAGTTGTCATAATCAATAATTTTTATAAATCTTTTTCTGGATGAAAAACCGAACTTTAACTGAAAAAAAAAAACATGGGCAAACAAGAAGCTCATAAAGGAGAGCCAGCTATAAGAAGGGGGGCTCCAGTCAAGTAAAATCTGACTCAACGGGTAATGAGAAAAAAGATTTTGAGACCCATGTCCAAAGAGTAACAGAGAATCTAACGAGGTTTTCACTCAAAATCTGACTCCCAAAGCTTTGTTTTTATTTCACTCAAAATGCTTTATACTATTAGAGATAATTGATCTCTCCCTTATCTAAACAATGTGGGACTTTGGTCGCATTCCCAACAAAAACCACATGTTGATGGCAATGTGAATTTTGTATGGAATAAGGATGTGGCATTGCATCCATGGGATCTAATACTTTTGTAAAAGCAAAGTTTAAGCTTCATTCCCTTGGCTCTTAGATTGATCGTCTTCTTCACCTATTAGCCTAGACCATCTATCCTCACTCAGATAATCACAAGCGCACACACAATCTTACCTACATGGGCATACACGATTAGTAGAATCAGTCGGTTATAGTTCAGTTTTATGATCTAATCAAATGGTCAAAAGTTTTCACAATCATCAAGATTGATTTCCATTTTACATTTTAAACAGTATAATACAAATTTCAACCTTTAAATCCACAAACTGACGAAAATTGACGTAATACAAACCTTAAACTTGGTTTGTTTGAGAATGGGAGCATCCCCAGTAGCTCTCAGCAGGACAACCACTGCGAGAAAAGAAACCAAAATAAATCAGGATGAATCTTGATTGAAAACATCATTTGGAAAGTATCATAATAAAACAACAATTGTAAAAAAATTCTTCTTCTGTATCAGATCAACAAGTCTGAAAATTGTATAAAGTTTGAATGTTCGATTCATCAAAAATAGCAAATTAAACACTGATTCAAGATGGATTTGTTCATATGTCCTCTAAAGCTCACCTTTTCGAGCAGAACTAGACGACTCTGTAGAAGCCATCGTTTTCCTCCGCCGTGGACTGCAGAATCGCCACCCCTCCGTGTGGGGTACTGTCTCCGACTTGGATCCAAAGATCTTTGTTTGGGCAATTTTGTACGTTCATGGCCTAAGTTTGGGCTTTGTAAGGCAATTAAAAGCCCGTTAGGCTTCAATTTTTGGTTCATTGCCAACTCTCTAAATTCCTTAAGAAGACCCAGGATGGAAAGTTTTGACGACTAGCCAAAAACAACAATGTACGTAATTCTTTTAAATTACAAAATTGCTGTAAATATTTTTAAATATAGCAAAATATTATAATATAGTAATATTTTACTATATTTTTAAATATTTTAGCTCATTATATTTCAAAACATTCCAAAATAAAAAATAACTAAAAACTTTGGATGTTTTTGAAATATTCAATTTATATCCGGGTATATCTTCATATTCACAATCACACCTCTTAACGAAAGTAGCATCTCCTACCAGATTTAATTCACCTCCTTAAAGTGAAGGAAACTAAAATCTTTGAATGATTAGATGAAAGAAAAAAATATATATACAATAAGTAGGATTTAATATCCTACGGGTTTCCTTGACAACCAAATGTTGTAGGGTCAGGCAGGTTGTCCCGTGAGATTAGTCGAGGTGCACGTAAACTGACCCGAACACTCACGGATAAAAGAAAAATAAAAGGCGGGGAAGAAAAGAATTCAATACATTTGATTTTTGAAGTAGGAACGACATTAGGTGTATGTTTATACCCTGTGAATATGGTAGGAATGATGAAAAAGAAGTGGCCATCAACCTAATTTCGAGTATTCAATAGCGTAAGAGGTTGAAGAAGACAAAGATGGAGTTGGAAAATTGAAGAGAACCAAATGTGTATGAGTGTTTCAAACCAAATAGGTTTTGTTTGAAAAAAATGAAAAGTCATGATTCAAAGTTTCAATAAATGCAATAGACAACTTAGTGTTTTCTTTAAGGGGTCGTTTGGAGAGCTGAAATGTAATAAAATTACTGGAAATCAAAGGAGTATTGGAATGTGTGAGCACTTATGGAATAAACGAAAATGAGATCGTGAACCATGGAAACGGTAGAAAATAGGATTGGGTTGAAAATTGTCGAAACGGTTTTCATGGTTTGGGTTACTAATTTGATTTCATGTTAAATAATATAAATATAATTGCCTATATATATTCATATTTATACTTAGCTCCATGTAGTTTTAAATATAATTATATGCACATCAAAAAGTTATAATGGTAATTATTCATATTTTAATCAATGCATGGGTTAGGGACCTAATGTTGTAAATTTCATGTTAAATGAGGTTTATGCAATAATTAAATTTTCTTCCATGGTTTTTAGTTTTGTTGTATACAACTTGAATCTCTCTCATCAATTATAAAGTTACAATATTTTAGGTCGTCTTTTAATTGCTTAGAAAATGGAAAATATAAATTAGGACTAATAAGAGAAATAGTAGATTTTAACAAACAACTTTCGTTTTGTAGGAATGGCAGAGTGAATTAAAAAATACATAATTACTAATTTGTAAAAGTCCAAAATACCTACAACTATGCAAATGAGATATTACTACCTTATTAAGAAAGATTTTTTAAATACTATATAACTAAAACCACCCAAAATTATCCGCATACCTTTAATTTTTAAATTTAGAACCCTGGCAGCTAGTACATATTCCCCAAAAGTAAAAACTCTTTAGGCACCAACCACTCCAAACCTTGGAAGAATAACTAAATGCTCTCCACTACCTCCACGTTAATCCCAAAATATAACCAAATTACTCTCCCCATGACCCCCACAATAATCATAAAACATATTCAAAAGCTCTACGTCTTTTGATTATCAAGCCATTCCATTCATATTTAGAAACTTCAGAAGAAAAATCTACAATTCGAGAGTAAGAACGTCGATTAATGCTTCTCTGATTGTTCTTTTGAAGAAAATCTTTAGTGTATAACCTTCCAAACATTAAAACACATACATTAGGGATTTGAAGACAAATTAAAGTTCCTAAAATCTACAAAGTGATACTTCGATCATTCTTTTCAAGTTGATCTTGTTGATGAACACAAGAATTAGGAACTAAACCCTGTAGTTCAAGGTTAAAACGAAATTAAAATAAACACAATGATGATTCCAAAAAAATTAGAAGAATTGGTGGGGAAAAAAAAAAAAAAGAGATGTGTCCTTATATTTTAGGGGTGTAAGGAAAAACCGAGAAATTCGAAAAATTGTTTAAACCAATCGAAACCGCTCATCGACTAGAGTTGAAATCGATCGGTTTGGCGATTTCAAGTTCAAAATATTTAAATCGAAAATTATCAAGTTGGTTTCGGGTTGGGCAAGAAAAATGAATTGAAAAGCCGAATTGCTCAATATAATAGATACATCGAGCGTCAGTCATAATACCAAACAATCGATTGGATTGTACTCTTTATTTGGAATAATTAGAGTAATTTAGGAGATGAACGCATGAATTTGACTTCTCCATCCCAACACATATTGTTTTGATTGTATCTGTACACTTTCAACCATTTCCTTGACACATTATTATCCCATATGTTCATCCACCATTCTTATACTTGTAAATTTATTTTTAGTTACACACCTCAACACATTCTTTTTACATATATTCATTTGTATAGCAAACTACATTAAATCAAAGAATTTACTTAACATCAGATTATTACAAATCCTTGTGTTCGACCCTAGACTCTCCAAAAAAACCTATTTTAAACTTACACTTGGGCTTTTAATAAAAAAATTTGTGTTTAAATGAACCAATCTAAAGCAATATCAACGCATCATGCATATTCTATTTTCAACGCAACATTCGTAATCGGTCTGTACGGTTCGGTTTCATAATGAATCTAGTTCGATGTTGGTTTATATGTATTCTTTCCCCAAATCAGCTGTTCGATTCCGATTTTCTACAAAAATTATGCCAAACTGAACCGCTTATACCCCTATTATATTTAATGTTTGAAATGAAGTTATAATAAAAATAATGACAAAAATAGGATTGAGTTGACTTGGTTAAAATAATGTTCAACTTAATGCTTGACCCACTAACTTTGCAACTCATTGTCAAATAATATAACTCCATCAAATTCAATAGTGATTATTAAAATTTATTAAAATATGCATATTTATTGAAGAACTTTATCTTCCTTTCTCTCACCTCCCTCCAATATTTCCAATGACTCCACTTGCCGGTTATCGTTGCTGACCAACTTTGACGACTACCACCACCTCACTCCAGAACAGTCAAGGGTAGATTTGTGAAGGGGTTGAGGAGGCATGAGCAAAACCATTTATAAATATAGAAAAATTTCAGTAACATACTACAATAGACTTTTATCATAATAGAAAGAGCGATGGAAGTTTATCGTGGTCTATCGCTGAAATTTGTAAATAGTTTGATATGTTTTCCATCTATAATAAATTCCCTTTTTAAA
The DNA here is from genome assembly GCA_030954485.1 of Citrullus mucosospermus. Taxonomy (NCBI): domain Eukaryota; kingdom Viridiplantae; phylum Streptophyta; class Magnoliopsida; order Cucurbitales; family Cucurbitaceae; genus Citrullus; species Citrullus mucosospermus. The sequence continues at coordinate 28,580,475 of CM062061.1, read as the reverse complement.
ATTATGATTGATAAATATCTACATTTTTAATTTTAACTTTAATAAGTCCCTTAGAAATGTCTACAAAATATATGAACTCAATTTAGTATCTAAAAATCTCATAAAATATTAGAAATGCCTAAAAGTTTTATCATTGTATTAGACAAAAGATTATTTTTGTTTCTAATTGAACTTCACAATTTCAATTTTGTAACCAATAGTTACATTATTTTTTTTTTAAAAAAATGTCTAGTACTACATATTAGACACACTAATCGAGATGTCAGTGATCTAGTATATATTTTTCAAAATTCAAAAACTATATATGACACAAATGAAGACGTTAATGGGCTAAAATTGTGACCTTGTATAAAGTTGGGTCCCTTAACATAGAATTTTGGATCTGCCACTGTCCATATGTTAGTTAACTACAATCAGTTTGACGATATTATATGATTTGAATATTATATGTGTCCTCTTGCATAAAATCATGGATCTGCCATTGGATACAGTTATTGCAAATAACACGTTCTGACGACCACCTACGACACACAATTACCTATGACAAAGACTACATCTGTCAATCAATTGTTGTGACCACCTTCGATTCCACACTCCGACAACCAACTTTCAAATAGGCCACGATTCAAGTTTTTTTTTTTTTTTTTTTTTTTAATATATATGTAGAAATAAGATATATAGCATGTTAAACGAGAGCATTAAATTTTTGTGTTTTTTTAACCCCACAATACATGTGTAGTTACAATAATAATAAAAAAAAAAAAAAGACATCTATATATATTTCATAAAAAAAAAAAACCCCTATATTATAATACATATAAATTTGTACTTAAAGATGTGCTATTTCATAAGACAAATAGATGCATTTTCTAAACATACAATAGTGTTGTTAAAATTTTGTTTGTCATGTTTATGAATAGTAACACTTGCTCTAAACCAACTAACATACATGCGTCAATTTAATATAAGATGCCATAAAAAAAAATTTCAAATCCTTTGATGACCTATTTTTGTATGTGCATATTTCACTACTACATTCCATTAATGTGAAATTATACAGTAATTTTGTTGTTTGTATGAAACAAGAGTAATTTCTCTACCTCAAGTACAATAGTTACGTGCAAAAAGTTGTAAAATATATGTGAAGTTTCTAAGTTACGTTTTAATTAGGAGGTTTTATTTGAATATTGTAGTTAGCCAAATGTCGCTCTCTCAGACTCTCTATCCGTCTCGCTCTCTCTCCTCTCGCTCTCGCGCGCTCTCCCTTGCATCGCTCTCTCAGTCTCTCTCTCGCTCTCGTGCTCTCTTTCAGTGTCGCTCTCGCTCTTGCCCTCTCTCAGCTCGCAAACTCGCTCCCTCTCTCAGACTCTCTCTTGCTTTCGTTGGGTCTTGCTTCCAGCGAGGTCTCGCTCTCGCTCTAGCTCTCAGTGTCGCATCCCGTCCCTCTTCTCTAAACGCATCACTTCCCTCTTCTCTAAACACAACGCCCTTCACTTCCCTCTTCTCTAAACGCAACACCCTTCACTTCCCTCTTCTTTAAACGCCTCCCATCTGAATCCCAATTTGAATCCCATTTTTCCTCTTCACCTCCGAATCCCAATCAGAATCTCATTTTTCTTCTTCACCTCCGAATCCCATTCTTCTTTCCCGCTCCCCTGTTCTTCCAATTCAGCCATAATACCAATATTATTATAAAAAAAAAAAAAATTTTTGGTCGAGGGTTCAGAAGATTCCCCAAATTCCAATTCCAAAAAAAACTACAATATTTTTCTAAATAATTTATAAAACCACAATATACTTTTAAATTTTCCTTTTAATTAGGTGTTAAAATATTTAAATATATATATATATATATATATATATATATATATATATATATATATATATGTAACTAAATGATTTGCAGCGAAGAAAACGACTTCTTTTAAATTAGTACGAGATACAAACTTTCTAACTCTATAATTCAATGGGTATTGTTTCAATTTACTTCAAGATACACCAATCTCTATGATATATTCTTATTAGTCCGCACCAAAAAAGAAAATATATATATTAAAATGGCCACCCAGTAAATTATGAACACAGCGATCTCCACCGCCCGGAAACACTCAACAAATATTATAGCGTATAGATAAAAGAACTGAAAAGGTCAAGATATTGTTATAGACATTGTTGGGCTTTGGCATCATGGTCGTCGTTCAAGTCTTTTTGATCGTCCTCCACTTTTCTCCACCCCAATTTTTTAGGGTTTCCGAGAGATTTTGAGACCAAATCGAAGAGAGGAGCAGTAGTGCACAATAGGGCGTCAATCATGGTGTCCCAAATTAGCAAGAAACGAAAGGTTACTTCCTCCGATTCACAACCAATTAAGAGATGGATCCCCTTTTTCGTTCATCTGACGTGTATTTTGGTTCCTAATTGGATTCAGTTTGTCGCTGATGGAGTTTTCTTCGCTGAGATCAACGAGGTGCTGACCAGAGAGCTCGCTGAGGATGGTTACTCCGGCGTCGAGGTCAGGGTTACGCCGATGCGTACTCAGATTATAATCAGGGCATCACGAACACAAAATGTTCTAGCTTAGAAATTTGTATCTGTTTTTGGTTTCTTATACAAAGCTTTGGGCGGAAAAATTAACAATTCAGATACCATCATGCTCTTTTCTTTTCGATTCTATTTTGGTTAGCTCTACGGATACTGTTTCTGATCAATTCTTTTGTTATTATGACTGATTCTGTTCTAAATAATATAGCAAATGATTCATCCTTAACTTCGCGTACAGAATTGAATATATAGGAAGTTGTAATAGATATTAGGTACTTGTTCAGTACTGTAGTAGTAGCTATTGTTAATATCATGATTTCAAAATTAGTGATTCGAAATTCTTAGTTTCCTCTTCAGTAAGTTAGTTTTGAGCTGTGAATTTGAAATGGATGTAATGGAACGTTTCTGCTTGGATGTGAGTTAGATATGCAAAGCTTTAATGAGTTTCGCATATCTTTGGTAATTTTATTATGAAACATGAAGGATGGCAGGATAAAATGTAAGAGTTCCTCCGTAAATAATGTAGATCAGAAAAATATGTTCTAAATGATATGGAGTTATTTAAATATTTTTTCTCAACTACTATTTTTTTATACTTAGGAAATAGTCCTTTAATGCAATAATATGGATATTGACAAAATCAACTTTAGTCCTGTGTGTAATAATCCTTGGTGGCATGGTCAAGGTGTTCCATAGAAAATGTCCAAACATTTGAGGTGGTTACTTGCTATAATAGACCTAGACAGTAATCTATTACGATCTATTATGATTTATCGTAAATAGACTATGATATTTTGCTATTATTTGTAAATATTTCAACAATTTTGCATTTAAAATAATTTCTTTAAAATTAATTTAAATTTATTAGTAGATTATTTAGGTTGAGATTATATTCACGTTAGCCATAATATATTAACAATTAAATAGTAATATATTATAAAAACATATAAAATGTATCATAAATAATTTCTAAAAAGGATGGTTGTAAATATAGCAATCTGGTTCAAAATATTAGCAAATATAGCAACATTTCTAAAAAATTTACAAATATAGCAAAATCTATCTGTGATAAACTTTGATAGACCATCATCAATGATATGGTCTATCAAGAATTTATCATAGATAGATTTTGCTATATTTGTAATTATTTAAAAATGTTTGTTATACACATGATTATTATACCTAAAATTGCTATTCATTATTATAACTTTTTTTTAATAAATATATTAAAAATATTTTATTTCCAGTTATTAAAAAATGTCTATTTTGAATTATTTTTAAATTAAAACACACACACTAATAATAATAATAAAAGATAAAAATTGGACCTTTTGAATGAAACTGGGCCTCTCGAAAAGCCCAGTACAGTTCCACCATCTGATTCTCTTAAGACCTACTCTGTCTGGCCTTGCTCTCTTCTTCTCGGCCTGGAGCTTTTCTTCCTTCCCACCTTCTCCGTCTTTCAAGCTCCACAGATCCTCGCCCAGTCGATCACAGTGAGTCATATTCAACTAATTTGCTTCTATCAATTTCTTTCTTTTTCCGGTTGATTTATAGCCTTCTGAATTATCCATTAATAACTATACCTTCCGGTTCGTTGAAGCATATAATTGGACTTAAACTTGAATTCGTAACTATGATCTTCTTTCTCTTATTTTCTTTTGTTATTTTGGAAATTTATCGACCAGCAAAACGGAGACTGGTCGGAAGTTAATACTTCAATGAGGCATTCATTGGTTTCGATCAACTTACATTCTTTGGTGTTGTTTTCTTGAAGGCAAATTCGGTTGAACACAACATATACCTTAATTCTTCTGGCGTTGGTGCTTCGATTGTGGTTTTTCAGCTGAAGACGTAGCAGAATGGGAATCATTGAAAGAATTAAAGAAATCGAGGCCGAGATGGCTCGGACTCAGAAAAATAAGGCCACGGGTACTTGGCTTCATTCACTAATCTGTTGTCATCAGTCTCTTCCTTTTACGTGAGTTGTGCATATACCACAATTTTTGTATTTACTCTTTTTGGTCTAAATGTTCAAAACGGCTTTTTGTATTACTTTCTCAAACCGCAGAATATCATCTTGGTCAGCTCAAGGCAAAGATAGCAAAGTTGAGGACGCAGTTGTTGGAACCTCCAAAAGTATGGATATCTTGTGTTCCTCCATGTCTGCTGATTCTTTCTTTTAGTTTGTAAGCCTTGTTTAAATTAGACCCGAAAGTATGCATCTGCTTCTCCCGTGGTGTACTCACTTATCTAATTGGGAATCGATAGTTTTCTATTTGTTCAAGTGCTTTGGCGAATAGGCACTTGGGATTGTTTTTGGAACTCCCAAAAGTAATTTCGTCATAGTACAAGTCGTTTTCTGAATAATTCACTCATTATTGGCACCGAGAAGTTAATTCAAAATTTAATTCAATATTGCCTCTTTTAAAACTACTCGAGCAATCCATCTCCTTCTTCTTCGCTCTCTTATTTTCTCTCCCAAAGAAATTATAAATCCAAACCGTTATTATCAAGTGTTGTGTACTTTTCTTGTACGGTCAACTCCAATCCCAACCTTGTTCTAAATTTAGGCCAAGTTTACTTCCCAGGAAACTAGGAAAATTGGGGTCTATTTAAATACGTTCTCAGAAAACTAGTTAACAATATTATGTGAATTATGAATAATAAAAAAATTCATTACGATTGTAGCAATTTTGATTATGAAGTAGTAAACATAGCCTTAGTTCATATTATACACATTATTGAATGAATTTCATGTGATTAAAGCAGACATTGTTGTACAAGTGTTTCATTACCCAAGTGGAATTAATTTGATGTTATTAATCAGCGTGTTCATGATTCCCATATTCCTGATTTTATTCCATGCTTAATTTGCCAAGATGCTCTTGGATATTTCTTCTTGGCCCCTTTGTATGGTGGAATTTGTGAAAAATTGACTTTCAAATTTACCATTTTTAAACTGATGCATCCAGGGTTCAAGTGGAGGTGGAGAGGGTTTTGAAGTTACAAAATATGGCCATGGGCGTGTTGCACTCATAGGATTTCCAAGGTTTTTCCTATTTTACACTTTTACCATAGTTATTTCTCTTAGAACTGTAGAAAAGAGATACTTGAATTTGACATGGAAGGAGACACCAGTCTTGATGCTCTGAACAAAACTTGTCCATAAGAAGTTTTGAACCTATATGATCAGATCTTGCGGATATTCGTCTCCAAACCTTATAGACTTCTTAGTTTTTCTCTTCTTTTCTTTTGATAATAAACAAGAGTTTTGTGTGTCTCATCCTTGTGAAGGGGTATACTAATCTTCTTTGTATTATTCCAATTTTATTGGAGGTCATCTTCCTCGAAGGAAATTCATATGAAACTATTTATTACTTATTATTGTTATGTTTTAAAAAATTAATGTGTTGTCAAATTTTACTAGAATTAAGTTGCAGGTTCTGTTATGCCTTGTATTTGTTACTCATTAAGCAATCCTGGTCTATTCATCTATAGAAAAATATTGTTTTAGTATTAAAGAAATCAACCTGACAAGTTTCCCTTTTCCTTTTGTAGTGTGGGAAAATCCACACTTTTAACAATGTTGACGGGCACCCAATCAGAAGCCGCCTCCTATGAGTTTACAACGCTGACTTGCATCCCTGGGATTATACACTACAATGATACCAAAATTCAGCTGCTTGATCTTCCTGGGATTATTGAAGGTGCTTCTGAAGGAAAGGGGCGTGGTAGACAGGTAAAATAGTTTCTTATTTTTATGTTGTAGGCTTATAGCACACGATTAACCATTTTTAGGTGGTCTAATCTTATAATCTCATGTTTTGTTTATTTTATTTGAAGTGTAATTGGTTATAATCCTTTTGCTTCAGCCATTCAGTCCACTTCCCTTTTAACTATTAAAAACACTGGGTATCATGGATGCTAAATCTTCTTGTACTTTATTTACAGGTTATTGCTGTTTCCAAGTCTTCAGACTTAGTCTTGATGGTTCTTGATGCCTCAAAAGTAAGTCTTAACAAATAACAGCTATATTCTTTTAATGTGCAAGATTTTAACCAAATTTTCTTGTAAATGTTGCATTCAGTAGCTTTAATGTTATCTTCCCAGGATTTATTTTCTTCGCCCACTTTGGGTTTTTTTATGCCCATTTTCTGATCATGATACTCAGGAGGTTGTGGCCTTCTTTCTATTATTTTTTATCAGAGGGTTTGTTTAGGGAGAATGGGATGTTAGGATTTGGAACCCTCTCCCATCTAAGGAGTTCACCTGTCGTTCTTTTTTCCATTTGCTTTGTTCCCTTTCTCCTATTCACGTAGCCTTAGTTTTTCCTTTCTTTGGAAGACTAAAATTCCTAAGAAAGTGAAGTTCTTTGCCTAGCAAATCTTGCATGGGAGAGTGAACACTCAAGATCGTATCTAGCGACACTCTACCTTTGTGTTTCGGTTGCAACAGTGTGTTCTTTGCAGATGTCGTGAGGATCTTGACCATCTCTTATGGAGCACTCTCTTTTGAATTGGTGCTTTAGTGTGTTTGCAGTGTTGTGGGTGTGTAATGGGAATTGTCATTCTTTGATCGAGGAGATTTTGATGAACTCCACCTTTCGTGATAAGGAAAGAGTGTTATGGTAGGCATGTTTCTCAATTTTGTGGGGGAGTGTGACTGGAGAGATTAGTAGGATCTTTAGGGGGTTGAGTGATCTCTAGAAGAGGTCTAGGAGGTTGTGAAGTTTGGCACTCATCAATTCATGACATGAGCACCAACCTTCTTTTAGTTGTAGGTTGTGGATTCCTTTTGTGGGATCTTTTTTCTAATCCCTCATACATTCTTTTGTTTTCTCAATGAAAGTTTGGTTTCTTATCTTAAAAAAATTCACAGGGAAATCTGGGACAATAACAAGAAAATATCTAATGTAGTCATTGAATTACTATAACTGCATGGTGCATTGGTGCTTATAATTTATTGGATGTGTTTGCTGCTGCCTGCCGTAATTACTTTTGTACTGTTCCGTATTCATGGTAGTTCTAGTTCATTTTCAAGAACTGTTTGAAAGCCTAATCTAATATCAATTCATATTTTCTAGTTGTATATATATTCTTGCATGGTTTTTGTTAAGAGAATAATGTCCCTTCCCAATGATGTGACAGTTACATGGGTCTCTTCACGAGCAATTTTTTCCTTGATTTGCTGGATAGATCTCTATAAGGCCAATATCTTGTTTTTAAAGTTCTTACTATTTGAAAGTGATGACCAACATATGCTACTTTTTTTGAATGATTATTTAATCTTATTTGGAACTCTATTGTTTATAATCAGTTCACAAGCACTTTCTGTAATATATTTATTGTAATTTACTTAGTTTAGTTCTTACCTTCTTATGGGTGTAATTTAAGCCAACATTCTCATGAGACACTATTTCTGTGTAATCTCTAGAGCGAGGGCCACCGCCAGATTCTAACAAGAGAGCTGGAAGCAGTGGGTTTGCGTTTGAACAAGAGACCACCTCAAGTAAGTTTTTGGCGTTGCTAGTTTTTTTGCTGGTGTTCCCATTTTTACTTCAATTGGACTGAAATAGAAAATTTTTCTCATTTATCCTTGTCGACCGATTAATCAGTTAGCACCTCAATTATCTCTGTTTTAATTCTTATATGCAGATATATTTCAAGAAGAAAAAAACAGGTGGTATTTCATTCAATAGTACCCTTCCTTTAACTCATGTTGACGAGAAGCTGTGCTATCAAATTCTACACGAGTATAAAATTCACAATGCGGAGGTATAGCTTTCAACTGAATGTAGGTTACTGGTTTTCACCCTTAATATCTGATCTATGTTCCTTTTATTGGAACCTGCCTTTGATGGCTGAATCATCGGTGATTACTTCCTATGATATTCTCATTTTTTCCCCTTTTGATTTTTTATTTATTGGGAAGCAAGAGAAATCCATATTTCTGAACTGGAAGTCACCGAACTGGTTGAAGATGTGATTGTCCACTGACAGGAGGTGTAGAGTGCATAAAAAAAGCTTACCACCTAGCTATGATTAGAGAGAGTGATTGAAAAACATGTTCCACTAAACTATTTTGGCTTTAGTCTGGCCTTAAAAGAGGCTCATGGTTGGCATCAATGCCGATTTCAAATAGGACAGATCCGACTTATGTCACCCACTCATATTGCAGATTGGCCTTCTTTATTTTTGTTTTTCATAGAATGATATATTCATGTGCGGAGGGTGGATTCAAATCTACAACCTCATAAAATATGCCTTAACTATTAAGCTAAGTTCATATTTGCATCCTTTTTTAATTTGAACTTACATTTAGGGAAGTTGACTAGTACTAGTAGTATCCATGGCGCTAGGTGGATTCATCCATTTTTGCACTCTTGCTCTCGCATGTGAAATCTCTGATTACTTTCCATTATAGCTGGTAAAATTGATCGTATAGCAATAAGCTTGATAAAGTTGATTGTACTAAAGAGAGTTTATCTCCAAAATTTGAAAATTGATGCTTTGTTCCACTTTGTACTTTTGCCCTTGATTTCCATCTGGAGCCCAGAACACTTGCACAGTTGGATCACCTCTGACAGATGGTTCAAACGTCTAGGTATTTGGAGGTTGACCTTTTGGTTCACGAAGGCTCAAGTAGCATATGTGCACGATTCTTTTTCTTTCTTCTGCATTATTTTATTTTATTTTTTTAAAAAAAATCCGCACAGATAGAAGGTATTAGATTAGTTCCACGCCATACTTTCGATATTTGACATATACGCATGCCCGCCATGTTGATTTTTTTCCAGGTACTCTTTCGAGAGGATGCCACGGTTGATGATCTTATTGATGTAATTGAGGGGAACCGTAAGTACATGAAGTGTGTGTATGTCTACAATAAGATTGATGTAGTTGGTATTGACGATGTAGACAAATTAGCCCGCCAGCCCAATTCAGTTGTCATTAGTTGTAATCTGAAGGTATGTTCTATCATTTCAGTTTCCACTGAGTTTGAGTGGAGACTTTAATGCCTGCCCGTTGATATCCATGTTTGACCAACATATTAACATGTCTTGCATCCTCGCGCTTGAAATTCTCCATCAGTAATTTAGCTTCTGAGTTTGACTGTAGCATGCCGACGTGCACAATCTTTTTTGGTTTTCTCTAATCTTCTATTTAGTTGTGTAATAAAATATTGCCCAAGAGCCAAAACCTGTAGTTAAAATGCATTCACATTGCATGTCTGGTGTGCACTCAAGGTAGTCCAAGCAGTACGTTGTTTGAACGTGGCTTGTCCTATATAGATTATAACGAGTTTCTCTTTTCCGTTATTTGGACAGTTGAACTTAGACAGACTACTATCTAGGATGTGGGAGGAGATGGGCCTTGTTAGGGTTTATACCAAGCCTCAAGGCCAGCAACCTGATTTCTCAGATCCAGTTGTTCTTTCTGCTGTATGCCTCACCCTCCCTTTCCCTTCTGAAATCATTTATCAATGTATTTATTTTAATCCTATTCTTATTGCCATTGCTCCATGGATCTAATTTTAGGATAGAGGTGGCTGTACAGTTGAGGACTTCTGCAATCATATCCACAGGAGTTTGGTTAAAGATGTCAAATACGTGCTTGTATGGGGTACAAGTGCACGGCACTATCCACAGCATTGTGGCCTTGGTCATGTTCTTAATGATGAGGATGTCGTTCAGATTGTTAAGAAAAAGGTACAGAATGTTGTTTGTCTTGGCTAATTTAACTGGGATCATTTCATAGTAATTATTCAAACATTTAGGGACCTAATACATAACTACTCACTTTTCATTAACTATCGTGGGTTGGCCTAGCGGTAAAAAAGGAGACATAGTCTCGATAAATGACTAAGAATTTATGAGTTCAATCCATGGTGGCTACCTACCTAAGATTTAATATCTTTTGAGTTTCCTCAACACCTAAATGTTGTAGGGTCAGGTGGGTTGTCTCATAAGATTAGTTGAGGTGCATGTAAGTTGGTCTAGAGACTCACGAATAAAAAAAAGAAACTACTCACTTTTCATTTTGACTATGAAATTAAAGATTTTATTTATTCATGTATTTTGATTGTGTATATGACACCTGCAATTTGAATTTTTCAGGAAAAGGAAGAGGGAGGGAGAGGTCGTTTCAAGTCACATACAACTGGTCCAGCTCGGATATCTGACAGAGAAAAGAAGGCTCCTTTAAAGACATAATTACAACATTAGATGATTTTCAAGTTAATCTGGAGTGCTTGTTTGAAGCAGAAGAGCTACTATTCGTTGAAGATATGTGACATATCCGGTTAGTTTTATGTCCCAATCAATCCATGAAGATTATGATGTGAGATTATTATGTTGCTTTCACTAGCCCCTGCTCAACATCGGCAAATCTTTTTTTAGACCACAATGTATAATTGGAAGATATTGATAAGAAATCCTTTGTACGTTAGATGTTAAGGTGTACTAGAACTACAATTCGATGCCCTGTTCTTAAAATTTATAAATTATGAAAGATATGCCAAAAGTTTTATATTTTGGCTTGATGAAATTTAGTTGCAATTTGAATCACCCCTTGATATTACTGTCTAATTCGTTTTATGGAGTTCCAAAGAGCATGCCTGGATTTAGCTCGTCGTCAGTAGTCATTTGTTCTTGTCATAAATTACAATCAGAGTGTTACCGTTACAAATTAGAGAACACAGTCGCTTAATATTAAGCTTTCTAATTACATAATCTTTCTACTAATTCTGACCTGCCAAATATTCATATGCAGAAATCCCTAAGAACACCAAATTAGTTCAGGAGAAGAATTGAAGTTTCCATTTCATGAAGATCCTGAAATCCAACTATACCCCGGAAATTTTCTGATTCCTCTTTCAACCATCATGTTCCTAACCCTTTCTGCCTCAACCCATTCCTTCCTCTGAGCATATGTATTTGCCAAAAGTACATAATTTCCTGTATTCTCAGGTTCCATTTCAAATAGATGCCTAGCAGCAATCTCACCCAGCTCCACGTTACCATGGATCTTGCAAGCTCCTAGCAATGACCCCCATATTTTAGCATCAATTACCCTCACCTTACCCTTAATAAGACTGTATGCCATTTCAACCTCACCAGCTCTTCCAAGGAGATCAACCATGCAGGCATAATGCTCCTTTAATGGCTCAATGCCAAAATCCTTACTCATAAGTTCAAAATACTTGCATCCTTGTTCAATCATCCCTGCATGACCACATGCATTTAGTATGCCAGTGAAACAAACTTGATTTGGCTTTATGTCTTCTTCTTCCATCTTGGAGAAGAGATCCAAGGCTTCTTTGGCTTTTCCATGGTCGGCTAGGGCCGTGATCAATGTACTATAAGTTACCACATCTCTTTCCTTCATTCTGTTGAATTCTTCTCGTGCCTTTTCTAGATTGCCAAACTTTGAATGCATGTGGATCAGTGCATTGGAGATGAAGAGAGTCCGATCTGCAATTGAAACACGTACGAAAAGCGAACAAAATGTTAGCATTTGGATTTTAGATTATAGCAATATCCTCTTTAGCCTTTTGGCCTTCTTTTGATTTATAGATTTTAAATCAATTCCCTCTTTTGATTCTACATTCTATCATATTAGTTAAACTTAAAGTGGTCTTTAGAGATTAATGTGATAGGATAGAAGTCTTTGATCCTGAATATAAGTACAACGAACTTACCGTAGCACCCTTCTTCAACCTGGTCAATTAATTTGCTTGCCGTCTCGACATCCCCAAGTTGAACACAAGCTGATATTGCTCCTACAAATGCTACCTCATTGGTTTCCAAATTTTCTTCTTTCATTTTCTTATACATTTCCATGGCCTCTTCTGCATACCCATTTTGAGAATAACAAGCCACCATTGCTGCACAACACGACGAATCTGGTACTGATACTTCACTGAAGATCCTTTCGGACTCCGCTACATCGCCGTACCTCCCATAACCCGCTATCATAGCAAGCCGTGAAACTGAATCTCTCTCTGGCATTGCATCATACAAGTGCTTTGCAGCTTTCATGTTGCCGCAGTTGGCATACCCAGCCACCATAGTTGCCCAAGAAAATGAATTCCGCTGCTCCATTTTATCAAACAACTCCTGTGCATCATCCATCATTCCCAGCTTAGAATATCCTCGAATCAAAGAAGTCCAAGCAACAATATCCTTATCATCTATTGCAACAAATACATTCCTAGCATCAAGTATAAATCCACATTTAGCATACATATCCATCAGCGAAGTTAGCACAATCTTGTTACTCAAGAAACCCAACCGTGTGACCCTCGCGTGAATCTGTCTTCCTTCATATACCGCGGGCATACGAGCAGAGGCCGAGAGCACTGACGAGAAGGTGAATGCAGATTCCGGAATGCCTGCCTGCTGCATCCTAGCATACAAGGATATGGATTGGCCAAAATGGTAATGATGAACATAATAGCGAATGAGAGAGGTCCAAGTGAACTGATTTTTACAGTCGGGTATTTCGTCAAACAGGTGGTGGGCATAGAAGTGATTATCGGGTGGAAACCGAAGCAGCTGGGTGAGTAACTTGGCCAAGAGAGGACGGAGACGATGGGGTTGGGCTGGGGATTTGATCAGAAGGCAGTGGATTTGTTTGAGTTCGATGACATTTTGGCTAAAGTTGATGTATTGATTAATGATGGATGAATTTATGCGACACCAGCTGAGGTTTGGGAGTAGGCAATGAAGGTTGGCGCTCATGTCATGCATGAAGCCCACAATAATTCCCCAAGGCCGCGACTCATCTTGAGGTCTTCTTAAATGACGGCCTTATTTTATTTTTACCTTAAAATCTCATCTTAGTTAATCAAGTTCCTTATTTTTAGCCATAGATTTACCTATCTTTGTATCTATATATTTGAATGAATGAAAATGAAACGTCAAGCAATTATCTTACATGGTATAAAAAGAAAAAAAACAACAAATTGAGATCTAATCAGTAAACTCAAAAAGGTACTATTTTGTGGGAGCATGTTGAGGATCTCATATTGAAAAAATTAAGGGACCTCATATATGAATTGGCTATTTGTCTTATCGTTAATTGGTTTTGAAATGAAACTTCATATTATTTAATAATTTGGCAAGTGTATATTTAGTTAGTCAAGTTCCTTATTAGTTTTTAGCCACAAATTTACCTAGCTTTGTATCTATATATTTGGGTGAATGATAATGGAAAGTCAAGGAATTATCTTACAATATTTGTTTAAAAAATGATTCTTACAATAATTAAGGAGAGAAAACTTGAAATTCATCAACAAAATAGATTTCTAATGCATCAAAAAAGTTCAAATTGTATAATATATTAAGTATATCAATTATACAACTAAACAAAAATTAAAATTAATGACTAGCCAAATTCCAGCCAATCAGGAAATTTCAATGACCAAGTAAAAGAAACTTTGGAAAATTCACGACGAGTTAAGATATCGATCGTTCGGTTCTAGTCCCTATGTATATATCAAAATTGGATGGATTGGAACGACGAAGCGAGCAAACGAATGTCTTCAAAAGCTTGAATCACTTCAATGGAGGGTTTTAATGAACCGTTAATTATCTCGATAAGCAATTGGCTATGAAAGAAAAGAGTCATCTGGTCAACATCATTTTGACAAGCTAGGGTTAAACCATAGATAATGGCCACAACCTCAACACAAATAGGGTCAAACAGCTATTACAAAAGCCATAGGAATCAGGCTTAACAGTTGACATCTCATCGCATCACACACCCAAAGCTGGAAGAATCAACCCCTTCCTTAAGAATATCACAAACCAACGTAGGGCGCCAAACGGACTCAACCAAGCTAATATATTTAATATTTGAGATTTGACTGATATACTTGAATGGATAATGTGTTTGTATCATTGTTATACTTACTATGAAGTTTTAAAGTAAACTATATCATTGTTAATTTTAATAATAATATCATTTGAGATTGGTCCATAATTGATTTGCTTAGTTTCAAAGTATTGTTTTGTCATGAAAAAATTCATATGTTGGGTAGAGATATTGTATTATTTGATACACCCAATATAAAATATATCAATTTCAAGTATAATAACACTATATCATATATCAATCAAGTTTCAAGTATATCATGAGTAGATTAAATATCAAAAAAATTTCAAGTATACAAGTGAAGGGATCTAATCCCAATAAAAATGTGTAAACGACTTGTGTAATTAAAATTGGATTTGGAAAAACATGAAAACAAAGGAAGAGAATAAATAAAAGAAACCAACAATAAGTTGGTAAATGTAATTAGCTAATAGTGCGCTAAAATTACCTCAAAATAGTTTTGAAATTTCATTCATCATGGACTAATTTACATCCATTAGTGATAAATTTCCTTAAAACAACAAACATTATCCTTTAAAATTCCCTCACTCCCACGTTTCCATCTCCCTTTTCTTCAATCTTCTTTTCTTTTTTGTAAAGCTGCTGGGCTATTCTTTTTACCATTTTCCCAAAATTTTCTCAGGGCAATTTCGGAATTGTGCATCAACAAAGCTGTTAAGATCAGCCTCTGCTCTCCCAATAGCACAAACTTTCTTTTTCTATTTATCTATTTGTCCCTTTCTATTTTTAAACAATAAATTAAAATACCATTTTTGTTCATCTTCCTATTTTATCTTCGAATTAACAATAATAACTAATTTTAAGATTTTTTTAGAATAGAAATACTAAATTTACACATTTGAAATACAAGATCTAAAATAGAATGAATTGGACGAAAATAGTATGAGAATCGTGAATGAATTTAGTTAACTAATTCTCTTCTATACCACAAATATTTAAAAACATCATTGTTGAAGATTAATAATATAAAATAAAGTAATTTTAATGACAAAAAAAAACCTAGCTCAACTAGCATATATTATCATCCTCGAAGTTAGAGTTCAATTTTCTCACTCTACATATTGTAAATAATAATAATAATAAGAAATAAATAAATAAAGTAATTTCAATTTTAAAAAAATTGTTTTTTTTCCTTTTATTTAAACTAGATCATTTTTAATCGTTCTTTCCCCACACAAAACGCTCCCTGTTCTTTTTGTCTATTTTTTAGTCCCTCAAACCCTTAACTAAATAAAGAATGAACTACAAAGCACACTATCTCACAACTCCATAGGTGTTGCATATTCTATACAATTATAGCATATGTAGATAAGCATACATAAATTATATACGTCTGACTAAAAGGTTAAAAATTTTGAATATTACATGCATGTTTTACTAAAAAAATAATTGAAAAAACTTATAAAATCATAAATAATAAAGTTAGTCATAAATATCAAATTGTTAATTTAACCTAAAATAATATTTAATTATTTGAAAAACAAGGGCGCCTAAAAATTTCGAATGAAAGGCAAAGCAATAATAAAAGTTAGGGGAGAATCATCCACTTGGCGGATGTTACGGAGAATGAGTGGGCACACGTGTGGATGGGGGACAGGTGTGAGAATTAAATGGGCCCAGCCCATCACGTGCGATGGTGGAAAGTCACTAATGGGCTGCCCCTCCAAATCCAAATCCAAATCTACCACGCTTGCATTGCCAGTGTTTCTGTGGGCCCAAACTCCCCCACTTGAGCCCAGTTTCAATCACCCATTTGTAATAATATTTTTATTTTTATTTTTATAATATTATTACGGACCATCTTATTTCTTATAGATACATAAATACTATTTGTTAGTTTATATATGATGAACGTGATACAAAAACAAATAATTTCAAACCCTATATTCATCATTACTCGTTTAAACACGATTTTGGTTCATCTACTTGGAAACTTGTTAAATTTTAGTACATATATTTTCATGCTAAAGGTTTGTTGTTTTTTTTTCCTTGAAAATTATAATATTTAAATATTTTTTTTATCTTCATACATAGTTGATCGAGTTACAATATTCCAACATTTATGATTTTCATACCAAATGGATTTCGATAAGAATTGATGGTAGTGTAAGATTCAAACAGAAGTTTAGCCTACCTTTGTGTTAACTAAAGCGTCTCATGTAAGTGAATATAAGTTTCAAACTACCATCAATTCTTAAACATACTTTTATTTCATTTAATCATTATATTTTCATTATCTAATATTCTAATATCCTATCGAATTTGAAAATAAGAAACCTTTTACAATAAAGATCTAATTATATAGAAGAATTTGGACTAAAACGATACTTTATGCAAATTAGTTTAAGACTCATAATTAAATATTAAAAATTTTTAAAACAAAAAATATAATAAAAATAGAGATCGAGTTAATAAGATTCAAACTTTTAATCTCGAAAAAAAAATGTATATATCAATTATCATTAAGTTATGCTATCGCTTTAACTTATTGTTATCACATTATTATCCGTATTGCAATGACACCAAAATGTTTTGAGATGTTTCCATTAAAGAACACTTATTTCGTGGTGTCTCTCTCACTCAACTACACTACAAGGTTCCATTCATCTTTTCTTTTCTTATGATATTATTTTCACATGTCATGCAACGAAAGAAATAAATGAGTTGTATGCCATTTTTAAATATGATCCACTAGAAATGTTTTCTCGAATATAGTTTGTGGATATTCAAAATTTTAGTAGCTTCTGTTCATTTTGTTTAAATATTATAATATACTTTAAGTTTTACCAACGTTAAATGATTAAGATCTTTAGAAATATAATCATGTGACATAGTCTAATCTACTATAGTCTATATTATAGATTGACAAATGTTTAGTTGTAAACCTCCATCACATTTGTGGTATGGTATCATTTATGACACTGCTTCGTGTTGATTCGATCAATTTTTTTTTTTTTAATTACGATGTTTCTACTATATTTCCCTTAACTAAAAGGCTTTTTTCTAGTCTCTTCTTGCTCTTTTGTAATTACGATGATTAAGATCTTACTCTTTTTGTACTCTTTGCTCGATTAATGAATTTTTTCTGAGGTATGATGAGGTGCTAAGGAGGTATTAACCTAGTTGAGATTTTCTGATGCATCTACTAACCTCCCTACGTGATGTATTTTGTTAAAAAAAAAGATAAATATTTAGTTCCTCAAAGTTATTTTTCACCGAAATTGGTTAAATAATTTTTATGTCGAGAAATATAATATGTGATTATGTTATCAAAATTTAGAATAAAAATGTTAATAGATAATAAAAAGTTTTTAAAAAATCAATAATAAGTTAGTATTGGGGACTATATTTAAGATTTATTAAAAATACGAGGATTAAAATTGGATAATTGAAAGTTTATAGAGATTAAAATTGAACAACTTTCAAAATATAGAGACCAAAATGATATTTTAACCTTCTACTTACTATTTTAATAGTCTATAGTTTAACAAAGGAGAGAAATATCTTTAAGAACATTAATGTAATTTATTCTAAATTAAAGTCCATTTGTATAATATTTTATAAATATATTCATAGTAGTACATGAAACACTTTAATACTAGATGTGGAATTGTTTCAACAAACGAACTTCAAGCCTTAAAAGCAACAAATCCAAGTCATTTAAAAAATGAAGTCCAAGAATACTTTTTAATAACGAAGTTTCATGTTATTATTTTAGAAATTACTTGAACTTCGAGACCCTTTCAACAATAAAGTTCAAGTCTTTGTTAAAGATATTCGAGTTTTCCATTCACAATTGGATTTTTCTTTTTGTCTTAGAAATTATAATTTTGTTGCTCATAGTCTAGTTTATCAGGCTTAAAGAACCAATGTCTCTAATGTTTAACTGAAAAAGTCACTCTCATGAATGGATATTGTTGGGAACTGTGTGATTCGATAACGTACGTTAAATTTAGGTTAGAATTTACATTAGTGGTTTGATGATATAGTTGAAGGAGTTAAAAATGACTTTCTTATTTTTATCCCTTATAAGGTTGAATTTTTCTATAACGACCCAACTTATACAACCTAATCGAACCATTACTCAATGCATGCAAAAATTCAAAGAACGACACTATACTGAATAGTAAAGAAGAAACAATGCTTTTCATGAAAATTTCTACTTATATTAATTCAAGAAAACAATGCATTAACCATTAAAAGTAAATTTTGGTTCGGGGTACCCCTGATAAAATCAATAAAAGAGAATTCATGAATGAGAATCCACATATCAATTAAAGGGATGAGTCTCAAAACAAAAATTGACAGTTGGACAAAATTCAGTAAAACATGCAAGACTAAGTGGAAGCTACTACGGGTCCCGTGATGCCATCAAGGATTCTTCTTGTCATTCGCCGGCACATTCTTTCCTTTACCTGAAAAACATATAAGAAGAAAGGATAAGTAATTATATTACTCAGTAAGTGACCCCACTATCAGAGTCAGGCTAGGCACCTAAGTCCTTTAAGTGCGTCAAACATAAGACATGCATATCTAACATACTTCTATAGGGATATGGTTACACCTGCCCTATCGTTGGTTATGGATGCCCACAAACCTCTAGAGCCCCGAAGGAAACTCTTACCTCTGGTGATCCCGAAGGAACACAAACCTCTAATGTACTTGAAGGAGCACAATCTCTGGTGAACCCGAAGGAACACAACCTCTGGTGAACCCGAAGGAACACATCCTCTAGTGATCCCGAAGGAACACAACCTCCTGTGGACATTCAACCAACGTAGGGGAGTCACCACTACTCATTATACATAATCAGCCAAATTCATATTCATTCCATTCCATGGATTCATACATGAATAATACTGTTCATAAACATTTCACAGTATAAGCTTATACACTATCAAGCACATACAACTTTAAGACATGGAACTTTCATACAAGCATCTTATATCATACGTGGCTTTAGAAATCTACTATGGCAAGGCAACTATTCATATGGCCCGAAGGCGGTTCAGGTAGTAAGATCACTTACCTGAGGATTGATCCATAAAACTAACCACACTGCAACTTTTGCAAAACTCCTGAACAAACTGGGAATAAAATTCCCCTAACTTAAGTTAGTCCACAAGTCTAGTCTATCATAAGCAACCTCAAAAATTTGTTCGAGAGAGTCCTTACCCGAACGTGACCAAGCTCGCAGTTTCCTTTAACCCTATGGACTAAAGCAATCGCCGACCACCTATTAAGATTTACCAATTAATTCGTATTCTCAAATATTTGCCAAAACATGCCACTAACCTACTCAGGTTTAAGATACTCACTTAGGGAGTACTGATCTGGTCAGGCAAGCAATTAATCGCAGCCGAGAACTAAATTCTGAGCGAGAGCGAGAGCCGAGCGAGAGAACGAGAGTCGAGCGAGAGAGCGAGAGCCCGAGAGTCAGCAAGAGAGCGAGAGTCCGAGAGCGTGAGGGCGATTCCTGGCGAGGGAGAGCGTGAATCGAGCGGGAGAGCGAGAGAGCGAGAGGCCGACAGCGTGAGAGCGACCCTGGGCGAGGGAGAGGGGAAGAGCGTAAGTGCAAGAGAGCAGGAGGCAGCGAGAGGCAGCGAGAGACAGCGGGAAACCGTGTGTTTCTGGGCGTGAAACAGCGATACTCTGAACGTGGAATCTCCGGGGATCGCGTGGCAACTGGAAGAGAGAGAGATATGGTGGAGGCAGAAGGAGAATGGAAAGGAGCGGAGGGCGGCGACGGCGACAAAAAAAAAAAAAACCGGGAGGAAGGGAGGAGAGAGAGGCGGCGGAGAGGGAGAGAGAGAAGAGCTTTTCTCTTTTTTTTTTACTGCACGCAAACCGAGGAGTTTAAAATAAACCCTAATTCCTCCCCCTCCTTAGCCCATTAATTCCACTTTTCCCTTTTTATTTTCTTCAACCAAATAAGATAAAATCTTCTTTATTCAAATTCAAATCCCACCAAATCCATTCATTTTATTTTATTTGCCCCAAAATAAATCATCCTTTGGCAATTCCCAACAATTTCCTTAAATCCACCTAAGACTCACCAACCACTATAAATGCTACTTTTAAAACTTTCCTCCTTAACCTAAATAAATACATAAATACATATAAATAAATATAATTTTCTTTTGATGCATAATGACTTAAATTAACTTAATGGGAGAATTTACCTTAATGATTTGAGTTGTCACATTTACTTTGAACATCATTATTTTAAAAAAAGAGTATTTAAAAATGTGGTAGTTGAAAAATTTATTAGGATATTTTATAGTTGTTAGATACTGTTCAACTTTTGAAGAGATAAAGTTTATTAAATAAAGTAAGAAATTGTCTATTCAAACGAAACTACTTCATCAGTCATTCAATGAAATAGTCACCCAAACATGACACAGCAAAGAGAGTTTATATTTTTCTTTTTTAATTTTTTTATGATGTAATGTAACAAACGACAATTTAAACTATTATAATTTTGAACTTACAAGAATTTCTAAACTTTTTAATATAAAAGATGTTGTTCATCCTCAAGTTTCTGTTTAAACTCTTAATAATAAAATCATTATTTGTGTTCAAATGTAAAATAAATCTCTCATATGTATTAAATTCTCGTAGAGATGATAGACATTTTCATCGATATTTCCACATTTTTATGTTGAGACATTTTCATTGATATTTCCACATTTTTATATATTCAACATTAACATAGGCGGTGGATTAACATTTCCATTATATATTTTAAAAAAATCTAAGAAACATAAAAAATTAACAAAATGTCATAATGTGAATATAATGTAATTAATAAGTATGACAACTATTTTTTTTAGTCCAATAAGGGTAGGAAAAATTCGGGCTACATATTTATTGGTCATGAATACATTCGTATGCTAGTTGTGAGCTATGCCCGCTTTGACAATATGACAACTTATTTAAAAATTAATGTAAAATATTTATTTATTTATCTATTTATTGTTTCTATAAATTTTCAAAACTCAGATAAAATCTCCCTGCAGATCTCCTAGAAACTATCGAAAATATCACCAGTCAATCTACAACATCTTCTTAACCTTCTTTTGGTCAGACTCAAACGTATCTCATTCCGTACTATCTGCATCATCATGATCATAACACTAGTCATAGAGCTCTTGATGGAGGAGAATTACGTTTCTTGGAGCAGAGCAATGACCATCGAGCCTTCAATGAAGAACAAACTCGAATTCATTGACGGAACTCTTCCCCGTCCGACTGATAATCTTCTTCCCTCCTAGATTCGAAACAACAACATCGTAATTTCTTAGATCATAAACTTTGTTTCGAAACCTATCTCTTTGCTAGCATACTTTTTGCAAACTTTGTTTGAAACATTTGGCTCGATTTACAACACCATTTTTCAATGAAACAATGCTCCAAGAATCTTTTAACTCAAGCGTTCTCTCGTAACTTTGACCAGAATCAAGACTCAGTCAGTATGTATTTTACAAAATTCAAAGCACTAATACCATATCAAAAAAGGAATTGGAATACATGATTCTATCATTTTATTGATGAATAGATCATAGATATATATACACATGAGAGAAGAGAATAAAATAATGACTTTAATAACAAACTCTAACAGACTTTAACCCAAAACTAAACTTCTTTACTAATCCTTCTAATAATAATCATAGGACCATGGGGAGGAAAAAACTCAAACAGAAAAACCCAACCCATTCATATAATAGAGGGCATCAATGTTTAACTTTTTGCATATGGATTTCACATATCCTTATATGTTAAATTCACTTGACCATCATTATTGGGAATGAAAATGGAAGGGACCCTCTTAATGTAGGGATAGAAGTGGGCAAGCATAGGAAAGAAGGTGGAGAAGGCAAATAATAATAATTAAAGGGGCCATTTTTGTGGTATTTGAGAAAAATTTTTTGGAAGATATTGAAAACCCTAATTTAGAGAGAGGTCCCTACATAGAACTTGTATGAAAAACATAAGCACAGGATAATGTTGGATATAGTGCTACTTGTGCATGGTTGGTAAGTAACATAACATGCCAAGCAAAGGATTGTGCTTTAAAAAAAAAATAATAATAATAATAAATAATTAAATAATTAAATTAAATTAAAATTTCCTCTTCTTTCTTCTTCTAATGGGGGAAGCTTCCTACCTCATTTCAATAGGCCCTCCTTCTCCTCTCTATCTCTCCCATTATAATTCACTTGAAATATTGCTTTTGTTTTTCAACTATATTTCAAGATAAATTCTTCTACTATAAAGTGATCATTGAAAGGACATTAAATAATTTTTGTTGGGTATATCTAACTTCAATCATGCCCCTAAATGTTGTTTAACTAAAAACTTTAAAATGTCAATTGAAGGTTAAGTTTTTTTTTTTTTTTTTTAAGGTAAAATCAATATAAATTGAACTTTAGTATTAAATCGATTTAAACCCTCAACTTTCATAAATATATTCATTTAAATCTTAAACTTTTATAATGGTGTGAATTTACACCTTTCTTTAGATTTAGTTTGAAAAATATAT
The DNA here is from genome assembly GCA_030954485.1 of Citrullus mucosospermus. Lineage (NCBI taxonomy): Eukaryota > Viridiplantae > Streptophyta > Magnoliopsida > Cucurbitales > Cucurbitaceae > Citrullus > Citrullus mucosospermus. Next base: position 28,557,489 of record CM062061.1, on the reverse strand, counting down.
ATATCATGCAAAATATTTAATTTTTTCAATTAAATTGTTGAATCGATTTAGAACCTTTATTAGGATCATATTTGAAAATGTTTAACATACATAAATTCTTATACGTGTGTAGATTTCAACAAATGTCAATTTTAACAAAATTGATGATTATAATTTGAATGGATAATTTTAAATAAATTTTAGTTGAGAGTCTAAATTGATTCGTTTATATAAATTTAGATGTTTAATTGATAAAATTACAAGTCTAACACGAAGTCTATCTAAATAAAACATAATGGAGGGATTAAATTGATAAATTGATACAATTATTAGTTTAGGATTTAAATTGATACAACCCAAAATTTGGAGGATATAAATTGATAATATTAAAGTAGAAATTCAATTGAAAAACTGTTATGGAACATAAGATAAATATTGTATACTTTAATCTATGGACCATATACCATATATTTAGTCTGTCCTTTTCAATTATGTTAAGGGTCCATATGGTGTCTTTAGTCTATCTTTTTCCATTAAATTTGTCAACATAATATAGTTTACTAAACTCTCTCTTTCTTCATCTTGCAATTCTATTGTTTCCTTAATATAATTTTTTTAAAAAAAAAAAAAATCCAACAATCAAGGGAGCCAGGAAACCTTTTCTGGCATAAATAATTTATATATTCAGTTATATCATCAATAATTAGGAAATAAATAAGATATATTTGTTGATTTAACTTAACAAATGATAGTAATTATTGAAATTTTTACTGAAATTTTAGGGGACAGAGAATGTGTCATAATTAAATTGCATATTTCAAAAAGTACTCAAAGCAATAATAATTAATAATTAACGAACATGTGTGAAGCATATTATGGGAAAGATAGCCTCACCAAACTCAATTATAAAACTGCCTTTTTGTATTAATTAAAATAATCTATTGGCTTTTGCCCACCATGCATCTCTGTTCAAATCTTTAACTTGTAGCTATGAATATAATGATCAAAACCCAAATAATAATAATGATAACGATAATAATTAAGAATAAAGATGATTAAATTTTGATTTAAAGTCAAAGCAAGAAATAATAGATAATTAGGTGAAATTATAGTGATGATTTAGAACATTAGTCAACGATTTGACATATGTTTAGGACAAGCAAAAACTACCAAAATTCTGCCTCACACAATTGTTTTATGTCATGGTTAATGATCGAATCATCCACTATAATTGATATGTATTTCTTTTTTTTCTTTTTTTTTAAATTTAAAATTTCATACTTTTATTATTAAACTGTATATAATATGCATTGTGCCCTTGAGTTTTTAAACTAAACAATTTTACTCTCGAAGCTTACATTTGTTAGCATTTTGGTCCCTCCATCAACTTTTCTATTAATTATTAACAGAAAGCTAAAATTACATTTATTTTTTATTTTAAAATTATTTTTATAGTTTTTAATAGTAAAAAATTGTTTATATTTTCTAAATTCTCTCTCTCCCTCTTCTCCTCCTTTATTTCTTTCTTGCTTTCTCTCTTATTATTTTTTTTTAATAAAAAAAAATTTAAAAAAAAAAACTATATTGATAACAAGGAAGGGAAAGGGATAGGAGAATGATGGAAAGGGGAAGACAAAGAAAGAAGGAAGAGAAAAAGAGAGATTGAAAATAATAAAAATAAAAATATTTTTTATTTCAAAATTATTTTTAAAAAATTATAAAAATATGTTTTTAAATAGAAAAAATGAATATCATGTCAACTTTCTTTCCCTAATTAAAGGAAAATTGTTGAAGGGACAAAAATCTTACCAAATGTGAAAATTGTTGAGTTTTAAAATTCAGGGATGAAATATAATCTAATCCAAAATTTTAGAGTTTTGAAAGTGCATTTAAAAACAATCTTTAATATTAATTAGTGTTGATATATATTCTCATCATCGTCATTTTTTTTATTAAAATTAACTAAATATGCTATCATATGTAAAAATTAAGAAAAAGCAAATATGTATCTGACACCCTACTGATTATTTGTGATTTAACTCTAATGAATCACAAAACTCCAGGTAGAGAATGCATTAAATATTAATGTTGAATTATATTTACGTTGGCATCGACTTCAAATATTCATGTTGTTAACATATATATATGTCAACAATCTAACATTCCTCCTTTTCACCTGTGGTTTTAAATATGTAGGAGAACGCCCATATTTTTTACACTAAATGTCTTGACGTTTTTAAAAACATCAAGAACAGTGACACTTGACATTACAAAAACGTCAAGAAACAATGTTTTTCTTGTAGTGTGGAAACCAATATTAATTGAGGAGGAAATGACATTGTAGGAGTTGGAACATAGAAACTCCTAGACCTCCTGCTCTTATACCATATTAGATAACATAGAGTTCCATTTCAAAACCAATTGGTGATTAGAGAAGTAGCTCATCTATCTTATAAACATTTTGAGGTACTCTCTTGATTTTTCAAATGTGGGATTCTCAACAAGCCCCCCAAGATGGTGTCTCGTTTGGATTCATCATTCTTGGATTAGATTTCTTTTTTCTTTTTCTTTTTTCTTTTTTGGGACCGAGATGTCCATTTGGACTTTAAAAGCTTAAAATATCGATTGATCCAAAATCTTAATTAATTGATTAGTGAAGGTAAATTTAATATAATACCAACACCCTAACACATATTTCTCAACTAAAATAAACGGTAAGCAATCTCATCAAAATAGAATGTTATGACAAGAAATTCATTCATCATATGTACAAATAACTTGTGACGTTAGATTTAATGTTTGTTTTTTCAATAGTATGAGAGTTAAGAGTACTGTACACAAGTTGGGTTAATTAGGTAGGGTTTGGAGTATGTTTTTTAATTTTCCAAAATTGATTTTCCAACTCCATCAACCCAATTAAATATGAAAAAGAATTAACCATTTAAATTTCTAGGTTGGGTCAGGTCAGGTCCAATAGGTTATGTTTTGTAGAGAAAAGAGATGAAATGGAAAGAAGTGGTTGGTGTGATGGCTTTTTGCCAATGTCGTCATTGGCTAAGAGAGGAGAGATGGGATGCAAGCCAAATACAAGGTAGTCAATGAAGAGAAAGAGATGGTGAGGCAAATAGAAGAGACGTTATTGTTAGTTGAAGTTCAACCAGATGGGAATGAGCCGAAATGGCAATTCCAACTCAATATCTCTAAAACTCAAATCCACAACTTTCTTTATTCCTATACAACCTTTATACTTCGAGTTGGATTGATTGATCTAATCTTTTGTAGCGTTAGATTCTTGTTAAGAACCCCTATCTCAATAATAACAAAAATTACTAAATTTAAACTTCTATAAAATCATATTATGATAATTAAATTGTGTCTCATCTTTCACTATTTTTATGTTACGTACTTGTCAAAAGTCACCATCCCCTCTTTTGAAGATGTAATATTTGATCTCTCCTTGGCCTATTTCTTTGGAAGATACCTATAAAAAAATAATAAATTAGTAAAATATGGTAAAAAAAGTGGTAAGGATTGGTAAAACTAGAAACCTAAATAGTTATTCTAATGCCTAGAATATCTAGAAAAAAGTTGCACACTTTAAAGCTTTCTTGGTTTCTTAAGATTGTCTCTTTCTTCTAATTATAATCGGACAACCAAGATTTTCCACATTATTGTATACGAAAGGGAATTGTTTGTAATCATGATTATACGGTAAATTAAAAGGAAAAAGAAAAAAAAGGTCTTTATTTCTTTCTAAACAGGAGAAATTAAATAATAATGTCAAAACGACCATATATAAATATATTTTAATATGACAATTTGAATATAATTTAATAGATAAATTACTTATTATCATTAATAAAGGAGTTGTTTTCGAATACAACAATATGAATCATTTTATTTATAAATATAGTAATAATAGACATCTATTAATAATAATATTTTGTTATATTTAAAAATATTTTCAATAATTTTGTAATTTAAAATAATTATCTATTATTTGATTTTCAAAATTGCAGTAGTTGAATTTCAAAAAAATAATACAGTATGACTAATGAGAATTTGAAATGTGTTAATGATAAAAAAAAAAAAAAATACATGTTAATTAATTGTTATTAAAACTTCTCCTATTTGTTCAATTAATTAATTAGAAGACTATATATATTTATATATATAAGAGGTGTAATAAAATAAATTATTATTTGTTTAAACATTTGATTTGAACCCAAAAAATAGTGTGAATACTCATTATTTAGTTTAATAAGAAAGATTAAAGTAAAACCCAAGATATAATTACATAATTAAGAAACCCACAACCCACTGGCATAGCTAAGGCTAGGGCATTTGAAAGCCTATTTGTTCTACTTTTGACTATAGGTTGTAGGCTTTTCCTTTTCCCACAGCCTAAGCTAATGTTGCTTTCTAAAACCCTTTGCATATTCTTTCTTTTTTTTTTTTTTTTTTTTCCCCTTAATTTGGTTGTTAAGAATTAATAAATTAACTTTACTTAGTTTGCATATCAAACTGCCATCATTAATTTGGGGCCCCCAACCCTTCTCTTCACTTCCATTTATGTCTAATTGCTTTCTTTCTAATTACAATTAGTAATTAAATTAAATGATTAAAATAAGGTTTATAATGTGTTGGCAAACTTAGTGTTATTATTGTTTATATGTATTGTACTTTTGAATTTAAATAGTCAATTGATTGAGATAAACATACTTTCGATAAAATATTTAGAGGCTTAAATCTTCTAGTACTTCACATGATATTCAACTTTAAAAAATCTATTTAATAAACTTGAATCAAAATAATATTTTATCTTGTCATTATCAAAGTAAAACATACTTTTTGAAATGTATGGCCATAAAGTGTTTGTGTGAGTTTTTTTTTTTTCTTTTTTTTTTTTAATTGAAAATCATTTTTAAATATAATGTTTTTAATTAGGTCAAAATTGAAGTGAACTTTGGAATCTTACGGTAATTAAAATAACTAATTTTGATGATTATATTTCTCTCTCTATAAAACTAAAATTTCAAAATGTGATCATTTTCTGAATGATTGATATTATCGATATAAATGTCGATGTCGAAAAATAACTTAGGTTTTTAAAATGATCAATTTACCATATTATAATAAAATTATATTTGAGTAAAAATAAAATTTTGCCTTCCACTTAGAAGAGGAATTTTAAATTGTACATTTATATGTAGTCTATTTTTATTAGATGAAATGTCATTAAAAGTCAGTCACCTAGAAAAATTAAATTGAAAGGGATATTCTTTTAAACTCATTTCAAGATATGATCTCGTTATCCTATAATAATAAAACTATATTTGAAGGTTTCAAGGTGTGTCATTTAAACGTTTAAATTTTGTGTCTAATATAGGTTTATAACTTTTAATTTTAATAGATCTTTAACATATTCAACAAAAAAAAAATAAAAAAAATAAAGTTGATCTTATAGTATAATTTGAATTATATGTCTAAGAAAAATTCTAAATTTTTTATCTTGTGTATAGTAAATTCATGATTTTTTTTTTTTTTTTAATGTTGTAGGGATAAAGAATCTATTAGACATAGAATTGAAAATCCATTGACCTATTGGATATAATATATATTAAAAACTTAAGGGGTCGTTTGTCTTTTGAGAATGTAGATATAATCTGAATAATTAGATGCCCGAAATTATAGATGTCTGACATCCCTTTGATAATCATGTTTGTTTTATAGAAATGTTTTTTAAGATATATGAGAATATTTAGATAACTGTATTTGTTTTGTAGGATTTCTACTCGAGAATCTCTTAAATTTACGTCATGTTCCAAAAATGTCCTTATGATTATTAATTAATTTATAATTATTTTAATATAAATTGAACTTAATTAACATATTTGCTTTTTTAATTTAAATTTCTTTTTAAACTAATGCAACTTTATTATTTTATTTATTATTCTTTTCAACAAAATAATATAGATCAATTTAAGATTTTTTTTATAAAATGAATATTACTTTAAATTTAATGTCAATATCTTTTCATCTAAAATTAAAAAATAAAAACAACTAAAGAAAGTGAAATATATCATTGACAATATTTATTTTAATTATATATGAAAATAAAGAAGAATTAAAAAGGTAGAAAGAGTATGCTCAGACATCCAAAACTCTCAAGATGTTCTCCGTAAGGATATCTTAGGGTGCTTGAAGATCTCTAGAAACCTAGACATCTTATATTACCGTAAAACAAACGTGATAATTTTCATATTCAATTCCTTGAAATCTTGGATTTCACGAGACAAACGAACCCCTAAGAGTCTATTATTAGATACTTGTAAGAATTTAGATAAATACTTTTTAAAGTTAAAGGATTATATAGATACAGTTATACAGTGTATAAATGAAAAAAGAAAAGAAAAAGAAACTTGAAGGATCCCAATAAAGCTAATGGGTGTGTGTCCTATATGAATAGTAATAGTAATAGATGATAAATTTTGAAGCCACTTGTGAACGCATTATAGAGAGACACAGTAATAGTATCTTTCATTTTTCCTTTTTTTTTTTTTTTTTTTTTTGCTGATATAAAGACTCTCTCTGTGGAACATTCCATTTATGATGACATGCATATGCCTTTTATATCAATAATTATGAAATGCAAAGGCAAAAAATGAAAACCCATTTCAATTAACCCTAAAGAATTTGAGTTTAATTATGAGTACATAAACTATGTGTTAAGTTATTAGATTAATAGGGTGTTAAAAGCAAAACAATTGAGGTAGAAAATGAAACAAAACAGTGGAAGTTGTGAGGTAATAACTTTAACCAAAATCATGCTAAAGAGAAAAGAAAGAAAGAGAATGTTTAAGAGAGAAAACTTAAAGGCTTAAAAAAAGCCAAGATGAAAATAAAATTACCAACTTTTTGACAATAGAGGAATTGGTGTTATGTTGAAGCAAAGGCAGGCCCCCACTCAAATAAACAAGCCAAGAAGAAGACCAAGGGCCAAAGCAAAAGGAAACTCTCTCTCTCTCTCTAAACCACTTGATGGACTTAGAAAATCTGCCCTTTGCTTTTATTCTCCCATTTTCATCTTCCCTCTTCTCCCTATTCAGCTTTTTTTTTTTTTCTTTTTAGGTTGGATTACAACTTCTCTAAATTATGTTGTAATTATTCAATATTAGGTTAACTTTCAATTACCGTAATTAAAGTGAGTTTGAGTTACTGGTATCAACCTGTGCTCCATCTTTAGAGATCGAAGGTTCAATCCCTCGACTTATAGTTGTTGTACTAAAAAAAGACTTTCAACTCTTTTTTTAGTATGTATGTTTGAAATTTTTAAAATTAATTGATTTTTTAGATATAAAATTAAACTTTTTAGTATGAAATTAAACTTTAAACTTGCTAAATTGTCTCTAGTTTTGTGAATTTTAAAATTTGTCGAATGGGTTAATGACCTATAATTTGAATAGTGCACTATATAAAAAAATTTATAAGTCCCTTACAAACAAAATTGAAAGCTAAAGAACTATGTTAAAAAAGTTCATGGATTTATTAGACTTAAACATATATCAATAGATACAATATAACAATTTAAGTTTCGTTTGATAACTATTTGGTTTTTTTAGAGAAAAAAAAAAAGTCTACATTTTTTTCCTATGTTTTCAAACATCAAGTTAAATATAAAAAACTAAAAAATATATATATAGTTTTTAAAATCTGTTTTTGTTTTTAAAATTGAGCTAAGAATTCAACTTTTTCGTTTACGAAAAACATAACATTGTAAAAAATCAAGAGAAAATATGTTTAGTTTTCTTAAAAACTAAAAACAAACCGTGTTACTAAGTCCTTGAGTTTTTTCTTTTTTATTTACTTTGAATTTTAATAACACACATGTTCAAAACATTTATGGTGGTAATTTCAAATGTAATCCCAAAGTTTGGATTTTTTTATAAACAAAAATTAAATTGAAATTCGTGCAACAGCAACAACTTCTTGAACTTTAATTAATTTGATTCCAAGTTTAAACATGAATATCCATGATGATGATTATGAATAAAGTGAAACTATTAAGACCCATAATCCTTTCCTTTTTCCTAAAGTATTCATTTTAACTTATACTACTCCCACATTTCTTCATTTTTCCTATTTTCCACCTATTTAATACTATACTTTTAAATGTTTAATTTTTATGTATTTTTCATGTATTTAATATTATACTTTTAAATGTCTAATTTTAGTTATTGTGCTCTTATTAAATTTTAAATTTAACTTCTCGGACAAATATTTTCAAATTTTAAAATGGGAATATTAATAAATAACAAAAAAAATATTTAAAAAATCAACGTATTTGAAAGTAAAATTGAACAAAAGTATAGAAACAATTTTAAACTTCATTAAAAGTAAACAGATTATAAACATAGAAGACTCCCAATTTACATAGTAAATTCCAACATAATTTAATCCATTAAAACATTATATACTTAGCAAAACAACGAAAAAAGAATATATAGAACTATTGACGGATGCTAGTAAGTACCACAAATTTTAATTTTCACATTAACATCTAATTGAAAAAAAAAAAAAAAAAAAAACCCAAAAATAGAAGAGAACCTAATTATTCTCTTACGTAAGCCCCAAAAATTCCTTAAAAAAAAAAAAAAAAAAAAAAAAAAAAAAAAAAAAAAAAAAGGAAGCTGATAGAACTTTTTTCCCAGATTTTGTTAAGTTAATGTTTCTGGGAAAATTACAAAACCAGTCCATTAGCAATGGCACAATTAGTTTTGAAATGGGTAGTTTCATACACTGGCAATTCTTCTCTATATCTTTCAATTCCAATAACTGAAAGATTATCCAATTCAAACAGATCAGAACTGGAACAACTCAAGGCATCATCATCATCATCATCTTCATCCTCATAATTAGTCTTCATCTCATGCTCTGTTTTCACTTTCTCTGTTTCAAAATTCCCATAACTTTTCAAATTACCTTTCTTCATAATGGGTTCCTCTAATTTGTGCAAAATTTTATGCCCACATGGCTGACAATCCTCGTCCACTATCACACTCACTGGACAAAACCGAACCGATCTCTTGATGTTCCCTCTTGAAGATGCCGTTTTGCTCAAACAAGACCTTGAAAACGAAGAAGCAGAGGAACAGGTAGATGTTGATCCCTGTTGAGATTTGGATTTTTTCGACATGTCGTAATCGAAATTCGTTGAATTAATTGAAGAAGAATTTGATATCTTTTGCTTCGTTTTTGGGCTTCCACCATTGAAGAGGGAATTGAGGAAGCTCGCAAGACGGCCACCGGGTGAAATCGGCTGTTTTACTTTTTTCAAATCGTGATAGATTTTTGAAGCTTTGGATTTGGATTTAACGAACCCATTTTCGTGCTTTGGATTTGGACTAACAATTTCTGTTTGAGCCCATGTAGTGGTTTTGATCGGCTTCGGCTTCGGCTTCGGCTTCGGCCTGTGCAGTGCACGTGACAGAAACTCCGATTCCGACGAGGAAAATCTTCTGCCAGCAGTGGAGCTGGATTCGGAAGAGCTCGAGCTGGAAAGAGTAAAGTCACGAATGTTTCTAAGTTTTTTCTTATCCATCCACTTGTCGATCATGCAAGCTCGTCGGAATTTGAGAGTTTCGTCGTCCTCTGTTCGGCCGGCGGCGATGCTCTGTTTTGTTCTGACAGTGGTTTTTTGAGTGTAGAAAATGAGGTGGTCTTCAGGCTGGGCGTTGGATTCGTCGATGGAACGGTAGATAGCGTCGAGAAGAGAGGAAGAGAAAGAGGGGTTTTCACGGCGAGAACGACGGCGTTGTTGGAGGTGGTCTGAATCTCTGGTGTGAAAGGAGTGATCCCACAAGTCCATGGGGTTTTTCTTAGTGAAAAAGGTAAGTGGAAGGCAATAAAGAGAACTTGGAGAGAGAGAGAGTGGGGAATTGAAACTGACAGAAACGAGAAGCAAACAAAAGGAGAAGTTGAAGGTTTTTGAAGGGCAATCAATGGCAGAGAGAGAATAATGAATGAAGAAGTCCACGCCTGAGGAAGAGAAGAAGAGAGAAAAGAAGATGATTGCTTTCAGCCTTGAGAGAGATTTGTAATGTCAGCCGTTTTCACAGCCTAAAATATAGGTAGCCATGGGAGGCTGGGTCCATTAATTTTCTTTTATTTTCCCAATATTCAAATAACCTACCTGATTTTTGTTTTTCTTTTTCGAAAAAAAAAAAAAAAAAAAAAAACTTTTATATCTCAACACTAATAATAGTTGCTGGCGGCATTTCTATAGGTTCGACGATATAGAGATGAATCTAAATTTTTTTCATTGTATCATAAGGAAGTCTACTAAATATAAAGTAATCAACAAAATGTAACTAATATAAATAATATACATGTTATCTTGTTTAAAAATTACATTTATATTTTAAAATTTTTTATAACTTTTTTTCGAAATATCCATTGAAATCGACGTTTTATCAATATTTTTATTGAATTTTTCGTAAAATTGGACTTAAATATTTTTGTAGATATCAACATTTTGAACCTTGGTTGTAGAAAAGCTAGATTTCAAAATGTTTGGTTGTTAAGTTTTAAAATTTATACTTTTAGTCTTTAGGTTTTGGGTCCATTTTAGTTTAATTCTAAAGTCTTCAAAATGTTATAATTTTACTTTTGAAGTTAGAGTTTTATTTTAATTTGGTCCATAAATTTTAAATTTTATACTTTTAACCTTGGTTTTTTACCAAATATTTTTAGACATTAAGTTTAAAAAATTAAAGAAATTTATTATTAATTAAATTTTACTAATTTTTCATCAATATTAAAATTAATTTTAAAATTTCAACTCACAGTTATTTTAAATTAATGAAAAAGCATTAATGTTAAAGACTGGCGTTCTTATTTAGTTAAAAAAAAATCGAGATTAAAAGTGTAAATTTTGAAACTTAGGTGCTGAATGGAAACAAAACATAAAATTTAAGGACAAAAGGTATAAAATTTTGAAACTTAAGAATTAAATTTATATCAAACTCAAAACTTAAGGGTATAAATGTAACATTTTGAAATCTATGGACCAAATGAAAACTAGACCCAAAATTTGAGACAAAAATGTATTTTCTCCATAATTCTGTTACTTGATTTCATTTAAAATAAACTCAAAATTATTTAAAAGTAAAATTATTCTTTCTTCAAATTCCAACAAAGTACACTTCTAATTCAGAAGATGAGATCACCAAAAATGCTCATATTAATGAAAAATAACTACCAAATAATAAGTTTGAAAATTAAAATTCTAACATATTGTTTAAATTGATTTATTTATAAAAATTCGAGGGTTGAAGTGATACCACTCTCTAAATTTTAGGAATAAGATTTAATTGATGTGTTATTTATTTATTTATTTATTTATTTATTTATTTATTTATTTTTGTTTGTTATGTAACTATTTAGTGATACTTTAAAATATGTAATGCTTAAATTGAAATTGTTATTGGTTATAAATTTTAAATTTATATATAAGTTAAAATTTTATCCAATAAAACTAGAATTACAAATTAAAATTCAAAAACTAAATTCTAGGTTGTGTGAGAGTTCACCAACTAAATATATTTTTTTAAAAAAAATTAGTTAAATTTAGAAATGAAAATTTGACTTTCTAACCTATATATATATATACACATATATGCCCATCTTGGTGGGAATTTTGGTGGAATGGTAATTTTTATCATAAAGATTTGTAAATATGTAATTCTAAAACTAATTGATGAATGTCTTTGAACCGACAAACTAATTGTTAAATATTTTTCTGTGTTTTATATAAACGAGAAATAATTAGCTTGAATAATAGTGATTAAGAATTGATTTGAAGGTTGGTCAACTATAATATTAGAATATCATCAATTTATTAGAAATATAATCAAATTCTTACATTTTTCTTTATGAGTGAAACAAAAATAACGTAGGACGATAGAAGACAATTACATCGGTTGTTCCAAAAATAAAAATAGGAGGACTTGTGTACAAAATAGGCAATATCATATAAATGTGAGAAGGTTCTTGTCCTAAATAAATGGTATGAGAGTCATGCATTTGACTTATATATGAGTACATTAACTATATCCATGTTTGTGAGTGATGTTGAAAAGGTTAAAATGACTTTTGTCATATTCAAAATTACTTCGAAATCTTCTTTAATCACTCGAAATTAATTTAATATTTAGTTTTACACTTGTAAATATAATTCTCATATCACTAAAATTGATTTTGAAAATAACAAAAATGATTTTTAACTATATATATATATATATATATATATATATATGTATTTGCAATTATTTTTAGGAAATGTATATCATAGTTGTTCATAAATACTATTTTTCATAGAATAGTTTATGGGGGAGGGCTAGGCTAGGGAGCGCATGTACTGTACGTTAAGTGGATCCAAGCTGACAGATTGTCAGTGTTGACGTGGCCTTTTCTTTATTTTTCTTTACTTTTTCTATTCAAATTTTTACGTACTCGTTAGTCTTTACAATATCCATATCCAGCTCTAGACGGGATGGAATTTCTTTTAATAAACAATTAATTATAAAAATAGGGTTAACATCAACTATTTCCAAAATTATGATGCTTTAACTAGTTAGCATGCTATACAAGTTAAATAAATCGTGCATTTTGTACATGAGTACGTTAATGAAAAATGGGTGTGGTACACGATTTAAAGGCAAATCGCATACTATGTCCACAACTTATGTATAAATCATATATCACGTACACAAGTTTACATGAAAATCGAAAATCTTGGACATCGTCCACGAATTTTACAAAAAATAAGTGGAGAGAAATCGTCACAAGTTCCACAAAAATTGTGTACTATGGCCAACATAGAACGAGGTGGTATAGATTGGTAAACTTGTGTAATATATGAGTTCCCTATCCTAAATTTATCCATAGTTTTTGTTTTTGTCTCAAATTGTGAATTTTTTTTTTCTTTTACATTATTAAAATTATTTTTTAAAAAAACTATTCTATATTGGTCATTTCTTTTTAAACTAGCTTAACCCCAATGAGATGAGGTGTAATTTGATAAAATTCAAAATTTAAGATTGAAATTATGTATTTCTGTGCTGTGTGTATGTAAAATTTATAATATAATTCTTTGAGACTGTCTGTCGTGGTAAATAAAAAATGAAAATTTTAAAATAAAAGTGTATATATGTGTATTAAATATATATATTTTTTTAGTACAACAATACTCTCGAGATGGGAAATAAAATTTTCAACATTTAGACAAGAAAATCGTGTTAATTATTATTAAACTAAGCTTATTTGGACAAAATAAAAATAAATATGTGTACTTGTACACGTGTGTTAATAAACATATTGCTTGCATTTGATAATAATTTTATTTTTGTTTTTATATTTTATAAAAATTTGCAATCTACTCTAAAAATCCTAAAATCAAAATATTCTTCTTTCGAAAAAAAAGATTTATGTTTTCTAGAAATATGTGTTTTTATTCTTAATATTAAACTAACATTAGTGAAAGCTCAATGGACATGAATTTATGCTATCAACTTTAAGGTCTCTAAAGTTGACTTCTTCATCTACCGTATTGTCCGAAAAAGGAAAGAAAGCCTAAAATTGCTCTCAAAATAAAATAAAAATAAATACAAACACCCAAAGATTGATTCTAAAAGTATGAAAATCATGTTATATGTGAATGTATAAGATCCAATTGCCAAGTGTATTTCTTAAAAAAAAAAAAAAAAAAAATGTAAAGAATACTATACCAAAGTACCACAATAAAAATTTTGTCCCAAATTCCACGTTAGATAACTTAATTATATTATAGAATAAGTCATTGTATCAACAAGCCAATTATTAGACCTGATTCAATATCAATTTTCAGCTAAACTTAACTCCCATCAAAAAGTAATTTGAATCTTCATCTCTATATTGTTGAATTTAATATTTAAAAAACAAATTAAATTGACCTAATTCTTATTAATAATCATTTTTCGTAGATATTAAACTCAACATATATGCATTCATGATTTTGTCTTCATTGTCAATATTTGAGAATGACTTAGTAAATAAAGATACGTAGCAAAGGCTAAACTCATGTGGTAAAAAAGAAAATAAAAATTATTGGTCAATTTCTATGAAAAAAGAAATGTATTACTTTTTTTTTTTTTTTTTTTTTTTTTGGGTGTGTGAAGTGAAGGTGTGTTCTTTCAATACAATACAATTATTAGGGAAAGAATTGAATAAGGTTAAAAAAGGAATAATTCACTGATTTTAATTTAGAAATGAAATGACCAGACTTGGCTTAAAGTATAGTGTGTGTGTTTTTCCCATACCACTTTTTGCTGTTTGTATCATAATTAACATCATAATTATTATCAATTAGCCTTCAATTAGTGGTGGATTAACATTTACACAGCTTTAACATATATTAGTTTTTCAAACTTGGCTTAATCATTAGGTAGTTGATTTGTGTGTGATTGTTAATTAGAGCGAAATTTTTTACCTACTTAAGACATATAGCTTTAATTATCCTTTTTTGGATTATTTATTATGGGGCACTTTTTGTCTACAATTTATTTATTATCACTAACTTTAAGGGTTTAAGCTTACTTGATTTGGGTAAGTTAAACTTTTCTATTGTATTTTCAAGAAAAGAAGAAATTGACACACAACCAAAATCATTCTTTAATACAAACATCATATAAAGTAATGTGGCTTCTCCTCTATTTTTCCACCTCTAAATATTAGATAATTTTGTTTCTAAAAATAATGTAAAAATCAAGTAAAATAAATTTTTTATCATTATCATCATCAAAGTGTTTTCAAGTATAGCAAAATGAGCTCAAATATTTACAAATATAACAAAACGTCACTAATAGACTACAATCATTATTAGTGTCATTACCAATGTCTATCAATGATAGACACTGAGAGATGTCTATCAATGTCTATCACTGTTTATCGATAGTGACTTTTTGTTACATTTAAAAATTTTTTCAATAGTTTTGTCATTTAAAACAATTACTCATTATTATTACTACTACTACAAAAGCCCAATTTAAACGATAATACATCTCTCTACTTCTTTTTAAAAACTAATTAAAACTAAATACTAATTTTCATCATATATCTAATGTAAATATTCTATTAAACAAGAAAAAATGTAAATTCTCTTACAGGTCGGATCCACACAGGGGCAAGGGGACACGTGATCCACACAGGGGCAATGGAAGTTTTTGGCCGAGTGGTCTTTGGGTCAATGTGCCCCTGGTCATATGTTTGATTCTCACCTCATGTAAAATTTAATTTTGTATCTAATAAGTCACAAATATCTAACATATACATAAACTTTCAATTTTATATCAACATATATTCAAAAAATTAAGTAATTGAGCCTTAAAATTTCAATTTAGTAAATAATAGATAGTACATTAATTTTATTTTTTCTTTTTCTTTTTTTTAAGAAATAAACACAAATATGATCTATTAGACACATAATTAAATTTTATATATGGTGAAATATAACAATCAATTTTAACATTTTTATATGTAAGAGATCTATTGGATATAAACTTGAAATCATAGGAATCTATCAAACACACAATAAAAAAAATTAGAAACTTGTACTAAAAAAAATAAAGATTTATTATATACATTTTCAACTTCAAAGACCATATATTGAAACAAATTTAGAATTACATAAACTAAACTCTTCTAATCCTATAAGAAATTGTGTCTTTTATCGTGAAGTTTTGGATTTTCCACTAATCTCTTACGAGAAGAATTTGAAATATAATATTTATGTTCAACTAATGTTTATCGATCATCAGTCATTACTCTACACGACAAAAATCAATTCTTTGAAGTGGAGGTTCCAATAATATCCCATTACTCAGATATTTTCAACGTATTAATAATTATATACCTATGTATATAAACATGCATATAAATATATATATTTTCATACATGCATGAAAGTGTAGATGAAGTGGGGGAGGAGAAAAGGTGATTTAGATAGAAAAAGACAAAAGGATTTGTGAAGAGAGAATAAAAGAGAAACAAGTTTGTAGTTAGTGGAAATCATGAGGAAGCTTGTGGCCATTGATGCCACACTCAACTCTCTTCTGTGAAACCAACAATCTTCTATAACTTATCACTTTAATTGTATTATTTTGGCCAAACAAGCATACACGCATACATTGCAATATGAATACGATGGCATGTTACTTTTTAAAAATTAACATCTAAAAATCTAGGTTAAAATATCACTTTAATTTTATTCATTTTCTTTAAATTTTATTTTATCTTAGTTTCTGTATTTTCAATAAATTTTAAAAACAGTCTTGTATTGTTAGAATATTTCTTTAGAAAATATTATTAATATTCTAAATCACTCTCAAAGTCTATTATATTGATAGATGTCATCCATCCAACGTCAAGTTAGTATTTAATTTATATTACTGTGTTAACAAGTTGTGCGATATATGTCTAATATGAGTCGGGCACTAACACATTACCCTAAATTAAAATGTCCATGCTTCATATATAGTGAAAAAAATATGGCAGCTAAGGCCCTCTTCTTTAGTAGCTTTAATTTTCTACACATCTTTTTTTGGGCGTACGTGTGATTCTAGTGAGAAGGGCATGTTCTGAAGTGGGGTGGTGCTTATTTGCTTAATCATTACACTTGTGGCCTTTTAAGACCCTTTTAAAGAGAGTAATTGATTAATTAAGTAAAGGAATAATGTAACCCTAATGCATGTGATTTGATTACCGTATAATAAAGGGATTACAACGAGAGGGAAGGTCAAATTAAATGTGATAATTTAAGTCTTTATCTTAATTAATATTAATGTCCTTGATTTTCATATTAAAATCAGTACAAACCTAATCTAAATTATGTTAATATTTTAGTGTTATTGTATTACTAAAGAAAGAGAGAAAAAGAAAAGTTGGCTACAAAGAAAGTAACCCTACCCATGTTTGAGTTTTTCAACTGTGGATTTGCTTTTTTATTTCTCTCTCTCTTTTTTCTCACATGATCCTTTTCTCTCTCTAGTCCCTTCAAGCTCAAGGCAAATAAATCAATTATTTTCTACAACAAAAAGTTTATATTATTACATACCAATTAATTATTATCACGCCCATATTAATCATGTCATTCTATTCTTAACTTCTTAATTAATCATCCCTAATTAAATTTCTACAAGGTCCCATCTCAAATTGTCATGCCAAAGAGTGAACACAAACATAAATTGGAGCTACCTCCGAAAGAAAGGGATTAATTAACTTGAGCATAATTTAGTAGATCATATAACATCAATTGGCTTTCTAAATGTAGATGAAGTCAAAAAAAAAAAAAAGAAAAAGGAGAAAGAGAAAATATTTTAGAAACATTTCATGGATTTGATGGAAGCTAAGAAAAAAATAAAAATAATGATCTTTTTTTTTTAAAAAAAAAATAATAAATAAATAAATAAATTGAGCATGGGTTTGGCTTTGGCAATGCACCAAAGCAATATATGGTAGCAAGAATACACAGACCTTTGAAAAAAGAAATTAAGATCAAACTAAGATTCGTTTCATGTCATTTGATCTTAATATGGATCCACATGATTATATATTTATGTATAAAAGGGAATTTCATTTTTTTCCCTTAGATTCCTTTCAGATCATAATTTGAAATGATATTGAGAGAGAATCCCCCCACTAAAAATTTAAAAGAAAAGAGAAAAATCAAATCTTACTTTATCACGTGCTCATTGCTAATTAGCCCCAACTTTCTAAGAAAAATGGCTTCCAATTCTATGTTATAGAATATTTAGTCTCCTTAATATTGTTGAATGATATATATGCTAAGTTTTCCAATTCTATGTATACAACCTATCTTTCTTATAAGTAAAATATATATTATCTTTGTAGACATAAAAACACGCATATCAAACGTTTTAAAGTATAATCAAGCAACAAAGCGACGGATAGGGAGAGAACACCATTACTTTTGAATATATGATAGCAAGAGTAGGAAAATACGCACCATTATAATATATGTAAATAGAAAGATCCGAGCTAAATGACAAAAATCGATATCAATAAGAAATTCGGATGAATTTTGTTAGTGGATGAAGAAAGAATTTGTCTAACATCATGAAGGTCGTCACAATCAACACCTCAATCTTAGACTAGTCATATCACATCAAATACGTTGGATACCATAACAATGTGTAGGAGAAATCAAAACACCTACACAAGTGTTCTTCAATGTATTTGAGTAGACTTGTTACATCGTAGTGCGTTGATGATTCTATTGCATATAAAAATTAACCTATTGGATCATTCCATTACCCATTTTAATTTTTAAGTTGACTTCTAAATTCTAATATCAGCTTTCCATGACACTTTTTTATTTATTTAAAGAATATAATAAAATCTTGAAGAGACATCAACTTTTGTCCTCACTTTCCTTGAAACATGATAATAGCCATATTTCTCAAAAGTAGCAAAAAATTTGGCAATTACAAGAGCAAACTTGTATGGGTGTTGCAATATTCTAATATAAAAATTGTGCACTCTCGGCAAAAGACGGAATATTTACAAAACTCAATCCCAATGTTCTCTAGAAAGTATATAATGGTGCAAAATTTCAGTGTCAGGTTTTATCATTCATTCATCTACTTTCTTCTTTACATATAAAATCTACATGAGCAATCAAATCAATTCAGGGTTATATTTGACGATTGGATTTAAGTCACGTTTGTTTCCATAATGAAAATCAATCTTAATGAAATCAATCATGATGAGACTCCTTTTGATGCTGTTTACTACAAAATAAAAAAATAAAAAATAAAAAAAATAAAAAAAAAACTTATTGGTGTTGGTTACTACTGGACAAAGAGATAATGAAATATAGACAATTACCATATTGCCCTAACTAAATAATATGTAATAAGAATTAAAATATCATTTATCATTTTTATTTTTATTTTAAAAAATTAATATTTAGTAAAATTAGGAAAAGATCGTTATCAAATATAGCAAAATGAGCCAATTTATTTACAAATATAATAAAATATGACATTTTGCTATATTTAAAACTAATTCCAACTGTTTTGCCATTTAAAACAATTATCCACTAAAAGAAGATATAATTCTATCCATAATTCAAATTTCAATTTAGAAAAGCACATAATATTTTTTAAGAAGAAAAACACATAATTTTTGTATAAATACATCTAAGAAAATAACAATTTTCAAATTAAATTTATCGTAATTATTTGATGCTCATACTGATATTGATTACCAATACTACTGATATTGATTATAATGTTGATTACCAATACAATGTTGATATGGATCTAGTCTAAAAAGAAATGGTAGATGATGAAAAGTTACTGAAACTTATGGTGAGTCCCCAAGTAATAATCACAGGTAATTTGATTGAATACTTATTTGGGGGAATGGGATTACAAACCTAAATTACAAATGTAAGAGCAAGGCCCACCATTTATTATAATTACGGAGTATTGTTAAACAACCAATGTAATTGCCTGGAACCCATTTTCCTTGATTGATTACTTTTACATGGGAGTAAACATGATCTTAGTTCAAGTTAGCATTAAAAACAATTGAATTTTCATGAAAATCAAATTTACCCAAATGTAAAGGTATGGTGAAAATCAATACAAGAAAAAAATTAATTCAAGTATCCTTTTCCAATGCAACCAGCTCAAATATTGGGTTTAATATTTAGATGCTCCTGTCTCCTAGAATGCAAATTATTCCCATACAATTCAAAAGTGATATAATCAACAGCTACAGTGCAGTAGGGCATGTACGGATGGTCCGCTAAAATATAGGCTAAAACCAAAGTCACCAACACACCCTAAAAAGTGTTAAAAAAAAATTTTTAAAAAATTTAAAAAAAAAAAAAGTAGAGAGAGAAAAAGAAAGGTCCATTGGTGTGCCAATTATTAAGCGCACAGGCACAAGGCTGCCTTTGTCATCTACACAAGACTATATTACTAAGAAGCTTTGAAAGAGAGTAAGGAAATATAACCTGAATGTGAGTTGTTGACAACTGGTTACAAACAGTTCCTTGCAATCCAGATCTGCTGTCCATATCCATTGCCATCGGAGGGATTCGTGAGCTTTTTTGCTGTTTAACAAATTAAACTTTGCGCCTCTCAGATTCATTCGTCCACTTTTGCCTGCCAAATTACTAACTTAAAAAACGTGTTAAGCAATTAGGCATCACATCTCATCATTTCTTCAATTACCATTGATAATAAGACAAGTTCCAGAGTAGGCTTTGAATTCAAGAGAGAATAATGATATTGTGACTTGTGCCCAAGATTCCAAGTGGGACACTCATCCTACCTTGGGAAAATGACTTATTTTTTTCCAACAAACTGACAAACATGACAAGATATAAAATAATTCGGGTAAAAAGAAAATAGAAAGAAAGACAGAAGGAGCTGATTTGAAGTGCTGTTTAAGTTTTGAATGAAGTTCTAATGAAACGTTTCAACTGTAAACATGGTCATAAGCACAAACAGTACAAGATAAATGCATGAACAATCTAGACACAACTTCTTTGAAACAGTTCAAGAAAAACTGTTCCACACAAGCACTGGACAAGATGCTTCTAAGCATCCGTGAAATTAGTAATACATCAAACTTTGAAGTCAATGATTCTTTCTTTTCTTTTCTTTTCTTTTTTCATTTCCTCTCAAGTGTTTCAAACTTCAAAGTACCAAGATAAACATCACACAGATCCCCAAAATACATCGTTTTTTGTACACATATCATATCAAGCCATTGTCAAACCGATGATGATGGAAATACTTTGCACGATGTAATCCCTAGGCTCTCTAGCAAAAAGAAAAAGCAAAAAGCTCAGCTTGAAAATAGATGAGCCATATGGGGACTCAGAATAGATGTGAGGGTTATACTTTTTTGTGCAAAGCATGAAGATGATAGTTAAAAATAAAAAATAAAAATAAATAAAAATAAAAGGTAAAGAGTAATGTGTTTGGCAATCCCAAGAAATTGTGACAGTTCTATAAACAAAAATAAAGATTTGAACAGGACAAAGTCTATATATTCTGCTATCTGTATAAGGAAAAAAGATTAATAATAATAATAATAAAGCATCTCACTCACCTCTTTTTCCCGATCACAATTGTTGTTACACGTATGGAAAGGATTCCGATACCTGAGCTAGTTACCTTCTCCTTTAGAATAATTGTCATCTTTCAGTATGAATATTTATATCGATTCAAATGTTCAGAAGACTTCACCTTGACCATTCTCTCACAGGGCCACCAGGTACATTGCAACATAAAACCCCTAAACCAACATTTTCCAATTAATACCTGCAATATTAACAACTGTTGTTTCTAATTATGATTCTAACGAGTTAAGATTAAGAAGAGAAATGAAAGACGGAAAAGCTCCTTGGGTACATTCCTAGCACCAAGAATTTTATTTATATCTACCGGTCTTTATTTGTTGCTTGATTTAATCCACCTGTATAGCTCTGTTAGAACCTACAGCATCTTCTACTTGAGTATTATAATAACAAGAATGACGAATGGATAAGTAAAACGGCAGATGAAATCAAGGCAAATGGAGAAAACCACATACTACATTGAATATGAGAAGGTTATCAATTACACATTTGACAAAATATAAAACATTTATGACTACTTCAGTCCCTTGTATAATAATAAAGGGGGTTAGATTCACAGTTCTCTTTCTTCCCATTTGTCTAGAAATTAGTTGTCCAATTAAGATGACCCAACTGTGGCTGCTGGAAAGTACCAACTTGTGGCCCAGGAGTGGCTGCGGCCACTCCAACATTCCCACCCATACCAGGCCCCATGTGATGAGGATTTCCAATAGCAGCAGGCTGCGGAGTTGGATGGTATAATCCGGGGAATTGCATGTGTGTAGACTGCGCCACAGCTGCACTGAAGGAAGCGTGCCCAGTATGAGAAGGCAAATAAGCACCATGAGGAGTTTGGCCTGGCATGTTGTAATATGGAGCTGATTGCAAACCTGGAATATCTCTTGGGTTTTGGATCCAAATTTCAGATGTCTCAGCCTGTAACAATAAATATACTAATACTTTAAACTACTTTATATTATAGTTATTATAAAAAATAAAAAATAAATTAAAAAAAAAAAAAAAAAAAAAAAAAAGGTCTGACTGGCTCGAGAGTGGCTGATATCATGATGATCCAGATTAAACAAACATGTCAGGGTGTCATTTAGCTTCTGCTAAATAAGGTCTTGGTATTTTCAATCCCATTTCCTCCCCCCCTTTCCCCCTCGAAATAAAAAGACAGGAACTCACATGCACTAACAACCCACATGAAATGATATCACGTTAACAATAAATTTGCATGTAAGGCCTCAAAGCTACAGCCAACCCGTGGTAATGAATAATGATAATTACTATTTACTAACCTGTGCATTTGGTACATAAAGGTTTCCGTCTTTGTACTTGATTCGAGATGAATCTTCCAGTCCAGTTGCACTCCCAACTACACCAGGAGCATTCACAGCAAACCCAGCAGGACTATTGAAATTCCCAAACCCTGCCGGGCTGCCAGCAGGAACAGGCTTGAACTGCTGGATTCCATACTTCAGGTTATTTGCATTCATGTGAGCACTTCCACCAGGCATCAGTAAGTAACTGTTACCATTGGACGGGTGAGGATATGCTGGGGAACTAGAATAACCAGGCATGGCCATTGGTGGAACATAAACAGGAGATAGGAATTGACGATATGGCATGAGGTTTGCAAAATGGGAAACATGAACTTGCGGATACATCTGAGCAACTGGAGTTTGCTGCTGTTGCACCATAGGAATCGTTGATGCAGGGATGCCGTTAGCAGTATGAGAGTTCACCGCCTAGGGTCATTGATATAATTAGTGAGAACAAAAACATACTACTTCCTCCAGTGGACTTTTAAACTACTCGCTCAAGAAGAAGAAAACAATAATTACTATCATAATTTACAATCATTAGAAGTTCAAAACATATATATATAAGTCCATATTCATTTACACTAATCCAAATAATAATGAACACAACAGATATTATGTAAATAACTACTCTTACATCTTGAGACGGTAGGCCTTGCACCCGTACAGTTTCATCCACTGTCGGTCGGAAATAAGATAGATCATAACCAGTCTGTGGATCATATGCCTGCCCACAAAACCAATTTACATCAGGGAATGAGAAGGGCTTGCTCACAAAAGGGTTAAGGAAATAGCAATGCCATTATACTACTCGGGAACCCCAAACTGTAAACCATCAATTTAGTAGGAATACAAAATATTTTAATTCTCAACAGCCACCTCAAAAGTTAATAATCTACAACAAACTCACCGAAAATCCCAGTAACTCAGATGAATCTTGATGCTGTGAAGCAGGAGTATATTTTGCGCTCCTCTCTCGAACCAGTCCAATCTCAGCATAAGAATCCAATGTCTGAGGACTAGAAGATTCTCTTTTATCTGCTGACTGAAGCTCAGTTGCTGTACCAGAATCTGGAGAATTAGACTCTGAACTTCGGACCTGGTCATCAAGTAAATCGACCTGCCTGCTGCCAGAGGCATCTTCAGTAGAAATCTCCAGAGCAGATACTGACTGACTGCAAAAACATAGTCAGATGGATAATATAAGCAAAGGAATAAAACCATTGGCAGGAATCCCATAATGAAAATTTCTTTCGGAGATACTTATCTGGTTATTTCAGTCTATTTCAATCGAAAACTTTTCTTACATAGGAATGCCCAAACCTTTGAGTCATAATGATTAACCCAGTGCCACAGATTTTGCCAGATTAACTTTAAATATAAAAGGAATAATAATACAAACCTGGCTGATGATTCTCCGTTCAGTTCCTCTGGACCTCTAATGGCTTGCAAACCTGACACCAGACTTCCGGAAGAATCAGATTCTATCCCAAAACTGCCAAAGACCAATCGATATTGGTCATTATCAGGAACTCTAATATGCTCTGCTATGATAACGTGCTGGTTCTCTTGAAGGTCCACTCTTGCCAGCTTCTCTTGTACATTATCTGCTTCAGAAGGTAACTCTTTGGACTCATCAGCAGGAGATTTAGATTTTGAGGGTGTTCCTATTACTCCAGGATTACCAGTGCTCAACTTCTGGCTTGACTTAGGTTTCCACTCCTTGTTAGGCTGGGAAGCTGCATCAAAGCCGATGGTGAACGCACTCCTAAAATTTGATGAATTTCCCAAGTAAACACACACATGGAAAAAGTAATGTGTGGACATGCATGCTAAAACAAATTCGTCTGAAAGACAGCATACAAAATGTAATACTTAGTCATACACTTCCTTAACGTTGACAACTAATTAAAAATTTTCATTTTGCATTCTCAGCTTTTCTATCTTCTACACAAACGTTCCAAACTCTTTGCAGTCAAGAGATATAATAACAAAGATGCTAAGGTACCTCTGTGTTCTTAACCTTGGGAAGAAAAAGAAGAGAGAGAGAGAGAGAGAGAGAGAGACACTAAGATACCTTTCTGGTGACCCATTGTTGGTTGATGTTGCCTGCTACTGTGCTGATTATTTAACGTTGATCTGCTGCCTACCAGGCCAGTAATAACAGATTCAGTAATTTGACTGAGCTGTTCACCTTTAGAAATGGAACTCAACGGTTGAAATGAATCTGAAGAAGAACCATCCCTTTCAGCAACTGAGTTTGTGAGAGAGACACTTGGTCCTGAAGACTGGTTTGTAGAACTGTCTTTCAATTGCCGACGAACACCTACTGCCCCAACTTCACGTTTTATAGCTCCAACTGCAGCAGATGATCTAGAATCTGGAGATGGTACATGGACAGGATCTGTGGAAGAAGAATATAAACCAACAGCAGCACCATTTGATGGCAATATAGGTGAATGTTGTTCAGAATCATTCGGCTTTGCCATGTGCATATCTGGAACGGAACTCAACATCGAAACTCCCACATCATCCCTCAACTCTTTCTGGGTCATTCCAGTTGAATAACCATCTCGTTGATTGTTGGGATGTGAATCAGTTTTCCGGAAAGACATTTGTGATATCCTACCACCAAAGGGCCCCCCATGTGCTCCTTTTGGGGTGATACTGATCAATAAATAAGTAAAATCAGTTGTCCAGATATTGAATTCAATAAATATTCAAATCTGATCAATGAACAGATTACTTTGGGGATATTGAAGACCCTTCACATATTTTCTTTGGATGTTGGTTCTCACTAGAATGTTGAAGGAAGCTTCTCTCCTTTTCTAATCTTCATTGGGCTTTATGTGTTGTTTTCAAATCCATTGTTATCCAGATTTTAGTGGGTTGTGTCTTATATTTTTTGTTTTTATTGGCAAGTTTGAGTTTTATGCTTTGTTTCCTCTTTATGTATTTTGAGCATTAGCTCATTTCATTAATTCAATGAAAATCTTGATTCTGTTTCAAAAAAAAAAAAAAAAAAAAAAAAAAACAATATTGCACACATGTTCTCACCTTGCAAGATGAGTGAAAAGTAGTGTCTGTACAGTAAAGTCCTTCATCAATGATAATCGAGAGATATGCTACAAAATTAGCCCTACACAAAATATTTCCATCCTATCCTAACCACTGAAAGTACCTTCATTCCTCTATAATTATGATTTGTGATACAATTTATTTTAATATAAAAAGTGCAGTCATTGGAAAAAGGTGTTATATTTTTTGTTGGATAAGAAGAATAGGTGTTATATTTCAAAAGGATGAGAAAATAATAATAAGTAAACTATATCAAAATACAAAAAAAAACTAGAAGAAGAAGAAGAAGATTAATGACGCATACCCTGATTTTGACACATTCGTAGACACCTCGTTGGTGGGTATTGCCGAATGCGAGGATGCAGGTTTTACTTCTCTATTTGTATTTCGATTAACTCTGTTATCTCTTACAACACGGAACTCTTTGCTGATACCTAGATGACATAAATCAATCATTAAGCAGCTCAATGAGCATAATAGAGCAAGCAAACCAAGGAGCATAAACAGTGCATGCTGATAAACCATAAGTCCATTCAATTTTTGTTGTGCTCATCTTCAACATACACTATCTTTCTTCCGACTAAAATTAGAAGATAAAAAGGTCTGAAATCAAATCCCTTCAATTATAATTGAGCAACCATATGTCAGAACTTCATCAACAAGCTTCAATAATAAGTCTAGAATCTGCAGGATATAGTGCTTCAAGAGAAATAATAGCCAAAGATTAAAAAGTACCAGGCCAAGAACTTTTTGCATAGGCCCCCCTCCGGACATTACGATCAGACAATGTATATACCTTTGTCCCTTGCCTCACATCCTCAGAATTTCTTTGTGCATCCAATGAACCTTTGTATCCCATATTCTGAGAACAAATCACATCCACAACCTCAGTTTCCGACTTACCATCTTTCGATGAAACATTAAAACTAACAGCCACAGGAATTTCATAAATAAAATAATGATAATTTTTTTTTATAAAGGGAAAAAAAAAAAAGCTGCTTTCAAAGAGAACGTAGAATGATAAAGCTAGATGCAAGATAGGCATGAATAAACAATAATATTGGAGAGAACCTAAAAACGTGGATAGCTCATAGCCTTGGTTTTTCATTATCCAAAACTGATTAGATATGTAGAATACAATTGGTCAGAGACTTGGGGCTGTAGTATGGCAGATGGTTGCATAAAATTTGAAGAACATAACAGCAGTAATTTATGGTAGACAAAGTAAAAAATTTCCTAAAAAGTAGAACAAATGTATAATAATATTGTCGTTCTACCCCCAAGAAGACAAACAGTGCATACCAAGAAAGATAAATGAGTAGCTTAAGAAAAAAATGAAGAAAATGGCAATCACATTAGTGGACATGAGAAATGGTCATGATATCGATGAGAATAAATATGGAATAAAAAATAAAGATGGGAGACTGTTTTGTTCTAATTCTTTTGAATGATAATATTATGTTTGATATTGTATACTTTGAAATCATTACACTTTTCATCAGTATCTTTCTATTTAGATGAGGTTTACGTTACACCTCATATTGCTTCAGGCTTATGACTCGCCTCTATACCACTTCAGCCTTTTAGAACATTTTCCATCATCAAGGAAATGAAGCAGTATGTGAAGACATATAAAAATGAAACATGGCCATCTGCTAGTAACAGATGGGTCTCCGTAGTAACTAGAGTAAAGACACAAATGACATTTTTAGCTGACAAAGAAACCAAAATGTCGGATCATACCTCCTTCTTCTTATCTCTTCTTCTCTTCACTTCACGAAATGGATCTGACAAATAACTAATATAATAAGAAAATTGAATCTATATGTGATGGAATAACAAGACAGAAAAATTAAAGTTCACACCAATCAAATGCAGTATAACACGTTATGAAACTATGCGCCCACCTGATTACTTCTTTTTTAGGAAAAAAAAAAAATATATATATATATATATATATGCCCGCCTGATTGCTCAGACTTCAAAGGCATCTTCCTTATTAACCACACTTGAGGATAGAACACACTATTCTCTAAGTAGGGGTTACTCAAAGACCACGAGTCTTAGCCAATGGACAGCTCCTTAGGGACTAAGTTTACCCTTTTTGTGACGTGCAACTAATACATTTTTAGCATATGCACAGTGGTGTACTGGCATGGTAGGAAAACTCATGACATGTGTAATTCCCAAAATAAGCATCATCAGGTTGAACCGAACTTGAAACCATAGTCTCTTGGTTGAATCGACTTCCTTTACAATTGTGTTGACTATTTTAAATTTTCTTATCATACACTAAGCAACGAATATATTTTCCAAAATAGATAATTACCGAAAGAACCATATACGAGAGCAAATAGACATACATACTCTACACATTGGTTATTGTTAGCCCATATCCTCTCTGGTTGAAAGTGAACCCATAGTCTCTTGGTTAAATCGTCCATCATATTCAATTGTGCAGACTATTTTAAATTTGATTTTCATACAATAAGAAACAAATATACTTTCCAAAACAGATAGTTAGCGAAAGAACCATGTGGAGTGAAAATAGTCATACATTACCTAAACAAGTACACGTCCAACAAAATAAATTGGATGATGCAAGCAAAAGAAAGAATCAAAGAAGTACTAAAAAGTAAAGACTTCTTCAAACTCTTCATTGAGCACTTTAACAAATAAATTGGAGGTCTATACATAGTTCAGCTGGGAATCCAACTTACTATCGCCACCCAAACATAATACATAGGCATTGGCAAATTCCGAAGTCGCATCAATAGATGACAAAATCTAGTTAACTCTAAGATAAACTGATAAAAACATGGAGGGGAAAAACACAATCTGAAAAACTCCACTCAACCTAATGTTGTCGCCAATTAACTGCTACTTTCCCAGAGCAATCAAAAAATCATCATGAGAATAATCAAAACAAATTGG
This sequence comes from Citrullus mucosospermus, assembly GCA_030954485.1. Taxonomy (NCBI): domain Eukaryota; kingdom Viridiplantae; phylum Streptophyta; class Magnoliopsida; order Cucurbitales; family Cucurbitaceae; genus Citrullus; species Citrullus mucosospermus. The sequence continues at coordinate 28,528,980 of CM062061.1, read as the reverse complement.
ACTTAACTTGAGCACGGATAAACAATCATCGGCTCATTTGTTAAATTTAAAGCAAGCGAGCAACTTGCCACGGTGGAAAAACAATCTCTAACGTTCAATGACGTTCTAAATCATCAAGAACAAACCTTTCCCAGTGCCCCGACAGAAGAAGCCTGCGCCCATTAGTCACAGTCACAGGCCAAACACGCGACCCCCCAAAATAAAAGGAAAAAATACACAAAAAAGCAAAACAAAAACACCCAACGAAAGAATGTGGGCCAACAAATTGCTTGAAGCCATTTTCACGTCTGAAGAATGATAAATCTTCTAACAGAGGTAGCGTTACAAAGCATGAAGAAAAAAAAGGCCGAGAGGAACAAAGGATGAAGAAAAAGAAAAGAAAAAAAAAAAAACCTTGGTTGAGCAACTTCTGTGCAGTTTCATTAGGATCCATATTGGTTTCCTTGAGAGTTGTATATATATCAGCATCGGAGTGATTGCCGACGATCTCTTTGATGGATTGTATGGTTTTTCGGACGCGAGCAGGGAGTATCTGAGTCCCACCGTCGATTCTCAAGCCAGAAACCATCTCCAACCGTATGGCTAAGGAGAAGTAGAGGAAGTGAATGCGAAGAGGAAAGGAATAGTAGGAATTAAGGGCGAAGGGGGCTATAAATCAGAAGCTAATACAGCAGAAGAGAAGAAAGAAAGATTTGGATTAGGGTTTGTATTCGATGAAAGTGTATGAACAGAGGACGGCTTCGGAGGGGGAAAGGGTTTGGGACCAAGGGTTTTGAAAACGTTTTAACCCCCCCTCTCCTCAACGACGAGACCTCGTCTTCGGCTTCAGGAAAGTCATTCTTTATACTTTTATTACCGCATATGCCCTCCGCCTTCAACGAAATTGCACAGATGCCCCCCTCCCTTAAGCCAACGAATTGGATTACGTTTGTGTCATTTATGATTTCATCATTGGAAAATAAAATAATATATATCAATGTTTTGGGCCTAATTTATGTTTAGCTGTAGATTTTAAAATGTTATATATTTAGTTGTTAAGTTTTGAATTTTATTTTAATTTAATTTCTAGGTTCAAAGATGTTATAATTTTACTCTTAAATTTTAAGTTTTATTTCAATTTGGTCCCTATATTTTAAGACTTACACTTTTTTAACCTCTAATTTTCACGAAATACTCATTTTCAATTTTTAGTGTTAATGTTTATTAATTAATTTAAGATAATTATAATTAATTAAGTTTCACTATTAAATTTTAATTTAAAATTTTACTTCATGATTATTCTAAATTAATTAATAGACATTGATGCTAATGGCTAAAAGTGAGTATTTAATGAAAAATCGATGTTAAGGGTGTAAATCTTGAAACCTAGGGATTAAATTGAAATAAAACTCAAATTTTAAGAGTAAATTATAACATTTTGAAACCTATGGACTAAAATTATAGCCCAACTCAACTCGCAAGGACTGAATGTGTAACCTACGAATCAAATAGAAACTAGGCTCAAAACCTAGAGACCAATAGTGTATTTTTACTTCATCAAATTATATTCCAAACTAAATAGTGGTTGCAATTTTAGGGGTGTTTTAGGGCAAGGATAGGAATTGTGAAGTTGTGGAGCCTATAATGTAAAGATTTTTTAGTACACAATTTAAAGAATTTGATGTTTTTTTTAGTCATGGGGTCCACAAACCCCTTGGACTAAACAATAAATAGAGTTCATAACTACACTCTCCCTAGCCCAACTCCTTAGGTCAAACGCCAGCATTTAGGGCGTTGAGTTGGTTATTATAATCAGTAGTTATTATAATGTGTGAGTTATAATAGTTTATGTTGAAGATATAGAATAGTTTAGTTTGGGATTATAATAGTATGTATTTGAGGTGCAGATTATTTTAGTTTGGACTTAAAATAACAAACACTCTAACAAAAAGTGAAAGAGAGAGATGAGCACGAAATAGTAAACACGGTAGTTAAGAGGAATTTAAGACAATAATATTGTAGTTAATTCTAAGTTATAATGGTTGGAAACACCAACTATTATAATTGAATAGTTGGAATCACCAACTATTATAATTGGTGCCCCAGACATTAATCGTTAGATCAAACACCTCTTTAATTTTTAGAAATTAGGAATTAGCCCACTGCATAACTAACATTTCACAAATTTACTATTAATTATTAAGGATTTTATTGTTTGAAAAATAATCAATTACAATATCCCTCATCAATCATTTTTTAAATTTTGGGTTTGTTTTTGTTATTTTTTAATTTTTGTTGATATTCATGTAAGGCAAGATATTTCAAATTAATGCCTTTTTTTTTCATTTTAGAAGATTTCGTTTATTTTCTTCCATATTCTTAAATGAAAACTGACCACATCTCCACTGATTTCTAAAGTATACATCAAATATATTGGCAATATAATGGAAAATGTAAATATACATCGCATATACAACGGTCATTTTTTGGGTGTTTACAAATATACTGAAAAATGTACATATACATCTATTATTCGATATATAAGAAGATATATTGTAAGAATTGTCTTGTTTATGCACCAGTCAAATATACCTTTGTTTATTTCTAGAAAATTCAAGTATATAGTGTTGTAATATACGATGTTTTATGCTTAGAAGTTTATTGTCAATTATTGCTTTTATTTTGAGGGCAAAAAATTTCAAATTTTTGGAGAAATTTTTTTCCTTGTATAGGATTTGAAAAGAAAAACATTTTTAGAAGTTCATAACCACAATAAACTTCCATTACATGCTTAATTTGGTATTAATACTATTATGTAGATTTTTTAAAAGAAAAAATAATGGTAAGGAGGGTCGGAAAAGTTAAATTGGGTTAAGTTTTTTGTGAAAATAATAGTCTATTATGCTATTCAAGTAAAAAATAGAAATGTATAGATAAGTATAATTAAATTTATTTATTTACGTTATATATGTAGAAAGCCTTAATTCTTAACCTTGAACTTGAAAAATGTGTACAATTTTCACCCTCTTATAAGTTATCGTGTGAGATCATTAACCAAAAAAAAATTAAAAAAATCTCGTTGTATTTAATGAATTATAAAATATCATTACTTTGGATCTTGTTTCCTTCTAGCTATTCTACCTTTAAATGTCTAATTTTAGTTCACATACTTTCAATAAATCTTTAAAATGAGCTCGTTATTGGGTTGTGTGCCTTAAAACCTCATAATTAATTAGTTTATTAATTTAATTTTTAAATATGCAATATTAAATTATATATTAACAGTAAGAATCCAAGGTTAATATATGTAATATTGAATAGTATATATACTTGACATACAAGTGGATCATGTTCAAGTAATAACCTAAAGGTTTATAATACATGGTTAAAGTTGAGCATCTTATCCTGCTAGTTTGTATAAGATGAAACCATGAAATAATTAATCTCTCCCTGTAAATTTGTTAATTGAAAATATTTATATTTCACAAGATGATCATGTGGAACTCGATCTTAATAATGAGTGAGTTATGAACTTCTGTCTGCGAGAGCTTGTTTTTTTTTTTATTTGCACTAGTGAGACTGGCTTGGATCACCGTCTTAATGTGACTACCATTTTGGGGACTTTCCTGAACAAGGAGCTGAGAACATAACTTCGCAAAATGGAATTCAGTCATTTTTGCATAAGGTAAGTAGATGAGTAGTTAACTTAAGTGTTGAACCCCTTTAAGTTTTTGTATTTTTAATTATTTCAAGAAATCAAAGAACTTGATTCTATAGCTTCCACAATAGAATCAAAGCATTCGACCCCTTCACCCAGACAATTTTTTTCTTTTTTATAAACAAACAAACAAAAACAAAACTATGATGGGCAACAAGAAAAGAAAAACCATAAGAATGCATGGACTCCAACCTCCATCAGGGAATTGTTCATTTGTAATATTCTTCCACCCAAGAAACCATCCTGCGCCAAAAAATGGGATGCAAAATTATGCCCTCGAACCACATACTGAAAAGAGACAAACTCAAAGGACGAAGAGAGTTGGAGAATGTTAGCAACACAATTGGCAACATCTACATGAGATTTTGAAAACCCTTTGAAAATCTAAACAAGAGCTAACGAATCAAAGAGAACAAGAATATGGAAAGGCCCAATCTATCTGCCAATCAAAGACCTTTGTAAATAGCAGAAGCTTTAGTACATAACGCATTCAATGGCACTCCCAAAAATCACACGAAGATGCCCAAATTTGGCCCAAAAATGATCCAACTATCCTTCTAATTCCAATCTTGTATACCCCATGTTTACAAGCAACATCAACATGAACAATCTTCAAATTGATACCTGAGAGATTGTAACTTGTAACCAGCAAAGCTACAGAGGATTCCAATGGTAAATTACTAATATTTGTCCAATAGTCAATAATCTACTTGCATCTAGTTTCCGCAAAAAAAATATAGAGGAAGAGTGGACAATCTTGTTTCTATTCCCTTAAATTGCCCATGTCGTAATGCATGCCCGAGATAAGTCCTCATTTGACAAACCCCTAGTGAACTCCATCTAAGCATCAAAGCCATTCTAGTGCCTTACTCTAGCAACCAAACCATAGTAAAAAAAGAAATTCCAGATAGACGTTGCACGATAACGTCTAAATAAAGGAAGACACATTGTATCCTCTTTTTGGATGACAAAATGGACACCACGACCTAATCCATGTCCCTCTTTTACGTAATGGGATGAAAGCATGAACATTCTCATTACATGCCTTCCACAAAAAAAAAAAAAAAATGCAATTTTACTAGGCAATTGAAGCTTCTAAAGACGACTCCACCAATCCGACCAAGCATTAGACCCAGAGCCCTAATTCAAGTTGCGTTGAAGCATGGCACATTTACATCTGTCTTAACCAAGTAAACACATTGCTTATCATAATGCAAAATCTAGTGATCAACCCTATCAGTCAAACTGATAAGTAACATGATAACCTCCTCCACATCTTCAATAATAAGGATCTTATTTAGCTTTTGAATATCCCCGGGAAATCACTCTAAAGGTGAAGGCCTTGGAATCCAAGGATCCCAAAAACTAATATCAACTATCTATCATCAAATTGTTTTCGAAGCCCTAACATTAGCAAATCACAACCCCCAACATAACTCTCCTTAGAAAAGGGAACCAAAATAAGAGCAATTGACATTCAACACAGAATAGTGGGGGAAGTGCCTACCTTTTAGAACTCAGCTCACCAAAGACAACAGATTTTGCAAAATTTTCCACACTTGTTTTGTAAGAAGAGCTTGGTTAAACAACTTAATATCTCTTAAATTTAAACTGCGAAACTCTTTTGGTAAGCAAAGTTTTTTCCACCTCATCCAATGAATTTTCCCCTTCACTTTCGAATCAACCCACTAGAACCTAACACAAAGTTTCATTAAAATTGTGGAATCCATTAGTTTTTTTTTTTAAATACCCTCAAACTTCCAAAACGTTTCAATAGTATCTTGAACTTAAAAAAAATGTTTAAAAGTACCAATTGTCCAAATTCTACCCGTCATATTGTTGAACTAAAAAAGTCATCTCACGATGCAACTTAAAATGTGGTCCAATAGCTAATTGACTTAATATTAAAAATAAAAGAAAAAATATATCAATTTATACCCCTAATGATAAAAAAAAATGGCAATAATAAGAGCTAGAACTAAAAGTCTTCTTGAAGCATTAAATTTTTACTTCCAAACTAAGTTTCCAAGCCATGGTTAAAAGTTACGGTGTTTCAAGCTCTACCAAACATTTGGTCATCCAAGAGATACAATAAATCTGAAAATCTAGATTCATCCACATTTTTAATGAATTGTATACCAACTTAATTTCATGTATTTGATATATTAGTTATAAAATTTTTAAAAACTTTTTTTTTTCTATATGTATTTAAATAAACTATAAATTTTATGTGTATGGTATGTACTATGGACTACTATATATAATAAAACTATAAGTAATAATAAGGTTGAATATATCTTAGTCCCACGTTTTTTTAATTCAATCATGTTGCTAAAAATTAAGGCTGTAATTGTTGGAGAAATTCTTTCCATAATGACTAAAATTTGATATTTTTCCTTGTTTGAGGTTTTGCACAACTGGGTAGGATTGTAGTTACCTCATAATTGCAATTTTGCGGTCTTTACCTCACAAAAATATGGCAAATATAAGGGAAAAATTTTCCAAAATCAAGAATCACGAATATTTAGTATGCTAACACAAATTATTTCCACTTTCACAAAATTCACTAATTAGTTAAGGCAAAATTATGTCAAAACATTTTAATAACTTGGGTTTTTAGAGTTGAATAAGTCTCACTTGTCACTAATATAAATATAACTCAATAGATACTTGATACAAACCCCTCCCTTACTATCAATACATAAAGAATAATTTTTTTAAAAAATTACATGTGCGACTAAAATATATTCAACCTTATTATAACTTATAGTTTTAGTACACTAGTTCATAATACGTACGATGCATGTGACATTTATATTTTATTTTAATACATATAAAAACTTAAGAAGTTTAAAAAGATTATAGTTAATTTATCAAATATATATATATATATATATATATATATATATATATATATATATATATATATATATTTTTTTTTTTTTTTTTTAAAAAAAATCTTATAAGACTCAAATAGTTGTAACTATCAGATGATAAAAGATAACTTAGGAATTTATGAAATCTTACAAAGTAAAAAACTTGATTGTCCGTCAAAACATATTTCCACTGTTACATATTAATGTCTCATATCTATGATATAAACCACATTCATACATGAGTTCAAACATGTCTTTATCATTCGATCGTCATATTTCATATTTAATCTAGTTCACACACGTATATTAAAAAAATACACCATTTTGCATGTAACCACCTTAACTTTAAATGGGTGTGACGAAGCACAAAATAAGAATGAAAAGTTGTAAAAGCAAAATGTAGATGTAAAGATTTTCTCATTCACATTCACCTTTATATATTGTATAGACATATGTAGATAATTCATAGAGTCAATTTCCACCCACAAAGATTTGATCATAGCTCGTTAAATCCACCAATACAATCCTAAATGTTGATAGTTTGATCTTCTATTTGTAGTTATTATACCAAAAACTGTTTTAGCTTGCATAATTATACAACAAAATCCTAACATTATATAAATCAATAAAAGTCAAGATATTTGAACTACGTGATTTTCATAATAATACGAGTTATAGTAATTAAAACTATTTTAAAGGAATTATGATTATTTATTTTGATATTCATTTAAAACTTGACTAGATCTTGTCGATGGAGAGAAAAACGGCAATAAAAGGACCAATATTTAGAATTTTATATAGATACCTCCAATGAGAATATTTGACTATAGAAATTATATTTTAGTTAATTGATTCAAAAAAATAATAGCGATTAAAGAAGAGAGAATGTATCCTACCATAAATATAAATATAAATTTAAATTAAATATAACAAAAACAACTATGTTTGAAAAATGAAAAAAAAAAGGAGATAAAAAAAGGGACAAAATTGAATCTCATAGCTTAATAATAATGTTATTTCCATCCGCTGAAGAATCCATAAATAGAGCGCAGTTTACCCAATTTTGCCCTTTCTCACACCCAAAGATCTTTGGTGCCATCACTTCGAGACCGCATCGACCCTCTCTTTCTACCATTTCCCTTCTCCTCTCCACGGTCTCCTTTGGTTCTGTTCCTGATCGCCATCTTTGATCTCCCCATCTCTCTGCATTCTTCGCAACATAAAGAAACCCTAATTTTTCCACAAGGAAGCACCCCCCTTCCTCGCTCCCTTCCCTAAACCCTAACGGAATTCACCTTTCCTCTCTCCATCTGTGACTCGCCGCTTTTCTTAGCTAATTTTATCGATTCCTCGCGTCTATTCAGGTAAGGATCATGTTTCGGATGTTGTAGTTTCAATTTCAATTTTGTTGTGCTTTTTCTTTCTGCTCTGGAGCTATCGATATTTTCAGTTTTCTCTATTGGAGCTGCAATTTCTAGGGGCTTTTGTTTTTAGTGGCTTGGCATCTTCTGGATGATAGAAAACAGACGATATAATTGACAAAAAAAAGTTTATTGAAATTAGGTTTGAGGTTCACTTTGACGAGCTTGCTTGAGAAAGTTTTCCAATTTACCATCCGCCATTTGGTAGATTTTTTTTTCCAATTTTTTATTGTTAATGTTTCCTCATTTGGTGCATTTTCCTCCGGAGACTTGATTTGATTTTCTCTTTACTCTTTTTCTCCCTACAAATAATGCTACTGTTCTTGTTTTTCTGTCGTGGTATCAGTAATACGATTTTTTTACGATCCTGCTGCTAGACGTCGTTTAATTTTGTTCATTGTCTTCGATATTGGTGTTTCGAAGTCGGGGAGACATTGCATGCGTGGACAGTAAACTGAACTGTAAGTTCGGTAATTTAAGCGATTTCACATTTCCACGTAGTTTCCCAAATGGTGTTATTGAGCCTGATATTGTCTCCAGCCCTTGATTTGGTTAGGGCGAAAAATTCACGCTTTGCTATTTCTCTCTTTTAACACGTGCTTGTTATACCACACGAGGATCAGCGTTAGGAAGAAAGTGGATTATAAATCTGTAATCTGAATTCTGATCCGATGTCAAAATCTTTAAATGTGTCTACTTTGTTCGCTTTATTTATGGTCTATTTTGTAGGTGATATTCTCCTCAGAACTTATATCGACTTTTAATAAATAGTGTAGTTTGATGTCATAATTACTAAATAACAACTACTTTGTCATTTTCACTTACATAGCACCTAATGGTCATAGTAATAATTTTTTATGTAAGACAAGGGTTTATTGATTCTATGGAAGATGGGAAAAAAGGAATACTAATTTCCACCGTACGAGCTCATAGAAAACTGCTCCAAAAGAAATTACTCACAATTTTTTTTTCACCAAGGAGACGTCGAAAATTTTAGTGAGTCCCTGAATTTCCTTTCAATTCCAAAACAATTCTACTATTTTGCTACTTCCACTGTCGCGATAATTGAGCTTAACCAGATGATTTTCATCTGCCTCCTCATTATAGCACTAGAAAACCATAGTAGTTCTTAAAAGAATTCCACTTAGTAGCTTGTTTCATTGCTTTTCAAGGGTTAACGATTTTCATGAATATATTTTTCTGTATTGTCCCCTTTTAGACTGGTGTAAATCTATTTTTCTTCTGTTGCATGTTACTTGTGCATGGAAAGCATGATATTTAATTCAAACACATCAGTAGTTGGCTGCATGATGACCCCATATACCTTTTCAATAGGTTCTGGATTGCACCTGATATGAATCTACAACAATCCATACATTCCAAGCCCTCTGCTAATGGTTTTGGACGTCGTAGAGGTGATAGGGATGTAGGAACCAAGTTTGAGAATAAATTTCAGCCTGGAAAGTCAAACACTAGCAGATTAACTAATACAAGTGAGTTCCATTACCCTCCCAACCATCACACACGCACACACAGAAATTGTGTTCTACTTGATATTCTTTGTTTATGCAGGAGCACTGGCTGGCAGCAAAGACGGAAGTTTTGGGAGTTCCTCACATGATCGATTAGTATATTTAACAGCATGTTTTATTGGGCAACATGTAGATGTCCAGGTTAAAAATGGATCTATATACAGTGGAATATTCCACTCAAGCAATACCGAAAAAGATTTTGGTAGGTTTTCTTTCCATTACTCTTCTTATGTTGAATGTGTTTGACAAGGAGCCTTATAACTAATTTTTATCCTTACATCATCTGCGATTCTATAAGTTGGTGTTTCTAGCAGTGTTTATTTGATCTTCATTTTCAGGAATTATATTAAAAATGGCACGCTTGACAAAGGATACTTCTTCACGGGGGCAGAAAACCATTGGAGACTCTTTGATTAAGGCACCTTCCAAGACCTTAGTAATACCAGCTAAAGATCTTGTGCAAGTTATAGCCAAGGTTCTGATTTAGCAATTTAATAGCCTTAAACTTTTTTCCCTTTTTGTGGTAATATCAAGCAGTCGTGTGGTCTATCTTCTAGTAGTGTGGTTTATTTTCTAGTATTTTAACGGAATGCTATATTAGTAATTGATGACCATGAAAAATTGTCTGTTAATATTGTGGTTTCTCATATCCATCTTTCAATCTCAATTTATCTTCAGCAATCTTATCATTCTGCTAAACAATTAATTCCAGGACGTGACTGTTACAAAGGATGGACTGTCAAATGAAGTTCATAATGAAAATCAGGAACTTTTGATAGACTGCATTATTTCACAGTCTCATCAACATGACGCAGAAAGAGAATTGAAACCATGGATTCCTGATGATGATGATCCTCAATTTCCTGAGCTGGATAACATATTTGATGGTCCATGGAATAGGTTGTTATGCACTTCCCCCTAACCTACCTACCTTTCTTTCTTTCTTTCTTTCTTCTTCTTCTTCTTTTTGAGGTCCTGGGCTTTTGTCATTTGTTTGGCATGTGTCTGAAGAGAATTGGCATATCTTTTGGATTTTTTTCTCCTGATATGATGGCCTCTTGGAATTGAGTTCGGTACACAGTCTCTTAGGGCTCTATTTTGATAATCTTGATAATTTCCCAAATATTTATCAATAAATTTCTCAAATTTTCTCTTCATAACGAGTGAGGGTACTCTGGTTTACTGTTTTTGGGGGGGGGGGGGGGGGGGGGGGGGGGGGGGGGGGGTTAGATAATTTATGTAGTCTTTCACTCTTCCATGTAATTTATCTCTTTATGAACTGCTTTGTTCTTTTCCTCTTTTTCATTTTTCAGTTATGAACTATTATTTAAAAAAAAAAAACCGCTCACGAAGTATTACTAAGAAATGTTGAATGCCATTTCTCTCTCTATCCACCATCTAACGATTGCTCAAGTACGATAATTTTGTGACTTTTTGGACCTGCCAGCTGCAGCTTGTACAACTACATTTCTTTAAAACCATCACTTTGTTGGGGAAAACATTGTCACTATTTGCAGGAAAAAAATGAGTATTGTTGAAGTTGGCATGTTGTGGCTGAACATGGTCATAGTTAACAAAGTGATTGCTAGAATTAAATGCATTTCATAACCATCATGGGTTGGTCTAGTGGTAAAAAGGAGACGTGTTTCAATAAATGACTAAGAGGTCTATGGTTCAATCCATGGTGGCCACCTACCTAGGAATTAATTTCCTATGAGTTTCCTTGACACCCAAATGTTGTAGGGTCAGGTGGGTTGTCCCGTGAGATTAGTCGAGGTGCGCGCAAGCTGACCGAATACTCACGGATATAAAGAAAGAAGTTAAATGCATTTGTTGGGCTTGAGTTTAAGATATTTGTATTCGTCTATCAATTTCTATGTTTTTGATTTTTAAGCGTTTGGTGATGGATGGAGGCCTAAAGCCAGTGTCTGAGGTTTATTTCATTTATTAATGTGTGCTTATTCTCATTGGTTGCTTGAATCCCCAAGGCTATAATTTCTGGTAATCTTATATTCTTAGTATCTTACAGGGATGTTGCATTAGTTTAAATATAGGACGTCAGTTCCTGAAGCAGTTCATGTAGCTTCATTTTTACGTTGTACTTCCTTTTCTTTTGGTCCTTTTGTATCTTTGAGTGTTAGTCTCTCTTTTTCTTTTTTCAATGAAAAACTTTGTTTCATTTTCAAACAAAATTTCTGTTATAACTTGTGTTGTTTCTTTCAAGGCTTTCAGATTACTTCTGTTACATTCCTGTACACATTTGTAAATGTGCTTCATGTTGCTTGTATTAGGAGTTGGGATCAGTTTGAAGTTAATGAAAAACTCTTTGGAGTTAAAAGCACTTTTGATGAAGAACTTTATACCACAAAGCTTGAGAGAGGCCCTCAAACAAGAGAGTTGGAAAAGGAAGCTTCAAGGATAGCTAGAGAAATAGAGGGTGAGGACACTGAAGATCTTCATTTAGCAGAGGTAATTTATGGCATCTGATTTCATTTTTCAAGGTGCATGTCTCAGGCCATAGAATTTGAGTAAACTTTTCTGGAACTCAATATTTTTCCTTTTCTTTTATTTTGTTTGGACAGGAAAGAGGTATTGATATCCACGATAAGTTTGATATTGATGAGGAAACCAGATTCTCTTCTGTATTTCGTGGGAAGGTCACTGATGATAGTGGAGTTGATGAGAATGAAGACATATCATTCAATTCACGTAACATGGAAACCTTTGGGGGGCCTTCTGGCTCTGACATTAGGTTTACAGATGCATTCTCTGGAAAATGCAGTGATGTAGTTTCTGTGTCAAGCTCTTCATCCTTGGTATTTCTTCAACTCTCTCTCTCTCTCTCTCTCTCTCTCTCTCTCCCCCCCCCCCCCCCCCCCCCCCCCCCCCCCCCCCCCCCCCCCCCCCTTTTTTTTAATTTGCTCCTTGTGATCATAATTCTTCAGTATGACGATCAAGTATTTTTAGGAGAATATTGGTGGCCATTTTAATCTGTTAACCTAGTTTGTTTTACCTTTTTTCTGGATCATGTATGCATTCTTAAATGGATAATAATATTGTCATTTCAAAGAACTATGTTTGAACGCATGAAGTGTTAATTATTTCTTATCAGTGGCATTCTATTATTTTCTTTTCTTCAATGTATGAAGAAAAATATTACAATATTCATACTTTTCAGTTTTCCCTATGGAAATTGTGCAGTCCCATATCATCTAGTCTAAGCATTTTATTAATATTAGGTTAATCCGACCAATTTTTCAAATTAAATTTTGTGGATTAAGACTGGAATATCTTGATATCTATTCTTACACATATCTAACTCCATGTTATTTGTTTTTATTTTCTTCTAAAAATAAATATATAGCAATGATGGCATAAGCATTTCAAAATCTAAGAACTTATTATGTTGTCCTGATTTGCAGGATCAAGCACAACCCTCCCAGACAAATATTGGTGTAGATCTATCCCGATCCACTCCTATTAATTATGCAAGACAACTAGCATCTGAAACTTCGTGCAAAAGTTGCCCAGCTTTGGAAGTTGAAAGCAGGTTTGTACTTTTACTATATTTTATCTTTTTTTTTTTTCTGGGAGGAGAATGGATTTATCGACTCAGTAAGAAATGTTGTTTTAAAGACCACATGAGTCATAATTGTGGTTGATTTTCTGGTTTGAACATATGAAATATAGGGTCCAGGACAAAGATCATGGGGAGAATGATGCGGATGTGTCTGTAGAGAAGGACAGGGTAGGTTTTCAAAACAGTGATTGTAGAATCTGCTTTGTGGCTTATTGTATAGTTTTCCTGGACTGACTTGTTCTTATTTTCCAATTATTGCAGCAGGCAGTTAATGACTCTCAATTTGCTAAATGTGATGGTGAGCCATTTTCCGCATTATTCTTCACTTCTATTTTTTAAAATTCTATTATTCTTCTGATTTGAAGAGTTAAAGTGACAAGCATCAGATGCTAGTAGTGTAGGCTGTTAATCTTCCTACAAGAAGATACACACACACACACACACACACAACTCGTATGTATATATATATTTGGGTGATAACTCTCTCCTCTCCCTTGCTGGTTTATGCGTGTTGTGTTGCTTGTGTTACTAATTGGAATTTGGTGATGGAAACAATAGATTTGCAGCCATTGAAGAAAGATGGATCTGATGAAGAGATATTGCCTAATGTTGTCTCACATGCTCCATCTTGTGCTCCATCAAAGCATAATGAGAAGTTAAATCCTCCTGAACTCTCTGATGATCCAGGATCTGGAAAATCTCGCGGAGAAGTTCAAATGTTGAACTCTCGTGGGCTACCTGGTAGTTCCGTATCACTGAATTCAGATGGTGCTGCTGGAACTTCTAGTGGTTCTGTATTATCTCCTAGCTCATCTGTGGGATCCCTATCCTCTGACAAATCAACCCTTAATCCTCGTGCTAAGGTATTTGCTTTTGCTGGACGCATTCAGCAAGCCTAAAATGATAGGGCTTATAATTATGTTGACCATGAAGATTTTTCATTTTTATGATTTAAAAACTAGTGTCTTCTGCTCTTCTTTTATGGTTTGCCTTCTGTTGTGAATAGGAATTCAAACTCAATCCTAATGCAAAGAGTTTCACTCCATCTCAAGCACCTGTTAGGCCACCTTCTCCAGCATCTTCATCTGATGGTTCGTTCTACTACCCCAGCAACATACCTGCAGTGCCTCATATGCATGGGATGCCTTATGGTGTTGGAGTAAGTACATGTATATTGTCTTCGTTTGTTTTTTCTCTAAATAAATTAGCTTCTATTGAACAATAATTGTGTATACATTTTAATGGATGACCTGGCAGTGACAAACAAATTCAACTTCTTAGCTGTTGATTTATCATATCTGCTAGAATCTACTACATCTATATCCTCTGTAATAATTTCCAACTTTTTATGGTTGCGCAGATTGGACCTTCATTTGCAGGTCACCAGCCTGTTGTTTTTAATCCAATGGTTCCACCGATGCAGTCACCGCATGGATATGTTCAGCCAAATGGACCTCAAGTATGGTTTACTGAAAATATGAAGTTATGGCTTTCTTAATTTCCTTTTTCTAAATCCAAAGGTCTGTACATTACAAATTTTATTCCTTTTGAATGCAGTATGCACAACCCATGCTTCTTGGCCATCCGAGGCATGCTATGTACATGCCGGGCTACCAACCTGTAAGCGTCCTCAGATTGTCTTGATGCTTTTCAGTTTTATTATTTCCTTCAGAATATTTTTCCTCATCAGATTCACCTAGAATCGATAATACCTCGGTAAACTGTTGCATTTATATCTCGTTCCCATTCATCCGGCTGGCCTTACGGATTCTGAGTCTTTTTGTACTAACAGGAAATGCCATACAAGGGGCGAGAGTACTAAACAGTCCCTCTGATGCTGCTCTGCAGTTAACTGCTTTGCGCTGCACTATAAGCTCTTTGGAGTCATTGCTTTGAACAGAACTCGCAAGGAAGATGAAGGGGAAAGGGAGAGTGAGAGAGGGGGTTTTGGGGGGGGGGGGGGGGGGTGGAGTCAGCTTGGGATGGGGAGGAGTTTATGGCTTTCAGTTCGATCACTTTTTCCCTCATCCCATGAATTTGGTAGCTTTGAAATTTCTCAAAATAACCACCAATCACATCACATTGTTTCCTGATCCTTTATTTATCAATCAACAGTTAAATGTTTGGGGGTTTGGTTTGTTTGTTTGTTTGGTCTGCCTACGGCATTTTGCACTATATACTTTATATGTCCACTATGCAACATCGTAGGTTCTTTAATGTAAAACCGATAATAATTGGAATATCTTAATACTGTTTTTTAGGTGTGCAATAAATGGGAAGCGTTGGGCCGGGCAGGACATTGAATTGAAATCATGAAAATTATTCTCTTGCACTTTGTTATGGTCTATATTCGATTTTGCTATGGATTTTTTACTATATATATCCACTTGCTTGTAGAGGTGTGTCATCAAATTGGGTGGTCAGACAGGCATCATTCGCTATGACATTTTGAGTATTGTTGAAGAACTTTGTAATTTTGTAGTTTTTTTTTTTTTTTTTTTTTTCAGAATTTTTGGTTAAGGACCAATGTCATGACAATTTGTGGCATTAATTATTGAAAATACGATAATGTTGTCATATTTTGAGAGAAACTACGAAGATTGAATGGAAACAAGAACAATGTACTCATTGAATGTGTACGAAAAACTAGAATTTGGAGACGAGGAAGACATCAACCTTGATGTAAGAACTCAAAATGGATGGACTGAAATGTAGTGTTAATGTTTTCGTTTTCAAACTGTCGTGTAAATTTTTTTATTTACTTTTTTTAGTGCAAATAGTATACGATATTATATAGATGCATTATATTATAAAGTTAATTTTGAATTAAATTTTTTTTATAAATATTTGGAATTAGATTCAAAATTTGATTATATAATATGAGAAAATAATATATATATTTGAATAAGATTCAAATATTAATTAATATGAATGTGATTCATATTAAGACTATATTAAGACTATATGTAAAAATTTAATTTGAATATGATTTAAATATAATATTAGATTAATTAATTAATTAAAATTAAATTTGACTAAATTTAATTTTAGTTAAATTTCAACTTCCTATGGTTAAGGGGGTTAAAGGTCAGTAAAAAAACAAAAAGGGAAAATACAACGTTGTTCTATTTTCACACATTCTCTCTAGAAGTGGTGTCCTATTTGAGATAGATGAAGAGTTGCTGAGTTGTGATCACAATGGAATTTTGAAGAGGATTGAAGAATAGTCCTTATCTTCTCCTTGAAAATCTCTTCAAAGCATGCTGGTTTTTATTCATGTTTATCATCATTTTTCATATTTTTTCAAATCGAATTTCAAAGCCACAAGGCGTTCTCGCGTTTTCACATTGGGATTCAATCCCTTCACTAAAGGCATAACTCAAGTTGACAATTCTCAACTTACAAATTAGACATCCTTCTTGACAAGTTCCTTTTGTTTTTTTTTTTTTTTTGCTTGTAGCGCACCATTTTAGGTTCTAAGGTGTGAGATCCTTATCGAGTGCTGATACATGTTTTGAGGCTCATGTTAGTATCTTTTATTATCGAAATTAGTCTTTTGCATGTTAAAATCCTCAAATTGTTTCAAATGGATAAAATGAATGAATATGAGGACTTTAGTTGTTAAAAGTGTAATTTTATCATTTTGGGTATGTTTTTGAAGTTTTTACATTGTTCTTTGGCTGTTCTGCAGAACTGTTTTCGATGCGCTCACATAAAAAAACCACTAAATTCTAGAAATGTTGCTCAGTCGTCTGCATGCGCGATTTACCCTGTGTCCAGCTGTTTTTCAACACTCAAATTGACCAAGTAGCTCCGAATTCGTGGATTTTGACCCTCTCTACCAACCTTGAAGTCTATATAAAGGTGGGAAGCCTTCTCCTCAAGAAGGCAAGCTCCTCCATCAAGAAATACGATTGTTTCTAGAAGATTTCTCACCCAAAATCTTAGACCTACTTAAAGAAACGGGAATTCTCTTGGAGAAGATAGAGCTAGGACTCTCTACCCCACAAAAGTATGTGTAGAGAGTAAGGATTGGACCTTGGGAAAGGCCAATCCATTCCTAGGGAGTTAAAGAGAGTGAGAGACACATTCTCGAAGAGCGTTTTCTGTATTTCCAACATCTACTTTCATTTCTTCTTTTGTTTAAGATCTATTCCATTCATATTCATCTTGTAATTATAACTTTGGAAGTAATGAAAGTATTTCATTCACTCTTTAATATGAGCTAAATTCATTAAGGTGTTCAACTATGTGGATGCCCTAAGGATGGATGGCTTGACCATTTGCTTAAGTGTCATACCATGCTTGCATGTTCTTTTCTCTTGTTGATTTGAAGCCTAAATAATGTTAAGTTAAACTGGCCACTTAATTTAGCATTCTAGTGGAGTTCTAATGCTAAGAAGGTTAAGATGTAAGCAGAGTTCACAAGAGAATATGGACTAATAGCCTAGGTATAGAAATACCACATCACCTTAGGTATAAGAGACACCATAGGATAAAGAATAAGAGTAAGAATTAATCTAAGTAGCAGGTAACTATATGCATACAGACTTAGCTCCTTAGACACCTAAAGGGATTTGATACAAGACTAAATAGGTGAAGATGTGACTGCATCCTTGAGTCAAAATGAACTTAGGCAAAAACATAGTTGAAACCCTACTTCCATCATTGATTATTTTTATCTTTTTCGTTTTGTTCACATCAACTCACAACAGTTTCATCTTGGTTACTATGGTCACTTGATTGCATTGCTTTAAAACAAACCTAATTAGATTATTAGTCTCGTGGGATTCGACTCTTAGAATACTCCCAAGATTATGACTTTGACAATGTATGCTTGCACTAGATCATATTTATTTCTATTTTTCAACTCTCGTACACGGCTGGTTGATCAAGTGCTCACCAATAAAATTAGGTCTAATGAGAGAGAAAATGAACAAAACGTGCACAAATGTTTTAGGAACTACGATGTTCCTCACAAACTTGTCCCAGAATAACTGCCAAGGAATGTTAATCAGTTGTAAATTTGAATTTATTACCCATTTACGCAAGGAAGCCAACTGGTGCAATTAAGGAGTGCAAATTGATAATTACGGTCATGAGCCTTAAACAGCCTGTGGCTCCAAAAAAGGAAAAAAAGAAAAAAAAAAAAACCCTTTTTAAGCTCCATTAATTACTTCAATATTACATAGGCCTTAAACAACTTTAAGAGCCTCAAACTGAACAACATCAAGAGCCTTAGCGAATATATCGACAACCTATTTTTCTGTCTGAACATGTTCAAGTAAAATTTGCTTGTTCTCCACTAATTTTTTTTTTTTAATAAAATGATATTTGCTGTCAATATGCTTTGTTCTACTATGCTCACCTTAGAAATAGGAAACTTTTTTTTTTTTTTCTTTTGTTTTTTAGATTTCAAAATTAGTTGGTCGTTATCTAGTTGTCGCCTCCCACCTTAGAAAGAGGAAATCAAAAATAAATTTTTTTCTTCTTTAAATTGCAAATTGAAGTATTTGTGATTTGTTTTTAACATTTCAAATTGCAGTAAATCTTAATATATATATAGATCGACAAAAGCAAATATTGTTGTTTGTACTCAAGGCACTTGTATCTCATGCACATACATTACTATAACTCTATAAGTAGCTCTATAAGTAGTACACACAATATGTGCAATTATACAGGAATTTTTTGCATTACACGATATTGCTGCTGCATGAGTATATTCGAGATATAAAATATAGAAAATGTCTTCTCTAACATGTTTTCATAAGTCATTTTCTCTTCACATAAACAACAATTTTGAACTAATTTTAAATAATGCAGAATTATACTCACTTACTGATTTAAAATCTTGCAACCTTAAGTGCACCAAATCATAACAAGCTTTAAGAAGAACTACTGTTTTTTGATGAACTTACTTCTCTTTCAAACTTTGCCATAGGACTTAGGGTTATTTTCCCGTAAGATATTCGATCTTTAATCTCTCATGAAGATGCCGTCGAAGGAAAATCATGACCTTTGCCTTTTCTTGACTAGATGCCCTATTTCATTCTTTAATTATTTCTCCCAGATTCATGACATCCAAATGAATTTCAGCATCAAACACTCATGATAAATAATTATTCCATTGATATCAAGAGCTACAAACTCTAATTTTGTAAGATTTGCCATGATAAAACTATAACAAAGAAATGTACTTATATTATAATATAAATATATCAAGCATGCATACTAAAACAATGTAGGTAATTAGCACATGTTGTATGATGTTTTTAAAACATATATCCAATATTAAATAGCAATATTAACTTTACAACATGCTTAGATAAAATATATTTTTTTGTTATGTGATTTTGAGAGATGGAACACATGTATGTTTTTTAAGTTAACTTCAACTATTTTGGCTTTAGATGTCAATTCAGAATTGACATCATATACGTATGATGATAGATTACAAACCGATATTGTATGGATAATGGATGACAGTTGTGAGTTGGCATTAATTCTAATTCAAGCAGTTTGGTTTAGATGATACTTAATAGTTGTTATTGTTGCATACTACGTTGATAGTTTAAAACTAATATCGTATCTACTATATAACCTGCAACAAATATATTAGCAAAATATGGAACCCATAAATCCTGCATAAAATTTTTTTTACAATATTAATAATACTCAACTCCTATTTCAATTAATTCATCCACACAAATATTTAGCAAATTTGCCTAAGATCTACTGAGACAAACTTTTAGATAACACAATCGATCTGTCATTTCATTTCAATATTGATCAGTTCACAATTGAGTTTCAATATAAAGCTACATAACATGTTTTAAAAACCAACACAAAATGCCTAAGATCTACTAAGATTTCGATAAACCTCTTCAACAACTTGACAACCAAAGTTACACAATATGTTTCAAAACTACACAAAATGTCTAAGATCTACCAAAATTTCAATAAACCTCTCCAACAATTTGACAACCAAACAAACAAACCTACACAACATGTTTCGAACCTTACACGCAAAATGTCTAAAAGCTACTAAAAGTTCAGAGTGAAACTAAACAAATATATATATATATATATATATATGTTGTACCACCACACAATCCAATCATGTAAAATAAAATTAGACATAAGTTATATATTTTTGGGAATATTTTCATTGACACAGTTTTTTAAATGAAGTTTATTAGAAAGTAAAATTAGACAACACTTGTTGAAGTAATTGAAGGTTAAAGATAAAAAATAATATAGTTTAGAAAGGATACATTTGTTCGTATTTTTCGAAAATTTTTCTACCTATTAATACTCAATACTTTCATTCACTTCTTAGCTAAAAAATTTATATAAAATACCAAACTAGTGAAAATCAAAAAAATAATATAATAGGAATTTGAATACAAAACCTTTCTATGTCGATACTATATTGAATGATCAATAAATTTAACATGATCATAAATGTAATTAATTAAATCATTACTTTTCAATATTTAGTAGTTGGCTAGCTCTGTCATCTTTTAGTGAGAGGGTAAAGAGTGTTGCAACAATGAGAGAACTTTGTAAAAGCCACTTTTGATTGAGTAATAAATTAAAGTATGCATCTTTTCCCTCGTTGCACAGTGTATGTAGGGTTTTGGCTGAACCCACCTCTTTTTCTTTCTTTCTTTTCATTCCAATTTTGTCGGATAAATATTTCTCTCCTTAAGTCCGTTAGGAAAAAAAATATCATGAATATATAAGTGAAGACAATTATCTCGACCGTTGTGCCTTTTGGGTGGTTCCAAAATCAAAGCCATGAATATTTATGCCCAAAGTGGACCATATCACGTACCATTGATTTCAAACAAAAGGTGGTGAGTCTTGTGGATGAATCCCCAGATAAAATAAAAATTGCTAGGAACAGCAAGTAAGTAATAACTATATCAAGCTCACCAGTGGAGGAGTAGATCTTTGTTCGAGGGGAGGAGAAATTAAGGGTGCAACATGGTGGTTGACATGTGCACCAAGTGTATTTCACAAAAATGATTCGCACGTAGTTGTGCTATATCTGGCTTTGCAGTTGGGCCGAATTAGATAAAAGCAAACTCTTATACACGATTAAGAGAGGACGAATTAGAGGGAAGACTCAAAGTGGTACTTTATTCAATAGGGAGGACTGTTAGGAGTGAAAACAAATTCCCACATTTGTTAAGAAAGAAAGTAATCGTGGGTATATAAGTAAGGACATGCAATTTTCTCCCATTGATTTGAAGTCTTTTGAGTGATAATTCTAAAAGAAAAGCCACAGAGATTAAATTGTTAAAGGCACGTACGTGTATATATGTGTGCAAAAGGTGTTTTCACATATATATGGAATAATAAGTTAGCTTTTAGTACAATATAGTCTCTAACAACCACATTTTCTTGGCCATTATACCTTCCCTTTTTATCGAATCCATTAGACTCTTTCCATATATACCACATATCCACAAGCCAAGTAAAGAGATCAGTGAGATTAATTAAGATTAGAGGGAACAATAATGGAGGAGAACCACCAAGAAATTACACCGCTTTTCAATTCTTCAGACATACAAAACAGCCAAGTTATAGTAGCAATGTCATCCGTCGAAGAAGATATAAGAAAGGTTTATGAGGCATCAAAGATGGGATGTGTTCAAACCTTGAAGACTCTCATTCAAGAAGATCCATATCTCATTCAAAAGGCTTTAATCTATACTTCTTCCATTAATACAATTGAGACTCCATTATTGCACGTCTCGGTTTCTCATGGCCATCTTGAATTCACTCGGTTACTTTTGGATCACAACCCCCAACTTGCTGCTGAAGTTGATGCCTTTCAGAGAACACCACTCCATTTAGCCTGTGAAAATGGAGATATGGAGATGGTTGGAGCTTTGTTGGAGAAGAACACAAGTGCTTGCTTGGTTGAAGATCATAATGGGTTCATTCCTCTTCACTATGCAGTTATGAGTGGGAAAATTGAGATGATGAAATTGTTGATAGAAGCAAGGCCACAATCTGTTTTGATGAAGCTCAGTAATAATGGTAAAACTCTTTTACATTTATGTGTAGAAGGTAACCATTTGGAAGGAATGAAGCTGTTAACTGCTCAAACATTATTATTTGATAAACACTTTCTCAACACACTGGATGATGCGGGACATACTATTTTGGATTTGTCTTTGATGTTACGACGAATTGAGGTAAGGAAATATAATGATATCCAATAATAATTGTTTCAATCATTATCATGTAATTTATTTTTGTTTTGCAGATGGTAGGGTATTTACTGAGGATTCCAGAAGTAAAAACTAGAACAACAAGCATGAGGAGTATTGCATCATCAAATTACAACCCAAACGAAAGTCGAGAATCCCGAATTAAGATGAGAAACACAAGAAACCTCAAAAGAAAAAGACAAGAATCTATATCATTGTACACCAAAAAAACAACAGGCCGGCTGTGGAAGGTTTGGAGGAAGAAACTAAAATACAAAGGAGATTGGGTTGAAGAAGTGCAAGGCACAATGATGCTTGTGGCTACCGTGATCGCAACCGTAACTTTTCAAGCCGGAGTGGACCCTCCCGGCGGGTTTTGGCAAGAAAACACTGAATTCAATTGTTGGAGCTTCAAGAATAATAATATGGGATTTGGGTTGGACTTGTACTATTGCGATAGCCTCTTATCGAATAATACAATTATTTTTCCAGCTGGAACTGCAATCATGAGTTACCAACAAGCCGAACCGTACTGGATATACGTATGGATGAACACAATATCGTTTTTGGCATCGATGAGTGTGATTTTGATGATTGTGAGCCGATTTCCGCTAAAGAATAGGATTTGTAGTTGGCTGTTCGCGTTGGCCATGTGCATAGCAGTGGTGTCCTTAGTAGTTGGGTATTTGCTGGGAGTTAAAATGGTTAACCTCTTGTCATTTCGTGATTATCTTAAGATCAATGATTCATACAACAAGGTGTTTCCTTTAACAATCATGTGTTGGCTTGGGGTGGTCGGAATGGTTGGCCTATGGCAAGTAGCTCACTTTCTCAAGTCCTTATTCCACATCTTCACCTCTAAGCTCAAATCTCACAATTTCAAGGTCAACTCAGCAAGGTTCTTCCAATCCACAGCTTAGTTTTAAAGAGGGAGTAAGTATATCAATTACTATAGCTTCTTGTGTGTGTTTCACTTCATTTTATTTGTAGAACTGCCATGTGACAGTCAACTTCTTGGGCGGTATGGAAATAGGTGTAGCCAAGAACACTTAAGTATTTTTCTTTTATAAATAATTAGAAATAAAAGTAAAAATAAAATTTGAATTGGTGATTAAAAACAACCAGGAATGGTGGTGGTGGTGGTGATAAGAGAATGACATTTGTTAGCCACCTGGGAGGACAAAAGCAAAGTGTAAATGGGCCAGCCTTCATGTGAATAAGTGATGCATTATTTCTTTTTGAAAAAGATACTTGTTATGTGTCAGTAGGTGCACCAGAGTATCCCAACTAAGTTGATGCAAACATAGCACTATCGTCATCTCCAATTGATATTCAAATATATGGGAAAACGTAGTGTTGAAATTAATCTAGACTTTTATTAAAATACATGAATTACATTATTATATACATGAATGGTTGAGATTCAAGGTATAGTTAGATAAATGAATTACTAAATACATTGATGAATGTTCATGTATTGGTGAAGGACTTACATGTATTGGTATTTAATGTTGATGTCTTTTGATGTACCTTTCTACTCGTATAATTATGGTAAGATTTCTCATTTATATGTAAGAAAAAAACACGTTAAGAAATATTCAAGTTCTTATTTCTCCTAAATTGTGTGAGTAAAAAAATAGTTCTTCTCTTGTCTCTTGATTTGTATTTTAAGTGTCTACTATGTTTTGGGAAGTGGTATTAAAGGTAAGATCAGAGATGGATTCAAATGGTAATATATTTCAACAATATCCTACAAATAATGAAGAAGTAGGTGATCAAAGAGTTGTTGAAAAGATTATTAGAAGTAGGGGTGTGCATGGTTCGGTTTGGTCCGATTTTGGACGGAACCATGGACCGAACTGAACGTATCGGTTTCTAGTCTATTAGAACTGACAAAACCAAAAGTATCTCGATTTTAGTTTTCAAACTGAACCGTCCTAAATTGGTTCAGATCAGTTCAGTTTGATTAAAACCATTTGAAAATTTTTGTTTCGTTAGAGAGTGAAATGAAAAAGAAAAAAGATGTTGATGTCGACTTGCTTGCATGGTGGTTGGTTGAGCTGACACAGTGGTATCGATGGAGCTTGCATGGTGGTCGACAGAGTTGGCATGAAGGTGTCAATGGAACTAGAGTGGTGGCATAGACGGACCTAATGGATCAATGGTAGCTTTGTGCTACTATGACGACGTGGGTGAGTGTTGGATTGGATCTTAGGGTTTGAATCTTGAAGGAAGATGATGAAATATAGAGAGAGAGGGAGGTCGAAACGTGGAAGTGTGAAGTTTGAAAAAAAAAAACTAAAGCTAAAGATAACGAAGAATGAGAAAGGACACATGGGAGAATGGGTAGAGGAAAGACAAGTGATAGACTTGGGAGGTGTAAAACGACACGTGGGACAATGGATAGAGAAAAGACAAGTCATAGACTTAGGAAATGTGAAGAGACGCACGAGAGAATGGGATGAAAAAAGACAATTAATTTAAATACAATATTATTATTATTTCGGTTAGGTTCTGTTCGATTCAGTTTTTTCTAATTTTTTAAGACTTTGAATCTAGAACTGAACCAAATATTTCGGTTTTGTGTACTGCTGAACCGATGAACTTATTATTTCAGATTGATTTAACTCGATTTTTGCACACTTGTACATGTTGTTGCAACTGAAGAATAAAAAGGCTTATCTACATTGTCTGGAAATAGCTTGATGAATTCTCTTTAATCCCATGAGCTTAGATTAAAACAATTTGATGTTAATCTCGATGAAGCTTTTCATATCATTCAGAAGCGGTTCTCATGGGAGATGTGGTGGTAATGGCTGACGAGGAGGTGGAAGAAACTATAATAATAGAAATGATGTGAATTCTGAAAATCCACAAGAAAGCTCTCTTTCATCTCGAGGAAGAGAAGCTTGGGCAAAAACCAAGGAGGTGGTCGTGATAATTTTTCTCACATTCAATGTTTGAACTGCAAAAAGTATGATTTTCAAGCAGATTGTTGGGCACCAGAAAATAGAGATGGAAATTCCACCATAATGCATAAAGAGGAGAAAAATGATGAAGGTGTTCTATTTCTTGCATGTAGTGCTCAAGAGGATGTGTAGAGCTTGCATGGTATCTTGATAATGATTGTAGTAACCACATGACAGGAAATGCAAATATATTTGTTACTTTGGATGAACCTCTCCAAAGTGAAGTGAAAAAACAGGTGATAATTAATACCATATTGCAAATCAAAGGTCGATGTGATCTTCTTGTAAAGACAAAGAAAGCACAAAATGAGTTGTGTGGATGTGTTCTATGTTCCCGATCTGAAGCATAATTTTTTAGTATTGACCAACTATTTCAACGAGGTCTAAGAATTTTATTTGAAGGTGGTATATGTGCAATCAAAAATTAGACTGGTGTTCTTATCAAAGCAATCCACGAGATTTCTTTCTCTAAGTTGTTAAAGTTCTCTTCTACATTACTTTGGTAAAATTACCTATCCAAGTATGGAAAAGAAAAGGCCTGCAAGATACTACAATTTTCCGCCCAATATCTAAGTGAGTAATTTAAAGAGTTAATGTTTTTCTTTTGAGGTATTTTTGAGTTATCTCACTTTTTTTTTTTTTGCTTATTGTTTTTCATCACTCTAATTAACTCTCTCATGCCTTTTCCTATTGAGACATTATATGGGTTTTAAATGCTTATCCTATCATATGTGAGCTGAAAATATAGATAAAAAAAGAAAATATTTTTCTACGATAATATGATATTGTCCACTTTAAAAATAATCATCATTGCTTTAGGACAGCGTCACAACACTCAAGATCTTTTTCGCATATCCTCCAATTGCTGCCGCAATGCTTTGATGAGCACTTCGACATTTTACACCTAGCATTGTAGTGCTACGTGCAACGCTACGACACCTCCAAATCTGTGCATTTTGTAAATGGCGTAGCGACACAACGTTGCCCTGTTTTAGAGCAACTCAACGCCATGTAGTACCACAACACTACCCTGTTTTAGGGCAACTTTGCTCTTTCCTCCTCTCTTTTTGATCATTTACTCGATTTTGACTTCCCTAGGTCTCTTTAGTCCAATTTAACTATTTTTAGCCTCAAATCTCAATCTTTGACTAAAATATTGAAAAATAGTAGTGAACAACATCAAATCCAACAAAACCATGTCCAACGTAAATACCACACAATTTTGGTGCGTTTCAACTGCTTTTGTATTTTTCCTTTCCATTTTCCTTTTTTCTTGTGTCCTAATTGAAATTAATTTTGCCTATTGCCTTGACTTGTCCGTAGATTGTGGATTAATAGAAGGGACAATTGCAAATATAGTAATCAGGTTCAAAGTATTTGCAGATGTAGCACAATGCAAAAAAAATTGCAAATATAGCTATATCTGCAAATATAGCAAAATTTAGAATTTGTTTCAAAGTCTATCAGTGATAAACTATATTAATAGCAGAGTCTATCACTGATAACCCATACCACTGATAGAAATCCATCCGTGATAGAGTTTATCATTAATATATTTTGCTATATTTGCAATTTTCTTAAGATGTTGCTATGCACTTAATTATTATCCTCAAAAGTGCTATCAAATACAATTCCCAAGGGAAAATTAAGGAGTATTTGAGAGTTATAATAGAAAATCTGGCAAAAAAAAAAAAGAAAAAAAAGAAAAAGTTTTAAGGCTATTTGTGAGGATTGATATAATTGAGCAAGGGATTTGAATGATTCATAGTTGGGTGAAGAGAAGGTGCAACCCATATGTATGTAATTACAATTGAAGAAATGAGCGATTAAATAGAGAAATGTGATGAGAATATGAGCAATGTTTGGGGTGACAATGGAGATGATGAAGAAGAAGCAAGCCAAGTTGAAAGGCAAATAATCGGATACTGTTGTTGAAAGATTAGGAATGAAAGGGAGAGTTATTTTTATTATGAAATTTTATAATGTTTTATTTAAATAAAAATCGTGTTCGCATTCAAAGAATAAAAAAATTGTTAAGAAATTAGGTACATCTTCAAAAATAGAAAATAGTTAAAAATAATTACAAATATAGTAAAATATCGATAGACTTAGATACACATCTACTACACGGATAAATGTATGTTTGGATCTATCATATTTTTTCTATTTATAATAATTTTTCAAACAAATAATTACTTAAAAATAAATTAAAAGTGGTGAAAAAAAAACAAGATGCAAAATTTTCCAAAACTCAATCTCTATAGAATTTTTGTGGGAATCTCACTCCAATTCTCGAAGTAATTTCGTGAGGATGAGACTGAGATAGGAGACAAGGATGGGAACTAGGAAAACTTATTTGGCTCCCCTCCTGCCCGATAGATATTTTTAGGCAAAACTAAAATGATACTAAACTCAAACTTGAGTGACTAAAATATTTTGTTGGAGTAGAAAAAAAAAAAAAAAAATCCTAAAAAGAAGAAAGAAAAAAAGAAAAAGAAATATACCCTAAAGCACTTGCGTTCATTCTCCCCACCCCTCTTCTTTGCCTTCGATTTCTCCTTCTCCCACCTTTGCACAGCCGCACACCGCCGCTAACCCACCGGAAATTTTCTTTCTTTTCCCATCGCTCCCCTGCGGCAGCCACACCAACCTTACATTTTGCCGCACACTGTCACCAACCTCACTGCCACGCCCATCTTTGCTTTCTAAGGGTTAGTGAGCTCGTTCTTTTGCTCATGGCGTCCAAACTTCTGATTCGGACGGGAACCTCTTTGATAAATCGATTGCGATTAAGTTCAGCGCATCAGAATAACAGGATTTGGAGTAACCAAGCTCTGTCCCATGGCCATGGCGTTGAAGTCACTCCGATGCTTTTTCCTTCAGTCTCTAAGCACCAGACTGCTCGTCATTTGCAGCAGAATGACAACGAATCGTTGAGGAAGCTCGAATCGGAGGGCATTTTCTTTCCTTTTGGGCTTCCGTCGCTCCGGTTCTTCTTGCCCGATGGTATGCTATTTTTTTTTTCTTGCTCTGCTTGGACTGATATTAAACGTTAATTCATAACGTATGTGGATTCTGTTGCGTTTTAATTTTCCGTAGGAGTTTAAAAGTAGCTAATTTTTCACCATACATCTTTTTGTGGTAGTTTCTAATTTACATTAACTGCCTTATATAATCATAAGTTTGGAGTCTTAAGTGAAAGTGGGATTGTCAAGTGTTTCTGAATTGCATGACAGTTTGCCTCCCTTGAGGTTAAGAGAAACTTTAGGGTGCGAAAACTATTAGCCAGTCACTCAAGCTTCAGAGATGACTGCTCTATTAGTCTTGAGAACCTTGTCGGCAGTGAAGATACTTGCCTGCCAGCGTCTACCCTTCACTGTAATAATGCTGAGGGTGTCTATCTACTTATTCTGTAAGGAACTGACTTTGGTTCTGGAAAATATCATGTGAACCATGCTTGTCAGTTGAAAGTATGATATGGCAGCTCGATTTCTCGTATTTCTGGGTTATTTATTATTTTTTTGCCTTTCTTTTTGGGTTTTGCATGGGACTATGGGAGGATTAACACTGCCCATTCCATCTAGAGGCCTTACTCCATGGTCTTGGGCTCTAAGTGGTGTGTTATGTGCATCGGGTTCCATTTTCATTGTTTGATGGGGAAACGACAGAGGTCATACATTCCTTTCTTTAATCGGGGAGTTCAAGCATAGACTAGGGAGAACGGAAATTCGTTTATGGAGCCCCAACCTTTATGAGGGCTTTTCTTGTAGCTCCTTTCTTCGCTGCTTGTTGAACTCTTATCTTTTTAAAGAGTTTTCTTTTTGTTCTTTGGAAGGTGAACATCCCAAAAAAGGTGAAGTTCTTTGATTGACAGGTTATTCATGGAAGAATCGATAATCTTGATAGGCTCTCGAGGAAGACGCCTATGGTGGATGGTTTGTTTTGCTGAATATTTTGTTGAAGGCTGTTGGAGGACCTAGATCATTTACGTTGGCATTGTGATTATGCTTGGTTTCTATGGAATTACTCTGGTGTGTTTGGCCTTTAGCTTGCCCTACATAGAGTCTTTAGCGATATGATTGAGGAGTTCCTCCTCCATCTCCGTTTCAGTAGAAGGGGAGATTTTTATGGCAAGCCAAGGTTTGTTCTGTATTATAGGGACTTCGGGGAGAGAAACAATAGAATCTTCAAAAGGGTTGATGGAGAGTCTTTTGATATTTGGCCCTTGTGAGATTCCATGTTTCTCTTGAGGTGTTGGTGTCAAGCTCTTTTTGTAATTATTTGTGAGGAGTTATTTTGCTTGATTGGAGCCCCTTTTTGTAAGGTTGTGTTAGGATACCACCTAACAAGGAAACATTCATGAACAACACAGAAAACTCCAAGTACACTCAAATATGGAAATATAGGAAAATATGTTGTAATATTATAAGAAAGGTAACAAGATGATCTAGCCTTTTGAGAGGGTTAGTCTCTCCCAAATTCTCAAAGGAAATCTCACAAAATTCTTCGCACCTTATTCCAAACCCACTCCTTCTATTTATAACTAAAAGCTTTAACAATCTTACTACCTATTTACTAATTTTACCCTTCTAATAACCATACTAATATTCTATTAATAATCCTTTTGGGTTTTCACAGGTTGCTCCCTTTCGTGGGGTTTTATTATTATTATATTTTTAATGCCCTTACATTCTTTCATTCTTTTTCATTTTATCCAAAAGGAGGAAAAAAAAAGGTGATGTGTTCTATAAATATGCTTTAGAGAGTTTGGACCATGTACTTTGGAGCCATAACTTTGCCACCTTGATTTGGGGTGTTTTTCTGGAGAACTTAGGTGTTCCCTCAGCTAAATAGTGAGGAGTTTTGTACATAATAAAGTGAGGAGCTTTGTGGAAAACAGTCTTTCTTGCTATTTTGTGGTATATCTAACCTTGAGAGAAATTGGATGATCTTTATCCACACCTCAAGGACAAGGTGTGTTTTGTGGCGGGTTGATGATAGGATTAGGAAGTAGATAAAATATGGTAATTAGGAGGGTGGTACGTTGGGTGTTTCTTGGGGAGATCTAGCAACAAGAGAAGGTAGGCAAAATGTGGGAGTACTAGTTAGGGGTATATGGGTAAGATTAGTGTGGTATTAATAAGGGCTTAAGGGTAATTAAGGACCTTAGGGGGTGTGAGAATTTGGGTAGTGTCCTTTGTAGGACTTTGGGAGAAAGAGCCCTCTCAATAATTTCTTTACCAATATTACAATATGGGTATCTTTAGTGTTTTCTTGTATTTTTTGTGTCCGGCTACCTAACAAATTGGTATTAGAGCACGTTTCTTCTAGTTGCCTTCATTTTGACTATGGATTTGGATATGGAAGTGCCGATTGTGTGTTAAATAGGTTGTTGGAGGTACAAAGGAAGTTGGATCCAATACAAAAAGAGTTTAAGGATTTCAATGAACGATGCATGAAAGTGAGAGAAAGAGAACAAGAACGATTGACAACAATCGAGGCTGTGAAAGAAAATGAGAGTTTCCCTATTTCATTCACTCATTGAAATGTTTCTTTATTCAAGAAAAGAAAGAAAATGAAATCAAGGAAAAATCGATTGGATCAAAGATCAACCACAACCTTGTTTAGAAACTATCAAATTGTAAGTGCAATCGAATTTTGGCTGGAAGGTGTCGATCTTAGCTGAGGACACCTTCGAAAACGTGAGGGAAAACCAATCAAAGAGGCAAAAGAGAAGGAAGGAAAGAGGAATTGTTGGTGTAGACAGAGTCAAAAAGCAACAATGCGAGAGGAGGAAGAACCTACTG
Organism: Citrullus mucosospermus; assembly: GCA_030954485.1. Classification (NCBI taxonomy): domain Eukaryota; kingdom Viridiplantae; phylum Streptophyta; class Magnoliopsida; order Cucurbitales; family Cucurbitaceae; genus Citrullus; species Citrullus mucosospermus. The sequence goes on along the minus strand of CM062061.1, from coordinate 28,497,871 downwards.
ATGAACTAGTGGTCGGAGAGGCTAGGTAGCGTGTAGACGAAGGAACATTGGAGGAATAACCATTTGGTGGTCAAATGGTCAGTAGGGGAAAGCGACGTTGTGAGTTTCATGAAGAGAGGGTGAAGAGATTGGATAGGGACAACCATGAAGGAACCATCGAAGGAGATCACTACTGGCGACAAGTGTGGGTGTGTCCAAAGAAAAGGTCCCTAAGAAGACGGTGAGGCAAGATTCGTTTGCTAGCAAGTATCCATGGTGATAGGTTAGAAACTGAAGAAAAGAAAAGTCAGGAAGTTGGGGTTGGGTTGAAAAACTCTATCTCTATTCGGGTGACAACAAATTGTGTTGGAAAGGGATGGGGCTGTTGACTTCTTAATTATGGGCTGGGTAAGTTATGCTTCAATGGGCTGGATTTTAACCATGGAGATGAGGCCCATTCTCTTGCAAAGTCAGACAACAAGATTGTTTTACAACATGGGTTTCCATTCAGGTTGTTCTTTGTTTTAAACCCAAGACCCACCCGTTATGGAAATACCGTTCTCATGAGAAGTAACTAATCCTAAACCGCACAGTGTTTTGCTCTTCATCCATGCTGCCAACCATTACAACTGGGCAAACAAACGCCAGTGACCATTGACACCATTTGCCACCGCCTGCACCTCCACCACTCGCCACCATCCGCCGCTCTTGATCGTTACAGTGCTGACCAACAATTTTCAGTTTCAGCTTCTGATGGGTATTAGATTACGTGATTTTGTTGTAAAAGAAATTTTCAGTTCGGCTTCTGATGGGTATTGGATTATGTGATTTTGTTGTAAAAAAAAAGTATTATTTGATTGTCACCCAATTTTGTGATCGTGTTTTGATAAGCACACTTTGAGCACAAGGTCTTTTCTGAAGGGTGGGGTAGTGTGGCAATACTAGTTAGGGGTATATGGGTAAGATTAGTATGATATTAGTAAGGGTTTAAGGGTAATTAGCAAGCGGTGCTTGGTTATAAATAGAGGTGTTAAGGACCTTAGGGGGTGAAAAATTTGGGTAGTGCCCTTAGTGGAACTTTGAGAGAAATATCCCTCTCAAGAGGCTATTATATTGTAATTTCTTTAGTGATATTGCAATATAGTTATCCTTAGTGTTCTTTTGTATTTTTTGCATCCGAGTTCCTAACACAGTGTTGTGATAGTTTAACTCTCATTTTCAGCCTTTTTGAGAGAGATCTCTCTTTAGCTTTCTCGATGGGTGTGCACTGCAAGTTGAGCATCTGAATAAAGAAAAACTTGTTTTAAGTAGTTTGTAAATATTTTGACCTTCCTGCATGGCTGTCCGAGTTATGATATATGGATTCCCTTCATTAAATTAAGCTTTGTAGATAACAATTCATTAAACTATCATCTCATTTTCAGATGATAGTTTAACCTGTCATTGCTTCTTTGTATTGTTATTTTTATCAAGGCACAATTTTTTTTTCTTTCTGCAGGAGATGCTTCTTCGACTCAAGAACCATTGCTCTTATTTCCTAAAAGGACTTTTCAACCTAGCATCATCAGGCGAAAAAGGAATCATGGATTTTTTGCCCGGTATCTCCATTGCCTTTTCTTCTTTTATGTAATGTTTTTAAAAGGAGAATTTATAATTTGCAAACAATGCTATTCTTTGCTTAAACATGCTCGGTAGAGGTTCAGGAAGAAACATGAGGAATCAATGAAATGAAAAAAGGATCCAAAACACTCCCGATCACCAATAGGTATAGAGGTATAGGTGGATTACAAGAATGATCGCCCATTTGAGATTAAAAAAGAAAGGCTAAGCACTTAAGGGATGTTTACATTTAGACCAATAAAGAAAGAGTATTAGAAGTAATCAAATCCACAACACTATAGAAGATGGAGTGATGATCATTGAAACCTCACTCATTCCTCTCACACCAGAAAATTCAAAAGAACATTTAGTTGAAAGTAAGCCAAAGGGTCTTCCTTTCTAAAAGGGTATCCCGCAAAAACACAAGCCAAAGAATTGAAAATAGTTACAGGCATGGCCAAATTCCACCCAGAAGCTTCTGACATAAAATTCCAATAGGGAAGTGCAAAAGGGAAACAACCAAAAAGATGCGCTAGAGATTTGGCATTCGTGTTACACATAACCCACCAAGAGGAAGAAAGAGAGAAATGAGGCATCCTTCTTTGAAGACGGTCTGCCATATTGTTCTCTACTACGACAGTTCTCATAGAAAAATTTTAATTTTCTGAGCATAAGGGTCTTTCCATATGTTCAAATAAAGATTTATTTATTTATTTTTATTTGTTGAAACATAAAAATTGTTGATGAGCTATTGACATGTACTAAATTTTCCATTAAGGAACTAATGGAATACTTCTTTGGGAGTATAAGAGGCCAACACCAAAAATCACTCATTTTAGTTAGATTGATGGTAGGAAGGTGGGAGACCAGCCCACACCTAAATTTCCTCATCTTGACTTCACCAAGACCCAAGTCCCGAGCAAGATGTATGAAGTTGCAACAATCTGCTATAATACCACTGGAGGCCCACTGGACAGCCTATATGACCGGGGAAAGGAAGATGCAATAACACCACAATCGAGCAATAAATCAGTCCAAAACGAAAGTATAATAACCATTGCCAATCCTCCTTTCGATACGATACTTAATCAATTGGGCAGTAGAGCATATGAATCTCCTTGGTGCCTTAGAATGAGTTCTAAATATACGAGCTGGGCTAACAAATCAGCCACTGCTTTATAATACTTGGCAATGGCCTTGATGATTTGGCGCCAAACAGTGTTTTCTTCAGGTAGAAACCTTCAGATCCCCCATTTATCAAGGACAGCATCATTCTTAGGCTTTATATCACCAATGCCTAGGCCACCCATGAATAAGGGAGGCTGAATTCTTAGTTAATATTTATGCAAGCCATCACCACTAGATCCCTCCACACACACCAAAAAAAAAAAAAAAAAAATCTTTAAAGAGCTTCTCCATGGATTTTGCAACCCTGTTAGAAAATGTGGCTGAATGAGTGCATGCCAACCGCCCTTGGAGAATTACACAGATTTCCAATTATAAGGCTTCTGGTGAATTCTTTCATTGACCAGCTGCCAAATCATAGAACTACTCTTTCGAATACCACCCAAAATAAGAGCAAAATAGGTGGAAGGCCAAGTACCTAGCTTACATAGCTTACAATCAAATTTCCCATTCAAAAAGGATAATTCTGACCGATTAAAATAAGTGCCAACATTTCACTCTTGCCATAATTTATATTCAACCCTGAAGTAGCATCATATGTTGTCCCACCTTCCTTAATATTTAACTAGCTTATCTGCAATCGATTTGTGGCCTTTGTTTGGAGTAAAAAGAAAAGAAAAGTTACCAGGCCACGGAAATTAGTTTGGCTGGCTAAATTAGCTTAGAAGGGAATGTAATAATTCATTTCAAAATGTGCATTAAAATTCGCTTGTTCTTCTTTGAGCAGCAAAGCAACCAAGGGTGGACGGAAAGTTATTGCTCGAAGGATTGCAAAGGGTCGATCAAGAATAACTGCATAATGTTCATCTCAAGTCAGGTCCATTTGAATTCCCCTGCCAAAATCTTGTGTAGGCTACGTTAGTTTTTTCTTTAATTAACTCAAAAGAATTGCTATCACTGGCTGAATAACCCCCTTTCTTATTGGTAGTCTTCTTAGGCCTCGGAATACAGACTGTATAAACTTCTCTGTTTTTCAGAATTACCATGCATTAAACCTTCCATATTGAAGTTTCAGTTACTTTTATTTTTATTTCTTTCTTAACTTGGCTACAAAACAGTTTACTTTCGGTTCATGGTGGCTGCTGATGCTGCACAGAGCAAATAAACATAACTTAAGCGTGTGAAAGGTGCCAAAAGGAACAGAATGTGAGGTTTTAAGTCATTTTATGACTAAAGCCATTAACTTATCTGAATTCATGCTGGGTTTGGAGTATCGTTTTTTTGTTTAAATATCATTTTCTCTTATAAAAAATAAATTATAAATATTATTTTGTACCTTGTATTTTCGGCTTCAGTTGATTTTAATCCTATACTTTCTAATCATCCATTATTCATTTCTTTTTTGTCTCCATACTTTTAAAAAGTTATCATTTCATTCTTTCAAATTCACTTTTATCTAATTTCTTTTCATTGTGATGCTAAAATTTAAATACAAAGATTAAAACAGTATTACAAAAGTTGGAAGTATAGGGGCGAAAATAAACCAAAATGAAAAGTACAAAGATCAAAATAGTGTTTGAACTTTACTCTCTCTAAATGTAGGTTACTCTCAACTATAGAAGCTGTTCGATATGTTGCATTTTAAAAAATATTAAGATACGGGTGAAGGCAAACAGGTGTTGACAGGGAATTTCCATCATACTCGAAGATTAGACATTCAAAATTGAAATAATTGTATCAAGCTATGTGTAGTTCAGTGCCTATCTTTAGGACACTGGAGTATGCAGTTGCCATAAATGCATGGCCCCATAATTATTATACAACCTGAACCTGAACCTACATACCCTTTTCTCATTCTTATATCTCACATCAATTTCTGTAGAAACAAAAGAGAATTATGCTCGTAATCAACTAGTAAAGACGTAGAGACATGCATGAGTGTTAGAGAATTTTTTGCTCCAATAAGCTGGTAAGTATAACACTTCTGAAGGAAAGGAGTTTTATACTCTAATTTGAGGGTGTTGGGCTAAGCAATCAGAATTGATTCTAACAAAGGCCCTTTCGAATGAATTTTATTACCCACCCCTTTTCTTAATTCTTTTTAAAATTATTTAAAATACTTTTACTTAAATACTAAATTAATTTAGTAATATTGTTTCTTAGCTCAACTTCATTTCAACCTTTACACAGCACTTTCTTCAAGAACATATTTTTATTAATTTTGTCGAGTTGACAATAACGATGACACATAATTCTTTTGAAAAGGTTTAAAAATTTAGGTTATTTATTATTTATTTATTTATTTATTTATTTATTTTAATAATTATTAATTATAATAAAGAAAGAAAGAAACAAACCCTTTTGACTTGCTATTATGCTTGAAAAAAAATGCCAATTTAACCCGCACGAAATTCAATCTTTTCCATATTTGCTTGTCTTCAATATATTTTATTTCTGACGCCTACCCTCTTCATTTTGTATTATTCTATTCCATTTTTTTTATTACATTCACTACAAATCTATATTCCATCAGTATAATTTTGGGTTCAATTATAAATTTCGTTCTTACTAAAATATATTTAGTTCAAAAAATTTTAAGCATTTTCATATATTCTTTAATCTTATACTCTGATTTTTTAAAGAAAAAAATTGTTAAGTAAATGATAACATGACATGCTAATTAGAAACATGTTTGGTTGATTTTGGTACCATGTAACAACATGACAATTTGGCATTAAAAAGAAGTTATTGTCCGGATATAATAGTGAAATGGATAAGGAGACAAGACATCTTATGAAACGAATGGTTCTTTTTTTTTTTTTTTTTTTTTTTTTACATTGAAAAAAAAATTCCGTTTTTAATTAACATAATCGAGGAACATTTTTATGATCTATTTTCTCATTTAAATTTTGTTTTTTAGGCAACTGTTCTCATTAATTATACTTAAATTTAGAGAGAGAGAGAGAGAGAGAGAGAGAGAGAGAGAGAGAGAGAGAGAGAGAGAGAGTAGGCTACAAATATAGGATATGCTTAAGAATGTAGGAAGAATAACATAGTATACAGAATATATATTTAAGGAATTTGAAGGAGGCATGTGAAATAAGGCTATGTATGATGGTACTTGATCAAGCATTACTTAGTAAAGAACCTGAACTAGCAACTTTTCGGTTTTTCCTCACAGACTAGCTCTTACCTTCTCAAACATATATATCAAACAAAAAAGAAATAATAATAAAAATAAAAATTGCATTTTTTTTCAATTATTACTTAGCTAGACACATACATATACTACTACATACCTACATATCCTATGCACTCCAGCTCAACGAAACAAGGTCACTCGATAATCCCGATAACCCCAGCGATGATGACGACAACAACGATGAGCACGGTGGGTTCTGCAAGATCGATGACATTATCATGTCAATTTGCTCCATAGCCATTTGATTGGCTACCAAGGATTGATCTTGTGGATAGTAACCATTTTGAAAGCTTGATAATTTGGTAACTGGATCAAGATCTTGCAAAGGAGCTGAAATTTGTGGGATTGATGAGCAAAGACTTTCCTCGCCAACCTCGCATAGTTTCGGCATCGTCGTGGGATGCAAAAAAGAACTGTCAACGTATTGCGGTAATGCAGTGGTCGGAGTGACGAACTCTCCACTTGTCACCACCGATTGATCAGAGTTGAGTGGTTGGAGATGATAACCTCCCGACGACTGCCACATTGGAGGATCATGAGGGAAAAAGTTTGTTGAGGGGGAAATGGAAGGAAGTAAATGAACCAAATTACCGTTTGGATTGAGATTGGTAAATTGGTCAAGCTTATAATCAATGAGATGATCAAAACCAGCTTGTAGAGTTGAAGTTGGAAAAGATGGTTGGTCTTGATGGGCAGAGGTGGATAAAATCAAATTAGGGTTTCCATTGATAATAAAGAAGCCCTCATTGTTAATGGAAGTATTAGGGTTTTGGAGATGGCTAGAAAAGGTGGCCAAAGCTGAAACCTCATGAGAAATCAGCTTCTTTTTTATGTTTGAATTCCAAAAATTCTTCACTTCATTGTCTGTTCTTCCTGGTAATTGCTTTGCTATTTGAGCCCATCTGAATGCAAACCAAATAAACAAAAGGTTTAGAGAGTCTCAACTCAATCTTGTTTAATATCACGGTGAATCTTTATGTTCCTTTATAAATACATATAAGTATAACATTTTTGGTGATTTAATATTCTTATATGTATGAAGATAATCAATTTGGTTGTCATCAAATAAAAACGAGAGAGAAATTAGAGAAAGTAAAAAGAAAAAGATTACCTATTACCAAGAATGCTATGGAGTTGAACAATGAGGGCAGCTTCTTGGGGAGAGAAACTCCCACGTTTAAGGTCAGGTCTTAGATAATTTATCCATCTTAGTCTACAACTTTTCCCACATCGTTGCAAGCCTAAAAAACACACCATCAAAATCAAAATAAGATATTATTAGAAGGAGATATTGCTAAATAAATGAGTTCAAACCTAAAACGACTGAAATTTCAAAACAAACACTCGATAAATAAAAAATTAAGTATATATTTGAATAAAGGATTCAATGTTTTGGTTTCAAGTAAGTAATTTTATATATGATATCATAATAGAAAATAGAGAGTCATGTATATCCTAACGAGTCAGTAAAAATCTTCCATACCCCTCCACTTAAGCTTTCGAGTTTAGTAGTAATTATTGACGGCCACGAAAAAAAAGAGAAAGTGATTACCAGCAAGCTTAGGGACAGAACTCCAACAGCCATGGCCATAAGTAGAAATGTAATTAACAAGCTTCTCATCTTCCTCAGGTGACCACAGTCCTCTCTTCACTTTCTGTTTGTTACAGCAAGAATGGTGCCCCATATCCTTAATTTCTCTTTCTCTCTTTATAAAAATGAAAAGAAAAATGGAAAGCAAAGACAAAACAGAAGCTTTGACAGAAGCAGCACCTTAAAAGGGCTGTGTTTTAGAGAGAAAGAGAAAGAAAAAGAAAAGAAAAAGGTTGAAGAAAGAGAGAGTGAATTGAAATTTTGGGATGGGAAGGGAAGGAGAGGTTATGAATTTAATGTGGGGGAAATTGTACGGTTGTGGGCCACTTAGGGCTTATGGAAAATGGCCTAAAAGTTTTGCTTTTTCGGAATTTTCTAGTACTACATGGAAATTAGTTTTAGAATAATATATTTTTTAAACTCTAAATTTTAGGTTTAGGTTGTATTTTGTCTCTAAGTTTAAAATTGTTGTGGTTTTAGTTCTTATGTTTTGAGTTTTTGTTTTTCTTTAGTTCCTAAGTTTTAAGATTTACATTCTAAATACTCACTTCTAATGTCTATTAGTTAATGAAAAATAATTTTGAATTGCCATTTTAAAGCTAATTTTAATTGTGATTGAAAAAATATTGAAAATTAATTAATTATAACTCTTTTAAATTAATTAATAGATAATAGCACAAACGACTAAAAGTGAGTATATAGTAAAAACACTAAGGTTAAAATTGTAAATCTTGAATCCAAACACCAAATTTAAAATTCAAATTTTAATAATAAAATTGTAATATTTTGAAATACAGAGGCCAAATAAAAAATATTTTTCGAAAAAAAATCTAGTGGTTGTTTGTCAGCCATGAAAGCAACTTTAAGAGTAACATAGAGTTAATGTAATAAAGTGATTGACTCACAGGTTTGAGTATGTGTTTCTATTTTGTCTTTGGATTTTAAATTATAATATATTTTTATTTGAAAATTCTAAATTTCAGTTTAGATTTAGTATCTAGATTTCTAAATTTTATACTTTATTCGTTTTGAATTTTATACTTTATTCGTTTTTGTTTTTGAGTGTTAACCTTCAATTAATTAATTAAAAATACTAATGTAATAGATTTTTCAATTAATTTTAATAGTAATTAAAAATTAATGAAAACTAATTTAATTTCTTAAATTAATTAATAGAAATTTAGTATTAAGGACTAAAAATGTGCATTTGTAAAAACTCAAATGATAAAACTGTAAAATATTTTTAAAGCCTATGGACCAAATGAAAACTAAACTCAAAGCTAGTAAGAATATAATATTTTGAAAACTAAGAAGCTAATAGAAACTTAAATTCAAAGCTCATTAGTAAAAGTGTAACATGTTGTGAAACCTAGGAACTAGAAAACCTTTTTTTTCCTTAAAATGATATACTAGTTAGTTGAATATCTAAGTGTGACAAGATGGCCTGATCGAGTATAATTTAGTGGATATGACATCTATCATCATCTCACAAATCAATCTGTAAGTGTTGAACTAGAAAAAAAAGGGGGAGAAATTGAAGTATTTGTAGTACTACATGAGTATTAGAAAATTTTCAGACTCTTCAATTTTATTTGCTTTGAAGATGACTTTGTTTGTTTTTTTTAGAAAGATATGATAATGTAGACCAGTAGGTGCACCGAAACATTTCAATTAGGTTGACACATTTAAGAGTTCAACTTAGAAGGAAGAAAAAAAAAACATGTTTAACTCAATATAATCAATATCTTAAAATTAGAGTACAAGAGTTTAATAGAAGACAATGACTATAATGGAGAGTGAATGAGTCAAATAGTAAAGTATAGGACTTGAATACATCTAATCTATCATACCAATTTTGTTTCATTCTCATCTTTTAAAATTTTTAGTTTCATATTTTGTATTAATTAAAATTTTAAAATCAATTCTTTACCATTGGTATGTGTATAAATAGACTCTGATTATTTAAAAATCATATACTTTAAACGAGATTAACAATTTGGTTGCACATTTGACATCAATCTTCATTAAGTCTAACTCTACTATGTCTCACATTTTGGTATATGTAACCCTAATTTAACTCGTTTGATAATCATTTAATTTGTGAAAATTAAATTTAATAAACACTACTATTATCTAATGTCTATCACTAATAGATAGTGACGTTTTGCTATATTTATAAATAAGTTGACTCATTTTATCATGTTTGAAAACAACCTAATAAACGTATATATTATTTACTTTGGAATTTGGTTATAAAATTTTAATATATTTTTTTTTGGAAAATGTAAAAATTATTATAAAAAAATTGGGAAAAAAACCATCATAATTTTTAAAAACTTAAAACCTAAAGATTAAGTAGTTATCAAACGGAATTGAATTAAATAATGAGATATTTGTAGTTTAATTGACAGAACATAATTTAATGTCACATGAAAGAAGACTTAATTCAGAAAAGTAAACACAAGATGAATTTGAGATTATATTTTAACCCAAATATAATTCCCACCATCAATTTGCAAGTCAACTTTGTTTAAATTGATGGCCAACAAATGTAATTATTATCATAATTTCCCATTCTATATTAATAATTAAGTTTTTCTCCCAATAATTTGGCAAAATTTCTTTTCAAAAAAGAAAAAGAAAAAGAAAAAAAAGGAACAAACCCATATTTATGCACACAAATGAGCCTAGTTAATTAATTAATCAACTATTGTGGAGTTTTATTGTACAAATTTTTGTGATAATTGTCAAGTTTTTTGGAACAATTTTTGTGAGATTTGCATCCCAAAATCCAAATAGAAATAACAAAGGGAATGATATATATGAACAAATTGACAAAATGGGTTATTTTATTTTGAAGAAAAGTGTAAGTCTATGCACCTAAAAAGAGAGGGAAAAAATTGCCAAAATTATAATGCAAAATATAGCTAAACAACAAATATGGATAATTAAGAAAAAAAAAAATCGTAAAAATGATTCAACCTACAATTTTGCTTGTTGCAATTAATTGACATGACGAGGAATACCACCAACAACCATTAATTATATGCCACTTTCTTCTATCATTATTATTATCATCATTTTTTCTAATGCAATGTTTGTTTTAAAATCATTCTATCTCTCTAAATTTAAAATGTTATGTCACATCACCAATTAGACCTTTACTAAAACTCCATAACTTCTTTGATGTTCTCTTGAAATTATGCCATTGATATTGTTGTTTAAAAAGAAAAATATAATGCAACTAGTTAAATTGCAAGTTTCACGTCCGTTTAGTCTTTAAAAAATTTTTAAAAATTTTTAAAAATATGTGAAATTGGTATTTAATTTTTTATTTCGTACATGAATTCTTTAAATTCTTAAACTTGTGTCTAAGAAGTCTTTGACCTTATCAACATTTTTTATAATTCATTGAAAATTTAAGATCTTATTTTATATCTAACAAAGTGAGTTTAATACTCCATTAAAATCTTGAATATTTCAATAATGTCTAAAACATAAAATTGAAGTTTTATTGAATTTAATAGATAACACTATATTAAACACTTTTAGAAGGATTTTTTTTAATAACCATTGTGAAACCTTAATTTGAGTAGGTATTCTTAGGTTTTTTTTTTTTTTTTTTTTCAATTTTTTATTTAAAAAAAAAAGTTAAATCTTGGTGCTTAAAAATAGTTGTGTTTTATTTTTTGGTTCTAACTTTAGCTATCATACTTTAGGATTGGGTTAGAGCACAAGTAATAGTAAAAAAAGGAAGTTAAATGCACAAATAGAATTACTAAGAATTAATAAATTTAAAAATGTCATATTCACTCTCTCATTGATTTGTTTTAAAATTTTCCAGTAATTAATTTCATACAAAATACATCTTACATTTAATCCAATATTATTATAAGTATGTGAAATGAACTTATGTTAAATTAAAATTTACACATTTTTTTTTTTAAAAAATTACAAGCTTCAAAGCCACACCCATTTTTCACTCTCTTCCAAACTTGTTTTTCCATGGAAATTCATACATCAAATTGCATCATTTTTTGTTTTTCAAAATTACAGAAAAAAAGGTGAAAAAGAAAAGTTAATAGGACCATTATGAATTTATCAATTATTGTCCTCTTATTTTTTTCTATTTAGATGAAAAGTTTGCATGGTTTTCTTCCAGAAAAGTCAATATCATGTCATAGACCTTTGTTATATGATCAAAGATATAAAATCCTCAACATATCTTTACAGACAATGAAAACCCATTTCCTTTTTAAATCCATTTAGAAAATAAAACAATTTTGCTTTTATGCCATATGTTTTATTTTGAAAAATATAAACTATATCATTTACAGGGAATCACAACCAATTTCAATATCCATCTTAATTTTGTCAACCTAATATCTAATATATAATGTATATTCCTTTAATAATCTTTGGTTTGTCAAAGTTATGCTTTTAAATTCTATTTTCACTATTGAATTTCTTTGTTTTGGTATATACTTTTTTTTTTCAATCCAAACCAAGTTTTGAAATCTCTAAAAAATAGATTTTATTTGTTAAGATCCGTTTAACACTTTTAACACCTAAAATTAAGATTATAAACATTATTCTATCTTAAGTTTCTTTTTTTTATTATTATTAAAATATATTTTAAAAAATCAAGCTACATTTTGAAACTAAAAAATTAAAGAATTTTTTGGTTTAAACTAATTTAATTATATGCTTGGAAGAAATAAGCATAAATTTTTAAAACAAAATATGTTGACAAGCCTAAAAAAATTGTTTGTTTTTTAGAATTTTCCTAAGTAGAGTTCAAATGTTTCAAAGAAATTGGAAGAAGAGAAACATCAATAATTTTGAAATAACAAAAGTTCAAATTCAAATTGTTATCAAACCATGCATTGTAAAATAAATAAATAAATAAATAAATATATATATATATATATATATATATATATATATATATACTCATACATACATATATATACACACACTTGGGAGTGATTTTGGTTTTGTTTCAAACATTGAGTGTTTGTCAAATGTAGTTTTAAAAAATCTAAAATCTTTTAAAATTAATTTTCCAATTAATTAGTTAAGAGGTGATTTTTGGTGGGATGATTGACTGTAATATCACTTTTCTCTCTCGATGAAGGCTCACCTCTAAAGTTACTCATTATATCATCTTTTCAAGTAATTTCGGCAATTCTAAATTACTTTTGAAAGTTTGTAATCAAACACATTTATATGATTGTATAAAAATAAGTTGTACCTAAATATATTTTTTTTAATCACTAACTTCAACTATCACTCTCAAACATGCACTAAAACATCATTAATTAAGTTAACATAAACATACTTAACATGCGTAAAACTTGTCCTATCAATTTCGAAGTTAGATGTTTAATATTTTTTAAAATTTTAAACATACAAAGGGAACTAAACCTAGAAGTATTTTGAAGTTCATCCTCAAAATAAAGAATTGGTTATTTAGTGGAGAATTCTTTTTTTTCTTCTAGTCACTGTCATTTACCAAAATTAGAAGGAATCTTGGTATTTTATTTTATTGTAAATGTTGAAACATCTTATCAAAATCCAAAAGAGTCCATCTAAACATAACACACCTAATTAAAATTTCTTTTGAAAAAAAAGATTATAATAATTGAAATTCGAATTTAAAAAATAAAAATATTGTGCAATCCGCTTCAGCAAATTAAAAATTATCACATGATAATTTATTTATTTATTTTTTAAAAAAACTTATTATAAAGCTATTTTATTATTTATATTAAAAAGCGAAAAACATAAAATTTAGGTACAATCTAGACTACACCTAAATTAGTGTTGTTTTAAAAAACTTTTAGTCACCACATGATTAATACAGGACAGAAAAGCAAGCAGTCTTTTTTGTGAAGCTATGTCTAGTGTCATCTCACCATCATTTCATCAAATAGGGAACATCATTTCAATATCTTCACCAAGTGTTTGCTTCATTGTTTGGTGAACATTTGAAAGAAACATTTCTCTCACAATCATCTCCCCATAACATTATTTTTAATTACTTATATTCCAGCAAGTTATTTATCCATGTAATTGACGTCATTTGTTGGTTAACTATATTTATATATTTTAAGCAAAATTACATTAAATGTCGATTTGAGTTTAACTCAACTAGTTAAAATATGTACTTTCTACTAAAAATATGGTGGTTTAAAATTTTCTAACTTCGGTATATCGAACTTAAAAAAAAAAAAAAAAACACCATTCAAGTATTGTTAAGAGTATTAATATAATATTAAATTTATATATTAGTAAATTAACATGGTGTCAGGGTTGGAAGTTCTGTATTCAAACCTTACAATGTTATTTCATTTCTAATTAATATTTAGATTTAGATGATACATGTACTTCGTGTCAAGTGAGCGATACTCATATTAACAATAATTACTACTTGAATCTTTGAATTTCTTTTTTTTTTTTTTTTAATTTGTGTTCAAAATAGGGGGAGATATTCTAAATTTAGGCCTTTTTTAGTCAAGGGTACGACATTTTATGGCAGTTGTTTGCTTACTTTGGTATTAAAATTTTTGGATTAAAGATGGTTTATACACAAGATATGATGACTTGTTATATATATATTTTAAAATTCTTCTGAATACTCTTAAAATGAATCTAACTATGTGTGTAGACTCTTAATCTCATTTAATAATTGATGTATTATTATGAAACCATATAATACAGAGACCATTATTAAAAAGAATATATAGTGACCAATAAGATTATAGCCAACCATATTTCGAAGCTATTTAATTAATGCTTTGTATCAAATTATGAATATGTAATGTATTGTGACAAAAGAATGAAGCTGACTGGGGGAATAATATTTAATAATACGGTACTATGTTAAGCTCGATTATGTTCACATTTAATGATCTCAATAACGACAAACAAAATTAATTTTATACTCTTGACTGTTCATTCAAATAATTAATGCCAATAATATTCTCTTTTTATTCCTTGTTTTTCATAATAAATAATTCCTCAAAACACAAATCACTTTCATAATGAACAAGACAGGGTTAATTTCGAAAAATTAGGTGCAGCACAGAGAGAGATTTAGCCCTCATCTAACTCATTAAAGAAGTTTTTAAAAAATTAAATAATAGAAAATGTTAATTACGTACATATGTTTATTATTTTCCTTTGACTTTTATTATTTTTCAATAGTGAAGGAAAATAGTAGTACTACTATTTATAGATTCTTTTTAATACAAAAGTTTATCATTTCTTGAATAGATTGAATATTATTTATTTCACGCCAATATTGCAAAGCCATATCAATCTAAATCTAAATATAACTTGCAAACATAAATTAAATATTAATACTCTCAATTAAGATGATATAAATTAAATCTAAAATTAATAATTATATTAATTTTATTGGGTGTCTTGAATGAGATACTACTTCTATTAATTTAAACAATAAAATTTTATAAATGAACCAATTTAAGACTTTTTATTAAAATTTTGTTCTGAATTCGTTAACGTATAATTTTTACATATGTATAAAAGAATTTTTTAAATGGAGAAATTATTGTAAATTAGAGAACATGTGAAAATAGAATAGATATTAGTGGTTTTCATTAAATTTGAATCATTTTTATTTTGTTGTCTTTCTCTATTTTCTATTACTTATCTAAAAGGAATTATATGATAATTTTTCTTTATGGCTTTGGTGGTTGAAGAAATATAATTTTATTTAGGTGATTTTGGGTTGTGAAATTAAGTGAAAATAGCTACCATTCATTAGCAAATGATTTAAATACCAAAATATTTAGGACTTGTAAATTGATATTTGCTTTATAACTTTATAGGTCAGGACATTAACAATATCTTTGTTTCTATGGTTTATAGATTCAAATCTCTATTGCTTATTTGTATTGCAATATAAAAAAATATATATGTATTGACACCATAGATGGAAGCTTAATTTAATTTTTCCTTTTATCTAGTGCAATAAATAAATAAATAAATAAATATATATATATATATATATATATATATATATATATATATATATAATTAAGACAAGGTTATATTCAATTGATACCAACCCTTCAATCATTTAAATAAGATGAACTTTGTATGTTGTCACATTTTTCTTACTAATAAATCAACTAGTCATTATCAGAACGAGCGATGCACATAATAATGGACAAATTGGTATGACGCAAGAGATTAAATGTATGTTCGTCCAATTTCATCACTTGAATATATAGCCTTTTTGATAATGTACAGTGAAATCCAAAGAATGACATATCAAATAATTCAACTTTCATTTTCTTTGTATATTACTAGATAATCAAAAAAGAATATTATGTAGGACCCAAAGTTTGGAAAATGTTCCCCTTTTTCTTGTAAATGAAGTGAGTAAAAAAGGGTAGTTGACCAAAGTGTCAATGGAAAAGGCTTGATTTTGTATCTTTTCTTAGACGATTCTTATAAGTTTTTGTTCAACTTTAAGAGATGCTCTCAACGGATATGTATTTTAAGCTTAACAATAGATTGTACATGGAAATCAAATCATCAATTTAGCACAAGTTTTATCTCAGTTGAACTATGCTCAATTTAGCTTGTGTTATATGTTTAGACTATCTAAAAATTAGATATCAAATTTGTAAAAATGTATAATAAATATAGTTTTATAAATCTTGATTTATATAAGTTGTGAGATTAATTATTACACTAAGATAAACAAATCCATATATCAAATATAAAGACTCACCTTTCTTCAATTTAGAGATTACACAAACCTTACTTGTTGGTCAAACAACCTCAAGTAATTTTAGTGTTTTTTAATAATAGAAACAGGAATTTTCTAAAAGGTATTTCAAGATGGGTTTATATATGGAGAATTAGATAAATATTACACTTTTAAAAATATATATCGACCAAAATGAGGGGATTTTTGTACGGATGACCTCTTTTCAAGAGTCAAATAAAAAATGGCCCAAAATTAAAAAACGAATGGAAATTGGTATTATACTGACGTCAGCCACATGTGGAAATACTCATTTGACCTTAAAACGCGTGCAAGGGCTTGACTCTTCTTTGGATTCTCGCTCTAGCTTCTCGATTATCGCTCTAGTTTCTCGCTCCTTCCTCTAGTTCCTCATCAAACACAACTTCTATTTTTTCTTCAAATTTTTTCCTTGTTTGAATTCTCTCGTTCTCGCTACTCAATTCTCGCTCGCTCTAGCTTCTCGATTCTTGCCTTAGTTTCTCGATTCTCGCTCTAGTTTCTCAATTCTCACTCTAGTTTCTTGCTCCTTCCTCTAGTTCCTCATCAGACACAACTTCAATCTTTTCTTTAACTTTTTTCTTTGTTTGGATTCTCGCTCTAGCTTCTCGATTCCCGCTCTAGTTCCTTTTTAGACACAACTACAGAAGAAGAAGATGGAGAGTAAGAAAAAACACAAAAGAAAAAAGGAAGAAGAAGAAAAAAACGTGAAAAAAATGAAAGAAGAAGAAGATGGAGAAGACAACAACACAAAACCAACAAGAAGTGGAAGAAGAAGAATGCAAAAGAAAAGAAGAAGACGAATGCATAAAAGTGCAAATATTTTTTCCAATCGAGTAGCTACAAAACGAAATAAAAAAATGCATTTTGTGTTAAAGTGGTAATTTCTTATGGTGCTGACATAAGCAAAATGCCAAAATTCATTTGTTTTGAAATTTGAAGATAATTTTCATTTGGGTCCGAATAAATGCAATTATTCCCAAAATGAGATGTTTTTTTTTTAAAAAAATATATATATATTTGGAGAAAACATGAAATCATCTCTTCCAAGGACACGTTTAGAGGAAATTTAATAAGAAAATAGTTTTTTTTTTTTTTTTTTTTTATAAAAATAATAGGCTTTGGCACAAAAGTTTACTAAACATCCATTCACCCTAATGGTCATATGCATGTTTTGTTAGCTCTCAAAACTAAATTAAAATACAATTTTACGAATTTAGTATATATATATTAATGACAAAACTACTATAAATATTTTTAAATATAGTAAAATATTATTATCTAAATGCGAATAGATTGTTAACATCTATTAGTGATAGACACTTGTATTTATTATTTTACTATATTTATAAATATTTTATTCATTTTGTTATATCCGAAAATAATCCATAAATATATAATACCCTATAAGCTAATATTTTACATTGCATTTATTATAATTTATAATTTACCATGTATATTCTTTCTTCTTAGTATAACAACCTATATGGATCGAGAGATTCATATAAACGACCACTTGAATCTTGATTATTGGTGGTGTATCGTATTATCAGACTTGATCATTAGTGCTTAAAATTAAATAAATAAATCATTAGTTTTTGGTCAATCATTGACTTATAAAAGTAAATATTTTTTTCCCCTTATTACAACTTTTTAGCGTGTGTCTTCTTTTTTTTAAAAAAATAAATATAAAGTATAAAAAAAAAAAAAAAAAAAAAAAAAAAAAAAAAAGAAGAAGAAGAAGAAGAAGAAGAAGAAGAAAAGTTTCTTCTTTTATATTTTTACTTTTATAAATTTGAAAATGGTCTATTGTATTTTAAGTTTTTCTTCATTTGATTTTAGTTTTCTGTCGTTTTCAAGGATAAATTTAATCTAATTTAATTTGATATATATTCAATAAATTTTAATTAAAAAATATAACAATTATGTACCCTTTCCATAGAATATAATCAAGATATTGGACATGGTCTCCAAATTCATATTTGACACTTAATGACTAGAAACAATTTTACTACAAGGTGAATATACCCTACTTAGGAAGCTCTTGGTTAGTCCGATTCAACCCTCTAAACCTATCTACAAGGAAAATAGAAATCATTGATCAACCTTCAAATTCAAATTTAACACGTAAAAGTTGAATATATTTAAATTAACGTTAGTTGATTTCTAAATTGACAGACTCTTTTTACCAAATCAACATGAATTTTTAATATGTTTTATCATTCATATTTCTCTTCATAAAAAATGGAGGTTAACAAAATTCAAAAGGAAAGGAGTGCATATATATTTACGTGGCTAATTTCAATATTACATCAATTTAAACAAAACTACATCCACAAAATAAAAATAAAAATAAAGGTAAACACCACACAATAAAAATAATATATTTATACATGACCATGTATTAATAAATAATAGAGATAATATATACTAGGTAATATTTATTGCATTATTAGTTATTTTTTCTAATTAGATATTTAGTGTAATAAGTCATCAGAAAAATATTAATATATGAACCTTATGTCAATTCTTCCACAAGAAACGGAAAAAGTCAAGACATAAAATTTTCCCTTTAAAAAGTTTATTATATAACATGGACCTAATTATCAAAACCTTTTGTTGTTATTTGATTTTTTTTTTTCAAATTTAACTTTTTTCTTTTAAAATAAAGTTTTAAAAGTTGATGTATCATGTATGTGAAAAAAAAAGGGCTTCTATCAGCTGAAAAGATAAAAATGGTTATTTTATAGTGTTATTTTAATAAATTTCCAAAATTATATTTGTAGAAGCAACTTTTTAAAGAGAATTTTTGTTAGATTTTAAAGGCAAAATTATTATCTTCCCCTAGCCTACTTATCTAATATCCAACCACAGCTATATGCAATTTCCATTATTATATTATTTTTAGGTTGGATTTAATTTGACTTTTCAAGTGGTAAAATTTAGAAATAAATCATTTTAGAGAAAAAGATGATTTTTTTTTTCAGCCACTCAAAATAGTTTTTGAAACCGTTTTTGTGTATATTTTAAACAATTTGTTTATCAAAATAGTTGAAATCGTAATTACTTTTTTAAACCACATTTTTTTTCTAGTTAATCCAAATGCATCTTTAAATTAATTAAAAAATCTCTTTTTTTTTTTTTTTTTGACAAACCCCTAATCAATATTTCACTTTGGCCCAAGCACATTTGACAATGGGAATGTAAATTGTTTGTTGAGAGAATAAACGTTTATATCATTTTATTTATAAATTAAAGAAAGAAAAAAAGAAGAAACAGAAAACTCCAATTATTGGCAGTTTAGATATAAAAATGTGTGTTATATCATAAAATTAAATATCACTCAACAACTTAAAGTCTTCATCAAAGTGAATTTGAAGGACCAAATTTTTTGTGCTTGTCACCAATATACTTCAAATTCATTGGTTTCAAGGGGGGTTTTTATTAATGGGTTGTATTTAATGTATTAAAAAAAAAATTTTGATGCCAAAATCCAATTAAGAAAAAATATACTTGAACTTTATGTGACACAAATAGTTAGTTTTTTAAATGGAAAAAGAATGTAACTGCAGAAGAGAAAACTTGCACACCGATCAGATGTGCTTGCCACCGGCACTCCAATGCTAAAGTCAAAGAGTGGAAGAGTGTGAAAACTAGGAGTTTGAGCGTTTGTAAGTAGTATTCAAGTTACTCTTTAAGAGTTATAATAGTATATTTATAGTAGTGTTTGGTCTAGTTCTCTTACTCTTTCAAGATTAGATGATCAGATAACCTAATCAAATATTATATGGGCTTATTGGACTATAGGGGCATGCTGGAAACACATTGTAGTTGATTAGGCTCCTCAACTCAGAGGTCAAGGCCGAGGTATGTGTTGGCCAAAAGCCTAATTCCCATCCCTTGGCTAATCAATTTTGTCTAGGCTTCAGTCTAATTTTCTTTTTCCTTAGTTTTTTTTAAATTTATTCTTTTAATCCAAAATAACCCTTAACAAGAATCAAACTCGTCCAACTTATTCGTATTGATTGAAGCTCACATATTATCATTTTTTGTTGTTTTATATATAATATAAATTACAAATTGATCCAAAAACTTAAACTTATAGGTAATGACAAATTTAATTATATCATCTAACATAAGTTAATTCATAATTTTTCAAAGTAAAATTGAATATCTCTAAAATTAGAGAAATAAGGTCAACTTTTGAATGCTTCAGTCATCTTTACCTCCTCCAACAAGTAGCATGGTGGAATCTCTATCTTTGTATCTGTGATGTAATGTTTTAGAAAAATAAAAAGAAAAAAGAAAAAATATATATATACATACATATATATATATAGATTGAGGGATTAGGTTTTGGCTACAACTAACACTAGAACCAACTCAAATCATAAAATTATGATATACGGACCAAAACCGTTTAGTAAAAAAAGTCATTTGGTTTATTTATTTTTTTTAATTTTACTTATATACATGGTATTAATTTTTTGTTGACAGGTCATCAACATTTCCATTGATATTTCTACATTATTTTCATGTATTCAACATTGACATAAGGGTTGAATCGACATTTCCATTATATCGTAAAAAATTCCCAAAACATAAGAATTAACCAACAAAATGTCACTTATGTAAATATAATATAATAAACATATTAATATTTGTTAAAAAATCAAAAGAAAAACATTTATTTATTAATTTACATATATTTTTTTAGAAATATTGTTTTTATGATTTTTCAAGAAATATTCAACATCAATAGTTTATCGACCATCGACATTATTGTAAAAAATTGAAATGTCGAAATCAATATTTTAAACATTGCTCGTACATGCTTCTTATCTTATATTAAGGGTTTGTTGAAATATGAAGATTTAAATTTCTCATACAAATTAAAAGGAAAATACATATAAATTGAAGTAGGGTGGTAATAACATCTAAAATGAATGAATTTGATGGGAAGGAATTAGGGATTGGAATTTTGCTTGTAATTGAAGGAATAAATAAATAAATGTTTTGTGTAGCAAAACAAGATAGGTAGGGGAAGGATATGAAAAGAAAAAGATTCTAAAATTTATTGTTTGCACATGCTGCATTTAATTCAAAACAGACTCTTTTGCTTTATTTGTTAAGCAATCAAAGGACAATTGGTGAAGGAGTTTTTTGTTCTTTTACCCTTTTTATTTACAAGAGGAATCAAAATAAAAACCACTTCAAATCATTTCTTCTTAATTCTTTGTCTTCTATTGCTCCATCCTTCTTTCTTTTTCTTTCTTTTTAATTTTCCCTTTTTTATGGTATCCATCATTTTCAACTAAATTTCATGAATATTTTTACTTTTTCTTTTATGCAAAAGAAAATAAAACCCAAAATAGATTTATTGAGGATTTCTAATCTTCCAATAATTACACCATTTTTCTTTGGTTAATTTGATTTTTTTAAATATATATGTGTATTTAGCTCTTTTTTTCGCTTTTGACAATATGTGGAGTGAAAGAATCGAGCCTACAACTTCAAAATTGATAGGATAAACTTATGTCAGCTAAGTTAAACGTAACATGTATTAGCATGTATTTAGCTATCTCTTTTTAAGTGATCGTCTAATTGGTTGTTGTCAAGAACCTAATTTTTTAATTAATTTTGAAATATGTAAAATAGTTTTGTTTTTTCTAAGAATAATATCGGACAATACCATCCACGAGCTATTTTCAAATTAATAATAAAAAAAAAGCACTTGTGAAAAAAAATGATAAAAAAAAAAAAAGCACTTGTGATCATCTGATGCCATTCTTTTTTAAAAAAAAGTATGGGTTATTACAAATTTCTTTTTTCATTACACATATTTTACAAGTATTTCTAAAAAAGCTTCGCCAAATTTTAGGATTTTTTTTTTATTACAAATTTTAATAAATCAATAGAATTTTACTAATAAGCTTCATACTAAGTTGAAACAGTACAAATAAAATTTGATAATGAAATGGGATTATGTAACATCTCTATTACTATCTAACTAAATCACAAACACTACTTAGGTTTTTTTAAGAATAACTTTTTAAATATTTAATTTAAAAAATAAGTCATTTTGAAAGAAATACAAATGTTTGACAACTACTGAAGATAGATTTTAAAAGTCACTAGTGTCTTTATTTTAAATAATTCTTATCAAAAGAGTTTACATGAAAATGAATTTTTGAAAAACATTTATTTTCTGAACTTAAATTTAACACATTCGTAACGTATGTGAATATGTAGTTTATATTTTTTAATATTGCATATGCAAAATAAGAGAATTTTAACCGTCATAAATGGTTTGTTAAAATAAATTATATATTTATTAATTTATCCAAATGATTTTCAATTTACTTCAACATGAAAAAATCATGAGGTACCTCTCTAATGGTTTTAAAATTTCAATTTTATCTTATTCAACATGAAAAATTATATATATTGCTGTTTATTCTCTCTTATTTATCAACTAAAATTTGATTGATTGAACTTTTTATAACTATTATTTTTCTTTAAAAGCTTAACAATAATTTAGATTAAGCAAAATTACTTCGAAAACAATTCATGTAAATTTCTAAACAACTATTCTTATACTAAATTAAAATTAAAATTTCTCAAACACTATTTTAGATCATTTCATAGCTTTTTCTTAGGAGAAATTATGTTAAAATGAACTCAAAGAGTATATTTTCAAAAATGTCTTAAATAACTAGATTTTTATACTGGATTTTTACCATTTTTATTTTTATATTACCAAAATACTCTTTTCATAATTAGTTGTTATTAATTGGGAAGTTTTGAATGTTTTTATTATGTAATTTATCTTGAATTTGGTAGGTTTGAGAAGACATAGAATGAATTCAGTTGGTTATTGTTTTTCAAATTTTATTTTTCGGTGGGAAAATTACAAAACCATCTTTTTTTTTTTTTGTTTAAAATTGTTATTTTATCTTTTTTAAAATAACAAAACCATCAATGTTAAGAATATATATATTTTTTATTATTCTTAAAATAACAAGACCATCATTTCTTTTGTTTAAACAATTTATTTCATTGTTTTTAAAATAATAAAAAACAATAAAATAAAAATTTCAACATACATTGACTTTTTTTTGTTTTATTTTTTCATTTTCTAGAAAATTTTGGCATAAAATTGTACAGATTAATTGTTTTTACGCATTATTTCCTTTTCAGATTTTTTCTTTAAACCATCAAATTTCATACATAGGATTTTTTTTTTCTCTTTTTTTTTAAAAAAAAGAAAAAAAAATCGATTGCATTAATTGTATCCATGGAAGTTATTTATGGGAATTTTTTGTAAAAGTATTTTAGTATTATTTTTCTAAATAATAAAGATTGCAATACTAGAAGATTATTATAGTAATTGATATATTATATTAGAAGTTTTAAACATTTCATGTAGTATTGGGTCCTATTTTAGTCCATTTATGGAGAAACCATAGCAATCTCAAACTAAATGTAAATTACAATTCATAAATAAGTAGATACCTATGTTTTAAAAAATTCAACAATTGAGATGGACCAAACCAACTTTTGGAGTAATAAGTTGTGTTTTTTAGCTACTAAACTGCATTTGAATTGACAAAAAGGCAATATGTAATTTAAATTATACTCAATATTTGATGGTGCATGGTAGGAGGATTTGAATCTCTAATAACCCTCTTGATGGATGACATCTACGTTAATTACAAGAGACACCTACGTTAATCTCATATTTAAGGTACGGATTTCATTCATTGAACTTATCACGTATGTAGTCTCAATCAACGTAATTGCAGTTTCTATTTAACAAATCAAAGAAGAAGAAAAAACCCTAATGCCCCAAGGAATGTGTTCCTTGGTTTCATGGCAACAACCTAATGAAGCAAACATTGTATAGTTTACTCAAAAAAATGAAGAAAGTGGATATTCTCTCTCAAATAATGAAATTTGTTGTATTTTATTTTATTTTTCCGTTAAGAATCTCAACCAAATCATTTTTCCCACAGCATTCATAAAATTTCACAGCTTTATGTAGCATCCTGATTTCTTGCCTTTGTTGGCGGTGTCTCTCCCACGTGCCATCTCTTTCTCTCTCTCGACTTAAACTTTCCTTTAATGCATTCCCATGCACTCCATATTCTCTACGTATTCCCCCCTTTTTTTTTCTATCTTTTCATTATTTCTTTTTCCTCTCTTCTTCTTTCTTTTTCATACCCTCTCTCAACTTTTCCATTACTTTACTCCATTCTTTGAAACAGTTCCTCTGTTTAAGTGATATGGTGAATCAATTTGACAAAGCCAGCATATCAAAGCTTCCACGAGAATACATATCAAAACAGTATGATTTTTGGGAAAATATCAGGAGAGCGAATTGTTTCATATCGATCCAAAAGGTTCAAGGAAGTGATGAACTTCAAAAACTATAAAAGAAGTACATGACTTTGATTTCTTGGTTTCCCAATAAGAAATAATTTAAGCTTAGGTGTACTAATGATAGTTAAATTCTTTTTCTGCATTCTCTAGTTCGAGTTTGGTGAAAAATGATGTGAGTAGCGTAAAAACTTTTAGAGATATCAATGTTTTTGTAATTGGGATTGAGGAGAGAATTTTGTGTAAATGTAAGTGGATTTTTTTTATACTGAGTTAGTGGTTTTTTTTTTCCGCATTCCAAAGTTTTTCAGGTAAATTCTTGTTTTTTTAGTTTTTTTTTCTTCTTATTTTTGTGGTAGTAGGGGACAATCTTCCAATAATTAGGACTCTAGTTTGTGTTAAACAAAATTTCCATGAACTATGAGAAGTGTGTCTAATATATCAATGAACTTAAAATTTTTTGTTTAATAATTTTACTATTCCAATAAATTTAAAATTGAATTTTATGTATTATATAACCCTAAATTTTTAATTTTGTGTCAAATAAG
Organism: Citrullus mucosospermus; assembly: GCA_030954485.1. Taxonomy (NCBI): domain Eukaryota; kingdom Viridiplantae; phylum Streptophyta; class Magnoliopsida; order Cucurbitales; family Cucurbitaceae; genus Citrullus; species Citrullus mucosospermus. The sequence continues at coordinate 28,472,666 of CM062061.1, read as the reverse complement.
TCTATGAAGTTTAAAAACTGTCAAATAGGTCATAATAGACACTTAAAAATCTAATGATCGAATGGACACAAATTTTAAAGTTTAAGAAAAGTCTTGAGACATTATTGGACACAATAGTTCATCAAATTATCACAAATCCCTTACGTTCTAAAGTAAAGTCAAACACAAAATTGAATGTTCTCAGATTCTTATAACTAAACATTTTAAAAGTAGAGTAACTAAATAAACACACGGACCTAAAATTTCAAAAAATATATAATTTGTACTTCAAACTTGATTTTTTTAATCATACGGGTGAATTTGAAATATATTTGGATTTAGTTATATTTTAGAAAAATTATTATAAATAAAAAAAATATCAAACTATTTATGAATATAGAAAATTTTTATTGTCCATTAGCGATTGAACGCTCTATCGCTCTAGGGATAGAGTAGTTTTACTTATTTTGTTACATTTGAAAATATTTCAATATTTTAAGATATAAAATATTTACGTATCTCAGATCAAAACTATTTCGAATGCAATAACCTTCATTTGGTTGATGTTGATTTTTATAAAGATGAAACCATATACCCCTAAAAACCTACACAAACTTTAAAACACTTCTCCAAGAAGATAAAATAAAAATAGTAATTTGATCGATATCTTTATTTGCATATATTTACATGTATATAAACATATATACGTAAATACGTACATATTTGTGTGTGTGTATATATATATATTGGTTGCATCTTTTTCTTTAATTAGAAAATAGACCCACCAACTGTTTTGCATGCCATGAATATAATATATGGTCAATTTCATAGGAAAAGTCTGTGTCTAGTCTTTCATTTCTGTTCAGAGTTTAAAATGGAAAGTCATAGAGAGATTATATATAATTCAAACATTAATTTACATCAAATTTAAGTGAAATTTGATTTCAAAGTTACAAGCCCCATTAATGATCGACGAAGATAAAGGAAAAATATACATTTTTTAATTGTTCCTCTATTTTGAATCTAGTTTCTATATTTAGGTAGTAGGTTTCAAAATGTTACATTTTTATTAATTTTTAATTTAAATTTATGTCGTCCATATATAGTACTAGAGATTTGGTATCTACAATATTTATTAAGGATGTTGTGGAACTTGTCTTATGAGATGTTTGTTAGCTTGTATCTAGTTAATGATTCCTCAAATGATTTTTTTTCCTTCTATGGGCTCAGTAGTTCATGGTAATGGGTTTGGTTCTCCTTTTTTGTTGTGCATATTTAAGAAAATATTGTACTATTTTTAGGGCTTTCGCTTTTGAAGAATTATTGTGTCGATTGTCTTGCGTTTGTGTTGTAAAACACAAGTGTGTCAATCCTTGAGATTTGTTGATGTTGATCTTGAGTGTTTCTCTAGATCTTAGTGAATCTTCTAATACATCTTAAGAAGAGATTTTCATACTTAGAGGGAGCCTAGGTATTCCAAGTGGAGCAACTTTGTATTTTGTTATAAAAAAAAAAAAAAAAAAAAAAAAAAAAAAAAAAATCCAAGTGGAGCAGTTTTCATTTGTAGTTGGAAAGGTAGAAGTTCTTGTTCAGAGGAAGTCTCACACTTAGGAAGAGCTCCGGTGATCATTTACTAATTATGTAATTTACTTACTATCTTTAGGATTGTTGTAACATTGCATGTAACATGTTACGTTGTGTGTCATATAACCCTTCTTTCACGTGCACATAGGTTACAAAATGTTACATTTTTACTTTTGAAGTTTGACTTTTGTTTCAATTTAGTCCCTAAAACTTTTACACTTTTAACCATAACTTTCCCCTAAATATTCACTTTCAAATCTTTGATGTTGATGTTTATTGATTAATTTAAAAGGATTAAATTAATTATAATTAAAATATCCATCATTATTAAATTTAATTAAAAAATTTCACATCATATTATTTCTAATTAATTAACTAAAAGTTAACGTCAACTACCAAAGTGAGCATTTGTAAAAACTCGAAGGTAAAAATATAAAATTCAATCTAAGGACTAAAGGAAAACTAAACTCAAAGTTCAAGGGTTAAAAATATAATATTGTAAAACTTATGGATCAAATTGCAATTAAACACAAAATTCATAGATAGAAGGAGTAATATTTTAAAATATAGAAACCAAGTAAAAAATAAACTCAAAACTTAGTGACCTAAATTAAAAGAATATTTTTCTCTAGTTTATGGTAGACGGTTAATTTTTAGTATTAAATACTGATTAATCTAAAAAGTTAAGCTAATAAATAAAGATAATATATCATTCAAGATTTACCGACAGAGATTGATTCCAATATAAGTTAAAAAAAAAAAAAAAAAAAAAAAAAAAAAAAAAAAAAAAAAAAGTTGAAGAGTGAGCGTTGTTGTTGTTGAAAAACTATTGTATGGAGCATGCTTAAATCAAAATTTTATAAGAAAATAAAAGAAAACGTTATAAAGATGGAAAATAACTTGTAAGGAAATCTTGTTTGGTTACTCAATTTGTTTTTGGGTTTTTTCTTTATTATATTATATTTTTTCTTGAAATTTTAACTTATAACTTCAGACAAATTTTAGAAATAAAAAAGAATAGTTAGTTAAGTTTGTTTCGTAATTATTTTGAATCGTTGAGTAACAATTTCAGCTTTTTTTTTTCTTATTTTTAAAAACAAAAACCATATAGATGTGGTAACTTGTTTTTATTTTCTGTTTATAAAAAACTGAAATCACATGTGGCAAATATATTTTGTTTTCAATTCTTTAAAAGAAAAAAAAAAGGAATTATTTGCCCTTTTTTTAAAAAAAAAAAATTCTGCTTACTATAAATTGATAGCAATTCATTTTTTATAATATTATTCCTTCTAATATATATGTGTATGGGAAAATTCGACCGTTGCATTATTATAATCATCCTCGACTATACAACAAATGTTACATTTATATTTTCCATTAAGGTACAAATAACAAAAGGAACATGTTTACACTACAAACAAAATAAAAACAAGCACCATAATATATATACATATAAACAACTATTCGTATCAATCATCGTATTTTTTTTAAAAAAATATAATAATTATTATTTTTATCTAAAATTAATTAAATGAGGTGTAATTTTAACCCCAAAATAACATATTATACTCTAAAAATCAAAATATCATACTAAAATAATAAAATAATAAAATATCTAAAAGAAAAATGAAAAAAAGTTGATAGTTAAGAATAATAACAATTCTTTGTTTAGAAAAATGAAAATGTAATGAAAGCAAATTAAGAATTGAATTATTTTATTTAATTTTATTTTTTTCATCCCTTTTAATATAATTCAACTAATGAACATATATAATAAAAGGTCGTAAAATAGACTAAAATAAAATGATTTAGAGGAATTTAATGTGTAAACTTTAGTGAGCTGCTTATGCATTGTGAGCTCATGCAGACGGAAATAATTGTTTGGATGAATTAACTTTTCTTAATTGATTAATTAATTAACAAACGACGAGTAAAATACGAGAAAAATGCGAAATTTGAAGATTCCCGACCTAATAAAACGCACGACTTATTTGTATTTAGAATTTAGTTAGGTAAACTTTTAAAAATTTCTTTAAAAGTGATTAATTAATTATTGCTCGATTTGACATATTTTGAATTAATTATTTATTTTTCTGTTTGATATCAACCATACATAATAAATGGGTTAAGATATCATTTATATCATTTTGATTCTATAGTTCCAAGTTTATTCATTTTAATTTTATATTTTAAAATTAAATATGCAATATTAGGATTTTTCTTTAAAAAAAAAAAAGAAAAAAAAAGAAAAAAAAAACTCGAGACTTTTAGCATTTAAACTTTTAGTTAATTATTTTCAAATAAATTATGATGTGATTTTTTCTTAAATAATTTTAATACAAACGGAAAGTTAAGCAAATTAATTTAATTATTTTAAATTTATTAATAAAAATTAATGACAATAACTAAAGACTAAAAGTAAATTTTTAATGGAAATCAATTGTAAAAGTGAATTTGTAAATTTAGAGACCATATCAAGATAAAACTCAAAATTTAAAAGTAGAATATATATATATATATTTATTTGGCTGCTTAAAGCACCAAATGAAAATTGATTACAAAATTTAGGGCAAAAATGTAACATTTAAAAATCTTAAAACCATATGAAAACTACACAAAATTTAAGACCTAAAATTATTTTTTCCCCGAGAAAAGACATACTCTAAATAATGCCAAAATTAAAAATAATTTCTAGAGAGCACATAGAATGATACAAAATAAAAAGATCCTCCAATAATTAAATGCATGTTTGGAAGTAATTATAAAATTATTAAAATCAATTTTGTCATGTTTAAAATTACTTGAAACCATGTCTTTACTTCCTCAAAATCAATTTAAGATTTGATTTTATACTCTTTTAAGTGCAACCTTTATATCAAAATTGGATTTATGAGTGATTAAAAATGATAAAAAAGTAATTTTAGCCATAAAATTAAAAATTTTATTTTTGAAAAAGAACTTAAAACTTTCAAAGGCTAATTTAGCTAAATATTGTGCTTTGTACGAAAACTAATTCACTCCATCTCAAAAAATTTTTAAAATCTCATTTAAAAAAAAAAAATATTCAACGAAACTGCTACGATGTATTTTAAAATAATGTTGGGTGTAGATTTGTAAATCGCATGCCCCATAATTGTGGCGTCTTATGAATAATCTCTATCATTTTTCATTTTCTATAATTCTTAAATTATTGTTACCTAGTGGCCTCCTCTCTAAGCAAAAACAAAGATGAACATTGGAAGGAATCTTTTTCTTTATATGGTGAAGTAATGTGAAGAGAGAGATTATGTCACTTTTTTTGGTATTACATACAAAATTATATATAAGTAAATTTGATTGTCAAAAATATTTGTTTTTTGGGTTTCTTAAAGTCAAAATCCTGTATGCTTTCTATCATAATCACTCAATTGAAGAAAAATAAGTGACCAGTCATATTCTAGTGAAATTTTCAACTCTCCAAAATGTTAAAAAGTTAAATATTAAAAAACAAAAAATGTCTATAATGATATCCAAAAAGAGTATGGTTGGTTCTAAATTTTTCCCTTTTCTTAGTATAAAAAATATGGTGTAGGGCATTCGAAAATGTGATCAATATATATATTCGATCAACTATGTTCATCTCGGCACTTTTCACTTTTACATTTTAGATTTGTTTTTTAAGGAAAAAAAATATATATTTATATATATTCTTATGTACCTCTAGAAGGATATGCTTAATATTTTTACATATTTGATTTTTGAGTAATATAAGAGTAACATAATGATTTTTAGCTAGTGATTTTAAGAAATGTTTCTAATGTATTGACACTAGTTGAGTTGCATTCAAATTTGTCACATTTAATTTGGTCATATCAAATTAGAAATAAATTAGGGGAGAAAACATATAACAACCACAAAATCATTATCTCATCAATGTTTAGATAGTAATTGACGTTTCATTTAAGAGAAATTGTGTCAAATAGAGTAAACTTTAAAATATATTTTAGAAAATGTCTCAAATAACTACCTTTTTTATTCGTGAATTTTCATCCATTTTTTCCTAATTTTAAGCTTACCAAAATACTCTTATTAACATTGATTATTATGGTTTTTATAGCGAAATTCGAATCTTTGAATTTGGCAAGTTTGAAAATTGATTTTTTAATAAATATTTCGATTTGTAAAATTAAAACACATTATTTCTTTTTTAGTTTTGAATTTCAAGGTTAGGAATGATCCACATCACGTTAGACTCAAGGTTCAAAAGCCACATGCAAACCTCCCATCTCTTTTGTTCCACATTGGAAAATTGAGGAGTGGTGAGAAGGTATATTTATACAAACACCTTGGAACTTATAATAGTGGAGAGATTGTGAGTAAAGGGTATTTCCCCACATGTGTGTTGTTGTTCTGAAAAAATGTAGTTTTATTTCTTTTTAATTTGATTGTGTTTTTTTTTCACCATTGAGATTTAGGGTTACGGATTGGATTGATTTTAATTGGAGAGCTATTTTCCATATCTGTTTCAGATCTACATTGGATCCGGTCGTTTTCAGACCGTTTCTCATCCTCCTCATTATCTTCTTCTTAAAAAACTAGAGGGTCAATTAATTTAGACATAACAATTTTCAAACCTTCCTATCTTTCATACTACCGCTCTTCTTAGCTTTCTCTCATAGATTCTAACCCTCCATCTAACTAGTGCATGTCTGACAGTGAATGTTGTGTTAATCTTGGGGAACAACCGACAAAATGAAACTAATGATGATTATATTCGTGCCATTGATTTCAAATCTATACAAATATGGCAATTGTTTTTCCTTTTCAGTACAAGTAGATAGCAAACGTGGAATATTATAAATTTTTAATATTTATGTAATATTGGGTCGGCCTATGTGAAACCCCAACTGTGATGCGCAACAGGTAAAAAATTTACGGGCCTGCGGTGTGTCATCATGTACTCCTCTATGGGCCTCAGCCCAATTGTTACAATGACTTACATGATGGACCTCGGTCCAATTACAGAATGGACTTGAATGATTGATAGGATGTGACTAAAGGGCATCAACCATTTTCTTTCTAGATTGAATATCAATTTTAATGGTAATAATTAAGTGTACACCAACATTTAAAAAAAGAATTGTTAATATAGTAAAGTCTATCAATAATAAACTCTATCACAGATAGACCTTGCTATTAATATGGTCTATCATTGATAGACTTTAAAAGCAAAATCTAAATTTTGCTATATTTGCAATTTATTTTGCATTGTTTGATCGAGAATGAGGGACAAATTGAGCACACAAAATAGGTCCTTAGTCAGGGCGGAGATCAATAGGGAATCCCCGCTTTGTCCCCAACCTCGAACCCGCCCCATTCATCTTTAAATACATATACATATATATATATATATATATATATATATATATATATATATATATATATATATATATATATATATATATATATATATATTATGATTATAAAAAAAAACTATATTTTACCTACAAAAGAAAATATTGATTAAAAGAATGATAATTTAAAATAAAATTTTAAAAGAGAACTTATTTCAAAATTGTTCAAAATATTTACAAACAATAGCAAAATATTACAATGTATCTGCGATAGACTACGATAGACACTAAACTTTTACAATATTTGTAAATATTTTGGTTTATTTTCCTATATTTAAAAACAGTCTATTTTAAAAAGTATGCATTTATATTCTTCGTGTTTTAAATGTCTTAAATAATATGCATATGTGTCTATAAAAAGTTTGTTTTTTCGTGAAGAAAATGCAATTTATATACAAAAGGAGGATTGAGATCAAATTAAAAAGTATCATTTGAAAAAATATATATAATATATTATGAATATTATAACAAAATAGATGTTTATTATATAACCAAACTTAGTGTTTAAAGGTCATGTGTCTTATAATAACACATCTTTATTGTTTATTGGTCATGTAGTTCCACCACCTACTTGCCAAATTACCTATAAACAGAAGCATTTGGTGGATGTTGGAAGAGCACACATTGAAGAGAAAATAAGAGAAATGATTGGAGAGATTTGAGAGATCTTGATTTCCATAAAATTAAACTTTCATTTCTTTATTTTAGTTTATTGCAAATTTTATTTTATTATATTATTATTTTATTATTTTAATGTTATAATTCCTTGCTATTTGTGTACTAGTTTTCCGTCATTTTGCTCCTCAATTTTACAAGATAATAAAAGTAATATCTAATAAAAAAATCTACTTAAAGATAAGAACAAATTCCCGCAAGGACTCGATTCTCAACTGGGGAATGCCCACCCTGTCCCTACTCTTAACCCTAACAATCACTTTCAATTTATGAAATAAAAGTTAATATAAATAATTTAGGTTTAATTTAGTAATAAAAATTATGATATGGACTACGAAACTTTTTCACCTATCTCCACATGAGACCTAGCTGTGATATATTGTCTACCCTTAAGCTTATGTCTTCATGACTTTAGTTTTAGTTTCATCCAAAAGTTCTATACCATTCTTATTCTTTCCCTAAACAATGTTTGATTTTGTGTTGTTGCGCCTAATAATTTCAATAATTCAAAGGCTTATGGTTTGAGCACCGTACTTGTGGGATTTTCAACGATTTCATAAGTTTAAAGGAGTGATTCATCAAATTAAAATTTGAGAATGCAAATGTAATAGAAAAACAACTCAAATAATTCTAAGGTGGTATTTTTTGCAATACTTTTAGATTGATACTATTGAGTGAAGTGGTATGATTTTATATAAATAATGAATCATAACGTATAAAATAGAATAAATTACCAATCAAATAAATAATTAAAAAAAATCGAAATGAATTAAACTCCTATACCTAAAACTAGAGGTTACTCCAAATTATTCAACGTGACTGTCACTCTAAAACTGTTGCATGAGTTTCCTTTTACTATATTCATCTATTTATAAAACTTTCGTGAGTCACGTTGTTTCAGTCTCTTCGAATACTTTCTTGAAGTAGATGCGATTGAATAGGCATCACCGCAACGTTCGAGGACTTGGGAGCACCATGGAAGCGAGCCTAGGGGACATGTGGATTCTAGGGCTAGGCCTTGGGGATGGAATTGGAAAATTGGAGTTGAATGGCTGTTGAATGGTTGAGATTCTAGGCGAAAGCTTCAGCTTTTCTAATGCCTGAAATTGAAGCTTGGTTGGATATTCTCGAACGCACCCAATCCGAGGTCCGGCGCCGGTCGTCCATTTGCTTCTTCTTGTAACCACATTGCAATGCCTTTCCATTTCCGCCGCTTCTCCCGACGGCGCTCCGGCTTTCTCGATGGCTGCTCCGCCGCATGTTACTTCCTTCTCCTCTTCTTTGGTTTCATCTTTGTTATTGGGTGGTACGTCATCGTCTGCTGCACATTTCTGCATTGTACAAAATAATTATAATAAATTAGTTTCTAAAACTGGAGTCTTTGTTTCTTTGGGTAAATTAATATTATTAATATTTCAACTTTCAAAAGTGTTTAAATTTTAGCTTTTCAACCTTCACTCTTGTGTGATATATATAATTGTTTCAATTTCGTTAGACTAAGGACATACAAGTTCAAAATTAAAGCTTAAATAAGAATCTTAATGGATATTTTTTAAACCCTGACAACAAACTGGAGTCTCAATTTTTAAAGTTGATCAATTAGGAGATGTTTGACGAAAGAGTTAAAATTAGGAGAGTAACTTCACTTTTTGATGTTATTTCATATTTTATTAACTCCTTACACTATGGGGTTCTACTACTAAACATCTAAATTTCACAACTTCACTTTTAGACAGTAAACTTGTTCAGTAGAAATTGCATTAAAAGTGTATATATACCTTGACATTTGTTAGGTCGACATTGTTCTCCTTCAAGAATTCAATGAATTCGATGAAATTCTCTTCCGTGGGACGATAATGTCCACTATATGGCCATACAGCCTGAAACAAATTCAAAATTCAAAATTTGTTAGATTTATCTTTAATCCTTTTGTTTTTTTTTTAAATCGACGAATCTAAAATTGAAAAAAAAAAATTAGAAATTACCTTGAGAATACCATCAAGGGAGACCAATCGGCCGGAAGCGGTGGTGACACCACCAGCAAGAAAGCTAGAATGTTGGAAATGGCCTTTAATCTTCTTCCCAACATACAAATTTCTTGAAGCACTAAGAACAAATATCCATTTCGAATCCTCCACTGTGTTAACAAATTCCCCACTTTGTTTGTACACAAGCTTCCCTTCCTTCACGATCACTTCATAACTTTCTCTTTGTTTCTGAAAATACACAACAAAAATTTCTTATAAACTTGAAATGGACCTGCTTGTCAACGTTCCACATCTGATTATAGAACATCGTCATCCCCTATTTGTTTCCTTCCCGCCAATTTCAAGCATTATTTTACTCTCTTTTCAAAGTTTTATTCGTCAATTATTAAATTATTATTATTTTTAATATACTTTGATGTGCTAACATATTTAACACACGTAACTTAAACATATGTGTAAAAAGTAAAAGCCTACATTACTAATAAGAGACATATGGCGTGCACTTTGGTGTTCAAATACGTTAATAGAATAATAATTTAATTAATGACACATTAACAAATTTTGAAGATAAGAACTTAATTTGGAAAAAAAAAAATAGAGAATTTTAGAAGATTAAAAATAAAATTGAGAAGCACGGAAACTAAAGATCACTAAGTCAACTAGATAGAATCAAAATTATTCCACACTTACAGGTCCAAGATATTGAATGCATTGTCGTTGTAGAATTGCTCTAGAACACTTTTCAAGATTCAACTCCTTTCCATCTCCAATGTCCAACCTTTATTTGTCAAAAATATACAAAGAACAAAAATTAATGTTAATTAATTAATAAAAAAAAATCCATTCAAAGTTATGTGCTTGACAGATATTATATTATTGAATCCAATTAGTATAAGATTATTTAATTAATATTCCTCTTATGTCAAACTTTAATCAGATCAAAATTAAACTTAAAAAGAAAAACAAACGTTATATGACTTTTGATATTAAAATTATAATAAACTCACGTCTAAATAAGTGGCAACTAATATAATTTTATAATTTAAAGTTAAAATATCAGTTTAGTTTTGATATTTTGAAGTTTGTTGAATTTTAATTGTGTATTTTTAATTGTTCAATCTTTTACCCTTTTAACTTGGAATGAATCTTAAATTTAAAAATAGAGAAATTAAAATGATATTTTACCGTCAACTTTATTATTTCTCTTACCAATAGAAGAAAGGCTGCGAGCTTTGACTTTGGAACCAAACATCATAGTATATGTGGAGATTGTGGCCATAGCGATGACGTGGATCGATCTGTTTCATTACAAGAGACAACATTTATTAAATAAAATTAATTTTCTCTAATTAAATAATATACAGCATATATTTGGTAACGTTCAACTTTTGCTGTTTAATTAAATTATTCCTTAACTAGAATTAAATAATTATCAGCCAATCTCAACTTATTTAGGAATTTTCAATGAAACAACATATATTTCTATATTGAAACAAATCAAAAAAAAAAAAAAAAAAAAAAAAAAAAAAAGCATTCCAATTATGGGTTTTCTAAAGACTTACAGCTTCAAGCCAGTGTCTCAAAGCCAATTTCTGAGCTTTCTCATTCTGTGATAATCCTTTCCCAACCTGCAATGACCAACCAAACAGTTGTTCATATTATTTTAGCTCCAATTATTGGCTTACAAAGATACTTTATTGTACATTAATTATGATTATTCAATACTTAACTAATTAGTTGAGTTATGTTTGAATAATTGACTTAGCTTAATTAATTCTTGAATTTTATTTAAAATATTTACTTTATGTCATTAATGTAACTTCTAATGAAGATTTATATATATATATATATATATATATATTTTAAAAAAACTCCATGAGGTTTTATATTTAAATGTTTTTAAGTTAATCTCTGCTCTATGTTAGACAATATCTAGTTAAATAGTATCCAACCACATAAAACCTTTATATAAGTCCTAACACATTAGAAGTAGTAGTCAACCACTACTCAATATTTGAAAACTTTATTTTTCATATGAAAGAAAACCAATTTTCAAATTTTGGTCAATTCAAAGTAAAAACATGGAAATTTTCTACTTCCTTCCTCTCTTGGATTCAAATCTTTAACAAAACCCTACACTTGTTGATGGTTAGAAATAATTGTTTTATTACAAAATTGATGTTTTATAAAAAGTAAACTTATTAAGATAAAAAGTCAAAGAAGTTGTAAAGTTCAAAAAATCAAACCCCATTAAATAATTTACCTAAAAAAAAATAAAAACCCAATCTTAAGTTCAAGAAAATTGTCTGAAAGAGAAGAATATGAATGTATCTGAAGAACAAAGCTGGTCTAAAATTTGACAGAAATAAACATTTAATTACTATCAACATCACATATATAATAAATAAATAACATTGAAGTACCTTTGCAGCTCTTGCTCCGGCCCTTGACCATTTTGACACGGCGGTTTCCGACTTGTTGGAGTCGAAAAACGACACCGAGCTCCGCCGTAGAGAGGCAAAATCCAACGCCTTCCACCTGGAAAGAAAAAAAAAAAAAAAAAACCATTAATTATTATAATACATTGAAAAAGATGATTTTTTTCAATGTGGGGTTTGATTTAATTACCATAATTCTTCGACGACGACAGCACAATCGGCGAGATTCCGTCTTGTTCGGTAACTTTTATAAAATTTTTGTACTTTGACGGCAGCAGTATCGAACTGATCACCGGCACCAACCGGAGACGTCGCCGCGGCGGAGTTTCTAGTTTTAGGGAGTGGAATTCCGGCAGGATGGGAATCCAAATTCCCAAACGAAAAATTCCTACTTGGTTGTTCCAACCTCAAATTCCCGGCATTCCTCTCGGACCGAAACCCCCGGTTTTCCTTCTTCGTCTCCGGCGACGACACCGCTCCCCCCGACTTCTCTATCACCAAACACATTTTCTGAAAGTAAGAGCGGAGTCAGAAATTTTCATAAATTAAAATCTTCCGTTCGATATTAGAATTTTTAAAACCTCACTATTTATTAAAATGGACAAATACGAATTTAGGAAGTCTAGATTTAAGAAAACTCTATAAAAAAGTTAAGTTTTAGATAACTCTAAAACCTATGGATCACAATGATCTCAAAAGAAATCGAAAGCCCGTTAAAAGAGTCATCATCTTTCTCCTTTCTTCTTAGATCCATATCTAATTACAAAACGGGAAACTTAAAGAACCAGACAAAAACCTTAGAACCCACCTCAAGATTAAGATGAATAATGTAAGAGAACTTGGTTATTATTGGTTCTTTGGTATGTGTTATATATGAAGAATATGGTTTACATATATATATATATATATTGGATTGAGAATGAACTTCGGCCCCATCGAAGACTCAAACGAGATTAAAGAAAGGGGTTGGAAGATTTATGAGACATGACAATGTGAGTGATTTGAACGGAATTTTTTTTTTAAAAAAAAATAGAAATATAAAAATAAATAAACAAATGGAAATTTGCAGCGATGTTTTGAAGGGACACGAGGGGGAAGAGGGTTTGATTTTGACGGGTCTAATTGAAAGGAGTGGGAAATTGACTTTTTTTTCTTTTCTTTTCTTTTCTTTTTTTTTTTTTTTTTTTTTCCTTCTTTCTTTCTTCCTTACTTTTCCTTTTTTCTGAATTCAATACACGAAGTGATACTATTGAACAAGGTTATTGGAAAAGTTTACATTACTTTTTAGTTATACGCGTTTATTTGGAATATAATTGAGAAGAATTGAATTATATATGTTTAGTCCCTAAACTTTATTATTTATTTTTAATAGTAATTGGATCATTATCTCCAAAGTATTTAGAGAGGAAAAATAAAACAAACTTTATAACGAAGATCAAGCATATTAGCAACATATAGAAGAAAGTTTGTCCTATCATTAATAAATACGCGAGTATTGTCCCAATCTTCACTCATCGGTAGGTCTTTCTTTTTATCTTTCATGCTCCCACCTCCACTCCCAGTAAATTCTAAACTATATTGTTCATCCTCAACATCTAGTTTATCAAATGCTTTTTGAAATTTCTTTGCAACATTAAGCATGGTATATGTAGAATTCCATCTTGTTGGAATATCTAAAGAAACAGAGTTTTTGTGTTTTTCATTCTTCACTCAACTTTTAAATGTGGCCAATCGAGAAGGTGAAGATCTTACATATTTTACAACATTTCGAATCTTTAATTGATTCATGAAGTTCCTTCAACCCATCATTAACTATAAGGTTCAGAATATGCACAAAACACCTAACATGCATAAATTCTCCTTTTAAAATATCTCCATTTCAATTCTTCACCTTTCTAGCTAAATACAAAACAACATCATCATTAGAATTTGTATTTGCCCACTGTCACAGTAAGAATTCTTTCAATTCCCCAATCTAACATGCATTTCTCTAAACATTTTTCAATTGTATCTCCTCTATGATTGACAACTAAACAAAAGTTTAAGAATCGTTTGTGTAATTTCCAATTATTATCAATAAAATGTGCAACAACAACCATATAATTCAAATTTTGAATTGATGTCCATGTATCGGTTGTTAAGCACACTCTTTGATTGGGTTTTGTCAAGACTCTCTTCAAATCTTTCTTTTCACTCAAATAAAGATTTCAAATATCTTTAGCAACTGTCATACGCCCAAGGATATATAAGAAATTTTGGTTGTAGTATATTACTATATTCTCGAAATCTTTCAGCCTCTACAATTTTAAATGGTAACTCTTCCTTCACAATCAACATGGACAACATCCTCCTACATTTTTCTTAAGAGAATGTAGCTGCAATTAAATTTGAACTCCCTTCTTCCTCTTTAGATTGGACAAAAGGTTTTCTTTTTTTTCTTTTTTTCTTTTTTTTTTTTCATTCACTCTTCCAAGATACTTCTTACACTCCAATTTTATGTGTTTCAACAAGTTTGAGGTACCATTTTTCTGACTATCGCATGCATAAGTTATGACACAATATTTACATGATGCTCTAGGATTAGAATTTGTACCAACTTTTTAAAAATGCTCCCACAGACTTGAAGCTTTTATTGTTCTAGCCTTCTTAATCTTTCTTGGAGATTGAACTATTGGTGTTTCCCTCTGACCTCATTCACATTCTGAGTTTTGGAAGATTCGATATTTGATAAAAGATTGCGATACCAGTTTTCTTTTCCTAGTCATCCAAATACAAAATCATAAATGAAACTTTATTACTTAGTTTTATAGGCGGACAAAGAAACACTATAAATTTAGTTACATAATTTTCTAGTTAGAAACTTTTCTCAAACACAAAAAGTTTTGCCAAATAAACAACAATGATGAGAATTTCCAAAAAAAAAAAAAACAAAGCTTTAACCAAGAAGCTAAGAAAAAATCTAATTTCATGATTGAGAGGACAATTCAATTTAAAACCACAAAAATATACATACAACTTAATCTCCAAAGTATATATAAAAGTTCCCACTCTCATAATAAAATTAAAAAATAAGAAACAGTACTAATATTATAAAGATAAAATAGAAACTCTCACACACACACACACACACACACAAGTTTACACCCACCTTCATAAAAAAAATAGCATTACTAATATTAAAAAAGAAGTAATAATTACAAGAGTATGGGTTAATGGAGAACTCTGTACTTATGGAAGCGACTTTTGAATCACGAATATTAAATAAACATTAAAAAAAGAGAGTGATGTTTCATGTGAATGGAGAAGGAAGCGAAGCAACTGTACACGAAAAAAGGTAGGTGCTGGCGTCTGCTAAAGCCTTACATGAATAATAATTTTTAACTAAATAAAAATATCAGTAGGACGAGGGTTATATTTTATTTGAGCATGTATATAT
This sequence comes from Citrullus mucosospermus, assembly GCA_030954485.1. Lineage (NCBI taxonomy): Eukaryota > Viridiplantae > Streptophyta > Magnoliopsida > Cucurbitales > Cucurbitaceae > Citrullus > Citrullus mucosospermus. The sequence continues at coordinate 28,457,173 of CM062061.1, read as the reverse complement.
AACTTCGATTTGGTTCGGTTTTGATTGATTTTTTCAATAAAAAATCGAACCAAACCAATGATTTCGTTTTTTTAAAAATACAATCCAATATGTTCAATTTATATTAAAAAACCGAACCAAACCGATCAATTTTTTAGTTTTTTGAATTTTTGTTGCACTCCTAAATTTCATGGTGTGTCAAGATACTTGTTGCTTTACTTTCCTATTTCAAATAAGATTAATATATATACAATATAATTTTGGGCTGAAACTAAAATATATCCCAAAAGAAATAAATAGAAAATATCACCAAATAGTTCGTCGAAATATATTTACAAATCATGTATGAAAATATATTTCCTAATACCCTTAAGTTGGAGTAGGGGATCACAAATGCCCAATTTGTGAAGAAGATAAAGAAATTGTTGTTTGCCTAAAGCGTTTGTAAAAATATTTGCAAGTTGCTTATTATTAGTAGAAATATGACGTAGAGCCATGATGTTGTTATGAACTGCATTACAAACATTCTAACATGCAATCTACCTGAATGTATTTTCAAAATAATGAAATTTTGAGCAATATGTAATGTCGACTAGCTGTCAAAAAAATAAGTTTATGGCGCAAAAAATATCTACTCCAAGACTTCCAAGTAACACATTGAGCCACTTGAGTTCAAATGTAATAGTTTTTTTTTTTTTTTTTTTTTTTTTTAAAATAAACTCCCTTAATGCCTTCACCCAAAAGTCTCCATTAATCACCTTCTTCCTTTCTTTCATTTTTGATCTTTAACCACTCACTTTCATTCCGCTCTCATTCTCTTCCTCCCTTATTCCTTCTACACAGCCTCACTTCCACTCCATTTGAGGAAGAGGATAACTTCCTATTACTATCATTTCTATTATTCTTATTATTTATTATAAAAAATTAAAAAAAAAAAGTTTTATCTTTTTTTACTCCACGTGTAACATTTTAAAATCATTTTTTTCATGTTTAACATTACTTCGAAACACATATGTAATCATCAAAATCATTTTTAGTGTTCAATCTTACACTTTAATTTAAATGCATTTTCATGCTATTAAAATTGATTTTGAATGACTAAAAGCATTTTTGAGTGATTTTAAAAATGAAAAAAAAAAAAAAAGTGATTTTTAACCATTTAAAAAATGTTCCCAAACATGTGCTCAAAACATTGGTATGACAACACCCATCCATATATATATAACATATACTTCTTTTTTCAAAGTCAAAGATTTAAATCTCTATATTTCAAGTGGTCACAATAAATTGTGTATGTTATGAATTATGATGGCCTACCTATAGTCATTGTCATTTTGAACATGTTACATATCAAACACATCTAAACATGAAATCGATATCGATAGCATAATTAGCTTTATATCTATTTGGTTATTTGAGCACGTTGAATTTATCTAAATTATATCAAATTTTTAATTGTAATGTGCGGATAAACATTATTTTTCCCTTATTATAAACCAACAATTATTATTAAAACAGATTGAATATTTTTTTTTAAAAAAAGTGAGGTTGTTTGAAGAAACAGCTTATTCCCTAGTTGTGTTTTTATAATTTGTCTTCACGTTTTTCCCCATTTTTTTAAAAGAAAAATTGTCTTCGCGTTTTTTTTTCTTTTTTTGGAGTAAAAAAATTGTCTTCACGTTGCCTCACGGTCAACGTCAAAGTTCTCGTCACTTCCACGCCCCCCCCCCCCCCCCCTATTATGACCGTACACCAACAAATATTTTATGACGTCATTTTATCGTCATTTTCACTTTCTGTTTTTCATTTGTTCATATTCAGAATGTTTTTTTTTCCTCATTAAAAGAAAAAAAAAAAAAAAAGGAATGTTGCATTTTTTATCACATCTTAGAGAGATAAATAAATTTGTCCATCTTCAACAAAAATATGATTGTTGGGAGAAAAATTGTAAAAAAAAATTAGGAAAAGAGCTAAAGTTTTAATAATGCATACACTATATATTATTTTCTTTTATGGTTAAATTACAAATTTAGTTCTATAGTTTAAAGAAAACTAGGATTTAGTCTTATACTATTTACTAATTTTAGTGACTTCATTTCAATATTCAATATAAAAAAGAAAATTGATTGTAACTTTTTTTCTTTTGAGAGGTGGTGTAAAAATCAATTTAGCCAAATTGGTTAACTATACATGAATAATTCTTCTTTTACGCGCACTTTGACTATTTTTATGGGATACCCCACCTGACCCTACAATATTTGGGTGTCAAAGAAACTCGTAGGATATTAAATTCTAAATAGGTGGTCACCATGGATTGAACACATGACTGCTTGGCCCTTTGATTTTTTTTTAAGATATTCCATTACTATTGAGTCAATCCATGATGGATATCAATGAATAATTCCACTTTAGAAAGTTGCAATATTTTGGTCAAACTTAAATTTTGTTTTGTCAATTTCAAATTGCATTCGGTACTTGTGGGAGTATATGTGAAATGGAGGGAAAAAAAAATCACCAAAAGAACTTCTAAATCGGATTAGTCAATTTTCGTTGTTTTTTTTTAATTAGTCATTTTTCAACATAGGAGTTTTGAAATAATCATCCATCACAATTTCCATAGATTTCCTAGGCAACCATAATTCTAATATTCAATTTTCGTAGAAGTGCTTAGTTTTTACTTAATTTACTATATCGATCATCGACTTTGACTAAAAATAAAATGAAACTCATCCTATATTTTATTTAGAAAAAATATTATAAATAAAAAAATATTAAACTATTTACAAATATAGAAAATTTTCATCGTCTATTAGTAATAGAATTCTATCATAGTCTATCGTTGATAGACAGCTAGATTTTTCCATATTTATAAATAGTTTGGTTCATTTGTTTAGAATTGAAAATATCCCTTTTTATTTATTTTTTAATTTTCTTTTTAGAAATATCTTTTACAAAAATTTCATCCAAGATGGAAAGTTTTCAATCCAAACACCTGAGTTTTTTGTAATTTGGCTTAAATTATTTTTAATCAAATGGCAAAGTTGTTGAAAGTTTTTTTAGCTTAAATTATTTTCTAAAGAAACTTCAATTTTTTTTTAAATTTTCTCAAAATTTTTAAATACTATTCAAATTATTTGGGTTATATTCTTTCGTTATTTGGAAAAATTCTAGATGTTTGTTCTTAAGGATTTTTTCCATCTTTGGGCTCAATAGGCTAGCATTGGTTTGATTCTCCTTTTTTGGGTGGCATTTTTTATATTAGGATTACCACTTTGAGAGAAGAAGTTTGAGTCGTTGGTTGTTTTTGGTGGAGAATAATAAGAGTATCAATCCATGTGATTGTAAACCAACGACTACAAGATCTTAAGTTGTGTTTCTAAATCATTTTGAAGCATTGTTCATTTCATGAGAAAAGATCCTCATACTTAGGGGGAGCCTAAGTCTATCAAGTGAAATGGTCTTCATTTGAAGGTTAAAAGATTGTAGTTATCATTAAGAGAGAGTCTTACACTTAAGAGAAACTTAAATATTCTTTCACTAACTTAAGTTTTTTGTGTGTCACGGTAGAAGTTTTATATTTACAGAAAAGCACAAAATCATAAACGCTTAACTTTTAATTAGTGAAAATATTTTTCTTCTGGCACACTTGCCCCCTCCCCCCACGTAGGTGGTATTGCACCGAACTAGATTACCAAACCTTGTGTTTTATTTTATCTTTTATTATTTATATCTACTTTGTCGTTCTTGAAATTGTTGTAACATTGTGTGTAACTAATTACGTTGTATGTCAAATAAACCTTTTAGAATGACTTTAATATAATGTATAAAGGTATTTTTTAGCACCTAAAACTATAAATTAATTAGTACTTAAAACATTTCTTAAACACAGTTATTTCATAGAAGTAGATGTTGAAATTTTTGGCTAGCATATAAGTTTCGGTTCACGGATTGCAGAAATAAAATTTGTGATAAATAGTCAAAACTTATATATTAAAAATCACTTTTTGTCTTTAAATTTTTATAGATGTTAGATGAGATTTTTAAAATATAGAAAATAAATTGTTACAAATCAAAATTTAGAACCTAGATGGTTATACTATAAAAGTTTAGGAGTTTAAAACAAATTTTAGCTAAAATTATACCGTGTTTATTTGCTATCAAATAATTTTTAATTTAAAAATCACAGCGATTGAGCATAATGCAACTAACTGGCAAAAGTATTAGTAACCTCTTGCCTCGAAACTTACATTATAATTAGAAACAGCCACATTATTCAATCTTTGAACATATAAGATCATTCTGCATGTGTATAATAATAAATACACATACTTGATAACATCATGCATTAAATATATACACACACATAGAGTATATTTAACTCTTAAATATTTCATATTATTATTATGTTTAGAAACTAAGTTAGAGAAATGGAATTCTGAATTCATAGTTTGACTGTTCTTAGCGTCCAACAAAGTGGGCCAATGAATTTGACCAATGAGCGTCAGAGAAACTCCAAACTCCAACGACTTTCCTGTTTTCCTCTCACCAAATAAACATAATATTTTCATTAATTATTTAATTTATTATTTATTTATTTTTTACATCTAACATAATTCATAAATATTATTATTTATGGCAGTAATGAATAGAAGTATTATGGAAAAATAACTTAATATTGAAAATTTTCCAATATATATATATTTTTACTTGTCAACTTCTAATAACCTAATATTGAAATTTTTTCAATATATATATATATATATTTTTACTTGTTAACTTCTAACACAACATGAATATCTAATTGTTGAGGTTAAATTATAAATTTAGTCTAATTCATCATAAAGAGTGATTTGATAAAATCTAATAAATAGTTCATATAATTTGATAAATGACTTCTCATAGATGATAAATAGTCTATGTTGTATAGACTATTTAAGATGATTAATTTTATCAGATCACATAACTACTTTCTAATTATAAACGGTAATTAAATAACTTTCTTCAAACTATAAAAATTAATTTGTAAATTAGCCTTCATATTAATATGATTAAAATATCATTTTGGTCTATGTATTTTGAGTTTTGCTCCTTTGGTCCTTATACTTTCAATTGTCCAATTTGAATTATTGTACTTTCAATAAATCTTAAATTTAGTTTTGTTACTTTTAATAAATCTTAAGTCTTTCAAAGTTAATATTTATTAAAATTGGTTAAATAATAATTATAATTTTTATCTAAGAAAAAATACTATGTAAATATATTTTCATAAATTTATAAATGAGATGTTCATCGAGACTTTTTTTTAATGAAAATAATCGACAAGAAACTAACTGCAATTACTAATTTAATTTTAAGATTTATAAAAATACAAAAATTAAAATTAGATAATTAAAAATATAAAGATTAAATTGAAATACCAAAATGGTATAGTAACCATTAAATTTTAATATTTATTCTAAGATTAAACAATAGGACCATAGATGGATAAAATATTATATTCTTAATCAAAAGGGTATAAATTAACGATTAGCTGTGTTTTAAATTTATTAATGAAAATTCCTCAAAAATATTGCTAATGAAAAATATTGTATAATTCAAAATTGCTAAAATGTAAAGGTCTAAATCGAAGCTTTTTTAAAAAGCTAAATTTAAAAAAATACTCAATAATAGGGATAAAACATATATTCAAGGTTTATTTTACAATCAAGTAATATAATTATATATATATATATTTATGAGTGTTCGGACCAGCTTACGTGCACATCAACTAATCTTGGTCAACCAAAGCCCTATGAGCAAAGAAGTCCACTAAAAAATTATGACACCTTCCCACGTGGAAAAAGGATACGACCACAAATTGATATTGAGATTAGAGACATAAAGTTCTTTATACAGTATATATGAGAAGTATTTAAGTAAATATTAAAGATGTGATAATATATATATAGCATCATACAACTCCTATTATTCTAGAATTTATTTGCATTCGTATTAGTGTTCTATCAACAACAAATGTTACGTTGTTCGCTCAATTGACATCAAGAACGTAGTATCAATTTTGAGGTCCAAGATTTGATCCCTGTCCCAAATATTATCAAACAAATAAATAAGTAAGAACATAACTCAACCCGTTACAATTCAAATATTGAGAAAATTTGGAGTCTATTTGGTAGGAAATCTTAAAATAATATCAAATAAATAAATAAGTAAGAATATAACTCAACCAATTACAATACAAATATTGAGAAAATTTGGAGTCTATTCGGTAGGAAATCTTAAAACAAGGGATAAAAAAAAATAAAAAATAAAAGTTATATTTCATGTTTTCGAATATGTATTTGGCAGCAAATTTAGAAATTAGATTTTAATTTAAACAATTAATTAAAAATGTGTTTGATACTATACATATAAATCATAAAACTAGTTGTAGTTATCAATTAAATATTAATTGTCAATAAAAAAATGTTATTAATTCATTTATGTACATGTTTTCTATAAAAAAAAATTGTAGAATTATTATTTTATAATATTATATTATTTATAATATATTATATAATACATATTTTAATTAAAATAAATTAATTAAATTTATATCTTGACATATTGTATTTCTATAAGTTTTTAACTATATTTAATATAAAATTTATACTATTTGAATCGTTTAATCCAAAAATAATTTTAGAAAACAAATCTCAAATAATCTGCTAAACATATATCTATTAAACTCAATAAATTTAAAAACATAAAACTCAACCCCAACTTGATTTTGTGCTTTTTTTTTTTTCGTTGCTATATGTAATTAAATACATAATTAAATTCCATCCCTAAACATACTTTAATTATGAAAGTAATCCAACACACGCAATCTCTCTTAATATATATATTATGATTATTGATTTACAACTATTTAGAAAAAGTGGGAAGTGTTTGTTTTTATAATAACCATAATAATAGAGCAAAATAGGACTATATATATATATATATATATATATATATATAATTTTTATTTTCTAAAGCTTCGTTTTTTTAAAACTTCATCCAAACACGCCCTCGGTTTGCATTTGAATATGAAATAGATAGGCTATTTTGAAAATATAATACACTCTCAACTTTTTAGTTAATAAAATTACATTTAATTTAAAAACAATTAATTTAGTCCCATTTAGATAGCGATTCATTTCTAAAGTTAAATATCAGTTAATAAAATATACTTTATTGTTACATCAATAAACTTATATCATTAACAGATGTCTATCAATGATATATGAAGGCAAAGAGAAACTTATATAAAAAATTTTAAATATGCAAAGAATTATTTTTCTTATTTACATCATAATCTTATTGTTATATATATAAATATGACAATACGAAAATGTATAATATATTTGACAATATGTAGGGTGGAAAAATCGAACCTCAAATCTTGAGGTTGATAGTATAAATTTTATGTCAAATAAGCTATCCTGATCATGTTGGCAATACAGGAATGTGAATATTAATCACCAACTAAAATTTTCTATATCATTAAAAAAATAAATAAATAACATACACTTTATTATGATCAAAAGCTCATGATTAAATTTGAAGAGCTAAAATTTATGATTTCAACTTTATAAAATTTCAAAGCTACAAAAAGATCATTAAAGAAAAAGATTAGAAATTTTAATGTCAAATAATTTATTTTTCTAATCTTGTCAATCATATCTCAAAAAGAATGTGACAAATATTTTCTTTTGTCAAAATAAATTTATATGTTTTGTAGTAAAATATCAAATGGGAATTCATTAGCCGATTGTGGTGTGGATTTGGGTTTTCTTTCCCACACACATTCCCATCAATGTTCCTCACATTATGAGTTTTAATTTATTGTCCCTTCTTCCTTTGATTTTCTTACTTCAATGGAACTTTCTCACACTTTGTGTTTTTTGTATGGTCGGTTCTCTTGATTTTCTCACTAAACAAACAACACTTTTAGTCATAGTTAAATTACAATTATAATTTAGAAAGTTTAGTCTTAAAACTTTTAATTTATATTTTTTATTTCATCTTTGAAATTTTTAATATATTTAGACTATGTTTAGTAGTAATTTTGGTATGATCAAAATTACCTTTTTAAAAATTATCATTTTTGGCCTGGAATAAAAATATATTTTAGGAAAATTTGGAATCGTTTATTAAATTGATTTTGGAAGAATTCGTTCCTAGGTGACTTTTGTTGAGGTGATTGACTGAATTCAATCCAAAAAATGGTTATATTGTCTAGTTTTGTTTAAAATATTATTGATTGGCTATTTGTGAAACAATTTTCTTTTAATTTAAGTTCTTTATCAAACGGTGATAGTCACGGTATGTCATTAAAAAGCTAGCATAATATCTATTATTTTTACTTTTTTAAATTTTGGCTTTGATTTTAAAAACACTCCTAAAATATAAACAACAAAACATAGAAAACAATAAATGAAAAAATAGTGTCTATAAGCTTAATTTGAAAAACTAAACATTTGTTTGGTAACCATATGGTTTTTTATTTTTAGTTTTTGAAAATTAAACCTATAAACACTCATGTAACCTCTAAATTTCTTGATTTCTTTATCTATCTTGCCACTATTTTTAAGAATCAAGCCAAAATTTGAAAACTAAAAAAACTACCTTTTAAAAATTACTTTTTGTGTTTTGAAATTTGGATAAGAATACAACACTTGCACTTAAATAAGATAAAAAAAATCATTGCAAGAAATTGAGAGAAAATAGGAAGCTTAATTAGTTATCAAATGGGACTGTAGTTTTTAAAAACTTATTTTTGTTTTTAGAATTTTGCTAAAATTCAACTCCTCTACTACTATTGTATAAAAAATTCAAAAAAAAAAAAAATTTAATTTTTAAAAACCAAATAATTATTGAGGTGTGAGAACATAGCTTAACTTGTAAAAAATTAAAGTCTAATTGTTGCTCATGATTGCTTCTTTTTACTTTAAGTCTAAATTATAATACAAAAAATTAAAAAAAAATAATTCTTGAACTTTATCTACTTAGTGTCAAAATTACTCATAAACTTTCAGAAGTTTTAAAAACATCCTTAAAATTATAGAGTTAAAGAAAAAAAAAAAAAAAAAAAAACTCTTACCATTAGTTTTGGATGAATATTGTTGGTGTTTGTTTTAAAAATATCTTAAACTTATAAAAAGAATTTCATAAATACCCTTACTTACTGCTAATATATGAACAAAAATTGCTTATACCCCGTTGCAAAAATAAACTCTAAAATTTCAACAATAAAAAGTTCTAAAATGTCCTTACCATTAGTATAGTGATCAATTTGTTTAAAGTTTTCTTGAGTTTAGAAAGAACCACTTTTAAAATAAATTATATAAATACCATCATTTTTTTTCATATGAATACTCTCATTTTTCTCCAATTTGTCCAATTCTTACATCAATTTTCTTAGCAACAAAATAAAAAACCAAAATTTTAATTTAAAAACATGAAATCTCATGCAAGTCCAAAATCAAAATCTCCACTTAAAATGTATGAAAATGATAAATAATCAAATAAAAAAAAATGTATTTGACTTAATACACACTCAATTACAAACATACAAACTTGTTAAAGCATTTAAACCCTAAGATCCCTTAATGCTTTGGCTTCCATTATTCTTTTTCTTTTTGGTATATTCTATATACCTTAATTGGAGTGGGAAGTTTTATTTATTTATTATTGTTATTATTATTTGACATAAACAAACATCGAACAAGAGGAAAAATAGAGAAGTAAGAGGAGGATATTTTCATTTTTAAAAATTTAATGGTATTTTTTATATTTTTAAAAGTTCAAAGGTATTTTTGACACAAAACATTAAAAGATTTTCATTATTCAAAACTAATGATAAGAGTATTTTTAAACTATTTTTAAAAGTTGAAAAATACTTTTGAAACTTAGGTATTTTTTAAAGTTATTTTTCAAATATAGACAAATTTTATTGTTTGCCTGTAATAGATCGCGATAAACTACTATATGTACACACATAGCAATCTATCGTAAATAAATTGTACTTTTACTATTATTTATAAATATTTTCAACAATTTTATACTTTAAAATAATTTTTCTATTTTTTACTCAAAAGTACAAATTTGCTTTATACTTTGGTTTTTTTTGAACCTTGTGAAAATAAGAAAATAAAAACTTTTATGGAAACTAAAGAATTGAGCAACTGTTTATCATTTCAAAGCTCTCAAACTTTTTCGATTTTCGCACGCTAAGGAGAGTTGAGGGAAAATTTTGTATGTTAATTTTATTTTGAAAAAGAAAACCAATCTCAATAGAGTTGAATTTATATTTGTATTTGGAGAAAATAAGACTTTTTTATTATACTTATAATCTTCCTTGCATTATAATGGATTTCTATTTTAGAATATCAAGTTATAGTAATGATTTAGGGTATCTTTGATAATTATTTCGACTTTTATTTTTGTTTTTTAAATTTAAGCATATACACACTATTTTTATCATCAAAATTTCTTTTTTTGTTGTCGTAGTTTTTACTAACAATTTAAAAAATCATGCCAAATTTTAAAAAAAAAAACTTGCTTTTTTTAATTTGACTAAAAATTCAATCATTATAATTGAAAAAGATGCAAATCATTGTAATAAATATTAAAGAAATAGATTAATTTTTTTTTTTAAAAAATGAATTTAACTCCCAATAAGATAGACAGTAAAATAGAGAAATTAATAGATATATACAAATAATATTGTTTATAAGATGTTTTATTTTCAAAAACTAAAATTTAAAAATTTTCGGAACAACGTTGATTGAAATTTCTATAACATATAACCCGGATGTATATTATTTAATTTGTTCTTTTCTATTTTAATTAAACCAAGAAAAATGGTCTAATAATGATACCCCATTATACGGTTGAGGGTCGATTCCTATGGCCGAAATTCTAAACTTGGGTCCTGCTATTTCCTAATCCAGTGCCGCTGAGGGAAATCGCATCGATTTTAATGGATGGTCAAAATTCAAAAAGAAGTAGAAGAAGAAGAAGAAGAAGCTGAAGAGGGAGAAGAGTGAAAGAAAATGTAGCAGATCGAATAATCAAATCACTGAAATATCGCGGATATCAATAAGAAATCCCCAGACGATATTGAACAGGACAAAGCTTACTTGAAAACGTGCAATCGGTGCATTTGATCCTTAAAGTACCTTCTCTGCTTATCCATTTTCATTGATTTATTTTTGTCTCTGTTTCTTTTCTTTTTTTTCTTTTTCACAAAATCCTCTCATTTTCGCATTATACACATCCCCATCGAGCCGCTTGAACAGTGATTCAGCGCCCCTTTCTTTGTCCTTTCTAGTCAGAGAGGCCACTAATTAGTGCCTGCCATGTGTTTGATAATTTGCCACTGTGACTGTTTTAGCCTAAGGCTTACTTCCCAGGTTTTAACTTTGACGTCATTCCATCACACTTCTCCAAATATAGTCAAATAAGCGATTATACTTTCATTTGGGGTGTTAAGAATTGCTGTCTTGAATCTTGGGTCTGTAGACAGAGAAACCACTAATTAGTGCCTATCATCTGTTTGATTATTTGCTTGTGTGACAGTTTGAGCCTAAGGCTTGCTTCCCACATTTTAAGTTTGACATAGTTCATCACACTTTCTCCAAATAGAGTCAAATAAAGGATTAAACTTTCGTTTGGGGTGTTAAGAATTGCTATCATGAATATTGGGTAAGTAGAAAGAACGTATGTCCTGTAAGCTTGATGCATGGAGAATGTGGTGGTGACCGGGGGAAAAAAGCAAATTTGAGTATGATAGTTTTGGTGTGGATTAATTCTAACGTCATTTATTGCTTACAAATTGGGACCCTCCACACCCTCAACGGCTCTTGATTGCCATCTTGGTTAGAAGCTAAATGAATGGCTGAGATTGGATATGGAGCAGCATTCAATTATGTTCTCAACCTACTAATCTGTAAAAGGTTGACCCCATTTGAAGTACCTTATTTAATTTATTAACTAACTCAATAAAATTTTCTGCAGGGCTGAATGTGCTCAGAACCTCAGACATTGATGCCTTTTTCCGTCTTTTGCATAAATAGCCCTCTGTCACTGGATCTTTTCTTCTTTAAATAGGAATAAAACTATCAGAGTGAAATAAAGACCCTGCAGTCTTGGTAGCTGGTTTTTTTTTTTTTTTTCCTTATGAATATTTACATTGCTTCTGCAGGTATGGCAGAGCCTAGAAAAAAAGGGGGGTGGCTGTTATGCTGGGGCCTGCCCTTGTAGGGATCACTGTATTGGTTCATTTACTAGACTGATTTGGCAGTGAGTGAAAGAGAGAGGCTGGATCTTATTGGAAGGCGACAAAATCAAAAAAAAAAAAAAAAGGAAGAAGAAGAAGAAGAAGAAGAAGAAAAAGGGGATTTCAACAGCTCATTTCTTGCACTCTTGCAATTGCAAGGTTCTCTTCTCTATGTCCATGGTGAGTTGTCAAATGATATGAGGTGGAGTGGAGAGACTTTGCTTCGCTTTGCTTCAGAACTCTTTGATAAGAAAACTGGAATCGATCACTTGTTTGTAACGCAAAATCTCTTTGCCAGTCCTAAGCTAGACCCTGGAAGAGTAAGAAACCAAACAAAACAAAACAATATATATATGTATAGAGAGAGAGAGAGAGAGAGGCTCTGACTTCGGGTACGGGGAAACGTGAACCTGCTTGTTAGTCTTGAGTTTCCCCCACCTTCTTAATTCTTATAGCCCAAATCATTTTCCATTTTATCCACTCACCATCTCATTCCCACCATAATCATCATTATCATTTTGGCTTTTGAAGACATGAAAGCAGCATACTGGTTTTTTGTATTGATTCTGCAATTAGCCTGTTGGGTTTCTGCTGCAGCCAGAACTTTTGCTCCAAATCATGCTCTCCTTCCTCATAAACAACAAGGTTTGTTTGTTACCAATATACTTAGATTTTATTTCCTCTCTTTTTTTTTTTTTTTTTTTTTTTTGCCTATCTCATTCCAATTATTACATCTACTTATCCATATGTCTGCCTTTTTAACTCAACTTGCTTGTTGTTTTGTTGCTACCAGGTCTCATCTCAAGCTCTTTGGATTCAAAGGAGGTCAGCCCCCCTCCCCCCTTTTATATCTTTGTATGTGCTCTGTTTGGTGAAATAATTCATTTTTGCTCTCTGTAAAGGCTGTTAAAGGTGTAAATGAAGAAGCATTCTATAGAGGGATGAGGAAAATAGGGTCAAGTCCGCCGAGCTGTGAACACAAGTGCTATGGATGCATTCCATGTGAAGCCATTCAAGTGCCTACCACCAACAGGCGCAGCCATGTGGGGGTCCAATACACTAACTATGAGCCTGAGGGATGGAAGTGCAAGTGTGGCCCTTCTTTTTACAGCCCTTGATTCTAAATCTTAGAGGGGGACAAAACAATAAGAATAGAAAATAACCTTCCTTTTTCCATCATTTTCTTTGGATTTTGCATCATTTCATTCCACTGTATAAAAGTTCTTAATTCAAAGTTAGTTTTGAATATCTATGAGGTTGAATGTTAGTTTACAAAAGTAGATAATTAAGTTTTTACATGGTACTTTGTTTCTTCTCTCTTTTCAATTCTAGGGATTTGTTTCTTAAATAAGGCTATATATATATATATTTAACCATACGTAGGATGGGGGAATCAAACTTTAATTTGAGGTCGATGAATTGTGGCTCATATAGATTTGTTAGTTGATGAATTGAGAAGTTTCACTTTGGTTCTTATAATTTAGCATTATTAAACAAAAACAAAATTAATGGTTGTTATCCATTTGAAACTTATTTGTTTCCATTTTAATATATTTTGGATAGAACACAATTCACGTATTACCAAATTAAATAGAAAATGTATTACTTATTTAATGGGGTTGTTTTTAAATATAAGAAAATAAACTAAAATATTTACAAACATAGCAAAATTTTACTATTTATTGGTGATAGAGTATCATTAGATAAACACAAATAGTAATTTATGGTAGTGATAATTGTTATTATTTATTAAGATATTTGTTATTATTTGTAAACATTTTTAGTAGTTTTGTTATTTAAAATAATTTTTCAATTTAATGCAATCATCGGGAATGACAATTTTGTAATTTAGAAATTGAAACTAGAAATACTAAATTTGCTGTTTAACTATAATATTTTTATTTAAATTCGGATGTCAAGTAATGTTCGAAAGCTCCGGATTTCCTTGTTATATACTTCGGAAGTTATGATTTTATTAATATTTGAATGAAATTTTCTTTCGAAGCAACCAAAGAAAAAGTTGTTAAATCCATTGAATGTTGTGAATGTGATTGAGTATTATTTGGACATTATTGTTTTTTGTTTCTATTTATCACATGAAACCCATCACTTCAAAAGTCTTATCAATGAGAAAAAAAAACTAAATTTATGTACAAAAATTTGTAAAATTATGTTTCATGGCAAAATTGTTCAAAATATTTATAATTAATAGCAAAATACACCGTCTATCTGTGATAGATTGCGATAAACTACTACCTGTGTCACAATTGACACAAATAATAGTCTATCTCAATCTATAGTAAAATTTTGATATCTTTGTAAATATTTTAGTTCTTTTTACTATATTTGAAAAGAATCCAAAAATTTCATCCTCACATTTTTCTTCAAACTATGTGATAAAAATTTAATAAAAAGACAAAATAATAATAATAATAATAATAATAATAATAAAATAATTATTAAAAAATAATAAAAATAAAAAAGCTAATATTGAGCCTTTCAATTTATTCTTGAATGTAATTGTCATATTAAACCCATCTTTGATTTGACAGAGGAAAAAAGGCAGCCTCTTGAGATTTGAGGTTGTGAATCTCATTCTTTTCTGCCCAAATATTATTGATTTATGTTTTTTAAATATTTATATATATTGACTTGATAAGCTTTCTCATACATGAATTATTTAATGCATATTTGGAAATTCATTATTGGACGTTTTTATGTATATTTTTAATTCAAAATATAGTGTTAAATATTATGTTTAAATCTTATTTCGATCTCTACACTTTTAATAACTAATAATGATTTACATGAAATGCACGGAAATTTTATAGTTTATTATTTTTATATTTTAAAGGTTTAGTGTGAAGTTTGAAAAATTCATTTATATTTATTAATTGTGAATCATGCGGATTGAGTATATTGAAATAACTTCTACTACTCATTATTATATAAATATATATGATACAATGCAATCTCTTTCTAAGAACAAAAAAATTAAGTTAGCAATAGATGTAGAGATTTGAAATGTAACACCAGCTATACTCGAATAATGGTGTTTTGTTGACATAAAATGTACTTATTCAGCTATAACTTAATAGTGGTGTTATGTTAACATAAAATGCATTTTTTCAACTTCAAAATTAACTTTCATATATATAAATCTATTTTGTAAAGTAAAAATATGATGGACCACCTTTACTTTTTTGACATCTTTTAGTGAACACCTAAACTCGATAAGTCTCATTTTATATGGATCACATCCATACCCCAATGTGTAACCACCCATATAAAAACAATCAACAGACACATAAATTGAAGAGTCGTGTTCCAAAGATTGGAGGGTATCAATAGACACCTAAACTCCAATAGTCAC
Source organism: Citrullus mucosospermus (assembly GCA_030954485.1). Lineage (NCBI taxonomy): Eukaryota > Viridiplantae > Streptophyta > Magnoliopsida > Cucurbitales > Cucurbitaceae > Citrullus > Citrullus mucosospermus. The sequence continues at coordinate 28,441,517 of CM062061.1, read as the reverse complement.
ATTTTTATACATGAATGAGTATACCAATTTAATATGTGTAACGCCACTTGCACCCAAGAGTTGTGACCCGTCGACATAAAGTTGCACCTCTATTGTCCTAACATTGCTCAAAAGATACCAAATGAAAACCATGCCCTAAAGATGGAAAAGCAAAGTAGTCATTTACTAAAAATATAGGGGCAAAAAAATAATATCAAAATTCTCCCTTTTTGCCCTTTTTAATATTGTATAGATATTTTATTTTGGTCTTTAAACTTTTTAAAATGTATGTTCTAGTTCCTAAACTTTGAATATTATTTTATTTTGGTTCCTAAATTTTTTTAAATGTTCATTTTAGTTCTTGAAATTTTAAAAAATATTTTATTTTGGTCTAGGCTATATTAACAAAATGGTGAGTTGGCATGTATTTTTGGATGAATACACTACCAAATAAGTTACTTGCACTAAAAAATCTAGAGTTTTAATTTTGAATAAGGTGGCAAAATGGGAGAATTTAAAAGACATTTTTAGTTCAAAATTTTGGTATTCAGTATTTTAGTGTATTGGTTATTGGCATTTTTCTTCACATTCATCTTGCTCAATACATCTAGTGCCTAGTCATCCAAAAATACAAGTTTCACCACATTTCTATTGAAGAGTTAACATAATTTTAATTGTAGGGCCTAAAAGTAAACACTTTTTAAAAATTCAGAGACTAAAACAAACATTTTTTAAAATTTATGAATCAAAATAGAACAAGATTCAAAATTTAAAGACTAAAATAGGATAAAAAACGAGGATATTAAAATGAATAAAATTTGTAAGTTAATCTAAATTTTAAAGAAGAAATAACACTCTCTTATAAATTAGTTTAAATGATATAAGATTGAGCATAAATTTAAAGTTGAAGAAAATGTTGCAAAAATATTAAAATTTGGTGAAACTATTGTAGATGAGAAAACGGTTTGAAATATTTATAAATAATAACAAAATATCTAGTCTATCTATGATAGACTGTGAAAGACTGCAATAGACTTATCATATGTGTTTATCATGACACATATAAACACAAATAGTAGTCTATCGCGGATAGACGTAAAATTTTGTTATATTTATAAATATCTTGGTTCATTTTTTGATATTTGAAAACAACCTTAAAATTTAAAGGGTAATTATGTAAGATATAGCATAACAAGACTTATTTATACAACATTCAATATCTTAGTCTCCTTGCTATTATTTCTTTTTTAACATATGGATAATATGATTTTTAGTATGGTCCTGAATGATTGTGGTGACAATTAATATATATATATATATATATATATATATATATATTTATATTTGTTAATTTATAGATGTTTTAAAATTTTATTGACCAAGATAATTACTTTTTAAGTTAATCAAACAATCTTAAAAGTTTATTAAGGTTGAAGTCCAAAAGGTTTTTTCCCCACTCTTAATGTTCCAATTTCACTTTTTTTCTAGCTTTGATGGGCAATAAAGTGGGCCATTTGTTGAAGTTTGTTGCAAGCAAGTTGTGTCTTCCCAACCTTTGTATCTATGGGCTCACCACAAAAGTGCAAAATGTTTTTTTGGTTTTATGTGTTCTCATGGATTTTTATTTTTATTTTTATGTTACATTGTCTTGTCCTTACAACTATGTCCACCTAAGAATGTATGCATAATTATTTGTAATGTTTGGTTCCATTTAATAATTAATAATATCTTATTTGATAATCATTTAATTTTTTTTTTTTTAATTTTTAGTTTCTAAGAATTTTTTTTTTCATAATTTCTTAGTTTAAATTTTGTTCGGTGTAAATATTTGAATTTGTAGCCAAAGTTTAGAAATAAAATTAGGTTTTTTTAAATTTCATTCGGTAACTGTTTAGTCTCCATTTGGTAATCATTTTGTTTTTGGTTTTTTGTTTTTGAAAATTAAACCTATTTTCTTCATATTTCTTACAACGATTTGCATAATTATTAAGTACAATGGTTTGATTCTTAATCAAATTCCAAAAACAAAAACAAAATTTTAAAAGCTACTTTTTTTAGTTTTCAAATTTTGGCTTAGGTTTTTAAATCATTTGTAAATACTAGACAACAAATGAAGAAATTTGGAGGTGAAAGTAGTGTCTATAGACTTAATTTTAAAAAAATAATAAAAAAACAAAAAAAAACCCCAAAATGATTACCAAACATGGTCTTAGTTTTTCATTTTAAAGTTAAGTCTATTTACTCTCAATTTCTTACAATAGTTTGCATCTTTGAGTTGAATTCTTAGCCAAATTCCAAAAACAAAAACAAATTTTTAAAAAATTGTTTTTTTAGTTTTCAAAAATTGACTTGGTTTTTAAAAATATTGACAAAAAGTAAATAACAAAACAAAAAGTTTAAAGGTAAAAAGAGTGTTTATAGACTTATAATTTTCAAAAACTAAAAACTAAACAGAACCTAAGTTTTTAAATTTTAGCTTGAATTTTGAAAATACGTTTAAAATAATGTATACAAGAAAACACGGAAGTGAATAGATGGATGAGAAATGAAACTACCTCAATATTATGTTCAAGAACTCTCCTTAGTTTAGGTGAACCTTACAATAATACTAAGAATAACTCTACTAATGAAATGATAAACAACCTCATGAAAGCTAAACAAATTTGCTTGGAAATATGATCGAGGATCAAGAAAAAAGAAGAACTTGTTTCTGTCTTCAAACAAAAAAAAAAATAATCTTCAAACGAGGAAAACATAAAGTTTGAGAGAGATTGAAACTTTATAAGAAATATTCATTCAACTTGTGCTCAAATAAAACAGAAAAATAATCTTATTTATATTAAATGAAAAGACATCAGGAGAAGACAACCTTTTCCATGTAATTTAAATTGAGCGAATAACCTTTAAACTTCATATAAAACCTCTTTATACTTCGTCAATGGTGCAACTGCAGATTGTCAACCAACAGTAAATAGAAAATATTTCCAAGTATCATCTTCTAAGAGAATAGATTAACAAAATCATCCATTCGAAAAAAAAAAAAAAAAAAAAAAAAACCTCAAGAAAGCAATTGAAGGTAATGATTTTGATAAATTTGTAGGAAATGTTGTTTTGACTAAAAAGATGATAATAATAATAATAAATATAAAAAAGATTTAAACATGCTAATAACCGCGAGGAAGGAAATCCTATCATGCAACTGCAACTTTGACTCAAACCTGAACATGATAAACCAGACTTCAACACCTATTTGACATTTTATGATGTATCTTTAGAAGTCTAAATCATGTTAAACTAATGCAAACTTAGATAATTAAAAACACAATCCAATGTCCAAGGTTTTGCTTTGTGTCTAGGGTATTAAAAACAAAATATTATTTTTAAGCTCTTTTCCTATATTGTTTTTAATGAAAACTAAGTTTTACCTAACCCTTTCAATATTAGGTAAAAATTTTATATGTTAATCTAAGTGATTAATTTTATTTATTTATTTATTTATTTATTATTATTATTATTAAAAAAAAAAGCTATATAAATGATCAATCTAGACTAATAATAGGAAACTTACTAAATAAAAGCAAACCATCCTATGAAAATGAGCAAGTCAATCTAGCAACATTATATAATTTGAATATTATATCGATGCATCAAAGATTATACCTATATATAATTTTGCCCCTTACATAAAATTCTGCGTCAGCTAACAAGAGGAGGATAAAAATTTGTCATTTTTAATTATTCACTAAAAACATATAAATAAAAAATTATTTAGAAAAACATATATATATATAATTTCACTTCTGGCTAGTTCTTGCCAAGTCAATTAAATTCTCCAATATTAAAAGAGAAAAATTAATGACAAGTAGCTTTCGATGGGCCAACACTATATTTCATATTATTAAATTATATGTTTGATTGAAAGGAGACATTTCATTCATCATTGTTTTTTCCAAAGTCCTTTAACAGGAAAATAAAATCGAATTGATTACTAATTTAAACTATCGTACTTGGGCCACGCCCATGACCATTCCACATAACATAGCTTCTTTGGATAATACATTGGCTAACAGATGACTTTCGATCCTCATTTTCTCTTTTAGCCAACATATGACTTTCGATATTCATTTTCTTGAATGCAACATTTAGGAATTATTTCATAATGAATTGATTTTTAGTTTTCAAAATTTTAAAAACGGACCTGTTTTGATAACTTATTGAGTTTTCTATCTTTTTAATTTTACAAACATTTTTAAAATTGTTAAGAATAATCAAAAACCAAAAATAACGTTTTTAAAAATAGTTTTTAGTTTTTATAAACAACACACGTTTAACGGGCACTAAAAATGTCTTTTGAGCTAGTGGTTGACATGTCTTCCTCCATATGGTAGGGCGTAGTTTGATTCCTACGTAGTGTTTGATTTAAGGTGTTTAAGATATTTAAGAATAAAAAATGACTATGCATAAAAAATGCTATTAGAATTTTATGAACAAAAATTATGTTTGTATTTAATTTTTAAAATTAAATATGATAATCTTGTATAATTTTAATAGATTAATAAATGAAACAATAAATATCATTCAATATATTGATAAAAATTAATTAATTAAGAATAATAATAATTTTTTAATTAAAAATATTTGAAAATGGAATAACTTATAATAAATTCGTGCGTTTAAAAATATTGACAATGTTTTATAAATATGGATTAAAAAAAAAAGTTAAAATAAAGATAAATAATTTTATAACTATGTATATTAGATAGCGAATTCTTTTTCAAAATAACTTGATTTTATATTTATATAATACTAAAAAATTCATCAAAAACTTATTTCGGTTTTTAAAAATGAAAAAAAAAACACACACAATTATCAAACATTTTTTGTTAGTTTAAAAAACTAAAAACCAAGAACAATTGCCAACATGTTATTGGTTTTTTTAAAAAAACCAGAGAGTCAACAACAATAACCAAAAAAGTATGGTTTTTTTTTTTTTAATTTAAAAACCAAAAATAGAATTTCAAAAATAAAAAAGCAAATAATTACTAAGCACGGGTTCAAATTTTCAGATTTTTGTTCTACTAAGATATGCATTAAGTATGTTTGACGACCAAGATGCGCATAGTTCGCTGATCAAAACATCTATCATTTTTTGGGTCAAAAGTTCAACTTTTCACCCAACATTTGTGATATTAAAAAAAATTAATTTACACAAACTCTAAACTAATAATTGTATTAATTTAAAAATTAAGGAGTCTGTCTAATAACTAATTGGTTTTCGATTTTTCGTTTTTGAAAAATGAACCTATTTGATAACTAATAAGTTTTTTGTTTTTTCAATTTTAAAAATATTTTTTAATTTGTTGATGAATTTTGAAAACAAAAAATGACGTTTTTAAAAAACCATTTCCATTTTTGCTAATAAACATGCTTGTTGCTTCAATAGTAAAATATGTGTCTATCTATTTTTATGAATTTAAGCCTTATTAATGATAATTTAAAATTTTTAAAAATTTAAAATCACATAGACTAAATTTAATATTTAACCAAATGAAGAAAAGAGGCGTGAGGAGAGAGAAGGGCCAGGGAGAAAGAGAGTGAGACCCTGACCCACCTATATGGGGGAGAGGAGAAGAAAATAGTGATGTGGGTCCCTCACCAATATAGAGAGAATAAAAATAGTGTTTGAGAGAGTTGGACTACTAAAATTACTATTCAAACTTGAGCTTATTTTTCAAAACTCAAGATTTAGAAAACCTTGAAAAAAAAAAAAAAAAACTCTTATTATTGGAGTACATATTTTCTAAATATTTTGAAACCCATTTAATCATATATTATTTTATTTCGTAGATTTCACATCATTCTTAAATAGTTTTTTTATTTCAAATATGCACTCCAAATATAGAATTCATAAACTCATACTAAATAACTCTCCAAAATTTTTCAGAAAGGTAGATTTCTTTGATTCCAAATCTGCCCCAAACAATGCTTAAATTTTTCTTCTTTTAGTTTAACAACATAAGTAGTGAAAAATTCGAACTTTTGACTTCTTGGTCAAAGGTACATGTCTTAACCAATCAAGTTATACTTAAGTTGATAGTTGATCTTATTATTGTAAAAATTGGGTCCTCAAATTTCTACAAGTGTTAAAATTGGACTCTCAAACTTATAATATTTGTAGAAATTGGATCCTTAAATATAAAAATTGAACTCTCAAACTTATACAATTGTTACAATTTCTACAATTAAATAAGTTTTGAGGGTCAAATTTTAACACTTTATAATTTAGAGGGCTCAATTTTTACAATTGAAACCTATATACCCTTTCTTGCCTCAAACTACTTTACTCGTTTTATAGTTTGCAGTAGGAATTTTTCTAGCTTGGCGATGGTGTATGCACTTTATCCTTGCTAACAGATATTTGTTTATCTTGTATCTATGCCTTGGCTTCGGTACATGGGCGAAGGGATCCATTTTTATATCTCAAACAACTGCTTAGTAAGATGAGAGACAAATAAGTGCTTTCATTCAATACTCTTTTTTATTTTGAAAAGACTACCGGAGGTAAGGGTAGCAAGTTTGAGGGGATAATTGCAATTATTATCATACTTTAATGGTGATTTTTGCAATTTGCTCTAGATTTTTTTAAATTATTTGTTTTGTTACGTAATATATGGGTGGATGAATTCCACTTTTAACTTTAAGATTAATAGTATAAGTAAATAATATATGACATATAATGTTAAAAAGTTATTTAAAATAAGAATAATACCTTATTCACCAGGCTATAGTTATAAACATGTTAAATATCGATAGACTTTTTTTTTTCTTTTTTTTCTTTTTTTTTTCTTTTTCTTTTAAGGAATCGTATGGATGAAAACTAAATGTTATGGAGTTAACACGTGCCAACAAGATGGGGGAGTGAAATGGATAGAATATTCTTCATTCTCCAACCAAAATAAAAGTTGTGAGAAACAATTCTCCATTATTGTTCTTATCTATAATGTCTCTAAAAGAAATTTCAATATTTCCCCTTTTACTTTTTATTTATTTATTTATTATTTTCTCCTTCTTCTTCTTCTTATTTAGCAAAGGACTTCTATCTAAACTTGGTCTTATCAAAATAGTGTGGCCCCGCTATTCTAGGCCAATCATGTCCATATATTAGATTGAATAGATATCCTTTTTTTTTCTCTCTCTCTCTCTTTTTAATGGTATTTGACATATATCTTGTTCATAATGGTATGTGTCAAAATTAATGTGTAAATCAACAAAAAAAAAAAAAAAATATAAATTAAAAGTTGTAAAAGCTTATTTAATTAAGATTGAAATTCAATTCGATGAAGTTACAATTTTAGAGTAAAACCTACCCCACTTCTAAGTTCAAAAGTTAAAAGATAGCTTTTTTTTCAATATTAAAAATATTTTGAAATAAATATAGATACAAATATTTATTATTCCAGAAAAAAAATATTTATGGTTGAGATGTTTAAAATATAACAAAATTATTTAAAATATTTACAAATATAGTAAATTTTTATTTTCTATTCGCGGTAGAAAGTAAAATTTTGTTATATTTGTAAATATTTTCCAACATTTTTGCTATTTAAAACAATTTTTCTTTATTGTTCCATTGAGTAATAAATATCATTTTTTTTTAAAATAAATAATAAATATCATTTTACTAAAAAGATAGAAAAATTATTTTAAATAACAAAGCTGTTGATAATATTGTTTTCACTAATTATTAAAAACAATGTAAAAATCCATTTTTTATCCCAAAATTTAATTTATATTTCAGATCTAAATTTTCGAACTATCTTGATTCTCATATGTTAAAACTTAATTTGTATTTAATTATTAGAATTTTAAAAGTAACATGTTTAGTTTTTATGTCCAGACTTTAATTTCTAATTGATCATGTAAGTATAAAAAATAGAGCATAAATACATATAACTAAAATAGGATCATTATAGGAAAGTTATCATGTTATATCAACTAGCTCTACTCCAAGAACGACATAAAAATTATTTTCAAAGTTTAAAGTAGCACAATTCAATTAGTATTGAATGTGTATTATTAACTTTGAGGTTAGAGGTTGATAGTTTGATCTTCATCCTACAAATTATAAAAAATAAAATAAAATAAAATAAAATAAAATACCAATTAAAAAAATTAAATTTAGATTTTTTAGACCAAACTGTCATTATAAAACAAAAAATACTTATTCAGTGTAACCTAGACTGTAACTAATCATTAACAGATTTTAAAGTCAAAGCATGTTAGCATACAAAATTAAGAGAACAATTAAACTAAATACATTTTTTAGAGTAGTTTTGAAATTGTTAAAATCATTTTTTAATATTTAAAATCAATCTAAAACATACTTCTAGTCACTTCAAATTCACCTAATGTTAGAATTCTACACTCATAAATGTATTTATTATATTATTATTATTAAAATTGATTTTCAATGATAAAAATCATTTCTAAGTGATTTTAAAAATGAAAGAATTGATTTTAATTATTTTAAAATGACCCAACACAGCGTATTCATAAATATTCACATATTGCAGTAAAAAAAAAAAGAAATTTAAATTATGGAATATAAATTTAATTAGATTCCTTGTGTGTCAACATCATTATATGACAGAGCAGAGACAATTCAGCGTTTGGATCAAGCGCTTAGGGTTCACTTTTTGGCACTTAACGACGTCGTTCCATTGCGAAGAATCCGAAACCAAAAATAAAAATAAGTTAATTAATTAATTATAAATTAAAAGAAAAGACAAAGCCCTTTAATAAAGGATTGTAACTGTAAGCAATTTGCCATTTCCGCTTCGATTGGATCAAAGCTAGAGAGAGAGAGAGAGAGAGAGAGAGAGGGACAGAAACAATGGAGTTTTCTATGTGTAATTCTATGTTCTTCAATTCGTCTTCATCATCATCTTCTTCTTCTACAACTTTTGACAACCCTAAATTTCTAGGATGATAAACGATTCCGTTTCTCAATTCCACCATCGGCTTCATCACTCCTTCAACATTTCAATTGGCAACCGATTTTTTACTCGTTGATGATGATCTGTCCGGTCTCCTAGCTGTCAATCTAAGGCCGTGACGGTGTCTCTATCTTTTTCCCCAGGATTTTGCGGCCTGGAGTTTTTTCTCAATAATCCTAGGGTTTTTTTTTCCCCTTCTTGTTGATTCTGCGAGACGTTTGCATCATGGAGCCTCGAGTTGGAAACAAATTTAAACTCGGTCGGAAGATTGGAAGCGGATCGTTCGGAGAGATCTATCTCGGTTTGCTCTTTTTTGGAGTCCTTATGCTGTTTATGCGTCATCGTTTGCCGCTTTTTTAATTTGATTTTGCTTTTTGCTTTTTGTTTTTAATTTCAGGTACTAATATTCAGACGAATGAAGAAGTTGCAATTAAGCTTGTGAGTAAATTTTGTGGAATTTGTCTGTTTTTGCGGCTGTCGTTGAAAATTTATTGAGATGCTTGACAATATGTTTTCAATATTTTTGGACCATATCATTCTGTCCTGTTATTTCCTCCTTCTTCTTCTTCTTCTTCATCTTTTTTATTTATTTATTTATTTTTTTTTTTTTGTTCCTTTTCTCGAAATAGGCATGTATGTGTGTTTGACTAGAGTAATTTACGTCTTAAATATATTTGATTTGGCGGTACTAGAATTTGAGACATGGCATAATCCGATACCTTAATTTCAACCGAGACCGTAAGTAGCGGTTGCTGGAAAGGAGAGTTTTCTGAAGGAGGTGTTAAGAGTTTGATTTGTCGAAAGTTCAAAACTTGACGTGGTTTTTGTAGAGTCAGAAGGCAGCTGAAAAGTTCAAGCAAGTTCGTTTGGTTAGATATCTGTGCAGAGTGGGTTTCGACGTTGAGTAGGTTTCTGTTGGAATCATAATGACTTAATGAGGTTATGTTAATCATCAACGATGAGTATTCTCATAAAAAGGTTGATGTTATAACACAACTACACAAGTACTTGGTTATGGCCCTGTGGGTTCAAAATTCATAGTTCTCCCAAGTTTACTCCTGTTTTTTCCTCTTTTTTTTTTTTTTTTTTTTTTTTTTTTTTTTTTTTTTTTTTTTTTTTTTTTTTTTTTTTTTCAATTGAGAAACATCCATAGAGAATTCCATTGGTAGTATGAAATTACAAAAGAGATTCTAGCCATAGTAATTACAAAGAACTCTTCCAATTGGCCATGTGGAAGATAAGTCATATGAAGATGAGCAAAAAGGCTAGAATTCTTGCACCAAATTGAAAGTGATGGAATTATGGGTAGAAAAATATGATCAAGAAACTCATGCATTGCTGCACCTGTCATGGATCAGGTATTCATTTATTTTGTTCTTTTTCAGTATTTAAGTTCACTGCAGCTTAGGATAATAACTTTTCCATGATAAGATGGGCTGATAAGTTATTGCCTTGGTTCTTCGTTAGCTGTTGGCAGGAATTAAGTTTGAGACTAGTTGCAACTTTCCTTTTTGGTTGGATGACTTAATGACTTTATCAATGCAATTGGTTGTTGTTTCCTACGAAATAGTCTTTACGATAATAAGCAATATTTGCATGTCCTGAGGTAGTTCCTATTTCCAGGAAAATGTGAAGACGAAACATCCACAACTGCTGTATGAATCAAAGCTATATAAAATACTACAAGGAGGAAGTAATATACGTTACTCTTAAGTCTTAAAATTGTCTTGTTTACAAGTTGCTCACCTTATCATTCATGTTTGCAAACTTTTCCCAACTTGGACAGCTGGAATTCCAAACGTAAGGTGGTTTGGTGTCGAGGGAGACTACAATGTTCTTGTGATTGATTTGTTGGGCCCTAGCCTTGAAGATTTATTTAACTTCTGCAGCAGAAAATTGTCTCTTAAGACTGTTCTTATGCTTGCAGATCAGATGGTAACCATTTAATTGATTGAGTTCACCCATCTCTATGTCTACTTCATGTTCTTTTTTATAAATGCTCTTTGATATCTTTGCCCTATTTTAGATCAATCGGGTGGAGTTTGTCCACTCCAAGTCCTTTCTACATCGGGATATCAAACCAGATAATTTTCTTATGGGCTTAGGCAGGCGTGCAAATCAGGTTTCAATTTTTTAATTCGTTGTAAGATTAAGCATTTATGTTCTATTTTGATCTGTTCATCCACTGTCCTGTATCCATGTTGCCATAGGTCTACGCCATTGACTTTGGATTAGCTAAAAAGTACAGAGACACTTCAACTCATCAGCACATTCCTTACAGGTTAGTTGTTTACAGTTAGACATTGTTATCGTGTAATTCATATTGGTATTGTTTCATAGTAGATTTATTTAAACTGTGTTTTATGAAGATCTCAGATGAAGTATTCATTGTTACTGATTTTGTGCAGTGTCATCTTGTGGTTTAAGTTTTGAAGTTATAATATATGGTTTTATTGTTCAAATCTAATATGCCTTCTTCTCTCTTGATTAGCCAATGCTTTCTTATCAATGAATTAATTGTTAATGTTTTGTACAACTTCTACTCGGACTGTATAGCTTAAGATGCTGTGACACTATGCCTTGGAAGTTCATGAGTTACTTGGCATGGATTACCTTCATTCCGGACATTCATTAAAAAAAAAAAAAAAAAAAAAAAAAAAAAAAAAAAAAAAAAAAAATCGTATCCTAGGGTAAAATTTAAGATTGCTCATTTAATTGTCTTGTTTAATGCTTTGAGGATATACTTCCAAGTTCCATGACAAGAGGTAGGAGTTAAAGTTGCAGTCTCTTTGTTTCCTTATTATCAGTTCTTTGGTATTTTAATGTTTCCGTGAAAAGCATATATTAATCCTCATTCAGAAGAGGTAAAAATGATTCTGTTATGTACCACACTGTTACATTTTCCGTGTCTGGGTCTATTGGTTAGGTTTTGGGGCTTTGAGTTAGATTGTAGATCAATACCCTTTGCTTGATCCTTCTCGTTGGATGTGTATTAGAAAGATATTGTCTTCTAGTGTAGGAGGGATGGTATCAATGCTACACATGTTTATTTTAAAAAAGGAAAAGAGACTTGGCTTTTATTGTAACAATTTCCATGAGCTTGACTAACGTAATCTGCCGACAATTTGCAGAGAAAACAAGAATTTGACAGGAACAGCAAGATATGCAAGCATGAATACCCATCTTGGCATTGGTATCTCTTTTCCCCTTTTCCTCTGTTAGCTCTCTCCTTCCTACAATACACACGTCATAGACATAAATTGAGAAGTGAAGGAAGATGAAAGAAACGTTATTAGGTCTGTTTCTTCTGCTTATAATTTGCTTTCTTATTGTGCAGAACAAAGCCGCAGGGATGATTTAGAATCACTTGGATATGTTCTTATGTATTTTTTAAGGGGGAGGTAAATATTTTTGTGTTATCATCCGTGATTCTTTTATTGTGAAATATCAAATATGGAGTGGTAACCTGTCATTTTTATAGTCTTCCTTGGCAGGGGCTCAAAGCAGGAACGAAGAAACAAAAGTACGAAAAGATTAGTGAAAAGAAAGTCTCCACTTCTATAGAGGTTAGATTATCCATGTCTTTGGGTGGCTTCTTGCTAATGATAGTTAGTGTCAAATATTATGAAATCCAATTAGATTATACTGACATCTTGTACATATTGTTCTGCCTTAGGCCCTATGTCGTGGATACCCTACTGAATTTGCTTCATACTTCCATTATTGTCGATCATTAAGGTTTGATGATAAGCCAGACTATGCTTATCTAAAAAGACTCTTCCGTGACCTCTTCATTCGTGAAGGTTTGAATTTTATAACCCATTTTTTATTTAGTAGTGTCGTTATACTGTTTTAATCTAAATAAAAGTATGCTTTTTCAGGTTTTCAGTTCGATTATGTTTTCGATTGGACCATTTTGAAGTACCAGCAATCCCAAATAACTGCCCCACCTGCTCGTGCCATTGTAAGTTTGGAATGCATACGAGATTGATCTTTCTCTGTATAGCTATATTGCTCATTTATCCTTAATCCCTGTAACATTCTAAACTTTAGGGCGGTGCTGGACCAAGTTCTGGAGTACCTATGGCTCTAGCAAATACTGATAGGCACCCTGGTAGTTATTTATGTTATTTTGGTTTGTCTTGAGTTCTTGCATCATAAAATCTTGCTGCTTGCATATCTCAACGATAAAGTATCTTGAAGGTGGGGAGGAAGGTAGACCGCCACCAAGTGGTTGGGTACCAGCAGACCCCTTGCGAAGGAGAAACTCCGGTCCAGTTACAGGCACTGGAAATTTGTCTAAACAAAAACCTCCAGCCACAAATGATCCTGCTGTTGCCAAGGAACCCATAGTGAGTACTTACTGATTTTACATGCTTGTTATGATCTTCAATTATTTGTTAACTTGCTATAATCCCCATTCATCCAGCTACCAAACTCCAATATTGTACGTTCAAGTGGATCATCAAGACGAGCTGCCATCGCTAGCAGTCAAGATTTAGCCCACCTAGGATGTGAAACCGACCCATCTCGCATTCCAGTTACAGATCCAAGTTTAGGAGCTGTACACAAAATTTCTGGTGCACAAAGGCATACCCCTGTTTTACCAGCTGATCAGAACCGTACAACCTCCGCCCGAAACATATCAGGCATCAGGAACTTTGAGTCTACTCTTAGGGGTATCGAAAGCCTCCATTTTAATCAAGATGAGAAGGTACAATATTAGCGGTTAACACTCACGCGCGCTATCTATCTGTTGTAAATACGGTTGGGCGGTTTGTTGTGCTTTCGTTTGTGTTTTTAGGAAAGCAACAGCAACAACTTGGGAACGAACATTTTACTATCACAAAAAAGTTCTAGGAAGAGGAGATTATTACTATTTGGCTCAACGAAAACAACTTGTCAATGAAAGCCATTTATAGTCGCCTTAGGTAGTAGCTCCCTTTTGGCCTCTCTCTCTCTCTCTCTCTCTAATTTATTTGTTGAATACTGTTTTGTTGTATTTCTTTTTGGTATTTGTCCTCGGCTTTCCTTTTATTGATATCCAAATGAACAACTGAAATCTGTAATTAGTTTTTATGCTCTGAATTCCTTAGCAAATGGTAATGTGGCCATTTTAAGCCTCTCTGTGATTATCAACACCTTTCTACTTTAGGTTTTCTATGTTCTTGTTTTAGTTCTCATTTTGTAGCCAACTTCTTATTTTCTGCAGCTATTTACTCTATTTGCTTAGGAGATAACCACAAAAGTAGATTGCATCAATGCTATAAAATAATAAATTGTCACAGTGAAATAACGATAATAAGGTTAAAATACCATTTTGGTCCTAATATTTTATAGTTTATTCAATTTTTGTCTTGATATTTTTAATGGTTCAATTTTAGTTCCTATACGTTTTTATTTTATTATTATTATTTTTTTTTATCTATTTGTATTTCCTTGCATAAATAATAATAATAATAATATTATTATTATTATTATTTAATTTTAGTAAACATCAACTTTGAGGGACTAAATTTAAGATTTATTGAAAGTGTAGAGACTAAAGTTGATAAATTTGAAAATATGGAGACCAAAATGTATTAGAAGATTGGAAGAATGTGTGTGTTTGGTTTATGAGGTCTTATAACGTAATTTTTTAGTCCTCAAAATTTTCAAAATACATCTATTTAGTTCTTGAAGGGATGTTTGGGGCTCTGAGTTATTATAATTTGTAGTTATTATAACATACAGAGTTATAATAGTTTGTAGTTGGGTGCATATTATCTTAGTTTGAGTTGTAATAGTGTATATTTGGGATGCATGTTTTGAGGTGCATGTAATTTTAGTTCGTGTTCAAGTTTCCACAATTTTTTGTTTTTTTTCGTAATTAGACTATTTTTTTTTTAGGAAGAATTTTGATTACATTTGTATGTTTCAACTTTTACAACTATACCAAAAAAAAAAAAAAAAAAAGAAAAAAAGAGGTTAAAGTTAAGACTTTCAAATTTCTTTTGTAATCATATTTTATTGAATGAGATGAATTTGATTACATTTCTTTTTTTATATATATATATTTTGTAACATTACAAAAGTTGAAAAAAAGGTTAAATTTGAAACTTCACTTTAATTTAAATGAAACATTAGTTTTTTAAATTTTATATTTAAGTGAAAATAGAAAAACCATCCAAAATTCTGTGAACATATTTATATGTAATTCAACATACAAAAATCAAACAAAAATTATACAGGTGTCTATCATGGAAAAAATATGTTGTCTTCACTATAGCTAAAAATGGTATCCAAATAATGTTCAGGTAGCAAATAGTTTCACGATAGCTAATTGTGAGTTAAAACAACAAAAATCATAACAAATAACAACATTTCAATTCAACCATATATTTCACAAGTGTCAATTTTAGAGAAAATTTTCAGCTCTAGCATGGCTCAAAATCATGCAGATTTTTTATTCTAAATTCACTCTTAAATTGCGTACTTTTTATTTCAATGATATAATTGGATTTGATTCTTTTTCTTTATTTAGATATTCATTATGACTATGTTTGCTATTCCGTAATAAATTTGTTGCACTCATCATGAATTTTCGTTATTATTCATAATTCATAGAATATTGATTGATTTTTTAGGACTGTTTTTAAATGACCCCACTTCTTATATTACCATTGATTGATTATGTTTACTGTGAAGTAAATATGACCTAAGGGTATATTATTTGAATATTTGGCTACAATAATAGATAGTTTGTTGCTTAATAATCTCCTTGTATAAATTTTGTATAATGTGTTTTTTTATCTCGTGTAATTAATGTAAATTATTTCTCTAAGTTGTTGATTTCTGTATATATGTTTTTGTAAATTATATTATATGCACTATTGATTAAGTAAAAGCGAAATGTTGAATGCCCAATCATGTAATTTCAATAATTTTTGTACTATATATGTTGAAATTTTAATTTTAAACGATTTTTTTCTCACAACCTTTTTCTTTTTATATACATTTTTTATTTAACATGTACACTACTTTATATATATTAAACATTTATGCTAAATATTTGTTTTCCAATTTGAATAATATAGTTCATATTATTAACTATACTCCACATCTATTAAATATAACCATGGAATGAAGTAAAAATGTATACCTCATATTATTAAATATATTCCATATTTATGATATATAAACATGGAATGAAACAATAATATACATCTTATATTAATTAATATACCTTGAATTTATGAAATATAAATAAAAATTAAGGAAGAAAATGAGAGTAAATTACTAATTGGCCCATTGTGGTAGTTTTGTAATTAAAATTTGAAAATTGGAAAAAGTAAGAAAAATAAATTGATTATATTTTTCATAATGGTTACTTTTCCTATAACACTCTTCATCTTCCCATATATCTATTAATAATTAAAAAAAAAAAGAAAAGAAAAAGAAAAAGAAAAGATTTCCTAGGTTTTTCTATAATAACCAAAAAACATCTAGAAGGGTTTAGAGACATCAAACCAACTCTTGAAAAATTAGGAATTTTCTTTTCTTTTTTTCTTTATTAAAAAAAAATTATTAATAGATCTATTGGAAGTTGAAGCGTTAGAGGAAAAAGTCAATGGTTATGGGAAATATAACAAATTTATTTTTTCCTTTTCATAAATTTAAATTTTTAATTACAAAAATGCTAGCATGGGCATAATAACAATTTGAAATATGGCTTACCCACGGATAAAGCTGATATTTTCAAGATTCAAGACATTTTGAAAATATAAACTCTAAATTGTCTATTTTTAACCCTTAAAACAGTTGTAATCTTCAATTATAATAATATGGGATGCAAACAAAGTGGAATACCCACCTACTCAACTCGGGGCCCAAATGTCCCCTAAGTTTTAAAAATATATATATTTTCAGCTGTCAAGTTTTTAAGATATGCTTAAAAGTTTTTAAGTATTTTTTATTATTATTTTAAATAATTATATGAAATTTAGAATTAAAAAAATAAGTTTAAAATAATTTTAGAGAGATTTATTTTAATTATGTTTTTTATTTAAAATACCAAAAAAAGAAAGTTGAGCTTTTGAACCTATTTAATTTTAGAAATTTAGAATACAAACATACATATTCTTAAAATGTGGAGGACTAAAAAGATACATTTTGAAAAACTCAAATACCAAACAACACAAATTCATCCAAACTCAAGATTAGAGATAATTTTTTGGTAATAGTCGGAAATAGCACCAAAAAATTACCATCTTTTTACAAATAGCACTTTTTTGGCCTATTATTTTAATAGCACATCTTGCTATCTTGGTTGGGATTTATATGGAGACCAAAACAAAACTTTCAAAGTGACACATTTGAATAATCAATTGTATGCTTGTTGAAAATTTAGACTATGATAAGGACCACGATTAGAACCAAAATAAGACTTATGGAATGGAAGTTTCTGGAATTCTATTGTTTTGATTTTCTAGCAAAGATATGGAAATATTTTCTAGAGAAATTTATAAGTTCTTGGGATTTTTTCTTTGGCCAAAAAGTAAATGTGCGTAATTTTTTTACCATGCGAAATAAGGAAATCTAGTGTGAACGACTAGAAATCAAACTGGAGACCAAACAATAGAAGAGAATAGATCATCCCTCCTTTCTAAAGGAAAATTGGTCTCAACATCTCAATCCTAGTCTCCATTTGATTGGCCAAAATTTTTTACTTCTTTTTCTCTACATTTGATTGTTGTCATGGCCGACATACCACTGAAAAAGTCTAAAAAATTAGTGATTCATATATGCTATTAAAAGAAGTTAAAAGTTTTTATTTTTGTCTCAATATCTAGATCCTAGTCGAGATGCATTGAGACAAGTCATTAAAATAATTCGCTAAAGAGGGTACCATTTGTTAAAAATAAAACTTTTTGTACTATTTCTAACAATTATCCACAATTTTCCTTTTTTTTTTCTTTTGGAATTATGGTAGTATGTTGAGTAATACATGCATTCTGAAGCATTATGTTAGTTCATGGTTAATTTAGAGCAATAAGGAGCTAAAAAAAGCATATAAGGCTTCAAACGAGAGAGAAAATGACAAAATGACGCTGAGGCACCCCCCACAAAAAGCTGAAAAAGGGTGAAGTGCCGGGGGTGAAGCACCACGACTTTGTCCCGGCGCTATCATGCGGATATAAAATATGCTATTCGATTTTTAGGTCATATTTTTTGAACCGAATGGCAGTTTTAGGCGAATGACCACTCGTTTTCTTCGTTTTTTCGCCCCTATCTGTCTACAACATTTGTTTTAGATTTTGATTTGACTATTTTTTTTAGCTGAAATATGGTGGAACCTTTCTCATCTCAATAGGAAGATAAGGATTCTCAATTCCTAATTTCTGAAATTTTCTCCAATTGTAACCTTGTGAAGTTTGTATTAAGAGCAAAAGGAAGTTAAATAGACTTGAAAAAAAAAAGAGAACAAAAAACTATTTTAAAACAATAACTTCGAGATTAGTAAACAGCAAGAAATGATGAACTTAAGTAACCTGTTATGATTTGAATTTCAACTAATTTTCTTCTAACTTAAATTATATTATATCATAAAAGATACAAGAAAAATGACTGTTATAAAAAAAATTGAAACAATTAAAATCTAAAGATATATATGAAAAGATAAATTAAAATTTGAAAGTATATACGAAAAATATATTTGACAAACAAGGAAGGTAGAACGTTGCTGTTACGACTTTCGAAGCCTTAAATCAAAGGGGCAAGTCACCCATACGTGGTGAGTGTATATGACTTATAAAAATATGCATATGTTAAATCATGTACAAATTACGAATTGTACAGCAGGGCATGGAACTTGAGGCGAGGGCTTAGGTTTACAAAATCCCATAAAACTACTACACAAGTCTGGAAGATCAATGGTCAATATTAATAAAAAGAGAAATTGGTGAGACAAAAAAAAATAAAAAAATAAAAAAATAAAAAGAAATTATCGAAACAAAAAGAAGGAAAGAAGAAACTAGCCGAAGACCCTAGTATTGCAAGGACAACCGAGTTTTTATAACTTGGAGAAAAAAAACCTCAAATACAATACAAAACCCCAACACAGAAACAAAAAGGCCCATAATTTACCCAAAAGGCAATTTGACAATCTTTTATATTGCAGTGGTGCAGGGCACACCATTTCCAAGGTCAGATAGGTCCAAGAATATTTTAATTTAAGACACTAAAAAGTAGAGCAAAATGATAAAGAGGTGAAAAAGCTTTGAGTACTTCACTTCAACCAGAAAACCACGCCTCAGTCTACCACAAATATTTCCCTTTCTCTCTTCTCACAGGAGATCAGCAACATTGGCTGGCAGCTCTTCAATTACCACATTGTAGAACTTCTGGATGTCGAATAGCATTCTTTCGTCCTCCGTTGTTACAAAGTTGATCGCAACACCTTTTCTTCCAAAACGTCCACTTCTTCCTATACGATGAAGGTAATTCTCCGGTTGTGTCGGCAGATCATAGTTAATAACAAGGGAAACCTGCTGGACATCAATACCACGGGCCAATAGATCAGTGGTAATCAGAACCCTAGAAGAACCTGAACGGAACTCACGCATAATAATGTCTCGGGTGTTCTGGTCCATGTCACCATGGGTAGCAGATACAGTGTGGTCACGGCTTCGCATCTTATCAGTGAGCCAATCAACTTTACGTCGAGTATTGACAAAGATAACACTCTGGGTGATGGCCAAAGTCTCATAAAGATCACAGAGGGTCTCGAGCTTCCAATCTTCCTTGTCAACATTCACATAGAACTGCTTGATACCTTCCAAGGTGAGCTCATCACGCTTTACAAGAATTCTAACAGGCTTGTTCATGAACTTCCTGGTGATCTCAAGGGCTTCAGGAGGCATTGTGGCAGAGAAGACCCCAACTTGAATCTTGGATGGTAGCAGCTGGAAAATGTCATAAATCTGCAAATGGGGATATACATGTTTGGGGACAGTTAGAAGGTTGAAACCACACAACTCGAAGATGCAATCAGTTCCAAGGTAATGAGCAAAGTACAAATCCGTGTTTTATGAATACGGACTCTGTACATTGAAGACGAATAAAGTATAAAATTAAAATAGATAAAACAAACCACAGCACATGGGAGCAAAATAAGCAAACAGCTAAAAACTTCATTACCAATAATTCTCAGAAAAAGTTTTGAAGAAAGAACAATGGATTTGAAAGCAACCTACATCATTATAACTACCTTCGAGAAAGAATTACACAACTAAAAATAGAGAACTCAAACAGTAAATAACATGTCTTGTTGACAACTTATCGAACTGTCAGGATGATAGATTCATAATGAGAAAAGAAAAAAGAAAAGAAAAAGAAAGCAAATACTTCGATAAAGAAAAACAAAAGCAGTACACGATAAAAAAATAATAATAATAAAAAAAAAATTAAGCCAGCCAATGATCAAACTCTTATGTTGTAGAATACCTTACAACTTGCATCACAACCCCAAAAACAAGAATAGAATAGACTAACTCCACAGAATGCTATTTATCATGGTGAAATAATAGCCGCATAAGCTAAACTAAATTTATAACACAGTCCAGGCAACAGCCTATTGCCACCTTAAAGAGTGGATTAAAGAGTGAAGCGGGAGAAGGGAACTATTAAAATCAGTGTAATAAACGAAAACAAAGCTTCCACACATGCAGGACGATAGAGTCATGAAAGTAAGTAAAATTACAAACCTGATCCTTAAATCCACGAGAAAGCATTTCATCAGCCTCATCCAACACAAACATCCGAATGTAGTCAGGACGAAGTGACTGTCTACGTAACATATCAAACACACGACCAGGCGTACCAACAACTACATGAACACCAGCTTGAAGAATGCGCTGGTCTTCCCGTACACTTGTCCCACCAACACAAGCATGAACTTTCACACCAAGATAATCACCAAGGGCCCGCATAACCTTCTCAATCTGTTGGGCAAGTTCCCTAGTGGGTGCCAGGACCAAAGCCTGGCATTGCACGAGACCATAATCAAGTTGCTGCAAAATGCCAGAGCAAAAAGTTGCAGTCTTCCCTGTTCCAGACTGGGCTTGTTGGATCACATCAAGCCCTTTGCAAAAAGGAACAATTCCCCTTTGCTGAATTGCAGATGGCTTCTCAAAACCTGTAAAAACGACATTGAAATTACAATACAGTATATTGCAAACCAGCCAGAGCAAAAAAGAATAAACAGCAGCTACTTAGAAAACCATACAGTTTGCTTAATGATTAATTATTAAATAGAAAAAAGAAAACAATATACAACTTAAGGAGAAAAAAAATAGTTATTAAATATACCAACCATAGGCATAGATGCCTCTGAGAAGATTTTCTTGCAGGCCCATAGAATCAAAACTATCGTAAACTTCATCGTATGAGGTGAAGAAATCCTGTCCATCAGCTGAAAGTCTACATTGAACAAGAGATAAGAAAATAAGAAGGAAACTAGCATTAGGAGGTTACAAAAATAATCATGAAGATTAAATGAAATGAAGCTTAGTAATATCACATACACAAATTGTCTATTATGTCCAGGAAAGTTAAAACAGAAAACTTACAACTCATTCATTTTTGTGTCATACTGACGTGCATCAAATTGAGAACCTTCTGGAGCCAAACCAGCCATATCTGTACGCAGAGAACATATAAAACATGGGGGTAGTTTGTGGTTAAAAAAATGTTACAAAGATGTCCACTAACAAGAAGCTCACATAAGCTCACACGACCTTTAATTCCAGCACTACCAAATGTAAACGTGAATAGAGGAAAAGAAGATTGCACAAAATTTAAAACATATGCCACATGGAAAACGATAATAAAAATAAAAATAAAGTGTAAACGTGTTTGACGCCATGGAAATTTCCAATGACATCAAAGTACAAATGAATTCTGTTATTTGTTATCATATGAGAAGAAGGAATGGTTTGCAGGATTTCATAGAATTTGGAGGCATATATAAACCCGTCATATTCTAATTTTCTATTGGTAAATTAATATAAAATCCTATATTATTACATTTCTTTTCTAGCAAACATCAAAACAAAAAGTTCAACGTATATTCATTGCAAAACTTTCTGGTTCCAAACAAGATGAACAAATTAACTTTTAACTTTCTTGACACGTAACAGAGGGTAAAAAGTGGAAGAGAAAATGTAACAGAAAAGCCAAACTTGCACACCAGACAAAGAAGAGTGCAAGCATTAAAATTCTGTCTTTACTTTGCGGGAGACGTTAATAGAAAACGAAAATGGCTAACTGATGTATCAGTAAAATCTTCCGGCATCAGAAGCCACTTTACCGCTCCCCAAACTTCATGAAAAATGGTCGAACGTACAGAAAGCAAGGAAAGTTTCCACTTGGATTAGAATCAAATGATAAAGAAAAAAGAGATAGAACGAAAACTAAGGCCAAAAGACTCATTGGATATTTCGCGTGGAGATATCATCAAGATGAAACGTCAAAACAATCTACAAAGCAGCGGAAGTGTGTCATATGAGCAATCGAACAAATTACTATAACAGAAGCACCTCAGAGAAGAAAATCTCCTCCGATACTACTACGTCCGCATCATCACCTCCCGAAAGGCATTACAGGAAAGCTTAGCCAAGTTAGTCAAGTTTCGACAATCCATACCACATAATCTCACAGCGCATGTCCAAAACACCAACTAATCTTATTATACACTTAAAAAAACGCGTTAATAATCATCTAAATCCTATTCATATATCACAAGCAGCAGATTTCTCAAATAAAAAACACACATATATGATCGACGTTCAAACAAAAAAAAAAAAAAAAAAAAAAAGAAAAACAATAACGAAAAAGCTAGACGAAGAACGTAGAAACCGATACCAGATCCAACAGAAATCGATTTCAGAGATTACAACAAGGCAAAAACTGAGTAAATCCAAGCAAGAGGCCACCGGGAAGATTAAGAAAAGTATAAACAGAGCATTCACGATTAATCAAATAAATCAATATCAAACAATACATATAAGAAAGGAGGTAGAGAGAAACCTGTAGATCAGTGAGAGCGAAGGATTGGAAGAAGTTTTGAGAGCGTTGAAAGATGGCGAGAGATTCACAAACTCCTCGGATCTGCGCCGTGGAGTTGAAAAGGAGGCTGATGCTTAAGGACTGAAGTTATAATGCGAGAGCGTTAGGTTTTCTAAGGCGGCCCTCTGGCCTTTCGGCCTCTGCTCCAAATCTGCGGTATCAAATTACATCTTTACCCTTACTTTTATTTTTTATTACTTTAATGCCCTCACGAAGATGGACTATGTAATCATTAGTCACGTGACTTGCGTGTGAGTGAACGTGTGCATGTTTTTCTTTTTTTTCTTTTTTTTTTTCCCTCTATATGTTTTTCGGCTATCACATTAATTTATAAAAATGTCATTTCGTTAATTTAAAGGATGATTATTAATATATAATACATACGTTGGAATATAAATCATACTTTTTAAATCTTAACTTTAGTTTTTAAATCTGTAAATTACGTTCTATTTGATATTTATCCCAATTTCAAGTGAAGTATGATTTAAAGTATCAAAATGCATTAAACAATACATTAATAGTTTTAACCAAAAAAAAAAACACTAATAGTTTAAATTATTCTTAACATATTGGAATATAATTTTTTTTATCTTTGAATTTATGTATATATTTCAATTAACCAGCATTTTAACCACGCATGTGCCCTTCTTTTCTTTTATCTTTTCTTTCTTCATTACAATGTTACGTATGCATTGTCTTGTAGCAAACTATTAACACATAGGATGAAATTATTTACTTATTCAAATTTATTTTACTTAAAGACCACCCAAGTTAAGATTTTATAGCACAGAACAATTGCGATGGGGAAATTTATCTTTGTTTTTCTTTTTTTAATAGCAATATCTTTAAATTGGCCTCAAAGTTAATCAGCGTCACATATAGTTCTACAGTAAAATAGCTTCCATGAAAATAGCTTGCTTTGCATTTTCATTTAGTACATTATTTATTATTTATTATTATTGTTTATTTGCATGGGGTTTATTTTTCTTCGTAAACCTTTTGTACTCTAATATTTAGCAAAATGAGTTGATACATCGTTTGAAGTTCTTGCATTTCACGAATTTAGTAAAACAGTCAGCCTGTAATTTCTGCTTATTTACTCAAAAACAAGGTCTTGCAACTTCACCTCAGCAGTTGAAAAGGATGGGCTGATTAAAAAGAGTTGACAAATCATGCAAAATTCAAGGAGAAGTTATTCAAATTAGCCAAAAATATCCAACATTACAACTAAATTTCTTACTTTGTTCTAAATGCAACAAATAATTGTTGTTTCCAACCTTACTGTTTTCTTATTTAAAAATTAAAAATATATATATATACTATTTTTGTAAAAATGAACCAATTATGACCTTAATATCCTCTGGAAGGAAACTACCAAACCAAAACTGAATAACCTCTTCTTAGGGAATTGGGGTTTGCTATAACTCTGTCTAACCAAAATCCAACGGAAACACAAGTTCATTTGAACATCTAGATAAATATTTGTATACCTAACTGTAAATTACTTCAATTCGTCTCGAGAAAGGCTAAAAAGAAAACAAAACAAAAGAAGGGCAGGGCAACGTGGAATTTGGAGGCATAGAGAAGGCTGAAAATTCCACTGGATTGAAGAATTTACATGCGGATTCCAAAAACAACAAAGGATTGGCCATTAAACTTACAAGTGATTTAAGCCAACAGAATAATTTCACCACGAGAACCTGTGACATTACACAAAGAAAAAGAGGGCTGTTTTAGAAGTTCCAAAGCGCCAATACTTCATGAGGAATGAACACTTCACTTACATTTTTCATACATCTCTTTTATAATCTGTAGCATCGAATCTGTATCTTCGGCCATCTTTGCAATTCTCTCTGCCTCCTTCACAGCTTCAGCAGCTAAGAAGGATTTGTTCTCTGCATCAGCAACTTTGTAGGCAGCCGCTTTTGCTGCATCTTCCACCGTCTCCCCTGATGGCATCACCGCTCCCATAGTCTGTTGCGATATCCGTTGCCTGACATCTTTTTGTTTGGGAGTAGGAGTTTTAACTGCCAACGAATTGTCTTTCTTCACCTTGTAGCAATTCTGAACCTGTAATGTGGCAGAGAAAAAACAAAGAAACCAACGTGCATAAAAATTTCAAACAAATATTTAAACTCCAACCAAACCGTTCACAACCACAATCCCATGTCATCACAGAACTCCTACTTGTCAACAATATAAAGACCAGCTAATCACCAAGTTGTTAATATCGATTGTTAACAATGAAAAAGGTAGATAAACTCCTCGTGGTTGGTTGAAAAGTGGAAGCATAATGAAGTTTAAACATAACTATAATAAGAAAAGCGACATGGCATTTTTTTAATTAAAATTATTTTTTATATTTTTTATTTTTTCTATCTTGTCTTTCTCCCTCCTCCCATTCATGGGCATTACCGCCACCGCCATGACCTCTTTCTTTTTTCTTCTCTTTTCTTCTTTATTCTTCTCTTTTTCTCCTTTCCTCTTCTTACTGTCTTCTTCTTTCTCTTTCCCTTTCCTCCCCTCCTCATATTTATTATTATTTTTTTAAAATAAAAAAAATAAATAAATAAAAGAGGCATCCTCACCACAGAAACAAGGGAGATGCTTGAAACTGCTCTGTTTCATGTGAAACGGGGATTTCATTTTTTTTTTTTTCACATTAGACGCGGGAAGGGGAGGAATGTGGAGGAAGGAGAAAGAGAAGAAGAGGAAAGAAGAAAAGGAAAAGATAAGGGTAAAGATTGGGTAATAAGGCAAAGGGGAAAGAGAAGAAGATGAAAGGAGGGGAAAAAAAAGGACAATGGGCAATGGTGGGAGCGGTGGCAGTGGCCATGGATCGAGGATGGGAAGTGGGAGAAAGAGAAGAGAGAAGGAATAAAACATTATTTTAATTTTTTTAAAAAAGTGCCAAATCAACTTTCGTTAAAGCTAGAAACTATAGTAAAATGCTACCTAACCTAAGTCCCAAACCTTAGGGATCAAATGTAGTGTTAACTTTTCCTCGAATGTATCGTGTAACATCTTAACTTTTCCCATAAGGATACAAGGTTTTCTTTTAGTGGGGGGAAGGGAATATACATGTAAGAGAAGCATATATAATAGTCAAACTACATAACTTAGTAAAGCATATAAAATAACAAGGTATCAACAAATTGCCTTCAGAACTGATTGAATACGAAAATGAAGAGATCGTTCACCTTTTCAAGCTTCCCTTGTGAAACAAGCCTTCTCAACTTTGAGCTCAATTGCCTTCTAAAGTTTTGTGGCACCTCATGCCTTTGCTGCATCATGCAAAATCAATGGTTGGAATATCATGTAATACAAACATAAACATTGATGTTAATTAATAACGAACATAGTTCAAAGAAGCTAAGAAAGCATGAAGCAACCCCATATTTCACAAATATATAACGACAGTGTGGAAATGGTAGGTTGGAATAACCTTCTCAAAAAACTGAGTGCCTGGCCAGACTAAAAATATAATCATGATCTCCATGCAGATCGTTGTCACAAATAAGAGTACTGCCATAGCTCCTTTAATAAAAATAAAAGAAAGGAAGAGAAAAAAAGGAAAGACACTGCCACCATACCTCAATAAAGTTAACAATTGTACCTATGTCACATCCATTAGAATCTTTTATAGTTGAAAGGGCTTCAAAAATCATCGAATAATACCTGCTCAACAGATCATTATAAGACCAATGATGAGATTGAGGCTTCAATGAAATAATAAATGAATATGAAAAGGTCAATCTCAACCTTCAGAGATTTCTCTAGTGGGCAAAATTTCGCTTGAAGTAGATGAAATATAATTTGTTCCTTTCAATTACAGAAGGAAAAGGTGAATTTTCTCTAACTCAGGGGAAGAACAAAACAAAACAAGGAAAAAAAGAAGAAGAAGAAAGGTGAATTTTCTCCTGTGTAGAAAAAGTCATAAAGACTCCACTCTAATTGTCAATAGTAAAGAAAAACAACATTCCACAGACCCAATCATGATTTATAATAGAGCAAACAAAACATACTATAATATTTTGATGGTGAATAAAATACTATGAGATTAATATGATTTGGGTTTCTATTCCATTTCTATCTAAAAATATTTCATCAGATATTCCATTTTCCAGCACCCTCTTTAAAAACAAGTTTTTTTTAATCTTTCCTTCGCTCATGGATTGGGATGGGGTAGGTGGTGGTGAGTTGGGGGAGGGGGAAGGCTGGGTTTATAAACACTCTCCCGCCTCTCCCATGAGGTCCAAGAAAATAATGACAACAATAATAAACAGCTGACTTCTATGCTACAAATGCAAAATACCTAAACGGTTAGAGAGACAGACCTTGGGACATTTTTCCCATCTTGTGTGCTGTTGTTTGGTGTATCATCCCCTGCAGTATCAGCAGCTGCAATAAGCTTAGCAGGAGCAGAGCTTTGGTTGTTAGAAATAGCAGCAACGATAGCTTTTGCTTTAGGAATCCTAGACTTCTCTTTTGAGCCTTGTGAAGCAGTACTGACACTCAAATTACGCCATTTGTCCTGGGTACATAAGCAACACGATAGAGATAAATAGTTGCAGAAATTATTAGTTAGATAGTCCTGCTGTTTCGAGTACGCGACATTTTGAAGTTACAGGAAAGACATAAGATTTTTAATCAAGGAATTTACTTATCCAGACCTTAAATTTGAGACGAATAAAACGCATGTCATCATTGTTTCAAGTAATACTGGAACATAAGCAATCTCAAAGATGCATCTAGGAACAGACTCGAAGAAGATCTTATACAGTTCATCTAAGGCACAGTTACTTGGGGTCCACTAGACTAGCGTTATCCAGACATAACTATAAGCCTTAGATCAATGGTCATTGCCATGAATCTCCCCTCACAAGCCAACCCTATCCTATGAACTCATTATCGCCCCTAGACCACAAGAAGTGTCGACCAAACAAGTACACGGCTTCCATTGAAGCAAGCTAAAAAACGCGCCATCGCATTAATAATATTTAATATGTAAATACCACCTCAAGTTCCACTTTCTGAAGAAGATCTTCTTACATTATTCAGTTGATCAAAAGCAAAACTACGGGCAAACTATATAGTAAACTTCAGTCAAAAATCAATGTAGAGAACTGTTGGAGAGCAATGGGGGAAGATTTATATTTGTTTGAAAATTTAAGAATAAACCCAATTTCTTCCATGTCAAACCACTGAACCAACTGAGTTTAGTTACACAAATTGTAAGTAAACCAGGCGAATACCATTGGATTCTAAACAACCCAAAGCTAAACTTGAACAAAAATCCCGCAATAGTTCAGTCAGTCCCGCGTCGAGTTTCTAATTAAAACCCTAAATATCAATCCAAACAGGTAAACCAAATGCGAAAAAAACACACATATAGGGAATTGAAAGGAAAAGATAGTTGAATGGGGACCTTGAGGTCAATGTTAGAGCGATGAGTGAGAGACGGAGCGAAATCAGGATCTTTGAGAATGTTCTTCCACTTTCCAGGACCGTGCTTATTGACGCCCGCCAAAAGTGCGTCTTCCTCCTCTGACGTCCACTTTTGCTTCTGGTTTCCCATTCTGATTCGCCGTTATGGTTTATCTGAAGATCACTTCGTGAAGAAGAGTTCGCCTTCTTTGGGGTATAATACTTTGAACAACAACAACAACAAGAGGAGGAGGGGGAGGAGGAGGAGCGCAGACTATTCTTCGGCCTCTTTTGTTTCTGTTCATTAAGTTTTCGTTCGTTTCATTTTTGTCATGTTCTTCGAATTTCGTGGCAATGGGCCGGCCCAAAATTTTGAATTCGAGAATGGGCCACTAATTGAATATAGAATGGATTAAGCCGCTTGGAATGACGGAAGGAAAAACTGTTTTTAAAAAATGTATTTTAATTTAAACATTTTTGGTAAAAACTCCTTAAAACAAAAACATGCTGTATTTGGTAACTTTTTTTTCAAAAATGTTTTTATGTAAAAGTTTATTTGATTTGTTATACTAAAAGTATTTTTATTAATTTTAAATTACTATAAAAGAATTTGTTGATGGAGGTGATGGTCGTGGTTGTCAGAGATGGTGGTCAAAGGTGGCTAGAAGTTGGCGCGGGATGGCCGTTGAAAAAATGGTTGGAGGTTGCTGGGGGTGGTTGCCGAAAATAGTGGTTGGTGGTTGCTAGAGGTGGTTGCCAAAAACGTTGGAGATTAGCTAGTGACAGTCGCGTGGAGACAATGGCCAGAGATGGTAGGCAACGATCATCGAAGATGGTGGTAGAAGTTGGTCGACAGTAGTTGTTGGAGATAGTAGCCGAAGTTTCTCATATAAATTAAGGTAGAGATTACTCAAAATTCATTTTTCTAACGGTTGGTTTCAAGTGTTTATCCCAAACTAACTTATTTTATAAATTCGTTTTTTCAAAATCCATTTACACACCTTTAGATTAACCGTTTGGTTTTTCTATATTTGTAATATTTTTTGCTTATTTTGGTATATGTTAGAATAGCTCATGAACTTACTAAAAAAAATAATAATAAAAAATCAAACAAACAAACCACATTTTTAAAACTGTACCAACCCAGTTTTTATTGGTATTCAACAAGAGATTTTAACTCAGCTATAATTTTCTAATTATTAAATTTTCGCACCCTAAATCTTTTATTTTTTTTCATTTAAAATATTTTACCCTGTAATTTGAGAATTCAACAACCAAATTCGACCTAACTTTTTATTAACAACCATGTTATTAAAATTGTATTTACACCTTAATTGAAGTAGGTAATACCATCTTATACAAAATTGATGATTGTTTTGAAAATCGTGTGATGTTCATTAGTTAATTATGGTGTAATTTTTAATATGTTGTTGAGGAGCTAAAGAAAAAAACGGGGTGAACAATATAAAAAAGAAGAAGATAATTACTACATATTTGATAGTTGATAATAATGTGAAATAATTATTATTCACTCATATATAAATTTGGTGATTGTTTTGAAAATTGTGATGTTCATTAGTTAATTGTACTGTAATTTTAATACGTTGTTGAAGAGCTAAAGGAAAAATGGGTGAACAATAAAATAAAGAAACATGTACTGCATATCTGATGGTTGATAATGATGTGAATTAGGGGACTAAAATCGCTAAGAATAAAAAAATAATTATTAGATAATTATTTGTCTTCCTCTTAGTCTTTCTATTTCGAATTCACAATCTCTTTGTTTCGCCTCGTCAAGCCTCCATCACTCTTTGTCCCTCCAATGAGCTTGTCTACAAAGATTAATTGTTTCCTCTAAATCTCTACATGGTCAGGATGGCGAGTTCAAATCGTGATTTGGTATCTATACAAACAACAAAAACTTTAATCCTAATTTGTAGAATTCGATTAAGAAGAGCAAATAAATCTCGCTATCAATATTTTATTCAGTGTTTAGAAAATAATCGATGAGGAATAATCTATAACCTAAAAAAGTAACAGGACCGCATGTCAAAAAAAAGTTAGCTCCTCTACAAAGGAAGTCTTTAGGAAGTAATTGAAGAAAGTCAAGCGATGATATGAAAACCAAAATCACTAAAGCATCGGCATAAGGAATGAAAGACAAAGACCGATAAATATGTAAGAGAGGATAAATCATGAAGACTTTGAGTTTTTGGGCAATAATTTCAATTATGGGGAAAGAAAGCGGATTAGGAGGCACAAATTTGTCGATAATTTGAAATATCCAAGGACAAGAAACAAGTTAAAATATAAAAGAAAAGATAAAACGGAATAATAAGGATAATATAAGATTTGAAGAAAAATAAATAAAAGAAAGGAAAAATGTAAACAATAAGGGTAATATGAGATTTGAAAAAAAAAATACAAAAAACAAAGTGATATTTGGAGGAAAAAAAAAAGGGAAGATTTCATCTTATCTCAAGATTAAAAGATAGGGCGATTTTGTCATAATTGCGGTGTAATACAAAATAACGTTGAGGGCATTTTAGGATTAACAAAAGGAGGTCTCACGTGCAAATGAGTCATCTAGCTATAATTCTTATGATTTTCAATTTTTACTAAATTTTCAAACCATACTTTAATGGATGCTATTTGATCCACTTTTCCTTAAATTTAAGGATTAAAGTTTCTAACATTCAACTCATATTAAATGTCAAAATGGGTTTAATTCAACAATAACTGTCATAATCTTCCGCTTTAGAGAACAAAAGTTTGATTCTATTTCTGCAAATGTGGTACTAAAAAAAAATTCATAAATATCTAAACTTCCCATTTTTACATAAATGAACAAGCATCTAGCTTTTTATCACAAGAGTCAAGGTTGAATTATTTATATGCCTTTTTATAAAGGGTTGATCTAATAAAAATAAAAAATAAAGATAATGAGCAACTTTCCATACACGCACATTTTTGTGAAAAGATAGAAAAGGAAAGAAAAATATCCATTAAATACAAATATGAATGGGTAAATATTCAAATATAAAAATCTTTCATTGAAGAAAATCTTCATGCACTCCCATTTTTGTAAGATCTTCATTTGATATGAATTGAAATAAGGAAATCTTCTTTAAATAAAAGTTAATTTTTATTAATCTATATTTTTTTAATTTTAATTTCACAATTCAATCTAGGGTGGCACTTACTTATATAAATTTATTTTGTTTCTAGTATTGGTTTTTTCTTGTGGATTTTAGCTCAAATTTTAATTAGTAGTATAATATTTATTCATATAGTATGGTTTTAGGCACGATGTGATTTTTTTTCCTTCCATAAATTGACATTTTTATGATATATAAATGTTGTGTGCCTATGCTTGTTAACTTAGTTTAATTTGATCTAGGCACTTCTCTGTTTAATTGTCATAAAATATTATAGTGTAGATGTATATTTGCTTTGTTTTATATATGATTTTATGAAAAAAATATAATATAATTTATACATATATATGTTATTTATAAGGTCGTCTCTCGAATGAGTTAGCTACACTGAAATTAGAGAGTTTAATTATGAAATTGCAATGTTTAATATAAATACAAATATTTGGCGTTTATATTCCAAAGCTAGATAAATTAGTAAGTTATCATTTATAATAATTATTTGATTATTATTTATTTGCAACATTACATTATTCACCACATGAAGAATCATAGATTGTTGGGTCATCTTGAATAATATAAAGTTAACAAATAAAGGATCATAATAGACTTTTTTTTTTCTTCTTTTTTTTCTTTTTGGCAACTTCATTCTCTGTCCTCTTTTTTTTTTTATTTTATTATTATTATTATTTATTAAAGACTAAATTATAAAAAAAAAAATACGCTCTTAATACTTTGTGTCAATAATACTTTTGGACTTCTAAAAGTATAAAACAATACTGTAAATATTTTAAAAAGAGTTTAAAAAAACTTTTTATTATTGTTAGTTTTAGATGGAAACAGCTAATAATTTGTTTCAAAATTACATTTGAACTTTCAAAATTTCTAAAAATATCCTTCAACTTAAAAAAAAAATAACATTAAAAAATATCTTACTGTTAGTATATATGAACACAAAACGTTAATATCTCTTTGCAAAAGTAGGTATGATCTTTCAAAAGTTGCATTAGTACTTTTAATGTAAAATACCATTTTGGTTCCTATACTTGAGTTTGTTCAATTTATGTTTATGTACTTTCAATTGTCTAATTTTAGAGCCTCTTTGGATTGACTAAAGAAAAAAGTGGTGGTAAAAAAGTCATTGTTCGCGCTAGGGTTTCTAGAGAAACTTGATTCGTGGATTTGAACTTAAGTTGTTGTAGATTTGATGCGAATGTGGTTCGATCTCTAGTACTTCATCCTCTAATTTTCTCTCAGTTAAATGCGTGCGCTTGATGTATGAAGCGTACGTTTGATGTATGGAAGCGGAGCGCGTGAATGTTCTTGAAGTTGAAGTATTGTAAGAATGTATGTGTTCCAAAGAACTTGTAACTTTAGTCTTCAAGTTTGGCTAGGAGTTAGAGTGCAAAATTTTTGAACCCCACAAATGAAATAACTCTTTTATTTATAGAGTTCTCAGGTGGATTTTGTGTGCTTGGGCTTGGTTGGTCCATGGACTTGTGCCTTAATTGGCTTTTGGGTCAAATTAAGTCTATTTTAGGATTCAATTGGATTTAGCCCGCACTAATACCAAATTGGACCAAATTATTTTATTCAATCCAACAGTCAAGACGAAAACACATGACATTAATAGGATTTGTCGACTTATGTCTTCAATTTCAATTTTGGACACATGTTGACTTCCAATTTGTCCCAAATGTGATAATTTATAATTTTGTCATTAATTTGAGAAATGACGTGGTATGGTAGTTTGTGATTGTTCCAAAATTTCTCGTCATTTTTATTTAAACT
This sequence comes from Citrullus mucosospermus, assembly GCA_030954485.1. NCBI lineage: Eukaryota > Viridiplantae > Streptophyta > Magnoliopsida > Cucurbitales > Cucurbitaceae > Citrullus > Citrullus mucosospermus. The sequence continues at coordinate 28,408,063 of CM062061.1, read as the reverse complement.
CTCTTGATATAAATTGTTTAAAATACACTTTCAAATTGTTTCAAAAGTAATTTCCAGTATTCGCCAAATACTCCGATTTTTTTATAAAATGACTTGCTTTCAAAATTAAACACTTAAAAATTTGAACCAAACACCCCTTAGATATCTTTATTTTCAATAAATCTTAAATTTAACCCCATTTTGCTAGTTTATTTAATATTTTTTTAAAATTTATGTGGTAATCTATTAGTATTGTTACTATAAACTTTGAGAACATAATCTCATATTATATCCTTGCATAGAAATTATTGTTATTATTTAATTCGAAGAAAATTAAGAAATGCACCTACAGTTAGTATAATGACCCAAAATACAAGAAGTATTAGATAACATGAGGTTCTTTCTAAAAAATAATTGGCAATAAGTATAGTAGCCTACCTATCTTATAAACATTATGAGGTCCATTGATATTTCCAATGTGAGACATGCCCCTCCAATGCGTGATTCTCAACATTGCTAACTGATTTTAAGGTAGAATCTGTGTTATCGAATAAAAAGAATGGAGTATCATCTTTGATCACATTGAATCTTCTTAACTAATCACAATAAATAAAGTAATTTGTACTATAAAAGGGACCAACAAAATCTTCATCACTACAAATTTGGCAATGCACATGTTTTCTTATTTTATCTCATACTAGTTGTCTTTGAAGTTATTATACAAATCTCAACGTGTCTCTAATTCTCAACATGACTCTCTTTTTGTGTATTAAACTCAAACAACGTATTAAGTTATTAACACACAATCAACTACTAACATACAATCTTGTCAAAACATTTAAGTCTTAAGGTCACTCGATGATTTTATTATTCTTTTACCTCATCCTATAGTCTATATACCTTATTTGAAGGTTCCATAACAAGAGAAGAGAATCCAGAGACGGGGAAAAGGAAGAAGGGGAATAAGAGGGTATTGAAGAAAATGAGAGAAAATAGAGGGAGAATTGAGAAGTGTTAGGTCATTCATTAAACTAGAGGCGTAAGAGAACACATAAAAAAGTTTTTATTTATTTATTTATTTTTAAAAATTTTAAGGTAAGGATATTAATACAACTTTTGAAGTTTATAGGTATTTTTGCAACTAGGTATTAACTATATATTTTTTTTTTGCATAAAGAGTAAGACTATTTTTTTTTAATGGTTTTAAGTTTAAGAATATTTTTGAAAATTTTAAAAGTTCAAGGGTTTTTTTGAAACAAAGTACTGATGGTTTTTTTTCAAAAACTATCTCTAGTATTTTAAAATGTTTGTTTAAATTTTTTAAAGTTTAAAGAGTATTTTTTTAAGTTTTGAAACTCAAAAATATTGTTAACACATCATACAAACTTCAAAGATACATATATATTTATAATTTAGCATTTGTTAAACCAAAAAAAAGTTTGTTTTTCTAAAAAAAAAAAAAAAACTCCTCATATTTGACGAAGAGGTGTCATCTGATTCGTATTCGCGAATCACAACCCTTTGGAAAAAAGAACGTACAATAAAATAAGAGTAATATTTGGGTGCAACACATTGCACGTATTTTCTTACTTTCCTCTCAATCACAATGATAAAAAAGAAAAAAAAAATTCATGACAATTTGTAATTGAATACTTCATAGTTGCACAAAGACAGATGCAGTCCAAGTCCAAGAAGCAGTCAAATATTTTTTCAATAATAAAGTTTATTATTTCTAAATAATAATAATAATTAAACAAATAAAGTTGGATGAATAAGACTCCTGAGACTATAAGATTGTCTCTTACTATTATTATTTTTCTAAAAGATAATAGTAGTTAAAGCTAAAAGACACATTACCTACATGAAATTATTAAAAAGAAGAGTGAATGTATATAAAAGAAATATAAATAATTATAAAATGCAAATAAGGAAGGGTGATATAAAAACAAAACAGTAAAAAGATAAAAAGGCAAACCCATCTTTCAAAGGGTATTTTAAATTTCGAGATGCCTTCTGTAAAAAGAATAATGGGTTGTCTAAGAATTTTCAAATACTAGAAAATCTAACATTATCATACAATAAACATAATAATTTAGATGTCCACTTTATGAAAATTTTGGATACTCGCGAAGCAAGCTAACCCGTAAGTACATTTTTAATATATTTAAAACTGTTTTAGGTTACATGATACATGTGTGTTTTAATATCTTATATGTACATTATTGAGTAAATTCCCAGCCGAAGCCCGGCCCGAGAGTTAGGTCCATATAACTTTGGGTTTAGAATAGACCGTATCGAACCGAGCGGTTCAACCGGAAGTCGAATCACTTCTACACCTAGCCTGCCACAATTCTATTTACCTCCATTTTCTACTTCTCGCTCTCCGTCTCCTCTCACTTCCAATCGGCAGTCGCTCGACCTTTCGCCGGCGACGGTGATATTATCTCCTAGGCCGCCGCCAACAACCTGCCGGGAACCGCGCCACTTTTCGCCGTAAGTCGCCTTGCTCTCATCTCCGCCCGACAGTCGCCTCCACCCTCGTCGGGGCTAAAGTTAAGGTAAATGTAAATCCAAAATCGGTTGAACCGAAGCCGAGAAATCCTCGGTTTTATTGGTTAACAAGTCTTGAGAATTAAGGGGTTCGATTCGGTTTATGGCATTCGGTCAAAACCAGAGCGAATTGAGCCGTGCAGACCCCTAGCTGCCACCTAGCGTGCGGAGAAAAAGAAATAAACGAAAAGTCGCAGAAAAACAAAATGCCTCAACGTGAATTGAGCTGAATGGAATCGGAGTCAGAGATCTACTACTGAACCCTAATAAGCTTACCCATTATTCCAATTCTCATTTCCTTTGTAACGTGTTGTTCATCATCTCAGCTGCAGATCGATCTCCATTTGTTCTTGGACGATCCAGTTTTGCGCCAGACAATATGGCTTACGCATCGCAAATTATCAACCATTCTAAAAAGGTGAGGTTCAATTCGAATATCACATCACTTCCGTACTCTGTGACTTATTGATTCATCTGTTTCCAATTTGATTTTGGAATTACTCTCTGAATCATTCTGGGTGTAAGCTTCGTTATGTGTGTCATATGCATGTTGCACAAATAGGAGCGCATATATTTTGTTTTGTGGTCTTTCAAATTTGTTTAGACTCTTTACGGTATTCCTCACAAAATTTAGCTGCTATGTCGAATGGGATAGTTAAGCTAATATTTATTCATGGACACTTTAATTTTCTAATGGGCATTTCATTTGAATTGTACTTTTGATTTTTTTACGGTTCTTTATGGTTATTTTATTTTCTCTCTTCATTTTCCCCCATGCTATTGAACTTTGCTGATTCTCCTTGTTCCACGAATAAGCTTTTTGGGTGGGTGTTTGTGTATTTGTTTTTCGTTTCTTTTGGCGTGGGGTGTTGGGGGGAATTGGCTATATTAGGCTCAACCCTTCATGCTGGATCTCAGTTGTAGCTGGAGAAAGGTTCCTTTTATCTGTTATTGTGGATTTGAATAGTTGCTCATGCTCATTGACTGCCGCGTAATTTTTGTTGCATTGCCTGATTTATATTTGACTGGTAGTCTTCAACTTGGATACACTGATTTATTATCACAGGTTCATAATTGAACTCTCACTTGCTAATTTAAGCCAACAAATTATATCATGTCCATCATACAAAGCCATGGAAGAGGTTTGTTGTTGATAGGACATTGCATACTGACAGGGCGTTGGATGCTCATAAACTAAACGTTGCATCATTTGTTTCTCTTCAATGCTTAAATTGTACCTGCCAATGTTTCTATTAGGAATTATCTTATTCTTCTCACGTATCTGCATTTATTCTTGATTCTTTATATGTATTTTTTTAATTTCCCGTGATTCACATTAATCTTCTTGAAGCTGTTTCTACTTATAAGGCGTTCACAAATTTTCCTGGTTTTAATCAGAACATTTATCCCATTCATGTTATTCTTGCAGTTAAGAAGTGCTCCAAAGTTACTTCGGCAAGCTAGCGTGGTTCGCTGGTTTTCAGAGGACGTGCAGTCCTCTATTGTTAAGGACGATGGTAAGCAGTTGTAATCAAGAACTCTGAACCAAGAAAACCTGCTTGGTCATGTTACTTTTGGTATTTATTTTCTGTCCTCTAATGTTCTTGATTGTACATCTGAAGTGTAAGACCTCTGCTTAGTTACTTTGGTACTCATTTGATGTAATTAATCAGAAATAATAGTCTTGTTTTGTTGGTCAGTTTAATGAATTATATGCTTGTTTATTTTGCATATTATATAAACTGTTATTACGTGAGTGCTTCCAACAGCTAACTCTTGAAGTTACCCTAACAAAGGTGGTTGTTTCACAGAAATCTGGAAGATCCAGGGTCATGGTTACCAAGCTTCGGAAAAAAGGGAAATCAAGAACCTTGCCAATTTTAACAACGTGAGTTGTAACTATGAGTTTGTCTGTTCATGAAATCATTAATCAGTACTTTCTAGCTGATTGAAGTGTTGCTTGTAATAATTTCTTCCATCTTCTGCTTTAGCTTGTCACTGTCTACCATGTGTGTAACAACTTCTGTTGTAACATGTTTTGTGTTGCATTGTACTCTTCTCTTTGTAGAGATCACACTTTCTACAATGTCAAAGAGCTGTTTCAATGATGACGACAAGTATTGGGAATCCTTTTTCTGGGTCAGTATCTAACCACACACATGCACACACTCCTTATAAAACAGCACATTATATATCAGCATGTGAAATTTATTTGTGAGTTAGGATGCTAGGGTTATTATTCTGATCATGATCAAAACTCAAAAGTGTCTAATATCTGTCTTTTCCCCCAACAGTTCACGAATTAACCCGATGAGAGGCTTCTCCTCTGGTTCAGGTACATTGTAGTTTTAGTTTCTTTTTCCATTCTGCAGACACACATGCATTTGTTCCATTTATTCTAAGTTTATCTTCTGTGTATACAGAAAGATTTTGATTGATTGATTGATCGATTTATTATTATTTTCTTTTCCATTGTGTGGTTTTGTTTACTTCTAACCCGATTAAGCATGAAGTGTTTGCTTACTTTTGTTTGTCCAACAACTATAACTACGACGACCTTACTTGAATAGGATCTATGTTATAGAACGTACAACTGTATCCATGAGTTCTAAAAGAACAAGTCTAACTATGTGCTTGTCAATGACATAACTGCATTTTGTGCTGAACTTTGCTAAGATTCTTTTCTCAAATCTTTCAATTTGATGGCAAATGAGTTGTATGTGCTTTTGAAGAAATATCCACTCTAGTTCCCACGATGAAAGTTTAAAATCTATGACTAATAATGGTACATTTTTTGTATTACGTCCAACTTAACTTCCCATGGAAAACTATCTTCAAATGTCCATTTTACATAGAATCATTCAACATGCTTCAGGTCTTCCCCCACATCAAGAGGTTGGAATGCCTTCGCTGTCCCCTACAATGACAGAGGTAGCTTATGGTCACTAACCTGGAAGAATAATTTATTGGCAAATAAATGATAAGCTGTTCTCTATGTTATGCAGGGCAATATTGCAAGGTGGTTGAAAAAAGAGGGTGATAAAATTTCTCCTGGGGAAGTGCTTTGTGAAGTTGAAACGGTATATTATTGTAATACCTTTTTGCAGTTGGAAGTTGAAAGTTACTGCCTTTTTATAGTAGGATTATAGACCTATAATTTCTGATTTTGCTTCTGCATACTTGAAGGATAAAGCAACAGTAGAAATGGAATGCATGGAGGAAGGTTATCTTGCCAAGATAATTTGCGGGGATGGAGCAAAGGAAATTAAAGTTGGTGAGGTATTGATATTGCTTTCTATCATTTTTCCATCCCCCGTCTTTGTGAAAACTTGAAGGGGAAAAGGAGCAATTTTCATATTGCACAATTGACATAGACTCATAGATGAGGTGATGGCGATGACCGTCGTTGAAAGCTCTTTCTCGGGATAGAGGCATATGATATTTTTCCCGCATTTGATGTGGTTGACATAAGTATTATTTTTTTAATAGGTAATTGCCATTACTGTTGAAGATGAAGAGGATATAGCAAAGTTTAAAGATTATAGGCCCACTTCATCAAATACTGGTGCTGCAGCTACTCCGGAGTCATCTGCCCCTAGCCCACCAAAGAAAGAAGTAGTTGAGGAACCTGTTCGTTCACCTGAGCCAAAGACTGTTAAGCAGAGTCCTCCTCCAGCTGGAGAGCGTATTTTTGCTAGTCCTCTGGCAAGAAAATTAGCAGAAGAAAACAATGTTTGTTGCAAAATATCTTTTTCAATTAATATTTGGAGCCTTATGTTTGTGGTTTCTTTCTAGTTATATTTCGAATTTTATGAGCGTAGGTGCCCATTTCGAGTATCAAAGGAACAGGTCCTGATGGGAGCATTGTGAAGGCTGATATAGAAGATTACTTGGGTAACTCATTTTCTTTATGCTGGGCAGTAGCACTGACAACTTTATTTATTTATTTTTGTGCTGTTGTCTTATATCTGTTAATATTTGTTAATATTTGACATCTCGTTTGGTCTTCATATCCACAATATGCTTCTTATTGTTAAAAACGTGACCCATTAATATCTTTTATCTTATATGTCTAGCTTCACGTGGGAAGGAATCAACAGCTCCCAAACCCAAGGATGCAGCAGGTGCACCATTGGATTACAGTGATATCCCACATACTCAAATAAGAAAGGTACCACCGGCTCTCCCCATCTCTCTCACCCTACACTCCATGATAATAAAATTTATTGGTATTTTCTGGAAAGCTTTTAGTGTAATGTGGTGATATTTCACTCTCTGCAGTGCCTTCTTCTATATTCTCAGTCTCTTTGTTACCTTATTCTGTAACAATATATACAGGCTTGCATATGTTCTAGAAACACAAAAGTACTGCAACAGATTTCTTGTATTTATTATATGTTTCATTAGCAGCTTCTCCATTTTCAAACTTGAACCTTATTTATTGGATTAATATACAAACCATTCTAAATATTCCAATTTGGGGCATGTTTTCGCAAGAGCTAATATTCAACATTTTAACAGGTTACAGCATCACGATTACTATTCTCAAAGCAAACCATTCCACATTATTATTTAACTGTAGATACATGTGTTGACAAGCTCATGGAGTAAGTAATTCCTCCACACATTTTGCAGTTAAAATATTAACCAAAGCTTTAAATTTAATCAGCAGTCGTTCTTTTTGTAGTTTGAGAAACCAGCTAAATGCACTACAAGAAGCATCTGGTGGAAAGAGGATATCTGTCAATGACCTTGTTATTAAGGTATTTTAAAGAAATTATATAATTGGGTATGTAGTTCAGTTGTTTTCTGCTGCATAGGTATTGAAGCAATTATCATCAGTTTGGACTTTCTATCTGTTAATTTTTCTTATCATTTGACTTGGACTTTTGCCCTTTTTTCTCCTCTCATATTTTTTATTTTAAAATTTTATATTGAAAGTTAAACCTAGGGGAGAAATGTACTTCATCTTCCTCAATTCTCTACATCCATTCTATCCAAACCATCTTATATATATATATATATATATATGAAAAAACAATCCTTTTAATCATAGAATATTGCTGCAGGCTGCTGCCTTGGCTCTTAGGAAAGTCCCTCAATGCAACAGTTCATGGACGGACAATTATATTAGACAGTAAGTGATGAAGACTTGTTCCTTCTAATTTGCTTATTTTCATTTTCACATTGTGATGTGAATTTTTTCTTTGTCCACATCCAGGTATCACAACGTGAATATTAATGTTGCAGTGCAGACTGATAACGGGCTCTTTGTACCAGTCATCAGGGTCAGTAGTTGTCTCTGCACATGCTATGAAAATAAGTGGTCTTTATTATCATGTTCAAGGAAATGTGAATTTGTATAATCTACAGGATGCAGACAAAAAAGGTTTATCTACTATTTCAGATGAGGTCAAGAAACTAGCTCAGAAAGCAAGAGATAACAGCTTAAAACCAGAAGATTATGAGGTGGGCTGTGTTCAATAATATGGTTTGATGCTTTAGGAACAAGCGTGACTCTTGGTTTTAGGATTTTGATTAGAAGTTAAATCCTTTTGTAGGGAGGCACTTTTACTGTGTCTAACTTGGGAGGTCCATTTGGAATCAAACAATTTTGTGCCATTATCAACCCTCCTCAGTCGGGCATTCTTGCTGTTGGATCTGGTATGCAGACCATATCTTTCGTTTTTGTTTTTTTTTTCATTGCTGTTCTTTAACATTATTAATCGCCATTCTCATTTGATCTTGAGCAGCTGAGAAGAGGGTCATACCAGGATCAGGCGCCGAAGAATTCAAGTTTGCTTCCTTCATGTCTGTTACACTGAGCTGTGATCACCGTGTCATTGATGGTAGAATTCTGAACCTGAAGTCCTTTAAGATTCTGTATAACTTGAAAGAGAAGTGTGAGATATGTAACATTATATTGTTCTTTGTTTGTTCAGGGGCAATTGGTGCGGATTGGCTCAAAGCATTCAAGGGCTATATCGAGAATCCTGAATCAATGTTGCTATAGATTGATTATTTCACCATTTTCATACCCAAAAAACGAAAAAAAAAAAGGTATTGTTTTGTCGCATAAGCAATCCTGTGGTGGGAAGATATGAATGCGATCTCAGCTCTTCTTTTGGATTTTCTATTTTCGGCTTCAGTTGTACCCTTACGGTCTCCTTCTTGGCAACCAAAGGAGATTTGGAGTTTGCATATATAAACTAAAGGGAATAAGGTGGTAATTTCTGAGGAATTAGACTTCAAAACCAATGTAGCTTGTAATTTGTTTTCCTTATTTTAACCAGCCACATACTTTTCCATTGGTCCATTGCCAGATCAATAAAAGATAGACGAAGAGGAAATTTTGTCTCCTTCGATTTAAGCACTTAAAATGTCAATTTAAACAGGTAAGGTTCAAAGAATGACAGGTCAGGTTTTTATTCTTTGAACATATCTATCTTTCAATATGATATCACAATCTCGAGTTTGAACTTTGAACTTTTCCATCAGAGTCAGAACTTTTGATAAATAGAGGGCAAGGTGCCATTGCTTTGGTGCAAAGCTTAACAATGAGCTTATGATTTCCATGTGAAGCCGAAAGGTAATGAAATTGCAAGTTGGGATGGCAGAGATTCAGCCACCAAATGCACAGATTGGTGTGCGATACATGCACTGCATTTGATTTTGAGCTACATGAAAGTGTGTGCCCATTAATTTAGTTGAAAAACCAAAAGGATAATGCTTTAAACTCCAATCTCTCACATTCCATTTTGTACTTACACCTAAAGCTGCAAAACATAATCATCAATGAGCTCAAGAAATAAAGTTATACACACACACCTCTCTCTTTTCTTGAAAAAAGAAAGCAACAGATATAAATGCAAGCAAAGTTTAGAAGGTGGGGTAGATATAAATATTAATAAAATGTTGAAATTTAGTAAATAAACCTCTTATCTTTTATTTAAAAGAGAAGGTTAAAATATCTTTAGAATTTGTTCAATTTTAGTACTTGTACTTTCAAATGTTCAATTTTAATCCTTGTATTTTTAGTAAATCTTAAATTTAGCCATTCGAAGTTAATTCTTATTGAAATTGATTAAATAACCATAATAATTTTCATTACAAAGAATAAAAAGTAATGAAAAAAAATCCACATTAAACTAGTAATAGGGACTAACTTTAAGATTTATTGAAAGTATATGAATTAAAATTGAACATTTGTAAGTATAGGAACTAAAATTGAACAAACCCAAAGTACAACGATCAACATGGTATTTTAACTTTGTTGAAATTTATTAATTATATTATATTTATATTAGTGATATTTTGTTGCTTATTATTATTATTATTATTATTATTATTATTATTTTATCTTACATAGATAGATTTGTGATATAATGAAAACTTTGATTGATGTCAAAGCCATAAAAATGTAGAAATATCGATGGAAATGTCAACACATTGATATAAATTTAATACCATAAGTACAGGAGAATTATTCTAAATTAAAAAGATAGAAAGCTATAACATTGTTTTGTTTATGACTTAATTAGCTATGTTCTCTTTTGGTACTTTTTCTTTTCTTTTTTCTTTTTCATAAAAGAAATATAGTAAAACAAATTCAAGAGTAGAAACTTACACATGAACCATCAACCATAGTTATTGAACTCAAAGGTTTTGAAAATAGTTGGGTGGATATTAGACATATATTATCATCTTAAAGGTTTTGATCTCCTACACTTACTATACTTATTGGACTCAAAATAAATAAATAAAAAACTATTACTATTCATAGTATTAGAGAACCATTGAATGGTTAAATAAACATATATAAGACTATTGCTTGTTTCAAATCCACATGGACAATTGCAATAAGTAGCACTTTTAAGCTAATAATGGAGTGGATAACAACATTTTAAAATAATTGTAAATATAATAAAATTTATGAGCGATAGACCTAGATCTAAATTTTGCCATACCTAAAAATTAATTTGGATTGTACTACATTTGTTAATACTTTGGGCTTAAGTGCCATATTTATAATTACCTCTTTTTATATATAAATTAAACTTCAAATTTGGCTCATGTAATTTGAAAAAAAAGTTAAAATTTAGTCTATATAATTTTAAAAGTTAAAATTTAGTTACTATAATTTGACAAAATCTCATAGATTATCATACTTTGATAAAATACTCATAAATAGTATTGATCATTGAGACTAAATTATGAATATTTTATCAAACCACGAAGATTAAATTGTAATTATAAATAGAAGAAACTACATTCAAATTTTCTTTAAACTCAGGCTAAATTTACCATTTAACACGTACAATGTATCTCAACCCAATGAAAAAAAACCAAACATAAATTACATAGATTCCAAGTTCCCATAAATAATCCAAACATATATCATATAAAACTATATCAAATCGATAAGATCAAAACTTCTCAACTAAACTTAGATTCATTCTTTCAAAAAAAATTTAGATCTAAAATTTCGATTAAACTGGATCGCAAAAAGCAATAGAATAGAATAGAAAAGGAAAGGAAAGGAAAGGAAAGAAAACATAATAATAATAATAAAATGCATGCAATTCTCTTTTTTCTTTTATATATAAAATAAAAAAGAATTAATTTGCACCGCCATTGTTATTGATTATTTGTATAAATATTAGGTTTGTTGTTACGTGAGAGAGTAGAGAAGAAAGAGAGATGTTTGGGGAAAATTTGTCAATGACAAAGCAAAGTCCACCACGTGGCATTATCCCAAAGGATCTTCTTTTTTAACAAGTCCAGATGCCATCGACATGATTGGTCTCCAGTGGACTTTTCTCCTTTTCTTTTTTATTATTTATTTATTTTTTTCTTTTCCAAAAAATAAAAAAAAAAAGTATCTGGACACGTGTCTTTTCTCATGGAAGATCCATGAGTTAATAATCTTTGGTGATATGAATTGAGCATTTTTCTGTCGCAGACAGCTTTCAACGATTCAAGATAATTACTTGTATTCTCTATACGTGTCCATCAATGGAGCTTCATTGTCCCAATTAAAACACACCCAATTTTTTTTTTTTTTTTTTTTTTTTTTTTTTTTTAATTTAAAATTTTAATTTTTATTAATTTCTCTCTCTCTCTCTCTCTCTCTCCTCTCTCTCTCTCTCTCTCTCTCTCTCTCTCTCTATTGAGAGTTGATAAATCAAAATAGAATCGAAGTCATTATAGAGTTCTTGATTCTACACCTTCAGCTTTTCCTCTCTACATTCAACCGGTGAGAAGTGTTCATTTTCTTCTTCTCTTCTACTGTTAATTTCCCTAATTTCTTCCCCCTTTTATTTTTTCTTTTGAGCAAATGGGATCTTTGAACCTCTAATTTTTGTTTATTTCTATGTGGGTTTTTGGTGTTTTGGTTTCAAAATAGGAGGAGGAGTGTGTGTTTGAAGATTCGTTGTTTTGGATCGGATTTTGATGGGTTGCCTCGGATCCAGGAAACTCTCAAGTTCTATGTGAAAAAAGAGGCAAACCCTTTTGGGGATTTCTTGTGATTTCACTTTATCTAAGATCCCTCCACCTGTCTCCTTCGCGGGTTTTTTCCCCTTTATTGGATAAAGGTGAGAGATCCTCGTTTCTCATACTTCTGTGCATATAAGAGCTGATACTGGAGAAAAGATTGTTGATAGTTGGCAGTTCTTATCAGAAGGGGAAGAATTTGATGGTGTGTGGAGTTTTGGTGGAATTCCTTCTTTTGTCATTGCTTGAATTTTGAATTATTGCAAGGTTAGATCCATTGTTCTTATATAGATCTAAGGAGTAGGAGACTGATTTCTTCTGCTTGTTCTGAGCTTACACTATTGAGATTCAGTAATTTCGTTGTGAGCTTTGTCATTCAAAAGTTTTGTGGATTTGTGTTAAGGAGTGGTAGAAGTTAAATCAGCTTAGTTTTTCTCTAGTTTGATTGGTAAGATGTTGTGATGGGGAAATAGGTTTTCCAAATGATGAGGTTGTAGAGATATTGGAAGATAGATAGATATCTGTAGGATTTGTAAGAATGATGGAAGAGATGTCTCCTGCTGTTTCTTTGACCCTTAGTTTGGGTAATCCAAAGTCTGATAGCTCAGTAAATCCTGGTCATGTCGAATTCACACGGCTAAAGTTAGTGACGGACACAGTAAATTTATTCTCTGCATCGTCCCCTGAGTCAGGTTCTATTGGTAATGGTAGTTGCCATGATTTTAATGGTATAGTTGACAGCATAACTGTGTCACAACCGACTGATAATGGTCAAGGTATCGACAGTTTTTGGGGGTTGTTACCAAAGAATGGCACGAATTTGACCGTAGATAAGGAAGGTGCATCCTTAGCTACTCTGGATGACCCTGATGAAATGATAGACGATGGGTTGTTTGCTATTGATGGCGGTTCAAGTATTAATGTGCAAGAAGTTGTCAAAATTGGAGATGTTGCTAATGGTCATATTGTTGCAAAGGCTATCATCTTGGTGGAATCAGGGAAGATGCCTACTAGTGAACTTATTGTGGCGACAGTAAGCCCAGATTTAGAAGTATCTGCATCGTCAGAGCTAAACGTCCCTGCAGTAGTTTTCCAATCGAAAGGGGGGGATAGTGTTCATAAAGGCATTCGTAGTGTCTTTGAACGCGATTGTATCCCCCTTTGGGGGTCCGTATCAATTTGTGGTAGAAGACCAGAAATGGAAGATGCAATTGCTGCCGTTCCTTGTTTTGCAAAGATTCCTATCAAAATGCTTGTAGGAAATGGTATGCTGAATGGAATGGGTCAAAGTTTAACACATCTCAACAGCCATTTTTTTGGTGTTTATGATGGACATGGGGGCCCTCAGGTATCATCTCTTTACCAGACAGAAGTTGGTTTGTTCTATTAAAGAGCTCCTCTGTTTCTCTTTGTTGAATGTGCTGTCATCCTTGTCTGACTGTACAGTGTTTTGAATTCTGTATATGTAGAGTTTAACAGTTATTTTTCTATCTTATATTATTTCTTTTTCTTGACTCTAGTCTGTATCATAGTCTATGTATAAATTTGTAAAAACTTATTTAGGATCTATCCTTTAGAAATGAGGACTTGAAGCACTGATGAAAGTTTCTTCTTACTTCTTAATATATGCTCAAGTTAAATAACTGCACAATCAAGCTGTTTAAAACTTTAGATGTGTCTTGCTAGCAGTTGATGATTCTCAAATTCCATGTCGTATTCTGAATAAAGGAAGGTTTTCATGTAGGTTGCTGATTATTGTCGAGAGCGTATACACTTGGCACTAGCTGAAGAGATAAGCGGATTCAAACAAAATCAAAATAATGGAAGCAATGGAGAAAACTGGCAGCAGGATTGGGAGAGAACCTTTTACAATTGTTTTCTTAGGGTTGATGATGAAATAGAAGGAAAAGTTGGTAGAACAGTCCGTGGGAGTGGTGGAGATGTTTCCGATACAAGCTTCGAGCCTGTTGCCCCGGAAACTGTTGGCTCTACGGCTGTTGTTGCATTGGTATGTTCATCACACATCATAGTTGCAAACTGTGGTGATTCAAGAGCAGTCCTATGCCGTGGTAAAGAACCCATGGCTCTATCGGTCGATCACAAAGTACGTTATGCATCCAATCTCATATAGAATGACAGAACAACCTCCATCTTGTGAAGGAACTAATTCTAAATGTAATTTTTCCACAGCCAAATCGCGAAGATGAATTCACTAGGATTGAATCATCTGGAGGCAAGGTCATCCAGTGGAATGGACATCGCGTGTTTGGAGTTCTTGCAATGTCAAGATCCATTGGTAGGTTCATTCTGATCAAATTTTTTGGCTCTTGATTGTGCATCATGTACTTATCTCATTCCCATATAACCTAACAGGTGATAGATATTTGAAACCATGGATTATTCCTGATCCAGAAGTCATGTTCGTTCCTCGTGCGAAAGAAGACGAATGTCTTATTTTAGCCAGTGATGGACTGTGGGATGTGATGACAAATGAGGAAGTCTGTGAAATAGCTCGAAGGCGGATTCTGCTTTGGCACAAGAAACACGGGGCTTCGTCTCTTGCCGATCGGGGCACAGGAGTTGACCCAGCTGCTCAAGCTGCAGCAGATTACCTCTCAATGCTTGCTCTCCAAAAGGGAAGCAAGGACAACATCTCTGTCATTGTAGTGGACTTGAAAGCTCAAAGGAAGTTCAAGACCAAATCTTGACAACAAATAGTATAACCGAACTTAACGTACCCTTCAAGCTCATAGCTTCATATATTGAGAGATACGGTACGTTTTAGCAGTTTACAACTCAGTCCATTCGTACTCTCAAGAGTTTCAGTGAGTTCCAAAATATAGAAAACTGTATATGTACCATAGAACTTTCCTCATGGAAATTCACCAGAAAAACGAAACAGCATCTGTAATGAAGTTCTAATCTATGCTCTTTTGGATTGCACCATACCCAATACTTGATGATGCCATCTTGAACTGCCATACCATATGTATAGGTAGAGAATTTGGGATTTACTGATACAGTTTCTGTGGATCTATTCTTTGGCTTCTTACAGCCAAGTCTAAAGTTCTGGGGATATAAGTAAGTTATCTGGTTCTGCTTACATTATATAGTCTCTTGATTACTACTTTTCAATGGTAGGAATAGGATTGGAGAGCAACATTCCCTTTGTATTCAGGGTTGTGTTGTGTTTGATTAGTTATATCTTTTTCTTGGATCAACTCCAAATTCCTTCACAAGACAATGATATTGTAGATTTATTATATTCATTTCATTTTGCCTTCTTCATATTTGCATCTACCGTTTATTGAAGAGATTGTTATTTTACAATTGAATTTAAATGAGATTGTGTTTCACTCTCTGATCTTATAGTTGAGGATATATGTCTGGAATCAGTTGATTTATTCTTAGGTTGGTGATTTTGTCTCGAACTTCGGTTGGCCAGCTAACTGTGAATTCAAATGAACACGAGCTTACATGCTCAACAAAACAATACTTAACTAACATGATATGATTTTGATCTTCCACTAATGAGTTACAGTTGCCTTCTAGTTAAAGAGATGCAAATTATTGTCTTAATTTTATCATATTTTGAATGATATCATTAGTCAAGTTATAAAGTTCAATTTTAAATCAACTTAATGTATATAGATAACATTTAAAAAGATCTCAATATAGAAAATACTATATTGACGAAGTTCAAATGTTAAGATACTATGTGATGGAGGGGTGACATTACAAATTGTGTCCATCTAATCCTTGCCTATTTATTTTAAAAATTCTTATATTTTCACATATTTAGTCAATAGTCGTTCTTAAACTTTCATTTAATTAAATTTGTGTGGAATAGTTTCATCCTTACCTCCATTAAGGTCGATACATAATTCTTGGATTAAATAATCAGTAGATAATTTATTAGATACAAAGGTTTAGATTTATTATTTATTTGATCTTTGAAGTTTAAAAGTAACACTTTAATCTCGAAGTTTTTTGAATGGTCCTTTGAGTTTGTTCATCGTTAGTTGACCTAACAAAGTAATGATGTGGTAGTTATTAGTGATACTCATGTGACATTTTTTCGATGAGTTGGCAAAGAAATCTTAATTTTATATCTTTAATTTGGTCATTTAAAAAGTTACATTAGCAAAATCTCATCGTTAATAAACCACATCATCCTTTTGTTAGGTTAACTAACCCTAGGGACCATTTAAAATTAATTTCCAAACCTTGGGGATTAAAATATTTCTTTTAGAACGGGACCAAAGTGTAATCCATAAAAAAACTTATTAAGATTTTTTAAGGAAAAAAGAGCGAAAGTAACAAGAAATACTAACATGAGAATTCAACTGCAACTCGTAGAAATGGATTTTGTTAGTGTCTTGCTTGCTAACAACCTCATGGCAGTGGAAAAGGTTCTTTATCATCTAATCTTAAAAGATCACATCATACAACTATTCAACGGTATTTGAAGTACTAACTTGAAGTAATACAATATGAAAGTTTAAGGATATACCCGAAAACTTTATACCATAACAAGAACTAATCAGAACCAGAACCAAGTTATGAAGATTGAGAGGAGAAAATCCAAAACGTGTAAAATTTAAAAAAAGAAAAAAAAACAAATAGTTAAAGGGAACCAAAGAGGAGTTTAATAATAAAATTAGTAATTAGAACTTAAACAAGATAAAAAGAAGTGAATTAAAGTAATATATGGTGTGGATTTAGTTGTAGTGAGAATCAATTTGTCACGTGAGGTTGGAATCATATCCCACCAAACATGGACTGTGTTGTCTCGAGTTCTTGAGTATTGACAGAACAACCATATAAATCTCTTCTGCCTCTCCTTTCACAACTCATCTTATCTCATTGGGATCCCTTTTCCAATCTCATTCTAAATATGATCCTAAAACTGCATGCAATATATGTAGCCAACAACAAAATATTAGGTTTGGTGTAGCTCACCCAAATACCTTATCACAAGTTGACAAATTTGTCTTATATGTATTTATATATATATATATATATATATGTTTCACTACCTATAAAGATGGGTGTAACCTATACTAAACCAAAGCATAACTCTATTGCCAATTCGAGAGTCAAGCATATCTTAATAGATGAAATATCAAATTATTGGTTATCATTTAAAATAATTGATGGCTTCCGATTTCTTACTAGCAGCTATTTAATTTTTAATTTTTTTTTTTTTAAATATAGATTTTGAAACTTTTGAAAGTTTATGGATAGTTGGGGTGGGAGAATCTAACCTCAAACTTTAAAGTTGATAGTGCATATTCATTTTAGTTGAGTTGTACTCATCTTGTTGTTTACCCATTTTCATACTCTATATATATGTGGTAAAATCTAAACATTTGAGTTCCATGTCTATGTGTTGGTTTGTAGAATCGTCATTTATAGAGAAAATATAATTGCATATGTTAACTACTATACAAGATAACATTAAAATTAAATCATAAAATGTAATCCATAATTTTTGTCTCATGTTTAAAAAATATCATTATTCTTTTAAAAGTTGCAATTTTATGTTAGACTTTAAATTTAAGTTTCAAAATTTCTCTTAAAGTAAATTTAAAAATAAAAAACTATTAGAATATTGGACAAAAAGTTGACATGTCTAACCGTCATTTTTCCCGACTTAGTTTAGGCAAGTAACGCAGTTAATGCCGCTCGATTTTCCATTTAAAATTTTAAAAGATTTCTATTCAAAAATAGTTTAAAAAGTAATATTATAACTTTTAACGAAAATAAATATATTTTTAACAAGAAACAAAGTGCAGTTTTTTTTTTCAAACATCACTAAATGAGTAGAAACTTAAATATTGAAAACCGGCAAATTGCAAAAAACATCTCTAAAGTACGATGTAGTTGCATTTATATCCTTTAAACTTTTAATTTTAAAAATTAAGCCCTGAAACTGATTGGACCCACAAACTTATATATAAATTGTAATAATTGCATAAGTTTGAGGGTTCAATTTTTATAATTTGTGGGGCTAATTTCTACGACTGTTGTAAGCTCAAGGGTCCAATTTTAACACTTTTAGAACTTTGAGTATCTAATTTTTACAATTTTTACCATATTTTAAAAGTGATTTTTGCAATTAGGAATCTTTTCAAATATAGCAAAAGCAACCAAAATATTTATAAATATAACAAAATTTCACTATCTATTTGCAATAGACCGCAATAGATTGTGCTAAACTGTGTATTTTGCTATTAATTATAAATATTTTCAGCAATTTTGTCATTTAAGATAATTTTTTTTGTAACTTTGTCATTTAAGATAATTTTTTTGTAATGATGATGGTAGCTACAATTTAAAAAAGAAAAAAAAAAAAATCTTTAAGCCTAAGTGTGGACAATAGTGGAGATGAGAGTCTCTCTTAAAAAAATATATCATATATCTAACTTGGGGATAGTTCGAGTTAG
Source organism: Citrullus mucosospermus (assembly GCA_030954485.1). Classification (NCBI taxonomy): domain Eukaryota; kingdom Viridiplantae; phylum Streptophyta; class Magnoliopsida; order Cucurbitales; family Cucurbitaceae; genus Citrullus; species Citrullus mucosospermus. The sequence goes on along the minus strand of CM062061.1, from coordinate 28,389,590 downwards.
GATCTTTACTCTAAATACTGAATTAAGAAATATATAATAATAATGATAATAAAATAGTAATAATTAGATATCTTAGGTTCCGTTTAGTAATATATATATATATATATATTTTTTTTTTAGTTTTTGAAAATTAAATCTAATATAAATTAAATTTAGATGGTCTAGAAAGTCGTGTATTATAAAAGATAAAGTATTGTTTGATCTACCAACTACATAAATTGGTGTTAAACAACTCAACTTAATAGCAAACACTGTAAACGTATGCACATTTAATAAGCAACTCCATCTTTATGATTTTCTCTATTTTCTCCATTTATTGAACAACTCTATTTTACAATTATACTTACCCAAACTAAGACTTTTTACCTCCAACATATTAATGTCAACACTTCATAACTAAACACCACCCTACAATTTACGAATTGCACTCACTAATAAAAGTCAATAAAATATGGATATGATTTATATGGCTCTATTCTCTCCACACTATGGCAAGTGGCAACACAAAAACACTTCTTCCGTTAAAAAATGAGGCCAGAAACCGAAATGGACATACCGCCGCCACTCCGGCCGGAACCAACTTCCGACCGCCGCCACCGCCGCCGTACTACACCATTTCAATCCCTCCATGTCGATGCCTTTGCAATACTCTTCCTCATCATGTCTCTCTGTTTCATCTTCCTTATCTTAATTTCTCCATTTTACAGTTTCAGTTTCCATTTCTTTAAGCCTCAATCTCCATGGAAAAGCTTGGACTTCCTCAGTCTTGCTTTGGTCCTCTTCGCCATTGCCTGTGGTCTTCTCAGTAAAAACAATGGCGAAAACACACTTCATGAAGAAGTTTACCGGGCTACTTTTACTTCAAATGATTCAGAACTGACCCACAAGCTAAATCCTTCGACCCTAAATCAATGGAATGGTTATTCGGATCGGACGGACCAGATTCTTCTCCATCATCCACCGGAGGTCGCCGGAGTTGAATACTGGAAGCTCTCCTCCGGCAGTAATTATATGACAAATTATCAATCTCTAAGTTCAGATCCTCTTCAACATTGTCCAAATTTGAAGGATTTTGATGATGTGTTTATTTCCAAAAGAGCTTCTAGAGCTTATGATGAGGAAAATAGGGTGGGGGAGAAAGGATTTGGAAAAATAGGGTGGGGGAGAAAGAATTTTGAAGAATGGGGTTGTGAAATCGTGGACCCGGTCCACGATTTTGTGAAATCGTGGACCGGGTCCACGATTTCCAGGGTACGCTGACACCGGCAGTCTGCATGCAGAGGCATGCAGGGGCATGCATTGACCGAACTCGTGGACGGGGTCCACGATTTCGGTAATCGTGGACCGGGTCCACGAGTTCCACTCTTTAAATTTCCGACCGGCAGCTCCCATTTTCCATTTCTCTCATTTCCACCATCTTCATTTCTCTCTTTTCATTCTTCATTTCTCTCCTCATATCTCTCATTTCACTCTTCATTTCTTTCCTCCTTTCTCTCCTTTCTCTTATTTCAGTTCTCGTTTGTCATTGTCGCTGTCAATTTTCTTCTTCTTTTCGTTCCGCCGCCGCTGCCGCCTCCACTGCCGCCGCCGCCAGTACCACCGTTGCTACCGCCGCCGCCGCCATATACGTATGCATATACATTTTCCTTTCTAATTATCTTATAAATATGCAATAGTTATATACGTTTTGTTTTGCATGAATGAATAAATTTGTATATGTATACGTTTTGTTTTGCATGAATGAACAAATTTAAATATGTATACCCTATTTTTCGAATTTTTTTTTTAGAATAACATTATTCTTTAAAATACCCTTTTGCATGCATGAATAAATTTAAAAAATTAAGGTTTTAGTATTGATTATTATTCGGCGTTTATTGTTATAAGAATAATTATTGGTAAATAATATGGTGGAAAATTAGTTATATTGGGTAGTAAACTCGTGGACCGGGTCCACGAGTTTATAATTTTGGGTAGATTTGGACTAATTTTTCTTTTTAACCTTTACAGTTGTAAACGAATTTAAATATGTCGTTTCGTCCAGAAGATTTAGTTATTATTGAAGCTGGAAATTGTGCGGATAGTGACATTGATGTAGAAATTGATGAATTGTTTGGAGAAGAAGGAAATATAGAAAATGAAAATGAGTTGGTTCAGTCGGAGATATTTACACAGATAGAATGGGAAATTACTGATTCAGTTTGTGAACAAGGATCAACCTTGGAGGAAAGGGAAAAATGTACAGATAACTCTAGTATAATACAAAAAGGAATGTTATTTGATACGAAAGAAGACCTACAAATGGCAGTAAAAAAATATTGTGTGACTGAACACTACCAAATATCTGTGGTAGAATCGAACCAAGATATTTGGTATGTGCGATGCAAGCAATGGGATGAAGGTTGTAGGTGGAGGTTGCGTGCATGTCGGCGTAAAATCCATGGGATGTTTGAAATTACTAAACTTGGAGAGAACCATAGTTGTTTATACACAGAATTGGCACAAGATAATGCACAACTTGATTCTAATTTCATGAGCATTGAAATTCAAAATTTAGTTAGAGCTGATCCTAGTGTGCCTGTGGCGGTACTACAAGAAGCACTTAAAAAACAGTACGGATATAACGTCAAATACAGACGTGTGTGGGAAGCTAAGAAAAAAGCTTTGGTTGCAGTCTTCGGTGATTGGGAGAAATCGTATTCAGAACTTCCGTACTGGTTGAGTGCTGCTGTGCACTACAATCCTGGTACACGAGTAGATTGGCATTTTCTCCCTTCTGATGTGCCTGGTAAAACTATATTTGGTCGTGTTTTTTGGGCATTCGGTCCTGCAATTGAAGGGTTTAAGTACTGTAGGCCTTTAATTCAAATAGATGGAACCCATCTTTACGGCAAGTATAAAGGGAAATTGCTCACTGCTTTGTCTATTGACTCGAATGGGCATATATTTCCTCTTGCATTTGCTATTGTTGAAGGGGAAAATACATCTAGTTGGTCATGGTTTTTGTGGGCATTGCGCGAGTATGTTACTGACCGAGAAGGGATTTGCTTAATTTCGGATAGACACAGAGGGATCATTGCAGCAATTAACAACGAGGAAATTGGTTGGGCTGAACCTAAAGCATGTCATCGTTATTGTTTACGTCATGTTGCGAGTAATTTCAATTCCAAATACAAATCAAAGCAACTTAAAGATTTGGTGTTTAGGGCTGGAAATCAACACCAAAGACGTAAGTTCATTCGAAACATGAAAGAGTTAAAGAAATTGAACCCTGAGTGTCTTGAATATTTTTCTGATATAGATTTGAATAAATGGACGCAATCACACGATAATGGGTATCACTTTGGGTGGATGACAACCAATGCAGCTGAATGTTTGAATGGGGTATTTAAAGGAGCTAGAATGTTACCGATCACATCGATTGTTAGGTTAACATTTTATCGGACAATCTTATACTTTGAACGTCGTAGACAAGAAATAAGTGAAGCACTTGATCGTGGGGACACGTACACAGAATATGCCATGAGAAAGCTTAAAAGGTGGGAGAAACGAGCAACTGCACATACAGTGACGTCAGTTGACAGGGAAACACAAAGTTTTGAAGTTCGAACTGGCATCAGTATGGTTTCTCCCTACAAAGGCCAAAACACACAAGTAGTGTGCCTGAAAGAGGGGACTTGTTCTTGTAACAAGTGGCAGTCGTTCAAGATTCCATGCTCTCATGTAATTGCAATTTGTAATTACATGCGTTTGTCATACGTGCATCTGATTGATGAATACTATAAATTGTCTCATTTAAAGTTATGCTATGAATGTCGCTTCCATCCAATACAGCACCCTGACTATTGGCCAGAGTTATCATTTACGGAAGTGCATCCTAATGCAAACTTATTAAGGGAGCATGGTAGACCCAAAACTTCGCGAATTCATAATGAGATGGATTGGCGCGAGGCAGGCACGAAAGTTCGATGTGGGATATGCAAGGGATCAGGGCATAACAAGCGTACCTGTCCACTCCGTAATTTAGGAGCTTCATCTTCGAGTCATTCATAGTTTAGCAAGCAATGTATTTCGTTTATTTAACATTGTAATGAATTTTGTTTATTAAACATTGTAATGTATTACGTTTATTTAACATTGTAATGTATTTCATTTGTTATTTAACATTGTAATGTATTTCATTTGTTATTTAACATTGTAACATTGCAATGAATTTGGTTTATTTAACATTGTAATGTATTTCGTTTATTTAACATTGTAATGAATTTTGTTTAATTTAACAGTGTTGAATATGGATCCTGGTCCATCTAACCCTGTTCAGCTATATCTTCAAAACACTCACCGATCACAGACAATATGGGATAATGCATCCACTGTGGTACTATGTTGTCGGAGAAGAGAGGCAGTTTCCCAGCATACTATACCGTTCGATGAACGTATAGTGCCTTATCTACAACAGGCCGGTTTTATTGGGGTTGCACAAATTGGATTCATACAGTTGGACTGGCACCTCATTACTGTTTAGTAGAGCGCTGGAGACCGGAGACCCACACATTTCATATGCCTGGTGGGGAATGCACCATTACGCTGCAGGACATTGCAGTACAATTTGGACTACCAGTGGACGGAGAACCTGTTACTGGTTCGTTGCAGCATGATTGGAAACAGATCTGTGAAGATTTCTTAGGCGTTCGACCACTTGACTTAAAAGGCTCAAGGTTAAGTCTCCCGTGGTTAGCGTCTCAGTTTACAGAATTGTCTCCTGATGCCGATGACGTCAGTATACAGAGGTATGCACGAGCATATATTATGCAGCTTATCGGAGGCTTTCTGTTTGCTGACAAGTCCAACACGTTGGTGCACTTAATGTTCCTCCCACTACTGGCCAGTTTTGAGCAAGCTGGTAATTATTCGTGGGGTGGTGCTTGTCTTGCATGGCTATACAGAGAATTATGTCGAGCCAGTCATGCACAAGCTTTGGATATAGCAGGCCCACTGATACTACTTCAAGTATGGGCCTACGATCGATTTAGCATTGTTGCACCACAAGTCCAACTACAACCTCCCGAACATTTCATAGGACGTCCACTCAGTGCCAGGTATTACTTTCTGTATATATTAATTTCTTTGTTAATACAATTAGCAAAGTATTTAATTGTTTTATATCCATGTGATAGATGGAGCGGTGTATTAGCTGCATCTGAACAATCAGCAAACATGTTGCTGGTATATCGCTCAATTTTTGACCGTTTGATGCAAAATCAGGTAATAATAAATATGTTGCATATAACTGAATATTACATATGTTTTTAGGTTCTAATTATTCTTGTACATGGTTTCAGATTAATTGGACGCCATATACACCACACGTTATGTCGTTGTTGCCTGATTACTGTCATGATGGACAAGACATTTGGTTGACGGTCAGCCCACTTATATGCTTTCACATCGTAGAGTGGCATCAACCAGATCGAGTGTTGAGACAATTCGGTATGCGGCAAACAGTACCGACATTGTGTAATACACTCCCTCAACTACACCAAATTGATTTAAGAGGTAAACACGACCAAAACTGGCGTCAAATTCATGCAGAGTATATATCATTTTGGCGTGCACGTCATGGCCGCTGTGCACAAGGAGAAATAATAAACGAGTCGGATGTGTCTAATGATTATTTGTCCTGGTACGACTCTATCACAAGAAGATTTATTACACCTGACGGTGCCTACTATTACTGCATGGTAAGCATCTTATTATGTAGTGTTTTTCAATTACATGCTAAGAATATTCTTTTATACTTATATTTTTTTTTTTATCGTGCAGAATAATTTTGTCCACGATGTGCACAATTACTCCTTAGAACACAATTTACCAGAGTTGAGTTCAATGTGTGAGCAAAACATGGTAAATGTTGAAGAAATCATTCAACATACAAGGAGGCTCAATGTTGCTGATACTGATCGAAAACGTATTCGTCGTAGACGACAGAGACAACGTGACGAAGGTGTTCCAGAGCAACCCGATGACCAGGAACCTCCCATATTACAACCAGACATTGCATCCGGTTCTGGCCATCAACAGGAATATTATGGACACCATGAATTTCCATCTGTCGTCACCCAACAGGATATCGACGATGTAATCCACCAGCAACAACAAATTGAAGTGCCTGTGCCTCGTCGTGGACAACGTGCGCGAAGAAGACCACCATGTGGCACTTGATTTGTATTTTAAATTTTCTGATTTGTATTAACTTTTTATCTTTAACTAAATGAATTAATGATTTTCCATTACATTTTTAAAAATTAAGAATCAATGAAACTAAACAATAATTGATGAACACAAGTAATAAGCAAAATTTCATTTAAGTGGGTAATTAATTAATTAACTTATTTATCATGGGAAAAAAACCGGACGTTTTTGGACGTATCATGAGAAAAGAACGGGGGTAAGAAGTCTTTTTGATCAAAACTCGAACCATAAATACTATCTGAAATAGTGAAGGGTGCTTGATAATATTCCATTCCTTGAAAGCCTGTGAATACTAGAGCTGAAACGGTAGCTACTAAAGCGTAAACTGCTCGTTCCTCCTTCCCCGCGATTATAGCATGATAATTGGTGTGATTATGATATTTTTATGGGGCATAAATCGTGGACCCGGTCCACGAGTTTGGTCAACACTCGTGGACCGGGTCCACGAGTATGGGCGAAATCGTGGACCGGGTCCACGAGTTTGGTCAACACTCGTGGACCGGGTCCACGACTTACTTACATGAAAATGACCACGAAAAAAATTTATTGAAATCGTGTACCCGGTACACGATTTCACCACCCCAATTTACAAATTATTTTCCAAACCACCCTACTTTTGTTATTAGTTTTTAAAGCACCCTATTTTTCGAATTTTTTTTAAAAATAACATTATTGTTTAAAATAACCCCTAATAAAAGTCAATAAAATATGGATATGATTTATATGGCTCTATTCTCTCCACACTATGGCAAGTGGCAACACAAAAACACTTCTTCCGTTAAAAAATGAGGCCAGAAACCGAAATGGACATACCGCCGCCACTCCGGCCGGAACCAACTTCCGACCGCCGCCACCGCCGCCGTACTACACCATTTCAATCCCTCCATGTCGATGCCTTTGCAATACTCTTCCTCATCATGTCTCTCTGTTTCATCTTCCTTATCTTAATTTCTCCATTTTACAGTTTCAGTTTCCATTTCTTTAAGCCTCAATCTCCATGGAAAAGCTTGGACTTCCTCAGTCTTGCTTTGGTCCTCTTCGCCATTGCCTGTGGTCTTCTCAGTAAAAACAATGGCGAAAACACACTTCATGAAGAAGTTTACCGGGCTACTTTTACTTCAAATGATTCAGAACTGACCCACAAGCTAAATCCTTCGACCCTAAATCAATGGAATGGTTATTCGGATCGGACGGACCAGATTCTTCTCCATCATCCACCGGAGGTCGCCGGAGTTGAATACTGGAAGCTCTCCTCCGGCAGTAATTATATGACAAATTATCAATCTCTAAGTTCAGATCCTCTTCAACATTGTCCAAATTTGAAGGATTTTGATGATGTGTTTATTTCCAAAAGAGCTTCTAGAGCTTATGATGAGGAAATTTCCTCTTCGTTTTCGCCTCTGCATCAGTTCTCTGTTCCACCATTAATGACAGAACCTCCTCAGCCTTCTTCGCCGCCGGCGGGAATTCCGTCGCCAGGTGCGGTGGTTGAAGCAGAAGTAGAGAGAATCAATGAAGGGGATGGAAACTTTGAACCTGAATTGCTCGGACTGGATTTTCAGGCATTGGAAGGTGAAACAAGCGAAAACGAGAAACAGAGAGAGGTTGAGAGTAAAGAAAGAAAGAGGAACAAGAAGAAGAAGAAGAAGATGAAGAAATGGCAAAAGGGTGTTGAGAATTTCAAAGGATTTCTTACTCCACAACATCGGTACAATCGACCTTTATCTCCACCGCCAGTGGCAGTTCATCATTATCAAACTTCGAGTATAATCAGCGAAACGAAAAGAGATTTCCTATCTGCACCAGAATCTCGGCCGCAAAAACTCATTGCTATTAGAACCCAAAATTGCACCGGTGAGCAACCGGAGTCGACGGTGGCGGAATTGCAGATTGTAATGAAAGGGGAATCAACGATAATCGAAAATGCAGCGAGAAAGAGTACGAAATTTTGTGAGAGTCCAGATGTGAACAGCAAGGCTGATAGCTTCATCGAGAGTTTCAGAGCAAGTTTGAAATTGGAGAGAATGAACTCGATCAAGGAGAGGCAGAGGAAGACGAGGACATCCATTTTGGGCCGTATGGGCCCAGGATAGTAAGTGGCTCGGCCCAACTTAAATTTTATTTATTTGATCGTTTATTAATGACTAAATATATAATTTCTTTCTTAATTATTTCCATTATTTTCTAGTTCAACCATGTGAGAGTGGAGGTTTCAAACATGTTTGATTAATCAACTTCTCTTTTATGGATTTCATATATCTTATAAATTGGACTATAAATAATTTATCCTACATTTATATAGAACACAATTAACTAGTTAAGCCCCATTCTTCACATGTTTTGAGATAAGTTTGAGCAAGTACATAGAAGGCCAATGTTTGTTTTGTGGATATTCCCCTTTTAACATCTATATTATTTGAAGATAAAAGGTTTAAATACCATTTTGTGTTTATACTTTTAAAATGTTTATTCTAATTTTTATATTTAAAATTTTTGTTTATTTGAATCTCTATAGTTTCATAACGTTTATTTTGTGCTTCTTTTAAAAAGCGATCATTTTAGTCCATTCATCTTTTTTTTTTTTTTTATTTCATTTTTATGATAACAAAATGTCCATTTTTGTTCTTGAACTTTCATAATATTCATTTTTGTCATTTTTTTTTTTAATTTCATGTGAGGCTGGAGATTCAAATCCTTATACTCCATTTGTTGTATTAAAATTTTTTAAAATTAATTTTAATAATTTAAACTATTTTTTTCATATGTTAAACCACTAAAACAAACGTGTAACATTTCATGTTAATTATCCTACCTATCTAAACACAAACATTTATCATTCCAAATAATTAATTCACATACATATAACCCTCATATATTCATTTATTAAAGTGAACTTAATTCAACATAATTAACATGCACTACCTTCTAAATTTCTTTGTTACTAAAAAAACTCATCTATTTTGATTAAGATAATCAAAAATAAAAAGCATAAAATTGAAACTTTTACCTATATGTATATCCATCAAATTATTGCCAGAGAGATACTTTAGAATTCATATAGTTGACGGTTCTTTAATTTTTATTTACATGTCAAGATTTTCATACTTTCACAATTTAGGTCTTGTTTAATAGCTATTTGTTTTTTTTCGTTTTTTTTTTAAAATTAAGTTTATATACACTACTTTCATCCGAAAATTTCTTCTTCTTTTTACCAATGGTTTAAAAACTAAGCTAAATTTTAAAAATAAAAAGAAATAGCTTTTAAAAACTTAGTTTGTTTTTATTTTTAGAATTTTGCTAAGAATTCAATACTTGTGCAAATCATGGTAATATAACAAATAGAAATAAAATATTCTTAATTTTCAAAAACTAAAAATCAAAAACAAAATAATTACTCAACTTGGCCTTAAATTTCAGTCCATGATCCTATATATTTGATAAGTTCGAATCAATATTTAACTCCTTTTTAGTTTAATTGTTAGATGAGTATGAATAGAATACTGAGTATATAGTTCAAGACGAAGCTTTGGCAGCAAGTTTTTGAATGAGCTCAGGTAGAGAAGGATCTTGCCTAATGAACTCAACCCACCTCGCCTTGATGCGTACTTGCTCCAGGCTTTGCTTTACATCCATAGCAACGCTTTCGTGTGGGTGGGTCGCAAAAAACGCTTCTATTTCGTCTGCTTCCTCATTGCTGCAAAACTGACAAGTGGGGAATACAATTTTGAGTCCAAGAAGTCCCAAAACGTAATAATTTTCACAGCAAAAAAATATTGTTTGAAGTCAATCACAGCATAGCTTATCTAGGAAATAACGACCGATTATCATTTGAAATATTGATGATTCGATTCGTGGAACTAAAAAAGAAAACAAAAATAGTTGGAACTTCGACAACACGTTAAATCTGTTTTACTGATATGCTTTGTGTCTTTTGAGTAATTCAGTAAGGTGGAACCAATTCAGTTCGATTTTAAATTCGATTTTATTATTTTTTAAAAAAATGTAAATATTTAGATATATACATCTAAAATTAACAGTTTGGTTCAGTTTTAAAATCTGTTTTGCTCTTTTTTTTCTTTTAAATATATAAATATATAAAGGGTTATTCTCAAATAGCAAAATGAGCTAAAATATTTACAAATATAACAAAAATTTACTTTTTATCCGTGATAGAAATATTTTAATTAGTTTTGTCATTTGAAACAATCTCACGAGTATAAATAAATAAATAAATATATATATATATAAAAATAGTTTGGTTCAGTTCAAATTCAGTTTTCGAAATTAAAACCAAACCAAATCGGACCAAATCGTATTTTACGGTTTAACTGAGTTTTCAGTTTAGTTTGGTTTCGAAAAACGGTTAAATTATGTGGTTTGAATGGCCACTCTGTTATTCAAAATAATTTAATAGCTTACCGGAGTGATAATGTCACGGACGAAGTTAGTTAACATAATAGTAGCTCCGTATTTGTTAAAGATGGGTTCCCAATTCTCCTGCATTTTTGAGCAAATATACATCACTATGAAACTCAAGAAAGAGAATCTGTTCTCTGTTGTTGAGAATCAGCAATACGAAGAGGCAAAGAAGAAAAAAATTGTGTACGTATACATGTATGTGTGTGGAAAAATCTTTCCAGTCTTTGACCTATGCAGATTTCAGCTTTTCTTACCATAATAACCCTTTCTTATTGGCTTGAAAATTTGTCAAAGACTCAACAAGTAAGAATCAATATTAATTGGAAAGACCCAACAAGTAGGAATCAATTAATTAGGGAGTAAATGACACTACAAAGATATAAACATTAGACCTCTTTCTAATATCATGTCAAATCATTGATTGACTAAAAAACTTAAGCTGATACTTGATTATTTCAACAAATTTACACCTTTTTGGAGGATCCCCATCTTCATTAACAATTTCAATTTTTACTGCACTTTTGATATGGATGAAGCAAAGAGAGATGGATAATTTTTTACGACTAGAGAATAGCATACCTTAAACCATTTCCATGCTCTGTGACGACCCTGAAAGCTTATTCCCGCAAGCCCATAGACAATGTCTTGCTCTCGAACCTAATGATGAAAAAAGAAATGAAACTTCTAAAAGTTGTGAATGTGAATTTTGGATCGAAGGATCTTACAAATTAAGGTTAGCAATACCTCATCGGACACTAAAAAATCTAGTGCTTCCACAAGTAAATCTGGGTCTGGACAAGCAGATAAGACCCCTGGATGAGATCACAAATTTTAGTAATATGGATAGAGGACAGTGCCTATCAAAAATATTATTATCATAAGCTTTTGAAGAATTGAACGAAACTTACGCAAAATTTCTTCGGTTTCTTCAGCTGTATCAGCTTCTTTGTAGAGTTGCAACATGGATTCAAATCCATACCTACTTGAAACGGTGGCTTTCCTTATCACAGCCAAATAAGCAGCCTAAAACAACATCTCAAATTTGCGATTGATAAAGATCTCCAAATGGAGGGGGAAAAAAATCTTGACACAATGGTTGTTACCATCTTCGTGTCAGCTGAAAGAAGAGGGGTCTTTCTATCTCTAATATAAGCTTGAAAACGCTGCATTGCTTCCTCGTGAGTTTTATCATCATCAAATGAGGCTAGCGCCCGGTAAAGTCTTCCTCTCAGTACAGCACTGGAATGGTCCTCATCAGGTATTGGTTCCCAACCTAATTTTCTGCAGCAAATACTATCATTGTTGGCAAGGCAATAATTTGGTTGTATAATTTTGATGATGAATGCAATTGAACAGGGCCTAATATACTGGTTTGGCTACGGAATGACTAATAGAAGCATAAAGTAAGGCTTTGCAGCACCCTCAAAAGAGAGTTCTTACGTGGCAGAAAACTGGAGAACATTGATGAAGAATTGCTTCAGTTCAAAAACGGAGTCAGGAATGGCTTCAGTTGCGATGTTTACGATGCCATTACAGACCTGAAACCAAAAAAGAAAATTGCGAAGTCAATACGACCAAAAAATATTTGCCTGCAACTGCAAGATACAATTTTAACGACATGATCATCATATCCTTATTCCTCACATAAATGAGCCTTGAAGTCACAATGCAGTCGAGCTCTTTCCCGTACACATCAATTAACGAAAGCACGGATGCTAATGATTGTTGACCAGCCTGACAAAGTGCATATGCATCATCTAATATGCCTGCAACTAACTTTGTGAGTATTTAAGAATAAAGTTCTCAAATATCTATAATGCTTCTTTTAATAAATAAAAAACTGTGGAACTCGTAAATGCAGCATGGTTCTCTGTCACTGACCAAATCTATCTGTTTCTGACAGTAGGTTGTTTTCTATTGCCTTTCTCAATTGAGATGCAAGCTTATCATCATATTTTACCCTATAAAAACCACTCTGGCTTATGTTAACTTTGATCCAAAAATTTCCATCCCCTGTGTTTGGTATTGTTTCAGTGGTTGTAGTGGTATTAGCACCAGAAAAATCCTTTGATATATCGACCTCATGAAACTTCGTTTCCAGAAGGAAGTTCTTCTGTTTGTTGTATGAACCAAGTGACAAGGTGATTGGAATGATCCATTGGCTATCAGAATGCTGACCAGACAACAAGAAATGTGACTGCAAAATGCAGAACGGTGTCAAGCTTCTAACTCCACTAACGAATCCAAGCTACTTTTCCTTTTAAACAATTTCATCAGTTTTAATACCTGCTCAAATTCCACTGCATTATCTCTGGACTTCACAGAGATGACAGGATATCCCATCTGTTTTGTCCAGGTGTCCATCATTAAGTTTATTTGTGTACCAGATTCCTCCGAAATGACAGCCCATAAATCATCCGTTTTTGCATTTTTCCAAGCGTATCTCTTTATGTACTTACTCAGAGATTTCTGTTTCACAATATCACATATCAAAGAAAATAAACTTGTGTAAGTCACGAATTAAGGAAACATTGGTCCGGAAATCATGCACACAAGAAATACCAAAATGAATTATGGGGGGGGAAGGGGAATTTTGTAGGAGCGTTTGGGACGCTGAGTTAGTTATTATGCTAAGCATTATTAGTAGTTAGTGGTTATTATAGTATGTGAGTTATAATAGTTTGTGTTTGGAGTGCAAATTATTCTAGTTTGGGTTATAATATTCTATGTTTGTGGTGTAGACTATTTCAGTCTGATAGGAAAAAGTAAACAACTGCTATAATTGGAACCCTAAAAATGTAGTCCACTCCACCCACTTGAAGTTGTGTGCCCAAACAACCTCTTAAAGTTTGCATAAGATCTTGAATTGCAAACATCCACAAATATAAATAATAAGAACTTAGCTAATCATTTTTTAAGATTATATAAGATCCTGAAGAATAATCATAACAATCTATATAGCTGGTCATTTCAGTGTAGAGTGCGGATGAAAATAGCATGCCATAATTGTGACTTGTTCCTCAAGGAAAGGATCAGTCGATATTAAAAAGAAAATTAGGATGTGAACTCATCACTCACTTGAAATTTGTCATCTCCAAGGTAAATCTGTAACATTCGAATTATTGTAGATCCTTTCTTATAGCTTATAGCATCAAATTTGTCATCAATTGAACGAGCAGGGTGTATCTCCATCTGCATTGTCAATTCATTAGACATTGCTGTCAATTCTACTTCCCCCTTAACTAAAATCTCATCAAATGAAAATAACAGCTAGTGACACTAGTGGTAAAAGTAGTTCAAATTTCATTCTATCAAACCACTGAGAATCAATCTTTTAAATGTGACGGATGAGAACAACCAAGATAATCTTTTACTCACTTCAATTGGATGAGATTCTTCCAATGCATCAATAACTAGGCCGCTAGCAGTGTGTTGGAGAAATTGTGTCCACATTTTCCATTCAGGAAACAATGTCTCAATTGCCATATAGCTTACCTACAAGTTGAATATCATATATGAGGATGATCATATACAAAATATTTTCAATTACAATATAAGCTTGTATGTAGGAAAAGTATGTGAAAACTCAAATTACCCATGTAGCAAACCCCTCGTTCAGCCATAAATCACTCCACCAGGCCATAGTGACCAAATTTCCGAACCAATGGTGTGCCACTTCATGTGCCACACATATAGCGAGCTGATAAGACAAGATTATTGCTTTAATGTTATATATATATATATATATATATATTTTACTTCAGATAGTTTCATGTGAAAACAATGAAGAATGCTAGTAGGCCAAAAATCCAAAACGTATTTAGATAGGTATCCACAAACTTACAATCTGCTTGTTTTCGGCGCTAGAATGCAAGGCATCACAGAGCATTAAGTTTTCACGATATATGATCAAACCATTATTCTCCATAGCTCCACCACCAAATTCAGGAACAGCAACCATATCAAGTTTAGGAAGCGGATAACTCATTGAGAAGTACCTAATAATTTTATAACCAAAGAGTTATATTGATAACCAAAGATGCAGAATTTATATTTTAACACTAGTTTGTTTGAATCAGTTCATTGAATGCAAAATGGATTCAGGCAGGCAATTTTAATGTAGAATTTATTACCTCTCAAATGGAGATAAGATTGAGAATGGTGAGTGTTCTGTCAATCAATTGCTAAGAGCATCGTATAACTAATTAAATGGTAACATATACTACACAGGGAAAGGAATTAAGGAAACAATGACTGTAGGTAGAATCCTTACTTGGCAAAATAATCAAGGACCTTGACAGCAAGACTTAGGGAATATCTCCCTTCCTCTCTCTTTCCCAAAGGACAATATACACGAACCTTTATCCCTGGATGAATAGTTTAACATTTATGTAACGTTAATTCGAACTGACCTTAGACTGTTACAAGGAAAAATAAAGCCTCAAGCATAACAGACCTTCTGCTGTGGTTTCTTCAATATAATCAAACGAACCAATCACAAAAGCCACCACATAGGTTGACATATATGGAGATTCCTCAAAATAAACAGTCTTAATGTCCCCATTGAGCTTTTCATCCAAAATAGGCATGTTGGATAGTGCCATCAACTCTTTTGGTACATCTAATGTAATTTTGAAGCTCGCCTGCTCATGGTAAGACAAAGCTAAATTGAAAGACAGGGCAAACTTACTTAAGAATTCAAACAAAGAAAATAATCGAAATTCATGAGAAACCCATCAAATAGAGTTCAGTGTATTCAATTTATAGAGAAACCTTCAAGACAGGTTCATCCCAACATGGAAAACATCGCCGTGCTTCCACTGCTTCAAACTGAGTAACTGCCATATTCTTCTTCACACCTCCATCAACATAAGTGCTGGGAAAGACCAAAAGTACAATGGCACTGTTTATTTTCAAACATATTTTGGACAGAAGCTGCAGGTCTTAATATTTTAAAAAGCTATTAAGGCTCGCCTCGAGGCATAGCCTCTTTTACATCTGTGAATACAAACTTAGGCTTAAGACCTCTACACCTCATATAATAATTAGAAAAATAATAGTGAATAATTCTTCAAAAAATATTAAGATTTGTTATGACAATTTGAACTAAGACTACTTTTACTGCTACGACTTTAAAAATATTAAAGGGAAAAATGTATAGTATAAATCAATCCTATTAATAATAATAGTTGTGATGATAAAGATATCCTTTAGAATTTTTTATTAAAAAAAATTTACGAAAAAAAATTTACGATGCTGAATTTTTTTATAACATTTTTACATGACTATCAAGTTTAGGAATATTGGTCACACCAATTTAAGAGTTGTGAAATGCTTTTAATGAGTTGTGAAATGTTTTTAATTTACTATTTGAGACTTACGCCTCACACAGCCTCGAGGCTTATGCCTTGCCTCTTCAAGAGGAAGAGCCTCAAGGCCGCTTTAGCCTTTTAAAACATTGGTTGGTCTAGTCTCTTAACTTTATTTTCCATGTTTGAACCAACCTTTTATATTGAGTTAATACTCGTTATAAAGAAAGCTAACAAATTCCATAGTTAGTAGAGTGTAATATTTGACCATGAATTGAATCAGCATAAGGGACAACAAATTTATAATTGAAGGATGCATGAATATTCAAATCAAGCAAAAGCAGATGATTCTTTCAACTCTTTATAATTATAATAATTCTATTAAGAAGAACTAAAAGAAGTGAAGTAGATCCAAGACAGAGGGGGGGAAAAACCATTTGTAAAATCCCCTTAAATGACTATTGAGAGGAGCAGAAAATTCAATCTTCAAAATTCCTTCCCCAACGCCAAGCATATCATCGAACACCAAAACGAGTATCTCGTCTTCCTCATCAAGAATAACATCGGAAGGCTTATATTTCTGCCAGTCGATTAAGGCCAAAATTAAACAACAAAAGTAACATAGTGAGAACAAAATCGTAGGAAATCGAACGGTTTAATAACCTGGGAGTTGGAGTTGGAGTAGGAAACTCCATGAACGTCGAGCTCCAAAGCATTCAAGACGACGAACTTGGTATCGTGGAGAATGGTGAGAGTAATCTGTACGATTCCTGAGAAAGTGCAGGCTGAGAGATGGGTTTTGAGATGAAGATCGTAGCGGTTTGGAATAGCGAAGTTGGGGAGACGAGATTGGGCTTTGAATTGATGTAATATCTTCTGCCTCTGCTCCATAATCCTGAAACGAAGAATTCAAAATGTTTGTGTGTCAGTGAGAGAAAGAAAGGTTTTGAAGTAGTGAAGAAAGAAGTCAAGTCAATGATCTTTGCCTCCATTTTCCGTTGCTGACAGTTATCTCTCCTTTCTTTTCCTTCACCCAAAAGTTGTACACAAACAATAATCCGTAGGACCAAATCAAAATTACCACACCGTTATTACTCGTTATAGACCTCAGTTGCAAAAGGAATGAGATCGTATTTACTACATACAATCGTAAATTAAAAAAATAAATAAGTAAGTAAATAAATAAATCTATTGGTATTATTGACACGTAATAAAAAGTACAATTGCTAAAATAGTAATAAAGAACAAATATATAACAAACTTTAATCCAACTCTTAAAATTTATCAGTAATAAAGAAGAGCTTATCTTTTCTCTTATGGTAATGGAGATTAATGGTTGGCCTCAACACATGCTAAACTACAAATGAAGATGTGATATGGAATTAGTATTTTGGTTAAAAGATTTAGCCAAATTATTGGTCAATAATGGAGAAAAACACTGATTTTTCTAATGTTTATTAGAAAAAAAAAAAAAAAAAAAAAAAAAAAGGTCAACGTAGACTTGCAAAAAGTGGAACGATCTCATTCACTAATATCACAAAAACTTTCCCATTTATCAATTTATATATCACTCTCTTTTCATAAAATCTTCAAGCCAAAGTTAAGAGGTATCTTCTTGCAATTTCATTGGTCAATTAAGACATTGACAAATATAAAACTATCAACAACTTGTTTGCCAAACATAAGAGAAACATCTCACACTTCTCCTTAGGCTAGGTTTAATCTCAATTATTTATTCATTCCATAATCCATTCAACCCCAACATTCAAGTTAATTAATCATTGTACAAAAGAAAAAAAAAACAATTAAGTTAATTACGATACTGTAGTATGAAAAATTGTACCACTATTTTGTTAGGACTGTTGTGTCCTAAATCTATTGATTTTTTTGTAGTTTGTAAACTTGTAATTACAAATTATTTATTCAATAAAATAATGAATTATTTTATTCATCTTTTTGTTTGAATTAACTCAATCCGATAAAGTAAGATATGAAAACTTAAACATGTATGTGGTTGACATACAAGATTGGATCATGTTTAAGTAATAACAAAAAAGATCGGTAGTATAAGTTGTAATTGTTACAAAATCAGTTGTAAAGTGTTACAAACGCTGTGATCCTTAATTGTATTGGCATGTATGCCCTAAAGCCTCTAGTTAATATGTTATTTGAAATAATGTTTGATTATATTATATATGCAAGGTTGGGTGTCTTAACCTAGCCACACTAAGAAAACAACCCACTTTGTATTGTTACAAAAATTACCATTAGTGATCAATTTTAATCATTCATAGAAACTAAAAAAATTGTAAATCACACTAATATATTTTCAATGATATACTAATCTATCAGTTAAAAAAGTTTATCATTGATAGACTGGTGATACAAAAATATTAATGATAAACATATATCTATAAAATATGCTATCACCTATAAGTCTCTATCACCGAGATTTTTATAGGTGATAGTGTGCTATCATTGATAAAAATATTATATTCACTTGATAGAATTGTATTAGTTATACAAAAATATCGGTGATGGAGTCCCATATAGTAATAATGTGGTATCAAAAAATACAAACATTCGTAAACTCATTACACTTATTTAGGTGAATTTTGATGAAATTAAAAATTTAGAGTGAAAATTAATACAACTTGAAATTGAAATTGATTTTTTCCTTTAACTAAAATACAAATACCATATCACCAATCTTTTAACATAATGACAGAGTGCTTACAGCGTTGATAGAGAGACTAGATTTTTAAAATAAAAAAAATAAAAAAGTTTTGAAATTAAAATACCAGAACAGTCAAATCTCAAATTCGAGTAAACAAAAAATTCAAAGACATGGCACCTATTTGATAATAAACAATTTACACCATGATGTTAAATAAATCAAGTGACTTCTAACAAATTCGATTGAAGTCAAACTCTGAGGTAATGGATGACATTCCTTAATACTACTAAATGTAATTGTAGCTAATCAGACAAATGTCTCTCCTTCAACACAATGTCCAAAAAATTTAATGTAACTTCACTAAATTAACAATACTCGAAAGCAAATCAAAATTAACATCGACAGAGAGAGAGAAATGAAAAGATTCTCAAACAAGATGTATGAGATTAAGATGAAACAGAACCAATCCATTGCAAACTTTGACCACAATTTCCACTTGCAGTTTACAAACTGGCATTTTATAAAACATGCCAAACAGATTTGCAGGAAGCAAGTACACTTTTAACTACACTACACGAATCAATAGGGAAACTAACAAAAAAACTAAAATATATATAGAGAGAGAGATTGAGAACGAGGGGGCAGGGAATATCAATAGAGAATGAAAGCCGTAATCAGAATGAGCTTGTTAAATTCGCAAAACAATTGACAGAATGCGAAACCCACAAAAGAAGAGGAAAAAAAAATGTAGGGTAGTGAGCCGAACTCTAGATGTACACAAATCATTGCCGCCGAAAAGAGACTGATTTTATTGCGCCTGATGAAGTGCGGTGGAGATCCAATTGGAAGCAGCCGTTTGGATGTCCAAATCAATGTTGGGGGTGAGGGAAAAGGGGGTTATTGCAACCTGTTTGTCCAAAGCAATTTATTTTCATCAGAAATATGAAAGGAAAAATAATGAGAAGAAAAAAAGATCAAACAGAAAATTATTCAGTTTATTCTATTCATGTCTTTATCATTAGGGAAAGTGGTACTGGAAAGAAAAAGAAAACAAAATAGATCATTTCAAGATGGTTATCGATTTCTTTGTCAGTGTTCCTTTGCAGTTCAGGACCCACAAACTAGTGCAAGGACTACTCGGATGAGAACAGTGTCTAACCGTGACGTAAATTGACCTAGCTACATATATTACCAGAATCGAGGTCAAAGTCAATCAACTTACAAATCCATTTTCGAGTGCTCTAAAATCCAGGTCATCGTCCTTGTTATCCTGCTCCTTATCCAGAAACTGCACATAACAAATAATGTGATTCCTCATGACACCATGGATTTATGAATAGATGTATGGCATAAAAACGATGAACGGTTATAAATAATTTAGTGGTAAAAATTCTGCTTTAATCTGGAAATCTAGAAGATTGCTAGACAAGATTACAAATGCAGATACAGCACTTGAGTGTGCCGCTGAGAGAGATAACCACGACCCAAGTTTATCCGACCCTATGACCTTATCCACCTGATTTCAACAGGTGGGCACAATTCTAGAAGTCAAAACCATTCCTCAAGCTGAACCCAAGTTTCATTTTATAGCGAATACCTCCATTCGGAAGAACTTCTTCACCCGCTCAGAATCAGATTTTCCCACTGCTCCAGTTGATTCGATTTCCACCATATTCTGCCGTTGAGTGGTCAAGCGGCGAGCTGCTCCCTAATGAAAAATAAAATTTATTACTCTAAACAACAAAAACAGACAGTGCACAGAGATCCTTCCTTTACAAGAACATAAACTATTAAGACAAGATGACGGGATGCTAAAAATTAATCGACCAATGTATACAGTCACAAAGAATACACAAATGTGAAGCATCATAATTTTTTCAAGCTACTTACAGCAGCAGAGGCATCTCGACCAAGTTGTGCAAGCTGAAGACCAAGACTTTGCTGATTGGACATAAAATGTCCTGCAGGATACCTGTTGGCCGAAACAGCCTGCCAATTGAGAGTAGACCTCCACAGACTTTGCTTTGTTGATTTAAATCCCTGTCAAAAAGATGTCAGCTATATTGATTACTGACCAAGAATAGCGATAAATTGCATCCTGAGACAAAATAAAATGAGAACAAAACAAACTCTCTGCGTCTTTTGAAAACAAAAAACAAAAACAAAACAAAACAAAAGATAAATACCTTGATTAACCAAAAGCTGCATGAGTATTTTAGAAATAAAAACAATTACAAATGGGGCAAAGGAAAAGATTTGGCAAAATATTCCTAGAATCGTTATCACTGGGATAATAAATGAGGTCATTTTACAGGTTGACTACTTGGGAACAACAAACTGAGGATTGTGTGACTAAAGCCATAATTTTGACTCTACTGAAGCAGTGCCCAATTAGCCATTACCTTTTCAAGCTGTTATAGATGTGGACCTTACTGAGAAAAATATAATAACTAGTAAAAGAGGAACACAACATTGCAGGTGTTAGTTTGAAGTGGAACAAATTGCACGTAACTTAGTATCTAACTCCAACTATAGTCATTCAGGAACTTGAACGGAAGTAACATAGAAAACAAGCAAAAACGTAATAGAGATGGGAGGAAAAGATGTCTCGTTTATTACAGATTCATAGTTTGCCACATATATCCACATCAATTCTATTTCTATCAGATTCAGTTGCTTTTGATTAAAAAACACTCAACGAGGAATTCCAAAGATCATTGATCACTTCTTTTAGAGATAATAAAGGAGAATCATTCAAGTTCAGGCAGAAGCAAAATTTAGATGACATAACACCCTAAGTTCCTAATCAAAGCTACTCCCATGTTTGGAATACAGTTATCCATCAAGTTAATAAAAACAATTTTCAATTTAAAAGGCAAAAAGAAAGTGCAAAACCTTGTTCGTCAGAGGTGAAGTAGGTATTTCAATGTTGAGAGAGCAACATTCAGGAAAATTTCCCTTTTCTATATCACTGATAGCTGCATTTATCAAGGGCAAACAGACCGACACAGCATCCTTGAAGTCACTTTCTTGGCTTTGATCCTTCTTCCTGAAGTGAAATAAATAAAGGAAAAGTACTTTAAGAATAATAACTAAGCAGCAGTGAAGCTCAATATGGAAAATAGAACATCGACCCACCAATTCAGAGATATTGATATAGATGGTACACCACAAATCAATGCCTCCCTTGCTCCAGCAATGACACCCGAGTAAAACCTGGCAGATTTAAACAATCAAATTTAACACTAGATAAAGGATCCAATCGTATTCATAAAGAAGGGCCAAATGATAATTATTGTGAGAGCAAACATTACGGTCTACACTGACATCTTCCTGTAACAAACAGAACTTACATTTGATGACCACAGCTCGATCCCCGGTTAATTCCACTAATGACCTGAAATTTATACCAAATATATCCTCATAACATGTTACTGGAAATTAAATGAGATCTAAAAAAGCCCACTGCTATAAATTATAAATGCTAACCAGAAGAGGCTTCGACCAGGAAAAAAGAGCTCCAGACAATGCTAATGAGACACAATCTACAGGTGTTCCTGAGGAAGAGTTACCTATTGCAATTAGGCATTGGAATTTTGAAGCCTGCAGGCAAAGATGCATGTTTGTGTACAACCAAATAGCCAGATAGAAAACAAGTTTAAAATAGACAAGTTACGCAATGAACACCATGATTCTGGCTGATGAACTAAACTATCAGCACAAAACATTTTAAACCAAAAAATAAAAGATCAGACGAAATATGACGCACAAACAAGAGAACTCAGAGAATATACAACCCCAAATTTAATCAAAATAGATCGTATTCATGACGGGTTAAGACAGTTGAAAAATTAATATTGAAGGACAACCCCAACAGTAGTCATACCCGAAACTTCATAGGCTGTGGCGCCGTTAATTTCAGCAGAACTCACAGCAACGGTTTCTCGAAGAGTCACAGAATGACTCGAAACTGATTTGTCCCTGCAGCGCAGATTCCCCAACTATTTAAATCACAAGTATTCGATATTCAATAACGAAGATACCAAGTAAAGAAATCACGCATACAGATGAAAGCAATAGAGAACACAACAAGATACCAAAAAATGATAGAAATCTCTATAACAGGCAACAAACATTGAAATAGAGCCCAAGTATCCAAACGGATAAATCCAATCCACTAAAAGATGGATAAAAAGGAAAAGAAAGAGCAACTCACGATTGCGGAGCGCAGACATGGACGTTATATGAACCTTCGCGAACAAGGCCTTCAACGAGGTAAGTGAGGCCGGGAGAGTCAATTCCTTCGCTGTTAGTAACAAGAATAATGGGCTTCTGAGTTCCAGAAACCTCAAGATTGGCATCAGAAGTAGAAGAGGAAGGCTCGGTGGATACATTAACATCCTTGGATTCTTCGCCTCGTTCACCAGCTCCCTTCCTGCTGCGAAGAACATCTTCAAGATTGGAAACAAGACCCGGAGGCAAGAAGTTCTTCTTGACAGAAGTAGAGGAAGTCATGGACTTCAATTCAAAAAGGAAGAAAAATGGAGGAAGCAAGAAGAGGAAGAAGAAGAAGAAGAAGAAGAAGAAGAAGAAGAGGAAGAGGAAGAAGAGGAAGAGCTTCTCAGTAAGGAATCAGAAATCAGAACCCTAAAATCAGAGGGAAATGAGGAGAAGAAGAAGAAGAAGAAGAAGAAGAAGAAGAAGGAAAGGGAAGAGGAAGAATAAAGCGCTGGAAATGAAAACGGTGAAATTGGTGATGGAAAGATAGATTGGTGGTCCGGTTCAAACGGCGTTACTTTCGTAGAGAGAGAGAGAGAGTTTAGTGGTTTTTATGGCGTCATCTAAAATGGTGAAGAAGAAACAACAGTAATTTTATGGAAGAAGGTATTTTAGCCTTTAGGTACAATTTCACTTTTCTGTTTTCACAATAAAACTTCACCTTTTTTTAACAACAAAAATTACTTTCTTAGCGTAAGAATATATATAGTTTTCAATGTAATCCTATTCCTACCTTCCTACTGTTTTTTTTTTTTTTAAATAAAAACCTAGAAAACAGACGGAATTCTAGGATTTATCCTTGCGGCAAATACTTTTATGCATACAACTAAACAGAAAGTAGCTAACCCAGGATTGAGCTAGTTATTATAATTAGCAGATTATAATAGTCAGGGATTATAATGGTTAGTGTTTGAGTGTAGACTATTTTAGTTTGGGTTATAAAATTTTGTGATTTGAGTGTAAACTATTTTGTTTGAATATGAAAAATAAATATTGTAGCAAAGAAGAAAAGAGATGATGTGTGAAAAATAGTATAGTGTATAATTGTAGGTTATAAATAGTTATATACACCACTATTATAATCGATGCCCCAAACAACCTCAAAGTCTCCACGGAGAATAGAGGACACCAATTAGAAAAAATTAAGAGTTCTAATAGATCTCATGTGCTCCTTGGATGAGAGAATAAGGCAAGACACTAAAACAACCATATACAGCTCGAGTGAGCAACAAAATTACACAAACATTTACACTTAAAAAACAAATGATACTCACATAATGAGCAAGCTCTACCTAGCGTCAACTAGATTATTTGAAATATTGGATGGCGGCTCATGGATTGCACAAATAACATTAATTAAATCAGATTTAACGATGGGGGGTTTGGCTCGACCAACCTAACAACTGAACAAGAGAAAATAACCCCAATTAACTTAATCCTATTGTTAAAAATTGAAACACAAAACTTTGGAGAAAAAATATCTTTTTGGCCCCTATGTTTTCTGGTTTAGTTTCCATTTAATCCCTAAATTTTAAAATGTTACACATTTAGTTTTTAAGTCTTGAGTTTAGTTTCAATTTAGTCACAAGTTTCAAAATGACACAATTTTAGCCTTCAAATGTGAGTTATGTTTCAATAAAGTCTCTTGGTTTCAAGATTTTACACTTAAATTTGAGTTTGGTCCCTCGCTTTTTCATTAAATATTCACTTTCGGTAAGTAATGTCAACATCTATTAATTAATTTAAAATAATTATGAAGTGAAATTTTAGTTTCAACTTTCATAGTGATGGAAAAAAAAGTAAATTTTAATTAATTATAACATTTAATTTCTTAATCTATTTATAATAATTAGGAATAAAGACAAAAAATGAGTATTTATTGAAAAATATAGCTTAAAAGTGTAAATCTTGAAACCTAAGGATCAAATTGAATTAAAAACTCAAATCATAACGATAAAATTATAACATTATGAAACTTATGGACTAAATTGCAACCAAAACTCAAAACTTAAGAACTAAATATGTAACATTTTAAAATTTAATGACTAAATAGATACTAAACTCAAAATTTAGGGACCAAAAAGGTATTTTTTTCAAATAATTGTGAGAGTAGAAGTTAGCCATCCCTCCTCAATTCCTCCTAGTGATCAAATTGATGCATTATATGTTAAACCATGTTTGAAATCATTCATGTCTTTGACATTTTTAATTATATTGTTGAAGCATTCAAATAAATAAATAAATATTAATACATCATTTTTATCTACAACAAATAGGATAAATGAGATTTTAACCTCTAATCTCAATAAAAGTATGATATGTCAATTACCATTAAGATATACTTATTTTAGTTTTTGAGGAAAATAATTATTGAGATTGAGGATCGACGATCTTAAATGAGAAAGTGTAATTACCGAGATTGAGGATCAACGATCTTAAATGAGAAAGTGTATGTCAATTACTACTAAATGTTGAATTTGGATTATCATATAATAACATCTAATGAACATTAGTAAATGCTAAAAATAAAGATAATAATGGACAACCGAAAAGAGTAGATGTAAAATTCAGTGTGTGTATATATATATTCTTTCTTTCTCTCTCTCTCTGGTCTAAAATAATTTATTAGACATACCAATATTGTGTGGATTTTTAAGTTAAAAAACAGGTGGAATAGAAAGTTTGAATTTCTAACTTATTAGTCGATTATTTATTCTCAACTAATTAAATTATGTACAAATTGATATACTAAAATATTATGTTGTATAAACTTATTACCTTCAATTTCAACATGGAAGAGTTTACTGGTAAAAATTAAAACATAAATAACTAAATTGAAACATAGGAATTAAAATATTTAAATATTGTGTACTAAAACATGTATTTAATATAAAAATGTAGCTTCTTAATTTTTTTTTCTTGAAATCAAAGGTTTAAATCTCTATACTTAATTATCAATATAATAGCATAGCTCAATTGACATTTATACGTGATAGATAACTTAATTGATGAATAGACATATTACCACTTTTAATAATTCATTATTGTATTTATTTTTTAAATGAAAAGAGACTTTGTGTAATAAAAGAATAAGAAATTGAAAATTTGTATAGGTCTTAATTAAATGTTTTGTTTTATATTTATGTAATATTTTATTAAAAGTAATTGACATAATTTTTTATAGGGGTTCTATCTCTACCTCTATAAGTACTAAAAAAAATTATTTTATGGTGTGATTTTATCATTTTTATTGGACCATTTTTTTTTTTTTGGACATAGTTTATTATTTATTATAAATAAGTAGGGTGAGCTCTTCACGATATTTATGCCTTTGTTTATAAGTAACATATATAGTATTATTATTGATTGATTGCCTGACTTTACAATTGCATATATATAATATTTATGCTTAAGCATTATACAATTTGTATACATTATAGCCCTTACAATAACGTATGGTATTTCTTTTCAATATATATTTATATATAAATGTTTTCAATACAAATTAAAATAGGAAAATTATTTTAAATGGTAAAACTGCTAAAAATATTTATAACTAATAGCAAAATACACAATTTATCCATGACACAAATAGTAGTCTATCATAATCTAGACAGTGAAATTTTACTATATTTATAACTATTTTGGGTTTTTTTTGCTATATTTGAAAAGTGTCCATTAGAATTACACTATTGAAGGGATTGTTTATTGAAAGGATTGACATTAAACTGTTTCACTTATGCCTTAGACCAATAAATTATATATATTTTATACATATATATAATTGTCAAAGCAAATACATCTTAACTGGCATAGATGTTCTAGAGATCGAAAGATCTGTGATTTGAATCTCCATATCCCTATTGCACTCAAAATATATATACAAAATTAAACTACCTCCTATTGCACTCAAAATATATGTACAAAATTAAAAATATCAATATAAGTCGATTTCCGTCTTATTCAACATATTAAATAAAAATTCAATGGTTGCCATTTTAATAAATTTGAACATAACTCAAATAGTCAATATCGTTCACTTGAGATTTCGTCAAAGAAAATTTAACTTGTGGAAATAAACTTAGATTTTATCGATTTGAAGTATAAGTGTTATAGTATTTAATTTTTATCCTCTGAGTCTTCCCCTCGAATGCATAAAGTTTAATCATTAAGGTTGTTGATCTTTTTGGATGATCAATCTCTAGGTTTAATGATCTTCTTGGAGAATCAACATTTCCGCTTGATAATCTTTTGGAGGATCAAACTTTGAACTCGTTGATCTACTTGGATCGGCCTTTGGTTTTATTGATCGATTTCGGTCAACCTCTAGTTTGTTGATCTGTTTGGATCGGCCTCTGGCTTGTTAATCGGCTCAGATTGACCTTTGGCTTGTTAATCGATTTGGATTGGCCTCTAGTTTGTTGATTGGTTTAGATCTATTTTTGGCTTGTTGATCGTTGAACTTGATCTGAGGGTTAGTGAGCTTATTCTCAAATCAAGGAGATCTATCTTCAATTTGTAGACGATGAAGAGACGCTCAATTCGTTGAAGAAGAGACGCTCAATTCGTTGAAGAAGAGATAATCAATTCGTTGAAGATGTGACACTCAATTTGTTGAAGTATTCTGATCTTTGAATCTTCTAAACTATGAAGGTAGAAATTCTCTAAATTATCTAACTTCTGGATCTTGTAGACTCTAATTAAAGGATCAATAGATGTTTGAGTGTTGGCTCCCTGACTAAATGCTCCAAATGAAGGTGATCTCCTCTGTTTATAGAGTTTTCAAAGACCCTATATGGGCTTGAGCTTGGGCTTTGTTGACTTTGGGCCCAAATAACCCAATTGAACCAAACTAGCTTGTTCAATTCAATGGTCGTGACGAAGACACATGACAATACTAGAATTCAACAAATTCTTATCTTCAATTTTAAATTTGTAATTAATCCAAAATTTCTCATTCAACAAATATATTATACCGTTGACCAATGGATTATTATTTCAATTTTTTATCACCCAAAAGAAAAAATCAACTAAAACTAATAGCTATTTACTTGTTCGGTCCACCTTTTTATGACAATACTTATTCTCTTTCATCTTCTTACACATGTTCAACAAATTCAATTATAAAAGGTTAAAGAAAAAATTAGTTGATTGTTACCTATTTATCTTTTTCAACATTCACGAATGTTGAATTAGTTTGTGTGCATCTCTATTATTATTATGAAATAATCACATGTAAAATTTTAAGAAGAAATTCTATTATAACTTAATTGTATTTCCTCCAAGCTCCTACTATCTATAATATTGGCTTTTATCAACAACATTTGTTGTCCATACAACATTATATCACTTATGAACACATCTTTAATAATGTAAAAATAATTTATAGAAATATTGAGCTACAAATTAGCAGTGAAGAAAATACACACTTTACTAATTATCACATTATACAGTAATGGTTTTTTTTAATTATAATGTGTAATTCATTTTACAATAGTATTTTTTGCACCCATTCTACAATGATATTAATACTTAAGCCAACATGAAAAACATAGTATATATAACAAAATAAACTATTACAAGATGTAAGAATTTTGTATTCACTATTTTGTATACTAAAGTACGTTATGTACTAAATCCTCAATACAACAATAAATAATTATACATGTTACTTTCTTTAAGTTAAAATTTTTCATCATCTATTCAATATTAATGACCTTAGAAAACCACTAAATTCAAAAAAGTAGATTTTAATTTGTACTTTTCAAATTCAAATTCAAAATATAACTTTAAAATGGATGAGATGAGATTAAGGGCAATTAAGAGACTAATCATCGGCCAAAATTTCCAACTTTTTCGCTGTTTTTGGACCCATCTTCTTTTGAAAAAAAATAAATAAATAAATAAAGATTGTGGGAATGAGTTGGCTAAGTCGATTCCTTCTCAATAATTTAATTTAATTTAATTTTAAGCTGACGTGGTGGACCCCATTCAAATTGTCAAAACTGAAAGAAACTTTTATGGCTTACACGTTGGCGTCTTGGCCCGGACGGGGAACGGGGACACAGTTATCCCGTTCCGTTGCCGCGTATCTCCCCGAATCCAAACAAACGTGCAATCAAGGGTTTACGAAACTCCCCCAGACCAAGTCAGAGTCAGATTATCGTACATTCAAATCCGATTCTCTCAACAAAAATTTAATATTTTACATCGCTTTACAGCATTTTATTTATGGTGCTGCCCAAAGTGTGGATACTCCATTAATTTCAGACTTTATGGAAAATTATTTGAAGAGATCAGTTGCACATGGAAAAATGTTGATGCGAGAATCAACATTTCACAGTAATAGTAAATTTATAGTTTAAGAAAGACGTGAATTTCGATGTCTAGGTCACTAAGAGCTTATAGGGATGAAAATAACATTACTTCATAGAATTATAATAATGTATTTTTAAAATTTTTTTGACATAGGGCGTCAAAATCAGAGTTTTGGAGTCAAATTGGGCTTATCCTCTAACGGAATGAGTTGGAGAGACTTGACCTCGGTAAGGCCAAGACCGAACATATCATTTAGGCATTTCTCCTCTTTCTCAGGCCCAAATGTGTTGGAGAATGCACTTCGGGCCTTTGGCCCAGCCTCTCTTCTTCTCCAAACCCATTTGGGTAACGGGATGTGGTTTTTTACTCATTTTGTCATTTTCTTGATTTGAGAATTTGTGGACTCGTGCAAAGTCGATTATGCTCTCTAGCCTAACTATACTCATAACAAAGAATTTTTTTTTTAAAGAAGCACTGAGCTTCCTCAACACTATATAAGAATCCCATAGTTTTGGTTTTAAATCGCAAATTTAGGTGTACTAATCCTAGTTAAATTCTTCTTTCTTATTTCAAAATTTTGTAGAGTGTGTTTTTGTAATTGAGATTAAGGAAAGAATTTTATGTGATTGTAATAATTTGTCACATAATTGATTTTTTTTTTTTTTAAGGTTTTCGTAGTCTCTTAAAAATATGAGAGTATCAAAGAAGAAGTCAAAAATATAGAAATGTTAGGTCATATATTGAAGTAGGGGAGAGAGAAGAAATTGAAGATGGATGTAAAATGGGTATATAGATAAATGGTTTCCATCAATATACTAATATGAAGGGCATTTTTTAATATTTTTTCAAAATCGAGAGTATTAATGCAACTTTTGAAAATTTAGGGATATATTTGAAACAAGGTGCTAATGGTTTGCGTCCATATACAGTAGTACAAGTATTTTATTTTATATTTTTTACTTCGTTAAAGGTTTTAAGTGCATTAAAGAAACTTTGAAAATACAAGGATATTTTTTGAACAAAACTACTCATGGATTTCGTTAAAAATTAACGTTAAGAGCATTTTTTAAAAAAAGCTTTTGTTAAAAGTTCAATGTTACTTACTAAAGTTTTGAAATTTTATGGTATTTCTAAAACAAAACACAAAGTTCATAAATATATTCCATAATTTAGCCAAACAAATTATGAGACTGTAGAGAGTTTGTGGGTTGTTCACTACCCTTAGCAGCAAATCTTCTAAAGTAAATATGTCAACCTTTATGAGTCTGGTAAAACTTCTAAAACAAATATGTCAACCTTTATAAGTTCCGTAAAACTTGACATACAAATTCTAGGAAGATTTGCTTCGAAAATAGAGTTTTGTGTATAGATATTTGATAGAATTGTCAAGTTCGTCTCGTGGAAAGTGCAAATAAAAGATATGCTTATACAATATTGGTTACACAAAGTCCAAGGACAATCAAGTAGTGGTTCTTTTGAAGAGTGAAGTCCAAGGACGATTTCAACATAAATTCTAAGAAGAAAAGCTTTTGATTGTTTGAGTTGGTTATCGGATGTAGTCGCTAAATCAATTGTTTTGAGATTTTCTCCATTGAAAAAAATAAAAACAAAATTAAATTCATATACTCAAAGGTAACTATAAAAAATATTATTTATCACGATCCAATAGTCAACTTCCAATAAATATAATTATTTTATAAAAAATTGACTATATTTTACTATTAGTATTTTATACAATATATAGAGAGAGAGGATTAACCTCTAACTTCGAGACAGATAATTTATAAAGTTTTTAAGATAACAAAACTTTAACAAAATGAACTTTATACAAACTTATATAATAAAATAACTAGCTAGATGAATACAACTCAATGTTTATTTACATAGTTTAGATTTGTAAAATTTATAGTATTACGATAGTATATATTTATTCTACGTAATAGTATATATTTATTCAATCAAATATTTGATACATGATCAAATGATATATTATTTTCTTTGATAAGTCATACAAAGTTGATAAATATTTTTTGAGTGGCCGACAATTAATAAAACTAGTATGAAATTACTCAAACTACCGTGGTGGTAGAAAATTTATCCATTGCATACTAAAAAAAACTATTCTCTTCTATCATTTAATGAATAATATGCTTTTAGTAATTATTGAACCATGTTCGACAATTATATATACACGCTAATAATTTTACCGTCTTCAATAATAATATGGTTGTACCGTTGTTCAAAATAATAACAATGTACCTTCTATTCTTCTTCTCCTTTTCCTTTTCCTTTTCCTTTTCCTTTTGTCCATTTTATTCACTTACAAAAACTAAAATAAATATTAGACCTGTAATTCTATAAATTAAATCTCTCCATTATTGTAAGCGAGTCAATTTAGACTCTTAATTAAAATTTTATTTGAAAATTGTTTATATATCAATTTTAATCTCTTCATTTTATCAATATAATGTTTAAAGAAGTCAACCCACGTATAAAAATAGAATACATGGATGATTTTCAAATGTAATTTTAATAAAAGGTTCAAATTGATTCACTCATAACAATTTAAAATTTTGATTCAAACAATTATATGTTTACACAATGTTTTTCAAACTAAGTTTGAAGGATGAGTGTTAATTGATACACTTACCATTCAAGATTTAAACGGATATGATTATTAGTTTGAAGTTTAAATTTTAACTATTTCAAAATTATTTTTGGTGTGTAAATTGATTTTTTTTCCCAAATTTTATTTTATAAAATAATTGAAAGGGTAAAAGAATTAAAACAATGAAAAAATGAAAATATTAAATGGACATCCCATCATCGAAAAGGGTAAACAGATTTATTTGGCTCACCGACACTGTGAAATGTGATTTTTTTTTTTTTTTTTAACATCTGCAATAATTTTCTTATTTCAGATGTATTTTTGAAAAAAAATACCAATTTATATCGTAAAATATTGAGTTGTAACGATTAAAACTTTAAATTAATAATGATAACATTTTAAATTCAAAACATTTGTAAGTTTATGCATTTAATTTTAAATTTTGTATTTTTAGAACCATTTTAATTTCTTACTTTTTTTTCATCTTTTTTAAACTAAATAGTTGAATTCTTAATTAAGTTTAAAAAAATAATAATTTCTTTTCAGAAAAACTTGCTTGATTTTTAAAAATACTTAAAATGTAAATAACTAAATAAAGGAAATAAATAATACATAAAAATAATATTTATAAACTTAATTTTTAAAATCTAAAGCCTACAAAAAAAAAATTCACAAAACAAAATAAAGTTAATAAAAGATTACATTTGTATGATTGAAATAAATATAATTCAATGGTAGTATTTGAGAGTCCAAATATGGCTCAACTAACGTAAATTTATTGTATCGATATGTTCGATCTTCACTCACATATAGTAAATAAAAAAAACAATAATAACAATAACGAGGTTAAAAATTACTTTTAGTCTCTAAACTTTCATGAAAGTAACGATTTAGTCCCTAAACTTTGATTTGTAACGATTTAGTTTTTGTACTTTCAATTTTGTAACAATTTAGTTTATAAACTTTACTATATAACAATTTAGTCCTCATACTTTAAAGTTTGTAACAATTTAGTCTAAATTGTAAAAATTAGTGTTAAAATTGAATAAGATTTCTTATATAAATAAACCGATAAACTAATTAGAGAGTCAACATTTTTACAAAATTCTTAGTCCACATCATAAATAATAAAAATTGATATCTAATTTTGATGCTTTGCTCTATGACGAGGACTAAATTGTAACAAATTTAAAAGCACAAAGACTATATTATTACATACTAAAATTTAAAGACTAAATTGTTAAAAAATTGAAATTTTAGCGACTAAATCGTCATAAATTAAAGTTTAGATATTAAATTCTCACTGAGGATTAAAAATTATTTTTTAATCTAATAAAAATCATACGACATGTCGTCAAGCGTTCGGTAGACTACACGTGGGGGGGGGGGGGCGGGGGACACCGTTCGGCTACGGCGGTGCCAAAAATAGAACGTTTCCGAAATTTCAGCTTTCAAATACTTCGAAGCGGCATTTGATGGAGATCGCCGGCGAAGACGGTTCAAAGTTAGTTGTACGAGAGCCAGTGACGATATTCGGAAGAGGCTCAGGTTTTGCTTCCAAAGATCGAACAATATCTCGTCGTCACATTTTAATCCAAGCTAAAACCTCAGATAACAGTGATGGAGCTTCCATGGAGCCTAGAGTTTCCTTCGAGGTTATCGGGAGGAACCCTATTTGGGTCCAGAGCAGCAAAAATGGCGAAATCAGAACATTTAGAAGATCGGAAAAGGGCAAGATGGCGCCTGGTGAATCGTTCTGCGTGGGTGGGCAGGAACCAATTTGGTTCAAATTAAACAAAATCGCTGAATTCGAAGAAGGGGAGCAAATTCTTTCGCATTCTTCTGATTCGGAGGATATCGATGTTTCTGGCATTGACCCTGTCAAAGGTTTGCTTCCGAAAACCTATATAATTTCCCGATAAAATTTAAGAGGAAAGCAATCAAGATCATCCCTTTTTCAGATTGTTGGTGAATTACGCCTAGGGTTTTGGTATCGCAATGTAAAAATAACTGATACTACAAAGAAAACAAACGATAAAATTGTTTTGATAAGTTCTAAATTGTAAATCGATGATACTGATTGTTCTTTCCCTTGTCAGAATTTGGTTTTCTTGTAATGGGACTCGAATTTGAATCCTGTCAAATGTATGATCTCGAAAATCTTTCTGGTTTTCCCGAGAAATTTTAGAGAAAAATAATTGGAATCTTCACTTTGCCAGATAGTTTACATATCCTGCGTAGGATTTTAATAAAATTAGCAGATACTTAAGAGAACAAACGACAAAATTGTTTTAGAAGTTCCAAATTGTGAATGGATGATACTGATTGTTCTTACTGTTCCCTTGTCAGAATTCGGTTTTCTTGTTGTGGGACACGAGTTTGAATGCTATGGCAATCGAGTGATTCGTGATGCAAAAAAGTGGGACTGGTTTTTGGATGAGCCGAGAAAAGACAGTGATGATGACGAAGATTATGGGAGGAAAAAGAAGAGAGGAGCAAGGGGAAAGAGGAAAAAAGGAGCAAACAGTGACGATGAAGATTGGACAGATGAGAATGAAGATGCTGTGGAAATGATTACAAAAACAAAGAACTTTCGGAGACCCAAATACTCAACAAGATCAAAAGATGGCAATAAGACTCACAAGGATCGAAGGAAGGCTGCTAAATCTAATAAAGACTATGATGAAGAAGATGAAGATGATGAAACTTTAGGAGGTTTTATTGTAGATGATGGAGTAGATAATGTAGAACAGATGGACGAAGATGAAGAAGAAGAAGAATTTTCAGATGATGATGAGGACGATTGATGATGATGACTAATGGTTGTTGACTGCTGCTAACTTAGGTTTGTTCTAGAGAGGTTTGTCTTTGTACATTACTTCCCTTTAGTTTCATAATCTTGTGAAATATACAAGGATCTGTTTTATGTTGTATTTCATATATAAGTTGAAAATCATCCTCAGTTTCTTTTCCAATGATGGATTATATTGGGAGGCCTTCTTGTAATATTCTTTTGTCTTGTGTTATAAAGAAATTGATCGAAGAGACCACCAATGTATTTGAGAGAAACCATGAAAGTATCTTAAATGTATACTCAAAAGTTATTAGTAGCATGCAGATTCTTCTTCAGATTTCTTTCCCAAAGTCCCATTTATCTGAATTCTTGTTTTTACCTAAATGTAATGGCTATTTCTGTTGTTTGTATTCCTTTTTAAGCTTCCACTGTGTGCATTAGTTCAATAGGAAATGGAGGGAAGGGGTCTCTCTTACCCTGTATGTTTTAGTATTATTTATTTTGTTGACTTGTCAGTCATGAGTCTGCAATACCTGTAGTTGTATCAGGTGTCATTAATCGCTAATCATCATCCTTGTACTGAAATTACTAGCTCATTGTACTGAAATTACTAGCTCATGACTCTATAAGTATAACTCAGCCATCTTTTTTTCTTGAAGTTGAAAGTTCAAATTCTCATTCTTTTATAATCATAATGATGTTGCAGCTCTTGCTTTTAAATTATCCTATGCAGTTGGACTAATGACATTTTAGATAAACTTGGAAGCTGTTGCTTTAATTCCATGTTAAGTTGGTATCTTGTAGTTTGTTTAGAATGAAAGTGTGTAAATTTGTATAGCCTTTTTGCCCTACATAATTTCATATTTGAATTCATGTGACACAGACCTTTTAGGCTTTTGAGCAATTATTTCATCTTTTGAATCATGAAAATTCCTTTTTCTGACTTTAATTATAGTAAGAAGCATCTTGAGTTGAGTCACTAACTACTATTTAGAGATTCTGCATGACGGGCTTTTTTGACTGGTTTGAATCCATTATTTCACAAACTCTAGAGTGCTCCATTGAAATAATTGCTAATAGTAATAACTTTTGTCTAAATAGGAAAAGTGAATCAAACATAGGTTAAATACCTTTCCTAGGAAACAGTCTTAAATTTGAAATCAAACAAATGATAATATTCACATTCAAAAGTTGATAAATTGTTTTTCTGCAGCACTACCAAATAATAGCACTTGCATTCTTTAAGATATTTTGATAATTACATGTGAAATCTGAGTAGGGTCCTACTTTTCTGATGTTTTCACTTTGATTGAATTATATTCATAAGTAACTTCATATGAGATGTAAAATTCAATACATTTGGTCTTTTATATTTGTTTTTGTTTTCTTACCATTCGTTACAGAAGTTTTCATTTCTTTTAAAAGAATCATTTTACTATATAGCTAAACTATAAAAATAAAACAAGTTTTTAATAACTATTTTCTTTTTTAGTTTTCAAAATTGCGCTTAAATTTTGATGCAACACTTCTAGATGAGGCTTGATGTTGAATAGTTTCTTGAATCCAATAGTTACAATTGATACCAATAGGTTGTGACGGATCAAGTGGGGTTGGTTGCATATCAAAATGATGTATTCTTTCCTCTATGAGCGAAATGCATGGTATTATAATAAAAATAATAAAAAAAGGCATTATTTTTACATTGCTTGCGACAACCTTGAATGGAATTACATATTTATCGTTGAGGGTTGAGTTTAGTTT
Source organism: Citrullus mucosospermus (assembly GCA_030954485.1). Classification (NCBI taxonomy): domain Eukaryota; kingdom Viridiplantae; phylum Streptophyta; class Magnoliopsida; order Cucurbitales; family Cucurbitaceae; genus Citrullus; species Citrullus mucosospermus. The sequence continues at coordinate 28,353,174 of CM062061.1, read as the reverse complement.
ACATTTGATTCTTAGATTTATTTATTTTTACACTCTTACTCTTTAAATGGTTGATGCTCGCTTTTGATCATTTGTGTTAATTTTCAATTAATTAATTTGAAATTATTGTGGTTGAATTTTTTTTCAACTAATTTTAATAGTGACCGCAAATTAGTAAAAACTAATTTAATTATAATTAATATAATTGTTTTAAATTAATTAATAAAAAAAGTGAACACAAAATGACTAAAGGTGTGAATTAGTGGAAAATCAATGGCAAAATTGTAAAATCTTGAAGCCTATGGATCAAATGAAACTAAAGTTAGGGGTAAATGTGTTAATGTTTTAGAACCTACAAGCTAAATGGAAACATACTCAAAACTTAAGGACCAAATATGGTATTAAATTTTTGACATTTCTAGTGATATTTTCACGTTTTGACATTTCTAGTGATAGTTTTACATTTTAAAACATGAAGAAAAACAATAAAATGTTGGGCTATAAATATTGTAGATATAGCAAAATGTTACTGCCTATCATTGATTGAAAAATAGTGAGATTTTGTTATATTAGTAAATAAGTGGCTCATTTTACTATATTTGACAACAACTACCAAATATAAGTTATGTGAATATAATATAGATAATAAACATTTTAACTTAATTATAAAATTAAAATGTTTATTTATTAATTTAAATAGATTTTTATGATTTTTTTTATTTTATAATATTTCTTTTTAAAATATCCATCAACATGTATTGTTATTTTCATAAAATTAAGAAATCGATATTTTCATCGATATTATAGATAATTTTGGACTTGCAAGAAAATCCAAAAGAGGAAGACAAAGTTTGAGGGTAAAGCCAACAAAATTACATCATCCTAAATGGATCAACAACTAGCAACAAACAAGCCAAGACGAGGTAGTGTTGGAGAATGAGCGAGGTGATTGAGCCATCTATCCCTTAGGCCCCCCTTGGTTGAGACCACCCAACCTACCTTTTTTTTGGGCATTGCCATTTGCAGGCCCATAATTGGAGACAATTGGGCAATTTGAATCAAAAGGCTTGAGACTCGAGGTCGAGACCAGCTTGCCCCAACTGGTTCCCCTACTCGATCCAACCTTCTCAAGTCTTATTTGTAAAAGGATTGAGAAAATTCCAAGTTTAGCTCTATAAAACATAGATAAGTTCATCTTATTCCTTAAAAGTTTGCTCTGACTCTCATGTTGAAAACTAACTCACGAGTGTTGAATTGGTCACCGATGTGTTATTCCAATTATTTTGCAGATGACTTCTTCTCTAAAATACAAATTTATTGTCGTGGCATGTGAAGGTTAAAGTGATTTTTCTTGACCAAAATTTTTCATCTACACTCAACACCAACGTTTTAAAGCTGTGCACAAAAGAAGTATTTTATAAATAGTAATATGTTTTAAGAAGAGTAAAATTAACTTATCCATGGATATAATAAAATGTCATTTTGTATCGGTCATTCATGAGTATGATATTTATTATTAAACACTTCAGTGAGTATGGGTGATATTCGCCGAGCCCACCGGACCGTGTCGATAGCAGCTTCATGCTCTTGCTCGACCATTTTATCTCTTTTTATCTCTATCCTCGAATAGGCTCCGAAAATTTCACCTAGAAGAGCGTGCTTCTTCTCAGCCATCGAATTAGCATTACAGCAGTGAGTTCCCTGTGGCCATGAGATGACATTCTTGGTCAGAGCCTCCTACAGTCAGCATCTATCTTCAACTGCCATGGCAATCTCCTCGAGCTTTTCCCCTCACCTTCCACTCCAATTTGGAACCAGACCCATTTTCTACTTCCCCACCAAACCCTCCCTTTCTCTCTCTTTCAAGTCTTTCTCTGCTCAAGCATCCAATGCTTCTTCTGCTAAAGGTAATAATATGCTCAATCTTTTTTTTTATACTTAGCTTGATTAGTACTATTTACCCCTTTGTAACTTTAAGCACGTTGGTTTCATTTTGGTTCTGCATTTTTGAGTATTAGTAGAATTCTCAGGTTTTCTTTTGAATCCACCTGTAGTTTTCTTGGTAGAGGGTAGGGATAGGAGATTATTGGAAAAAAAAGAAAAAAAAAGGAGGTAGCTATGGAAGGCAGAAGAAATGTACTGGAATTCAATTTGAGATATTGATATTACTAAATTTAACTTTTGACGTCTATCTTTGAAGAAATATTTAAATTTTCATTATCTATACGGTTAATAAAATACATTTGGTTCTAGCACTTCATTATGACAACAATTTAGAGTTTAAAAAGAATTAGTCCATGACTTGTAAATTTACTCCTAACAATTTACTCTCTCTACTTTCTAAATTTGTAATGATCTATCTCAATTATCTCAATCATGAAAACTATTGTTAAGATTTAATGGAGGTTGCTTGCATGTGTGTAGATTCATATATTAATCAAGGGCTAAATGTGTTTATAAAGTGCATAATAAAAATTGAACTTCATTTTGATGAGATTTTTCATGGTATGGACTAAATTGTTACAAAATTGAAATTACATGACTAAATTGTTATAAACTTAAAAAGTATGGTGAGTACATTGTTGTATATTTGATGTTTTAGGACTAAATTGTTATTTGAACTCATTAATTAGCCATGAGTACATTTAATCCCTGTGTTACTTCTTAGTTGTTAAGTCAAGTGTAACTTCAAAATCAAATAAGTTTTCAGAAAAGGCTATACTCGAAGTGATGTTTTTTTTACTGGACACGTGCCTTTTGTTTTTTCTTTACGGAATCTCACATGTAATTTCAGAATTGAATAATTGTTTAGAAAATTGCTACGAAATTCTTGATTTAGTATGATTTGATATTTTAATATATATTTTAAAATTTATAACATCCATGAAACACATATATAATAAAGTAGCTACAGTTGACTGGATAGATAACATCATTCTAGATCATCCTGTTAGCCTAATGTACTAGTGTATGGCTTTCATATGATCTTTTAGTAATACCTCATACATTTTCTTCGTGAACTATTTGCTATTATCATAACACAAGCTTCTTCTTCTTCCTTAACAGAAGAGCTACGTATTGGCTTCCTGGGGCTTGGAATCATGGGTGCACCAATGGCACAAAACCTTATAAAAAATGGGTACTACGGTGTTGCTTGATTAATGTTTCATTAATAGTGGTCATCTGTAGCAGTTTGAATTTGTATGATGCAAAATTAATATCGATTTTCTTTAATGAATTCTGGCTTAAAATTTTGGCCGTATATTTGATAAAAATTCAAAATGTTACTACCGACTACTGAGTTTTAACCAACTTCGGCTCATCGTAGTTTGAAGGATCTGGCACGAAATATTTATATGTTTTCAGTTAGCTGTTTCTGTTGCTACTATGTACTAACCTACTGCATGTTCATACTTTCTATCAAACCAGTTACGTGAAGAGGCTAATATTTTATATTATATGTGAATCCCTTACTGGTTTATGGCAGCTGTGATGTGACTGTTTGGAATAGGACCAAGAGCAAATGTGATCCTCTCATCAATTTGGGAGCAAAGTAAGTTTCTGGTATCCTTGATATGAAATTATTGATATTTCTCCTGTTATCGATTTTTTTCTTAATGGAATTCATGTGTGAATGAGAACCATTTGAAGCACACTTCAAAATTAGTCCTTTTCCCCCTTGTACGCCTCAATGACAGAGGACCAGATATTTCCTCAAAGCTGCAGGGTGTCTGACTTTCTCCCTCCACTCCCTAACTATAGGAGGTGATAAAGGTCAACTGGAATCATCCTTAGGATCATAAGGTCAAAAATCTTGTCTGGACTCTTCTCTTTGGTGGTCTGTACACTGGATAAAATTTAATCAGAAAATCTGAACTTATGCTTCTGTACTTACTGGTGCGTGATGTGTTAACCAAGTTGGCAGAACGGCGAATCATCCCTTCATTTGGTGCCCTTTCATTTTGGCTCTTTTTTCTAACTTTTAACTTGACAAGGTCGATGCATTTAAGAAGTAGAGACTAATTGTGCTCTTGTGTGGCAATTCCACAAAAAGAAAGCAAATTTTTTTTCCAGCTGAACAATATCAGAGCCATCTTGGGGGAGGTTTGGCTAGAGTAATAAGAGGCTTTTCAGATCTAGAAAAAGGAGGCAGGAGAGAATGTTTAGGAGAACTGTGTTTTTGTTGGTTGTCCTTGGAGCGTCTTACGCAAGTCTATGATTATGAACTTGCTTTTACTTGTGCCTTTTGTAGAAGACTTTTGAACCCATTGGTTTTTATAGGATTTTGGTTTGTTTTTCTTTCTTCCGATGAAAATTTAGTTTTGTTTCCTATAAAAATGATTTGGAAATTCCCCATTAATATTCAAATAAATTGGGTTATACAGATACCAGTCTTCTCCACAGGAAGTGGCAGCATCTTGTGATGTCACGTTTGCAATGCTTGCTGATCCTAACAGTGCAGTGAGTATATTTCATTATTCATATCTAAATCGGGCTGATGTCTCAATTTTAACCAACTTGAATTTGTGGGGTTTTTGTTTTCAGCTGGATGTTGCTTGCGGGGAAAATGGAGCTGCAAGTGGAATGGCTCCTGGAAAAGGGTATTGCTTTCTCTCGTTTACAGTCTGACCTTTAGTGTATTTTATTCTTGCAACAATTGTGGACCACGAAGCTGTGTATACATAAGAGCTTCATTGATCCTCCAAACTCTTTTATAGATGAAAAACCAAACCTTCTTCAAGAAAAATGAATAAGCATTAATGGGTCATACAAAAAAGAAGAAAAACCCACAGCAAAAGGGGCCTTACATGGAAATTGGAAACAAACTTGAGGTTGAAAAAGAAAAAAAAGAAAAGAAAAGAAAAATGCTGAAGTTGTCGAGAATTAAGAGTCAAAGGTAGGTTAGAAAAATCCTTAGAATCAATACTCCAAGAAAGCATAGTCATAGACTACACTTCACAGCTCCCTCAATGATTCTCAGCTTCTCTAAAAATTCCCTCATTTTCTCTCAAGGAAAATGTTCTGTTAAATAGCCAACAAGCCTGCACACTGAAGGGTCCCTCCCTTGTCCCAGTAAGGCAGGTAATCCTTCCTCCATCATGAGTAACATGATCTATTACGACTCACACACATGCCAAAAATCTTCGAAAGACTACCAAATTGAGTTCAGAAAACAAACAATAGAAGCAAAGATCATTTCACTTCCAAACATCATTTATTGTTCTGAATAAAATTTCCTTCCTTGTGTAGTTGTCTGCATGTATAGACCATCATCATTTAGTTTTAGTTTCATTCATATAGCTTCATCTGTCGTCTCTGGCAGATATGTGGATGTTTCAACAGTTGATGATACTACTTCCAAGTTGATCAGTGCGCGTATAAAAGATACCGGGGCTTTGTTTTTGGAGGTTGGGCAATTTAATATTGATTGTAAAAGGGCAATTATAATGTATATAAATGCTGTTAGAGTAGGGATATTTGCAGACATGATTAGAGTAACAAGCGAAATTTATAACCCAGCTCTCGGAATTTCCCTCTAGGCTCCTGTTTCGGGTTCCAAAAAGCCAGCAGAAGATGGACAGCTGATATTTCTTACTGCAGGTCAGAAATTTGCTCATATTCTTTGCTGTATTCGATAGTGTTGCCTAGTCACTTGAACTATAAACTGAGATGATAGAGTTTAAATAATAGGATCATTCTCTTAAATTTCTTGTGATGTTTTCCTTTTCTTTTCTGTATCATAAGGTATTTCTTTACCCCTCAGAGCTAGTGTTTATTATCCTATTATAGGAGGATTACGATTTTGATGTAGTAGCTGCATATTCAGGTGACAAATCTCTCTATGAAACTGTTGCTCCGTTTCTGGACATCATGGGGAAGGTATAATTAACTAATTTTTTCACCATTTATGGATGTCAAGCATGATGATATAAACTTAACCATTTCTATATATACTGTCAGTCGAGATTTTATCTTGGCGATGTCGGAAATGGAGCTGCCATGAAACTAGTAGTCAACATGATCATGGGAAGGTTTGGCCCAAATTTTACAATCAGTCTTTTGTACTAACTTCTAACTAATATCTTTATTCCTGAAAATTGCTCTCCTTATTTTCCAAATTGTAGCATGATGGCGGCTTTTTCTGAAGGACTGCTTCTCAGTGAGAAAGTAGGACTCGACCCGAACGATGTTGTGGAGGTATGTTACCAATCACATACATAAAATCCCATTCCATGCCCAAAACTATTCAAATTCTCAGAACTTCACCAGAATGTATTTATTCTTCTTGTGAAACACTGTCACTGCAAATTTTGGCCTTATCACGGGCGAGAAAGATAACTGCATTGGTCGAGTGATGGGTCAGGAATAATTCCCATACATTTTGAAATTACAGGTAGTTTCTCAGGGGGCAATTAGTGCACCAATGTACAAAATGAAAGGACCGGCAATGATCAAATCCCATTACCCCACTGCCTTTCCCTTGAAACATCAGCAGAAGGTTAGTAAGCTTGTTCTTGTTAAATTATGTCTTGAAATCTCATTATACATACTTGTTTTTCTCTAAAGAGAGGGCTTCTGTGGGCAGGATCTAAGGCTTGCTCTGGGTTTGGCAGAATCTGTATCTCAATCCACTCCTATTGCAGCTGCTGCTAATGAACTGTTCAAGGTAGCCAAATCTCATGGACTTAGTGATCAAGATTTTTCAGCTGTCATTGAAGCTTTAAAAGCAAAGTTGCAGCATTGATTACAATACCTATTAGTTCAACTTTTTTTTTTCTTCCCAGTTGAATTTGTAACTTTCTTTTTCCTTTTTGCTAGTGATTTGGGAAATGACCTATGGTTCTGGCTCACAATATTTTATTTGTTCATTCTCAGAGCACCGTTATATATGATGAAAAACTAGTCCCATTCACTTGAGGGAAAGGGAAATAAAATGTAATGAGAATGAAATAATGAAAAAAATTGCTATAGTGGCTTGTTGGTCCTGACTCGTTTGCCCGACCTTTGAACTACGTCATATCAAATTAGCCAATATATATATCTTTTAATATAATATCACATTAATAGAAATGTTTTAGTGTTGAAGAAATCAAAATTTAAAGTTCACCTTATCGAAGTTTGAAAACTAAATTTATATTTTCTTTTTTATTATCTTGGAATAGGGTAGTAAATATAAAGGATTCTTTTTTCTTTTTAAAAATCCATTAAAAAATATATATTTTTTTAGATAAATTCTTCAAATCAAATTTATTTTTGTTTTTGTTTTTCTTTTTCTTAAAATAACTTTTTAAAAGTAATTTCAATTAGTGTTGGTTAAATTACAAGTCTAGTCTATAAACATTTATGTTTGTATTTGAAAGGTCTCTAAACTCAAAAAAAATGTTTTTAGACTTTTAATTTTGTGTTTAAAATATTTATAAATTTTTAATTATGTGTATACTAATTTTTTTTTAAATATAATTAAAATTGCAAAAAATTAGATGATATATTAAAATTAAAGCGGCAATTGCAAATATAGCAATTGAGTCCAATGTATTTGCAGATATAACACAATGCAAAAACTTTTGTAAATATAACAAAATTTTGATTATGCTTTCAAAGTCTATTAATGATAGATCATATTGATTGTAGAAGCTACCAATGACAAACTATACACTAGGAGTCTATCAGATAGGTCTGTCATTGTTAGATTTTGCTATATTTGCAATTTTTGAAAATGTTACTACACACTTAATTATTATCCTTAAAAATGATACCCAATGCAATTACCTAAAATTAAACTCAATTTAATGTTGGATAAGTATGTAAATTATTTTAAATGACAAAAATACTGAAAATATTTATAATTAATAGCAAAATACACAGTCTATCGCGGTCTATCATAGATAGACAGTGAAATTTTACTATATTTATAAATATTTTGGTTCATTTTGCTATATTTGAAAAGAAACCTGAATAAGTATGTGAAAACAAAGGATTTATTTGACAAAAAAGTAAAATATTAAGAATATGTTAGATATAAAATTAAAAATTTGAGAATCTATTAGACACTTTTTTAAGTTCATGGATCAAATAAATACAAATTTATAGGAGTATAGACAAAATAAGCACAAACCTAAATATTTGGAGTCTAAAACCTGCAATTTAAGCCAAAGTATTCCAAAGTTTAAAGGAGGTATCACTTTCTCTTATTTCGGTTTAAATGGTTGCAACGCTGCCGTTTTTGTTGTTGTCTTCGAAAAGTTCCCATTCCGCTGAAGTTGGACCCTAAACCATCAAACGACGTCGTATTAGGCCCTTTAATGGCCTACCAACTGGCTTCCCTCGCCAATCAAATGCTCTCTCTTTTCATACCTTTCTTTCAGTGAAATTGTCCATTTCCTCAACACTGAAATATCTGAATCACGGTTTGAAGTTACGCTGATCGCACTCGCGCGGTTCTCCCAATCCTTCCCTTTCCATTTTCGACGATCTTCGTCTTGTAGCATAGCGAAAAGACATCGACTCTAACATGTCAAATCTTGGCTCCTCTCTTCCCGATGCGAAGGCAGCGGCTGGTAATTTTCACTCCTGCATTTTGTACCAGAAAAGTTGTAGCACGTAATTGGAAGTTTTTTTATGGTTAGCTCGGATTATATGTAGTTTGGAGCTGCATTGTGTTACTCGTAGTTGCGATCTTTGAGTTGAGTATGCGGCGGGGATGATTATGATCATTTATTTGCTTTGGTTGAGCTGTGATATTAGTTGAGAGTTGATAATAATAAATAATTTCATCCTTGTTAGAAATGATTGATAGTTCTTGGCCTACGAAATATAAATGTGATCCGCGGCTTATGGAATTCTTAGTAATGTTTCTTTGGTTGTGCTGGTATATTCTCTGCCAAAAAAGATATTATGTTATCGGAATTTCTTGTTGTTGTAGCTAGTTCGGTTTACATGTAGTTGTTATGTTAGTCGGAGCTTCATTTCTTACTTGTAGTTGCGATTTTGAGTTAAGGATGCGGTGGAGATGATTAGGATCATTTTTCTGCTTTGCTACAGCTGTGATATTAGAAAGTTGATGGGAATAATTTTTTCCTTGTTAGATAGAATTGATAGTTCTCGTTTATGCCCTTGAAAATATAATAGTGATCCGTAGCTGTTGAAGTTCTTATCTACGTTTTTTTAATTGTGCCAATTTTCTACTTTCTGTACCAAAAGACATTACGTAATTGGAGGTTTTTGAAGCTAGTTCAGCTTACATGTAGCTGTTAAACGGAACTGCATTTATTTGTTGCAATCTTAGATCATTTTTCAGCTTTGATAGAGTTTTGATATTTGATGAGAATTGGAAATTAGAAAGAACTAATAGTTCACGTTTTTGTTCTGGAAAATAAAGTGGTGAACGGCGGAGCTGGAGTTCTTATCCCTGTCTCTGTTGTCGTACCAATCTTTGTGATGTGCGCTCAAAGCAAATTTCATGGCCAGAGATAATTAGGAATTGGAAGCTGCCAGTGCATGATATTGGAGTTAGTTCTCATAATAATGAGGATAGGATCGGTGGATTGTGGAAGGTGAAAATGTTGGTGAAAGCATGTTCGTGATCATTATTGAGAAATGGTTTCACGAGTGATGAAATAGAGAGATTTTATGGCTAAAGCTTTGACGAGCGTGACTACATGAATACGCCTTTCCCCTGCACTTTTGGGAGTTGAGTTTCAGCTTTTAGTTGAATCCTTTTTCGGGACTTTCTGTCAAAGCTTTGACGTACCTTCACTGATGTTCAAATCTTCATATTAGGATCAAACAATTTGCAAATAAAGCTATAGAAGTTCTGAAGAAGTCTGGGTCGGGACATAGCAGTCCAATTTAATCGTACCAAAACGATGAAAATGGTTTGTTTTCCGCTGAAAGTGAGAAAGCAACAAGATTAGCAATGCAGTGATATCTAATTTTGGAGGCATGATTTATTAGTTTCACACTTCCGCTTTGATCTGTCCACTTGGTGTTTTTGTTAGACTTAAAGCATTTTGCTGGAACATTTGGTAAGATAGGAATAGAAGAATCTTCCATGAAAAATAACTCTTATTATAGATTTTTTTGTGCTATAGTTAATAACGTTGTGAGATGGTGTAAATGTTCCCCTTATTCCACCACTACAACTTTTCTACTCTCATTTTCCAATTGAAAAAGCCTTTTGTAATTTCTCTATTTGGGCTTTCCCTTCTTTTGTAATTTCATACCATCAATAAAATATTATCCAAAACAACAGATCTCTCACTTGTTGTATATGCAGGAAAGCTGTGTGTTGGCTTCCTAGGTCTTGGAATCATGGGTTCACCAATGGCACAGAATCTTATAAAATCTGGGTATGATTTATGAGAACGCTTTTTCCTTTGGTTTTTTCCCTCTCGATCCTCCTTTAAGTCTGTATCATTAACTTACAAACGTTTCTATAGTTTAGGTTGACTGAGATATAATCACAATGTCATGTCATTTTATTTTAAAAAGTATAGAATTTCTGTCTCAAGTACTTTGACTATTCCAGTTGAAGAAAACCGATAGCTCATGCTTTATTTACTTGAGTTAGGTTTCTCTTGGTATCATCTACCCATACATCTTTTTAATATGTGGTCTCCTCTTTCTTGTAGATATGATGTGACAGTCTGGAATAGGACCAAGAGCAAATGCGATCCTCTGATCAACTTGGGTGCAAAGTAAGTTCTTGATGTCCTAATATATATATATATATATACTGCATACCTAATGTCATTATGCAAACAAAGCCCATATCTTTTGACGTTTTTGAGGACTTGGTTTCCAAAATACCTTTGTGATGTGGTTAGACATTCTTGGAGCACAGGGCAGTGGTAAGACATTTATGTAGTTCTTGGGAAAATAGGATTTGAGAGGGAAGGAAAAGAAGAATTGGAGGAGAAACTTGGAGAATCGCTTTCTCTATCTCACAAAGTAATCGAGTCTGGCAAACAAGGAAAGGAAACATATATTTCATTGAAGTGTCTGAGATATCCAAGAACATTAAAAGAAATTATGAAAAGAAAGTGTCAGTTATATCTTTGATAGAGTGAGAATAATTAGACAAAAAAGAAAGAAAGAAAGAAAGAAACTACAGAATTGGAACTTCAAAGAGAAGCAAAAGTGCAAAGCTCATTAGTATCTAATTCTAGATGCTTCTATTGCATTTCTCGTTCAATATTTCTAAAATGATAAGGCTGTAATGCCTAATGGTATTCAACTAGAACTCTTGCTTTCTTTTCAAGCGAACTCCTCGAAGATAAACAGAAGACTTTCTCCAGGCGAGAAAGAAAACATAGAATTCAGTTTGACACACCAAGTTTTTTTTGGAATACTTGAGAGTTGTGGAACGTGTGATTCATATAATCTTGGGAAATTTGGCAAAGCAAGTACTAGTTCTAGAGACAAACATTTGCACTCCTCTCCTGTACTTATTATCATTAGGATTTATGGTAGGAAAATTGACCCGAGAAATTTTAGCCTCAGACTACGTGATATGATCTGGATAAATGGAGAGGTCAGTTTTGTGAATGGTCCCCCAACCGACCAAACTCTTTCGTTTTCAATAGAAGAGGAGCTCTAAAAATGTACCATTCTTTTCTATTACAAATTTCTTATTTTAAAAGATAGATGGAAGTATAATAGGTTTTGTTTATCTTTGTCCCTTTTTTTTCCTTTTTCAAGAATATATTAGCATATGATGCTAATATTTTAACTAATAAAACTGCAGTATGAGGTTGTCGATAATTAAACAAATAAAACTATACTTTACTTTTTTATTTTTTTTATTTTTTTTTAAATGAAAAAACTGTACTTTACTTTAGTAGGAAATATATATTTTTTCATTACATTTATTTATGTATTTATTAGATAAAAGCTTATCACAATTCAGATAAAAATGACAAGGCTTTTTAGAGAACCAGAAACAGATTCTACTAGTGAATAATAAAATTAGTTTAGATAAAAATAAAAAGGAATTTTATTTTTGCTTTTTTAATAATGAAAAATAAATATCATACTAATTTGAAAAGAGGACAATTAGCTTCAGAAAGAGATATTTGAATATTTTCAACTTATCTTCAAAAATTGTTTCTTTTTACCTCCATCAACAGATTTTTTCCGAAGTCTTAAATTAGACAGCTTCATGAGCTATTTTCTTTTGGAAGGCCTATCTCCAAAAAGAGTCTATGATGGATTTATAGTTGGCCCATATTTATTTATTCCAATTGACCAAAATTTTCCTAGTTGCAAACTTACATCTACTTATAACATTCCAGGAACGAGAGAAATAGTAACATGCGTGTCGTTCCGTAATGCTCTGGTTGTTCCACAGAGACTAGCAGTTTTCCAAATACTAAACTAGGTAGCTGTTTTAAAGCCAGAAACCATCGAAGTCAATTGGTCGATTCCCTTGAAGTTATAAAAGCGTTCGCAAATTTGTTTGATTTAAACAAGAAGAATTAATTACAAAAATATGTAGATAATGTAGTCCGTGGTCTATTTGTACAGATATGGTATAGGGGTGCAGAAACACCCAACCTTCCCATCTCTGAACTATTCAAAAAATTGCCTATTCTTCTTTATCCAGGAGCATGCTCAAGGTAGCCATCATAAAAATGCTCAGAAAACCTGAAGCTTATTTCTATTGCTGAAATAGAAATACAAAAGAAAGAAATTCCAGATTTCCTTATAAAAATGAAATTCCAGATTTCTCTAGCAACTATACATCGGCAAATTAATTGTTCCCATGTCTTTAGGTTTCTTTTGGTTAGGGAGCACCGTTCAGGAGAAAAGGCCATACAGTTTTTTCCATTCTTCTTCTTCTTTACCTCCTCCATCCCAATATTAGAGTAATCCGTTGGCGAGAGATTGGTCAGTTCTGATCGACGTTAATTCCATCGAATAAAAGTTATAATGGCTTATCTCAAAGATTATATTGAAATTGCATGAGACAAATCATCAAGCACGTGCATCTGTGCAAAAAAGCTGGAAAGCTAAAAAAGGGAAACCGGCCATTTAGCCGAAGTGCAAAAAGAAAAAAAAAAAAAAAAAAGGCTGAAGTGATGTATTTCACCACCGACGTTAGCGTGGTTTGTATAGCACCAGAATGTTAAGAAATTGAATTGGCGGAGGACTAATAAATAACTCAAAATAGAATTTAGAATCAAGAATCGGATATCTGTGAATTCGGAAGATGACTAACATTGAATTTTGGAGAATATTCATCACGATCTGGATAAACTGTCTAGTTCATTCTGGAACGATTTAGAATCTGAGTTCGTCGAGAGTGCTAGAATAGATACTTCATAACGTAGAATGGTCGGAGGAAGTTCTGAGTTACGAGTTGCCAGATAGGCAATGACTAGGTTGATGTAATAAATAGTGTTGGCTTTTCTTCAAATTTAAAAATCACTCCATATGCGTTATGTCCATTAATGGGATATTTTAATGAATTGCTTTTCAACTGTTAATTGTCCTTGATGTGCTGCATTTTTCTCCCATACGATTGTTACTGAAACAGTGGGCGTTTTTACACTCTTGGTCGAAACTCCTTCCTTTTCCTTTTGTTTTTATTATTATTTTCACTCAATCATTTTGATTGACGTAATTTGTGTGCTAGAAATCTCGATTCGTTTGAGCTTCACTTGATTTTGATATTTTACTCCGACGCTTCAATTATAACTGAACAAGTCCGCTGATGCAGATACCAGCCTTCTCCTCAGGAAGTGGCAGCATCTTGTGATGTCACATTTGCTATGCTTGCTGACCCTGAAAGTGCAGTGAGTATACTTTATCCTCAATTTTTAGACTATTTATTAGTTTTCAAATATAGAAAAATGAATAAAAATATTTACAAATATACCAAAATTTTAATGTATATCTGCAATAGACTGCGATAGACTACTATCTGTGTTATGATGGACACATATAATAATCTATCGCGGTCTATCGCAGTCTATTGCTAATATACAATGATATTTTGCTATTACTCGTAAATATTTTCAACAGTTTTATCATTTAAAGAATTTTCCATATTTTTTTCCTTTTTCTTTTTCTAATAGAAAACAATTTAGAATTTTGTGTAAATAAGTTTTTGATATTCATAATCTGCTGAAAAAAAATAATTGTAGAAATCCAAACATTTATCTTTCCATCCATGAGGTAGGTCAGCTGCGACTCTCTCGATACGAAAAAAATTATGCATCATTCTCATACTCATAGCTGTTACTGCTTCGAATAGATCATATACTAATACTCTTTCTCTGAAAATATAGAAGAAGGGAGTGTGTGCCAATATCCGCCGTAAAAGGGGCAAGCCTACGAAATTTACAAAAGGAAAAAGTTCCATCGAAATAAAGTTAACAAAAAACTTCTAAAAAAAACAAAGATCGGTTTATTAGTTTAACATTTTTTCAAAAGAGGAAGGCTTACTTTAATTCAATCTGTTCTAAAAGGAATCCTTTGTATTTCCTCGTTTAGGATCTCAGTTTCCATTAGTAATTCTATGGAGAAAAGTATGAGAGACTTTCTTTGGAGGGGGACGGTAAAGGTAAAGGGTCTCATCTTGTGAATTGGAGTGTGTTATCCAAGCTAGTGGAGCTCAAAAGGTTAGGCATTTGTAACCTTAGGATGTGTAATGAAACTTTTTTAGCTAAATTTTTTTGGATAAAAAATAATTTCATTAATGAATGAAATATCCGAAGGATACACAAAAGATCCCTATCGGACAACCTTTGGCACAAGGTTATTGCGATAAAATACGGGCTTCACCATTTTAAGGGGATTTCAAGTGGGAGTTTGAAAGGCACTTCCACGCACATGTGGAAAGCTATTTCTTAGGTGTTTCCTTTCTACTTTTCTTTGTTCAGAGTGGTGGGGAATGGAGTGAGTACTTACTTTTAGGAGGATAAGTGGTTGGGTGATAGACCCTCTACTTTTTATTCCCTCGCTTATGCCACCTTCTCTTTAGGAGACTTCATTTGGTGACTTCCGTCTTTTACTCCTCTGCGGCTTCCTCTTCGTCATTGGTTTTTTCCGGTTGTTATCCAGTAGAGAAGTGATGAATATTTTGGCCTTCTCATCTATACGAGGAGATTTCTTTGTTTTTTCCAGGGAAGAGGGATCTTCTTGGATTAAGGGGTTGATGTGTAAATCTTAGTCCTTCAGTTTTTTCTTTTCTGTGGAAGGTTAAAACCCCCATGAAAGCTAGAGTTTTTGTTTGACAGGTTCTTCATAACAAAGTTAACCATGGATCTTTTATTGGATTAGGGGGAAGGTCATCCTCATTGATAGGTCTGCTTTGTTGTATCATCTGTAAGGGAGCAGCAGAGGACCTCGATCATCTTTTATAGTCCTGTGATTACACTTCGATGGCCTTTGGCATCAGTGTGGTTTGGCCTAGAGTTCTATGATAAGGAGTTGTTGCTCCATCCGCCCTTTAGCAAGATATTTCCTGTGGATAGTTGGCATTTGTGCCTTATTTGGAGTATTTGGAGAGAGAGGAACAATAAAGTGTTTAGAAGTATGGAACGGTCCAAGAGAGTTTGTTCCCTTGTTATGTTCCATACCTCCCTTTTGGCGTGGGTGTATAGGGACTTTTGTGATTATCCGTGAGGTTTGATCTTGCTTGATTGGAGTCCTCTTCTTTAGCTTTGCTTCTTTTGGGTTGGTTTGTATGCATTCTTTTGTTTTTTCTTTCTTGGTTTTTATAACTTAAAAGAAAAAAGGATTTAACAAACTTATTCTCCCATTTTCAGTTGGATGTTGCTACGGGAGAAAATGGAGCTGCGAGTGGATTGAGCCCAGGAAAAGGGTATAACTCCATTATTCTTTCTTTCTTTCTTCTTTCACATTATAATATGATCTTTTCACTTTATATTACTAAAATTTGTATCTGTTATCTAGTGAGAGCAAATTGCGGTAGTATTTTTTAATTAAATCTTTCTCCTGCTGGCACTTCCGTTCAGTTTTCTATTTCTTGAATTTGAATGCTTTCTCACGAAGTCCTGTGATTTATTTTAATCATCGTGTAGACATGTTATCGTATCCTATTGCCACTGGCAGGTATGTGGATGTTTCAACAGTTGATGGCGTTACTTCTAAATTGATTAGTGCACGTATAAAGGATACGGGAGCTCTATTTCTGGAGGTAGGATAATATTTATATCCACGTGTACAACAAGCAGTTACCAATTAGAATGAGCATTCCAGGACTGCTTGCCGATGTTCGTACTGTAATAACTGGCATTTGAACTTACTAATTGCTACTTTCTTCTAGGCTCCAGTTTCCGGCTCCAAAAAGCCTGCGGAAGATGGACAACTTATATTTCTTACTGCGGGTCAGTAACTTGTGTCATAAAGGGATTAACATTTTATCATAAGTCATATTCTTTGTAGAAAAATTCACTTGGTCACATCGTGAATTTTATACAAAAGAGTGCAGTAGTTTGTAGCAAGCTCAGAGGAGACTTTCACAGTAGATTCATCAGTTATACATACTGCCTGTTTTCTGTGCTTTCTCCTATGTATACCAATTCTCTATTATAGGACGACTAGAATATTGATGTAGTGTCTCCAAATGCAGGTGACAAAGCTCTGTATGAAAGAGTTGCTCCGCTTCTGGACATCATGGGGAAGGTAGTAAGAAATTTAAGCTACTTGACTTACTAATTTGGTGAAAATTGCTGCTCCTTCACATCTTCCCGCTTGTCTATTATATTTTCATATAGTCAAAATTTTATCTTGGGGAAGTCGGAAATGGAGCTGCAATGAAGCTCGTTGTCAACATGATCATGGGAAGGTTCTGTCCCATATTTCATCTCTATATTGCTATTTGGTACTTCTGCCAATTAGTATCTTGACACTAATTTCGTATTTATTTTTCTAAATATGTGTAGCATGATGGCATCATTCTCTGAAGGATTGCTTCTAAGTGAAAAAGTAGGACTTGACCCCAGCATCCTTGTGCAGGTATTCCCCATAATATTTGTGCTTTAGTTTATTCTCAATGCTTAAGCTTTCGAGAAAAAGTCAAATAATCGGACTTCTGTCCCACTTCTCATCCCACGAATCAGCTGCTCTATGATTGAGGAGGTACTCAGGAACCCTCCTTTTTGTGATATTAGAAGAGTTCTTTGCCAGGCTTGGTTTTTCACTATTTTGTGGAGTATTTGGTCGGAGTGAAGAACAAAACAATCTTTAAAGGGGCCGAGAGATTTAGATATGAGCTGTGGGAATAGTTAGATTTAGGGTCCGTTTGAAAATTGACTAAAGAGAAAAATGTTCTTAAAAAAAGTCATTTTTATTTAAACTCTTTTGATAAAAACGGTTTAAAATAAACTTTGAGAGTGTTTCAAAAGCTATGTTGAATGGTTACCAAACACTTCAATTTTTTCTAAAATGACTTATTTTTAGAATTACACACCCTCAGTTCTTTTCTTTGTTATAAGCGCCTGATGTTTGTTAATCAGACTTTTTGCAATTACCATTTTGGTCTCATTCTTGTAATTAGTGATTGAGACTCCTTTTGATTATTTTTTGTATGTCCGTGGACTCCCATGATTGTCCTTGTCAAATTATTTGGGGATTCTAACTTTGTGACCAAAATTGAACTTTAAAATCTTCCTTTCTCTCATTACAGGTGGTTTCCCAAGGTGCTATTAGTGCACCAATGTATTCACTCAAGGGGCCATCAATGATTCAATCCCTTTATCCCACTGCCTTTCCTTTAAAGCATCAACAGAAGGTAATTGCTTTAGTTTTAGCAACTCCATAAAAATATCTATATACCATCATCTTAATTCTCCAGTGGCCAACTGTTTCAGGACTTGAGGCTTGCTCTGGGATTAGCCGAATCCGTTTCGCAACCGACCCCGATTGCTGCAGCTGCAAATGAGCTGTACAAGGTAGCCAAATCTCATGGACTCAGTGATCAGGATTTCTCGGCCGTCATTGAATCATTGAAATCAAAGTTGCAGCATTCATGAACAATGCCCCATAATTTCACTTCTCTATAGAATTTGTTGCACGCCTTTTATAGCTTGAATTATATTTGATTATAGGTCATTTGCAATATCAATAGGAAACACTTTTCTCATCAATTTTAGTATTTTCTGCGTGCTGTGATGTTCATTCCAGGTCAAAACTTTGATGGTTGGTTGGAACATTATCTTGATTCGCTTAAGATAAGCGTGCCATGTCAAAACTGTGGCATGTTTGTGAAGCTTATAATCGATTTTTTACCCTTTCCCTTTTTTCTTGATTAGAGAAGGGTCTTTTTGCAAACTTTTTTTTGAATTTGATGAGAAAATGAAATCGGTAGAAATGATATATATATATACACACACACACATACAATATTATAAAAGCAACAGCCAAAATCTCAATGTTTAAGCAAGGAGGGTAATGGAGAATGTGAGTAAAATTTATTAGATGAATAAACTTCTTGGAAGTAGTAAAGATTGGTGATACGACAAATGTTATACACAAAATTGTGATACAAGCTTTACTTGGAAGTTCACGTACAAAAGTGAACTTTAATTAATATCATTATCTTACAATTTAATACAACATTAAAAATGGACTCACAAAATTCTAAATCGAAATCTTAGATACATCTTCAACCTAACACATTAAATTGAAAATTAAATCTAATTTAATTAGTAAAAACCTTAAATCTCAACATAATTGATATAAAGAAAAATGATGTATTATTTAGGATGAAGATAAATCTATTGTAATTAGAATTATCGAGAATATAATGTAGTTTTTCTATTACATTAAATGATATCTCTAATGTTGATTTACTACAAGATCGATGATACAAATAATTTAAATTCATCTCATATCAAGCATTTGTATCCACAAATTCTATACCCCTTTTTCGAATTTGAAAAAATAACAAACTTGTTCATTTTTGTTCCTCACATCTTACGCGTAGTGTTGAATTTTATTCAACACATTTTATTATCAGGCTTTATTTCCTCTTACAATTCAAATACATTTTTATTTCACTTGGTTGTTTTATCATTATCAGGCTTTTATCAAGTACTTAGTTGTTTTATATTCCGTTCCATTATTTAAAATTATTTGTCATTTAATCTTTTTGTCATCCATTTGTGGCTATTTTTATTTTTATTTTTTTAATTTTAATTTTCCTTTAAACCATACATTGCCAATACAATTTTTTAAGAATAAAACAAGAAAAAACAAATGAATCAAATGATTTCGGATGTGTGATCACTTGGTTTCAATTCATGTTTGCCAGAAGATTGTTTCAATGAATTAAAATATGTATATATTATGTATACCCCTAAAATGGGTTGGTTTCAATCCTAGACAATCCACTTTTTGCTTTCTGAACTTTAAATCTAAAGAGCGGACAACTAATGCGTTTCACTGCGTACCTTTGAAGTTTCTATGTTAAAATAAGACAGAAATTGACATAAAAATTAAAGGCAGAGTAACATCATTGATTGATAGATATATATACATAATAAACTGAATCCTTATAAACTCGGTCATAAAAATACCCATCGGGTTCTAGTGAATCCTTTCACTTCCAACTAACATATTCTACATCCTCAACCTATGTACAATGTCTATCAAAATAAGATAACTTTATTTCTTGTTGCTAATTAACATATAGTTGGTGTGCAAAAAATGTGCTTTGTACTTAAAATGTGCAATTATCTTTTAGGACTTGCCTAGCAAGATCAAAAGCTCCACTCTCTTTATAAATCAGGTGCAAATTGTAAGCTGCTTCTCTGCGTAGGTCACAATAGACTGATTTCTGATGCTTAATGTTTCGATTCTCACCAAAAAGTTCTGGAATGGGGCAGTCCTTCTGGTACGTTGCGAGCACCTTTTCGTAATATGTAACCGCCAGTGTCACGAGTCCAATGTGATGATATGCTCGAGCTATATTGTACAAGGCTTCCTACAGATAATTAACATGGCAAATACATCATGTTCACAAAAATGGCGGGAAAATCAGGTTGTGGATCAATCTGTTAGAAATTATACACTCAGTTCGCCTAGGGTAAACATATGTGGACCAAAACCAACAAGATTTCTTGCTAATAGCCAAATGAGCTAAAGCCACTAGCCACTTGTTGGTGGCTGCAGCAAAGTCACAGCAATGTCAATGCAAGTTATTGGCATTTGCTTAGTCCCTCCCTTCTACTTTTCCCCAGAACTATACTATCCACTCGGTCTTCACATCCATTTACCTACCGACCTACCATCAACCAATTAATGACCCTTTCTTTGGGCTATTGCAACATATAGCTCTCCTTCCATAGGAAATACAACATATCTTTTTGCATCACAACTTTTATGACCATAACTTGTTTAATGCCCTTGTATATATTCTTTCGGTTTCTTACTTCTAAAAAAAATAGAGGGGAAAAAAACATCAATAATTGTAGCTTAAGTGACAAACAATTTCATTTTCCTGGTTAGCTTGTTCATGTCAAACTTTTTAACCATATAACATCACGACTCATGCGATTACGAAATAATAATAGAATACCTGGCTATTATCACAAAGCTTCAAATTTTTGTAGAGGAATGCCAAGCCCTGTGCAACACACTGATGCTTATTTTGAAGACGGAATCCAAGAGCCAAATTGACCAAGGAAGTTCCTATTTAGGCCAAGGAAGAAAATTGTAGCAAGCATGGAAGCAATGAGTATCTCAAATTAGGAGTTTATAAATGTAATTCTAATTATACAAGAGACATGAACAACAGGAACCATACCAACACACAAGTTAACTAGGGGACTATCCGGCATGATTTTATAAGCTTCAAGATATTTCCTTGCAGCATCTTGATGATGGCTAATGGTGGTAAATTGATGCCCGGCAATGATATAGGGTGGTGCACAATCTTTGTATTTGGCTTGCATGCTATTCAGAAGCTTGCAGTGCCTTGAATCCCGGTTCGTCAAACTAGAATACAGGAAAATACAGGAAAGTGTAGTAATTTGTGGATAAGGAAGAAAAAAACAAACAAACAAAAAAACATGATGCTCCTATGGAAGCACTAATTTATTACAAAGACAAGATATGGAGTAAATAAAAGTTTTACTTTTTCCAAACTTATTGGTCAAAACTCTCACCAAAGGATAAAATGGTTTCACTGATTTTAATTTATTAGAAAGAAAGGATCTCTAACTCCCTTAGGGTCCATAGGTTTGAATCCTCACCTCCTATTTGTGATAAAATGGAAAAAATGGTTGAAAGTGCTGGAATTAAAGAAACTTTGATAGGAAATTGGGGTGGGGTGAAATTTGTGAGAAACGGGATTCAAGGGCTGACTCTTGCGAACAAGCTAGAAAATACTGCCCCCAACAAAAATGAGGACGGCAAAGTATAGAGTTTAGAGACCCCTTGGGAATTATCATGTGTAAATTGGCCGCTCTTTGTTTCTCCAATAACAAATTAGGTTTGAAATACCCAGGTCCACAAAAAATTTGAAATTTTCTTGTTGTTCCTTGTTACCGGAGTATTAATACTCAAGACAGAATCCAGAGGAACCCACACTATTTTTCCTTCCCCCAAGTACATCCAAACTGTGTGCAAGGAAGAAACCATAGACAGCCCTTTTATAGTTTCCAAATCCGCTGCAACTCAGAACCTTCGGTTTTATGTATTCTGGTTCACAAAGTTTAACGAATATGCATTTTGTAAATGCATTTTTTTAAACTGCCTTTTGGATTTAATCCAAATGGTAAAAATTTAAAAAACAACATTTTCATGTCTTTTATCCACATCTTGAATTTGAAAGTTTAAAGAATGCAGAATTGTATTAAGGATAAAAGCTTCAACATATATCCATTTATTTTTTTGAAAATAAAAAATATATAATATAACATAATATATTATTATGAACTATATGATATGTAAAAGAATAATTATACAAATTTTTTAACATAAACTATGTTCATATATTAAATAATAACCTTTTATATTAAACTTAATATTTGGTGGGTAACATACAAGTTCGTTTTCATTGAACCCCTTATTTTTAAGTTTCTATTTTCAGATTGCATGCCAAACAAGCGCTAAATATCTTAATAGAAACTAGGGTGTTCTTTGTGAGGAAAACACACTGCCTCCTAATTGGGGAGGGGAATTATGAAGTAGCTTTCATTGAGGGGATAAAAGGTATCCTCCGTGTTCAGGAGGAGATCCATCTTATCGCCCTGCAATTTTTTCTATCCTTTGTGTTTTGGAATAAAATGTCTCAAATGCATGTATTTATTTTTTTAAGTACAAATGCAGATAGATATTGTTTCAAACCAACTTAAATATCAAAAACTCAAATATCAAAAGCTCAAATACCTTGAAGCTACTTTATAATAGCAGTTCCAAGCAGAGATGCTGTAAGGGTACTGCTTAACAACATGCTTTGCAAAGTTGAAACCATGCATGGTATCAGTTGAGCTGAATGCTAATTCTGTGAATATGAAGTTAACAATGAGAAAGAGGCAGATATATGCCTCAAGTTCAGAAAATCAAACAATGCAATTCATCAGAGAGTATAATTCAAGGCCTTCACCGAGGAGAATTTAGGCGATCTCCTTTTGAAGCAAGCAACAAATCTAGCACCAAAGTGGAAAACAGGAAAAATAGATGTAACAAGTGATACAACTTGCAAAAAGTACTTACGGGCTCCAAGTAACTGGAGTTCTTCCTTCCTTTCTATGGATAATGAGTTAAAAGCCAACTTTAAAGTTAGACTTATAATCTCTAAAGCTTCAGAACATCTTCCCAAGGAAGCCAATGCCTTGCACAACTATGAAAATCACAAGGAAAGCATTAGGTGTTTGATTAAATGGGTGTTAGGTAATGAAACAAATGGGACTACATGAAGATGGATACATGATTAATGTTTTGGCATGATGGAATGATAAACAAAGAGGAAAGTGTAAAGATTGAGAAAAATGTAAGAGGTACTAACATCAACAATAAGATTATGATATTCTTCTTCCTTCAGAAGATTAGGCAGGGGGGATTCTCGGTGCATCCGTAGCTAGAGACATCATTGATGAAAAGACTCAGTTGAATTTTTGCTAGCATATGCAAAGCTCATACACAATTAAAATTAGCAAACAACCAAAAAATTTACCGCTGGCTCATCATCTAAATCATCATAGTTCACATCGACTCCAGCAGCCAGCGCTCTAGCCTTCTTTTCTTCCTTGATTCTTTCCCTCTTTTGAAGCAATCTCTTTGCTCTAGACGCTTTTGATCTAATTCAAGCACAGATAGAAGTTTTCATATGCTCCTTTAAAGCAAAGATGTTGAAATAGCATATAAAGAAAAGAAACAGGATTTATAAAAAGACGAGCAGCAGGAAGCAAAGGCTACCTAAACTCAAATCTTAAATGAATCATTGCCTTTTGAAGCCATAATAGGATTCTTTTTTTCGGCTGATTTAAATAGGAGCTGGTTTTTAGTGAGGACCAAATATTGAGAAACCTTTTAGGCTTATTACTTGATACATTTATCAGATGTGAAACTGGAGATGCTAGTTACAAAATAAGAGTAGATACCATTAACATTGCACAGGAATATGACCGATTAGATTCCATTTTCTTGACAAAATGGAGAAAGGGCAGGAACTAGAAGTCTAGTACTGGTGACCACAAGGAAATAAAAAGCTCAAGTCAACAATCAGCATCCACACCTATTGTTAACCAACAGTTGAAGAGCTTGACGATACTAACCACAAAGTAGTAATATTCCTACGTGCATGTTTGGGAGTAACTTTGAAACCGTTAAATCACTTTTTTAACATTCAAACTCACTTCAAAACATGCCTTTAATCCCTCGAAAAATTAATTTAATATATACTTTTGCACTTTTTAATGCAATTTTCATATCATCAAAATTGGTTTTAAATGATTAAAAAATATTTTAATGTGATTTTGAAAATGACAAAAGTGATTTTAAATATTTTCGAATCACTCCCAAACATGTCTTACAAGTTACATTCAACATTCTCATAAAGAATTCCGGGTGATTTAGAAAGTTAAAATTATTCTAATGTCCAAAACAATCAATGTTACTTCACTATAGGCAGTCATATTCCCATTCAAGAGGCATTGTTCATAAATCAGCCTTATTGAGGAAAGTAAGAAAATTGTGTCAAAAATTATATTCCTACAACATAGTGCCAAGACCTTCAGTACTTACAAATCTGATTTAGGAGCTACAGGTCTGAATCCACGAAATAGGTTACCAGTTTCACGTCCATCTAGTACTTTGACTCTTTCAAGCAAAACCCTCCTTGGAAGCTTCTTCTTGTTCACTTTAACCTAAAACCCAGACAAGTTATTGTTAAAGAAATGACATGGGATCTAGAATTGGAAAAAGTTAAAATAAATTGTTGAAATTTGAGAGATATAGAATCTAAAGATTCTGTAATGGTTACAGATAACAGATATCTTAAATTCTTAAGTAATAGCCCTAACTATAAACATGTGCTAATAAGGAAAATTGCTCATTGAAGTGGGCATATCCAAGAAACAAAACCGACAATGAAACAAGTCACCAGAAGAAATGGGACCAGCAAAATATACGGCCTTCACTGTTGGTTGCTTTTCTAATGTATCTACGTTTCAAGAGCATAAAAAACAAGGCAATAGGCCTTCACTATAAATTTCTTTTCTAAAATATTCTGAATCTGAAAAAGAGCAAGGACAAGGATCAAGGTCAAAATAATAAAAGACGTTCAAATATTTAGTGTTGGTCTAGGAAGCATGGGCATGGATATGTCCAGACACTTAAACCAAGCATCCATATTGATTTCTAAAGCCAAGTGTCCGTATTGCAGATAAATATGAAAACACTTAAACTGCCAAAAAAAAAGAAAAATAAATAAATAACTTTGAGTTCAACATTATGCTAGGAGGGGGATTCAAAGTTTTGACCTCTTTGTCAATGGCAAATGCTTTATGTCCATTGAGCTATACCCTAAACTACAAAAACAAATTTAAATCAACATGCGGGGTAATTGTGTATTGCCTCTTCTTGGCCATGTAATTTTAACATCTTTCCATACAATACAACTCATGATTAGCCCAAACAATAAAAACTAAGAGACCGATGGCAATTTATTGCTTCAGAAAACTTGTTCATAGGATCATGAGAAAGGACCTAGAGTTTAGAGATCCAAGCAGGCATGAGAATGAATATAGGCAAATAGGTGAACATCAATATTGCCCTTATGTATTCATATTTTCAAAGCCTAGAATAAAAATCCATTATAACTAGGTAAGAGTTAAGGACCACAGTAGAGGAAGAGGTTTTCAGCCACGTAATTTTAATTACCTTTTCTTGAAGAGTCTCGATATATAAGGACTCTCGGACCAAAGGAAAGATCACCTCAACGAAGTTCTCAATCATTCCTCTAGTTTTGTATATGTGGCAAAGCTTCAGTTTTACTTTCTCATTGAGCCACCAAGGTTTTAATTTGCTGGAAGATGAGCTAGTTGGGTCTGCATAAAGTCAGAAGTACCCAAAAATGTTTAATAAGCCTTGTGAGAAATACCTGCTAGCTCCATCTTGCAAGTGATAAAGCACGTGGTAGTTATTTAATGAACACATACTTGAATCTTTTGGAGGAGATAGTAATGAAATGGCTTCTTCATCTCTAGCTTCCTCAAGGAGGAGGGAGGCCAAAGTTAATCGAGCATTAATGTTATCTTCAAGATGTTGAAGCACTGCAAAGGAACATTTGTCAAGTACTTTACAAACTTACTTAAGATTTGATACCAACTGCCATAAATTTTGAGTTTATCTTGGAGTTAAAACTCTTTTTTAGAGGGAAATGTGGATTATTTTCTCTGTGGCCATCCTTTATAAAGCAAAAAAAATTAAATAGAGGGGGGAAAAAAAAAAAAGAAGAAGCAGAAGAAGAAGAAGAAGAAACTATAAAAGGATAGAGGTAAAAATTCTTCTTCGGGTCAAAATGTCGTCAAATCTTCCATGTGGAATGTTTGGCTGGAAAGAAATTTTTCATAATTTTTAACATGAAGGCAAAAGATTGGTGGGAGGTGCTTGATTTAGCAAAGTTTCATGCCCCTTCTCGAGTTTTTATTGATAGGAGCTGAAGGTTTAGCGATTTTATATCGTAATTAACATAAGTTGGGGGCTTTTGTAAGGTTTGATTCAAGGTTCTTTGAGATACAACTTCACATTTTATTTGGTTCAATTCTAGACTTTAATGGCAACTTTCAACGTGTAAAGTTTATTTTTTGTTTCCGAAAAACAAGAAAAGAAAAGAAAAAGACAAGTGAAATAAGTAAAGTGTATCATCGTCTTTATAGGTAACCGAGAATTGCATGAATAAAAGAAAAAAGTTACAGACAGATGAATTTGAAATCAACCATGAGATGATGTTGGACTACCAAAAAAAAAAAAACTTTAGCTGCCATTAATCAAACCATCCTGAGATCTTTGCCTCACCTTTATAAAAGAAAACAATTGCCTGTGCTCTTTCATTGATTGATAAGTAACACTGGGCAATTTTAAGGTATAAAATCCCCTGTTACAAAAGTAAGGCTTTGTTAATCAGGGTAAAGTACAAAACAAGACTCAAGGAGTAATGTTCAAATAAATTTTTTAAAAAAAATCTTACCCTAACCCTTTTAAAGATTAAAAAATATAATTAGATGAAATTAATTGAATTAAGCAATTGACGCTGAAAAATTACAGAGGTTCAATCCTCAATTTTATCATTAAAAAATAAAGCAAAATAAAGAGTAAGGAAACAAGAATCACTGGTAGTATATTGATGATAAATTATAAATATTTAGTCTAGTTGTAAGAAATGTAATCTAGAAACATGGAAAAGTGGGTATGAAAATTAGGTTGAGCCCATTATGCCGAGGGAAAGGAAAGATTACTGCTGAAAAAAAATAATTGATTGAAGAAAATGCATCATACATAAGGAGACCAACAGTAATTTGAGAATTTCTTACCACATAGCCTAAGACATGCATGCTAAGTGGATATAGCAATCATAAACTTACCAGAAGATCTAATAGAATTGTGTAAAATGTCATTTAGCACTACGCTAAAAAAGCAAGCAGTTCAACTTGAAAGTCAAACATCACCCCCTCCCTTTGAACACCACACTTAAAATGGAAAAACTGAAAACCATAATCAGCTTACCATGTTCCCTCCAGCATTTACTTCTTCGAACATCAGATAATACTTCAATGCCACGTTATAATGCTTAAGACTCAGCAATGAGTCTGCAACTTCAATCATCAAATTTGAGTGATCATAGGCAGTTTCCCGTCCCAAATTAGCAAAGAGGCACTAGTGGTAATATAAACCGGTAAGTACAATATTTTCAAACTCAAGACAGTATTCAGAGCAAGCTATAGAAATTATCATTTGACTAAAAACCACAACCTACCATAATAGAAGAGGCCCCACCTATGGTGGAACATGGCACACATACAAATGTTGCATCTCTATAAGAAACTTAGAAAACACATTAAGCCCTTGAGGGCATCACTTTATTGGCCGTAATTTTTAAGTGAACCACAAATCAGATATAGGGGGGAAAAAAAGAAGGGAAAAAAAAATGTAACATCATTTTTTTTCACAACCAGAAATAAGTACAAACCTGAAAGCAAAATATCTGACAGCCTTTAACTGAATTATTTCAACTTCTCACCAATAAAGAAGGCTAACTATGTCCCCCAGTTATTAATGTAATCTAAATCTGACCATCATTGGTAACCAAGCATACATAAATCAAACATGCCACAAAAAACATCTTGTAATGAAGAAATTATTGTTTGTTGTACCTCTAAACAGTGTGCAAAGATGTTTTGTTTTGTTTTTGTGTTTTTTTATATATAAAATTAAAAAAAAATTCAATAATAATAATAATTCTTTTAATTTATATATATACATATACAAGGTGTTATGTGAAGACTTCCTGAAGAGTCAGCCCCATCCGCAACAATATAAAACAATGAAGTCAAACTAAATACAGAAAACGACAGCTTAACTTCAAATGAATGGACAATCATACTAAGTTTGGCTCGCCATGGATAAATAAATATTAACAGCATTTACTTAATGGTAGTTATGCATTGAAGACCATACTGACCTCTGCCTTCTCCATATTTCCAAGATGAACTAGGCAGATTCCTGCTTTAGTTGTCAAGTTTAAAGGTAGCTCATTTCCTGCACAGTACACCTCACCTGCATGCTCAATGCACTCAAGAGCTTTGCTGAATTCTTTACTTCCCATGTATATAGAAGCTAAAAGATCAACCACATCTAAATCAGCTTCAGCTGGATGCTCTTTGATGTAGTCCTCAAGAATGCAAATTGCACGTTCAAGATGACCGCATTTTTGGTACAGCTAGCAAGGGAAAGCAGGACAGAACGCCGGGAGGGGGGGGGGTGATTTTAGTCACTTAAATCCAAATACAATTAGAGCTAGCTAACTTCCTCATCAAGAATATATGAAGCTCAGAAGTCAAAGGCAATTGACTCGTACTATGAAATATCGAAACAACATAAATAGACTTGTATTCTGATGAAATAAACAATAGACAACAGCAAAACACATCCTCAGACTTTATAAGCTCCAACAATAATAAGCTTCATTATTTCAAAACTTGCAAGTAAAATTTAACTAGGAAGTAGGAATTTTACATCAAGCCTACTTGGGGTTGTGTTTCATTAAAATTATTAACTGCAAGTAGTGGATTGAATAACATGGATAACTTAATTAATTTAAACAAAAGCAATTCAGCAAGAAGTAAAACCTATTGGATGGTGGCTAATGAGAAGATTGGAACTAAATTGGCTATTTATAGCCTTACAAGAAAATAACATAATTAACTATTTAAATCTAATTAAACACTAATTAATCTAAATTAATAACTAAACTAAATATTAATTAAAATATACTAATTATCCTATAATTCTCCTCATCACAAGGCTTGGAAAATCCAACTTGAGAAGAGACAAATAACTAATGACATTCTAACCGGAGAAGAGAAAATAGTTTAAGAAATTTGATTGGCCAAATACAAACCATGCAGAAAACAAGTGGTAGTTTTTCAAACTAAGAAAAACGTGTATAAATTAATGCAATAATAATCTTGGAAATCACAAGTGTTCAAGGGTAAGGAATTCAAACCCAATGGAAAATTAGAAGATAAAACACCAAACCTTTGCTCCTGTCATGAGTGCTTCAACATTTCCAAGGCATTGTCGATGAATCTGATCATACGTTTCAGCTGCTTTTTCACAATCTCCACGCTCAAGGTAGAGTGATGCACGATGGAATAATAAATTAATATCATCAGGCTCTGCTTTGATTGCTTTAGAAAGACAGTAGCTTGCTTGATCAATATCACCTCGGTCACTGCACATGTTAATTATCTACAAGTTTTACATCATATTTCTTCATTTCAAACACTAAAACTACAAGTAATTACTTCACAGGACCATGGGCTAAGAAGCACGGATACCACATGACACGGACACAGCAACATGCCATATTTCAAATACCTAGGACACGACACGGCAAGGCATGTTTATTAAAATATACATTTTTAAAAATATATATCATTTTCATACCAAATAAAATGCAAAGAAATGGGTTGATGCATTTATATGCTTAAAAGACTTAGTTTGATGTATTTTATACTTAAACGTTATTATTACTGTCATATATGTGTCTTTTTAGTCTACTCAACAAGTGTTCAATGTATGTCTAACACATCTATTGCACTAAGTGCCGGAGTGTCCAAAGGTCCGACACGTGTCGGACACGGACACACTAGCCAAACCAAAGTCCGTGCTTCTTAAATCATGGGCATGACCAGAATTCTTAAATTAGCCTATACTTCTGAGGTGTACATCACATACAATACACACTAGACACATCCTTTAATTCTAATCAAGGATGAAGGGTCTTTAAGATGCAATTGTTCAACGTCAATGTCCTGGCCTCAGACTTTTGTGTCTGTCATTTACTTCCTTATATCGATAATGTAAAGATGGAGCACATGAATGTATAAAGATGGTTGCTCAAGAACGTTCTAATGAACTTGGCCTATTCGATGCCACGTTGAATATGAAATCATAAACAAAATTGATCTTAATTTGACAAAGCACTATATCACCTTCTAAGAAATATATTCATAGTGGAAGAGGACCTCACATTGACCATGAAAATAGCAGTTTCCAGAGAGATGAATCTTTTGGCATTAAATGTGCAGCAAGCATGTAGAATCCCATGGCTTTCACATCATCACCAATTGCACTGTAAACAAGTCCAAGCGTATGGTACGAATCAGGTAAATCTGGGGCTTGCAGAACAACTTGACGCAATATGGATATAGCCTACAACCATGATGTTTCAAGGAGTAAATTCAGTGATATGAAAAGAAAAAGATTGTTTCGCTTGTTCTCTTTGTAGGCATTGTATTGTGAAGACTTAACAAGAACTATTCAAAGGGAAGGAGATCATCTCTAAGATTTCGTACCTTCTCATGCTGGCCTTGAGCATAACATAAAGTTGCATCACCAAGCAATTTTGTAACATCACGATTAAGTTTTTTCTTTGATCCTTTCCGTCTACCTCTTTTTTTAGGCTACAAGGACACAGAAAAGCTTGCAGCTTAGATTAGATAATGGATTACAGAAAATATAAAAAAATCAATAGAAGGCCCAATATAATGCAGAATATTGATAATATGGCAGAGTGAAGGGGATGACAAAATGACTATTTTCAACAGCCCAAAGCTTCCGCTGCTTAATTAAAATAACATTAGCATGGATATACCTCCTTTAACTTCCTCCTAGATCCATAATTCATAGCTTCCAAAATTTCATCAAAGCTTGCACCAGAAATATCTTCTACCCTGCCCCTCTTTGCAGCTCTCTCACTGTTTTTACAGGGACAAAGAAAGGAAATTATATGAATTTCATACCATGATATCCTTATATTAGCTCATTCAAGTAAGTTAGAATCACCAAGAACGCAATTAGAACATTCACGAAGGTTAAGTTTGAGCTAATATAAAATAAATAAATAAACAAAATCCAACCAGAATTGAATCTTTCTCCAAGATGCATGTCAAATACACTACTGTACGTTGGTTTGCGGTTCTTAGTCCATAAACAATATAGCATCTTTTTATAAACAAGCTAAAAGGTTTGATAGCTCACTTACCGGCCCAAACTCAAGTTAGTTGGAAATCAGTTAATTATTATTCATTGGCACTATGAGTTTGTTAGTAGGAAGTTAGGCACGAGCATAGGTTTTGTTTTAGCTCATGCATTTGGATGAATGAAAAACTACCTTTCTAACACTGAAATGCACCACTCTAAATTTGAAATTTTCAAAATTGATACAACTAGCATGAATTAATAAACCACAATAAAATACAGAAACCAAAATAAATTCTGCACTGACACTGCATCGCAACATTCCATCATCTCATCACCAATTTCACAGTAACTATATGAATGTTAATATAAACTTTGCAGGTGTCAGGTAGGACCATGTTTTCAATATTTTTCAATAAAACCTTGGCAGGTAGATGCCATACTTCCACTATTTTTTCAGTAATCCTGTCAATGGAAGGCAACCGTTTCCTCCACCCCCAAAAAAGGGCGAGAAAGAAAATTAAGAATAAAAAGGGGGGTGAAAGAACAGAAAGTATAGAATAAAATTTACCTCTGACCATTTGCAAGAGCTTTTCTCTTTTTCTCAGCAAGAGCTTCATATTCAAGGCGCTCAAATTTTTTATATGGTTGGATGCTAAAATCTGTCCCTTCAACAAAATCAAATGGATTTTCTCCGGCCTTAAATTTGAATGTGTAACCATCTTCTTCTTCAATATCATCCTCTCCTTCATCCTCCACTTCTTCCTCTCCTTCTTCCTCTTCCTCCTCCTCCTCCTCTCTATCCTCCACTTCTGTTTCTACAGCCTCTTTTTCCGCTCCTAAAACGCACATAGCACCACCAGGAACCTCTTCATTGTCAGAAATTTTATTCCCTTCCCTCTCCATTCAAATGCACGATACTGGAAACTCTTGAAAGAAAATTTTCTGAGCAAGATACCAAATTTAATAACGTAAACGGAATGAATGATTCAATAGCACCAAGAAACTACATTAAAATTTTATAACAATACGTCATCTAACAGTCAAAAGAAGCACTTGAAATTTCCAGAGGTAAACCTCTCGAGCAATTCTCGAAAAAAATTGAGGAAAAATAATTCGCCAAACAATTGGCACTCAGTCACTTGAGTTCTTAAACTTTCCCCAAACCCAAAATTTCTTAGGAACTAATGACACAAGCCAAATATGTAAGAGTAACCACCGTTGATAAGAAGACACTTGAGGATAAATACTGATTACAGTGCATCGCCCCAAGATTGATGGGGAGGAAAAAAAAAACCCAAAATTAAGCTATGAACACGAAATTCGCCAGAATAAAAATCAAATGCTGAACTTTCTGTCACCGCCACCAAATAAAAATCGGGCGAATAGTTAAGTAACAAAAAGACTTCAATAACCGCCAAAAAAACCCAAAGAGCTGCCAAACTTGCATTCACTTGAATTTTTTTTTGTTTTACCTGATCGGTGGGTGGCGGCAGCTCAATGGATGAAGGCAGCGGCGAAGAGATGGAGGGGCAGGGGAAATTGTAGATGTTAATCCAATTTCTAAGGGAAAAAAGAGTTCTATCACAAATATGTAATTTAACTTTCGTACTCAAAAGGTTTAGGAATGGCGAGTGGCGTGAGGAAGGCGGCGGCAGCGGCGGCGTCCGGTGCGGGGGGGTGGAGTGGCTGGTAAATGGGAGGGAGGGATGGCTGGAACGTGAAATAGGCTTTAGAACAAAAGAAAACTAGGTAGATTAAAAAATAAATAAATAAAAGAAATTGCTAGGAGGGGCGACGACAATTTCGTCGGAGTGTCAAGCAGCAGCGGCAGCCGTCCGACGGTAGGAACGGCGAACGGAAGGGAGCAGTGGCTGGCAAACGGGAGGGAAGGGTTAGGATGGTTAAAAAAAAAAAAAGAAATTATCTTAAACCGCGAAACGGTTCCAAATATTTGATAAACCGGGATGAAATTTATTATGTTTATAAATATTTTGGTTAATTTTCTATATTTGAAAATAGCTTTATAAAAAGTTAAACTATATCTTGGAAAATAAACTTAAAAAAAATTATGATTTGTAGGCTCTTTGAGTCAAAGTTTTATAGAAATTGAGAATAAAGATGGTCCCCAGAGCGGGGTTGGATGCTTCTTTGCTTCTTGTTTTATCTCACGCAGTGGGGTTCGATGCTTCTGTTTGTCTTATACCTGTTGATTTTTTAGCGAGGATCGAGGCGGAAATTTTCCACGAGGTGGATCTTTTATTTTTATTTTTATTTTGTTAAACAAAATTAATGAACTTATTTATTTTATTTTTTTGTTTTTATTTTTATTTTGTTAAACAAAATTAATTAACTTAAAACATTATTACGAACAAATTTTAATTGAATAGTTAAATTACTCAAATAAATAAATAATTACCACAAATCAGGGAAGTTTTCAAATATAGAAAAATGAACAAAGATATTTACAAATCTAGTAAAATTTTATTATCTATTTGCGATAGACTATTGTTATCTGTGTCATGATAGACACAAATAGTATTATCGTTGTGATATTTTGCTATTATTTGTAAATATTTTTAACATTTTTGTCATTTAAAATAATTTTTCCACAAATTATTCATAAATATAATATAAATTTAAAGGTTAAATTCAAATATATTAAATGTCTTTACCATTAAACAATAAAACTTGAAATTTATATACAAATATTTAATAATAATAATAATAATAATAACACAACAGTCAATTATTATTTAAATTACCCGTCCCCATCTCCTTTTTCCTCCCCTACACCCTGTCTAATAGGACTTGTCTCCATGGGAAAAGTGAACATTTCTAATTAGGAATAAAGGATCCTTAAGAATAAAGTATATCAAATAAAAAACAATTGTGTTTGGTTAGGTATGAAAAATGCTATTAAAGTTTTATGAATTTATATTTAATTATGAAAATAAGCCTGACAATCACATAAATTTTTAATAGATTGATTAATTAAACTATAAATATTATTTCATCATGCAATTTTAATAGATTAATTAATTAAACTATAAATATTACTTCATCATACAATTTAATAGATTAATTAATTAAATTATAAATATTATTTTAATATATTTGATAAAAATTACTTAATTAATAAATAATAATAATTTTAGCTATAAATATTTGAAAATCTAGTAAGTTTGATAATTAAAATTAACTAATTAGTATATTTAATGAAGATGATATTAATTATAATAAAATATTTAATTATTTTTAATTAATTAATTTCAATATTATTTTTAATTATACAATATATAAAAAGTATTATAGAAAAAGTAAAAGATTATAAAAACATGATATGTTAATAAATAATACTAAAAAAATGTTTAATAAATATGATAGGTTAATAACGAATGATTGATTTATTAAAATAAATACGGTTTTTCAATATAGTAAAATGAGTCAAACTATTTACAAATATAGAAAAATTTCATTTTATATGCAATAAATTTCTATCATTCAAACGATAGAAGTCTGTCGCAGTTTATCAATAACAAATGGTAAAATTTTTATATATCGTAAATAATTTGATAATTTTTTATTATAGTAAAATAATTACTTTAATTTTGTTAAAGTAATATTAATTAATTAGCTATATTATATAAAATCAAAACACAAGGAGAGGAGAAAAGAGAAAATCCACCGGCCCATGCAATAAAAAAATTAAAGCGTACGGACGTAAGTGCAGCGGCAGGTAAGTCTTGCAAATTACCAAAAGGTCCAATACAATTTCCGGCTTCCCGGTCGGAGAGTGCGGCGAGGGGAAGCTCTATAATCTCTGACGAACTTCTTTTTGGGCCCGCTATAGTCCGCTTACAAGAAACGCTTTTCATTTAAATCAGAAAGTTCCTTTTTCATTCTTTCCATCAAAGTTAAACGGCGTTCCCAACGATTTGGAAACCGAACTCTTTTCGATGGTTTTGTTTGTGGGTACGACACTTCCACCCACTTCTATGGCCTATCTTGCCGCTCTCAGAACCCGAGTTCAACTTCGAAGCTCTGCATTTTCGATTACCCGAAAAGGGTTTTCTCCCTTTCAACGGATTGCCCAATCTCGCCTTCAATCCGGTGAGCTACATTTCTCGCTGTTTGCTTTGATGGGTATTCAATTTTGCTGTAAAATTCTTGGGCCTTTCGTATTTCATGAGTTTTCAAGCTGGGGATGTAGTAGAATGCTCATCAATTGAATGCCCACTGTTGGGGATTTTGCATGTCTCACTATACTCGCGATACTTTTATACTTCGCATTGTTCTAGTTACATCTTACACTTTATAAGTTTTCGAGATGAAAATTGTACGAGGTTTTCCTGATTACTTTGTTATGTTGTATTTTGTTAATCGACTGCGAGAACTGAAATTAGGCAAAATGTGGAGGGTTGGTCGTTCATCGTTAACTACCAAAACATGGACTCTTTGGAGTGTTTGCAAACCTGTAACAGGATAGGCTTGTAATGTATTATAATCCAAAATGAATGTTTGGATTGAGCGTTTTGGACTCGATTTGTAATACAAAAGTCATTCTGTTCCGTAGTTTTCAATCCAATCCTATTTTCCACCGTTTTCATGGTTCGTGATCTCATTTTCGTTTATTTCTTAAGTGCTCATGCATTCCAATACTCCTCTTTCCTCTGGTTCCCAGTAATCCTATTACATTCCAGCTCCCCAAACAACCCCCTTCGTGTTCTTGATATATTATGTGTGGTAATTCTTACTTTGTATTTACAGTTTCTGGTGGTGAGATTGGAGCGACGGCATCTGCCAATGCATCAGAAATTATATTTGTAGGTACGGGTACCAGCGAAGGAATCCCTCGAGTGAGCTGCCTGACTGATCCTGTAAAGAAATGTCCGGTATGTTTTTCAGATTTCTGAGCATGAATTTTCTGATTAATGTCAAAATGTTTAACAGTGGCTTAAATTCCTTCTGAATGAAACGTTTGTAAGAACTAAGAAGGAAACTAATGGTACCGACTAGTAGTGGACTTGAGTAGAAAGGTATTGTAGGTTATCGAAATGTGGTTCTGTCACATTTGTGTTTATTTTGTAGGTTTATGATTGTTTTAAAGTTAGTGTATAGATTAAAGCTGGGTTTCATAAGTATAGGTTTATGCAATATGAGTATATGTAGATTGTACTGTAGCATCGGCAAATTTATGAACCGACTATAGACTTGACTTCCTAATTTCAAGCTATTTTGACTAACTCACGATCTAAACACCCTTCAACAGCATTTTATGATTATTTTATTTTAGGTATGCTTCAAGGCTGCAGAACCGGGCAATAAAAACAGGAGGCTTAATACGAGCATCCTAGTTCGATATGCTGGACCTTCTGGAAGTCGTAATATTCTTATTGACGTTGGAAAGTTAGTGTATTATTAGTATTACCGTATGGTTTTTATTTCTTAGCCTTTATTCTGTACGTTTGTTCTTTTCTGGATTTTTTCTCTAATGGGAAACAGGTAAAAAATTTATCTTCTGTTGCTATATTCTTCTAACAGTTATTATGGCAATTCTATATTTTTCCTGCAGGTTTTTCTACCACAGCGCTCTCCGATGGTTTCCAGCATTTGGGTCAGTAATTAGTTTTTTTGCTTAAGTTCAACCTTTTCTATAGAGCAAATTTATGTAGCTACTTGGTTACTCCTAATGTTTGGTTGACTATATTAGATTAAGGGGTTCTAGATGCACTTCTATTGCCAAGAGCTTTAGAACCTAAGTTAATCAGTTTATGTTCACTTGTAAACCTTCACATTCTTTTTGCATGGTTCTCTTACCACTTCTGTTATTTGCTCCGTGCCGTCATTCCTTTGTACTCTCACATGGTATATGCAGGTCAAGTTTTTGTTTTTTCTGTACTTCCATAATATACATTTTTTTCCTTTTCTTTTTCTAATAAATAATTTTTGAAAGGGCAAGCTCTAAACTCATGCATCTTGTAAGTCCATGAGTTCAATCTTATCATTTGTAAGTCCAAATGAGGATTCCATTTCCTTTCCCTATGGATGTTTCATTAGAAGATACTAGACAGGAAACCTTCTTTCTTGTGCCATTTCAAATTCTGTTTCATGAGTTTCAATGCAGTAACCATTTGACTGTTGCATTCATTTCCAGTTTTAATTTGTCTGCCCACACCCCTTTTATTAACATGTTCATTTTACCACATATCCAAGATCTGGCATTTATCAAATAAATATGCTACAATTCAAGTTGTTGTCTTGTTTATATTTTTTAGGATGCCATAATGTTTACCTCGACATGATTTTATGCCATACTTTTATTCGTATGATTTTTGCCTCATCATAACTAGTTGCATTTCTGCCAGGATAAGAACAATTGATGCGGTTATTATTACTCATTCTCATGCCGATGCAATTGGAGGTCTCAAACATGAATACCTTGCAATCTAAGCTTATTTTAGATTATAAGAAAAGTTGCAATTCTAGCGTACATTCTTTTACTTCATTCCTTTATTTAAATACAGCCTTCAAACCAATCATTAACCATTGGTTCTCTCTCTTTCTTTCCTTTTTGCCTTTTCATTATCAGGTCTTGATGATCTTCGTGATTGGACAAACAATGTCCAGCCTTCGGTTCCAATTTATGTGGCTCAACGTGATTTTGAGGTTCCAACTTTTTGCAGTTTAATTTCATATTTATTTTCTTCATGTATCCATGGCCCAAGGCATTTCATTTTTTTTAGGCTAAATTATAATAAATAACCTTGAAATTTTCCCTTGTTTCAAAGATTCCCTTATTCCTTCAACAGTTCAATATGACCATTGACCTTTTATAAACATCTCATAATCAAAACTACCTTTGGAGCAGAAATCTTTATAATGTTAGACAAAATTGAGACTTGGAATGATGTAACGGTGACCTAGAACGGAAATTTGGATCGCTACACCCTTCTCTAGTCACCATCACACCATTCCACAACTCAATTTTCATGTGACATTTTAATGGGTTTCTACCTAGGTAGTTTAGCATTTATAAAAGGTCAAGGGTAATATTGTAATTCTTGAAAGAATGAGGGTATTTTTGAAACAAATGGCAAAGTGCAGATAATGTTTATATATATATATTGTTTTTAAATTTGATATTTCACACAGTGAAATAATTTTAGGTGATGCAGAAGACT
Source organism: Citrullus mucosospermus (assembly GCA_030954485.1). NCBI lineage: Eukaryota > Viridiplantae > Streptophyta > Magnoliopsida > Cucurbitales > Cucurbitaceae > Citrullus > Citrullus mucosospermus. Next base: position 28,314,832 of record CM062061.1, on the reverse strand, counting down.
CACTATTATTTGGTAGACACAAGTGTAATTTTACCTGGTGCTGCAGTTTCAGAGTTGCAGTTCAATATCATACCCGAGGGACCTTTTGTAGTCAACGATCTGAAGGTAGGAATTTTAATTTTGAACGGATTTGTTTTCTAAGCCTCCAAATTTTTAATGGAGTCAAATTTTATCATCAGCTTGATTGCATGCAATGTTCAATTAATGAAAGAAGAAATTTTCCTGATAACATTTTCATTTTATTTTTTTTTTTAAAGGAAACAACTTTTCATTGAAAAAATGAAAAGAGACTAATGCTAAAAAATATATTAACGTTCAAGCAAGGAGAGAAACTGAGAAAAACAAAAGAAGACAATACTATTGAGATATACAATGGAAAGGAAACACCAAAAAAGCAAACTCTTAAAGCCTAACAAACCAACTTCAGAAGAAAAGAAAAAAAAACCCAAAGCCACAGAAAACATGAACTTTAAGCCAAAGCCAAGTGAAGACCATTGAGCAGTCAATGAAATAAGGCCTTGAAGACCAATATTGAGAGTTCCATACCACAAAACAATCCAACTTGTTTTTTCTTCAAAGACAATCAATGAAAAAGGTCTAATGCTCATAATTACAAGAAACAATATTAAAGGAAATTACAACAACAGATAAAACAGGATTAAACAGAGAAGATAAAAGCCCTCCAATTCAAATTAATATCTTGAATAGAATAATAAGAAAACACCTTAGAAAGAGAACACCAAAAAAAAAGCAGAAGATGAGGTTAATCAAGGGACTTCTTTGCCTGTCTGATTTCCTCACTTCCAAAAGGTGCATAAGGGCTGCATTCTGAGTATTCAAGACTTGAATCCAATTAATATTTGAAGGGATGACACAAGATCCAGGGGTTTCTGAAGCATAGCCATATAAAAACTCCAAGATTTTATGCTCAATGTCTTCGAAAGAAAGGACCGATACCCCATTGCTGGATAAAATTTCAGTAATCATTCTTTTTTTTTTTTGGCGGACAAAAATCTTTAATTGTGAGCGGAAGATCCCTTTCCAGTGAAGAGATGGAATTAGCCTCTACCTTGGCATCAAAAAACACAAGTTCTGAAGAAGACTTGCCTCCTGCTTTTTCTTTTGAGCTTCAAAAACCGAGAACCAAGATTTAAGGGCTTCCTTGGCTTTTCTTAACTTAGCACTAATCACAAATTCAGCCATCCACTAGATTTATCAGAAGCAAGAAGATTCAAGAGCAAGCACTGTTTCTTCATCAACCAGTTGTTGCTTAAACGAAAAGGTGAAGGGCCCCAAAGAACAGAACCAGCCTCACGGAGTAAAGGAAATTGATCAGAGCTAACCCTTGCTTGTCTTGAAACTCTAAAATTTTCAAAAAGCGCATCCCAATCTTTGGAGACTAAGGAACGATCTTAAGAGATTGAGAGGATGAATGGCCATCTCTAGGCCAAGTGAACATGCCATTTGATAAAGAGATTTCCATAAGAGCCGCATCTTCAATAAATTTATTAAATTTGTGCCTTCCCTTGGTCATTCTTCCAGGAGGAAATCTTTCTTGAGGCCATCTTGTGATACTGAAGTCACTACCAATACACCATGAATCAAGACAATAAGAATACAAGGAATTGAGTTTTTATTTTATTTTATTTTATTTTATTTATTTTTTAAAAATTTATTATTGTTATTATTTAAGGAAACAAAACTATTCATTATATCATATAATGAAAGAGTCTAATACAAGGAATTCAGTTCTAGCCACAAAAGTTCTTCTTTCTTAATAATCAAAAGCACCATAAACATTAGTCACCCCACAAGTATTATTATATTGGTTCTTGATTTTAACCGACAAAGTGTATCCTCCTTTAAGAAACTCCAAAGGAGTTACCTTGGATTCGTCCTACAAAACAATCCAACTTCTAAACTGCCGCTTCCAAACTTGCACCTACTAGGAAAAATAACTTCTTTAAAGAAAAACAGTAAGGCTTAGTCTCAAGATCTTGAGAATTCCATAATATTAGTTCTAATCCTGGACCAAACCACCTAGCTAGACTTTAGCCGAAGGAGAACGAGGTGGGATTGATCTCAACCGCAAACTACATTTTTCAATCAAAACAGAGAATTTGGCAGGGATTATGAGTGACTTTTCTGCTTGAACATTTTCACCATTCTAAAACAGCGTATCAAAACCTTATTCAAAGTAAACCTTTGAATTCTCCTCAACAAAATCTGCTTGTGCCTAAGAGTCCATAATATCCTCACTACTTACATGAACAACTGAATCTCCATCAGAATCGTAAATAGAAAGATTGTCTTTAAGAGGAGGATGGCTATAAACTCCTTTAACAAAAGAAATATTTGATCCTGGGATATGACTCGGTTGGCCGAAATTCGTATTGGGAGGCAAACGGTGTGGATTGTCTACCGGCCACGAATCTGCTATTAAGAGACATGCACAAGACTCCTTAAGAGTATCTGAATTGAACTCTAAATGTTTCTTTGCAAATGATTGCTTCTTTTCCTGGCTGTAAAAAAGAAGATAAATTGGCAAGGGAGATCTTTCCATGTCCACATCCTCTTTATGTTCTTTAAATCAACAGATTGTGGAGTGCTAACAGAGACTTCCAAAGGACAATTATAACTCCCTATGGAAAGTTGAACCACCTCATTCAAAGTTGAAACAAAACAAGTTTCCTTGTGTGATTGAATGGGAACACAATCTTCAGCAAAATCAGACATCTCAAACACGTCTTCATCTCACTTAGCTTCAATTAATCTTGCAAATCTTGAATATGGAATTTTTTTCCAAGAGTTTGACAAATCTTTGAAAAATAACTTACCTTGAAGGATATTAGGAGGGTCTAATGGAAAAATATCACCAAATCTAAGATGATCGTTAATTTCAAATTCAGCTGGGAGAAATCCACACAAATTTCTTTTAACTTGAATATAGGCTTAGAGCAAAGAAATACTAACCATACCCCCAAGGTTTTCCCTAATGGCTTCAAATGTAGAACGTGTCCAAGGAGGTAAAGGTAAGTTTTATTTATTTATTTATTATTTATTATTTTATTTATTTATTTATTTATTTTTTTATCAAACACCAACCTCTATAACTCACAATGAACTTCGGATGAGAATGTACTTACCAATTTTCTACTTTCAGATGCAAGTTGCCAATTTCCCTCCATTTTCCATCAAGTCCATATCAGCAGAACTGTCATCAATTTTTATCAATGCCTTATCAGCCATAAAGGATTGATTAAAACTTTAGACTGAAAATAATCTTCCAAAACAAGGCGAATATCCTTCCAAGAATAGTAGGCAAACAATCTAGAAACAACCAACAAATTGTTGAAGTTCATGTCCAACACGTCCCTATCTTTCTTAACCCAAAAAGAGGAATCAATGTTAGACAGACTACTGCTTAAAATTTATTGAAAACTTGTTGAGAAACGTCCTGAAAGTTTCTAGGCACCTTCCAATCTCACTAAATCCAATCTCACCAACCCCAACCGAGGGGGGGACAACAGACATGTCTCCTCTCTTCAAGAAAATCTCTAATCATCTCCTAGAAAACCATCCATCCTTTCTTCAAGAAACAAGCTGGAACATGCAAATTTTTTCTACCACAAGTAGGGGGCCAAATAGCACTTTCAAAATATCTTTCATTGAGTGATTTAAACTTAGCCAAACGAATAAATCCAGAGTCGTTCCGATCTTTTCAGGAGAAGAACACATGAATCAGGGCTTGTAACAACTCAACCAAGGATAGTACAAACCAACACAAATGAGACATTGAAAGGGAGATCTTCTGATTATTACTTGAGTCCTCAATAACAAACATGTTCTTCTCACATCTTATCCAAAAATAAGAGTTGTAAATACAAGAACTCATTGCCTCCAATGAGTTCAAAGAGAATGGAGAGGACTGAGGAGATGACCAAGTATAAGACATAAGAAAACAAATACCCATACAAGGAAAGCAAAAACAACTAAATGAGATAGTTAGTACGTCAGAGACAACGACTGATGACCGAAGACACGACTAGAGAAAGGAGGAGGCGGCAGAGAGGTGGTGAAAGGCAACGACAATGGAAGAAAGGTTAAAAGAACTAAGGGTTGGTGGGAGATGAGGAGAAAGAAGCAAAAAAAAAAGTGGATTGAGATGGGGAATCTCGAACGGGAGTGAAGGGGAGAGAAGGACGGGAACGACTCTGATAGACAGCAGAACCATGATGTGCAACAGACACAAGGGAAGCGAATAGAGAGAACAAAGGCTTTAGGAAACAAATGAAGAGGCAGCTAATGAAGGAGAAGGTTTAGGCGAAGGACGAAGGAGTACGTTTCGGCAAGACGAGCGACTATCTAGAGCTGTATTTAGGATGGTTTTGTTTCAGTCTTCATAAAAATGGAAGTTGAATATGGATATCTGAGTTACAATCTAGATTTTCCAATTGAATATATAAATCAAGGATGTAACTTGGTCAATTCATTTCCGTTTGTCCACACTTGACACCTTATTAACATTCGTTCAAGGAAAATAAATTCTAAACTGAAATTAAATTATTGAACAAAAACTTGCAATTTTGACCACCAAGTTGAACTGAACCGACCAAAAACCAACAAAATCTTTCTAAACTGAACAGAGTATTGTTTTTTGATTTATACTTTAAGAGACTGAATTTTCCGAGGAGTATATTTCTTAAGTGATTGAACCAACGTTGCTTCATCCATTTCAAGTTGTAGTGAAGCAAAGAAGGAAAGGGGGTGCAATTTTTTAGTGATTCTTTCCAGTTTTATTAATGGTGCAAGCACATATGTAAATTATTTAAGCATGCTGAGGATGACAGTCTTGCGTTGTTATTTATCAATCAAATTTTATATGTTAGCAAATAGTTCATTGCATGATGAACGGAACAAAAGTTTAGTTATGAGAAGTGGTTACTGGATGCTTTCGAAGTAATGCTTGTTGATCTGAAATGCTATTTTTAAGTAATTCTGATAGTTCTTTATTATTTTTTTCTTTCTTTTTCAGGTTACACCTTTACCAGTTTGGCATGGTCGTGGCTATCGTTCATTGGGTTTTCGATTTGGAAATGTTTGTTACATTAGGTAAGTTAGTAAAATATGCTTCTCCATCTCAAAATATCTCAGAAGCGAAAATCAGATTAGGATTTACAAAGGCTTGTCTGCTTTTCTGGACAGTGATGTTAGTGAAATACCTGAAGAAACTTATCCACTGTTGAAAGATTGTGAAATTCTCATACTGGTATCTCTCTTTTTCTCTTCCATTAGAAACAAACATACAGCTGAACATAAGATAATAGTTGTGGTTTGGTTGACTTTTAGGACGCGTTACGACCTGATCGATCTTCTTCCACCCACTTTGGGCTTCCAAGAGTAATTCTTCACATTCATTCTATGTTTCCTAAGTATAAACCGAAAAAATGAAAGGAAAAAGAAATAAGGTTTCTTCATCTTCTCTTTTCAGGCTTTAGAGGAAGTAAGGAAAATACAACCAAAGAGAACTCTATTCACTGGTATCAACTATCAATTCATCAATTTATTCTACCCCCACTTTTAAATCTCTTGTTGAATTCGTTACTTCAATCTCTGTTTTAACATTATTATTGGCTTACAGTGTTTTGTTTGTACTTAACTAAATTTGTGACGGGGAGTGAACTATTTGATATGAAGGTATGATGCATTTAATGGATCACGAAGAAGTAAACAGTTATCTGTTAAAACTGAAGGAGACTGAAGGTGTTGATGCTCAACTAAGCTATGATGGGCTTCGAATACCAGTAACTCTCTAACCGTCTTCTTCTTAACATTTTATTACTTTATGTTTTTCCCCATTCATTCTTTCACTAATTTAATTAGAGAAATAAAATGTTTTATATATACACACACACAAATACAACATTATTTGCCTCTCAAATGTAAACCCATGACCTCCACTTTGATCTGGCTTTCTAATAATCTTCCAGCTCTCTCTTCTGTAACTTTCATTTGATTACCATTGAGGCCAGGTAACTTTTGTTGAGGGTGAGTTTGGGATGATTTTACAAGGGTAAAGGGCTTTCCATTCTTCAGAAGCTCAGAACTTTTGGGGTTTGGTCAAAAGAATCAAAGTAATTTTTTATAATTACAAGTATATGTTAGTGTGTCAAAATCACATTTGATTTTCAATTAATCACTTGGAGATGATTTTCTCCAACGATTTTGGCACTTCATTGACAATCACTTAAAGAAAACATCTCCTGAGGTGTTGTGTTTTTTTTAGTACAATACAATAGAGGTGGAATGTGAAGATTTGAACTTTCAACCTTAAGAGAAGGAGTAGATGTCTTGATAGTAATATTATGATGTTGAAATCTTTATTTATTTATTTATTTTATTATTTTTCTTAAATTTAATTTTTTTTAAACATTATTAATTTAAAAATACTTTTAATCATATGAAATCACTATTAAAAGCGTTGAACTAAATGTTAAAAACGACTTATTGTTGTTTTGTGTGTGTGTGCACCCAATATATAAATATATATATATTACAAATCACTTATAGTATGTAAGGGATGGCAAATAATCTAGTTTTTGTTTTATGTTTTCAAATCCAATGAGTTCAATGAATATGTAACGGTAGGTAATATGAATTATGTGCTTGAGAATTGTTTTTAGATTTTGTGAGGGAAGTAGTGCAAATTTTGAAAACAATGTTTTTTTTTTTTTAATTTTTTTTTTTTAATGTATCCACATCTTGAATTTAAAAATTTAACAGGCAAAATTGTATTAAAAAATATATAAGAAATATTATTAAATATGATATTTCACGTTATAAACTCAGTAGTATTTGCTACTAGTTACATATATTATTAAACACATTTTGAACCATTATTTAAATTAAAATCTAATTTTTAAATATTTTATTGAATAAATATCTGAAAATATAAAATATGATAAATGAATTCTTTGTTTTTAAATTTGTGTTATACTACCTACCAATATCACTAGTTAAAATGTTAACTTTGAAACCTGCTTTAAGATTATTTTTGCTCCCTTTTTCTTCTATGAATTTGATCTTAATGTGCTTGAAACAAACTGATTAGATTCTCACAAAAATCTCTTCAATTCAACTTGCAACTTCAACCTAGTTTTCAATTATCAAACGATGCGAAGTGATAACTCACATTAAACAAAATCAAATCAAATAACGGACAACATAATCATCTGCTACCCATGGTAAATGATACTGCTCAGATTTACTACACGCTGGACGGAATGAATATCCGATGAAGGATTGCTACACAGATCTACTACCCACGCGGTGACACAGACCTATATAACCCACAACAAAGTTACAAAACGGTGGTTGAACCCATGAAATGAAGACCACAGGTACTAGTGAATGACAGGGAAATCACGAATGGAGAGAAGAAAAGGAGTCTAGAATAAAAACCGTAGTATCACATATCCGCGTTTTTTCTATTACTGACATTGAAGACCCAATTTGTTGCAGTAAGAAAAGGCAATAATCTTATGCATCTACCAAAGGAAGAGAGCCTCTATTTTTTGACGATGATGCACCCACTCCAAAAGGAGCAAATTGAGACTGAACACAACAACACCCTAATTTCCATTTTGCTCAGCTTCAAATTTTAATCAAAAAAAATAATTGCACTATCTTAATCTAAAATCTAAAATGACATTAATTTTTATTTAATATTATATACTTTTAATAGTGAACCAATTTTGAAGTTACTAGGATCAAATTACGAAGTCCATAATATAAGCATCATAGGTTTCAAATAGTTGGGATTGAGAGTGAGCATGATAGACCGAAAAATCAAGTCAATTGGATCGAAGGCTATCGGTCGAAGAAGAGGAGGAACTCGGTCGGTGTTGGTTTGAGAAAAATTCAAAACGACATATTTTTTTTTTATAAAAAAAAAAAAACTAAAGAATAAAATCGCCCACCTGACTGTTGGCTGGTTTGCACTCCTCGATGGTTGTGATTGGGTTGAACATTCACTAAATCGACCATGGTCGATTAGGTGGCGGTTTGGTCAGTCTATGACTGATTGCAACACACCCTTAGTAAGGATATAACTAACAAAGCAAAGTGTTCAAATATTACAAGCAAGAGTAGTGTTAGACCAAATAGATCTGTGATAAAAGTAGACGAAAGTAGACAAATAAAAGTAGTTCAAACTAAGTAGATTCATAATATAAACTAGTTGAACGTGAGAAAAATCCAGATTTCATAATGAAATGGGGTTTAGTCACGATGCTTTCCTATTAACTTCCATGTTGCAATTGTACTTTAAACGTCAATGAAGGAGTTCAGCAACAAATTATTGGAGAACAAAGTTTGATTAACGACTACGGTGTTGCAAAGATATCTCAGATGACTTGTAGTTCTTACAGTTATTTTGTATCTGATCCTTTTGAATGGGTCACACAAGAATTTGAGCAACCTGTGAGGTAGTGGAAATGTCCTCCCCATCATTGTCTCAACTACAGGGTGGATCAAGATGTAGAGTTCTTCATATTGATGTTCTGGAGTAGGTCATCGTTAAGGTTCACTACATGCAAATCTCTAATGTCATGTCAATTGGAGCATGTTCAAATATGATTGCTAAATCGTTTTACAATGGGAACCACTTATGTCTAAAGCTTTTGCATTAGAAAGACGTTAAACAAATAGAGGACAAACAAAATATTTTTAATGTATAGACAATATTGACAGTAGTTTTTCTTTTACCTTAACTCACATATCGAATATATGTTTCTTGCAATCGATGTCACCCTCGTTCCACTTAAAACCACAACATCTTGGCCCCAATATCACCACAATCACAATGTGTATGTTGCAAAGGTTCCCACCCGTGACTTTAAATTTGGGTTGATTTGTATGTTGCGCTTGAAAAGTCTATTCATCATCGTTTTCTTGACATGGGTTACAATCCTAGCCTAAATGTGTCATTATTGGCTCGTCATCAATTGGATTTTACATGTAATGTAGATAAATGAAAAATAAACGAAAAACGAACAAAATATTATAGATAATAAATCAAAAATCATTTATAGCTAAATTAAAAACAAAAATAAAGCTAAATAAAAAAAATACACACTTTCTAATCTAAATGTATTTTTAATTAAAAAAAAAATTCTAATTTTTTTCTTTAATAATGAAATATATATTTCCATCCTGATAGAATTTTAAATTCAATGATAAATTGATAACTTTCAAGCTCAAGAATTTAGACTTTTGTCTTGGATCAAAATAGACACAATCGTATAGAACTCAAAGATACAAAATGAGTTGTGTGTGATATCTATTGTGATTCACCAATGAGAAGGTTCTTTCCATCTTTCCAAAGCTTTGTCTTACTATTTTTTTTTTGGTAAATTTGACGGATATTAACTAAGATACCTCTCCTGATGCATAACTTGTTTGTTTGATCTCAACGGTTTTTTGTTTTGATTTTTTCTCACTTTCTTTCATGGGGAAGGTTGTTGAATTTTTATTATATTGTGAAAGAAAGTGATACGTTCATGAATTGAAATATCAATTATTGTTTAATGTCAAACATCCAAATTGGATTTGAAACGTCAAATTGGATGATGTTTCATTTACAACTTTAATTTTCATATGTTAAATTTGTATTTTCTTCCATTGATGAGTTATATTTAAATTCGGTCAAGTAACAACTCAATTGAGTTATGTTTGAAAAATGTTTCAATTTTGTATTTTTTATTTTTATTTTATTTTTATGGAGCATTAATAAGTTGTAGTCCTATAAATAACAACTTCTTTCTTCATTTGGATATCTCATTCTAATTTGAAGACTTCTTCTCTCCTCTCTTTCTTTCTTTTTGATCTTGAGTTGAGTTAAGAGTAACTATCCAAGAGTTTTGCGAGATCCGACTAATTCAAAGTTGTTGTTCTACCAAAATTAGTTGTTGTACCATGCTAAGACAAGTTGTAGTCAGCTTGGCATGCAAATAATTGTTTTTAGAACAACACTTAACATAATCGTGTCTCATTTACCTATTGACCTTTTCACAAGATCATGAGATTTTTTTGGTTATTCCATTTTGCTTATTTTTTGTATATACTGCATGTTTGTATACTCTATAATTATCTACATCAAGTTAAGGTGTAATCAATTTCCTAGTGTTATTTTGTTCTTATTTATATTGTTTCTCCCAACGTCAACTAAAGGTCAAATAATTTTAGGGACCATCTAGAATGCTTTCTAAACTTGAAGAACTAAAAATGTTATTTTAAAAATTTTAGAGATCAAATAGATATCAAACTTAGTTCTCAAACACTAAAAATGTATTTTGCCATATTTTAAAAATATATATTTGGTCAGAAAATCAAAAAGTAAAAATAGAATTTGGAATGACACTTCAAATTTATAACGTAAGGTTCTTGTTTTCTTTAATGGATCTAAAATTAGAACTATAGACCTCTTAGTTATAATATAGATATGCAATATTCTTGAAAGATGGTAGAAATAGGCGAGGAAAAGAAAGAAAAGGAGAAAAAAAGCCCTTAAATTTTACTAAGAAATATTTTTCTTTTTGGAAAATGAGATTATTACAGTAACAAGTTTGCTTTAAAATGAAGGTTTAATAAATTAATTTAAAATAGCCACCCTGCATATATAGTTGAGGTTTTTGTAAAAACTTGTTGGGATCTGGGACCCATTACCCCTTACATCGTGATAATCCAATATTACAAATTATAATTTTCTATTAATGGATGAATGGTGAGTAGGTAGACGAAAAATATGTTTATTATTTTTAATTTTCTAATAAAGCTTCAACTTTCTAACTTCATCTTAATTCAATTTCTCTTTGTAAATAAATAATTTGGTAAGAATCTTATATGTTCATAATAATCTTTAATTAGCTTTTGGTCTTCGAATTATTTTTAATTGCATTATGCACAACAATATACACCTCCATCCATTATATTTTTGCATATACTCTTTTTATTTATATATATATATATATATATATATTCAATGCGTAAATTGTTGTGGGTTGTCAAGGTAAGATCCAAAGTCTACGAGTGGACCCAAATCCAAAGGGGTGTCTTGGAACTTCGATCGAGACTAGTCGAGTCAGTAAATATATATCAATCGAGAAATAAATGAGGCAAGGTTGAATTGGTACCCTACAACATCGAGGGCCAAAAACGTCCCTGACACTTCTATCACCATACGCAACCATGGACATGTATTAGAGTTTGACTTATAAATAGGTTCATTCAACCATCCTAAAGGGGAGAATAAGTAATCTCCAAATGAGATATCTGACCTTATCTTTTTTTTGCGTTTACTTGAATTAGTCGCTCTCAATACTAACTTAACTTCACAGTGCAGTAGGCTCAACACCACACTAATGCGAGGATCGCTTACACAAATCAGCTCAAAGAAGATCAAGACTAGACCAGAAGAAAGTAAGCTAAAGGTCAAAGGTACCAAGTACTCGCAATGTAACCCAAAGTGAATGAAATTTGAGTGTCAAGCCGCCAACATTGGTAAATACTATTTTTTTTTAGTTTGAAGGAATGAAAAAAGTTTTAGAAAAGAAATAGTATGAAAAGAAATGATAAGTAAATGTATGACTTTTTCCCCTCTTTTTTAGGGGTAGTTATGAGGAAAGAATGGCCAAATGGTTGGTCTAAAACAAAATCTAACAACAAATTAATTTTTTTTTCTTTTTGCATAATTTCAATTTGAATTTTTTTTTTCTTTTCTTAATATTGTTAAATTAGATGTAAGAGTTTAAATGTAACTATGCTAAGATCTTTGTGATAAAAAAAAAAAATTGTGACAAACAAACATTTGTATAAATTGGAAAGATTTTAAACATTAATAAAAATCTTCTATCCTCCAAAAAAGGAAAATTGTTTTCCCTCTAATTTAATATGAGATGGAGTTAATAAAATTGGGTCGCATATTTTTTTTTTTGTTCTATCAAATATTTATTATTATTATTATTTATTTATTTTTAATGAACAAAAAATATATGCAATAATAGAGAGTTGAATGGACATCGAAATTGTACATGTCATGTGGAGAGGGTCCCATTTTAACCAAGCTCCAAATGACAAAGAAACCTTGATCCACTTTCCACTCACAAATTTATATTATTTGTATTCTCACTATGTTAGAAAATGTATTTTAAAATCTTTACTTTTTATTCCACTTATTTATTTATTATTTTTCTTTAACTACAATATACGTTATCAATATTTAAACTTCCAACTTAAAAAAGAGAGATTTTGTATAACACTAATTAAGTTTAGAGTTAGAAATAGTACAAATTTTAAATTTTCATTCAACTTGAATTGGAATAGGAAAACATGTTTTTCTTGCTTGTCCCTAACCTCGACCTTGATCTTTCAACATTACTTAAATTGAAAAAGTGGAAGTAGGGTAAGATTGGGATTGAGATTGAGATAGGTTGACAAAGAATGCATTCTCGATCTTTTTTGAGTATTAGAAGTTAGTGTAACTTCATGAAATTAACATACTCATAAATATGTTTATAAAGACCATACTCGATCTCGATCACAATCATAGATTGGGGAGAGGGGTCCAATTAGGGCATGGATGCCCCCAAGTTGGTAGTAAATAAGAAAAAGAGAAAGGAAAAAAAATGATTTGAGTGAGAATGGGAGATGAAGCTTTTTCCAAAATCCAAAGTTTCCATTTTTCTTGTGGAGGTGCATCAAGCATGATGCACCGCCTCCGTATATTAGCATCCAATCGAATTTTCTCTTTTTAATTTTTTTTTAATTTAGATTTTGGACTATTTTCGTGGGGCCCATGTTTTGTCAATTATTAAGAGGGGAAGGTGGGACCCGCACTTTCTTCCCCTAGTTTGTATGCTTTTTCTCGCTCGTGAACTTTGTTAGGCTGGGATCCACAGGAATATTACACTCACGTATGGTGATGCTGTATTACATGACAGCCCAATACACTTCCTTCCTTTTTTACTATTAATATAAAAATAAACGTCACCTCCATTCTCCATTTTGACCTTTTATCGTCTTTTTTCTTTCTCCAACTTAAAAGTTTAATTTAATCCTTGCGTTTAAATATGTTAAATCTTTTTTTTTTTTCTGGGTTAATTTAGTGGTGTATTAATAATGAGAAAATTACTTGATGTTGAAGTGATTTGATAGAATAATAATGAGAAGATATTGATAATAAAATTTTAGGCCACATTTATTCTAGTATATAATGGGTCTCGTTTGATTAATTTTGGTGTTGTTTACTTGTGTTTTGCATCTATATGGACACATGGGCCTAATTCAAAATCTGTAATAAAGAATGCAAACGAATTAATAAGTAGAGGATGTTTAATCCAATTGTGTCTGAAAATTACATCATATCGTTATTATTATCATTATGGTTATTTTTCCAAATAAAAAATTATGAATTTTGACAACCTTTAGTGTTATTATTGCCGTTTGACCCTTAGAGATAAAGACAACAGTAATGGTAACAATAAATGTGACAAAATTCATCATTCTAAGTAAATGCGATAAAAAAACAATCTAATTATATTTGCAATTAAGGCTTATTACAATTGATTCGTCCATGAAATTATATAACGATTACATCAATTTTTATTACGGTTTAATAAACATAGCATTATTTCTAACTTTTTTAGTTGTATTAATTTTCACTTTAAACTATTAATTTTATTAAATTGAGCCTTAAAACTTATTAGACATGTGTACCAATTCTTTTCCTCTATTTAACTTTGGCTAATTTCACCAACTAATTTTAGAAAGTAGAATAGAGGTCTCCAAAAATTCACTAATTTTAATAAAATTAAGCTTCACACAAAATTAATCTCGCCAAAATTAACAAATTCCAAAGAAAAAAAAATCTAATGTCATTTTTCTTTGTAATTTTATTGATTTTGTAGCATATTTGTAGTTTATAATTTATGTTTTATAATTAACACATATGAGAATATTTTTTTTTTTAGTGATTAGTAACTTTTCAAACGACAACAATTTTTTTTAAAGTTCAAAGTTAGGATTTTATATTGGATAATTATTTTAAATAATAAAATTATTGAAAATATTTTCAAATATTAACAAAATGTCACTGACACACTGATAGACATTGTCTATCATTGATAGATAGTGATATTTTTCTATATTTGTAAATATTTTGACTTATTTTACTATATTTGAAAACAACATTTATACGTTTATCAAAATTTAAGATATAATTTGATGAATCGAAAGTTTGTGAAAAAAAAAAATAATACAACTTGAAAATTTTAAAATTTAAAGGTGAAAATAGAATTTTTCTCCTAAAATTTATCACTGAGATAAGCCTGATTATCAAGATTAATAAGTTGAGTTAAAAATTATGTAAAATTGATTTCAATACAAGTACATTAGCAACATTTGCAATCCTATATATATATAGTTCCTTTTAAAGTCTTATTAAAAACGATCAATTATAATATAAACTCTGTTTTAAATTCCTATAGGATCCTTTTCAAAAATAAAAAATAAAAATGATAGGATTGAGTTTAATGAGATTAATTCATATTTTAACAAACCAAATAGTAACAATTGCAAGGAAAAAAATGAAAAATAACTTTCAATGCAAATAGTAAAGGAATCGAATAGGCTTTATTTTTTTTGTTCGATTTTTTTAACATTTCATAGTTTTTATAGCACAGTAGAAAGTCTTTTTCCTTAGAATTATTATTATTGGAAAATAAAAAGAAATATAAGGAGAAATTTGCAAGTATTTAATTCCTATTTTCATTTTCTTTATTTAATTTAGATCTGAAAACTTTTTTTTTCTATATTTAATTTAGATTGGAAATTTTTTATTCAATTCATATCTAAAATTGCTTTTCTTTATTTAATATAGAAATGAAAAACGTTTTCTTTTAGGTTATTTAAAAAATGGTTGCCCAAGAATTTTCAAAGAGTCGGAGTGTTTTCATGTTATCTTTTTCTCTGTTTTCCGTTCTTCTAATTTGAGCAAAGTTTCCACTTGTTTCCAATCTTTCTTCGACAAGTTTGTATGTTTGAAAAAGGTGTTGTGTGTTAACCTTAAAGAGTAGTAACCGACAAAAAATGATTTGTACCACAGTTGAGCTGTAATTTGTTTTTAAAATAGTAATCATTTCACGATACAACAATCAATTTGCTTGATACTTCGTATTTATGCTCTCGCTATATTTCACCATAAGTAATTAATTAAGCTTATATATATATACATATATGAAGTAATGAATAAAGCTAGGGGATCATTAACTTATTTTATTGACATATAATAAATTCAATCGGAAACTACAGAAACGAAAAATAGAAACTTAACCCACGAAGCCATGATGATATTTAAACCTATATTAATATATTATGTCATTCATGGAAATTTTGCATATTTTTAAAAAATCATGAGACTACATTCAACAAATTAAAATAAGTCAATCATTATTATTATAAACTTTACATTACATATATTCATAATTAAACTATTATAATTTAAGGAAAAAAAAAACCTTCGAAAAAATGTGTTCTTTCATATGTGACCATATAAGTAAATTTTTTTTAAAAAAATAAATATATAACTCTTTTTGTAGGTGATTTATGACATGCGTGCATGCCATGCACATGCATATGTTTTTGTTTAAAAAAAGAATTCAAAATATCTAAAACATTTTTTGGAACATTGAAAAGATTAATAATAATTAGTTGTATTATATTAGATGTTGAGCTCTCTGTTTATCTCTTAATCAATATGAATGGATATTGGTTATAAAGTCTCATTCCAAATATTGTTGAATTGGTAAGCATCAAAGCATGGATTCCAGAGAGGAAATTGATCAAGTGCCATGTGCAATCTCGTTTTGCATTATTAATTATTGCATAATGCATATTATATTCACATTTACCAAATTTATTCTAAAGTATTCATTTAGCTTTCAATTCTAATCATTTTGTTGGTTTTTGGTTTGATGTCTTTCAAAATTTTAGTATCATATATCCTTTATTTATTATTATTTTTTTAATATTTATTTAAAGTTTTTATTTAGATAATATGATGTTATATCTCTTGATAGTGAAAAAAATAACTCATCTATATCTTATAAGGAGCGTGAGGTTATTTAATTTTTTCAACGTGGGATTCTTAACATACCCCTTCAAGAGATAGTGCCTCTTTTGGGTTTACCATTCTTGATCATATCACAATTTCTTTTGATTGGACAGAATATCTGTTGCGGTTTTCTATGGGCTATGATACCATCTTAAAGAATTTTGCCCAACACTTGAGGTTGTTGGTGTGTGGCTATTTATAAGGTCAATCTTTTGACTCTCACTTGAGATATGTGCAATATCATGATGTCAGAATATGTGTGGCCCTCGAGGTTGCAAAATGTTAGTGGCGAATTATCCGACTCGACTATTTCCTTTTTGGTGAAATTCCACGGTTTGGTTGGTCGATGCGTAATTTGAGGGCTTAGACATTTCTTGTTGGGGCGTGCAAACCCCTTATGCAGATTTTAAAACTCCTTTAGGCTTGGGTAACCTTCAATAGAAGTTGATAGTACAAGTTTTATACTAATTAAATTATGTTTATTTTGACTATTAAAAGATAGAATGTGAAACAAATAATTCGAGGAAATGACAAGCTAGTTTTTAAAAAAAAAATAAAAATAAAAAAACAGATAATTGAAAAGGAAATAATAACTTAAAAGATCTTAAATTATGGTGAAATCTCTTTATTTTGATTTAAAAATTGAGTAAAGTGGATACAAGTTCCTTAATATTAGCACCAATAAAAAAAAATATTATAATTATGTGTACTAAATTCAATTTTCAAGTAATGAGAGAATAATGTAGATATATATGGAACATTACATGTAATAATTATTAAAATCTATTAAAAAGAAAAAGGAAATATATTATGATTAATAATTTAGAGGTATGGATGAGCTGGGAGAGAGCATAGAGTGTGTGTCTGAGAGACTTTTGGTCTATCCAATGTTATGATTTTCAAAAACCAAATCATTGGAAAGAACAAAAACAAGAAAATGACAAAACACAATGAAAATCTTTCTTTTTATGTATAAAATTAAAATATATCCATTATTTTCTCTCCCAATTAACCCTTCACTTTTAATTTTTGAGAGAACACACACAGCTCCTTAATTTGAAAGGGATTACCTAACAGATTTACAAATTAATTTATCCTCCCTATTATCCCATACTTATTATTATTATTATTATTATTATTATTATTATTATTATTATTATTATTATTGATTTGAGGGTTGTTTGAAAATTGTGTTTTTGGTACCAAATTTTATATATTGAGAAAATGATAATGTTATATGAAAATATAAATTAGGTTTTTTTTACTAACGAAACTCATACCTCGAAGTTAATAATATAAGTTTATGTCAATTGAACTATATTGCAAAATATAAATTTAAATTAGGTTAAAATATAGGGATCTTTTTAAATATAGTAAAAGTAACCAAAATATTTACAAATATAGCAAAATTTCACTGATAGACCGCGATAGACTACTATCTGACACTATTTTGCTATTAATTGTAAATATTTTCAGCAGTTTTGTCATTTAACATAATTTTTCTAAAATATATTGTATGTGTCCTCCTAATATATGATTTGTTTTATTTTAAGTCATTAATTTGTACTTTCAAATATGTTTCTAATTTTTTTCACTATTTTTTCCTTTAACATTTAAATTTACACTCAAATCTCACCATTAGTTTTTCGTTAAATTCAGCAAAAAGATTTAGTTCCTATGAGCTAATTCCAATTTGGTAAATAATATATATGTATATTGTTGAATTAAAATTATTATACTAAAACAGATAATAAATTCTAAAGAGTATAATGAAGTTTAAACAACATCTTGAACCAAAAAAATGAAAAACGTATCCAATTCAAAAATGAATTTTTTGCTCCAAATTAAATAATAAACCTATGAAATATGCTGGTATATTAACATGAGATGCCCTCATAAAAACAATATCATTTTTAATTTAAATTCACACACGATTAGTTTCTTTCTCCCATTATAATCTTATTAATCTAGGCGTCCACCATTAATATTGAGTGGTGTTTAGCTAACAACTTTTGAACATTGACTTGGTAAAGACAGTTAAATAAAATGATCCATTAAAAATTTCCAAAGCATAGGAGCAAAGTATAAAGTTAGAAATATAATATATATAAAGAGTTTAAAATTCCGATGTTTGTCGAGGTCTTAAATTTTTTTTAAAATATATCGATAAAATGTCATTGTCGTAGATATTTATGGATTTATTGTTTATATTATTTTACATTAGTAATATTTTGTTGTTTATTTTTTTATGTTTTATGGAGTTTTCTACACTATAATGGAAATGCCAATTAACATTTCATATCAATGTCATATCAATGTCAAATCAATGGAAATGTGAAAATATTGAAATATGGACGGAAATTTAATACCATACAGTTGTTTTTAAGGGAATTTTCTTTTAGTACATATTTGATTGAATGTTACAGCCTTATTATTTTCAATTTTTTTTACTATATGTTGTTGAATTCGTTTAGTCTACGGCTTTTTTATTTATTTATTTATTTATTTAATGTGTGTGCACGTGCGTGCGCTAGTTATTGTTGAAAAGCAATCAAGTAAATCGCCAAGGAGGGCAGAACATCATTGTGTATGATAGAGTTAATAATGTATTTACCAATAATCCCTACAAGAGCATTTGCCATCTTTAAAGTGATGAAAACGTTTATTATCTCTAACAATCAACTCTCTCCCAACAATTTTTGACATGATCTTGATTGCATTGTGGCAGTCGCCGCAGATTCGAAGATTCTTGATGATCCTCAGCGTCGTTCTTGCCGGTGTACTGATCAATCCATAAGCAATGGCCAGTCGCTCGCTATGGTATTGCAAAGCCTGCTGTTTGGCCTCTTCATCAATGTCATGTAGCACATATCTTGTATCTGGCACATACCCTGCTTCTCTCATTTGTCCATTCAATCCTTTCAACTTCCCTTCATCCTCTTCTTTATATGGCATTGCACATCTAAACTCCCTCACCCTGTCCTTCTCCTCCAACATATTCGTGCTCGATTGCTTCCTCCGTGGAGGGAGTGGTGGTTTGATAGTCGTGGTCGTCATGGACGGGTCAAGAGAGAACATCAACTCCTCAGCTCGATCTTCAAGCTCCATGTTTCCATGGAGTCGAGCATAGTTTCTAAGGGCATCCCAAATTTTGGCTGTGGGATCGATGGGCATTTTCTCAATGAACTCCTCGGCTTCAATCAAATGACCAGATTTCCCAAGAACATCAACAACTCCCAAATAATGTTCAATTTCAGGACTGATTCCATACTCATTTTCCATTATGTTAAAGTAAAATACACCTTCCTCCACAGCTTCAGCCATAGCACAAGCCGCTAAAACCACCAGAAATGTTTCTGAATTTGGCTGCAAACCAACATTATTCATTTGCTCAAACAATGCCAGCCCATCATCTCCTTCCCCATTATCTCCATACCCTTTGATCATCAAATTCCAAGTCCTAGTATCCCTGTCAGGCATTTTATCAAAAACCTTACGTGCATCTTTCATACAACCACAAGTTGAATACACTCCAATCAATTTATTGTTCAATTCCACATCACTACGAAACTTCGTCCCCTTCAGTAACCCATCCACCCTTCTTCCAGCCTCAAGTAATTTCAAATTCCGACAAGAATTCAACAAAGCAATAAAAACACCATAATCAACATTAGCACCTTGGCCAATATATTCCAGAGCATCAGTTACCTTACCCTCCTCGCATAGAGCCACTAAATCCAGCGTCAACGGAAGCCTATGAACTGAATCGCTCCTTTGGTTCTGAGATTTGGAGAGAGTGTTGGTGGTGCTTTGGGCGTCGTACTGGCGAGCCGCCTTCCGAAAGCGGGAATTGGAGAGAGCATTAGTGTAGAAGGGCGTCGGGCGGAAGGATTTGTCGGGCGGAAAGTGAATCGAGAGGATTCGAGATTTGAAATTGGTAGTGATAATGGAGTTTCCAGTGGCATGAGAAAGAATGGAGGAAGACATTGCTGAGTTTTTGGATAATATTCGTGGGGCATACAAACTACAGCCCAGAAGATGGTCAAACTACAGATAATATTTCCACGAAAGAGTTTCTGAAAGATTATTTTTTTCTTTTTCTTTTCGGAATATTTAGGGAAATGAAATGAAAATTATTATAAAAAAAAAAATCAATCTAGACTCATATATACATTTTATTTGAATCTATTGCAGTTTATATTTATAATTATTTTTAATAGTTTTTCTATTTTAAAAAATATTTTAAAATGCCAGAGCATTTAGAAAAGTGAAGAAATGACCATAGAAGTTTATCGCGGTAATTTTTCTATATTTATAATAATTTGATTTTTTTATTTATAATATATATATCTTTTTTTGAAAACTGGAAAATGAAAATATAGTAACTCATAAAAGTCAGGAATGTACTAACGTTTTGAGAATGACAAGCAAGCAGTCAAATTGAATTCAATTATGTGTCGTCGTCATTCCCCAACTTTTCTTATTTTACAACTCATTTTGAAACATTTTCTTCTTTGTTAATTTGGAAACTTCAATAGTTTACAGAATAATTAATCCTTTTCATGGTGGAATCATTTCTCTTTGAGTAGGGGTGCAAGTCATACCCGAAACCGGTCCGACGTCGGTTCCGCTTGAATCGGAGTACATATACATAAATAAGGACAAAAGAATTTTTTTTTTTTCTTGTTCCTAATCTCGACCTTGGTCAAATTGGATAATTATTCAATATTATCGTTGTTTTTAAATATTGAAAAATGTATCAAAATATTTATAAATGTAACAAAATTTTACTATTTATTTATAATAAACCACAATAGACTACTATTTGTATCATGATAAACACAAATAATAATTTATTATAGATAAATTATGATATTTTGTTATTATTTATAAATATTTTTTTATGTTTAATTTTTCTAAACATAATCTAATGAAAATATAATATATTCATTTTTCTTTGATGACTAGAGGAGTTGTAATTATTAAAAGATCAAGTAGATAATTAATAAATAAAAAACAAAGTAGCAGCCTAAGGAATTGAATATTCAATCGATTAGATTAATTAATTTAGAAAAAAATGGAATAAGTTTGAAGAATAGTTATTTTTTTCTCTGAAATTTTAAAATATATGTTTTCGATGTATTTGGCTTCTAAATTTTCAAAATGTATCATTTTAGTTTCGATCTTTTTAAAATAAGTTTAAAAGATATTGAAATAATTTTTTTTTATTATTTTAAATAATTATATGATATTTTATATTTGAAAAATAATTTAAGAGAGAAAAGATAATTTTCTTTAATGTATTTTTAAAATTTAAAATGTCATATAATTATTTAAAATAATAATAATAATTACTTCAAGAATGTATTAAACATATTCTAAAAAACTAGAAAAGATACTTTTGAAAATCAAGGGCATTTTTGGTAGAGAATTTGGATTCTATTTCATGTTTTTAGATTTATTAAGTTCAACAAATATGTGTTTGATAGACAATATGAACTTTATTTCTAAAAATTGTTTTTAGATTATGTGATCTAAAAATGCAAGTTTTGAAAACATCATTTTATGTTTTTATTGTATCAAGATTTTGAATTTTAAATTTAAAATGCATAATTATATTAAATAAATATTAAAAAAATATTTAGAAATATAATATGTTGTAATAAACTAGATTCATTTTTAAAAAAATTATAATAGATGTTATGCAATGTATTGTAAATTATATAATATTACAAAATAATATTTATATAATTTTTTTTAATGTAAATCATATTTATAAATAAATTAATAATAATTTATTATGAACTAAATATTAGTTAGCAACTATAACTATTTTTATGATTTATAAATATATAATATCAAACACATTTTAAACAATTATTTAAATTAAACTCTAATTTTTGAATCTATTTACCAAACACATATTTGGAAACATGCAATACAACGCTGTTTTTATTGAATCCTCTGTTTTTAAATTTCAAATTATCTACCAAACACGTCCAAAATCAAACATACGTATACTTGAAAATCTAGAGACAAAAGAAATATTTTAAAAATTCAAGGACTAAACACAATTATTTTTTAAAATTGGAGACTAAAAATAAAATTTTCATTAATTTAACTTATTTTTTATTTATCCATGCAACCTTAATCAAAATCTAAAGCAAATTGAGGGGGCGGCAAATTTTCCGTCTTTTCCTTCTTTGCTCTATTTTGGACGAGACAAATTGGAGTTTTATAATCATAACTCTTTTATTTATATGATTATTTTATTATTTTTTTAATTTCCTTTTTTTTTTTTAGTTTAAAACCAATCAAGAGAGGTACCTATTGTCTATTTCTCTGTTTGTTCTGTCCTACTTGTGTTTTAAGTTTTTTTTTTAATAAAAAAAATCCAATACAAAGTTTGAGATGAAAGATGAATTTAAATTATTAATCTTTTGATTAAATATATATGTTTTAACTAGTTGAATAACAGATCAAGTTTTAATTTTACCCAACAAAATTTAAGTGAATATATAAGTTAAATAAAATTGAAGAGGAAAACAAGAATTATTTAGTAAAAATTAGAAGATAGGTTTATGGTTAAAGTGATGAAAGCTTTTGATCTATAATCAATGGATCAATCATGCCACAGTAATTGGAAAGAAAGCTGGGAAAGGATCTACTCATTTCCCATGATGGATCTAAAGAGGGAATAATTGAAAAAAAAAAAAAAAAAAAAAAAAACCATCTTTCTCTCTGTCTCTCTCTAACTCTAAGGTATATACAAAATGATACTCTCTTTTTACCAAGACAGGCTTTTGTAATAGTTGCACACCTTTATGAGGAGAGAATGAGAAAAAGTTTGTTTTTTTTCAGAGAGATTAAAGAAAAGGGTGGTATTTTAAGAGGAACATTTCAAAACCTTGCACAAAAGAAAATGAAGAAAAAAAAACTTAGTGTGTTTATAATCTTTTCGTGTATATATGTATATATATATATATGAGTTGTTTTCAAATATAAAAAAATGAACCAAAATATTTATAAATATAGCAAAATTTTACTACCTGCAATAGATCGCGATAGACTACTATACTATCTGTGTCATGATAGACATAGATGGTAGTTTATCGTTATCTATCGCGGTCTATCATAGATAGACTGTGATATTTTGTTATTATTTATAAATATTTTTAACTGTTTTGTCATTTAAAATAATTTTCTATATATATATATATGAAAAAAAGATTATTTTGATTTCTAAGTTGTTTTTGTCTAGTTTTCATTCGGTTTCTAAGTTTCAATGTTACATATTTATCCTTGAGTTTTTACTAATGTTTTTGGTATTTGACGTTAACTTAATTTTAGTTATCTAATTTAAAATAATTATTATATGGATTTTTAAATTAATTAATTTTGATAGTGTGATGAAAATTTAGTGAAAACTAACTTAATTCTTATAAACTAATTAATAAATATTGATACTAAGGACTAGAAGTGAATATTTAATGAAAAATAAAATTTAAAAGTGTAAATTTTAAATCTCTATGAACCAAATTAAAATGAAACTCAATACTCAAGGATAAAAGTGAGATATTTTGAGACTTAAAGACCAAATATAAATTAAACTCAAAATTCAAAAATAAAAGTGTGTAACACAATAATAGAATCTAAAGATAAAATAAAATCTTGACCCAAAATTTATATACCAAAAAAAGAATTGTTTTTCTCGAATATATATCATGAAAAGTTGTGATTGAATAATTAAGTTGATTGCATATGTAATTCAAGATGCACCAAGTATTTAAAAAAAAAAAAAAAATTACATACCCTAATAAAGAAAAAGAAGAGAAAAAGAAATTTTCTTAAAAATTATATATCATAAAAAGTTGTGATTGGACAATTAAAAGAGTTGTACAAAGATGTATGGAAGTCGAGATATATGAAGGTATTCTTTTAAAATAATATTTATTGGCAATAATAAAAGAAAAAAAGAAAAACAAAGGAAAAGACAGAAAGTGCAACATCAAGGGTTTTGCCAGCCGTAGGCTTCAATTTCCTTTGCCTCTCTGGTTTTGTGTATCGTCTTTTAGACTTGTTTTCAGTACATAATTATTTCCACTCAACAAAACACAACATCAAATTCTTCAAGGTAACCCCTTTTTTTTTTCCTTTTTTTTTTTTTTTTAATTCATATTTGGGTGGCTATTAATTATTCTACTTCATTGATATTATCAAGATTTATAATATTTAGTCTACCAAAAACCAAACCCAGGATTTTGTTTATTTATTCTCTCAGAATTTTGTATATTCTCTCTCTTCTTCTCTTCTCTCTTTCATGCATATAATTTTTTGTTTTTTTTTTTAAATAAAAAAGTGTCTGAAAATTGTCTCTTGGGTGAGTGCCAAATTCAACACAAGATTCAAATTCAAGAGCTTTGGTGAGTTTTAAGTAAGTAAGTTTATGCAAAAACGATCACAGAGACGACTTTTTAGGTCCTTTCTTTTGTTCACTTTCCTCTTGGATTTTACTTCCTTTTTTTCCTTTGTGTCTTAAGATCCATCTACCCTATTCCAATTCTAAATTATTTGTTTTTTTTTTTTCCTCAAATTTAATTATTGTTATATATATATATATATTAGGGATGATAAAAAGTTTGTTGTTTCAACAACAAGCTCAAGCTATGGAGGAAAATTTGTCGAATTTAACTTCAGCTTCTGGTGAAGCTAGTGCCTGCTCCGGCAACCATTCCGATCAGATTCCGACCAACTATTCCGGCCAGTATTTTTCTACCCCACCACCACCCAAAAAGAAGAGAAACCTCCCCGGAAATCCAGGTTTTTTTTTTTTTTCCCACTTTTATTCATCAAGATCATAATAAATTAAATAATAATTGAAAGATGGACATTAGTCTAAAATAATTATGTTTTAGGTAACACATCAATTTGGAAATTATGAAAAATTGGCTTCCACAAATCACAATTCTTGTAAAACTGTGAATTGCATTGTTTTGTTTACGGATCTGATGATTGGTTTGATTGATTTTGGTAATAGACCCAGATGCGGAAGTGATAGCTTTATCGCCGAAGACGCTTATGGCGACGAATAGATTCGTGTGCGAGATCTGTGGCAAAGGGTTTCAGAGAGATCAGAATCTTCAACTTCATAGAAGAGGGCACAATCTTCCATGGAAGTTGAAGCAAAGAGCAAACAAAGAGGTAATAAGGAAGAAAGTTTATGTGTGCCCAGAAACAAGTTGTGTTCATCATGACCCATCAAGAGCATTAGGGGACTTGACAGGAATCAAGAAGCACTTTTGTAGAAAACATGGTGAGAAGAAATGGAAATGTGATAAGTGCTCTAAGAGGTATGCAGTTCAATCAGATTGGAAAGCTCATTCCAAGACTTGTGGCACTAGAGAGTACAGATGTGACTGTGGAACAATTTTCTCAAGGTAAAATTAATATCTACTCTCTCTCTATATATATATAATGCATTCAACTACGGTTAAATTACAAATTCAATCACGAGTTTTTACTATTTTAGCTTTGCGAATTATCACACTCACCTAACGTTTCATTCTAATAATTTAAGACATGCTCGTCATACATAGAACCTAGAAACTTAGATACTAGTTAAACTACTTCTATTGATCTTAACAGATTTGAGTTTATAATAAGTTATGATAAATTCAATGATCTAACTTGAGTTAGATATTAGGAATTTTTCAAAATACAATTAACTTGGGTAATTGCAATAAATAGTACTTTTATGACTAATAATTAAGTGTAGAACAACATTTTTAAAGAATTACAAATAAAGCAAAATTTTACTATTGTTGATATATAGTCTAACTGAAAACTACGAGAATTAGATCTAGTTTTTATTATATTGACTAACATACTCTAGGTCTGACCCAGTAAATAAATAGAATTGGACAAATTTAAAGGTTTTGTATGTCATTAATTAATTAATGTTATTTGAATTAATTATTGTGTTTGATTATTTCATGGGTTTTTTTATTTTTATTTTTATTTTTATGAATATTTATTCAGGAGGGATAGTTTCATCACCCACAGAGCTTTTTGTGATGCTTTGGCAGAGGAAAGTGCAAGAGCCATTACATCAAACCCAATACTAATGAATAATAATAATACTAATAATACTAATAATAGTTATAATCAAAACCATCTTCTTCCTCCACTTTCTTCCACTCCCATTTCTCACTTAAACTTCCAAATTACACAACAAACGCATTTCAATCCTCCCTTAGATCATCATATGAACTCATTTTCTCTCAAAAAAGAACACCAATTACAAAATAATAATATTCCCCCATGGTCAGACTGTCCTAATTCAAGCTCAAATAATCATAATAATCATCCAATTATAAACCCTAATCATATTGTTGGTCCCACTTCTCTTCATCTAATTCCAAGTGCTTCTTCCCTTTCTTCTCCACACATGTCAGCCACAGCACTTCTTCAGAAAGCAGCTCAAATGGGAGCTACCATGAGCCATAATACTGAGCCACCACACACAATCACTCCCCAACAACAACATTATTCTGATTCTTCTGCAACCAACAACAACAACAACAATAATAATAATAATAATACAAATTGTAATTTTGGCCTTAATTTATCCTCATCCTCCTCCTCCTCACGTGACATTACTCATCAGCAACAGAATCAAATTTTGATGATGGGGAGTAGTACTAGTTGTAGTAGTACTACTGAAGCTGCAGGGCTTTCTCATGTACTGCCATTCTACAGGAATAAATCTTCTTCTTCACATGATCACCTCCTTCTTCATCATCATGCTAATTTTGATCAAGGAGGGACTTGTTTTGAATTAGATGAATTTGGAGGGGTTTTCAAGAAAAGTGATCATAATTCAAGTAGTGATCAAGCAGGATTGAGTACAAGAGATTTCTTGGGGTTAAGAGCTATTTCTCACACTGAGTTCTTGACTAATATTGCAGCTGCTGGTTATAGTACTAATTGCATCAATAATAATAATAATAATGTTGCTGCTCAAACTCCTCAAGCCCAAATTCAAAATCAATCCACCTGGAAAGGTTAGATCCAACAAAATTCAAAGTTCCTTTTTCCTTTTTTTTTTTGTTTTTTCTCTCCCTTTTGGGTTTAGATTATATATGAAATATATTTTTGAATTTTGTTGTTTTTACAAAGGGGGTCTTTTTTTTCCCTAAGGGGGGAAGGACCACCACTTCTTGAATTAGGAATTTTTGGATCATAATATTCTATATGCTTTTGTATTTATGGATATATATATTTCAATGTATAATACTTAGTGAATTCCTTGGTATGAATGAAATTATAAAGTTAAACCCATGTTTGGAATTTCTTTAATTTCCTATGCATTTTTGAAAGAAAACCCTTTTTGGACATTGAGAAACCCTAGCTAGCTTCATAAATTGGAGTTTCAATGTGTAGTGTATATATAGAATTAAATAACATAATAATGGTGATGGACATGAAGTCCTTAAATATTTTATGCACATCTATGTCTGTCTTAGCTAAATTTCAATAGTATCTAATCCCTTGATATTTATGAAGTAAAAGGTTTGAAATTTTTGGCATGTGTATTCAATTTTAGACCATATAAATACATAATATGCAAATGACCATTAGAAAGCCTTAATAACCTTATGGGAGAATATTATTTTTTTGGCCTCAAACTTAATAATCTTAGGTTTGGTTTAACTTTTTAAGTGTATGATTTTGAAAAAAAAAAAAAAATTGAAATATTTTGGTAGCTATAGAAAATCATTTTTTTTCCTAATTAATCCAAACATATCCTTAAATTGACACGTTGTGTTTATGTGACTTTTAGTTGTATGTTCCTCCCCTACATACATATGCTTAATAATATGGTTTCTTCTGACCTAATTTTCCTTGAAAATGTGAAAGGGAAGCCTAGGTTAAACCTTCCCCATTATATATTTTGTGTGTAAATCATATTTCAACAATTTATATATTGTATTCTCTAATGTTTATATGTGGGTGTTATTTAATGTTTAGGGTTGTGATAAATTTAATAACTTGATACTTTTTTTTCTTTTTTTTTTTGGGATTTGAACCGAAGCACACATAGTTTGTGGGTAGACTTAAAAACCACCTTGTTCATATGCTTGTAACATGTATAAATGTATTTTAGTAAGGGATTCACCTGTTTTTATGCATATCACTCTTATCACATATACAAAGAGAATTAAAATATTTCAAAACAGATAAAGTAGATTTGGTACGTAACAAATTATGATTGAATAATTTGGCAGATGTACAAACATGAGTATAGCTCAAAATACACGTATTTTTCTATGTAATTTACGATACCTGATCACTAGAGAGGTTTAAAAGAGTTGTTTGACAAATTACTTTACAAGGTGATAAAGAAATTAATGTTAAGAATAATATGCAGTTGAAACACCGTTATTTAAGAAAGTCTTGTAAATATTTTTATGTCATTTTTGTTCCAAAGAAAGAACAAAAGTGATCTATTATTACAAACAATTTGAATAACTATTTGGTTTATTATTTTTTTATTTGGGTAAGTTTCTTTATTGTTATCTATTCTTTATATGTACTTTTAAAATTCAAGTCAAATTTTGAAAACAAATTTAAGAATTCGTGCATTTTCTTTTGATTAATAATTTAAATATTTATTTAACCGAAGTGAAAACTACCTTACAAAATTGTAGGGAAACAAAACAATTTCTAGAAAATATAAACTGGAAAATGAAAATAGTTATCAATTAAGGTCTTAATATTTTAAATTTGAAATGGCTAAGCAACAAGTTGCCGCGTGTGATTTGATAGAATAACTTTCATATATACATGGTAAAAGTTTATAATTACCTTTTTTTTTTACTCTCTCCATATTGATACAGACACACAAGAAGAAGAAGAAAGAGTCGTTTGGGTTGATGGAAAAAAATACTTTTAAAAAAGTCGTTATGTTTAAACTTTTGTAATAAAAAGACGTTTAAAATATACTTTGTAAAGTATTTCAAAAATTATTTTTGAATAGTTACTAAAGAAACCGATCTTTTCTAAAATAATTTATTTTCAAAATTAAACATTTAAAAAGTTAAACTAAATGCAATCTAAAATTAAACACCTAAAAAATTAAACTAAATGCACTCGAAGGATACTCTTTCTTAGCGAAGGATACTCTTTCTTAGTTTCTGCATTTATGTTATTTCTTAGCCTTAATGATTAATTATCGTGTTTTTCCTCTATTAATTTTTTAAAAAGAAATATGAAAAAAAAAACAAACAAATAAACTTCATTAAATAGTAAAAGAGATAGTGGAAACACCATAATTATAAAGAAGTTTAGATTTAATTTTCTGCACAGCAAGTACTAGCAATTGAGATGAGGGACAGATTTGGATTAACTCAAAAAAAATAAATGTTTTTTAAAAATTTATTTTTATTTAAACACTTTTAATAATTTTTTTGAAATAAAGACATTAATAATTTTTAAAATTCATTTTGAGTGGTTGTCAAACATTTCTATTTCTTTGAAAATAACTTATTTTTTTAAATTAAACACTTGAAAAAGTATTTCAAACACACATAATATCTTCCCATAACTGATAAGTGATGTTGTTACCGACCAAAGTTGTTTTTTTTTTGTTTATATTTTAAATTAAAAATTATTTCGCTATAGTAATATATTTTCAACTCCACTAGGTCTATATGCTTTATGAATTATACTATATTATTTCTTGAAGTACAACAATTTAAGAAGAGGAAATCAAAACCTTTTAACATCTTGATTGAGAGTGCACGTCTCATGCCTTATGTAAATATACATAATTTAGTTAATTTTGTGTCGTTCCTAATCAACTTTTTTAATGGGGTTTTTTTTCATATGCTTATTTGTATATAATTAATAGAAGTTATCTTTTTAGAAAAGGCTATAGAAAAAGCACTAAGTTCTTCTCTCTCTTTAAGAATGATACTGATGAGTATAATGGCTAGAGCATGGGGAATATACAGATGCATATATACATTAAGATATTAAAGTTAGAAATTATGTTGAAGCTTTTTAATGGGGTTAATTTTGGTCAATATTATTATTTGTATAATGGAAGCCCTTTTCATTAAGAAAAGACCATATAAGAGAAGCACCCAAAAGCTAGCCCCTCTCTCTCTAAGAATGTTAAGAAAATATTTGAATATAGATATGAAATAATTATTAAGGACATAAAGTTTAAAGGGGAGAGAAGGGGTATTTTAGGTTATAGAGAAATTTATTTTAGCATAGGATTCTTGAATGAAAAGAATCTTGATGGGCAAAGGAAGGAATATGTGTATAAGTTAGGGTTTGTGTTTTAAACATTTTGCCCTTTTCTTTTTTGCTAAACAAAAGAGAGAAAGAGATGCTGTTTGACACCTTATGTGGGTGCAAATGGGAATCAATCCCAAGGTATAGGATCACTATCCATCACCTTTTGTATCTCTCTCTCTATAGCTTTTTTTTTTTTTTTTTTTTTGGGGGGGGGGGGAGAAATTTGTTTTTCTTTTTTCTTCTTCTTCTTATAATGTTTTTCCATAAATAATCAATTTAATACAATTATAATAGTTTGTGCATAAACATATATACATTGATTTTACAAATCCATTAATTGGTTGATTTATTTATTTTTAAAAAGCAAAACATTTTCAAAAGGAGAGATATAGAGAGAGATTAAAGGGATAAGCATTAAGAGCCATGCAAAAATGTGATAATTAGCCTATGATAAGAAAAAGTGGATCCTATTGGAGAAACTTTATGGTAAAATAAATTATATGAGAGAATAATTAGTTAGGTGTGTGTGTGTGGATGTGAGAGATTTGCACACTTTCGAGATATATCTACATTATATAAATTTTCAAAAAAGAATGGTATAGATAGTGGGAAGTGGGGTTGCAATATCCTCTCCCTCACTCCTTTTTGTTTTAAAATTAGAAAAAAAAACTTTACTAGGCGCTGAGTTGATTATTATAATTTAGTGGTTATTAGAGTACAAATCATTTTTGTTTGGTTAGGAAATAATTTTTTTTTTTTTTATATCTGTGAGTATTTGGGTCATCTTACGCACCTCGACTAATCTCACGAGACAACCTACTTAACCCTACAAAATTTTGGTGTTAAGGAAACTTGTATAATATCAAATTCTAATTAGTAGACCACCATGGATTGAACCCGTGATTTTATCGAGACTATGCATCCTTTTTTACCACTAGGCCAACTCATGATAGTTGGTTAGAAACTAATAAATATCGACAAAAAAGAAAAAAAAGAAGAAGAAGAAGAATGAGTGAAAAAGAGTAAATATTTTAGCAAATAGGGTTTTGAAACAGTATTTACTATATTTAATTGTAAGTTATAAATAATTGTATACACTATTATTATATTTGGTGCACCAAACATATGGAATAGGCTATAACAACCTACTCCACCGACTTCTAGTTGGTGCCCCATACGGCCCCTTAAAATTATTTATTGTTTTAATCATATGTATTTAAGTGTTATTACTTATTCCTTTAGGTTTTATCCACAACACTCTTGAAACCAATATGGATTGTGTACATTCGGATTTTAACCTCTATATATATATAATATCGAATCTCTATATTTATCTTTTTTTGAAACATCAAGGCAAGTACTTAAATTGAGAGCATTTTCTCTCCTTAATATATTTGTCTCTCTCTTTTCTCTCTATTTTATCACAATTTTTAAGTTTAAAGATGATGTGATCAGTTATAGTAATTTTAACTATATAAAAATTTTAGTAGATAAGACATTAATTACTATTCTTTAAAATTTTAAATTTCAACTTATAATGGTTTGAACTCAAAAAAGGAAGGAAAAAAAAAATTAAGTTTGAAAGAGTAGTATTGAATAGTTCCCCACTTCCAAAATGATAAAAAGTTTGAAATGAGACAATATATTAAAGGTTTTTGTTTTTTAATAGAGCTAAAGAGAGAGAAAGATTGAACCTTTTGAACAAAATGATGAACACGAGAATAGACAAACATACCATTCTCTGTTATAAATGTTTGCCACTTACAATTATTCTGACTTTCTTCTTTTGAAAATATTTATATTTATATACCAACTTTTATTTATTTATTTATTTATTTGTTTGTTGTGTGTTTGTTTGGTCCATGTGAAATTGTGGGGATATACTGTGAGAAGCAGACAGAATAGTAAGGGATGCACACTTCCCAAACAACCCGTGTTCTACTTTTTTTTTTTTTTTTTTTTTTTTTTTTTCTTCTTCTTCTTATTCTTCTTCTTCTTTTATTTATATTTTTTTTTTGGTAAATTAGCATAAATACTCTTAAATTAGAGTGATAATTACAATTAGATCCTCAAACTTTAAATTATAAAAATTGGGTTCCTAAACTTCTACGAGTGTTAAAACTAGACCACCATCAAGTTTACAGTAATTATAGAAATTGGACCCGTAAATGATAAAAATATAATTGAACTCTTAAAATTATACAAATGTTACAATTTGTATAGTTATATACGTTTGAAGGTTCAATTTTACTCAATTTTAACATTTATATAATTTTGTTCGTTTAATTTTTAAAATTAAAAGTTTAAGGGTCGAATTTCAACTACTACCATACTTTATGAGTGATTTTTGAGATTTGTTTTTTTTTCACTAATCTCTATGCAAGATTTAAAATGTCAACAAAAATGTTGAGACTCAATTTTACAAAAATATGATAAAAATATTGATAAGATTTCAATGTGGATGAGAAACTTTGTATTATATAAACATAAGTAAAAATTAACTAAATATTTTGTGTGCTTTAAAACCAATTAAAAGATTTTACTTATATTCACATTAGTGTATTTTGTCGTTTATTATTATTATTATTGATTGGTTTTCTTAGTACATAATAGAAATGTGGACATACGGATCAGAATTTAATGTCATGCTCCCACATTTATTAACCATATTCCACAACTTATCTTTTCACTTTTTAGGAGGTTCAGTTTCATGTTTTTGTTTGGAAGAAAGCATTTCAAATATTGCAACATCGGTTGAATCGTTAGCTTAAGTGTAATTTGGTGGTTAATAAATATTTATATACTTTTAAGAAATTTGAAAGAAAAAATAAATCGAGTATTATAATATTGGTTTCACCTCCATCAAACTTTATATCGGCAAAAACGATTTTTATTTTTTTAATAAATTTGATACTCTTTTATGGTGAGTGAAAAAAACCTTACCCTTATTTTAATAAGAGTAATTATATTGGGCGAACATTTTTAAGAAAAATAATTAAATGTATAGCAACATTTAGAAAAAAAAATTGTCAATATAACAAAATCTATCAATAGTAGACACTATAATAGACTCCTATAAGTGATACGGTCTATCACTAATAGACTTTGAAAGTAAAATCTATTTATAAATTATTTTGCATTGCATTATATCTGCAAATACTTTGAACCTGATTGTTTTATTTACAACTGTCCCTAAAAATAATTTGACAATTATTCATTATATTTTGTACTAAAAACAACCTCTTATTTCTTTTCTTTGT
The DNA here is from genome assembly GCA_030954485.1 of Citrullus mucosospermus. Classification (NCBI taxonomy): domain Eukaryota; kingdom Viridiplantae; phylum Streptophyta; class Magnoliopsida; order Cucurbitales; family Cucurbitaceae; genus Citrullus; species Citrullus mucosospermus. The sequence goes on along the minus strand of CM062061.1, from coordinate 28,281,097 downwards.
AAAAAATTTGATCTTTAAGAAATTTGGATAATTTGAGGGGATGTCAAGTTTATCCAAAACCCTAGTGTGACTGCCAGGCTGGCATGTTTAACATATCTAATCTAGGTAAGAAAAAAAAGTATTTTGACAATTTATGGAGAAAATAACTTTTTTTCTACCACACCCTTTCCATCTTTTATATGACTGTATATATAAGGCAACTTTTCCACTCAAGAGGAGAGAGTCCATTAATCATGTTAAAAATTCACGGAAAAAAATTTAATTCGTTTTAGAAAGGTTGATGGTATCTATACATATAGAAAGATCGATCAAAATGTTGATATTTTATGTAAAACTTAGAGACAAGAATTCTATATAAATAAACAAGGATTACTCACTTGACCCTACAACATTTGGGTGTTAAGGAAACCCGGTGGCCACCATGAATTGAACCCATGACCCCCTTGACCCTTTGACCTTTGACTTTTTTAAAATATTCCCACTACCACTAGGCCAATTCATGATAGTTGAGTTCTATATAAATAACATCACAACAAAACTTCGAACAATAAGAGTAAAAAAGTAAAATTGAACCATAATTTTATGTGTGTATATACAAAGGGAAAAGGGTGTGGAAATTAAAAGAAAAAGGGGTTGATGCAAAGATGCTTTAATTTTTGTGTAGTGTATTATTCAGAAAAAGGAATGATGAAAAGAATGGGTCGGTTTGTCCCTTTGCACAATTCTTCTGTAGTGGGTAGGCATTGGCAAAGGCAAAGGCAAAGGGCATATATATAAAATAAAATTATCATTCATTTTACAATAGCTTAACCATTGCCCTTAAGATAAAGGGCATTGGAATTCAAACAATTCATTTGACTTCCCCCATTTTTCAATCATCATATTCTCAACTTCTCTTCTCCCCTTTGTTTTTCTTTTGATGATAATGCAACAAACCCTTTTACTTTGGATCCCCTTTGAGTTTGACCATGCATATATATACTTCATATATATATATATATATATACTCTCTTACCCAAAAACTAGGGTCTCCTTTTCTTTTGACTTCTATAAAAGCTTTGACCTTTAATTATTCCCTCTTCCTTTGTTGTTGACATATATACTTTGAGCAAACCCAATATTGCTTTTATTGAATGGGCTTCTTTCTTTCTTCCCTCCTTTCCAAGGGAAAAAAAAAATCATGATATGACATTGAAAATTTGATGTCTTCTAACTCTTAGGTTGATTTTAGTAGAAGTGAGTAATAAAAATACTTTATAAATAATGGTAAACATGGATATGATTGTTAAATTGACATTATGTTTCATTTATTGAAGTTTCACCTTGTAAAGTAGCCAAGTATCCATAAAAAGCATTCAATATTATTCAATCTTCTCATCCATGAAAATATGATAAAGTCCATGTTTAAAAGAAAGAGAAAAAAAAAAAAAAGCATTTGGGATGACTTTCCAAAATTTTAAAACCATTTTCTAAAAGTGTTTTACTTGTAAGAATCATTTTTGAACTTACATTAAAAAAATAAAAATAAAAAACTAATTTGATTCTTATTATATTATGGTTGTTCACCTAGTTTCACTCATAAAAATGAAAATGAATTCAATCTTGTTAAGAAACTCTTTGAATTATTTTTTTTAAGTACTTAAAAAGTGTTTTAAACACTCAAGAAGCCAATCCAAAGAAGTCCTAATTTGTTCATACCTAAGATAATAATTGAAAATTTAAAAATGAAATAGGTTAATTAAGACATTATTTGATGTAACTATTTTGTTTTTTCTTTTTCCTTCTAATTTTGTAAAAACTAAGCTTATATATACTACTTTCACTCATAAATTTCTATGGTTTGCTATCTATTTTCTAATCATGTTTTTAAATACAAAACCAAAATTTGAAAACTAAAAAAAAAAAAAAAAAAAGTTTTCAAACATTTGTTTTTGTTTCTTGATTTGATGAAAACCATAATACGAAAAATTGGAAGAAAAAAGCATAAATTTCAAAAATAGGTTAAAAATGAAACTTTATCAAATAAGTCTAATTACAATATCATTTTGGTTTTTATATATTTTTATATCATTCCGTTTTAGTTATCTACTTTCAAATGATTTGGTATCATGAGGTTCCTTTCCAAAACTAATTGATAATAAGAGAAATAATTTAGGTAGTCTATAAACATTGTGAAATCCTTTAATTTTTTCCAGTTTTAGTCATGTAATTTCAAATGTTCACCTATAGTTTTTGTATTTTTAATAAATCTTAAAATTAGTAATTTGAATAACGGAAAAAAAATTATAAAAAAGACATAAAACAAAATTGAAGAGAGAGAAATTCAAATATTGTTATCATAAATTTAGGAACAGAGAAAATTGAGGAGGGAGAAATTCAAATATTGTTATCATAAATTTAGGAATCAATCTCTCTGTTACCAATCGAGGTAAATAAGAAAAACAGCTCATTGCACAAATAGAAAAATAAGACAAAAATATTGCAAATCTATCCAATTTTAAAATAATTTACTGATATAACAAAATCAATTTTTAAAAAAAAATATTAAAATTACTAAATTGTCATCACTTTAAAACTAAACGCATGTTATTAGTGATAGACTCCCTATCACTGGTATATTTTATATATGTAGATAGTAGACTATCACTAATAAACTTCTATTAATCATAAACCATATTTTCAATTATGCACAATTTTTTACATTAAATATTAATTATCTTTTATATGTGTTTACTCTTTAAGGAACAACAAGGAGTGGACAACTTTTTTAATAGATAAAAGCATTGTTTGGTAGGATTAAAATGCGATACTTTAATATTAATGAATTTTCCTTATTTTTTGTGATGGAATCCTATTTGTGATAGGATCCTATCGATGATACAGGTCTATCAATAATTGACACTTATAAGTGGTAGACTAATATCAATGATAAAAGTGATATTCTTCTATTACTAACCATTCTAGTAAGGGTAAAGTTGGAATTATTAAAAATGGAAACTACTTTGTCATTTTTGCCTATATGTTAAATTATTTGTTATGTTTGAAAATGGTATTGTCTGGTTTTTTTCATCAAACTTTCTACACGTATAGTCTACATAAATAGATCTAATTATACAATTGCCTAGACTTGTATATTTTTTACATGAATAGTCTAAAAGGCTATTATTGTACACAAAAGTCTAGCCTAATTTACTTTTTCAGCCCTATTTAGTACTTACCTTTCGGTTTTTTAATAAAAAAAAATATAATAATATTAATACCAAAAGACACATGTAGGAAAAGTTTCTCGTGGTTATAAACTTCCCAAAATGGTCTTATTTTCAAAACTTGCACAAGCAAAAAAGTTTGTCCAAAAAGCCAAAATCTGATATATATTTAAATTTTCTAAAAATAAACCGGGGTATATTTGATAAGTGTATGAAAAAGACCATTTGTATAATGTACCATCTTATATAATGAACAATATATGCAGTGTACATTTATATTTTTCAGTACATTTGTAATCACACCAAAAAAAATAAACTAGGGTATATGTGACGTGAATTTTAGTTGAAATATGAAATAAAAGAAACGGAATCTCCTAAAATAAAAGAAATATTAATTTGAAATATATTGCATGAGATGAATATCGATCGAAATTAATAAATTACAATATAGTCAAAATTGGAAAATGATGTTAATTATGAAAAAAATTAAATATCTTGAAACTATTCCCTAAAAAAAATATCGTTAAAAAATCTTTACAAAATAATTCAAAATCTAAGACATTTATGAAACATATGACATACCAAAGATTTTGAGTGCAAAGATCTCTTTTCCATTCCTTACGATTCCTCCTAGGAAAAGAGTAAAAGAGAAATCGGATAAGATGACAAAATATAAGTTTTTATTTGGATATGTAACAAAAAACAGGAACAATAAGATTAATGGCAAAACACGTGCATAGCCCCGTGTGTGGTTTTTTGGGTCCCATTTGTCCTTGGTTTGTTCTATAACCGAAATATTAATTACAATGTAAGTGGGGAGCTTGTATAATAGCCAAAAAATAAATACAGTGTAATTAAGGAAATTGTTGAATGGTACTATTAATTAGATTATATCCTATCCCATGAATTTTGCCATCTTTTTTAATTCAAATCTATTTTTAATATTCAAAATATGTTTTCATAACTACTCTTCCAATTAATTCAGAGTAATCCAATTTATTCCTTATTTTTCTCCCCCATATTTTTAGTTTGAGATTATTTTTTATTATCAAATTACATTTTATCTTATTAATCAACAACATTTTAAATTTTTTGTCAAGTATATTTTGTATTGTGATCATATCTTAATGGTTTTCATTATTTTATACATATTTTGATCAAATTTGTTGTATATTTTTCATATTTCATTTTAACAGTTTATATCATTTATATATTATTATATTATTATGTTTTTTTTTAGCGTTTCTTAGATACATTCACGATCTCAACAAAAGTGGTTGTTATCTACGACTAAATAAGTATTCTCTGTTCGCTTGTAGTATTTTCTTTTGGTTTTCTTCTTAAGATATTGTTTTTGTTATGACTTTACAATGAATTAGACTCTTGTTTGATGGTAGATGAGATGAAAAGTCTCATTGTCATAATTTCGAGTTGTTGAGACATATATTCCATCAGATCTGTCATTTCAACAATTTGTTGAATATATCTAAGGAAAGTTGTTTCCCTCTAACAAGCTATGTACATCTCGGTTGACAATGTATAGGGATGATTCCAATAGTTCAAATTCCAAAATCCAATTAGGATTGTTGAAGACAAGGATATTTCATGATTGATGATAGTTTTATCTAACTCCCCTCAAAATGATTTATGCATAGTGGTTCACCACGTCTCTTCTAGTAATTCATATTTCCAATGTATCTCAAAAATGAGTTAACAGAAACAGATCTTCTCCCCAATGCACTTTTTAGGAGTAAGTCTGTATTAAAGAAAGTTTATATTTATGAATGGCTGGTTTGTAAAAACCCTAATTTATTTTGTAAGTAGGATAAGACATTTGTGTGCAGCGTAATAATTATGTTGTTAGAGTGTATTTCTGGTTTTTTAGATTGTTTTAAAACCCTCTACCTCCGTATTTTTTAATATTACCTATGTGGGGTTTATTGGGAATAATTTTTGCAATTTTTATTTATTATTTTTAATTATTTAATTATGTTTGCGATTTAGAAATATTTAGAAATATTTTTACTATTTTTACAAACTAAACTTTAATTTTTTTTTTCAGAAAATCCTCCTTTTTAATGCAATGGACAATTAGGCCCATGAACTAGATATCCTTAATTTTAAATGGGCCAGCCTACATGTTTTGGCCCACTTTCTAAACCATGGATAATTAATATTTTGGTTTATTTATTTATTTTATTTTATTATATTAATGATTATTTTTCTCAATTACCTATATCCAACTACCCATTTAAATATATAATAATTAATATAAAATAAGTCGTTTTCTTTTGAAACTATAAATTAAATTATATTTTTGGTCAATAAACTTTTACATTGATGTCTAATAATTTTATATAAAATTGAATATTTGATAGTTGGAGTAAAATTCAGAATCATTGCCTACCTGAATATATTTAATATTTATTAACACATAATCAACGCTATATTTATCGATTTGTAATGAAAATTAGTTCCATCGTAATGAAATTTTATTGATATTTATCGATTTGTAATGAAGATTGGTGCAATCGCAATGAGATTTTGTTGATAAATCACTAATGAAATTGAATCGCAAGGGTCTTACATAATTTTCAACTACAATCAGATTGAACACCTTTCGTTCTTCAATCAGATTACATATTTTGATAACAAATTTAGAGACAAACTCTATAGTTCATTATAATTACAGAATATAATCAAACAACAATAAACATAATCGGTTGGGACTCACTTTTTTATATTATTATGGATAGATTACGTTTAATTTGGGATACTTGTGATCTAGAAGTGTATAAATTTATAAAGTACTTTTCTAAATAATTTCAAGTTATAGAGATTTATTATCATTATTGTGAAAGAAAATTTTAGAGATTTATCAAAGGGATATTTACAATAATAAATGCCTATGAATAGAAAAGTGAGGAAGAAGAACAAAAAAGAATTAAAAGAACGTATTTTCCAATTCGGACCAAAAAAAGAAAGAAGTAAAGTTATAACTTCGTTGAATGAATTACAGTTCGAAGCTGTCATCCATGGCAAAGAGACGATACCTGAGACCTTCTCTCTTCCTCCTCCTCCTCATCGTCCTTACAGTTTTGGGAGTGATCGTTCCAGTGTTTGCTCTTCTTCCTTCACTGCATTCTCACTCCCACGGTCTCTTCCGTCATCACCATGATCTTTCCAACTTCAAGAAGGTTCCTCGACTCTCTTTTTTGTATCTCATTAATGTCTTCCTTATTACTCAATTGCTGTCTCTATGCCACCTGATTTTTCTTTCATAGCAATTCCTGATCAGTCGAGTGCTTGAGTGTTTCATTTTGAAGTTAGCTGACTCTGTTTCTTTCCGCGATATAGTATTTAATGAACCCTACTGGCTTTAATATTTGAGCAATAATTCATTTCATCTTGTTAAGTAGCACCTTTTAAGTTCTTTGATTTGGGCATGCCTTTTTCGCGAATCCAAAATTAGCTTAATACTGAACTTGACTCGGGTTCACATAGCATATGTCATGTTCTATTACGATTACGAGTAAGTCAAGACTATATTTATGTTTTAGTTAGTAGGTTTGCATTTCCTGGTGTTTGAGTCCTTGAAGTCTGTTGAAGCAAGTGTTCATAAACCTTTAAAATTCTTTCCTCGAATTTGGATCGTGAGTCTATAACTTGAAACTTTCAGCAAGCAATCTGAAATAAGCTGGGCTGTGAAATTTATGTGTCATATTGCATTATAGCTTTAATCAATGAGGGAGGAGGCCACATTATATGAGGATGGCGTTTCCTCTTGAACTATACCTTGTAAAAAAATTTCTCGAAGTTTCCTCCTAATTTTTCATTTTTAGTCCCCTTGTCTACAATCCCAGTTAACTTCCCCTCCTAGGTTCTCAAACTGGAACCATACTCTGTCCAGTCTTCTTAACCAAAAAACTCCCTCTCAAGCCTAATGCACACATACATGCACTGCATTGAGTTATTTGCAGGGTTTATTTATTTATTTATTATGTAAAAAAAAAAAAAAAAAGATTCAGACAAGCTTTGATCGAGCCTGTAGGACATTAGAAAATTGAATAACTACTTACTGAGAGTTAGATAACGAAGCTTTCAACAAGAAACCAACAAGCATTGATATGGAACGTTAAAAGTATTGTTCTCCGTTCTTTTCATTAGACGTAGTTTGATTCCAGTAACATAAACAATTTTCTCATCGTTAGCTTTTTAACTCTATTAAATAAAACACAAATAATTATTGAGTATATTTATTATTTGTTTGCACTAATTAAGATCTTTGCCTTCTTTTGTACAAAGTTGTGGCATAGCCTCATGCCCTTCATTTTCACATTTTAAGATGCATTTGGTGTTCCACAATTCTTAAGCAGTCGGATATTTGTACTTTCTATCAGGTTCATACTAGAAAGTTTGAGATTGATGATGACATGTTCTGGAAAGATGGTAAACCATTCCAGATTATTGGTGGAGACCTGCATTATTTCCGAACTCTTCCTGCGGTATTCATTTTGCATTTATTTCCTTTCCTGCTTATGAAGTAATAGTATAACATGGATGGAAATGCTCAATGCGATGGGCATTCTATCAATTTCCTTTGGTTTATAACTTCATCTTTAAAGTATCATTCTTGATTTTTTGGTTCAGACTACACAGAAATAGATTTTGATACAATACTTTTGAGCAGGGCAATGAAGTTTCAGGCAGAAATAAGGTTTTAATTTGTCAAATATGTTTAGCAAAACTGTTGTCTGCCTTCTACTAACTTGGCCATAATAACTTCCATAGTTACAGTTACAGTCACCATGCTGAGAAAAGACGTTGAGGCTCTTATTCAACCTTTTCATTTATGTTAGTGAAATTTAATAGAAAGTAGCAATTGATACCTATCCTCAAGCATAAAGTTGTTGACTGGAAGATCCAGAACTTCAAAGTTTGTTCTTTTTTTCTCCCTTTTTCCCTTACATATGACTTTTTATTATGTGAAACGATGTTATGCTTGCAGTACTGGGAAGATAGACTGCTTAGAGCAAAGGCATTGGGATTAAACACGATCCAAACTTACATCCCCTGGAATCTGCATGAGCCAAAACCTGGAAATTTCACATTTAGTGGGATTGCAGACATAGTGGCATTTATCCGACTCTGTCAGAAGCTAGATTTTCTAGTTTTGCTCCGGGCAGGGCCTTATATATGTGCAGGTACACTCTCATTGTCATTAATTTTAATTCAAACAATTTAAAATTTTATTTTGATTCAGAAGGAGCATATTTTCTTTCTTGTGACACCAGAGTCAAAGTACAGATTTAGGGAGATTCATTTAACCTATTTTCTCGTTATGCAGTCAGTGCCCTTTGATCCTTGCCCATTCTGACTTCTTCTGTTATAGATGTTCCTGTCTGCTTGCATACTGATTTTGAAACGAAAGTGATGATGGTTCGGTGTACAACTACTTTATAGTGAGACTAAAAGATTTTTCAAATCCATCAATACTCTTTGGGGTTAGAATTGATACCATTCTCTAACTGATTCTTTATTGGAAAACTCACGAGATATATAAATCTAATTATGACCAAAAGGTTTTCAATCCATGACAGCATGTTTGAATTGAAAGGGTATGTTACCATTATATAAAATCAAAGACAAAGTACGTTCAATAGTTTTTCAATCCATGACAACTTGTTTGGATTATAAGGGTATGCTACCATTGTATCAAATATTGGACACTCTTGAGATTTTTGAAACTCTTGGTCTAGCATACAATTCAAAGTCTGTTTGGTCTGTAGTCTATTAATTGGTTAAGAGAATCTATTCATTAAAAGGCCTGGTTTCATGACTTCATTATTAGTAATGATGATTCAATTTTGATGTTTATAATAATTGTCTAATTAAGAACTCAGAACCATAGGAAAAAAAAAAAAAAAAGAAAGAAAGAAAAAACAAGAAGAAGAAGAAAGAGAAAAAGAAAGAAAAAAACAGGAAAATCGTTTAGTGAAAAAGAATCTTATTGTTATTTGTTGCAGAGTGGGATCTTGGGGGTTTTCCTGCGTGGTTGCTTACCAAAATGTCAGCTTCTAGACTAAGATCATCAGATCCTGGTTACCTCCAATGGGTATGCATTCTTTATTATAATCTTCCAAGTAAGTTAAGAATAGTTTAATAGTTCAACCCACGGCTCCGGGATGAATATTAAGTTCAGAAAAGTCAGTCTTATGTGTGTAATGTGATCTTTTCTCGTGTTATTACTTGATGCATTACTATTTTTATGAGAAACTTTTGTTCTTGTGATTTGATTGGAAAAGATGTTTGAGTGTTGGAAAATTTTAGGAAGATAATTCTATGAACTATATATTAGGTTCTTGCCACTTTCTTGTTGAGTTAAAAGGTGTCTTCTATTACCCTATTATTTAAACTTTGTCTGGTTCATTATTGAATTTCTCTTCCAATAGTATAATTGTATTCATGCTTTGGTTCTTTCTGTGACAACATATTCCTTCTATTGATTTCAATTCTTCCTTTTTAATATCTGTCTATGACTTCAATAGTAAAACAAGTGAGAGCCGTTAATGGAAATGATTACCTCATATGTATTGCACGATTCATATTCCTCAAATATAATATATACTTTATTTATGGTTACCCACCCATGCTGACGCCTTATCTTGTACATTGTACTACTTCTGCGAACGAATTCTTAATTGTGTGATAGTTTCTTATATGAGCAGGGTTTTTTTTTTTCAATAAAAAAAATTTAAAAAGTGTGAAATTGAAGACCATCCTTTCCACTGCCTGAGTCCTTAACTCGTGAAAGAAGTATCTTATGTTTTAGATTTGCTTGGTGTATATGTTTTGATCTGTTATTTCCTCTTGATTTGTTTGTCTACCCAACAGTTTCAAGATCTACCTTTTTTCTTAATACTTGGTACAACTGATTATAGGTTGAAAGATGGTGGGGGGTTATTCTTCCGAAAGTAGCTCCCCTGCTTTACAATAATGGAGGCCCTATTATTATGGTCCAGGTATGTAAAATTATTATTTTTAGCATTAGCTTCTAATAATTGGTGCATATAAATTGGATTGATTCTTTGTACACTGTTTGCCAAGAACTTTTTAGGCTTCCTACAAGAATGGAAATATTTTGTATTTCTTTTAGGTGTCCTCTTCATGCACCAAATTCTGTTTCCTGTCACTGAAAAGGAAAAAGAAAAGGAAAGGAAGTTAAGGTTTTATTTACTAATACCTCTTGTATGGTCTAGTACAGGTGATGTAGGGTATCATTACTTCTACATACTTCTAAATCTAATTAACAGTCTTGCTAACTTAAAACAGCATGACTGACTATTGTGGTTTTATTTGTACTTGAGAGAGTGAGAATATGAAAAGATGATGTGGAAAATGTTAAAACTCATATTTCAGGAAAGTATATATTATATGCAGTTATGTGGCCAAGGATTAATGTATATGCCACCTTGAAGCAGATAATTACAAATTTTATAGAGACAACTTACTGTTTTATTGTTATTTTTTTTATTACTGATTCGATGGTTAATAACTTCAAAATTTTGGGATGAGCTATCCTGATTCCTAAATTTGAAAACCATCATATTTGTTGGTTCATAGTGTTCTACCTTGTTCTGTTCAAATGATAATATTATTTTTCATTTTGAACATCCTCTGGTTGTAAACATTGCACTTAGAGCCCCAGAGGGACTGTTTTGACAGATTGAAAATGAATTTGGCTCATATGGAGATGATAAAGCTTACCTTCACCATTTGGTTACGTTGGCAAGAGGTTACCTTGGGGATGAAATAGTATTGTAAGCTGTTCTACTTATTCAAAGTTATGTTCATTCTTAAAAATAATGCTTTCAGCTAAATGATACAAAATAACAACGATACATTCTCTCTTTTTGGCTTTCTGATCTGAACAACTTTACTAATATTCATCTTTGTAACGCTTCTTGTGACTACAGAATTTAATTTACAAACTAAAAATCTATCGAAGGGCACGTCTGGAAAGACTTTCTAAGTGCTTAGAAACATTCTTTTTGCACTTAAAAATATTGTTGTTAGTACTTAGTCATTTCAAACATACCCTTAATTGGTTATTCAAATTGGCCTTGATATGCATCTAATACATGGTTCGAATGGATGCTCATGAATGAGAACAAGATTCTGCTAGCATACTCAGATCTCACTATTTCTTATATCAACAAAGAAGTTTGCTTATCTTCAAATTTATTTTTAAGCAGCTTTACAGTCTTCCACAACTAACTGTTCTGTCACACTGTCCTATAATGACTTTTAGGTATACTACAGATGGAGGTACTAGGGAAACTCTTGAGAAAGGAACCATTCGTGGTGATGCTGTCTTTTCGGGTAAATTCATCATTAGACTATGCTTAGTTTTCTAACATGACCACTGATTTTATCTTCTTATTCTCCATATTTTCAACCTTGTAGAACAATTATTCATGAAAAGTAGGGCAGTGCTACCTTTCTGGCTATTTTGAATTGAACATTTCCATGTGCATTCTCTGTGAATGGACATAATGTCAATTCCAGCTTTCACTGTCAGTTTTTGTGCAAGGATACTGTTGTTGGTTTGTTAAATATTAACCTTGATTGTCTTTCCTAGGCCTGGTTCATGTCCTAAAATACCAAATGAGTGAGTATGAGGTGTATATAGCTGCACTAATACCTTTTTTTTTTTTCCTGTTTCTTTTTCTTTTGTGCTTAAAGGAAGTTGTTGTCTCATATGTTAAGAACAAAGTCTATGCTCACTCACATGCTATTGAAATTATGATTCGAAGTTTTAAATTTTAATGGGTAAGTGATAGATATCAGAATAAAACGCAAATATAGTTTGAGTTTTATTTATCTTGCTCCTTGAATAAGTTCTTGAAACCTACAAATTTGGATTTGAATGTGTACCTCTTCCTAGTTCTTTGGTTTTATAAGAAATACAATGATGTATCATATCATCCTCAGTCCAGTATTTGACCTCACCCAACCTTATTTCCACTGTGTAGCTGTTGACTTTTCGACTGGTGAAAAACCTTGGCCTATTTTTAATTTACAGAAGGAGTTCAACGCCCCTGGAAAATCTCCACCTCTTACTGCGTGAGTTCTATATACTCTTAAAATTTCCTCCTTTGACTAATAATAGAGTTTTAAGTTCATGAAAATTGTCTGTTTAGAGAGTTCTACACAGGCTGGCTTACACATTGGGGAGAAAATATTGCAACAACTGATGCCAACTCTACAGCAGCTGCATTGGGTGAAATTTTGGCAGGGAAAGGGTCTGCCGTGCTTTATGTATGTCTGGCAAAGTATAAACTATAGCTACTCATTTATTGTCATTTGAAAAAACTATTTCATCCTTCTTTTTAGATGGCTCATGGTGGAACAAATTTTGGATTTTATAATGGAGCGAACGCCGGTGATGATGTGTTGGATTACAAGCCTGATCTTACTTCGTATGATTATGTAAGAATGGCATTAATGTTGCTTTACTCTTTCCTTTCCACTTATTTTTCCTTTGACTCATCGGTATAATTGTAAAACGTAAATATCAAGTCACACTTTTCCAGGATGCACCAATTAAGGAATCTGGTGACATTGACAATGCTAAATATGAAGGTTATCTTCCCCCATGTCTCCTCCTCTTTTCCTTTATCTTTACAAATTTTTGGATGAATCAAAACTTCTTTTCCCCCCTTGCCACAACCAACCAGACATGGATAGAGAGTGGCTCCCAGTCACCCCGACCCATTTCAATCAAATGATAGGGTCCATAAACTTTCTTCGAAATTTCTTTTTTTCTTGTAACGAGACATCATTCACATGTAATTTTATGTCCTTTCTAGAAAGCTATTCATATTTTTAGTTAGATCAGATGTAGTTGAGTTAGAAGTGGGCTAGGTGTTAAAAGCATGTTGCACTTGTTAACAACTATGGATAATGGAAGTGCTTGTATCAGATATATACAAAGCATGCATGTGTGTGTTTTGATTTATTTTTTAATTTTAAATTCATTTATTCTTCGCATTTTGTTAAGTTTTAGATGAGTGACGTGGTACAACAATCACATCATTTCCACTTCATGATGCATATTTTTAGAGATTCTTGTCAATGATACCTTTTTACAAGATTTGTTTCCAGACAGTACTACTTTCTTGAACATCATCCAGCAAACTTAGGCCCTTTCAAATTCTAACTTCCGTCATTGTAATGCCTCTAGCAATTCGAAGGGTTATACAGCACTACAGCGGAGCATTGCTTCCTTCCGTTCCTTCTAACAATGAAAAGATTGGTTATGGACCAATTCACTTGCAGAAAAGTGCATTTTTGTTTGATCTAATCCATATGATGGATCCTGTTGCCGTTGCTGTATCTGAAGAACCACTGTCAATGGAATCTATGGATCAGGTGCGGTTTAAATGTGCCACTCCTGTCATGAATGAACCAAGGTTGTTGAAATACATAATTCTTAGAAGCTAAATGTTTTTGGTTCAGAGCTTTGGATTTCTATTATATACGACCGAATATGTGGCGAAGGATAATGAAGATGGACATGTTTTATTTATACCACAGGTGCAGAATTATTGAAGCATTTCTATGTTATTTTGATTTTTTTTTTTATAGAAACAATGTTTTTTGTTCAGATCTTGATATCCTTCGTAATTCAGTATTTTGAAATTCATGAATGACCCGTAGCCTTTACTATCACGACTTAACTACAAGAATTTGCAGGTGTGTGATCGAGCACAAGTGTTCCTCTCTTGCTCTTCTAAGAACAAGAGTGTGCGGCCAACTTCTGTCGGCATTATTGAAAGGTGGTCAAACCGGCGACTTAATCTGCCAAATACGAGATGCGACTCAAATACTTTATACATTTTGGTATCAGTATCTCACCTCCCTCTGCCATTGTTTTGGTCTTATTTGACACATACAAGCACGAACAATTTGGGCTGAATGGTTGTCTTTTCTATCATTGTTATGCCATTGTTACGAGGGAGTTATTGTAGATGATAAATAGCTTGATGGCAAACACAAACAATTACCCTCAATTATTCTTGATCCTATTCTTGTTATGTCATTATTATGCAAATGACTAACCCAACAATATCTAAAATGTTTCGCGCGGTGGTAATTTAATATGATATGAATGGAAAAAACTCTTTACGTTCAAAATCTATACATTATCATTTTGACTCCGTGAGTGAGAAGTGTTAAAAAATAACTGAAGTAAATAAATCGATCCTAATTTAACCAGGTAATCCAATGACTTTAGCTATTACTATAATCATGATAAGTTATTGTTCTATATTCCAGAATGAAAGTATGGTTATATTCCAGAATAAAAAATAACTGAAGTAAATAAATCAATCCTAATTTAACCAGGTAATCCAATGACTTTAGCTATTACTATAATCATGATAAGTTATTGTTCTATATTCCAGAATGAAAGTATGGTTATTGATGACTATTTTTCCCTATAACATCTGTAAATGCTGATATGGGATGAATCTAATGGAGTATATTAATTAGTATGTTCATTTTATCTTATCCCAGGTTGAAAACATGGGTCGCATAAACTACGGACGCTACTTGTTTGACAGGAAGGTAAACTCACCGATGCAAACTTTTTTTTTGTTCATCTCGACATCTGAAGAAATTAATGGTTTGATCTTACAACTGATATTTCTTGCTTGCTTTTTGCAGGGTATCTTATCATCCGTTTATTTGGACAACAGTGTTCTACATGGATGGAAAATGATCCCAATTCCTTTCAACAACCTGAATGAGATTCCAAGAGTCGATTCCTTCTATCATATTGCACATTCAGGACTCCACAAAATCGTAGCAAAGAGAGGTTTAGAAGTCAAGTCTGGTATGGGTTCATTATTTCTCTGCTAATATTCCAATGGTCATTTGATTTCCTGCGAGGAATGATGAATATATATAACTTGCGTTCGTTTGTTATTCTTCTCCAGTTAACATCTCGAGCGAACCGACACTATACACTGGCTACTTTTATGTCGACAAAGTGAACCTCAGAAAAGATACATTCTTATCATTTGATGGCTGGACTAAGGGGATTGCATTTGTGAACGAATTTAATCTTGGAAGATTTTGGCCGGTAAACTAGAGTTCGGTTTTGTGTTATCTCAAATATTTTGGATGTGTTAAATAGTGCATATTTCTTTTTCATCCCAGCATTGATCAATGATGATTTTGCAGGCAGTAGGGCCACAATGCAACCTATATGTTCCTGCTCCAATTCTTCGGCTTGGGAAGAATGTACTGGTATGAGAGTTTTATGCATTATTGCTCGTTGCCATTTTCGCTCCAAAAATCTCAGTTTGAACTTGAAAGTACTACTTGATACAGGTGATACTTGAGTTAGAATCTCCAAATCGTGATGCTGTTGTATATTCTATTGATCGGCCAGACTTCACTTGTGGTTCTTCCAACTCCAACTTATCTCAGCTTTTAAGCCACCAACGCTCTCTGGGCCTTTGAATTTGATATGAAGGCATAACCTGAAATGAGTGATGGATTCCTTATGATTTGTTTGTAATTGGGATTGTATCAAATTCAAGAGTAAGTTGTTTTTCATATTCCACAAAAGGTAAAATATTTTACGGTTATCGATAGTGTTCATGAAAGAATCTATAATCATGAATCCTAAAATTTAGGGTCTGTTTTACCAAGGTGATGTAGAAACAAAGATAACACAAACGAAAAATAGACCGAGGATGTGTATGGTTTTTTTTTTTTTTTTTTTCCTTCTCCTCAAACCATCCTTAATTTATTTCTTGACAAATCGTTTTTGAAGATATGTGTTGGGGGGGACTTCCCTCGTTTTTTTTGTATTTTTTTTTTATTTTTGAAAACATAAAAATGGAAACAGATCAAGAATTAAATGAGATTTAGTCCTAAAAAAACTGAGTGTATGCTTATTAACATTGAGCTATGTTCGACACAATTAGTAACAAATAAATACAATGCATATATTATATTTTTTATTAGCAAAATATAAAGACAAAGTAGTTAGGTAAAAAAATTGAAGAATTTTCTTGGGAGGGATTAGATTGTCAAAATTTTGAAAATATAGGACTAAATCTTTATCCACTAACATTCATAAACTACATAAAAATAATTTTTAATATTATTGGTTTAGAAGGAAAAAAAAACTTTGAAATTACAATTTAAAGATAAAACTAAAAGGTGTCGGGATGATCCCTTTTTAAGGGTCTAAATAAAATTTGGCTCAATATTCAAATTTGCTTGAAAACGAGCCGTATGTGAAAGTACAATCTTATTCCTATATCATGTGCGTGAGGGCTCAGCGCTCAAACAAATTCTCGTTTCTTCCTCTCGTTCCTTATTAGACACAACTGCAATATTTTTCTTTTGATTAAAATCTTCCTTTTTTTCTTCCGTCTAGCTTCTTGCTTCATGATTTTTATCCTTACGATGAAGGAGGAGGCCGGAGAAAAAAATGCAAAAAAAGATAAAAGGGAAGAAGAGGAGTTCTCATATTTTGTGGTCAAAAAGGTGATTTCGCGGTGAAATAGGTGATTTCGCATGCTACTGTCGTAAACAGAAGGTCGTTTTTCGAACGTTTTCGAAACAAAGGCTAGAATTTTCCCATTTCCCTCGCCGGCGGACATTTTGGTTTAAAACAGAACTGGATTCGTCTGTGTGCAGATTCCGATTGACCGATACGCGTCTGTCGAGAACTCACCAAAGCTTCACAAAATTACCAAATCCCAAACAATCGGAAACCCTAATTTCCAAAATTCCCAAATACGAAGAAGAAAGTAAATCAGCAATATGGATTTCTCTGGAGGAGGAAACTGGAGTATGATCCCCAACATCCCTAATCTCACCAACTCCTCTAATATGTCCAATCAAGAATCCCTCTTCCTCCAACAACAACAACAGTTTTCCCTTCAACAACAACAGCAGCCGCAGCCGCAGCAATCCTTTCACCACCAACAACAGCAATTTCAGCCCCAAATTCAACCCCAACAGCAATTCCAGCAGCAACAGCTCTCCCCTCAATTTCAACAGCAACAACCCTCCCCCCAAATCCAGCCCCAACAACAACCCTCCCCCCAATTTCAACAGCAATTGCAACCCCAACATTACCCCCAGCAGCAGCAGCAGCAGCAGCAACAACAACAACAACAACAACAACAGCAATATCATTTTCAACAACAACAGCAGCAGCAGCAGCAGCGGCTGCTTCAACAGCAGCAGCAGCAGCAACAACAGCAACAACAGCAATATCATCAACACCAATCTCTGGCTTCCCATTTTCATCTACTTCATGTAATGCGTTCAGAAACCCCAACATTTCGAGTTTTCTCTGTGGCACGTCTTTTGTATATGTTGACATTCTTCGATGTTTCGTGTGTTGTAGCTTGTGGAGAAATTAGCGGATGCGATTGAGAATGGAGCTAGAGATCAGCAATCTGATGCATTGGTATGAATTTTGATTGTTTTTCAAATTTTTCCTTAAGAATAAGTATACTCTTGTTTGCTCTAATAATTTGTTCTTGTAACGTTTGGAAGGTCAATGATCTGAATAACCACTTTGAGAAGTGCCAGCAACTGTTGAACTCGATATCTGGATCACTCAGCTCAAAGGCTATGGTATATTGGAACTCTGTTTTCGTTTTCCTGTATGCACAGGTTGTGTGTTATTCATGTGTTTGACATAACCAATCCATAATTACAAAATGGGATGTAGCAAATTTATTGAAGTATAGATGTTCATTTGTTAAAAATTTTTCTTTATTAGTGTCTAAATGTTGGTGATGATGGTTTCTGAGACAAAAGGAAGTAGGACATAGTACAATCTCATCCAGAAAGAGAGGAAGTAACATCTCACTTGTAACCCGTTAACTCTTCACAGTAACAACTGTAAACCATTAAACCTATGGACTGCCTTTGTGTAGGCTGAGGCTCATCAGGACTCCAAAAAATGTCCTATTTCATTGAGACTTTTGTTTCATTGCTTTGTAGTGAATGATATGCTTGTTGAGAAAACAAAGTAAGGTTATTCATTTTTTGGGTTGCAGACAGTAGAGGGACAGAAGAAAAAGCTGGAAGAACATGAGCAGTTGTTAAATCATCGAAGGTATGGTGATTACCATTTTCTGCCTCTGGTTTTCATTAAATTATCTCATTCATCAATGTACACCTATTAACGATTCTCTATTCAAATAGGGAACTGATTGGAAAATATAAGAACTCTGTTGAAGAGCTTGTCAAGGGCGATCCTTAGCTACTTTTCTCCCATTCCACATAGGTAATATTTCAACTTATATTTACATTAAAATATGTTGCCTTTTCTTGGGGTGCAAATATCAATTTATACCTCTAAACTTTGAAAGTTATATCAATTAAAGCCCTAAATTATATCAATTTAAACCCTTAACTTTCATAAGCGTATCAATTTACACCCTTCAAATTTTATTCAACCAATATCGTGTGAAACCTATGGTTTGAGTCAATTAAACTCCAAAATTTTCATAAACCAATCAATTTAGACTTTTCATTACGATTACCTTTGACAATCATCCATAAATTGATTCTCAAACGTGTATAGACCTCTTCAAAATGTTGGTTTTACAGAATGAAGGATTAGAGTACATGCATGGGCAATTCTCAAAGAAAATCATGACTAAGAGTCTAAATTGATTCATATAATGAAAGTTTAGGAGGTTTTTCCAATCGAAGGATAATGGAGGGTGTAAATTGATACACTTACAAAAGTTCAGGGTTTAAATCGATACAATTATTAGTTTAGGGTTTAAATTGATACAATTCCTAAAGTTTAGGTGTATAAACTGATATTTTTCCCTTTTTCATTTGCCTCAATGCTCAGAACAATTTTTGGCTTTCTTTTTTCTTCTTCATTGTCATCATTTTGCTAAATGGTTAAGTTCTGGGGTTGTGGTTCTCAGAAAAGAAATCCACATACCAAAACTTAGATGATTGTCCAAACTTTATGTTGAGCAATGCAAAATCAGATTTTGTGCATTCTCAAGATTATATGTTGTTTTGGTATCTTCTCATGATTGCACAAAGAGCATCTGGATTACAGTCTGTTGTTGCTTCTGTCCTATACATTCTATTGTTCTGTTGGAAAATGTGGTCCTCTGTTTTATAATCACCTTAGTACTGAATTTAGGGTTAGAGTTGCCTGCCACTTCCCATCCCTCATTCCCTTTCAATGTAAGTGTTCCTTGTCTAAAAGGGTTTCAAAGTTGCCTACTATCAATCGTTCAAGATTCTCTGTATCGATTGATTATCTATTGCTCATGGATTTTATAGGTTTTACTTTTAATTGCTGCATATAGTTCTCTCATTGTCGACAGATGTTGGGATGCGAGAAAAAGGAAGTTATTATTTCATTTATAAGAGAACTCCAAAAAGGAGAAAATTGCATTTCTGAGAGATTTTCCCTGATAAATTTCTTGTCTGTGGTTGGAGGTGACCTCTGGTTTTGGAAACCTCCAATCAATTGAACACCATTTGTGCTTTTATTCAATTTTGGCTGGACTTGTTTAGATTAAAATTTCGCCTATACGATATGTATTTTTTCTATTCTTTCCCAGACTTGTTCTACTGGCTTATCTATGCTACTTCATTTCAGGCTTGGCTTTTCACTGGTTCGTGCGATTCCATGGAGGGGCTTTTTATATCTAATCTGGCCTCCTGCATTTCCCAACATGATGTTGTTAAATGCAATCCTTTCTGTTCTCTTCAATGCTATGGGGCAGGAAATTCAGTTGCCTCTATTTTTGACTTGTACAGTTATCCCCTCAGTTTAATGGTCAGTAGATGCTTTCTCCAGTTTTCCATTCTTTTAAATGTAAAATTTGAATTGAATACCTGATTGGTGCTCCATTGTTGTATCACTAACTAAATGCAGCCTGGAACTTTTATTAATATGTTTGGAGATTTTGATTTTAGAATTTTGTGAGATTTTATGGGATTTTATGTTTTACCTTAAAATTTTAGTTGGTGATAAAATTTGTGTAAGCTTAGAATTGGAAAATGAAGAGGAAAATAAGAGTATATTCTATATGAAAAAAATAGGATATCTATATAATTTGTTTTAAAGTTCATTCTTTTAATTTTAAAGTTATTTTTGCAACGAGATATTAACGGTTTCTGTTTATATACTTCACATTTTTTAACTTTTTTAAGGGTATTTTTAAAATTTTTGAAAAGTTTAGAGGTATTTTTAAACTAAATTTTGACGGTTTTCATCCAAAACTGACTGCAGGGGTATTTTTAAATCTTTTTTAAAGTTTAAGAGTATTTTTTAAACTTTTGAAAGTTTATGAGTAGTTTTAACACAAAGTGCATATAGTTCAAGGCCATTTTTTAATAATTTAACCTATATTTAATTATGTGAATTTTGGTAATATCCTTTGTCTAAATTCTGGCCTCTAAATTTTGAAACATTTTCCAAAATCCTAGGAGTGAAAAAGAGGATTAAAGTGTAGGAACGAATGAAACTCAACCCCAAAATTCAGATAATTTTCCCAATCACAATCATAAGCAAACTTTACTATATTTCATAAACTATAAATTGCACTTTATTTTATTATTTTGTAAGCACATATGTATTTTTAGGAATTTTGGAAAATGAAGTTTAGGGTTTACTTTTAGATCATGATTTCAATGTATTATTTTTTTCACAAATTTGTGCATGTAAAGTTTCTAGTTAAGTTCATGCATCTAACGATTTTGCTCAAAGATTATTTTTACATCCATGTTTGTTCGATTTCTTACTTGATAAAAGCGATTTTATTAATATTAAATTACTATAAAGAACGACTATATAAATACTATTAGGGTTATTTTCAAATATAACAAAATGGGTTAAACTATTTATAAATATAGAAACGATTTACCTAGATTGTGATAGACTTCTATCGCTTCAGCAATAAAAATTTATCGTGATCTATTACTAATAGACAATAAAAATTTTCTATATTTGTATATAGTTTGATATTTTTTCTATTTATAATGATTTTCCATACTATAGCCAATTAAAAATAAAAAATTCAATGTATTGACAAAACTTACATACCTTTGTGTCAAACAATGTGTTTTTATTGATAAATTTATGCGTCAACTTAAATATAAACATTTATTGATGTTATATATGTATGTTTAAATTAATAGTTATTTTTAAGCTTTAAATTAAGGTTTTATTGACGGTTTTATGTCACGAGCATTGACAAAACAAAAAACTCGTGTCAACATAGCCCAAATTTGTAGTAGTTATAATTTAAAATAATGATTGTTGGAGTTGGTGGAGTGGCCACAATCGGAGGTTGCCGGAGTTGGCCGTCAATAGTGTTGGTCGAATGTTATTGGAGTTGGTCGTTGGAGGTGGTTGTTAGATTTGACCGTTGAAGGTGGTTGTCAAAAGTTGGTAGTCGGAGTTAGCCGTCAAGAGTGGTTGCTGAAGTTGGCCGTTGGAGGTAGTCGCTAGAGTTGAGCAATGAGACATTAGTGGTGATAAAGATTGAGTGCATTGTTGATGGACATGGTATAAAATGTCAGTGACGTATGAAATTGGCCTCTCAAACAATAAATTGAATTCATATCTAAACTCATCTCATCTCATCTCATCTCATCTCCTCAACCCAAATACCCCTTTATAGTGTTCTTGAACATTCTATTCGATGATACTATCATCAAAATCATGATTTTCTATCTGAAGAGCCAAATCATGAAGAATTTCATCAACTTTCTCTAGACCTTCTAGTATTGAGTGTCCTGCTTTGAACATATAAACCTTCTTCTTCACCTCAATCCAACTGCATCCAGGAACCTTCTTTAAGCCCTTCATTCTTGCTGAAATTCTCACCCTTGCAGAATCCTCCCATCTACAGCTTGCAGCAAAAATATTCGAGAGCAACATATGACTTCCAGTTATCTCGGAATTCAGATTGAAAATTTGAGATGCAGTTTCTTCTGCAAGATCCGTATCTTTGTGCATTCTGCAAGAGTTGAGAATAGCACTCCAGATATAAGCATTGGGTTCAAATGGCATGCCCTTGACTATGTTACTTGCTTCTTCCACAAGCCCAGCACGACCGAGAAGATCAACCATACACGAATAGTGCTCCATCTGAGGTTTGATCTTGAACTTCTGTACCATCTGATAAAAAAGCCAACGGCCTTCGGCAACAAGACCGGCGTGACTACAAGCAGACAGAGCAGCAATAAAGGTAACATCATCTGGTCTAAATCCTGATTTTATCATCTGATTAAAAGTTGATAGAGCATCTTTACCAAGTCCATGCATTCCATATCCTACAATCATTGAATTCCACGAGATTGAATCTCGATTTTCAAGTTTTTCAAACACCATACAGCCTGGCTTGAAACTTCCACATTTTGTATACATGTTAATCAATCCATTTCCTACCAATATGTTATCATCCATCCCAGCTCTAATGACATGACCATGCACTTCCCTACCAAGATTTAGAGCTGCTAGCATAGCACAAATCGATGAAACACTAGCTATCGTCACTGAGTTCGCCTTTACATTTGCAAGCTGCATTTTACGAAAAACTGCCAATGATTCTTCTCCTAGTCCCTTGGAAGCAAATCCACAAATGACTGCACTCCAAGTTATAACATTTGGTTTCATCTCTGGATAGACTTCCATTTTCTCCAGCTGAGAAAACAATTCAAAAGCTTTGTCATATAGTCCAGATTCAGCATAGGAGGATATAAGAGCGTTCCAACTCACAAGATTTTTCGCTTTCATCTCATGAAATAGCTTCTCTGCATCTCCTAAGTCTCCTCCTTTTCCATATACAGTTATAAGTGCGTTCTTAGCGAACAAGTAATCATCGAAACCTCCCTTTACCATATATCCATGAATCATCTTACCCCTGTTCAATGTAGGTAAATCAGCACAAACAGATAACACCACAGCAAGCATTTCAGCAGTGGCACCAACACCTTTCATCCTCATCTTGCTAAACAACACTAGAGTTTCTTCGAGATGACCGCACCGGGCGTGGCTCGACAACAACGAAGTCCAAGTTACAGGGTTCGGATCAACCACTTCCAACTCCATTTGATGGAACATCCTAGAAGCACCATTAACATCATAATTATAGGCATAACCAGAAATCATGGTATTCCAAGAAACTACACTTTTGATGCGCATTTTATCAAACAATTTCCGGGCATCATCCATTCGTTCAAGCTTCGCGTACATCCCTATCAATTCATTCACAACATGCAAATGATTTTGGAACCCAAATTGCACAACATGACAATGTAGATTCTTGCACAAGTTGAAACTACCCAAATTGGAAGAAGCCCTCAAAACCAGAGGAAAAGTAAACCCATCCCCCAAAACCCCATAATCTCTCATTTTCCCATAAAGTTGAAGCGCTTCTTTGCAATACCCATGATATACATTTGCTCTTATAATCGAATTCCATAACAGCAAGTTTGACAAACCTTCAAATGGCGCAGAATTAAACACTTTACGGGCATCAGAAACAAGCCCATAACGGGCATAGATGGACACAAGCCGGGCGGCAACGAACGCTGAACAATAGGCGCCGGTGACAACAGTGGCGGAATGAACTTGTTTGCTATGTTGAATACTGCTGCACTGCTGAAGAAGATGATCGAAGAAATCGAGAAGGTCGTCGTCATACGTGATTGAGGAAAATTGGGAGTGGAAATTGATCGATAATCGGGGAAAACAAAACGAAGCTGATTTGAAACGCTGATAAGAACAAGCATACAGCATGAATCGATTTCGAGGGTTTAGGGTTTTTGAAACCCACAAATTTGAGATTGGCGCGAATTTATGAGACACCCACAGTTCGCATTTGGGACGACATTGACCCGTCCGCATTGGTAAAATTTTGTCGAGAGAAAAAACGAAACGACAAGTCGGATGAAAGCACAATTCTAGGTTTTTTTTAATTTGTTTTTAAATTTTTTTTATTATTATTATTATTATTTTTTTTTTATCCTTGCCCAAATTTGGTATCAACATAAATATTTATATTTTTAAGTATAATATGTTATATTTAGTTTAAAATTACATATTATTATAACTATTATTAACTAAAAAATATACGTAAATTATGATTTATGTTATACTATACTTAATTTAAATACAAAATTTAATATTCAACTAATTTGTTAAAAGCTAAAGTTTGATGACTCAACTTTAATTTAATTAAGAAAATACTATGTCAAAAAAAAGATATTTTTCATTGTTCCATATTTCTCATCTCCATCATTTTTATCTCTTTTATATACAATTACTCACATATCGTAGTGTCAATTGAGTCTTGTAATTAAATCTTAAGAAATAATTTATCGAAACATCTTGAAGTTCATAGAGAAAACAATATTGTTCAAAATAAAAAAATGTGAGTTTTTTGAGTTTAAATTAATTATATTAATCATTTCTTTATTCCACTATTATTTACTCTTACACAAATGAAATTATTTTCTTATATTTTGATGATGGGTTCATTTTGTTTCTTCATTTTATTTGATTTAAAATATTGATATTTTGTTTATCAATATGGATTTTTTTAAAAAAATTAAAATGAGGATATAATTTAAGAGTTATAATATATTAGATGAAAAATAATTATATATATAGCTTGATTTTATTTTTACAACTATAAAAGTTATCAAACGTTTTTTTGATAATTTTTTAAAAAAAGAGAATAAAAATTTATTAAACGTAATTTTTGTTTCAATTTAAAAAAAACAAAAAGCAAAAAACAATTATGAAACATGTTTTTTTCTCTTTTATTTTTAAGGAATAGAAAACTAAAAACAATAATCAAATATATATGTGGTTTTTATTTTTTAAAAACTAAAAAATCAAAAGTAGATTTGCAAAAACCAAAAACTAAAAATAAAATGATTATTAAACGGGACCTAAATAGCTATCAAAACTAAAAATTTGTCATTTAACGTTATTTAAATGGTAACGGTTGACATATATGTTTGAATGGGCTATAAAAGGTCGGGCTAATTGTCTAGATTGTGGATATTATTGTGCTAAATTTTTGGAGTATTCGTAGCTTATGTTGGAATGTAAACACTAACTCAAAATAAAATTCCGTTGCACTATATGTTGCATAAGTTGTGGGGATAACATATGCTAATTTTTTGGAAAATCTACCCTCTTTTAAATTTAGAACAATTATTTGTTGAGTGAATTTCAATTTAATCGTGCTATAGGCTAGAAATCCTTAAAAATAAAATAAAGTAAAAGGCTAAATTAAAATTTGAAAAAAAAAAAAAAAAAAAAAAACCTGAAACTTTGTTCTTCGCGTTTTTTATTTTAAAATATATTTATCTTCTTTAAATAAAAATTTTATAAGATTTCAAACAGAAATTGAAATTTGAAATGGTGTGATGATGACTTAAAATAATGTGGTGGTCTAAATTTTCATTTTGATCACTATCACACAATTTGATAGGAATCGAAAAGGTGTCAAATCCCTTCAATTCAAATCAAATATTGTTCCATACCTACTATAACTTAGTAGTAAAGTGAAATATTAGGTCAAAGCACAGAGAACCGTACGGATTTTTCAAAGTACTTATAGTATGATAACCAAGGAGAGTTTGTGTTTGATAATTGAGAATTGAATGTAAAAGCATTAAATAAAAATGACATGGAGTAAAATTGTGAAATGCTAACAAAGAAATGAGCGCACAAAGTGTAAAAATCAATTAAATAAACATCTAACTTGGGTATTAGACGATTTTAATTTCAACTTAATCAATTTAATTTAGAACCCTAAATAGACACCCTTGGTCTCAATTTCTATTTCAAATTCTATAAAATCTTTGTTCCAGAAGTAGTTTTGAAATGTCAAGAGTAGTATTGTAACTATATACGAAAATATTTTTTTAAAAAAGGGTCAAAATTTTGGAATATTTTTTATAATTAAACCTAACATAAACTAGTTTTTTAGGGGAGTATGAAACTCAAATTTGTATGATTTCATTTTTATACCATAATTAATACACTAAATAAAAATGGAAGAATTTTCTTATCTTCTTTTTATAGAAAATAATAAAAGAGAGATCTGATGCATGTGATCCACAGAACAATGGTAATGATGCATGGCATGTTGAATGTTGAATGTTGAATGTTGAATGTTGCACTTACAACATGCTTTTGCCAAACCACCATGTGCCCCATCCTTTTTTATAATGGAAATTGTTTTTAATTTGTAAAATTAACACCAAAATAACTTGCTACAACTTAATGGTAGAGTTACAAAAATAGCTAGTGGTTTTAATTTTATTTAAAATCATTGAATATTATCTTGAGAAATTATTGGATTAAATATTAATCAGTACTACATTAAGCAATGAATATTTAAAGAATTGCCCAATCTTATTTGATAATTATTAACACGTTGACAGAAACTATGAAATTTTGGTAAATTATGAATATACAATTATGTACAAAAATGCTAAATTACTGGTTTAGTAATTCAATTTTTATGTTTGTATTCTATAGATGTTTAATATAAGTCATATCATATATTAGATATTATAAAATTTAAAGAATCTTAATTAAATTTTATGTGATATTGAAGTGTCGTTTGGTAACCATTTCGTTTTTTGTTTTTGTTTTTGAAAATTTAGCCTATTTTCTCTTTATTTCTTACATTTATTTGCATCTCTCTTAAATATAATAGTTGAATTCTTTGCCAAATTCCAAAAACAAAAACAAGTTTTTAAAAGTTATTTTTTTTTAGTTTTCAATTTTTTTTCTTGATTTTTTAAACCATTAGTAAAAAGTAGATAATAAAGGAATAAATTTGAAGGTAAAAATAATAAATATAAACTTAATTTTTAAAAACAAAAATAAAGAAATGAAATAATTATTAAACAACGCCTAACTTTTAGTTTTGTATTCAATAAATTCATAATGGTTTTTTTTAAACAAATCCATGATATATAAAACCCAAATTGAAACTAAATCACTTATTAAATTAATAGTTAAAATTCATTAGATACTTGAAATTATTGGGTCAAACCTATAGTTTGACTTTAACTCCTTATCAAATTTCTTTGGATACTTATTAAAATATATGTGGTTGACTGAAATTATTAAATGGTAGTAAATTATGAGAGTACTTAATGTACATAGTTTAAATTTAATGTAACATTTAGGCTTGTTTTTTTTTACTAAATTTCATAATATGGGGTTTCACAATTTTTCTAAAAGAAAAAATTTGAAAATTACTTTTTTTTTTTTTAATATTTGACTTGATTTTTGAAAATTTTGGTGGAAAGCGCAAAATAAAATATAGGTGAAATTAGTGTTTATAAAATTAATTTTCAAAACCAAAAAATCAAAAGATTACCAAATGAAATTTAATTTTTTATTCAAAATTTTTTTAATTGTGTTTTTTTACTTATAACTTCTTTAATGTAGTTTTCATTTTCCCTAACAACATTAGAATTATCAGGAGAATTTCAAAAACAAAAACAAATTTTTAAAAATTATTTCTTTAATTTTCGAAACATGACTTGATTTTTCAAAACAACCCAAAAAAGTAAATAAAAAGACATGGAGATATTAATAAGTGAAAATGTTGTTTATAAGTTTAATTTTCAAAAACAAAACCAAATAGTTATTAAACGCGGTCTAGACCAATTATATGTCTATTTAGTCTTTAACTTTTAAAATTATCTAATAGATTTTTGATTTTTTAAATATATATCTATATATATAATGGGCCCTTAAACTTTCAATTTAGTATTTAATAGTAGTCACTATAATTTTAGTTTTGTGTGCAATAGATCAATGACGATGTATTCAACATTTTTTAAAATGTACTATTACTAGACACAAAATTAAAAGTTTATAATTCTATTAGACATGAAACTCGATTTCATATCCAATAGATCAATTAACTTTTTTTAAAAAAAAAAATTAATGTTAAGAAACTTGGACACAAAATTGAAAGTTGAGAGACCTATTAGATATTTTAAAATTTTAAATTAGACACTAAATTAAAAATTCCAAAATTTATTAGATACTTTTCAAATCTTAATTAGAAACCAAATATACATTAACTTAAAATTTGAAAGGCTAAACTTATAAAACCTATATTACAAGAAAAATTTTCGTAGCCTATAGTTTTGTAGCATATTAATACAAATCCAAATCTTCTTTAACTTGGGTCAAAAGTACAATTATTCAATAAAGTTGAGGATTTTTTTTATCATTATATGTACAAGAGAGTAGGATCATAAGCTCGCTTCAAATCATTAGGATCTTAAACTCGCTTCAAATAATTTTTCCCTTATAAATGGAATAATGTAAAAAAATTACGATAAAAGGAATTGGAAATGAAAGAGAATAAAGAAATATAGATTAAAATATCATTTCAGTCAACGTACTTTAAAACTTGCTCAACCTTTTGTATACTTTCATTTAATCTTAAGTCCCTATTGCTAGTATATTCTTGATTTTTTTTTTCAAAATCCTTTTATTATCTATTAGTCTTTTTACCATAAATTTTAGAAACACATTTGCCAAGTGTTCTTTTTTTTTTTTCATGAAAATTATTGTTGTAATTTAACCAATTTCGGTAAAAATTAACCTTCTAAATTAAGATTTATTGAAAGTGTAAGTACTAAAATTACACATTTGAAAGTATATTTACAAAAACTAAACAAGCCTTAGAGTATAAAGACCAAAATGATATTTTCACCAGTTTTGTAGAAGTGACGATTTAGACGTTGAACTTTTAGTTGCAACCATTTAGTTTTTGTACTAAATTTGTAATAATTTAGTTCTCAAACTTTAACCGATAACAATCTAATCCCCTGTACTTTCAAATCTGTAACAATTTATCATCTACATGTGAATAAAAAATTTCATTAAATCTTAATAGTATTTGTCTCAATAGGAATTGTTACAAATTGCAAAGTAAGTAAGGATGATATTAATCCTTGCTAAATTACAAGACTAAACTATTACATCTATAATATAAAAGTTGAAAAAATAAATTAAAATTAATATATATATATATATATATATATATATATATATAATTTTGGTATGTTTGGGGATGTTAGGAAGTGGGACCAAATTGCACAAAGCAAAACCACAATAATTCAAAGAAGGAAAGAAAACTAAAGTAAATTAAAGTCCTTCCACGGCTCCACCGACACCCTTTTTTTAAAAAAAAAAAAAAAAATTATGATGCTTTTTTATTTAATTTAATTATTATTATTATTTATTACTTTTTTGGAAAGGTTAGATTAGATGGCATATATTTCTAGAGTATTTTTTTTTCCTTAAAATTATATCATATAATAAATCTGTGCATACAGCTCATACACACCAAAATTGCTTCATTTAATTATTTCATTACACAACAAAATTTAGATTATGACCCTTTGAACTTTTTGGTTGTGTCCAACCACTCATTTTGAAAGCTAAGTCCACTCTCTAGCCCCCTCTTTCATAAATTATTTTTTAAGTATTAATAACTTTACTTAAAGATCATTTAACAAGGTATTTTTGTTTTGCGAAAAAAAAAATAATAATAATAATAATAATATTTTTTTAAAAAATAAATGACAAAATTTATTTATGGGTTTTTTTTTTTTTATATATATAATATTTAAATTGTTTTGAAAAGAATTCGGTCTCATGGGATAAAGCTCTCAATTATCACATGGCCAGCTTCTGTGTTTCAAACCATCCCTTAATAAGTCCATTTTCCACCTCAAAGACTTCCCAAAGGGAAAAAAGAATAATGAATAAATAAATAAAAACAGCTAGCATTATACACGTTCTTTACACCAAACAATAATTAAAACGTAAAGCCAGCCAATTTAATTCTGCATTTTCCAACAACTACTTAACGTATATCACCTAACAATCATTATGTTATTATAAGCCTTTCTTCATTTTCTTCATTAACTAATTTAATTACATTCAAACTATCCTATATCCCCTAATATTACCTGCAACTCTACAACTTAGATCCAATCAAAATAATTACAATTAATATTTATATATATATATATATATATATATATATATTATTGATAATAAAAAAGGAAAATCAAATTCTTACGCACAATTCAATCATCAGAATTCATTCCATTTACAAAATATTCTAAATATTTTAACAAAAAAGCAACAAAAAAAATGTTACGAAAGTTTAGAGAAAAAAAAAAAAGTATATAATCAGAGATGGCGAAAATTAAATTTCGGGAAAAGAAAAATACAAAAAAAAAAAAAGTAATAATAATAAAATAAAACCAAAGACCTTTTTTTTCTTCTTCTTCTTCCTCGTGTTCTTGGTGTTCTTCGATTTTTTTGTTTTTCTTCTCCTCTGTTATTAGATGGTCCATTTCCAGATCTTTATTCTAAGATCAACCTTACATTTTGCACCGGAAGTTGAGGCAGTGGCCGGAGATTTACCGGTGGGAACGGTTACAGAAATTCCGTCACAAGAAACTCTAATTCCGATTTTAGGGCTCTTAAGTGCTCCCATCTTCAATTTCACCTTTGTATCGAGTTGTATCTGTAACGGCAAACCTTTCTTGCTCTTCATACTACTCTTCAAGGTACTCTCCGACGAGCTATCGAGTTGTTGGCCATTGCTGATAATCGAGGTCTTCAATAGAGTCGTGTTCTTCGTATCGTGCACAAATCCAGGCAATACTCCATGGCCGATATTGATTTCGTTGGAGAATATTGAAATCGAGACTGGATTGTAAGTGAACACGAGCTTTTTGTTAGGGTTTCTGGTGGAGACGTTGAGATCGAACTTGGAATTGAGGAGTGATGAGGAAGTGATGTTGAACTGGGAGAGTTTCACGGCGGAGACGGAGAACGACGGTCGTTGAGGGCGGTAGATTAGGTAAACGACGGCGGTGGCAATGGCGAGGAGGAAAATTAGGAGGATTATAGTAAGGGATAACCAGACGCAGACGGAGCAGCAGCAACTGCGGCTGCGGCGACGGCGGTGGTGTGGCTGAGGGCGGTAGGCAGGGCGACTGGCGCCGTAGAGTTGAGACTTCGTGGCGGGAAATGGAGCGGTCTTAGGCGCAGCCGGAGCGTCGTTGGCGGCAGCGGCAGCGGCGGCGTTGGGGTGGACTCTGTCCGTCATTGCGGATGGAGAAGAAGAAGGGAACTAGGAGATGACTTTATTTATTTCAGTGAAATGAAAATGGGATTTTATAGAAAGGCTTTTCAAAAAAGGGAACTCTGTGCCCTTTTAACCAATTTTAGAGAGAGAAACTGAGGGCTATTGGGCCTGACTGTAATTTGTAGTAACAAAGTGGGTGTATTTGGGAATATGAAAATAATATTCATATCAAATGTATATTTATTGTTTATAATTATAACAAAATTAATGATATTTTAAATAAAAACCACGTTAAAAGTTAAGTTTTGTCCAAATTTTTTAGGCTTTATATATTTAATTGGGTTAATATTGTTTCATTTTTTTAAAACTTAATTAGTGACCCTTTCGAAAAAAACAAATTGTTGCATTTCTTTTTTCTTTTTCAGATAAGAGACATGTAATTAATCATCTTTTTTCAAAAAAAAGTAAAATAAAATAAACGTTTTATAGTAAAAGTTGATACAATTTGACAAAATTCAAATGTAGAAGTTTCATTTTTCCTTATTATTATTATGACGTGATTAAATAATATTAGTCTAAATTTCATTTGTTGGAAAGTTATTTCATTTTTGCTTCTATATTTTTCTATTTTTATAATTAATATCTTCAACTTTTAGGTTTTTTTTTTTTTTTTTTAATTTTTTCATTGTACTAATATTGTCTTAGACCTTTTTAAAAATAACTATTTCGAACTATACTATTATTTTATTAATTATTTGAAGAAAGTATATAATTCCAAATAATTATATTGTTATTGAATTGTAATGTATAATGTCATTTATTCAAGAAAGGCCGATCTCTGATGTCTATTGCAATTTTATGAAAATTATTGTTTGCAAAATATAAATTGAGAAAATAATAATAATAATAAGAAGAAGAAGAAGAAGAATAGAATTTGTTTTATTAAGAAATAACCTTGCCGGACCGATTTTGGTTAAAACGTTGCTGTCGGCTTACAAGTTCAAAACCTTTGCCTCCAATCACTCCAAATATTCCATACCCACCTTCTCTCTTCTCTCTCTCTCCCCCTCTCTTTTTTAATTTTATTATTATTTAAGTTGATTAAAAGAAATTATATTTAATCATTTCTTTAATACGACGAGTGTAACTTTTAGTATTAAGATTTGAATCTCCGTCTTCATGAAAAATTGCATGTTATTAGGTTGAGTTATGTTCATTACTACTCACTCTCACTCTAAAAAAAATATTTGAATCTAATAACCTTTAAAATATATATCTTCTAAATTTTGATTTAATAAATAATTGAAGAAAAAATGAAATAACATTTTTTCTAAAAAAATATTTGAAACTAATAACTTTTAAAATATATATCTTCTAAACTTTGATTTAAATAATTGAAAAAAAAAGTGAAATAGCATTTTTTAAAAGGTAATTGTTTAAAATTAAGTGATATTTTGCTACTTTTGTAAATTTACTATATTTAAAAACTAATTTTTTTTAAAATGATTTGTAAATTTGCTATATTTAAAAACAAACCCTTTTTAAAATGAAATATAATGTATAGCATTAAATTTGAAAACATATATATATAGCATTAAATCTCATGGAAAGACATAACCAATAACCTATATTTTGTTTTGTTTCTTGGTTTTTTTTTTTTTTTTTTTTTTTGGTGTGTGTGGTGGTAGTTTTTTTATTTCTCATTATTGACTCTTTATTATTATTATTATTATTATTATTTGAAAAAAATTTGTCAAAACTATGTTTGATATTGTTTATTCTTTATTTTTCTTTCTAAAATTCCAATCTAAAATTAGAGTTTTTTTTTTTTTTTTTTAATGGAGAAGGATTGAAACTTTGAAATTATAACGTCATTATTTAGTTTTTTTTTTATATATTTATCAGTAACAATGATAAAATAAAACTATATATTTGATTTTTAATCTAAAATATATAGAAAGTGATTTTTTTTCTCCTAAAATTTCTATATAATTTTTCGAAAGTTTCATAGAACGATTCAATCAACATTTATTTTATGTTTTGGTGACTAAATCAAAATCATACCATGAGTTCTGAATTAAATTTTGTGACACTAAACTAAACTATGAAGTTGGTATTGAAACTTTCAAAATTAGAGGAATTAAGTTTGAAACTACTAACTTGAATTGCAGGGATGGTTTTGGTAATTTTGGCTATTTAGAATACAAATTTATTTATTTGGAAAAGAAAAAAGAATATAAAGTTATTTTTTTGAAAAAGAAAAAAGAAATAAATATGGAGAGAGTGAGAGTTTGATTTAAGCATCGGAAACGCGGAGAGAGGGAAAGTCAACCAAACCAAGATGGCTCCATTTCACCTCCTCACTCCTCACCCCTTATCTATTAACCGCTTGGAACAAAACACGTGTCACACATATTAACCCAAATTCCAACTATACCCTTTGATTTTTTTATTTTAAAAAAAATATATGTGGAGTGTAGAATCAACTTTAAACTCGAGGTGATAGTACAATTATTTCTTTTATAATATGTAACATTTTCCTTAGCTCAGCGAGATTAACATAAACTTCCACCATCTCTCAATTGTTGTACTATATATATATATCGTCTTTTCCCATTTGATTTTACAAAAAAAAATCAAATGTGTCATTGTGCGAAATTATAATAGTACAATATTTGATAACGATTTTGTTTTTAATTATGTGTTATTTACTCTCTTTTTTATATCAATTATAGTTTTTGGTTTTGTCTTAAGTTTTATGTTATTGAAATAAAGGATTATTTTTTAAGAAATGGTTGAATTCTTAGTTAAATTCTAAAAATAAAATCTAGTTTTTGAAAAATGATTTTCGAAAATAAAAAAAATAAAACTTAAATGGTTATTAAACTAAGTATTAATTTCAAATTTTGGCTTTATTTTTAAAACATTGGTAGAAAGTTGATAACATAACACAAAAACTTACAAGCGAGAGTAGTGTTTATTAGCTTAATTTTAAAACACCAAATAATTATCAAACTAGGTCAAAGTAATACAACTTTTTTTTTTTTTTGTATATATATAAAATAAAAAAATCATTTCAAACTTAGCTTTCAAAGTAACAACTTTGTCCATTGACTTTATTTTGTAACAATTTAATCCCTATGTTTTAAAAACTATAACAAGTTAGCTAGTCTCTAAACTTTAGTAGGTAAGAATTTAGTTCCTACGCTTTAAAATTTGTAACAATTTAACTCATAATATGAAAAAAATTATCATAAATAAATGTCTACTTCATGTCATGACTTAAGCTTTATAGTTTATAAGTTAATCAACTAGTCATTATTTAGTTTATCGATCTATATAGGTTATAACTTCTTTTAAAGTTTAACAATAATTTTTATGATAAAGGCTAGATCATTACAAATATTAAAGTATTAGGACTTAAATGTTATATACCAACATCAAAGAACTTTGGCCATGTTGGGTAACCATTTGGTTTTTGGTTTTTAGTTTTTGAAAAAGACTTTCAACACATATAGCCTAAATAAATATGTATAATTATATAATTGTCTAGACTTTCCTATTTTTTACATGAATACGAATAGCCTAATAGGTGTATTTTACACAAAAGTCTGGCCGAATTTACTTTTTCAGCCCTCCTTACTATTATGTTTTTTTTTATTTTTTTTATAAATATATAATAATATTAGTACCAAAAGAAGCATATAGAAGTTTCTTGTGGTTACAAACTTCCCAAAACAATTTTTTTTTTTTCAAAACATACGCAAGGAAAGTTTCTCCAAAAATCCAAAAATTATTACCCTCATAAATAAAAGCAACAATCAGCAAAAAGCTTCGAAGGAGAAAAAAATGTGTATTTGATATATGTAACACTATATATTTGACTTTTCTAGAAATAAACCAAGTATATTTGATAAATGCATAAACAAGACAATTTGTACACTATATCGTCTTATATATCTAACAATATATGTTATGCATACTTACATTTTTTAATATACTTTTAAACACACCGAAAAATACAGCATGGTATATGTGATGTATATTGACACTTTTCAGTATATTATGGTATATTTGACATATACTTGAAATTTAAATGGAGAGGTGATCAATTTTTAGCTAGGAAATGGAAGAAATAAATGAAATCCTCCTAAATGAAAGAAACATTAATTTGAAATATTATGCATTAAAGAATATCAATGAAAATTAATAAATAACAAAGGCAAAATTAAAAAATAATGTTAATAAGGAAATAATTAAATGTTTCAAAGAGATAATATAATTAATAATATTTCAAAAAAAATAAAATCCTTATATAATTAACAGTAAGTCTGGAAATGATATAGATTTTTTATTTTAAAATATTATAAAATTAAAAGATGGGAGAGAATCATATCAGGTATGTAATGGGTTACATTTGAAAATTAAGTTTATAAACACTCATTCCATCTCTAAATTTCTTGCATTTTTCATCTACCTTTTACCAATGTTTTCGAAAATCAAGTAAAATTTAAAAACTAAAAAAAGTAGTTTCTAGAATTTAAAATTTAGCTAAGAATTCAACTATTATATTTAAGAAATATACATATCCTTGTAAAATTGAGAGGAAATAGACTTAATTTTAAAAAATAAAATAATTACTAGACTTAACCTAAATATTACAAATTACTAAAGTTTTTATAGACTAAGTTGTTTGTACCATAAAAGTTTCTAAATCTATTCATCACTATTCCTAAATGTTGTCCTCAATGACAAACAATAAGAAACTTTATATACTATGGTGATGCTAAAAGTTTCCTCTTGTTTGACTCAGTCAAATGGGAATCAGGTTCTTCATTCCTTTAAAATTCATTTCATACTCCATTTGTCATCATGGGAATTGGGTCATTCCCCAATTATAATCAACTTATGCTTTTAACTTTTCTCTTTTTTTTTTTCTTTTTTTTTAATAGGAAAATACTTTTTTGCCCCTAAATCTTTTATCTAATTTCTATTGATCTCTATGTTCCAAAATGTTAAAGTCAAGTTTTTGGGTTTGGTTTCGATTTTGTCCCTAAATTTCAAAATATTTACAATTTTACTCTTAAGGTTTGAATTTTATTTCATGGTCCCTATATCTTAAAATTTACACTTTTAACCTTTATTTTCACTTAATACTCAATTATCATCCTTAGTTTTAATGTCTATTAATTAATTAAAAAGAATTAAAACAATATAATTAATTAAGTTTACTATTTTTCTCATCACTATTAAAATTAAATTTATAATTTGATTTCATAACTATTTAAAATTAATTAATAAACATTAACACCAAAGACTGATAACATGTATTTAGTGAAAAATTAAGTTTAAAAGTGAAACCTAGGGATCAAATTGAAATAAAACTCAAATATCAAGGGTAAATTGCAACATTTTGAAATATATGAACTAAATTGAAATCAAACTCAAAATGTAAGGATCAAAGGTGTCACATTTTGAAATCTAGAGATGAAATAAAAACTAGACCTAAAATATACGAAGAAAAAATGTATTTTTTTTCTTTTATTTTAATTTTAAGAAGTGATAATTATTTATGACTATTTGGTTGAGTTGACCCAATATTTCAACTACAACTTGCCTAATAAATGGGGCGGAGCTTAATGTTTTTACTTAATATTACTAAATAATTCATCCCATTGTAATTCCAATGGAATATCTTTTGTTGGATTTCAGGTTAAACAGAATGAAATTATCTCATCCTAACACGTTTAACTAGAAAGATTTGACTATATATTTATTTTATTTTATTTTATTTAAAAAAATATTAAGTTAAGAAAAAAAAATTGAATTTGCTAATTTTAAGCTATATGTATATAGAGGTAGATTTTACAAAAGGGTAAAAACCAAGAGGTTGTAAGAAAAAAAATTGAAAAACTAAATTTGCATTTGTTTAAAATATATTCGTGTACTTTTAAAAATTTCAATATTGTCCCTGAACTTTTTGTAGAGTTGCAAAAATACCTTTCGTGTAGAAACTATTTAGAATTTTGGACAAGAATTGAGATAGAAAATTGTATAGTAGTGATGTAGAATGAAAATTTAGATTGCCACACAGTTCAAAATTCTAAAAGATTGATTTCTTGCCTAAAAGTAATTTTGAAATGTTCATGAAAGTAGAGGAATAGTATTGCAACTTAGTAAAATAGAGATTTTTTTTTTTTTTTAACAAATAACAAAGTTTAGAAGTATTTGTTATAATTATAAAAGATTTTTTTTTTTTTTTTTTAAAAAAAAGGAGGTGGAAATTAATAAAATGTGATTGAGACTGAAAAATGTCAAAAGACACCATACCTAAAATTGCCTGTTGGGGTGTTTGTTTCTTTATTTCTTATCTGTCTGGCAATCATTGGTATTATTGTCTTTTTAATTGGTCAAATAATTCATACGAGTTTGTTTGTTTTTAAATTATAAATTTTGATATTATTTTGTGACATTTATCTATTCTTAAATTCAAAATTTCAGTTCCATATTCATACCTACCACTTTCTGCGGATCTAAACCAATTAATTAAACATATTTTCTGTATTTAATTTTCCAAGGTCAAGAGCTTTTGAATATTCAAGTAATATGTACAACATGCAATTACATTATAAGTTTTTTTTGGTAATAAAAATGAATTTTGAATTTTATTATTGGTTAATTACAATTGAAAAAAAAAAAATTCATCAAAGAATTTCTATATTATTTGTGAGTGTCCGAGCTCCACATTGACTTGAGATAATTGTTTGACACTACTATATTTGTTTGTTAAGAATACTTATATTAAATTTTAAGTAGGTGATTGCAATAGCTTAAACTCATTACTTTATACTTTTTGTCGGAAAAAAAGTCGCACTAAACTTTTTAAGTTGTATCAATTTTGACTCAAAACTTTTAATTTCATTAATTTTAACCCTAAACTTAAATAAGTGTTGCAATTTTATCTTAAACTTTTTTAAAAAATACAATTTAACCCTCTAATAATTCTCACTTCAATTACCATAAAAAAGTTCTCTTGTGCATTTGATGAATTATAGAACATTTATACAATATGAAATTGATAGTTTTTATAGAAAGAAAAAAAAAACAATATTAGAATTCTTTTTTTTTTCTTTTTAATTTATTAATTTTGAGAATGTCATACAATGATTAATCTTTGTGAGTCAAAAAGAATTTTACAACGTTTTTTTTTTTTTTTTTGGGTTAAAATTAATAGGTTAATTAGCCAAAATTGAACCAAAAGCTGAAATTGCTACACTTATATAAATTTAAAGTCAAAATTGGTGAAATTGAAAATTTAGAACCCAAATCAGTACGTGACAGAATTAATGTTTTCCCTTTTTATTATATTAGTCCTTATAAATTTGCTGGAATTGGGTTGAAAAGACTTCTAACCTTCTAAAATTCTAATACACAAACCCAAATAATTCCTACACAGTAAATTTCTCAAGATAGTACCTTGGAGGATGATTTATCTTTCCAAGGAAAGTGACCTATTTTGATGACAATAATCCTGCAAGTACATTGTTTCTGACATTACTTACAAAAGTACATTAAAATAAGTAAAAGATAAAGGAACCCCAACCCAACCCTATGTTTTATATATGTAGTCAAAATAGGCATGAAAAGCTGTAAGAAACTGGACAAGGTTTTGTTCTGTATGGCATTTGTCTGTTTTAATTGTCTTCACTGGAATCACTTTTTGTTCCAAAATCACTTGTCTTTTTATATGGCCAATTATCTTCACATCAAAACAGTATCTTTCCCATTCTAGTCTATCAATAAAACCCTTTTCCCATGGATCCACTAAGGCTCCAAAAAAGTCCCTTCTTGTCTCTTTTCATTTGCTTCGTTGGTGTGATGGAAGTGGAAGCAACTGACTCATCTTTTTCAGTTCTTCACTCTTAACCTCAATGATCTCTCATCAAATCTTCTAATGAGATTTATCTAGATGGGGATTGGGTTTTCTGGATGGAAATAGTTAGTTCTTTCTACAACGCAATTAGTTTAATGAAATGGTTACAAATGATGGTAAATTGGTCCAAATATGCATGTCCTAGAAGATATAAGATTTCAAAGAAGAAACAAAAATGATGATATAGCTAGAAGCAGGCTGGGAATGTTTAGAAGTTCATATGAGACAAAACCTTATATGCATTGCCCATACCAAGCAAGCCAAAATTCTACATTTTAACTACTTAGATAGATAGGAGGAAGAGATGACATAATTACATTTTCACAATAGAAACTCGAAACGTGCACACTGCAATAGCTGCCATGCCAGAGCCCAGACATGCCTATATACCAGCTGCCCTTCCCAGTCTATCCTTCAAAATTTTCAGCCCCATGTACCTGTAGCATATGGACATCCCAGAATAAAGCCAATTACCATTCCAAAACTCATCATGTGTATGTAGAACTTTGGTTCTTATTAATTTTTGTTGAGACCAATCGGCAATTATAGTCTAAATTTCTAATGAACTCATGAAACTGATTTTTACCCTTACCTTCCCATCATCATGACAGTGGCTTGAGGATTGGTTCCAGGAGATTCATTAAAAGTTGATCCATCAACAACGCGGAGACGGGAAACACCGAGGACCTTGAAATCAGGGCTAACTACCTTGCCTACATGGCACCCTCCATGGTAATGCCAAATTGTAATCACAGTGTCTCTGCAGAATTGCTCTAAAGACTTGGTGTCATTAGTATGCTTAGGAATGAGATTGACATTGGCCTTCACAGTTGCATTAAGTAACTTCTCAATGGTCTCCCTAGTGTTTTTTGTGTAATCTGTGAAGTGTTTTGACTGCACAATTTTTGCTGCCATGCGAATGCCATCAACGCATCGGTGAAGATCGTATGGGTGACTGAAGTAGTTGAAGGTCACAGATGGGTTGTCATCAACGTTGGTGTTAGCCAAGGTAAGTTGCCCTGTCGACATGGGATTGGCAATCTTTTCAAGAATGAAACCACCTTGGAATGCCTCCTGAGGTAAATCACGCTTCCTTGTGATGTAAGCTTGGACGGCCTCCCAGGTTCTTTGCTTTGGGGGAATGCTAGATAGTTGCCCAATCTGGTTGCATAACAAACGCACATTATCATAAAACCAATACAAATTAGTTACTAACTTCTCATTAAGTAATTCTAGAGTCCATGGCAAATATGTCATTGATTTCATGACTTAAATAGTTTGTTTCATGAGTCACCCAGAATATGGTTTGAAAATATTACAATATTTTCATTTATTTCTTTGAGTTCCTTATGCTTTTGACATTCTGTTCTTTCAAATATGTGACAAATCATGGCTGTTAACGCTCATCAATAATTCACATGTCAATAATGAATGATTGGTTCTATTACTAGAAAATAAAAACTCCTTTTATCATAAATGATGAAATCAGGAATCCAATGCTTACAAGAAAGGTAGCTTACTTCAGCTGACATCATCCCGTGATTGCATCGAATGCTATCTGAAGACTGCCCGAAACCGCTGCTAGATTCAATGTAAACACCAAACTTGGTAATCCCAACGGTCTGTATAAGAGATTTTTTGATAGGCTTGTTGGTGGGAACAAAGACAGTGTTCATAGGGTTATCAGCCATGCCT
The DNA here is from genome assembly GCA_030954485.1 of Citrullus mucosospermus. Classification (NCBI taxonomy): domain Eukaryota; kingdom Viridiplantae; phylum Streptophyta; class Magnoliopsida; order Cucurbitales; family Cucurbitaceae; genus Citrullus; species Citrullus mucosospermus. The sequence goes on along the minus strand of CM062061.1, from coordinate 28,240,064 downwards.
TTCCCAACAAACTCGTTATCAAGCACCACAGATATGTTCAACTTTTCAAGATCTGCTCTTGGGCCAATTCCACTCAGCAGCAACATTTGAGGTGACCCTAGTGCTCCAGAGGATAAGATAACCTCACTCTGCCGCCTGTTTCTTAGAACTGCTTGATGTCTATTCCCATTCTCATCCTTAAAGATCACTCCCACTGCCTTTGGTTGCTTTCCTGCACAAGTCATTCCCCCCCCATTCACTTCCAATTTGATGTCATTTTCTTCAGTATTTCGATTTCTTAATAACATAGTTTCTTTTCAACTCTGCCACACAGTATATATATATATATATATATTTCCTCTTGGAATTAAACCAAGACTACATAGTTCCCTTCTAGTTCGATCTCTACAACTTTCAGCATTATGTAGTTCTTATAAATGAAAATATTTCGAAGAAATCCAGTCAATTACGTGTCTAATCGGTCCCCATTGTTAGCTAACAGTAACGTGAATAAGTGGCAGGCTGATTTTCGATAGGCTAAGGGTTGGATGACATAGTTTAAACTAACAAAGTTGACTATATCTCGACCAATTAATTCAAAGAAAATGAGCGCAAAAGCAGTAGTACATTCTATCAGGAATTTTGGCAAACAGTTTGTGTGCATAGTGGCTCAACATACCTGTGGTATCAAAAACAATATTCTGAACAGTGGCATAAACCAAGACAGTGAGCTTGTGGGGGTCAGCAGTGGCCAAAAGTTCGGCGGCAGTGTGGCGGCGGCCGAAGCGGTCGAAGATGGTGCCGCCAAATTTGGTGCCGTAAATATGATCGTAGGTGAAGCCATTGAAAGGGGAGATACCAACATCCAAAAGACTGTCTCTGAAAGCTCTCTGCCATGGCGTGAGCTTAGGGCGGTGAACAATCTGCTTCTCGATCCATGGATATGATTCATTCACAAGCTTCGCGTCCCACCCCACTTTCTCTATGAACCTGAAACCACACCATTCTTAAAACCTTCCTTCTAAATCGATTTATACCTTGGCTTTTATCAAGGTCACCTTGAAAATAATTCATTATATATGTCTAGAACTTAGTATGAGGAAAAACGATTTTCGATTAAATTTTTGACGAATGTCTAAATTCATTCACTTAACAATAATTTATCTAAATAATTTTAGACGAGTCTAAATTGATACGGTAAAAAAAAATTAAGTCTAAATTAATATAAGTTAATTTAGTGTTTTAGTTGATATAGTCCAAAGACTTTGGAATATAAATGATATTTTCTTTATTTTTTAAACCTAAAATTATTTACATACATGTTTTTTTTAATGATAATGTGATTCATTTATATGAGAAAAATTGTCGAAAATATCCATTTATACTTGCTTGTATCAATTTAAACGCTTAAGTTTTGCAGTGTATCAATTTACAACCTTTATTATGTATTGTAATGTTTGGAAAAACCTAGTTTGAACTTATAATTGTATCAATTAAACTCTTAAGCTTTCATAAATGAATCAAATTAGACTCTGAGGCAAAATTTTCTTCGAAAATCATCCATGCATTTACTTTAGTGGTCCATTTTGCAAAACTAACTTTTGAAGAAGTCTACACACATTTGAGAATTAATGCATGAATGATTTTAAAAGGTAATCATAATGAAAGGTCTAAATTGATTGGCTTACGAAAATTTAGGAGTTTAATGAACTTAAATTATAAGTTTCATACAATAATGGCCAAATGAAATTTGGAGGAAGGTGTAAATCGATACTCTTATGAAAGTTTAAGGTTTAAATTGATACACTCATTAGTTAAGAGTTTTAATTGATATGACTCTCAAAATTAATTGATATTTACTCTAAATATTTTTATATGCATTTAGTTATATAAAATATATACTCAATCAAGGTATAGCTTAGGAGATAAATGCACTAATAACATCTCAAAATTAGATAGTTTTGAAGTTAAAAAAAAAAAAAAAAAAAAAAAAAAAAAGTTATGAAGTTTGAATGTTAAAGTTATAAAGTCTTGATCATTCAAACTATTCTCCTAAGTTGATTTTAAAATATTTATGTTAGTCCATAAACATTTAAAATACATATTTATTTTAAATATTATTTTCTCATGCATATATCAAGGACTCTCCTCAATTAATCAACGTTATTAAATCTATACATCACATCTAATTTATTGAAAATTAAATGAGTAAAGATCAAAATGAATTAAATTTTAGAGAAAATCATTTTGTCCCCGTAAAATAAAAATTTGGAGGACAACGAAATTTTCTTAAAGTCCCAACATGTAAGGTAAGGATTTTAACTTTGACTAAGAATATAATATCTTAACCAAATGACGGTTTTAGGTTCGCTTTGATTTGAAATAATTAAGTTTAAGAAAATTTAATTAATAATTTCAAACTTCTTTCAACTTTTGGGTAGGTTGGGATAGACCCATTATGCTTATCTTGGGCCCCAAGTGGGGCCTTTAACATCTGAATTGGGCTTCCGAACCCTTAGGAAAAAAATAAAGAATTAGTTTGAAAAAACGAATAACCCTCTCTTCAAAATAATAATAACCCTTCAAAAAAGATAGAGATTTTAGATTATTACATCATAATTTAGATTATTGCCTAAATTCTGACCAATTAATACTCAAAAAAAAAAAAACAAAAAAAAATTATGAAAATACACATCCGAGTTTTAAGTTCAAGAAATTCAATTATTTTCTATATATTGCAGGTAAAAGTGTACCTATTGATTAGATTGTCAAGCCAAAAGATCCAAATAAAATCTCCAATCTAATATTTAAGGTTAGGTTGAATTTCGAATTATAAATTATTTTTTTACTAACTCACTCTTATAATAAACACAAACCTCACCTAACTCACTTTTGTGATCAACAATGGAAGAATATTCAATTGGAGAGAGAGAAAACTGTCATTTAATTAATACATTAAGAAGGGGAAGATGGAAATCTTAAATGTTCTCAATTTATTGTACTATATATGTGATTGTAATTAATGTGTGACCCTGAGGTCACTATTATTTGTGTGAAATTTTCAATAAACTCTTCTTGTATTCAAATGACTTTCTAGTTAATATATATATATGTAAATTAGTTGAACTAAGGTTGAAATCAATTTGATGGTTTTCGTAATATTGACATATTTTGTTAGAGTTTGATAGGTTGAGATGAATTATATTTAGGTTGAATATAAAGTTATTATTTGGTTTAAAAACCAAATCTGGGACTTGGAAACGAGGAAATTTCTCGTACTATGGTAGTGCGAAAGATTTTTCATACTACCTTCATTCAATATTTGATACGAAGGTAATATTTAAGAATCGTGTGGAGTCCATATACTAAATAAACAATAAATTAATAAATATTTAATAATGTGTCAAATAAGGAATACGAACTTTTCTCCTTGGAAACCAATTTTGTTATCAAATTACAATATCATCCACAATAGTAAGTTGGTGAGACCTTAGTATTAAATTTATGTCGATATGTTGATAGGTCTTCAATATTTTTACATATTCATGGGTTCGACATCGACATGAAAAGTGAATCATAATTTCTCTATTATATCTCTTAATAATACTCATGAAAAAAAAGAAAAAATAAACAAGCAACAAAATGTTAATAAAATAGATATAATATAAATAATAAACAAGTTAACTTTAAGAGTAAAATGCCTATTTATTAATATAAATTTAAAAAAAAAAAAAATTAATTTTTTCATAAATATCTATGATATCGAATTTTTATCCTTATACCGAATTTTTATCCTTACATTTTATCCAGATTTTCTTAAAATTTAGACATCAATTTGTAAACTTTGAGCAAAAAGGAGGGCAGACGCACCCCCTTTGATAAAAGCTGAATGACTTAATTATTATAAATAGGTAGTAATTATAACCTTTAGTATTGTATAGTTTCCTTTTATTTATTTTCTTAAATCTAATTACCTCTCTCTTTACACTCTAATGATCATTTATTATGGGAATAAATCCAATTGATTTAACTATCTCAAGTCTTTCACTTGTCACATTCAAATCTAACTATTAAAAGAAAAAAAAAAAAAAAAAAAGAGGGGGAAATCTCTCTCCAACCAAAAAATTTTCTCTTTGTATACTTGTTTTTAATTTGTATGTCCAAAAACAAATTTAGTAAGCATGAAACAATATGTGGTGGGTCTAATAACTAAAAATTTCTGTAATGTCAACATTAACTAATTCGTAGATAATTCAAAAGTAATTTAAAGACGGGTATTAAACTAAACACCAACCTATAATGGACACGAGTTTTTGTCAAATATGCGTTGAATAAATCAAGAGATTATTAAAAATAAAAATAAATTAGGTTTGTACCTTGAGCTTGCTCTTGTGTAGAAACCAGCATTAATGCAAGTGCCACCACCCAAAACCCTAGCCCTAGCATTAAGAACTCCATCAGTAGAAATGAAAGCTTGTGAAGCAGAAGTTGGTGAAATGTCTGCCAAAGTTATATGAAAGTTATTCAAAAATGAGACATTTGAATTGGCAAAAGGGACTCCTCCTCTTTCCAGTAATAACACATTGAATTTTTTAGACAATGTCGCTGCTAATGGACATCCTGCTGTGCCTCCCCCTACAATTATGTAGTCATAAACATGCTCTCCTCGACGAGACAAGTACGACGACGACGACAACGATGAGAACGAACTTGCTTTTTTGATAAATGAGTATCGGAATTCCGAATACGATTTCGCCCCTAGCAAATTAAATATGTGACCTTGTAATTGGTTTGTTTAAAATAAATAAGCAACCTTGTTTTAGGGAGGGGGAAATGAAAATAAAAGTTAATAAAATTACCTTGAGAAGAATGAGAAAGGAGGATAAAAGAGAGGCAAAGAAGGAGAAAGGGAATAGTTGTATGGAGTTTGTGTGCCCCAACAAAAGCCATTGGTGAAGGAAGAGGAAAAACAGAAAGATTAAGTTTATTGTTCCTTTCAAAGCACTATATGTGGCTGCCTTTGGTTGGCCATGTTTATATATATACACACAAACAAAATCAACTCTGCCCTTTCCAACTCGAATTTTTGTGGCAAAAAAGATTGCCAGGTTGGATGAGGCCTACATAACTACGTTTTTAATTAAAATATAATTGAAACTTCTCCACCTCACTCTCTAAATAAGTTATACTATAGATTTTATTAATATTTTTTTTGGATAAAATATCTTTTTGGTCTCTAAATTTTGAGTCTCGTTTTCATGTGGTCATTAGGTTTCAAAATTCAAAATGTTGTATTTTTTAATTTGATTTTAATTTAGTCTCTATGTTTCAAATTGTTATAATTTTACCTTTAAGATTTTAGTTTCGATTTGGCCTCTAGGTTCCAAGATTTAAACTATTAGTTTTAATTTTTAACTAAATACGCACTTCTCTATAAATAAATTAAAAAAAAAAAAAACTCACTTTTGTAATTACTGTTCATGTTTATTTATTAAATTAAAATAATTATAAAGTGGAATTTTAAAATTAGTTTTAATATTGATGGGAAAAGATAGTAAAATTTAATAAATTATAATTCTTTTAAATTAATTAATAAACATTAACATACACTGAATTATAGTTTAGGAAAAATAGTGGTTCAAAGTACAAAATTTGTCCTCTTGCATGACGAATATGTGATATGCTTGGATGTTACGTATCCTTCTACTCTAAGGGGTTATTTGGATCGCAGATATTGTTTCATGGGTATGGATGTTAAATGTCTAGATTTTAAATGTCTCGGATAATTAATCTATGTGTTTGGATATGTAGAATAATAAATGTCAATTATTTAATGAAAGGTAAGAGAACAAATAATGTAATCATAATTAAATTTAATTATTCAATCACTTGAACTATCAATAAATGAATTTTTGTTTAGAATAATTATTTAAGGTTGAAATTAATGATTAATTGATATTAATTTATTAATTAATTAGTTAATCGGACTCTATTCAAATCCTTAAAATATAAAAGTCCCATAAGTATGAAGGGTATTAAAAAAATCTATGTGGTTTTAATGTTCTTTAGATAATATCTTGAGTTTTAAAAATTAAAATTCTATAAAACAAAAAAGGATATTTAATGTCTATTTGAAATCTCGTAGCAATAACTATGAAACAAATAAACCCTAACAATATTTAATAATACACAGTAGTAAATTTTTTTTTTTTGGATAAATCTAAAAAGTAAATTCATTTAGAGAAATTATATTAAATGACAAAACTGTTTAAAATATTTATAAATAATAGAAAAATATCACAGTCTATCTTCGATAGACCGCAATGATACACTACAATAGACTACTATCTGTGTTAATCTCACAGTCCATCACAAAATAGACAATAAAATTTTATTATATATATAAATATTTTGATTTATTTTTCTATATTTAAAAAAAGAGTATACTTAAAAAAAATTAAAAGGGTTAGGTGAAATTTCAATTTCGAACGTTCATTGAATGGAAAGTTAAATAATTTTTACCATTTTATCGTCGAATTGTGGTTTGATATTCTTTTCTAAATTTCACGATTCTCTACGCTCTCCTTATTCTTCAAGAAAATTATTAATAATTGTCTGCCACAAACTTCTTTTTTTTCTTTTACCACTTTAATTTCTTTCATCATTGAACCCTAAGCTTCAATTTTCTTAAATGTAGGCTTATTGCTAGGTTTACTGTTAGATTTTTAAAAAACCTTTTTGTTATTTATTAGCATGCATTTTTACTATAAATTTAGAAAACGTATTCACAAATTGTGTTTCTTTGAATAAAAATTATTATCATTATTTATCTAATTTCGACAAAGATTTAATTTTGAGAGATTAAATTTATGATTAATTAAAAGATAATACTAAAATTTAGCAAACTTACCAAAATAAATATTTTAACCTTTATTATTATCATTTAATTTTAAATGGTTCTAGGGTTTATTAGGGTTCTTTTCAAATATAGCAAAAAGAACCAAAATATTTATAAATATAGCAAAATTTAACTGTCTATCTGTGATAGACCGCGATAGATTACTATTTGCAAATAGACTATGTATTTTGCTATTAATTGCAAATATTTTTAGCAGTTTTGCAATTTAAGATAATTTTTCGATTTTTTCTAATTTTTCCTTAAATTTATTTTAGACAAGTGTTTTAATGACTTAGAAAAGCAATCAGATGTTTTCCTTAATTTTTGGCCAATGGATGGAGAGCAAAATTTTGTGTTAGGGCTTAACTAAAAGAGAATAGGCAACAATGAAAAGAATTAACTCAAATCTAAATAAGACAATTTTTTCTTTTATATGGTCCTCAACGTGTCACGAACTATTATTATCTTTCAAGTAGGAGGATGGATTACTATAAAACTCACTACAGTTTATGAATAATTACATGGATGAGATATGAGGAGCAATTATAATATATAGTATCATCTCTTCATATAATTAACTAACAAGAAAACACACATATTTTAGAGACTATAGTTGTAGCCATTCAAATAGTCACACGTCTCTTAGTATAGAGTTATGTATTTCTTTCATATTTTCCAATGTTTCAGACTTATACGATCTTTTAGTCGATACTATAGTATCTTCAACTAGTTAAACTTACAACCATTAAGTCTCTTCTATCAAATTTACCCTAAAAGCTGGTAGGGTTTTGGAAGAAAAACTGTGTCCAACTACCTGGGAAGTCTGAGTCCACACACACACATTACATAAAAAGCCAAAATTTAGGGCTTTTCACTTTTCAAATGGCCTAAATTTTGCCTTCCCTGTTGGGCACCATTTAAATAATTACAGGTTGGGTCTTCCCTCCTTCCTTAGAGTAAACATCTCAATAAAAGAATCTGACATTTATGGTTATGATCATTTAATTTTGCTTCACAAAACTCAAATCACAAGCCAACTCCCTTTTTCATTTTTTCTTATTTATGATTCACAATTTGTACCCCAAAAGCCAGCTGTGTGTGTCTATATATATATATATATATATATAGGAGGGTAATACTTTGGTGCATTCTATGTTGGCTACTCCTATCTTTATGACAATCCACTCCAATTATACATTACAAAAATTAAAAATATTTATTAAAAAAAGTTGTCACGTGACAAATTGTGATTGGGCAAGCAAGATGGTGTAGCTCAAGATGCACCCAAGGTTTGAAATATTGAGGTCTTAATTTTATGGAAATATCGATATCGATAGAAATTGGGAAAAAATTTATGGAAATTAATGGAAATTATTATAATTAGTTAATGAAATTTTGATTGTGGTTTAATTAGTCTATAATTGACCATTTTTAATCACAATTTCTATAAAGTAAGACAATATTTAAAAAAAAATGAAAAAATAATTACAAAATGATATAAAGTTTAAGAATATTTTGAGTTGAAATGATGTAAAAATTAGGAAACTTTAGGATGGTAAAAGAAAAAAATAACTCACATCAATTCAATTTTGAGGTGAAATTATGTAAAATTTTAATAAAAAAAAGTTTGGAAGAGGTTAAAAATAAATATATGTGATTCTTTGTGGTTTTTTCAAATTCAATTTCTTTAAAAATGGAAGTTTTCGGTAAAAAGTAAAGCTTAAAATTGAGAAAAGTTTGAAATTAGAAAAATAGCAAATAAAAAGGGCTAAATCATTTATAAAAATGACATTGACGTGTGAAATTATAGAATTGTGTGTAATCAAGACCATAAAATTAAAATTTTTGAATAGAGCTAACGTAGTTATTTTAAAAAAAATTGAAATTTAATTCTCGAAATGTTGAAAATTCTCAAAATTTTCTCGAAAACTCAAAATTTTGTCAAAATTTCTACATAATTAAGACCATAAAATTGAAAATTTTCAATAGAGCTAATGTAGTTATTTTAAAAAAATTGAAATTTGATTCTCGAAATGTCGAAAATTTTCAAAATTTTCTCGAAATCTCAAACTTCCCTCAAAATTTGGGGGGAAAATGAAATTTCCTCCAATTAAGATTTCGGGGCCATCGAAAACTTAAAATTTCGAGATTTTGCGGGAACCGAAGGTTAGGCCGATTTGAAGCTAGACCTAAAAAAGTTGATTCCTACCTCTTTCTATCAACGTTGCCAATTCCCAAAAGACTAATCTAATAATGTACCTTTGTGCATACAGTTGCCCAACTACTCTTTCTTCCTTCGACTTCTTTAGCGATGAAAATTTTCTATCATGGATGCACCTAAATACTTTTTTCGATTTAAATTGAATCCTAGTTTAATCAGCTATTTTTGCTGCCAACCAAAGCAAAATCAGATCATCATATAAAATTATTTCAATAATTCTATGTGTAAATTCATTCATTCTATATGCAATCAATTTAATATATATATCAAAATTTAGTGTGTTGTTTGTTATGAGCATTATTGTTTCTAATTAATGTCCTTTTTCTTTTCCCTTTTTGGTGTTGTAGACCAAAAAAGTCCATTGTTAGGACATTAGTTTGTCATTGTCAAACTTCCCTTTGATGCATGATGAGTTAAATCCACATTTGTTGTAATAATAGATATATAAATAATTTGGTATTTATATTTTCAATTTTGATTCATTTTGGTTCTTATTTTAAAGAGGCAGATCTAAATAAGGCCAATTTTTTTATAAATATGTTTTGGAAACTAACATCTACGTTATTATATATCAATGGTCAACTTTTTCTTAAAAAATATATGGTGGCCAACTCTAATCGATTTTTTTTTTTTAGAAACTATTTTCAAACCGGATTAATAATTAAAGACAAATTTAAACTTTGGGGACAAAACATGTTACTTTTAAAACCGCAAGGACCAATATAAATTAAATTCAAATGTAAAGACTAAAAGTGTTAGTTTCTAAAATCCAAAGCCAAGCGGAAGCAGAAACTAAATTTAAATTCCGACAGAAGTATCTAACGTGTATTTTAACAATAGAATTTACATACAAAATTCAATATATAACTAAGTTGATGGTTCTTATTGATTATAGTTAATCGGATAAAACTACTTTAGCTAAAATTGAAAATCGTCCAGAGAAAAAAGTTTGCAAATTTTTCAGTTTAATGCAAGTGTACATTGTCACACAATTAGTAAATTGTAAATATTTCGATGATTGTCTCTCATTTTTAGAAACTTAGATCATCATAATATATTCAAGAGATTTTTGTTTAACCAAACTATCTAAAATACTTAGGTTTAGTAACTCGATAATCTCAACAAATGAGAATTATCAGTATTAAAATTAAGATAGTAGGTTCGTAATTATCATAAATAATAGAATTATATCAATTACCACAATTTAAATTAGTGAATGGTCAATTCTAGTATAATTCGATAGATAAAATATATATCAACTATTATCTTAAAAGGCGATGATTAATAACTGCTATTACTTAACTGAAAAAGGAAAATTAATAAATTGTTTCTAAAAAAAATTATTAATACCTTATTAGTAATTGTTTTTTAAGAAATTCTATGAAATTTGTAATCAATTTTGATAAATTAAATATAAAAGTATTAAGAGTAAAGTTCTCCCTTTAAATTATCCAAAAAAGGGAAACAAAAAACTGAAAAAGGACCGGAAAATTTAAAAATTATCTAACCTTTGTAAAATAAATCTTAACATATACACTTTTATATTTGGACTACATGGTATAATCTATATTGCATAAGTCTGCATACTATCAAATCAAGGAAAGGACGAAATTCAAGGCAAACCGCACCCTAGAACCCAATTGAGAATGCATGGAGGAGAAAAGAGACCCTAAATTGACTTGTTCGACATCGGTCGAGGTTAAAAATTTTCTATAAATATACATCATTATGACTTTAGTAGAGGTAAATTCATTATCATTCCTAAAACTCTTACTACAACATAAAAGTCCCTTTCTAACTTAGGCATAGGATGTGTTGTGGAAAGTACCACACCGGTGCTCAAATTCTTCTTATTTACAGGTCACGTCTTCCCTAAAATATAAATTCACCATTGTTATCACGTGAAAGTCAAAAATACACCATCTTCATATTTCTCTCCCCTTTTTTTTTTAAAGAACAAAACCTTGATATTTCTTTTACCATATTAATCTTTCAAAATGAAAGAAATATTTTAAACCAAGGAAGGATTATTGAAAATTATTAGTTATCTTGTTGTAAGGTTTTAATCTTGACTCATTCATGGAAAATTAAAATGGAAAAATTATTATGGATAGAAAAAAAATTAAACTATTTATAAATATAGAAAAATTTTACGCAGTATATTGCTCAAGCGATAAAAGTAGATCGCGGTCTATCGCCGATAGATAATGAAATTTTTCTATATTTATAAATAGATTGACTCATTTTATCATATTTGAAAACAACTCATTAAAATATGACATGATTTTAGACAACAAATTTGTCTCAAAATTCTATGAAATTATCCAAAATCCAACAATTTAATTAGTTAGGAAAAAATTTCAAACACGATTTGAAATAATTTTATTTCTCATTAAATAAACTATGAAAAATCACTTAAAATGGATAGTATTAGAAGTAACTACTGCAACAATTTTGGTGTTAGGTGCTAGTTAACATTTTATGAACAACCACAAATGGACTCTAAAATGTCGATTTTGAAAAACGTACCTCCTTTGATAGAAATTTTTGTATTTTTACATAAATTTTACTTATGATGGCGAACCACAAAATTTGTAATTACTAACATATTCGTACTATGCTCGATTTGATTCTTCTCTTAATTTAGTTTTGACTACTTTGTTATGAAAAATCCTTTTTTTTTTTTTTCTTTTTACTGTACTGTGGAGCATGTCCAAAACATTTTTCAAAATGATTAAGAGTTTTCTACTTTGTTGTTACCTTGGTAAGTTAAAAATGTGAGAAGGTTGAAAATTGGGACTTGATGAATTTGGATTTTGTTGGATAATTATTTGGTTTTTTATTTTTAATTTTTTAAAATTAAGCTAATAAACAATGTCTTCATAAACCTAGTTAAGTTTTGAAAATTGGGATGTTGCTTTGTTATTTATTTTTTACCAATATTTTCATAAATCTAGCCAAGTTTTGAAAATTAAAAAAATAATTTTTAAAAATTAAGAAGAAATAGACTTAAATTTTAAACCAAAAAATAAAAAATCAAATAATTGTTTGTTAGCCTACATCAAAAAAACAACCTATAGACAAAGTTTGAAGCACATCAAAACATGGTAAAGGGAAGGGAGAAAAAAAAAAAGTATAAATCCTATTTTGGTACCAAATTTTTTAATTTCTTTTATTTTCATTCTCTAAATTTTTTAAATATTTATTTTGGTCAATAAACTTTCAAATTTTTTTTAACTTTTAAAAATATCTATTTATGTTTGCATACCTTAAAAAAAACAATCATTTTAGTTCTTTTTTTACTTTTATATAAAATCAATGACATAATGAGATATAAACTTAAAAAAAAAAAAAAAAAAAAAAAAAAAAAAAAAAAAAAAACTTATTCCAAGTGTTTGGTTCTTACTTTCAACCATTAACAGAGAGAGTTCCTTAATTTCAAAAAGAAAAATATTTGGCTCCACCTCATTAAAAATTGACACATGTCAAAAAAAAAAAAATTTAAAAACATATGCAGCTAAATATTGCTCAGCTCCCAAACAATTTAGTTTGACATGTTATTTTGATGTATAAAAAACAGAAATAAAGAAAATTTTTATTTTTTTTTTTGTACTTGTAGAGTGGAAGGCATTCATTTTATTGATTAAAAATTATCCTACTTGTTTAACAAATCACTCTAATTAATTTGAGAACATTTTAGTTTATTTTATGATCTAATTGGTTTGGTAGCTCTATCTATTTTTTTTCTTTTTCTTTTTTTTAATTTAAACTATATACTAATTAGTTTTAAAATTTTATAAAAATTAACTCTTTTTTAATACGATAAAGATGGAAATTCAAACCACATACTTTATTTTAGTCGATTATATACTAATTGAGCAATGCTCATTTGGAACAAAAAGAAAAAAAGTAACATAACATTATCTATTTATAATGATTAGGGACGAGTACAGTTATTTATACATCTTTTTTAATATATCTTTTTTAATATGTTTTTGTGTTTAACTAAAATCTTGAATTAAAACACAATCATTAGAAATAAAATTGAAACCATAACTAAGGATTAAAACAGGAAGACAATTTAATTTAACCAAATTAAAATTTCATCCTTGAACAACCTCCCAAGTAAATTTACAATATTTCTAACACGGTTAGCAAATAATGTTGATGAGTAGAAACCTCAAGAAAAATTTAAAAAAGAAAAATAAATAAATAAATAATAAAAAATTAAAATTAAAATTGTACATTTCAAAAGGAGAGAAGAATATCCAAACTTATCATTCAAGAGAAATCTCCTATATCAATATATATAATAATAATGAATGAAAATGTAAGTAAATGTCAAAAATATTATTAGCATATGCACACCCCAACCATATCCATTTAATTTTGAGTAAATTCAACATACCTATCCCTCTCCCACAAAGAAGAGGCAGCATTAAATCTTGGGCAGCCACTACTAAATTCTTGTCTCTATGATATATATATATAGATATATAGATATAGATATTTAGATATGCAAATGCTTGTCCAAATTAAACATCTTCATTTTACCTTCTTTTTCATTATTTATTACAATGGTTATGACAAATAACAATTATCCTAAGGGAAATATATATCAATGATTCCAATAAGAATATAGCATCTTTTAAAGTTTCATTTAGAAAAGTAGTAAAATGTTTTTAGGTTAGGGAAAATGGTAAAACGATTTTATATTTTATTAATTAATAATTAACAGGCTATAGAAATACCCCAAAATGCACGTATAATGGATTTGTTCCAAAAATATTGGTTTTTTAAAATCATACTAAATAAATTTTATTGTATTCAAAATCTTAAGTATAGTTTTTTAAATTAGCACAAATGAAAAATTGGTGTTCTAAAATATAAACCATAAACAAAAAAAAACAGTACAGTATATGCCTAAAGTCTATTTTCAAGAAAATTTGAGTTTCTTTGAATAAGAATAACATATTAGAGAAAAAAAAAACCAAATAAACAATAATATTATTGCATCAAGGGCCATAAAAAGAAGATAATTAGGTAAAAAAAAAAGAAAGAAAGAAAGAAACATATGTTGGCTACTTTGTACTATAATTCTATGAAATAGGGGACTAAAATTGAAATTGAAATTGTTGAGAATAATAAAAGAATTATCAACTAGATATGTTTATTGTTTAAAAATTTTAAATATAACAAAAATAATAAGAAAGTAAAAATCAAAATGTCAGAAAAAAAATGTATCAAATATCAAAATGCGAAAACCAAGATCAAGTTTAAAAACCAAAGAAAAATTCAGAATAAGATGAAGGTATCAAAATGGCAGGAAAAAAAAAAAAAAAAAATATATATATATATATATATATATATATATATATATATATATATATATATAGTTGGAAGGTAATATGAGAGTAAAAATAAAAAAATAAAAAAATTTGATTTGGTTTTGATATTCAAACTAATGGGGGCAACATTTGAACTGAAAATCGAAAAAAAAAAAAAAAAAAAAAAAAAAAAAAAAAAAAAAAAACTTCACAACCAAACAAAAATGAGTAGTGATAATTTAGGATTTAAATTAATACAAGTATTAGTCTGGACTTTTAATTGATACAACACCCGAAATTGAGAGGTATAAATTGATATGCTTCCTAATTTTTTAAATTTTTTTTCTTCTTCTTTCTTTTTTAGAACTTTGGTTTTATGTTGGAAAAATATTTAAATGCATCATTTGCATTCATTCAATTTATCCATATGTTGTAGAGTTGGAATGGGTTATCCACTATAAATAATTTTCCCCGTTTATACAAAATTTTAGCAATTTTACTATATAATTTTTAATGTAAAAGTAAATAAATAAGATCCTTAACAGCTTTTGAAATTTTAAGTTCATAAATTAAGCTGGTTTATTTTGTTACCTACTCCCTAAAAATGTTTGCAAAATGCGAACAACTTTTTTAAAACTAAAATTTGTAGCTTTAAAAACTTTTTTTTTTCTTCTTTGACTAAAAAAATTTCTTTCTCATAAATGTTAAAAACATAGTAAAAAATTGGTGGAAAACAAGCCTAATTTCTAAAACATAAAACAAAAAACAGGACCATAGCAAACTTCAAATAATTCTTTTTCACTCCACCAATTTCTAACTAAGGAGACAGCTAATATCCAATGATAACAATTCCCAAAATTGCATTCTTTTATCTCCTAAATAGCTAACCATTAAATTTGAATTACTAATTTCATTTGATTTTTAGTTTTTTAAAAACAAGCCTTTAACACCTCTGATTGTTTTATTATCTAGTTTTTATAAATATTTTCAAAAATCAAGTCAAATTTTGAAAACTAAAAAGAAATAGTTTTAAAACCTTGTTTTTGTTTATTGAATTTGGCTAAAAATTCAACTCTAACCTATGAAAGATGCAAACCATTGTAAGAAGTTGAGACAATTAGACGAAATAGGTTTAATTTTAAAAAACTAAAAATGAAATGGTTACTAGATAAAGCCTAGAATACTCAAATCTTTGAACTCAAAAGTCAAAATATTTCAAAAGAATGAAGAGAGAGAGAGAGAGATTCCTAAACAATTACTTCCCATGAAGTTAAAAGTGTAAAGAGTACATAGAGAGAAAGCTTTACAAACAATTGCTTCCCATGAAGTTAAAAATGATAAGAGTACAGTTCAACAGAAGCTAGAGGCTTCCATTTCTTTCAAGAACTTAAGAAAAAAAGAAATAACAAAGAAAAGTAAAGAACAGAAGCACATGGATTCAATAATTAAAACCTCAATGTGCTTCTGTGACCCAAACAAAGCTCCAATAATTTCATTTCTTCCAACTTTCCTATAATAATATGGTGTGACTGGTGAGAATGCCAATCAAAAAACAGCTAAATATTTACACATAAATCCCCACATTCATCATAATTCCCAATCTCAAGGCCCTCTCTTCCATCAGTCTGTCGTATATTTTGTACAACTTCACCAATGGAGAACGGCCAAAATGAATGAGTTTGTGTTTTCCTGGATTCTGCACTTCCAACTTTAATCAAAAAAAACTATCAAACACTTCAATACTTAACTGAACTTCCATATATCCATCAGCTGCAGACGACTTCCACTGAGAGTTTCTTCATCACGTTCGGACATGGGTCGCCTCCGAACATCTCTGGTGCTACTGTTACCGTGCAGAAGTTCTGTCCGACGCAGGTCTGTGATAACAAGGAAAGTTAGATATGACTTGTAAAAGAAGTGACATGGATTGTAGAAAAGCTAAATGTTACTTACCCTTTGGAAAGCATCATATGAATGATGGGCATGGCAGCTTCCCTCCCGGAAACTTCCACATTCGCCTTCCGGGGTTCCGAAGCTAGCAAATTTGACTGATGAAATCTTTTGGCCTGGGCCACAGGACAGATGAGCTTTTGGCCTTAGGGGCTTGTTGACTTTACCTGAGGCTTGCATCTGCCAGTTCATAAGGGTTGGTTGCCACTCATTGATATTGACACATACACTATCTACGTCTCTTCTAACCAGATGAATTCCGTTCGGGTCTCCGCCCCATTCTTCAAACACAACCAACAGATTTCCGGTCGGGTTTAACCAAGAACGGGGAACGTGATACCTAATAGAACAATGATCAAAGAGCAGGTAGTTTATCAATGTTTGACCTGAAGAACTGTAGAAGTAGAGTGAAGAGTTCATTTTGAATTTTTGTTGCCTACCATCTCTGAGACGCCTCGCCACAGTTACTCGAGCATTTCTTCTCGTTATATGTACCAGTATAATCACAGGAACCACAAGAACCAGATGACTTGTAAGCAGGCCAGTAGCGTCCGAGGCTCTGACCATTTAACCATATCTGTCCTTTCCCCATACTACCCATATCTAACGCTAAGGGTGAATTTCCAGCAGGGGCGTTGAAAGTAGTCTGAATAAAAACACATCGAGAGAGTTAAAAGCCTAAGCCGAGAAAATCAGCTCGTTTGGTTTGAGGAAGCGACAAAGGCAAACATTCCCCAACAACCTTAGAGGATCACAAGACAAGGTTGAAACATAAGATACCTTAAACCATGTCAGTGGTTGCTTCTGAGCGACGAGAGATCCCTGAATCCATTCGACAGAGGAACTTCCACTGAGAGAATGAAGACTCATTGCTTCTCCCTCCAAACCAATCTAATTGACAATGTGCAAAAGTGTCAAGTGTTAGACATGGTGATGCTGGGACATCAGACAGTTCTAGTACACACCCAAAAACTTAGTACAAACCTTGTAAGTCCATTTCTGCCAGGTCAAGTCTCTTCTGCCCTCGTTGAGACCATTCAGATTAACCGGCCCAAGAATGCCAGCGTTCCACATCTCAAAATGTGGACCCACATTCTGAATCATATTACAATAGATCATTAAGTCAAGAAGCAATTTACAATCATATTATTTCATCATTTAAGATACCATGTGAGAACCAAAAAAAGCATTGATTTCCATTCTAAGCTTCTTTCAAAGGAAGAAAACTCACTGGGAGACCAACGGCGATACTCAGAAGTGCAATTTTGTTGTTCCCTGCCCTTAAGTTCACCCCCCTGCTGAATGTTAGCTTTGGGAAGTCTAAACTTCCATAAGCAGTTCCTGTAAAAGGAAAAATATATTTGAGTTGGAGATAAATCTTTATCAGGAACTTTTCGTTCTTTAAGATATGCTGTTGAGAAATATCAATGGAATATATTGACTTTGTAGGTTCAACATCCATTTAGATTCTGAAAATGTTTCTAGAGGTTCCAAGGGGACAGTCTCCAAATTTCAATGTTTTGGAGAGAGCCATTTTCATAAACATTCACAGTTACGTAGTGTCATCTGTGAAAGAAGATACATTTACAGTCTTCCAAATTCTCCCACTTATATGATTAATGAGACAGATGAACCTTCAATCAATAATATTTTACGCACCTACTAGTTGACCGTTGACAAAAACGTGCATAGCATGGCCAGCTGACAAGACTGTAAGAACAGGATACTTTCCACTCCTCAAAAACCCTTCATTAGCATCAATATGTACACTGAAAAGGGAGAATCGCAGATGATTAAATCTAGAAATCCAAAGATGATTACCGAAAGAGAGCGAGAAGAATAGGTTAAAAACAAAGAATTGTGCAAATATTCATCACTTACTCTGTTGTGTACCACAAGTAATCAGTGGCATCCCTTGTAGTATTTATCTGCTCTAACAACCCCACAGTGGTAAATGCTTTATCATTGTAAGAGGCTGGCTCTTCATTGTATGCCTGCCATGAGAAACTTCCATGCATTGGAACAGGGGACATCTTCATTCTCGCAGTTTGGGCACCGACCTGCACATTAGAATATGAACATATATATTCAAAATATTTTATGCTAAAATAATAGAAGTGCAATGTTTAGTTTTAGTTATTTCAAATAAACTTCCAAAACAAATGCATAGACTTTACATTTGATAATTTGTTAGCAAACTAAAACAAACGTTTAGTTTTAGTTATTTCCCCTTACCCTTGCAGTATTGTAAACTGTATTTTTACAGTCTGGAAGAATGCTAATAGACCAAGGTGGAATATTGTAGTGCATGTTACCAAAAGACACCGTGGCGTAGGATCTTGGGTTGTAATTCGCAAGGAATGCAGCACAAGCACCAGATTTTGATTTGAATACATGGGCCTATAACAATATTGAGTTTAAGAGATTTAGTTTAGGTTCATCAACTAGAATTTGCAGATACAAGAAAATGCTCACCTCTTGATAATTCCCAAGTCGAGTCACAATCGGATCTCCAGACACAAGAGCTGGCTCACAAAGTTTAATTGCTCGATGCAGATCTTTTAGATGACCCCATTTCGGTTGCCTCAATAAGCCTGCATCCAAAGTCAAGTATATAGCTCTCAGAAAGATGGTTCCAGGATACTGTTTTAGGATACTGTTTTGGTATACAATCCATGATAAAGACACAATAGAAGAAATATTTTTAGCTCCCAAGGTGGAAGAATGGGATCCTTTCCATATTATATTACACCCAACATCAGCTAGGGTGTTGGTTGGTCCAACAGACCAACATACTTTCAGTCTCAGTGATACATCAAATTCCTCTTTGGAGAAAAATGAATATACGACTGAGGTTTAGAGGCAGAAGATATATAAGTAGACTAGTCGTGAACATTATTTGACCAGATCCTTGTTCATCCATACTGGCTGTTCCGAACGGAGTTGGTTCTCAGTCACTACCAAAACAGAACTTGTAAAACGATGTCACTCACAAAAAAAGTACAGCATGCGGGACAACAGTTACTTTTCATTTTAATTTTAAAAATCTCAGTTGTCCCCTTGCAATGGTGAAATAATTGAAGCACCAACTCTCCAAATATAGCATATGATACAATATATGAAAACTAATACTTAATAGTTTCTTAAAGATGTAACATTAAAGACAGGAGTGCATATATTTTGAGCTTACCGTACTCATCAAGAGGAGCATCATAATCATAACTAGTAGCAATAAAGGGACCACCAGCCGTTCGTCCAAAATTTGTTCCACCATGATACTAGAAAAGTAACAAATATGACTTAAAATCAGTTGACTGATTAAATATATTCTTTTCAATTAGCAAATGCAGCCAACAATGAACCCTTACCATATAGTAGTTAATGAACGATCCTCCCTTCTGAATGAACCTTGCAACGGCAAACGCCATATCTTCAGCTGGTCTATGAGGAACAGCACCTCCAAACTGAGTAAACCTGTAGTAGAAAAGAGAAAGAGAAGAAAAGTTCAATTAGTTTAAAAATAATAGCTTCTTCTACTACACCCACATGTGCCTGTCACTGCTTGCCACCGATGAAAACATTGAGAGAACTTCAGATGATATAAAAGAATGACAACTTACCATCCAGTCCAGGCTTCCGTCCACATCTTCGGTTTGTAAGCTTTGTTCGGAGAGAAATAGTCGCAATAGAAACCATTGCAGGTGTTAATCTGTTAGAACCAAAACAATATACTTAGCTTAGTAGTTATTCCTTACAGTATGATTAACTAGCAGCAGAGAGAATGCAATGACTTCACCAAAACTTGTTCAAAGTAAATTCCATTCAGAATTTACCAATTAACTTTTAGTAAAGCGACAACAGAATCTTTAGTTGATGGAGACAATGGAAGCATATATTTTTTCTACAATTAACAAAATTCAAAGAATATAACAAGTTAAATATCAAACAGCTTTAAAGAATTCACAGATGTCAAAGGAAATATAATAATGCAACAATCAAACCAAACAGACAAAAGAACAGCAAACACAATCCATGTGCAAAGCAAATGATTATTAAATCCATTTCCAATCAACATTTAGAGTACTCTACCAAACAAGACACGTGAAAGATTTAAAAGTAAACATTGGGAATAAGAAGAAGAAGGTCTGGTAATGCTTACAATAGGATCTGGGGCATCATCTTGCTTGCACATGACCCATGGGACACCAGTACCAAGTCCCAAAGCCATTTGTGCGGCCCATGTTGAGTATGCTTTTCCCGGTGCACCAAGTTCATATTCCATAGGTCCATATTCATTCTCAATCTATACAAAATGATGAAAAAGAAAGATGCTTCCTTACTTTACCGAGTCATTTCATGTCAAGGACAACTTTAAGAAAAATCAAGTGCATTCAGAAAGAAAAGAGAATCTATCTTATCAGTGCAAAGATTTTTGTTGCTTACCTGAGATAAAATTATTGGACCACCTTGAGATTCATATAACCTCTCTGCTTTCATCATATTCACGATTTTCTTGGTAAATTTTTCCATTTGAAACTTGATTATCCAAAATCAGAAGAGAAAATTGATTTAGAAAAGAAAACAAATCAGAATCATGTGACAGGAGTATACAAAATCGATATCTCATATTCATGACAGCAAAACGCCTACCTTGAAAGGGGCATTATCCGTCCTGAAACTGATACCAGGAATGTACTTCAGCCAAACAGGGAACCCACTGAGATAACAAATGAAAAAACATTTGATCAATCTCTAAAACTTTATGGTACTTTATTATCTTCTTTCTTCTTCCCAACTTCTAGTAATAAGTAAACAGAAAGAATTACTGATGATGCATTACCCAAAGTTCCATTCAGCACAAACATAAGGACCAATCCTGAGATGAACATAAAGGCCAGCTTGCTGCACCAGCTTGACAAACCTAACCAGGTCATAGTTCCCTTCAAAGTAGTACTGCAAGATAATGATTCAAATTTTTGCTTTAAGTTTTATATACTAGAAGGTGAAGAGCATAAAGAAATTTGAGTGAAAATATAGTCCTCCATTACTTTGCCAGGTTCAGGTTCATGCCCATTCCAGAAGACATAAGTCTCAATCACATCTAGACCTCCTTCCTTAGCCTTCTGAATAAGATCTGGCCACATCTGTGGGAAGCCCAGAAAGAACAAAATTCCAAAATAGGTAAGAAACCCCAGAAGAACAAAAAAAAAAAAAGAAACCAAGACATGCAAAGGGGAAAAAGAATATGCATTCATTATTTTGAAGGAAATATATGACTGCCCATCTGAATAAGCATCAAACCAGAAAAGAAGAACAGAAAAGAGGGGGAAAAAAACAAACACACACACAGTGAAGCACATTTAAAACATTACCTCAGAAGTGCTTCTTGGATAGTGAATGGATCCTGAAATGAGAATCCTCCTCTGCCCATTAATGATAATAGCCTTGGAATCATAAGAAACAGAGGCTTGAACAGAAAAAACACCAAATAAACACAAAAGCCCCACTATCACATTCCACATTTTGAGCTTCTCCAACCCCATTTCCACCATGAGAGCAGAACAACAACCCCAAGCCCTCAAAAGCTTAAACCAACCAAAGGAAATGAAGATAGATAGATAGATAGATAGATGAAGGGTCTTTTTGTGTTATTCTTGTTCCTTTCCCCTAGTAGGCGCTTTATTCTATGCTTGTATATTAGAGATTGTGGAAGGGGAAAAGAAATGGTAGGAAAAACAAAAGAAACCCAGCTGGGTTTAGGTTGGGTGAGCCCTTTAGTTACAGTGCTGTATTCTAAACTCCACTTTTTTGGGGCTTTTCTCCACCTCTCTGTGTCTTCAAATAGAAATCATTGAAGAGAAACAAAATGTGGGGTTTTGAAGATGAAGTGGGAAATTTTATTAAAAAGATTAGAGAGTGTTTTTGTGAATTGGATTGGTTTTTGCATTAAAAAGAATAGTCTTTTGTGAGAAAATGAAGATGCTCTTCAGCTGCTTTTAAACAACTCGAAAATGGAGGAAGGAAGGAACTCTGTGGGACCCTCCTTCTTCTTTGGCCATACTTGAACACTCACGCGGAGAGCTTCATCCAATCAACCCTTAATTAAAGTAGAAAAATAACACTTTTTCCGATCTTTACCTAAACTTTTAAATCGTATCGTTTTAGTTTCTATTTTGTTAGAATCTTATGCAATTGGGTGGATACGAACATATCACAACTAAAATAAATTTAAAAAAATATATTATTTTTAGGTATAGCTAACAAGATGTTACTATTTATTAGATATTTTAACATGTTTATAAATATTTTGACTGATTTTGCTATATTTGAAAATCATAATTTGATATAGGTGATTAATTAATATTATAGAGATTAAATTGTTGTTTAAAAAATTAGAATTCTTTTTAATTGATATAAAAAATGATAGGGAAGTGCTTGGCTGAGAGTGAAGAAAAATTGTTTTGTTTTTATTTTCTATTTTTTAATTTAATTTAGAATTTGAAACATTACAAAGATTCTTTAACTCAATCCCTATGCTAATGAAGCCGGTTTTCATTCCTACTTTACCGGCCCATTACTCCTTTGAACTTGTGTGAATCCACGCTCGTTTATGGCGCGTGAGGTTCTTCGAAGTGAATATTAACTTTTGGATATTATTATTTTTTAAAAAAAAAGGTTTGTAAATTGTTTAATTCTCTTCATAAACTTCCAAGATTAGTTTTTTGCCTTTTTAAGTTCAACAATTAAAATTGTATTTATTCAATAGTGTGTACTTATAAAAAGTTTATGTTTAAAATTTTATTTTGGTTTGTTACACAATCCAACTTTTAGTTTTATTTTATTTGAATTTCAATGTATAAATTTAGTTTATGTACTTTTAATAAGCTTGAAGTTGATTTTTCTCCAAATTAATTAAATAATAATAATAATTTATATGTAGAAAAATATATCATTTGAATGTATTATTAAAATTTCTGGAGTGAAAACTTATAAAAACTTTATTTTAAAAATTCTAATAATAAGCTAATTATAGGAATTAATTTTCAAATTTATTAAAAGTGCCTCAACAAAAATAAAATTGTCAATTCTTTTAGACTATTTTGGTTTTATTTAACATAGTTTGAAAACAAAAATATAAAATTATTTTGATAACAACCTTCCTAATAGTCACTTTTTTATTATTATTTTTTTTTACTTTAGTTGTTCAAAGGTAAAAGGAAAGCTAATTGGGATTATAGACCATGGGAGAGTGTAACACTTTTTCAGCCAAAACTTTGACTATCTTCACTAATGAATCAGAATTGAGTAGTTTTATAGCTTTGATGGGTATAATAATACATAATTTTTTTCTAAAAGCATATTAAGTCAATATTATAAAATATATAATATATTTGTAAAAATTGTTAACATGTTGGACTGATAGATTTGATATTTGAAATCTCGCCTCAACATGTTTAAGCTAAAATAAAAATAATAATTACATTGGTAGTTATGGTCTAATATAAGTTAATTATAATTATTGATTAGTTTAATTAAATTTGCATACATTGGTTTAACTTAAATTTTCTTATCAACTTTGGTTGTTAATTGGTTAAAAACTTAAAAGTTACTTTCAAGACAATTAATATTACTTTTACGGTGGTGTAGTGATTTAATTGAGTATACATTAGTGGTAAATATGAACATAGCCCATACTTAGTTGAAGCATATATTGTCAAGAGGTTACAACTTTTAAATCTCCTTATTCTATATGTTGTCAAGCATTAAAGATCAACGCTTTTCATCTAAATATAAATATATATACCAATGTCGTATTGATAATTGAGCTACATTCAAGGTTGATTTGTATCTATGTTTTAAAAGTAAAAATAAAAAAATAATAATAATAATTTTTTTTTTAAAAAAAAAGCTTCCAATTTCATTCATTTTTAGGCTATTTATGAAAATTTCTTATCATGGATCTTTGATGACGGATTATTGTTGTTGCCCTCAACAATTTATTAGTTTAGGAAATCATAATAAATAAATAAATAAATAAAATTTAGGTTAAAATATCATTTTGATCTTTTGAAGTTGGTTTAATTTTAATTAATATACTTTTAATAAATCTTAAATTTAGTTTTTTTAAGTTGATTTTACAATGAAAATGATAATAAATAACTAACAAAAATTAAAAAATAAATAAATAATAAATAAACAACGAGGACGACAAATTTAAGATTTTTTAAAAGTACAAAGGCTATAATCTAACATATAAAAGTATATAGACTAAAATTAAACAAACGTCAAAATAGACGAATTAAAATAATATTTTAATCTAATATTTAAAAATTGATATCAAC
Organism: Citrullus mucosospermus; assembly: GCA_030954485.1. Taxonomy (NCBI): domain Eukaryota; kingdom Viridiplantae; phylum Streptophyta; class Magnoliopsida; order Cucurbitales; family Cucurbitaceae; genus Citrullus; species Citrullus mucosospermus. The sequence continues at coordinate 28,215,347 of CM062061.1, read as the reverse complement.
CAACTAAAATCAACGAATATTGTTTTTAAAATATAATATTTCGATCTTATATCTTTGTAATGGTAGAATTAAAAAAAAAAAAAAAAAAAAAAAGATTAATTGACGTATTAATTGGATCAAATTAAACAAAGCCAGTGGTGAAGTAATAAGAGTAAAGTTGAAGGAAACTTTTTAATTACTCAAAAAATAGTTATTGACGTTTGTCGTTTTAAAGCATGTCAGTTGTCGTCACGGGTTATTCTTCTTCTTCATCAGATTCTCAAATTTACACGCTTCAATTTTCCCCTTTTGTATTTATTCAATTTCTAATTAATTTTTATTATTTTTTCTCATATCATCATACGTCATATTTATCTTTACTATAATTATTTAGCTACTCCTATAAATAATTTCTCAAAATGACTTCATACAATGAATATTTCGTATTTCAAATCAATTGAATATATGTTTATTTTTTAAAAAAATCATGATTAATAAATCAACTTTAAAACTGTTTAATAGGTTTCTCCACTATCAATTTCATATTCTATAAGTTTTTAATACTTAGAAAGAAAACCAATTTATTAAATATCAATTTAAAGTTTTATGTCTAATTTTTTTTAAAAATAAGTAATTTTGATTAAAAAAAAATGAAATATTTAGTCAACACTCAAAATAGTTTTGAAAACACTTTAAAAAAATAATTTAAAGAAATATATATGTTATTTTCTTTAAATAATCCAAACATGTATTGAAGTAGGTAAGTTAGTAATAGCAATAATAATTATAACAAAAAGCATAAAAATAATGAAAAAGAAAGAGAAAAACAATGAGATGTATATTGGAAGTTGCATTAATAAATTGGATGGCAATAACTATTTCCTAACAACCGAATTGGTGTTGCAATTATGTTCCCTTCTCCCCTCTTCAACCCCGACCAATAATATCTTCCACAAAAATACTTTCTTTTATTTTTATACTTCCTCATGACAAATCTTAACTAACTATATCATTTTTATTTATTTATTTATATAATAAAAAATCAATGTAATCTTAATAGAATTTCAATCATTATGAGTCACAAATTCATAATTATCATGCTGTAACGGTAACGATATCAACATAATTTCCAAATGTCAATATAGATTTGAAACACAAGTAAACAATACCAAATGTAATCAAGCGGGATTCACTTTATAAATTATCGTTAATTTATTATGTTTCCCTTAGAATAAACGTGACCTAAATTTCATGTGTATTTCAAAATAAAAATTGCATCTTTTACATTATGAATTTTTAATAAATGGCTAAGACTCGTTTGATAAATTTGTTATTTATGAAAAATATGCCACTGGGGTTGTATTCCTAAAACTTTAAAATTTATTGAACTTTCTTTTGAACTTCGTTTGGAAATGAGATTTGTAATTGTATTGATTAAACAATTAAATTGTCATAAGTGAAGTTTAGGTTGTTTATTAATAAAACTACATTTAGAAAATGTCCATGCATCAAATTTTTTCAAATGTTAGATTAACATAATAGACAATTAGAGATGACACATTAATAATTTTTAAACGAAGGCCGGAAGATTACCAACTGTCAAACCATAAGACATTTTCAGTGAGATTGTAAGCATGCAGTTTTATAAAAAAAAATGAAAACCCCCAATTAGTTACCAAATAGATCCGTTTTTTTTAAAAAAACCACCCTCATATTGTTGAATTACAATTAAAACCCCTATATATTACCAAACTTTTCTTTTTTTTTTTTTTTTTTTTTATATTACCGAACTATTTGTTATAAATGATGAATATATCCACAATGCGTAACCATTAAGGAACCACTTTTTAATCAAAAGAAAGCTTTTTTAAAAGGAAGGGAGTGACTTGCCGGTAGGAACAGGAGTTGGGACTAAATTTCCATTACTTTATTCAATTTAATTATTTATTTATTTATACCTAATAAAATGCTTAATTTATCAATTTACTATTACAACACAACCTTAACTTCAACTTGGTTAATCTAATATGGTTAAGTGAAATAAATAGAAAAATAAATGTAATAAACTTTTAAGATCATGCCATAAAAATTCAAAATTAATTCTATATCATCAAAACCAATTTTGTAATTTAACACAATAAATAAATTTGCATGTTTTTTTTTTCCTTTCCAAATCTTGCATGATTGCAAACACACTATTTTATAACTCCATTCGTCTCATCTCTTATCTTATAGTAATGTTTTTAATATCTTTAACTTGGCTTTTCTTCCTCTTTGCATATTATAAAATGTAGATCAGTGATGTCACATTATTGTTATTTTTTTCTTAGGTTTTAAACCATATATTATATTGATTAACAAAATATTTGTATTAAGTTAGGTTAAAATAATTTGAGTTTCGTACAAATTTGGTACCTATACTTTTCGTTGTCTAATTTTAGTTTTTATACTTTTAATAAAACATAAAATTAGTCAATGTTGTTAGTTTATCATTCGTTTTTCTCAACAAAATTAGTCTATGTGAGCATATATTTTACAAATTGTGAAAATAGATTTACATTTTATTTTTTGCACGAAATTTTTTATTAGGTTAAAATACAATTTTTGTTTACGTGTTTCGAAGTTTGTTCAATCTTGTTTATTTACTTTTCTGATGTCTAATTTTAGTTTGTGTACTTTCAAAAAATCTTAAATTAAGTTCTTGTTGTTTACCTATCGTTGATTTTATTTTTTTTTTTTAAAATGTGTTATTTATTACCATCCCTCTAAATTTTTAAAACATGGACGTATTATATTTTTTTTTGCATAAAAATTATTATTATTATTATTTAGCCAATTTTGATTAAAAAACTCTAAATAATTAAATTTAAGATTTATTAAAAATATAAAGATTAAAATTAGACATTTAAAGAAAAATAGACTAAATTTGAGCAAACTTCAAAGTACATAGACCAAAAATAATATTTTACCTTATAATTATTATTTAACCTATTTTGATTGAAAAAAAAAAAACTAGCAACAACAATGCAAATAAACAAAATTAATGTACATGAATCAAAATGATATTTTAATATATTAATTATTATATATTTCATTAATTTTGTCTTATTACTTGAACGACGTGAGCTCTCTCATATATATATAAATCTTCCAAAATAAAATAATAATGGACCTAATTGATTTATTGTAGTTTAATTTTATATATAAGTTTCTTTCTTTCTTTCTTTTTTTTTTTTTTGGTCGGTTACATAAAGTCTCGGAAATCTGTACTCCATTTGAGTAGCTTCATTATTTATTCTTATAAGGGGAAAAACTTTATTAATTTTATGTGATATTCGATTTGTTTCTTATTATATTAAAGAGGAACATTTTGTCCATATTTTAGATTTAAGGATGGCAATTAAAGCGGATGACCAAGCTAGTGTCAATATAATTCAAGAAGTTTGTATTATCAATTTCGAAACCAAATATTCGATTCATAATTATTGCAAAGATAAATTGCTGAAATTTTTTATTTAAAAAAAAATATATTTCTCCTTTAAAAATAATTAGTCATCCATGATATAGAGATGGATATGAAATTATAACATCACCCATAAGAGAGAGAAAAAAAAAAAAAAAGAAATTAAACCATGCCCAATAGCCACAAAGAAAAAGAAACTTAATGGTTTAATCATAAGATCTTAAACATTTAAAATAATAGGTAAGAAAACAAGTCACAACCCATCTTTTGGTAAAGACTTTTGACTATGAAATATGAAATTTGAGTGATTGAAGTTAAGATCTTTTTATGAACTTTATGGACTAGGTTAGAAAATTTAATATGCAAGAATGAGAAAATTTATTTTTGTTGATAATTCTTAAAAAAAAATTATATCTTTTCCTTTTTGTGTCATTTAAGTCTTGAAAAATGATAGGTAAAAATAAAAATTTGAAAAGAATAATAATAAATAAATAAAAGAGAGAGAGAGAGAGAGATACAATTTGACTTTCTCTCATATTTGTTTTTTTTTTTTTTTTTAATCTTAAAAAATGTTTTTTCATATAATATTTTCCCCTCGTTCATGATGAAGAAAATATAAAATAGTTGGTTGAAGTCCTATTATTATTTTCTTACATAAAAAAATTAATGGGTACGAGCATGAATAATAATTAATTAATTAATTAACAAAAGGGAGAGACATATGTTTGAAGGATGATATATTTGGTGTTATCCCTTTCCTTTTCTTTGGCCTAATCATTTTGGACAACTCTTCAATGAACTTAGCATTATCTTTCTCATTTGGTGAAGCCTAATTTCTCAACCATTCATAATTAGTCTATTTTGCCTAATTTTTTCCCATGGCTTTCCTATTTTAACCATTTTTCTTTTACTTGCAAACCACTAATGGAAAGCATCATAATCCAACTAATTAATCTTTATTACTTCAATTAACCTTAGAAACTTCTTACTTTCGGTTGTAACTATTTTGTAATTATTATTTTTTTTATTATTTCAATTGGTTGTTTACTTTTAATATCAAAGTTCCGCGAGATTAGAAAAAGAATAAGATATAATTGAGTTATTATTATTATTATTATTATTATTATTATTGTTATAAAAATTGAAATTAGATGGTGGTTGACTTTAACTTTCAAACTTGTAATTTTACTGATTTAACCCTAAACTTGAATAAATGTTCCAAATTAAATCATATACTTGAATAATTGCCAACTTCAAATATTGGTTTTTAAATATTATCTTAAGGAAATTATTATTATTATAATGTTTCATCAAATTCAAAATTAAAATGAATAGAATTAAAAATGAGCTAACTAGTCCTTGTAATTTGGGATTTGTTAAATAATTTTGATCTAACTTTAAATATCGAGTCTTATTTATTTTATTTTTAATAAATCTTCAATTTAATCTATATTATTACTTTATTTTTAATTTCTTTTTAATTTTCGTTATGAACTCTTTCACTGTATTCTATTTTGTTGAATTAAAATTAGGTCTCTTATCAAATATAAGAGAATGAACCAAAATATTTATAAATATAGTAACATTCCACTGTCTATCAGTAATAGATCTTGATAGACTAATTTGTAGATACATATAGTAGCTAGTCTATTGCGGCTTATCACATATAGGCTGTGATATTTTGTCATTATTTGTAAATATTTTTCAACAAGTTTATCATTTAAAATACTTTTTCTTAAAATTATTGTTATTACTACCATTATTTAATTAATTTTGATAAAAATAAGTTGAAGATTAAATTATGAGATTTATTAATAAAATTTAAAATATAAAATTAAACAAAACTCCAATTATAAGGAGAAAAAAGAGATTTTTTTTTTTTTTAAATTATTAAAATAGGAATATTTATCGATGAAAAAGAAGAAAGTGGATAGGTCCAGCTGGAAGTGGGAATGGGTCCCACTTACTAGAACTGTTGTTTATCACATTTCCCAAACAGACCCTTAAAAATAGGGTTTTGGCGCTCACAAAATTTACCTTCATTCCCGCCATCTCAACATTCCAAACCGGGCCGTGCCAAACATGTTCCCTCTTTACCACTTTGTATATAATAATAATAATAATAATAAAATAATTCTCTCTTTCTTATTTATTATTGTTATTTTTTCAATTTAACTTCTACAGTTTTAGAAAGACCAATTTAGTACTTGTATGCAATTATTTTTCTTTTTTCTTTTTTAATTTTACCCCATTTTTATTGAAAGAGGTTAGAATTGGCTAATAACAAATTTTTATGACATAACACTTAATAAGTTGATGGGCAAATTGCAAAAACTACTTGTAAATTAGGGTGATAGTTGCAAATATACTCTCAAATTTTTAATGGTAAAAATAGAGACTTCAAACTTATATAAGTGTTAAAACTAAACCTTCAAAATTATATTATTGTCAAAATTGTAACAATTGTACAAAATTTGAAGATTCGATTTTTATCAATTGGAAGTCCAATTTTTACGACTATTGTAAGTTTGAGGGATCCAATAATTTTAATACTTGTATAAGTTTGAGGGTTCACTTTCAACAAATGAAAGTTTGAGGTTGTAATTACAACTACTACTATACTTGAAGGGTGGTTTTTGCAATTTGGAAAACTTAGAAAACTCAAAATGAGAGTTTGCTAAATGGTTGAATTATTCAAAGACACATGTTTTGACCTTATAAAAATCGGAGGCAACAACTTTATAAAGGTGCACACAATCTGACTTAAAAGTTGATCTTAGTAACTCGTCTAGACACAACTCTAACTTAAAGTCCGAAGTGTATGTGGTTGAACATCACTCTGGTGCAAGGTTTTGTGACAGATATAGGAAAGAACTCACCCAAGTATAGTAGATAACAACTTCAAGATTATAGTCAAGATGTCATGTCATTTGTTCGATAGTTCAAAATCACACAAAAAATAAAAAATAAAAAAATTGGTAGGCAATTAAGATTTTGCTTTATGTTTACAAATTGATTGGGTTTAGCAAATACGCATTTAACAAGCAGTTTAATTTGTGTTTTTGAAAACTATTTCTAAATTATATGATCTAAATAGTAAAATTTTGAAATCATATATATATGTTTTCAGTGTATTCAAATTTTAAATTTGAAAATTTAAAATATATAAAAACATTTAAATATATATAGTATTTAATGTTACAAATTCAATATTTTCGTTAAATTAAAAAATATATTATAAATTATATAATATTACAAAATAATAATTATACACAATTTTTACTATAAAACAATTTATAAATTAATTAATAATATTTTACCTTCAATCTAATATCTAAATCTAATATCTAGCGAGTAACTATAGTTAATTTTATTTAATTTTTCAACCACTAAACAAATATCTAAAAATATAATATATAATATAGTATATTTTTTAAAATTGAAAACATTGTTTTCACATATTTAATATAGATACAAAAGTGAAATATTAGGTGAAAAACGTGGGGGATAATATGGGAATTTCGGTGTAGGCTTGACAGCTTTCCCCATGTGCAAGTTGCCCTCTTTGACTTTCAAGTGGAAAAATGTAGCAGCCTGCCGGTGATTTTTATATTCTTTTTTATTTTATTATTAATTTTTAATCAAATACAATATTTATTTATAATCAAATTACCAAAGTAAAGAAACCCTACTCACTAGCTTCCATGCCGCAAACACAAATCACTGTCTTCCCATTACTTTATAGATTTTCGTTCCTAAGCAATATATTATATTATATTTATATATTTTTAAAAATTAATAATCTTATCAATTTATATTATCAATTATATGAAACATCTTGATAGATATGGTGTGACAATCACTTATCAATCATACCCATAGATTTTATAAGTGAATCAATTTGAACTTTCATTTAGGATTTTCATTGATGTATCAATTCTACTCATCTATTTTATTAACTCAACATTTGTGAAAAATCTACACATGTGTAAGAATTGATGCAATCACAATTTTTAAAGAATCTTAATAAAAGGTTTAAATTGATTAATTTTTAAGAACTTAATCGAGAAAATTATAAATTTCACAATGATATATTGTGAACAAAATCTAAAGGAAGGCATAAAATAATACATTTGCCTAATTTATTGTTATTTGATTTTAACACCAAAAGGTTATTGGTATAAATTAGATATTAATTTCCAAGAAAAAAAGAAAAAGAAAAAGAAAAAAGACGTATTGTGTTTAGATAACAATAAAAACTAAAACCATAAAATATAATATTTCAGAATTTAATTTAGTTTGATAGGAATTTGATATGAAATTTGTCCTCAAAGTTATTAAATAACTAAATGCTATAGGCCGTCTCAATTAAGGGATTAATTAAGAGTAGTAATTAATTTCTTGATTTTTGTTGATGAGTTCTTGGAGTCATGTCTTTGTTGGTTGGTGTTTGAGAAAAGCAATAGCCACGTGGGCATGGTCCATTTATAAAAGGCTCTACTAGCCTCTATGCCACACCATAACCTTCATTAATTATACTAATATACTCATCACATATTTACTCGTCAGCATTTTGATTTTTTTATCTCGTCTTTCTACTTTACAAACCTTCAAAATTTTCATTTTAATCTTAGTATATTTGACGTTAAATATCTATTTAAAAAAAATATTTAAAAAATCAATTACAACTTTTAACTTCTAAATGTGAATCAATCAATATTCCCTAATATTTATGGGTGATGCATATAAATTTCAAAATAATGTAAAATGTAAAAATCATTTGTAGACTACTAAGATTGTTACTACTGTAATTTGAACTCTTTCTATCTCTTCTTCAAGATGTGTTACCTCAACATTAATGGTTTAATGAATACTGCTAAAAAGTTTGAACTTTATGGAAGTGAAAAACAATTAAGTTCAATTGTAACGATTTTATAGTCCGAAAATAAAATTAAAGAGGAGTTTGTACATTTTGCAATATTTAAAAATTTTATTATATTAGTAGTGTAAGTTTAGGAGATTGATAAGTAAAATTGAATTAAGTAGGTGTAACTATTACAAAATTCTACAACTTGGTGCACGTTTGATGACTATTTTGCTTTTTACTTTTGAAAATTATAAGTTTATAAATACTACTTTTACCTATAATTTTTTTTTTAAAAAAAATTGTATACGAACACTTTACTAATGTTTTCAAAGTTAAGTTTTGAAAACTAAACAATAAAATAGTTATTAAAAACTTGTTTTTGTTTTTAGAATTTTATTAAGAATTAAAATGTTCTTTAAAATATTAACTATATATATAGAAAATTAGGATGGACAAATTCTAAAATAAAAAATAAAAAAATATTTAAAGATTTTGTAATTTTTCTAAAAGATATTCCTTTTAACAAGATTTGGAAGTACATATCAAATTTTTGGGTGAATGGTAGACGTGAGAAAGAAGGGTTGGTGAGTCCCCGCGAGTGTAACAATTTCTTCAAGTTTCATGGAGTTAGGTGTGGTTGGACATTTTTAACATGATAAGATAATAATATTTTTGTACAAATGGCCTTAAATTTTTTGGAAATGTAAAATTTTATCCGCTTTTTTATTACAAAGCTTTCTAATCTTTTGTTGACATCACCAATTTTTTTTTTTTTTTTTCCTTTTCTCGTTCATCTTCTAGTAATTTTAACTTACTTTCTTGCTCTTTTTCTAGTAGTTCTACCTCACTTTTTGCTCTTGCCCACTTTTTGGCTCTTACCCTTTATATACTTTGTTCATTTAGGATTCGAAAAAGTTTTGTTTATTGCCATTGACCGTTGTGCATTATTGGAGGAAGAAAAAACAACTTCGTTTATTGTCGTTGGTGGCAAAAATACATGGAAGGGAGTGCATTGTCATTGTTTGAGATGAAATACAAAGAAGGGATCTAGAGAAAGAATATGAGAGGAAGAAGAGAGGGAGGGGGATTTAAAGAGAAAAATAGAACCAGAGTTGATAGGAGAAAAGAAGAAAAAGCAATATTAAAAATGTTTGAAAATAGTATAAAACCTTATTTGAAAAAAAAACCAAGTTAAATGGGCGATACCATGTTAGCAAGAAAACCATGAAAAACTTACTAGCTTAATAGAACTTGTGAAGGCTTTAACGTACTTCAGGATGACATTGTGTTATGACTCTTAATCAAGGCATGAATGCAACCTTTATAGGTCGAAATCAATTTGTTAATAAACTTCTTGAAATCCACTATCATATTAAACTAATTGAGGTTTTCTCCCCTCAAAGATGAGGCAACACTTCCGCTCACAACCCTAGCTAATAGTTGAACTTCTAGTTAGAAGATCACCCTTAGAGTTCTGGTATTCGTTGTATTTTTTAAAATTGTTTTGACAGTTGTCCCTTGAGATGTCGATGTATCTGTCCCTTGAATTGTTCCACAGGATGTCTCTCGAAGTGTTGCTTCTAATAGAATATATTTTCCTTATTTAAAAATTTTTGGGTTTTATTTCTCTCTGATTGTTTCCTTCTCGGTGCTTCAACCTATTGCGATATTGGTCGAATTTTCCTTGTTTATTGTGCATATTTAAGCAGTTGTTTTAGTCTGTTTAGGGTTGCTGCTTTTGAGAGAGTGTAGACATGTATTGTTGTGTTTGAGAAGTTGTTGTTCTCCATCGTGTCAATTGCCACGATTGTGAAGTCTTGGTTATCGACTGATATCAAGTGATTCGTCTGAATCAATTGAGTTATCTAATGCATCATTGCCCCACAAACATTGGTGACATTGCACCAAAGTGGGGTACCAAATTAACCTTTTGTTCTATCTCTTACCATTTTTTATTTGTGCTTTACTACTTGTCTTAGGGATTACTGTAATATTATGTACAACAAGTTACATTGTCTATCAATAACCCTTCTTTCAATCACCCATTATGAGTGAATAATATTGTTCAAATAAATTCTCTCTCTTCTATTTTATTGTCTTAGTAGTTAGTTCCTTCTTTCTTTCCTCTTGTATTAAAAAAATCCCAATCAAGTAATAAGCTCATCGAGGGGATTTCCCCCTAATGTGTTTCTTAATATCACAGAAGGAACAAACAAGTACTAAAAACAAGTTGATTAAGTTAAAGTTTAACGTGGTAATGTTATTATAATAATGCACCATTTGAAAGTGATTTAGAGATTTAATTAAACAAAATTTTAAAAATAGAATCTTAATTAGTTTGATGGGTCCCACTCAAATCTTTTGTGCAAAAAGTCAATTCTATTTGACAATTAGATGTAACCTTCTGATTCATTATTCTTACCCATTATTTTTATTTATTTATTTTCATTTTATTCATACTTCCCTCTATTATATGTCAATCACACATTTTATTCAGAAGTTGGAACACCTAATCTCATATTTACAATATTTATTTTAGGCCAAATTATTAAAAAATGTTCATCAACTTTACATTTTATATCAAAAATACTCCTCCACCTTTAAAAGTTTCAAAAATATTTGTAAATTTTCGAAAAGACTTAAAATAATATCTTTATCGTTAATTTTGGATGAAAACTGTTAATGTTTTCTTTCAAAAATACTCTTAAACTTTCAAAATTTCAAAAATACCTTTGAATTTAAAAACATTTCAAGAGTATAAATGCAACTTTTAAAAGTTTGAGAATATTTTTTAAACAATATTAACGGTAAGAGTATTTTCGAAGTTTTCTTTTAAGTTTAAGGGTATTATTTATTCTTTTGAAAGTTAAAGGGTATTTTTGAAACAAAATATTAATGGTGTTTATCTAAAACTAACGGTAATAGTTTTTTTTTTTTTTTTTTTTTTTTTTTTTTTTTTTTTTTTTTTTTTTAAGTTTAAGAGTACTTCTAAACTTTTGAAAGTTCATAGGTATTTTTGACACAAAACACAAAATTTAAAGATATTTTGTATCATTTAACCTTGATTTTAATATCTAAGACTTTCTAGTATCACTTTTATATATGTATAGGTAACTTTTGACCTACCCCGATCTCCAATTTGCTTAATGGGACAATAAGCTTGGTTGAATTCTCCTGTGTTAATATGATCCGAGAAAGAAACATAAAGAGGCCTAGATCATATCCTACTATATAAATACAATTGTTACTCTATGATAGGTAATTCTACTCTCCTACTTATTGCACTTATCGGTTCCTTTAACTGAGGCATTATAATGTATATAACAAACACTACACTAATGTGCAAATTTTTTCTCTATTTTTCAAGCCACGTTCTTTTCCACGCAAACAAATTTACTATTGTTGTTACGAAGGTCAGGTACATTATATACACTCGTTTAGGTTTTGACATCAACCATACAGATGTTATTAATTGTTTTTTCCCACTCTAATGCATGTTAATGATCCTTCACTAATTTTATTGGCCAATTGGATACCCAGTCTCAAAATCACAATTAGATTGGTTTAAAAAATATATTTTTGAGACTTTGACTCTCAGTTCCTCACTTGTACTTTAGTCTCAACAGATAAATAAGCTATTAGTATATTAGGATGGAAATTTCTATTAGATCTTGAATATTATATTTCTACATCATACATATTTTATTCAATCAAAATATCCTTGCTGATATATGGAAGTCCACTCAAGTTTCATAATTTCTTTTTTTCTTTTTTTTTGGTTGGTCATATGGAATGACCCTTTTAGTATAAACGTAAAGAACAATGAAATCTTTTGTTTGTTTAATCGAAAACTTGAAGCCAGTGGAAAAAAAAAGAAAGAAAGTAAAAATTTATCCAAATTGAACTAACTAACTCACTAATGTTTCGAGTATGTGTATATATAAAAGGATAAATTATGTTTTTGGTCCCTAAATTTTGGGTCTCGTATCCATTTGGTTCATAAGTTTCAAAATGTTACCCTTTAATAGTTTTTACATTTTGAGTTTTGTTTCAATTTAGTCCATAGATTTCAAAATGTTTAGTTTTATCCTTAATCTCAGTTTTTCATTAGATACTCTATCTTTGTCTTTCCATGTAACTGTCTATTACTTGATTTAAAATATTTTAAAGAACAATAATTTTTGATGCTCACATCTTGTCCGTTGTTGAGCTTTGTTGTAGGTGCCTCTGGTCTTCACCTCTAACTCACTTCCCCTTGGTTTGGTCTCAATATCTTCCAAGATGAAGTGCATAAGAGATCCTTGCATTGGTGTGGTGTCGAAGCTACTGTATTGTGATGCTTAAGTTAGTACAACGAGTGACTAATTCAGCTAAACACAAAATGAAGTAAGGTCAAGTCTCTCTAACACACATCTATAGTTACATGTGACAACAGTGGTGTTAGGGATGTTTTTGACGCTCTAGGTTTAGGGTGTCAATTTGGACCCGATTTGATTATTTTTGGATTGGTATATATCCATCGGTTCCATTGATCGACTCAAACCCCGAGACACTGACATTTCCTTTTTTGATCGTGCGCTCCCATATGCCTTTTCGCAATATCATTTGGGCTTTTGGGCAACCCTCAACAATAGTAATTAAGTTTCACTATTTTTATCACTATCCAAATTAATTTTAAGATTTCACTATAGAACTATTTTAAATTAATTAATGGACATTAACGCTAAAAATTCAAAGTGAATATTTAGTGCAATTCAAAGTAAAAAGTATAAATTTTGAAAATTTAGGAATCAAATCGAAACAAAATTCAAATTTCAAAAGTAAAACAAAATCTAATAAGCAAATAAAAACTAGACTCAAATATAGGACTAAAAAGTATTTTTATCAATATATATAGATTTAATCATAAATTCAAAGGTTGTGAGTGAATTACATTAGTTTAGGTGGGAAGCACGCACGCGAACTTGTCAATCCCATCATTATCAAACACTTGAATTTTATTTAATACATTTCCAAGCCAGCTCATTTTTATTAAAAAGGGAAAAAAATTAATTATAATATTAATCCGAGTTTAAAATATCAATATTGACACATCGTATCAAAATATGAAAATGTTAATATAAATATCGATAAAAATATTTTTTAGATGAAAACTTTCAAAACTTTAAAAAGTATATATTTAGAGTAATAAATAAATATTTTACATTTTCAAACTAAAAACATTTAAGGCTCTTTTCAAATATAACAAAATGAGCTATTATTTACAAATATAGAAACATTTAACTTCTATTAGCGATAGACAATGATAGACTTCTATCTAGACTCTGATAGACTTCTATCATGATCTATCATTGATAGACATTAATTTTTTTTTATATAGTTTGATATTTTTTTTTATTTATAATAATTTTCCAAACATCTATTATTTATATTATATTTAATATTAGTGATAATTTGTTTGTTTTTTAAAATGTATGAATTCTTGTTATTTTACGATAGAATGAAAATTTTGATTCCCACTTTGTTTTAATGTTAGAATTATAAATATATGAAAACAATTAAATAACTAAATAAATAATTAATTAATAATAATAATAATTAATGAATACACTTTGATGTGGTCCCCATTAGCCCATGGGCCGTGAAAATTCCTCCATCATCATCTCTTCACATTGGACTTTTAGTGTCAATCCATTTTCAAATTGCTTCATCATCCTCATTTCAATTTTATAATTTAATTTCGTTCATTTATTTATTATATTTCACTTCATATTCCTTTTTTTTTTTTTTAAATAATTTTAATGGAATCTTATTTAACATTTAAACTTTAAAATCATCTTTATTATCATTGTCATTGCAATAATCGTTCACACTAAATAAAGACGCCACAATAATTGTTGTTCACTTTCAAACAAATATTCTTATATATCTCTTACAAATACATTTCTATAAATTTATCTTTTTTTTTTTTTTTTTTTTTTTTTTTTTTTTTTTTTTAATTTCATACTTATTCATTTTCTCTTTATATTTGATAATAATTATCTCTAATCGATATGGTTTGAAAATTTAATATATATTTTAAATATTTGTGAATCAAAATAAAACAAACATGAACATTCTAAACGTTCATGAATCAAAATAAAACTTCAAGAGACTAAAATGAAACTTAAAACAATTTAAATAACCATAATAACAGTAGTAACAATAACTTTGATACCCACCTTGATCACTGGCATATAGCCTAGTTGATAAGCATGGAAAATACCACATCAGCATGGAGAAAAGGTGAATGGGTATCACACATCAGCAAGAAAAGTGGGGTCCAAAGTCTAATAATACAAACAGATCAGCACGACACATCAGCAAAAAAAAACTAGTGGGACCCAGGAGAGGGAACAGAGTTCCATAAAAAATAGAATTATGAAAAGAAATAGCTTAGATTAAATTGCAAATTTAGTCTCTATAATTTGAAAAAAAGTTAGAGTTTAGTCCCGATAGTTTAAAATTAGAATTTAATCGCTATGGTATTATTAAACCATAAGGATTAAATTCTAATTTTTTTTCTAAATTATAGAGACTAAATTCTAACTTTCTTCAAACACAAAGACCAAATTTATAATTTAACCGAAGTTATCTAATTTCTGTTTGGCTTTGGCTTTGGATGAGTTTGCCACACAACCAACATTAGAGTAGCCATTGGAGTCCCATCTCAATGAATTTAAACTAGGATTTGGTGGGCCCTAGTGACTTCTCTTTTATGTGGGCTCATATTTTGGGCCCATCTTGTGTAATTTTAGAATAATTATAAAAAAAAGGAGAGAAAACTAAATTATATATTTTGAAAATTTATTGTGGGTATTATCTTACTTTATTTTATAATTTTTCTCTCTTTTCTTGTGGGGGAGGAAGTAGATTGGTTTTGATAATGTAGACATACACAATTTTAGGTAAAAAAAAATTTCAATTATTTAAATATCTAAAGTTAACTAAACTAGTTGACTTATGACTCATATTTGACTGATATGGAGAAAGGAAGAACAAGTGTCACTATATTGTCGAGATTTTGATAAATTACGATTGAATTACATTTCTAATCATGAGATGATGAATCACTACACTAACAAATCGGGATGAACACGTAAGAAAGAGAAACAAATGATTAGTGAAATATTAATGGTGTGCGTAACCGGTTTTAGACAACCAGTATGAAGTTAAACAAAGTGACGACGTGTTGTTTGTCATCTTAAATTGGTATACAAACTTTATATTTGAAAATATTATATTTTATTTTCATATTTATAATGATAGTTAGATTGTCTAAATCAAATTTCATTTTTTTTTATCCCTTAACAAAGACGTGGGAAGATTTGATTCCATATCGTCTCTAATACAAAATTTGTCTATATTTGACAAAGTACTCCTAAAATTTGATAAAGGACACAAGTACTTCTCAGCCATTTTAAAAAGTTTTAAAATTTATTAAAAAAAACATTGAATTTTGTACCTAACACAACATTGTAATTTTGATTTTGTGTTCAATAACTTCGTGTTTTTTTTTTTTTTTTTTTTAATTGTTGAATAGGTTAAGAATTTATTAGGCATAAAATTGAAAGTCCGACAACTGAATACAACAAAATCCTCAAATTAGAAACTCATTAGACAAGGAAATGAAAGTTCACGAACATATTAAAAACTTCTAAAATTCACAAAACTATTTGACACAAACACATTCATACAATTACATATCAACACTAAAACACAGGAACTATTAGAAGTTGTGCCAAAATATAGTTTTTTTCGGTAAATATCAATTTATACCTCTAAATTTTTTAGCTAATTTGTTAAAATTTTTAGAGAATAATAATTTTATTTATGTGGTTTTAAGTTGATACTAAATAGAACAAAAAGTGAAAATAACTATTTTTATATATAAGTGGATTAACTTATGAAAATTTAATGTTTAAATTGATATTTTAAACGCTTTAATTGTTTTTCATATCACAAACTCTTATCTTCTCAACCAACTTTCATGATTAGTCATCACAACAATAATAATAATAATAATAATAATAATAATAATAATAATAAACCAACTAGGAAAAGAGGATGAGAAGGGGGATAAAGTTGGTTAAAATGTCAATTAGAAAGGGTCATAATCATAGGTAGTTAGTTTAATTAAAAAAAATTAATGATGGATTAGAGCGTTTTATTTTAGTTATCCATAACCACGAGTTATCAAACGACACACGTATTTTATTTTGTTTTGAAAATATTGGCACACGTAAGTTGATTCCTACTCCACCATAAGGAAAAAGAAAATCATATCAATTTTGAAAAAGATCAAAATCAATCACTTTAATGATTTTGATGTTAATTCAAAGCATCCAAATTAAAATAAAAGGTTTTTTTTTTTTTTTTTTTTTTTCATGTTTTATTCTTGTTGAATTGACGTTTTATTTTGATAGCACTATGTATTTACAATGGAAGTATCTTATCCTAATTGCATGAATAAACATTTTTGTATGTCATCATTAGAAGTTAAGTAGTTACGTAATTCCTTTTTGTTGTATAAATTAACTAAACTTGTTTGTATGAAAGTTATTTTTGAAAAAAATCGTACTTCCATCTCACAAAATCTCTTAAAGCGTTATTAAACACACCCCATTCGTAAAAAAGCTACTAACTAATTAGAAGTATGGTTAGTCATTATATTGAAAGATGACCCATTATCCTTTCTTCGTAAAGGGTCATAAATTCGATACTTTATGGGTAATGAAAAACTTCTACTTATATTCTTACCTAGTTATTTTAGATTAACTTGTTTTTGTCCTTAAATTATTTAAAATCACTTTTAGTTCATAAACTTTCGTAAAAGCAACAATTTAATCTTTGAACTTTGGTTTGTAACGATTTAGTCCATGTACTTTCAATTATGTAATAATTTAGTCACTAAACTTTACTATATAACAATTTAGTCCTTACACTTCAAAATTTGTAACGATTTAGTCTATATCGTAGAAATTAGTGTTAAGATTTAATGAGATTTTTTTCATAAATAAATCGATAATACAAAGTCTACATGATTAATTAATAAAAATTGACATGTAATTTTGATGTTTTTTTTTTATTATTATTATTATTTTTTATTTTTTTTACACTAGGAACTAAATTGTTACAAATTTAAAAGTACAAGAATCAAATTGTCACTTTCATAAAAATTTAGGGATCAAAATTATTTTTTTAACCTAAATAGATAAACAAAAGTTCATGAACAATTCTTCAAAAGTACCTATAAAATTATGACGAGAGAAAAACAAGGTAGAAAGTTGACATGAACTTGAAATATCTGATATCGACTCACCTAGAAAGATCCGAGTATATATTTTATAAACACATTAAAACATACAAATAAAGTAAATTGGTAGATTGAAAGGTAAGGGAAGCAATCTCACCTCTTCAAAAATCTCATTCATTTATTTTGGTTAAGAGATGGGACCAAACCCCATGTTCTAAGATTTGTGACCTTTTTGCCTTTCCTAGTCACTTTCACTTTGAGGGGTCCAAAGCTTTAGCCACTTAAAAACAATGGTGAAGACCATATCTCCACCACAAACATTTTAAAGAGAGAGAAGAAAAAAAAAAAAAAAAAAGGAAAAAAACAAAGAAAAAAAAAAAGATGTGCTTTCAAAGAGTTTGCACCTACAACTTCATTTCATTTTTTCCAAAAAAAAAACCCACCACTTCAAAGACCCATGTATTTTTTGTGTCAAAAAGTGCCTTTGTTTGCCATTGCTACAAAATAGTTTGTTGTTTCATTTTAGAATCAAAATGATTTTGAAAATTATATGTGAGGATTCAAAGTAAGATAAGAGAGGGGTGTGATGGTTGAAAGAAAATATGGTTCACTATTGTAGAGGATGAGGATGACACACAATGCTTATCCATGTTAGAAGCAACTTGAGTGGCTAGAGTCACATAAATGGGGGACAATGAATTGTAATCCCCATTTTGTCATAATTTCATTTCCATATCAATCAAAACTATTAAAACGATGATATTTTCATTAGTCACCTTCAATATTTTGTACTTAATCAAAATAACAAAGAGACCTGTTTGGAGATAGAAAAAAGAAAGCGATACAAAAGTGAGATTAGAAGCTTGTTTAGAATAATTTTCTAAGTGCTTAAAACCCACTTTTTGAGCCCTTGAAAAGTCATTCCAAACAAATCTGAATATTTTAAAGGAAATTTATTAAATGAACCATACTGATGCACATCCCTAATATGTCAAGAGTTCATTGATGAGAAAGGAGCATGAAAGGATTTGAACTCAATTCCAATTGAATTTCCCACATCTCTTTCACGAGGAAAAGAAATGTATGAATTGGAAGGCTAAGGGTAAGAGTTATCCTTGAAATTGGGATGGGATTGCCACACACTCAAGAAGAGAGGTGTTAATCTTTGAATGAAGAAAGCCATATCCAAACCTTTTGGCCATTGTTGGGCCTACTTGAGTCATCAGATCAGAGCTATCAGACAAACCGACCTTTTCCATATCAGTTCTCAATCATCATCTTCCTTTTTATCACTTCATTCTGTGGTGTTAACTTCAGAAACTTCTTGAATATATCAGAGATTCCTGAACATGTCTTTTTTGTCTACATATTCTAGAGACAGAGAGGGCATTCACCTAATTTCCTTTCCTGTCTATTTGGATCATCTTGGGCTTCTTTGGGTGTGATTGAGTCCAAATATGGTCATTTGGCCTCAACTTTATTCTTCCTTTTTGGCCTTTTGAAAGCAAAGCTAGAGTGGTATTATTTGAATGGGTTGAGGGAAAAAAAGGGGTTACGAAAAGGAGATTCCATGTAGTTTAGTATGTCTATGTTAGTTTTTTTATTCCAACTACAAATTCGTTAATTGAATGAGTTACATAAGGCCTGTCTTAAGAAACTTGCTTCCTATATTACATAAAACGAGCCACACAAACCGAACCAATGTTTCCATAATCTAATCTTCTATACAATCCAAACAGAGACTATATTCAATATTCAATTCCAAATCATAAGCTAAAGATCTCCTATAAGGTGTGATATCTCTGTTACAATGCAATGTTTCTACATATAGAAATGGGAGACATCATCAGAATACAACATGGTAAGTGGGAAGTGACAGCTTAATTTTATAGAATAATTTACAGAACTCCCACAAAAGGATGAGTTTAACTAAAAACCAAAAATGTCTACTAAACATGCCTCTATTTGCATAAAACTTTATGAATTGGAATGAAGGCATAAGATGTACAGAGAGCATGAGTATGCAGAGAGAGAGCCAGTAGCCACAAAAATCGATTGCTGATCAATTATAAATACATCAATGGATTGATCCGTTTTGAAGTATTAGCACAGTAACATGGTTTAGCTCAACGATGATCAGGTCTTGTCTTCATCTCCTAACTTGCTTGGTTGGTCGCCTAGTGGAAAAAATTATAGGAGTTCATATTGGAAAGGATCAAATGGATTCATATGAGAATGAAAACTGTTGAGAACAAATGATCTCAGATAGCAAAAGATCATTTTCAGTTAGAAACCACGCCTTGAATGAGAAAAATGAAAGAAAATACAAGGACAAAAAAAGAAAGAAGACGAAGTAAGACAAACAAAAAGGGAAAGGGCTCCGATGCTAAAAAAAATTAACTCCAATTTAAAAGAACAAGACCAAACTCATAGTTACAAATGGTCTAGTAACCGATGCTCATTAGCTGGCCATATATCTAGCCACGTCTCAAACATACAAAGATCAGGAATGAGGTTTAAGATCCTTTCACGTGGTGGTCTAGAAGTGGAAGTGTTCGTTTCCATGTTTGTTTCTCGTACTTTCTTACTTAACTCCAAGTAGAATACATAATTAGATCATAAACTTATGTATGGCTGCCAATGGAACATGAACATGACAGCAGACAATCTTCAGTTTAA
Source organism: Citrullus mucosospermus (assembly GCA_030954485.1). Classification (NCBI taxonomy): domain Eukaryota; kingdom Viridiplantae; phylum Streptophyta; class Magnoliopsida; order Cucurbitales; family Cucurbitaceae; genus Citrullus; species Citrullus mucosospermus. Next base: position 28,195,064 of record CM062061.1, on the reverse strand, counting down.
TATTTTAATTATTATTTATTAGGATGATTTCAGCCTGTGGTAATCAAAAGTTGACAGGCTGATGTGGTGCCTATCCACCTACTAGAAGCATAACCGGTAAAATTCGATGGATGGGGTTTGCAACTGTTATAAATAAACTTACTAATTGATTCCTCTGAAATCAATTGCAAGGATGAATCAGTTGAGAAGCCAAGCTTTTGCATGATTTCATCCAACCGTTTCACATTGTTCAGGTAAAGGTAACCAATCTACAAAAAATATAAACAATAAGTTTCAAACATTTTGTTTCATGAAATGGCAATATTAATTCAAATGAGCAAGAAGTTAAAGGAAACTGACTAAGGTTTCTAGCGAAGATGCTCTATTATAAACTGCTGCACCAGCACGTTTTTTTGTACGTGTTTTAGAGGAGGAACCAACATTTTTTCCCCATCGAAGGATGTCCCTACATTAAAGTTTATCAGATCCAACAAATTAGGATTTGGGGGGTAAAAGTTCATGGCTGCAGCATAAACATAAATGAGGATTAAAGGGGCAATTCATATTCTCCGATTCTTACTGACAAAGAGTTCATGCATTAAAGTTGGGAACGAAGACAAACTATGAAATGCTTAAATACTTAACTAACCTCTCTGCCTCTGTTAAGAAATTATCATTTAGAAGTTTCTGGAGCAGAATATCCTGCAATATAACAAAATTGATCTGAGCATAGAGGTCTTGTACCTTGTTTTACTACGAGGAAATACAACGTGGTTGTACAGTTGACATCCATAAAATGCAAACATGGGTTCGTTGATTAAAAATTAGGTAAATCAGAACAGAACATTGCCAGTTTCCTACTTTCTTGGATGGAGGTTGTGGAGTGGAGACTCACGAGGAGTTGACAAAGTCATGGACATTAGTCAAACTAACCTTACAACTTACATGAAAACCACATACTAAGTGGGAGCCAAAAGGTGAAAGTGAAATACCACTACTTTCAGGGTTATATTGAAAGACAATTGACAACCACATACACGAATCGGAAACTGACAGTTTTTTAGGATAGATGATGCAAAACAATACTTATAAAGACAGACATTGTACATTTTCAGGGAACGATTTATTCAATTCAAACATTAAATTGAGCAAGACTTGACATACTTGTGCTTCACAACGTACAACAGCCATAACACGGTCATTGAATTCTTCAATACTCAACGGAGGGAACAGAAAGTGCCTGCGAGCATATAGCTGCATATTTCAGAAACAGTCAGAGTAAGCCATAGCCATAGAGGAAAACCGAACTTCACAGTTTCATATGCTACATCATGCCAAGGCATGAAAATTGCTATCAATTACTATATAACGCTTCCAAACTCTGGACATAAGAAACAAACATAACATTCCAAAAAAAAGAAAACTGAAAAGTTAAGAGTCACAAATGCACCTCATAGATGCAATCGCCAATATATGCTAACGAAGCTGCATTGAACACAGATCGGGGCTTCTGCACCTTTGGTGGATCTGGCAACCACTGCTCATATCCCAAATAGAGACCATCTGGCTCCACTAATTTGCTGCCTAAAAGTAAAAAATCTCACATTCAGTGAAAATAACTCAAAGTCGAAATAATAACAGTGAGAATCTTTTGAGTAAAATCTTCTAAGTTCGGTTCCATTGGGCTGTCCTTATCTTCCACTGCCACTCTTGCCAAACCAACATCGATTAGCTTCCAAACGTCTTCAATGTGTTACATAACATAACAAGCCCTCATTAGAAAAATGAAAAGAAAAATCAAGGTAAGTTCTACCAAATTGAACTTTTATATCCCAAACCAACAAGCCTTTTCATCTTCCATTTTTCTCGGTTGCATTGCATCTATTTTTCTATGACACCATACCACCGGACAGAAATCGAATTCAGTCACCATTTCCCAACACCACAATGCATAAAACACAACGGAACCCCAGATTAGACTAACAATTCCCAACAGTCCCATCAACCTAACAGAAGAAACTTCAAAATTTCCAGCAGAAAATCGAAAACCCGTTAAAGAAATCAGAAACCCCATTATGAATTTACCTTCGATTGAGCTGGGATTGGGACGGTTGAGGAGGTCGGAGACAATTTGGTTGGTTCGAATGTTCGTTGCGGTTAAGGTAGCATTTCCGGTGGCTTGTGAGGTCGGCGAAAGAGATAGAGAATTGGGTTTCTTGTTGGGGTTTCTCGGGGCATTGGGATTGTACGAAAGCCTCTGTTGAGTGTCCCATGAAGCAACAATGCTCGTCGAAGTCGCCGATAAAGTTACCATTTTTGCCTCCTTGATAATCGGAGTGTGGGTTTCAGAGAGGTTTAAGCACTGCTGCTGTTAATGGGCCTAATGGGCTCAATTACTTGCGACGTGGGCCTCTGCTTAAAGGCCCACTACGCTTTATGGCTGGGTCGAGTCCACGATCCCAGTTTGTTTAGGTCGTGCGATGATTTTCACCGCCAAAAAATGGAAAATTGTGGGGGTTAGTCTATGACTTTGAAGTCATTTTTAATTTAAAAAATAAAATTAAGTACAAGTGTTTATCTATTGTATAGTTTCTTTATCTATTGTAATTGTCAACTAATTGAAGTACCCTAATTTTTCTATGGAAATTGAACAATAAATCTGATTAATATGAAAGACACAGCTATAATACGTGGCGCCCTTTAATAGGCGAAGTGAGCCGAAAAGAAAAACGTTGCCGTACGATTAGCAAGCCTCGTAGTCGATCGAGCGAAGGTTGTTCGTTTTTCGCCTTCACCGAGCAGAGGCAGCTTCTAAAACCCTTAAATTCCCACTTCGTTAACTTCTTTCCGGCGAGCTCCGGCGCCATGAGTCGCTACGACAGCCGCTCCTCCGATCCCACTTCCTACCGCGACCGTAGAAGGTAACTCTAACTTCCTCCTTTTCCTCTGAACGCATTCCAATGTGGGTTTTGGTCTTTATTGCTTCCAATTTTAAGCTTTTTAATGCACCTAGGTTTTGCGAGCTTGCTTAATTTTTACCACCATAAGGGCTTTCTCATTTTGGTTTTTCTGCTTCAACTTTATTACATCGTATCCCGATTATGGCTGCAGCTTTGTTTTTTTTTTTTTTTTTTTTTTTTAAATTTTTCTCCCCTCCTAGAGGAAAATTTGGGGAATCCAGAAACATTCACTGGAATTAATTACAGAAGATGAGTGGTTATTAAAAGGATTTTGGTGATGTACTCCAAGGTGTTGCCAAAGCTTTAGGTAGTACAATGCCATAACTCCTAAAGCAATGATTAATCTGTATTCCAAAAAGTATTCGATTTCGTTCTATGCCTGTGACTACCCTGAAGATACAATATTCAGGAGTTGAGTTTAAAAGCTGATGAAGTTTCCTCCACTCCACATCTCATATGGACTGTGAACGTGTTTTGATAATTTTTTTTTTTTTTATATTCGTGAGCGTCCACACCAGTTTATACGCACCTCGACTAATCTCATGGAACAACCCGCCTGATCATACAACATTTAGGTGTCAAGAAAACTCGTAGGATACTAAATCCTAGGTAGATGGCCACCATGGATTGAACCTATGACTCGTTAGCCATTTGACCTTTTTAAGATATTTCCACTACCACTAGGCCAACTCGTGATGGTTGTTTTGATAAATTCTTTATGAATCTTGATTCTCTTGTTTTATGTTCATTGGTCAGTTGGGTTTCTATTTGTTATCTTTCTAATTTATTATCAAACTCACCTATTGCCCAAAAATATGGGCTAGTGAATAGGAAGTTTAAGTAATACGAAGCAACTTGATTAATCTTTAGAAGTATGTCTGTAAAACAGATTGAAAAAACTGTCATGCCGAAAGTACACTTGGATACAAAGATCATGAGAGGTTTTTAATGGGAGGAGGTGGAGGAGGGAAGTGGGTCTCATTTAGTGAGTTGGAGCCATGTTTATTTTTATTTTGATAAGAAACATAACTTTCGACATCAAAATGAGGAGTTGGAGCTATGTCAATCTATTGTGGTGGGTCGTTTAAGCATAAAAATTTGGGCAACAAAAATGTGGCATTTTTCTTGAAGTAGCTGTGATGGTTCTGTTTAGAAGTTCATGCTTTGTGGCATCTGTTGGTTGTAAGTATGAGTTTCATCTCTTGACCAAGATTTCATTTTAGCTTGTAAAGACACCTTTATGAACCCATGGAAATCAATCTCTTCCTATCTTTCGAGTTATGTGGAAATCAATCTCTTCCTGTTTAAAAAGCCCACTTCCATAGCCCAAAACTAAAAGGAAAAAAAGAAAAAAGACGAAACCCTAGAATCATCTAATTTTCATTATCACGCCAAGTCCTTGCAAAGTCATGCAAAAAATGACCCACTTAAATATCTTCAGCAGTTCAACTTCATCTTCGTTTTTCTTCGTACCTCTCCCTCTAATGTTCTTCTCTGATCGATTTGACTTTGGTGTGCCATCGACGTTTTCTATTGTATTTCAATATCTCTTATTTTGCTGTCGTATAGTATTTCAATGTTTGTATTCTATTTTGTAATATTATCATTAATTTGATATTTTATGCTTTTTAGTGGATTACATATAGTATTTTTATGTTAAATTTACATATATCCTAGAAAAAAAATATTAAAAAGAATCGTATTCTCAATTTATTTGTATACTAGTTTTTTAGAGATTGCTTATTGCCATATCCTATTGTATCTATATCGTGTATCCGTGTCTGTGTTTGTGCTTCATAGGATCCTAGATAGACCAAATATTTGGAAAAGAGAGTGCCATAACTCCTTACTGCGAGGACGGTGAAAAAGTAGATGATCCAAAAGTTCACCAACTCTCAAGTTGAGATCAACAGATTTAAACCCATCATTGGACATCTCCTCTGAAGCTTCTTTGACGTATTTAGATTTTAGGACTTAATAAAAAGCTAAACAATCAAACTAATTTTTCTAGAGCATTTCCCATTCCAAAATTCCCTCTGTAAAATCCGAAACAATGAAAATAAAGATCCCTAGTCCTCTCACCATTTTCTCCCTAATCCCTAGCATGAATATTTTCTAGCAGCTTCAAAAGATCAATATCATAACTTCAGTCTTCAATGTTTAATCTTTTCCATATTTCTCCTTGTCAGAAGATGCCAACTCTTTACAAAATCACCTTAAAAACCATGATCACTTATCTCTTTTTGCTCCACAATTGCATAAAGAATATGCCTTTTCAACTTACAAATCTATGAAGTTTTTAAAATATGATTAATCATAATAATCGTTTAAATTAACTATTCATATGTTTTCTATTTGTGATTGCAGCGTTGTATTCTTTTAGCAAAAATGATGTATTGTCTTCCCTATACTTCTTAGGTTGATAAACCACATTGGTGATTCTTTATTATTATTTTCCTTAAATTATGCGTCTCTCTCTCAATATGTTTTTTGGGCTGCTGCAGTGATTCAGGTTTTGGTGGGTCTGCAGGCTATAGCAGTTCAGTTCGGTCCTCCTCTAGCAAGAGTGATTATCATGCATCTGAGGCCCCCAAAAAGGTGGATTTGGATGGATTGCCTCATTTTGAGAAGAACTTCTACATTGAGGCACCGTCAGTGGCGGCAATGACAGAGAGAGAGGTTGAGGAGTATCGTCAAAGGAGGGAAATTACTGTAGAAGGTCGTGATGTTCCAAAACCAGTCAAGTCTTTCCGCGATGTTGGATTTCCTGGTACTTTTCTCAAGGAAGAATTTATTCTTACAAACTAAAATTTGACTTCTCGTGTTATTATTCAACAGTTCTGCCACATTCTCTACACGATTGATGCTATTTTGAAGTTTGAGCATTATTCTTGATATGACCTGAGTTAGTTAATGTTTAGTTGTTAAATTTTCTTTATAATTAATGCGTATGAAGATTTTGAACATATTTATGCGTGTTAGATTATGTCATGCAAGAAATTGCCAAAGCTGGCTTCACTGAACCTACTCCTATTCAGTCGCAAGGATGGCCAATGGCACTCAAAGGTCGAGATCTCATTGGTATTGCTGAGACAGGGTCAGGGAAGACACTTGCATACCTTTTGCCTGCAATTGTCCATGTTAATGCCCAGCCAATCCTTTGTAAGGAGAAAATGTGTAACTTATTAAATGTCTACTTGTGGTCATTATGTTCAAACTGACTGATTTCTTAGTTTTGCTTTATAATATTTCTCAGCTCCTGGAGATGGTCCAATTGTGTTAGTTCTGGCTCCTACTCGTGAACTTGCGGTTCAAATACAACAAGAAGCTACAAAATTTGGTGCATCATCGAAGATTAAGAACACATGCATATATGGTGGCGTTCCCAAGGGTCCTCAAGTGCGTGATCTTCAGAAAGGTAGATGGTGAATTAAGTTCAAGATGTTCATACTCTTATCCTAACCAAAGTTTGAGGTGTCAATGAACACTTTCTTTTCGGCATTCATGGTTGATTAATTGAATATCCTTTCTCCCCTAATTGCTAATAATTACTACCCTACCTAGTGAGATTATTGCTTCTGTTTTCATTAATTCTTTATTTCTACTTTTATTTTTATAAAACCAGGAGTTGAAATTGTAATTGCTACACCGGGAAGGTTGATTGATATGATGGAGTCACATCATACAAACTTGCGAAGGGTTACTTACCTTGTGCTGGATGAGGCCGATCGGATGCTGGACATGGGATTTGACCCTCAAATCCGAAAAATTGTTTCACAGGTTTAAGTTTTTGTATGCAAAATGTAATTGCAGATTCACATCACTGTCATTATTGTATGGACTTGTTATTTTCATAGCTTTGATAGATCTAAGGTAAAAGTTTCAGACAACGTCAATTAAAAATGGAAACTTTCTGGTAGTGTGGGACCTCTGGTTTGTTCTAAAACCTCGGTTTTGGGCTTTTTTGCAATTTGATTTTCTTCTTGTCCTCTGTTCTCTTTCAAATTTATTTATTTGTTTTTGGCTTTTATACTACTGTGTAATTGTTTGTTGTTTGTTGCCTCACTCATAAATAATGTTTTTATTTAGTTATTTTTATTTTTATTCTCACTCATAAATATTGTTCAATACCCATTTTAATGGTTTTATCCCGACCGTTGATTTTATTTTATTTTTAAGATACAAGAAAAGATTCATTCAAAATAGGCAAGCCAAATATTCTGACCTTTCATATTCATTAAAGATTTATCAGTTGTAACATTTTTTGTCTCAGTTCCTCAGTGACATAAGTTGAAGGATTTCCTGGAATTAGATTCTGTATGATAAATTTTCAGGCTCTAAATCAAACAACTGTTCACAAAATTTGTTCAAACTGAATTGTGATTTCTTGGCTTCTGGTGCAGTCCTAGTTGATAGCCAGCTTTTGAGCCAGGCATTTGTGTGTTTATGGTGGCTTTACTTGTGCTCATTTTTTATGGGTTAGTTGGTGATGACACTAAATTGTGTTGTGCCTAATTGTTAAAATTTTCTTAAATGCTATTTTATCTTCAATACAGATTCGACCTGATAGACAAACTTTGTACTGGAGTGCTACCTGGCCTAAAGAAGTTGAACAATTGGCCAGGCAGTTTCTTTACAATCCATACAAGGTAAAGACTCTTTAATTCGTACATCCCTCTTCAGGGTCATAAATGTGGTCCATGTTGCAAAATTTACCTTCTACTTTTCTAAGAAAGGAGTGTAGTTGATTTACTTCTCTTTCCATAGCATGCCAATATTTGATTTTACATTTTTATTACATAAAAGAATTCCACCATGAAATAAAGTTTTGTTTTTCAGGATTACCACTGTGGATGGTAATTGCAAGATTCTTTCTCCAAAATATAAATTTATTAGTTTTCTTTCTCTTGTGGAGAGAGTAGGGAAGTGGTCTTTAGCATTCCTTATGCTGTTATTGATTTTTTTGCCTTTTTGAATTAATTTCCACAGGTCATCATCGGTTCTCCAGATCTGAAAGCTAATCATGCCATACGCCAACATGTTGATATTGTCTCTGAAAATCAGAAATATAACAAGTGAGTAGTTTATATGGTCTTTTCATTCGTTCTTTTTTTCTTTTACGGGTCCATTATTCCCCTAAAGCCTGTCAGGGTATGATGAGAAGTAACTGGTACTGACTAGTTTTCCAGATTAGTGAAATTACTAGAGGATATCATGGATGGGAGTCGAATCCTGATCTTTATGGATACCAAGAAAGGATGTGATCAAATTACCCGACAGCTTCGCATGGATGGTTGGCCTGCACTTTCAATTCATGGCGATAAGAGTCAAGCAGAAAGGGATTGGGTCCTCTCAGAATTTAGGTCTGGCAAGAGTCCTATAATGACGGCTACGGATGTTGCTGCTCGTGGTTTAGGTATGTCTTCTAAATGAAAATTGTAAGGTGTGACCTTTAATAGTAATCATTGAAAATCTGCTCATGTATTTAGTTTGAGAAGAAACAGAATTTACCTTAGGAACAATAAGCACTAAAGATAAGGGTCTCAACAAAACTACCCTAAAACTACAATAATGATCCCAATTATCTGCAATCAGAAGCAGAGTAATATCTCAAAATAAGGACGAAGTTGGAAACTTGAAGGGAAGTGTTGAACTTCCTAACACAATGAGCGTGTGCATTTACTGATAGGACCAAATATTTTGCTGAATAGCCAATACGCCCAAAAGGGGGTAAAACAATAGCCAGATGCCAGGACAAGATAGCAGTAGCACGGGAGTCACAAAGCTAGATGAATGCAAGGGTAAGAGACAAAAAAAGAATTTACCTAATCCAGTAAATCATCTCAAAAGGTGATAATACACATAAGCAGTTCATTCCCAACAAAGAACTCGATAAAATGAGAACGTGGGAAATGGGTAGCCTGGATAATGGAACATGAAGAATATCAGTTACATAGGCCCGTATAATTTGTTATTCTGCAAGTTTCTCTGCTGAAAATATCCTCACATTTAATTGTTCCTATGAAGAAAAGGTAACCTACCAGATGCATCATCTCCTTTCTTGTTTCGTATACATTATTATGGTTTGCTCTTCTATATATATGAATGGAAAAGAATATTATTGCTTATTAGTAAAAGGCTAAAAGCTACCAACGCAACACTAGATTTGCATGGACCAGAATTCGTTTGAACTGTTTAAGGAACTGGGTGTTGTGTTGCATAAGTTTATAGCTTCAGCTTTTGATGGACTTTTACTGCTGTCTTGAGTATTTCCTGATTATATCATTTGACTGCAGACGTGAAGGACGTGAAATACGTTATAAATTATGATTTTCCTGGATCTCTTGAGGATTATGTTCACCGAATTGGTAGAACAGGAAGAGCTGGAGCAAAAGGAACTGCATACACTTTTTTCACCGCTGCTAATGCCAGATTTGCAAAAGAACTTATAGCGATTCTTGAAGAAGCTGGACAGAAGGTTAGTCCTGAACTGGCAGCAATGGGTCGTGGTGCGCCTCCTCCACCCTCAGGTTAGTTTTTTATCCGATCGTAACTTGGAATATGGAATTCAAAGGGATCCCTCTTTTTTTTATTTCATTAATATTAATGGATAATTTCATTCAATTATAAAAAAGTTCTATGCAATTGAAATGGTGTTCTTGTTCCTATTATTGCCAATACTTCAAAAAATCAATACCAAGGATAAAAGGAAAAAGTAACCAAGAAGCTTGGTCCATTACTTGTATTTCTCTGGTGCATGCTCGCTGGAGTTTACATACACATTTGTGCTTGTCAATGAATGTTCTTGAATTTATCAACATTTCATCTGTATGTTAATCAGGTCATGGGGGATTCCGAGATCGTGGAAGGGGATATGGTGGAGGACGATCATGGAGTTGATTTTCTAAGCCTGATATTTCAGTCAATTATAGTCCTTCAATCACATGTTTGATATTGCTACATCCACTGTGTTGCCATTGCAAAAGTAGGCATGCTCAATATTACCAGTTAACCCTTTGAACAGATCCCATCTACTGCCACTCTTACTAACACATGACAGGAAGAAGGTGAAAGTTCTCTGGGATTTTGATGTACAAGAGTTTCATTTTTTTTTTTTTCCCCCAAAAGAAAAAATGTTCAAGTCAATGTGTATTTAGTAGACAAATTGTTCAAATATGCTGCAGTACTGTACTTGTGATATTTTCTAGTGTGTTAGAAAGTAAATTTCCTAATTATTTCTGACCTCTCTAAGAGACATCGTCAAAGATCTTACAGGGGATAATACCTTTAATCATGAAGGAAAAGGCAAGAGCTGCCAAAACTCAGGAAACAGCTAAAACAGCTAATCTCTAGATTAGCTGTTAACTTTGGACCAACATAATCACTCATTTATGTAATAATTTGGATTTGAAACAAGGAAGGGTGACCCATGCTTACTCTCAAACCCACAATGAAAGAGAGAAATTATGACAAACGTGAAGAAAGATAGAGATTGACAACAGAGCAGGGGTGTATGATGGCATGAATTTCTAGTTTCAATGAACTAAAAGCTCTATAGTTGGTTGACAAAACATGAGTTTGGTAAACTATATTCATAATTTTTTTCCACTCAAAATTCTTCCCCTCTTACTCTCTCGTTGTCCTCATCAGCTAGTACTACAGTAGTATATACTTTGTTCATTCAGTATTTGACACGATATTAGGTGATGTCATGGGTCTCGTATCATTTCTTTTAAATGCTTTGTTTACAACAAAAATTGAATCGATGCACTCCCATACTTCTCGTCTTCAGGGAAACAGTTTGGTTGATTCCAGTTTTTGTTTAACATTCTCTTATATTTTGGTTTTCTGCTGAGTATCCATAGAGACTTGTACATTTATAAAGGTCAAATTGTAAAAATCACTCATAAAATATGGTGGTAGTTGCAATTATACCCATGAACTTTTAATTTTAAAAATTAAGTACTCATAGTTATATAAATGTTAAAATTGGGTCAAGTTGGACATTTGAACTTACATAATTGTATAAATTGTAACATTTATACAAGTTTTAGGGGTTCAATTTTTATCATTTGTGTGCTCAATTTCTACAATTATTGTAAGCTTGAAGGTCTAATTTACAATTGAAAATTTAAGAGGGGTAATTATAGATACTATTATACTTCATGGTGATTTTTGCGATTTGCACTTTATAAGATATGATGTGATATGATTAATAAAATATAGAAGATTTGACTTGAAAAAAGTAGCATCATATTGATTGAACAGGAACCAAAAGCAAAGAAGAAATTATATTTAAGAGGAAACTTAGTTTGCAAGTGTACCTTTAATTTAACATCCTTGCTTTGCTCCTATTGGGGATTTAGTTTCAAGTTAAAGGCTCATTGGAACTTGAAATGTTGATAAACCTTTTACAAAGCTATCATTTAGAGACCAATTGATCACTTATATGAGTTACTTTGATCGAATCAGATTCATTTTTCAGACAGTTTGAACAGAACATGTTTTGTCTTTTGTTTAGCTAAGATTGCCTCGATACCAAAGGCCAAGATTTGTCTAACATAATAGATATTGTTGGGTGTATTTTGGATGATGATTTGTCGAAAGATTTATTTCCTTGGTAGCTTATTTTTATGTTTGGCATATATATTAGGTTAAGTTAAATTATAAGTTAGTGTCGGACATTTTAGGTTAAGTAAAATAATTTTTGAAGTTGCGTTTATTACGTTTGACAAAAAGGTTTTCAAAGAAATTTTTTATAGATTTATCAACATTTAAAGGTGTATTTATTTAACTTTTTATAACTTAGAAAGGGTTAGATAGGATATAAAATTTTAATTTTGTACCTAAATATGCATCTATCGATCTGCTAACACTATTAAACATTCACTATAATAAATTGAACTTTCTATGTTGGTAAAAAAAAAAAAAAAAAAAAAATCCTTTATTATCGTTTATTCTCAAATTTGTAATAGTGACTTGAACTAGCTTGAAATTAGTCCACCTCGTAATTCTTAATTTATAGTCAATGTGCGACATGAATGTTACATTTGTGTAGTTAACGACATAAATCAATTAAATACTAAGTTGAAAGTTTAAAAATTTAGTTATTAGAAATATTTTCAATTATAAAGACTAAAAGAATGCAATTTTTTTAGAAATTTATTAGAATTTTTTGAAAATATAGTAAGTGTAGTTATGTTTTCTTTGAGTATTATGAAATTATCAACAACAATTTAAAGCATTTTGAAAAAAATAAGTAGTCTTTTTTTAAAAAAAAAAAAAAAATTCTTAATCAAAGCAAATCCCATGGATGAAGGAAATGGATTATTTAAGTTGTTCTTAAGCCAAAAGCATGATAACTTTCACCAATGCAATTAGTCAAATATTAGGGCTCCATATAAGTTGTCTATTATGTATATAATATATCTATATCTATATATATAGATTATACAAATGAAGATTGAAAATAATACCAAAGCTCTACACTCTTTTTTGAGAGCAATAAAGAACTTTTTCCTCTAGTTTTCTATGAGACTCTCAAAGATATATATATATATATATATATAAAAGAAAAAGAAAAAGAAAAAACCTTTTGAAATGAAAGAAACAAAATAAGAGGGAAAAGAAGAGATTAGGTCCAAAGAGTTTGATGACATGATGATGATATGTGCCAAACAGTATACTATTATATTTAGTGATTTAAATAAACAAACATATGGAATAATTAGGTAGTAGGCTCAAGCTTGAAGAGAGAGTGTGTGGAGGTTTGAGGTAGACACTAATTAATTATTAAACAAATTGGCAATGAATGAATGTTGGTCATAAAAACATAAGTTAAGCAAAGGGTCAAAGGGTCAAAGGGAAATCTTTGAAAATGTGCAAGAAAAATGGGTTGGATTCAAAAAGATTTTATGGGCAATGATGAACTCCAAATTTTAAATATATATATAATTCCCCATCACATAGGGTGGCACATGCAGCCTCTTTGTGGAGTGATGATCTATGGAAGTTCATATTTAATATTCTAACATGAAGGTATATGAGAAGCCACCCAATTAGCTACCACTACAATGGAGTACTTAGCACCAAAATCACTTTTTTTTTTTTTTTTTTTTTTTTAATTGAAAAGTTATTTTACTCTCTATATCCTCTTTTGGTCTTGGTGGGAAGAAAATGAGAGAGTACCTTTATGTATATAATAATACGAATCGACTTAATTAATGATCAATAATGGTCAATGCACAGATAATAATAACAGATTTAGTAGAATGAAACTTCAAGTTCTCGCTAGCCACTCAATAATTATTTAGTGAGATTAGTCGAAGTTTGAAAGAAACTTATGTAAGAAGTAATCACTAATTAATCAATAATAATATATGTGTCGTTTGATTTAATTTGTTTTTCACTTTGTACCTCAACAAATTAAGAGGATGTTTCATTTACAAATTTAATAAAATATTGATTCCTTAAATCTTAAAATGTGATTGATAAATGATAGCTATAGACTTATAATATAAAAGTTCATTAAATAAAAAAATCAAACTTAGTATTCTTTAGAAATTACTTCATTTGGTGGTAATTATAGAAATGATAAAAATTTCAAAGTTAGATGATCAAAGATTAATAGAGGGATAATCAATCCAAGTTTCACTTTGGAAAACTCATTTTCTATTAAAAGATAATGCTTTGAGATGTAGGGTGTAATAAGTAGGTCTATATCTTCAATTGAGCATATTGTTATATATGAATAATAATAATAATAATAGTAACAATAATATATGCAAAGAAAATTTGTCATCCATTAAACATGTTATTGAGCCAATATTTCAAGAGCTACATCATTCAAACTTTGAAATTAAATAAAATTTTGGCCTTTTGTCTCCCTATTACAATCTCTTTCTTTTCATTTCACTCTTTTTCTAAAAAAAAAATATAATTAGTTTTACTTACTATATATTAGTTAAAATATATAAAACATTTTTTTTTTTATAAAAGATTTACTCAACTTTAATTAGCTTAAAATTTATCTTTTTCTCTCTTAGCTTCAAAATATCTGAATTGTGTAAAAGGGAGGAAAAAAAGAAGATAAATTTAAAATTTATACATGTCCCTTATATGTTTGTTAATTCTTAATATAATTTTTTATAAAACTAAATTTTGTGTCCAATTCTTTTGAATGAATGCATTCAAAACTTTTGAATTTGCTAAATATATGTCAAATTTAGTTGAGTTATTTGAATACACTTATTAGCTCCGGTCTATTTTAATATATTATTAAAAAAATAAAATGATGGCAATACTTTATCCCTCTTCTATTTAATTTTTAAATATGAAAAACTCAACCTTATACCTTCCATATGATAAAACATCTTCCTCTTTAAAAAAAAAGAAAAATCTTTCTCAAATTATTTGAAGAGATCGTGTCATAATGTGGCTGTCAATTTTACACCATAAGATGTAGAGTTTCAGTGTCTCTCCCTCCGCGTGCCCCAAAAACCCATGCAAATTCATATTGCAATAACCCAAAAAAAAAAAAAGAAAAGGGAGAAAAAAAAGAAAAAAGAAAAAGCAACCAAAAAGTTGAAGAGTGGTGATCATATGGGGCTTCATATTTATATATAAAAGGTGAGAGAGAGATAGAGAGAAAATTAAAGAGAGATCTGAAAAGGGTTGATTTAGTACCACTGCAAAATCTCAAACCAAATCTATACACACACATAGATCAACTGCAAAAGATTCAAAAAAAGAAAAAAAAGAAAAAAGAAAAATGGATTGTTTGTGGATATTTGTGCAGCTCATCACAGCTGCAGCTTTCATATCTTCCACAATCATAATCCTGAAAAGCTTCATCAACCCCACCACAGCACCACCATCATCATCTTCAAACTCCCCCTCCTCCAACAATAACCCTTCACTTCCTTCTGGTTCCCTCGGTCTCCCCTTGGTCGGTGAAACCCTCCACTTCGTCTCTTCCGCTTACTCTCACCGCCCCGACACCTTCATGGACACACGTCGCCAACGGTGAGTTCCCCGGCGAAAACCCCTCCATATATGATATGATGCTAAGAACATGAAATAATGAGATCTTTTTCTTTTAGGTATGGAAAGGTTTTCAAATCACATATATTTGGAAGTCCAACAATAGTTTCAACTGATGCTGAAGTCAATAGGTTTATTCTACAAAGTGATGCAAAGGTTTTTGTACCATCTTATCCAAAATCTGTGACAGAGTTGATGGGAAAATCTTCTATATTGCTCATTAATGGCAGTTTGCATAGAAGAATTCATGGCCTTATTGGAGCATTTTTCAAGTCATCTCATCTCAAAGCTCAAGTAACCATAGACATGCAGAAATATCTTCAAAAATCCATCTCTACTTGGACTAATACTTGTCAACACAATCCTGTCCACATACAAGATGAAGCCAAAAATGTATCTCCTCTCTTTCTCTTCTCCTTTTTATTAAATTTCCCATAAGTTTTGCAGATCTTAGATAATCTTAGATAATCTTAATTATCTCATCGTTCACACGTAACGACTGTAATAATATTCGGAGTCATTAAGAATATGTTAAAAACATGATTAAATATTTTAGGGTAAAAATTGCTCTCATTTGAAACATGGGTTTGCTCATAATTTTGCTTAGAATCATATTGTCCAAGAAACTCACACATTCATAATCATTAGTCAAATCTTTTTAATTTTTCTCAACTAAGATACAAAAGAAAAAAAGAAAAAAGAAAATTCATATTTCATATGTTCTCTTTCAGATTGCCTTTGAAATACTAGTAAAGACACTGATCAGTTTGGAAGCTGGTGAAGAAATGGAATTTCTCAAGAAACAGTTTAATGAATTCATTGCTGGGATTATGGCTTTCCCAATAAACATCCCAGGAAGCAGACTTTACCGATCATTACAGGCAACTTTTTTTTTTCCTTATAAAATTTGTTATCATATCTTTTTCCGTTGTTAGGTTTTAAGTCTAGTTTTTATTTGGTACATATATTTTAAAATATTACACTTTTAATCTTTAAGTTTTGAATTTGGTTTCAATTTAGTCCACAAGTTTCAAAATGTTACAGTTTTACCTCAAGGTTCGAGTTTTGTTTCAATTTGATCCCTAGATTTCAATATTTATTCTTTTTACTTTCAATATTTGATGTAAATGTTTATTAATTAATTTAAATTAACTATGAAGTGAGAATTTTAAATTCACTTTAATAAGGGTAATTATTTCAGATGAAAAAATTGCTGAAAATATTTTCAAATATAACAAAATGTCAATGTATATCAATGATAGATAGTGATAGACATTGATAGATGTTCATCATTGTCTATCATTGATAGACAGTGATATTTTCTATATTTGTAAATATTTTAGCTCATTTTGTTATATTCTAAAACAATACTTTTAATCGTAAGAAAAAAAATAGTAAAACTAAATTAATTATAATTTTAAATAAATTAATAGACATTAACTCTAAAAAGATAAAAGCTAGTATTTAGAAAAAGAAAAACGAGATTAAAATATAAATATTGAAATCTATGGACCAAATTGAAACAAAACTTAAACTTCAATAGTAAAATTGTAACCTTTTGAAATCTAAAACCTAACTTGAAATTAAACTCAAAATTATAATTAAAAGTGTTATATTTTGAAATTCAAGGACCGAATGGAAACTAGATTTAAAACTTAGGGACGAGAAAAAAAAAAAAAAACACCATTTTTCTCTTGAAATTAGAAGAAAAGCTGAGAAAATGAAGCAAAATTGTTGTGTTTTTTTTTTTTTTTTTTTGTTGTCTCAAAATCTTCAGGCGAAAAGGAAAATGGTTAAGTTAGTGAAAGAAATAATAGAAGGAAGAAGAAAGAAGATGGGTGAGAAATTGAATAAGGCAGTCCCATTGAATGATGTTGTGGATGTTTTGGTGAATGATGGAAGCCAACAAGTTACAAATGAACTAATAGCAGATAATATGATTGATATGATGATTCCAGGCCAAGATTCTGTCCCAATTCTTATCACTTTGGCTATTAAATACCTTTCAGATTCCCCATCTGCCCTTCAACGATTAGTGGTACGTGCATCATATTCTCTCGTTTTAGCTCTTATCGTGGATCTATAATTTTAGGGTGAAATAAGTTCAAACCTAAAACTATGTTTCGATAATATTTTAGAATGAATTTTTTTTTTTTTGTTTAAATATTATTTTAGTCTCCAAACTTTTCACAATGTGTCTTTTTTGTATTCAAAATTGTAAGTATATTCTATTTTAATATAATTATTATTATTGTTGTTATTTATTTTTATTGAGTGTTTGGTTGCGTCCCTTATGATGTGTGTTTCATTTGATAGCGATTGTTTCTGTCAATTTTGGTGACAACCACAACAATAATAGAAAAATAACTCTCTGTCTCCACTCTCCAACAATAATAATGGTGATACCCTCTTTTTTCTTTCTTTTTCAAGATATATACTCCTATTTTCAAAAAAGATTTCTTTTATAAAGACCAAAAAATTAATTAAACTTCAGAAAATAATTAAAAGATCATGATCAAAGACAGACAGATGGACATATATATATGAAGAATGTAGAATGTGCACAACAACAATGATTTTCTTTTGTCTTATAAGGACATTTGAAGAGTAAAATATTTGAATAAATTTATTTTAGGTTTTGTCTAATGTATAATGGGCAGGAAGAAAACATGGAATTGAAAAGATTGAAAACTCAGGTTGGAGAGGCATTGAAGTGGAGTGATTACTTGTCTTTACCATTTACACAAAATGTAAGGAATATATATATATATATATATATTTAAATAAATTATTGTCCAGAGTTTATAAATATAACATGTTTTGTTTTAATATATCCTTTTGGGGATATTTAGGTCATAACAGAGACGTTAAGGATAGGAAACATAATAACAGGAGTGATGAGAAAGGCGATGAAAGACATTGAGATAAAAGGGTATTTAATACCTAAAGGATGGTGTGTCCTTGCATATATTAGGTCAGTTCATGTTGATGAAAACCACTTCCAAACCCCTTACCATTTCAATCCATGGAGATGGCAGGTAAGTCTTCCTTAATTGCCCTAATAACAAAATGTCACTGTTGTCTATTGGTGGTAGACACTCGTGTCTATCATTAATACACAGATTTAAAATATCTCCAGCAATTTTACCATTTAAAATAATTATTCAAAATTAAATTAGGTTTACTTTTCAGGATAAAGACTCAAACAACTCCAATTTTACTCCTTTTGGAGGAGGACAAAGGTTGTGCCCTGGACTTGAATTAGCTCGACTAGAAGCTTCAATTTTCTTACATCACTTCGTTACTGAATTCAGGTAAAATATAAACATTTACATATTCATATGCATTTTCGTTTTATCTATCTATCATCGAATTGCTATTCGTATATATATATAACACAATAATGCTAGGGCTAGCTATACTTTTTTTTTTCTTTTTAAGGTTTCTTGAGTTTCATTTGTTAATTATTCTGTTTTTAATTTTATATTTTTAAAATTTATACTTATTTTTTTTTCCTAGTTTTTCTTGTTTTTTTTTTTTTTTTTATCGTAAATTTCATTAAAAAAAAATATTTAAATTCTATGTCAAAATCTAAAAATTCTCGAAACGAGTTTATAAAAACTATGGACTTTTTTTTAAGTTTTCAAACTCAAGTATGAGAAGAAATTGGACAATGTGAAATTAGACTTAGAAGGAAAAATAAAAAAGTCAAATGACCGGTGAAACTCCCTTTTCTTTTTTGGTTTATTAAACTAATTTTCTGTTTGCAGCTGAAACCCATTTTAAAAAAATCTATGCTTTCTTTTATAAATTGACTAATATTAAATAGACAAATAAAGCAAAATAAAATCCAATTTGTTATGAAATTACAATTAACTTTCTTTCTCATACAAATCATATCCATTCATGCATGCTTTCAAATCAATCCATGTCTATTAACTAAAAATCAGGGTTTAAAGCAAAATCATTAGAGGTTTTCAGCAAAATTTCCAAAGTGGGGTAAGAAGTAATCAACACTATGTCTCTAATTAATGTGCCAATTAGCCAAAAGGATAATTATGCATGAGAGAAAGATATACAAAAACTTAATGGGTTTTTGTTAGGGGGAAAATGATTGTGGGTCACCATTGATTAATTCAAAGTTTGAATCCAAAAATCCAAAGTTATGTATATATAATATGATGGATCAAATTTGGATGATTGATTGGAAAATCCAAAATGTAGCCATTAAATTGGTTGGATGTGAATCTTTGCTGTATTATTTTTATTTTTATATATTTGTTGCTGTCTCTTACACACACACACACACACGTGCAATGGAGACAGCTCCTCTTCTTCCACGAGAGAGAGAGAGATAGAATTTTTTTCAAAATATAGATTTTTTTTCAATGTTATGTTGTTTCGATATTTTTGGTTTTTATTATTTTTGGTCCTTTCACTATTAAAAGGTTTATTTTGACTCTATACTTTCAACTTTGCTTCATTATGGTCTTTGTACATTGTTGTTGTTATTATTATTATTATTATTATTTTTTTGTCATTATACCCCTTCTACTTTGATTTATTTTGGTTCTTTAACTTTGAAAATTTTGTCATAGATATATAGTTAAAGTTTTGGTTGATGGCATATTATTTCACAATCTTTTTTGGTCTAATATTCGTTCCAAAAACAAATTCTCCAAATTTATGAACTTTTTAACTCTTTTAGAATTTTGTTGTATATATATGTGTGCATATATACTATACATACACATATAGTTAAGGTTTTTAGTATTATAATTCAAGTTAGAAGGAGTGATTTGGGCTTCTTGTTATCTTGTAATATAATAACTAATTGAGTTATGATCGTGTTAAAATTACTATATAATATGAGTTAAACTTACTTTATAATTGAATCTTGTTTGATAATGATTTCATATATTTTATAAGTTTTTTTTTTAAAAAAAAAAACTTTGTTTAAATACTTTATCTAGATTTTTTCTAGTAGGTTTAAGATTTAAAAACTAAAAACAAATTTTCCTTAAATTGGAGTAGGAGATTCAAACTTTTGACATAATATATGTTTTAACTAGTTAAATTATGTTCATACTAGTAAAAATTTTATCTAAGAATCGAAGAAAAAAAGAAAAAAACTTTCTAAAAATGATTGAAACCACGTAGGTGTTATAACTAATTACATTCTTTGCATTGAAATATAAAGAAAAGACAATTTATCAGTTGTATAACACATCTAGTCTCTAATCCTAAACTTGAAGCCTAGGATTTAAAACATAAATATAAAGTTTTTGAGCAGATCATATATAACACAAAAAGATCATAACATTCTTGTTTGTTATAGTAAACCATCCTTGTCTAATGACTACATAAACACTAATTAATCTTCATGTAATTTGATTAATTAGGTGGGTGGCTGAGGAAGACAATATTATCAACTTCCCAACAGTAAGGATGAAGAACAAAATGACAATTTGGGTCAAGAAGAGAGAGCATTAATGTTGATTTGAGACCCACTTTTCCCTCAACATTGATTTAATTTCCATCCAATTTTGACCATTTTGATGCTTTGGAAAAAAAGAAAAAAAGAAATAATTGGGACAGAAAAAAAAAAGAAAAAAAGAAAAAAAGGACATTTTCATGGTCAAAATGCAAACGTGTGGGTATGGCCACTTTAATGTTCTTATTTGTCGCCATGGGAAAAATGTCTCTATATTAATGTTCTACAAATCCCAAGTTCCAAAGGATTCTTTTATTTTCCTTTCTCTTAAATTTTTATGCCCTAGTTTTTAATATTATTATTTAGCAGGGGATGGTAGTGGAATATAAAAAAGAATCATAATACTAATAAAACTTCTAAATTATGTGTCTTACCATCATTTATTTTCTATTTTAAAAGATATAAATCTATTTATTATCCTTCTCCTTTATGAAATCTAAATTCTAGAAATAGGTTTTAAAATAATAGGTTTTTAAGTATTTTAAAGAGAAATTCTTTTTAAAATTGAAATTAAATTTAGGTATTTAAATCACATCCATCCATCTAAACTTGTTATCTTTGATTTGCCAATTTGAGGCTTGTCTCTAAAACTTTGAATGATTTTGTTTTAGATTACACTAATTCCTCTAATACATGCAATCCCAAGATGCTTTGTATCAATTTTGATACTACGAAATATTTGGATGTGGATTTTGATTTGGCATTGGAATGGACTAATAATCCAATTCATTATGCTTTGATGGTAATTGATCATATATCTCCCTTATGAATTTCTACAATGGCTTGCTTGTTATTTGTAAATGTGCTATTACACTCGTTGTGATGACATATTCAATCCTATGACTAATGAGTTCGTCCAAATTTCTCAACATGAGTTAGATGGTGATATTCACTACTTCGAATTTGGTTTAACCACTACTACTAGGAATTACAAATTGTTTAGAATTAGTCTCTCTGATTCCGAATCTAGCTCCACAATGGATGTTTTGACGTTTAGTAGGAGTGGAACCAATTCTAACCATAATCAATGGAGGCATCTCCATTGTTTGCCTCTTGAATTTATGAGTATGAATGGTTACTTGAATGGAGTAATCTATTGGATAGAAAAAGAAAAAGATAAAAAAAAAAAAAAAAATGAATATGCCATATATGTTCTCAATGTTGAAACAGAAAAAATTGGATTGAGCGTTGTCTTAGAACTTAGTCATTGCTCCACTTCTAAGGTGGGGGCCATGCAACAATTCAATGGTAGCGTTTAGGCAATTTTTTCCATCAATCCACCAACCTATAACGTCATTCAATTGTGGAGGATGCAAGAGAAAAGCTTTTGAAGACAAAGAGATATTGTGTATGATTAATCTTGACCTTTTTTTTTGTGTAAGAAGAAGATCATGACTAAGAATGGATAGAAGTTTAGACATGTGTGTCAAATAGAATCCTTGAATTTTGGTTCTCTTCAGAATATTTTGGATTAGAAGAGATGAGAAGATAATGATTGATTTAGTTTTTGATAAGATTTAGCTTTTTTTTTCTTTTTCCTCCTCTACCTTTTATTCAACAATGAATTCCTAACATCTTAGATTTATGATTATTTGCAAGACTCTACTTCTCTTTTTTTGGTTATTTAAAATAGGATGCTATTTTGATAGAAGAGTGATCCTTTGAGTTTTGTTGTAGCTCGGAACTTGTTTTGTTTTTTCGTTCTTGGTGTTTAAAGACATTCTTAGAATAAAAAAATGAGTTGTTTTCATATATAGCAAAGTATTCGAAAAAAAATAGATAATAAAAAAATAGATGATTTTCAAATATAACAAATTAGCCAAAATATTTACAAATATATAAAAATTTTACTCCAATATACTTTTATATGTAAACATAAAAATGAATGATTTTTAATTATTATTTCTCTTTAAAATTTTAATATTCAGTTTATAATAAAAAAAACAATTAGAAGTGAAGTCACAAATAATTTACTTACTAAAAAAATACAAACGTATAAATGAAAAAGATCGAAACTTTCTCCTCCAATCCACAATTCCCCAGCTGGGTGTTCTCGTTCATGGAGGTTCGAACAATTTGAAAGCAAATTCAGAGTTAGCTTATCGCCATTGAAAGTAAAACTAGGTTGTGAAAATGGGCGGCAACATCATTGATCTTCTTCCTTTAATGGGGCATTTGGTATCAGGAAAATGGCCTCCATTTTCTTCCAAATCCTCCATCGACCCATCCTCTTTCACCTTCACAGGGTACGTTACCAGATGAACCCCTTTCATGTCTTCAACTTCTTCTCCACTGTAAATTTTCCACGATTTATCTCCTATTGAACAAACCCTTTGAACGCATTGCAAGCTTTCGGGGTTTAAGAACAGTTCTTCGAATCTTCGTGTATGTTCGTACCAAAGCGACAATCGGAATGTTGAAATGTCTCTTCCATTTGGTAACTCTTTTCCATCATTTTCTATTTGGTAGCATCCGATTGCTATCTCTGTATCTCTCTCTCCGTCCATGGATCTCTGGTTTACGTTTGCGGATCCAATCAGAATGTACAAATCGTCCACTGGAAAACATCGGCATGTTCATGGTTAGTTTCTATTTCTTTGAAATTTTTGCTTTAAATCAGTGCAATATTTGTTTTGATGTTTGTGTTTGTTGAAATGATCTCTACCTATTTGTTAAAATGCCCATAATGAGACTATTGATGTTAACGTGTTGTTATAGTGCTCTCTACATGTTTGTTAAAATGGCGCTTAGAAATGAGATTCAGAACATATCAAGTCTTACCTATCATGACCTTGGAATGGACATAGATCATGAACCTCCTATGTTGTTGGGCATTCCAGTACTGTGTTGCATGTTGGGGACTGTGTGGGGGAACAAAGTCCCACTTTCCCTCTTCCTCTCTGTTTGCAAGGCAAAAGAAATTCAGGTAATCTCTTGGATGGGCCTTTTCCCCAGTTTCTTGGATTGCTTCTCCAATCAGTCTATACATCATTGTCATTGTCTGCCTTGTCCAGTGTAGCATATCCTGAACTGATTCACTCTCTGGAGGTCCTTCTGGCCACATTGGAATCACTATGTAAACTGCAAACCTCTCCCTTGCCTTAATCTTATTAGCCACCTTGAGCGCAATCTCAATCGGTATCAAATTCGTGCATCCACAATGTTGATCTTTGTCCCACAAGTGACACCCTCCTATAAAATATTGGTTTTCAATGTAAATAAATCTCTCGGCTCGCCTGATAGCTTCAACGTAAGCTTCATGGATGGTTCGTTCAATGGTCATGTTTCTGAACATTTGGCCAGCAGACAAATAGTCAATTGATCGAAAAACTTGCACATTCCAATCCTTTTGTGGGCTTGTGTTCGATTCGAGCTGGGGCATCAATTTTGATAAGATGCTTGTCGGTACTAACAACAAAGCATCTGATTGCTTAGTCCATCGTTGCTCAAAGTTTGTTAATATATCCCATGCAGCTTCACCTGTTACACAAGCGTGAACATCATGCCATGGCTCTCTTGGCCCTCCTTTTTGAAGTTTGGCACCTGATATACTCGTCTGATAGAAATCACAACAGTGGGATTCTGTGTTCAAAGTATGAAACAGTGAGTGTTGTTCTGTATCGTAGCGACCATCACAAAGATCTAAACCCCCAATGAAACTCATAATCTCCCTGTTTCGTGCATTGATGTGAGTTTGAGCATCTACGATTATGGTTTTCTGATGATGAGAGAAAATTGGGGGAGACATAGGATGTAATTTGGGGCACAATCTACATATGACTTTTGAGTGCAAGAAATATGCGCGAGCATCTTCATCATGTGTGTTCATTATCCCAGCATTCTTAATGATAGGAAGGGATGTTTCATCATCCCAAATCAGTATTCTCACAGCTACTCCTTCTTCTGCCTTCTGCTTCAACAACTCTCCAAGCGTTACTCCTAAAGCATAGGGTATATCTGTCTGAGAGTCCCTTACCTGATCATCGAAAGTGTATTAGCCATCTTCAACTCCGAAAACAGAAAGAAAGAAAAGAATATTATTGGTTACAAAGATTGGTTGATTGCTTTGATTTACCAGCACCATCTTTGGATTGAAGGACCAGCCTGCAATGTAAACCAAATGCTTTGCATTATCTATGGCCTTGTATACATCTTCCCATAGCCTTTTTGGTGTACTTGAACCATGAAATGGAGGTTGAAAAGTAGGGAGGTGGTGAGCATCTTGATACAGAGTAACATGACAGTTGGACCTTAAAGGAAATGTTGCATTTCTCAGCCCCTTGTATTCTCCATTTCCCAGCATCTTTTTCCAGCTTAATTCATATACTGCTGGTTTAAACCATAGCATGAATCGAAGTTTGAGCTCCGGACTCATCTTCCCATTTTCCATAAGAAGTGGAAAGAAACCATTGATAAAACTTGCTTCTTTCAAAATCTGTTGGGCTTGGATGTAGAATTTACCCAAGACAGAACGAGATGTTTTCATTGTAATGGTGACAGTAGAAGTCAATGGATGTGCGCATAGAACTCGGAATGTCTGGTTCCAAACACGGTCATGTTCATGGCTTGTCTGGGCAACCTCCTTGTTGTCTATCTTGATGGTCACATAGCTACGCTTTCCTCCAGCAAATATGCACTGCAAAAAAGAGCCACAAAAACCCAAAAAAAAAAGAAAAGAAATAACTGTTTTGATCACTCTCTATGTTACTGTTTGATAAACTACTTTTGTAATGAATGTTGATAGAGGCCTATTATTTACTGAAATTATGTGTTTGCATTGTTATGATCCAGAACTTACATCCAAAGGTGATGGCGGGGTGTAAGCCGTTGCATGGAAGATGGTAACTTCAAGCGTTCCATGGAAGAACTTCTGCTTTCCCTCCATTGCCATAACTTCAAACAATTTTCTTACAGAGAATGAATGGATAAAGGGAGAAAATGACAAGTTTTATTGAGGAATGTGTTGTGTAATGCATTGTCTCTTATATAAGAATGGATAAGTCAGCAGCTAATTATATCAGGTGTTGCAATTACATCAGCAAGGAGGGAAGAGCTAGCTTGGAATTCAATGCAAAGGGTCTGTTTGGCAGTTGGAAAAACTTGTGGAATTTTCCATGTCAATCTTAGAGGTAATCTTTTAGTCCACTATTTTATGCTTCAAGCCCAAGTCTCTTCAACTCCAATCACATTTTCATTTCTTCCCCTGAAAAACATGAGAATATAAATAATGCTCTGCCTTGCATTTTTTTTTAGTACTAAATAGCAGCTGGTCATTTTACTCCATTTTTTTTCCAACTTACCTACATGACTTAAAACCATTCTAATCTTCATCTCACATTTTTATAATGAAGAAGAATTTGTTTTCTTTCCCCCTTTTTTGAAGAAAAGTTAAAGCTCCTATCAATAATTTTAATATGACCCACTTGCTTGTGGTGCAATGTTTGCTTTGATCATCCCTTTCTGACCCTTTTTGCTTCATTAAATAATTAACTAGTAGTGGGAGATTCTAATAAATTCCTTCCTATGATATCACATTACCAAACTGGTCTTTGTTTAAACAATTTGGTGTATTCTTCTTAAGACAAAGTGGTTGGATTATGTATTGTCTTTCATGTTAATAATATACTATAAATTTAAGTTTCTTGTTAAAGAAAATATATACATTAAATTTTAAAATTTTCAATGTCTTGCCAAAGTAGTTAAGTTAAATTACAAGTTTATCAACTTTCAATTTTGTGTCCAATAGGTCCATGGCATATTTTATAGAGTTCAAAGACCTATTAGAACAAACATCTAATTTGATTAAGTAGTATCTTTTAATTCAAATCATGGTTTGAAATATCGTTGAAGATTGTTGGTATATCGAAAATTTTACAGCATCTACAACAATACAAGGGAGTATAGTACTTTTACGGTTTTACCTCCGTATTGCCATTATTGGTGATATATATATATGTTTTCTTTTTTAAATTATAAATAATATTGTTTAAAACAAATTGTAGTTAACATTTTAGTATATATTTATACTAATGTTGCTTGGTACTTTTGCAAGTCTGTGACCTGTGGTCAAGGGTTCGAACTTCACCCATTTGCAAATTTTCGCTTTTCTCTCCTTTTTCTCTCCCTCACGTTTCTCTCTTCTTAAAACAAATAAAAATAATATTCTCATGTTCTTAATTTTCACTTTTCTTTTCTTTTTTCACATTTTTATTATATAATTTTATTCTTGTTTTGTATTCGTGTTTTAAAATATGTTGTGTTACATATTCAACGTATAAAATACGTATTTTTTAAACTATTTTTCTTTTAAAGTTTGATTGTATTTTTATATAATATGTAAAATGTACATTTTTTTATTAATATGATTAGAAATTTGTTTTCTTCAGATAGAATGAAGTCTCAATACTTTTTTTCAATTTTTATTAACTTATTTAATTTGATATTTATTTTCAGCCTTGATTACTATCAATTTTTGTATTAGTGCATATATTTGTTGTCTAATTATTAATATATAGGTGCTTAAAATTGTGTTTTATAACTTAAATAAGTTTGTATTAGAAGTTTAACCCAAAAAAAAAAAAAAATCACAGTATTTTTAAAAGTTTCTTTGATTTTCGACTATTTGTTGATATATCCGTAATTTGAATTATCGAGATTCATATAGAGCATGTATAGCACAATATAAAAGAATTTATAGATATAGCAAAATTTAGACAGCTCTTGAAGTCTATCAACGATAAGTAATGTCCCCAATGGATATCTATCACGGATAGATTATGCTATATTTATGGTTCTTTAAAAATGTTGTTATACACTTAATTATTAACCATAAAAGTGTTACTCATAGCAATAATTCTAATTTAGTACCATAATTAATTAATTAGTATTGGTTCATGTGCTTGGATCTATATTTGATCATAAATTATAAGAAATAGCAATATTTCAACTATATACTTAAAATTTTCAGCTTTAGCATGGCTCAAAATCTTGCTTTTTTTTTAATTGATTTTTATATTTTAATGATATAATTGGATTTAATTTTTTTCCATGTTTAGATATTTAAATGTATATTATTTTAGTATTTGACTACAATAATATATAGTTTTTTCCTTAATCATCTCTTTGTCATGTAATTTTTATATATATGTTTTTTTTTTTTTATCTTGGGTTATTTATGTATATTATTTCTCGAAGTTGTTGATTTTTGTATATATGTTTTTGTGTATTATATTGTATGTACTATTGATTATGTAAGAGTGAAATATTGAATGTTTAATCATATCTATATTTTTTGTACTATATGTGTTGAAAATTTAATTTTGAATAATTTTTTCTCATAGTCTTTAGGATTATTTTCAAATATAGTAAAATGAGCAATGTTATTTTCTATTAGTGATAAACATTAATAGACTATTATCATCTAATCTATCATTGTTAATCAATGGTAGGTAGTGACATTTTGCTATATTTGAAAATATTTCCAGCAATTTTGCCATTTAAAATAATTACTCTAGCCTTTATTTATATATATCTAAAGATTTTTTTTTTTTTAAATTTGAAGTATATAACTCATATTATTAAGTATACTTCACATTTATGAAATATAAACATGGAATGAAACAAGAATTTATACCTCATATCATTAAGTATAACCCACATTTATGAAATATAAACTTGAAGGGAAACAATTATTTGAAAACGGTTGACTTCCCTCTAACACTCTTCCTCTTTCTATGTACCTAAAGTTAAATAAATAAATAAATAAATAATAAATTAGGGTTTTCTTTTTATAATAACCAAACAATGATAACTACAAGGGTTTAGGGACTCTTAATCCACTCTTCTCTTGTAAAATTAGGAAATTTTATTTTTTTCTTTGTTATTAAAAAAGACTAATAAATCTTTTTTTATTAATAGATATATTGAAAGTTGCACAGCATTAGAGGGAAAAGTCTATAGTTGTGCAAAATATAACCTTTTTTTTTTTTTCCTTTTTCTAATTTTCAAAGTTTAGTTAGGATAGAATAGTAATTTGTAATGGGGCTTGGAGTTCAAATGATTTAACCATAGATAAAACTAATAATTTTTTTAAATATAGGTCCAAATCGTCATTTTATATAATCAACTCATATTTTATCGTAATTATCAAAAGGCCCAAGCCCAATCCTTTACATCCAAATCAAGTGAGGTGGGCTTCGTAAACTAGTAACATATTTCAAATAGAAAAATGGTCATTTTAAAATGTTGAAAAATGAACATCTTTATATTTCTTATTTTGAGAATCTCCACAAAATAATTAGATTAAAATAATCTCATGATTGAAGTGATAAAATAGTAACTTCTAGTCATAGAAAAATTTTCTAGGCAAATTTTTCTTATTTTGCTAATCCAACATTTGAAGAAATCTACCGACATGTGAGAATCAATTAATTGATAATTTTCAAACAAAAATTTAACTCTAAATTGATTCAAATATGAAAATCTGAGAGTTTGATGGATCCGATTATAACTTCAATACACAAAAAAAAAAAAAAAAAATAGAAGGCATTATCCAGATTCAATTTGAAAAGCAAGGAATAGGCAGGATTTAAAGGACAATAATTCTATTGAAATTATTCAAATAAAAGAAATTCAAAAAAGTATAACCTATGTGAAAAAAAAAAAATATATATATATATATATATAATTTCTTGAAAATACTTATTACCATATTTTTTATATATATACATTGAAAAGTACATAACAATTGAAAGGAAACAATAAGAATGTAACATGGGAATTTGGGCTTTTTTTTTTTTTAAGAAAAGAAAACAACAAGGACTATATTTCAAAAAAAAAAAGAAAAGAAAACAACAATAACTAAATTTCCAAAAACATGTGCCGACATGGCGACATTTTCAGAAAAGTGCCAACTAATTTCTTTATGACTGTCACTTACGTCTCTCTTCCATCCACGTGGCTCCATCCCATTTGCTCTCTATAGTTGGTCTAATTAGTTATTATATTTCTTTAGCTATAGTATTAACAACTAAATAGATGGTGGAAAGAAAAAAAAAAATTCTATTTTACGGAATTTATTCCTATATCTATGAATTTTATCGGACTCATAAATGATATATTAGAAGGAAATTTTGCCTCTCCCAATATTTAAAGGTTAATTATTTCGCTCTTGTATCTTCCCAAAGGAAAAAAGATCTCTGAGAGTTGTATTTTTTAATTCGAAAAAGAGTACTTGGGTTCTCTCCCTAAAGAAAAAGTGTATAATGGTTAAATCTAACTAGAGTTCGTGATAGTGGAAGTATATATATATCTATATATAGAGGAATGGTTATTTTATGTCTCTATCTTTTGATTAAAGTATGTCAATCATATTTAAGGTAACAAAAATCTATTCTATCGAATAAAGTTAGCATACTAAGAAATTTGTGACATAAATTCATTAGAAATGTTTTTTTTTTTTTTTTTTTGACAACATGTGTGAAGTGGGGGGAATCAAACCTATGACTTCAAAGTTGATAGTACATGTATTATGTCAATTGAGCTATGCTCATTTCAATATTAGAAATGTTTGTTGCATTATAAAATAATGTTAATACTACAAAATAATGTCTTAATTCCTCCTAACAACTACAATAATAATGTCCAAACTCATCTTTTTCAAAACCATATAATTTATCAAAACCCCAAAATTATTAAAACAAAATCTCGTACTATGGAGTTCATTGTAAATATCAATAATTAATTAGTCAAATTACCTTATAAAAAAATAGTTGGGTTGCAAATTTAATATTTTTTTTTATTCTTAAGATGGTATCTAACAACCCTCCAAAATTTAAAATATCTAATAGGTTTCTATAAACTTTCAATTTCTAAACTTTTAGATTGTTAACATATTTGACATTCTTTAAAAAATTAAATGACTCTATTAAATGTATAATTAGAATTTGATTTTGATATTGATAGGACCATTTTTCTTTAGTATGTTTTTAATAAGATCTTAGATTTTCAAATTTGTCTAATAGGTTCGTGGATTTTTAAAAGTATCAAAAACATATTAGTCACATAATTGAAATGCTAGTATAGTTATTAAATATTTTTTAAAAGTCTAAGAACATGTTAGACAAAAAAAAAAAAATTAAAAATTTAGACCGTTATTAGACAATTTTGCTATATTTAAATAACCAACCTCAAAATTTGAAACTTTTGTTGTAATAATATCCCAAACATAGAGATAGAGAAATGGCTAAGCTTTTGCTGGCATTCTTGGGCTCTTCTTTGCCGTCTTGTTATTATAATTGGCTTTTGTTGTCCCCACCAAGCTTAGTGTGGTCTTGTCCACACTAGATTCCAACCATATCTTGTTTCAAATGGTGGTTTGGATCTAATTTACTTTATTCCAAGAGGTTGGAATCACCTGTGCTCATCTCCATCAATGCCTCTATGCACTCTCCTATTCTTCTTGTTCTTCTTCTACCCTTTCTATCTTTCTTCCCAAAAGAGTTGGCTTTTATGAGGCTCCAAATTGTTTAGGCTTACTCAAAACTTTTCCACTTTTTTTAACATGTGGAATAATTAGCTTGTTTTAGGGCAAATTATTGGGAAGAATCCTTTTCTTTTTTTTCTTTTTTTTTCTTTTTTTTTTTTTAATTATTATTATTATTTTGGCGGGTTACAACATCTAAATGTTTTAAAGTGTGTTTTAGAGAGTTTGGTTTCAAAATTACCAAGATTCAATTTCTTACAATAATGTATATTTTGAGGTGTGGTTCACTTTGAATTACTAGTATAAGTTAGGTCTTGTTTAATAGTTGTTATGTTTTTCAAAAGTGAAGTCAAGTTGTAAAAACTAAATAAGTATTTTTTTAAAGAGTAGACTTTTTCATATGAAGTTTGGCTATAAAATAAGAACTTTCTTAGGAAATATGAAAATTATTGTAAAGAAATGATGAGAAAAGACATACGATTTTTAAAAACCCTAAACCAAAACCTAAACAATTATCGAATCTTGATACATTTTCTATTTATATCTAATTGTTTCTGTTTACTTTAAATATTTTTAGTTGTATGGTGATTGCTTCATGTACCATTCACCAAATTGAACTTTTACTAATTGTTTTCCCTTACACTAAAAATTTTCACAAATAAAAAAATATATATTTAGTGATTTAGAAAACAATAATATTTTATCTATTACTGATAGCCAATAATATTTTGCTATATTTGTAGATAAGTTAGCCTATTTTGCTATATTTGAAAATAATTTTATAGGAAAAATAAATTAAAGAAGATTGTGAGAAAACAAATCCTCGAAAAGAGTTTTTAGAGTAGGAATCCAACGTGCAAGGTTGTCATGCATTTACCTTTTAATTAGTATGTGCATTTTTTTAATAATTTCAAAAAATTATTATAATATTATCATCATCTTATAAATGTTTATATGTAGCCTCTCACTAATTGCATATTGCATCCAAGTTGCAAGCATGTTTAAATGTAGATTTTTTTTTCTCTTTTTTAAAGTGAGAAGTAGTTAATATTATAAGCATTGATTACTAATTAGTAGATCGATAATTTAATCTCCATCCAACAATTGTTGAACTAAAAAGTTTGAATTTTTAATTTATATGGGATTAGAACTCTTAATATTTTGGTCAAATTACTTGTTTTAACTATTGCTTACATATTTGTTGGGAAAGTTTTATATATATGATTGATATCAAATATAAGTTAATCTTTAAATATATTTTTTTAGTTTAGGTTTCATTTTTGACAACTATTTGATTTTTAAATTAAGCTAATAAACATTAACTTCATCCCTGATTTCTTTGGTTTTTTCTTATTATTTATTTACTTTTTATAAGTATTTTAAAATCCAGCCAAATTTTAAAAACTTGAAAAAAATAGTTTTGTTTTAAAAGTTTGACTAAGAATACAAATATTTCATTAAGAAAGAGGGAAAATATGGTAAATAAGTTAATTATAAAAGCAAACACAATTTTAGAAAATTAAATAGTTATCCAACCTGATTTTTAATTTATATTTTTGTTTTACAATTTTTAATCTTAGTCAAATTTCTTTAAATTTTAATTATTTTTTTTAATTTTATGGTATTGACCATAGCTTTTTTTGAAAAAAAAAAATGTATAGACTATGACTTAATTCTTCTTTTTTTTCATATGAACGTAAATTAAAAGCCAAAGAAAAGTATTAACAATAAGTATAATAATTTGATTTTAAAATGCTATTAAATAGAGCATTGATCAAATAATAATAATTAAGAAATAAACCAACTTTAGTCTAAACTTGTCAGAATTTTAACTCTAAATCTTCAATTTCATCAAATGAGACCTTGTGTTGCAATTTTTACTTTTGCTAATTTATCTTATAATTTTTAACATAAAAAATGAAGTAATTATTAAACTGAGCAATAAATTAGTGTTATACTAGAAGTTAGTTTTTATTTTAAACCCCAATATTAATTTGGTATGTGCTAAATTAAAAACGATAATTATTTTAAATGAAAATTGGTCAAAAAAATATTTTTAAATATATCAAAATGTCACTGTGTAGGTGATAATAGGCAATGATAGATACTGATAAACTAGGAGTGTTCAAAAAGCCCAACGACTCAAAAAACCTAGTCAATAGGTTGGGTTGGGTTCAAATAAATAGGAATATTATGGGTTGGGTTGGTTTATGGATTCACTTAAAATAACCCAAACCAACCCGAATAAACATGAACTTATTATTAATTTTAAAATGTATTTTTTTTTTACTTATGGTAAAATTATAGATACATATATTTATTTTAGTTTTATTCAATTTCATGTTCTTTTTTATAATTTTTTCTTCAACTTCTAAAAACATTTTTTAGTACTTTGGAAAGAAAATTTTCATAATATAAATTGAAATTGAGGGGCTAATTTTAATTCAATATATGAAAAGAATTAAATAATTTTTTTTACCTATTAACATTTTACTTCTCTTTAGAACAAAAATTTAAGTAAATGACTTAAGTAATCTAACCAACCCAACCCAAATGTTTCATGGTTGGGTTGGGTTTAGTTTTTAATAAAGGTTATTTGGGTAAAAGAAATTTACAACTCGAACAATTAGGTTGGATCTAAAAAGTTTTTCAACTCAACTCAACCCAGCCCACGAACACCCATACGATAGACTATCATCTATCTTAGTGTCTATCACTGATAGATAATGATATTTTGCTATATTTGTAAATAAATTGACTCATTTTGCTACCTTTAAAAATAATCCTTTTAAAAATATATGCATATTAGGTATTGATCGCACTCAAATCAAATATGAGTTATTCTCTTTGCAATAAAAAATAAGAATAAAAATAAAAATAGTTTAAATACTTTAATATTGTTTTCATAATAGATTATCAAATAATGGACAGACGTAAATGAAACCAATTCACACCTAAGAAAAACGATATTTCTTATAAGAATAAATAAAATTATATTAAACAATTTGTATAAAAGAAAATTAAAAAATTTAATAGGAAAACATATGATAAGTTTCTTTGACATTTTGTATTGAAGGATTCTTTATTCCTTATTAAGTTGTTCAAAACCTTTAAGCAACCCAACTTTTAAAAGCCATTCATTTCTACATTATATTCCACAATATCCTACAACCACCTGGCATTTATGGGTTGAATTTATATACTTTAACATGGAAAAAAATGGATTTTTTTTTCTTTTTTTTTTAAGTCTACATAAAACAAACAACAATCTCAATCCGTGAAGATCTATTAAGTTTTCTTTTAGTCTCACGGCCACACGTGTGAGGATTCAAAGGTTAAACCTTCTAGTCAAGAATATAATATATCTTAATCAACTTTTTTAGAAGATACATATCTAGTTGATTAGTTAACTCATTCCCATATTGTTGTGGGAAAAAAAAATGCTTGCAGTCTTCATATGGTTTTTTCTTCTTTGATGATATACTCTTGATTTGTTTGAAATATATAAACTAAATTGTTACAAATTATAAAATTTTAGAGACGATTAAGACTCAATACAACTATTCTTTATTTCTATTTTTTTTTTAGTTCAAACACAACCATTCTTTTATAAATGTTAAACTATGAGATAATAAATGGTTACCTAAAAAAAACAGAACTTAATAGTTTTGAAATTTTGTTATTTTAAGCTCTTGAACTTACTTTTATTTATTTAAGTTATAAATTTAGCCTCTAGACTTTAAAGCTTGTTTATATTTGATTTATAAACTTTCAAAATTACAAATTCAGTCTCTAAACTTTCAATTAAAATAATTCATGAATATACCAAACAGAAAATTACAAGGTAAAGTAACCAACTGAACATATTTTAATGTCTAAGACCAAATAAACATAAAATTCAAAATTTATAGATTAGGCTTGTAATGCAACTTTTTTTGTTGGTACATTTTAACCTTTATTTACATTTTCTTAACAAAATAATGGTTAAACTACATTTTAGTCTCCATACTTTAAAATTGTTCAATTTTAGTCTATATACAAATTTTGTCATTTTACAATAAATTAAACCATGTAGATATCCTTCTAAATGTATTAGTAGAAATATATATATATATATATATATATATATATATATATAAAGAAAAATGATTAGTCTTTAACTTTAAAAATATAGGTTAAACCGTAGTATTAAATTTTCATCGACATGTTGATATTTCCACGATGTTCTCATGGCGACATCGACGTAAAGAGTGAATTAATATTTCCATTGTATCATAGAAAAATCCACGAAACATAAAAAACAAAAAACAAAATGTCACTAATATAAACATAATATAAATAATATGCTTTTAAAAACTATAAGATGTTTATTTACTAATTAAAATTATTTTTTGAATTTTTTATTTTTTTCGAGAAATAACTATCAAAATCGATATTCTATCAATATTTTCATTTTGTAGAATTAAGATCTCCCTATTTGCCATTTTAAACTTTGACTAAAATTAAATAAGTTTGAAAAGTATTAAAGCTAACATAATATTTTAACTTTAAAAAAATTTAAAATAAAAAATAAAATAAAAATTAAAATTAAAAAATTAAAAAATTAAAAAAAATTAAAAAAAATAAAAAGTGGGAATGAGTTGGGGCAATTTATTGGCCGTCAAAGTTCCATTCTTCAAATCATTTTCTTCCATCTCTTACAATCCCCAATTCCCCTAAAAACCAGTCAAACCCTCCGGCACCGGCTCCGACGACAAAAAATGACCAATTACGGCACCATTCCGACTTCCTCCGCCGCTGCCGCCAACCTCGAGTACATCTCCCGCGCCAAACAGCGGTTTAAAGACGGCCTAGGGCACCGCCGTCCTTGGCGTGTGATCGCCGATTACCGCTCCTTCACTCTCCCTTCCAACCTCCACGACACTCTCGCTCGCATCAAAATCAATCTCGCTTACTTCCGTATGAACTACGCCATCGTCGTCCTCGTAATCCTCTTCCTCGCCCTTCTCTGGCACCCGATTTCCCTCCTCGTCCTCTTCCTTATGTTGTCTCTCTGGCTCTTCCTCTACTTCCTCCGCGATCAGCCTCTCATTCTCGCCGGCCGCGTCCTCGAAGATTGGATCATTCTCCTCATTCTCTCCCTTCTCACCATCGGATTCTTGTTCTTGACCAACGCCACACTCAACATTCTCATCGCTCTGCTCGTCGCCGCCGCCCTCGTTTTGGCGCACGCCGCCGTCAGGAAGACCGACAATCTTTACTTGGATGAAGAAGATACTGGATTGATCGCGCCTGGATCTTAATCGCTTATCGGAATCCATTAGTACTGTTGTTAATTGTAGAGGTTAATTCCATCTTCTTTCTTCTGATTTCTTTCCATTATCTCTGTTCTTTTTTTTTTTTTTTTTTTGTCTATTCAAAATTTTATGAAATTATGCAATTCCGTTTCCGCTTTCAAATTTCACTTAATTTTTCATTCTTGTGAATATGATGCAAATAGGGTTTCTTCTTCTTTTTTCTTTACTTTTGTGCTGTAATTTAATTGTTGACATTTTATTTTTTGTGCTTCATTTTGAATTGGACAACTCAAAAATGTCTTTTACTTTCTTTTTTTTTTCACCTTATTAGAATTATCTTCTTTTAGTTAGTTTATGAAGTGGAGTTTTACAACTAACCTTTTTTAGGTTCATTTTCAAATTTTGTATTGTTATATGATCTTGATTTCAAATATCCTCGTTTAATCATTTGATATACGAAATCTTTTGTTTTCATCTAAGCAAATGTAAGTTTGTGGTTCAAATTCATTCGCTCCTATTATATTAAAAAATCAAATTTGCAACAAGATACATTTTAGATTTTTGTTTAAATTTGATTAGACGACCAACAAAATGCTAATGCTAATTATAAAAAGTACCCTTAAACTTTTTTCATTTGTTTAAAAAGTATTCTTATTGTTTTAAAAAGTTGCAATATTACCTTGTTATTTCATAAACATTTCAAAACTAACATGGAGTTGATATCAATTAGAACATTTTGGAAGAAGATTAGGAATTGAAATGGTGTTGTGGTGATGACTTGAAACATAAATTGAGTCTCGAACAACATCACATCGTTCTAGATCATTGTTGTACTTATTTCACGTCCTAATTTTCATCTAAAATTCTAATTGATTTTTTTTTAAGATAGTTGGGTAGGAGTTATGAAATGTGAAGGATATATTGTCATTATTTATAAAACAAAAGGGAAAGTTAAAAGAGTACTTATTATTATCATTATTGATGTTATTTGTAATAATTTAACCTAGATTAGATAAACATATGTCTACATTAAATTTTTGTTAAAATTTTAAAATCTATTGTGAAAGTATTACCTTTTATTATTATTATTTTGCAAATGGTGGTTTCTTTTTCCCAAAAAAAAATAATAATAATAAAATAAAAAATAAAATTAAATTTGCTGGCCATATCTTAGAGAGAAAAGTGTATGTAATTCCAAAATAATACATCCAAAAAAGAAATGATATTTAAGTCAATTGATGATGGAAATAACAAGGAGGTATAATAAAATTATATCTCCTTTGCACAAAAACACTAATATTAAACATATAACAAGATTATGTCTAAACTTGTCATCTATTTAGATAAGAATTAGAATTTTGTATTTGTAGCGTATAGAATATTAAGACAGTTATATATACATATATATGATTTGGTCCAACTGGCCTGTCCAAACATCCATCGGTACCTTGTCTAGTTTTATGAAAAATTAAACAATTTAGTTTAGGATAATTGTATTAGTAGCATTTTTAGGATAATAATTAAGCATATAGCAATATTTTTAAAAAAATTGTAAATATAACAAAATCTATCAATAATAGACTCCTATTAACAATATAGCATAATCTAAATTTTGCTATATCTGCAAATATTTTGAACCTAATTTCTATATTTGCAACTACCACTTTAATTTATAATCTTAATTATCTAAAACAAAAAAAACAAAAAATTAAGTAGTTTGTGTCTCTTTTATGGATTAATTAGACATAAAATCAAATCTTATACCAAATAGATTAATTAATTTTTTAAAAAAATTATAATATGTCATTAATTGTTAGCTACAAAATTGGAAGTTTATAACCTAATAAATACAAACTTAAACATAAAAATAATGAGATTAAATCTTAGTAGTCATTAATCTTTGTTGATGGAGACAAGTTAGCCTAAAATTTAGAAAGCAATAGTTGTAGCATGGGGCATCCCGATAAAAAGTAGTATCATTCATTAAAATTATAGTAACATGCTATATGTCCAGCCTTTCAAAATTATATGAGTGTAAAAGGGACATTATTACTAAAAATAATACTATGTTTGCCTTATTTAAATTTAAAATAATAATTAAAAAAAAAAGTTTGATCATATTACAAGGCACATCAACTGAATGAATCTTCACAATAATCAAAGTTTGATTTTATTCATTACAAAAAAGGTTGATTTCATTTGAAGCTTTTTCTCATCTCCTCTCCCATTCAAGTTTAACAATTATTGCTACCCTCCATTTATAATTCTAATTATTCTATTTTTTAAAGAAATATAAGGTAATCTCAGGAGAAGGAAAAAGGAAAAAAAAACTCTTATTGGACATTCATTTATTCACAAAGGGTTTCTTTAGCTATGTAAGCTACTTACATACTAGATTGTGTCTCATTTATCTTCTTGATTCAAAAACGTAGTAAAAATCTATCTCGACCTTTAAATGCACAAATTCATATAAATACAACAAAACAACGTATTAATAACAGTTCAACCAACACCAATTTAATTGATATAAAGCTTTCGATCGAGACGATTCATCTCTATCGGTACCCACGAAAGAGACTGAGTGAGAATGGAGGGGGAAAGTTACTTGTCAAAGAACGACTTCCTTGATTTGGTAAAAGTAAAAAATAAAAGCATCTTCAGATGTGAAGTTAGAAAATGAGCATGTAGGCTTTTACTACTACACTATTTTCCTACAAAACTTACAAAAAAAAGAAAAAAAAAAAAAAAAAAACCCACCATATTTTTCCACTTACTAATACTGCTACTATACACAAACAAAAGCTTATAATGAGGAAAAAGAATTACCCAAAAAAAATTATAATTGGGGAAGTACAAATTCAGCAGACAAAAGGGTGCAGTGTATATTCTAAGAATGCTGAGCCACTTTACAAATCACTTCCACTTGAAGTCCTCCTTGTCTTGTCTCTTTCCCAGTAACCTGGTCTTAAACTCTCAACACAGACTTTTTCATTGAACCTCTCTAGAGTCTCATCTGATAATGAGCCACTGTAGTTTTGCTGCTGCTGCTGCTGCTGCTGCTGCTGATCGGTCCACATCCGACCACTCCGATTTCCCATATCGTATCCAGGAGTTGACAAGTAATTAGCGTCCATGACGAGGTCGCCTTCCAGAATTCGTAAAACCTTGACAGTTGAAAATAGAAAATGAATTGTCAAGTCTTGAGAATATGGTGGTCCATCATAAGTTTCAGTATTCCCTCATCTTTTTCTCCTTTTGAAACAATACAAAACAGGGGGTTGGAATTTGAATCTAAGATGGATATTTTGCATCTAATTGGCCACTCTATGAGTTGTCATCAAGGGACCAGAACTCCACTAACTTTTAGCATTTCTTATTTCTACCTCATTGAAGTTGTGTTGAACTAATTCCACATTGTTATTCTAGAAATTCTTTCCTAACTAGCAACATAATATCTTTCAAAAGTTGGAATTTTCAGTTTCAGGGAGGCGAGTGCAAAAGTCTTCATGGATCGATTGGACGATGTATTGGGGAATAGAAAACAAGTGCTACAATGTGTCAAAGTCGTTTCTAATCAGATGGTTCTAGATTTGGTATCTCACCTGTGACATACGAGGCCTTGCGTTAGGATCTCTTCGGATGCATAACGATGCGGCATGCAGCATGCAGTACACTTCATGCTCTGCAAAGTTATTTCCCAACCTCGGATCAATCAGTTCATCAATAAGAAATTCATCCAACAAGGGGCGCGCCTGATTTGAAAAACATGGTATGGGCAGCAGTTAGCAATGGTACCTTTTGAAGCTTGTTAACTAGGAAGAATTAAAGTAGGGTGTTAAGCTTTTTTTAGAACTATATTCACTCAATATCCATACCCATTCAGTGAGACACTGTTGACCTTTCGGCCGACTAAGGTCTACGGCTTTTCTTCCAGTAATTAGCTCCACCAGTACCACCCCAAAGGAATAAACATCCGCTTTTTCTGTGATTTGGCCACTTTGAGCATACTCTGGAGCCAAATACCTACAACATAGAAAATAATCGTGTTCAATACAATATGCGAATGACGCATGATAGAAAAAAGGTACAAGATATCATTAGATGTCTACCCAAATGTTCCAATAACTCTTGTTTCAACACCGGTATCTCCGTCCGGCTGCCACCTTGCAAGGCCAAAATCTCCAACCTTGTAGAAAAAGAATGAAACTTAGACATTGTCTCAGAAGAAATGTTTAACCAAAAAAGGAGCCTTGATCAATTCTAGCATCCTAGAGTATAAGAACACAATTTTTTATAAACTACTGTCTGTCTGTACTGTAATTTGTGATGGTTTATTCTTGATTGAGTTATTGATATATAGAGGGGAAGGTAGTATAAAGCAGTTTGATAGATATCTGAAAATCATAGCTGTGTGTGATGGAAGATGGAAAACACATAAAGCAGTTTGAAGATTGGAAGTTTTCATACTAGTGGTTCAAAATCATGGGTGATAAGAATGTTGTTTGGCCGCATATCCCGGTGAACAATGCAACCCACTCTACATTCTTCATGGAGATATCGTAGCCCCCTTGCAGCTCCCACAGCAATTTTTTGCCGTGCAGACCATTCTAGTGGCTCTTGTTGGCGTCCTGAAAATGCATCTCGAAACTTACTCACAAAAGCATTTAACCAAAAAGCAAAATAAAAAATATAATAACAAACATGGCCAAAGTGAATTAATATTAGATTACTGGTTCACATCCAAAATCATATATGAACTGTTGAGTAGGAAAAAAGCTAACTGTAGGAGGAAATGGGATTGCACCTGTGTACTCATATTAAGACCCCAGAAAGAAAATCCAGAATTTTGAAATGTAATCTATTTCGATACAAGTGGGATTGTGTATTTTATAACTAGATGTGTATTTTTCAAGGGGTTAAAGCCAAAATATTACCATATAAATGAGAATCCAGTGAACCATTGCAGATGTATTCATACACCAACAACCTTCTCTTCTCCTCTATACAAAAGCCAATCAACATAACAACGTTTCGATGTTGTGCACAGCTAAGAACTTCGACTTCTGAACAAAATTCAAGGTCTCCCTGAGAACTAGCTAGTTTGTGCTGCTTGACGGCGACCACCTGTCCATCTGGGAGTACCCCTCTGTGAACAGATCCATATCCTCCTTCAGCCAAAAAGTTGGCTTGTGAAAATCCACCAGTAGCAAGCTCCAGCTCAGCATAGCTAAACCACCTTGGAGGCTTTCCAAAAACTGGTGCCTTGTGTTGGCATATTGAACATAATGGAGGAGGGCCTGGTGGTGTGTTCCGGGATAATGAAACTGCATCTCGTACATCTCCATGAAAATCATTGTCACTTCTATGGCTTGACATTCCAATGCTTGATTCTCTGTCAAGTTTAGAAGACTTTGGTAGAAAAGATTTTCTTGTTGACACTTGATTCATATCATCACATCTCTGTGACCTTCCACTTATGTGTTGTGAGGATTGAAGATGAGAACTTAGAAACTCTGTCATCCATGGTTGGAATCTTAAACTCGCAGAAGATACAGATAAATTCTCAATATCCGAGTCTGAACTAGCAGCATCAAGTTCTTTATTTTCCTTTATAACAAACAATTCCTCCTTCTTTGTGTCTCCATTCATTTCAGAGTTAAAAAATGGTGAAGTTCCAGGATCTGAGCTTGACACTGATGATGTTCCAGCTTCGGTAACGGTAAAAGGTGTGCCCAACTCTGGGCTGCTACTGGGGGTCACAACTGGTCCCCGTATGAAATCTAGAGGATCATTATTTTCTTTTTGATGGCTTTCAGACCCTTCATCTATATCAGAAGGTGACGGAGAGGGCACTTCTTGTTCCTTCTTTGGAGACCCAACCAGGTTCAAACGAAGAACTTTCGGTTGTGATCGCTTCATTACCACAATGTTGCACTGTAACTCTTCCATGCAACATTTCTCCTCGTGTTTGAGCTGTCTGAAACAATTAGAAAATACTATTACAAACATGGAAGCAAATATTAGATTTGAAAGAACTGAGAATTGAGCAGAAGAGAGAATTACTTGTCTAATACAACCCAGCTAGCTTGAGCTCTCTTGGCCTCAGCAGCTACAGACCCACTTGGCGACCCCGAAACAATTTTAATTTTCACA
Organism: Citrullus mucosospermus; assembly: GCA_030954485.1. Lineage (NCBI taxonomy): Eukaryota > Viridiplantae > Streptophyta > Magnoliopsida > Cucurbitales > Cucurbitaceae > Citrullus > Citrullus mucosospermus. The sequence goes on along the minus strand of CM062061.1, from coordinate 28,152,656 downwards.
TTTATCTGCAAAACAAAAAGTTTCATTTCAAGAAATATGTCATCTAATTGGAGTATTTAATCTTTAAACATGGGAAAAGTAGTAAGAGGAAGCCAAGGTTCTAACCTTATTTGGATCATAAACATCATGAAGCTGAAGGATCATCTGCGAACAGGAATCGGTAATATCACATTTCAGCTCCGAGCTTGTTCCAGAATGAGCTTTCTTGTGACCACTTGCACAATCCCCAGCAAATCTCGGAAAACCCCAGAATTTTCTACCTGAAGGATATGATGCTGTTAGTAATTCATCTACTAATTAAGCATAATAAATTATTGGAGTGGCCCGATCCAGTTTTCCCGTATGAAACTGTCTTTTCTTTTTCTTTCTGAACAACCATTTGGAAAATGTCAAGGCTCTATATTAATGAGAAAAAAAAGATCCAAAGACACTGGAACACCCTCTAGTCTAAAGACCTGGAAACGTGTTTGATAAATATGAGAAAAGATTTGCAAGACACCAGTTAAAGACAGAACCAGCATAAGAAGATGAACAAATGATTGACCAATATCTGGGACATGAAGAATATAAGAGAGAAACCAAGGTTGGATCATCACTAAATGCTTCAGTATTTGCATAAATCAAAATGTGGGAAAGGGAGAAATGTACCAGAGCTTTGAGAAGGGACAACAACCAGCAGAGTTATGCAATCTCCTATTTGAACAACATGAGTCAACGCCCAAACCAGTGCAGTTTTAGGAATTTCTTTGGAAGCCTTCACTGCAACAATCACCTTCTGGACATCATCAGAACCTTTGTCCTGCTTTCCCCGCTTCTGCTCCCGACTCATTACCACGTTGTTTCGTCGAAATTTTAACACTCTAGAAAGTCAATTCTCACGCCCCAAGAAGCAGATATCGCCAATGTTGCTCAAAGACATGGCTGAGGACCAAACCCAGAAACATGTGCATTATTGATCTGTCCCACAATGTTGGATTCAAGTTATGTTCACGACCGACATGCTCACAATTCAGGCCAGTTAAACCTGAGCCTACAATGACACGACCTTTCACACCAATTTACATATATTACCACACTTTCATTTTATCTTAATCAGTATTTCAGAGCATAATCTTGGACAATCCGATATTCAAAATTCCCTTTAACCCTTGTGCAACTTTCAAACAGAGAGAATGAGAAGATAATTGGCAAGAAACTGCAAACAAAAAAGGAAAGCAAACCCACATGCAGAGTTGATTTCTCTATTCATTTTGAACTAAGCACCTCCTCTGAGCTTTCAAATCACCAAAAATGGCTCACTCAACAGAGATTTGAGAGAATTCAGTAAAAGAAAAACTACTTCCGACAACAATACGTTTCACTTCTAAGGTCCAACCAAAATAGGAACGAGGCAGTGACATGACAGAAGCCAGCTCTTGTTGATGTGCAATGAATGAGAGGCGAATCATTTCACACAGAACCCAGCTGGAAAATAAACTCAATCAGCCCAAATAAAGCTTCATCAAATCTGATCAAAACCAGAAGCTAGGGATAGAAGGGAAAAAAATGTAGGGAGAATAAAAATCAAGCTAGAAAGAAATAAAGATTCATTGTCAGCAAAACAACAAATACAGCATTCAACATTCATCAAAATGAACACAGTATTACTTTAAACTCACCGCTCAAATCCACCTTCCGATTGAAAACCCCAAAAAAAATCTTGAATCGAAACAGAGCCAAAAAAAAGCTGCTCACAAGAAATAGAAAACAAAACTCAGAAACAACTTGTCATCCAAATCTTAGCGTGGGCTTGCTTTTTTCCCCCTCTTCCTTCTGATGGGTCTCCGTCTTCTCTCACGTCAAGCCAGCAGAGTCACAGAAAGAAGCCAAAATAGGTCCGAAAAGAGAGGATAGATTGAATTTTGTAAGGGGAAAAGGAAAACAGAGTAATGAAAACCCAAAACATAAATTGGGTTGTTCTTTTCTTTTTCTTTTCTTTTTCTCTCTTGTTTTTGTGCTAATGCCAACCACCTCCACCCAACTCTGAAGCCCAGAAAAAACCTTTTGAGATAATAAGTACAAAAGTTTTTTTAGAGAGATTGAAGAGAGAGAAACTGTAGAGTGAAAAGAACAATCAATCAGCTTTGTGGTTTGTGTGTCTGTTAGAGAGAGAAGGTTGAGGATAAAGAAATTTTCAAACTACCTCTCTTCAGAATTTGGGTCACTCACAAGGGAAGATAACATCAAAATCAGTATCACAATCATCACTCTCACAAACTTTATCTCACATTTTATTCTAATCTTTCATATGATTCTCGCTTTTATGTTCAAAATACCTGTCAAAATTCAAATCTACCTTCTCCTGTTTCACGTTATAATGTATTAACTAGTTCAACTTCGTATTATGTTTGAAAAAAATTAGATTTTTCTTAATGGGTTAATCCAATTCAACATTTTATTAATTCAAAAAGTGAAATTTAGAGGGAAACAAAAGAAGGGTTGTAGGAATAGGTAGAATAAATACAAAGATTAGCTCACACTGTGCAAATGCAAGCATGTCTCTGTGCTTCATCAGCCTGCAGCTCAATCAGTTTCCATTGCCATATTTGCCCAATGAAGTTTTAGTTTGTTAAATTTTCATTAGGCCCTCCCATTTCATTGTAATTACAAAACTAACACTCCCAATTTTGAGTTCACTTCTCTTCAGCCTCTTGTGAGAGAGAGGATTTCTTTCTTTCTTTCTCATTTGGAATATACTTGGAAGAAATAAGTGGGGCCCATTAAACTTTATTTTTAAATATTTGATTTGAATTAAAGGTTTGGTTGATAAAAACAAAAATATAAGAGTATGGTTTTTTTTGGGGGAAAAAGGTGAATGGAATCATCTAATTTGAATGGATGCACTTTTTATGTGACCGTACCATAATGTAACATTATTAGGTATATTGGGAAAAGTGTGGTTTGATTATGTAGATATAAAGCTTTGCCTAAATTTTTGAGCCAAAGTGCTTTGGAGTTTAAAAAGAAGAAGAGATTAAAAAAAAAAAACAAATTGTTTTAGTGATCTTCAAGTTACTTTTCTTTGAATGGATAATTTATATATGATTGTGAGTGCAATTATGTCGAAGAAAATAAAATTTTTGAATCCAAAACATAGAAGATCAGCAAATAATTGAATGAAATATGGATGGGAAGTACTACCAAATTCACTAAATTTAAATTGAAAGGTTCAAAATTTATAAAATTTAAAATAAACTAACTCATTTTTTACTTTCAAACTTACAGAATTTTAGAAGGATCTTTGTATGGTTACTTTCAAACTTACAGAATTTTAGAAGGATCTTTGTATGGTGGCAAGAGTAACTCAAAAACTATTGTACGTAGATAAGACTGTCAAATGAGAGAAGATATTTGTCTTTTATTTTTGTCTACATGGAAATTGGTGTTAATGATATTTTTTCAAATTATATAAATTTTGATATATATTTGAATTATTCTTGACATGTCTAAAATGCCTGGGTGTTGATTGGTGTTGGGACATTCTAAAACCTCATGTCATAAAGTTCTCTAAGAAGGTCCTTGTCCTAAAGCATGTCTAAATAAATAATAGATGAAGTGTTTCAACGATTAGTAAACCTCCCCACTCTAAGAGTAGGACTAGGTGGTGTAAGAGTGAGCGTTGTTCAGTGTCGGTACATTCTAAGACTTCTTATCATATAGTAGGAAGGTATTGGTCCCAAAGTGTATTCAAATAAATAATAAACGAAGATGTCACAACCATTAATGAAGTCTCTCTCCTATTTCCAAAAGGTGGATCTAAGTTTATGGCTTGTGTTAAATCTAGATAACAAGAGATTATAGTCAATAAAATTAAAATAGCGGATCACATTTTCCTATACATCTATTTTAAATATAGATGATAATAATTTTTTTTTTCCTAGCTTTATGCTCTTGTTTTTCCTTTTTGACATCCTTATTCAAAATAAGAGTCGTTGGTTTGTTTGTTTTCTTTCCTCATAATTTGTTTCTTGCTTTATAATCATCCCTTCATCTTGATTTATATATTTAATTTAATTTAAAAAAAAAAAAAAGTTGAAAATTTAAGTTGCTTACTTCAAACATTGAAAAACCCAAAATGGTAAATAAAGGCAATATTGGTGGCACTTTTTCCAACACATTTGAAAACCCATTTCAATTTTGAACCTTCTCATTAATGCAAAAACGTGAACTCAACCACAATCCCAAGTAAGCATTTATAACAAACAAAAAAATAATATAAATAAAATTTAAAATTAAAATTAACAAATCCCCACCCTCCGACACTCTCACAGCCGCACGACCCCACGTGGGGTCCACTCGCCGTTACCCATCGCCGTCACTGTCCCATCAGCCACCATTGATCCATCGCCACCAACGCGCGCTGTCACCGTTTTCCAACGTCGTCAACGATTTCCGTCACACCGAGATCACGTTTGGCGCGTGAGCTCCCTCCGATTACCTTCACGTCAGAAAACGGTGACTGATTTACCTCACGGCTACGTGACTGTAGCAGCTGCCTCTGCCGCTGTAGTGACCAGACGACGGCGTTTTTGGCGGCTGACTCCTCGGCTTCGGTGCCACGTATCCCGGATCGTGTCGCAGCTTTCGAACCTCCTAAAGTATTTTTTTTTTCCTTTAATTTCTATTTTATAATTTTTCATTAAGTCATTTTTATATTATTTAACTCCTCTTATTTTGGCCATTTTGACAAAAGACAAAAAATAAATACATTATTTAAAGTGTGGTTAATATTAATCAACTATCCATAATCCAATACAATAAAAAATTTTAAAAATTAAAAAATAAAAAGGATTGCACGTTTTCATGCATGTTTATATATTTTGCTAATCGAATATTGTTTATTTTATATGCTGTCTAAAAAAGTTTTTTTTATTTATTTAGTAATTAGTATAAAGTTAAAAGATACAATGTATTTTCTTCTTTCAAAAAAGTTCGGTGGATTTATAATTTTTTTTTTTTTTTTTATTCTGATGGGCAGTATTGATTACACACCTCATGGGCTCATCTAGAAATACTAGGTATGTATTAAACTCTTAAGATAGTTTGTTTTTATTTTAATAATTAATTCATATGTCATTTAGATAAATCACAAATCAAATTTAGATAATTTTTTAATATATCACAGCGGTCTTGAATAAGAGTCCATGACTTCACATGTAGTAGTGTGTCATGTTGAGCAGAAACTAATTCATTGATCAGCTTATAAAGGAAAAATATCAATTTACATCCTGAACTTTGGGGTCGTATCAATTTAAACCTTAATCTAATAATAGTATTAATTAAAACTTTAAATTTTTGTATGAGTATCAATTTACGTATTTTATTATATTTTTTGTTTTGATGAACATTGGGTGAAACCTCGAATTCTATCAATTAAATCCATAAATTTTCATGAGTATTGACCATAAAAAGTATATTCCTCAATTTGTTGATAAAAGACCCTCTTATAAAATTAAGAGTCAAGCTACTAAATGCTATCATTTAATTAGGGGTTTCCCATTTTCAAAAAATAAAATTAGGGTTTACTCGTTTGGTGACATAAACAAATAAATAAAATAAAATAAAAATGACAAATCATTGAATTTAGAGAATTTTAAATTTTTTTTTGTTTGCGAGTCCTAATTTTTTATTTTAATTTAAATAAATTTATGTTATTTAATTTTGTCTTTCAAGTATCGATCATATGATAGGGATTTAACTACCAAATTGTAATCATTTGAGTTGAGATGGAATGTGAGAGTAGGAAAATGGAACAAAATAAAGGTCGGTTGGCCAAGGGAGAAAAAAAAAAAAAAGTTAAATAAAAGAAGCTGACAAAATACATCAGAACTTTCTATTTTGTTATTGAATTTTTATATTTATCAATTTCCTTTGTATCTCTAAATTTTTAAATATAATATTTTAGTCTAAACAACTTTTAAATATACATCTAAAGATATTATTTTATGAACATGAATATTAAACATCTAGAAAGCTGTTAAATTAATATGTTTGATTTACATGGAAAAACAAACAAAATAGAGAAATAAAAAGAAATAAATCTTGAGGAGTTTAAAAAATAATTTTATGGGTACTTAAGTGGTAGCAGGAGCTATAATTTTACAATCAAATCAACGTCCAAAATCTGTCGAATTGATTGAACCGTGATTTGTGCGACGCGGAAGTCTCACAAAACCCACAAGTCGTCATGAATATTTTGTTTATTTATCTTTTTTAGTACAAACTATTTTATTTATTTATATTATTTTTAAGTAATCAAATAAATACTAAGTGAATTTCTTCAAAATTAGTGTAATTGAAATGAAATTTTATTGATGGATAAATTGTAATAGACCTAATCTACAAATATATCTAGATTGCTTTTGATTGTGTTTATCTAAGATTATGAATTTTGTCACATTTAATCGTGATTGTTATTGTCACTGTTACTGTTTGAGTCTAACGATAACGGTAAAGGTAAATTTATTAATACTAAATATGACACATTCATAATTTTCATATTGTTACAGTATTAACGATAATGATAACTATAAAGATAAAAACTAGTGAGTCACACATAATTTTCAGCCACGACCATATTAAACACTCTTCATTCTTCAATTAGATTACATAGTTTAATTACAATTTTCGAGGCATGCCCCATATCTCATTACGATTACAAAAAGCAGATAAACGACAACAAAAGTAATCAATTGAGGTCTACTTTTTATATTACCATTGATGAATTATCTTTCACTTGGTGTAGATATGGTCTTAGCTCAATCGATTCATAATTGGGATTACGTCGAAGATTCAATTTTTGTGCAAATGTTGTATTAAAAAGAGGAGATGGATATACATTAAAATTTAAAATGGATGACACAAATGTCCAAGGCGTCATCTTTTGTTTTCTTTTCCTTTAAATTAAATAAATCAAGGAAACGCACCGATTCATTGGAAAATGACCCGGAATTTTATACAATTATCTTCATTATAATAATAATCAGAGAGAGATAAAAAAAAGTTCCACCTCTAATTTTTGTATCTTTAAAATATCAAATTAATAATGATATAAATTAGGATTTTAAAGTTTTGAGGTTAAGATATTATTTTGGATTCTATTCTAATATTGTAAAAGGAACCAAAATATTTTTAAATATAGTAAAATTTTATTGTTTATTTGCAATAGACGATGATAAACTACTATCTAAGGACACAAATAGTAGTCTATCAGAATTTATCACAGATAGACAATGATATTTTGTTATTATTTGCAAATATTTTCAACAGTTTTATCATTTAAAATAATTTTTCTATTACTTTTAGTCTTGTGAAGTTTATTCAATTTTGGTCTTTGTACTTTTAATAAATCTTAAATTTAGTCTCTCAAAATTAATTTTTAACGAAATTGGTTAAATCATATTCATAATTTTCATGCAAGAAAGTACAATATAAGGATAAGTTTTCAAAATTTATAGTAAAAATGCTAATAAAAAAAAAGTTTGTTTTTTAAAAAAATCAACTATAATAAACTATTTGTGGATACTAAATTAAGATTTATTTAAAGTACATGGACTAAAAATAGATAAATGAAAGTATAAACATTAAATTGAACAAAGTTTAAAGTATATGAACCAAAGTGGTATTTTAACCACTCTTTTATAAATGAATCATTTAGACTCTATGTTTAAAGGTCATAATGGATCTAACTTACGAGAGTTGTGATTCAAACGGATACAATTAATAATTTAAAATTTAATCGATATTTTTTTTGTACAATAATTTAAAAATGGAAGATTCGAACTATGACCTCGAAATTTAAAAATACTTCTAACCTTAAAAACTTATGAGCCTATTAGATGTTTTTTTTTTTTCTTTTCCCAAATTTAGTCACATAATAGAAATACAGCCCTAAAGTCTCACATTTTAAATAAATTTGTAATTTGAACTAAATTTTTAATTTAGGTAAAAAATACTGTATTAGTTCTTATTACTATTATTTTTATGTACAAAATCATTTGTAAAAAATTGATCGCCATTTGTTCTTCATTCAGTTGGTCAGAAAATATGAATATCTATAACAATATTTGAGCCAAAGTGAATTATGTTTCAAGTCATGAAGATAGGTGAACGTTTTAATTTATTAAACAAAAATGGATGGCAAAAATTAAAATAATCTAAAATATAAAATACAGAGACAAAAAGAATAAATAACAATTGGATAAAATATTTAAAACTCGTAGTATAACTCAGATTAAAAAAAATCTACTCTATTCTTTGAATTCAAAGATTCAAATTTAATTACTCTATAAGTTTTAGAGTGTTGTGTTGGTACTAAAAAAAACTCTTTTGAAAATTTATAAACTAAAATGATGCTTCAAACGTTAAATATATATATTTTTTACCAAATAAAAGTAAATGATAAATATTTATAAGTTAAAAAAGATTTTTGACCACTAAACTTTCATGAAAGTAACAACTTAGTCCTTAAACTTTAGTATGTCTGTAATAATTTGGTCCCTACATTCAAATTTGTAACACTTAGTCCATAATGTAAAAAAAAAAAATCATCTAAATTAGACGTCGAATTTTATGATTTTATGAGGTAGACTTCGTATTATATATAAAAATATTTAGTCTTTAATTTGTTTATTGGTTTAATTATGAAAAAAATTCATCGAATCTTAATACTAATATCTACATAAGGGGCTAAAGCATTATAAACTTTAAAGTACAAGGACTAAAATGTTACACAATAAAGTTCATGGACTAAATTATTATTTTGTGAAAATTTAGGGAAAAAAAAATAATTTTTAACATTAAACTAAATTCATCCCTAAATTAAGCTCACAAGGTGATGTTATGGCAAACCAAAGGGAATTGTAAAACCATATAACTACAACTCAAAATTAAGTGAAAAAAAGAAAAAAGAAAAAAAGTCCAAGATATTCAGAAAAAAGGGGGGAAAGTTTGGAATTTCTTGAGAGTAGAGATACTGGGGGCTGCAAAAAATTGTAATTTAGTATGAAATTAGGTTGGTGTGTTTGTTGAATGTGATGAAGGGATTGTAGGTATTGGTATAGTTTAGCTAATAAGTACAAAGAGCAATGTTTGGGAAATTCAGCATTTTGGGAATTGGCTTTGTTCCCATTTCTAGTGGCACTTATTGGAATCAAATCTCTGTGCTTTGTGCTCTCTATTTCTACATCTTCTTTACACACTTTCCACATTCCCCAACCAAATGTAGGGCATGGCCAAGGCAATACACCTTTCCTTACATTTTACCCTTTTTTAACTCTCTCTCTCTCACAAGTAGGGTTATTTTTGTCTTTTTATTATGAACTATAACGTGGCATTTGAGTTTTCATTGAGACACTATTAAAGTCTTGTCTTTAGCTTTTTTGATTAGATTTTAACGATGAATCGATTTTGGTCTTGTGCTTCTTTCAAGTTTAACCAGGAGAGCTCTTGAATTTTGCAATTCATGTGTTGAATTGCATGGCAAGAACATTCAAGTGAGATTTGATCATCCTATCTTGTGGAGTGTTTGAAACTTATGCTAATGAACTTATTCTTTGTGTTAAGAGTTTTGAAGTCAATCTGTGTCTAACCCAATCCTTAGGGGTGAAATAATATCGATTCTACGGGGTTTTGTGATTGAGAATTACAAGTTCTCATCCCAAAAGGATTTCTAATCTAATTCCAATTCGCTAGGGTTTCCGTATCAATAACTCTACTTGTTAAGACCTATGTTCTCAACAGCAAGAAGTCACATGTTCTAATTCTCATATTCCATGGTTGTTCATAGGTATAAAGAGTTGCCCAAAGATGTGGTGTTAATATTTTAGGTCCTTGAGGCAACAATATTTTTTTAAATATACATTATTATTATTAATCTTTTTACTTTAAATTTTGAAAACACAAAAATCTCTTATTATTTTTCTACACGATTTTTTTTATTATTATTTAATTAATTTTGATAAAAATTAACTTAAACTAAATTTAAAATTTAATGAAAATAAAAATACTAAACTTAAACATTTACCTATGTTGTGATGAAGATTAATTAAACTCTAAAATACTGGATTAAAATGATATTTTAATCTTAGAAGATGAATTAGATTCCTATGAGTTTGCACCAAGTACCTGTGTTTTTCGAGGTGAAATAATTTTAATCATTTAAAAAAATATATAATATATGCAAAAACATATTTTAAGCATGTATTTGTTTTTTTATTAAAAAGATAAAAGGGTAAAGAAAACCACTGCCAATTCCTATTTTTCAAATAGCCCGGGTGTAAACTCAGCTTAATAAAATAAGAAAGTCCTTCAATTTTTGTCTCATGTTCACTAAAAGTTGAAATATCAAATGTTTACTAATTCTTGTATTTTTTTTTTTTAATTGCATTATATGGTTATTTTTAAAACAAAATCTTCTAAATTATAAAACTTTGAAATGGTAGATTCATTTACCTCTTATTTCATCATTATTTTGAAAATTCCATTTATAAAAACACTACTTTATTTGTAATTTTTATGTGTTTTCTACCTTTTAGCAATAATTTTAAAAATTAAGTCAAATATTAAAATAGATGGAACCATGACTGAAAAATTAGAGGAAACAAATATAAACAGAAAACTAAAAAAAAAAAAAAAATCATTATCAATATCGAAGCTTAAAAATAAGTGGCATGACCTTGATAAATGGTTAAGAGGTCATAAGTTTCATCCGTGCTAACCACTAACTTAAAATTTAATATTCTACGAATTTCCTTGACACTTAAATGTTACAAGGTCAAATGTTGTCTCGTAAAATTGGTTGAGATGCACATAACCTGACTCCGATACTCGTTGATATAAAAAGAAAATATTGAACAAAACCAAACCTCAAAAATAATTTTTCTTTTTCCAAAAAAGAAAAAGCAAAAAAACATTGAACTCACACTATTTTTACTTTTGAAAGATTGTACTCTAACCTTAAATTTTCATTAAAATTTCGCTATAGTCCCCTGCTTTTAATTGAAATTGACAGAAGTTTTACTCAAGATTTTTTTTTTAAAAAAAAAAAAACTTTGTATTTATATTTATATTTTGAGTTCAAACCATATCTGGAGGTGAAGATTCATTTAGTTGAGACTATAACGATTTAACAAGTTGAACAATGTTCGAATTCGAAAAAAAAAACAACAATTGTATTTTAAGTCAATGTATTAAATCTAATAATGAATTCCAAAAAGATTGCTCAAAAGATTTATAGAACCATAATACATTTTATTTATTTATTCATTGGAGTGTCATAACATGTGGAGGTGGAGGATCAAGCTACTTTTAGATGAAAATACAAACAATTATTAAGAAAAGAGAGCAAAATAATTCATCATTAAAAAAATATAGTTTAACAACCATTTTATTTTTGAATTTTTGTTCTTAAAAATACTTAAAATCAATTAAAAACACGAGCAGTTCTTTTAAAAAGAAAAAATTGCTAAAATATTTTTAAATATAGCAAAATATAACTATTAATCAATGATAGATGATAGTAATCTATTAGTGTTTATCATCTATAGACAGTGACATTTTGCTATATTTATAAATATTTTGGCTTGTTTTGCTATATTTGAAAACGACTCTATTTCTCACCTTGAGGTTTTTTATCTTTATTTTGATGTATATTTTAGAAAAACATTTTTAAAATCTAGACTAATATTTGAGAACTAATAAATATATATATATATATATATATATATATATATATATAATTTGAAATATTTCAAAATTTTATTTTTAAATATAAAAAAATGAGTGAAAATATTACAAATGTAGCAAAATATCACTATTTATAAGTTATAGATACTCATAGATGAGACAATGATAGATAGACACAGATAATAGTGAAATTTTACTTTATCTACAAATATTTCTAACAATTTTATAATTTAAAAATAATTACCTTTTTAAAAAAAGAAGTACCAATCATCCAAATTTGATCATCATTAAAAAAGTGACAACAATTTTTTTTTTTTTTAATTTCTCTTTGAGTTATAAAAAAAAATATTAATGATTGGGAGGAATTATGTCGATTAGTACGTTGGTAAATATTTTAGAATAATATAAAAATAAAATTATCTTAAAAAAGAATGTTAAAAATCAAAATAATAGTTTTGATTGAGAAAAAATATGAGTGAAGATAAAAGTAGATAAAACAATAAAATTTAAAAATCATAATAAATAGAGGCCAATGGGCATCACACACCATGCTCAATCATTAAGTTGTTGTACCTCTTCTAACAGTTGTCATTTGGCATTCAAGGATAGGTCTAGATTCCTTTCTTTAAATTTGTGGTCCTTTTTGAGTTTGGCCAACCACAATAGAGAAAAGCATATGGACATTAATTAATATATTTATCTATAAAATTAAAATTAAAAAAAAAATGGGGGAACATTTTAATTAATTAAAGCCTAAAATGGAAAATAAACTATCAAGAAAAAGATGAAGGGTTTTGCTCAAAGGTTTATATTGAAGTGAACAAGTAGGTGAAGGATCTAATTTGCATGTGAAACCAATCAAAAGTCATTTTCTATTTTCCATACCCTACATCTAAAAAAATAATAATAATAATAATAATAATAATTAAATTTCCTCTTTATCTTTTATCATCGAGATGTTGCTTTGTCATTGTTCTTCATTTTAAAATATCTTCTATATTATATTATCAAAAAAATTCAACGTTTTTGTGTGTATATATACATATTATAAAATGTGGTAAAGAACCATGTATTGATGATGTGTCTATTTGACTTTTTGAATAAAGATCCAAACCAGAGTATGGAAATGGATCACTTTTGTATGGAAAGACATTAAATGTGTAGTGAGCATTTTCAAAAGTTTGAGTGTCTCTCGAAGCATTCAAAAATCATAAGGTGGCATGTGTGTGTGTGGATGTAGATTGAAAAAACATTTTTATTATAATATTTTTTTTTTTTTTGAGAATTTATTGGTGAAGTGAGTTAAAAATTAGGTTAAAATATCAATTTGGCTTTGAAATTAGTTCAATTTTAATCCTTGTACTTACAATAAATCTTAAATTTAGTCTCTCAAAGTTAATTTTTACCGAAATTGATTAAACAATAACAATAATTTGCATGCAATGACATACAATGTGTGAATATTGTTCTCAAAATTTATAGTAAGATGATATGAGGATTTGTTATGGGTGATTTTGGATCGAAGGGTATAATTAACAAAAATAAATAAATAAAAGCAATAGGGTTGAGAAAATAACAAAATTTGGACCAAAAATAGCACCTTAGACCCATTGGACCTAGAAAAGAGGGTTAGTTTGGCTTAAAGCCCACATTAGCTTGCTCGGCCTCCGTCAACCATAGTAAATTAGCTAATAGGGTATGCTCCATAGATATCATGGCCTTAAGTATCACTCTAGGACCATATTGGGCCTGGGGGGAGATGTATGCTATGCCGTCAACCTTAGCCAATGCCGAGGCTGACTCTAGTCAAACATGGAACCATGCCTTTAAGCCCGGTAGGTTATATAATTATTTGGAGACAACTTCAAAACTTGACTCTTACTCCTTCAAACTATGTAGGGTCCACACTCTTTCACTCTCACTTAAGCATCTAAATGTGTGTGGCAAGCATCACACTAGTGTGCATGTTTTCTCTTTTGCTAGCTGTGTTTTTCTTCCTTTCAAATAAATTCACTATTGGTATCAAAAGAAAGTCAAATAAGTTTCCCTTGTCTAAAATTTGGCATCAACAATATTCATTAGAAATAAGAGGAAGAATCTGAGTATGAGTAAGAGAAATATCTCTCACTCATATACAAAGCATGTTATTTTGCAAGTTAGAGCAAGAATGATTTTTCTTAAAGATGAAAAACTTTTAATTTTTTTAATATCATTTTTTTTTCTAAGGGGAGATTATAGTACAATTAACTTAGATTTTGTTTGTTTTCAAATTCACTGATTTAGATGCATTTCATAAAATTCTATTTTATGATTCAATTGTATTTGGATTTCTTGACAGCAAGAAATTTTTGTGAGAACAATATTTCATGTTATTCAAACTCTAAATATACTATTAATTAATCATAGATTAAAAAAAAGAATAAAAACATAGAATACAAATATGTTTATCACGAAAGAATCTCTCATATTCAAATTTTAATATCTTTGTGACTATTTGAATTTAGAAACGTGAGCTTTCTTAACATTTTTAGGGCATATTTGAGAGTGATTCTAAAATTGTTAAAATAACTATTGTCATTTTTTAATTACTATAAAACATGATTTTAATGATTTTTTAAAACTAATTTCGATGATATGAAAATTGCATTTAAAAACGTAAAATTACATGTAGAATTAATTTCGAGTGATTAAAACCGTTTTTTGGAATGATTTTGAACATAATAAAAGTGATTTTAACAATTTTAAAACCACTTCTAAACCTACATTTAAGTTGGTATATGATATATGAAGTATGAACACTTTCTTTGTCGGAAGAGAGAAGGAAAAAAAAAAAAAAAGTCCACTAAGAACCAAATCTAAAGATGAAGAATCAAAGAATAAGAGATAATGAATATAAATCCAAAGATGAAAGGAAGAAGAAACACAGACAAAGAAAACAAAAACCAAGCTCCATTGATTTAGGGCATTGACCTGATTGAAAGCAGCCTCCAGCTACCCTCCATTCATGTTTCTTAAATAATGCAGCTTTTGCCCTCTTCAATAATGGACTGCCACCATTTCTATGGGCCCCTACGAACTTGGGGCAAATACATATATACATATATAATTCTGTCTCAATAAAAAAAAAATAATATATATATATATATAGTGATATCCAACTTTAAAAAAGAATCCATTTGGAATCGAGGATGAATAGAGATATCCACAAGGTAGGGGGGCCGAGGATGGCTTCCTTACTTCCGTCCCCGTTCCCCATTTCATTCTCCTTTCCCACTAAATTTTTCACAGGGAATGGCGCGAGGATTCACCGTAGGGATCAAGTCTTTCCCCATTAATTTTTTTTCCGTTTGATTTTTTTTTTATAAAAAAATCAATTAACATAAACAACTATTATGAAAAAAAATGGTTAACTTTCATATAATTAGTTTGTTATAGACAATTAGAATTTAAAGAGAAATTACTCAAAATTTTTAAGTTAAAGGAACTAATTATCTATCAAATTATTCCTATATATAATCTAAATTTTTTGGAATTCAAACCTATCTTTTTTTTTACACCAATTCAAATATATTCATTATTTTGTACATTAAAAGATAAATCTTGAAAATTAAATATAATATTTATATAATAAAAATAAATAAAAAAATTATTATAAATAGAAAAAATATCAAACTATTTGCAAATGTAACGAAATTTTACTTTCTATCTGTGATAGATCCAGATAAATCTATCTGTGTCTATCTGTTAAAGGGATAGATGTCTGTCTGAGTCTATCGTGATCTATCACATATAAAAAGTAAAATTTTGCTATATTTGTAATTATTTTCAACCGTTTTTCTATTTTTGAAAACATCCCAATAAATAACATAATATTAAATTTTTATAAACAAATATAAGAAAAAAATCTACCGTGGCAAGGACGGAGAATTGTTATAATAAACGAAGAATCCCTGCCTTGTTCAGGTTGAAAAAAGTGGACATCTCTAAGGGTGAATTTACGGAGACTTGAGCCTTCAATACATTTTAATATTAGTAAAACACAAAGTGATTCCAACCATCAAAATGTTTCAAAATTACAAAAATATTTTGTTTCCTCCATGTTTTTTTTTTTCCCCCTCTTAATCTGTTTGGCCTCAGAGAAGATTGATTGCATGGCAGAAAAAAGAAAAACAAAAACTGTGGTGATATAGAAAATTTGGACAGTCAATCAGAGATTCCCTTTTGACCCTCTTTTGAAGCATTATTTGTTCATCATCACCCACCTACAGAAAAGGCATAGAATCTCTCAAGTTCAAATGCTATAGTTCATTATTACTCTATTGAATATGTGTGACCCTAACCGTGTATTAACAAGATAATTTGTGCAATATATCGCTTTATATATCGAACAATATATGTAATGTATATTTACATTTTTTAGTATATTTGTAAACACATCAAAACCTAAACCATAGTATATGCAATATATATTTACGTTTTTCAGTATATTATTGGTATACTTTAGATCTCAATAAAAAGGTGATCCTCTTTCAGCTATAAATATGGGAAAAAAAAATAAAAACTTGTAAAATGAAGAAAATATTAATTTGAAATATTTTGTATTAAATGAATATTAATTGAAATCAATAAATAATAAAATCAAAGTAAAAATTTGAAAAATGATGTTAGCAAGAAAATAATTAAATATTTCAAAAATTTTGAAACAATTAGGAAAAAGTTAAATTTGTCCAAAATTAAAGCTAAAAATTCTTAACGAAATAATTCAAAATTTATGATATTTATGAAATATTATTATTGGACTCCAGTTCTTCTAGTACAGTCAGCCCATGTAGAAGAGAACTAATAGAAAGCCCAAAGGCTCAATATAAATTTGTAAAAGGGCCCATCCATTTTCTACCATTTCAATTCGGACCACTTTCAGCTTTTATTCCCTAGTTTGTTGTTTAACTATTCAATAATAATTTTTTAAATAAAATACCTTTTGTTCTTTTTTCTTTTTTTAGTATGGCAAATTTTTGTTTTAGTTAGATATCTTTTAGTTTTCATATATGGTTTAAAAACATATTTTGTAGGGTGTTTATAGATTCGGGTTGAGTAAGACACATCTTAAACTCAACTTAATTATTTTGGCAATAGACCGCAATAGATAAATTTTAAAATTTTACTGTCTATTAGCAATGGACCGCAATAGAAGTCCATTGAGTTTTTCACTCAGTGACATAAGTCGTGGATAGACTGTGAAATTTTTCTATATTTGTAAATATTTTAGCTCATTTTGCTATATTTGAAAACAATTAAATTACTAGATTAGTTCCTAAGTTTTAAAAATTATGACTAATATATTCTTGAACTTTCAATTTTAACTATAACAAAAGTCACTTAAAAATTTATAATGGAAATGACAATAGTCACATTGAACCCTATAATATGTTCTAAGGAAAAGGATCCAATAACTTCGAAAGAATTGAACAAGGAGATTAAATCTAATAAATCTAAAAAATATTTAAAATGTTTAGAAACTAACCATTTTCTTAGACAAAATATATATATTTTTTTTATTTACTTCAATTGAACTTTAAAATTTAAATTTTTTAATCAATAGATACATTAATTTTTTAAAGAAATGTTTAATGGTATTTATTAGACACAAAGTTAAATTTAATCTTTAATATAACATTTTCTTTAACATTTTGAATTTGTAAGTGACTTATTGAATGCAAAATTGATATTTAAGAATTTATTAAACATAAATATCAATAATTCACGTAGAAATTTTCTATAGTTGAAACACTCTATATATAAACATAAATCTAAAATATCCTTATATAAATTTGTGGCACTTTTGTTATTAAAAAAAATAAATAAATAATGATTGTCTTTTTTCTTTTTTAAGAATAAAAAATTGTTAATGTGATGCTTGTTCTAAGTACACATTTAGCATATAAAAAAGGGTCATCTTTTGGTTATTTTAATTAAATACAACAAAATGTTTATAATAAAGAAATACAATGCACTTTTAAATACATTTCGATAAAAAAAGAAAAAAAAAAGACAATTAACTTTATTTAATTATAAATTATCGTTTAAAGAGATCATTTTCAAAAATATCAATTAATAAAAAAAAATTGTCATTGTATACTAAAAGGATTTTTTTAATATTAGCCTTTTAAGATTCTGCTTCTAAAAATAATCTCACATTTTCACAAAATCCATAAATCAAGCAAGCGTAAACTATATGTATATATTTAATAATCAAAAGCCTATCACCCTAATATTCTTGAGTTGTAAGAGATCAACAAGGGAGGGTGGTGCTTACCACATGGCCTCTTCTTACATTGAAACAAACTTTATTTGAGTACGATCCTTTCGAAGATAAAAATGAAGTCAGATATTAGGGAATCAAGACAAAAAAAGAGAGATGTCGAGATAGATGGAGGTCGCAATGTTCATTAGATTAGCGTTTTTCAACTGCACTTACAATACTATTGAAAACATTATTAAATATTTACAGACTAAAAGAAGTCCAATAGACGTTTACATACAAAAAATAAACATAGAATTTACATAACACAACGACATGATATAAGGAAAATTATTTTAAATGAAAATACTTTAGAAAATATTTATAAATGTTGGCAAAATATGACTGTCTATCTCGTATTCTATGGTAGAAATTCATGTCTTTTAGTTTGTATTTCCCTATGTACCCTTCTATGTATATATAAAAACATTTTTTTTTTTTGTATAAAAAACTTTATCATAACTTGTGTATACTTATTTAAAATTGAGTTTATATAAGTTGAACGGATTGTTTATTTTTGCGATCATGAACATAATAATTAGCTAAAGCATGTATCATTAAATCTCGAACTCAAGAAAAAAATTAATTTATTTATTTTAATTAAATATTGATTTTGATTTTGAGGATTGTTTGCTCAAGATTTCGACAAATGAAATTTAATACGCGGAATGAACTTGAATTTTATTGATTTATACGTGAGTGAGATACAATCTCTAATAAATATCATCTGATTCTCTGACTTGAGAGCTAAAGCGCTTATTCTCGACCAATCTTGGTCTGTTGAATGCATTTTCTCTCTCCATAATAAATATATTTTATCTTTTCATCACTAAGAGAATCTTGTAAAACAGGGGAATAAATATAAAAATTGGACAAAAAAAAAAGTAAATTAAATGTATTTTCTCTCCCTATAATAAATGAATTTTCTCTTCTCATCATTAAGGAAACCTCGTAAATAGGGAAACAAATATAAAAAATGGACAAAAAAAAAATAATAAAAAAAGGTAAAATTTGTCCAAAAACATACTAAAAGACCTTAATGTAAAAATTCAAAATTCAAGACATTTTTTAAAATACATGGGCAAAGATGGTTCTTTATGTAAAAATCTCTAAATTTAATTGGGTTTTTAGGTTTGGTTGGCTTCTGGGCCAAATTAAATCTATTTTGGACTTTAACCTAGGATCTAAATATTAATACCAAACTGGATTAAATTAGCTTATTCAATCCAATGGTCATGACAAAAACATGTAATATTATATTGATAGACTGAAAAGCACGTGTCCTAATTGAAAAACTTTTAAAATAAAAAACTTCCAATCTTAATGACAATTTCGAGGATGAACACTCTTGACGGTCAACTCCAACAATTACCTATACAACCAACTCCAACAACCAATTCATAGTATCCAATTGTCTTTTTTTTATATAGTAATTTAACATTGATAGAAACACTTTCAATGTAGAAACCAAACAAACTTGTGTATAAAAATAATTTTGAGAAAATATAACTAAACACATGTGTATTTTTCTTTTAAACAATTTTTATAAAAATTGTTTAAATGAAAATGAGTTTTTAAAAAATATTTTTTCCTAATCAATCCAAACGTGCCCTAATACATTATTTATTTTTTGGGTTTCATCAAAGTTTAGAGGAAAAAAAAATGTCCATGACATATAGAAAAAAAAGTAATTAAAAAAATTGAACTAGAGAACAAAATAAGAAATCTCTCTAGAAATATTTTACAATGATTTATACATTTTAATTCAATTCTCACAATAATCAAAGTACCTGAATGAGCAAAAGTGGAAGTAGCTGTAGCAGAGGGACACTCCATTAGGGCCATTAGTCGCTTAAGCCTTTGTACCTCCTCCTTATAGAAGGTGTGACTTGGTGTGGATGATACAGCTTGAGCTAATGAACAGGAGGTCTTTCCAGTGAAAGGAATTCCTAGAGGAACATTAACTACATGGGATCTCCTCCCCGGAGCCCCAAGCTCTTCTGTTATAGTTTGGTTTTTCCTACTACGGTTCAATCAACGATCGAACAGTTGGAGTTATTATAATATAATAGTTTGCTTTGGTATTGCGAGTTTCTCCTTGAAAATCACATTTGATTAATATTTATTTATTTATGAAATCATGTATCATCATGACTGTTACAGATATTTGGCAATTATCACTCTTAGATACACACTTTTATTAAACAAATAAACAACCCAACACACATAAACCCTAAACTCCAACTTTTACCATAGACTGATATAATATGCACTCCAAACATAGATTATCGAAATCCAAAATAAAATAATATGCACTCAAATACGGATGATGAAGACTAAAAATCTTGGAGAATTCTTGAAGGAAAATCTTATTTATTAATTACCCATACATGGAGAAGACTCCTATTTATAAAGTTTTAATATAAGTGGGGTGAAAAGGAATTGACCTGAACCTATTACTTAATCACCAAATTTAACCACATTCTACATACATCAACGAACTATTTAATTCCACATACTATAATAATCACGGAATATTATTATAACCGACGTTACACCCAAACGGTCTAAGATTGTTTGTTTGTTTTGTTTTGTCTTGTTTTTTTTTTTAATTTTTTAAATTTTTTTAATTATATATATATATATATATATATTTTTTTTTTTTACCTTGAAATAGTATTAGACCCAATATGAAAAATCCCTTGAAGCCAGGCATTTCACTTCACACGTGCAAGTCACTTTATCATGACCCTCGAAAATTATAGAGAACAAAAGTTTATTAAAAAAAAAAAAAAAAAAAAAAAAAAAAAAACCCGGTATTGAGGAGCTACGCAGGGGAGTGTTCTCTTCGGTTCTACAAACCGAAGGAACGGTTTGCTCTGACTCTGTTTCAATCCCATAAAAAATTTTCTGATAATTTTTCAACTTCATGTTTCTAGATTCTCACCTTCAAGGCATCACAAATTCGCCCACAAAAGTGTTTCAAGTTTCTCACACAGACTCTGCGCATTCCCAGGCTCAAATACGGTTGAATCGGGAATCTAGCTGATTCCTTTCCCCCCCTTTTTTCTTTTCTTTATGAGTTTTTCAGCTGTGGTTATGTAAACCCAGAGCGCGATCGGTTTTTGCTGTGATTGGATTTGGTGGATTTTTCTTCTTTTTTGTTTTTCTCCACCCCTTTCTATATCTGGGTTAGTTCGATTAGTTTCCCGAGATATGAAAGGTGGCGATGAAGCTATGGCACCTCCGGTGGCCTCCTCCCAGCCTCTGGAGTGGAAATTCTCACAGGTGTTTGGTGAACGTACAGCCGGCGAGGAAGTACAGGAAGGTATTTTTACACATTATACTGTTGTGGAGCATGCCATTATGCTTTATTTGTTGGATCCAATCGCTATACTGTGCATCAGTTGCTTAGGGTTTGTTTTCTCATCTTCGATCTGTTCCAGATTGTTTCTGAGATATTTATTTTCCATCCTGTGGGTTGTCGAGTTAGTAGTGTAATTTGTTGTGCGTTGTTTTGGCTCGAAATGGGAGATAAGCGGGTTTCAGTTGCGGAATAGTTTAGAGTTCTATATGGAGTTTGTAACCTTCCTTGCAGATATGCAGCATTAGTTCTTTGTCGGTTGATTTAAGTAATATGAAATTTAATACGGTAAGTCACGCTTGCAGCTGCGTTCAAAGTTCGTATTTATATTGCATGCATTGAAGTATCGGCATCAGCTTTTCTAGTATAAAAGTAAGTTTATTCACGGGAAGATGGATGGAAATAATCCTTTTATGTCACTGTCATTAAGAAAACTAGGATTGGGCCATTTACAAGGCATGGTCATTCCAGTTAGAATTTGGTTTACATTGCTTGACCAATGGTGCTTGTGAACTCATACAGATTGCTGATTTTGTGCATTATAAATTGTTATGACAATCGGGAAATGGTTGAACGAGATCGGGTAAATTTATAATTAGTTAGTCATGAGCTTTGATGAAGAGTCTGTTTGATAGCATAAACGAACAGATACGGCTTTTAAGAGCCACCTGGGTCTTAATCTTTCCTACATGGTTGCTTTGCTTCTCTGCAGTTGATATTATTTCAGCAATTGAATTTGATAAAACTGGCGACCATCTTGCTACTGGTGATCGAGGTGGTCGAGTGGTTCTTTTTGAGAGGACAGATAAAAAAGATGTTAGTTCTTTTTGTCCTCTGTGAATTTGAATTAGTTCTGGTTTCTTGGTTATGGAAGTTACTTATATTGTTTTTATAGAATGGAGGAACGAGAAAGGACTTGGAGAAAATGGACCATTCAGTGACTAGGCATCCTGAGTTTCGTTATAAAACAGAGTTCCAGAGCCATGAACCTGAGGCAATCTTTTTTCTTTACCTATATCTGCACAATTCTTTATTTTTCAGATTAATGGATTTAATATTATTCTAGTACTCACTCTGTGCCTGCACTTTTTTTTTAGTTTGACTATCTCAAGAGCTTGGAAATAGAGGAGAAAATTAACAAAATCAAATGGTGTCAAACAGCCAATGGTGCCCTCTTTCTATTATCTACTAATGACAAAACCATTAAGTTTTGGAAGGTAGGAAAGTGACACTGTATGATATTTCCAATATTTTCACTTCAGCTGCTGATTTGCTAATAGGTTCTAAAGATATTGCTAGAACTTGTCTTAAAAAAGGGTTCTAGATACATTGCATGATAAGCTTGTTTAATTTGCCTTTTAATTACTATATGATGATGAAATATGTTTGATTTACGATGGAAAATTGTTTGTGTGCCTCCGTGGCTTTTATTTTATTTATTTTTCAGGAAGATTGAATCGATGAGTATATTTATGATATTGAACTATTTCCTCACAAGTTCTCTTAAAAAAAACTATTTCCTCACAATTGTCAGTTGGTGGTCAGAGTTATTCTAAAGTTTGGGCTTTTGAGCAAGCACTATTGCCCAATTGAGGACTTCCTAAACAGAAATTAGTTTCTAACCAAGAGATATTTAATAACTTGTAACCCAGAAACTAAAAGAAAAGCTAATGATAGAAAAACTACACATATATTTGTTTTCCAGTGTTTTTGTTGTGTTCTTTTTTTGGAGTCTTTAGTAGGAATAGTCCCATCTGAAGTGGAAAAAGGGTGTAGAGTGCAGCAATTTTTATTTTTTAGCCCTATCATAAAATCATTGGAGTAGTAGGAAATTTCTGTAGGCCATTATATGCTTCTTGATGAATGGTATCAACTCTGTCATTCTTTATTTAATCTGGCTTCATTCTTTGAGGTTTGACCAGGTGCAAGAAAAGAAGATCAAGAAAATATCCAACATGAATGTGGACACGTCCAAAGCTGCTGGCAATGGATGTATAGGTTCAAGTATTTCAAGTAGTTCTACACCACATCTTCCAAATGGAGGTTCCTGTGATGGAGCTTATAATCATCCAAGCAATGACTTATTGGGGGCCATTTCATCCCTACGTCTACAAGTGGTAGTTGCTTGTGTTCTCTTGGTTTTGGACTGAAAAATTTCACATAACGAGTTGTGAATTTTATCCTCTTGTATAACTTTTCTAGTGGCGAAAGATAGCTGAAAGGACAAAAGTTAAAAAAAAAACTGTGCATTTTACTATTTTCCATTTTTCAATCAATTTTTTGGTTCCACTCTAGTACATATCTCACCAAGACTATGGCCCCACATGCACCTACCTTGATCGTGGTGGGAAATCTTTGTACAAGAGGTGGACAGGGTGGGGGATAGGAAATTTTCTCTCCCAAAATTTCAGGGTCAGGGATAAGGCATTCCCTTCCTCAACCTAACCCCATCTGCAAAAATTTAATGATTTTGAAATCTGTAAACTGTTACTGGTTCAATAAATTTGTTGTCTATTTTTTACTCCAATTGGACGTCTTGTTTACCAAGCTACTTTTCCCAAACTATGCAATATAGTTATTGAGAAGATTGATTTGCATTTGGAGAACTAAAGGTTTATTTGTTTACTTTTTCTGAAGTGTTAAAGCTGTGTGAACATTTCATTTTCCTTTTTCCTACTTGTGATAGTTACATTATTTTTAGACACTTGTGATTGTGATTGTTATTCATCTTCATTCTCCTTGGAAACTTTTTGAACTATTTTATTTTTATTGTTGATGAAATTAGGTAACTAGCCATGAGTCGAGCCTTCTCGCTAGATGTCGTAGGGTATACGCCCATGCTCATGATTATCATATCAACTCTATCTCAAATAACAGGTAATGCCAAAAGTTTGGACTCCCCCCATTTATCATAGGATTTTAATGGTCTAAAGTATCACGGCAGCAATCAGATTTTGTTCCTACTATTTTTTTTTTGGTAACTGATGTCGTAGGCTATTTTGTATATCTATTGTATTTACAAAATCCTGCCTATTATATAGCGATGGTGAAACTTTTATATCAGCTGATGACCTGCGGATAAATCTGTGGAACTTGGAAATTAGCAATCAAAGTTTCAACATTGTTGATGTGAAGCCTGCTAACATGGAGGATTTAACTGGTAAGCTTATTACTGTTTTCCTTGTGGCTTGCTTCCATTTAATGATATTATGCAATTTTGTACTGGATTTATCATTTAGAATTCATAGTGCTACATTTCTTTTACTGATGGGCGGTGTGATGATACAAATGGAATATACCCTTACAAGAACGTTTAGAGGAAGGGCCATTTAGAAGCTCTTATGTCTTGCCAGTTTTCCAATTTCACTGTATATTGTGCTGTTTTTCTAGGGCCTACACAGAAGAACAGCCCACATCAAGGAGCAATCTAAACAAGGAAAAAAGAAAAAAAGGAAAAAAAAAAAAAAATAACACAAAATTACAAAAGACTGCTCTGATTGATAAAAATCATAATAAGTGGATAATTCCAGAACACACAAGATGTGAACACTTCGAGAAAAGTATTGGAATTTGCAGCACTCCACAATTTTCCTTCCAAGATTTCTGTTTCCAAGTTTCTTGTGTTTCTTCTCTCAAGCTGTTAGTCATGTCCAAAACTTGGCTGCCTAGTTTCTCACAAAATGACAACTCCAAAGCAACGATTTCTGCTCTTAAAAAAGTTCTCTTTAGACCTTGCACATCATCACATGCCAATTAAAATCATGGATGTAGATCTTTGGATGAGTCCATAGTTTCATCATATAGTGTGCTGCCGAAGAACCAGTGAAAAATTTTCTTCTATAACGTCCATATTAATTTGGTCTACTCCTTGTGAAATAGGGGTTTTCATGAATAAGATGCATGCATATAGTTATTTGGAATTAGCTTTTCTTCAACTCCTTGCTTTCCTTGACCTTTATTAAATGTATCATTTTGCAGAGGTGATTACATCTGCTGAGTTTCACCCTACGCATTGTAACATGCTAGCATATAGCAGTTCAAAAGGATCAATCCGCCTAGTTGATCTGCGGCAATCAGCATTATGTGATTCTCATGCCAAATTGTAGGTGTCTTCATGAATTTGACTAAATGCCCTCCCCCAAGCGAAATATTCCTTCTTTCTTTTTCTTTTGGGGTGGGATGTGGTAATTGTACTTTCATGAGCTTGCAAAGATTAAATGGTATCTTTTCCTTACAGATTTGAGGAGCCTGAGGCACCTGGTTCTAGATCCTTTTTCACAGAGATAATTGCTTCAATCTCAGACATTAAATTTGGGACAAATGGAAGATATATATTAAGTCGTGATTACATGACTCTTAAGGTTTGTATATATGTGTATATATATTTATAACTAGTTCGATTCTTTCAATTATGAGGCTGTGAACTATTTGGCAATGTCATCCTAAGATATGCATGTGAAGTGCCATAGCGATGGTTCTTGTTATCCGTGTGTATATAAACAATACTATATCAGTATCCGTGGATAAGCCAATGTTTGACTATTAGGTAAACATAGAATGGGAATAGGAAAGGTGTGCTCCTAAATGACATATAGCAGCATATGAGCTATCATATAGATAAAGCAAACTCTGGAAATTTTCACATTTTATGAGGCATGAGGCTCCTAGCAATGTGCTTGGTTTTATTCTAATAGTTCCTCAAATTTGACTTTCTTTGGCACCTGTACCTGGCAACCCAAGCCTCCTGATTTTCTGTTATTTGTTGTTACTGGAAAGTGAACATGGATTCTTCTTGTCTTGACTCATTATGTAAGTCTTTACATCCTTTTGATTTTATAAAATTGTTTCTCATCCCAGGTAAAAAAAAACTATACTAGCAGCTCTTTGAAATCACTCATTTTTGTTGCTTTTGCTTACCCTTTTTTCCCCTTCTGTTTGGCATGTTCCTTTGCAACTCCAACCCGTTCTATTTCTCTTTTTCAGTTATGGGACATCAACATGGATTCTGGTCCCGTTTCAACCTTCCAAGTTCATGAATATTTAAGACCCAAGGTGAGATAAGATCTCTTTGTTCAGGCATAACGTGTTGCTAAAATTTATACAACTTTATTGGACTTAACTAAATGCACTTTCTTATTATCATATGCAGCTTTGTGATTTATATGAAAATGATTCAATCTTTGACAAGTTCGAGTGTTGTCTGAGTGGTGATGGATTGCGTGTAACTACGGGTTCCTACAGGTCTGTATAATTTCCTTAGTTATCAGTTCATGTATGTACTCAGACTTTTTTCACTCCCTCTCAAAAAATCTTGCCTTGAATTTGTGTGTTATTGATGTGATCCCAGCAATTTATTCCGAGTTTTTGGTTGTTCTCCGGGAAGCACTGAGGCAACGACTTTGGAAGCTAGCAAAAATCCAACTAGGTATTTCAATCAAATGGCATGTTCACAAACTTCGAGTTCTATGAGATTTTTGTATTGCTTTATATTAAGTTCATAATTACTGGTATTGATTGGTAGGAGACAAGTGCAGACCCCTTCAAGACCTTCGAGATCACTTAGTAGCAGCTTTACAAGAGTTGTCAGACGAGGTTGGTGCTACACAAAATGTTATCCTTTTCTTTTTCTGATCAATAAATTATTCAGCGCCCTACAATATTTAGAGGTTCACCTCTCCTTTGGTAATATTTTCTTATGTTCCTACATTGGGAAACACTGATATCAGGAGGATCTGAGAGCCCAGGGGTTGATGCAAACGGCAACCCTTTTGATTTCACTACTAAGCTGCTGCATCTAGCATGGCATCCGGCTGAAAATTCAATCGCCTGTGCTGCCGCAAACAGCTTGTACATGTATTATGCATAAGAAGATGGGCTGAGCATCAAACGACATCACCTGCTTAACCTTTTTGACTTTTGTCGGTAAAAGTTCTATCCTTTCTCATCAACCCTTAATCGCGGAAGCTACATTCATCGAGTTCCATATGCCTACAATAGCCGGTGCATACTTCTATTACTGCAGGGACCAAAATGTCTGCAAGAAAGCACGTTGTTATGTTCCTCAGGTGGGCAGCATTCCTTTTTCTTCTCTTCTTTCAACCCTATAATTGTCTCTCATTTCCTTCATAATCCTTTCTTTTCTTCCAAAAGAGAAGAGATTTAGTTCTGTTCCATATTTTGTTGGGTTGAACTTGGGAAAATTCTGATTGTAGCTCTCCCTGCAACAAAACTTCTGAAGTTGTTGCTCAATATCTTCTTCCACTAGGTTCGAGATTAACAAATGTAGTTTTTTAGTTAACTTCTAAAAGTTTCCGTGGGAAGAAGCTATTAAATCTTGCAGTACACCAAATTATTTTTTTCAATTAATTCATTGTCGCTCTCAGAAATTACATCAGGATGTTTTTTCCTTTCCATAATTTATTACTGTAGTTTTATGTAAAGAACAGTTGTATTGAATGTAGCGTATATAGCTCTGAATATTTTTGCATGCACAAACATCCTCCTTGTCCCTTGCTTTAAAATCTATGTAGATTGGCTATTTCTAACTTGCTGACTGGACTTCTTTTGGTATCTTCATCCTTAATTTCTGAGAAAAAGATCTGTAGTTAAGATGCTGTCTTTCCGACACGGTGGAGCCGACTTTGGTTTTTTGATTTTTTTCTCTTTCTTTTGGTCGTCGATCGATGAGTTATGTCAAAGATAAGTGATAGTATATCCTTTGGTATGTGTTAAGTGTTACATTTAATATTCCCAATCAAGTTCTCATAATGCATACCATATATATATATATATATATATATTCAAGTGTAATGTTGTGAGCATACTTTGTGTAATGTCATAAGTCATATATTGTCACCTTGAAAAAGGCCTTTCCAAATTGGTCATGAATTGATAACTTTGATTGACTTCTTGAAATATTCAACAAGAGTACGAACATCTTAACCTTTGTATAAGGTTTATGATTTTAGGAATGACGATGTAACGTTTGACAATAGAAAGACAATATTTAGATTGTAGAAGTGATATTTTTATAAAATGTTGTCTAGATTCTTTTCGGGAAAATTTTAATTTTCACTTGTGAACTTGTAAATTTTGTTTCAATTTTTATGCAACTTCCAATTCCAACAATAATGCATTATCATATGCTTTTCATAAATTATAAGCATATGTATACTATAACAATTATGTAATTTCAAAGGAAAGTTATATTAGAGATAAATCGGTGTTAAATTTTTGGTTTTTTAATTTAATTTTTAGATTTTAACTAGTGGGGGTATATTTAGGGTGTACGGGGGTCGGGTTGGATTGGATTAAAGTACTGTTTAGACCTATTCCATTTGTTTAGGTTGTAAGTTTATTCAATCTAAATAACCCTTGTTAAATAATCAATTCAATCCAATCCAATCATGAAACATTTGGGTTGGATTAGTTTGGGTCGGGTCACTTATTTAAATTTTTGTTTTAAAAATAAGTAAAAGGTTAATATGTATAATTTTTTTTTAATTATTTTTAATGTTGAATTAAGATTAACAATTTAATTTCAATATGTATTATGGAAATTTTCTTTCTAAAATGCTAAAAAATCTATTTTAGTTGTTAGAGAATAAATTGTTAAAAAAACAAAGAAATTAAATTAAATTAAGTATATGTATATGGAATTGTATGATAAGTTTAAAAAGCATATTCTTTAAAATTCATGAACTTATTCCACCCATAATTTTCAAACCCATAATTTTCATTTATTTGAAACCAACTAAACTGTATGGGTTAAGTTGGGTTGCCTAGTATATTCTAATAAATAATTTCCTAGAAAAATAGATTTTGTATTAAGAAAAACTCTCATATTTTATTGAGTTGTTTTCAAATATAGAAAATTTTTACTGTTAATCTGTGATAAACCATGATAGACTTCTATCGCTTAAGCGATATATTGTGATAGACTTTTATCGATCAAGTAATAGAAGTCTATCGCGTAATATACAATTAAATTTTTATATATTTATAAATAGTTTGATTTATTTTGCGATTTCATTCGAATTTGAGTATTACTTTATATGTTAGAGATGCAAAACATAGGTGTTATCTCTTGAAAATAATCATTTGCTCATCCTTAATTATTTCAATCAGTTGTCCTATGAGATTAGTGGAGGTGCGTGTAAGTTGGTCCGAGCACTTACGAATATAAAAAAAAGAAAAAAAATTATTTCAATTAGAGAAAACGAAATATGAGAGCTAAAAGAAATAAAATATTTGTAAAGTGGTTTTCAATGCTGCAAGCACCTTGATGATTCGAACCAAGGAGTGCACTATATCCATCCATTGTTGTCTTCATATACATTGTATAAAAATAATAATAACAAAAAAAAAAAAAAAAAAAAAAAAGAAGAAGATCATATTTGGAGGTGTGGAATATATAATAATACATTTTAAAAAATTAAAAAAATATTGTTGGTGCTAAACATTAGTTCTCCAAATCTTTTATTCTCTTTCGGCTTAGAAAAACAGCCAATTGTGTTTATTTTTCAACTACTTTTGTTTGGTTTGGTTGAAGTTGGAATCGATTACCAAAATCTATTAAATCTTTTATTTAATATTGTAACTCAGTGGCTTATAAATAATTCAATCTTTTTAAAAACTTGTTAAAGATAATGCTATATAACTCAATTCGTTAAAATAGTTAGGTTTAAATTCAATTTTTTTTTTTTAATTCGTTATGATTGTTGGACTTGTAATCATTTTTGTCCCTAAAATTTTCAAAAAATCTATTTTAGTCTCTTGAGCTATTTAAAAGTTCATAGTAATTTTGGGTTTTAGGTCTATTCTTTTTAATAAATTAATGATGTAGCTTCGAATGTATTAGCGTATTAATATAAGTCTGATTTCAATCTACATATAGGTTAGAAACAAGAAAAATTATCTTAAATGGCAAAATTGTTGAAGATGTTTACAAATAATAGTAAAATATCACACTCTATCTGCAATAGACCGAGATAGATTGCGATGGACTACTATCTGTGTTTATCATTGTCATGATAAACACATATAGTAATCTATCGAGGTCTATTGCAGATAAACAGTGAAACTTTGTTATATTTTAAAATATTTTGGTTCATTTTCCTATATTTGAAAAATAACTCTGGAGACAAAGATTGGAGGATTAGATATTAAATAGAAAAGTAATAAAGGGAACATGAAAATATGTGTGTATATATATTTTGAAAATTTCCCACAAGAAGGCAAGGAATCCCCTTTATGTTTTAATAATTAATTATTTAAATAAATAATCATAACAATACCTAACAATACCTAATACGTAATTTTAACCTATTAAAAATACAAATGAGAAACGAGAAATTTTCCCCCAAGGACTCAATCCTCGAACTAGGATTCTTCAACCCCAACTTCGATTTTTTAAAATTAGGAGAATGAGACAAGAATATCGTAGCCGTCCTTATCAAGGATCAAAATAGTAATTTAAAAGTTTAGAGACAGAAGTAAAACAAATTTAAAA
This sequence comes from Citrullus mucosospermus, assembly GCA_030954485.1. Classification (NCBI taxonomy): domain Eukaryota; kingdom Viridiplantae; phylum Streptophyta; class Magnoliopsida; order Cucurbitales; family Cucurbitaceae; genus Citrullus; species Citrullus mucosospermus. The sequence continues at coordinate 28,121,756 of CM062061.1, read as the reverse complement.
AACTTAGGGTCAAAATGATATTTAAATCTAAAATTTATTGTAATAGTAGTAGTTGAATTGAAACAAATGTGAAATTCAAACCTCTAACTTTTATTATATACTTTATAGGAAATTTTTCTATTCTATAATAGTAGGAAGTATTCTTTCATTTATTGTGACTATGTCAACATCATTTAAGAATCATTTAAGAATAATGTTGGGTCCAACAACATTAAAGTATAACAAACGGAGTAGGTGGCATGAGAGTACTATAAAATTTCCCGTTATGTCAAATATTTGAATCTCCATGTCGAGATTTGAAAATTACATTACCTACCCTCATAAGGATGAAAGTGGGACAAAAATGATGAAGGAAGATGAAATGAGAGGAAAGAAAATGGAAGGAACTGTTTAAGATGGTGAGTGTGAGACAGAAACAACACCCAGTGTTCAGTAGGTAAAGTAATTGTCTCTACAGTTTGAACACTACAAAGGAGAGACAGATAAGAAAAACAGAGCAAAATGACATTTATTTATTTATTTATTTTGATAGTTAAAATATCAATTTAGTCCCTGTACTTAGATTTTATTTCATTTTAGTCCTTGGACTTTCAATAAATTTTAGGTTAAATTACAAAAAATACTTCTAAATTTTGTATTTTCTTTAAAAACTACTTCTAAACTTTCTAAAATTTCGATAGTATCCTTTAACTTTAAAAAAAAAAATTAAAAAATATGCTTTCATCGGTTTGGAATGGAAATTATTAGTAGTTTGTTTAGAAAATACATATCAACTTTTAAAAGTTTCATTAATGTCCTTGAAATAAAAATAAAAATAAAAATTTAAACAATACCCTTATCATTAGTTTATGGATGAAGATCGTTTATCTACATCCCATCGTCTTTGTTTTTCATCTCTTCTCTCTCATCTACTTTAATTTATGACCTAACACTTTCCTATTTTTCCCTCGTAAATACCCTCGTATTCCCCTACTTTCATTCTCTAATCTCTAAAATTATCTCCTTCAATTAATGTATATCGGCTAGTAAGAAGGAGAATTATGAAACTACTAAAGGACCTTTGGACTTAAATGTTTAACATGGTTGTACGTTAGTAGTTGAGTGTGTTAATATTTAGTTTGAGTTAATACATAAAAAGATAGACAAGTTGAGAATTTGAGTCAGGACAAGTAGTAAAAGGGGAAAAATTATGAAAACTTGTGTATTACCAAATTTGTAGTAACGAAGACTTTGTTAGTTTCTTTTGCAATTTAAATTAGTCTATTTGTTGTGATTAGTTAACAATATTTCTATGAGAAAATAATATTCCTTTATTTGTCTTTTTTTTTATTTAACGATTCATTGTTTTTTGAGTTTTGAGGAGAGATTTGATTTTTGGGTTTTATGAGTTTTTGTGAGATTTTATGCTTTAACTTGAAGTTTTGGGTTTTGTTTTGTTGCTGAGAAAACTAATGTAAGTATTAAACAAACAAAGAAAAATGAAAGTATCTATATAAAACATATATTAGCAATTGTATCTAATGTAAGTTTTGGGTTTTCTTCTTCTTTAAAGTTTAGATTTGAAACGAGATATTAACGGCTTCTGTACATATATTAATATTTAGGGTATTGTGAACTGTTGTTTGAAAGTTTATTAAAAAAATTTAAAGTTCATAGGCATTTTTGAAACAAAAAAAACTAAGGGCCTATTTGATAGGCACTCTAAAAACAAAAATTTGAAAACAATGGATTCAATAAAAACAAAGTTTTATTTCATGTTTTCATATATATGTTTTGTAATAGATTCAGAAATTAAATTTCAATTTAAATAATTGTTCAAAATGTGTGTGATAATATATTTATAATCCATAAAACTAATTATATATTATGTAAACTAAATACTATTATTAATTAATTTATGAACTTGGTTTATGTTAAAAAATTTGTATAACTATTGTTTTCTTATATCATACAATTAATACTACATTATATAATATATAGTTTAATTTAACAAAAATAATTGGGTTTATAGCATGAAATATTATATTTGCTAATGTTTGTATTCTTCTGCATATTAAAATTTCAAACTCAAAATTTGAATTCACTGAAAACATAAAAATGTTGTTTTCAGAATTTTCATTGTTTGATCACAAAATTCGAAATCGTTTTCGAAAACATAATTCAAAATGCCTACCAAAAACAGATTCACTGAACTCAAAGAAACTAAAAACATAAAACAAAGTCTGAGTTGTCTACCAAATAGACCCTAATGATTTTCATCCAAAACTTACAACAAAAGTATTTTTTTTTAAAAAAATTCTTTTACAAGTTTAAGGATATTATTGAAACTTCTAAAAGTTCAAAAATATTATTGAAACAAAGTAAAAGATATCAAGATCAAAGTGCTATGCATGTTGGTTGATGACCTGATCCAAAAATAGATCCAGGTTGCAAAAATCGAAATTTGAGACCAGTTCTTCAAGGACCCCTCTTCCTTGTGCTCTCTTTTTTAGCAAGCTCAAGATTATTTTTGAAACAAAGTACAAAGTTCAACTACATTTTTTTTAATTTAGCCTAAATCTTAAAAATATAGTCTCGTTGTTAGTTTACCGTTAATTTTTCTAAAAGAAAAAATAGTCTCTTTTAACGTTCATTTTTTATATGTTAAAACTATATTCTCAAAGTCTTTTTTTCTTACATGAAAATGATTATTATTATTATTTAACTAAATTTAATTAAAGTTAACTTTAAAGGATTAAATTGAACATTTGTTGAAAGCACGTGAAACTTTCTAGTACTACAAGAGTATGGAAATTTTTTCATATTACCTACATGCATTTAAGAATTATGTGGTACTCATGAAATAAAACAATATAACGTTTAATGACAAGTCAAATGTTGAATAGAAAAAGTATATACCATAGTAGTATTATAAATTTTTTCAAGAATACATCGATTAAATTTTGATACTCATACAGAAAGTAAAATAAAACCGTGTAAAGTAAAAGAATAGAAACTAAAATAGTATTTTAATATTGTTAATATTTGTGGATATATAGTATCTTAATAAACAAATAGAAAACAATGCCTCTTCTGATCTACCATTGCCCTTTTTTTCTTTCATTCTCTTTCAAGCTTTCTCAATTCCACTCATTCTTTCTCTCTCCTTATACCACATTTGTCCATTTCAAGCCTATTTCAGTATAGCTCAACTAGATTGTTACATATGAACAAACTAATTTCCTCACATTTATATGTAATGACGATCTAATGAGTACAACAAAAGTTTTATACGATATGACTGCCTTTCAATCTAACTTCTTTATTTTCATGGTTAATTATCAACATTGACGGTTTAAATGGAATTCTTTCTCAATGTATTGGTTAGAAATAATGAACTTCTATATAAGTAGGATATTGTCTACTTTGTTCCTAAACCGTCCCGTGATCTTCTTCTTAGCCTACATCACTTCAACATCATTAACCTATAAAATTGAAAATTTCAATTCTTTATTATTATTATTATCTTGAAAAAACACAACAAAGAAGAACCAAATTTATGGAAGAAAAAGATCTAGGTTAAAAATTTGGAGATATATTAGACAAAAAATTAAAAGTTTAAAAGCTCTATTAGATGTTACACAAATTAAACGTTTATAAATCCATTTAGAGACAACGGTTTTAAATTAGATATCAATAAATATAAATTAAAAATTTAAAAACTAAATTCGTAATTTATTTATGTATTTAAAGATAAATAGGCATCAGGTCGGCCAAGGAGAATATTAGTGACAGAAAATTCTTTTAATTAAAAAAAATATTGAATTGATGATGAAACATATTTTCACTATCACTAACTATTCCATCAATCAAGAAAATCTAACAACAGATATCGCTTTGGCTTAAATCAAAATGTCACCAACAAATATATAAGATCAATCCCATGACAACGAAGATCTCAATTGAGAGTGATTTTATTTTATTTTATTTCATTGAAGAAATATATATTTTATTATTTATTTAAAAGATCTTATTAGCTCATTTCCAAAACAATTCCACAAAAAATAACCTATATAGTCTATTGTGAAAGAGATTAATTTTTTTTCATTTTTTATAATTATTTTTAATAAAAGTATTTATTATTATTTTTTACCACTAGATTACTCATTGATCGCTGGTTGTTATTATTATTATTATTAAAGCAACTAGATTAGATTAAAGAAAAAGTAATGAAATTGATGGAACAATTAAATTTAATCTATAAAAAAATTGAAAACATACCATGAAATTTTGGATTATAATATAGAGTTTTTTTTTTTTTTTTTTTTTTTTTTTTTTTTTTTTTTTTTTTTTTTTTTTAAAGAAGAAGAGATAGTATAACAAAGTTTAAAATGTCGATGTTTAGCAAAGATGTCAAGATTTTAATGATACAAAAATTGGCGTTCTAAATTGATATTTTTGAAAGATTTACAAAAATAGAAAAAAAATATTTTTAAATAGGTTAAAATATTTATTATGTATATTTATATTTAAATTAGTGACTATTTTATTGTTAATTTTTCACGTGTTCATAATTTAATTAACTTATATAAAAAAATTAGAAAAATATGACATGTCAAAGAAAATTTAATACAATGAGATATATATGTAATAATAAATAGGGAGAGAAAGGGAAGAAATAAATCGTAATAATTAGTGTTTATGTAGTGGAAGAAAGATCGTGATCGTCCACGTGGAGGGGGTGATGATAATGAGATATGATTCAGTGCGGTGGGCCACAGCAATCCTTGAAAAAAAAGGACAAAGGCAATTGGCTGTGTCTGGTGTGCCTTGATTGACGGCTTGGATTAATTTGGGGTTATTGCGTTCCAACTTCTTCATAACTCGCACGTTATAAATAAAATGGTGGTCCCTACCCCCAACCCTACTTGTCCATTTTCATCATTAACCAAACTCTTTGCTCTTACTTAGGAGGTTTTTGGTAAGTAAAATACCTAGAATTTTAGACGTCTGAAATTTATTAAAAAATAATAAAAGTTAAGAAATAAACGAAATTAATAAAACAAATAGAGCAATTCAGATGCCCACTCCTTGAGAATCTAGGAAGTCCGTGAAACAAATGACCCCTTAGGATTCGTTTTGGAATTACTGTAACTTTTAAAATAATTGTTGGTAACAATACTTTTTGAAAAATTAGTTGTCATATAAAGTAAATTGGTGTTTAGTAAATTTCAAGTTTAAAATTAAAAAAAAAAGTAACATCGTTTTGTAAGTTTAAATTAAATTTGATGTGACTTATCTATAAAGATTAAATTAAACATGCTATATACTATATAATACTTATAAGTTGGTATTTAATATATAAACTTCATAGGTTAATTATTCATAATTTTTAGTTTAAATTACAAATGATATATTTACATTTCTTTAAATTATAGGATAAAAGTATAGAAAAATCATTATTATATAAAATTGGAATGAAGAAATATGATTTCAATTAAAGTATTTTGTATACGTTCATTTTAAAAAAAAAAAATTACATGATGTAAATTGTAGGGTATAAAAATGTTGAATCATTCAAAATTTTATTGATATAGGATGAAATAGCTTGAAAGAAAAAAAGATATATAAAAGGATAGAGATTTTAGTTTAAAATAGTTAGTTAGAGAGAGAATGACAAATTTTTGGAAAAACTAAAAATTGGTACATAATTGATTTTTGAAAGTTGATTATTAAAAAAAATTAAAGAATAATATGTTTAACCAAACATCTAATAATGGTCAAGATTTTTCTAGAATTACTTTTGACCCTCCAAAAGCAATTCCAAATGAAACCTTAAAATTATAGTCAAAATAAACATAGTTCAATTAATATAATGCTAGTATTATCAACTTTGAAGTTAGAGGTATGATTTTTCTATTTTCGTATGTTATAGAAAAAGACACATTAATTTCGATTAAGATCAGATATTTAAATCTCATTATTTCTATTCCTAATCGAAGTAAACACATCTGTTTAGAGAAGCTCTGACTATGGTTAAACATTTGAATTTGAAATAATTTAAGCAACTAAAGATCTAATCAAACCAATTAAGTTGACTAGTTTGTATATTTATTTTTTCAATATATTGATTTTTAAAGTTTCAAATACACCCATTTGTTTAACACCTACATGACATGTTTAATTTTATGTAAGGATTATGTGGTTGGCTAATTTGAACCATAATTTTAAAATATTATATTTAATGTGCTACATTAGTGTTCAACTAATATAGTTGATAATTGTTGATTTATTAGATACAAAATAAAAAATTTTGAAACTTGAAATTTTAAAATTTTAAAAATTAAATAAATTCAATCTTGAAAATTAATGGACTTATTTAAATTAATTATTTATAATATTTTTTAAATAGATTCAATCCTGAAAATCGATGGACTTATTTAAATTAATTATTTATAATATAAGTACTAAATAGACATGACAAATAAATTTAATGGACCGAACTTTTAGTTAAACAATTTACACTTTTGTTTTCTAAACTTTAAATGTCTGGTCTTTAGAATTTCTAAATTAAAATTTTTTCTTATGCATAAGTGAGGTTCAAGACTTTAGAATATTGATAGCATGTACTAGTTTAAATGTTGTTACAATTTTTTGAGTCAATATCTAAGGTCGAAAAGAATTGAAAATTCTGACTTAGTCTAACTAAAATGAGCTTAATTTAGTAGTTATTTACATGTACTCTCTCATTTGAAGTCAAAGATTCAACTTTCCTTATCTTTGCAAGCAAAAAATTTGTTAATATTGAGTAAGTATATCCTAATTAACTAATTGAATTATAATCTTGTGAAAAGATTTATCAAATTTGTATTGTTATTTTGCATACATATGCATCTCCTTCTCTCCATGTCTCTTTATGGATTTCTTATCCCTCTCTCTATTACATTGTCCTTTCTCTACTTTAAAAATTCAATTCATAAGATTGTAATTTTATCTTTCCTATTATCATCTTAATGGTCTTTTTAGCAAATAATAACATGTTTGAAAATAGACCCTCGAACATTTAATTTCTTGATCGATGATAAATTAACATAGCAAGTTATGTTTAAATTTGTTATTATCATTTTATCCTCGAAGAAAATAGAATGTGTATGATATTGTATTATTATTGTCACACCACTTCTTAAAATCTCTAACTTTCTATATTAGAATCTCTATATGTTTGCACAGTACATGTATCGTATTTATTTTCTTAAAATTTATATTTAACAAGACCATATAAAATTTTTATACATTATTATACCATTAATTCAAAAACTTTAAATCTAAACTTTGTAATACAAAATTTTAGGGGACCAAAGTTTATAATGTATAGGAACTTTGGCCCTATACATTTAACATAATATTATAATAAATGTATATGACCAAAGTTCCTTTGCAACAATCATCTCAGTGTAAAAATTATCTAAAATAAATGTGTCCTAAGGAAGAGAGAGAACTGGCTACCAACAAATAAATTGGAAAAGCATTAACTAAATTATTTAAAATTAAATAAAGCAACTATAATGTTAAGTAGAATAACATAAAACTAAAAATATGATTACGCACACATTCTTTACCATGAATAGTTGAGTAGTGTACCATTATATCGTTGTTACTAATATGATCATCTAGTGGCATGAAAGTCGTGTATATATATATATTCTTTATTCATGTAAATGACTAGTTACTTTGGTACGAATAGATTTGCTAACATATCTGTCTGTCTGATTAAGATGTAGATATTATGATATATTGATAGGATGAAAGGGGCATCGTGGAACTTTAGTTTTGTAATTTCATAAATATTTCGGACATGTCTTATATATATTCTTCAGGTTGATGATACGAGGAAATGGAAGTTGTCACTGAAGTGTGAGGATGATTAATTTTGACACTGAAATATGAAGTAATAAATATCAAATGACATTAAAGCAAAAATGGAAAATTGAAATCATTAAGCCACCAAATGGAATAGATATTGTCAGGGGCATAGTGGTAAAAAATCTTATGGAATCCCCCTCCTAAACCGTCGGTTGACAAATTAAACCCCTAAATGGAAGAATGGCTCCTTGTTGGGCCCTCATTTTGAAAACAAATGGATTTTGGCTCTTTGCTTCTGTTGGCATCATAAAAATAAAAATGAGAAACAAGAAATTTTCCTTCAAGGACCCAATCCTCGAATTGGGATTCTTCAACCCCAACTTCGATTTCTTAAAATTAGGAGAATGAGACAAGAATATCGTAGCTGTCCTTATCAAGGATCAAAATAGTAATTTAAAAGTTTAGAGACAAAAGTAAAACAAATTTAAAAAACTTAGGGTAAAAATGATATTTAAATCTAAAATTTATTGTAATAGTAGTAGTTGAATTGAAACAAATGTGAAATTCAAACCTCTAACTTTTATTATATACTTTATAGGAAATTTTTCTATATTATAATAGTACGAAGTATTCTTTCTTTTATTGTGACTATGTCAACATCATTTAAGAATTTAAGAATCATTTGAGGTCAAATAGGTACTTTCACATGGGCTAACGTTAGCAGAAGGTCACTTTCATTCATTTTTTAACCTTGGGCCATTTTTCATTTGGGCCCGACCATTCGTACACAAATTTCCTTCTAAATCCCAAACTATTTGTAATAGATTCTATTTGGATATCACTATTGGATATTTATAGTAAAAGAAAATGAAACAATTGAATATTAAAACATAAACAAATGAATTTAATATATAGATTAAATTCATAGTTAGGAACTTTTAAATTGGATTGAAACTTTAAATTTAGATGATATTTCATGTATAAGTTTAACATATATGAAAGTTAAATTTATAGTTTTTTCAATTTGAATGCGTTATGTTTGATTTTGGTCAAGTAACAACTTTAAATTTGACAAATATTTCAATTTTTGTATTTATTTCATTTTATTTTGTATTTTAAAGAATTACTAAGTTGCTCGCTTATAAATAGCAACTTGTTTATTCATTTGTAGTATCCCACTCCAAATTAAAGAGTTTTCTCTTTCCTTTCTTTCTTTGAACTTCAGTTGAGTTGAGATCAAGTATCCAAGAGTTTTGCCATATCCAAGTACTTCGAGGTTACAGTTCTACTAAAGTTAGTCTTTGTATCCTATTGAGACGATCTTCGCAATCTGTTTATAACTCGTACAGAGCGAATAATTGTCTTCGGGACAACGCTTATCATAAGCGTGTCTTAACTACCTGTTAACATGTCTAACATATCTTGAGATTTTTGGTTATTTGAATGTATAAGTTTTGTTCTACTATTTGGCTTAATTTTGAGTTTGAACACATATGTAGTGTGTGGTGTATTTAGTTTAGGTGCAACCGATTGGCTAATCTAGTCATTTCTTATACATCATTTTCCCGGAACACACACAACTGTAGACACTAGGCACAATTTCTCAAATTTTAACCCAAATGGTTTAAGGGGAGTCATTGCCTCCCTCGCTCCTTCAGTCCTTTGTTTCAAGCTCACCTTTATCTATCTATATATATATGTTTTTAAATGTTATACACATCTTTTATGTCCTTGAACAAAAATGAAGGAATATTGACTAAATTGTTCATATATATCCATTAAAATTTCACATTAATAATAAGTGTATCAATTTAAAGTTTAAAATTTTTAGATGTGAGTCAATTGAGATTTTTAATTATAATTTTATTCAAAATAATTAATGCAAACTTTCACAAGTGCATAAGATTTTTCTTAATGGAAGTATTATATTTATGTACATTTGAGAAAATGACTCCGAACATAGCTCAATTGGCATAGTATTGTACAATCAATTTCGAAATCAGATGTTCAATTCTCTCTCCCTCGTGTTGTAAAAAAAATAGAGAAAAAGTGAAAATCAAATAAATAGTAGCTATGCTATTTTTTTTTTTAATTAAACTTGTACGATTTTTCATTTGTTCATCTTCATTAATACCGTATTAATTTAAGATTTGAATTGGTACAACTCCACCATTTTGGAGTACAAATCGATATTTTTTCATAATCTATTAATTTATATCGAATTTTTTAAAGAATTAATTGTCCAGATAAAAAATCAAACCTCCCAATTTTCAAAGAGAAAGTCATGCTGTTTGACATAAGCTCAATTGGGCTGATTTATGTCAATTATGTTTTTGTTCATATTGTCAATAATTTTAAAATAGGATTTTTTAAAAGCCAATTTTAAAATGGGATTAATCATAGATATTTTGGGAAAAATTATACATCTAACCAAAACAATTTTATACGTTCAAAAAATAATAATTAAAAATGCCACGTGGTAGAAAATATCCATGTTGGAAGGCTGAGCTGTCAGTCGGCAAGTCGATGCCCCGTCATGATGTGGGGTTCAGACACGTGGTACCGCTCTCATTCGGCGGTGACGGTATCTTAACGCCACGATTCTCATATCTCGCTTTGCTTGACACTTCAACGGTTCAGATCTTCCCACTCAAAACATTGGACGGTATCGATTCTGACAGTGATATCCAAATGATGCCTCCACTGGTGGCACTTGCGTTCTCTTCACGCAAATGTTCCCGGCTCCGCGGCTCTCTAGCCTCAGCCGACCATGTCCGGCTTATCACTTCCCAAGCTGCGACCCTTCGTCTTCTTATAAATTATAAACATTTAAAATAAGTCAACCAATGATTTTTGTTTTGCCGATAAAAATAAATATCTGTTTTTAAAAAATTACACTTTTTTTTTCCGATTTATCTTTATATATTATGTTATCTTTTATAACTAAGAAAAAAAAGGTAAAGAAGTCAACCAATGAAGATATTTATTCCCTACGATTTAAAATTCGTAGAACATTGTCTTCATTATTGATTTTTTAAAGCAAATTACAATATTTATCAACAACTTTAAGTAATTAAGTCTTAAGTTATTTTAGTCTACAGATTTAAATAATGTACGTTAGAAGCACACTTGCTTAATCTGAATTTAAGAAATCTGTGTTTGATGGGTAAAGTTATTTAGGACATGTTTGGATTAACTTTTTAAATATCTTCATTATAAACACTTTTTTTTTCACTTATAAACACTTAAAAAGTCGATCTAAGCGCATCTTCAATCAAATTTTTCTATAATAACAAATTTGATTTCAAATTTTCCTGCACTATTTGTTATAACTTTCAATTTTTCAACTTCACTTATAATTACTATGAGTTTGAATATGAATTTAACATTTTTTTTTCTTAGTTTGAGAAGAAAACGAAGTTTTCAATAAACGTGCAAACTTGAATAGTCAACATTATTGAAGTTGGTGGATTTTGTTGTCAAGACTAATAAAGTTGATGGAATAGAGTATAACAACTTAATTCAAGTTGGTGAATCAAATTCCCCCTAAAAAATTTTCAGTATGGTAGGTTTGGCCAGAGAATTCTACAATGATAAGCTTTTTTATGAATCAATTAATGTTAGACTTAAATATAAATATTCAACTAATTAAAATGTCAAAGAATAACTTATCAATAATCGATATAGAGTTTTAAGACCAAATAAATTTTAAAATAAAGTAAAAAGAAAAGGTTAAAACAAAAGAATAAAACGTTTTTCTTTATTGTGGGAATGGGTGAAAAGTGGCATTAGGTCGGTTCGATATTTGATAAAGTCTTCCATGAATGAAGATCTCATCAAGATTTTGGAATAAAATAATTAAACATTTTTAAATTCTTTAATATAAAAAATAAGTCATTTGAAAATAAATACAAATAGTTGGTAACCAAATATTAGTGTCTTATTTTAAATTGTTCTTATAAAAAAAAAGCGTTTCAATAAATTTTTTAAGAACATTTATTTTTTAAATTAATCCAAACAAACATTATATATTTCAGTTTCCAACTATAAGAAATAAGTATAAATTGATTTTTAGAAAATTATCAATTTATACCCTTAAACTTTAGAGGTTGTATCAATTTAAACTCTGAATAAATAATTGTATCGATTTAACACTTGAACTTTTGTATGTGTATCAATTTACACCCTTAATTACGTTTTGTTTGGGAAAATCTCCTGTGAAACTTATTATTATATGGTTAAATTGCATATTTGGTCCCTAAAAGTTAGAATTTAATCTATATGATTTAATAAGTGAGTTTTATAAAATAGTCCCCATCGTACAAACTATTTATGACGATTTTATCAAACCATAAAGACTATTTATGAAATTTTATTAGATTACTAACCTTTTTTTTTTTTTTAAATTATAGAGACCGACAACTTTCTTCCAACCATAAGGATCAAATTTATAATTTAGCATAATTATTTCAATTAAACCTCTAAACTTTCATAAATGAATCAAATTAGATCCTTAGTCAGAATCTCTTTTTTAGAATTATTGATGCATTTACACTAATAATCCATGTTGTAAAAACAACATTTGAAGAAATCAACACATGTTTAAAAACTAATATATGAATGATTTCTAAAAGTAATCATAATTAAAAGTCAAAATTGACTAACTAATGAAAATTTTAAAATTTAATGGACTTAAATTATAAGGTACACCTAATATTAGTTGTGTGAAAGTATAGAATTCCAATAATATAATTGAAAAAAACTTAATTTTTTATTTTATTTTTTATTTCCAAAGAAAGAAACCCTTTTTGCATTACTTTTTAATAAACAATTATGGCAGTCAGTTGGAGTGTCTAGAAGAACAAACAGGCTTAGAGAGAGATATAGATTCCAAATCCTCTCTAGAGAGAGAAAATTTAAAAAAGAATAAAAAAAAGAAAAAAGAAAAAAAGATCTTCAAATTCTTTCATCTCTTTATATATGTCGACTGGTCGTCTCTTTCACGGGGATATCTCAACAAACTTCCTCCTCGCCGGAAAAGCTCCCGTCGCCGGCAACTCTCCATTTTTCCGACATCCAAAATCAGAGAGACAAACTCCACCAAGAAAAGAGAAAAGGAAAAAGAGCCAGTTGAGATTTTTGTGCTTTTCTTCTGTAAAATTGCATGCTTTTCGATTAATTTGCTTTTTAGAAGCCATGAAAGCTACGGCTTGAAGCTTTTCCTTTAACTTTTGTCGTTTGTTCTTTTTACTCTGTTTTTTCTTACAACAAAAAAACCCTTTTTTGTCTTCAAAATTGCGAAACCCTTTTTCAATTCCGCATCTTAGATCACCGAAACTTCTTATTGAAAACCGAACCCAATTTTCTCAGAAAACAAAAAAATAATTTTCTCGGGAAAATTTTGAATTTGGGTTCTGTTTTTAAAAAGAAAAAAAAAATTATTTTCTGGGTATCCAAACAATGCAAGACCCATCAACGTTTCAGCCGATTAAACCCCAATTTCCCGAACAAGAGCAACTTAAATGTCCTCGTTGTGATTCTACGAACACCAAATTTTGCTATTACAATAACTATAATCTTTCTCAGCCTCGTCACTTTTGTAAGAATTGCCGTCGGTACTGGACTAAAGGCGGCGCTCTTCGCAACATCCCCGTCGGCGGTGGCACTCGGAAAAACTCCAAGCGTGCGGTGGCCGCCACCGTCAAACGCCAGCCGTCTACCTCGTCTTCGTCTTCTTCAACCTTGACGAATCCAAACCCGATCACGGCGCCGGATCATAACCCGATCGGGATTTACGGCGGTGGGCTGGATATTCCAGGGAGCTTCAGTTCGCTGCTGGCGTCAAATGGGCAATTTGGGAATCTTTTGGAGGGTGTTGATCCGAATCAATCGGAGCTGAAAATGGTGGAATTGGGTGAATTCTCTGGGTCTGGCAGGAAATCTGCAGCGGAGGAACAGAGCGCCGCCGTGCCGGAGAATTATTTGGGTGTTCTGCAAAATGGGGATTCTAATTGTTGGACCGGTGGCGGGAGTCATGGGTGGCCCGATCTTGCTATTTTCACACCAGGGTCAAGTTATCAGTAAACAGACATGAAAACAGAGAAGAAAAATCCGCCATTGTTGATGGAATTAAGCTTCTGTCTGTGATGATTATGAAAAAAAAAAAAAAAAGAAAAAGAAAAATTAGAATCATCAGATTAGAGAAGGAAGAAGAAGATGGCACAGACACATTACAAGACCAACCACAACCATTAGACAATTCTATAGGTAAAAGAAATTTTCTTGTTCTTGTGTGTTCTTGTCTTTTTTATTTTATTTTATTTTATTTTTTTTTTAATTGATGTGTTTTGAACTTGTATGAATGAGAAGATGGAGAAGAAAGGAGACTCATGAAGTAGAATTTGTTAATATTTTTAATGGCCACCATGATCAGATAGATCCAAAGCTTTGTTACATTTCACAGAGTGTTCTTAATTTGGCTGTGTGGAGATGTTGGGATTTTAGATATGATAAGATCATCTTAAAATCTTTAATATTTTTTCTTTGTAACTCAAGATGTATACTTTTTTCTATATTCAAATTTCCATACCAACATTTTTTGAAGGAAAAAAGAGAGAGAGAGAAAAGACAAAGTCTGTTTTATGTTTTCATTATTCTAACAAATTCTTCTTTAGTCTTATCCTTGTGTGTTTTTGTTGGGTAGATGGTATATTTTAGAAATTCTAGTCATTTGAAAAATGGTTTAAAAGTATAGTTTACCTAATGTAGATCTTATATTAATGTTAGTGGATCTCACTTTATTTTTAAATCACATCGACATGATATACAACAAGTTAAAATAGTATAAATATATAAAAAAAATTTCTAATAAAATGTACTCAATATTACATTGACATTGAGGAGATGTCAAAAGTTAATGAAAACAAAAATGAAGGATAGAGTTTAAATTTAATGTGGAATGGTCCCAAATTAATGTCATTAATGAGAAGTTTGGATAAATAGTAGTACCAAATGAGGTGGCAATGGGTGACCAATCAAAGTTAGACAGATAGGGTGATAAGTGGTGTTGGCATTCATTTTTGATGGAGAAGGGTTGTATAAGCCAAAGTAATGTTTCTTTGTTTTCTTTTTTAAAAAAAAAAAAAAAGATGAAAAAGAACACACAAACACACAGAGTACAAAGGTTGTTTGCTTTTCTTTTTGGTTGATTTACCCCTTGTGTTCCTACAAGTTTTGTTGGAATGAATTTTAGATAATGGGTAGAGGTAAACTATTTATTTATTTATTATTATTATTTTATTTATTTTAACATTGTGTTTGTTTTTTTCATGATTTTTGTAATCTTTATGTAGACGTATCCATTATTAGCTAATTTCTAAAATTATGATCAAGTTTTTTTAAAACTATTTTTGTTGGTTTTCAAAATTTGACTTTGATTTTGAAAAGACTTTAAAAACATAGACAACAAAATATAGAAACTAATAGATGGTTTATTATATGAGTTCTTAGATATTTTTATAACAATTTAGTTTATATATGTTGTTTTTAAAGAACTTATGCCGATTTTTTTTCCTTAATTTATATTATGATTTTTGCCTATCTTAAAACAAAACATTCGAATTCCTAGTCTAGTTGGGTTCCTTTGACTATTTTTTAGGATTGTTTTCAAAATTCAAGCATAAAATGTAAATTTTTATTTAAGAGATAGAAACTACGGTAACACAATGGTGAGAAAACAAGAATAGTGGTTATTAAACAAGGTCTATACTTTTTTCTTTTTAGTTTTGAAAACTTCACTAGACTTTTGTAGGAGTAGAAAGTTGATAGCAAAATATAGAAGCTTATGAATGAGAGTAGTACTCACAACTTTATAAGTTTAATTTTCAAAACCTAAAAATAAAAATCAAGCAAGTTCTGAAAATTAAGACCCCATTTGGTAATAGTTTGGTTTTGAAAATTAAGCTCAATTTCTTAATTATAATGGTTTTCATCTTTCTCAAATAAAAAAAGTTGACTTCTTAGTCTAATTTTAAAAGAAGAAGAAAAAAAAAAGATTAAAACTGTTTTTTTTAGTTATAGAAGATTGAGTTAGTTTTTTAAAACAAGAACTTAGATATTTGCTTTATAAATTTGTTTATAGACTTAATTTTTAAATAAAGAATCAAATGGTTGGGCTTAAAAAAATAGTTTTTAAAAACTTATTTTTTGTGTTGTAGAGTTCGAGTATAGATTTAAGTGTACAAAGTGAAAACTATAATTGAAAAATTGAGCAGAAATAAATATAAATTTCAAGATCATGAATCTAAAAATGAAATTGTCATCAAACGGAGTCTTAGTTTTAAAATTTTCCATTTGATTTTTTATAGGGTAATTGCGCTTGATAGCATTTTTAGAGATAATAATTATGCGTATAACAATATTTTAAAAAAATTGCAAACATAGCAAATTCTATCATTGATATGATCTATCTAGACTCCTCTTATTGATATGGTTTACCACTCGTAGACTTTGAAGGTATAATCTTAATTTTGCTATATCTACAAGAATTATTTTGAAGTTTAGATCTAAATCTATAATTTATTTATCTAAGAAATTATTTTCGTTGTTAAGAATTGTTATATGATCAATGGAATTCACATCTCAATGAGTTGATATATAGAATTTAGTAACCACAAATTATTACAAATGGAATCGTTATTAAAACACGAGCTTAATTATGCAAACCATTTTTCTTTTCATTCTCAAATTTTATAAATGAAAAAAGGAAAAAAATGAAAAAAAAATATTTGTTTTTTTTAGGAAACTTTGATGTGATATTCTTGAGCCGAAAGAGTTGAATGATAAACTTCCTATATTTGGTCCACAATTCCTACCTTCATAATGTGGCCTCCCTCCCTTTGGCCACAACAATATCATTCTCAAAATTTTGAATTCTTATTCCCTTATCATATAATTTGTATATAAATTTCTATCTTTAATTTTTTTTGAGGAGCGGTTAAATGTTATAATATTAAATTTATTTTCATCGATCAGCTTAAGCGTTCTGATCAATTGGTAATTTTTAATATGATATCAGAGCAAGTAGTTTAAAAGGTTCTCTGCTTAAATTTGTTAAATTTACCTTTACTTATCTCAATTATTGCATAAGTTAGTTTTTTTTTTCATCTTCTTTCAAATTTATACATGTTTAAAGATTTTGATCTATTGTGCACATTCATTTTTTTTTTCTTTTGTTATAGGTAAAGATTCACCTGCATGACTTTTTTAAATCATAAATTCTTTCTATGTCATTATGATGTTCACTCTATCAAATTGTTTATATTATGAGTTGGATTTTTGTAATAAAGAGAATAAGAAGTTGAACCTATATTTAATAGGAAAATTATTATAAATAGAAAAAAATATCAAACTATTTACAAATCCAAAAAATTTCACTGTCTATCTGCCATAGACTGCGATAGACTTCTATAGTTTATCACTTAAGCAATTGAAGTCTATCGAGGCTGATGAACAGGAAAATTTTTCCTGACGGAAACCTGATCCTTGCAGAATCCCCACGAGGAATTTCGTGGGAAGATCCCTAGGTTTTGTTTCAAAATGTTAAACTTTTCAGCTTTTAGTTGTGTTTTAATTTAGTCCTTAGGTTTCAATATTTACACTTCTAGCCTTAGGTTTTCACTAAATACCCACTTTCAATCTTTGACATTAGTGTCTATTAATTAATTTAAATTAATTATGAAGTAAAATTTTAAAATTAATTTTAATATGAAAAAATAATTAAACTTAATTAATTGTAATTCATTTAAATTAATCAATAGACATTAACATTAAAGATTGAAAGTGAGTATTTAGTGGAAAATCGATGTTAAAAGTATAAATCTTGAAACCTAAGGACCAAATAGTACAAAAATCAAATCTCAAAAGTAAAATTATAACATCTTAAAACTTATGAACTAAATTAAAGTCAAATTCAAAACTCAAACATTAAAAGTATAACATTTTGAAATAAAATATGAGAACTAAATAAAAACTAAATTGACTAAAAAGGTTGTTTTCCCCTAGAATCTATAGTCCTCTCTACTCTTTGACTTATAATTTACAAGAGATTTTAACTCCAACTTTCTAGTTCTGATCATACTATATTCTCTTTAGGAGTAGTTGGTGTTAAAGTAGTTTAACCTATATGAATATTAAATAAACTAAAGTGAAGTTTGACTTTGCGTTTACTATTTGAAACACTTATCCAAAATTTGACTTACAA
Organism: Citrullus mucosospermus; assembly: GCA_030954485.1. Lineage (NCBI taxonomy): Eukaryota > Viridiplantae > Streptophyta > Magnoliopsida > Cucurbitales > Cucurbitaceae > Citrullus > Citrullus mucosospermus. Next base: position 28,103,653 of record CM062061.1, on the reverse strand, counting down.
GTTGTTCAAGTTTTGTCTAGCAAGCTCCTATTTATAGGTGTAGACTTTTGCTTTGCTTTGCCAATCAAAATTGTGGTGTGTGTGGCTTTTGACTTTGAATTTTTGGCCCCAATGAATGAATGTCTTCTTTGACCATTCTAATTACTACTAGACTCCTAAAGTTTGTCTTTAATTAATTATTAATCAAAAGAAAAGTTGTATCATCTTTAATTATTTTCATGGGAGTCAATTACTCGAGCTTTAAAGATAGGATCTTCTCCAACTCTCTTATTTGAAATATATGATAAATTCACCAATAGTAAAATAACGTGATGAATAGTGGGACCAAAAAAAGAGTAATTTAATTTTAGAACTATTCCTTGCTTAAACGTTTGATTACAATTCTCAACATGAACATGTGAGTCCATAATGGTAGTTGTTAAAATGAGGAAATTTGAGAGCTGATTAGTAATGAAGGATTCTAATTATAGTATGAACATTTTATACATATTTTACACATATATCTTGTATGAAGAAACTTTACTTTATTGCTTTAATTTAACTAGTCCTAATTAACTAATTAAATATATTGAAGATAGTGTTAACATCAACAATTTTAGTAAATTTGAATTAATAAAATATTATTACTTATACGGTATAAGTAATAAACTATATTAACTTTGGTAAATAAATATCAATTAATTAATTAAGACCTCGTTTTAGGAACTATTTTAAGCTTTTGTTTTTTGTTTTTAAAAATTATGTGGATTTTTTCTCAATTTCTTACCATGATTTGTATATATTTTTATGTAAAAAAGTTGAATTCTTAGCAAAATTTTAAAAACAAAAACAAGTTTTTGTAGTTTTCAAATTTTGGATTGACTTTTGAAAACATTGGTAAAAATGTAAATAACAAATTAAGAAATTTAAAGATGTAATGAGCATTTATAGGTTTGATTTTCAAAAATAAAAAACTAAAAATTAAACGATTACCAAAACGTTATCAAATGGGCCTTTCATGTCTATCTCCATAAACCTTATACCAAACAAGAGTAATACACCCTTATCCATTATTATCTCTAATATTCGTACCAAACGGCCCAAAATTATAAGTTTTTTCCATAGTTATTGATTTTCTATATTCCCATATATTAATAATATCCAATATTTCATTGTCGTTAATAAGTAATAACATCGGTATGTCAATATTTTTAATGTTATTTTCATAAATGGAAGGAATTTTTTTAGAAGATGTAAATTGAAGAGTTTAATATCAAAAGAAACGAGCAATATATATGTTTTTTTACCGAGAATGTAAATGTTGAAATTATCCTGAAAAAATGTTAAAATCATATACATAGTAACACCAATATATATACGACATAAGAATTTGACTAATTGTTATTATTATAATTTTCTATATTGTAGGAATTCGGATGAGCTTACGCCCACTTCAACTATTGTTATGAGACAATTGTCATATTATATGTCATAGCTTATTTCATGAATTTTGACTATCTAATCATCATCTAATCCCTTGGGTAAGCTAATAAATTACCTGCTTGGTGATGGCTGAGGAGTTGCACTCTGATAACCACGAAAATCATCAAAGTTATAAGGTGAAAGTCCTCCATTTATGTAGCTTGAATCACAGGATGGGCTGGGATGGGGTTCAAATCTGACATCTTTAACTTCCGGGTTGTCGTCTCGACGGTTTTTTCTCAATGCCGGTGAAGTCAAGTCTTTGTCGTCGAAAATTTTTAAAAGAAGAAGAAACCTTTTCCACATTGAGAGAGTGGAAAGTTTCAAGACATGTCTGTGTTCATGGAGAAAACTGGCCAGAGCTACAATGAGAGCAGATGAAGATACAGCTCCGGTGACAAGAAACAACCCCCAAAAGCTTTCAAGCCCAAGTGTGATGGAAATCAAGCTATTGGGGTCAGGGTTGCTGATGTTGCCTTTAAACCATTTGTCTTCAATCTCCTGCAGAACTCCACTCTCCATTATATCAAGTATTCTCTTCGAAACATCGCGTCCGAGTTGAGACCCCTTGGGGAAGACCTACAATTCATAAATATCAACGGTCCATATAACCCATCAGCTCAAGTTTTTAAGTTTAATCCAAATGATATTAATAACTCACGTGTTGAATTTAACATGATTTAACACTAGTGAATGAGTTGCGTCTTGCTCTTCAAACCGACATGAAGGACAAAAGAATATTTTTCGCACTTACATAGCCAAAGCCATTGGATTTCATTGTGGGACCCACGATAGTGCAATTGGTGCAATATGTTGTTGTAAGAACCTTGAGATAAGGGATTTCATCGAAGGCAGCAGCTATGGTCCCATTTAAGAACAATGAACCACAATGTGCCATGTTGTTATAAATTACAAGCTTGGATGGATCAAAACCTTCAGCTATCAGCAATGCTTTAACAAAAGAACCATTTGGGTATCCAACATTCACCTTCTGCTCCTTCAGCTGGTTCATATCAGTAAAAGTTGGCTCCAGCTTTTGAACCGTTAGTAGCGACGTGAGACTGGCCGTGTAACTTTGAGTCAATATGAGCACCACAAACAGCCATACTATTACCACAAATCTAGCCAAGTTGCTTTCGACCTTCTCCTCTGTTACATAGAGAAACAATTTAGTAATTTAGGGAACCATCTAGTAAAAGATATTCAAAATGACATAACAAAGCTACACGGAGAGGACAGATTACTTTGAGCATAAACCATGGTTGAGAAAGAAAACCAGAAACTTGTCCCAATTTCATGCGAGGGAGGACCTCTGAAATCTTCATTGATTCTGTGCTCGAGAATCCAGATGACCAATCCAATAAAGGCAAAAAAGAAAGCACTTGTCAACCAAAGGTCCAATGTTAAAGGCTTCAAGAAAAGCCAAGCTTTTCTGTTCTTGTTATCTCGAAATAGTACAACCATCGACACGCTAGATTCGGAGTATGGAAATGTGAAGTCCACATATAGGGCCCTGCTTTCTCTAATGGATACGTCTCCTACGACTGCATCATATACCTGTTAAAGAAATGGTGGTAAATATTAAGAATATGTGGTTTTTATGTGAAATGGCAAACATATATAAACTAAACTAGTTACGGTCAGAACATGGCATTGCCAACTTCTTTTTCGACTCATAGAGAAGTTTGAAAAATCATTTTCTAAATCAATGACGTATAATCTCAACCTTCTCCTTCAGAGTTTGAACCTGAGATTCCATACTATACTCCTATGTTGGAACACCATTAATCTCACAAGGTAAAGATGTTAGGCTGAGTTGAAAAATACTGTCAATATCTTATCGAGATCCTCTCCAATGTTGAGACTTGGAATAACTAAAGGCATGTATAGAAGTGAGTTTGAAATGTTTAAAATCACCTTTGTCATGTTCAAAATCTTAAACATGCTATTAATCATTCAAAAGTCAAAATCAATTTGGAAGGTATGAATGTAGCGTTTTTTAAGGTATAAAATCAAAAATTACTAAAGACATATTTGAGAGTAATTTTGAACACAACAAAATTGATTTTAACTTTATCAAAATTACACTCAAACATGCCCAAAGATATTTTCTAAGAGATTTACTCATCTTCAATGAGAAAGAAGAATCCAAAGTTAAAGCTAATGCAACATACTAAGAACATAAGGTGCCTCACAAGCTTCATCTGCAGAGGGCATAGACAACAGACAAAACAACCAAAAGACAAGTTGAGATTGTTTTATACAATTGCAATCAAGATAAACTTATCAGAATTTGAAGTCCTATACCAAAAACCATACAAGAAAATTTGTTATTCAATTCTAAATGTTTAAGTACTGCAGTTGAGGGGGAGAGATTATACATACCCCAAAGTACACTTGCTTTACCAAGTCCTCATAGCTACCAGCCATTACTCCTTTAGCATCTGCAAACTGAATGTATTCATACGAAACAGCATATGGTAGTGCGTCAATTACAGCTTCGAAGATATCGATACTGTACCCCGTTCGCTTTTTCCTGCCAGTCACTGGGTCCCTTACCTCTCCAACAAACTTACTGACCCCAGATTTGACTGGAATCCCTATTCTCAGCTTCTTTTCATTTGTTGGAATCTCCCAACCTTTTGGGAAACTGAAAGACTTGGGATCATCCCCTGGCCACATGATACGGCTAAGATTAGTAACAGAAGTGTTTGAACTCATTTTCGTGGAGTCTAAGGTTTGTGTCAGTCCATTTTCTGGCGTCCAGTATCCAACCACTGTAATATTCTTTTCATGATTGATATTTATAATCTCATAAGTTGATGATTTTAATTTCCCTTCAACCATTCTGAAGTCTCCTGCAAGCCCTTTGAAATGTGTTTTAGACAATGCCTCAGACAACCTTGGACCATTTCTAGAGACCCCAAGATTATCAAGATCTGTAGATTTGCCAGAAATATTTGACTTCTCAAAGATGAACTCTGTGGTTCCAACACTCTCCACAGCTTTAGCTAGAGCAACAGTAGCATCATAAGCTCGTAACCCAAATATATTTAGTTCAGAAATTTCTTTTTCAAATTTCCTTCTCCATCGCATCTGAAAATCTTCAAGTTTTTCTGTTCTGGGAATGTAAGTCCTCACACCTAAAGCTCCATTCATGGCTTCCATGGAGGAATCATCAATCCGAGAAAGAAAATTACTCATCCCATCAGTAATAATCCAAACATAACCCGACCCCATCACCCCAATCTCCTTAGCCATGGAGAATACACGAGAACCAAGCTCCGGTAACATATGAACAACGAAAACCCTCGTCTGCATAGTCATCAATTTGTAAAGCTCTCTAGCGATTCTGTCATCAGAGGCAGATTGAGGAAGCGCAATTTCGTAAGCCACTCGAGTGTTAATCTCTCTCAGAGCGTCTCTCATGGAGGGCAAAACCCCTTCCCCATATTCATCGTCAGAGTGAATGAGCACGGCCTGTCTCCAATCGAAGGCTTCAAAAATGGCGGCAATGGGTTTTGCTTGGGATGAATCGAGTTGAGTTGCTCGGAAAAAGTAAGGATTCCGATGAGAATTTAGAGATGGGGTTGTAGCAGAAAATGAAACTATGGGTACCTGAGATTTTTTCCCAAGATCAGCCATGAAAGCTGCTTGGATTGAATTCTGTGGCCCAACAATGGCTTCCACTTCTTCCTTCTTGATTAACTCCATAGCTGTTTGGTTTCAGAAAACAAAACGAAATACAGATTAATCTTCAGGAAAGAAACTAAAAAATCACAATGTGTTACTAACGAGATTAGGTTAAGACCTGCAGCAGCAGCTTCAATAACGTCTTCCATGGAGTTTTTGGGGAACAGAGCCAACCGGGTTTTGTAATTTCTATGCAACTCATAGAAATCAGATAGAGCCATTTCCATACAACTAAACCCCATTTTCCCAATCGACGAACCGGAGTCAAGAACAACCCCGACCTTCACTGTAACTGCCTCGTCATCCGCCATGGCAGAGAAAGCTCGAAACCCAAAACAGAGTGAGAGGAAGAAGATGAAGGTTGAGAAGACGGTGTGGCAGTGGCTTTCCATTGCCGAGCTTAGAAAAGCTTCAGAAGGGTTTCAATGGCGGACTAGGGAATTGAATTTGACCAAGTCATTTGATGGGTAGGATGAAATGAAGCTGAAAATGAAACGAGGAGATTTGATCATCCATGGCTGAAGGGCCATTGTCATGGTTCGTTTGAGTTTGACACGGAACAGAGGTCGGACAAATGATTTTGTATGGCAATGGAATTGGTCAAATCGAACTGAAAATTGCCGCCAAACGTTGCTGCTTAATACTTTAATTGTATCCTAAACTTTTAATGTGTCCATTATTAGAACTAAATAATAATAATAATAATAAGTTTAAATTATAAAATTAAAAAAAAAAATACCTTCAACCTTGAAATTTATTTTGAAAAGTGCTATATTTCTAAAATTTGTGATATTACTCCTCAATTTTTACCAAAGTACTTAAATACATAATTTGACGTACATGCAATAACTTCTAACTTCATATGATTTCTTCTCTCTTTTTTTTTTCTTTTTTTTTTTTTCCGGTATAAAAATCTATTTCTTGAATATATGCCCAATGTCAGAACTTAGAAGTTAGTTAGCGGAAGTACCAATACGAAGGCCGTATTTTGTTATTTTTTATTTTTTGAAACTATATTAAGGCCGTATTGGGCTTTATAGATAGGCCCATAAAATTTAAAAGTATGATAAAACATGAATCCGAAATATAGCCTAAGAAAATTACAAAACAGACCCGATAATACATAACTCGTTGAAATTGGTAAATAGAGGGACTTGGAATTGTTCGTGTGTCTCTTTGTCTGGGTCCCAAAACCTGGTTCGACCACCTTCCGTCGTCTTCTTCTCTCTCTTCCATCACAATGTACGGCGGCCCATCCAAGCTCGGCCGACCCGGCGGCGGCGCGGGACGGGGAGCCGGAGGAAAGCGCCCGCACTCCTCTTTTCCTCTACCACCTTCTCACCGCCCCTCCGGCCGTCTCTCTCTTGGCGGCGGTGGCGCCGGTTCTGTCGCCAATCCTCGGAATCGAACCACCACCGCAACCACATCCGAAGCCCCTCAATCCGTCGAGGAGAATTTCAGTCTCGTTACTGGTAACAACCCCTTGGCTTTTGCCATGATAATTCGGCTGGCTCCGGATTTGATCGATGAGATCAAGCGGGTCGAGGCGCAGGGCGGGACTCCCAGGATTAAGTTTGATGCCAACGCCAAGAATTCTAGTGGTCATGTAAGTTTTCTATAATACTTGTTCTTTAGTTACTCATCCAAATCATGTGATAATGAAGATTTTTATGCTCTTGTGTATTTTCTTTTAGATGATTTGAACTTGTGTCAAGTACTTCAACTATGCTGTTGGATATGACAAGTAGATTGTACAGACTATGCTTTTGTTCACTATTTGTTGGATTTCAATGGGGGCAGTTACTTTGACACTAAGTTGATGGGTTTTATTTGATTTGTGGAATCCCTTTGTGCAACTGCTACTTCATTGCATATGTTTTGGTCTTTATGATCCTTATGAGGTGGAATTTGTACTCAATTTGAGTATTGCTTGATTATTTATTCTTTTGTAGCATTATTGTGTTTACATTTTTTATTGGGTGCCAGTTAGCTGTTTTCTGAATTGGTGAATACGAATACCATAAGGTCAAGGATTAGATTACACAATTGAGTAGCAACACGGAAATAAGTATGAATTGGTGCCAGTTAGCTGTTTTCTAAATAAGTATTTGTTTGACAAATATCAGTAGGAATACTATAATCAGATTATATCATCAGTGCTTTTACGTGTCTTTGATGCATATACGGTTTTGTTGAAGGGTATACTGGAGTTCTTGGCCCACTGACAATTGGGGCATAGCCACGAAACTTTTTTAAGCTGTTGGTATACACTTGATAATACTTGCTGCACTTGTAGCCTAAAATTTGAGCTTGTTTTTAGACATCATAATTTAGTGATTCAAGGAAGTGCTGCCACTGTTGGGGCCTTGGTTTTAGTCTTAGAATCTGCACAATATGGTTATAAAGAATATGCAATTTGTGATGGATGTGGAGTAAATTTTAGTAGGAAGTATTCAAGAGAGACAAGTTGAAAGGGATAACTCTAATTCTCTCTCTGCTTATTTGGGAGCTTTATCTTGATAAAGTTACTATCTCAAGGACTTGATGAAATTCCCTATCATATTCTCTAGTGTTGTGAGTTTGCAAGAGTTGTGTGAGATTTTTTTTTTCAAACGTTTTGGTTGTCGCTTGCTTGGCATAGGGTTTCTAGTGATATGATTCGGGATTTCCTCCTCCATCTGCCTTTTCATGAGAAGGGGCGCTTCTTATGGACGGTTGGGGTGTGTGCTATTCTTTGAGTTCTATGGGAGGAGCGGAATAATAGGTTGTTTAGGAGGTTTGAGAGGGGATCTTTTGAGGTTTAGTCTTTTGTTAGATATCGTGTTTCTATTTGGGCTTCGGTTGAAGACTTTTTGTAACTAATATTTAGGCTTTATTTTGTATAATTGGAGTCCCTTTTTTTAGAGGGAATCCTTTTTCTTTTGGTAGGTTTGGTTTTTGTTTGCCTCTGTATTCTTTCATTTTTATCTCAAAGAAAGTTGTTTCTAATAAAAAAAATGAAGCAAGAGTTATTTATTTATTTTACTATTATATTTTAAAATTTTGCTTTACGCTGATAAATTCTTGGTGTAATTTGAAAAGTTGTCCTGTAAGAAAATATACGGAGCGGTGGATAGGAATTACAATTATATAAAAAGCTAACAACCCGAAATTTCCTACCATCAATGGTTCTATAAATCAAGTACTCGATAATTTTGTGGGTGCCGAAATACTAGATGTCATATGAACTAAAAGTAGTCGGATTTAGGAAAAACTAAAAAACTATTTTCTTTTATATTCTTCCAAAAATCTCCACACCAAGAAAGAGAGACGTTGATTTTTGGTGACAGTCAAGATTGGGATAGATAGAGAAGGAAAGGCCTTTTTGATGAAGAAGAGGTTCTAAAGATAGGTGTTGGGTTTACCATTTGAATTCTTGAAAAATTGTTGGAACGCCATTAAAAGTGAACCCATGTTAGTGTTCCAAGGGTCTTTGGGAATCAGGTGTCAATTCATGGTTTCAAATAAATTGCTTGTGGAGTTTTGAACACTAGAGTACAAAGAGCGGTACATCTTTCCAATCATTATGGAAGTTGGGGATCTCCATTGACGTTTGATATTCCAATCCTTCCTAAATTTGAGAATATGAGGTTGCTTCATCACGGTTTCATTTTGTCACTTCACTAGAACAGAATGGCTGGACCTATTAGGATGGCTAGGGCCTAGGGCAAGGGTTGGCGATGGAATAGAAAAATTGTAAGGCCTTGTTTTGATTGCATATGCTAGGTTTCGGTTATGTTGTTTGAGCCCTCTAAGATCTATCATTTTTTTCTTGTTATCCCGATCTTCTATTTGTGTGAAAGTGGGATGAAACACATCCTACACCTTCTGTGCAAAGTGCTGTCCTGTTTTCTGTTTATCAATGAATTTGTATTGTACAAAAATGTCTCTCTTTTGAGCAGACTTACTAGGCTTCTCAATCTGCATCGCCTCAGGAAAAAAAGAAATTTTAATTACTATTATTATTGGAAAATGGAAATAGTCTACTTCTCTACTGGAAAATCTTCAAGGAGTCTGATCCCATACAGAAATCATTTTAAGGCTCTCCAAGCTTTGAGCAATTAAAAGAAAGGAATACATATAAATTTACAAGTTAATGATACTAAAACATGTGAACGTAGTTCTACGTTTCCATCTAGTCTTGAATCTTGTTAATCTCTAATTGTGGATATTCAAATTTAAATTGGGTTAAAATTCACTTTTAGTACTCAAACTTTTGTGGAGGTAACAATTTAATCTCTGGACTTTGCTTTGTAACAATTTTGTGCTTGTATTTTTAATTTCGTAACGATTTAGTCCTTGAAATTTAGTATGTAACAATTTAGTTTGTGTACTTTTAAATTTGTGACAATTTAATCCTTGTTGTGAAAAGTTCCATCAAAATTAAATGGCAATTTTTATTATTTAACGATTTAGACTTTGTTGCTTATAAACATATTGAGTCGTTAATTAGTTTGTTGATATACCTATATAAGAAATTCCTTTAAATATGAACAATAATTTTTACAAGGAGGACTATATCATCATAGTCTTTAAAGTGCATGGACTAAATCGTTACAAAATTGTAAGTACAAGGACCAAATTTTACAAATCAAAGTTTAGGGACTAAATTGTATTTCCATGAAAGTTCAGGGATATTATTAACTCTTAAATTATTCTCCTCTCCTCAAGCTTTATTATGCACATTTTCTTTCTATTGATAAGAAGGGTCTAAAAGTCTTGAGGAACTGCCCCTCACCACCCCCCCCCCCCCCCCCCCCCCCCCACACACACACACACACAACTGTGCTAAAGTCATAATATGTGCATGAATCTGACATATTCTCATTTCTCATTATATCAATGTTTCCTGTCAGTTCATGCTATAATCATCCATGCACCTTATGATCTAATTTCTGCTTCTATGTTTGAAGCTATTTTATGAGGTGTCGACGATTTAAGATTGTTGTACTTGTACTGAAACTTGGCATCAGGTCATTGATGTTGGTGGGAAAGAGTTTAGGTTCACATGGTCACGTGAAGTTGGTGATCTTTGTGACATATATGAAGAACGTAAAAGTGGAAAAGATGGAAGTGGTTTGCTTATTGAATCAGGCAATGCTTGGAGAAAACTGAATGTTCAGCGTATCTTGGACGAATCAACTACAAACCATGTTAAGAAGTTGTCTGAAGACGCTGAACGTAGATCTAAGTCTCGTAGGTATGCGGTCCTGTATTGGGGATGTTTCTTGCTTCTCTACTTTCGGCAATTAGCACATGTGATCTACCTGCATTTTGCCCTTCTCAATTTATAGATTATCTAAACTTTAACGCATTTTTATAAAACTAAGTGGGGCTAGTTTATGTGCATATCTTAATGCTCACACACTTGATAGTTTTTTCACCATTACATGAATTATAATTTATAACTGCAAAGAAAATACGTTAGGAATATTAGTACTAACATATATGTAATCACCTATAAGTTTATCAGAGCTGTGTAAATTGGGTGAGTTAGGAGGTTTGTGGAGGAGATTTCTTTGTGTATTTGGTATCTACCAAACCTCTCAGAAAACTTGGGAGCTTGTACTTCTTTTGTCAATTTTAATGCAAATCGAATTATGTTTTTCAAGTTCTCTACTTGCTTATATATTGTGGAATTAATTGTTTAGCATTTTGGGCATCTCTACTTGGTGCCTAGGAGGGTAGATGATCGGATTATGGAAGGCCTAAATGCTTGGAATTTGATGGGAAGAGCCAAAATTCTTGGGACTTGTGCTTTTTGAGCTCTTTGAGCTCTTTTGTGGCATATTTGGAAGGAGAGGAATGTGAGGTCTTTCGAAGATAACTCTTTATGTTTTATTTTCTTTTGTGATGTTGTACAAAATGTAGTGTCTTGGTGGATATCTGTACAAACTTCTCTTGTAATTACAACTGGATGATTATTAATGATTGGTTAGCTCTCCATGTAGAGTTTTGTGTAGAGGATTCCCTTTGCCCCCAACCCTGATGGTGTTCTTGTTTTTTCTTATATGTATATATTCTCTCGTATCTTTAAAGAAAAAGAAAGGAAGCTCACCCAACCACAAAGACTACAAAGTCCCAAACTTATTTCCCACATGGGTCAAATACCTTGTAAAGTCATTTTGTTTCTCCAACAAAATCCTTTTAATTAGAAGTGGAGTACAGCAAGTTCAATGCAGATAACCTTCTTGCCCTTGAATATGTGGTCTCAATGAAGCTGATGAGCTTAGCAGAACTATCTAGGCAAGATGGAGCTTCTTCTCTGCATAACTCTGTTGGTGTCAACACCTTGAAGAATCACTGCCCATAGAGAGACCTTAAACTCTTTAGGGAGTTTAGACTTCCATTCAGGTCTTGGGACATTAAAGTCCTCTGTATCAGCTAACAGGAAGAGAGAATGAACAGAGGAGGAATCGGAGGACTTGTGCTCCTCAAGGGTTTGAGAAGGTTTACAGTTAAATGACACTCATTTTCAAATTCTCCGTCCATAATTTACTTCTGAACCAAATATCCCAACAAAGGGAACCTTCCTTCTACACTTTTTTAACGTCAGCTACCACACAAAGGTTTTTAAATTCATCATAGAAACGGATTTGTTCCAACTAGGGATCTGCCCAAACCTCACAGAGGGGCTCCATCAAGTAACCTAAAGGTGATGTATTGCTTTTGCAATATGGCTCCATAGATTTTTGCTTGGGGAGTAGGGGCAAGTGTTAGTGGGCCATCTAAATAATACCTACTGTACTTCCTAACAATGAACTTTTGCCAAAGGGAGTGCAGTTCTCTAGAAACTTATACTGCATCTCACGAGAAGCTATGTTCTTCTGTTTTACATTTGCCATGTTAAGCCGCCTCAAGACAAACAAAATAAAATCAAGGGAGTAATTGGCACACAGAATCATTCATGAGTACTGGCATTTTAATATAAATTAATTTATAAACATACGCATGATGTTATTTAAAAAATTTGTTCAGAATATAATTGCTTAATGCTTCTGTTTCTAACATAACATAACTACAGATGACATTCAAGCTATTTTTCTATGTAAATAAATCTGGACATGAAACTATAGTGTATTCCTTTGTTTGGCAGTTGGAATGATCTTCAATTAAACTTTTATTTGCGTTTTGGTTTTAATTTTATTTTAAATTAAAATTAATTTATAGTTTAGTTTTATTTGTAAGTTTAATGATAATATTACAGTCAACTTCTTTTCTAATATTTGTCCTCCCACTCAAACCAAACTTCAGAGGAAAAAAATGCTTTTGATGATTGAGATGTCGCACTGACAGTTTGTGAAACCTTTTACTTTCATGGGTATACCACTTCTAAACTATAGAGAGATTTTGGTTTTTGTGATAAGAGTTATCTGTGATTATGTTTAATACCATCTCTAGCTCTCTCACGTTCATGCACATATTTTGTGTTTCTTGCTGCAGAGCTATTGTCTTAGAACCTGGGAATCCTTCTATGAAGAATCAAATAAAGCAATTGGCTGCTGCCGAAGGTATGCATTTTGTAAGGATTTGTTTAGTGGATAATTTATATTATTTTATCATTGGCATGAATATGAGATTGATTCATTCTTATATCTGGTAAAGTTGCCTTATCAGCCTGCCTTAATCACCATTTCTTTTTTTTTCTTTTCCTTCATCTTTTTTGTTGTTGCTGTTACTGTTATCTGATTGTAATACTGCAAAAACAGATCCTTCTATATTGAGATCAAGCCTCTACTAATACCTTGCTTGCTTGCAGCTAATCCATGGAGGCATTTTAAGAATAAGAAAGAGCCTCCCTTTAAAAAGCAGAAAAACGAATCGTCTCAAGGTGATTGATTACATTTACACATATTGAGTTCTTCGTTTTCTTTTTGCAAGTTTTTATGCTTTATTCTTCTTCATTTGGCATATAAATTTTTCTCCCTCATTGAGTGTTTTCTTTCTGACATATACTGTTTTCTCCTGATGGACATTAATGTCAATTAACACTCGTTGTGGAGTACTGATACAAGATGTCGTTGCAGTTGGGCCTCCAAAATCTACATATAAACCTGGCATGTCATCGTTACCTGCCTCGAAGGATAGGCTATCATCTTCACCTATTCCATCGCCACCCGAGCAATCCGGTGCTCCAGTATCTCAATTTGGATCTGCAAACTCCATGAAGACTCATGCATTTGCAGAAGATATTAGACCTCGACTACCTGCTAAGATTAATGCTGCTGCTAGCAGCGAGAAGGAAGTCCCAACCAAAGCTACAAAAGGAGTACTTGAAACGCCAGGACTGGAAGGGAATAGTGGAGCTAAACCAACAGACTTGCAAGGAATGTTGTATAATTTACTTTTGGAGAATCCCAAGGGGATGAGTTTGAAGGTACACAAGTAAATTGATGACAGTTAGGAACTTAGGATGTTATTTTTCATCTATCATAATTGAAGTATTGATTCCTAATTTAAAAATAATGTTTGATGTTTCCTGTTCTGTATGTTTGTTCCTAAATTCATCAGTTCTGTTAAAAATATGGGTTTTACTATTTTCTACTACTCTCTCAATGTTAACTCTTCTGTCACTCACTCTCCCTTCCTTCCCCTCCCTCCCTCTTGTAGGCCTTGGAGAAGGCTGTTGGCGATAAAATCCCAAATGCTGTAAAAAAGATCGAGCCAATCATTAAAAAAGTAAGTGATGTAGATGTTAAATTATTAGAAATAATGCATAATCTACTGGGTCAGTGTTTATTCAGTCATCTATTTTTTTCTTTTATTATTTATTTATATATATATATAAAAAGAAAGAATGTAGAATTAAACAAAAAAAGAGAAAGAACAGTCCAGGGGTCAGGCGTAGAGAGAACCCCACCCAAAAGAATAAGAAAGCTTTCTCGTTTATTCACAATTGTGGAAAGATTGTAGTTACAAAAGAATTTCCTGAATATTATTTAGTCATTTCAATGAATCTCTTAATTCTCCCTACATATGTTGTCTTGAATAGTACTTCAATTAAAAAGATCCCACAAATGAACTATCAATTGAAACAAGGAGGAAATGACGAACATGAACTGAACCCTGTTCTTCGAACTCATAATAAATTGACTGTGCTCCTGAAATCTTCCTACATTGTTGTAGTTCTCTCTTCCATGCATGCTGAAGTTATTGTTCTTATATTCTTGTTTGATCTTGACTATTAGATTGCGACCTACCAAGCTCCGGGGAGATATTGTTTGAAATCAGGAGTTGAGTTGGAAGGCTCTAAAAAACCTTCATCCGAAGGTGAAAGGTACTTCAACATTTAAAGAGCTGATTTCATCTGGTTGACTTGAACAGTTATTTGCAAAACCTTAAGTCAGGTTGTTTGTTCCAGTTACCATTTCCGTTGTTGGTCAGACAGCCTCAACTGTCTCATTTTTTTGAGAATATTACATTACATACTGGATCCAAACCTACAACCTATAACCTATAGAGGGGGTGGAAATGCAAGACAATCTCAAATGTCTCATTTTTTTAGAATATTACATTACATGCTGGATTCAAACTTATAATCTCTTAGAGGAGGTCTTGGGTTCAATCCATGGTGGCCACCTACCTAGAATTTAATATCCTACGAGTTTATTTGATACCCAAATGTTGTAGGTTTAGGCGGGTTGTCTGTGAGATTAGTCGAGGTGCACGTAAGCTGGCCTGTACACTCACGGATGTAAAAAAAAATCTCTTAGAGAAAGTAAAAATGCTTCAACACAACCTCAAATGTCTCATTTTTTTAGACTATTACATCAAACTCATAACCTCTTAGATGAAGTGGATATGTCTCAACTATCTTGTCGTCATGGTTTGGTTTTATTGATTATTAATAAACTAAGTTTTATGAGGAGAAAAAAATGATGGGTAGAAAGCTTTACTTGCAAGGGTTTATAATAAACAAAACAACTTCATGTGAACATAATGTTCAATGGTTAAAACATTTGTACCTCTAAGAGATTGTAGGCTCAATTCTCTACATGTTGTAATATTTTCTATACAAAAAATAAAAGAACAAGTAACTTCATGAGGAGTCTAATTTACTAGCCAGTGCATTTGACATATATGGATTGCTCGATTTTCATCAAGAGTCTAATTCATGTCTTGTACTTTTACAGCTCTCCTTTGATCAGCCATCATCAAACTCCACCTGTACATGAAGACCTCCCAGATCAAATAACTGCTCCAGAATTGCAGTTAGAAGCAAGATGTGGCATTGAATTGGAGGAAAAGGTAGAAACCTCTCAAGCTAATAAAGAATCAAATTTCTTGGAGAAAAATAGCATCCCACAGCATTCACCCGACCCTTTTGCTGAGAAAAAAGGTTCTGAAAATAGTGAAGGCCAGCCAGCTAGCTCTTCTGACAACGAAAGTGACAGTGATTCTGAAAGTGATAGCAGTGACAGTGGAAGTGATAGTGGGAATCATAGTAGGAGTAGAAGCCGAAGCCCCATGGGTAGTGGGAGTGGGAGTAGCAGTGATAGTGAAAGTGACGCACCTTCCAACAGCAAGGAGGGTTCTGATGAGGATGTGGATATCATGACCAGTGATGATGATAAAGAATCCAAGCATAAATTGCAAGCTTCTGCGCAGGGATTCTCTACATCTCCTGCTGCTTGGAAAAGTCCAGATGGTGGGGCTGTGCAGATTATGGATGATGAGAAGGAAGATGGACAAGAATCTGATGCAATTGATATTGAGAAAGATTCTTCTGATGATGAGCCAGATGCTAAAATTGATGATCCCAGTTTACTTCCAATTGAAGAATGTGGCAGACCTGTGGAAGAACCAAGATCCTTTTCACCATACCCTGACGAATTCCAAGAGCGCCAAAATTTTATTGGGAGTTTGTTTGAGGATAGGGAAAATACTGTTGGGGACAGTGGCAGGCATGAACAATCTGACAGCACAGGTCGGATATCTAAAGGCAAGTCTAAAAGGAGTTCTGATTTGGAGTGCTTAGAAGAGAAATCTGATCATACCAAGAGATTAAAATCAGAAAGCTTAGCTCAACAACCAGTTTCTGGTAATTGGGGAGCCCAATTACAGAGTCCTCACAGTCTATCTCCTAGTAAACTCAACAGAGATTCCATCAGAAATCCTACCAGTCAAGTTACTAATAAAGGTGAAGTCAAAGGCAATTCTGATTTTAGACCAAAAAAGGGAAACAAAGAAACAGTTCCAGAAAAAAATAGTTCAGATGTTTCACAAGCAGGTTGGAGGCCCCATGACCAAAGTGGAGTGAGGGCTGTAGATACAGCAGCCAGAGCCGAGAAGCATGGTGATATTGGACGTGGCACTAAACACACTGAAAAAGGTGGTCATGCCAATGAAAGTTTTCATGTGTTTAAAGATACATTTTATGGAAATGCTGAAAATGAAGGGACAAAGGAGAAAAAGGTGTCAAAAAATTCTAGATCAGGCGGTCCAGGGGATAAACAGATACAATCTTTTGACTCCCATCATGGTAAACCTGGTGAAATAGTTGGAAAATTCAAAGAAGGCCAAACATTTTCAAGCTCGCAGATGGGGTATTCACCAAGGGATAATAATAATAGAGTTAGTGCCAACAGGTCCCCTGTTAATGGAAAAGGCCGAATTCTCCAAAGAGAGCTTTCAGACCTGGAGTTAGGTGAACTTCGCGAGCCTTTCCCTGAGGAAGCACGGGGTAGAAAGAAATTTGAAAGAAACAACTCGTCGAAACAGTTGGAGAATAAAGAAAACACTACAGATATCTGGAGTTCAGATTTAAGTAAAGGAAAATCTAATTTGAAGGCTAGTTTAGAATATGGTAAGTGGTCCTCACCCAATGTAAGTACCAAGTTTCCCAGCAATCTGGAAGGCTCAAATAAAAAGAAAAATTCAGAACATATAGTTGAAGATTCAACCAGGCTTAACCACCGGTCTCTGCAGTCTTATCCACAATATAATTCAAGAGTAGATCATGTTGAAGTTGATAAGTCAGTTGATACCAATGTAAAACCTCATCAAGGGATTGGTCCAGAAAGCTGTGGGGAAAGCAATAGAAAAGCATCTGTTGGCATTTTTCAGCTGAATGATATGAAAAGAGAACAGCTTCCCTCAAAAAAAGGAAGTAAAAAGCTAGCACCTAATCCAATAACTGAAGCTACTGATGCACAGAAGAACCCAGTATCAGCCGAGCGTGAAAATAGTGATCCAAAGAGGAGAGATTCTTCTTCAGACGAAAATAGTTGTTCATATTCCAAATATGAAAAGGACGAGCCAGAGTTGAAGGGAGCAATCAAGGATTTTTCTCAGTAAGTTTCATCTGTAACTCGTTCAAGTTCTTTTACTTTTGTTATTCGTGTCTGATAACTGATGAAAAGATATACTTATTATTAGGTACAAGGAATATGTACAGGAGTATCATGATAAATATGAATCATACCTATCCTTGAACAAAATCCTAGAAAGCTACAGGTAATACAACTTTTCTTTAATGTCCGATTTTAATCCATTCCTACACATGTTGCAGTCTGCCTGCCTGCCTCAATGTCCGGTTATTATGTTTAAACAAGTTTGATGATTTATTTGTGTTCTGGTATGTTGTTCCTGTAACGAAACATTATTAAGTTTTTTAGCATCGATTGATCTATGTAGGGCTGAGTTCTGCAAACTCGGAAAGGAACTTGACTCTGCTAGAGGACAAGATTCGGAGAAATACTTTAATCTCTTAGGACAGTTGAAAGAATCCTATCGCCTGTGTTCAACGGTATGGTCACCTATCCTAGTATCTTTACTTTAAGTTTGCAGTTAATAGTATTAGTAGTTTCTCATGTTCCAGTATATGTTTCTCCATCTTTAGGACTTAGTGGATTAATTTGACATTAGTAATTTCCCTTGCACAAAATTCCAATGTTTACTCTGGCAAAGCTCTGAGTTCTGATATTTCATTCAGCTACTGCTCGTTGTTTAGGCTTGCGTGATCTTTTGGTTCATATTGAGAAATTGGTATTCCAGAGGGGGCAGAGGGGGAGAGGGAATTCGTGATTGGAAGTAAAAGCTTTAGGATTGTATAGGATTAAGGTTGACAGTAAATCGAGGCAGCAAGGCATGGTTGACGGTATTGGTAGAGACAATACTTTCTTTATCTGGATAACCTCATGTGTTCAGGTTATTGGAATCTGGATTAGATGGGTCACATGGCTTTTACTTGATGTAGGCATTAATATTTTTTGTATGACTTGATCTGTATGCACATCACATTTTTTCCCCTTTGTTATACAAAAGTTATCTTATATAGTGAAGTTGACTCAAACAAAGATTAATTTGCAGAGGCACAAGAGGTTGAAAAAAATATTCATTGTTCTCCACGAAGAGCTGAAGGTGATTAAGATTAACCTACTAATCTACATGACCTTCTTGCTTTTTTGTAGTTCTAATTTTTATCTCTAGTTTGATTTTCTCAATATGTATTATATTGTTGCAGCATATAAAGGAAAGGATTAGAGATTTTGCACAGATTTATGCAAAAGATTAAGACTAGATGTGCCTCTCTTCGCAACGGAATGTCTCTTAGACAACAATATGCTAATGGTTATTGGCAATCATAGGGAGTTTTCTTGGAGGGGATTCTATAGTGAAGCAATGAGAAGTTTCTTCTCTTGGACAATGCAGGTTCTGGTGAATTGGTGAAATTATTACCCACATTAAAGTATGTATTGTATCTCATTTATAATGAGAATCATTGATTGGATAGAAAAGTAAATTTTTTTTAAACTACCGAAATAACTTTTATTTCAGTGAAATACGAGTGTGTATATATTTTTATATGTGTGTGTATGTAGGTTTACATTATTGATAGAGCACAATTTTTTTTTTTTTTTAAATTAAAAATGTTTTGAACCCTTTTTGAAATGATAAATGGATTGGATGCACTCCTTGTAAGATTATAGAATAGATGACGTGTTTAACTTGAATAGATGATATTTTCTAAATGGTAACATTAAACAGTGGAAACGTTTTTGAACAGCGGTGGCATAGGTGACACGTGGCAGCTGACAAATTGAATAGGTGCCATGAAGGATTGTTTGAGAAGTTGAAATGTAATCAGAATCACTAGGAATTAGAGGAGTGTTGGGATGTGTGAAGAATCGAGGATGGAATGAAAATGATATTGTGAAACGTGAAAATGGTAGGAAAGATGATTGAGTTGAAAATTGTTGGAATAGAATGAGTTTTGTATTACAAATTGAACACAAGACATTCAATTCAAACATGGATTTTTAATTACATTACAATTTCATTCTATTACGGCTCCCAAATAATCCTTAATAGTGGTTGTACTTGGATTGATTATGGATAAAATGAGTTTAACTCATTGATAATTGGCATGATCTTTCTTAGAAGTTGAATATTTGATTTCTTATTTTTGTAATTGTTGCAGTAAAAAAAGAAGTCATAATTATGAAACTATGCCATACTCCCAGTCTTACCGCCCTTGTGATTAGATTAAATGTCTCCATTCTGTTATGGACGGTGTATTTGGATTCTCCAACAATCTTTGGTTTCATATTTGATTTTAGAATTGTCTCTGTTTTAAAATTAAATTAAAATTATTTGAATAATTTTTTAGATTCGTCTCATTATGTTATTACAACAGAAAATTTTTATTTAAAATATTAAGATTTGTATCCTTGATTTGCATTTGGAGAAGAAAAATACTTGGATGCATCTTAGATAATACCTATCTTTGGAGAAGCAACAAAGGTTATTTTTTCTTAGGTGAGGTCACCTTTGTGGTGCGAGTCTATGAACTTATTTATCGATGTCAAATCTATTCAAGTCCTATAGTTGAAAATTGTTATGCATACTCGTAATGGTACCGTAAGTGCAAGGGTCGTGTTATAGTAAAGCAAAATGGTTAAAGATTAGTGGCAGTTCCTGAAATTTTGTTCAGGGGACTATTGGAGTTTTACTTCAAAATTCGTGAATTATCTAAACGGTTAATTTAGTACGTCACAATTGTTTTTTACGAAAGTTCTTAGACCAAGATCTGCCAGTAAATTTTCCAAATTTTATTTCTGTAAAATATCTATCAAAATTAGAGTTTAGGGGGCCTAAACGTGAGTTGAACCACTAATGCACTACTCAATTTTATTAATCTTTATGTTTTTACAATTAATAATACATATAAATAAAAAATTGAGAGAGGTTAGAGTTCCCCAAGCCTTTACTAAATTTGTCTCTATTAAAGACTGAACATCATTCTCTCGAGATCGATTAGTTAATTTAGTTACGCACGAAAGAAATCATATTAGTTTTATCTTGGGATACAAGACACATGCAAAAGTTCATGAAACCAAAATTAAAGCAAGTAAAATAAGAGATTACCAGGACAAATTTTGATTAGAGAAGTTTAAGGTATTAATTTCGTTTACTAGACCAATTTGACTTAGTTGATAACCCCTTGAACCAATACTAATCTAGTAATTGTCAGATATCTTCTCTCGAACTTAACCTTTTTCACATCAAGTTATTAATTCAAATCTCTTTGTAATTACCTAACTATATGTGGCATTAACACACTTCGTTAACAACCTCTATTACTTACCTATCACTCTTCTGCATAAGCAAATAGTCCAACATTTTAAATCTGCCTAATTTCCTCTCTTGAGTAAGAAAATAAGCCTGAATCAATTAATGGCAATATAACCATCAAATAAAAATGCTAGAATGAGACAGCATCAATTGAGTCTCAGATATACAATTAAATCAGAGGTTCATATGCTACATCATTACCCTATAACTAATGAAATTTTGCTACCCATGGTCTTGGAAAACAAATATAATTATTTACATACAAATATCAAGGGAATCTAAAGTGAAGAGAGGAAGAAAACGACTATCAGAACGATCCAACTTCATCTTCGGTTTAATTGCACTCCAAGTTCTTGATTTTTGCCTTCAAGATCTAAATTCTCCTAGAAACAACAACGCTCGTCTATCACTCCTAATCCCAAAACATCCTCTCCTTTACCCAAAATCAAAATGAAAACTATACAAAATTTGGCCAGGGGATCCAATGCTAACAAGTTGAAATATCGAGATCTTTTATTGACATGGTATTAACTTCCATTGACATGTCTACATTTTTAAAATTAAACAAATTAAAATATTTATTATTTATAATATATTCACCTCGATGATATATTGTTGCTTATTTTTTAGTTTCTTGGTTTTTTTCTTTTATAATATAATGATATAATGTCGACTGAAACCGTATACATATTGAACCCATAAAAATATGAAAATAATAATGAAAATATCATGTCAATACAAATTTACCCTTTTTCCAGCTATGCAATTTGTTTCAAAAGATTCTCTTGAAAAACTATTTTCATTAAAATAAGATAAAACTGACACCGGCTAAGATCTAAAAATTTAGAAGCTGATACCTTCAAATTTTTTAAGTAGATGATTCTAGAAATATCTTTCAAAATGAAATATAAGATAACTCCAATTTTCTATAAAGTTAATGCTACGTTAGAGAAAATTTTCATTTTCTCAATAACAAAATTGGAATGTTTTATATAATTTTGACCTTAAATAATTAGACACAAACTACAATAAATGCTTGGTTACTTGACCATTTTACATTATGCCGGGATGTAAAAGAATTATAAAAATTTTGAACACTCCATAATAATATTTAGGACAGTCCTAGAACTGAAATACCCCCACCCGAGCAGGAAATTAGTCTTGTCATAGTTGCTAAACGAATATACTATTCTAAACATTATAGATAAAAGGAACCAACAAATAAACTTGTCTAGCTGATGGGGTTGTCTAAAATAAATAACCGATCATTCATTTTCAATTAAATTGCAAATTTCAAACCAAGTTTGAATTAAATTGCAAATTTCAAACCAAGTTTGAAAAAAAAATTAAAATTTAGACATTGTAGTTTCAAAAGTTAGAGCTTAGTTCCTATAATTTGAAGAAAACTAAAATTTCGTCCCTATAGTCCAAAAAAAGTTAGAATTTAGTCCCTTACAAAGAATTTTATCAAACCATAGGAACTAAATTCTAATTTTAAACCATAGAGATTAAACTTTTTCCAAATCATGTGAGGTTAAGCGGGCTCCTGAAAGGTTCATGAAATATCAAGTAAATTTCAACTACAATTAAAATAACACAACCAAAACAAAGTCATAAGATTACCTGCCAAAAGTTCACCACAGCAAGAAAATAATCATATAATAATGCAAAACATCTATCGCCAGACTACTCTTCAGATTCCAAACTGAACTAAAAAGTTGACATTTCAACATAAAACACAATGGCAAACTCAACATCTCATTTTTCAATTCTCTAAGATCTCACTTCCTGCCACTTGATTTCAAGGCTTGCCTGTTCCTCTTCTTAACCCCAGACTTTGCAACCTTAAGGCTCCTGTTTACAGCACTCAATCTTGCTAGGGCAGCCTTCTTCAAATCTGGCCTGTAGTAGTTATCTGCCACCTGATATCATTTGAGTCCAGAGTTAATGCAGCTGTTCCAGCCGTGTATTAATCACATTTTATTAGAAATTAGTACTCGAGAGATAAGTAAGGTCTGCTGCTTATACCTGGTTTGTTACAGCTTTTGCCATCCTACGGAACTCTTTCTTCATCAAAGATTTATGAAGCAATGACGCAGGTTTGTTCTGTTTCTTGCTCTTAGTTGTTGCAAGCAAAATGGATTGATCTTTTCCTCCAGGTTGGATTGTAACAGTTTTCTTGTTGGCCAAACCTAAAACACAGGAATCTTAATGAACCTATACATAAACTGAACTCACTATAGGCAATTATTATCTTCAATGCTAAACAAACAATAAAAAGAACGAATAAAAGAATGATGCCCCTGAAACTCCTCTCATCACTACTAATAATGTTCTAAAACAAATCAAATTCAAATATATACAAGACAATAAACCAAACTGTTCAACGAGGACACAATAACAAGTGTTCAAATACTCAAATACATTTCCAAGTGGAAACAGATTAGCAATGCGAGGATAACTGCAGAATCAATTGTCAAGCATGTAATCCCAAGCACTAAACAATATTTTGAACACATCTAACAATAAAAGAACCAATGACATTAACATTAGTTGAACAAGGAAAACAATCATTCACACATTTTTATTCTGCTCCCCTGGCGGTTGCTGCAGAAATGGAAAATTATTTGAAACGAAATTTCCCATAATTTACAACATCGCATACATCAGTTTGCTGGCCCCTCCCACCAAATTCAGAATGCACAAAGCATCTGCACATATATATCTAGATATCCACCACTTGATAAGAACATAAAAAATTCAGACAATAACATAGCAACGTTTAGGTCATTTGAAAAACTTCAGGGAATCAAAGCAGACAACGCTCTAATATTTCAACTTCCTCTACTTAATCCCTTTGCTCCAGTACCTAAAAATCACACACAAACCTTCAAATACCGACATAGTATACTTGTGATGACGTCTCTAGGTTCTCTCGACATCCAAACAAAAACCCCCAAACTTAATCGACTAGCATTTCACTAATCAGAGCATTTAAGATGACTTACCAGAGTGCTTGTAGGAGTTCAGATTGTATAAATTGTTGGGCTCTTTGCTGAACTGAACGCCGGCTGTTCCCCTTCCAAACTCCTTCACCAAAAAAGAGTTGTTCCTCTTAACAATCTCCCAGATCAGTTGTCCTGGAACCGCCGCCATCTTATTCTTCTGACCCTGCAACAACGATGGGAGCAGATAAAAAAGGGATCTTTGAAGTGAATCTAGCTTGAGAAGAAGCATACATATGCACAGTGTTACTTTGAAAACACAGAAAATTACAAACAAACGAACGAAATCGTTGAGAGAAATCCAAATACCTGATTTGCGTTAGGGTTTTGTTTCGCCGATGCTCCGATAGGCAAAATGGGGCGTGCAAAAAATGATGCGGGAGTTTCTTCTCTTTATACTAAACCCTAATTCTATAGGCTTAGGGTTTTTTTTTTTTTTTTTTAAATAGTTTTAATAATGAAGTATTAAAATACTGTCCACCTTAAAACAAGAAATACTAAAATGGGGTAATTCAATAAATAAATAAATAAATAAAAATAAAAAAGACATTCTTAAAAAACTATAAAAAACCATTCTTAAAATTATAAATTTAGCCAAGGTTTTTTATATAAGCTTACAAATATAGCAAAAAATAATAAATCTGATTTTTGTTTTTTATTATTCCAATTTTATCATCTTTGGTGTATTAGCATATATATACATATAAAAGTAGATATATTTTTTGTTGTATTGTATATTTGGTATATCAATCAACTGATATATTGTCAGATATACCGTTTATATATCAAATTCATTTATTTGGGTATATACCGTTTATATATCAAATTCATTTGTTTGGGTGTATTATTTTTCTAGTATTGAACCTCCAATCTCTAGGGACAGAGCACATGTTAATATCACTAAACCAAGCTCATTTATATATCAATATTACCCTTGAAAATGAATTTTGAACAGGTGCTTATCTAGTATTTGATATACTTAATCAATACTGATGTACTGATGATACATTAATGTTTCTACTTAAAATGAATTTTAGATTAATGTTGATATATTACTAATACACCAATGTTATACCTGAAATTCAATTTAGAAGGAATGTTGCATAATATTGATACACTAATGTGGTACTTTAAATGGATTTAGAATCAGTGTTAATATACTATTGTTACACCAATCATATACTTGAAACATATTTTTAATAACTACTAAGATACTATTGATATACCACTATTAAATTTTACATAAATTTTGAATAAGTGTTGATAAACTACTGACACACCAATATAATATTTAGAATTGCATTTTGAATGAATAATGATGTACTATTAATACGTGGGTGATATACTTGAAATACATTTTGATTAGTGTTGATCTAAAATTGCAAATATCAATGTTATACCTTAAGTATGACATATTTGGTATATCAACAATATCATTGATACTTCTATCTCTCTAAATCTAGTATAGCAGTTAACTAATATATGAAATATGAAGTATATACAATAATTGATATACCAAATTAAATTTAACTTATATACCACTAAAATCATATCAAAAATAAAAAATAGAAAAATAGAAAAATTAATTGATACTTAATATTTGATATATTATTTGACACAATTAATGAAATTAAGGTACAATCAAAATTAGATAAAAAAATTTGAAAAAAAATTGACACTAAAATCTAAATTAGACCATTAAAATCAAACTAATCGGATGAAAACAATTTCATATCAATATTAAAAATAAAAAACTTCCACCATATTAGATAAATGATCTGCTATTTTTTGGTATACTTTATATAAAATATATCATTCGATTAATATACCCACTCATACACAATGAACGTAAAATTGAGATAATAAAAAACAAAAATCAATTATTATTATTATTATTATTTTTTTTTTGCCATATTTGTAATTTTAGAAAACCAACCGCAAATTATACATTTCTTTATATATTGAGTATTCAAACAAACTTACACGTTTGCCTGATCTCGAGACCTAAAAGCAAGCAAGCTCAAGCCAAAATTCGATCCAAATCAATATAAAGTTAAGGTTTGACAGACCAATCCAACTCATTCATTCCTTGGATTGGTCCACGTCATTTAAAATCTAGCAAAATACCTTAATATTCATATGATTGCTACTCAATATGTAATCTAAACATTGAAATGTCTATCCCACAATGCCATAGGCACAAAATATCTTGAAGCATAAATAACTTGTATGCCTCAATGCACTTCATATCATATGTCCAGTATCAGAAACCCACTGTTTTATCAAACATAGAAACAACGTAAAAGGATAATATGAGAAACCAAAAACAAAAATGTCATCAAATGGATCCCAAATTATTAAACATCTTAACATTAGGCATCATCTATCATAATAAGGTCAATGCCATCTTTATACCTCAGGTGACCATACATATATACAAAGCCAAAAGCATTCTCCTACCCACTTTTCTTCCTGTAGTATGAAAAGGAGATACAATTTTACACAAGAAGCCTCAAACTGAGTTAGGTTAAACAAGAAGCACAGACTCTGCAATGGAAGGAGAAACAAGTAAATTCAGCAAAACAAAACTATTTATTGACTCACAGTCGTCAAAGGGCGATGGGTTGGTCGTGCCAACCCGTTCACGGCTTCATTTATCCTACTGAATACTACTTTAAGGGGAATACATGCTATAAAAGAACCCTTGGACTTCTCTACCACTGGTTTACTATCATCTACAAACTGCTTCTGAACTGTCAGTGAAGACAGTTTCCGGGTCTTTTTTGATAGTTGTCCAGATTTCTTTGTCTTTGACGCTTTCCTTGGTGAAGGGCGCGGTTGTAATGCACGGGCACGGCGCTTTTCCAATGTTTTCCCTTTCCAAGAATTTGATTGTACTGAATGAGAACTTTCCACACTCTTCTGAGGATCAAGTTCAGATCTGCTCAACAGGTCATCACAGTGACCATCATCCAACGCCTCGACAGTGAGCGGATGACCAACAACTGCCTTACAATTTAATTT
The DNA here is from genome assembly GCA_030954485.1 of Citrullus mucosospermus. Lineage (NCBI taxonomy): Eukaryota > Viridiplantae > Streptophyta > Magnoliopsida > Cucurbitales > Cucurbitaceae > Citrullus > Citrullus mucosospermus. The sequence continues at coordinate 28,076,855 of CM062061.1, read as the reverse complement.
GCTCATTAATGAAACCAGCGGAACATGTTGTGGCTTATAGTTGGCTTTTACCACAAGCTCAACATCATATAGCGAAGCATTACAGCCAAATTTTGTGAAAGAAAATTCTGACCTCTGATATTTGGAGTGAACCATAAGGCGGGATTGGCGAAAAGGAAGCAACCTTGGAGTGGCCCAACTGTAATCAGGCAATTGCTTCATCTTAGTTGTTTTTTCGCTGATAGTATGAAGTTGGTCTTGAGATGTACACTTGATAGAATCCAATTCATTTAATCCATCTTCAGCAAGTTTCTCAGGCTCTGCTTTAGAGTTATTGTTTGAGAGAGGAGGTTCCTCAATGCTACTGGAAACTTTCTGATCAGATTCCACATTGAATCCATCCGGATGCTCTATACCTGCCCCAGAAGTTTTTTGCTTATTGTCAGTAAGTAAAAAATTTCTTGTGTCGTTTGTATGAGTTTTCTTTGTATGTCTTGAATTTCTCTTCCCCTTAAGCTGCCACTTCGAACTGCCCTTCTCGATTGTTTTACTCATATTGCTCTCTGGATCAGCAACAGCAGAACTAGTAGAACCAGATTCATTATTTAGTTCATTGCTTACACATATGGGTTCGGCTTGACTACTTTGACTGGATTGTCTTTCCGATACACCAATGGCACACCTAGGGGAAAATGTTGGGGAAAGACCTGACAGAAGTAGAAAATACCCAGTAAGGGGAAATTGCACTATTGTCCTGGAAAAAGCATAACAAATTGAAAATAAAATGGAAAAGGCACAGAGATGGGAGATATGCAGCCGAAGCAAGCAGTCAAGTTTGATTAGAATATAGTTCAGAACCTAGAGAACCATACAGCATATGCAGTCTTAAAGCAAGAATAATCCAAATATTTACAAGTGAAGGAACCGATCAATATAACTTCATATAAAGCAAGACATCAATTATTACTGTTAATCTACAGTCATCTGTGAAAAAATAAAATATTGGTAAAAGGGACGTGAACAAAAAGAAAGAAAGAATCCATAGATATTTGATGTTCATGTGCATTCTACACATACCTGCAGGATTTTTTCCCTCCTCAGAGAATGGCACGTGCAATAATAGATCAGAAATATCATTCTCAGCTCGATCAGAAATACTAGAAACTTCATTATCCTTCACCTTGATATTAAAATGAGCAGTATCAACAGCATTTGTAGGGGTCATATTCTCACAAGAAATTACGGTACTGTCCGAGTTATTGTTAACCGCTGCAGAGGAACTCTTCTTTGACTCGTTCGATTCTAGTTCAGAAAGCCTTCCACCTGACAATCCCCCAAGAGGTGAAGCACGTGAATTTGGAAGTTCATTGCAAACAACAGGAACAGATAACATTGCTGTACTTTCTAAAACTTTTGTTAATGGTCTATGTCGATTTTTCCTTTTCGAAAATTCATTAACATCGGACACTTGAGACCTCTTCCTTTTAAATAGGGATGACCTGGCTTTGCTATCATCTGGAGGATGTTCATTAATCAAGCAATTGGGAGCATTTAAATTACAGTTTACATCACTATCTTCACAAACCAGCTCCACTACACATCCAGTGTGAACTTTTCTTTTCGACACTACACCTATACCAAGGTCCTCAAGCCCCCTCATTCGCTTTACACCCTCTGTTCCATCATCCTCAGAGTCGTTTGGAGTTCTCCTCCGACTCTGACCAGATCGAGCCATTGAAGAACTAAAATTCTCTTCGAAAGAAATTACAGACTGAGATAATTCTGGCATTGAGTCAGATCTGTCTTCAGAATCACTCATATTATCAGTCAACTCTACTTCCCTAGAATTAGCCATGAGTTTGGAGTTTCTGGTAGAGATAACATGCTCACTGCCAGAAGTATCCATTCTACAACTAAAGGCCAGTTGATCCTGGCCAAGGCGAGCACTCTCGAGCTCAAGTGCTTGAAGAATTGCATCTTCCCTTCGAGCATATTTTACTGCTTTCTTACTTGCAATGGCCACTGAAGCCTTGGCTTTCTCAATAAATTCATCATACTCCCCACATCGAAATGCCTTCACTCTCTTAGACCTCTCAAGATTATACCAGTCACTATATCAAATAAAAAGGACGTTGTTAGCATAATAGTTGAAATTAGTAAATAAATGTAAGCCAGTATCTTGAACATATACATAACAGAATAATTTAGTATTTTTTTCATGAATTTTGAAAGATTAAACAAGGAAAGCAAATTGTCTCCATCAACCATAACCCTGAAGAGCAAGAAATAAAAAATAAATAAAATAAAATAAAAGAAATTTAATGTTCGTAGGCACCTACTACTCCAAGCCTCAAACAATATTAACCCTAATCACATGTTTAGAAGCTACATTCTTACCTTCCAAGATATAGTCAAGATTTAAATTTAAGATATTTATATATATCTGAAGAACTAAAGCCTCCCAGGAAAAAAATCTAGAGTAAAAGAGTTACTACATTGACAAGGAGAGGGGGAGGAAGAATGAAGGGGAAGGGACAAGCGAGAGAGAAAAAAATATCTAGAAAATCTAGATCTTTCTTTCCCTATCATCAATTTTCCTGCTTCATTTTCAAAAGTCAGTAATAACGTATCCTGCGCAATGGAAGGCAAAACAACTTAAGCATAATGCATAAAGTCTTGGAAATTTAGAACAGACAAGATCTCCCTCAACTACTGATCCTTCCCAAATGCAAATTCTCCCCATTATCAATGAGTTTACTCAGGTACCGAACTATAATCAAAGTGTTCAAAATAGTCTTCTTCTTTTTAATAATTTCTGCCCTTTCCTGTTGCCCTTGAGAGCATTTTGATGTCCCTCAGCCATTGTATTACTTTATATAAATTGCATTCTGTTAACAGAATACTGTTTCATACAAAAGTAAATAAGTAATTAAAGCTCCAACGACAACAGGAACCCTTGCTCACCCCACCAGATTTCAGTGCAGTCATGTAACCGGATTTGCAAACAATGACGAAAAGCTTGAGTATCAACTGATTAGAGGCCAATCCAAATCAAAAGGCGTACATGGAGTTCTGTCCATTGTTTTGTTCAGGACATGGTGCGTTTCTAAGCACAACAACTCCTAATCAACCAAGGGTAATAAGGATGAACACACAGATCATTAACACCAAAAGAAAGCACAAGAACGCAAAGGGGGAAAAAAGAAGACCAAAACAAACATCATATGCCCCTGCTATACAGAGCATTAAGTTGAGCCAGTCTATTCCACAAACATTGAAAGTAACTGAAAGTTTATTCAACAATTCACTAAATCCAGTTCAAAAGAACATAGAAAGAACCACTCACATGCTTGCATCCTCACGACCAAGAAGCTTCACCGGAGTACCTGATTTTGGGGAAACCAAGCAGCTCTCAGACAGCTCCTCAAGACCCATTATCCGGCCAGGCCACCACGACCCATTACGGCGGCGAACCCAAACTAAACCACCCACCGACGCATCAATGGCCTTAGTGCTATTAGACCCATCAAAGCTGCCCATCTCAAAAGCCCCCGGAAGACCAACCTTCCCAATACCTCGTTTTCAGAAACAAATGCATATATAACCCAAACCTAAAGCCAAAAATAAGTGAAGTAAACAACAAATCTTGTACATGCAATCAATCAAAAACCCAGAAAAAAAAAAAAAGAAAAAAAAAAGAAAAAAAAAAAGCAAAACAATCAAAGGGGTTAAAAAATTAGTCAAAGCCCATTTGGTTTTCCTAGCGTGGAAAGAGATAGAAAGAAACCTGGATTAAAGGGTAGTTGAAAGTGAAGAAGATCTACAGTATCTTCAAGAAAACGATCGACTACTCAGACACTGATAAACTATGTTTGATGATTTTGTTATTTTGAAGTGATTTGCAACCGCGTAGATTCTAATTTGTATGCTGATCCTTTGATGATCAACTCTCCTGATGAGATATGGTGTTCAGGGAGGCCAATAGAGAGGTCAGTGGAAGAGTTTACTGAAATGGAATGCGAGACTGAGACAGAGTGCTTGTGCGTTTTGGATCAAAACAGAGCATTTGAAGTTGCTATCTTGGGAAAATTTCAGGTAGCCTGTAACCATGGATGCTCCTTCCATTTATTATTCATTTATTTATTGTTTACTACGTCAACATTCTTTTAAAATAAATTTAAATCCATTTGGAATAAATAAATAAATAAAATAAAATTACTTTTTTTTTTTTTGAATGAATAGTTGCTTTTGGTTGTTGAGTTTTCAAAATACATAATATTTTTTAGAGACAAAAGAAACAAAAGTCACTAGTAATAACATCCACAACCTAACTCTCGAAGTCAACAACTCAACTTCTCCCAATATCTTTCGAATTTGAAGATAAGAAAACCCAAAAATAATTGCAAAACGAGCTAAGAGTGAGCAACTCTGTTCCTAACTCGAGAGTAAAACAAAAAGGAGAATGTAGACAAACTCCAATTGTCTTGCAAAGATGCAAATCGCATCAATTTCAAATTTTACCTCAATGAGGTATGACTAGCAGTTATTAATAAGATTTACCACCTCCCCAACGATAGATTCAACCACAATAAATGTAACTTTAAAATAATTGTCAAATTTTGAGGAAATATTTTGTAATTTAAACATAAAATAGATTCATGAAGATAAAATTCTATTATGAAAAAGAGAGTATGGTTATCTTGTATTACAATTTTTTCTCGGTGCTAGGGAGAAGAGAGACCTATTTTACTTATGTAATTTCTTCCCATAATTTCATATATGGAGATAGAGTTTGGAACTTCAAATATTTTGGTATTATAAGACATAAATTGAAAGTTTAAAAATTTATAAAAATCTTACTACATTTTAGGTCAAATTTCAAAGTTGTCTATTTGAACTTATTTTTTATTAATATATTCTTTAAATTTAAATTAGGTGTAATCAATCATCAATTGTTTAATAAGTCTTTAAAGTATATAATAAGTCACTAAACCTTCAATTTTGAGTTTATTAGGTTACCAGCTTATTCGTCATTTTTTAAAAAGAAAAGAGACATATCTATTGTATACAAAATTGAGATTATAGAATTCTTGTAGACCTATTAAATTTTGAGTCCAATAAACCTATTAAATTTTAAAAGAATAATCCATTTGACACAAAATTGAAAGTTTATTGAATCTATGATATAAAAAGTCTTAATATTTAGAGACTAAATTTGAAATTTAAGCTAAATTGATACAACTCACGTAGACTTAATAAAAACTTTTTAAAATCTATTGATCAAATAGACAACTTTTAAAAATAATGGCACCCTTTTATTTATTATTTATTTATTATTTTGGCCTTTGTTGAGACTAAGAATGCAAATAAGACATGAATGATGAAACATGCATACTTGGATTGTGAATATCTTTTATCTTCTTTTTGTTAAAATGCATTAATTCACTTATGAAATTTGTCTGCAAGTTGTAACATCTTGCACAAACCGTCCCACGGCTGTAATCATGCCTTTTTTTTCAACATGAAACATTATTTTCATAGGCACTTTTTCTTTTTAATTATCATCTCAAGCTTTTGAATTTATTTTTAACCATAGCTTTTCAAAACACACTGTTCATTCAATCAGGAAAAAAAAAAAAAGTAATAATATTGGAATCTGAAACTGTACAACTTTAAACTTAGAAGACTTTGAATTCAATCTCATAAAATTGAATTAAGAGTCTCTTATTCATAGATCTGTCTCAAAAATTGAACATTATAAGCATAAAACAATCCAGAAAGAAAGATTAAACCCTGTAAAAGTTTCAAGCTACACCTTTCTAGCTTCAAAAACTAAACTAGATTAGACCCCTATTCCATTGGACTTTAGCAAAGATTCTTTTGCTGTGGAGCATGCTGTTGCTCATTTGTCAAAATTCCTCTTCTTGAACACTCTGATGACTTCTTTTTCTTTAATGATTCTCAAGAACAAAAGGAGAGTGTTGAAACAAGATTGAGAGAAAATAGGTTCAATCCATGATAGTCACTTACCTAGAATTTAATATCCTACGAGTTTTTTTAACACTTAAATGTAGTGGGGTGAGATGGATTGTCCTGTAAGATTAATCGAAATGCACGTAAGCTAGCAAATTAAAAGAAAAAAAAAAAGGAACAAAAGGAGAGTGAGAGATACGTGAAAGAATAGCAACAAAAACAGCCTTCAAGGAATAGCTTGATGAAGGTGTCATTGAACATATTCAATTGTAAGGATAAACAAATTTTTATTTCCCATCTCTATGTATTACAAGAGAGTAACAACCACATATATAGGGAGTATAACTGGCCATATGAATAGCACACATACCAGTTCAGAAATCTTGAGGCCTTTTCCTACCCTAAGCTGCAATAGTAATTTACAACAAAGTTCCAATCTTGATTTCAACACTTTGAGCCTTTTGAGATCCCAGGTATGGCATTGGTGTGTATATGATTCAGAAAACAGTGTCGTATAATTTTAATTTCTGGGCGTTAATTTAACCTACCTGATCTCATAATCCACAGTGGTACGATACATGGCTCGCCGACAAGGGCACTTCTGCAGGACATCTTTGTATTTGGCACAGGAGAAGAAAGCAAATTTTGAAAACTTTCCTGCTGTGTTCAATGTCTCTATTATACACAGCCTTGATCAGTCATGGCTTGAGCAACACTCAGAAAAGCAGAAATGACTGCTCCGTGTACAAGAGCCCTATTTATCAAGCAGATGAAGAGCACATGAGGCTTGAGAAAAACTAACCTTATCAATATATACACATATTTTTAATTAAGCATCAGATACTTGACTTGTGTGCTTAGATAAACTGTGGGAAAAGTAAAAAAAATAAGCGCTAAATGGTGAATGACGTTGGGTCCTTTTCTTTACATTTCGTTCTTTTAACTATTTCCCTTCTCGATCAAATCAACAATTCAAAGCGGATAAACATTGTAGCAATCACATGATGGAGCTAAAGTGGAGTAGAACTCACTCAGGACTCTCTTTTTGGTAGCCAAAATCAGCTGCTGCTTTGAGGGCCCTCTGGTAAGTCTGTTTCATAGCTTCCTGCAAGTTAAAACGATGGAAAAGCCATAAACATGATTTAAACAACCCCAAATAAAATAAATAAGAAATTTAACTACATGCTCGAACATAAAATGGGAATGACAACCTTCACATGGTTAACAAATTAATTTTCAAGTCAGCAGTCAACCAACATTTTTTCAATTTTAGAACTAATAAATTCCAGTTGAGATGACTGAGCATAGAACGTCATATTTCATGCAAACATCCAGCAGAAAATGTCAGATCAACAGTTTTTACATTTCTCAAATGTACCGGCTTCAGTTAGATTGATCATACCGAGTACACTGATTCGGTTGTGGTCTCATCACTGATAAGAAATTTAGCAAGGAAAGTACTTTGAAGGTTTGACAACATGCACAATGTTGATTAATTGAAGCTGACAAATAAGAAATCCAGAAGTATTTCCCTTAACCGAATAATCTCACTAGAGGACAGGCTAAAAGATGGCCCTCACCTGCAATTTAGATTCAAAGTCCTCCGGAGACCAATGCATCAGATTACATGCATGGTTTAATTCAAGTTCTCCAGCAACAACCTACAACAAGGAAGCAACAATTACCAGATAAGCTTAAATTTATAGTAAGCAATGAAAATGGAAAGATCCAGAGCCGTCTGACAATTTCATTCTCTTTAAACTTATGAATCAAATGTCCAATGCATTGCAACTGAATTTGAAACTAGAATATTTGGAAGGCCAGTGTTATACGAAAATTTGAATCATGAATGTTCATTCCAGTTCTTCATATTTATTGAACTACAGGTTCTTTCGGTGCTTCTTATAATTCTAAATAAGATATTCACTTCAACAACAACCTTACTGGAACAGATCTGTTCAACCATGTCCTTGCGTTCTAAGGAGATTCACTTCAACAAGGTGAAAATATCTGAATATCAGTGGTGCTTAAAACAGTAGGGTAAATTGTGAAATTTCAGAACTAGTGCTTAAGATCAAAATCTTCTCAAGAACCATAGAAAAATTAGTTGCCTGGCAAAATTTTAAGAGCGTTCTGTAATTTCAACCATGTAACATAATTATGAGAGCTTATCATCAAGTGCCCCCAAATTCTGATCATCGATTAATTTTTTTAGGCATCAATGGCTTTCTTATTTGGAGCTCCCAGAAGAGTCCATTCGCCTATTTGAAGGTGAACCAACATAGCAGTGAGCTGCTGTGAATATTCCAGAAACCCACATCAACCAAAACGATTTTTCCTTGACCAAAGATCTCTCTTTTAAACAATCATCTCAACTTTGAGCTCAAATAAAACACAGCAATCTATATTTATTATTTGTGAGAAAAACTAGTTCCTTTTAGATATTTGTAAGGCATCATGCACAGAGTGGATGAAGTGAATCGCACCCCTCCAGCACCTGCAGCCATTGCAGGAGCAATGAGAATATTAGCTTTTCTCAGCACATCAACAGCCTCAGGAGTACAGGGCATATTTGAACCTAGGGAGAAAAAGTATCATCAAGTGACCATCAGTAAGCACAGGCACAAAAAATAAAATAAAATAAAAAACAGGGAGGCAGATGGAAATAAAAGCTAAAACTGTACTTACTACCTTCTATTAGAATACGACAGCCAGAACTAATCAGGTTTATGGCATCGGCTTGATCAATTTCATTATGATAAGCACAAGGAAATGCAACATCGCACCTTTCATTCCAAGGTTTAGCTTCATCATAATACTTAGATCGAGCATAAGTCTTCGAATAGTCCCTGAGAATGACACATTGCACAACATAGAAATATAGTTACTAAAATGATAGCAAAAAGATATTAGAAAAAAAATGACGTAAATGTGATCACACCTTAAACTTCTCTGCTGAGCCTTGATGTCTCTCAAAAAGGATATCTTCATGTAGTCAAATCCATCTTCATCCACTAAATATCCCTTTGAATCTAAGCAATATTTGATTGTAACATGTCAAAAGAACAGGCTATAAGTTCTCTTCATTGCATGCAAATACCAAGAAACCAGCAAGACCTTTAACTTTGAAATTAAATATAATTGACCCTATTATAAGTTGTAGCTAACATAAGACGAGAAATAAACTTATCTTTTCATCTAATTATCCGTCTATTAGAAAAATTATGTTTAGAGATCATTAAAGAAAAGCAAATATCCTGTTGGTACTTTCAATCACAGCATAATTCAGGAAATAATCATAATGCCTCAACAATAATCCGCTAGAAGTCTAAGTATTGATGCAGAAACTTACAGCTCCTGCATAGTTTAACAACAAAATCAAGTCGATGTTGTGAATCCTAAAACATGTTTAGCAGGAAGTCCAATATCTCCATTATGTGATGCTTTCTGTAAATATTTTGGCAGAATGCAATGCACACGGTAAAGGTGATGCTTTAAAATGAAAGAAAGACAACTAAAAAAAACAAGAAAAGAAAATAATTAGAGACATCCACAAGACTCACGCAATCTAGCAGTACAGACTAGACTTCAAACAAAAAGAGCCTTCTCCATCATGCAAGAGCCAACAATTAATTGCATGAAAAACCTATTTATTTATTTATATTTATTTTTTGATATCCGTGAGTGTCCGAGTCAACTTACGCACATCTCAACTGATCTCACAGAAAAACCTTTGGGTGTCAAGGAAACTCATGAAATATTAAATCCTAGGTAGATGGCCACCACATGAAAAACCTATTTTATTTGGTATTTAAATTTCTAGCCGATAATGAAGTCATGGAAAAAATTCCTTCACCTAGTTGTGAAAGTTCGGTAATGAAAATGAAGATGACCTAGAAAGCTAGAAGAGAGGTACTACAGCGCTTTCTACCTCATTATGTAGGTCATGGTTCAAAGAAATATTCGACAATCACCTGAGACAGTAATGGGGAGGGCACCGTACGCAATAAGCTTTTCAAGAACATGCATTGCAATCTTCCCGGAACCACTTACAACGCATCTGGAGTAAAAATTCGTCAGAGGATTTTGCATTAAAGATAAAGCTTTCAGGCACCACTAAATTGTATGAAGATAGAGCTCTAAAAAACCTAAACGCATGACAAATATGTTTAACAACAGCATATATTTAGCAACTAAAGAAAGTACTTCGATACTAATTGGTAAATAACTCATAGATACTAATGAGAGATTCTAGTGATGGGTATTAAACCTTAGTCCTTTAAGTTCTTTATTCATGTCTGCAAGTATTAGCTGTGCAAAGAAAACCTGCATGTGCATGAGAAAATTGTCAAAACTAATACAAACAACCCTAATGTGTTCAGGGATACTTCAACCCATCTAAGAAGCCACGATCAGGCTATATCTGAACCTATTGATACCTGGCCACCATATAGATAGAGCATCAAAAAGATATGATGTTAATTACCAGACCATATCCAGTAGCTTCTGTTCGGAGGCTAGACCCAGACCAAAATATCCTCGGCCCTGTAAAACTTCCCTGCATGAGTAAGAATCCATAATATATATTTTAAGTTTCTTTTCAAGGACAACTATACACCTTACAATGAAATTCATTCACAGTGTAATCTGCAATACATGATGAGTCATTGAACAGGTTATGCTCATGTGTATGAAGTCCATAACTGGTCCTAAAATGATTTTATAAGTCCATAACTGGTCCTAAAATGATTTTATAAGCCCATCAACAAATTACACAATTCTTTCTCAAAATTTATCAAACACAACTTCCTTCAAATTCCAGAATAATATAGTGTGAAGCACGGCACAAGATACACATGCTGCTTTTGCCTTCTATATTCTAATATTGACATCAGATGCCTTTTTTTTTTTTTTTTTTTGGTACAAGAGAGTTTTAAAATACCTCAAAATGACCTGCTAACCGTCTATATTGTCCAAAAAGATATCCCATTTCTCGAGTACCCACACCCATCTCCTCAGAAGGAAGGTCCTGACAAGAATTACAATTTAGCATATCACATTATATGCTGAACCTTGAACCTCAAAATTTACATGGATATTGAAAGAATAAAAAAGTTAATTTTCTCCAATTACCTTATCAGGGCCTAAGTAGCGATATATCTCGTTTATGAAACTTTGACAAAAGCGCATAATCTGCTAATGTATAAGAGGCTTTTAAAAGCTATGGAAGTGTTAAAAATAGATGACATCATATAACAGTATACAGTGTACCTCATTATCACTTTTTCCCTTTGGGTCAAAATCACTTCCACCTGCTGCCCCTCCTAATTTGTAGGGTGATAATGCATTCTTTAAGGTCTGTCAGTGGACCAAAGATTTTGTATGAAACAAACTTCATTAAAGATTTTTTTAAAAAAAAAAATTACAGAGGGGGGAGGGGGTCTCAATTGTGCCAAATTATAAAAAGAATTCCAATTAACATATAAAGACATGACGTTGTAGCTACAAAAATATCGTGGAGCTTGCACAAAGGGAAGAAAGAAAACTGCATGATCCCCAAAAAGCCTCTCTTCTCCCAAAGAAATTCTTCTTTTTCTCTTGAGCCGAAGGGTCCAATCAAAAAGCTACCGTAAGATTAAGCCAAAAAGTTTTAGATTATTTCTTGAAAGAATAACTGTCAAGAATAGTTTCTTTCCACATGAGAGAGTTTAGCAAAGATATCCAAAATACTGCATAGGATCAAGCAAAGAAACGGTCTTATTGAGTCTCCTCAGTTTTGCACAAATCACACCAGGACGGGGAAAGATAGTTTGGATGGCACCTCTGTATGATAAGCATATATGATAAATCTGTTACAATTTTCATTTTCATTCTTTCTTAGGATGGTGAGCTGTTGTTTCACTTCAGATTGAAGAAAAGATGATTTATGTAGACAATTAGTTCTTTTCAAGCTGATACAATACAAGAACAAGAATGCAGTATATTCCAGTGGAGAGCATCACCCTGAGTGCAGAGAGTTTGTTACCCACTTGGTTGATTTTTGTCCTGAAGAGGATCTGTTGTTACCTTCATGGCAATATTTGCTATAACGAAAGAATTTCCTTTTTACCCCCTCCCCAACACACACACACAAGGGATCTAAAAACATCATAGCAAACTAACAAAACCTTAAATCCATGTAAAATTTAGAAGAAACAAAAAAATAGGTAATAAACGAAGATATGATTATGTTACATGCCCTCATGTCTGTTAGCAAGTGACCAGCCCATGTTCAAAAATTTACTTCAACAAAAAGAAACTTTAACTACTTTGCAATACACAATCACAAACCACTCCGCCCTAAAACCTGACCTTTGGCGCATCAAGACATCAAATCAAATTTACTTCAAAGGAATATGCAGCAACCCCAAGTGAAAATAATCAGCCTTTATCCATTTATAATAAAATTAGACCAAGGCCATACTGATAGTGTAACATTCAACAAGAGAATACCCTTTCTGAAAAAGGAAAAGGATAACAGTATCCAGTTCGCTACCTGTTCAAAACCAAGAAACTTGGTGATACTCAAGTTCATCGATGGATGAAAACGAAGACCACCCCTACAAGGTCCCAAAGCCTGGTTAAATTGAACTCGGAAGCCTCGATTGACATGTGTCTCACCTCTGTCATCGACCCATGGAACTCGGAAAAGAACCATGCGCTCAGGTTCTAACAAGCGCTCCATAATGTTGACATAGCTGAAATAATAAGACTTATAACTCCCCACTCTTTAACTATAATAATAGAACATCAAAAAATTATACATTCATGGCAAACTTACTGAGAATTTTTGGCAATAACCCGTTCCAAGGCATGAACTGCTTCTTGTACTGCTTGTATGAACTCAACTTCATGAGGATCCCTTTTTAGTGCAGCTTCAATGATCGATCCCGCAGTTTTTGACATGAGAGCTTCGTTTGCAGATAATGACCATAAAAAGACAAATGTAAGAAAATATTACAAAAAAGCTTCATATTTTTTTAACACATGTATGAGAATGGTAAAAAGCACACGCAAGCACCAATTTTCAAAAGAACATAGGCCTCCAAAGTTGAAAACCTGATTTCACCCAAAGATTGGGGAGAAATAACATAAAAAACATTAAAAAAATGTAGAAAACCCTACCTTTTACATATATCGGTTTATCAACAGTAATCTTGTCCTTGGAGGCCATCTGAAGCCGAAGAGCCTCTTTATGAAGTAAACTGTTGTTGTGTTCTTCAAGTGCGCTCATCTGCATATTTCGGCTGCCTTCATTTCCATAAGGATTTCTCCTGTGCTTCCTGCCATACTCCTTGCAAACAGAGCAAAAGATCCTCGCAGTTCCATCCTTCACATCAACATAAGCCCATTTATATGTATCAGCCCATTCCTCTCTCCATCTTTTCACAACCTTCTTCTTCCTTTTGGCTGGTTGTGTCTTTGACATATCTTGGTCATCATTGGAAAGTTGAGAAACCAATACCACGTGCTTACTCTCATCATGATCTTCAGCAGATGGTTCTCGTACTGGTCCACCAATTATAGGGGTGCTAGCAAATGAGGGATCATCATCTCCAGGGCCAATTTCCAAATCAATCTCTTCGCCAAGCTCTCGAACTACCAAGTGATGTCTCTGTGCCTGCTGAATCAAGTTCATATCATCCATTGAGGTATTCATACCTAATCCACCGACCGGTAGCAACATCCAGCATGTCAATTTCACCAATTCCTCAAGAAAATTTGTTTCTGTTGGAATTGAAGGAAACCATATCACTCTAACTTCCAAAAAGAACTTTTAGTTTCTAGACACTAATCCCGGGGCTGTAGAAAATTTCATGGTATGTACGCTTCCAGATAATATAGAAGTAGAAGTCGTCAAAGTTGATTGAGTTTTACAATTCTCTACATAATCTAGGGCAGGATTTCATGTTTCAACCATTCTTTTTCAAAATTTCGCTGCTTCTAATATAAGCGAAAATGTTACAAAATTGATGAACAAGCAAGGGCCATGCTAGAGTTTCTGTCTTATCCCAAACATCTGACCCCCCCCCCCCCCCCAACCAAAAAAATAATAATAATAAAGAAAACCATCCCCGGTCAATTGCATCCGAAATTCAGTAAAGAGAACGAAATCTTGAATTACCAGCAATTCATATAGTCTTAAATTAGAATCAGCAACCAATAAGCTAAAGAAAACTCCAAATTGGAAGCTCTTTCCCGATCTCAAAGCGTTCAATATGTAGAGATTCAAGAAATGAACAGTACAGTTAAGCCATATAATTTCACTATTCAAGACTTACAGTATCTTAGTGACCAGCCGAGCAGAAATTTGTTCGCCCAAGCTTCCTATTCCTTGCTCCAGCTACAAGAGTTCCAGTAGACAAAAACCGAAGAGTGAGATCGAACACCTGTGAGTAGGTTCTCTGATCAGCCACTGCCGACGAAACTTTTGGCAGGTGGATAAGAGAGAGAAGCTTATTCCAGTGGCGCGTGGAATCGAATTCTCGTCGTAAACAAACTGCAATAGAGAAACTAGCAATGGTTTTTGAGCAAAATTTGAGAGAGAAAATTCAGTTGATCATTGTGACGCGTGCTAGAAGAAGAACAATGTGCAAATACCAATCTTCCCCTTTTTCCAGTTTTTTACTTTCTTTCTTCGTCTCTCAAATTTTCCTTTCCTTTTTTTTTTTTTCCTTTCTTTTTATTTTTATATGTATCAGTTCTTTAGATTTATTATATTTCTTTCACCTCCCTCCCTTTTTTCTCCCCTGTTTTTTTTTTTTCTTTTTCTTTTTCTTTTTTAAATCGTGTGTTTGAAATAATTTTGGAAAAACATATTTATGAATAAATTTATTTTTTTATCACTTAGAAGCACCTTTTAAAAACTAGTTACTTTTTTTTAGAGAGAACACTATTTATTAAAGTGTGTTCAATCTTTTCTTTTATAACTTTAGATAATCAATATTTTTAAAAAATATACATTTAAAAATGGACTAATTTAATATTTATGAAAGTGATAGACATAGACAATTCAAAAATGACTTTAAAGCAATTAAATTAAAAAAATTATGTTGTAAAGGAAAAAAAATTGGAAAATTACATTTTTTTTATCTAATTTTTCATTTGGTCCCTTCAATCATCAACTTTGAATATGGTAATTAGTGTTTTATTCATTGACCTATGTTCAAGTTGCCAAATTGTTGAGAAATCTATGATTTTATGGTAACGACTTGCAAATAAAAAATTTTGTAATTGTTAAAAAATGATAATGTTATATGTTATGGGTAATTTTGGATTCAAAGGGTAAATCAAATAAATAAGAGTAAAGGAAATTAAATCGAGGTCAAGACAAGACATATTGAACCAAGGGAGGGGAGTTGGGCCTTTGGGCCAATTTCTCCCTTAGCCTGTGTGGCCAAGGTCGACCACCTTCTCTCCCTTAGAGGTCGAGGCTAGGTTAAAGCCGACCACCTACTTAACCTCGAAGGTTGAGGTTGGAGGCCCAATTAACCCACAAGTGTGAGTTGGACCTTTGAGCTAACCCACCCTCTAGGGCTCATCCTCATCCTCTGAGGTCAACTATGGCTTTTGGGGTCAAGCAACCCAATCATCATACGAGGCTTGTCCAACATATTCTCAATCCAATGAAATCACAAATTATCTTATTAGGTTGGGAGATAACTAGATTCTTGAAGAGAGGACCAAGTCAATTTCATTTATAAATACATCGTTATAGCTCCATTTCAGATACGAGTGTAAAAGATCGAACCAGTTCGACTCAATTAGGTCCTTTTTATTAGAATTAAAAAAGAACTAACCAAGCCAATCTCAATTTACTCAAACCAAAGCAATCATAATTAGGGTTTTCCATTGCCTTTATCCAGAAATCGCTTGTTCTTCTCTCTTCAAATGACCTAGACATAACATTTTAATATTGAAAAATGGGGCAGCTTGCCATGCTACCCAACATGGGCCTCAACACCCTGCAACGTCAATCCATGTTGTGCGCTATGTATATTTGGAGCATTGCAACAGCAGGGTATAGTGTTATGATGCTATTGCCTTGTGTGCTCTCGAGTTTTTAGTGTCGAGCAACTCCTCTTTGAGTGTTGCAACATTTCCTCCACATTTTTTTCTTTCCTATTTTCATCTCTCTTCTTGACTCATGTCTATTTTCAACCCCCTAAGTCTCTTTTATACAATTATTACTTCAAATTTCTCAAATTTTGCCCAACTGCTTAGCTCCTACAATCAACAAGTGAAGGTGTCAAAGCATACAATTATTGAACAAAAACTAACCAAATCCTAAGTTTTAGGATTCACTCTTTGAGTGCTTTTCACTAAATGTCACTAGAACGAGGATAGGTAAAATAACATTGTGTAATTGAAACTTCCATATATATCCAAGAATCTAATTCGCCTTCGAACAATTAAAGATATGGACAAACACTGATTTACCATGTTTCAACCCAACCATAACGCCCAACAACTCACACAAAAGGGAACAACTTTGAACTTGAGAGGCTAGTAGCAAGACCCATGCTGAGGGGGTGTTCAACATGATGCACAATTCCAAACAAAAGTAACAATTTTTTGCCCTCTTGCAGAAGAAGAAGGTATGTTCCATAGTATCTCTATCCTTTCCACATTAAAACACACCAAACATTTCTCCTTATTAGATGTGATTAGAAGGGATTATACCATGAATGATAAGAAAATTTTCGAAATTTACTAAATGTTAACAATAATTTTTATATAAAAAATATAAAATGTAAATATATATTTAAAATTTATAGTGAAAATAGCAGGAGGCAACATTTTTTTAAAAAAATATCAATAATAAATCAACCTAATGTATAAAGACAAAATTTAAAATTTATTGAAAATATTAAGATAAAATCTCGAAAGTTGACTAAAATTGAACACACTCCAAAGCAGTGGACAAAAATGTAACTTAACCAATATTATAAAATAAAATGAGTTGTTTTCAAATATAGAAAAATAAACCAAAATATTTACAAACATAGTAAAATTTTACTATCTGCATAGATTATTTTATGTGTTATTTTTGTTATTATTTACAAATTAATAAAAAATATCTATCTCAAGCTATCGTAATCATTAGATAGACAGTATTTACTATTATTTATAAATATTTTAACAGTTTTATTATTTAAAATAAATTTCTAAATAAAATTAGTGAGCCCCACACGGAAGAGGGCAAATCATTGGTTAATTTTGGACGGAGAAAGAACGCTAGGAAGCCAATTCCCATCGTCGAATTTCGCATCTTATTTGCACTCTGAAAACCCTAGATTTCAAATTGAAGTTCTCTGTGCCTTCACAAAATCTATTACTGTTCCGATCATGGGTAACACGGAGAAATTGTTGAATCAGATCATGGAATTGAAATTTACGGCGAAATCACTGCAACGCCAAGCGAGAAAGTGCGAGAAGGAGGAAAAATCCGAGAAGCTCAAGATCAAGAAGGCTATGGAGAAGGGAAACATGGATGGAGCACGAATTTACGCTGAGAATGCAATCCGGAAGCGTACGGAGCAGATGAACTACCTCCGGCTCGCTTCGCGGCTCGATGCCGTTGTGGCTCGTCTCGATACGCAGGCGAAGATGTCCACCATAAACAAGTCTATGGGCTCGATCGTCAAATCCTTGGAAAGTACTTTGGCCACTGGTAATTTGCAGAAGATGTCGGAAACCATGGATCAATTTGAGAAGCAATTTGTGAACATGGAAGTCCAGGCTGAGTTTATGGAGAATGCAATGGCGGGTTCAACTTCTCTTTCGACGCCAGAGGGAGAGGTAAACAGCTTGATGCAACAGGTGGCCGACGATTATGGATTGGAGGTTTCTGTGGGTCTTCCACAGCCGGCAGGTCACGCCGTTCCGGCCAGGGAGACTGAGAAAATCGACGAGGACGACTTGTCAAGGCGGCTTGCCGAGCTTAAGGCCAGAGGGTAACAATTTATACTAGAACTATGATCTGCGATTTGTAAAATCTACATATTTCATTACTGACTTGTATTTTAGTATCTACGAGAACTTATAATATGTATAAATTTGAAGCATTTGATATGTGATATGCTTATTGCACACTGCATTGCATATTACAACTGAAGTCTTTTCGAGAATAATCCTTCCCATCATGTTTATTTGAGTATTTGGGTTGATAACTCTTACCTTCTTGGGATGTGTCTTAGAGTTGGAAGTTCATTTTGTTTCAAGCTGTTCTTGGGCAGGTTGGCATTCAACTTTCTTGGAAGTTTTGGAGAGAGAGATGAGAGTTCTTATTTAGAATTGAAAACATGATTTTTCTAGTTCTCCATTGGGATTGGATGAGGTTTGATGCGTTGAATTAATTGGCTAAACTTACACATTCCCAATTTCTTATAGTTACCCTTTAGTTTGATTTATTTCAAATTGCATATTGAGTATCTTCTCTGGCAACTTCATGTCAAATTGCATATTTGAGTATCTGTTCTGTTTAATGGGGAGAAATTATTGGGAGAGGTGGTCACGCTGTGGTAGGGTGATTAGATACATGAGGGAGCAATTGAGTACCTCGGGCTTGTATTTAGTGGTGGTAGGACTTTGACAAAATATTAGAGGAGTAATTGTTGTGGAAAGGTTCAAGATGTAATGGACTCTTAAACACGGTAAAAGAAGCTGATAACTTTGGTTTCAAACTGTTCTAGTTAGGAACACTTTCTTTGATACTAACTCTAGTTAAATTCTCTTTTGTATTCTACAATTTAAGAGTGTTGAGAGGGGGAAAAGGGTGTGGGTAGTATAAAAGCGAGGACAATGTTCTTGTAATTGGGATAGTGGGGAGAATTTAAGGTATGTTTGGAGTGATTTTGAGATGATTCAAATAACTTTCGACATTATGAAACTCGTTATGAAACATGCTTAACTCATTCAAAACTAATTTTCATGATATGAAAATTGCATTTAAAAGTGAAATCAAATATTAAATAATTTTTTTAAAGTCATTAAAGGTGTGTTTTGAAGTAATTTTCATTGTAACAAAAGTGATTTTAGCAATTTCAAAAGCATTCTCAAAAGTTGTATGCACTTGGGGGGGACATTTTGGGGTGATGATATGAGTTGCTATGAGTTTGTTAAAAACCTAAGTAATCCAACTCACGGTTGGGGGCTCAATTTTGTATGTTGTTGCCACTACAGCCACTACCTCCTGTGGTTAACTCTGACAACTTTTGTTGGCAACCTTCGCTGGTGACCACCTCCACTAACTTCGCTGACCATTATTTTAAATTATTATTAGTTCATAATATTTAATAATTGTCATTTATAGTAATTTACCCTAATAAAAACACTTTTGACATATAATAAACCAAACAAAACTTATACATAAAAACACTTTTAAAAGAGAGTTTTTATTTAAAATAATTTTTATCAAAAGTGTTTAAATGAAAATGACTTTTTAAAAAATATTTTATGTTATTTTTATCAAAAACATTTAAATAAACTAAAGTTTAGATGGGAGAAGAAAGTTGTGGAACATAACTATTGGTGGAATAGATGTTGAGAGACCACCATTGTTGGCAGTCTCAAATTTCTTGCTTAATTGGCGGTGTCAGTTACATGCTAGTTTGTACGTTCTTTGATTATGTTTTCTATGGCCCAAAATTAAACACGGGAGATTGAATAAGGTGGGTGAAAATGTAAACTTAAAAATTGAAAATGTTCTTCAATAGACATCAAAATAATCTACTTAACATGAAAAAAATGGTCGTTAATGGACATAAAAATAGTCTATCATAATAAAAAGTTTATAAGTGATAGACATCTTTTATATGGAAAAAATTTGATTGCCAATGATAAAAATTTATATTTTAAAATAATCTATATGATATATTGACAAGGCTTGAAAATTTAAAATATAGTAATTAATTGGGCGACTCATTTCAATTATCCTATTTAAAAGTTATCAATCTATATACTGATATGATTGACCTTGTTTATATGCATTGTAGGAATAGTAGCTTTTAATCGAAGTTGATTTCAGTTACAACAATTTATTTTCGTTCGTTAACATGTGTTTTATTTGTCATCTCAATTTTTAGCATTTGCATAGTTAAAATATATATATATATATATTCTATTAAAAATTAGAAAATTATTACAAATAGAAAAAATATCAACTATTTACAAATATATAATTTTTTTTTTGATAGACTGATAGAATTCTAAATTTTTCTATATTTGTAAATAGTTTAACTCATTTTGCTATATTTAAAAATATACCTTAAAAATTCATTCAGTCGTTTTTGGAAGAAAATAAAAAAATATATATATTTAATTAGAATTAAATATCAAATTACTAATTGACACTATGAAAATTAAAAAGCAAGCCTACTATCCTTACTAATACTAAAATACTAAAAACATTACATTCTTTAGGACATAAAGGGATGCAGCTCACTACATTCCAACATTCCTCGTATTAAATTAAAAAGGAAAAAAAAGAGAAAAAAAAAAAGTTGAAATCCCAAAACTTCAATCACAAAAGTGTGGCTAAACATAATTTAAGAAGAAACTCAAATATTTCTTCTTAGCCCTTCATCACTTTCTTATGGTGAGATACTTTGCCAAAATGCATAGAAGGTTCCCAATGTAGCTGCATAATAGTTATTTGGTCTAGACAATTAAACCAACCTGTTATATCTTCAACTCCTGCAATGTTCATAATCTTGGCATCCTACAAGAAATGGCGCCAGCATTTTCTGTTTGAATTAATGTAGCTGCAGCAGCTCGGGTTCGCTTCTCTTTCTATTCCCTGCAACGCCTACAATGTTAAATGCAGAAAATGTAGTGTAAGAGTTATACAGAGCTGACTCAAAGTGTGCTTGGCTAATGTGAAATATTTAGATTTACCTTCCAAACTTCGCTGCTAGAAGATGACGCGACAATAATCCTCTCCGGGTGCCCTTTCGTCAACAAATCGTCTAATAAATCTTTGGCGTCTGTTGATGGCTTGATTACATGAAGCTTGAGATCGGGGCAAGGAGGAAGGAAGATTTCTTTGCTCTCATCATGAATTATAACATCCTTGATTCACAATCATATGCCGAAAAAGAGGAAACAAGTGATGCGTTAAGCTTGTTGTTATGGCAGGAATGACAAGTATGTAAACACGGGAGGAAACCATTGTTACCTTACGAAACCAGACGATGATTTTAAAACCTTTACAATGACATCGAAGAAAAGAATGGATGCTGATATTTCGAATTGAAAAATCAGGTTCACCGTCTTTCTTTTTTGAGACCAAAGAAAATTCTGCCTCATTTAGATGCAACCGCCCAAGCACAGAAACCATATGGTGGCCTTTATAGTCTAACGAACAAGGTAACGAGTATCAATATCCACAACTTCCAGTCTGTTGCAACTTCTTAAGCGTAGACTCCGAAGCTTGGCATTTGATATTTCAATATTCTTGAACTTTTTGCACTGCTGAGATCCAATGTCTCGAGGATTGGAAAGCTAAAAAGTAGCCTATTAAGGAAAGTATCTGTCATAGATCGGTCCTGTAATGTCAACCTCTTCAAGGATGTACAGGACTCTAAGTTAAGTTTACAGCATGAAGATTTCGTTGCACAATACCAAAATGTTTTCAGACTAGTAACTTGGAGCTCAATCGTTTTCAGACCATGGCATTGGTAAAAGTCAACCCTCTCAAGCTTTTGAAAACCCGAAATCTGCAAGCGTTTTAATCCTCGACATTCTATAATTCTCAAATCCATAAGTAAAGGACTGGTAGAAACCAATTTCTGGATTATCTGCTGATCTACTTGTAATCTTCTGAGATACAGCTTTTGCAAATTATTGAACTCCGAAGCCTTAAAACTTGAGCAGTTAAGACCGTGTAATCTCAATCCGGTTAGAGTCTTGATAGAATGCATAAACGGTGGCACTATGTAACGTTGACGTGTGATCTCAACATGGATATCAAGCTCAACTAAGCCATTTTCCCCTGCCATGTCAACCCACCATCTCAGATACGGGACAAGCTTTGGGGTTATACGTAACACTAGCTTGTAAATGCCCAAGTTCTGTGTAAGGTGACTTCGTAAGGAGCTATCAATGGAGTCAATAAACATCTGTCTTCGCTTATCACTACTAAGATGGGCTTCTGTCTTGAGAAAGAAGCGTTCATCGAATGTTAGTACAGAATAGGACTTCCATATATCTATCCATTTCTTCGACAGGATACTGGTTCGAGCAGCCTCTTTTGCACTACGCAAGAATGACAATATATGATGAATAACAGATGCAGGCAACTCCGAGATTGCATCGACTAACTCAACCTCTTGCTCAACTTTTTTCACACCCTTACTCTGCTCCTTTCTAATCCCATCCATATTTTCAATGTCGTTTCTCTTTCTCTTCCTTCTTAAGGGAAGTACTAGTGGCAACATGGTCAAACCATAAAGGTATGGTTTGCTCATCAACCATATCATCTGAGGTTTTTGTTTGTTTATGAACGAATCTCTTCTCCATCAACATTGGTTAAAGAAAAATATAGTTGGTCAGATCAATAAAATCTAAAAGATAAAAAAATAAAAAAAATAAAAAAAGTTAAGGAACGAAAAATCAGAACATCTAGAACTTAAAGAACAACCAAGGATGAGAAGCAAGAAGAAAGAAAGATTTTGCAGCTCGCTACAAAAGTATGTCCCTAAGAGATCAAAATCCAAATGCAGCATGCAGAATACAATTCCATTGCATCTAAACTAAGTATACAAAGGATAATCAGTCTCCAGAATTGTAAAAAACAATCAACTTGATCAAATTCAACATCATAAAAACCTGTTTAGTCACTGTATCAACACAAACACACATCAACAATTATAAATTTATAAGACTATATCTAGTCCAACGAAAATGCAGGGCAAGGCAACAAATTATTAGGTTAACGTCTAATTAAATTTAGCACAGCCAAAATGACAAGACAGCAAGACCAATTAGTCGATACAATAATTCCAGAATTCAAATATCATAAACAGAAATCGCCACTTGATTCCCATTAAGAACCCCATCAGAAATAATTCAAAGTATTTTTCGGAAAATAAATGCATTGACCCAACATTACATTAAGAGAGAAACAACAGATAACGTAAAGTTGAATGACGTTGAATTTCAGATGAATCGTGATAAAGAAGAAAAATTTACAAAGAAAATAATCACCCTGTCAATGGGTTTCGAGGGAGATTCTTCAAAGTTCCAACAAAGCAGAGAATCAACGGAGTAGAAGGCGAGTTAAATTAGGCCGTTCCTTGTTAATCAAGCATCCAAAAAATAGCTTATATATTTAAGAAGAATTTCACTAATTTTATTTAGAGAAACACAAATTCTTAAGCTATTATCAATTTTTCCTTTTACAAAAAGTAACCAAATATATCTAAATTTTGAGGTGTATTTCAATTATTATTTTTATTCTTCAACTTTGAAATTTGTTTAAAAAAATATCCTCTAAAAGTTTAATTTCCTTGTTTAGTATAACAAATTTGATCATCTCATTTATGAGTACATGCTAAATATTATGGTTGAATTTGTCTTCATATTCTTTCATATCTTTTTTCTAATAAATTTTTCAACAATTTTATTTTATCTTAATATTCTTTATTTTTTTCTCTTTTTTAATAAAACTATTTATACACCTATGTTAACAATTATAGATTCATTCGTACAATAACTACACATGATTTTATTTTGTTTTATTTTTTTTATTTTAAAAAGAAATAATTGTTTAATATATCCGTTAAAAAACATATATGAATATAATGACCAATTTCTTGTAATGCATATTTATATTGTTCTAAAATTATATTTTTACTATTGTTTTACTTATTTTATTTGAATTCAATGTTTGTGATTAACATTTTGAAAAAGTAAAAAATATCATTAAAGTAAATTTCAAAAGAATTGAATATTTGTTTCAAATTGTTAAGTTTTGTTATTGAAAAAGATCAAGACAAAAAAAAAAAAAAAACTAATTCTATAAAATTTCACAATATTTTTAGTAGATACAACATAGTTTCATATTAAAAAGAATCTCTAGTGTCCGTTATTAAAGTAAGATAATTAAGAGCATTTAAAATTATAAATGGAAATATCTTTCTTCAATTTATCATTTCAATTTTCTTTAAACATCATGTCTAACATTTTAAAAAATTATATTCATTCAACATTTTATAATTCTCTCTATGAAATTATGGTTCAAATATTTGTAACTTCATCTCACACATTTCATATTTATTATAAATTAACTAAATAAAATATATACATAGTTTTAGTTATCATCTCTTTCATTAATTTTAAATTTTATGTTAAATATTTAATATTTAATGTAACAAAAGTATATATATTTAACCATTTATATTTTAAAGATTTTAAACCACGTGTATCATACGTGTAATCTGATTAGTTTGCTAAAATAAGGATTTTTCTGTCTTATTCATTTCTATTTTCGATTTTTGCTGGTTGAAAAGAGGAAATCTCTTTGTTTGCATTCAAGTTTTTTTTTTTTCTTTCAATTTTGTTATATATATATATTTTGCAAAACTCATTATGAATTTTTTGTTTTAATTTTGTTTTCATCTTTTATACTTTTTTAAAAAAATTATTTAAGAGTCTTGTCATCTTTGATACTTTCTTTAATCTTTTATACCTTAATTTTTGCTCTCTTCATATTGAAAGTTTTAAAACTTGATATATAAATTTAGAACATTAGTAAGAAAATATTGTACTTTTCAAGTAATTGCTTCTTCAGATTCTTTCAAATTAAATTTTTCTAGAAATTCTTTAATTTTAATTGTTTAGTAAAAAATTCATTTTAAATCAAAAAAACATCTAAAATTTAAAATGTATTATTGTATCAAAATTTAAAAACTAAAATATAATTTTTTTTTGTTGTGGCAAATATCAATTTATATTCCTAAACTTTGGAGGTTGTATCAATTTAAACCATAAACTAATAATTGTATCAATTTAATCTCTCAACTTTTATAAGTGTATCAATTCAAACTTTCAATTATGTTTTAATTTGATACACTTATGAAAGTTGAGGGTTTAAATTGATATCCTTATGAAAATTCAAGGTTTTTAATTGATACGTACAGTTATTATTTAAATCGATACAACTTAAAAATTCAAGATTTAAATTGATACATTTCTAAAATTAAGGGTTTAAATTGATATTTGTCAAAAAAAAAAAAAAATTAATATAACTTTTTTTTTTTTTTTTTTTTTATGAGTTAGAGGGGTATATCTTTAATATTAAAGAAACAAACAATTTTATTGCCGTCTAATCTAAAAACATAATGGCACTTAATAGTTGATATCCTATACTATATATGAATATCTTCCTCGATTTTAATGATTGTCTATATATTGTCCTTTTCCGGATCGTACGTTGTTGCAATGTTGTTCCTTACCTTTTGGCCTTTATATTATTTTTGTTTGGATTTTTTTTTTTTTTAAATATTCTCCGTCCTTTTTACCTCTGAAAATAAATAAATAAATAAAAATTCTCCGTCCTTCGTCCTTTTTCTTTTGAAAAATGATGGTAATCTCACATAAAATCAAGATAAAAGGTAAATTTTATGAAACTTATAACAAAATTAAAAATTTAAAAAAAAAAAAAAAGGAAAAATAGATAATGAGAAAATAATTAAAAGCAAGTTCTATTTTGTGTTTTAATAGCTTCATATAACATACGGAGGAGTAGATAATAAGTTTAAAAAACTAAAATTAAAAAGAAGTTGGAGAGTCTCATAGTATTCTAAAAAAGTGAGTGTGATTAGAGAAAATGAGCATATTGAATATCTATACACTCATTAATTTACAACATAAATAAACTATTAAAAAAAATTCTTTGTTTTCTTAAATAAAAGAGTTGTGAGGGTGGTCATATTTAGTACTATTAGTTTGTAACTACATGTTTTATAAAGTTTAAAAATGTAAGTTTTAAAATGGAGTTTAAATTAAATTGATTGAAGAAAATAATTTTGAATTAAATTTTAGTTTATATGTAAATAATTAATTAATAGATAGATCGAAGTAGACTACTTTTCGTGAGATAATTAATTGTGAATTCCATTTAAAATAACCCTAAATTCAATAAACTAAGAACCTTTGGTTATAAAATAGTAGGAGGTGTGTGTTTTAGAAACACACCTAACCTCTCCTATAAATACCTCCTAATCCATCTTGTTAATCATCATTTGCATGTGTTCTTCTATATATAAAGGAAAGGGAGAATGAAATTGGGTTAACAATTTTGGTGGATTTTGCTGAAATTCTCACAAGCTCTAAAACTCTCCAAAACTCTCATTTGCCTTCAAATTTGCTGCAAATTCATCATAATTTGGATCCGTTCTAAGACCGAGAATAATTGAGGAAGTCTCTTGTGGTGAATCACTTCAATTTTGAGCTACAACAAGTAAGTATCAAAACTCTATTTTTTTTTGTTTTTAGAACAAGCATGTTTAATCCTTAAAATTGATGTAGATAGAGTGCTTTAGATCCAAATTGCTTCCACACATGTGTTCTTAACTTCTCGCAGTAAAATTTTGCTATATTTGTAAATATTTTTGAAAAGAGCCCTAAATATATTATATTAGTAAAATAATATAAATAAAACATTATAAAAATGACAAACCTAAATCTTCAAATTATTAATATTTATTTATCTTATATATACACACATAGGTGTGATGTAAATAACAAATATGAAAAATTACGATCTAAGAGTAAAAAGGTCATTTACCATTTTAAATTTTATAAATTCCTATTTTTGTTTTTTCTTTTCAAATAGTTACGAAACTATATTCCGACCAAGTATTTATTGAGTGGCTAAGAAAAATTTTGCTGTGGCCGGTGGCCGCTATATATATTTTACACATTATCCAATATTGTCTATTTGAAGCAAAACTTTGATTATAGGATTTAGTTTATGGATAAGTCTATTTAGACTATAATTAGGTGGATACTTATGATTGGCAAACAATTCTAAATCTAAACCAAAAAGGTATGCAAGAAGAATAGAGTTTTTTTTTTTTTTTTTTTTTTTTTTAAAATTACTTCTCTTCACCATAATTTCACAGAAGTAACAATTTAGTTTGTAATTATTTAGTTCTTGTATTTTCAATTTTGTAATAATTTAGTACTTATACTTTATCATTTATAATGATTTAATCCTATTATCGAAATTAGTATTAAGATTTAATAAGATGTCTTGCATAAATAAATGGATAAATTAATTAAAAACTCAATATTTTTACAAAATACAAAACATACATCATAAAATAATAAAAAATTAGCTTGATTTTGATGAATTTTTTTTGTGTTAAGGATTAAATTGTTACAAATTTGAAGGTCTAGAGACTAAATTGTTACATACTAAAGTTTAGGGATGAAATTATTACAAATTTAAAAGTATAGGGACTAAATCGTTACAAACTAAAGTTTAGGGGCTAAATTGTTACTTTAACCAATCTTTTTATAGTAAAATTCTTTCAATCTCGATCTCAACCAACCAACAGTTTTGAGGCATTTCATTTCTCTCCCATCACAAGATGAAACTAACAAATTTGTAAGGACATTAGAAAGCATAAACACAAAAGTTTTGCAAATATAATTCAAACTATTTGTTATTAGTATTATTAGGAATCTTTGAACGTCGAGCTTTCTAATGGGTAAAAGGCTAAAATGTGAGCATGCACTAATGTTACAAATTTTTTTTTTTTTTGTGAAGGAGTTAATTGAACTAGCTGGGGTTTTTGTGGATTCTCAGTCCACTGAAAAGGATTTGATTTTAGGTTCTTCCAAGTTAAAGTTATTGTTAAGGGCGAGTCTTCTTATCCTCCCCACCTAATCAATGGGATTAAAGAAAAATAAGGTCCAATTATGTCATGGAAAAATTGAGCACGAGCGTCCATTCCTCTAGCTAGCTCGATGTTTGTGGTTAAGAGAAGTGAATGCCCTCCTTTTGTTTCTCCTACTGCCTTGGAAAAAACCTCAGGTGGTGGACAGTTCAATGGATCTTTCTTTTGCATTAGTGGAGAGTATTGTTGAACAGTCTTGCCAGGAATGACTAGCGTAAGTGAGGCGGTGGAAGGTTGCACGACTAAGGATTTGAATGAACAACGGTGGATTTAGGGTCCAAGAGATCATTGATAATTGATTAACGTGAGATAGACGATAGCAATATTTGGTGGTGTGATTGTAAGCAAGTGATGGAGAGAGAGAACTCGATTTAATTCCTTGTTGCAGTGTACATTGTCATCCAATGAGCGGTAGATAAGTGGAGGATATGCAGCGGTTGACGCAACGATACTGGGCGGTAGAGTCACTCGTGTTGCTATTGTTTGCCAGAGAGTTGTGTATCTCATGGCTTGTGGTTGCTTTTTTTTGTGAAAGAGGAGAGAGAAAGAGTAGTAGGGGTGCAACAACAAACCAAAAAATCTAAAAACCAAACCAATCTAAATCGATCATCTAGTTTAGTTTGGTTTAGATCAGATTTTGATTGAAAAAACCAAACAAAACCAAACCGAAGGTATACATACTCTTAAAAATAAACTATAATATTATGTATCTGCTAGTGTTTTAAGTATTATAGTGCACATATATTTATTGTTTAGAAAAAAATGCTAATTATTATGGAGTGTATATGTCTTTTATTTAGGAAGTGTCCAGAAAAAAATAAAAATGTCTAATTTCAGTAAATGGACCCAATTTTAATTTAATTTAAAATTCGAAAAGATGACCAATTGAAAATAAAAATAAAAATTTGAAAGAAAAAAATGTGGAAAATCGAGAACCAAATTGATAATAGACCAAACCAAATAAAAACCAACTTATTTGTTTTATTCTTTACTAGACAGATCTCTTCTTTATAAAATCGTTTGATTTGGTTTGATTTTTGGTTGACTCCAAAACCAACAAAAGCTAACCGACTGTCACCGGTAAAGAGTAGTAAAATGGATGACTTTTTAGGTTTCCCTTCTTTTGTCACTTTCTTTATTTCGTCTTTTCCTCCTTTTATTTTATTTTATTTTTAATAAATCAATCCCCCAATATTTTCATAATTGTTTCCTTGCTAAAATTCAAATTTCTTTCTTTCTTTTTTTAACTAGAGATGGGGATCTAATTCACCCATCCTCTAATTTTGGTCATGGGATCTGATTCTCCCGTAGCTTCCACCATCAATACTTATTCTTTATTAGGATCACGCGAATTAAATCACTGTAGCTTTGATTTTTTTAATTTTGCATAGCTAAATCACTTTTGTCTCATTGACGATGCTAACTATTGATACCATATTTTGGCAAGAGAGAAAAACACATCTAAAAATTTAGAAAAGAAAAGACTTGCAAAACAAAGAAAAACGGCTCCAATGCTTAAGTCACTATGAGAATTATAGAATGGAAATTTTTTTTAGATATCTCATATTAAGTCATAAATTATCTATTTATAGGAGATTTGATATCTGGTTTAATTTAACCATTTTAGGATTAGGATCAGGATATAGGTTTTTTTAATCGCAAGCAAGCTAGATCAAAACTTATCCTATTTTATCTTACCTTTATCTTGATTTTTGGCTTTATTCTACTAGATCAAAGTCGACCCATAACAATTTCTTCAAAGAAATCAATTTTATTTAACTTGGCAAAAAAGAAATTACTCATTTCATTTTTGAAAAAAAGTTATAATGTAAATATGTTGTCAAAATAAATAATCATAGAGTTAGTTTTTATTACCATAAAAAAATTATTTTTAAATATATTAAAATGAATAAAACTATTTAAAAATATAAAAATATTTCAATAATTCAATAAATTTTTATACTAAAAATAGTTTGATAATATTTTTTCACTTATAATAATTTTCCTAAAAGTAACACCGACCAAAGGTTTTTTCTACCAAAATTATATTTAAAATCAAAACCAACACGTTGAAAATACAAATGAGCACGTGGACGGAGAGCTGCGGCCGCCACTATGTATACTCAACTTCAAATTTCCTTTATTTTTCTTTTCTCTTTTTTCTTTTCTCTTGAAATATATAATAAATCCAATCTTTTCTTATTAAATTTAAGAGAGTTTATTTTGTTGGACATCACATTTGCTCTTTAAGCTTCTCTTCATCGCCTCTTTTCTTCTTCCCCTGTGGCTCTTCTTATTCCAAGCCCCACCTAGAATTTAGCAACACCCACTTCTCAATTCCTTCTTTTTTCCCCATTGTATCTCTTAAATTCACTCTTCAATTTCTCATTTCTGCACCGAATGAATTTAATCATGCCTTCCCTTAGGTGGGTTTCTTGGATTTTGATCGCACATTTGTTTGTTTTAACATTTGTTCGCTCAGATTCTTCCTCCTACTCAAATAAGCCCGAAGAAATTCCTAAAAAGTTCCTCCAACTTGCTAAGGAACCTGAGCTGTTTGATTGGATGGTGGGAATCCGTAGGAAAATCCACGAGAACCCAGAACTTGGTTATGAGGAATTCGAGACCAGTAAGGTGATTAGAACAGAATTAGATAAATTGGGCATTTCTTATAAATACCCAGTTGCCAGTACTGGAGTCATCGGCTTTGTTGGTTCCGGTCAGCCCCCTTTTGTGGCTATTCGAGCAGATATGGATGCTCTTCCTTTGCAGGTTTGAATCGATTGGTTGACTTATATAACTCTTTTCTAATGAATCATTGTTGATAATTCAGTGTAGAGTGAAATTTTCCTGCCAGATGTTTGATTATATGCCAAAACATCGATGAGCGTACTCTTGTTCTCTTCATGATCTTTTGATACTTTGATTATGAATTGAATAGCAATTTGCCCAGGATGTGTTTGGACTTTTTACTGAGTGAAATTTGGTTCTTACAGGAATTGGTGGAGTGGGAGCATAAGAGTAAGGTTCCTGGGAAGATGCACGCTTGTGGTCACGATGCTCATGTTGCAATGGTCTTGGGTACTGCAAAGATCCTTCAAAAGCATAGTGAGGAGTTGAAAGTAAGTAAGCATCCCGTGGATCATTTTCTGTACAAATGTGTTAGGTGGAAACATGGTCCCATTGTTGGCTAGGGAGAGATCCATAGAATATATGTGAGGACAATTTTTCTATGGGCATTATGGGTGAAATCAAAAACAAATTCTGGAAGGTTTAAGCTTAAAGTGGACAATATCATACTATTGTTGAGATATGTGGAGATTTGTTGTTCTGAACAAAAGGAATGAATACTTCATCACCTGGTTTGAATTGAATGATTGACGATCTCTATATTTCTTGGATCTTGTAGATCACTAAAAAGAGTATTTGTTGACAATATCATAACACTTTTGTGTTTAGTTTGACATCCAGATTTTCATGTGCTAGAGTTAAGTTAGTGTTCTGTGATTATTTTGGTTGGATGATAATTTGATTCAATGGAGTTTTTCATGTGACACAGCCAATTTGATAGTCTCATCAATGGAGATCATGAACTATAAATTTGAATCTTCCATTGTTACCTTCACGTCACTTGTTTGTAAGATCCATAGTAGTAAATGTGAGTGAATAAAAGTGCTTCAAAATGGTATCTTATTATTTAGATGTGCACAGTATTGTAGGATGAAAATTTGAAATTATTTGGACCTTGAAGATTATTCGATATAGGGAATTCACACTGGGTTTGCTAATTGGTTGTATTTGATCAAATTGGATGAACTTCTTGTCTAACTTTCTTTGTATTTTCTTGCTTTACTAAAGCTTATAAATATCATGACGCTAAATTTGTATTTGCATTGCCTTTACGCACTCAGATTTATTTTTGCATTTGGAGCCATCTACAAGGCATAGAAATGTTTAAGCAATCTTCCTCCTCACTTTAACCCGGTGGGGGCAGGATAAAAAATGGATGTTCCTTAAACTTTTACACCTTTACAATACTCTAGTCCATAGCTAATGCAGTTAGCTGTTTGCTTTGATTTTATTTACCCAACAGGGAACAGTTGTACTAGTTTTCCAACCAGCTGAAGAAGGAGGTGGAGGTGCTATGAAAATAATAGAAGCTGGAGTGTTAGATAATGTCAATGCTATCTTTGGGTTGCATATTGTTCATAATATACCTCACGGTGAAGTGGCTGCACGATCAGGACCCATGTTAGCTGGAAGTGGCTTCTTTGAAGCAGTAATCAGTGGAAAAGGAGGCCATGCTGCCATTCCTCAGCATTCTATAGACC
Source organism: Citrullus mucosospermus (assembly GCA_030954485.1). NCBI lineage: Eukaryota > Viridiplantae > Streptophyta > Magnoliopsida > Cucurbitales > Cucurbitaceae > Citrullus > Citrullus mucosospermus. Next base: position 28,044,625 of record CM062061.1, on the reverse strand, counting down.
CAATTTTGGCTGCATCTAACGTTATTGTGAGCTTACAACATCTTGTTTCAAGGGAAGCTGATCCACTAGATTCACAGGTAATCCATTTTTTCCTGTTTTGTTTTCTTCAATAAGGAATTATGCAGTCAAGTCTTTGGATTGTCAAACATCTCATGAGAACCTTACTAACAACCTCCACAAAACCTATAGAAAGCAAAAGCAACCAAATCTTGTAAGCATTCTCTTAACATGAGGGGGGGGAGGGGGGAAGAGAAATAGTTACACGTGTTGGTGTTCTTAATGTATTTATTTGTTGGGCTGTTGCTGCATTGCCCTTGTTCACAATCTTCTGCTTCTGAATATATTTGCAAGGAAGCTTGCATTGACAATCAATAATATCTTGCTTTGATTTGTAAATAAGAAACCCTATTCACACAGTGAAATGTGCAGGTAGTAACAGTGGCTAAGTTCCAAGGAGGTGGTGCGTTCAATGTAATTCCAGATTCTGTTACAATAGGTGGCACTTTCCGAGCTTTCTTGAAGGATAGCATGATTCAACTCAAGCAACGTATTAAAGAGGTATACTAATTTGAGTTGCTAATTGAACAATTTCATAGAGTTCTTCAGCTTGTTCTTTTCATCAAAAAAAATTATCAAGCATTTGACACTATTTTTGAGAACAGAATGGTCTTTAGTATTACTGTTAACATAATGTATTCCGAGTTCATTGAGAAGTAATATTCAAGACATTATCATTGTTACGATCCTAATTTGTTAATCTTTGACAAGGTAGTCTCATTTACTCCTTTTATAGGTTATCACCGGACAAGCTATCGTGCATAGGTGCAATGCAACCGTTGATTTTTTGGAGAATGATAAACCTATTTTCCCACCAACTGTGAACGATAAAGAGCTGCATGAACACTTCCAAAATGTTGCAGGAGATATGCTTGGCATTGACAAGGTCAAGGAAATGCAACCAGTTATGGGATCTGAAGATTTTTCGTTTTACCAAGAGATGATCCCAGGGTACTTCTTCTTTCTTGGAATGGAGAATGAAACATCTGGTCACCTCGACTCCGTGCATTCCCCTTACTTTCGTATCAACGAAGATGCACTCCCTTATGGTGCAGCTCTTCATGCATCATTGGCTACAAGGTATCTTATTGAACTCCAGTCGAAAGTTACTTCACCAGAACAAAAACATCACGATGAATTGTAAGTTGCCTATCGACCTGCTTGATCATTTGTTTGGACCAGATTAAAGGGGTATAATACATGATCATAGTCTCATCGAGCTGCTACTAATGTCAATCCCCTACCACAGCATCTGTATTCTGTTCTTTCCATTTAAGCTTCATTTGTAATTGTACTTACCAGAAATCAATCAGCCCAAATGTTCCAAGAAAGCGAAGCGTCTGCACGTTTCCTTTTCTTGTGATAGATTTCTCTTACATTTGTGGAATAACCATGATCATGGGCACAAGAAGTCTTGTATTACTCCAATTCTTGGAGCTAGATATTCTAGTATGTAAATGAGATAATGTGAAAGATTCGCATTTATTGAGACTAACAAATTATGTTAATATATTGGTTTCGAATGATAGATCGATGTTGGTAAATAATAATAATGTAAAATGAATAATAACCGATGAGACAACGATCATAACATCCCTTTTTTTTTATTTTTATAAAGTAAAAGCTGAGAATATTAGCTTTCCACTTCCACATTTTATTTTATCTATATTGCATGCCGTATTTGAAGAACCTGATACCAAAATCAAATTCTTACCTGGCCACTAGCTAATTTTATAATGTTCCTTTGGAGGTGAATGCATAATCAAATCATCCCTAAAACTACCAGCTTGCAAGTTGAATGATTGGTGCATATTTTATATATGATACAAAATAAAAAAACAGAGAACAGACACTACTTTAGACAATAGTTTAGGATTTTTTTTTTTTCCTTTTTTTTTTTCTTTTGAAAAATGGACAACAGCATCTGTCCTCTGACATCTAATGGTGTTGCGTTTGATTAGTAAAAGAATATAAAAGATGAGAGACTATAGTCTCTAAACTAAGATTTATGATAAATCCCATTGGAACCTATAAAAAGGAAACATTTCTGAAGCCTAGATTTTGTCAAAACCCCATAACTTTTTGAGCTACTTCTAACAAACGATCTAAGGCACTTGGAGCAAATTTTCTAGCAAAAAGGAAACAAAGAGAAGAAGGTTGATCATTGTAAAGGCATCTCTTGCTTTCAAAAAGTTTCTTAAAAAACTCTTCTGTGATATCATACTTCCCAAATGTAGCAGGATGAGCACCACCCCTGGACCAGTCCACAAAAGTAAGGCTTCTGTTTGCCAGAAGATTTGGCGACTCAATGCTCAACATTGTTTGGAAGTAGTGTTCGTCGACATAACAAGCTGGTCTGCAAAACTCTTTAAACAAACGGTAGTACGCTTTATCTTTAACTATCTTCACGGCAAGTTCACGATTGACTTCAAACCATTGATAACCCTTGCGCCAATCAGTGAGGTTAATCTCAGGTGCCATGTTCCTATTGTAGCGTCCTCTTCCATAGGGTCCTTGCTCATCGAACGAATCTACAAAGCTGTAGCGGGATCCTGCAATATACCGGTAGACTGTGGGAAAGCTGTGGAGCGGGACACAAGCCTCAGACAGGAGAATGAACCACTCGTTGGAAATATCAAGCAATGCATTAGCTAGCAGTCTCCTCTCAGCATCACACATATTCATCTCGCCCCACTCTGCAACCTACCAGGAGAAAAACCACACAATGCCATATTCTAATTCTCAATGAGACAACAGAACAAAAAATAGAAGAAAAGTTTAATCTGAGGCAAGCAAACACAGTCACAATGGTTCTTATGATAAGTTGAAAAGAAAATTCCAATCAAAGATTCACTAAGAGGTCACTCCTATATAATAAGTTGAAATGAAAATGCATTCAATTCAATATTATCCGACAGAGGAAGGATCAGCAGAGAGTGTGAAATGAATCTTAAATTAAAAATTCAAGGTATTTGTGTAGGCTTGACACAATTTAGACCAAGACAAGCTACAAAAATAATATGATCATCCTACAAGGTGAAAAAAAGTTTCTTCTCTTTTAAGAAAATTCTATGTTTTCTTTTAACCAAACGGTCCAATGAAAATTAAGTCACAACACCTTCGGGATGCCTTCCAAAAGAAATCAAATTCTTGATGTTGTTAGGCAAAGCAAAGTTATGGATCAGTTAAAGCAAACATGCAATATTAAGAGGCCAAAGGGCAAGTGATAAACAAGCCTACAAAAACACTACAATATACTACTCCATGTGCTTTATTACAAAGCACCATCCACATTCCAACAAACCATTAAAGAATATCCACAATATAGAGATTTTACTTTTTCTCTAAGGAAGTAGAAGAAGAAACAATTGCAAGTACCTGACTTGGGATCTGTCTTCTATAAAACACGGATGAGGGAGGGAAGTCAGCAATGTATGATGGGGCAGTATGAACATAAATGGAATAAAGCCCCTCATGGCCCTTGAAGAACCGTTGCCAAAGAGGGGCCATAGGCAAAGGCCCTTTCGTCAAGAACATAAAGGCAATCTTGCGAACTCTCTTGAAGGGATACTCTTTTACTTGAGGAACAAAGGATGCTCGCCATAGTAGTTCTTCATCACTCATGCTGTGAAGAAGATCTGAAGGAGGCTTGATCCAACTATCAATACCATTGCCACTTGGCTCTTCCAAGCGAGGCTGAACCATACTGACGGACGATACTACAGGGGCAGCATTTCGAACTCCAAAATATCTAATGGTATTCATACTAATAATTGAAACCCCAAGACCGAGCACTATAAACATCAAGAACAATTGAAGAAACCTCATTGTAGGATATCTGGTTTGATTAATTCTAACTACAGTGCCAAAATCCTTGCCGTCCTCCATAACCACTAATCTTGAATGCATAGTGTCAACATCAAACTCTTATACCTAAAATGCCCATCGAAATTAAACCACAAGAAACCATTTCCAAATTTCACCACAACGCATAATCAAATGGATTGTCTGGAAATAGAAATTTCTCATCAGCACGTCATATGTCATGGCAATAAGAAAAAATCGGTGTGCAGAGGAAAAATATTACCTCGTTCGTCGGCTGTACAATGCCATTAAGGATCGAGCTGGTCGTCCGTTGTAATAAGCGGTTGCTGCGCCGAATTGTTGGGTTGTAGTAACAAAATTTAACAAAGTAGGAGTTTCAAAATCAGATTCCTGTGGTTGAAATTTAGGGGTTTGAGAAGAAGAAGAAGGAAGAAGAAGAAGAAGAAGAAGAACGGAGAGTACAAGAAGGGAAGGAGGAGAAATTTGGTGAGAAAACCTAGAAGACCGGTCAGTCAATATTCGTTTCCGGTGAACTATGGACTGCAGATTTGTGGACTATTGTTTCAAATTTAATATAATTTAGGGGCATGCATTAAATTAGTTTAATTTTGTAATTTTCAAATCATATTTCAATAAAATATATTATATAACGTAAAATGTTCATTTTATTAGTAAAAACCAAAAACAAAAACCTTGCCATATCTGCCTAGGGATTTTCTATATTTTTAGTTTAAAATGTGGGCGGGATTTCAATACTTGACCCATAGATTTATAATATTTTAACTAGGTTAAACTATGGTATATTCGGAAATTTTACTATATTATTTTTATTACTTGTTTATCATATTGATACAGCATTTAGAATGAAGACAGGTTAATAAAATTAAAGATGTTAAAAAAAATTTCTTTTTTTTTTTTTTTTTTTGTTATTGTTCGCAGGAGGCTTTTGGAGAAACGTGGTTTATGAAGTTGAATCTAAGGTTATGTGGATTTACACAAATGTTGTTGGATCGAAGATGTGTAAGCTTGGGCTCAATTAATTAGATTTTTAATTTAGTTGGTTTAGGGCTAAAATAGCTTGTTTTTTCAAGACAAATATATCGACTTTTAATTGGTCTTAAATTTGATGATTTATAATTTCATTATTAATTTTGAGAAACGAAGTGAAAATTTGTGATTGGTCAAATTTTATCATTTCAATTGTCCAATTTTAGTCATTGTACTTTTAGTAAATCTTAAATTTAGTCTTCAATGCTAGTTAATTGTTGATTATTATTATTATTATTATTGCTATTTATAGCATTTTTAATTTATGAAAACATATTCACATTTTTATTTTTTTGCATGAAAATTATTATTATTATTATTATTATTTAATCAATTTCGGTAAAAATTTAATTTGAAGAATTAAATTTATGATTTATTGAAAGTACAAAATTAAAATGGAACAAACTTCTTAATAAGGAGACTATAATAATATTTTAATAGAAAATTATAATGATATTTTAACCTAAAAATATGCACTATAGATTAGAATGGTTTCCTTATTCATACATCACTTGTGGAGCTATCGATATTATATTAATACTTATATAGTTTTAATATAAAGACTCTAAAATATTCTTAGTTAGTGCCTCCACGTCTTCAACCCATGCACCATGACTGTCATCTATTTCTCAATCCCCTATTAAGTATACTATTTTCTTTAAAAAAAATTATTTGTAATTTAACACTATGTAAGAATAAATTAGTTATTTTTTAAATTTAATTGTATGAAAATATATTTTACACTTGTATAACTTAATTAAGTATTAATCTTTGAAAAAAAAAATGCCCCCAGTTAACCTTCTATAGGTCAATGATTGCCCCATAATTATTAAGGTTACGTTTATTTCAACTTAAATGCAATTCATCAATAATAAAATAAAAAGTGGGCTCCAGTTAATTACATTTGTTGTCATTTACCTGTGTTTCGTAATCATAATGAACTATGGAACCTGCCTCCAAGTTTGTAATCAAAAAGCACAATCTAGTTGAGAAATGAGGGTGTTCAATCTGGTTGTGGTTAAAAATTACGTAGACCCACTAACTTTATTGTTACTGTTATTGTTGTATTGTTACGGTAACAATATGAAAATTATGAATCTTGTATATTTATTGTTACATTTACCTCTACCATTACCATTAGGGTCAAATAGTAATAGTAACAGTAGTAATAAATTGTAACAAATTTGTAATTCTAAGTAAACGCGATAAAAAGCAATTCAATGACTTTTGTGATTCAGACTTACTACAATTGATCGATAAATAAAATTTTATTACGATTTTACCAATGAACTGGTAAACATGCCCAAAATTAAAAAAAGAAATGAAAAAAAATTAATAGGAAGGAAATATCTAGAAAACCAAAATGGTTATTTGAAATAATTGTTGAGAGATTTTTTTATTTTTTATTCTAGTTTTGAATCTCTTATAATTTGTTAAGCGTCTTTGTTTTTGAGTTATTTTTAATTATATATATACACATTTTTTAAGAAAAAAATTAGAGTATACGCAAGCTGAAATAGCTGTTTTAATTTGAATTTGGTGCCTAATCTTATTAGAGAAAACAACAAAAATTTGTTTTGGAACTTATTTCAAACATTCCTTTACAAGTGAGCAATAAAATACCAAAAATGCAAACAATCTGTGCCACTTTTGCCCTCCACCAGTTATCACCACCATTTCATACATTATTATAATACTAATTAATTGACTCTTGCCAGCTCATTTCCTATATATATATATATATATCTTTTATTGCAATTTCCTATATATTATTTATTTTAACGCTTAAACAAAGAATTGAAATATTTACTGATATAACAGCATCAACATCCACATTAAGAATTAATCAATATTTTTTATAATTCCAAAAAATATTAAAAAAAAAAAAGTTATCTATTAGTTTTAATATAGAGATATACATAATAATCATAGTATTAAATTTTCATCAACATGCCGATATTTTTATGTTTCTATATATTCGACATCGACATGAGAAGTGAATCGATATTTTTATTATTTCGTAGAAAAGTCCATGAAACATAAAAAAACAAAAAACAAAATGTCATAAAGACTAAAAAACGATTTAAGGTGGTATTGTCCACGGAGAAACCACCCCAAAGCCAAGTCACTATGGTATCTCCTACTACGGGTATGGCGCTAGCTAAGCTTGTAATTACAGTTGCTCCCCAAAAGCTCATCTGACCCCAAGGTAGTACGTATCCTGTAAAAGCTGTCACAATCAAGGTTAACATAATATAAATAATAGACTTTTAAAAATCATAAAATGTTTATTAATTTAAATTTATTTTTTGAACTTTTGTATTTTTTAATCTTTCTAGAAATATACATCGAAATCGATATATTTTCGATATTTCCATCGAAATTTTTGTAAAATTAGGGTCTTGATATTTCCATCGACATTTTAAACTTTGCTAATAACAAGTCTATAACTTAATCATCATTATTTTAAATAATTTTTATAAATCTTTTATTTAATAAAAATTGATTTTTTAGTCGAAGTGTTCTTAGTTTAATGATAATTGGCATGGTCTTCCTTCTTAGTAGTCGGAGGCCAATTGTTGTACTAAAAAAAATTGATATTTTATCAACATATCCATCCATATATCCATAAAATTGAAATATCAATATTGAGATCGATATTTTAAATAAAGTATTATACAATGAACTTAATGGTTAGATTTTTTTTTTTTTTTCTTTTGCAGTAATGGTTACTCGCAATTTTTTATAAGAATAAAAATGAAAAACAAAAAGAAATTAAATACATATAAAAAGATGGAGGATTTTAATGTTATTTTCATACGATCATATAGTGATTTTAAGTCTTTGACTAATATATAACATTGCAATTTAATTGCTAATGGTTCTATGTTTGCAACTTAATCATCTACAAACAAACAAATAATTAAAATTTAGGGGCAAAATCTACAATATTTATCCTTAAAAAAAAAGAAAAATCCAAAAGTTAATAATGTTCATAAAAGAAAAATAGATATACAAGGCATTGATTAAGTTGATGAAATGGGATTAATTGGTAATGATATGTTTAGGCATCCATCTTCAAATTATGCAACATCTCTGCATTTTCATGGAAAAAGATTTTTAAATTATTTATTTCTTTATCCTCTCTAATATTCTCAAACTTCAACTCTTTTAATGAATGCTTCCAACATGTAATGGGAAGAGAGGCACAGCTACAATGATTAACTGCTCCATCTGTTACCTTTTCATATGCAAACTGAGACATAAACATATATTAATGTATGTTACTAAACAACATTATATTAAGGCTAAAGAAAACGATGATCCTTCTCATAAGAATTTTAATAATCTAGACTCTATTTTATTACAATTTAAGTCTCATTTGATTTTTGTAAATTTTATTTGTTTACTTAAATATTTTTACCGTACTTTTCATCTTTTTAAATTAAACATTTGAAAATTCTTAGTCAAATTTTAAAACTTGATTTGGCTTTAGAAAACACTCCTAAAAAGTAGATAACAAAACTTAGAAAAACAATAGGTCAAAGTAGTGTTTATAAGCTTAATTTTAAAAGCAAAAAACTAAAAATCATATAGTTATCAAATAGGGATTAGTTTTTTAAGGCCCATTATATTTGGTAACTACTTTGGTCTCGTTTGGTAACCATTTGATTTAGATTTTTTTTTTTAATAAAAAAATTAAGCCTATATACATTCATAACACCTCTAAATTTCTTGATTTTTTTTACCATTGTTTTTTAAAAACCAAATCAATTTTTTAAAATTAAAGAAAGTAGTTTTTAAAAACTTGTTTTTGTTTTTAGTACTTGCTTAAGAACTCAACTCTTGTTCTAAAGATGCAAATCGTTGTATGAAAATGAGAGAAAATAGACTTAATTTTTAAAAACCAAATGGTTACCAAAACGGTACCAAATGTTTTTTTGTTTTTTGTTTTTGAAAATTGTGCTTGTTTTATAACAATTTCTTTCTCATGTTTTTCATTTTCCTATATAAACATTTGAATTCTTAGCCTATTTTCAAAAACAAAAATAAGTTTTTGAAAACTACAACCATGTTTGGTAACACTTTCGTTTTTTGTTTTTGTTTTTGAAAATTAAGCTTATTTTCTCTCCATTCTAAAACAACGGTAGTCTGTAAGACAACAAAAGGAAACTATACCAAATTCGAAAGAAAAGAGAAATAGGAAAATGAAGTTTCGGGTTGTAATAAACATTACAACTACGGTTTAGTTTGGTTCGGTTTAATCAATTTTGCCGACTAAAGCGAGTCTCACACCAAGAAAAAACTGCAGTTTGGAAACTTTGAAATGATCAAAGAATGACATGAAAGTGATAATTTACCTTTAAGATCTTCTTACCAAAACCAGATTCTATTGAGATGGTCTCTGGTTGAGGGGCAATCCAAAGCAAAGCCTTCACAAGATCTTGAAGAGAAGGACTGAACAAAGGCTTTATTATCTTAAGTTTCAAATGCTTCACACCATATAAAGGGGAACCAAATGTCTCCCTCAGCTCCTGCGGAACAACCACAGTCTTCCCAGAAAAAAAGAAAATTAATATCTAAGTACATGCACGCTTACATAAAACGCTTCGTAAGATATCATTTAGTTTTTGAAAAATAAACTTATAAACGATACTACTTCTACCGATGAGTTTCCATTTTTTTAAAAACTTATTTTGTTTCTAGATTTTGACTAAGAATTCGAATGTTTCCTTAGTAAAAACGTAAGATTTTAAAGCAGAAAACTGAAAATGAAATCATTAGGTAATAGGGCAAAAATAAGAGCAAACCTTTCCGGTTCGACTTTGCAATGTCAAGACTTTGAGATGATTGAAATGTGCTAGGAATTCAATCTGTTTAACAAACCATGGATTATCGAAAATCCGTGGAGAGAGCTCGATATTGGCTTGCGAGAGAGCAGGAGCATTCAAAGAGAAAGAGATCACATCGCCGGAAAACTCGAGCACCGATAAACACGGAGCGCTGATGTCGACTCTCGTCACGCATTCACATCCACACAAGATGAATTTCTTCAAAAGAGGGATTGAGATTCTCAAGCTCTCCAACATGTGGCAATAAGACAGAGCCAACATCTCAAGCAGAGGAAACTCAGAGATACAATCATGGAACCAATCATCTGTTATAGCCACCATGGATAGTTTCAAAGTTTTTAGATTCTTGCAAGAGTTGATATTGATACAACAAGGCTGAAATTGCCCTCTAAGCTCAAAAGCTTGAAGATTCATGGCTTTGATCCCAAGCTCATACAGCCCACTATTGTTTTGAACCTCCATTGTTATGAGTTCATTAGTTTCACATAGCCAAAGACTTCTCAATCCAAGGCAAGAATTGAGTTTGATATGCTCAATGAAAGGACAATTTGAGACCAATGTTTTTACAATCTCATCTTCAGCAAAAACTCCCAAAAGGCTTACCCTTTTCATATTCAACAACTTGAATCCATCAAATGGAGTATACAAATTGCAATCACCAACTGTCAAAACTGTCAATGATTGGTTTGCAAAAACTCTCCGAGGCAAATTGTACCTTTTGCCATTTTCCACAGTCACAACAATCTCGAGCTCCCGGACACCGCTCTCAAGCACGTAATTGATCCACCGGTCGACGACAGTCGCTGAGTCCAGCTCCGGGAAGTCGGTTTGAAGCTTAAACTTCCTGAGGCATTTCAACTGCTTGAGAGTTTGTTCCACAAAGTTGATGAGCTGAAGTTTCTTGTTTTCTTCAAACTCAAAGAAATTTGTGTCAAATTCAAAAGATGGGGAAGTGAACCAAAGATGAGTCCATCTTTTGGATAAGATAGTGGTTTGAACTATTTGTTTGATGGGGAGAAATGAAAGAATATGCTGCAAAATGGGGTCTGGGAGTTCAGATATCATATCCATTGGGATTGAATTTTGATTCAGAAAAAAAAAAATGGGGATTTTCAATCTTTAGAAAGTCAATTGCTCACTTTTGGAGAAAGCAATACTTTGATGTGGTTGGACTGTCTGGCTGTTACTTAACAGAGAGTTTGACCAGCACCAGTGAAATTCAAAACTTACAACATGTTTTTAGTCCCTATAATTTGATTATGGATAGTATATTTGTTTGGCTTCATTACAATTTTAATCTTCAAAATAATTTCCTACTTACTTTGTCGGAGTTAAAAGTAAAACTTAAGTTTATGGAGATTGTGTTTTTTTGTTTTTGTTTTGGACATTTATTTTAGGTTTGGTGTATTTAAGATTTAAGACCGTCGGTGTCATATATAAATTCTCTTAATTAATCATACATGCACATTTATCTTTGTACTTTGGTTGCTCTTCAAAATAATAAAGTTGTGTCTCTCTTCTATCCATGCACACGTAGCTAATATTTACTATTAGTGAACCATATAAATATGTGTGTACGTAATTGTTCTTCTTCTCTATTACTTGGTGATTTGTTTGTTATAAATTTATCATAACATTATTCATTTAAACTAATGTTGAAATTTCTCATTTGTAATAAATTTTGGTGAATTTGATTACTCCTTACCCAATAGAGAATGAGTATGACATAGTTTTACATTATATAATATGAATTACTTTTATCATTAGAAGAATAATACACAATTGGTATAAAGATATTTACTTCTCTTTTCCAATCTTTTAAATAAATAATACAAGGGCAAAAATATTTAGTGAGTTTTTTGTGTTTCAACCTTGTGACGAGGCAAATTCAACCATTGGCCTTAGAAATTTAGTCATACTCAAGTTGACAGAAAGTTCAAGAGTGACATTTTGGTCGACATTATAGAGTTTGAGTACATGACCTAAATTACCAATTGACCCAAAAATTTAAATTAATGAGTTGTGGTAAATTTAATTGTATTAACACTTTTAACAATAGCTAAGAGTTGCATATATTCTAATAAAGTCGTTGGTTCAATTCTCGTCTTGTTGCTAAAAAATAATTTAAATAAACTAATTATCATTTTAATAAAATAACAACGATATAATAATGAAAACAACAATCATCACATATTAATTATTGCTATTATTGTAATTATTTAAACATAATCATGATTTGGATGCTTTTGAGAACACGAATATATATATATATTTTTTTAAAGAATAGAAATGTGGTGGTTTGTTGGTAGTGTAAGGAGTTGCATCAAGTCCAACACATAAAATATAAATAGTATCCTGCTGGCATCCCCTAAATTTTAATTATATACAAATTATAACATTAGTACTTTATCTTATAATAATATGAAATGTCCTTAAAGACTTGTTAGGACTTGGGATAGGGCTGACTCGTTATACTACGAATTTAATATCATTTGCGGAATTTATTATTGAAATCTAATTTCTACGTGAACTAAGCACAAATAATTAAGATTATGTTTAGTAGGGAATCTGAAGAGTGGAATTTCAAAATAAGGGATTCAATAAAATATTTTATATTTTTAGATATGTGTTTGGTAGTGAATTTAGGATTGGATTCTAATTTGAACAATTGTTTAATATACTTGATACTATATTTATAAATCATAAAACTAATTGTAGTTACCCACTAGTATTTAGTTGATAATAAACTATTATTAATTTATTTATGAATATGATTTATGTCTAAAAAAATTGGAAAATGATTTTAAAAGACAAAACTGTTGAAAATATATACAAATAATAGCAAAATATCACAGTCTATCTGTGATAGACTACAATAGACCGCGATAGACTAGACATAATAAAATTTTGCTATATTTATAAATATTTTGGTTCATTTTACTTTATTTGAAAACATACCTAAAAAATTTAGGAAATTATTATAAATAAATAATATAAAACTATTTATAAATTTTTCTATATTATAAACAGTGAAATTTTTCTATATTTGTAAATAGTTTGGCTCATTTTGCTATATTTAAAAACAATCCAAAAACTTATATAATTATTAGTTTGTAATATTATATAATTTATAATGCATTACATAGCACAATTTTATTTTTAAAAAACCAATTGATTTTATAACATGATATACTATATTTCTAAATATTTTTATTTTTATTTAATATAATTTTTCATTTTAAAATTTAAAATTCAAATTTTGAATACAATGAAATCATAAAAATGTTGTTTTTAGAATTTTCACTATTTGAATCATGGAATCTAAAATAATTTTCAAAAGGAGTTGTCACTCAAACACAGCTCAATCAGTGAATGCGAAAACATATAATTCAGAATTCTCTACCAAACATACCATAAAATTTTCTTTTAACATCATGATCTTAGAATTTAAATTATACATGCCTTCAAAATAGATTGAAAAGATCTGAAAACATTGCAAAATGTGGCTGACTTTTTGCATAAGCCTTCTCATAACTCATTGATTATTGAGTTGTGGTTGAAAATTTTATAATTAATAGGAAAAAATACGTTTATGTCTCTAAATTTTAGATTTATTTTCTATTTAGTTGTTATGTTTTAAACGTTACCCTTTTAAATTTTGAGTTTGGTTTCAATTTTGTCCATAAATTTCAAAATGTTACAAATATTATCCTTGAAAATTTGAGTTTTATTTCAATTTATTTTCTAAATTTGAAACATTTTACTTTTAACCTTGATTTCCATTAAATACCACTCTCACCTTTAGTGTTAACGTCTATTAATTAATTTATAATAAATAAAAGAACTATGATTAATTAAATTTCACTATTTTCCATTGATATTAAAATTAAACTTAAAATTTTACTTCATAATTATTTTAATAAACATTAATGCTAATGATAGAAGGTGAGTATTTAATGAAATTCGAGGTTAAAAGTATAAATTGTGAAATTTAGGGACTAAATTGAAACCAAAACTCAAATCTTAAGGGCTAAATGTGTAGCATTTTGAAACTTAGGTACCAAATAGAAGCTAGACCAAAAAATTAGGAACCAAAATGGTATTTTTCTTAATTAATAATAGTTATTGCATAAATCGGTCGATTGACTCAAAAGTTTTAATGGATAGGTAAAGACAAATTTAATTTTATATCATCCAACAAATATGGTTGAAAAAAGTTTTTCAACCTACTGGATTTTTCAAAATTTGACAAATAGGAGAAAGAAATTAATTTTCAAATTTGGGAAATTCTATAATAGAATAAAATAAAAACTGTTATAAATATTTGAATTATATAGGGCACTTGAAAAATAACAAATATATATTCTTAAAATTATAAATTTAACAATGATTTTTTAAAATTTGAAAATATAGCAAAAAGAAAGAAAAAAAAAAAACATTGAGGCAAAATTTTGTTTTTTTTGTTATTTCAAATTTAATTACCCTTATTAGTGTATCAACATGTATAGCAATAATATATATGATATACTTTATATCAGGTATATCAATCATCTAATATTCGTGGACTTTGAGTTATACATTTGCTAAAGTATATAAGTGATACAATTGATATATCAAAATTATCATTCATATATCATATTTATTAGTCAATAAATGCTTACACATTTGCTATTAGTCGTGAACTTTGACAGATATACCAAATATGAAGTATATAAATTGTTATACAAGAACTATACTAAATTTATTATCCTCAAACTATATTGATCAGTCAAGAAGTAAGTGTTCATTTACTATTAGGACTTAATTTCAACTCTTATTTATCTATTATAAAATATTGTTTTTCTAGTACATTATAATCAGCTTATAATGGTTCAACCCATATTGATACATCTATGTTGCAATTTAAATAAGATTTAAAAGAGTGTTGATGAACTGTGGACACACCAAATACTTAGAGTTGTATTTTGAGCTCATTATGATATAATATTAATACAATAATGATCTACATGCAATTCATTTTGGATTAGTACTAATACATAATTGAAATGTCAATGTTATACCTTAAAGTATCATTCTTAATGTTTTTTCTCTATAAATCAAGTATATCAATCAATTAATATACAAAATATGAAATATTTGTTATATAATTTTATCTCATACATGCATCTTATTTTCACATTAGAATTGGACAAAATGGGTGGAATTTCTAATTTTTGACAAACGATTAGATCCAGTACTACCGGACTATGGTTAATCGATATTGCACACTATCATTTAACTATTGTTATTCTTTTCTTGATAACGGGTCACATGTATAAGACAACTTGGGGCATTGGCCATGCTATAGAAGGGATTTTAGAGGCTCATAAAGGTATGTTTACAAAAATTGACTTGGTTGCTTTTTGTAGTGGATTCTAATCCTGGTGTTGCTCCGACACAACTTATTGATGATAGTTGCAACACTAGGAGCTTTTAAAGGAGACATACATGTATATCTTAATAGTAGTTGATAGTAACATACCTTTCAGATTGAGGGTCCCACCCAATAACACACCATATAGGTAAAATACGAGCAAGGGAGGAGGACCTTCTCACTTAAAGCTTTACTCCCTCCAATTTGATTGGTTCCAGATTTTGGGGACAGACTCTTGAGACTCTTGGAGTCGTAGCTTGCACCACAAAGACTATGGGAGAGTGTCATAGGGTTACCTCTCCTTTTATTTTATCTCATATATACATCTTATTTTTACATCAAACTCCTATGGTAAAAATAATTAAATTTTAAAATATTATTTATATAAATTTGGTCTCCGAACTTTTTGAGTTGTGTATATTAAATCTTTATACTTGGAAAAAAAATCTTTTAAATCAACAAACTTTCAAAATTGTCTCAATCTAATTATTATACATTAAAATGTTTATGACAAGTCCTCAAATTCCTATGTCGCGTCAGGTAGGCAATTAAAATTTTGTTTATGCTCAACTTTATTAGGTTCAATAAAATATGTGTTTGGTATACAATCTTATATTTTGTTTCTTAAAATTGTTTTCAAATTTAATAATTCAAATAATACAAAGTATCAAGAACAACAGTTTTATATTTTTAACTATATCTCGATTTTAAATTATAAAATCTAAAATATAGAATCATATAAGATAAAAATATTTATAAATATAGTATTTCATGTTATAAACTCAATTAATTTTTTTAATTAAAAAATGTATTATGTAATTTATTATAATTATATATGATTTACAAAATAATAAATATACAAAAATTTTAACATAAAGATTTATTTCTAAATTAATTAATAATAGTTTATATTCAACTTAATTTTTTTTATGTAACAGTTAGTAGTTTTATAATTTATAAACATACTGTCAAATGAACATAAAACAATCATTTAAATTAAAATTCAATTTTTAAATCTACTACAAAACATAGCTATGGAAACATAAAATAAAACTTTGTTTTTACTCAACCCCTAGTTTTCAAATTTTTATTTTCAGATTTTCTTCAAACAAACCTTTAATTTTCTGTTTTTTTTTATTAGTTTAACAGTGTTCTACGAGGTGGTGTATTTAACTTCAAGGTACATGTTTTTATACCCTACAATATTAAGTCTAATAGGTATGAACTCTTGGGGATTAAATTTGTAATTTTATATTTTTTTAAAATTATTATCAGCAAGAGAATAAAATCTTTTAGAATTATTATGAAGTAAGTGGTCCTGGAGCTCAGAATACGACCGGTGTTGTAGATGATTCAATGTATGATCTTAAAGAGAAGGGGAAATATTTGTTTGTCGTGTAGTGGGAACGTCCAATCCGACAGTCGGTGGCCGGGTCATTTAAATTGCCCGATTGTCCCGACATGTCGATTCTCCACCGAAGTCAGCGCGAAACCAACGTGGGCCACTCCGGCCCAATAGTGTTGACTTGGTGGGTTGGGCCTGTTTTATTTAATTCCCGAATCCCTGACGTCAAAATCTTGACATTGACGTAGAAATATCTAAATTGGAGTTTTTTTTTCTTCTAAAAACAACACCAATGAAATATAAGCACAATATTAAATTTTCGTCAATAAGTCGATATTTCCATATTTTCATAAGTTCGGTATAGATACGAAGGTTGAATCAAAATTTTAATTATATTATAGAAAAATTTACAAAACATAAAAATTACTAACATAAATTTAACATAAATAATAGATAATAGGTATGTTAATTTATTTTAAAATCATAAAATATTTATTTACTAATTTAATTTTTATTATAATTATCACAAATAACATTATGTTCTTTAATTCGAATTGAAACCTGAAAGTTATGTGACAAAGAAATTACTAAAAAAGAATGTGACAAGGGATTTGTTTCTTGAATGTGATGGCTAACTTATACTGTTAAAAATAATTATTAAAAAAAAAAAAAAAAGCCATTAAACACGTAGTCCCACGTGGCCAGAAGTCATTCCATCAAATGTCCACCAACCATTGGATGCCACGCTGGATTACAAGCGTGTTATAAACATCGTGCTCACGTGTGAGCCAACCCATTGGATTGAGTTGGAATTTTCTAAGTCCTCAATTTCCATTCTACAAAATTACACATTCAAATTAAATCAAATCAATAATTTTTCGCATTGAATCTAGATAACGAATTTCTCTTTCCACTGAATTATGAATCTGTTTTTAATCTTTCTATATTTATTTCCTCACAAATTTTGTTTTTAGTTTTTTTTATTTATTTAAGGTGTTTTCAAATATAGTAAAATGAACTTAAATATTGCAAATATAACATTATTAAAAGACATTAATAGACTACTATCGTCTATCACTGTCTATTAGTGATGGATGTTGAAAGATGTCTATCAATGTCTATTATTGTTTATTACGAGATAAATAGTAATATTTTGTTATATTTATCTAGCACTTTTATTATTTAAAACAATAATTTTTTCTAAAAACTACTGTTGAATTTTAACCTATTTAAGAAAGAATCAAGGAGTAAAAACTTCTTCTTTTAGTTTTTAAATATTTTTATTTTGGAAAATTTTTCAAAAAGTAAATAATATTTATAGATTCGATTTATAGATTAGATTTTTTTAAAAAAATAAGAATTTAAAATAGTTACCCAATGAGTTTAAATAAGTTAGACATACAGGTTAAAGTCGATTTTATATTCTATTTTTATAATGTTTTGGAAAGAATGTTTTGATTACATTTTTCAATAATTCTGTTTCTTTAAACTAAACACTTAATAACTTTTACTCCCCGGCCCTCTCCCCCATTTATGAAGATAATTATACTCATCCTTAATCTATTGATTTTCTACATCTCAATCTCAAACTATTGTGTAACAAGATTATTTATCAACATCTTGAAAATATATTGTTTGAAAATAGGTGAGTAGAAGATATGTTATAAGTACCAAATTAAACTATTAAAAGATATGTTCTTGTATTTGTAGTTTGAAAATAGGTGAGTACAATAAATAAACATTGGCTTGCGTATCTTATGTTTATCCCTCTCTTCTATATATGACATAGTTAGAATTAGAAAAAACGAATGATAATGATTAGATTGTTGAATATTTAAAACTTTATTTACGAAAGAAATATTGTTTAGATCGTAGAATATAAAGACGGATATTTATATCCTTTCAAATTAACTTTTATTTATGATGTGATAAAGTTTATAGCAAACCAACAATAAAGATCAGACTTTTGAGAATTATTTACTCAATCGTAAATAGAAAAAATATGAAATGAAAAACCCTTTTGGAAAAGGAAAAGGGCAATCAAAAAGTCAAGTTGATATTTGGGTTGTTTCTTTTGGGGCACAAAATCCTAGAGGAATTGAAAGTTGGGTGTGTATAAATTCAATGTATGTGCCCTGCTTATCTCAACCTCTACATAGCCTAAAATGAGAACAAAACCTAAAATGAGTACTTTTGTTCTTTCTCATATTTTATTTTTATTTTATTTTTTTAAATAAAAATTATCTTAAATGACAAAACTGCTAAAATTATTTACAATTAATAGTAAAATATACAATCTATCTGTAATAGATCAGGATAGATCGCGATAGACTACTATCTGTGTCTACCGTGACACATATAATAGTCTATCATGATCTATCACAGTTTATCGTAGATAAACAATGAAATTTTGCTATATTTGTAAATATTTGAAAAGAACCCTTTTCTAAAATCCCTTTTAGCATGTTTTAAAAGTTCAGATAAGTACAATTATAGTGTAAAATATCGGTTGAAATCTCAAAATTTAATTAAAAATTCGAGATTTCAACAAGCTCGAAGTTTCGATAATGGAAATTTTGATTTTTCCTATAATTTTCGAAATTTTGATTTTTCTTTTAAGCAATTACCTGCCTTTTAATAGAAGTTATGAAAAAAATTTACCATATTTTTAAGAAACTAAATTTGAGAATTTATTTTTAATTTCATTCAAATATTTTTAATTGAATTTTCATATCATTTCATCTCAAAATTGAATTGAGATAAGTTTTATTTTTCACCCTCCAAAGTTTTCACTTTTAATAAATCAAAATTGAGAAAAATAACATATATTTAGTTTAACTTCATTCAAACCTTTTCCGTTAAATTTTTACATCTTTGTAAGTTTTATTTCTTACCATCTAAAGCTTTCATTTCCAAGAAACCAAAACTTAGAAAAATAACATATATTTATTTTTAACATCATTCAAACTTTCCATTACAACTAAATTGCTCCAAGGTAACTTTTTTGGGTATTAGACATATACATTTTATAATAAACAATCCACAATTATTTTGTATGCAAACATTTTATCTCCTTTAATTTTGCAATTGATTACAAATATTTGATATTATTTTGTAATTATTTTTTCATTTCTTTTTTAAATTTCTGCTCTCACATCAATATTTACATAAATATTTACAATATACACCTAAATATTATCTTACTATATAAAAATGATGATTAAAAATAGTCAGTTATAGTCTAATTAAGTCACCGTCAAAGTTTCTATTAATTAATTATAATAAATTCCATTTATTTACATAAAACCTACAACTACCAAGTGTCTTTTTTGTAAAAGAAAATTTCACATCACAAATTAGGTCATGCACTTCAAATACGGATAAATTTTAAAAGAATAGTGAAGAGTGAATTTAACCAAATTTTATTTAAGAAAAATGTTGGTTTCTATTAACAGTGCTAATGACATTTTTAGGGAACGAAAACCTAAGCTTAAAGTTTGTATGGTTATAATAAGCATAACCCAATTGATATAGTGCTTGTATAATCAATTTTAAAATTTGAGGTCCATTCGCCCACTTCACGTATTTTTTTTAGTACAACAGACGGAAACAAAGGAACAAACAATAACAAAGGATTAATAAGAGTCAAAACTAAGAGTAGAGTCCACCCACGAAGGGTGCTCTTCAAGCCACACAGCTAAACAATGAAATTTTAGACTATTAGCGTCACGAACAAGTACACCGATACCTACCTTACCATTTAAGAATGTTGCATTAGAGTTTAGTTCAAAAGAACCCAATAAAGAGGTAAACCAACGGGAGATGTCCTCATCAGTAGGAAAAGGACAAGCCAATAATTGAATAGGAATCAATTGAGATAACCGATCAAAAGAGGTGGATGTATAGAATTTAAAACTATAGTTTAACTTAGGTAGAGATATTTGATGATTTAATATATTAAATAATGGATATAAAACTTAAATAAAACTTAAATAAAACTTAAATAATAAACAATGCTTTTAGTACAAGCGGTAGACGTAGATGTACTTACAATTATTATTTTTCTTTTAAGAACCAGAGTACCTCAATTTTATTTTATTGTCAAATGATGATTATCTTAGTAGAATAACCTTCATAAAGTTATTATTATTTTATAAGACAAATCCACCAAATAAATATACTTTTTTCTTAAATAAGTGAAAGAATGGAGGAATAATGAAAATTGTTTTTTCAAAGCAGGATATTGGTTCCATATTAATAAGAAAAATTATTTTAAATCACAAAATTGTTTAAAATATTTATAAATAACAACAAAATATTATCATCTATGTACGATAGATCGCGATAAACTACTATCTATGTCTTGAGGTCTGTCACAAATAAACAATAAAATTTTGCTATATATGTAAATATTTTGATTCATTCTTCTATATTTGAAAACAAAGCAAAATTTATTTGATTCCTGAATATTTCTATAATATACATTGATTTTTAGCTTTAAAAAAGTCCAATTTTAAACAAAATCATTGAAAAAATTTAATTGTTTCATTTGTTTAGAATTTTTCTTTTAATTGTCATTATTATTAATTTTATAGTTTGAAAAAAATGGATATGAAACACCGACTCAGGAAATCTTGCCTTTTATGGTTGATTTGTTTATTTATTTGAAACCATGGTTGATTTATTGTTGTTTCTTTTATAATGATTGAACTGGATATGGTTGTGAAAAAAAAAAAAGAAAAAAATTGGGTTCTATACTCTTAAAGAAAACGGATGATTTTGACGCAGTTAAATGGGAAAAATTTGTGATTGAACAAACAAATAAATGGGCCATTCATTATTTGAAGGAAAAAAGAATTTAGTTCGCAATTAAAAATTAGCTCAAAAGTTAACCTAATTTTCTTTTCTAAAAGTTGGAGGTTCGATTTTCATCTTCATAGTTATTATACTAAAAAAAAAAAAAATTAAAAAAAATACGTTCATTTAGTCTGTAGATTTCAATATTTTGCAAAACTTTTATTCTAAAATTTTTACTAATACTTATCTTTTATATTTATCGTCAATTTTTAACTTATTAATTTAAAATAATTAGGATGGAAAAATCTTTAACCAATTTTAATGGTGATGAAAGTGGAGAGTGAATATTTAGTGAAAAATTAAGGTTTAAAATATAAATCTTGAAATGTTTAGGAATCAAATGAAAACAAAATTTAAAACTCGAAGGTAAAATTGTGGCATTTTAAAATCTATATATGGACCAAATAATATAAATTAAACTCAAAATTTAGAGGTAGAAGTGAAACTTTCTAAAATCTAATTCTTAATAACCAAATGAAATCTAGACTCTAAAATTTATGGTTCAAAAGCATATTTTGTGACAAATAAAATAAAACAATAATAATAAACATAAATTAGTGGCCTATTTAACTTTTATCTTGATTTCATTTATGTTCTAACTTCCAAATATATATCTTAAATCCTTAAAAGAAAAAAAAAAAAAGAAGTATGTTTTGGTCTATAGAATTTAAAGAGTATGGTTTATATCATTATTTTAATCATTAATATTAATTGTGTAGGTAAGTGAGAATCTTTGAAAATGCATATATTTAATTTGTTCATTCACTTTATGGGAAAATTGAGCATTTGAAAAATACATAGACCATAATAGAATAAAATTTAAACACATGGATTAAAATAGCATTTTAATCTTACTAGAAATAAATTAATAAAAATGTACACATCGTCAAAATGTTAGTAAAAACTTAAAACTTTTTGGTGTATTGACAAGTACTATAAAATAACATCTCTGAGTTTTTTTTTTTAAAGCAAATATCAATTTATACTCCAAAATCAATTAAATGTTGACCACTTGTTATTGTCCACTTTAGACATAAACTCTCATGGTTTTACTTTTAGAATAACCTAAAATGTCCATTACCAATAAAAATAATTGTCTTCACTTATATACCCAACGATCACTTCCTTCCCTAACCAACGCGAGACTTTGTTTTTTCCTAACAATCTTCCCCAAACAAAGTGCCACCCTTGAGTTTCCTTATTGATCATCTACTCCCAACCACGTGTGTGATAGCTTGTTCTTGTCAAGGCCTAAAGCAAATCCAAATAAAGCAGAACTATATATGGATCATTTGTGTGGAATATATACTCAGGGCTGTTTGGGAAGTCTGAAATGTAATAGGATTATTGGGAGTCAGAGGAGTATTGGAATGCATGAGGACTCGAGGAAGAAACGAAAATGAGATCGTGAAGTGTTAAAACGATGGAAAATAGGATTGGGTTGAAAACTGTTGGAACAGACTTTTATATTACAAATCAAGCCCAAAACGCTTAATCCAAACATTGATTTGGATTAGATTACATTACAATCTCCTTAGTGTTGACCACTTGTTGCACCCTTAATCTCCTCCCCTCAAACAAAGATATACTCCTCCTATCGGTCTACCCAATCTAACAGGTCTCTACTTCCATCCAAATCCACTTAATTTGATAGAGCTCTACTTGCTTAGCCAAATCTAAGTATTTTTTATTTGATATGGAGATTCATCCAAAAGACCCACTCTCCATCCTTTTGTGTATGAGTGTGATTTAGATGATAGATATGAAACATCAATCTAACGTATTGGAGATACGTTTGAACGAACAAAATCATGTCATTTGCCCTTTTAAATGTTGTAAATTCCTATTTTTTTTCCCTCTTCAAATGGTTACAACTATTCAAGTTAAACAAGGCAAAAAAGCTATTTTATTAATGAGAAACTTTTTTAAATTAATTTTATTTTCTATGTACTAAAATTATAAATAATAAATTTTATGTGCATGTTATTTGTTGAGAATTTTACATTGAAAAAATCAAAGACTTCAAACTCTACCTAAGATAGGTAGATTACGTCTCCTATCGTCAATTAGTTTTGAGAGAAAATTCTATATTATCTAATATCATTAATATAATATATGTTAACAACTATAGTGAGCGTGACAAATCAAAAATAAGTAAAAAGTGGATTTATCCCACAAAGAAGGAAAGCTATTGAAGACTTGAAGCATTATTATACATTGAATATGTGTATGAAAAAAAAGACAAATAGAGACAATTCAACATACTTTATGTGACATCTCATTGCTCCAAATCTTCAATAAATACAAACACTTCCACTCCCCACCAAACTGACCAAGCTCCAAAAAAGAAAGAAAGAAAAAAAAACTCCCTTTTGTCTTCTCTTCAAACCCCCAACCCTTCCACACAAAGCTAGCTTCCATAGCCTACGCATGGATGATTTGCTTTGGAATGGCTCTTGGAGTAAAGAAGAAGACAGCAGTTGTGAAGAAAGCGTATTCGTCTCCGATGACCCGAGTCAATTATCGAGTCCGCCATTACAAGAGCTTCAAACGGTGGCAAGAATGTTGGGGTTGCCGGAGGTCGATACTCCGGCGCCGGAGATGAGACGAGTAGAGAAATTGGTTAAGGATTCCAAGTTTTTATGTGAACGTGAAAATTCGTGGCCGGAGGGAGCTAGCACCGGTGAGGTTTTGGTCGAAGAGCTTGAAAATGACAAAGGTTTTAATTTGTATAAATTTTTTTCACCTTTTCCTTTTTTTTTTTTTTTGGTTGGGACATCTTGCTTTAATTAAGAAGAAAATATTTCTCACACTTCAATTATAGATTCTTTTTCCTTTGACTTTTTAGCATTCTTGTTTTAATAATTTGTTATAGACATGAAAATCTCGTACTAAATCAAACTTTTTTTTGGTACAACGATTATAAAGATAAGGACTTGAATCTCCAACCTAAGGAGGGAGTATATACCAATACCATAGAGCTAAGCTCAATTTAGTTAGTAAATAGAATATTATAAAAGTTTTTATATTAAATTATATTTGATTTAAATGGTTGGAGATTCTACTTCATTTACGTTTTTCATGCATAAAATTCTTTTTTAATGAAAGTGCTTAAAACTTTAATAATAAAATTGGCATAAAGTATGACTTAACAACTAAAAATATATGATTAATTTTCACTCTTTATTGTACTCTATCTCTCTCTCTAAATGGACACTATAATATAACTTTTTTTTTTTTTTTTTTCTAAGTTGGTTGTAGGTTTTGGATCTCTACTTCTATGCTTTTTATATATTATTTAAAATAAATAACATAATTAAACATTGAATTAAAATTCAACATATACTCTTTTGTGCTGAACAATATAGGAGAAGAATTATATTTGAAAAGCTGACATATGACGAAGATATATTATACTTTATCCAAAATGCGTTGACATGTTACTTTGTTTTTTAAAATATTAAATATAGTGTATTCCAACTTTATAATTACCTTAAATATTCTTCCACTTAAATACTGTAAATGTTATTCTAAATTCTTGTCATTCTAAATCCTTGTCATCTTTTATATATATACACCTTGTTGCTCACATAACATTTATATTATCAACTTTGAAGTAGGAAATTTAATTCTCTAAAAAAAAAATAAATGCACCATGCACTATTAAACTTATATAACCGTACAATAATTTAAGAGATTTTGGTTTATGTAGGAATTGCACCACAAAGTGGGTTTTTAGACATTGTCGAGAACCAAAAACCAAACCAACAAAACTCCATAATAGAAAAACAATCAAGCTCAGCCAACTTTACAGCTCCATCTCCATCTTTGTTGTCTTCAAACAACAACGAGATTCAACGGCCTGTTGATCGAGATCACGTCGTGTCACAAATGAAGGAATTGATATACTATGCGGCGGTGTTTAGACCGGTGAACTTGGGGTTGGAGACGGTGGAGAAGAAGATGAGGAGGAACACCAAAATGTCGAAGCAGCCTCAAACGATAGCGGCGAGAAAACGAAGGGAGAAGATAAGCGAAAAAATTAGGGTTTTGCAGAGGTTAGTTCCTGGTGGGAGCAAGATGGACACTGCCTCCATGCTTGATGAGGCAGCAAGCTACCTCAAGTTCCTTAGGGCACAAATCAAAGCACTTGAAGGCTTAAGCTACACAACTTGGCTCTATTGATTATTCTCTCAACTTGCACCTCTTTCAACCCTACTTTTCCCACACATGCTTATTTTCCTCTCTAAACGCTTTATCTATAATCTTATCAATAAATATTGAGTTTGTTAGTTCTTAAGAATAATTAGACTTTCCTAAGTATATGTTATCACATATTTTTTTCCTTTACATTTCTACATTTTTTTGGTTCTTATATTTGTAGTTGCAACATAGCAATCGATCTTAAAAAATTTGTAAATATAAAATAATACAAAAGAATTTTTAGATGTAGTAAAATCTAGATTTTGCTTTCGAAATCTTTTAGTGATACATATCACTAATAGGGATCTATCAGTGATAGACTATATCATTTGTAGAAGTCTATCAACAAAAAAAATATGTCATTGATAGATTTTTCTATATTTACAATTTTTTTTAAAAATTTCCTATACACTTAATTAATATCCATAAACATACTACCCAATTACCAAATGTACTTACCTTTTAACATATGCAATTAATCTTTTAATTGAGGGAAAATTTTTAAAACCAATTTGAATGAAATGGTATATTGTGTTTCATGCTATAAAAAGAAAGCACACAAGTAATAAAAAATTAAATGGAAGGTATTATTCCACATAGGTAATTAAAATAAAAGGCAATGATTAAGTCTATTCTAAAAGAGAAAAAACATAAATAAATAAACTACATATAATCATCCCTTCTTTTTGCACATAACGAAACATTAAAAATAATTTAATTTTTTTAATAAAAAAATTCTCACATGATACATTTTTATTGAACAATTATTTGGGCTACATATAAAGATGTAGGTGCAATTAAGTAATACCTAATTTTTTTTCTTAAAATAATATTTCAAATTAATAGAAACCTTGGAAATATTTAAATAATAGAGAAGGGAACGAAAATTGCAAAAGCAAAAATAATTGTTAAATGGTTCAAAAAGGAGTGCAAAAATAATTATGTAACTCTAACAAGAAAGAATTTAACTTTTAACTATCTTTTTATGTACTGTTGAATAGTATTTAACTTTTATTCAATAAAGAGCCCCAGCTTAAAATTAAGAATTTTTTCCTAATGGTTCATAGAATAATTAACATTGATGTGTACTTTAAAAATATTTTTAGCATTAAGGAAATTAACAAAGAAACATTGAATTGAGACCTGAGAGGCCCAATGAGTGGTCCTGTCTCCTTTATACAACCCAAGTGTGGCCCATGAAAATCTCCCAATTTTATTAGCTGAGCACATGGGCTATGCCCCCCATCATCGGGCTGTCTGGGGGTTTAATAATAGCCTAATTAAGTAGGTCAAATTACAAAATGTCTCAAATTTACCATTTTTATTATGTAAAAATTAAGCTAAAAATTCTATAACATTCCACTAATTTTTTGTCATTAAAAAAAAAAAAAAATTTAATAGACACAAATATAAAAATCATGTGCATTAAATTGATTTTTTTAAAAGTTGTTTATTTTTCCCACTCTTCTTTATCCCATTTTTTTCTCTTCCTCATCCACCATTTACAACACCTTTCCCATCTTTTCTTCCATTCTCCGTTTGAAAATGGATTTATTTGTATATTTAGTTTTTAATTTTAAATATATATGAGTTTATTAAAAAAAAAATCTAAAAATGACATTTATTTCAGTATAATATACATTTGTATATATGATAAATATGTTCAATTTCAAATATGTACGTGTGTATATATGATAAAGTATGTGGAATATATATCTTAATAGAAACAAAACTAAAATTAAAATATGCAATATATATTACATAATAACCTTAAATTTGTACAGTTCTAAATACATTTGTAATAAACCTCGTATATATTTTAAATAGCATTATATAGATTTGAAATAAACCTCGTGTATATATACATAAGAAACAAAGCACCGATTAAAACAAATATTTGTAACAATAATTCTGCATTTAATACAATCCACCAAAATTAGGGATTTTGAACTTTAAGTCAAAATCTAAAACATGTAAAAAAAATAAAAAACTTGGACGAATTTGTAACTAACTAGAAAAAAATATCTTTCAAACAAAAAAAAAAAAAACTCATAAAATCAAGGTAACGATGTTACCACAAATCTTGCATTAGTACAATGTAAACCGAATCTAATAAATATTGGTTTCAATTTTTAAAATATTTTAATTATGAAATAATACAAAAATTTAATAGGAGCGATAATGTATTATAAAATCATACAAATAATTTTCTAAAATTAAAAAATGTATTCATTAATGAATAAAATAAGATCATTAAATGAAGAAATATAATTAATGATGACATATAGTGAAATTAATGATTTTTTTAAAAAAAATATCTCTAAATGATCATTACTAAAAAAGTTTTGAATTATTTGTAATATTTTAATTACAAAATAATACAAACATTTAATAGGAAACATTTAATAGGAGAGAGTGTATATTACAAGGTTAAAATTGTTCAAAAAAATCCAAAAATTTAGTTATGAAATATAATTAAAGTTTAGAACATTTGTAAAATATTGTTTGTGAAGTAAATCAATTTTATAAATCTTTCAAATAATTATCCTTTTCCCAATTGGTAGAGGGGTGTGTTATTTTTATTATTATTATTTTGTGTCATGATACTGAGGAGTTTATTTAATTTTAGACTTTGCATTTTTAAATATTTAATTTTAATTTGTATATTTTCAAATGTTTAATTTTTTAATTTTAGTCTCTGTATTTACAATAAATCTTAAATATAGTATTTCAAAATTACTTTTTTTTTAATCAAAATTGAATAAATAATAATAATTTTCATGAAAAAAATACAATATGTAAATATGTTGGCAAAATTTATAAGGAAAATGATAATAGATAATAATAAGTTTTTTAATAAATCTAGAATAAAGTAGGAGTTAGGGACAAAATTTAAGAATTGTTGAAAGTACAATTTTGAAAATTTAAAAATACATATGGACTAAAAGTGATCAAGTTCCAAAATATAGAATCCAAAATGATATTTTAATTTTTTTTTTTTTTTTTGTCTCAATAGTAATGTTACCCATGAGACTAATAATTTCAATAGACATGTCGACATTTAGATCGATATTTCACATTTATATGAGTTTGCCATTGACAATATGAGAGGTGAATTATCATTTCTATTATATCTCTTAAAAGATATCCATAAAGCATAAAAAATAAGTAACAAATAAATATAATATTATAAATAATAAATGTTTTTAAAATTTTAAATTTTATAAAAAATATCCATTAACGTCAACATTTTATTGATATTTCCATGACATTATTTGGTAAGATTGAGACCTTGATATTTCTGTCAATATCCACGTTTTAAACTTTGATACTATGATAAATATGTTGAAAAATTTTGAATTTGAATAATATTAACTTATATTTAAATTGTTTATGTGTCACTACATGCCTTTGGCTTTAATTGGTAGCAAAAATAATTTTAGCAGACTATCTTAAAACTGGTGTTTGTTCATGTGAGTTTTTGATTATGTAGAAAAAGGTGCAAAGCAAAGGAATTGCAAATGGATTGTAATTGCATTTCTACCCAATAATCTAGAAAAGAAGATTATGCGCCCGCTTCAGCCTCTTCTAGTGGGGTTCGTTTGAGGCCAACCCGAAGTGCCATTGGAAAAGCCGGAAGAAGTTGTGCTATAGCAAAGAAAAGGCCGGGCTCGGGTTTCGGGATCTTACCCTTTTCAACCAACCCATGCTTGCTAAAGTTAGTTGGCTCATCCTAAAACATCCGGAAAGCCTCTTTGCTAGAGTTCTTCACGCTCGTTACTTGAAAGACAACGATTTCTTGGGGATTCGATGAGCTCCAACCTTTCGTATACGTGGATGAGCATTATTTGAGATAGAGATCTGTTCAAGAAGGAGTTTAGGTGGAAAGTGGGCTACGACCATCATATTCAAATTGATCATGACCAATAGATTAACAGAAAATAAAGTTGCATATGTTGTGCAGTAGTTAGTTGGCGTGGAAGTTGGTCCATAGCCTCCTTGGGGCCGAAGATTGTTAGATTGAGGAGTTTGTCGGGAGTAGTTTTCTCTCCCTTGATGTTGAAGCCGTCTCAACACGTGATTAGGGCAGGTGACTGCAAAGAAGGAGATTATATGGAATTTGAATTGCAACCCTAAAGGTCATTTTTCCATGTAAAGTGCCTACTTTTGGTGACTTGTTTCCTTAACCATCCCAAGGTGGGTTTTTATGAATTTTCATTTAAAAAAAAAAAAAAAAAAACTTCAAATCTAGTGTAAGTGCATACTCTCAAACAAGTAGTAAAATGGTAATATTTCAAGAATGGTGTCCAAAGGGAATGGTTTAAACAAAATTCTAAAAATGAAATAAAGATTTTTCTCAAGAAAGCAACTATTGTAACTCATGCAAAATAATAATAATTTTGGATGTGGTTGTTTTTTTAAAAGAAAAATATTAATGAAGAAAAAAAGAATTAACATATGAATACGTCCCACTTTAACTTAATTTCAACGGGTAGAGTAAACTGGATTCAACACGTATTTAATCTTCCATGAATTGTTAAACCATATTAAACATACATGTCTATGACAAATGTATTCTAAAGGTTTTGTGGTTAAAAGGCGCAAAGTCTTATTTCCAGTTTCTTTTTCTAAATTGCCTTTATCTAATATTTTCATTATTAGAATCAATTTTTTTTTATATATATATTGATCTAGTGGATCAACCTAGACTATTAAAGAAGAATTTTCTTAAATCAATAAAAGAAACCATATTATTATGATGTTAAGTAAAGTCACTTAATTACTTTACATATTAGAATTTATTTTCTTTCAAAGAAAAGTTTAACTCACGATTTCGAACAAAATTAGGGATGAGAGAAATTTAATGCTGAACCAAATAAAAAAAAAATTCCGGAAGAGAGTATCAAAACTAGAAATTGCATTTGTTGGATATGAACAACTACTAAATTAAACCTTTGGCCACAATAAAGTAACAACATAGTAATATCTGAAAACAAAGAACGAAAATATAGAACTAAATAGAGAACAAACAAAATGGACTACAAATGTTGAAGCGAAACTGCAAAAATAAATATTTTGGAATAAACTCGAGCTCATCTCAAATCTAATCTACAAATGTTGAAGCAGAATTAAAAGTGCAATTGTTTCACGTTGAAAAAGTTCCATAAGGTGATAAGCTCCAAATATTATAAACAAAACCTATAACTTTGGTTAGAAATTATCCCAATTTAAAATACGTTAAGCTTGATATACTAGCTCACTTGTGTGATTGATATAGTGCTTTGAGAGTGTATTTCTGTAATTGTGGTTGAGGAGAAGTTTTTCACCTCGTGTAATTTGTCTATTGTGAATAAATATACTTTTTATTTCAAGGACGAACTTGTTTGCGAAAACAAAATGGAAAATAAAGTTTAAGAGTTTAAAGTTGGATTTAAAAATAGGTGTTAAGTAAGTTAGTCAAAGAAAAACTGAAAACACTTTGAGTATTAAAACTAAAAACAAAATAGACTTCAATGGGTGCTCTCTCAAAATAAAAGTTAAAAGAGTAAAAGGGAGGTTAGTTAAGATAATTAAAAAAAATAGAGATTAGATTTGAAATTACAAAAATTATTTAGGTTAGAAATAGAAAATTCCCTTCTTCAACCTTATCCAAAATTGTAGAATTAATTTTGACAAATGACCATTCACACAAAAAGTTGCATTGGTTTTCTAAGCGTAGGCACTTTAGTATTTTAAGGACATTTTAGTATTTTTATGTCATAAAAGTAAAGCCCTCTCTTCCTTAATTCTCTTTTCTCAATGGTTGATAGCTGCACTGCTCGAACCCTAGGGTGAATTTCATCTTCTTTAACCACTTCTCTCTCTCTATGATTCTCTGCATCAGCGATTCATCTTCGCTTAAAACCATGGTAAGCTTCTTCTTCACCTTCTTCCATTGTTCAACGGAATGGATTCTCAATTTTAATCTCGCATTGGAGAAAGATTCTTAGTTTCCTCTCTTCATTTTATCCTCGTATTTCTGCTGATACGCGAGAATGGAGATTGATTTTTTTTTTTTCCTTTTTTAATCGTTGCTTTATGTACGTAGTCCTAGAGTGAGTTTCATCTTTCTCAATTGCTTTTCTCTGTCTGTCTAAGCTGTATGCAAGATTAGCTTCCTCTTGATCTTTTTCCTCGATTTTGGTTTTTTGGGTTCTGCGATTGATGATCCTCTTTCTAGGCCAAAGATTTTCTTTCAATCATTTGCCTTCTTACTTTTCTATTTTCGTTTCATCCTCAGATTTCTGCTAATGCTAGATGCTGGAGGTTGATTTTGATTTGAACAGGGCAACCGATCGGTCCACGCTCTGTTGAGGTAAGCTTTATGAGTTTCTTCACGAATCTCGCTAGAAATGTACGATATAATCTCTGTTGAACACATTTCTTTAAGAGTACTCTTTGACCGAGCAACAAAAGCTTTGAGGAAATCTTTCAATTACAACCATGAAGTACAAACCATTCTGATGCTCCCGAAGCTTTAATATCTTGAACAATATGATGAGTTTTAGATTTATCAATAATCAAACTATTCACACCACCTAGTGAATTAGGTTTAGAGTCAAATTGGATGAATACAATATGGCCATAACTAAATCAACCCCTTGATAGTGATTGCTTTAGCTATCTGCACCATTTAAAATACGATCGTCAAATTGAGTCATAATTGCAATTGTTTTCCCTAATGACTGTAATAAAGGCTGCATTTGGCAGATTTCCACTAAAGGCAGGATCAACATTGGTTTAAATTAACCCTATGTTGGGGGTATCCACCTATGATAATTCTAAGGCTTTTAAAAGTTGAAGCTTGAAACTCGATCTAGCCACACGCGGTATAATTTGCAGCTCACTCGAGAAGGTTTGTAGTAAAAATGATTTCGGTTGGTTCACATGGCAGAAATGATAATGATAAAAATTGAAATCTTGAAGCATTTTGCCAGTTAAGAAGCTACAATATTAAAGGGAGAGAAAAAAATTGCAGTGAAAACTTGATGGTGGACAGAATTGAAAATCTAGCCACTGACAGTCATATTATGAAGACAGAGGTCTTAACAGATCTAGATGAGGCAAATTTGTTTGATGTTGTTATTGAAGTGGACCCACATGTTTTCATGGATGAAGAAGATTCTTGTGATGACGTCAGTGGAGATTCAGCTGACTCAGTTGCGGAGTTCAATGTCTCTGATCTAGTATGGAGCAGAGTACCAAGTCATCCCTGGTGGCCTGGGCAGATATGTGATCCTGCAACATCATCAAAAAAAGCTATGAAATATTTCAAAACAGGCAGATATCTTATAGCATTTTTTGGGGATCATACATTTGCATGGAAAGAGGCAGGGATGGTAAAACCTTTTGAGGAATATTTTTCGGAGTTGCAGAAGCAGAACAAATTGGACAGTTTTCATCAGGCAATTGATTGTGCTTTGGAAGAGTTTTCCAGACGAGTTGAGTTTAGCCTTGCATGCTCCTGTTTATCAGAAGAATTGTATTCCAAGCTCCAAACTCAAACACTTACTAATGCAGGAATCCGCAAGAAGTTGAGTAAAAGAGTGGGTGGGGACAACTTTCTTACTGCAGCATCTTTTGATCCATTGAAGCTTATTAACATTGTTAAGGAAGTAGCTATGTCACCTGTTGGTGAAGCCGACAAGTTAGAACTAGTTCGTGCACGTGCTCAGTTGTTGGCATTCAATCGATGGAAGGGCTGTTATGAGCTTCCCAAGTTTCATAAACACAGTGTAGTGTTCAATGATATTGATCACATTTTGGATGTGAAAAACAATGATCAAAGTGAATTGATGGAGGATATAGCTATAGACATCAAACATGATGAAGCGACCCTAAGTGAGGAAGGAAATTTGATATCTCAAGACAATTCCAGTGGCAAGTGCAAGGATAATTCTGAGGATTTAGATGACTCTAGTAAAAAGGGCAAGAATTTGTCTAATTCAATTTCCAAGAAGCCTCGTCATAGTTGGAAGAAAAAACATAGATCTGAAGACTATGCTGGCAGTGATTTGAGTTTGCATGCTTTAAGTACAAAAGATGAGGTAGGTTGTAATGACACTACTATCAACATTCCTATAACTCATGTTGAGTCTGGGAAGACTGGCCAAAGTTTTAGAGTTGGAGATCGCATTCAAAAGGTTGCTTACAAATTGAATGAGTCAAATCCAATATTGAAGCATGATGATGGAATATCTCAAATAGTTGTTTCCAAGACGAGACGTGGCAGAAAGCGCAAGGAAACCCCAGAACTAGTTTCTGGAGGGAAGGCTGGCAATAAGGCGACAAAGCCAAATAAAAGAAGAAACGTTGCCCCAGTAGAAGCGTCTGACTCTGAATTTATTAAGGACACATATTGGACTGATAGGTTAATCCAGGGCATTGCTGAAGATCAATTATCTTTTGAAAATCAAAATGAAACTGTGGATGTCCACGTCCAGACTGCAAGTGAAAGGGTTGTCCCTACTGGTCTTAAATCTACTGATCAAGATAAGCCTCATGAATGTGTTGAACCAGAATCAGAGAATACTGTTGAGGATCCCTATCCCACAGCTCTGATTTTAACCTTTACAGACTTGGATTCTGTTCCTTCAGAAACAAATTTGAATGATATATTTAGAAAATATGGCCCTCTGTATGAGTCGAAGACTGAAGTAATGAAGAAAAGTAGACGAGCTAAAGTAGTTTTCAAGAGAACTTCTGATGCTGAAACAGCTTTCAGCAATACGGGGAAATGTAGCATTTTTGGGAGTGCACTTGTTAGTTACCGCCTCAAGTTCTTGCCTCCAACCAAAGTTCCATTGCGTCAGACCAGGAGATGCAGAAAAGAAGCGAATCTTGAGAATAAACTGCTACTTGATGCCTAAAGATTCAGGTTTTGAAATGCATCTTCTCTCCAACTTAAAGAGAAACCAGTATGTAGTACTTTTGTTTTAACTGATGTCTATTTTCACTTCATAATTTGATAGTTTAACTTGTAGAGTTAACTTGCAAATAAATAGGACATGATTGATACATTTTTCATAGGCATGTTAGTAAAGATACTTGGAATTAGTTTGTACATGGTAGTTTATCTGTCAAAGGGCATATTGGAGTGAAATTATGTCCTCATATACTGCCTTTCAGATTTTGTAGGACAATATGTTTATATTTTGTACTACCGAATCTTGGATTGTTGCTTAAGGTAATGCATTATCTTAACCAAATTTTACATCAGTGTTGCAATAATAATAACAAAAAAAAAAAAAGAAAAAAAAAAAAGAAAGAAAAAGAAAATAAGAAAAATATTGCAGTGAAAAGAAAGATCAGAAGCCAATGAAGATATATATATATTTTGGTTAAGTTTAAAGTGTAATATCTCCTAGAATGGATTAGGCTTACCTTCTTATGAGCGAAACTAACAAGAACCAACTGACAAACTTTGTAGAATCAAATTGAGCTTGCCTAGAAACTTGACTGAGAGGAAGAGAAATAAAAAACTTCAGATTAAATTTACATCATCGTCAAAACTAACAAGATCCTATAGAAATGGGTAGATTCAAACTGAACTTGAGTATAAACTCAATGGAGAGTAAGAAAGATTGGAAACGTTAGAAACCAGAGTTTTCATATAGATATCAACTTCAAAGAGATAAGTTTATAAACATCTATTCATAGCGTAGGCATTTGAAAAATCATAACTCTTGAAAAAGTGGGTTAAAATTATCACCGGTCGCTTTTGATGATATCATGAGGCAAAGAACAAACCCCAGGACCACCATTTAAGAAAAAACTGTGAAGCTTCACCACTTAAGAAAAATTGCAACCGCTAATTTCGTTGTGAGTTGATGTTCAAATGATTTACTACAACTAACTGTATCATGCCTAATTTCGACAACACTTTGTTGTTGTAATTCAATCCAATTGGGGAAGTAGCTGAAGACTACGCTGGCACATTGGCTCACATGTATATTAATATCATTCTTCATCCCCTGCTAGTACAATTCACTCGTCAAGCGTTTGTAAGTGCACAAAATTTTTTAATATTCCCTAAGAACAGTGTCATGATAAAGGTGTAGAATAGTTGGAAACAGTGTCGAGGACTTAAAGCGAACCACCATGTTCTTGTACTTTAACATGTCTTGAACAAGTGAATATTTGGAGATCACATCTAGATCGTCCTTTGAGTTTTGAATAATTTGTTGCAGGAATAATTTTCACCTTTTCTTGTATCACTACCACAACCAACGGTAGGGTCCGCAAAAAAACCCGCGGAGGCAGGGGAGGGTATCCCCGCCCTGGCCCCGTCCCCGACTCTGCTCCGATTTATCCCTGACTACACGTGTATATATATATATATATATCGATCTACTTATTGGTAGTAATTTAGTCATGTATTTGATCTTGCAGTCTCGCTCTCTTTTCCAGGGGCGGGGACGGGGAACCACCACCCGCCCTGCCCGCCCCCATTGCCAACCTAGCCATTAGGGTTGGAGCAGATAAATTGGCAATATGTGGCACAACTGGTAACAAGGAAAGAGCATCTGCAACCTTGTTAAGTTTGTTACTATCACTGATTTGCAAAGCTTAGATATTGTTTTGATTATATGAAATAGAGATGAAGTTAAGTTCCAAACTCATTTGCTGGAAATGGGGGAAAAAAATCTATTGTATTAAGGGCAAGATGCATTTTTGGTCCTTGAAGTTTTAAAACAAATAATTTAGTCTTTGAGATCTACTTTTTGTTGTTGTTGTGCATCACTAGGTGATTAACGAAGGATAATTAGGAGCTTTTGATTTGATCTTCGGTGTGCGTTGTTGATCAAATATAATCTTCTCCATTCTACTTTTCGTTGTCACCTAAAGCTCTTTCGTTCAAATTTGAATGGAGAGAGGCTTCTTCGTTTAGGTCAAAACCTGACTTCTTCTTCATTGTTCACCTGGCTAAGTTCGACAACGACGATGTACTTCGTTCTTCATTGGGCGGGGAAGGCGGGGAAGGCGGGGAAGTGTTCACCAAAGGAGGGACTGAAGAAGAGAATGGAGAAGAGAGAGGCTACATCATTAATTAAAAAAAATGAAATTAATAAATTGTACCAAATCATCTAGCTTACTCATCATTCAACGACCACATCATTTACCATCTAATGTTCCAAGATCTATTTAGAACCATTTGTTAAATCTTGGAGATTAAATTGTTCGTTTTGAAATTTCAAGAATCAAATAGACATCAACTTCAAATTGCATAGACTGAAAACACATTTTGTGCTTTTTCAATAAACAACACAATACAACCACCCTCTTCAATTCTCTTCTTATTTTTATCAAAATATTTTTGAACTTAAGAACTCAATGAGGAGAAACCAACCTCAAATCAACAGATTGGTTTTCCATTGTGCATTTGGAAGTACTCCCATTAGGAGTTGTATTAAAGAACTTGTTTGTAAGTAGTAATATAACTTAGGTTTTCTCAATAAATGACTAAGAGGGTTCAATTCATGGTGGTCACCTACTTAGGAATTAATTTTTCTACGAGTTTTTTTGACACCCAAATGGTGTAGGATAAAGTGAGTTGTTCCGTGAGATTAGTCAAAGAGTGCGTAAGCTGGCCCAGACACTCACGAATATATATATATTATATATATAAGCTTTGCTAGATTTGATATGTTCCTTGGTCTGTGGTAAGGCCATCTCTCAGGTGCATGGGAGAGTTGAACCTTGGAACATGATCAAACTAAATTCATATCTTGCACTAATAGGTAAGGGTGCTGGGCCATAGGCAGGGGAAACATCTTGACTATAGAGAAGCTTTTCTTGATTGGTTAGGTTGGAGGATCTGAAGTTCTGCAAAATTCATGTATATAATAGAATTGGTTGGATTGATCAGGATCATTACAAGTTTTGATCATTGGTGCACTTGAATTTGCTACTGTTGAGGTTGGATTAAGCACTGAAGATGGTGCTTTGAAACCTTTGTTATCGTTATTGTTCACTTGAGAAGAGGTTTGCGTTGGAGTCCATCCTGAAATTGGAGCTGGTGGACTCCAAATACGATCATAATAATCAAACTCAGGTACCCGTGTGGGATTGTGTTTGTAAGCGTAAAAAGTAATTATGGGAGAATCCTAATTATCTTGGGTGTTTGGTATAATTCTGAATTAGTTTTTTTTTTCTTTCTTTTTTAAATATATTCTAACGTGTAAAAGCAAGTGCATAGATACTAGCTTTGGGATTTAAGCCTTCTTAACAATATGTCACTTTTTCTAATAGTTTAGGGTCTTCTTGGTTGAGGATTCGAATTCTGTTTTGTGTTTTTAGATTTACCAAGTCTAGCAAATATATGTTTGGTAGATAACACTCAAATTCTGTTTTTGAAAACTGTTTTTGGATTCTATGATTCAAACATTTCAATTTCTAAAAAAGGGTTTATGGTTAAGGGTTGTCATCTTTGTATTTTTGTTGTATCCAGATTTTCAATTTTAAATTTTAACATGTAGGTCAATTATATTAAATAAAAATAAAAACATTCAGAAATACTATTGTCATGTTATAAACTCAATTCATTTTTAAAAAGGTTAATATGTATTATGTAATGCATTGTAAACTATATGATATTGCAAAATAATAATTATACAATATTTTAAACATACACTATATTCATAAATAAATAAATTATAGTTTAAGGCTCTTTTCAAATATAGCAAAATAAACTAAAAGATTTACAAATATAGTCAAATTTCACCGTCTATTTGCAATAGACCTTTGTGGATAACCACAACTAATTTTATATATTAAACATATTTTAAACAATTGTTTAAACTATAATTTAATTTTTAAATTTGCTACTAAACGTATATATGAAAATAATTGACTCTACTTCATTGAATTCTTTGTTTTCAAATTATCTACCGAACATGCTTTTATCAATCTTAAATTTATTTATTATTCTATGGTATTATACTTTTTCGTTCTATTGTCTTGTTAAACGTTATTTTTTCCAGACTTTGTATTTCAGAACATTTTTCATTGAAGCATTTCATCCACACATTTTATTTGCTAAACTAATTGGTCAACTTAGGTTTTAAAGTGGGGCTTATTGGAATGGGATGTTTCTAATAGATTGCCAGTTAGTATGTCTATTTGCCTCAAGTTGGGATTTGATTATAGAAATATTATCTTCTTAGCTTAATTAGTTCTCCTCATGAACGCTCACAATGTCAACCAAAGACTCGACAATGAGCCACTAGTTGTCAATCCAATTTCATAATGCTTAAATTTGAATGATTATAGATTCATACATTCTCGAAGGGGAAGGGAACAAAATCTAAAAATCTAAAAAGTTTGTGCCTCTTAAACATAGATATTATGACAAAATTCAGTGAAGAAAAATTTAGAGAAGACAATATTGAAGAAAAGCCAGCTCTCGAACCAAGAAAAATTAAGATGAGTATATTTATAATAATCCACAGTTACAAGTAAAACATAAAGGGAAAATATATAGAAACAACACTCAACTATATAGATTTGTATTGGGTAGGTTAGGTAATAGGAAATATTATTATTATTTTTAGGAAAGAGACCATGTCAAAACTTTGAAGAAAATGAAGAAAAGAAAAAAGAAAAAAAAAAAAAAAAAAGGACTTTGTCAAACCAAAATGAACATCGTGGGATCAAGTCATCATGCTTTTGTGTGGCTTACAAAATCATTACGGTTGACTTTACATAGATGATATTGACATGATTGTCGTTTTGAGGAAAAACAAAAAAATTCTTATATGAATTATAGATATAAAAGTATTTCTATATATAATTTCTCTCATTATATAAAAAATTACGTGCGTTCATCAATATTTTTATAGATATTGATTAGTAGTTAGACTATATTGCGAATCTGAATTCTAATAAAATACTAATTACCATCTTACATATTGACTTCCATCTTATAATATTATTAATTTTCAAAAATTCTACTGTTTAATTTGTATATTTTAGCAAATAATTTTTTATTTTGTTTTCTCCTATTTTCACGAAATTTCGATTTTTTTTTTTTTTTTAAAGAATTAGCTAAGTTAACTCAATTAAGTTTTTCAATTTTTTAGTTTTGATTATACACAAATGTATAGTTTCACACGCCAATGTCATTATCAACGAGGATGGAGTTTTTTCAATGTGTTACATTTTCTAATTTTCAAATTTTCTCAATTTTCAGCATTATTTTCAATTTAAAAACTTCCATATCTCTAAAGAAATTAAATTTGGAAAAGTCACGAAAATGAAACTATATTTATTTTTAACATAATTCAAACTTTTTCCATTAAATTTTTACATCATTTCACTTCAAAATTGAACTGATTTGAGTTTTTTTTTTTTTTTTCTTAACTTTCATTTTCATATCATTTCACCTAAAAATATACTTAAACTTTATATTATTTGTTAACTATTCTTTTTTTTTTTTTTTTTTTTTTTTTAAATTTGTGCTCTCGCATCGATATTTACACACATATTTATAATATACATCTAAATGTTGTGTTTCTTTACATAAATGATAATTAAAAATAGTTAATCATAGTCTAATTATGCCACAACCAGAGTTTCATTAACTAATTATAACAATTTCTATCAATTTTCATAAAGTTCTAACTTTCATCGATATTGATATTCCACCAACGTTGATATTTCAAATTTTTGTTTGTTTAATTATAATGACATAGAATATTAAACACTTCACAATACATGATACATTGCACATAACAGTTGCAATATTGTACATACAGACAAAATGACAAGTTTTTTCTTGGACATAATAGTTGGAAAAAAAATAAAAAATAAAAAATAAAAAAGGGAGAACCAATCACAAGGCCTTTTTTTTTGGTAATACAAAATAAACTATCTAGCCATAGGGCCAAACTCAGAATGGAATGTTGAGGAAATGGAAGTTGTAGAGTCAACTTGAGGAGCTCTGTGATTTAACTCAATGTTTAGACATTCTTTGAGTTCACTTACAACTTGACTCATTGTTGGTCTATTTATAGGATTAAGAGCTGTGCAAGACATTCCTATGTCTACTGCTTTCCACACTGAGTTTGTATTGCATTCGTCCTTTATTTTTGGGTCAATTATAGAATATATATCACCTTGGTTTATGTTGTAATCAACCCATTGAATAATGTGACTTTTCTCACTCGTTTTCACTAATACCGGTCTCCCCGTCACGAGTTCTAGAATCACAATCCCGAAGCTATAAACATCACTCTTCTCTGTCAATTTGTACGACGTGTAATATCTAAAAATCAAATTAAATAAATCAAAGTTAGCTATTAGTGTTTTAACATGAAATTTGACTGATATTCTCGCATGCTTAATTAATACGTTCGAGATTGTGGAAATGACTTACTCTGGATCAAGGTATCCCGGAGTTCCAACCACCTTGGTTGTCACGTGAGTGGCACCTCCTTCCATAGGAAAAGCTCTAGATAGGCCAAAATCAGCAAGTTTTGCTTGTAAATACTCATTCAATAAAATGTTACTTGATTTAATGTCTCTATGAACAATTGGTGGCCTGCAACCATTATGTAGATATTCCAATCCTGCATATATTCACTCTTTTCATTAGGATGGGATATATATAAGACTGCCAATTAAGATATACACTCTCTGATTAATAACTCGAAAATATAATAATAATAATAACAAAACAATGAGTCACATATTATATCTTTGCCCAGCTATATTGATTTACTTGAATACCTTGTGCTGAACCCAATGCTATTTGAAGTCTGTCTTCCCATCTTAAAACTTCTCCTCCTCCACCTGC
Source organism: Citrullus mucosospermus (assembly GCA_030954485.1). Taxonomy (NCBI): domain Eukaryota; kingdom Viridiplantae; phylum Streptophyta; class Magnoliopsida; order Cucurbitales; family Cucurbitaceae; genus Citrullus; species Citrullus mucosospermus. Next base: position 28,003,190 of record CM062061.1, on the reverse strand, counting down.
ATAAATCAAAATATATTATTGGAAAAAGAATCTTACTAATACATTATTAAAAGCAATGGTTTGATTTATATTAATAATAATTGAATTAAATTTGGTAATTATTCCAACCTAAAAGAATAGATCCTAGATTTCCTTTGCCCATGTATTCATAGACAAGCCCCATTTTTGTCTCCCCTTCATTGCAATATCCAACAAGGCTGGTTAAGTTTCTGTGATGAACTCTCAAAAGAAGATCAACCTGTATGATGAGTTTTTACACATTTTAAAAAAGAAAATTTGCAACTCAATAAATATAAGGATTAAAAATAATTGAAATCATTAGTGTGTAAAGATATTAGTAATTACCTCTGCTTGAAATTCTCTATATCCTTGAGTTGATTTTGGAGACAACATTTTGACTGCCACTTCAGTGTTACCCATTAGACCATAATAAACTTTTCCAAATCCACCTTCACCCAATAATCTACCAAAATTATTAGTAAATTTTAAGATGTCTGAATACGAAAATTGGCGACTTGGCGACTGCAATGGCTCATGTGGAGGAAGTTCAACTTGAGAATTTATTGGTGAATGGGGCTCCACTGGACCTATATATATATATAACAAATTACAACATTAACACATAAACATTCGTTTCGATATATGTTGAGTTGTTTACAAATATAACAAAATGAGTCAACTTATTTACAAATGATAAATCTTTTCTTGTTTCTTGTTGTATGGATGGTCTCTCTAATTTACCGTTTTCATTATTTTTTACCATGCAAACATAAACATTTTTGGTAATCTTTTTGTTTGTGGTTTCTTGTCCTCTTTGGATTTTAAAAATGTAAAAAAAAAAAAAAAATTAAATATTAAAATTTTTTATGTTTTACATATTTTAGGGCTCTTTACAAATATAGAAAAATGAACCAAAATATTTACAATTATAGCAAAATTTTACCGGCTATCTGCGATAGACCTTGATAGACTATTTTCTATGTTCATTTGTTTCATGATAGACACAGATAGTAATCTATTGCGGTCTATTGCAAATAGATCACTGTGATACTTTGCTATTATTTGTAGACATTTTTAACAGTTTTGTCATTTAAAATAATTTTCTATCTTTTAATGCATTTTATAAGTAAAAAATATATAACATAATACTTTTATTTATAATTTGAAAAATCAACTAGAAATATAAACATGAAACAAAAAGTTTGATTTCGTTGTTTCTAACATGAATGAAAATAAACGGGAGATAAGGAACTAGAAACAAAAGTATTATCAAACGAACAATTGGCTTACCTTTAGGGGTTTTTTTCCGTCGAATGAAGTAAACTGAAACTATGACCAATACCAAAATGATGATAGCACCACCAATTGCTGCTACTATAGGAACTACTATGTTATTCTTCTTCTTTTCACTTGGGGTTGTCACTTGTAGATTAGGGTTTCCATCCAAGCTTGAAAATTAAACATTCATGAAAAAGTTAATAAATTAGTAAAATGGCTTTGAGAAGCTTTTCCCCTCAATTGGAAGAAAAAATTAGAGAATTTCAATTTATAATTAATAAGCATTGGATAATTTATAGGGTTTAATGAAAATCAAAAGGAAATTACCTTAATGAAAGAGAGCCTTTGTCTCTTTTGGCAATAAGTGAAGAAGGAATTGGTCCTGATAGGTTGTTTCCAGATAAGTTTCTACAACATGCAATTACCAAATTAATAAACTCTTCTCATTAAGTGTGTATATAATATATATATCTTTCACATGGGATTGAAAAGTCAACTTACAAAAAAGTCAACAGGGGCATTTGAGCAAGAAAATCAGGTACTGGCCCACTTAGGCTATTATTTGACAAATCCCTGAAATTATTGAGTAATTTACCAATCTCTTGTAAGGCAACCATTTTTTAAACTATCTATTCCAATTCAAATAAATAATTATTTATATAAAAAGATAGAATGAGACTATAAATATTGTTTCGTAACGTTTTAATTTCTAGTTTCTTGTTTTCCATTTTTGAGCGATTTAGAAATTAGTAGAAGAAACAATATTATTTCATAATTTTGTTTTTTTTTATCCTTGTTTTTCATTTTTCACAAAGGTTTCTAAAATTTGTGTAGAATATTTGAAAACAACTAAATCAAGTTTCCAAACCATAACTATAAAAGTTATTTTTAAAATTTATAATAAATATGTAAAAATAAATATTTAACGTAATTTTTTTTATATTTAATTTCTAAAAGTTATTTTCTAAAAAAATTTGCATTTTTTTTTAATTTAGAAAAAATATTTTTTTAGTTCATAAGGTTTGGATGAGGTGCCTTTTGAGTCTCTCAATTTTCAAACTAATAAATTTTATCCTAAACTCTTCCATCATTTTCTGACAATGAAATTTTTTTATATTTATAAATGTTTTAGTTCATTTTGTTATATTTAAATATTTCTCTAAATGGACATTTTTTTAAAAAAATAATAATAAGTGGAAAAAAGCACTTACAAAACCGCTAGCTTTGCAAGATTTGATATGTTGGATGAGATTTCTCCATTTAATCCACTTGATGATAAATCTCTGTTAAGAATTGAACTATATCAAACTAAACTTCCATATATATATATATATATAAATAAAGAGGAAACCCATTTCAACAAATTGATAGCAAATTAAATAAAATGCAAAAAAGTTATATACTCACAGCCCTGTGATTGAAGGAGGATTTGAAACATCATAACTGCAGTTAAGACCTTCCCAAGCAAAGGTTTTAGGGGAACATGGATCTCCTTGCCAATTTTTTGTCACCCCATAAAATTTCTTTATGGATACAATGGCATCAACTGCAAATAACAAATTAAAACAATGATAAGTACATGCAAAAACAACAATCCATGCTAAATTCCAAAATATATACTCTTTAACAAAGTAGAAATTCATTGATATTTCAAATGAAAAGTGGGAGTTGGAAGGATGTGACAATGAAATAATTGATTTATAAAAGGAAAATGCTACTCAAAAGGAAAGAAAGTGCATGCATAAAGAAAAGAGTATATAAAATGTTACCATCTTGTTGTTGTGTGGTGAGTTGTAGGAAGTTGATGACTTTATAAATCTCAATGGCATTCAAAAGGGGAGGAAGAGTGGAGCCTTGGGACATGATGAATTTAAAGTCATAAGTAGAATTAACTGTCAAAGGAGCCAAGCTACGAGCCACATTTTCAGTAAGATATAGAACAAGAATATCATCTTTAATCCAAAGGTTGTCATTGAGATAGATTTTGAATAGTCTTGATTGATTGGCTTTAAGGACTTGAACTTCAGCAAAATACATATAAACATAGTAAAGGCTGGATGGATCATCATCATTCCAATAGAATTCCATTGGTGCACTTGCATTTATGAGTGTGGAGGCTGTACTTAACACTTTAGAAGGTGCCATGAACCCAGGACTGTCTTGGTTGTTAATGGTAAGTTGAGTTTTTAATGGAGTCCAATTGGCTAGTGGAGCTGGTGGACTCCAAATACGATCATATGTGTCGTCTGGAAATCTAAATAACCATACCCCATATAATAATTCTTATGTTAGTTAGTGTGTATTAAATATTTTTCATTCAAATAACGACTATTAAATAAAATGTTAAAAAGGGTAAGGATCCTGCTATAAACAAAATTGAAAATCCAGTGATTTATTCGACATACCATTAGTTGAAAATTTTTAAACTATTAAACTATTTTTAAACTTTACAAACCTATTGAATATAAAATTGAAACTTATTCAACGTCTGTTAGAGACACTCTTTAAAGTCTATAAACCCAAATAGGTTACAAGCTAAAAGTTGAAGAATTAAAAACTTGTAATTTCTTCGGAAAAAAACTTTATTTTTTTTTTATTATAGAAGAAAAAATTTCTCTCTATATATATAACACTCTATTTTTTAAAGGAGGAAACTTTGGTCAGCTTGGGTTACACCCATATTCTTATCTATTGTGCAGCCCTTACTGCATCCAATTAAAACTTGTTATATGACCATTTTTGCAAAAAAAAATTATTAAAAAAACTATTTTATAGTGTGCATAGGAATGGGAGCATGAGATTTAGGTGCAAACCTAGGCTATACCTAAGTATTAATTTTTTAAAAGAAAAAAAAATTTGTAACATTACCCATGATTTTCATAAATATTTCAAAATTATCCTTGGAGTACTAAAAAATTTGTTAAAATGTTGGATGAAAATTGAGATGACTTAGAACGGTGTGCAGTCACAAAAATTGGAGCCTATAACACACCATATTCTCAATTAGTGCGAGACATATTGTAGATCTCAATTATCATTCAAAATTCGAAAAGAGATTTAGTTTTGAAAGATTTAGGAAAGGTAAAATGAGTTTGACGTAGAAAAGGTAGGCAGTACTAACCGGGTAATAGTATCATTTGGAGAAGTACCAATATCCAACCGCAAGAATGTTGTCAATGATTCACCGCGTGTTACATAAGTTGTGTTTGGCAATGGCCTTAACTCAATGGATGAAATAAAGGGCACTCCATTTCCTGTATTAACTAGGCAAATCTGCACTTGATTTGAAGTTGTGATATGAATTATCTCCTCATCTATAATGGATTGTACCTTTGGCAGACTTACTGTTGTCCAAAAATTTGGTCCAAAATAGAGATCAAATTGTGGAACACTATTTTGGCCATCATAATTTGCATACAAGAAACTGGCTCGAATCAAATATTTGATCCCAAGTTTCACAGGAATGTTGTAGCAATTCCTTATCCCTTCAGAAAAACTTCTTGAAGTCCATAGTTGTTTGAGAAGACTACTCAATCTATAATCTGATGCCACAGTCTTTGGCATCCCAGTCTCCACCATATTTGAATCTGGAACATAATTTATACCAGTTGTTGTTTCAGTATAACTTGAATTTGCTCCACAATCAATGCTGATGAACCCTGAAAATAAAGCCACTTACAAAAATTACAAGATTTAAACATTGAATATATTTTTGAGCTTATGATATGCAACACAAATTTAGCATAAAATCTATACTACCCTCAACTAAAAACTAAGAAGGTTCAAATCTTCGTTATCTCGCATATTATTGGTTTCGAGATGAAAGTATATGAATATCTAATAATGAAAAAAACACATTAGATTGGTTGGAAAGATAAACAAAGAAAAAGAAATAATAGGAAAAATAGAGAGACCATTTTGGGAGGTTTGGGCATGAACAACCAAATGCAGAAGAGAGAAGGTGGAGAGAAAGGCAAGAAGGAAGGCGTTGAATAATAAGGCTCCCATTTGATTAAGATGATGAGTAGAAAGACTGAGGCATTTCGTGGAACAATTTATGGGCTTTTCTGCTCAAATAATTAAAGAGGGAAGAAGAATAATGTTTGTAAATTTGTGAGGGAATCTCATTTACGCCTTCTTTTCTATTTATTTGTTTATTTTAAAATTTAATTACAGACTGCCTTAATATGCCAAAGTCAACTACAAATATTTCATTTCGCAGATTGTAATGTAATATTATGATCTTTCCGGGTGAGACTCAACCTCTTGGCAACTTGGTTGGTTTGAATGGTCAAACAAAATTGATATATATATATATATATTTTTTTTTTTGAATACATCCACCCCCTTTCGTAAGTTTACATCTACTCTACCTATATTTTAAAACAACAATCATGGGAGATAATTCAATTAGTAGAGGTTAAAAAAACAATGTTTTATTCTATTTACTACAAACATAACTTGTTTTATCGACTGGGTGTTTGAGGAGGTGAGTTAATTATTATAATATGTGGAATATAATAGTTATTTGAGGTGTAAACTATTTTAATCTACCTAAGAAATAGTAAACTCTGTAACAAAGAGGAATTTGAAATAGTAATACTATCCTGCTATTATAATTGGAGCCCCGTACATGGAGTGGGCTACAATAACCCACCCCCACCACACTTATGAACAACCTCTAAGATTTTAGCTTAATGGTAATTGATATGCGTTGTATTATTGTTATATTAAAAAAAAATATGACATAACTTTACTAATTAAGATATAGTTTGATATAGATCAAAAGGTTGATTTTTTAGATTCTCATGTACTTTTTTTCCACGTTTGATAAAAAGATAAAACTTGTCGCTTTAAACTAATTTCATTTGATTTTTTCAACTCTAAAAAGAATTGTTTAAGAACTAACATTTAATAAATAAAGTACAATTACAAATATAGCAATCGGGACTCAAATATTTGCAATAAAATCTATCATGAACAGATTTGATTATATTTGAAATTTGTTTAAAATCGATTATGACTTTAACCAATAATCCAAAATACTATATGTTAAAACTCTAATTTTTCTCTGCCTCTTATTCTATCAAATAAATTAAAATTTAAATAACAATCTAATAAAGTGAAACTAGAAAATTTAAAGATAACCTATAATTTTTTTAAAAAAAAATAGAAGTATATAAGATAGAGAAATGTTATCATTTGTTTTTATTTTTTTTAAACTAAATATCGATCAATATATTCTTTAAATGAGATTAATTTATAATAATGTTACAGATGAATCTTTTCTTTAAAAAAAAAAATTATAAAAAAAGACTTTTGAGATGAATCATGCTATGTATTGGTGAGGATGTGGAGATAATATTCTTTTGATGATTAGTTGTCTTTTTAGAATATAAAAGGCCATTGGCATGTTTGACTAGTTCGTGGCATTGGATATCTCAAATAAATAACTAAACGAAAATAAATTAAATAATATAATAGATTTTAAGGATGACAAAAATGCCAAATAATGAGAAAAAATTATTTTCGAAACAAATAACAAATCAACTCAATTGGTAGATTTTTTAATGGCGTGTATTTCCCCATTTTAGTATAAACACAAACATTTTTCTTTGAAAATGACTGGATGTGTTAATAATTGTGTCAATATGTAAAATGACACCAAATAGACAATGGATGTCAAATAGAATGTCTGGACCCTATGTGTGAAGAGTTGAAAAGCAATGCATAGATATTGGTATCCCAGTTTAGTGATAACAATTTACGTCTATGGGGCAATATGTCTAAGAAATATAATCCACTAGTGTTAAAGAGTCAAACGTTTATAATGTATAACTTATTTGTAAAATAATGACATTTGACTCAAGATCACCTAGGCTCCCTTAGGTGAGACTCCCCCTAAGTATGTGAATATTAGTGTGAACACTCCTTCTCTAACGATGATATCTTCCCTTCTATTAGTGAACTCCATTTAACCGATGTAACTTAATCTCACCCTAAGTTGGAGAACTCTTTCTCAATTAAAAAAGTCTTAGGCTCTCTCTAAGACCGAGAATCCCTTCTCAAGATTAACGCCTCATGCTCCCCTTAAGACTGAAGTTATCTTCTTGTTCTTGAAAGCTTCAACAACAATTTCACACAGCAGATTGTATTGAGCAATGACTAAAACAATCGATGTTGCAAAGTTTGGCCACAAAACAGAAACCACAAGTAAAACAAATTTGGAGCGGCAACCCTAAAAATATCAGGAATAATAGAAAAACGTTTGGCACTGTAGTCAGGTATTGCTAATAATAACGTTTCTGTTTCCATGGGGTTGGGATGATGAAGAGAGGGAATGAGGCATTTATGGACTGTGTACTCACTTGAATTGGTCAACTAATTCAGTCGTAGTAATTAGAAATTGGGACAAGATGTCTCTCTCTTGGAACGCATGTGGGTTTACAATTACCCCAAAAGACTTGGCCAATTCTTCCAAGTCAATCCAATATGGACAAACAATACTTAAAAAGATGGGCCTTGTGTGGAAAATGTTTCATTTTGTAATTACCTTGGTTAAAGTACTTTTACTTTGGATTATTTCATTATCAACGTTGATCTTCCCCCTATTAATACTTCATATTTCAATTTCATATTTACTTCTGAAAATTGTTAGGTGTATGTTTAGATTGAGGTAATGTTTAAAAACTCAAATCTTTAAAAACAAAGAATCTTGTTATCAAACAAGACCTAAAACTTGAAACTAAAAATAGTGGACTACAGTGCCAAAGTGAATTGCATGTAGAATGATTTGAACTAGGCTTATTGAGGAGATAGAATAATCTATCGTTGTGCCAAATACCTATTTTGATAATTAAAATGACTTTGTTTTATACTAATATAAAAGGATGTTAAAGTTGAGAGCAAGGACAAAAATATCGTTATCAATATAAATATCAATAACTTAAATTTATAGATATATCGTAGATATTTCGACAATTTATGCTAAAAACAATGGTACCCTCGATTTTTTTTATCAGTACATCAATTTTAGTGAAATATCGATGATATTTTGTGATTTTTTCATCCTTGGTTGAGAGGGACTCAAATCCTTTGGGCTTATGGTAAATTCGCCTGAGTACACACATTGATCTAAGTACTAAATTAGTACTTATGATAAGGGTGTTTTTTAATTTTATTGAAAGTTTAAAAGTTATTGAAAACTTTTATAAGTTCAAAGATACTTTTAAAACAAAGTACAAAGTTTAGAAGTATTTTTTATAATTTAGCCGTAAAAAAGTAGTTCATAAGAACTCATTTTTGTTTTTGAACTTTATATAAGAAGTCGAATATTAGATTAAGAAAGATGAAGTCCATTGCATCCAACCCAAAAATAACTTTTTAATTTATTTTTATTTTCTTAAAGGAAATTAAAAAAAGTGAGAGTCTCCTAAGACAAATTCTTGTACAATGTTGTAGAAACTATCCTATGGATAAAAAATAAATGAATAACCTTTTAGCAAATAAATACACATAAAAAATGAGTTCTAGCTAGTTGAGAGATTAGGAAAATGGGTAGCTATTTATTCTTCCAAATAAAAGAATGGTATTGTGATAATGAATGTTTTGATGTACAATCAAGCAATTCTTTAAGAATGCCTAAAGAAAACACTTAGACAAGGAGGTGATGGTTATCTACCTTGCTTCTGGACCAAACAGAGAAACATGATCTTCAACTACAGATTCAGGTTGATGATTGTTATTACTGTGAGCTAACTCCATATTCAAACATTCGTTCAATTGTATCACAACTTGGCTCATAGTTGGCCTATTTGTAGACATGGGAGATGCGCACGACATCGCTATTTCAACCGCCTTCCAAATGGTGTTCACCTCGAAATCTTCTTTCAATTTCGGATCGATGATGGAGCTGATATCACCTTGAGAAACCATTGAGTCGACCCATTGATAGATGTGAGTTACCTTGTCTTGAGTCTTTGTCAAAACTGGTCTCCCAGTTATGATTTCTAGAAGAACAATTCCGAAGCCATACACGTCGCTTTTTTCGTTTAATCTATAAGATGTGTAGTATCTGAAAGCGATTCAGCAAGATAGTTAGGAGTTATTTGGTTGTTACAAAAGCATTTGAATAGTAACTAATAAGACTATGTTTGGAATGATTTTTTAAGTGCTTATAAATAATTTTTTAAAAACCATTTAGGAAATTATTTCAGATGGAATTGAACTTACTCAGGGTCGAGGTAACCAGGAGTGCCAACCACATTGGTTGTCACATGAGTGGCACCATCGTCGACGGGAAAAATTCTCGACAAGCCAAAATCAGATACTTTTGCTTGAAAGTTGTCATCCAATAAGATGTTGGAAGATTTTACATCTCTATGTACAATAGCTGGCTTTATACCAGAATGCAAGTATTGCAATCCTAAATCACAATGAAATGAGAGAACAATAAGAAACTGAGTAAGTGGCATTCACCAAACAAACCTGAGAATACTGAGCTTAATATTCTTAACTAACCTTGTGCTGCATCCACTGCTATATGAAGTCTGACTTCCCAGTTCAACAAAGCTGACTTGCCATCTGCATGCCATCCATATCAAAAGTAAGAATCTATTACGTTCAAAACAGGTTAAATTACAAGTTTAATCTCTGAATTTTCATGGTTGTGTCAAATAGGTAAATGAACATTAAAAAGTATCTAATCCTAAAATGTCAATTTTGTGTCTAATATATCTTCGAATGTTAAAAATATCGAATAGATCAATAAACATTCAACTTTATGTATAATAAGTTTCATACAAATTCAATATTTTTTTGTGAATTTTAAAACATGTTGAAGACATAAATTTTAAGGTTCAAAGATTTATTAGATATAAATTAAAAGTTCAAATGCTTATCACACATTTTTCAAAATTTAGAGATATATTAGACAGAAAATTAAAAGTTTAGAGATCTCTTACAAGTTTTTTAAAGGTGTGGAACCTATTTGACACAACTTTTTCAAATATTTGTATTTCTTAAGATTTAGATAACAAGAAAACACCATAAATCAGCAAAATATTTTACAGAACAATGACCAAAAGCAGACCTGACATGAGAGATCCTAAGTTCCCTCTGGCCATGTACTCGTAGATAAGTCCTTTGTAGGCTGGTTCATTGCAATACCCAACAAGACCAGTCAAGTTTCTATGGTGAACCCTCATAAGAAGCTCAACCTGCAATTATTTGAATTTCGGGGGGTCAAACGAAAGAACTTCTAGTAGTATTGATGAATGCACTTCTAAAATATGTTTTTAAATCATTCAAAAACTAATTTAATATTTGGTTTCACCTTCTAAAAGTGGTTTTGATATATACCATCAAATTTGATTTTAAATGATTACAAACATGTTTCTTCGTGATTTTGAATATGACAAAACGTAGTTCTCGAAGCATCAAACCTCTGCTTGAAATTGTTGATAGCCTTGAACTGATTGAGGAGATAGCATTTTTACAGCTACTTCAGCGTTCTCAATTTTTCCATAGTAAACTCTTCCAAAGCCGCCTTCTCCAAGCATACGCTCGAAATTGTTTGTCATTCTTAGTACATCTGAGTATGAATAACATCTCTTGGCTGTGTCCCAATTTTGAGATTGATCAACAGTTTGTTTCACCACTCTAATTTCGGCTCCTAAATTGATAGCACTATAGCTTATATATATGTGAAGTGAAAATAACAACAAAATCAATTTAAGATAGTAAATTCATAAAAAATCGTCTTATGATCACACCTTTTGATTTTCTTCTTTTTGTCTTCCAAAAGATAGCCGCTGCAATTAAGAACGAAAGCAGAAGAAATGCAACAACTGATGCTACTACAGGAACAACAACATTGCTTTGCTTCTTTCTCCTTTCAGGCGTAGTAAACAGATTTGGATTATCACCAAATCTATCAGAAGAAAAAACAGATAACAAAGACGATTTTAACACACCACTTATATATGAAACGGACTATTTGATAATGATTTCGTTTTTAATATTCTGTTTTTGAAATTTATATTTGTTTTCTTTCAATTTCCTTTGACTTTTTTTAAGAAACATTAGAATTTTTATTTAAAATCTAGAAACAAAATCAAATTTTAAGTTTTCATGAACTCATTTCTTAAAATATTGGTAGAAAATGAATAATAAGACCAAAAAAGAAAATAAAGGTGAAAGTAAAGTTTATATGCTTAATTTTTAAAAACTAAAACTAAGAATTAAATGTTTATCTAATCGGCCTTAAATGTTCCGTTTTCAGTCATTCATAATGAAGCAAAGAAGTTACGTTAATTCTTTCATGAAGTTTGGGAGAACTAGACCTTAATGTCAGAGAGCCATTATTGGACTTCTCTACGAGCTGGGCCGGAATTAGTCCTGAAAGCTTGTTTCTTTCCAAGTTTCTGCAATAGAAAGATGTAGAGAGTGAGCAATTATTGTAGCTTAGGTAAAAACTTTATTTATCAAACTACTTCTGTGTAACTTACAGAACTCGCAAGGATGGCAATTGAGTGAGAAAATCAGGCACTGGTCCACTCAAATTATTGTTTGATAGATCTCTAAAACCAACCAAAAATTAAGTATCAGTTCTGATATATTAGTTTCAGAATCTTGTTTGTTGTAATGAACTGATAGACGATAGTTATACTTACAAAGACTCCAGCATTTTAAGATTTGCTATCGCTCGAGGTATTTCCCCTGTCAGTCCACTTGAGGACAAATCCCTGATTGAAAGTTCGGTCATTTCAGTAAGAAAACCATAAAAATGAAGTTCCAAGAAACAAGGATTGAAGAAGCTTACAAGGATATGATTCTGGGAGGCTCAGAATTCAAAAAGCTACAGTTGAGTCCTTCCCAAATGAAGTCCTTTGGGGCACAGGGATCTCCTTGCCAGTTTCTTTTAACTCCATAAATTGCCTTGATGTTTTCAATGGCGACAACTGAAACGTTTCAAAAATGTTGTTGGGAACTTGGGATAATGCATACTATACAGACTCTTGATTGAAATGGATGGTTTAATCTTCTTGACCTCCACCTTTCAATTTTTTTCCTCGCCTAAATATACATTTTGGTCTCTAATTTTTGGATTATTTTTTTATAAATTTTAGTCCTAATGTCTAAAAAAGTTCCAACGTAATTCTTGATGCATTAACAATTTTCAGCCTAATCCTCCCTAATTTTTGGTGAAATGTTAAAATTAGGTTTTTTTAATTACAACAAAGTTGGGAGATTTAGAACACAAATATGTTAATTGTTAACCTATATTTTATGGCGGTTGAATTAAATTCACTTTACCCAATTGTTAAAAATTAATTGAAGATGAATTAATATCACATAGTCTCAATTTAACTTATGAAACTTTAGAACAAAAAAAGAAAAGAAGGAAAACAAAACAAAACATTTGGGTGAAAGAAAACTCACTGTTTCTTCCAAATTTTTCGCTCTATTAGATAATATTTGGTTTTCTATTTTTAAAATTGTATTTTTTTTTCTCATCATTTTTATACAATAATTTTTATTTTTCTATAGGTAACATTTTAACTCTTAACTAAATTCTAAAAATAAAAAATGAAAATTTTAGATATATTTATTGTAGTCTTTTTCAAAAAGTTTATTGGATTTTGAGAACATTTGTAAAAAAGGTACTTAACAAAACCATCAACCCCATTAATGAAAGCAACACTAATAAACTCAAAAGTTAAAATATTATTTTAGTGTTATATTTTGAAGTTTGTTCAATTAAATTGTCCCAATATTTTTAAATATTCAATTTTAGTCTATGTACTTAAAATCAATCTTAAATTTAGTCCATCAAAATTAATTTTATTGAAAATGACCAAATACAAATAATAATTTTCATGAAAAGAATATAATATGTAAATATATTTTAAATTCTAATAAATAATAAAAAAAATTGAAAAAATCAACCATGAAAAGTTATACAGACTAAATTTTAGATTTTACTAAAATTAGAAATTTAAAAATATGAAGATTAAAATTGAACTAAAATAATATTTTAACCTAAACTTAATTTTTAAACCTCAAATGGTTTACGAACATACCCTTGAAAATTTGGACCATAAATCAGAAAATTCTCTCTTGAATGATATTTTTCTCATCTAAAACTCCTCCAACTCACTAACGCAAGTTTCTCATCCACTAATTTAATATTTATCAATGATGAGAGACTAAATTAAAAAATGTTAAAACTTAAAACGAAACGTTGAAACTTCAAAAAACTAACTAAATTGTTAAGGCACCCAAACATTACACTTTTAATCCTTCCTTCATTTTTCTATTTTCATCTTTAAACTCTCAAAATCTTTATTTTATTCCTATATTATTACATAATTAAATTTTTATTGACATGTAGATATTTTCATCGATGTTTCTATATTTATATGGATTCAACATCGACACAAAGGATAAATCGATATTTTAATTGTATTATAGAAAATTCATGGAACATAAAAATCAACCTAATATAAATAATAGATTTTTAAAAATTATAAAATATTTAGTTATTAATTTAAATAATGAGAAATGAGTAAAGTTGAAAGAAGTTCATACCATCTTGCCCACTGGTCTCGGATAGCGATAAATTAAGAACTCGATAAATCTCAAGGGCATTGAGAATGGGAGGAAGAGTTGAATTGGGAGTTCTGACGAAGGAGATCTGGTAGGTTCCGCCGGTCAGAGGCGTGGTACTGTAAAACGCCAATTCCGCTAAATAGCTGGGAGAAAGCGATTCATTAATCCATCGTTTTCCGTTCAGAAATACGTCGAACACTCTCGACTCATTCGCTCCAAGCACCTTCAGCTCCGCAAAGTACATGTACACGAAAAACGCCGTCGTCGAATCCGGTGGCAGCCAAGTGAACGCCATCGGAGCGCTTTCGTTACTCGGTGTCGCCGCCGTGTTCATGGCCGCCGGAGCCGGTTGGAAGAAGAGCGGATCGTCCACGGAAACTTTCTCCGAAGTGTTTAAGGTTGTCCATCCTCGAATGGGAACTGGTGGATCCCAGATTCGATCGTAGACGTCGTCTTGATACCTTCGCACAATTTTAACAACAATAATTGCTTAAATTCAAATTTTTAAAATTCAATTCAAGAATTCAGCTGGAGGTTAAAATTGAAAAAGGAACCTGATAGTTTGATTATCAAGGGAGCCGAAATCGAGGCGTAGGAAATTAGCTAATGTCAGAGATCCAGTCTCGTAAACAGAGTCTTTTAGAGGCCTCAATTCCAGAGCCGAAATGAATGGAATTCCAGTTCCAACATTCACGACACAAATTTGCACATCACTTGATGAAACTATATGCACAATCTCCTTCCTCACTGTAAAATTTCCTTCAAATGCAACCGAGTCCCAAAAATTTGCTCCGAAATACAGATCAAATCCAGGTGAATTCCTTTTACCATCGTAATTTCCGTACCAAAAAGCCGCTCGAATCAAATACTTCGTCCCGTTCCTCACTTTCAATTTGTAACAATTCCTAATTCCTTCCGGAAAGCTCCTCAGACTCCACATCGGCTGTTTCAAGCCATTCTTTATGTTATCAGCGGAAACGTTGTGGATTTCACCAGAATTTATGAACGCCGCATCGGATTCGTAGATTATTCCGGTGTTTGGCTCTGTGTATGTGGAGTTCGCCGGAAGTCCACAGTCTAAACTGATGAAACCTAAGCATGGAAATGATAAAATCGCAAGAATTCAGCATAGAATTAACAGATGGAAATCAAATTTCTGTGTGAATTGATTGAGCTTAATTTAGTAACGTACCTGAAGGATTCTCTGCAGAGACGAAATGAAAGAGAGCGAAACTGGAAAGAAAAATGAGAAGGAAGAATTGGAGAGTTGCCATTAACGAATTACTGAAGATTAGCGATATGTTTATTCACCAAATACATTAAGCAGATGAGAACTTTCCTGCTTTGTTCTTCTGCTTGTCAATATCGGTGGCGTCTGAGGGAAAAATATATATATATATTGATAAATTAAGATGGGCGCGAAATTTTCAACAGAAATAATATTTGTGTTAAAAATTAAAATATTATGGAAAATGAAGTTTTCTTAAAATGAATTTTTTTTTTTTTTTTATTAAACCATCATAAGCTTAGATACTTCAGAAATTAGAATTAGTGATTACTTTTTCTATAAATTTTGGAAGAATATTCATTTTGAATCTTTTCTTAAATAATATTTTTTTATCTTACCAAATCTGACCAAAAACAAATAATAATAATAATAATTTTAAAATAGGGTGGGAAACAAATTTAAGATTTAATGAAAATACATTTATTGAAGTTAGACATTTATAAATATATGGATCATAAATGTTATTTTAACTTTTTTCATGCCGAGTAGGAAGAAACTATGTTTTAAAAACACTTTTTTTTTCTTTTTATCTTTTATGTTTTAAAAGAAAAAAACTTGCTACTTTTTATAGTTCAACGATTGTGGAGTTGAGAATCAAACAACCGATTCTTAATATCGTAATTGATGTTTAATCTATTAAGCTTATATTCGAATTATAAAAAAGACTTCTTATTTATTAGTAGTTGGATGCTTTTAATATAAATATTTCCATTAAGTGGTTAATTTAGGGAGATGACAACTAGCTAGACATTTTAGCATAAGCAAGTGGACGAGTTAATATTCAGTAGGTTTAGTTGTTCAATTAAATAACCATCATCTAATTAATTAATGTGCATGTATAGTTTTTTTTGGTTGTTGGTTTTAAAAGCAATTTGTTAGATAAAATAGTTAAAAGAGAGCCTAGCTCAACTCGCATCTATTAATTATTAGTATCCTTTTAAAAAATTTTGGTTCGAATTCCAATTATACATTAAAAAAAAGTAAATAAGATAATATTTTAGGTATAAGTTCGCATATTAAATATTATAATTAATATATATTAGTTTAGTTATAAGTTTAGCATTCTTGAAGTTTCTAAAGTTGTATTTAATATGTATCTTTTTAAAATGTCTCCTAATTTGGCAAACTTTTAATTTTGTGTATAATTAAACCTCTAATTTAACTTATTGGTCTTAATTAGACACAAAACTAAAAATCAATAACCTTTAAAAGAAAAAATTATATCACACCTTATTTTTTTTCTAGTAAATTTATGGCATTAATTTTTCTTTTTCAAATAAACCAATGACATGATTAGACACAAAATTAAAAGTTAAAAAAAATGTGGTATACACTTCTAATTTTTTTTTTTTTTAATTGAGGTAGAATATAATTATATTGATTGCTTTCAAAGTTGTTTATAAAAGGAAATTTACCCCATTTTTATTCTAAGAAACAGAATAGTAAACGTAAAAGTCAAGAGTGGAGGAGCCAAATCTTTTGCCAAAAATTACAGCTGAGAAAACCTATGGGGTTAGCATTTTTTTTTTCTTGAAAAACAATTTTAATCTTAAGTATAATACATATGGTTTTTCTTTTAAGTCAATGGGTGAAAATCATGTAAATCAAAATTTACTAATTGAATCGCCAAATCTCACTAATCTAAACATATTTCAATTAGGCTTAAACATTGAGTAAAATATCTCTGAACTAAAAGATCTCAAATCATCAATCCATCCATATTTTTGCATTGTAATACACAGTTTTGGTTTTGAATTACATTAACTATTTAAAAATAATTGTTTGAAAAACTAGAAAATGGGCACTTGCAAAAAGTGCAAAAACAAAATATACTAGTTAGGCTCATACCTACATGTTTGTTGTTTGCAAAATGAAGTTTAATCCACATACAAAAGATATATATAATGTCACAAATGATCTTACTACTAAAATACACTACTAATCTATACTTGATAATGATGTGCTTCACTAATATATTTTATATACTTGTCAATCATGCACATGTAGAGGAATACACACTATTATATATTTAATACAAAAATAGTTTTCTTTATATTTAATAAAAAAATAATATATTGTAAAACAACACAATGTGATCCTTGACCCCTTCATAAATTTGAGTTAGTTACAAAATTGAACAGTTAAATATACTATTAGTATCATACACAAATTTAAAGATTGAATATTTATTTGAATATTTGTTAAAGCGATTTTATATATATATATTTTAAATAAAAGTAAATTAAAAAAAAAAAAAAAAAAAAAAAAAAAAAAAAAAAAAAACGAGGATTAGGTAAATGTGATGAAATTTGTTATTTTAAAAAAAAGTACGTGACGGAATTTCAAAATTTAATTATTATTACATTTTTAAGGTAGGAGAGGAGGGAACTTGAACGTCGAGTTAGCTCAAAAAGGGGAAAAGAAAGGTCCACTGAATATGACCGACGGCTGCATTGACGGTCAAGATTACGGGCTCGGTGGTCCCCACACTGCCCCCACTCCATGAGCACGTCCTTTTGGTTTTGGCCTCTCTCCAGACTCACAGACCGAATCAACGCGTTTCTTTTTCCTTTTTATTGCTAAATACAAAAACGTAACGACGTCGTTTTCCCAAACAACCTGCATCTGAAAACACAAATAGCTGAATTTTTATTTATTTATTTTTTTTAATAGAAAAAGGGAATTATAATGAGTCGCAAAATAAATTAATAAAATTGTAAGTATTACTCTGTACGTTTGGATTTTGCAAATATAGTAAAGTATTCAAATTCTATATTTTGTTTTAGACGTATTCCAATTTTGCCCTTCTATTATATCTCTTCCTAATTTTTCTCCTATATTTTCTCCCAGCTAATAAAATTAAGAAACTTCAAAGGTCGAATGATATTACATTCTCGCTATTCTCCTTTTTTTCTTTTTTAATTTGTTGTCCTCCCAAGTTATCTATTTATTTTTATAATAATAATAATGCATGTGGCTTGAAACATAAAAGCATACCGATATAAATCATTTTAATATATCTTAATATCAATTTTTTAATCTTTTCATGTATGTATTTTCAATTTTTGCATTTTTATCTGCATTCCAATTTTCTCATCTTTCTCATATATTCTATTTTATTTTTTCAATTCTTTCTTTTTTTAATTTCTTTTTGTTCAATTATAGAAGTTATAAACACGCGCACACATACACACCAACATTCACACACACATTCACATGGATATAAACATGGTCACATACTCTGAACTTTAGTTTGTGATTTCAAATTTATAATAATTTAGTCGTTATTAAACTTTGGTAAGTATCAATAATTTGGTTCTCGTACTATACAATTGTGTAATGATTCAGTCCCTATTGTGAGAAATATTATATATATTTTATGAAATTATACTAGCAAATTGATTGACTAATTAAGAGTCAAGTTTATATATTTATAAATTATAAATACCATTCAATCATTATATAATCAAAATTAATAATTAAGTTTAATAAAAAAAATTTATGATAGAGATTAGTTTATTATAAATTTAAAAGTATAAAAACTAAATTACTACAAATTAAAGTTTACGAATTAAATTATTACATTCTATAAAATTAAGTTTGAAGTAACTTTTAATCTACCATACTAAATTATGGTTGTCAATTATACACTAGTGAGTTAAAAAAGTTGAAGAAGAATTAGTGGTTTGTCAAATTTCTCTCTTACAGCATTAGAACACTACTTTTCTATTAGTATTATTTTATTCATATAGGAAGTGAAAAGTCAAATCTCTAACGTCGAGATGGATAATACGAATTCTATCACAATTAAGTATGCTCATGTTGACATTTAAGAACATCATTTATTATTAAACAATTTTAAAGTTACTGGCTAATTAGATAAATAAAAATGGAAATTTTTGGAGACCAATTAGACTAGAAAAAATTTGAATTAAAACTTAAAAAACAAATTTTAAAGTGTACTAAAGTATTGATATAATTTAATTTATCCTAACACATCAGAAGCTTTTGAGCTGATTGATGGCTCAACATGCTATTATTGTCAAAAGTTCTATGTGTTCAAGTTCCTATTGTTAGCATAATTACTTCAAATCTATATAGAATAGATTGACCCTAGGATCATTAATGCCAAATTGTCAAGAATAAATAACACACCAAACTCCATTGAGAAATTGATGATAGCTTCAAGATGACTATTGTTTTCCTCAACCAAAACTTGAATGCCTTATTGGGATCTCTCTCAAGATGGGATTCAAGAAAGACTGGGTGCTTATTGTTTTGGTGTGTTGGAAACCATAGTCTAAGCTCTCTTTATATACTAATTTAATTAGGGTTCCCGTTAAACTCTAATCAATCTAGGAATAGGCTTCTACCCATTAAGTTCATACTCAATTAGGAATCTAGGGATTTTAATTAAATAGATCACATAATAGGACCCAATTTAATAAAATAACCCAATGAGATAAAATACTAATCCACATATATAGCCCATATTTTAATTATATGTATTTTAATTTAAAATACGTCTAACACCTATTACGTCATTTCTTTCTCAATTAATATTGATTTTCACTTATTGAATAATTTAAGTTCATCAATCAAGAAAAGTGTTAATGCTATTAAATTTACCAGAACACATAAGTCTGAATTGCAGGTGAATCATCTTGACAAAGTTTATCCCAAAAATTTGATCAAAGTGGTTGGATATTACGAAGAATCCACAAAATTCACACTGGTTTTTGAGTTGATGGCCAATGGGGACTTGAGGAAGAATCTTACTAGTTTTATATATATAAAATTACATCTCAAAATTAATATGAATACGAAAAAAATAGTTCATATATCATTTAAGACAGTCCCTTTTTAAGTTCATTATTCTTTCATCGTTCTATTAAATAACATAGAGTTTCATTTCAAATTATGCAATTGACTATGAAACAAATAATCGATGCATTTTATTTAGAACATGGTGAGTTGTTTTGATCCTCACGTATTCGTGTTGATCTTTTTTGATACAGGAAGTGGTTCAACCAAATTGACATGGAAATGAAGGCTTAGAATCGCCATTGATATGGCGGAAGCTTTAGATAATCTGCACGACGGTTGCGAGCCGCCGATCATTCACAGGGACTTCAACAGTTCAAACATTTTGTTGTCTGAGAATTTTGAAGCGAAGATTTCTGGCTTTGCTTTGGCCGTCAGCTTAAATCCATCTCATGTGTCCATTACTGTTGCAGGCACTATTGGATACATAGACCCACAGTAAGAAAAGAAAAATAACTTTAATTTATGGCTCATGTGATTCATAATCCCTTATAAATTAAGTAAAATTTGACTTTTCACAAATGTTTTCAAATTTATTCATCATAAGTTTTGAAAATGTTAAATACTATTTTAGTCATTTTTAAATTCATTTCGGTCTATGTGTTTCCAAGTGATATTTTAATTCTGTCATTATCATTTTTAGTGTATTTGCACTACTTTGACTTATGAGTTTTCTTTTTTTTAAAAAAGATTATCCTATTTTTTATAAATATTTTTTAAAATTCAAACCAAAATTTGAAAATTAAAAATAAAAACAGCTATTTAAAACTTTTTTTTTCCAAAACATTGAGAAAGTTGAATACTATGCATGATTTTTTTTCTCTAAATTTTGCATAAAACATTGAATTGTAGAAACTTAGGTTAAGTTGGTGTGTGGTCGGTTCGTTGGAGCTGTAAATAAGGTTTAAAATTTTATGTTTAGTTTGGTATTAATCAATCTATAACTATTAAAAAAATGCAAAAAAATTGGTTCAACTTTTTAACATTAGGGTTAAACAAAATTTAGGGTTGGTTTGAATGGATGGACTTTAAAACATTTTTCTTTACTTTTTAGAAACATTAGTTTCGGGTGACAATTTTGTTTTTAGTTTTTTAATCTATTTTTGAATTGGTTTACATGCTACTTTTGTCCTTATAATTTTTTTACTTTGATTCATTTTGATTTTTGTACTTTCAAAGTATTCATTTTGGTCTCTATACTCTCAATTTTGGTTTATTTTGGTTCTTATACTTACAAAAGTTTCAATTTGGTCCTTATACTTTTAAAAAGTGATTATTTTGGTCCTTTTATTTTCATTTTTAAGGGAACAAAATTGCCACATTTAAAAAGTTCAAGTTCTAAAATGAACCAAATAAAAAAACACAATAACCAAAATAAATATTTTGAAAGTATAGGAACCAAAATGAACTAAAACTAAAAATACAGGGACAAAAATAGTATTTAAACCTTCTAAATTCATGTTTGTTTTTTTTTCTAAATTCTATATTATGGTTGTTACATTTTTTGGATATACACTTGAATATTTATACTCAAATTTTAAAAACGACAAAAACAAATTTTATTTTTCTTTTTCAAAATTCATGTTTTATAATTTAACTTAGTTTTTTTTTTTTTTTTTTTTTTTTAAACGAAACCTCATATAGATATAGTGAATTCCAAATTAATATTATTGTGGGCATTTGGATTTTATAGGTATTTGATAACAGGAAAGTTGAGTATAGGGAGAGATGTGTATGGGTTTGGAGTTGTTTTGATGGAGATGATTACTGGAAAATCAGCCAACCAACTACATGTGGAGGGAGTTTTAATAACTCAATGGGTTAGCTCCATGTTTGCTAATGGAGAAATTGGAGAAGCAAATTTTGATGTGCATTCAGTGGAGGAAGCACTAAGTAGTGCATTTGCTTGTTTATCTCACCACTCCAATGATCGACCAACCATGGCTGAGGTGCCACTAAAACTCAAACATTGCTTGCAAATGGAAACATCACCTCCATTCAACTAAACCATTTTTGTTGCTTACACTTCCGTATATTTCCAAACTTTCATTTCTCATTTTTCCCCATGGTTTAAATCTCATTTGGTATGTACCTCGATTATAGATTTTGTTCTATTTTGGTTCTTCAACTTTTTAAAGATTACGTTATTTCTCTACTAAGGGAGGGTGAAGATCATGGGATAGCGGGATAGGTAATTTCTCAATTTCAAAGCAAAGAAACGGAGACAAAAAATGTCATGAGAGCAAACAACGACATCGAGTCGATGTTACTAAATTACCAATATAAAGTTTGCCTCCTTATTTGCCACCACATTATCAATTTGTTAAGTTTTTAACACATTATTCACAGTAAGGCTAAAATAAATATGTTTTAAAAGTTTAGAGACACTTTGAAAGTTGGCTAAAATGTGTAAGTTGTAAACACTTCTAAGGGACCGTTTGCTTCGCGGATCCTAGATTCCTACATAATAGGCTTATGGATTACCTTGTTTGTTTTGCACTATTATAAGAGGAGATTCTCAAGCATCCTAAGATGCCCTCACTCAACAATTTTAGATGCTCTCATAAAACATGGGTTGAGGACAACTCCATTTTATATTTTTTTTTAAAAATTTACATATATATATTAATCTTCATTTGCATTATATAATTAGAATAAAAATGGTAAACCATATATATATACATATATATTTTTTGTTATATCATATTATTTTATTATTTTTTAGCCAGATATTCAAATTCAAATTTAAATTAATATTTATTTTATAAAAAATCTTAAATTTTGATATATAATTTTGTTGATAAAAGTAGCAAATATACCAATAATATGAATGGTATTAATCTTTAAAAAAAAATTAAATTGATAAAAACAAATATTTTATAAAAATTTAAATTATATCAAATTATTTATAAATTAATAAATAATCATAAAAACATTCCTAGAACATTATCTAAATTTAAAATAATAGTTTACAAAACAAACATAATTATAAATATTTTTCATATATTTTCATACAAAATAAAAATAAACGTGATAATCTAAAATTTATAATTTCTTATATCTATCATTTCGACATATAAAGATTCCTTTTAAAAAAAAAAAAAAAAAAAAAAAAAAAAAAAAAAAAAAAAAAAAAAACCTAACTTTTTTTTTTTTTTTTTTAAAATACCCGTATTGGAAATACTTCTCCCTCTTCTCTCTCTATTGTATACTCGTCGGGATACAAAGAAAAAGGGCGAAGCGTTTCACTCAGAGCGGTGGGATCTGTAAAATTCGACACTTTGTGGCCGGAAAACTGAAATCTCACGCAAATGGCAACTCCACCACCCCCGACGGCCCCGCCAGGGATCGGGAATTTTGAGGATGGGCCGCTGCCGGCAGCGCCTCAGCCTCCAGGCACGGACATGACTGGAATTTGCTTTAGAGACCAGCTCTGGCTCAATACTTACCCTCTTGATCGAAACTTGGTTTTCGATTATTTCGCCTTGTCCCCTTTCTACGACTGGGCTTGTAACAACGAACAACTCAGAATGCGCTCCATTCACCCCCTCGATCTCTCTCAACTCTCGTATGATTTCTCGTCTTCTATTTCTTTTTTTTTTTTTTTATTTCTGTTAATAGGATTCGTCTTTTCTATTAATAGTTTTCTTCTTCTAATTGATTGTATGTATGGCAAATGTTTTCTTTTTCTCCTATACTTGGATAATTCAACCATGTTCTTCATTTGTTTTTGTTCAAGTGAGATGTCCAAAATTTGTGATGGGATTCTTAAGACGTTGTTAATGGATTATAATAAGTTATGTTAATTGTAACACTAGGTTTCAATTTTCATTTAGGCATTACCATGATGGGTAATCTTCTGTTCAACAGAAAAATGACAGGTATAGAGTACATGCTGAATGAAGTTATGGAGCCTCACCTTTTCGTTTTCAGAAAGCAAAAGAGGGATGGCCCTGAGAAAGTCACACCGATGCTGACTTACTATATCTTGGATGGTTCAATTTACCAGGCGCCTCAGCTTTGCAATGTTTTTGCTGCCCGAGTTGTGAGATTGTCATACTTATCACTGCCATTTATTTGGTGCAATCTTAGTTTTTTTTTTAGCTGATAATTGGTGCATTTGGATCATTTCGTAGTTCCATTTAGTAAATTATCATAGTGGGTAACATCTCTTCAACTGTAAACTTAATTGTTGGGTTCCTTTTCTTTTTCCCCTATGCTTTGAAATTAATGTAGAATTTGTTTTAAAATGTATGGCTATTCTGTATTCGGCCTCTCTCTTGCTCTGTTTTATTGTAGTCTTACGTTGAGTTTCCATCATACTGCAGAGTCGGGCATTATATTACATATCAAAGGCCTTTACCACTGCTTCTTCAAAGTTGGAGAAGATAGGATATGGTATCTAGCTATTGGTGATATATTTTATGCACTTACTATTTTTAGTTATAAGTAAAAGATAATTATTGATCAATTATTTTACGCACTCGCGCTTTTGTTATCTTATCTTAACACGTGTTGTTTTTAAAATTTTAGTTAAGTCATACTACTTTAGAGATTAACTTTTTTTTATTGTTACTAATGAAGAATTGGAGACTCCTTGACACTAAAAAAACAAGGGAGACAAACTCTATGATGGCCATTCAGGGTTTAGATAGTTGACATTTATAACACCCAATAGGCTTTATGAATGTTCTTTTGAATTCAGACTTCATTCTGAAATCAAATTTTGGGTCTTATATGGAATAGTTCATTCTGATAAGAAATGTAGAATACACTACAAAGATACAATGTAGCACATTGCCTAATTGCCTCTGATAATCTTTAACTTTCTCCTTTCAGCTTTGCAACTTCAATTTTATTAACTATTTTCTCATTTCTGGTTCAGTTGATTCTGAAAATGAGAGTGAAGGAGTAAAACCTGCAAAAGAAACCATTAACTTTAAGGAAGTAAAGCGAGTTGATCATATTCTTGCATCCTTACAGCGCAAGGTAATTTTTTAAATATCATGAATCATCTACTCTCAAAGGACATATTGGTAATGCATGAGCTTTATCTTTTCTATTATAGAAGATGATATTGTGTTTGTGTATATGCTGCAAAGAGCTAGTTTATCAAATGTCTTGTATTAAGAAGATAGTGGTGAGAATTTGGATGCAGTTTTTCTCGGGTCATAATCTCACCAGATGAAATTTTCTGCTTTTAAACAACATGTATGTATAGTTGTTGAACTTCTACAAATTATGTTTTTCATATTGTGTCTTCTAATGGATGACCTATATTTCAAATCAATGAAATTGTTTTCACTTATAAGGTCAATATTTTAAAATAAATGATTTTTTTTACGTACAGAATTTGGAGTACATGAATATTAAATTTGATGTGTATAATAACATTAACATTTACAAATCCTCCATCAGAGCTGGAGTTTGTAAAAGCTGTTGGAAATCCTTGTCTGTATTAATATGGGGGTTCCTTATGTTGATTCTTTAGCTGATTGTATAAATGAGTGTTATTAAGTACTCATATGATTTCTCTAAGGGGTATATTTATTCGAGTGAATCTTTCAAATACAGTTTTAGATTGAAGTCCTTGTCGCATTTCATTCAATAACAACAGAATTTTTATGAAGTCTCATCAGTTTATTTAAGATTCGAACAACATTACCACACCTAATCTAACCACTCATAAACCACTTACCTGACTCATCCTGAATGGACAACAATTGACTTAGGCTTCAAATCTGTATAAATTCATATATATTGTATCTGTAATTAATTGAAATTAATCCAATTGAACTTGTAAAACAATTAAATTATCTTGGGAGATAAGCTAGCGGTCAATTTCGAATATATTTTGTCTCTCTAATGCTTTGGCTGAAGATCCTCATGGCAAATTTTCTTGTTAACACTTTTGCAGCTGCCACCTGCCCCACCACCCCCACCATTTCCTGAAGGCTATGCTCCTGCTCCCACAGCAGAAACAGAGAAAGGCCCTGAAAATCAGCTAGGAGAATCACAACAGCCTCCAGCTGATCCCATTATTGATCAGGGTCCAGCTAAAAGGATGAAATTTTGAAGAGTTTATGCTACCTTGCCCATCTGACTTGAGAAACCTATTTAAACCTGCAATTGAAATTCAACACGGATGACATGCCTGCACAAAGCATGGTGAGTTGTCAAACACCCCCCACCAAAAAGAAAAGGAAGTAGAATAGCCTTTGTGAAAAGCCTGTAATTATAGACTTAGCTGGTCACAAATGGATTCATTATTCATTGTTTTAGCTGTAACTTGTACTACACTACCATGTAACCATGACTTCTTGATTTTGTAAGTTAAAACTGTTTGATACACATACCACCAGGTTCTTTTATCTTGGGAAATAGTTTTTTAATATTGAACATGGTAATATAATTCTTCAATATTCTGTGGTTGAGGGATTACAGTACATCATCCCATCACTAATCAGTAGACATAAAACACTAACATGATTGAAGTCAAAAGTTTTTATTTGTGTGGCATGTGTTTAGATCGTGTAAGGGAATGAATCATAGAGACTTAAGATTCATGTGATCTGAAGTCTGATGTATATAATATAATTTAAGATGGTAAATTTCAAAAAAGACTAATGTTATGTAGTTCATATATCTGACCTGTGATTTGAATGGCTTCCTGAAAATAGAATATCATATTTTAAGCAAAGAAATTTGAAGGGATGGAAAGAAAAAAAGGTGATTCATTGAGAAAGCACATTCCTGAATTTGACAACTTCAGAAGAAACACAATGCTGTGGACAAAGCAGGTGGCAGAATGAGAACCGGAGAACAGTGGTGAATGAGTTCATCCTATATGTTGTCTTTTCTTTCCTATGACAAGTAGCATTGACAAATTGCAGAAATTATTCTCTTTTCTGTCTTGGGGGTTTTGTTACACCCAAGATTTCGAGATTTGGGCAATGTCTGAAGAAAATAACAATCTATAGGGGAAGAAAATTATTTTTTTTTGAAAGATATAAAGATATTTTCTTGGTTAAAATACCAATTTTGGTAAGGTATTTTGCATTTTATTTCATTTCATACTTTATCAATAAAACTTAACTTGGGATTATTTGTTTTGTGGTAATCTAAAATTATCTAGTTTGATTTGTAAGCATTTAAGATATCGAGCATTCTCATGTTGTTGGTATCTTCTAATAATATTTTTGTCTCTGGGATTCTTTTTATCTATCAATTTTCTTTATTTCACAAGAAATATAAAATTAACCAATAGATCCATTGGCGATCTTTACAACTATAGATCCATTCATGGTTGTTTTTTGGTTTAACCAGATTTGGACATTTGATAATTTCGCTTAAAGACGGCCTTTTGTTCTGACTTGTTCGTCTAAGTTGCTTTTTCTTTAAGATGTATTTAAAAAAGTCTCTTTCTTGTTGCATAAAAGAAGAACCATATTTACGTACAATAAGTAACAACAAAAATAACTACAATAATTAAAAATTTTAAATGACAAAAATGGTTAAAAATATTTTCAAATGTCAATGATATTTTACTGTATTTATAAACATTTTGACTTATTTTACATGTATTTAAAAACAATTCAATAGAATAGAACTCGATAGATAAATAAATAAATATAGAATACAACTCAAATAATTTTAACAAAACAAAATACCTTAATGTTAGAAGGGTGTTTGGCACGTTTGGAATCTTAAGTTAGGAAATGTTAAACCCGGAGTTATGCCGGGAGGTTTAGGTAGAAGAAAATCGATTTTAGAAGTCTAGGTCTAAGAAGTTGTGTTTGAAGTGCATACTTAGGAAACTCAAGAATGAAGTGCAGATTTATAAATCTTGAGTTTGTGAAATATTTTTTTTTGTATTTAATTAGTGGTTAGATTCTCAATTAGTTTAAATTTGTCACCAGTCAGATTTAAAATAAACTACAACAATTTATAAGAATACATTTTTTTTTTTATTTTTTATTTTGAAATAGAGACTTGGAGTAAAATTATAATTTTATTTAATTTATTATTTTTAATGATGTGATATTTTAATTTTACTATAAAATTTCATAGTCTTTTTTCACTTTAACTAATTTGAAAAGGATCGATTCTTTACCATAATATGCTAACTTAAAATTGCAATAAACTAGTATTTTAATATTAAATTCAATTATTAAAAAACTATAATTTTTTTTTATCAAATTACATTTGAGGAATAAAAGATCATAAATTTTGATTTTTTCTTTTTATTTGGCCCATAGGTTGTTTCCAACATTTTAAACTTTTAAAAAATAATTCTAAGTTTTCGAGCTAGTTAAATTAACAAATAGAAAAAGAAAATTTTATTAGATTAAATTAGAGGTTTCTACCAATATAGCCTAAATAAATATACATAATTATACAATTATAGTCTAATGGCTTATTTGGAATGACTTAAAAAAAATGTTTTTCGAAAATTTATTTTTATTTAAACACTTTTGATAAAAACTCCTTAAAATAAAACATTTGTTTGACCGTTGTTTCTTAAAAGTATTTTTATATACAAGTTTGTTAATTTGTTATATACTAAGAGTGTTTTTATTAATGTTTTTCAAGGTTGAACAGTGGTGGTTGGAGGTGGTAGTTGAATGTTGGTCGGCGGAGTTGGTGGTCAAAAGTTTGCTAGCCCGGGGAAGGGGGGAGGGGTCGTCGAAGGTGGCGGCTGGAGGTTGGTCAGCTAGCAGCGGTTGCCGAAGGTGATGGTTGGAGTTGGCCAATGACGATCATCTGAAGTTCGCCGATAGGGAAAGGAAGGAGGGGTTGCCGGAGGTTAGCTGGTGGCAATTATAGGGGTGTTCAAACAACCCGACAACCCGGACTACCCAACCCGAAGTAGAAGGGTTGGGTTGGGTTAATTTAATACTTGGGTTGGGTTGGGTTATGTCTTCTAGATTTTTTTCGGGTTGGGTTGGGTCTCGGGTTGAAATTTTCAAAATTCGGGTTGACCCAACCCAACCCGAATTACTAATTATAATAAATATATATATATATATATATATATATATATATATATAAAAGGTGAAACTGAAAATTGAAAAAGATAAAACATAAAAGAAATTCTAATTAGGTTTCAACTTTCAACATTTCTTCTCCCGTTGCGTTGCCAATGCCCGCCGCCTCCCTCCCTCACCCTCAGTGTCGCTCCATTCTACGGAACGCTGAAGTCTACGGTGAAGCAGAAGAACGCTGAAGTTTGAACGCCTACGCGGCTACGCCATCGCCATTACGATTTACGCCAGAACCTAAACCCACACCACAGTGTCGCTCGACTCGCTCCATTCTCGGATTGTCCTCTCCCGTTCTCCCTCTCAGACACTCAGTCTCAGCTCGGCAGTATTGCTGACTCGCTGTCGCTCTCCTCGCACTCACAGCGGCAGTGTCGCTCTTCTCACACTTGCATCTCGCAGCGTGACAGTATCGCTCTCCTCTCAGTGTCGCTCACTCGCTCTCCTCTTAGTGTTGCTCTACTCTCTCAGTGTCGCTCTCCTCCAATCCGACAACCCAACCTGTGTACACCCCTAGGTAATTATTAGAGGTGGCGGCTAGAGGTTGGTCGGCTGGTGACGATCGTCGAGAGTAGTTCTGAAAATTGTTCGGCAAACCATATATATTAAATTGAAAGAAAAAAAAGTAACCCATAAATTTGAATAGTGTTACTATTCAAATTAGAAAAAGACCAAAATTTCTTAAATCCTTCTTTACAAGGTTGGACTTAGGATATCCAACTTAATTCCAACCTTTCAAACAAACACTCTACGGAGCGGATAAACACGCGTGTGGCCACTACGACACGTGACAGAAAAAGGAGCAACGTGGACATATGTTTACGAAGAAAAGAGCCGCAGCTTGACACGTGGACTTATATCCAATCAATATTGACCGGAACGAGAAAATTTGCTGAGGCGCGTGGCTCTTACGTACCATATTCCGAAGGTGACAGAATCGCGTACAAATTTGATTAGATGACACGTCATCTGGGTCCCATGGATAATTTTTTTCATTTTTCGTTTTTGTCTCATGTGAATTCCAAAGAAAGCTTTTCTAGTCAGTGTTGGCTGAGAAACTGAGATATTTGCTTGGGGGGTGGTGGGGCCAATCACTTGTGGTTATCTTTTAATCTCATTTATTATTCACGACTGATAAATTCATAATCATTGTCTTTTTTAGTTTTTATAATTCATAATGGGTTCTTAAATTATATTTATGAATCAATTTTGAGTTTGATTTTAATTTAATCTTTTAAGATATATTTAACATGGAAGATGAGTTAAATTGAGTTATTAATTATTGTTTATATTTAGAGTGAGCTTAGTTAGTCATAGTTATTTGTGCTTAGAATACAGAGTTGAGTTATATTAAGTTATAGATATTTAGTGTAATTTTTTTAACCTAAAAAGTAGACATTTTTTATAATTTTTTAATCATTAATTTTGTAACTAATCTAAACATGGCTTAATTAGTTCAAGATATATATAATCAACCAACAAGTGAAATGTTTAAAATAACATACCATCACATGTTAAAACTAAAAAGAAATATTTTTTAGTCCATACGTTTTGAGTACCGTTTTCATTTTGATTCTTAACTTCTAAAATGTTGCATTTTGTTTGTGAATTTTGATTTTAGTGTCGATTTGATCTTTAGATTTTAAGACTATATACTACTTATACCGTTACATTTTATTAATGCTTACTTTTGGTTCTTAATGTTTAACTTTCACTTAATTAATTAAAATAATTCTAACGTAAAAACTTTTAGTTAGTTTTAATAGTGATGGTTAATTAATAAAAAAATACCATAAATGACTCAAATGGAGTATTAGAGAAAACTATGTAACTTGTACAATATTAAAACTTAGATCCAAATGAAAATTAAACTCAGAATTTAAGGATATAAAAATGTGATATTTTAAAGCTTAAACACTCAATGACAATTAAACTCAAAACTCAAAGATAAAAGTGTGGTATTTTGACACCTAGGATGAAATGGAAACCATACTTAAAACTCTCATCAAACCAAAAAGATATTTTTATAATAACAAAATTATATAAAATATAAAATTCAAAACTTAAATTTTAAAGGTAAAATTACAACACTTTGAAGTTTAAGGGGTGTTTGGCTCACCAACAAGAGTTATGTTGAGTTGCTCAAAATTATCAACTCAATGTTTGACCCACCAAGCTTAAAATATTGGTGAAATTGAGTTAGTCATTTTCACCAACTCACCCCAGTCACCCTAACTCAACCCAACTCTCTCTTTCTTCAAGTTTTCAATGACTCCATGTGTTGGCCATCGTTGGGAACTATCATTGTTACACTCCGATGACATATGTCGTTGACCACCTTCGCATGGCCAACCTTGATAGTCAACTTCAACAACTATCTCCGATGATAAACTCTAGCAAAAACTGCCTTCAATGATTAACTCTGTGACAACCACTTAAAACAACCAACTAAATATAAACTTCACTATTAATTATAAACTAAACTTCCAATAAGAACACACGTGAAAAATGGTTAAAACCATGTCTCCAGTCATACGGAGGAAGAAGGGCAATAGGTAGTGAAAATTATTTTGGAGTATTTTACTTTCCAAACCATTTTAAAAAGAGTAATGCTACACCTATTTTGATGTAGTCCAGCATTTATCATATGGTAATAAAATGATAAATTAACTTTTTAAGAAATCAATTTTTTTTTGGTCACATGACATATTTTAAAATGGGCTATATAGAGATAGGTACACCCAAATATTTTTCTTTAAAAAATAAGACTAATTAAATGAATTACTAAAAAGAGTTGGTTAATATCCACTTTACATATTAAGAGATGTATAGAAGCAAAATAATGAATCTTACAAAAATATAGTCTTTGCATTTGCTGACGCAAAGATGTGGTGTTGGCGGAAGGTGTGATCTGCTCATGCTAGAAACCAGGGAAAATTTAGTATTACCACAATACTAATTGCTTCTATTCACTATTTGACCCATTATTAATTTATTCTTCATTTATTTGGTAGACTTCATATCATTTTTAAATTATTATTTTTATACCAAATAGTCTTTGAAGGTAGTATGTTATCATAGTACTACAGATTTTCCCAAAAACATCGTTTAAAGTTTGATAGATTTGTCTTCGGTCAATGCCACATTTTTTGTGTTAATGAAAGTCCAACACCGCCAAAGCAATATGATTTACGTAGCCTTCCATCTTCATCTTAGAGGTGGAAGGTTCGAATCTCTCAATATTGTACTAAAAAAAAAGATCTCGAAATATTGGAATTGACGTCGGAGAAGCAAACTATAAAAATTTAGGTTTATATACCTTGAGTTTACACATAACAAATCATAAAAAATTAGGCTTGTTTAATCATTTATTCGATTATCTTTTATTTTTTTTATTTTTGAAAAGTTGACTTAAACCCAGATAAAAATATTTAGAAATACAATTTGTCCGGTTATAATCCCAATTCATTTTTTTTAACATAAATCATATATATAAATAAATTAATAACAATTTATTGTTCGCTGAATATTAGTGGTAACTATAACTAGTTTTATGATTTGGATGAGAAAATAGTTGAAAAAAAAGGTAGATCCATAGTAGCTCAGTATAACTTGGACTACAACCTGAATAACTCGGACTACCCAACCCAAAATGTAAGGATTGGGTTAGGTTGGGTCACTAGTTGGCTAAAAAAATTTGAGTTGATCCAATCCAATCCAAATTCTCTATATATATATTTCTCTTTGTTTAAAATTTGATTAATTTATATGATTAATTTGTGAATTGTTAATATATTTATTTTAAAACTGTTATGATATTTGTTTTTGTTTAAAGTTTGTAATAAATATGATAGATATTTGGTATTTAACTTTTGAATTTTAGTAGATTTTAGTTATTAGTCTTGCGTTGTAGATTAAATTTACATATTTTTAATTAAAAATAAAAAAAAAATTATAACCAACCAATGAGTTAGATCAAAAAAATATCATGGACTTAACCCAATCCAACTCATATACACTGTTAACAGTCTGGGATAAAATGGTCAAATCAGAGGTGTAATGATAAAAGAAAAGGAACTGTATTATGTCTTCTTCTCCATATCCCCAACTTGGACGCCAGAGCAGAGACTGTTCCATATTTTGTTTTAAGGAAACAAATATTCAAATTTTGCATGCGAGTAGTTCATGAATTGCAAAATAACAACATAAAATAACCAATTATATATTTGTTTTATTTTTTGTTTATTTCGGAACAAGGACTCGGAGCCTGAAAATTCTCAGGGAAGGGCTTTCCGGCCAATTATAAATACCTTCCCTTCCTCCATCAATGTTCCCACCACCGCAAAACCATTTCCATTTTTCTCTATCCTTTTTTTTCAAATTTCTCTCCCCGCTTCAACCATGACCGTCACCGTCCTCATTGAGAACCCGGAGTTTGGTAATTATTATTATTATTTATTATTTTTTTTTGTTCCGGTTTTCCGTTTGTTGGTTTTTTAATTTTGATTGGTGGAGATCTGAAATTGAGGCCACCGGAAAGCGATTGACGGAGTTGAATTTGCAGGAGTTGCGGCGGAGGAGAAGGGGGTGAATGAAGAGTCGGAATTGGTGCTGGACGGAGGGTTTTTGGTGCCCTATGCCAATTCATTCGGCCACGGCTTTAGGTCTGCTTTATTTATTTATTTATTATTATTATTTTTTATATATTTTTGGTTCCTTTTCTTTTTTTCGTGGAATTGTTTGGGAATTGTGCTGTGAAAACTTTAAAACAATGAAATTTTCAATTGTTCTGCTAAAAGAGAGGGAGGAAAAAAAAAAAAAAAAACACTAAAATTGATTTGGGTAATTTTATCTGTGTAATAAACTTTCCATTTGAGATAATTTGGATTGAACGCTGAAGTTAATTTTGACAATTTCTTTTTATTTTTTTGTTTTCTAAGAGTCGCGTTTGAATTTTATACCAACATTTAAAAAAACTAGGTAATAAAAGAAATTAATGTGTTCATAAGCTTAATTCTAAAAAACAAAAAACAAATGGTTATCAAAGATGAAATTTTCTATGTGATTGGTTTATCAAACTGTATCCATATTGGCCACCTACTTACGATTTAATATCGTAGATCAAGCACATAAAAATTTAAAATATTTTATCTTTTAACTTTCAGTTTTGTATATCTTTGTCTTATTTCACATCTTTTACAATTCATAGATCCATTAGAAAAGAAAACTCAGTTTTTATCTAATAGATGAATTAATCTAATGATAAAATGACAAATAGGTCGGAAATCTTAAAATTCAAAATTTAGAAAACTTGCTTTTAAAGTTACTTATTACACCAATATATATTTTTTTCTTAATTTAGAGACTAGCCATGCATGTTAATAATGGAAAATTATGACGATTTATTTATCCACAAATTAAAATTTAAGGTCCAGTCAAAAAAAAGAAAAAAGAAAAAAAAAAGTAATGCTAATGGTTTTTTAAAATTAAAATTTTACTATATTTTTGTCACCAAATTTCTTATGTATTGAAATAATTAAAAGTAATAATATTTTTAAGGAATGTTTTCAAAAATAGAGAAACTACTTAAAATAATTACAAGTATAACAAAATTTTATTTTATATCGACGATAGACTACGATATACTAAATAAACATCTATCATTTTATCGGATAGATACGAATAGATGTAGTCTATCGGAGTCTATCACATATAGAAAGTAAAATTTTGTTATATTTGTAAATAATTTGATATTTTTTTTATTTACAATAATTTTTCTAATGTTAAAATATATACTTTACCTAGTTAAATTATATTTAAAATGACAAAAAAAAAAAAAGAAAAAAAGTAAAATTCTTACAAATTTTTACAACATATTTTTATAACTTTTCAAAAAAAAAAAAAAAAATCTCTCATGTCACTCCAAAAGTTTTGGATATAAAGATCTAAAGCTTCCCAGTAAAAGAATAAAAACGATTTGAGTATTGAACTTGTAAACAATACTTTAATGCTCAAAATCTCCCTTCTTTACCAAGAAATAAAAATGATATATGAGCATACAATTATGTAAAAATTGCAAACATATTTACAAATTATTATTTAAGATAGAATAGAAATCTGACAACTAATTTTACCATAAAGTATTTAATTAAATAATTTAAATTCCTAATTTGCAAACCACAGGGACTATCATGCGGAAAGCGAAAGGCAAGAAGGAGTAGAAAATTTCTACAGACTCAATCACATTAATCAAACTAACGATTTCGTAAGCAATTTCCCTTAATTAAATTCCGCTATTTTTCCATTACGCCGTCGTTTTTTCCAGTTCCCTCTTTCCCCGCGCCAAGAATTGAAAATGCCGGAGTGTGTTTGCAGGTGAAGAAGATGAGAACAGAGTACGGCCAACTGAACAGAGTGGAGATGAGCATATGGGACTGCTGCGAGCTTCTCAATGATGTGGTTGATGAGAGCGATCCTGATTTGGATGAACCTCAAATCGAACACTTGTTGCAGACCGCTGAAGCCATCAGAAAGGATTATCCTAGTGAAGATTGGCTGCATTTGACTGCTCTTATACACGGTACTCTTCCCTTTTCTCTGATGATTCTATTTTACTTGAAATGTATTTATTTAGCTTCTGAAATTTCAAAGTTTGTAAATCTGCTTAAAATAAGAATGAAGTCGATTGGGTGATTCTGGTTCTGGTTGATCCCAGAAATTTCTTCACTGGTAAATGATTGAGACTTGAGAGAGAGAGAGAGAGAGACAGATGAAACAAGCATTGGCTTAGAGTGGAATTAAAGAACATATTAGCAATTATGGACAATAGTTCCAGTTATGTTTGGGTTTCTTTTATGCAGGGTCTAAAATTAAACTAATCGAAATGGTATCTAATTAATAATGTATTTCAGAATTTGGCTCCCTTTTCATATCCTAAAAGTAATTTAAGGTTGTTTTCTACATATTATAAAAACATTTTGAAGATGTTATGTGATGCTGAAGTTAGAAAGAACTTTTAGGTATTTTGAGGATATTTACCTACAAATCGAAGTGTCTAATCGAAAATACTATTCTAAGAAGTGTTCCCTAAATCGAAGACACTCTTATGTGAATATATGTTGGGCTTATAGTCCTAATGGTTTTATTACAAATTAGAATAGGTTCGATAACGTAGTCTGGTTTTTTCTTAACCTTCTTACTCCTTTTTTTTTTTTTAGTTTTTTTAACTCTGATACTTATTTCAATTCGTTTTGGTGCTTGGATTTCTTAAATGTTTTGGACTTTGGTTGGGTCCTTGAAGTCTTAATAAAACCAAAATTTTGTTTTATATTAATAGATTTTCTTTATTGCATGGCATTGACTTGTGTGCATTTCATCCATTTGTGACTGCATCAAGCATTTGACTAGTTTTTATTTCCATATTTATTTCTACTACTTTTCTATCTGTCTTTACTTTCTAGACCTTGGAAAGGTGCTTCTCCTTCCAAGCTTTGGTGGTCTTCCTCAATGGGCGGTTGTGGGTAAGCATGAGCTTCAATCTACCATACAGACAATCACATGATTCTATATATGGGTCTTTTATTTTGTAAAGTTTCTGTACTAATTATTATTATCATACCCTGGACCAACTTGCAGGAGACACCTACCCTTTGGGTTGTGCTTTTGATAAATCCATTGTCCACCACAAGGTCTTGATTTCTCTATAATTAAAGTGCCAACAACCTGTTCACTTTTCTTATAACCGTTAACCCTATTACCCTTTAATTACAGTATTTTATGGAGAATCCTGATTACTATAATCCCGCATATAACACTAAATACGGAGTTTACTCGCCAAATTGTGGACTTGACAATGTAATGATGTCGTGGGGGCATGATGACTATATGTATTTGGTATTCCTCCTGCCTCTATTAAGTATTAGAGTATTGAATGTTGTCATTCTTAAACTAAGATGATAAAGTCTGTAATTACATGGAACTTTCAGGTGGCAAAGGAGAATAATACTACTTTACCTTCTGCAGCACTTTTTGTTATCAGATACCACTCATTCTACTGTAAGTTAAAAAGAATTGTCAAAAACAAGTATGTTTTACTGGAACTTTTAACTATGAAGAAACGAGTAAGCTTACTGGAAATATTTTATTCTGCAGCATTACATAGATCTGATGCATATAAGCACTTGATGAATGAGGAGGATGTTGAAAACCTAAAGTGGCTGCGAATATTCAAGTAAGAAAATATATTTTTTTTCACTGCCATCCTTAGAGTTTGGAACTGATGAATTTTAAGTCTCTGTGCTAACTGAAGTCGATCTTCTTTTCTCTTTTACCCTATGAAGCAAATATGATCTTTACAGCAAGAGTAAAGTTCGAGTTAACGTTGACAAAGTGAAGCCATACTATCTCTCTCTCATTGAGAAGGTAAGCACACTCATCATAATGTAATCCATATTTTCCTTCTTTTCCAGTGCATTATCAGCTACTCGAGGAGAATTTATATTTGATTGCAGTACTTTCCTGCCAAGCTACAATGGTAAAACAAAACCTGTGAGATTTGAGTTCTGTGAATGGTTGACACATAGAGGTGAAATGGGGTCAGCAATAGCATGCAGCAGGCTACAGATTTGGAGCTTGGGGGTAAATTGGCTCAAACTAGTCATCAGAGTTGTGTATTAAATAATAATAATAATCATCATAAAAAAAGGTCGTTCTTTTCTAGCTTCTGTGCAAATATTGTACCAGGTTTTCACTCAATAAAACTATTGGTTTATTCCCGTGACTTGTCCACCTACATGAAAAGACTACGAAACTACCTGCATCTTGACAGGAAGGAAGTTGTTCCTATCGGTAATAAGTGAAAGCGATATTATGGACTTTAAATGAAAACTAAACTTGTGGGTGAAAACTGAAAACCAAAATGCATGAAGTTGATAATTAACTTGCGCAATAAATCTGTCTTAAATGATACCGATGAAGACAACAGTATGGATTGAATCTTTGTTTGCCATGATGTGCTGCCAAATTAACCAGCTTGGATATAAATATACAGAGATTCATGGATTCTTAGGTTAATCTCAACACAATAATCCTCCATGTGATCGAAGGACAGAGTCAAATAAATGGGTTCAAGTTTCAGCAAACCGGATAGCACATATTTTTATTCAACGGAACTCCATACAGCATCTTTAATTAGATCATGATATTCATCTGTTATCTTGTATCTGGTTTTTGTGTCAAATGAAATTGGAAATTCTAATGGCACTCCGTTAGGCATGTAATTAGGAATATTAAAGGGTATATTAGTAATTAGTGAGAGAGGTGGTTATGGAGTTCAGTTTTAAATAGAGGAAATGAGGAAGGAGGGAGTGAGGCATTTTGTGAGTGAATTAGGGGTTGGGAGTGAAATCAAGAGGGAGTGTGCAAGTACCACAAATTACATGTTTATCTTGTATTTTCTTCTGAATATTGCAAATATATTAGTTTCCTATATTTTCTGTGTTTGGATACCTATCACACTCTTACACATTTTGTTCGTATGATATGATTTCATCTCAGAACATAAGGGTCCAAATGAAAGGTAGATTGGGCGAAGCCTAAAGTAAATAACTTGTCAAGCCAATGCTTGACTTCATATAGAACCTTCAAAGTTGACATAAATCTCCTTCCACCGTTTTTTAGGAAATGCTAGTAGCGTTTTTATTCTTATTGCAAAACTGCTGATAATCTCAGGACAGCTACTTCCTACTACCTTCAGACTCTGCCTGGTTGACTTTTCCTGTCTCTATGACAGACAGAAACTAACACGGTTTTGTGAGGAGCCAAAGTTAGCCATAAACTAGTCTTTATAACTACTTATATTACTCACATTATAGATGTCACCCATTGGCAATACAGTGGCTTCTCACTGCCCCAATTATATTAACTCCTGCACATGCAAACTCATGCAGCTTTAACTCATAACACAACCACCATTTATCACCCAACTACTCCACCAAACCTATTAATTAAATTTTGCATGAATTCATAGTTTTCCAGCTAAATAATTTTGTTCATAATGGTTTTTTGCACTTGCAGGAAAGGAGAGGGAAGTAAAGAAAGCTGAGGGGAAAAAGTTCGCTTTCTTGGGATTTGGTAAAGGTATTTAAAACCAATTACCTTCAATGACAGGATTTCTTCACTAAAAGGGTCATTATTGATTGGGTGGACTCAACCTCCAGCTTCCTTCAATAAAAGAAATTCTAAGGTGGGTCATTCTGACTTTCTTTATAAGATCTAATTCATGGTTCAGTTGCAAATCACAGTGCTAAAGAAGATGGATCCCATTATTAGCAAAGTGTTGGTGTTGTTCTTTGCTTTTTTGCTTGGGAGTGGAAATGCTCAAGATTCTACCACTTTGGTGCCTGCTATCATTACTTTTGGTGATTCTGCCGTGGATGTGGGAAATAATAACTATCTTTTCACTATTTTCAAGGCCAATTACCCTCCATATGGGAAGGACTTTGTGAATCATCAGCCCACTGGCAGGTTTTGCAATGGAAAACTTGCTACTGATTTCACTGGTACGTGCCAAAGCTTTCATCTTCATTGAAAAACACATTGGCCTTGCATGATAGTTGGATAAACTTCTTGCATCATGTATAAAGTCATCTTTTTCTTTTAGAACAAGGGCACACTTTGTCGGTATCGTGCCTTCTTCCTTCTCATGGCGTCGTGCCTTCTTCCTTCTCATGTGTCTTGGGAGAAAAATCTATTTGATATCTTCTTTTTTTATTCCGAGTTCTGAAAGCATGAAAAACAGAAAGCAAAGTTTCGTTTCATAATCTGTTGATTCTGCTATTTCCAATTCATGTTTTAAATGGAATCAGATGAGAGTTATGTCGCTTCTCTCTCTCTCTCTCTCTCTCTCTCTCTCTCTCTCTCTCTCTCTCTCATTTTCCTGCAAAACATAAAGAAGTAGAACAAAATGTTATTTTACAGTTTTGTCTGTATCTAAAATCTAAACTTGCCTTTAGGAAATTTTCCATTAAAACAGAAATTTGCTACATAAAATAAGTACACTTTCCAATGAAAGCAGTCGTTTTTATCAAAAAAAAAAAAAAAAAAAAAAAAAAAAAAAAAAAAGGTAAATTTTCTGAAGCTTTGAAGAAAACAACATAGGGAGACAAATATTAAACGAATCCTTATTATCAAGTTGTTATTTACTGTTGAGTTATGCTTACTGTCTTTCAGGAATCGCTGTTATATTTAAGGCCTGTAATCATCCTTATTGTTTTCTCTCCAGCTCAAACTTTAGGATTTAAGACCTTTCCATTGCCGTACCTTAGCCCAGAGGCATCAGGTAAGAATCTTCTCATTGGAGTCAACTTTGCCTCAGCTGCATCTGGTTACGATGAGAACGCTGCCCTCTTAAATGTAAGAATGTTAACCTTTGCTCTTGGGAGCAATATTAATCTGAGCAAATCAGCCCTTCGTCTGTACTTACTTTTTACTTTGAACTTGGTGAACAGCATGCACTCTCACTGCCCCAACAAGTTGGATTGTTCAAGGAGTACCAGGCCAAGCTGGCCAAGGTAGCTGGTAATGAAAAAGCAGCATCCATAATCAAGGATGCACTCTACTTGCTTAGTGCAGGAAGTGGCGATTTTTTGCAGAACTATTACATCAATCCTTACGTTAATAAGGTCTACACTCCTGATCAATACGGCTCAATGCTCATCGGAGCATTTACAACATTTATTAAGGTATTTTCTTACTGTTGCAAAAACCATATGGCTTTCCAGGTCATTCGTGACCAAGGTTAAACGAAATATCGCATGAAATAAGTTGGATTGGTGCATTTCTGGTATTGGAAACAGGACATATATGGGTTAGGAGCTAGAAGAATTGGAGTGACTTCACTTCCTCCATTGGGTTGCTTTCCTGCTGCTCTCACCTTGTTTGGCAACCATCAAAATGGGTGTGTCTCCAGGATCAATACTGATGCACAAGCCTTCAACAAGAAGCTAAATTCTGCTGCAGAAAGCTTGAAAAAACAACTTCCAGGTTTTAGAATTGTCATTTTCGACATTTACAAGCC
Source organism: Citrullus mucosospermus (assembly GCA_030954485.1). Classification (NCBI taxonomy): domain Eukaryota; kingdom Viridiplantae; phylum Streptophyta; class Magnoliopsida; order Cucurbitales; family Cucurbitaceae; genus Citrullus; species Citrullus mucosospermus. The sequence goes on along the minus strand of CM062061.1, from coordinate 27,962,071 downwards.
TCTCTACGATGTCATCAGTTCTCCGTCGAAAAATGGTAAAGACTGAAGCTTATTTTTCCTTGGGGAAAAGCTTTGTATGTTGTCTGACATTGAATGAAGCACCAGAAATATGCAAAATGGATCACTAATTGTAATTTTCTTCTGTTTGTTTTTGTTGGTTAGGCTTTGTGGAAGCCAGAAAAGGCTGCTGTGGAACAGGGACAGTGGAGACAACATCACTTTTGTGCAATCCCAAGTCCTTGGGTGGAACTTGCTCTAATGCAACTCAATATGTGTTTTGGGATAGTGTTCATCCATCTGAGGCTGCTAATCAAGTTCTTGCTGATGCCTTGATTCTCCAAGGATTCTCTCTCCTCTAGACCACTAAATTCTATACAAATGATCTGCAATCCAAAAGTTTGTACTGTATTTTTATTTATGCATCTGAGGAAATTTGTTCTTTGTACTGATATCATAAGTTACATGTGATAATTCTGTTTTGGAAGTTTGTTATATTATAAGTTTTTATTCATTAGGTACCAAAATTGGGTTTAGCACGTGAGTTTATGATTTATAAAAGTTGATATTTATTATAAAATATAGATATTGTAGCTTATGGATTAATTAAATTTGAAGCTTTGGATGTGTAAACCAAAAGCCTATCTACTTTAATCTACGGTGGGGAGGTCCTGAATCTCAAACTAAATTTTCGGTGATATTAATATTTTTTTTCCCTTCAAAATTTTGGTTGGGAGATTGCGACTCTTGTGATACTGTTCCTTTCTCATTTTCTTATGTCAACCTTCTGGCTGTAACATTTGAGCCGACTTATAATAGTAAACTATCAAATAGAACGAATAATGGTTTTAATTTTGAAAATAAGAAAATTATTATTATTATTATTATCATCAATGGTAGACCATGAAAATCCTCTATGACCAAATTTATATCTTCTTAAAAAAAATTAAAATTGAATGTCTCAAACGACCTTAAAATTTTCCTTTCTACCTATCACAAACTATAGATCAATTTCAAAGTTTGAAGTTAGTTGCGGATCCAGAACTTTAAATTAGGGGAGCACAAAGGTATATATAAAGATAAAAGTTTAGCCCGTAAACTTTTAGGATTTTTGTTTATATATAGTTTCTAAACTTTAAAAAATATTTAGAAGTCCATAAACATTTTTGTGTTTAATAGATTTCTAAAATATCAATTAGCATTTAATAGGTCTCTTACATATTTTAACATGCTAAAGATTAAATGTTATATTAGACATTTGTGCTTCATAGGTACGGTTAGACATCTTTTTTAAACTAATTTATCAACTAAATACAAAATTTAAGACTTAAAGTTCAATTAGATACAAAATATTTCTTTTGTCTTATAAAACAATTAATTTTTAATATTTATGAGATCTATTAGATATAAAATTGAAGTTTATAGATTTATAACATATTTTAAGAGACTAGGGTCATTTGGGGATTTATTAGTAACAATTTTCAAAATTTAGAGACAAAATTTGTATTTTACCCTTTCAAGTAAATGTAAGCAAAAATTATTCAATCACCTTTCATAAAATAATTTTATAAAGATTAAAAGGTATTTGTATATTTATATTTGTATATGTATATGCGAGGAAATTAAAATGAAATTAAGTTTTTCAACCTTTTTCAAAAAGTGTTTTAAAAATTAAAAGATTACCTACATTTTTTAAAAATATTAAAATATAAATGAAACATAAATGTAAATATATATAGAAACAAATTAGAACCATATAGTAGGTTGAAAATGAAAGGTGGACTTCACAAGGATTGAACCTTCGAAAGCAAAGTCTGATGGGCTTTGCATTAAACAAATTAATAAATTAACTATACTTACAAGATTATAATATTTAACGAAAATCAATATACAAATATGTAAAACGTCACAATTTGTGGGGCATGTACCTTCGACCCCTTCATAGATTCGCCTATGTAAATTGAAGTATTAAATTGTTAATATGGTGTTTGAAAAATGAAAATACTTTGTAAAAGATTACCTACAACTTTGAATTTATTTTATTTCCTCAAGTCAAATACCTCTTGTACATATGTTTTATAGAAAAAAAAGATATATACTGTTTTGGTCCTTGTGGTTTAATGGAATGTTGACCTGATTTGTTTAATTTTAAAAAAAATAAATTGATGGTGTGGTTATTTAAATCTTAACTAAAAAAAAAAAGAAAAAGATATAAATAAAAACTTGGAAAGACATCCCCACACAGATAAGAGAGTGAAGGATGGAGGTGTTGCTGCATGGCCGGAGGTGGTATGCCATTGAATCTCAAGGATGGAGTTTGGTATCTCCCAGATACGTACAATGACCCATTTACCCCCTTTGGCCTTTACTTCCACCAACTCCTCTGTATTGGGGAGGCCCATCTTCTTGTGGACAGGACAGGGTTTTAGCGTGTTAGATTTTAAATATAAAAACTAAATATAAACTTAATCCAAAACCTAAGAGACAAAAGAGTATTTTTTTTTTCCTATTTTATATTTACATGAGATTGAGGGAGATGAAGAATGATGTCAAAGGAATGGAAATATGAGAGATTTTGGGTTTTTTTTATGGTATATATAAATCAATTTGGTTTGATTTTTGGTTAGATTATTAAAACAAAAACCTAATCGATCAAAAAAATTCTTGATTTTCTCTAAATTCAAACGGATCAATTTCGTTTGATTTGCTTTTCTTAGTTTTTGGTTATTTATGTCACCCTACTAACTACAATGTTATCAAATAAAAAATATCATAAAATCACACCTAGGTCTATTTTTCCATTTAAAATCTAGAGCATTTTGGAAATAAACATAAAAGGATATTAACAAAAAGTTGCTATATTTACTATTTATTTAAAAAAGTTGTTATATTTATAATTTATTTTAAAATTTTCTATATCTTTTAATTATTACTCTAAAAAGATTAGGATAAATAACTCAAAAATAGGGGAGAGAATAAGAATTGTCTCACTTTTGAATTTGAGATTTTTTTCGACCCTTTAGTGATATCACATTCGGATGAAATTATCAAAATGGAACATCAGGCACGACTCTTCACTATTCTCGCTCTCTCAACTTCTTCTTTCTAGTGATTTCCTATCTTTCTCGCACTTTCGCTGTTTAGCTATCTTGCTCTCAAGTGTTCAATTTTGTCTAAAATTGCTCGAGTAGACTAGCTAGTGCTAGTCAGAGAAGAAGAAAGAAAGAAAAGAAAGAAAAAAGAATGTCGTTGGAGTTAGTCGAGGAAGAAGAAAAAGGAAGATAGAAAAAATGGAGATAATTTTATAAAATTATTCGAAAATGATGGAAGCAAAAGGGAAAAAATAGAGTAAGGCAAAACTCATTTTATATTTGAAGAATGGTGTTTTAATCGATTGTGTGGCTCCAAAATAAGAGGCATAACCATGAACTAAGTTGGCGGGTGATTACAAGGCTTGAAACCTTCATCGTCTTTGTAGAACCCTCAAATACTTTGTGATGCAGCTCTTAGACATGAAATCCCTCAGAACAATTTTCTATACTCGGAAGCACTTTCTCATTTCCACAACTTCCTCTCCTTATATTCCATCGCCCATCTTCTGCCGTTCCCGCCTGAACCCCAACTCTTCCCTCTTTCATTATGCCCGCCGTTTCAACACAGCGCATCTTTCGACCATCGGCGTCGATGCCCCGAATGGCGACCCCCTCGCTGGTTCCGGTCCAGAAAATCGAAAGGGCCGCGATGTTTGGACTATTTACGACCCCGTTACGAGTAAGCTTCTTACTCAAAGGGTCGGAAGCAGTAGCGATAAAAAAGAGCCCGAACCGAGCATTGGAATTCAAACCCTCGGGGCTTCCTCCAGAAATGGAGATGGGGCCGAGGATTTCTTGAACGAGAAGACTTCGGAGAGCGTGAGGAAAGAGGGTTTAGGAGGTGGGTCGATTTGCAGGCCGAATTTGGGAAAGGTTGGGGGATCGAAGAAGAAGAAGAGCAAAGTTTCTTGGGTTTGTTCGAACTGTGGGCATAATGAGGGGCAGTGGTGGGGAACTTGTCGGTCCTGTAATACAGTTGGGACAATGAAGCAGTTTTCGGAGGGGAATGATAGTGGAGGAGGGAGTCGAGGGTTTGAAGTTTCAGAAAATGTGGTTCGAGCATGGCTTCCAAAGAAGTCCAACGACGAGCATCCTCTGCGGTTGACAGATGTGAACCGAGGGATCAATACTCTGAATTGGAGACTTCCTTTGTAAGTTATATTTTGGAACTTTATGTTCTTTTATCTCTCTTTTATACCAGAAAAGCATATCAAACTCAATAAAACAGTTCCAATTAGAGTGAGTTTAAACGCAGTGTTCTTTTAATCCATTATTGCTTTTCAACCTCCCCCTGAATAGTATTTTTTTTTTTTTTTTTTTTTTTTTTGATATTTGTGGTGTCCGGGCCAACTTACGCCCACTTCGACTAATTTCATGACATTTGGGTGTCAAGAAAATTCGTAGAATATTAATTTCTAGAAAGTTGTTACCATGCATTCAAGCAATGACCTCTTAGCCATTTATGTCTCCTTGAATAGTGTAATGAACTCTATGGATTATAATTTCTAACATTATATGAACAATATTGGATATCCGACGGTTTATGAGGATATTTTTTTTATCCATCCTAGATGGATGTTGATAGGAGGGGAAGTTTATATCTTTTAACCTTGCTTGATGTTTAGGCCTGGTCCCTTTGGAAATGAAGTGGCAAGGGTGCTTGGTGGTGGGCTGGTACCAGGTTAGTTGAAACTTCAAGTTTCTTTTATGTATTATGATTGTGCTTAATAATTGCCATCTACTCATTCTTGATTTTACTTGCTTTTATGTACAATTATCTGATTCCTGTAAGGGGAGTCTAAATTCCTGTCAAGTAAATCTCACCTTAATTTATATCATAATGGTTTATACAATCCTTCATAATTTTGAGGGTCGTGAGGTAAAATGCTACCAGTTGTGATTTTGGCTTTTTAGTATATCATCCTTCAGATTTCCTTTGAAAAGCTTGTTTTTAGTGTCTATTAATATCTGCATCTTCCTGGCTTTGAAGGTTCTCTTGTTTTGGTTGGTGGTGATCCTGGTGTTGGCAAGAGTACATTGTTGTTGCAGGTATGAAGACATGTAGACCTCAATTTTGATTTGGTAGTTATTTGAAGTTATATTTTATTATTTTGTTATCATCTTATTTACATTTCCAATTTTTTTTGGTCATGGTTTCAAATCACACATTTGATTCGAAGATTGCTGCAATTTTAGCTGAAGGGCATGGCGAAGGTGAATTAACATCAGTTGTTTATGTCTCTGGTGAAGAGGTTGCCCTCCTAACAGTCTAAGATGGCTAATTTTCATCGTTCTTTATAAAAGTTGTCCTAACATGTCTAGGACTCTTTGTGAGTTCCTTCCCTTGTATTCATATCCAGTTGTCCTTTGCAGAGTGTGGAGCAAATTGGAAATAGAGCAGACCGATTGAATATTGAAACTGAGAATCTTTTCTTGTATTCAAGTACTGATGTTGAGGTGTGTGATTGTATATTTTCTGCTAGTTTTGTTCTGTTGTTGACTTCTTCCACTCCTGTCAACCTGATTTTTTTGTTTAACTTGGATTATAGTCATGATTTACTTATGCAAATTCTACTTTTTAATTTTTGCTAACATGTGGTCTAGGACTCTAGGTGATAGGTTGATCTACATTGAAGACTGAGTGTATTTGATAAATCATAAAGGATAGGTGGCCTTATTACAAGTATATATGCTAATCGATGGAAGATGTGAAAATAATTTGTAGTTTTCCTTATTTCAGGATATATTTGAGAAGATTCAGCCTCTATCTCCTAGAGCCTTGATCATTGATTCTATTCAAACAGTTTATTTGCAAGGAGTAGCTGGAAGTGCTGGAGGGATTGGACAGGTTAGAAACATTATTGGACCAAACATGTGGTCTTGGTGAAAGCTTTTTATGCTTATCCACTGCTTCACATAATGGCACTGTATGATTCACTCAAGGCTGAGATCTTAAGAACTCCAATCTTGATAGGTGAAGGAATGCACCTCGGCCCTTCTCCGTTTTGCAAAGAGAACCGGCATCCCCATTTTATTGGTAAACAAACCTAACTCCAATTCATGTGTATTCTGTTGTTTGGATGGAGTGAACTTTACAAACTAGACTTGTAGTGTAGTATTTGATACAAGAAGTCCACTATTGTTTTCTCCACTACGAATTACTTGCTTAACTCTTCAAATCTTGAACCTCTGAAATTTTACCAACTATAGCATTTTTTCAACTTGTAGTTATTGGGAATAAAGTATCGTCCTTGTGCGTTTTGAAAGATTAATCTGTCACCTATTAAATCATTCTTTTCAAGTTCTTTCATATGATATGAAGCAAGAATTACAATAGATAATCTATCTCCAAGTTGGCGAGCAAAGAAACTCAAGATCACCTTTTCATCCTTTTTTTTCTTACATTCAATGGCTTTCTGATGTTGATGTTCCCATTTTAACTCATTTGGCTGGCTTACAATGCTTCTATCATTAGTCTCCTTTTCTCCGTAGTAGGATTTCCTGGATTAGAGGGATTGTTTTATGTTGCATCTTTACGCTTGGCTGAAGTTTTCCCACCATTTTTTTATTTCATTTTTCAATGAATGTTTTCTTATAAATTAAAGTATTCCTTTTAGTCACACCTCAATTCATCCTTCATTTCGATGGTGGTAGACATCGTGATATTAATGCTTCTTGCTTTAATGCTGTTTTACTAGTTATGGACTTCTCAATGCTCTGATTTTTCCATAAAAAATAAAATGGCTTGGGACCTTATCATGATGGAATTAACGGCATTCCTGGTTAAATTTACTTACTGTCCTTGAGATGAAAGTAATACTCTACCTGCTGTTGTGTTCGTTTAGAGTGGATATTAGAGTAGTTACCTGCCCAATTTTTTTGGAGTTCTTATTTGACCGATGGCATGATTGAAAACTTAATTTACAAGTCTTAGTGCATGTTTGGGACTTGAGAGTGATTTTAAAATGGTTAAATTTACTTTTGTCATGTTTATCACTTCGAAACACATCTTTAATCACTCAAATCAATTTAATGTTTAATGTTAGAATCTTAAACACATTTTCCGTACTACAGAAATGGATTTTAAATGATTGAAAGCATTTTTTGAATGATTTTGAAAATGACAAAAGTGATTTTAGCCATTTTAGAATCGCTCTCAAACATACCATTACTATCTAAAGAATCTTGTATATATACTTATAGGTTTATGTATTTCTACGTGTAAGTAATCTTCTTTTATACATGTGCACCTATTTATGCATAGGTATATGGTTGGAAGTAATATACACCTTTTGATCTGTTGAAATATTTCAGATTGGACATGTGAACAAATCAGGAGAAGTTGCTGGACCTCGAGTTCTGGAGCATATTGTGGATGTTGTACTGTATATGGAAGTGGGTACATGTACATCCCTTACATTTTACTTCTATTATCTTTTCTTTTTTAGCCGTGCATTTCAGACATATTATCATCAGCTTTGTCAGAACTTATTAGCTATTGTGGGATGAGATGACTAATATTTACCGACTGTCTTTGGGCCTTGATTTTCAGTAATCTACCATTGTACGCCAACCTTTTCTTGTTAATCTCTTTCCATATATATATGTTCTCCCAGTCCCAGTGATTTAATAAGTAATTTTCTTTTAGGCACGCTTTCTCATCTCTCACTAATTTTCTCTCCATGCACGTATATTTTCTTTCTAATCTCCGTCTCCTTTTATATAGTGCATTTTTTATGTCTATAAATATTAATGCACTCTTTGTTTACATCTAGAAATATATATTTGTAACTAGATCAGCAGGCCCTTTGAAATATTAGAATAAAGCAGTTAACTATTTATTTTTAATTTTTAAAAAGGAGTAAAGTATTTAATTGCTAATTTCACAGTTTTGATAGAGACACTCCCAGTTCTAGACCTTTAATTTGATTTAATGTCTTTGTGTGAGTATAACGTACACTACCCACTCGTTCTTGAGTTGGTCAATTTCACTCGTTCTTGAGTTGGTCAATTTCACTTGTTCTTGAGTTGGTCCTATTTTACTATTTTACTTTTATGAAGTATTTAAAAATGATTTGTGTGGAAGGAAAAAAGAGTAGAGATGATGATGAAATGATGTTTGGATATAGGGGGAGAAATGCTCGTCGCATCGGCTACTACGACCAGTGAAGAACCGATTTGGATCGACAGATGAGCTTGGAGTATTTGAAATGTTGCCATCGGGACTGGAAGTGGTTTCGAATCCAAGCGAGATGTTTAGAAGGGATCACAATGTGAATCCAAATTCAGAGTATTTGGCAGGACTTGCTGTTGCAGTGATCATGGATGGAACTCGCACCTTCCTGCTTGAAATTCAGGTACTTATTCACTCCAATCCCCTCCCTTAAGAAGGGATAGGATACTACATTTGGATGTTTTCTTATTAAAAGTATTTGTCAAGGGTTGTCTCCTATCTTATCGGTCTCTAAACTGATAAAAGGTGTTTATGGGTCTCTAAACTTTAAAAAATATTTGTTAGGTCTCTGAACTTTCAATTTTATTTTTAATAAGATCTTGAACCTTTAATTTTGTGTCTATAAAGTTTTGACATATTTCATATCGTTTTAAAATTTATGAGCCCATGCCCAATAGGTACAAAATTCAAGTGTCCTATTCAACAAATTGAAAGTTGAAGTTTAGAGGCCTTAAAGAATCTATCAAATACAAAATTAAAAGTTTGAATACCTATTAGGCACAACCAAGTTACAAAACTTGTAGTTTAGCCCTAATGTTTTGGTTTTATAAGCATGATCTTTTATTATATTATTTACTTTTCTTTTTTTTTTTTTTTAAAAAAAAATAACCCTCATATTTATTATTTAATTATATTAGAACAACTCTAAAACATTGCAAAATCCTCTCCATCTCAATAATTTATTGGATTATCCTGCACTATCCTCATGGTTAGAGATGTTTCTTTTGTTCAAAAAAAGTTATTCTATTTTCTTTGTTTGAGAATTCATGCTAATTCCGATTGTTCTTTAATTTTCTGGATTACAAACTTCTCCAAATGAATATTTTCATCTTTAGATGTCTTAATCTGACTTAAAAATTCTCTTTGATTTTCTAGGCCTATTTGATAAGACTCTCGTTTTTAATAATTAACTTCATCAAAACTACTTATTTCTTGTTAAAAAATTTGGATGACTAATATTTAAAGTAAGGTAGTAGTTAACTTTTGATTTACTTCAAATCAACATATATCATTCTTGTTGCTAATAAATCAATTGATATCATTTTGATCATTTGCTACTAGAATTTTCTGTAGGCATTGTGTTTGTCCAGATCCTCTGTTGCTAGACACGTTAATGGGATTCAACAAAGCAAGGCTGATATGATCATATCGGTACGTTATTTGAATTATTTCTGGTGAACTCTAACATCTCGAGTGTACTTTTTGTTCCTTCTCAAGACGTTCAACAAACTTTGTAAGAGCAATTGCTGTTTATCTTAGTCTATAAATTCCTCAGGGACATGCAGTTGAGAAATACAGCCTTCATTGGTCTGTGGCATAACTTTTATGCATCCAGATAACGATGAAGTTTAAGCGAAGTCAAGAATGATGGATCTCGTTTTGATGAACAATTTATGTACCAACATCAATTTTAATGAACTTGAACTCTAGGGCTTCTGAAATTTAGCTTTCTGCCATTTTTGTTGCTTGTTTGATTATTTCATGTTCAGTTTCTTATCCTTGGTCCTTTAACATTCCTGGTTTAATATGAATGTTTGCTTCTATTTTTCATTATTTTGAACTTCTTTCGTGTGCCAACTTGAGCATTGCTTGGTGGTTGCAATGCTATATACTAGGGGAAAAGAGAAAAAAGAAGGAAATCTTTATTATTTATGTCGTTATTTGTCAAATTAGAGAACTCTTTATTGATTAGTTTTTAAGTTCATTTCTTATCCAAAAAAAAATTAGTTTTTAAGTTCATCTTATGAATGGTAGGTTCTCATGAAGCAAGCTGGGTTGAAGCTACAAGAAAGTGTGAGTTGACAGCTCTCCTTTTTTTCTCCCCATCTTAAATTTTCTTACTCTGCTCGTTAGTGGAGTTGATATTATTCTTTCCTCATTGATTAGTGCAAAGTCAATGGATCTTCTCAGAGTCTCAATTATGGTCATATAATAAGAAGTTGTTTTTCTTATGCTTGATTTGATTTCTACTCTAATATTACAGGTCATTTTTTTAAATGTTGTGAGCGGGGTGACATTGACAGAGACCGCAGGAGATCTTGCAATTGCAATGGCAATTTGCAGCAGGCATGTGATTTCAACTAATTCCACTTCTTAACTGATAATCATACATTTAACAAATAACCTTTTGGTTGCTCTCTCTCTCTCTCTCTCTCTCTCTCTCTAACATTTAATTTATATGTTGTTACTTCAGCTTTTTGGAGTTTCCCATTCCAAATGACATTGCATTCATTGGTGAAATTGGCCTTGGCGGTGAGCTTCGCATGGTAAGCAATCAATTTCAGCGTTGTTACACAAGTTTTGGCATGACTTGCAAGAGATCATCTAGTATCTAGTCTACCATAAGGGCCTTTTTTCATATATATATATATATTATACGAAATCTCAGAACTTCATTAATGTTCAGGTGGGTAGGATGGAGAAGAGGATCAATACTGTGGCCAAATTGGGTTTCAAAAGATGTGTAGTACCCGAATCAGCTGAAAACTGTTTAGGAGTAGTAGAGTTAGGCGAGTTGAAGCTCATAGGTTGCAGAAATTTGAAAGATGTTATCAACAACGTGTTTATGGCAAGAGATGAAATTAGAAGTCTACACTCTACTGTTGGGTAGTTTTTAGTTTTGTTCATTTTTTGGTGTAAAGATACAACTTTCAAAATGGAGTGGGATGTGCATAGATTGTATCTTTTGAGTCATTCGAACAAGAAAGTTGATTAGGCAAGTAATTTACTTGGTGAAAATTTATGATAGTTTTTATATTGGCATGTATTTGATTACATCGATAGTAATTTCCACCCCATTGGTCATGAGTTTGGTGTTAGGGATGTAGGGCAGAAGTAGGGATTTAGAGCCTCTATATTCCCTTAATTTTCTGTTTTTCCTTCTTGTTCTAAGATAAGTTAGGGAAGTCAAACTCGAGTATGTTATTTTATTGATTAAAAATGTATTTACAGAAGGGCTCCCTAATAAGAGTTGGGAAGTGGGAATTAATTACATCTCTTGACATTTGAGTGAAAAATAAATCATACTAAATAAAAATTAGTGGGTTTCCTAATTATCCAAAGTTATATTTTACTTGAATCACCTAATGAATCTTATATTTCTACAAAAGTAGGGGTCTAATTATTAAGAACCTCTATTTTGATGCATGTTTGAAATTGAACCATTCATGATTTTCCTTCTCTCATCATTAATGACGGCAACTCTACCTTCAATGTGAAGAGAAACCATATATAGCTTCCATTGAAACATATATAAATGTATATTAGATAATATGAAGTAGGGAAATTTGTTTAAATGGCAAAATTGTTGAAAATATTTATAACTAATTGCAAAACACATAATCTATCTGCAATAGATTACGATAGACTATCTGTGTCATGGTGATATAGATAGTAGTCTATCGCGATCTATCGCAAATAGGCAGTGAAAGTTTGCTATATTTGTAAATATTTTGGTTTCTTTTGTTTTGCTATATTTGAAAAGAGCCCTATAAAGTATATAATAATTAACATATGGATAATATACATGATAATATATTCATATATCTTCATTAAGTAGAAAATAAAATATTGTTTATTTAATTAATGTCAGAATATGATCAAATGCACAAGATATCGTATATTGCATATGTATATTAGTGTATCCTCAAACCTTAAATATATATGGGATTATATTGTATACACTTTTGGTCCCTAAAATTTGGAATTGATGCCTATTTGGCATATGAGGTTTCAAAATGAACACTTTAGTCCCTGAAGTTCAGAAAATAGTTCCAAATGATCCCTTGAGTTAAAGTTGACTAATAGAAAATGACATGTCATTGCTAAATTAATAAATTTTAAATGATGTGACAATATTAATTAATTTAGCAATAACATGTCATTTGTTGTTAGTCAACTAAGGATGAACTTTAACTTAGAGACTTGTTTAGAACTATTTTCCAAACTTCAACTTCATAGGCTAAAGTGTTCATTTTGAAACTTAGTAACTAAATAAACATAAATTTAGAAACTCAAGGACTAAAAGTGGATTTTGCCCATATTATTATTATTATTATTTAGCAAAAATACATTTTTGGTCCCTGAGTCCTAAAGAAAAGGTGCATTTAACCCCTTATGTTTTAAAATTGACCAATTTAATCTCTAAGTTTTTAAGAATAAGTTTAAAAATGACCTCTATTTTTTTTAAAAAAAATTATTATTAAATTTGAATAAAAAAATTGATTAAATGTTGAGGTGGCAAAATGAATTGGAAAACAATTATTTTTTAATATTTCTCTCCTTTCTCATTTTCTCTCTCCCTTCTTTCTCCCTCTCTCATTCTGGTCTCTTTATTATCTCTTCCTCTCTCTCCTTCCAATCTTTGAGTATTCTTCTTCTTCTTCCCTACGCATTAAAAAAAGAAAAACAAACAGAACTGTGTGAATCGGTTGACGAAATTCCCAGGCAGAGAGATGTGTATTCCGAAGCAGGATTTTGTGGGCTGCCTCCAATCTCTGCCACTGAAACCAAGTTCTCTATCAACCCATTTTCTATAATCTTGATTCAAATCACAAACAGTATGGGATTAACTTACATGCAATGTGTGGGGGAGATTCTGAGGAAGAAGACAATGGTTTTGAAAGGATCGACATTGAGATTAACCCATCTGGCCCAATTGATGAGGCCTTTGTAATAGGCCACGTAACCATTCATGTCCTTCATTACTCTGTTCTCGTCTTGAATGTAATCCCACCTGATTTGTTTTGTTGAAACCATAAGAATTGTAGAAGAACGGAAAAACAGAGAGATTAGTAGTTGAAGAAATTTCTTACATCTGAGAAGTTCCAATGTGAGTCCGCCAATGCGCAGTGTTGAAGATGAGCATGTCCATTTCCTTCCAAGCGTTTAGCAATGGAGAGGGAGGAGAGAGTATAAGAGAGAAGAAAATGGTAGAGACAAAGAGGGAGACGAAGAAAAGGTATTTTGCCCTTATTATTATTATTATTATTATTATGCTATTTCTCACAATTACCCAACGAAATTGGGGAAATTACAACTTCGTCATCTCATATAAAAACCCGTTTCGCATGGAGGCCTTTCTTCTACCTCATCTCCTGCAGCTCGCGTTTATATCCCAATTCTTTCCACTTCCACCACGCCGGTCATTCCAACCAACTGCGTTCAATTATCGATCATTGGCCTTGATTCTCCGGACGTCTCTGGATCTTTCTGATCTCGAAAGTTCTCTAATCTTTCAGTCTTTGTTCGGCGGTGATCCAGGTGTTGTGTAAGAGTACATTTTTGTTGCAGTTATTTTCCAAGTTATGAAAATTTTCTTTAAGTTATGTTTTATTTATTTATAATTGTTATGTAGTTATGGTAATTTGGGTCCATTGTTCATATTGTATCTAGATTAATTCTACCATCATTGACCTTGGAATGTAGTTAGTTTTTCAAGTTCAGATTGACAGATTCAATATTTTGGAAACCCACATTGAGGAAAAAATGTAAAGGAGGAGGACAGCGAACGAATCTCCATTTACTAGACTTCCTTTTTAAATTTGAACAATACTTGTATGCTAATACATCCACTTGACTGTTAGCAGAGTATAGAGTAATTTGGTAATTGAGCAGACTGATTAAAAATTGATCAAAGGCCTTGTATTTAGGTACTGAGATTGAGGTGCAGTTGTAGTGCTGACTTCTTCTGTCTTTGCCCACCTCCATTTTCTGTTTAACTTGGACTATAAATTATCTATGCTCATTTCGATATTTCTTCCTTCAAACATGAGGTCTATGTAGTAGGTTGTTCTCTAATTTAGACCTTAAATTGAGTGTATTTGATAAATCATAAGGGATGATTAGTACTTGATTGCACATATACCTGCTAATCAATGGAGGAGTGCAAGTAATAAGTTATTTTCCCCCTTATTTCATGATCTACTTGAGAACATTCAGCTGCACACGTAGGGATTTGGAATGATTCTATTCAAAAGGTATTTGCAACTGCTGCAAGTGCTTTGAGGGATTAGACTGGTCAGAAACATTATTCTTCCAAAGATATGGACTAAGCGAAACCTTTTTATACTGATCAACTTCTTCAGCATAACTATACATTGGATTCAGAACTGAGAGATTTAGAACTTCAAGGTCTGACACGTAAAGAAATGGTATCTGCCCTTGATGTAGGAAATAATGTAAAAAGTCTTTTAAGTTTATTTAATTCCCATGTTATTTAAAGTTAGTTATATCCTAACTGCTCAATCAATTTGTATTAGTTAGCCCCTCTCTGTATAAATAAGCCATCGGCCTCCCCCTTTACTCATTAATAAAAGATTATTTGAAGTTTCTTGGAGCTCCTCCATTAACCCTGCTGTGTTATTCAGAGAAGCCAGCATCCACATTTTATTGGTAAGTAAATCAATCCATCAATCAATGTGTTATCTGTTGTTAACCATCATGAGTTGGCCTAGTGGTAAAAAAGGAGACATAGTCTCAATAAATGGCTAAGAGGTCATGAGTTCAATCCATGGTGGTCACCTACCTAGAATTTAATATCCTATGAGTTTCCTTGAAACCCAAATGTTGTAGGGTCAGGCGGGTTATCCATGAGATTAGCCAAGGTAAGTGTAAGCTGGCTTGAACACTCACGGATATCACAAAAAAAAAATGTATGTTGTTTGGATCTAGTCAGTTGTGTGTTTGACACAGAAAATTTCCTGTCTTTCTATGACCACTGGTTTTTTCCCTTGACTTTTCAAATCTTGAACTTGATCTTTTACAAGCTATGGCATTTCTTAAACCTATAATTGGTGGGAACAAAGTTATCATATGTCCTTGAGAGGTTTGAGAGGATGAGTCATCAGCTTTAATCGTTCCTTCCATTTTTCTTCCCTTCGTATGGGAGTTTTCATTCTTGTCCTTGAGATGCTTAAACTTTCATGGAGAATTTTTTTTTTGGGTGGGGGAGTTAAACTATGTGTTAGAATGAGAATTCAAACTTTTGACTTTTTGTTAAGGTTATAATGTCTTAAGTAGTAGAGTTATGCTTAGGTTGATAATTCTGGTAAAGTTATTTTGTCTTATCATAATGTCGTACGTACCAATGAAAGCTTATGTATATGGATGTAAATATGGAATAAATGAAGGAAATGGGATACTCTTTTTTTTTTTTTTTTTTTTTTGAACAAGAAATGGGAAATGGGATACTTTTTGCTAAATTATTTATGGGTTTTAAATCATACCATAAGTACCCTTTGTGTCACTGTCACCTTTCTTCAAAAAAAGAAAAAAGAAAACAAACTATTTTGATGCTTAGGTTTGACCTTGTCACTTATGCGGCCAAATGAGGGAAAAAAAACCCTGAAATGGAAACGTCTACTTAAGATTTCACCAGCTCGTCCACCGGATCCCAGTTTTTCTTCTTATATATATCATTTATAAAAATTAAATAATAACTAAAAAAAAGTCATAAATTAATGTCACATCAAGTCAATTAATAATAATTAAAAATGGTAGTATAGTACTTCAGCAAAACCCAAGATTAAAAGTTTTTCAAAAGAAAATTTGAAAACATGAAACTTGCAATTGGATCTGATGAGCTTTGAAGTAAATTTCCTTGCCAGAGTCCTTTCACAGAAAAAAGAAAATCCTTATCATAGTAAAATAGTCTGTGTCTACAAATGAAACTTACTAAAGTAATGATTGTGATGTGATAACCGTTCTTTGGACTAATTTATATGTTTACTCTGTTTCTTTTAATTACAATACTTTTAATACACTACTATTATCATCTGTAATGGTGCTTTCCGAAATTTGAAATGATAATGGTTAGAATAATAGTATGATTGAGCTTTGAGCTTGGTTTATGAAAGGCTCGAGCACCATAGTTTATTGAACAAAACTGGTAATTTTAACTGAATGTTACTTTTGAGTTTAGTAGACTTGCCGTCCATCTATAATATTGTCAGTGGTAGTGTTAGTGTATAAACATTTTCATGATATGAATACTAACCTCTGAAATGGAAAGCAGAGGTTACATAAAGTAGTTCATGAAAGGTCATCACAATTAAATCATTGCATTCGTGGTGATTACACTAAGTATTTTATTCGATGGAAATTATTTTAGATTTTGTCTTGGCTTGAGTTTACAGTCTGGCCGCCCCATTGGTTGTGAGCTAAGAGTGGTAGAAGGTAAGAGAGAGATCCTTTATGTTGGATTTGATCAACTCTCGTTATTTGTTTTCTTGACAGCATGACAAAAGGATAGAACACTTTATTGCAGAACATGAAATATGGAACAAGCAGAATTTCAAAAGGGTAAAAGATACATAAGACTTTATTTTCCATGTCGGCATCCCAAAAAACTTAGTTGATGGATGGTTAGATGATATCAGTCTCAAGCTATAGAGTAGCTGAGTTCATCTCTTGGAGGTACATAATAGCAATCCTCAGATACTTGTTTAGTAGCTTTAGCTAACCTGTGTGAGGTAATGCCTTCCTTCACTTGACTATTTTAACTTCTCTAAATTGTTCTCTTCTACATGGTTCTCTTTTCTCAAACTGCTTACCAATTGGATCGAAAGATTTTTGTCATTCTGCTCATCACTGACATGTTCAGGGTGCAAGAAACTTGGTTGGTTGGTGGAAGACAATAGCCTTGCCCACATCCTGTCTGTAATCACTACTTTGTTTTGTCTCTCAATTATCCGCTGCAATTGTAGGAGAAACATAAGATTGGTTGATTTTCAGGTACTAGACCTCTTTCCATACTGATAGATGAACAATTAACTTTAAGCAACTATAGCAGACAAAGTAAAGGTTTATGGTATTAGGCTTACATGAAATGGTATGTAAGCATGTCTTCCATTTACTGGGCCTACTGTAAATCCAGTATATCCTGCCATTGCACCGTGAATGGCACTATGAGCAAGAAGGGTGCAGAAGATGTTATCTGATGCAATGCTAGGAACTGCTCGAATCATATATGTAGGATCTACAAAGAAAAATAAAAAATTTTAGGATAAGTAATATGTTTATGTGTTTGAAGGAAAAAAATTGCGTGAAAGACAAGGATAACCCAGTACCTATGTATTTGAGATTTATAACAATCTTCCTCTTTTCTTTGAAGTAGTCCTAGATCAACCAAAACCCATAGTTAATCTCTACAAGTATATGCAAGCAAATGATATATATATATATATTTTCTTTTAGAATCAAGAGTATTTAATATAAAGTTGAGGAATACGAACTTTGATTTGTTGGGATATCCATAAACCAACATCTTGGTGTAGCTTATTTCCTGAAGCATCTTGTTGATGTAGTTTATGTATGCTTTTAGACATAAGTTCTTGTCCAGCCCCTTCGGCTATCACTATGACCATGTGTCCTTGTTCTTTGATGCAATGCTCAATATACTCAAATAGGCCTCCCTCTCCTTCAAGATAAAAGGGTGACTCTGGTATCAAGCAACAATCAACATCTCTACTTGCGAGAGTTGCATACATTGCAATAAACCCTATATGATTCAAGACCAAAAAAAGATTGGTTAAGAAAAACACTTTTGGTCACAAATTCACACCCCAACTAGTGGTCGAGTGACAAAATCTTACCACTATTGCGACCCATCAATTTGACCAAACCTATACCATTCTCATTACTTTCCGATTCAACATGCGCAGCACTAATCGCACGTTGAGCTTCTTCAACGGCAGTGTCAAAACCAAATGACTTGTCAATGACCTAAAAGAAGAGGAATGGTGGAGAAGTTTAAATATGGACTCGATGGTTCATGCATCAACCGTTAATCAAGAAGTTTACTAATATTACAGGAATGTCATTATCAATAGTCTTTGGAATTCCAGCTACTGCAACTTTGAGACCACGCCTTCTAATTTCCTGTATAAATGAGAACCATAATTTATATGAGATCCAAGCTCATCAATCTTTAGATACTCTACCCATCTGCAAATAACCAAACCAATGTGCATTACTTCAAAAATGGCAGCAGCTCCTTTCTGAGTTCCATCCCCCCCAAGTATGTAAACCTGAGAACCAAAATGCAGAGTTCAAGAGACTTCAAACCATTATTTATGAACTTGTACTTTCAAGCATGGATTAAGCAATCTTTGAATTACTGATGGCTTCAAACCTGATTGATGCCCCTGTGTTGGATGCTGTCAACAATCTTGGAGGTATTGTGTCCACCTCTTGACGTCCCAAGGATGGTGCCTCCACGTTTATGGATGTTGTTAACTGACTTGGGCGTCAACGAAATTGTATTCCTCGCATAGAAACCTTTGTACCCTCCCTATATGTTATGTGAAATAATTGGCCTTATTAGTGATATTGTCGAATGGGGGTTAAGGATAGTGAGAAGAGTATATAATCACCTCGATTCCAACAACTTTGTGGACGCCATACATGTGGTATAATCCACATACTATTTCTCTAATCACTGTATTAAGACCAGGACACAAGCCACCACAAGTTACAATACATGCATGAACTTCATCGGATTCAAAAAACACCTGCAAAGTTTTAGGCTTTGATTAAAATTCAAGGAAACTAAAGCAATGATGGCAAAACACTTGTAGGAATAAAAAAGGGAAAAGGAATATTTAATAACCTTTTGACGAGGTCCAGCACGTCGAAAATGTGTCCCTCTCGGACTGTTATTATGAACAACAACCTGTTTTCAAAAAAACCTTAGAAAGATCGGAATAATTGAATCCCAACCTCAGGAAGTAGAACTTGTGATCACTTACATTTTGAGCAACAGCATCATCCACGTTAACAAAATATTGCCTGATGAAAATTCAATTGTCATTAGTATTTGGATGGATGTCATTCCCAAAAAAGAGTAGAATTGTGTATCGACCAAACACCAAAGGAACATACTTAACCGATGCATAGGCATGATTATCTTGTAAAGGATTTGGATGCGCCTGTAAACAAACAGACAAAGTTTCATTCCTCATACGTCCATAAAAATAAGTAATTAAAAATTACAAGTGGGAAGGGAGAGGAAAACATCAAAAACATAAAACATAATACACTCACAATCAAAGCATAGTTGTTAGTAAAGTGAAATTTAACTTTTTGACCATGATCTTGTGGATTACTAGAAGAGGTTAAAATCAGAATCAAACAAACAAAAATCTTTGTTACATAGCTCAACTAGTTAATGTTATAATAAATTTTCGCAAGGGTGACCGCCTACCGGAAGGCCAGGGAGATAATCAGTCAAGTGAGGGACATCTTCAAGGACATAATGAAGGTCGCCACCGGTCAAGATTTCCGACACAGAATCTCCGGGAGTGTCCCTACCATTTCCACCATTATGATCCATTGGAGATGATCCGCCGTTCTGAAAGCAGGGGTGGCGATCGGAGACAGGTGGCGAGAAGTCAGTAGAGCAGAAGCCGAGAGAAGTGGAAGAAGAAGAGAAGCTAGAAACAGAAGAGTCCATGGAAATTGAAGGAAGTCAAAGAGGAAGGAAGAAGAAAAGGCATATTTGAAGACGAGGATGGTGGTGGGGCTGACTGATCAACGGCGACGTCAGATGGTGATGACTTTTATGAAGAAGAACGTCATGGTGTTGAGTTATTGAATTGGAAAATAGTTATAAAAAAGGGTAGTGGTGGCTTCTGGATGATTGGTGAGGAAGACATGAAAAAAAGAAGAAAAGTCCGAAAGAGATTGAAAAGGAATATTCTTGAATCTCCCATGGTTCATATTCGTGCACTCTGTGATTTTGCTACCTATAGTTCACGGATTATAATGGAATCTCTATGGGCTAATTTGTCTAAGTTTTTTACAAGGCAACTGAGCGCAAGGAGAAAGAGAAAAAAGGGTTGACTTTACTACTCATATTTGACAAATTGAAATATAGGTAGGTAGCTATTTGGGTTGGAATTTGCTTAGAAGAGTTGAACTTCAACTAACATAGTCTAATGGAATATATATAGTCTTGTACGGATTATCCCATTTACAAACGTATTTATGATTGATGACTCGCATTTGAAAAGGTATGAAATATAACATTTTGCTTACGTCAAAGTGCACTATTGCATTTTATAACATATCCCGTGAGAGATTGGGATCATCATCTCTATCGTAACATTGACACGATAGGTTATAAAAAGGCAATAGTGTACTCTAATGTAAGTAGAATGTTAGATTTCATACATTTGAATGAAGTGGGTCATCAATTATAAAACTGCTTGTTAAAGGGGTTAATCGTACAAAAAAACTCATATATATACATACACGCACATACACTCCATTCACAATTAGACGTAAACGTTTGAGAAGTAGATGTTTGTTTAATTTGTTCTTGGTAATTAATATTACAATTATAATAATAATCATCATGGATTGGTCTATGATACAAATGATCATATAAATAATAAGAACTTGAAGTAAACAAGTTTAAGCCTTGGTAGCCTCCTACGAAGCTTTAATTTTCTATAAGTTAACTTGACAAAATTGGAGCTAACATCAAATGTTACAGCTTTCTTTTCTTATAATGGTTAGATTCTATGCATAACATTTTTTATAAGATTTTTCTTGTTCAATATGGTAGATTCCATGGGTAACATTTATTGCTAGATCCGTGTATATATTTTGGAAAATAACGTTATTTTTTAAGGTGAAAACTCATATCATTGATGACTTAGATGATAGAATTATACTTATATCAAGTTGACATTGATAATTTTTCTATAAAAGAACTTAGTTATAAATATTTTAGAAAATGAAAGCTCAAAGTTTTATTTAAAAAAAAGAAATAGTATGTTGAGTTATATTTTAATCTTGATGTTAAGAAAAGTATATTTAGGAGTGACACCAAAGGGCATGCTCGTCAGGGTCATGTTTCATGTTTGTTGAAGGAATGACGAAGTTGAGTGTGAGTTCCTTTGTCATACATGATAATTGATATATTATATAATATGATACAAACAACACACCCCTATATTGTAATTTATTATTCTTTTTATTGTAAAAAATTGTCTAAAATATTATAATTAATTACGAAGTTCTTTAAATATATTTCATGTGACAAAAGTCTCAAAATTATTTGATTGCTAACATGAAAAGAAAAGTCAAAATAAGAGTGTTACGTCTGTTGGATGATGGGTAAATGAAGGTGAGAAGTCTGGTTGAGTAATTTTTTTAAAAAAAAATTTAAAATATTAAATAGGGCATTGTTTTAAAGGAAAGGAAAATGATGAGAATATGTACATATTTTTTTTAAATAGGTAAAATAATTCACGAAATCATGGCCAAAAGTCAAAACCACTATAAAATGAGCATAATGTCATTCATTAGAATATGAGCAACAAAGTCCATAGGAGTTTGCGTGTTGCCCAAAGAAGAAAGCTAGGCCTTGATTGTTTGGATGGTTGAGTTTAGCCCCACTCATTTACAAAGGGATTGTTTGAGGAGCTGGAATGTAATAGAATTACTGAGATTTGGTGAAATATTGGAATGCGTGAGCATTTAAGGAATAAACGAAAATGAGATCGCGAATCATTGAAACGGTGGAAAATAGGATTGGGTTGAAAAATGTCGGAATGGAATGACTTTTGTATTTACAAATCAGGCCAAAACGCTCAATCCAAACATTTATTTTGATTACATTACAAGCCTATTTTATTACGGTTCCCAAACACCCCAAAATGGGCAATTGGCAAATCAAGTTAATTGCCACCAATAATCTACCATCTTGACACTTTCCCATGCTGACATTATCAGTGGCTCGCAAGCTTTGAATGTGTGCTAGGCGTTAGGCCTTATAATGTTTAGTCAAACTAAACACATCATTATATAACTTAGGCATCAAAGTTTGGATAACTTGACAATACACTAGTGCGAGTTTTCTTTTGTGGATTAACTTGTTTACACACATAACCCGCATCAACAAAAGGGATCATGAATCATCAACATAATTTTTGGTGTTAGAGTGGTTGGCTCGTCATTTGAGTTTCTATATGAGTTGTAATGGTAAGAGAGAAAGTTCTTAATACGGTTGGTGTTTTCTAAAAACGAAGAACCTGTTTGGATTAACTTAAAAAATAAATATTTTTCAAAAAATCATTTCCATTTAAACACTTTTGATAAAAAAAAAATGGTTTAAAATAAAGATACTAATGATTTTCAAAATCCATTTTGAAAGGTTGCCAAATGCTTGTATTTCTTTAAAAAAAATGACTTAATTTTTAAATTAAACACTTGAAAATGTATTTCAAACACATTCGAAGTTGATGAAATACAATAATAAAATTTTATTTTGGTTGTGATATTGTACTCAAACTAAATGGTCCATGCAACAAATTTAAAAATACATCTAGGTGAAAAGTAAAAAGAATATTATAATAGGGAAGCTATAGCAGCCTTTTTCTTCAAGGAGGGGATGTGGTGATTCACACCCTTTTGTTTCAAAGGGCATGGTAAAGAACTGAGTCATCTTGTCATTGATTAGGATGTTAGAGTTTTGGTACCTCAAGTATATTAAGGCTTGATGGTGTGTACGGATTGATTACCAACTAAGAAAATGATGGTCAAGTACAAGTATACATTTTCAACAAGTAATTATATGAAATGTATTTCAAAAAATCGTTTGCAAAATTTTGATTTAAAAGAGAATTGAAGTTGAAGGTAACCAATAAAAACAGTTGGATTATGGTTTTGCAATTGAAAATGTAAATAATAATGAAAATAAGGGGATTCAACAAGTCTCAGCCCTAGATACAAACTACTCAATGTAATGCAATGACGTTGCAATCGCATTGCACCCTATGTTGCGAACAAAGCTAATCTTCTATTCAACCTTAATTTCAAAGTAATTGGTCCTATATATTTATGGGTCAAATTGTAATTTAGATAATTAACATTCAAACCTTTAGTCCTAGGTGTCTCTTATTTTTAAAGTTATGTGACGTCCTATGTCTAATTCTTTATTCTCATGTTCCCTTGTGAACTCCATATGTTGTCTTTAACCTTCTTAGTATTAAGACTCAACTAGAATGCTAGTTTAAGTAATCAATTTAAATTAATAAGATGTGTCAGAAAATCAACCAATCAAATAACATAAAGATAGAGCTAAATAAAAATAAGGGGATTCATGTTTTACCATGATTTATGAAATAAAGATATTTTGATGGGAAAAGAGTGAGTTTTAAATCTTCTAATAGGCTTTTTATTTTTATTTATTTATTTATTTATTTATTTTTTGTTTTACAATATGTAGGATAGAAGATTAAACATCTAATCTTGAAGTTCATAGTAAAAATTTGATGTCGGTCGAGATATGCTGATTTTGACAATAATTTTTTTTGTTGTGTTTTTGTGGAATGACATGCTCAAATTTAACCATAGAATATAGGCTGCAATCTGAGAAGAGTTTTTGAGAATTCTGTATATAAGAAATGTGCCCATAACTAAGAAGGTAATGTATTATAAAATTATTATTCTATTAACCTACTTAGACACATATATGTGTCACCAAATGCTACTAGATGTATGAACTAAAAAAAAATGCTACTCAATATATGGACCTAACCCATTTCTTTTACATAAAATGGTTATGTGGCATGCCCACGTGTTCAATTATGTTTATAAAACATTAATCTAATGACATACTTTTCTTACTAAGACATTTATACATTTTCTGTTGTAGGACATTTAAGATCTTGTTTGGTTATTAATTCGTTTTTATTTTTGATTTTTGGTTTTTTAAAATTAACTCTATTTCTTCTCATTTTTATACAATGGTTTGCATCTTTAGGTATAAAAGTTGAATTCTCAACCAAATTCCAAGAATAAAAACTATTTTTTTGAGTTTTCAAATTTTGACTTAGTTTTTGAAAATATTGGTAAAAAATAGATAACAAAGCAATAAATTTAGGGGTGAAATGAGTGTTTATAAGCTTAATTTTCAAAAACTAAAAACCAAAACTAAGCCCCCATTTGGTAACTATTTCATTTTTTGTTATTGGTTTTTGAAAATTAAGCATATTTTCTCCCAATTTCTTATAATGATTAGAATCCTACTGGAGTAAAAGAGTTGTAATTTTAGCTAAATTTCAAAAACAAAAATAACATTTTAAAAATAATTTTTTTTAGTTTCCAAAATTTTGCTTTGTTTTCAAAACTCATGGTAAAAAGTAAATAATAGTAAGAAACTTGGACGTGGAAAGAGAGTTTATAGATATAATTTTCAAAAACCAACCAACAAAATGATTATCAAATAAGACCTAAATAATTACTAAAATTGATCTAAAATATTGGGTTTAAGTTAAAAATGAACTAAATTATCGATAAATTCATTATTAACATTTCATTTACATGATAAATTATTATATGAAAAAATAGGAAAAAAATATTTAATTTATATCCTAAAGTTGTTGGGTCGATTTTTACCATAAATTTTTAATTTTCACTATATACTTTAGAAATTTGCAGTTAATCCACCTTTCAAATGTTTTTTAAGGGAAAAAAAAAACCAATATGATTTTTTAACTACTTTTATTTATTATGATTTTGTAAAAAGTAATTTTAATTATCTAAAATCATTTAGGGTTGGTTTTGAATACATTTTCAAGTGTTTAATTTAAAAAATAAATTATTTTATAAAAATTTAGAGCGTTGGATAACCACTCAAAAAGCTTTTCAAAGGTATTTTAAATCGTTTTTTTAAAAATAAAAAAAATATTTAAATAAAAATAAATTTTTTAAAAAAATATATTTTTTTCTCAAATTAATCTAAACGGGTACTTAAACTAATACAAAACACACACTAAGTTATCATTTTTTTTTGAATGGTGCTATAGAAAAATTCATTTTTTTTTCATTTAAAAGCATTTTTTTTTTCAAAGGGTTTCAAATACATTATATAATAAGCATGACAATTTTTCCCATCTATTCAATTTCTACTAATTTATTCACTAATTTTAGGTAAAAATCTTTATAAACTCACTAAATTTTACAAATTCAAGTTTTGTACAAATTTCATATTGTAACACATGAGAGATGTAATGGGATGAAATTGATAAAAGTTACCATTGTTTAGGGTAAAAATTGTTTATTTATTTATTTATTTATTTATGTATTTATTATTTTTTTTTAAGTGAAAAACTAAAATTACTTTTATTTATTTAATATTTATTTTTTATTTTTACTGCAGATCTATTGGTTCAAAGAACAAAAACAAAAGCATTTCCTTCAACCGCCCCCGTCATAGCCACCATTGGGGTTTCTCTGGAAAACTAAGGCGACCCTCAAAGCTTCTCTTCTAGGGTTCACTGCCACTAAGCTCCACCATGCACAGAATCGCCGGTTCACGACTCAGGTCGCTCAAGGTCAGTCAAAACGTTCCTTTTGCGCCCCATCTTTCTGCTTTCCATGGTTTTCTTCTTCCCCAACTATGTGAAGGAGAAAATGTTGTGTTCAATGAATCCAAGAAAGGTGTTGGCGTTATAGATCTGGTCTTTGTTTTGTTTATGTTGGCTGCTCTTTTACGTGTTCTGCATATGATTTCTGTGTGACGATTGAAAGCTTGACGATACCTTTCGATCCTGTGTTGGTTACATGGTTATCGGACGCTTGAAATGAAAAATGCTTATGTTGCATCCACTCGGCCGTTGGAGAGACGGGCATTCATTTGATGTCTTGATTTTGCGTTGATAAATGATTATGTGATTAACTGGTATTATCAATACAGTTATGGTTGTGTGTAATTTTTTTACATGAAAATTGGTTCATCCATCGTTTGGATGGTGTATGGGATAGGGATACTGTCTCTTTACTCCTATTCTAGACTAGATTTATGCCTTGAAATTTCACTTCCTGCATTGTGTATCTATCGGGAACGTATATTCGAGTGGCTGCTTGGCATTTTTTTTCTTAAAAAAAAAACTTTCAAGAGATTGAGAGTGCTCGTGGGCATGAACTTTTTAAGCAACACAGTGATTTGTTCGAAAAACCATTCACTGTTTCTTATTTTTGTAATGTAATTGTGTGGAATTAGAACCATGCGGCCAATTTGGGGGCCTCTAGATTTGCAACATCCAGTGCAGTTGCTGCAAGACCAACGTCTGGAGGGTTTTTTAGCTGGCTCACTGGAGAACGTTCAAGCTCTCTTCCCCCATTGGAAACACCACTATCTGGTATTACCCTCCCACCACCATTGCCTGATCACGTTGAACCAAGCAAGACCAAGATTACAACTCTTCCTAATGGTGTCAGAATAGCTTCAGAAACTTCTTCGGTATGTGTGGAGTTTCAAACTTTTGTACATCTAGGCTCTTCTTGTTTTGATTTTTATAGTTAACATATTTATACACTTATTTATCATACTGACAAGTGTTAGACCGGTTGGCTAACCAGAACCCTGCAGCCTCTATTGGGATATATCTTGATTGTGGTTCCATATATGAGACCCCAGTGTCTTCCGGAGCATCACATTTGCTGGAAAGGTTGGCCTTCAAGAGCACAACAAATCGAAGCCATTTGCGCATTGTTAGGGAAGTAGAAGCTATTGGTGGCAACACAGGTGCCTCTGCCTCCCGGGAGCAAATGGGATACACTTTTGATGCTTTAAAGACATATGTTCCAGAAATGGTGGAATTGCTAGTAGACTGTGTCAGGAATCCTGTATTTTTGGATTGGGAAATCAATGAAGAGGTAATTGGTCATTTAGCTACCTTTTTAGAAGTTTGTCCATATGATAAGTTGAGAACCATGTGTGAAAAATGTTAGTTTTGGACTTCTGAATCCACTGCTGATGTGTTGACTCCATGTTTTCATACAGCTGCAAAAGCTAAAAGCAGAAATTGGAGAACTTGCAAATAACCCCCAGGGCTTACTTCTCGAGGCAATTCATTCTGCTGGGTATTCTGGGGCACTTGCAAATCCTCTTGTGGCTCCAGAGTTTGCATTAAGCAGATTGGATGGCACCATCTTGGAGGAATTTATTGCTGTGAGACCTTACATTCTTTTATGACTATTCTCGTCTTTTCCCTTTTTTTATTTTTTATTTTTTATTTTGTCCTCCATGGATGAAGGCCATGTAACCTAGTGTTCTTTTCTTCATATATCTTCTTAGCTCCGTCGACATGAGGTAATTTCATTTTGTTGTTCCCTTTTCTGTTTTCCAGTGTTTTAATTCCCACTTTTGGATTTCAGGAGAACTATACTGCTCCTAGAATGGTGCTTGCAGCATCAGGGGTTGAACATGAGGAGCTTTTATCCATTGCAGAACCTCTTCTATCTGACCTACCCAAAGTACCCATTGTGAGAGTGCCGGAATCTGCATATGTTGGAGGGGATTATCGTCGTCAAGCTGACTGTGGGGTAACTATAAACATATTCTAGATTATTGATTCATAATACCCTCCAGACCATGATTGAAACCTCGAATGAAGTAGAATGGATGTGACTTGGATGAGTTTTATGCATAAACCGATCTAAATCTCTAGCCATTTGAGAATAATATACGGGAGAAAAGAAAAGGAATTTTTCAAACAATTGGATATTACTTGGCTGAGACAGGCAATTTGACCTTTGGTTCCTGTGAATGGCTTAGGGGATGATAAACTTGGTTTCATATCAGAAAAAGAAAAAAATGATGAAACTGATCATTATACTATGATCTCACAGATATATTGTATTCTATTGCTTCATTTTTGTATATTCACATAGGCGTTTCATTTGAGCAGAGCACACATGTTGCCCTGGCTTTTGAGGTTCCTGGTGGCTGGCACAAGGAGAAAGATGCCATTGTTTTGACGGTTCTTCAGGTGCCTCATTTTATTAACCTTTTATTATGAAGATTATTATTTTCTTGTTATACCAAACCATCGTTATCAAATTGTCTTGTTGGAATGTTTTAAAAAATGGAGAATAGAAACATGCTCAAGTTCTATCATAACAGGGGTAAAAAACATGGCTTAAAAATTATTCTTTGATAAATTCTATTGAAGTCTCTCAGTCCTGCAGATGCTTATGGGAGGTGGTGGTTCATTTTCTGCTGGGGGCCCTGGTAAAGGCATGCACTCGAGGTTATGTAAGTTTTACATTGGTTCTCTGTTTAAGATTTGATTAACCTTTTCTTCCCCTTTTTATATATGGCTTGTTCTTTATTCTCTCTTCTATTTGTTATTTGCTTTACATGTGGTTAAATCTTTTCATTTGCTTTGGATTTGAAACAGATCTCCGTGTTTTGAATGAGTACCAGCAGATTCAATCTTTTTCTGCATTTAACAGCATCTTCAATAACACGGGACTGTTTGGAATTTATGCTAGCACTGTAAGGCACAATCTTAATATTGATGTTTTATATGGTCAATGTACCCATCCTTCATCTTAGCTGAAAATTCTGTGCAGTGTTACAATCTGATTTTAGTTTTTCTTAGCTTTAATTTTTATCTTATTTTATTTTATTTTATGTACTTATCTATCATAATTTCAATTGCAAATGTGTAACCTTTGGGTGCAGGGTTCTGACTTTGTGGCCCAAGCAGTTGATATTGCTGCATCAGAACTAATCTCAATTGCAACTCCTGGACAAGGTTTGAAGATTTTCGTTTTCATTATTTTTTATTTTTTATTTTTTATAATTTCTCTGTTTAATACACCTTGCTCTCTGCTTGTTGTTTCAGTTTCCCAGGTGCAGCTTAACCGTGCCAAAGAATCAACAAAATCTGCAGTTTTGATGAATCTAGAGTCCAGGGTACTATCTCTATCCTTTTTCTTTCTCTCACACACACCATTTGTCTTTTGTCAGACCCGATTTTAGGGGTTGTTTTCACTTCTACGCAGATGTATGAACTGAAAGCAGAACCTTCCCTTTTAAACAAAGAAAAATAAAGATAGACAGAGAAACAACAGCAAACTGACATTTCATTATCTTGCAGATGATCGTGTCTGAGGATATTGGGAGGCAGATTTTGACATATGGAGAAAGGTATCTTTTGTGATTAAACTTAGTTTTCACTTCGTAGGCGTGTTTTTCTTCTAAAACATTTGCACAATTACGTCTCGTCTTCCTCTGATTTCCTTTTTACTTCATGGGCCTTGTCCTCTCTGCACGCTGCAGTATTAAGTTTTTTGGGTGATGTTTTTTTCAATATTCCAGGAAACCTGTAGAGCACTTCTTAAAGGCCGTAGACTCAATCACTTTGAACGATATTACTAACATTGCCCAGAAAGTTATATCTTCTCCTTTAACGATGGCATCATACGGAGACGGTAATCTTCTAACTTGTAACTCAAACTAACGAATCTCATGCAACTATATCTTAAAGACTGACATATTTGAATCTTCATGGTTGGCGTTGCAGTTATTAATGTCCCAACCTACGAGTCTGTTAACAGCAGGTTTCACAGAAAATGAGATACCTGTGCATTTTCAAGCTTACCATTTCTGATACTGTTTGGTCTTGTTGTTCTTCGCCTTGGAAGCAGTTTCGACTTTGCCTCGCCATTCTCAATAAATTTTTTGAATGAAAGTCCTTTCAGATGATGTAAAATTATCTGTTTGTTTCCAATTCATTGAGTTGCTCCCTGTGAATTGTGGAGTAGTTTTTGACCTATTTATTTGAATATTAACCCGGGCATTTTTTTCCTTCCCCCTTCATACCTTTCGTCTCTTTTTATCCTTATTCCTATCTTTTTATATTGGCAGTTATGGGATAAATATTTTCAAGGGCAGCTTGAACTGTCTTTTAGGGGGAAAAAAATAAAAATAAATTCTTATATCCATAGGCTTTGTTTGGTTTCGAAAAAGGAAATCAAATTGGCCGAATTTGCATGTTTATCGGTTAAGAACATAAATAAATCAATGGTTGAGTTGCAACTTATGCATAATTTTATTTAGTACACTAATGCATGGCTGTAAGCTTGGAGTTTTTGCTTTTCTCGTTTGGGTCCCTCTCTGATTTAAACATAATTGAATTGATTAATGAATTAATATATTTTTATTAACAAACACCTTTGCCTTCGATCTCTGTAGTTTCTTTTCATTGAAGGTAATTCAAGTTTAATATATTGTAATGATTTATACTTCCTATTATTATGTTAAGATTTATTAGTTTTTCTATACGTGTATTGATAGATTGCTGAAGTATCATTTATGTTAATAAATTACAAATACTAAACTGTTACCTAAATAAAAATAGACAATTTAATTTTAATGAGACTTTTTTAAGAGTAAATTGTTATAAAATTATTATAAATTTTAAACGGATGGGACTTGAAATTACCTAAATTAGCATAATACTTGTACTATCAACCTTGGAAGAAAACAGCTAGATAAATAACTAATTAAATTTCATATTAAGTTATTAATTTAATAAAAGTACATAAATCAAAGTAAACTTTAACCTAACTTTTTAATAGATTGTATGTGTTTTTTTTAATTGGACTGTTTTGAACTATTATTATTATTATTATTATTATTATTATTATTATATGTAGGACAATTGAATCTTTACATTCAAGGTTGATAGTAAAAGCACCATGTCAATTGAAAAAAAAAATGATAAGGGTAAATTGTTATTTGGACTAACATATGATTAAAGTTTAAAATGTCAATGTCGTTGGAAATATCGAGTTTATATCAATATTATTGGATATTTTTGAAAAAGAAATTATAAAAATAAAATATTCAAAAAATTATTTAAATTAATAAATTAACCTTTTATGTTTTCAAATAAGTTAGAGTATTTATTATTCATATTATATTCACGTCTGATATTTTGTTACTTAGTTTTATGTTTCATAAATTTTGATTTAATTCAATTCACTCTTATATCAACGTTAAATTTATAAAATTATGAAAATATCCATAAAAATTTTAAACCATAAATTAACGAATAATCGATAAATTTCTTTCTTAAAAAATGAAATTGGATAATCGGGGACCTTTTATTTTTTATTTGGACTACAATATAAAATGAATGTAAAAAGCAACATTTATGAAATAAAAAGAAAGTGGGGCCCGGGAAAGGCCAGAGAGCATCAGACGGTCATGATAGCATTGGAAAGAAAAAGAATAATTGCGGATACAGCGAATCATAGTCCCATCTGCCACGTTTCATTAGGGTCCCACTCCGAACGAGTCTTGTGGATTGCAAAGAAACCTCACAAACGTGAACGACAGTCGTTCGATCAAATCCAAATCAACGGTGTAAAATGCATCAGAAAGGAACACCAAAACTCAATCATTCCGGTCCGGTCCTAACGCGGGTCCCACAAAAATGGTCCATTTCTCTTTTCCATGTTCCAACAACACTATATATATCCCTCTCATCTTCTTCTTCATTCGAACCACAGAGAAGTGAGAGCGAAGAAACCACAACCAAAACAGAGAAGGGAAAATTTCAGAGGGAATTTCTTTGATTCATTAACTCGGCGAAGATCGAAAATGTCGTGGCAATCTTACATTGATGATCAGTTGATGTATGAGGTCGATGGCCAACATCTCAAAGCCGCTGCTATAATCGGTAACGACGGTTCTATTTGGGCTCAGAGCACCGGTTTCCCTCAGGTTTTTTTTTTCTCTTTATTCTGATCAATGTTTTGTTCTCAAATGGCGTTTATCTTATTTTCTTCCTTTTTTTTTCTGGTGATTATATGCTATTCTTGTTCTCTTTTCTTTTACCTTTTAGTTGTTGTCGACGTTATGTTATGATCATCAATTAGGCTCCACGATATCCTGTTTCGTATATAATGAACGATGCATTTTCCGAATATTTACTTCGCTCGATTGCTTTGTTCAGCTGTTCGTAGATTGTTTCTGTTGCTTTGTTATTGTCTACTGACATGAGCATGAGCGTGGATAGGGAAATGGATTGATTGCTAAGAAAATGTCTGTAAACAGGAATTTTAGGGATTCTGTTGCCAATACATTTATATTGGCGATTGGGAACTATGTATTGGCGATTGTTAAATATTCTTGTTGCTCTAAGCATATTTTCCAGCAATTCTGTTGGTTGATAGCAGTTTCTAAGTATTTATCTTCTTTCGTTAATTTAGTACAAGCCAGAAGAGATTACTGCCATTATGAAGGATTTTGATGAGCCTGGATCTCTTGCTCCGACTGGGTTGCACCTTGGTGGATCGAAGTACATGGTTATCCAGGGGGAATCTGGAGCTGTTATCCGTGGAAAGAAGGTACGTTTTGGTAGCAGTGATATCTTCCCCATAATTCTCTTTCATCTTATGATAATTGATCATCAACGTTGTTCATTCTATTTTAAGGTTACTCTAATGCAGACAATATATAGAGACTTGGGTCATTAGGATTGATTATTCTATGAATATAAAGAATATTGAATGGCATATTCTGATCATTAGGCTTCTTTTTTTTTTTTTTTTTTTTTTTACAAGAAAATGTTGAATAAAAATTGTTAAGTCCATTTGA
This sequence comes from Citrullus mucosospermus, assembly GCA_030954485.1. Taxonomy (NCBI): domain Eukaryota; kingdom Viridiplantae; phylum Streptophyta; class Magnoliopsida; order Cucurbitales; family Cucurbitaceae; genus Citrullus; species Citrullus mucosospermus. Next base: position 27,929,340 of record CM062061.1, on the reverse strand, counting down.
TTTTGCTAGTTGAGCCATCACTAATAAGTTCCTCTCTAGGAATTAAATCTAAAGAAGAGAACTAAACCTGTAGGGAAGATCATTTTGATCACTGTCTCAATCTTGGACTTATTTTCCACAATATTGCCTATTTTTGTCAAAGTTCTATTGTTGTTTTTCTAAGATTCTAGATTTTTCTTATTGAATTATTAAACCCAATATCCAGGAAATTTCAACCATTCATAGTTGGTATCATTTTTCAACTGTGAGAAATTTCTAATTATCATTCAATCTTATATTGTGGACTCTGCATCAAGCAATGAAATTCAGATCCTAAGAGTTGCAGTACATTTTTCTAATGGTTCTTCAAACTTGGTTTCTTATTCCATCCACTTTTGACAGGGCACTTCTGGGATCACTGTAAAGAAAACAAACCAAGCACTGATTTTTGGTTTATATGATGAACCCATGACTCCAGGACAGTGCAACATGATTGTTGAGAAGTTGGGAGATTACCTGATTGATCAAGGCCTGTAATTGTTCATCTCAGTTTCTCACATGTCTTCTATTCTATACATAATTGGGATTTTGAGCTGGTGTCCTGCTTTTATGGCTGTGAAATTGAGTTGCTAGAAAAAATAACAGTGTGAAGAATCAGGATGAAGAGCAAGAGTGTGGTGATTTTGGTCGTTGATTTCTACCCATTCTATGTATTTTTGGCCTTTGTTTTTCTACTTCTTTTTGTGTATTTATGAATACACTACTTCGAATATGAGTTTTTGAAAGCATCACACGTATGAGATTGTACTTATATTGTTATTTTGGTTTTTTAATATAACTATTGAAAAGTTGTGATCACTCCGTTGTAGTTGAGTAATGAGTATCCCCATTCATAAAGGAGACGTCTTGGTAAGAAAAGTCACTACTAATTGTTTAATGCATAATTAAAAGAAATATCTGGTCTCATTCTCATGCATCATGTCATCAAATCAATGGTCACATGTGATAGTTACGCTAATTTTTCCATTTATTTAAAGAGAGAACGACATTTTGTTGGGTTAATTAAGATATTTACATAGTTATTGGATTTTTTTTAGTTTAAAGGATAGGTGTATGTTTTAACTAATTAAATAATAAATCTAGGCATCGTGGCACAATTTTGTGCATCCACCAAATTATTTTTCTTATTTGGTTTTTTTTAATATTTTAATTTTTTATAGTGTGAGTGATGAGGGTGAGATGCATAGATCCACCACAATATTACCTCTTCAATAATAGTTGGTTCCTCATATTTAATTGATTAAGATATCTACTCATTTCTTAGAATGAAAGTTTTAATTGCTTACTTAAAAAAACATATAAATAATAAAAAATTAAGTAGAAAGTTATCAGCAATTTATGAAAGAATTCCAATTCCATGTAAGAAGAGGTTTTCATGGAATTTTGAAGCCACAAAAGTTAGTTAACTCTTTTTACATGTGGAGTTGTCTTCTCTATTATTAGTACCCTTGCTTAGAAAGGAAAAACATTTGACTTTCCCGTGGTATCAATATAAAAGCTTAAGGTAGAGAGTCAATTTACCTTTACCGAGGTCATAATGGTTATTTATAGAGGAGAAGAGATCATCTTTCTCAAATTTTCGAGCCATCTTATGATCCTCCTGGCTTTCCCTAGATCAAGGCATGAGTGCATCATGTCCCGTTAAGCTTCCATTCTGGCTTTTGGATAGTACGTCCAGCTCAAATTCTTCAATCTTCTAGTTTTTACTCATTTCTTTCTTACTTTATGCCAAATTTATCCTTCTATCCATAATCATCTATAACGTTAACCCCCATTTTCGAATTGGAAATCATGGTTTTAACTCAACTTGGAAGTATAACCTCTTTTCTCTATTGTTTCTCGTATGCTTTGCTTTGCCCATTAACTTTTGCATCAACCGTGACAACTATCTCAAATAACTTTAGGATTATTGGGCCAATCAAGCCAAACTCTTTTGATTTTCTCGCACACTTATCTATTTATAAACTAAGTTATGTGTTAAATTGTGTCACACCCACCTTGCTAATGGGTCTAAGGAAAAAAAATGCTTTTAGTTGCTATAAGCTTCAATTAATGGTTCGGGTTACATGTCAAGATTGAATTAATCTTCATAGTTTTAAAAGTTTTAATTTAGTAAGTTGTTTAGTAAACGTGTGAATTTTTTTTTTTTTTCATTTAATAGTTTTCTATTTGAGTCACTATATGTTAGCAAACAATATAAGAAATTTTAGGGTTTAGTAAAAAAAAATAACGAAAATAAGTAACGGAGAACACAATTTTAAGATAATTTGGAGATTATGATCAAATTAGTCATGTTCATGAGGTAGAGCATGAAAGGGGGAGACTTCTAAGACTTCTATATCCTCAACCTCTCTCTCTATATATATATATTTTGTCTTTATTCATTTTGGTCTCTCTTACAAAATATTTATCTTAATCTTTATATTTTAATTTTGGTCATTGTATTTTCAAGGTTCATTTTTTGTCTCTTTACTTTAAAAAATTAACAATTTTTTGTCCCTTCATTTTATTTTTACTTCTTTTTTAAGGGATTAAAATGATTACCATGAACCAAACTTGAGATTACAAAAATTAAAATAAACATTATGAAAATATAGAGACCAAAATAAACTAAAATTGAAAGTATAAGGACCAAAATAAACTAAGAACCAAAACGAACTAAAGCCAAAAGTATAGATACTAAATTAGTATTTAAACCTAAAACAACGAAATCAATTGACACATACATTATCTATGATGCCGCACCAATTTTTAGGATCCATTAGATGAGGTACTTTTAGAAAAAATTTAGGTGAAAAGAGTACTTTAAAAAACAATTGGGAAAATGTGTAGTTTTTTTTTTTTTTTTTTTTTGTCTTTATTTGACTGTAAGAGTCAAAAATGAAGTGTGGTTAGTTTTTATTGGTTTTGAAGACATCTTGACATTTTTTTGAAAAAAAATTATTTTTTTAATGTTAGTTTGAATTACTAATTCACTCTTGATAAGTTCAAACTTATCAACAAACCAAACAGAGCGAGAGCAAAAGTGAGAGAGTGAGAGTTAAAAGTGATTGTGGAAGCCAGAGCGAGAGTGAGTTTGGAAAAGTTTTGTCGAAGTTTGGTCACGTTGAACTTATTGGAAAAGGAGCTCTATGTCACTTTTCTGATAAAGTTTCGACAATGCCCCTTACCGAGGAGATTCACGAAGGAACTTTTACAAATTCGCTTTAGCCCGAGTTTCTACAATCACTCTTGCTCTTCCATTCAAACTTACATTAAAAAAAATAACTTTTTTTTCAAAAAATGGCAAAATGTTGTCAAAAACTAAAAAAAACCATGTCACTTTTCTTTTCCGTTTAATTTGGCCTGAACTTGAAAACTATCCATTTAACCTAATTTTTCTTTTTAATTAACCCCAATTTTACCGCGCATGGCATTTTCGTAATTATGCAGGTTTAAGGATGCATCCAAGAAACCCTAGCCGCGGCTCTTCCTCTTTATAAGCACTGCCCACGGTGAGGGTTTCTAATGGCTTCATCGTTTACATTTCTCTTCTCTCTTCCACCGCTGTCTTCCATTTTGCCCATTTTGCTTTTACGATCTGTTGATTTCTGATCAGTTATTTCATTCTGCTTCGTCTTCAATAATGGCTCTGACCTTGAGAATTAGAGGTTGAAAAAGCAGGGATTGTGTGTATCGGCGTAGTGCTAATTTCAGTGCACTCTGTTCCGAAAGTGTTCCCTGCAACATCAAATCTTCAAGGGAAGGTGGGCAGTTGTGATTCATCTCCCATTGAATTTTCAACAATCATCTTCCCTACATCACATTTCTCTTCCTCTCTTAATTCTCCATTCCTCCAATCGAATCCAAACATTTTTGTCTCTTAAATTTGTTGATGATCGGTCAGTTCTTAAATCTCTTGGGGATTCATTTATTTATTATTTAATCCTTCAGTATTTTTAGGGTTTGTAATTTCTTAAACGAAGAACAGAGAGAAAACAGAAATAACGATTTGCTGTGTATTTTTGGATAGATTAAGCATTGGTATTCTGATGAACCTTTTCGAAATGGCGAAGAACGATTGCTGCTTTATGAAACGTGATTTTGTTTGCACTATATATCTGTTGATTGGCCGAGTTCATCTGTTCCATTATGATCTGCAAAATAAAAGTTGTGTTTAATAATTGGAGTTTTCAGATCAGATATGATTAGATTGGAATGGCTATTTTTTGGATTATCAAGCTCCTATGCTTTAAGATTTTTCAATTGGCATCAAATTGTTGATCAATTCTAGGATATAGTCCAATATTGATTACAGTAACCATATGATTTTGTTAGGATTTGATCGAGTTATTCAAGCAAAAAACTCATGCCTGTTTGCCCAGTTGTAGGATTTTGATAATTATGCGTACAAATATTACTGAACGTAGTTTTGCTTTATTACTTTTTTTTAAACATATTTTCTAAATTTAAACCATTTATTTTTTTTTTAAATCTGTTTTTTGTTTTATTTTTTTAAAAGAAAAAATTGAAGAAAACATGTTTGATAATCAAGATTTCTTTTTAAAAATTTCTAAATGAGTTTTGATGATGTTTTACAACTTTTTGATTGAACTATTTTTTTACATATTTTCATCTAATATACATATTCTTTTAAATAAATATCCATGCCCAAACAATATTGTTATCAAATATGAACTATAATTTAGTCAGAGGGATTTAATGAACAAAATGAGATGTGGCACTTGGTATGGAGCACAAATGAACAAATAAAAACGTTTTTCTTTAGGAAACAGTCTTAGGTTAAAAGACTGGGTGAATTTTCTAAAGAAAAAACAAGTTCTTGGTGGTGGTTAAGTGGGAGACTAAATGTTAGATGGATGACCCAAAAATGGGGGATTTTGAAATTGAGGTTCTATAAAATTACTAAAATGGAACATCAAGCAAGCAAATTGACCTTTGTTCTCTCAACCTCTTCTTTCTGGCAATTTCCTTTTTTTCTGGTACTCTTGTTCTTTTGCTACTTAGCTCTCTTGTTGTCGGAGAAAGAAAAGGAAAGGAAAAGAGAGGGGAAAAGTTAGAAGATGAAAAAGATTAGCTTTAAAATGAGATTAATTGTGAAAAGTGATCGGTTAATGATGCACTTATTGTGGTTAACCAAAACCATAATGACTCAAAATGTTAATAGACCTAACATCTATATATCGATAGCCACACGTTGCAACCTTAGACCCCTGGTTGGATCCAGTCATAGCCCACATCCAGAAAACTCGACATCAACATGAACAACATTAGTATCAACATCAACAAAATGGTAGCCATGCAACTCAACCCACGAGCCTCACTCAATTATCGGTGGGATTGGTAAAATTAAACTCAATCCAACTCCTTACTATCAGAAGACTTGACAAACTTATTCCATAACCCACAAAAAATTACATTCCAAACCTTCATAAAAAGCTGGTAGGGAATAAAGTTTAAAATTTGCTACTTAAGAGATTTTTTTTTTTTTTTTAAATGAAAAATTGGCTAATTATGATTAGGATGTTTTTAATTTTCTCTTTATTTAAGAATTGAAAATAAATGAATAGCCTTTTTCTCTTGAGAAATAGACTACTTTGCTATTTTAAAGCATTAAATTTAAAATTTATGTGCACAGAAAATAAGATCTTATAAGATAACTATTTGGTTTTTTGTTTTCTTTTTAAAAAAGAAGCTTATAGAAATTACTTTTTCATCTTTAAATTTCTTTCTTAAAAATTTATTTTTACACTCACGAAAGAATCCAAATCATTATGAGAAAAATAGAGCATAAATTAATAGGTTTTTATTATATTGTCCATTACGACTGTTTTGGAATGGAATTTATGTTTACTTAATATTTGTTTGAAGTGGACAACTTGAGACTTCAAGTCGCAATTCATCGGTAGAATAGACCAACCAAAATCCAAAGATTTTTCTCTCGAAGAAAATGATTTTTCCATAATAAATTATTTTATTTTATGAAAGTTTCTATGAATTGAATATTGACCAATCCGTTTGAATACTCCATAAGAATTGCCCATTTGGAGCGTCCTAAGCCTATCCTCAAAATGTTTTAACTACTAATTATGAACAAGCTCGTACATAAACATAATTGTATTTGAGAATCTTGTTTTTCGAAAATAAATGAAGAAATACTATGTTCCTTTGGTTGGATAATATAGTTCACATTTAATAATCAATTGTTTTTACATTTTTTTTTAATTTTAAAAATTGTGCTTGTTTTTCCTTATAACTCTTTACCATGATTTTTATCTTAGGAAATACTTGATTTCACACTCATTTTTCAAAAACAAAGTTTTTAAAAATGACGATGGAAATATCAAGATCTTAATTTGAAATATCGATATAAATATCAATAAAATATTGATTTCGATAGATATTTTTAGAAAAAATTAAAATATAATAATAAATATAAAAACAATACCCAAAAAGGTAGATCTCTCCTAAACTTTTGTTGGCAAAGTTTCACTTACACTTACTTTGTAAATACAAATATAACAAAATTTCACAATAGACCATGATAGACTGGTACATAATGGAGATGAAGATGAATTTAGGTAGATGTAAAGGAAGAAATAAATATAGATGGAGATCACAAAGTAAGAAGTTGAGGGAGACAAAGAGGTGCGTAGGATATAGAAGAACATGCTCAATGGTTTTTATAGTATACATGCCTTGGAAATTGAATTTCCAAGAGAAAAATACATAGGTGCATCTAGAGCAACACTTATTTTTATGTATTCCATCAAATTTTTCAATCGAAGTTTGCCACATGACAAAATTTTCTTATTTCTTTTCTAAAATGTTTTAATACTTTTTTGTGTGAGTGATGAAGTAGAATGCATAAAGATGAGTGCATTTTGAAATGCACTCAAGTATTGCTTTTTTCAAAATCCTTATTCAAACAGTAACATAAAATGATTTCTATCGATTCACTATTTTTTCCTCGAAACACTCAACATGAGCTGGTTTTAATTGATTTAGGGGTTTAGAGTTCCAACTCCCGACATTTTTCTTAGCATTCAATGGTGGTAGGGGTTAAAGGTATATATACTCACACATACATAATATGATATTTGTAGCAAGGTGTACCAAAGTTATAGATATATATACTCTCATTAACATCTTAACGTTGTATTTTAGGTTTTAACACTAATTTGAATCAATTTTAAATAACGAATTTGAATTATTGTTGACAATCAATGCATATTTTCATTTTCCCCTCCTTCCATCCAACGTGCATATGTTTTGTTTTGTTTTAATTATTATTATTTTTGGGTTTAGGGTTTCATCTGCCCACATTTTCTCAATAATACTAATTTGTCAAACATTTCATGAGTCTTCTGTATAGGATATAAACTCATGTGTATATGTTTTATGTTAAAAGTGTCAATGTAGATAAATGGACTTATTCGATGTAGTCACGATGTACAACGTCATGGTCAGATATATTTGAAGTGACAGGATAAAGTTATTCAAATTTTATAAAAGAAAAAGAAAAGGCCATTCTAATCTTTTCAAAATGCTTTATTTCTGTAAAAAAAAATGTCTGCATATTTCTATATATGAAACCTGTCTCATTAATTTCAATATATATATATATATATATATATATATTTCTAAATGTCATGTATTCCATATACTAAATTCAAAAGATTGTTGCATATTTCAACTTTCACATTGGTTGTTTTAAAATATACGAAAATAAATTAAAATATTCATAAATATAGTAAATTTTATATTTATCTACGATAGATTGTGATAGACTACTATTTGTGTCTATCTCAAGGTCTATTTATGTCATGATAGATACCGTAATAATCTATCGCACCCTATTGCAAATAGATTATGATAAACTATTATTTTTAACAATTTTGTCATTTAAATAATTTTCTTAAAAAATAACAAGTTCTATATTTGTTTTAATGTGTCCCAAAAATCCTTTTTCAAAAAAAGAAATTTATATATATATATATATATATATATATATATGTGGCACTTTAAATTTTCCAATAAAAAAAAAAATCTTAAGTTTAAAAAGTTTGCATGATTCTATGTTAAAAGCAAGAGTCTTGTATATTCTATATTTGCAAAAAATTAATTTCAAAAGGCCATGTACTATATTGAACGTGACATATTCTATGTTTTTAAAAAAATGCCAATATTCTGTATTTTAGAAACCGTAGTGTATTTTATATTTACAAAAAGTATTGTGTACTCCATATTTTTAAAAAAGAAAAAAATGTTTAAAATACTTATGGTTTGTTGAAAAAATTGCTAAAACTAATATGAAAATAGAAAAAGCTTTATTGAAAAAATGGCCTGCTTTGTATAAAAGTTAATTTCATTTAAAAGATTTTTTAGCAGTGAAATAATGTTTTTACCATTGGATTTACAAACATGCTACTACTGTCCTTAGATCTCGAAAAGTTACACGAAGTTAATAAAGAATAATTAAAATTATATGGCCTTCTCAAAGTCTAAACTTAGATCATTACAGAATTAAAATTTTACTCAATTATATACATACTTGGAAAGAATATGAAAAAATGTATGAAAACGAGTGACAATTTAGTTAAAACATAATTGTATAGTATGATCATGCATGTGGTCTTAACACCCCTATGTGATCTACACCTATATTCATTATGTTTAGTTTTTATTTTATTAAAAGGATCTTTTGAAATTGTATTCATTAAAAAAAAATAATAATAATAACTATTTAGTTTTGATTTTTGTTTTTGAAAATTAAGCTTATAAACCCTACTTCTATTTATCAATTTTCGTTTAATTATTTACTTTTCATTAATGACTAAAAAACTAAGCCAAAATTTAGAAACTAAAAAAATAGTTTTAAAAAACTTAATTTTGATTTAAGAATTTGGCTGATAGTTCAAATTTTTCTTAAAAAAAAAAGCACAAATTTCAAAAACATAAAACTAAACAAAATCATTACCAGATGGGAGCTAAGTTTTCTAATAACAAATATTTGACAAATTTTTTTTTTTTTTTTTTTTTTTGTTTAGAAAAAAAGTGTTATCCAAATATGGCTTAGAGATTTGAAATTGAAGAAGAACAGCAAGGGAAGATTGAAGAAGATGTTGATCATGAGTCTTGGATAGAGTAACACATGGTTTTCATAAACCATAATTGCAATTTGTCCCCTAAGACTAAGGCCAAGGCTGCAAATTTCTGTAATTGAAAAGGTTGTCCCCACCTACCAATGTTATGTGCATCCTAGTTTCCTTGCATCTACCATGTGTTTTTTTAGACAATATTTTTGACCAAAGATTCTTTCTCTTCCAAATAAGATATGGAACAGCCACAGAAAAGAAAGATGGTGACCCTTCTTCTTATGTGGATGGATAGATCTTCTCTTTATCCCCCTCTTTTTTGAGCTTATCCCTAACTTTTCTATTCCTCAATCCAAACTTTGGAAAGGTCAAGCAATTCATACCATAACACAAGATAATGAAGAATCTTAAAGATAAGGCATTCCAATCAAAAGCAGAGGACATTATTTATTTCAAATCTCCTTTTTCTATTCACAGAAATTTTTTAATTTAGACCTTACCTCTTTGTGTCACCATCCAGTGCATGGAGCTTGTGTGCTTTCAGGGTCACTGGTTGACATTTCTCCTTTTGGGCAATATTTTATGATGGCCTTTCTGTTGGTTGTTTGGAGATCCCATGCCTCTACATGTGAAACCTGGAATTTCCCTGTAGTTTCCTTTTGAAAAATAGGCAACCACTCTTGGAATTTTCTCTTTCTTTTTATAATTGGATGCCTATAAAATGTTCCACAAGAAATGTCAGAGACTCAAGGTTATTTATGTTCAAAGGGGTTATCTTATATAAATACATCTAAAGCTCAGGCCACCGAAAGCACCAAACCTTATCAAATTCTGTTTTTTCTTTCTACTTGTGTTTGCTCTTTTGTTCCTGTTCTTCATCTTCTTCGTCTTCTTCATTATGGGTGAAATACAGAGACTTATGTTTCATCAACCATGTTCGGTTACAGTACACCAAGAGTTCCATGAAGAATTAGAAGATCATTGGACGATCACCAAGGGAGATGATCACTACAACGTTGCATCTTCAACATCATCATTTGAAAATTCAACGATTTCGAGTGAATCATTATCTTCACTAGACTTGGAAGATGATGCGTGTTCATCGACTTCGAATTCTTCGTCTCAATCTAATGGACCATTGGAGGATTTCACAGAGCTTTTTGCTCAACTGCCAATCAAGTAAGCTTTGATGAATTTCTTTCATTAGAATCATAAGTATGACTCTTTAAACTATGGCTGAATCTGGTTCCAAAGTTTCTAACAACTACTACTCTATGTACAGGAGAGGACTATCAATGTTCTATCAGGGAAAGTCTCAGTCTTTTACATCTCTATCAAGTGTAAAGAGCATAGAAGACCTTCCAAAGAAGGAAAATCCATACAGCAGGAGACTGAATACATGTAAGAGCTATGCAGGTGGCTTGGACACCCACAAGTCTTCTTATACCCTTCCAAAGGCTCCAACTTTTAAGAAGGCATCAAAAAGTAATCTGTCTTTTGTCCAAGTTAGGAGAGGCAGTACTTTGGCTGGTTGTAGACCTCCTTCCGTTCCTGTATATGATCAGAGCTTTTGATCCCTGAGTACTCCCAACATTAAATTGGCCATTTTTTCCATTTAACTTTTGCTTGTACAGTAGAATGCAAATGAAAATCCCGTGGCTGGCTTTATAGCCAATTTTTACTCTCTCTCAGCATTAATGAGAGTTTCTGATGGAAATTCTTGCACTTCATTCAATTATACTTAAATCCCACAGCTTATTTTCTTTCCCAAATACACTAAATAATGACACAGGTGATAGGAATGATTTATATTCGTTGATATAGAAGATGTTTGAAATAAACAATTATTCACTTCAGAAGTTTGATCCAAAGGAGGAATGAATATTAACGATACCACTAAACTCTCTAAGAGAGAAGCTAATCTAAATGGCTATCAGTTATGAAGTCCGTCTAGAATGGATTACAGGAATACTAGAGTGGAACTAAACAAAAAATATGAACAACGGAGGGTGCTGTTCCAATATTAAGTAATGCTCAAAAAGTAGAAGGGCATGCCATGGCAATGAAGTTTCATGGTGACACCATACGGTTTCGAATTCTGGTTGATCTTCTAACTGGAGTTTGGATCGACTTTACTTCACCATCTCCTCCGACCTACAGATGAAATTCAGCAACCTTAAATGAACTGTTCGTCACATCGTCAAAGATTAAGGGAAAAAAAATCTCACAGTTTAAAATTATCCTCACCTCTTTCTTGACAATCTTCTTCTTAGTGGTAAAGCTACCGTAAGATGGGGAAGAAGTTGTGGCAGAGAACTCTGACAAAACTTGCTCGGATCCAGTATTCATATTCTTGCTCACTGGTTTCTCTTCAACTGAACCAGGAAAATTGCTATCTTCTACTTCAATCGTCCAGTTCTTCATTCCACTTTTGTTCTTAAGAGAGTTGCTGATCTCTCCAACTACGAACTCACCAAGAAATTGAACTGTTGGGGCTTCATTGTGGTACATTTTTTCCGCTTTGTCTTTTGAATGGCTAGAAGATAAGAGCGTTTTGAAAGCATCAACATTCCTGATAGGCTTATTATTTGATCCATTAGCATCACAAGTTGCCTTAATTACAGGGGATTCCCTCGTAATAACTTTTTCAGCTTTTGCAACTGGATCCTGCAGCAACGGTTCTATACTCACAGAAATGGCTGGTACTTTTGAATCATCTTTCTTTTTCTTATGTTGGAAAGACAAGACCAAACAAGTAATCATTGCAGATGATACTGAAAGTCCAAGTACAGCCTTAAGCACAGACTCAGAGTCAGTGTGCATAAGCTCAACAAGCTCAGACTTCAGTTTCTCCAAGTCTTCAATAAAACTGGGTAAGCTGTTGGTTATCACCTCCAAAATGGTGATTTTATCCGCCTCAAGCACAAAACTCTCAGGTTTCCATGTGTTGCTTTCAATCATTTCCAAATCTACCCCTTCTTCCTTTTCGACTACCTCCATTTGAGGAGTGTATTCATCTTCAGCAGCAGTTGAGATGTTAGATAACAACTTGTCCTCATCAAATACATTGATGTTTGAAGCTTCAGTAATTTTATCCGCCCCAAGCACAAAACTCTCAGATTTCGATGTATTGCTTTCAATCATTTCCAAATCTCCCCCTTCTTCCTTTTCAACTACCTCCATTTGAGGAGTGTACTCATTTTCAGTCGCAGGTAAAATGTTAGATAACAACTTGTCCTCATCAAATCCGTTGACATTTGGAGCTTCAGTAATTTCATCTTCTTCTGATGTTTCATAAGGGACAGATGTTGTCTTATTGATTTCAGATTCTTTTCCTTTTTCCCGATCACCAGTATCTCCAAAGTTCAGCAATTCAACTCCATTTTTTTCACCTTCATCCATCTCCTCAATGATACTTCCCCCAGCTAGTAGTTTTTCTCTTCCTTCTTCAACCAGTTCAGTATATTCTACTCTTACCAAGTCTCCATATACACCTTTACCACCTTCATTCTCACCATTAAATATCTCGTTTTCCTTCATAGAACCTCTATCTTTTACATCTTCTTGATTGTTCAATTGGCTTACACCTTCGAAATTCCTCATTGCAGCAGCCTCAGTTACTTCTTCATCCCAGGAATTACTTCCATTTGCAAAAATGGATTCCACCACTGGGCTCGACTCAAACTCGCTTGTACGATTCAAAGTTGGGAAAGAACCAGAATTGAAGGCTCCTGAAACTTCAAATGAAGGAGAAGGCGTGTTCATAGAAGTGATATACAAGGTAGACGAAATCAAACTCGCGACTACAAGCAGAAACTTCAACAACTCTTTCACAGTCCAGCCTCTGATCTCCTCCTCCTTATCTCCCCCACCTTCATCATCAATTTCATTAGATTTCCCCTCACTTTCCACCTCAAGTCCCTCCTTCTCCTCCTCTTTCATTTTAGTTTCTTCTTCTTCAGAGGATGAAGTGTGAGAAACCGAAAGAGAATCCTCGCCAACAGTCCTCAAAAAGATCTCCCGTCGTTTGCTTGGTTTGTATCGTAGAAATCTAGGCCGAGGAGAGAGGTAATTTGTCAATGGATCATAGGGCAATGTGGTCTCAAACACAGAATCCCCTTGACAAGAAGAGGGCTTCGGATCGACGTTTGGGATTTCCGAAAACGAATTCTCAGTAAATTTCGAATCGATAGCCTCATTTAGTTCACTTAAAACCTTCTTCGTAACCAACATTTCCGTTTCTCCTATTTTTCTCCGATTCAAATTGGCTGCGGATGGAGGATAATTTTGATCGTTTTCATCTAACAAGAAAGAAATACAAACAAATTCCTTAAAGTAAAAATCGAAACTGGTTTAAATCTAAGCATAGAAAAGAAAGTGAAAGGAAAATGGAAAGAACCATGAGATATTGATTTCTCGGTGGTTTTCTTAGAAATTAGGGAAAAAGACTCACCGGATTTGGAGGACGGGGAGGGATTGCTTGTAGTTGATGATGATATGACTTTATCAGAATTCTCCATTAGAAGAAAAATAATTGAAGCGAGCGAAATTATTGATGAAAATATGGAGGCAAAGGAAGAAGACGAGCGGAAATAAGTCTTTGGGGATTGATTAGACTGTCAGTTTCGTTTGTTGCTTAAAAGCCACTTGAAATTTGAAGATTTTCGAACGTTGGAAGTGCCAGGCTGTCAGTTTGTTCAACTGTTCATGGAACTCCAGAATTGGGCTTGGATAACTTTGAAACTCCTTGGCCCATTTAGGTAAACAATTGGGCCAAGCCCAACTTCAGTAGTCTTTGTCTCCACTCTAATATTGGAAGAACAAAAATTTAAAATTAAAAGAGAGAGAAATTATCTTTTGGTTCTTAGATTTTGGTTTTAATTTTCATTTAATCTCTAGGTTTTAAGATATTATACATTAATTCTTAAGTTTTAAGTTTGGTTTTAATTTAAGTCACATTTACTCCAGGTTAAACGTAATCCATAAATGGTAGTCTGAAAAGTAGGTCCTAGTTGATCATGTTTATCTGTGTTTTGTAATCGTAATGAACTGTGAGGCTTACCATCAAATCCATAATCAAAATACATAATCTACTTGAGGAATAAAGGGTGCTTATGGTTGAAAATTTATGTATGATTCACTACACTTTTACCTTTACCATTATCGTTATTGTTACAGATATTGTTACTGTAACTGTATGAAAATTATAAATCATTCACATTTATTGTTACCTTTACCGTTACCGTTAGGGTCAAGCAGGAACAGTTACAACGCGATCAAAAGCAATCCAATTACATTTGTGATTCAAGTCCATTAAGACATATGCTTCTTAATGCTACAAATCTATCCTTGATTTGAGTTTTGTTTCAATTTGGTCCTTAGGTTTTAAAATTTACACATTAATTTCAATTTTTCACTTAGTACACATTTTCCACTACATAATTATTTTAAAATAATTAACAGACATTAATGTCATCTCAAAAGAAACAAAAAACTGGGTCATCAAAAACATTTTTTTTATAAAACAAATAATAACAGAACTTTCACAACGAAACCCAATTCGATTATTTGAATTGAAAGAAATATACGAGTTGAATGAAGCTAAAAACGAAAAAAATTCGATAATAAGTAATCGAATGATCCCCGGCTCCTCCATTATAACTCGGTCTATGGATTGGACAAATTTTTCATTGAGAGAAAAAAAGATGAAAGATCTGACTGATAGAACAAACACCATACTAAAAAAAATTGAAAAAATTAGAAAAGACACGAAAAAAGAGTTTCTAAATACAGAAATAAATATTAGTCCTAACAAAATAAGTTATGATGATAAAATATTTGAATCTCAGAAAAATATTTTAAAGATATTAAAAAAAAGAAATGTACGATTAATTCGTAAATCGTATCATTTTTTAAAATTTTTCGTTGAAAACATATACATAGATATCTTTCAACGTATGATTAATATGCCGAGGATTAATGGGCAACTTTTTATTGATTCAATAACAATAAAAAAAGACTAAAAGTGAGTATTTAGAAAAAAATCAAGTTTAAAAGTGTAAATCTTGAAATCTATGGTCCAAATTGAAACAAAACTTAAATTTCAAGAGTAAAATTGTAACATTTGAATACTTAGTAGCTAAATTGAGATGAAACTCAAAATTTAAGGACTAAATGTGTAAAACTTTAAGACTTATAAACCAAATAGAAACTAGATTCAAAATACATGGATCAAAAAGGCACCCTAGCCCAAAAGAAAAAGTATAATTTAATACCTAAACTTTGAGATTTACATCTATTTGGTTTTTCAACTTTCAAAATTATAAATTTGGTTCTTGATCTTTTAAAAAATTAAAAGTTATGAGTTCTATTAGATATAAAAATCAAATTTATATCTAAAATGTTAAATTTTTTAATGACTTATCAATCATAAAATGAAAAAGGTTGAAAGACATTTTAGAATAAGAAATTAAAAGTTTAGGAATCTATTGTATATTTTTAAAAGTTGAATGACTAAATAGATACAAATTTCAAACCGATAATTAGTTATTGAAATCCCAAACAAAAAATGTGCACTTCAAATTAATATTTCAAAATAAAGAAAATCAACATTCATATCTCAAATCAAAATCCAGCTAGTTGAACAGGCCACCTATAACTCGTTTGTCTAAACATAAAGACAAGAAATTTTAATGGATGCATTATAGTACAAAAGCGTTGAAAATGAAAGGATGAAAGCCTTGGTAGTACACAAACAAGAAATTCAACTTACAATTTACAAGTCTTGCAGGATTTGAAGATGGTTCTATCAACATGGAGTTGGATGACATTAAAAACATCTTAACTTGTGTTAATTAAAATATCTTAGATTTTTTTTTGGTACGATAAGATGAGGATTCATACTACAGATATTTTGGTCACTAAGACATATTACATGTCAGTTTAGTTATGCGCGTCTTAGATGATATAGTTGATAACTTTATTATGAGTGACATAATTACTTAGTACTTGTTGAACCTATCATTTGTCTATCAATGGAAAGCTTTTAGTTAATTACACTTGTAGCCATGTTCTTTTTTTTTTTTTTTTTTTTTTTGTCAAAGTCATAAATACATTATCCTTTAAAAATTACAAGAAATACTTGATTGGTTAAAGTATAAGTGCCATACTTGAACTTTAGGTACGTGTTTATTTGGTCATTAGATTTTAAAAAATGTTTGATGGGTCTTTAAACTTTCCAATTTGTGTATATTTGGTTTTTAAAGTTTAAAAATTGTCTAATATGTTTTTAAACTTTAAAAATTATCGTATAGATTTTGAATGTAAACATATAATAGAGAATGGGTTGGAACGAAAATTATATTAGTTTTTCTGTTGTTTACTTTTACATATATAGTAATTATAATAACTTGGAATCGTAGTAAAAATGCATTAGTAGTAACTACTCTCATAAGAAATAAGAATGAGATAGGTATGATTACCATAAATATTCTCTTTGAAATTGTAATCAATTCAAGTCTAGTTTGGATTGAGTTAAGAAAAAAATGTTTTTAAAAAAAACTCATTTCTATTTAAACATTTTTTTTAAAAAAAAGATTAAAATATACTTGAAAAACTATTTTTAATGGTTGTCAAATACTCTAATTTATTCCCAAAATGAATTATTTTTTAAATTAAATACTTGAAAATGTATTACAAATATACTCTTAAAACGCATTAGCTAAAGAATATAATACCATAATTAAAATCTCTCTTTTTTTTCTTAATTTCTTATTTAAAATTTTATTTTTATTTACTCATTCAAATTTGCACGCGTAAAAAATGCCTAAACTAATTTTAAAAAAAAAAAAAAAAAAACACAGGCTTTTACAAGTAAGATAATATTGATTGTTTAAGTTGAATTTTACTGGATTTTATAGGATTAATTAAAATTATTGCTTAGGAGTTTAATTTGAAATTCATAATTAAGATAATTAAAATTTAATATTTTTTAAAGGATAAATTTTTAATTAAATGTCACCTTCAAATTTATCACAAAAGAGTTTTAAAAGTTGTATGGTATTATTAAAATAATACAAATTATATGAACTGGAGTATGAGAGAAGGACTTTACGTCACTATTTTTATTTTGGAAGACGAATAAATTGAAAATTATGTCATTTAAAAGTTAAAAAAATAGAAAAATAAAATAAATATAAAAAGCTTTAAACATAAGGTTAATTGGATGTTTAGGAAGTAAGGTATTTGATTGAATGGATTTGATAATAAATCTAGTGTTGGATTGTGAGAGGCTCGTGATCTTATGTTTAAGGATGTGATGATTCATTGTTGCCAAAATTTGAATCGGTCAAAATCATGACTTGTAACTAAAATACCAAAATTGTCCATATTGCACAACTCACGTGAATTCCACCTGCTAAAGGCACGTGCGTCAGATAGTACCACGCGTAGTTCCCAAAAACCACACAAACCCATCCAACCAAATCAAACTCCCACTAATCATTTGTTTCTCTATTAATTACTTCTTATTATGTTGTCCACTCCAATTATATCTATATTATATTACTCGAACCTTATTTTTAATTATTTTAATGCAATTTGTTTTTTTAAAGAATAATATATGTCCCTCCTATTTGTTAATTTTTTTTTCTTTTTCTTACACTTAGATTCTTAACTAAATGATAAAACAAAAGTAAGTTTTTTTATTCGAAAAAAAAAAATAGTTAAGTACATCAACAGGATAACCCTATGGGTTACTTCAAGAGAAAGTAAATTATTTTACTAAGTATGAAAGTTGAGAGTCAATCATAAAGGCTAAAGAGATCGACTTACACTAGGGATCAAAATACCAATAATTTAAACTTTGGGAAAAAAAAACTTGTTTTTTGACCTTATATAGTTTGTTAAAACAATTCTTACCTCTAATTATGCTAAGCTGTATCAATTTTTGTTGAAAAAAACATTCCATTTCTTCGAATTGCACCTTAAAACTCAAGAAAGTGTAACAATTTTTCTTCTTTGATAAGATTTAGTTCAAAGGATTTTTTAAAAAATATTATCATATGCATTCTATTACCATATTTGCATTTCATGAGTCGTAAATTATCCTTAATTCAGGCTAGATTTAGACTTTCCTTGTTGATTCTACATTTTGTGTATAATTATCCTTGTATTGTTCATTGCAAATTAACGGATTCCTCAATAAAATGCCTATATTGCAACACATTCACTGAATTATAAAACATAATTATGACACAAATTTGATAAAATTTCAAACAAAACGAGTCAGAGCCATATTTTTGTTAAATATGTGAATTGTGGTAAAGTTATTGAAATGATTAATTTGCATTAATCAAACTTAAATTTGTGTAAGGCTTTTGATATTATTGATATTATTTGACTTGATGAAGATTTTTGCAATACTTTTTGTAAAAATTAGTAGGTGAATCAATCAAAATTGATCCATCGGTTGATAATACTTGTCTAAGAGGCTATAGTTCAATCATGATAAAAAACTAAGAGGTTATGGGTTCAAGTTATGATGGCCACCTACCTAGGATTTAATATTTTATATGTTTTCTTAACACTCAAATTTAGTTCTTATCTTTTAAAAATAAGATAAAAATTGATAGAATTTATTGAATTTAAGGGTAAAAATAGAATTTTTTTTTCCTTTTCTTTTACCTACCTATTTATGCATAGGTGTTAATAAAAGAAGGAAAAAAAATGCCTATGAAAAAAATAATAATAAATAAATTTCTTGATATTATATCAGAGTTCTAAAAACTTTTTCTAAAATAAGAAGCAACAAATCCCTACTTATTTTTAAAAGATACTATCAATTTTCATAAGAAGCCACAAATCCCTACTTATTTATAAAATATATTTTCAAGTATTTAATTTAAAAAATAAATATTATTTAAAAAATTAGAGTATTTGATAACAATAAAAAAATAGATTTTAAAGTATATTTTAAACAATTTTTATCAAAAGAATTTAAATAAAAACTAGTTTTTTGAAAAACATTTTTTCACAAGTCAATCTAAATGAGTCCTGACTCTAACTTGTACCTACAAATAAAATAAAATAAAAATCTAACCGTGATTAATAAGCCGACCAATTTTTAATGGATTGTTAAACTCTTAAAATATTTTTAATCATTATTTAAACTTAATTTTGATATATAAAAATTATATTTAAAAGTGTAAAATTAAATATTAAATTAATTTAGTGTGATTAAAGATATGTTTCAAAGTAATTTTAAACATGACAATGATTTTAACAATTTCAAAATAACTCTTAAACATCCACACAAACAAATAAGAAAGGCACCCAAATTTGGGGGGAGAGCAATAAAATTTCAATATTTTTATAGTGTAGATTAGTTATAAGTTTGTTTAATGTCAATTCAATTATAATTCAATAAATAAAATTTTTACTATCAATAAAACCTTATAAATAGTCTCTATGGTTTGATGAAAATTTTTACAAATAGTAATTTTTATAGAGACTAAATTCTAACATTTTTTCAACTATAAGAACTAAATTTACAATTAAAAAAAAAAAAAAAAAAAAAAAAAAAAAAAAAAAAAAACATCTTTTGTAATATACATTATTTTCTTGCGAAATAGTAATATACATTAATCTTTATAGCTTAACTCAAAAATTCAAACCTAAATACGAAGTACATAAGGCTATGATCAAGACACAAACTTTCACACTTTATGACCATTATATTTAAATTTATCAAACTTGTGAATCAAATGTAGCATTGTTTAACAATTGGAGTCAATCTTTTTAAAAAATTGAATAATAAAATAATAGATATATAGATCTTATTTATGCATTAATACTAAAAAGATATATAATTTACAATATACAATGTTAGCCTATAAACTTTTAAAGTATCTAAATAGATCTTGACTGGTATTTAAAAAAACAAAATAAATGAAATAAAATAAATCTTGAATGTCTCATGCATTTCATAACCTTCTATTTCACATTAACTATTCCCTTGTAAATTTTATTGACTTATTCCACCTTTTTAAGACTAACAAATTTATTAAATATTAAATTGACAATTTAAGGTAGAATTTCAATTATCATGAACCTCAACAAAAAATTTTAGACACTCCTAAAGTTACCTATTAGATATGAATTCGAATATCAAAAATTAAGTACAACATTTATTTTACTTTTAAAAATGGTATTTATTTTCTTACCATTTCTTTGAGACTTTCATCTTTCTTAATGAAACATTTGAATTCATAATCAAGTTCTAAAAATAAAAACTAGTTTTTAAAAATACTACAAGTATGATGGATAATAATTTTGTTTTATATATATATAAAAGTATATTGAAAACAAAACTCTCTTAAAAGATCTTAAGATTAAATTACAAATTTTGGTCCTATAATATGAATAGAGTAAAAGTTAGATGTTAAAGTTAGAATTCATAGCTATAATCTTACAAAACTTTAGCCAAAAACTGAAATCTTAAATATTAAAGGACTAAATTAAATTGTAGAACAAATTTGCAATTTAACTTAGACTTAGAGGGTGAAAATCAAAAACTAAATATTATATAGTTTTCGGGTAAACTTGTAAATAAAAATAAATTGAACTACCATGGAGAAATGATGAATTTACAAGAACACTGAGTTTAAGACTAAATAAAAAAAAAAAGAAAAAAAAAAAAAAAAAAAAAAAAGAAAAAGAAAAAGAAAAAGAAAAAACCCTCAGAATTCATCAAATCCTTCTTCTCCTTCAACCCCATTACAGCTTCTCTGCAATCTAACGCTGCTAATGCTATTTCTGGCCCCCATTATCTCATTCAACGCCACTCTTTTCTTCGTCCATATCTCCGGCCTCTGTTTCGGCGCACTTCGAGACCTCAATTTCGCTTTAGATGATTTCGTACTCGCCATGTAATTCGGATAATAATTCCCGTATCCACGATAATAACCTTCTCCGTACACGCTCCTCCCCGGCGTCGCCACCGCCCCCCACCCGGACCTCCCCCCGCGCGGCGTGCTTTGTGCCGTCGGCGTTGACATCCTCCCACATTCTTCTCGCCCGCCCAAACCCCACTCCCCTCCCGAAAATCTCGCCGGCGACGCCATTGTCCACAAGTACGGCGACGCCCGCTCCTCCCCCAGCTCCGACAGCAGGCTGTTGAATCGACGGGATCTTGATTTGGGTCTTTTGAACAGTGTGTCCATTTCCACGATTTTCGGGTCTTCCGTTTCGTAGGAGCAAAGTGATCTGACGTCATCCTCTGGGGACTTCTCCGGTTGGGATTTGTTCTCTTTGTTATTCGAACGACAACGAGCTCGTTGTGATCGGACGGTGGTTTGTGCTCTGATTAAAGCTTGCATGCTCTGTAATGTTGCCGCGGCTCGTTTTCGGACGAGAAATCCTCTCACTAAAGCTTGTAATTTAACTAATCCTCTTAGTGCTCGTAGCGCCTTCCTTGCCTACATTTTAAATTTCAAATTTACTAATTGGTTACACAAAATCAGTAACGTATTCAAATAAAAAAAATTCATATTTACCAAAAATCCTCTAAAAACGTTTTGAATTTTAAGAGCAGCCATAATCTCTTTCCCTCCGTTCAGCAGAGCACCTCCTCTAGTTTGATTCGTAAGCCTAACAACGGCCACCGCCGCCTGAGCTGCCGCTACCGCGGCATCAGCAGCGGCGGCAGATGCAGCAGCGACGGCAATCGCATGCTCATTGCGCTCTTCCTCGGACTCTGCAGGATAAGATCTCTGCCAATCGGCGTCTGCCACTGCTTTTCTCGGCGGCGGTGGCGGTAGCATCTGAACTTTTCCGGGGAATTCCTTTCCAGATTTGGAGAAACTCCATCGATTCTTCTCTTTTTTATCACCGGAAGGTAAATATGGATTCTGATCGGCGTTCTTCTCTCTCTTCATTCCCAATAAGGCCCTCAACCACCTGGTAGCTTTCCCCATTCTGATTTCGTCTCTCTATAATTCTGAGAACGAAGCCAAAAACAGAGTCACAACACAAGTGGCCCAAATGAATAACCCTATACAGAATCAGAAGCCTAGAGAGAGAAAGTGACCCAATTGGGGATCCTACACAAACCTATAGAGAGAAATAACTAACAAAATTTTCAATTAACATTCAAAACAGCCCAAATCCATGGTGGGGTTGTTAAACAATTTTTGATTTGAAACAGAGGAGGGAAAGAAAAAGAACCCCCAAAATCAGAGAGAAATGGATACGCATACACAGAGATGAAGGTGGAAAGGAAAAGACAAAGAAGGAAACCCAGAAGAGAGAAAGAAACAAAGAGTAAAGGAGGTAAATATTAAGGAACAAAAAACTGAATCCTAAACCTTAAAAAGAAGATGGAAGGTGGGTCTCCATTTGGGTTTGAAATAAGGGTATAATCTGACAGATCCTCGTGAAAGATGAAAGAAAAAGGTAGGGATTAACAAAAGTTGAATAGAAGGAAGACAAAAAGACAAGAATTGTAGTTAAAAAAATTTTGAAGCAGAAAAGAGGGAGTAATGTTGAGAACAAAACTTACCCAGTTGCTGAAATTCAAAAAAAGAAAAGGCTGCCCACTTTTGTTCACAGATCAAATCGGTTCAACTTTCAAGAAGGGGCAGCGAGACCCCACCATTCAAAAACAAGAGAGAAAGAAAGAAAGAAAGAAAGAAAGAAGAAACTTTCATGGAACTTCTCTGAAATTCTCTCACTTTCATGACCAATATGTACTCATTCAATACAAACATACAAACTCTCAATCCCGTGATTTTTTTTACTATATAATTATTTTTAGTTTTAAACTCTCAATTTATTTTATTTATAATGGTTTCAAAAATAACAACCGCAATAATAACAACTCTCAATTGTTATTTAAATAAATCAATCAATTAACTCCAATTTTATTTTTTGTCCACTAAATTTACTCACAATTATATATATTATTTTATTTCTTCGTGCACGTGTTATGAAATTTTAAAATATAACATATTTTTTACAAATTATATTTGATTTTATTATATATTGTTATTTTTTTTTAATTTTTATTTTATTATTTTTAATCACAATTTAGTAGATAAAAATCTAAAATCTAAAATCTAATTAAAAATGGGTAAAAAACCAAAGTGAAGGTTCCAAATTGAAAGGCTTAATTTAGTTATTGATAGAACAAATTTAGATTTGAAATCTTAATTTGATTTGATTTTTTTTTACTTTTTTAGATAAAACATGAAAAACCAAATTTGTTAGATTTTTTATAAAAACAATCAAATCAAACCAAGTCCACGTGAATGATTAAGTAAAGTATTTAAAATGAGATTCTTTAAAATTGATTTAATTGTCAAATTACCCAAAATAACCTTACATCCATCATCTAAAAGGGACAAAAGGAGAAAATGGATGTTTCTCCCATATCCCATTTTAAATAGGTACCCTACAACTAAATTCACTCATCAAATTTAACCAGAGATTGAGAAAAAATTTCTTCATACTCATTGGTTTCAACCAAAATCAAGTCTTGCAAAACAAAGACATAATTTTTCAAATTCACATATGTTGAGGGTTGGTTGTCTAAGAGATCTAAAACTCATAGGTGGGTCCAAGCCCAAAGAGTATTGAGAAAGGACATGGGGGAGCACACGTCGGAAAATGTTAGTGCTTCGAGTTTGGGCCAACCAATTGAGCCAATAAATATATACTGATTGGAAAATAAGCGAGTCGAGGGCAGACTAACACCATGCAACCTCGAGTACCAGAAATGTCTTTGACACTCTTGCCGTCACACACAATTGTGGGCATGTATCTTAGAGTTGGCTTATAAATAGGTTAATTCAACCATTGCAAAAGGAGAGGGTAATTAATCTCCAAATGAGAGATCCAAGCTTACCTGTTTAGTTGAACTAATACACTACTTATATTAATTTAAGTATTAGAGTGCAATTAGGCTCACCACCAAACGGTGGGGAAGCATGTTAGAGGTTAAAGCCACCAAACACTTGCAACAAAGCCTAATACAGAAGAAATCCAAACGTCAACCGCATATTTCAATTAAATAAAAATCTAACACTAATGTCCATTTTGACTGAGGTTTAATTAATTTGGCAGTGTGAATATGCGTGAATTTATTGAAACGGAAAGTTTAAAGTAAAACTTAAAAACTTCAGCCATGATAGTTTAAATTGAGTTTTTTTTTTTTTTTTCATATCATTTATAAACCAATGATGGTGTTTTTTTTTTATTTTTAACACAGATAGAGTTGACTCGAGAGCATTTGTTTTTTTACTTCTCTTTAATCAAACGATTTGGAGTAAACGATTTGGAGTGATGTGTTCTTGTAGGAGGGTTGTTATCATAGAATTTTTTAAGTTTTAATGCACATAAAGTTTGATTGACTCAATTTGTCGCAATTCTTTGAGGCGAAAAGTAAAAAAAAGTAATGTGGTGTGTTGTCATCTACTACATCTAGAGAGAGCATAACTTTTCTAGTCCATGGCTCTTTATGGAAAAATTGATATTTCTAACCAAAAAAAAATTTGATAGGACAAAACTAACCTATTTTTAAAAAAGTTCTGAGATGGGTCCCACATGGTGAAATGGTGTGAATAACCCCAAAGATCTTGTTTCTCAACACTCAAACCACATCTTTCTCGAGACCATCTTCTTCACAAGAGACTTTTTTTTAGTACTCTCTAATGTCTGTCATTTGTTGTAAAACCCATCCTATGTGACCCGATTTTCAGGAAATAAACTCACAAAGAACTTCTTTGAAACACTGATTTTTTAAAATTTTGGGTTTTCAAATAGCTTGCGGTAAAAAATGGAAAAGAAAATCCAAAATTTTCATGTAAAGGAGGTCAATATGTGTAGGAATGTCTGAAATCACCAACAAAAAGAATTCGGTATGCGTTTTTTTTATCGCTGTCATTTTTCCCATAAGGTGATGGAGTTGACGAGAAAAGTGACACAATGGCCAAATACACGCCAACTTTCGAAAAATTTGGGCATTCTGTCACTTTTCTCGTAAGGTTTCTAGGAAGATCTTACAAGAAATTTTACGGGAAAAGTGACAGAATGCCCAAATACACGCCAACTTTCGAAAAATTTAGGCATTCTGTCACTTTTCCCGTAAGGTTTCTAACAAGATCTTACGGGAAAAGTCATAGAATGCCAAAATTTCCCAAAGTTCACATGTATTTTGGCTTTTCGGTGAATATCGTCTCGCTAGTCTCGATCTCTCTGCTATCATTTCGTCTCTATGGCATCGTCGCTCTCACGCTAGTCTAGTGAGAGCGAGAGCGACAACGAGAGAGACAATGCCATAGAGACGAAACGATAGCAGAGAGAGCGAGACTAGTAAGAGCGAGACTAGGGTGAGAGCGACGATGCCATAGAAACGAAACCATAACAGAGAGAGTGAGAGCGAGACTAGCAAGATGATATTCATCGAAAAGCCAAAATACACGCGAACTTTCGAGAAATTTGGGCATTATGTGACTTTTTCCGTAAGATCTTCTTAGAAACCTTACGGGAAAAGTGACAGAATGCCCAAATTTCCCGAAAGTTGGCGTGTATTTGGGCATTTTGTCACTTTTTCCGTCAACTCCATCAACTTGCAGGAAACATGAACGGGAAACATAAACTTATGGGAAAAATGACAACGATCAAAAATCGCATGTTTAATTCTTTTTCTTGGTGATTTCAGACATTCCTACACATATTAGACCTCATTTACATGAAAATTTTGGATTTTCTTCTCCGTTTTTTACTGCGAACTATTCAAAAACCAAAATTTATAGAAATCAGCGTTTCAAAGAAGCTTTTTGTGGATTTCTTTCCAGAAAATCGGGTCACATAAGATGAGTTTTACAACAAATGACAGACATTAGAGAGTACTGAAAAAAAATGGACTCTTGTGAAGAAGATAGTCTCGGGGAAGATGTGGTTTGAGTGTTGAGGAACAAGATCTTTGGAGGTATTCACGTAATTTCACTATGTGGGACCCATCCCTGAAATTCTGAAAATTTGAAAAAATTGGTTAGAAAAAGAACATTTTTAAAAAAAGTAGGTTAGTTTTGTCCCATAAAAAAAATTTTGGGTTAAAAATAGCAATTTTCCGCCCTCCATCTTCAAGTAATTTTTTAGGTGGTTCAATCTAATTTGTTATTAGTAGTTTTAAGTATGTTGGGACTTCTACTAAAGTAATTCATGCATGTTATTTCCTATGGATCTATTAACTTGAGGTGTGTCTGTTCTCCTTGTAGTTGTGTTGGTTTGTATCTTCCCTCCTCTTCTTTATAATTCATTACTTTGGATAAAAAAGAAAGAAAAAAAAGTGTATTAATTTAAAAACAGTTGGTGTTGCTTGAATTATTGAAATGATTTTCTGATTGAAATTAATCGAATAGAGAAAGAAATAGAGTCAAAGCAGTAAAGACTACAGAGAGTTCAGTATAATTGTACTGTTTCTTCCTTTTGACTCCAAATCATATTCTATTGTACTTTTTCTTCATTCTCACCCCAAACCTACTCCTACCATTTCATTCATGTTATTAAAAAATCAATATCCAAATATACATTCATATATATATATATATCCAAAATTCCACATCCATATTAAAAATATATAAAACATAAAAGTTATATTATAATAATTGAATATCAATATTATTAACAGGTTAAAGTAAAAATAATTTAATCATTAATTTAAGTTTTTTTTTTTACAGAAACATTCATCTATATCAATATATCTCTAATATTCGTCGATATTGGTATTGATATTATAATCTTTATTTGTGGGTTCCAACTTATGTTGTGTTTCAGCAGAAAAACACTAAACTAAAATAAATGAAATCTGAGAAATAAAAATTCATGGTTTAAATTCAATGCACTCTATCAGATCCCAATATATATATTTTAATGTGAAAATCAAAGGCCTTAGGCAAACTATGAAACTGTACTAATAAGATTTTTAAAAAAATAAAAAAAAAAATAAATAAATAAAATAAAAAAAAGAAAGAAAATTAAGATGGTAATAATGGGGATTACTGTTTGAAAGATTTTGCCAATTTGAAATTTTGAATTGAGATATCATTTGAAGGCTATTATGAAATTGGCAGATTTGAAGGAGGAGCCGCAGCTGTTTGTAAAAGGTGAAT
Organism: Citrullus mucosospermus; assembly: GCA_030954485.1. NCBI lineage: Eukaryota > Viridiplantae > Streptophyta > Magnoliopsida > Cucurbitales > Cucurbitaceae > Citrullus > Citrullus mucosospermus. Next base: position 27,902,033 of record CM062061.1, on the reverse strand, counting down.
CTTTATTTGAATCCAGTATCAAATATTTATTATCTGTATCATCAATTAATTTTCTTTCAGTAATAATATAGTTCAATTCAAGAAAGTAATAAAATGTTCCAATTTCAAATTTCTTATATTTTAATTTCTAAATTTTCAAATATTTGTTTTTTTTTTTTTTAACACAAATAAATCAAAGAAAAGAAATGATAAAACCAAAGAAAAGAAGTCATTCAAATACAAATGAGAAACTCTAGAGAGGATACCATCAAGTGTCAAACCATTCAACTTTCAGAAACCCATCCTAACCAAAGAGTGGGTGACAGATGAGTCACATGTTGAAAAATCACCGATGAAAAGGTTACAACAATCTTATTAATATTAGCAACTAACCAAGTTTGTCACTTCCATTTCAATTTTTGATAAACCATTAATCATTCGAATGCTAGCCAAAGAGTTAGACATGACTAGAATACGTTGGAGTTCCAACCATTTCGCTAAACGTAAGCTTTCAAAAACAACAAGAATTTTACTACAAATAGTACTAAAGAATCCCTCTTTAAATCCATGAAGCTAAGCAAATATTTGTTTTTGGTGGTTAAACTTTTAATTTTTTTTTATAATTATTTTAGTCTTAAATTTTCAAATCGTCAATCAGAGATCCTAAACTTTTTAAAAAATAAAAAAAAAATAAAAAAATCATTTTATTCCTTGGTATTGTTACTTTAATTTCTCTTCCTCGAACGTTAGTATAACTTATTTAGTTTGAAATTCTATTTTTATTAAGATGCTAATACACATTCAAATCTGCATTATTTATTGATTTTTAAAATTTTAAGAATTAAAATGTATAATAAAATAAATTTGAAAGTAACAAAAATCAAACACCAAACTCAATTCTCTATCCAAGTTTATTAGTGTTACACGAGAAATAATTGATAAATTTACATTTTCTTTTGAAATGATTGTTAAATTTACGATATGATCTACATTCTTTATTATGTTAAACTATTTTTCGTCTTTGTATACTTTTAGGATATTATTGTAATTAGGTACTTTATTTGTTATTCTGTTATTGGTGGTTATTTATCACTTGGGCTATATATATGCCCATTCCTTTAATAATAAACTTCAACAACTTATTTACTCTTTGAGTGATGTAATATTATAAGTTTTTTAGTCGATCAGTGATTTAAGATAATATTAGAGTAAATGGTCTAAGAGATCGTGTTCGAATCCCTTAAATGTAATTTTCTCTCCAATGAATATTTATTTCCATTTGAATTTCCTTCCAAATTAATATTGATTTTCACTTGTTGAGTCTTCTACGTATTTCAAGCCTACAAATGAAAGGAGTGTTATATAATATAATGTTAAATTTACCTTCATTTATCAGTTTAACTTTTTGGGTCAATCGTTGATTTAAGATATTTGATTTTCTAAGAAGTAAATCTCAGAAGTTCTTGAGCTACTTAAATTTTGATTTAAGAAACCAACATAGCTGATAATTGATTTTACCAAACACTAAAGACGGTTAAATTTCTATATAATCATTTAAACCCTTGCAAAATCAATCCCAAATGCTAACTAGTTCAAGTTAGGGACAAAGTATGGGTATGGTCCAAGCTAAGTCATCAACACACTTACCTGCCAAATAATTAGTTGCCATAGATAGCATCCTTGTCTTAGTCAAGACATACATATAACTTAAAACAAATTCAAATTATTATCCAATTATCCACCTCCTATCAAAAATTTTAAAAAGACTTTAAAATGCACCACGTGGATGTTAAATTGAATCCTTTCACAATCATTTGTTTGTTTCTTGTACTTATGACTAAAACTTAGAACTAAGAATGCAACCAACCACTATCCAAACCAAACCCATATATTTGTATTCTATTATACAATTACAAACTCAATAATTCAAAAACCAACCGCATTCTCATAATACTTAGCCTCGTTATAATAAATAGCTTCTCTATAGCCTAGAAATAATGGAAAATGCTTCTTTTCTTTTCCCTCTAAACTACCTTTTTATTAATATTACTTTTGCAAACTAACCCTTACTTTTTTTTCTTCTTCTTATAGTCATACATTCATGGTCAAATACCCTAAATTATACTCTCTATTCCTCCTATTTCAGGAAATAAATAATTTATCTCACAACAACTTGATGATCTTTATTGTTTTATTTCAAATGAATTGTCATGTAATTTTAACTTTTCATTGAAATGTTATAACAATTTAAGAAACAAATATGTGGCCAAAGTAAGTTTTGCCCCTAGGTTAGAGTTTCAATCTCCCATCCGTAGTCACGGTACTAAAAAAGAAAAAGAAACAAAAATTGGTACAAAAAATTTTAGTTTGATGGTAGTAATCTTGCACAGAACAATCTTAATAGTGCAAGAGTAGTTTGTGCATTTTGTAATTTTCAAGGATTTAATTGCAACAATTTCATACAAGTTTTGGGATATATATAGTTCAAAAATAGTTATTTATTTATTTATTTATTTTTATTTTTATATATATAGGTTTACTTTGTTTTGGCTCTTTGGAAATGCTCTAAAACTTTTTGAAATAACCATTTTGGGTTCATAACCTCTAATGTCTATTACCATGAAACAGAACAATTTTAGTCATTGTTATTATTTTTTTCATTTAAATCTGTCCACCTCATAGCCAACTTATGTTGCTCTTATACACATGTGCACATTAAATTATTGATATATGATATTGAAAATCATGTTATTCATCTACTTTAGCAAATAGATAATTCATATATATTATTCCAAAAACTCATACAACAAATAGAAACAAATTTAACAAAATTCAAAAGTTAAAATAGACCAATCGTTTCGAAAGCCAAATTTTATTTAATTTATGATTCTGCGGGTATATGTGTGTGTGTGTGTGTGTGTATATATAGTGGTCCGACTTTTTTTTGTACTTTCTACATCATTACAGTTATTAAAGGGCAAAATTACGTTTGAAAATTTATCATTTGAATGAATTCTATATGAATAAAGAAAATAGGTTTATTGTTATTATTTATTTATTTTATAGAAGTGTTATGTTTGTAGGAAGCAAATTTGAGGGAAGAAGAAGTATGGGAATTATTAATTTTGAGCAGATTTGGCAGTTTACTGTGGACCACAACACACCAAACCATTATTAATATTGAAGGCGCAAAATTTTCAGACAATCAAAGTCAATAATTCAGATTGGGTCGTTGGATTAGGGGACCAAATAAGGCGTACGGTACACTTCTGCACACTTGATCACGCCCATCATAATGATACTATAGACCCAACGTGTTTCGGTTAGCCCTTTTTTTGAGGGGGGCATCCACTGGAATACCGTAAGTTTCTAAAAACACACGCATCTAAATTTTATTTAACTTTCCGAAAAATTATCAAAATTGCAAAAAGTATTTATAATTAATAACAAAATACACCGTCTAGCTGCAATATACTGCGAAAGATTGCGATAAACTACTATCTGTATCTATCGTGACACATATAATAGTCTATTGCAATCTATCGTGACACAAATAATAGTCATTCGTGATTTATAGTGGTCTATTGCAAATAAACAGTGAAATTTTGTTATATTTGTAAATATTTTGGTTACTTTTGGTATATTTAAATAGAACCCTAAATTTTACAAATCTTGTTATTATTATTATTATTTAGTTAAATTATGCAAAATATTTTTACTTTTTTTACTTTGTGTCAAAAATATATTTGATTGTTCAAAAGTTTCAAAAATATCCTAAAACTTCTTAGATGAGTTTAAAGGTGCCCTCATTGTTAGTTTTGGATGAAAATATTTAGTGTTTTGTGTCAAAAATACCTATGAATTAGTATCCTTGCTGTTATATGAATAGAAATCGTTAATACTGTCCTACTTTTCTTTTTTTTATTTTTTTTCTCCCTCCTTTCTTCAATACTCTCTTACTCCACTTTTTCTTAACTGTGGACTATAATAAGAAGAAAAAGAATAAAGGAAGCACCAAGGTATTTTGAGACTAAAATATTTTTACAAAGTTGTAAGTTAATAGTTGAGTGTGTTAATATCAAAATAAAAAATTTTATTTGACTATTTATCGTTTTGAAAATTTAAGGTTTTGTGAAATTTTATGTTTTAACTTAAAATGTTGGTTTTTGTTTTGGTTGTTGAGAAAATTGGTATAAGCTAAGCATCGGAAAATTAAATGAAAAATGAGAGTATCTATATGAAAATATATATATATATATATATATACATAATTTGTTTTAAAATTAGTTCATTTCAAATTCAAGAAAACTTCAAATATATTGATCATCATATATGGTAGGACCATTTTTTAACTTTTTTTTTTAAAAAAAAAAGTTCATTTTGCTATGAGGTATTAAAAGTTTTTGTTCATATACTAAGAATGTAGGGATTTTTTAAAAAAACTTTTTTTTTTAAATTAAGAGTATTTTTGAAAATTTTGAAAGTTCAAATGTATTTTTGAAACAAAACTTTAACGATTTCCATCCAAAACTAACGATAATGATATTTTTTGAACTGTTTTTAAAAATTTAAAGGTATTTTTGAAATTTTTGAAAATTGAACATGTATTTTAAACCCAAAGTACAAAGTTCATGGACATTTTTTAAGCTAATTTTGTTTTTAATTTCTACTCAATAAATTTCAAATGTTTGAGTTGGAGAATGATATTCAACTGTTGTTAACTTGTTGATATTTCTATATTTTTTATAGGTTTGATATCGACATAAATAATGAATCCATATTTTTATTTTATTGTATAAAAAAAATTTCATAAATCATAACAAATCAGTAATAAAATGTACTAATGTGTAAATATAATATAAAAATAAAGATGTTATAGTGTAAAATTTGAATTTATTAATTGAAATATTTTTGAATTTTTACGTTTATAATTTTTTAAAAATATCTATAATTATCTCGATAGTTTTATTAACATTTCAAAACTTTGGTCGGGAGGGAACTCGAACGTAGAATCTATGATGAAAGTAATCAATGTGTGTAACCACACGAATTATGTTGAAGTACATGTTTGCTTATTGAAAATATTACACATAATTCAATAAATAATTACATTTTTTTAAAAAAAATCAATATTAAACTTGTTCTCATTATTTGATGATAGTTCTAATTTAGAATGGAATGTTTCACTTTAGTTTAACAATTAATACGGTTACCAAATAGAAAATACCAACTCAATGGTGACAAAAAAAAAAAGTTTGACCAAAAGAAAAAAAATTTATAATCATTTTTTTAAAAAAATTAAGTTTATAAACAATACTTTTACTTCTAAATTTTTTTGTTGTTAATCTACTTTCTATTAATATTTTTAAAAATTAAACTAAAATTTACAAATTAAAAAAATAGTTTTTAAAATTGTATTTTTACTTTTTAGAATTTTGCTAAATATTCAAATGTTTAATTTAGAAAAGTAAAAATAATAATAAGATAAAAAAAATAAGTATAAATTTTAAAAATTAAATCATAATCAAATATGAGACCGTAGTAATTGAACTTACTTATATATATCAAACTCCACAGAGGGAAGGGTATGATATAATATGAAATTCACTAAAACAAGATAAAATATTACGTTTCAAGTTTAGAAAAATAAATATAGGGACAAGACCTGTGATTTAGTATTTAAAATCATGCACAACTAACTTTTCAAAAAAAAAAAAAAAAACAGAACAATAATCATGTGCAACTAACGTTAATTTCTTTAGCGTAAAACAATATGAAAATAATAGTTTTTTTTTTTTTTTTTTAAGGAAATGTGAAAATAATAGTTGATTTCACATTATTATTCATATTTCATATTGAATGTGTTGATAAAATTGTTGGACATTACTATAGAATTATTTAAAACATCTTAATTTAAGAGTTATGATAATGCTAATAATTGAGTGATAGGAAGTAGATTTATAGGCTTTGACCTGAAATTTTGCATTATTAAATTTATGGGCATCCTCGTGTGCCATAAGTTTAGAGAAATATTTAGTACATTTATTATAATTAATTACGTACACTTATTACATTACAACAATATATATCTGTAATGTTGCGTATAATTGCCACTTGATTATAAGTAATTGAACCCACGAATGCCAATTTATATCTTTTAATTTTTTAGGTTGTCTCACTCTAAATGTTAAGTTAATTAATCAATTTCAGTTTTAAACTTGTGTGAGTAAATTAATTTAGACTCTTCAACTGGAATTTTATTTTAAAATATACCAATTTCATAGGTGTAAAACTTCTTTAAATGTAATGATGAAATGATGATGAATGTAAATTAGATGATGAATGTCAATTAAAGAGACATGTGAGATTAAAAAAGAAATATATATATATATATATATATATATATATATATATATATATATATATATATATATATATACACTTTAAAAAATCATAAATTTACCAATTAATTTTTTTTTCCTGATATTCATCTTAATATTTCCGCAATTTGCATTTTTAAGACATACATGTTTTAATATTTAAAACTTTCATACATTTGGAGACTATGAATGTTGTAATGTTTAAGTTGAAGACTAGACAATTATGTTGTTGTAATATTTATATTTTAACTTTAAAAATTATGGGATGAAATATTTTAATTATATTGTTGCACAAAAATTATTATTGTTTTTATAAGGAAAATTATAGTGTTTTAGTTAAATAAAATGTATGGGAGATGACCCATTTAAAAATTTGTTAAACAATGAATAAATTATAAAAAGAGGCAATAGAAAAAATTTCCTGTAAGGAACACAATCCCCACGATACTAAATGAGAAACTTTGTGGGGATGGGGACTGAAATAGGGGATCAGGATAGGATCAGGTTCCCCATCCCATGGATATCTCTAGGCACCTTAACGCTAGGATTAGCGCAAAAAAAGCATAGTTGCAAAACATGGCAACTTCGACACTACAAGATGTTTTGGAGAGCACCGTCGAGTGTTTGAGCTAGCACCGCAGCACCATTGAGAAACTAACCTTATAATTTTTCCTTGGTTTTTCAAGTTAGGTTATTGAGTCATAGGGTCTTTGAGACTAAGAGTGAGAGAGACATCAGAGCAGAGTGAGAGTTTTGGTGCTGGAGACAATAAGAGAGCATTGAAGTGTCAGTTCTACCTTAGAGATGTAATCAATTCGCTGGATAGCGTCTTTCTTTCCTTTTTGTGTCTTTGATTCTTCTCTTTGCATCATGAATTTGGTTACGTCTATGGAAGCCATGTTTTGTTCAGTTTTCATAATTCTAGGATTTGATGTAGTTATGGATTATTTATAAATTCGTTCGTGGATCTTGAAGCATGATTGTTCTTATTGTTTTTTATTGCTTCTACAACAATTAATTGATTTCATGGTTTATTATCCTGCTATAACGAGAAGATCTAAGGCTAGATCATGCATGTTAGACTATTGTTTGACTATATTAGCATAATAAGATAACAATAGAGATTGATGACGAAGAATCTTAATGCTTTGCTTAATTAATTAGTTTTAAGAGATTTATGAGTTAGTAATTAGGTGAAAGAGAAGGTTGTAAATTGGTTCAAGAGTTAAGTAAATGAGTTTATTAGGTTTATCGATGAAATCAATACCCTAGGATATCTCTTTGTTGAAACTCCCCCACTTGACCATTTTGTTTGCTTTATTAGTTTAGTTTAGATTAATTTGCATCACAAGCCAGTCCCCTAGATAAAATTGAAATAATCTCTTTAATAGCTAAAAAAGCTATTAACTCAGTTTCCTAAGGATGATACTCAACTAAGGTCATTTTAACTACACTATATAATTGACATGGGTGCTTGCATATCTATCTGCTATTTGCAGCAGAACTGTACGATCGCCACTAGACTTTGATTTGCCTCGTGAGGAGGATCCAATTTGTCTGAAAGGTTCCTATTCTTTATTGATGTTATCTCCATTTGAATCACGTAGGAAACTACCTAATTGTGTTAGAGATTGCTTTGTGGAAGAGAATGTTTTTGGTGTAGTGAATTATTAATTTCAGCTATCTATTAGTCGACTCATGTCTAAGCATTACATTTTACTTTTAATTTTTTGTTAGGTTTTATACTAGACTTCTACTTTGGTTAGAATAAATGACAAGGATGAACCATATTGGGCTAATGACTGTGATTACCAAGTGATGATATATCATCCATAGGGGATGGTGTATCTTGTGCTTATGTCATCAATGCACACATATTCTCTACTTTGGTGCAAATATAAAATATTTATGTAGTTCATCACGTTAAAGTTGGTTGTTCGATTTCGTGAAAACAATATATTTGTTTCTTAGTATAGTTATATTTGTGGAACTTATTAATAGGGAACTAATAGTTATACAAAGTATTTGTGTTTTGGTTGATCATATTGAAATTGGTTGTATGATTCCTTCGAATACAATAAATATATATTTTAGTATAGTATATTTGTGGGCTTTGTTTTAGGGGGTCTAAAAATTATTTTGAAAACAAGGTATTTGTCCATTTTTGTTTAGGTTGGTGTTTGTTTATTTATTTATTTTTTGTTATGTAACTATGTAAGTTTTTCTTATAGAAGTTATGTCAAGTTCAAGATTTGAAAATATTTGAATTTTTAATAGTTAATAGAATCTTGATTCTCATGTTTTGAATTAGTCACTAATCTCATAAGATTTAAAAATATTTGGCTTCACAACAGTTAATGAAAATCTTCATTATTATGATTTTAATTTTGGATTTGGTATTTTCAGATTAATGGATTTTTGGTGTCCATTTGGTACTTTCGTCTTTTTATAATTAATAGTTAATGAACCTACAAATTATTTTACTATTTTTCTAATTTTGAAACTTTTTTTATTTTTATTTTAGTAAATGAATATTTAATTTTTGGTATACCTAAATGAATTGATTGAGAAAATAAGCTGAAAAAAGGTTGGGTTCATAAATGGATTTTGGGGCTATAGTAATAGCTAAAAAGCCGAAGAAGAACAAACATACGGGCCTAGCCCATGGAGCCTGTTGGCTCTGGGCAGTTGACTATCAGTAATTCTTAGATTTTTAATTGCTTAATCTGTGTGGGCGTTGTCTTTCATGGCTTTTCCTTGGATACATAGCTTTGCATGATCGGTTTTCCACTAAATGTTTGATTTTTAGTTTAATTAGGATACAAATCTTAATTATTAATGAATTTAGATCGTGTTAAGTAAACCATGTACTTGCAAATGATTATTTAAGTGTTTCATGTGATCAATGTTAACATTTGGAGATTCCAATTTCCTAGGCTAAAACGTTTTAGATTATTACAATCAATTTTCAATCTCCTTTTATCCCTTTATCTTTCGGTCTTTTATCTTCTCTTTTTACATTAACTCCCTCCTCTATTACCCACTTTAGCTTATGCAAAACTATCATAGACTTTCTTTTTTATCGAAAGATTTAATGACCAAAAGGTAATGTAAAATTTAACAGAGAAGACAAAAAGAAAGAAAAAAAAAAACGCACAAAGATATGTACAAAACTGCATAAAATAGATTATGAAAAGATTTAAGGGCAAAGAGACCATAAAATTTCCTCATAGCCACTTTTAATATAGTATCGATATAGATATTTTTATATTTAAATTTTTATCTCAAATTTATACTTTCATAATATATATATTTTCATTGAAGATAATTATTTAAAGCATTATTATCTAATTTTTTAAAATACATTATTTAGGCTTCGGTTGGTAACTATTTAGGCTCTGTTTGATAACTATTTCGTTTTTTGTTTTTAGTTTTTGAAAATTAAGCATATTTCCTTCACGTTTCTTACATTGATTTTCATCTTTATTAAATACAATGGTTGAATTCTTAGCCAAATTTCAAAAACAAAAACAACTTTTTAAAAGCTACTTTTTTAGTTTTCAAATTTTTGCTTGGTTTTTTAAACCATTGGTAAAAACTAGACAATAAATGAAGAAATTTGGAGATGGAAGTAGCTTCTCGGTTTAGTTTTCAAAAACCAAATAGTTATCAAACGAGACCTTAGTTTTCAAATGGCAAATTAATATCATTAGCAATGAGTATAAGATAACAATCAGATAGCAATCTGTATCATTGGCAATTAGATGGTAATCAAATGCAAATACGCACTTTTAACTATGAGGGCGTTTTGGTCGTCCAGCTATTTCATTTGGGCTAGGCTTGTTAATTTTGTCATTCCTGCAAACTTTAAATTGTTGGATTATGGGCTGAATTTCTCAGTTTATATTGTCATTACTACAAGCGGCCTTAAAAGAACACTAGTAGACAATATGAACTAGTTGTTAGAGTGATTACAAGAGTTGGTTGTCATAGGTGTGATCGCCAAAGGTGATCATCAAAGTTGGCCATTAGAGGTAGTCAAAGAAGCTAATCGTTAGGGGTGGTCATTGTCGAAATTGGGTGTTGCAGGTGGCCTTTATTAGAGTTCGTCGTCAGATTTGGTAGCTAGAGGTGGTTTTCGACGGGTGGAGTCATTAGAAACATTGGAGTATAAAAGAGTTGGTTATTTTAATTACTGATTATAAATAGTGTTGTTGTAGCAAAATGAGAAGTTAAAATGATCTTTACTCCTATCATCTTAACACATGCCACAAACACTAAGTAAAATATAACACATTCCAAGTTGATGCTCTAAACACCCCTTAGGAACTGTTTGTTTTTTTTAAATGTAGATGACTGAAATTCTTAGATGTCAAGATTATAGATGTTTGTTTTGCAAGAATATTTTTGAAGATATCTAGAATACTTGGATAACTGTGTTTGTTTCATAGGATTTCTATTCAAGAATGTTTTAAATTTACATAATGTTCCAATAATGCCCTTACGACTATTTATTAATTTATAATTAATTTATTATAATTTAAATTTATATAACATATTTATTTTTATTAATATTTATTAATTTAAGATTTTATTTTGTATAAATTTATATAATTATATTTTTCTGAACAAAATAATATATACTAATTCAATATTTTTTATAAAATTAATAGTAATCACAATTTAAATGTGAATATCTTTCTTAAAAAATAAAAACAACTGCAATGTAAATAAAGAGGGTGAAATACATAGTTCACATTATTTATTTTAATTATAAAATGAAAATAAAGAAAATATATATATATATATATATATATATATGAAAAATGGGACTAAAAAGTACAAAATGGAATGTCCTTCGTAAGAGTATCCTAGGATCTCTAGCAATCTTTAGATACCTATGCATCTTATGCTAACGCAAAACAAACATAATAATCCGGATGCCCACTCCATGGGAGTCTCAGATTCCACGAAACAAAGGACCCATTAGAGTTATCTTTTACAATAATCTTGATTTTGGTCCCCTGTCAAAGGCAAAATTTGGAGAGCACCCAAAAGTGGAAGCAAAGTTTCTTCTATATAGAAAGAAGAAAAAAAATCTCACCTTAGAAGAATAGAAAAAGAAATTAAGGGTAATTATTTTAAATGGTAAAACTGTTCAAAATATTTTTAAATATAGCAAAATATCTCTATTCAATGTCTATCACCGTGTATCACTAAATTTTGTTATATTTGAAAATAACTAAAAAATTAAAAGAAAAAAAACAAAAATAATAAACAATTTTGAAGTTAAAAAATTTTAAATTTGAGAAAAGCCACACTCAATAAAAAAAATCCATGAAAAAATTATTATAATCACACAAAATTTTGTGATGGATTCCAACTATAACTATTTTCTTAAAATTTTTATCAAATAATTTATATTAAAAAACTTAGTCGCAATCTAAATCATATAATTTTTTTAATAATTATTTAATAATAAATTATAATTTAAATAACCATATGACAATAACGGAAATCTAAGTGTTCTTTAGTCCTTATAACTAAATTATAAGTATTAATTTATTAAACATGGTAGTTAATCTTTTTAATTTAAAATTAAAATTTACTAATACTATTTTAGTGGAATTCATATTTTATTTTTTAAAATAAAAAAAAAATACAAACTACTAATAATTGTTTAAAAGCAACAAGAATTTAAAGTAAGTGATATTAGATTGGATTTTAGAAAATGTTGACCCCTAGAGCCAAGAGAGTGAAAACCAACCATTAATCATTATATTCTCCACTCCCCCAAAATACACAAAACATCATCTAAATGCTTCCTCCATTTATGAAACCTTTGACAAACTAAACCCTTCTCATATTTTTCTTTTTAGTCTAAATTATAATTGATTTCCATTTTGAATTTTCCCCCTACCCACTTTGTCTTCTCACCATTTCAAACCAAAATCAACCATAATTAAATATTAATTAATTCATCCATATCTTACAAATCTTTCGATTTTGAATCTCTATCACATCAATTACTACTAATAATATTACGCATATATTAGTTGATATAATAGTAAATTTATTTTCACCCATCATTTTAGGTTTTTGGGTCAATTGGTAATTGTTGGAATGTCTTGAATTTTCTCTGTTGTATGGCGCTCCAATCAACCTAAGTAGAATTTATATTTGGCATATTTAATTGTTTACGATTATTTATGATTATGACCTTAGGGTTTAGAAAAATGCGCTATTTAAACTCTCTAACCCTAGAGGTGCCACTATTTTGTATTATTTAACATTCTTTCTAATAAAATTGGTCTTCCTCCTTTTCGTGGACGTAGCTAACACACTGTTAGTGAACTACATAAATCTATGTGTTGAATCTCCTTTATTTTACATATTTTGTATACTTTATTTGTCGATTTCGTAACAGTGATTTAACATGCTATCAGAGCAAGTGGTCCAAGAGGTCCTATATTCAAACTCTTGCAATGTTATTTCCTCCCAAATTAATATTAAATTTACTTTCACCTATCAGATGGAACTTTTAGGTCAATCGATAATTTAACAAATATAAAGGTTGAGAATAAAATTTTCGATTATAGTAATGAGAGATGGTCAAACTATTACAAATTTTTACAAGGTGCTATATAATTCCTAAGGTGAAAAGACAAAAGTTTAAGAAAACAAATTTAATAATTGAGCTTGCCTTAAATAGTAGTTGGTATGTAGCTTTTTATTTGTTTAACAAAATGTAAAAATTGGTCATTAATTTGATACTATGGTGTGTTTGGATGTGAGATGCAACCCAGGGAAAGAGGATAGTGTTTAATGCTAACAAACATTACTAAATGAAGTAAATCTCAAGACATAAAATCGAATATGAGTTGTCTACCAAACAAGTCGTAAAGTGTTTAACTAAGTCAGATATATATGCTTCTATTTAAAAATTGTTTTAAAACTATGATATTTTAAAAATTGGTTTTCATTTTTTTTTTTTTAATGGTAAAAAAGCACTTCACTTGAAAAAACATTACTCTCAAATAACTATCTCAAAAACACTATGCAATGTTGTTGTCAAAGGATAGAGTATGAGATGTGTAGCCCTAACCACAAAATTGAGATGGGAAAAGGACTAAAGACTTGGTCAGTTCTTGGGCCCAAAGTTAGGCAGTTCTCTATGAAAATGACACTGTGATAGATGCCACCACACCCCTTTGTTCCCATTCCTTTCATCTTTTTAACAAAAAGCCACCACCATTTTTTTTTTTTTTTTTTTTTACTCAACTTTTTCTTCACTTAAAACCCTTTTCATATTGTGTTTTCTCATTTTTCATATGGAATAAATCATATACAAGTTTGTCTTTTCAAGACTTTTTAAGTGGAAAGTTCACTTCTAACTCTCTTCCCTACAAAATGGAATAGAATCATTACTAAGGAAAACACAACCTGAACTTTTATTTGTAGTTTTCTCTCTTAAATTTTGAAGTTCTTAATTATTGATCTATTAAATGAGAATTTCGTTCTAAGTTGCAGTGTACTGGAGGAGATCAGGAAAGCAGTTTGAGATTCCTTACAATGGACAGAGGTCGAGTCTCGCCTTCATCTCGACTCTCCTTCAATTAGTGAACTCAAAGATCTATTTGCAAACTCCAACCAAATCATACAGATCCAAAACCAAAAAGGATTTTCCTTCTTGTGCTGTTAACCAATTGTTACTTAAAAGGAGAATGATGGATTCTCCAATCAAACTGGAATTTATATTAAAAACTCCAAATCACTCACTTGTTTGGTGTTACAATGCAAAAACAACTTGGTTAACTCAGGCTTTCTACAAAAGGAAGAATATGACAGATTGATTTCACAAGAACTTAACAGAAATTACAAAATCAAAAGCACAACCCATTAAACTCTATGGTGATGGATGACTAAAGCATGCTACTACTAATGATAATTCTCTCTTTCTCTTTCTTTAACCTCATAAAATTAGATTCCAGATTATAGAAGGTAACATTCAAATGGCTTCTCTCAAGCTTCAGCATTAAAAATCTCTTCCTTTACTTAGTCGAAGAGTCGAGTGTCATCTTCTGTGGCTTCGAGCAGCCTACTGTAATCAAACAAATCATCTCGGATTTAATGAAATTGATGCATCAAAGGAAGAAAAAGAAGAATATTAACTGTGTTTGAACTTACAACTCAAGGAGGGTAATTCAGAACTCTTGAGCACGCGCAGCCGCTTCACAGTCGAAACGAACATCCTGAAAGAAAAGGGAGAAAAAATTAGAAAAATTCTACTGTTGTCTCTGCTGAAATAAACATATGTACCAAGTTTCCCAAAATTTTGCTTGATAATGTTTGTCTAAACCAATAATTCTAAATCATGCTTCAACTGAATCCATGTTAGAGATATAATATATACAAAAGATCATGCCTAACACAAGTCAGCTTTCATGGGAGCTGATGAATAAAATGATGTGCAAGAACTATGAACTATAATAAAACAAATGAAAAGAAGGGTTTCGAGATATTGAAACTAATATTTTAAGACTCCGTTTGGTAACAATTTCATTTTTAATTTTCTGTTTTCTTGTGTTTGTTCTCTCACCATTTCTTTGTTACTGTTTTCATTTCGTATTAAATAAAGAGAGATGAAATATGCTTACTGCCAAGGGACATCGCCAACAAGAACTCTGTCTCCTTCGTTGTCCTCATAAACAAGAGTATATTCCCCGCTTCCATCCAGCAAACCCGTGATCGGTTTCTCTTCTTCTTGCTTGTTCAAAACGCCACCACCTGAGGAATCTCTTTGAGCTGTAGACAGGAAAAAACAGGCAAGTTTAGTCATCCTCATCAACAAGAAAAAACAAAAAGTCAAACATGTTTGAAAAGTCGAATATGGACTTCAATAACCCATTACACTTCAACTAATTGTACTTGAGATTCTCTGTAAAGTTCTGGCTAAAGATAAACTAGAATTTCAAAAAGTTTTACACAAAAGAACTTGAGTCTTCGATGAAGATTTGTTTGAAAGAGTTAAACAATAATTGATGTTGAAAAGAGGCCTTTTTGAATTAACAATTTAGTGAAACTAATTAGAGAATTTGGGTCACACATTCAGAACACAAACACAATTGCTTAAAACCAATTGGAAATTATATAAAAAAAGTAGATGTAGTTGAAGAACTGTTGAATTATCCAAATGAACAAAACTGAGATTAAAAGAAGAATACTCGAACAATTCTTGTGTAGATTACCTGCAAGTAAGCCTCTGAAGAGTTCATCAACAGCAGAGGAAAGTTTTTCATAGCTGTCATAAGCATTGAGATCTATTTTCCTACCAATGGGAACTCCATCCATATTGATCTTCACAAACAGACCCTTTCCACCAATTTCAACCGGTTTCTCCCTGGGTGTTGGGAGTTTACTTGGGGCTGCATCGGAGTCCGATGCAGGCTTCGAGAAGCTGCTGCTTGTGAGATTTCTCCTTGACGAACGAATTGGTGGCCATCCCACAACTGGGGCAGGTGCAGTCCTTTGAATTTTTTTCAGAAAGATGAACAAGTATTAGCTTATTTCACTACCTAATTCTTTGTATACAGAGAATTCAAAATAAAGTTGATATTGACAAAAGAAAAATAGCACAAAAATAGCAAACATGACGACAACAGAAAAAGAAGAAATTAATAGAAAAACATAACAAAGTTATAAGAAAGAAAACTGCTCCATTTTACAAACAGACAAAGGGCAATTAGGTGAGTTGTCTTGTTCATGAACTTGTCCATTTTCACTTAGATCAAAATAAACCAGTAACTTGACCCTCAGAAGCCAATTTCATTCGCCTAACTAAATTCAGAAATTGAAACAAAAGTTAGCTTTAAAAAATACCATGAGGGGAAACTTTGGATAAGACTAATGCCAAAAAAACCAAACGGCCAAAGGAAAGATGAAACTACACCCATTTACAATTACAAGATAGAGAGAAAAGAAAAATGCAAGGATCAGGACCACAACAACACGAGCCTGTGATAAAACCTTTATCCTTTTGCACATGCTTCAAATTTCAATAGCCATGAAAATAATACTAATACGGTTCTACTGTAGTACCAAAAGAAAGAGAGAGGGGCTACCTTTTCTGAGAACTGTTAGAAACAGCTGTGTTAGCAGCGGAAGGAAATGGTTTAGCTTCTGCATTTTGTAGATCTCCCATTTTAGTGCAACAGGGCTGTGACACTGCTTCTTTTCCCATTGCCGACAGGCAAAAGGCTGAAAGTTTGGTGGGTTGAAACTTTCCAAGGAAATTAGGGGACGGCGGCCATGGATTCTCAGAGGGAGCAAAATTTCGAGAAACAGGAAAATACCCAAAAGAGCGAACAGAATCATCCCTTCCTTTGCCGGACCAATCAGCTTCTCCGGGTAGACCAAGCCTCAGTTCAAGTTTCTTGTCGTCGGAGGTGTGAGTTTTTCCGGCGACATCTCCGGCAGTAAGCCATTGCCGTTCTTTGGGGATCAAATCCAGCAGTTGAGGGTAATCCTCATCTTTCTCAGAACACCCATTCATCTCCATTGAAAGATTTGGGAGTTTTAGAGGAAACCCAGATGGGAAAAATGATTTGGTTTCCTTCCTGAGTAAAATTTCTCAAGAAATTAGGCAAGAAAACTGTGTTGGACAAGAAGAGAATAGATAAGTCAGCAAGAAACAGAGCCAGTAATATGTAAGAAGAGAAAAGAAGCTTAAAAAAATGGAACACAAAAATTAGCTTTAGAAATCTAGAGCAAGAGATCAAAAGAAACAGAACCCAAATCGCAAGGTGTTACAAAAAAAAGGGGATAAACCACAAAGAAGAAGGGGAGAAAAGAGGATATATAATGAGGAAGAAGGAAAGGGAATAAATATGAAAAGAGAGAATAAATGTAAATGTACAAGAAGAGGGATGGGATTGATGGGTTGAAGGTTTGTTTCGTGTGTGCAGAGAAATTGGTTAAAAGCTTAAAACCAAAAGAAGAAGGAGAAAATGAGAAGTTGAAAGAAGAGATTCTGATTAGAGAGAGGGAAAGAAGGGTATTTAGAGCATTATTCACGCAACAAAGGAAAAGAGAGAAGAAAGAAATGGTGGGTTACTGTGGTGAGGAAGCAAAGCGTGCTAAAAAGATACTCTCTCTAAAAAGTTTCTTCCTTTTCTCTCTCTCTGTCTCTGTGAAATGGCAGTGTAAGCAACAACAGATTAGCCTAACTTGCACACCAACCCAAACATCCAACATGCCTGCATTTGTGGGGAAGAAACATTGCTTTCTCTTTTTTCTCTCCTTAATTCTCTTTCACATTCATTCTATTTCTTCTTAACATGTTTAAATATATAAATTTAATTTTTTGTGCCGTTTGGCTTCCAATATTGTATTATGTCTATGACTTATATGTTGTGGATATTAAATATAGAAAAATATTTAAATTGCCTCATCATATACAATTTTTTTTTTTTTAGAAAAAAAGAGTATGAACAAAGATAATTGCATCTTGAAAATCACCAAGTACGGCGCTTAAATGTTTGAGATAATTAATGTCTATAAAGTATGTGCACGATATTTAAAGTAATTTTTTGTATTTATTTTACCAAATTTATATATATAAACCAAAATTAAATAATTATACTCCGTTTGTTAACTATTTAGTTTTTTATCTTTAATTTTCTAAAATTAAGACTACTTTCTCTTATATTTTATAATGATTTGTATATTCTCAGGTAAAGAGTTAAATTCTTGTCTAATTTTTTTTAAAAAAATATTTTTAGAAACTATCTTTTTAGTTTTCAAAATTTGACTTGACTTTTGAAAATTTTGGTAAAAAAGTAGATGATAAAATAAGAAGTTTAGAGATGAAATGAGTGTTTATGATCTTAATTTTTTAAAAGAAACCAAGAAATCAAATTGTTGCCAAAGGGGCCCAATTAATTAAATTTAAGAGAATAATTAATGTAATCATAAATTAAATTTAGTATTGTTTAATATATTGTTATATTAATTAATTATTTAATAACTTAAAATAAAAAAAATTATTTGTTTTACATTAAACATTAATTAAATTATTTTATTCCATTATTAAAATAACAAAATAAATATAAATTGATAATAATATTAATAATAGATAATAAACTTTTATATAAAATAGTTAAGATAGCCAAAAATAATAGATGTAAATGTGATTGGTTGAAATTTATTCTATCCAAATAATGCGTTTATATTTAATAATTAATTAATTATGCTTTACTTTTACCATTCATCTCCAACATATAAAAATCTTATATGTGAAACAAATAAAGATGTTAAATATATGTTTGAAAACTCATAACAAAACTTGTGAAACAAACAAACCTGCATAGTGTATCAATGTCCACCACTTTTCTTAAATATGGTTTCGAATTTAGTTAAGTATTTCAATGTCCACCATTTATTCAATTTATGTGAATTCACTTATCCAAACACCAATACAAATTTATGTAGATTCACTAACTTTGGTAATGTCAAGTTTTCCACGAACTTAAGTCATTGTTCCACAATTTAGCTATATTGAATAATAATGCAAAAACACATAATTTTTAACAAAAATTTAGCTATTATGTTTTTTTTTTCTTTCTAAAACTTTTTAATTTTGTACATTTTTGTTTTCATACTTAAAAAAAAAGTGGTTTGGTGATTTCATTTTTATTTCATTTAAGAAACCAAATGGTCGCTTTTTATAAGTATATAAATCAAAATTAGACAAAAAAAAAATATTTTAAAGTCAAAAGACTAACATGAATAAAAGTTGAAAGTACAAATATCAAAATATAGTATTTAAATCAAGTTCATAACATAAAATTTGTTAACTTTTGAGGTTCCACTAATCACGATAAATATATTTTTTTTTTTTTGTATGATTTATATATGAATATGTTATTAACAAACTTTGAAGAACTTTCAAAAATTTAAAATCCATTTTTTATTAAAGTAGATTTGAAGACAAAAAAAAAAAAAAAAATGCAACCTTTCTTATTTGTTGTCATTGCAACCATTGTTTTTCAAATTTCTATTTCATACCACTAATAAACACACCATAAGTTTTTTGTTCCTCTATTTTAATTTATTATTTTGTAATAATGAAATACCACAATCTAGGGATTTATAGAAAGATGGTATTATGGTGTATATTTAAAGTAACCATTAGTCATTTGAACAAAAAGAAAAATAGTAATCAATGGTCAAAGGTTGAGTAACCTCTTGTAGAAGTAATAAAAAAAAAAAATTGCTATAATTGTATTTGAAGAATAAAAAATTTATTTAAAATAAAAACTTTCAACCCAATCTTAAATACTTTGATTAAGACGTTGTTTACAAGACGTACAATTTAAAATTCAAATAGTACCTTTAAAGAAAAATGCATTATTATTTTAAATAAATTGCACGCATTAATGTTCCGCAATGTTAGAGGAAGAAGTTATAGAAAGAAAGATAATGATAGAATTAAATTATGATGGTGTGAACTAAATTGATTGATTTCTTTCTCGACATTAAATTAATACAAATTAAAACTAGAAATAGATTCAAACTTACGTTCAAGTTTAAAGACACATATCAATAATGTTTTGATCGTATGAAGTATAAGTATAACTTAAAGTTAGATTAGAATATTTGCATTTTTTTTTTCCATTAAGATCGTAGATGTTGTAATTATGTAAGTGTGTGATATAATTGGTAATAATATTGGTGTAAAGGATAAGAAAAAAAATAGAGTGAGAACATTAACATTTGACTTCTCTTTTATTGGAATCACGTCAATGTCTATGGTTAATTAATTTTAATAAATTTGTAATCAATTGGGGTTATTGAATATAACACGACTTGTTGAGGGTAGGATCTCTTTGTGTTTATAATTTAAAACTCTTAGGGTTTTTATTTTCGTACCCTATAACTTTGCTTTGAAAAAAATCGTACTTCATTAATTCCATCATTTTGTATATATATTTATGGGATCATAAACTAGTTCAGCCACTAATATTATAAATTCTCTTAAATATCGTAGATTTAAAACATCACTCCATCTCATTCTCAAAAAAATATATATATATATTTTTGCATTTGTTATCTTGGTGCATGTCTTTATATTATTTTATTTTTGTTAAGGAGGTACTCTTAAATGTGATGTTTGAAGGGAAAAAAATAATAATAATAAAGTTGTTTAGTGCTGAGAATCGCAATAAATCATAAAATTATATTATTGTTTCTAATTATTATAACTTACCATTAAATATAATATTATTATTTTAAATTCTCTTTGTGCAACAATGTTTACTATTTTCTTCTAGTTTTCTCTTTCTCTTTATGTTATAGTGTTTATTTTTTCTTACTCATAATAAAATAATATGTACCCCAAACACATACTATTCTAATTCATACTAAAATAATCTACACTCGAACACAGACTATTATAATTTAGACTAAAATAGTTTGCTCCCCAAACACAAATTATTATAATTTACAGACTATTATAACCAATTCAGTACCCTAAACTCCCCTAAAAATTCATGGATAGGCTTGTAATTTAATGTTTTGGTTCATGAGTTTCAAAATGTTATACATTTAGTCGTTAAGTTTTGAGTTTAATTGCAATCTAGTCCTTAAGTTTCAAAATGCTACCATTTTACCCTAGATTTGAAATTTGTTTCAACTCAGTCCATAGGTTCAAAATTCACACTTTTAACTTTAATTTTTCATTAAATACTCACTTTCTGTCTCAGAGTTAATATATTTTAATTAATTTAAAATAATTATGAAATTTTAATTATGAAAAATAGTGAAACTTAGTTAATTATAATTCTTTTAATTCTTGTAAACTAATTAATAGATATTGACACTCAGACAAAAAGTAAGTGTTTAGTGAAAATAAAATAAAATTAATTGTGTAAATTATGAAATTTAGAGATAAAATTTAAAATAAATCTCAAATTTTAAAGATAAAATAGTAATATTTTAAAATCTAAATAAACTCCAAACTTGAAAAACAAATGTATAACATTTTAAAATTTAGAAACAAAATAAAAACAAAATCTAACGGAAGACAGAAAAATTAGGGAAAAGATTGATATTTGAGATTTAATTTAATTCTTAAGGGAGGGAATATTCTTAAATGTGTTAATACAATGTGTCCATGTTGATTAAGGCAGAGATCGGACGGTGGGATTAGTTTCAAGCTGACAAATTGACAGCCTTAATATCCAATCATATCCTGTCTCTCCTGACTCCTTCTGCCCTCGGATTTTAAGGCCATAATTCACTAATGTACTCACACCTCGTCCACCTCATTCCCAGCCGTCCGATCAATCTTCAACTTCATCAGACAAAATTTGATTATTTATTATGATTTTTTTTAAAAAAAAATAATAATAAGACATGTTTTATGGCACAAAGCTCGAGATGGAAATTCTGATGAGTAACACCTAAAAAGTAGATTTTCTTTTTGTTCCTCAATTCTGAATCCTCCTCTGCCCGCCGCAGTAAATAGTAATTACTAATTACATTTACATACATGTTTTCAATTATTATTTTTCTGTTATCTTATTATGATGGTTTTACTTTTACGGTTTTACCCTTGCCTTCGAATCTCTCAAAACTACCTTTTTTTTTTTTCTTTTTTACTTTGCCCTTGACCTACTTACAGGGGATGTATGAGTATTGGATTTTTAAGAAAGCATATGCCATATACATACATACATACATACATACATACACACATACATACTACTACTCTTCTTAGTTCTTTTGAATTTGACTTCAATGCTTTGAATTTTATTTCCATTTGTTTCTTATTAAGTTTATATCTTTTTTATTTGATTTTCTTGGTTTTGGTTTAGATTTAATTTGGTTGTATTAGTTTTTTTTTTTTTTTCCTTCATTTAAAAAGTTATTATAGATAGGTCAACAAATTGTTAGTGTCATGTCTATTTACTCTCTATATTCTAATTATGGTTAAAAATGAGTTGTACTAGGTCGATTTTTGAGTAAACCCAACCCGACCCGATCATATTGAGTTTTAGAGGATAGGCAAATTTGACTCAAACCATCGAGTTCGTAGAAAATCGATGGTCAACCTGACTCAAACCATGTTGAGTCGAGTTTAGCATAAAACAAACAAACTCGACTTGACCCTTTTTGAAAAGAATATAATACTAAGCATGTCCCTATCCAAATAATAAATTTGTTCACAAAAAAATTACAATTAATTTACAACTTTATTATTTGATCATAAAACTTTAGAAAATGTGTAATAAAATTTTGAAATTTTAAATTATATTTTACATGACATTTTAACTTTAACATCATTTAATAGGAAGTGTCTTGTTATACATAAACCAATAATTTTGTGTCCATTAGCCTTCAACACATTCAACAATATGAAATTAAAGTGTGTTGTATGTTGAGAGCATAAATTTTTAATTTTGTAATTAGTAAATTTGTGAATTTAAAGAAAACATCAAATACAAAATTAAGAGAAAAAAATAGTTATTTTAAAAAATTGGTTAAACATGAAATTAAAGGGGAAAAAAATGGTCGGCTGGTGTCTCTTTTTGGAAACTGCCCAACGCAAAATTGGCAGCCGGATACTGTACTCTATGCGGCTCACCTTTTTCCTTTTTTTTTTTTTTTTTTCTTTTTTCTTTTTTCTTTTTTCTTTTAATTTTAAGGTTAACAAAATACAATACTACACATGTCCATTCAAACGCAAAAGTGGGCCCCAGTTCACGTCACTGTTTGAGCAAACTTGCATTATCTTGTCATGCACCCGTGATTTTCCCCTTTTTTTTCATTCATGCCCCTCCCCAATATTTTTATATATATTACAATAATTCCCTCATATTTCATCTCTTCCTTTATTTTCCACTTTTCTTTGCACCCATACCCCTTCTTTCCCTTCACCTTTCTTTTCTTACCTTATAACTCTTTTTATTTATTTTTTTAAATGATCTTACCTTATGACTTTCGTCTTTCAAATTTTATATCTATTATCTAGTATATTGATTCTTCTATTACATCCTTGTGCTATAAAAAAAAAATATATGATACATCACTTAGTTCTCAATTTTCTATTTTGTTAATGTAATTCTGGCATGTGAGACATGTTCACTATTTGTAGAGTTTTCTTTTTTAAAAAAAGATTGCTATATCATGCCCTTAGTCTATATATGTAAAAGATTTCATCAGTGCCAAACATGGCAACTAGTCATCTTATTTGCATACAAAATTGGACATGAGGTGTTACACTTTCTCATTGCTTATCCTCAACTCGTCTTAGAGTCTTTGGGCAAATGATCTAATTGGAGATAACTATGTAGAAGACTTTTTCTCATCTATAACATGTTCTAATAGCTTTCTTTTATATATATATATATATATATATATATATATATATTTGTCTAATTAGGGTATATATATATATATATATATATATATATATTTTTGTCTAATTGATTCCTAATGATTTATTATAGATTTTTTAAAAAAATATATATCAAGAATTGTAAAGACAAAAGGAACAAAATTTATGATTTCGATAAATTTATTACATTTTTTGAAAAATTGAATTACATGCAGAACCCTATGGCAACATTAAACTTTCTATTAAATATTTTTTTTTTTTTTTAATGTTTAGAGAACATTATAAAAGTTTAGATTTATAAACAAATATTGAAATTATAATGTTTTTTTTTATCACACGTTTAGAAATAATCACCATTTGTGTGGCTGACGTAATATCCACGCTCTCCGTCTTCTAGATAACCATAGTGCTTGAGTAATTAATTATATAGGAACTTTCTTAACTTCAAATAATTTGTAATTGTGTCTTTGCCTTTGAATTTATTCATAATGGTACATTTTTTTTTTATTTTTTTATATTTTTTTTTAAATTGGGCTGATGTTTATACATTAAAATTTTGGACTAAGATTCACAACCTTGAAAGAGCAAAATATTAAAAGTAAAATCGAAATAATATAAATCATGTGAAGGCCAAAGAATACAAAAAATGGACCAAGAGAGGAAGAGACTAGGATAATGGAGGAAATTGAGTCAAGTGGCTCATTATGCCTGCCTTAGCCTCAAAGGTTGAGGTTGAGACCAAGGCCACTTTGGACAAAGTAGCCCGATTGCCCGCCTCAGCCTCAAAGGCCAAGGCCGACACCACTTCTAGCCAAGAAGCCACTCTCTTCCCTTCTTGAGGGCCCACAAGAATGTGGGACACAGTTATAGCCCCCATGGTCGGCCCAAATTGACATCCTTGAATCCCTCTCGGATTAGAAACTCTAGAGTTCACTCCTCTATAAAATAAGAGGTCATAAGCACCACCAAGACAAATAATTTTTTTTACTATCTCTAACTTACTGTGACCCTTTGCCGAATACTGACTTAAGCATGAGAGCTTATGTGGCAGGTATCACATGGTTCTCTTCTCCTTTGTCTAGCAGATTATCTTTCTTTTCAAAATTATAAATTTACTATTGAAGACATGTAAAGGTCAAATGAGTCTTCCTATCCATATTTTGCAATCAACAAAATTAAATGCTAAATTTTTGTTCAACATGTATATCAACATTTCAATTATTTCATATAAAAAAATGTATGTTGTATGTGTCTGTCTATATATATATATCAACAAAAGATCACAAACATAAAATTAACTTAAAATTTTTTTAAAACTTATTTTAAAATGTGAAATATCATTTTAGTAATTTATATATTTGGAATATTTTATTGGTTGTAATTGTAGCCTCAGAAGAAGAAAAAATCTTCTATTGTTTATGGTAGGAAAAAACATGGAGAGAGAGGCTAGATTTTATATATGTGTGTGTGCACACACACACGTGTGTATAATAACTTGAACTTTATATTATATTTAAGAATACATTTGGAATTTCAAAAAATTTCAACAATATCTTTAGAGCCTCTATGGATTGCAAATATTGTCGGATGGATATAAATATTAAATACATGAGATTTAAATTTATGAATTTTAAATGCCTTAGATAATTAATGTTTGCAGTTTAACATGCAGAATAATTAATGTCTAATTATTGTTTGGAAATTAAGTATATGTGTTTGGTTTACCATTTTTTATATAGAATCAAAATTAAATAATTATTTAATTAAATTTATATTTAATAATTGATTAATTAAAAAAGTAATTAAACATATAAAAATTAATTAGAATATTATTAATTAATAATAAAATTTTATATTAAATAGTTAAAGACATTTATTAGTTGAAATATATTAGGTCTAATTAATACATTTATATTTAATAATTAATTTATTGATATTAATTTATTGACTAATTAGGCAATATTTTCAATATTCATCTCCATGTATAGAAACTCAAAATGTACGAAGGGTATTAAAAAGATTCATGTTAAATAGGATTTAAAAATTCGAATTTTAAAAAGTAAAATTTTATAAGATATACACGGACATTACATGTTTGTTTGAATTTTCATTGCAAAACATATAAACAAACGGCCTTAATAGTTAGTATATAGACAAAAACCACTATGTCTCATTACAAAATACTCCTTAAATTTTCAAATATTGGCATTGATACTCTTTAAGGCTAAAAAAAATAATTTTGGTTCATAAATTTTAGTTGGTAACAATTTAGTCTATGAATTTTCACAAATAATGATTTAGTGGCTATACTTTATAATTTATAACGCTTTAGTCCTTGTCATGATAAATTTAATCACAATTAAGTGTCGAATTTAAAAAGAATGTCTTTTACCGTTTGCATATGGAATGAAATGTATATGTCATTGGAAAATCTCTTTTAACTAAAAAGAAGTGTTGTACCTCCAATCTCAAAAAAAATGTTGATCCATTTTGCAGTTCAAAGTAAATTATTTTGTTGTGATGAGTTGAGAAGATTCTCAACGATTGAAAAGGATATTCCTTTTTCAATAATTTTTGTATTTGACAATTCATCATTTTGCTAAGTTTTGAGGAAATATGTTAATTTTGTGATTATGTGGGATTTTATACTTTAACTTTTAAATCTTGTTTCGTTGCAAAGAAAATTGGTATAAAGGTTGGATAAATAAAGAATAAATGAGAGTATTTACATGAAAAAAAATAAAAAAAAGTAAGTGAAATTTTATATGAGTTGTTTTCAAATTGGTTTAATCCCATCTTAAAATATTTCAAAGAAATTAACTATTTAGATGTTGAAGTTTCTTACATTTATGTTAAGGTATGCTATGCGAGTTAACTCTATAAAATTTTGATGTTTAAGAAGAATAGAATATATAGAAAAAAAAAAAAAAAGAAATAGAAGAATGGAGAGAATTTTAGAGATTGAAAAATGGGATATATTATGAGGGTATTTATAAGAAGCGAAGGAAGAAAAGAAAAAAAAAAATAAAGAAGTGTTAAGCCAAATATAAAAACGAGAGGGAATGGAAGGGAGAAGGACACAATAAAATAGTTTTCATACATATTTACAACAACAAAACTTTTTTAAAGTCAAAAGTATTAATTTGCAATTTTTGAAAGCTTAAGATTACTTCTAAAACGTGGTACTAACCAACCATTTCTGTCAATTTACCTATCGTTTTTTTTTTTTTAAATTGATGTTAAAATTGAAAATTTTGAAAATAATCTAAAGTATCTTTTTATTTTTTGGTTTCAAAATGATGCACTTTTCATTTTTAATTTTTTTAGTTTGATTTCAATATAGTGCATAAATTTCAAAAAGTAACAATTTTACCTGTGAAATTTTAGTTTTATTTCAAGTTTATCTCTAAGTTTCCAAATTTAAACTTTAATTTTGATATTTTACTAAATACTCATTTTTAGTTTTTAATATTAACACTTCTTAATTCATTTAAAAGAATTATAATTAATAAAGTTTCAATCTTTTTCATCTCTATTAAAATAAATTTTAAAATTTCACATGGTAATTATTTTAAATTAATTTACAAACATTAATGCCAAAATTAGTGTAGCAAATTAAAATAAAAATCAAAATTTTAAGATAACATTTTAAAATCTACAATATGGATAAAGTTTTTTTTTTTTTCAGACAAAAAAAAAAAAAAACAAAAAAGTTGTATAATTGTATTGTATTAGGAAGGAGAAAGGGGGTGGACGGCGATGAAGAAGGAAGGCGAGGAGAGAAAGGTGAAATCAGATGATTGGGCGTGTGGGGGGGGGGGGGAGGTAATGATTCAGTGTGGGCATTTGTAGAATAGAGGAGAAGTTAATGCAACTGAGACAAGGCGCACTCAAAGCAAAGCCTGCCCCATCAAATCAAATCATCCACATCACTTTTTCTTTCTTTTTTTTTTTTTTTTAATGGACTTTGCCTTAATCCCAACCCTTTGATTCCCAATCATTATTTTTCTTCATTTATCATTATTTCTTCCTTTTTCCTCCACATAAATTCATCAAATTCTATCCAAATAAATAAAAAAAATATATATATATATATATATATATATATATATATATATATATATATTATTTCACCATTTTCTCTCTCTTTTTCTTTTTCTTGTAATTATTGTCCCTCTTTCACTTGAAAAATGCATGTGGGCTAATTTCATTACACTTCCTGCAACTTTTGGCTGCTACTACTACTACTTACAACACCGTGACACGCGTTGATTTGAGTTTATAAATAATATGATTCTCTATTTTTGTTTGAAAACTTTTTTGTTCAATAATTTTGTATATTTATAAAATAAAATATAAATTACACTTTATTTTAATACTTTTGATAAAAATTCTTTTAATAAAAACACTCACGTGCTTATAATTTTTCTCAAAAATATTTTTACTATAAGTTTGTTTGATTTCTTATATGATAAAAGTGATTTTATCGATGTTAATTTCCTATAAAGAATGACTATATAATACTATGAACTAATAAAAAAAATCCGGAAATTTAACGTTTTGATGAAACTTATGTGCTTTTGTGTTAACAAATGTGTTTTTATTGACAATTTTGTGCGTCAACTTAAATATAAACATTTAGTGATGAATATGTTTTTTTAAATTAATAGTTATTTTAAGCTTTAAATTAAGTTTTATTGACAGTTTTATGTCACGAGTGTCAACAAAATAAAAAAATTTTGTATCAATGAAACCCAAATTTGTAGTAGTCATAATTAAAAATAATGGTCGTCAGAGTTGGTGGAGTGACAATCATCGAAGGTCGCTGGAGTTGGCCGTCAACCATGATGGTTGGATGTTGCTAAAGTTGGTTGTTGGAGGTGACCGTCAGAGTTGGTCGTTGAGTTGAACGTCAGAGGTGGTCGCCGAAGTTGGTCGTTGGAGTTGAACAATGAGACATCGATGATGATGAAGACTGAGTGTATTATTGGAGGACATGGTATAAAATGTCGTTGACATTCAAAGTTGACCTCCCAAATAATAAGTTGAGTTTATATCTCAATTAGTTTAGTTTCATCTCATCTCCTCACTCTAAACACTCGCTTAATTATAATAATTAAAGTTGCAAAAAGTTATTTAAATACTTAAATTAACTTGATATTAAAGAGAAATGATGAAATCAAATCAATTGTATATAGTTGTACTTATTGAAATTAGTATGAGTGGTTTTTATCTTTTCGTCTTCTATATCTCTTCAACTTATTTGAAAAGATTCATGTCGATTTTTTTTCTCAAGAATTTGGGAAAATAATGATTTTATTAAGTAATTTTAGATAAAATTAAGAGATAATACTTATAAATCACGAGTCTATATTAATTAATTTATATTTATAAAAAAATATTAAATTTATAAAATTTTAGTATTTAACTTTTAGCTTGAGTCTTTAATTGATACAACCTCAAAATGTTAGAGTGAATTAAATTTTGTCCAAATTATATTGCAAATTAGTCCATAGTGTATAGATGTTATTACGAGAATAACGATAGAAAAAACTCTAGAATATTAATTAAAACTTGTTAAATTTCTGTGACTAAATAAAAATATTAGTGCAAGTTTAGTCCATAAGTTCATAACAAGTTCTGAGATGCAAGTGGTAAGAAGTTAATAATTTTATTTTTTAATTAAATGATTTGTTTTTGGATATGCATAATGAATTAGAAGCATAAATGGAATAGTTAATAAAATAGTTATCCAACTCATCACAACATAAATTGGTGAGCAATAAATAAAAATGTCATGAGAGAAATATACTAATTTAGGACAACACATATTTGTCCATTAACGTAAAGATGATAAATAACCAAATCTTAATAAGAAATCGAAATAATTAAAGTACCAAAAGGACAAATCAAAATCAAGGAGGAATTCATTAGCGTAGAAATGAAATTGACAAAAGGGAATAGACAATACAAGTCTTGAAGATGCTCTCACAATTTGATTAATTTCTTTTAAATGCAACTAATTCCTATTAAAATCTTCTAATTAATAAGGTTCTAACTTTATGGATTTTTGTTGTCACTATACTTACTTACTTACTAT
Organism: Citrullus mucosospermus; assembly: GCA_030954485.1. Lineage (NCBI taxonomy): Eukaryota > Viridiplantae > Streptophyta > Magnoliopsida > Cucurbitales > Cucurbitaceae > Citrullus > Citrullus mucosospermus. The sequence goes on along the minus strand of CM062061.1, from coordinate 27,872,176 downwards.
ACACCTTTTTTTTAGATGTTTGGACAAAGTCACCGTCGAATATTTGTTGAGCATATATTAAATAATTAAATTTATTATAGTCCGATCCACATATTTAAATTTCCACTAAAATATAAACATCATAAATTCAAATTTATAACAACTTAATTTATTTGAGATGGATGAGAATTTTAAAAAGGGAACCAAAAAGCATCACCCATGTGTTTGGTTTACATGTTAATATTATATTTGTCTACTTTAATTTTTACAATTTTAAAGATAGTTTCAACTTCTATGGAAGAATTTAGAGTGAGAGATTGAGTTGTTTATCGATAGAGTCCACTACATGATGAGTTAATAAGACATAAACATTCAACCTATAGACTTTCTAGACCAAACAAGAGGTGAAAGTTCATAACTTCTTGGCCAAACACTGGGACATTTGGAACACTGAGTAGAGTTAATTAGTATGAGATTAATATGTTGGAGTTAGTAAGTTTGTGTTTGGGGTGTAGAGGTGTCAGACGAAGTTCCTCGATAGTTGTAAAAAGTAGATTAAGAGGGAAAGATTGAGTTGCTTGGTAAATGTGAAAAGTAATAAAAAAAAATGGAAAGATAGAGTTACTCGATAAATGTATAAGTTACTATTAAAGTTGGATTTTTTACACCCACTTAAGAAGTTGGTGGGGCTATTTTGGTCTATTCATTTTCATTTTTTTTCCTTGATGTTTTCAAACAAAATTTTAGCATGACACCTCTATTCACTAAAGTTCTTAAAATGCAACCATCATCATTTAGTATAAATGGTTTTCATTGTGTATAAAGTTTGTGTTAAAAGGTTGTAAATAAAGATGAAAATGGTCTTTCTTTTTTTTAGTACAAGGACAAAAGCAGATATTCTAAAAGTATAGGGACCAAAATATACATAGATTGAAATGAATATTTTAAGAATATCAAGACTAAAATAAATAAACAAATAAGAGTTAGCACAATGTATTGAAGTTAGAGTATCCTTATTTTAATTATACCAAGAAAAATAAAAGGCAAATAAAAAGTGAAAGTGAGAGATGAAAATAGTATTATTTAAAGCTATGATGTTTTATAAGATGGAAAAATAATTGGGAAGATGGTAACAAAGCAGCAGCTAAGATTGAAAAGCCCACACTACCTTTGTGTAGCACCCCATCCTTCAACTCTCTATGTCTATCCTTTATACAAACCCTTTTCTTTAATTTCTTTGCCTCTATTTTTTTTTTAATTTTTAAAAACAAAGAAATTACAATCCAATTCCTTCTTTCTCTTTCTATCTCTTTCATTTGGAATTTGGATGTTTGTTTTGTCCTTTTAAATCCATCAATAATTTGTTTATTTTTCCTATCTAAATTTATAAAATTTAGTATTCAATGTGTTTCCCACTTTTAATTTCAATATAATAACACTCTTTCAACTTTAATAATATTATTTTTAAAAACCTAAAAAAACAAATTTTAAAAGATAGAGAGACATTAGAATTGAATTTGAGAGTGTCTCCATCAGATATCTAGTGATTGTCGTTAAGACACGTTCATAAATTGTGCATGAAAAATTCCAACGTGGATTAATTAAATGCACAAAATTAAAGTTTAAAGACTTAATAAAATTTTTTCTTTGTAAAATATAATAATTTATTAGACATAATATTAAAAAAGTTTAAATTTAAGGGAAATTATCTTAAATGACAAAATTGTTGAAAATATTTACAACTAATAGCAAAATACATTGTCTATCTGAGATAGACTACTATTTGTGTCTATCGTGACACATATAATAGTCTATCGCGATATATCGTGGTCTATCGCAAATAGAAATTGAAATTTTGATATATTTGTAAATATTTTGGTTTCTTTTGCTATATTTAGAAAGAACCCTTAATTTAACCAATTTCTACTAGCTCTTCAATTGTTATGCAATAAAAAAAAGACACTATTTTTCTTTGTCTTGATTCTTCAATAATGATTTAACACCCGAGTTCAAATATACTTTAAAATCTATCCATATATCCAAATATTTATTAGAATAAAGTTTTAATTTGATAAAATTAGGGAACAAATTTCTACTAGACTCATAAAAAAGAAAACAATTGATAAACATAATTTTTGTTTCAATTTGAAAAGACAAAATACAAAAAATAATCACCAAACAGGTTTTTTTTGTTTTTTTTTTTTAAAAAATAAAAAAAACATAAAACCAAAAAACAAGTATGGTTATTATTTTTAAAAAACTGAAAATTAAAAAGAAAGAATCAAACGAGGTTGATATCAAAAACCAAAGAAGAAAAGTTGGTTGGTTTGGAAGAAAGAATAAGATTTAAAATTTGTAAAAATTAATGTTATTTTGAAAATGTTTGTGTGACTTTATCTTATTCTTATCTGTTTGTTTAAACCACGCGCAGCTATTTTTGCCCAATATTTGATGGACAACAATAATCCAAGTGGGATCCATCTTCCAATCTTTACCTACTAAATTATTTATTATATAATACCATATTATGTTTTACTCTCCTTTTTCCTCTCTCCTTAATATTTCCCTCTCTTAAAAGGACTCATTTTTAACTTAATTTAATTTAATTTTGTTACATTCACGTCCATCCAAAAATGTCTAATATAATCAACCCATTTCAATTTCATTTGAGTTTTCTTCATTTCTACTTTTATTTCATTCATGTGAATTTTTTTTTAATTTTTTTTTTTTTTTGAAACATGTGGGATCTTTAAATTTTGTTTACTACAAATGGTGATCTAATCTTATAAGGATTAAGACACCTAAAACTCAACCAATAACACATTTGCGATTGTTTATGTTTTGTGGATTTTCTTTTGGGGATTCTAAGAGATATTGTATTTGTGATAGTGATAATTAGAAGCATGAGATTGCAACCTAAAAAAGGAAAAAGAAAGGGGAAAATAAAGGTAGAGATGTTGATGACAACCACCAACTCCAAGGGATGCCTCTCTAGTCAATTATAGTGGCTTTTATGCTGTTATGTTTATATTTTTTTGGTCCATGATGCAATGCTTTCATAAGACTTATCTTTATTTTGCCCCCCCCCCCCCCCCTTTTATTATTAATAAAAAAGAAAAAACTTAAAAGCAAGATTTTCCTCAAATGGGCAGCTATATTTCTAATCATTGATTATTTATTGTAAGTTAGGTGATTTTCTTTAATAAGCAACAATTCTCAACAATTAAGTCTTACATTGTCTACTTACTTTGAATCCAATCATGAGTTTAGTTTACTTTACACTATAATAATATTTATCATATCTTTTTCCCTTTCCTCTTTACTTTTATGTGGAATATTATTTTCTCTTTTGCTTGTTTTAATTAGGGTTGAAAACAGTTTGGTTCAGTTCGATTTCAAATTTGGTTTTTGAAATTGAAACAGAACCAAACCAAATAATTCGGTTTCAAGATTTCTTTAAACGAGACCAAATCACATTTTTTTTAATTTCATTAAGTTTTTAGTTCGATTTTGAAAGACAATTTGGTTTTTGCAGATTGAATGGCTATCCCTAATTTTAATAAACATATATATAAACCTAATAAATGGGACTCTAGACTTTGTTCTTTTATTCCGTTCCATAGATAGTAAGTTTAGCATTCTCAAGCATCTAAATGGCAACCACAATCATAATAAATAGGATAATAAATAGGGTTATAAACGAGCATCAAACAAAAGTCTAATTAAGAAAATACCATATTTGAAAGAAATTGATTCTCAATGTGGCTAGAAAAATATTTCAAATTTGATTATTGTAAAGATAAAACAATAAAAAGTTGTGTGTGCAATATTTCTTTAATGGGTAAAAGAAAAAAAGGTTAATGAAATAAAATGGAGATCGGTAATGGCTTTCGCATCATCCATCTTGTTTGTCCTTCATTCTTCTTTATGAAAAGGAAAGATTAAAGCCCTTATGCTCGGAATTGGAAGTGAAAGGTAGCATTATTTCATGTATACTTAAAATTACGTACCACAACCATATAGTGGTTGGTGCTCTAAAACTAACCTTAAACCTTTTATATAGAGAGTATATATGGTCTATCAATATCCTATCTAGCTTATATTTAATATAATTACTCCTTCTATAAAATATCAAACACTATTATCTATTTAAATATTTTTTGCTAATTTCAACATAATCCAACTAGTTATATTTCCAACGAAGAGGTTTAAGTTTCGAATCCTCATTCCCACATATTAAACTAGAAAATTTAGAGTGTTTAATACACACTTGAAACTTACTCAACTAATCAATTAATTAGTATATTTTTTAAAAGCGTAATAATGAATCTCACTCTTTTATTTGAATTTTAAAATTATAATTGATAGATAATATAAAATAAAGGAAAATTATTCTAAATAGAAAAAAATATATATAAAATTATTTACAAATATAATAAAATTTTATTTTCTATCTGTGATAGACCTGATGGACATCTATTGTGTCTATTTGGTAAAGTGATAGATATTTATCCGGGTCTATCACGGTCTATCATACATAGAAAGTAAAATTGTGCTATATTGGTAATTATTTTCATTAGCTTTTCTATTTTTGAAAACATTCAAAAAAAAAATTTCACGTACTACTTTTGATTAAAAACAAGTCATTATGTTATAGTTGCACACAACTATTATCATGGTTGTTATTATTATTTTGGATAAAAGAGAAAATAAAAATGTTCTAAAGCAATAACAAATTATATTTGAAATTGCATAATTTCATGATTATGTGGATCGCAGGCAGCCCAATTTCAACTACCCAATTTTCTTTTATTTTTAGAAGAATAATTTTATGGAACTTTTTTTAAAAACAAAAAAATATTATGGAACTCAATCTTTTGGAATTATTCCTTTGTTGATTAAATATTGTATTAGATAAATTATAATCACAATAAAGTTATTATGTGCAAATGAGTTCATTGTTGATATCGTTTGACAGTCTTAAAGTATAGGTGTGACTGATATATTTACCAAGTGAAAAAGTTGCCCTAATACTAGTATGCTAATTGAATTATATTTGGTTTGGCTATATTTTATTAATTTTAATATATTTAATTTGAGACATTTTTAAAAATTAAACTTATAAATACTGATTTTAACTATATTTATTTATTTTTTTAATCTATTTTCTAACCATATTTTAAAGATCTATTGTAAAGTTTTGAATGATAAAAAAAAGTAGTTGTTTTAGAAGTTTATTTTTATGGTTGGAATTTTGATAAAAATTCAATATTATCCTGAAAACTATTATAAAAAAATTTATAAAAAACCAAACACAAAAACCCAAATAATTATGAAAGGAATCCAAGATATCAACATTTATTCCAAAGAAGAATAATTTGAAAAGGTTTCTTCTACTATTATATTATGCTGTACTAGAGAATGTAAATAGGAATAATAGTTAAGAAAACTAACTTTTAAGTTTAAAGTTGACCTTAAAAAATTTCAAATTGTGATGAATGAATGCATTTATAATTAAATATATAGAGAGAAAACTACTTTTTGGTTTCCTAAGTTTTAAAAAATATTGCTCTTTTATATATTTTTTTATAATAATTTTTTTGAGATAATATTGAATTTTCATGCTATAATATAGGAATAAATCCAGAAAACTAACTTTTAAGTTTAAATTTGACGTGAAAGAAATTCAAATTGTGATTAATAAATGTATTTATAATTGAAAATAGGAAAAATTACCTGTTTAGTTCTCAAGTTTTGAAAAATATGTGGGTTTTGTATCTAAGTTTTAAAAATATACATTTTAGTTTTCGAAATTTTAAGAATTGGTACATTTGGTCTCTAAATTTTTAAAATACGCTCGTTGAACTTTTAAAATTTTGAAAATATTTATAAAAAATAAGTTAGCTAATTTAAAATGTCATATAATTATATAAAATAATAACAATAAATTATTTGAGGAATTTTATAAACCTATTTTAAAAAACTCGAGTATTAAAAAGTTACTTTTTCAAAATTTAAAGAATAAATGCACATATTTTTTTAAATTTGAGAACTAAAAAGATATATTTTTCTATTAAGATGAAATGAAACATAATTTTAATAAATTGTTAAGAGATTACGAGTTTAATTTATGGTGGCCACCCACCTAAAAATTAATGTCATGTAATTTTTGTTGATAATGAAATGCATTGGTAGGAGAAGTACGAATATCGAAAAAAGAAAAGGGTCATTTCCGGGATGTGGTAGAGCCACTCTCACTTGGGGACCCCTGCCATAAAGGCGAAGGGCACATGCTTTACAAACAAAAAACCAAACATTGACAAAACCATATTATTATAAACTTTTCAAATTTATGACATGGGTGTATTTGATTATTATTTTTATTATTATTATTATTTTTTTTGCAATGATGAAGTTATTTATTATCTATATATAATAAAGTAGAAGTTAAAATTGAGGTATCTCTTTCATTTGAGCTGCAGGGTAGGCCAAAAGGTGATATGGGTGTTTGGGTCAGGACATTGGGAATAATTATCATCAAACACCAACATTTTAACTTTATAGGGCCAATCAGAACAATACCCAATTGCAAACAAATATATATTTTTTTATATATAAAATTAAAATTCAAAGTAAAAAGGAAGGGCAAGAAGAAGGAAAGAAACTACTTTGCTTTGATTGTTTAATTATTATATTAAAATGATTGTATTTTCTATAAAGAATAAAAGATAGACCCAAAAACAACTTTATAATTTAAGAGGAATCTATTATGAAAAAAGTTCAACTTTTTATAGCCTAAAGAAAAAAGGAAGTAAGATTTTGTTTATTTCTTCTTTTGATACCTAAATTTTTATGAAAATAAGAAAGAAAAAAAAATATTAAGTAATATTGTTAAGTTTACTTGTGAGTTACTATAAATACCCATTATTTGTATATAAGGATTAAATATAAAGTTTGACCAAATTTTTAAAAATTTGAAAGTATGAAAATTAAATTTCAGTACTAAATTATTATTTTCATAAAATTATCAAAGGTGTTTTTTAAGCTTTGTATATTTTTGGAAAGGAGGACATAAGAAGCTAAAAACATGTGGGAGGTTATTTTTCTCTTCCATAACAAAATAACCATTTATTATTTCCATTGTCGTGGTACTTCTTTATTCTAAATTAGGTTGAAACTAATCACTTATGTCGCATTTTATTACCATTTTAATTTTAATTTTAAAAACTAAGTTTATTTTTTCTACTTCCTCCTTCTTCTCGTATGATTTGAATTCTTAATCAAATTTTTAAGATTAATAATTAAATATATATCAATATTTTTAAAGAATTACAAATATAACTTTTTTTTTTACTTTTAAAAATCTCTTTTTTTTTTTTTTTTAATTTTTATTCATATTCTACATTTTTTTTCTTTTTCAGTTCAACAACATGTGACAATCCTCCAACCTCCTCTCTTGCTTTTATCTTATTTCTCATTATTGATTAACATTGAAATTTTGCTTCCCAATTTCATACAATATTCTCTTTCTTTAATTATATTTGGTTTTCATTGGCTTTTCTCTTCTTTACAAGTTTCTTTTTCTTCTCTCTCTTGTTATTTTGTTGGTGTTTATCATTATATTTTTTTAACAAAATAATCGTGGGATTCAAACTTTTGACTTATTTAATCAAAAGTCAATATCTTATGCAAATTGAAGTATGCTTATGTTGGTTTTTATCACCATGAATTTTTTTCATAGTTAGAAGTTTATCACTAACATATTTTTAGTTCATAACCTAAATCTATGAATGATAGATTGTTTTTGTTTTGGGAATATGACTACGAACTCACCTCTTTTACTTAAGGAATGTACACTATTGTGTGAAATTGAGAGGAAGAAAACTTAATTTTCAAAAACCAAAATTAAAAAATTAAATGGTTACCACAGAGTCTACTTCTTTTTTTTTTTGTTTTCAAAATTTGACTTGGTTTTTTAAAATATTGGTAAAAAGTAAATAACAAAAAAAAAATTAAAAGTGCAAGAAGTTTTTATAAGATTAATTTTCAAAAACTGAAATCCAAAAACTAAGGTACTGTTTGATAATCATTTCGTTTTTTGTTATTGCTTTTGAAAATCAAGGCTATTTACTCCCCATTTCTTATGATTTGCATTTCTCTTAGGTATAATAGTTGAATTATTTGCCAAATTCTAAAAACAAAAGCAAGCTTTAATCGCCATTTTTTTTTTTTTAAGTTTTCAAATTTTGGCTTGGTTTTTTAAACCATTGGTAAAAGGTAGATAACAAAGAAATGAATTTAAAGGTGTAAGTAGTGTCAATAGGCATAATTTTAAAAAACAAAATGATTACAAAATGGGGCCGAAATGATAATCAAACAAAGCCTTAAATTTTAACAAATCACTTGAATTTTGAAAATATTTGAAAAATAGAAACCAAAACAAAAATGAAATCAAATGAAGCTTTTACCTTTTAATTAAATACTACATTATCCAAGTGTGAGAGAGTATAAAGACTTAGAACCTACATGGTTATGTTCGAATAAGCAATAATCATCTACTCCAATATTGTGATTGAAGAAGAAAGAAACCAAATTTAATCATAAAACTACAAATTTGAGTACTAAAAACAACGGCTGACAAGATAAATAGTAAATTTGAAAGTTTCGTTTGGAAAAATAACAAAAGATTTTTAAAAGTGTAAAAATAGTAAAAAGATTTTTTTTTTAAAAAAAAATATTAATTAGAAAATGTTCAAACTATCCATGCACACTAAAATTGATAAAAACCCATGTAATAATCTAAAACAAATCCAAAAAAGTCAAACGCAAATACATTATATTTAATTATACACTATATTTAATTATTTTACAAGTCACTGATTACGCACAAATATAGATAAACAAAAAGGAATAAAAAAATATATTTCTGCAAAAGTGAAAAAGTGGATTGAGTCGGGTACATGTTTAAGGCAAGCAACCAATTAGTGGAGGATTGCAGTAGAAAACAAGATTAGCACGGTGATTTGTGGTTGAATTAGAGAGTGAAATAAGTAGCGGAAAAAGAAAAGAGAAGATGGATCTTCTTGGCATTCGACTATTGGTGACAACATCACAAAAAAGAAGAACGATCGAAGGAAAGAAAATCATAGATGAGAGTTGTATGGCTGCGGATTAGAAACTCATAAATGAACACAAAAAAAAAAAAAAAAAAAAAAAAAAAAAAAAGAGTGAGAAAAAAGAAAGAAAAAAACACATCTTAACCTGCTGGTGGTATGGTATGCAGCTGCAACAATGGTAGAACAACAAAAGTGGGAAGAGAAAGAAATTGTAGCTTGTAGGGTTACATTTTTTTCCCCTTTCTTTTATTTATTTATTTTACTTTTTATTTGATTTGAATTATATTAAAATTGGATTTAAAACAAAATCTAGAATACAAAATTAAAAGGAAATAAAATCTAATAACTTCAGATAATTAATTTAAATTCAAGATATCTCAGAATATTACAGCTTATAAATCAATGATATATTATTATATTACATTTTTAAAATATAAATTATATAATAATAATATAAACGAAAAAAATACACTAAATAAAAAAATGAGATAAATCGGAGTAAGAATACAAATCTCTATTGGTATAAAAAAGGAAAATTATTATAAACAGAAAAAATATCAAACTATTTACAAATAAAACAAACTTTTAATTTCTATATGTGATAGACCACAATAGACATTTATCTGTGTCTGTCTGGTAAAATGATAGATGTCTATCCGGTGTCTATCTGGTAAAATGATAAATGTCTATTCGGTGTCTAGTCAAATTTTACTATATTTGTAATTATTTTCAATAGTTTTTTTTTAATTTATTTTACTATATTTGTCTAGTAAAAGAATAAGATAAAACTTAATCAATTTGGAAAAAGGTTAAAAAAAATTGAATTTGATAACAAAATATATAAACAAATAGAATAAGATGAAACCAAATTTAATAAGAAAATGTATAAATAAATCGAGAAAGAATAAGATGAATTCTAATATGATAAGAAAAGATAGATTTGGATAGATATTCGTAGAGAAAACTGTCATACAAAATTAAATTATAATAATGAATTACGAAAAAATATGGTTAAAATCTCATAATTTTACATTACATTTATACATATGTGTAAATGTAGATCAATTAAATTTCATAGTTTCATATTAGTGTAACTATATGTCAGTTAATTACCAAAAAATACTGATATTAATGGAGAAAAATCAGATCAAGAACATGAAAAATGATGGTTAAATTAGATAAAGATTAGAGATTGATTTTTTTTTTTTTTTTTTTTTTTTTTTTTACCTTTTAAATTGATGTGACTGAGGAAAACTGTCAATATAAAATTCAAATTGAGCGAAAAATGCATTGTTTTTTTCTTTGTAAAGTTAAAAACTAATAACCGACGTTGGCCCATTTATATTGAATTTCTATTATAGATTGATTGATTCATGTTATAGCAATTATAGTGTATTCAATATTATTTTTTATGAAAGACAACACAAAGGGCAAAGGGCAAAGGGCAAAGGGCAAAGGGCAAAGCATGTATTATAAAAATAGATCTCATGTGGGTGCCGCACACGTTTTACCAAAAATCTCATTAATTTCAGAAATCGCCCAAAATCCAAATGAAATCCCAATTCTTGCCATTTTGTCAAATTCCCTAAAAAGAACTCTAAATTTGAAAAATATATAAAGATGAAGGCCCATAAACTATGGGCCTTCTGTCACCTTCATTTTCTTGACAAGAGAGGTCCATCTTGATTTATATGGGCCTTTACATGTCCGAAATGGTCAATAGGCATTAAAAGGCAAGCCTTCTCTCTCTTACTTACCATTATTATTCATAAGATTTAAGGAATTAACCTATTACCTAATTAATATTTCACAAATCTTTTAGTATTTAATAACATTTTATAACTAGATTTTAGTAACATTTTTAATCGTTTGATAAATTCTCGCTCCTCTTTTAATTTTGATATATTGTTTAGTAAATTATATAAGGACTTAATTTTTTGAAATATCATTGATTACATCATCTCTCATCAATAAATTTTTGAAATATTTAATTCTTTCTTTATTAACATCATTTTCAAATTTTGATTAATATTTATTTAAGGTAAGATATTTCAAATTAATGTTTTCTTCATTTTAGTTGATTTAGTTTATTTCTAAAAAATTCAAATATATAATGTTGTTTATATCAAAGATACCTTGTTTTCTCCGAAATAATTTCTTGTAGATTCTTGCTTTTTGTTTACGAGGACGACAATTTTTTAATCTTCGGAGAAACTTTCCTTACATGTGTAGGTTTTGAAAAGAAAATAATTTTGGAAAGTTCATAACCACAAAAAACTTCTCTTTTCATATATATATGGAGCTAAACTTTTGTGAAAAATAATGATATTTTAGGCTATTCAAATAAAAAATAGTACAATTTAAACAATTGTGTAATTATACCTATTTATTTAGATTATATGTATAAAAAATTATAAAAATTTGAACAAATATCAATTTAAACCTTAAACTATAAAGGCTGTATCAATCAAAACTCAAATATCATAACTATATAAGTCGCAATACTAGATTTTAATAAAGAGAAGTTATACGGGGTCTTTTTTCAGGAAAAAGAAAAAAAAGAAAAAAAAGCGTGTTATGGGGGATATATATCATTTAATTCTCTACAGTCTAAAAATGGCGTGTATATATTTAAATGTGTATTTTATAACTTACCATTTTAAAATATAAGAGTATCAAACATATGCAAATTACCCGATTTCCAAATGGTTTAAAAAAACTTCAACATAACATATTTTAATGAAGTTCATAATTAATGTTTTTTAATCTGCTTATTTTATATTAAATTTTGTAAGGTGGTTGGCCTATGAATTTGAAATTAGAGACGCTTGTTTTTTTTTTATTTGAAGTCCATGTTTGGGACTAAAAATAAAATTTTTAGGATTAAGAAACCAAACTTATAGATTTGGAACATGTTTTTTAAAGAATGTCATCCATTTGAGAAAAATTTCTCTTCATCTCATATTTCTTATCAACAGTCATTGGTGATAGTTGGGAATAACCACTAGTTGACCGCCCAACATTGTTACTACTAGCAATGGACTTTTATGACCAATGACAACCAATTGAATGTCTTAATCACCAGCGATTAACAATCGTGCTTGTCGATGGCCGATCAAAGGTCTTAATCATCGTGCACCGAATGTCTTAACCATTGACGACCGATCGTTGTGACTATTGGCGACCAACCGTTGTGTCTATCATTGACTGATGTATGGTTGCCCTTGACCATTGGCCGTCTTCGACCAATGCATGGTCATTCGTGATCGTCGCAAGCCACATCTGACTATTGGTTGTCAGTGACATTTATTTTCCTCTTACCTTCTTCTTCCTCCTTCCATTGAATTTCTCATTCCTTTCCCCTTCTTCATCTTCAATAAAATAAAATATAAAAATGAACTCCTTTGTTCATAGATCTTCAACTTTGAAGCATAACATCAGTTGCGCTAGTCTTGGATTGTTGGATGTTCTTCGTCGCCTATCGACCACTGTTAGTCACTAGCAATTGATTTTTGTTTTTTTCTTCTTTCTTCGTTCTTCCTATCTCTCCCCTTTTTACCCATTTCAAAAAAAAAAAAAAAAAACTATTTACTATGAACTCCAACGATTGAAGTGTTGCATCAATTGTGTTGGTCGTGAATCTTCATATTCTCTTCACACCTATTGTCATTGGTCACCCACTGGTTGTCTCTGAAGACTAAAATTTTTCTTTCCACCTTTTTCTTCCCTTTTTTCTCCTTCAATTTCTCCTTCCCTTCCATTTCTTTGTCATTTTCACATTTAAAATATATATATAGATGGACTAAGAATGCTATTAATTACAAACCTCGAAGGTAAAATTCACTTCTGGCAAAAAAATAAAAAAAATATAAGAATTTAAAACCAGGCCAACTCTTTTTTTTTAATATATAAATGTGTTAGCAAACTAATTTAATGTGAAACTAAACTTTGTTGTAAAACTAATTTCAAAAGCTTTGTTTCTAAAAACTAAATTTATTAATAAAAATAACTAAATTAATGTTGTGATGGAAATCAATAGATGAAAGGAATTAATATAGAAGTAGAAAAGACATAGGTGCTAATACAAAATTTAATTTAAAAATAGATAGATTAAAACATAAGTAATTTGTACCCTAAACATAGATATTCATTATTCCTAGGCTAAGTAGAACTCCTCTAATTAAGGCCTCACATATTTGATTCCGAATCTCCCACAAATATGTAAATGTAAAATTCTTCCATTTATTTTAAGGGTTAGAATAATAAAATAGAATTAGAAATATATTTGCGGGAGAAGGAAACAGGAATAGGCAGGCACCGTCGAAGAGTGCCACGTGGCATGTGGACGTGAATAAGGGGAAATGGCCCCTATGCATCGTGAGGGAGAGACATAGACTTAGACTGGATCCCATGTTTGCGGGGCCCACGTCGGGGATTTCATTTTTTTTCTTTTCTTTTTTAATTAATTTTTAATACTTTTGTTTATTGTCGTTATTTAAAAAGAAAAATGAATAATGTCAGTGCCATTTTGCTAATTCTGTACGATAAAGCCAGTCTGGTGCTTCACGCCCCCAAATATATATATATATTCATTATAAATCTCCTTTATTCCTTCTCTGCAAAATTATTATAATATTATTTTTTGTTCACAAAGGATCTTCCAAATAGTTCACTCAAGCAAAGAGTGTTAAATATTTGCTATAAAATTGATTATAGTCTTTTAACATTTTCCATCAGCCTATAATATAACCTTACCATTTAAGATCACTTCATCTCAGTTAATTGATATATATATATATATATTTACAAAATCCTTTATCTTCCTTTTATCTTGCGACCATCTTGGACGACCAATTTCCAGCGACCACTTTCGACGGCCAATTCCAACAACATTCAACCACCACTATTGATGACCAACTCCGACAACTTCCAATGGTGGCCACTTCACCAACTCTGTCAACTATTATTTTAAATTATGACTATAGTACAACAAATTTGGGCTATGTCAATAAATGTTTATATTTAAGTTGTCTACCAACCACCATGAGTTTTTTGTTTTGTTGATGTCTATGACATTAAACCGTCAATAAAACCTTAATTTAAAGCTTAAAAATAATTATTAATTTAAACATATATATAAAACATCAATAGATATTTATATTTAAGTTGATGCACAAAATTGTCAATAAAAACACATTTATTAACATAAAAATACCTAAGTTCCATCAAAACGTTGAATTTTGGCTTTTTAGTTAGCTAATAGGATTTTATAGTCATTCTTTATAGTAATTTAACATTAATGAAATCAATTTTATTAGGTAAGAAATCAAACAAACTTGTGTGTAGAAACAATTTTGAGAAAAATTGTTAGATGCATATTTCTTTTTTTAAAAAAAGTTTTTATCAAAAGTGTTAAAATAAAAATAACTTAGAAAAATATTTTTTTAAAAAATCAAACTATTTACAAATATATAAAATTTTACTTTGTACCTGTGATAGACTATGATAAACCCAAATAGACATTTATCCGTGTCTATCTGGTAAAGTGATAGATGTCTATCTGGATCTATTGCGGTCTATCACGATAAAAAAAAAGTAAATTTTGCTATATTTGTAATTATTTTAATATTTTTTCTATTTTTGAAAACATCCCAATAACTTAACTAGAAACATCACATGCATAAATTTGTAAAATAATTGCTTAAATAAAAAAAAAATGAAATGCATGATCCAAAAGTAAACCCTAAACTCCATTTTCTAAAACTCCCAACAATATGTGTGCTTAAAAAACAACAAAATAAAGTGCAATCTATACCACTGACATATTCAAACAAAAATAATTATCATAAAAATAAATTATTTATGTAAAGAAAAAAAAATTACATTAGATACTCCTGACATATGAACTTAGCACCTCAAGGTCAAACATGTCCTAATGTTGAAGTAGAAAAAGCAATGTAAATTTTAATGTTTGGATTCCAACTTTTGTAGAAATGAAGGTGTGAAGAGTGTGATATTAGTGATTGAAATGAACGTTGAACACTAGAATTTTGTTATGATACTTAAATGCGCGACATTGAAGAGGCTTGATCAATTAAGTGGTGTTAGTTGGTGAAAGTAATTAATTTAAAAGATCAAATGTTTTGTTTAAAATAATATAAATATGCATATAAAATTAATACGTTTTTGATGTTCCAAAAAGTTAGATTTGAATCCATGGCTTTCTCTCTCCCTCTCTTACCTTCCCTGAGTAAGTGTGTGCATGGGCTTGTCCCTTAGTTCATAGGCAAATTTCATCGGTTGGTGTACCAAATCAACTCATCTATAAAAACTGTCTTACTAATCTATAAAAAAGAAAAAAAAGTATTTCAACTTTACAAATATAGGTAAACTTTTAAAATTACAAAATTACTCTTAAACTTAAAAAAAAAAAAATTAAAAAATGCCATTACTATTATTATATGAACAAAAAAACGTTAATATGTCGTTGTAACTATAATTTTAAAATTAAAAAGTATCGTTTACACGCTAAAAAAACACAGTCAATAAAAATATTTTAAATATAAATTTGAAATTATTAATTCTTAGTGCTTAATAATAATCATTTATAGTAATTCGACATCAATAGAACATTTTAAAGGTATAGCCAACTAAACAAACATGTATATAATTTTTTTTTTTTTTTTTTTTTATTGGAAGTTCATGTTTGAAAAATTATTGCAAATGTTGAAAAAACGTTTAATGTAACTAAAATACATAAAATAACTTTGAGATGTATTTACAAATAAATCTAAGTGATATACTAAAAAAAAACTATTTTCTTATAATTATCTTATGATTAAAAATCTGCAACTAAAATCTTGAAGAACACTTTTATATTTAAAAATTATTTAATTTATTTACAAGTAAATCTAGGTGATATTTAAAAAAATCAAAATCTTATAGTTACTTCAGGATTAAAAATCGTCATGCAACTAAAATATGGGAAAATGAGGGGTAGAAAAATAGAAAAAATATGTTTTTTTTAAAATTATATTAATTTCGCAAAGTACAAGTTGATGAAATTAGAAGTTATATAACACCACAAATTTAGGTAATATTAAGGTGAAAACAAATAAAAAACAGTTAATAATAATAATAACAATAAGGAGTAGATCAGTCAGTCGGTGTCGGTTTTGGGTAAAAATCGGCACCAAAAACCAACCATAAAAATTTGTTGATATTCGACCGACAGTTAGTAGGTTTCATCTTTTTTTTTTTACCTCATCTATTTAGAACTTCCTTCCTCATGGACTTGTGGATAAAGAATTTTCTTTTTTCATCAACTTGTCACTTGTGGATATGGAAAATAAATAAATAAATAATTTTTTGAAAAAAAGAAAAAAAGAGGGGAAAAGACCATTGTACCTTATGGTCGGTCGGTCGGGGTGTCAGTTTTGAGTGGAAAAACCGACCATCGATTGATCATGCTACATCTTCGATTCAATCGGTTTCGACCGATCGGATCGAGTTTTGGTGCCTTCATATACACCCGTAATAATAATAATACAATCCAACTTAACCTATAAGAGCTATAACCTTGCAAATCCAATCTTATATCCCAAACACCGTATTCAAATTGCCATTAATCTTTATTAGTAATATAACAACCTGTATGGGAATGAAATTTGTAATTTTTGGTGTGATGATGCAAATGCATGTAAAGTTTGGAAATATAATTATGGGGAGAAGGTTGATTGTTGGGTAATAGAAAAGCAAGCGATAACCGACAAACAACATTTCCTAAATGGAAAAACAAACAGTAATTGAATCTTCAAAATATTGTGGAAACAAACAAGAAAACACACTCTCCCTTTGTCTTTCATTCCTTAAGTGATCACCAAATCTTACATCTTCTACACTTCACCTTGTGTTGTTCCGCACTAATTTAGTTTTTATATATTTTTTTTAGGTTAAATGGCTATGTGAAAAAGCATTCGTCAACTTTACAAGTTTCAAAAAAATATTCTTCAATTTTTAAAATGAGTTTAAAATATTTAGTGTTTTCTTTAAGAAATTAAATACTCTTCAACTTTAAAAACTTTAAATACCCTTCCATTTTAAAATTACTTCAACTCTTTATTGTTAATATATAGACAAAAATTGTTAATACCTCATTACAAAACCATCTCTAAATCGTTCAAAGTTGAATTAGTACTCTTACCTTAAGAAAAAATAACTAAAAATGCTCTTATCGTGTTTATCTGCACTTTATCATCTCTCTCTTTCATTATCTATCACTTCTTCCCCTCTTACTCTCATTCTTGTTAAGTGTTTGATCTTTTGTTTATTTCATTGAAAAAAAAAAAGTTGACCCATTCAATTAAGGTACATAGATTATTGCAAAAAGAAATAGACTAATGGATACACCATGGAGACTATAGAACTTATATGTTTTAACAAGATTGAAAGTTAATAGTTTGGTGTGTGTTAATAACCAAATACATTCTTTTTGTAGTTGAGTATTTATTGTTTTGTGGTAAGTTTTAAGAGGAGATTTTTATTCTAGAATTTTGTGGGATTTTTTTTCTGTTAACTAGAAGTTTTGATTTATATTTTGTTGTAACAAAATTGGTGTAAGAATTGGACAAAGATGAGGGAAAAATGAGAGTATCTATATGAAAAAAGAGTATATCTATCTAACTTGTTTTAAAATTAGTTCTTTTGAAACTTAAGAAAACCTTAAACAAATTGATCGCTTTACTAACGGCATAAACATTTTCAAACTTTTTTTTTGTAACGCTAAGAGCTAAGAGTATTAATACAACTTTTGAAAGTTCAAAGATATTTTGAAAGGAGTATTAACGGTTTGTGTTCATATACTAATAATAAGGGAATTTTTGAATTTTTTAAAGTTTAAGGGTAAATTTGAAACTTTTGAAAGTTTTAAGTGTATTTTTTAAACAAACCATTAATGTTTTCAATCTAAAACTAACAACATGAGTATTTGTGAACTGTTTAAAAGTTTAAGGATATTTTTTAAACTTTTGAAAGTTCAAAGATATATATTTTTGACACAAAGTACAAAGTTAAGAGGTATTTTGTATAATTTAGTCAAATAAATATTATACTAGATTAGTATTTATTTTTTTAATCAATTTTGTATTTTTTTTTAAAAAAATTAGATTAATGGAAAACTAATGACAATAACTAAATTGACATCTTTTCTAAAATTATTCCTTCTAAAATACAACATTTGAAATTCGAGGCTTTAAAGTATTTGTTCATTTTTACGCACAGTTACTAATTTTATCTGAATAATGAAAGTTGTAAATGATATGTGAAAAATATGTGAATCTAATACAGAACAACACAAGTCATGCACAATATTATATAAACAATAGAAAAATTTAGAAGGCAAACTGTGAAAGCAACTAAAACATAAAAACACAAAAATTAATAACCCAATTTGATGTAATATCATCTACATTTGAGTTGTAGTGTGTTCGATGAAAAGAAGTTCACTAATAAAGAATTAAGTGATTACAATGAAGTATTTATCTGTTAAATATACTTTACATTGTGTCTCAAACAACACACTCCTAGTGATAAGCTAGGCTCTCCAAACATGAGAATCTCTCTCTTGTTGCACTAGTACTCTTTCCGCTCCTTGTTTGAAACACTTGTCAAACAAAAGCTAACTTAATTAGGTTCCCACTGAATGTGAGATCCTTTTACTATAATTAAACTTAGACTCCTTTAAGTATGAATCAATAAACCAACTTTTTCATAGAAGTAAAAGCTAGCTTGAATGAACACTTCAGCCGAAATTCAGAAGCATACAACAACCTCATAGAGAGCCAAACTCCACATGCATGCATAAACTCACGATCAAATGACTAACCTTAAACTACACCAAAGCCACAAATATATATGAGCAGCAAAAGGAAACAACTCTATAAGGAAGAGAAACTTCGTTGAGCGGGAAAAGAAATGTTATTTGTGTGAATTTGTAACAAAGAATATTTTCCAGATGGAAATTGCTTAGGCAATCGTAATACTCTTAACAAACATAAGAACAAGTTGCACAACATTTTGCCTAAAAGAAATTGCCCAACTCAACTGTAGTAACAACATGTTATGTATTCCTTTTAATTTTTACACATAAGTTGCCGATTTTTATAAAAAAAAAAAAAAAAAATACTTTGATGGTTTTTTTTGAAAGAATAAATCTCAAAGTTAAAACATAAGTCCAAAGCTTTTATAATTGTATTAGATATAAAATTTAAACTTATATCTAATCAATCAATTAATTTTTTTTTTTTTTTTAAAAAAGGTAAGTTTGTTAAAGATATAAGACATGAACATAACAGCATTAAGCTAATTATTAATCTCAAATGATAAGAAATGGAAAATATTATAACCTAAGGTTTTGAGTTGCAAAGGTCGCTGCAAGTCAACTAGATCCGCAGGGAAAACGTAATTTTACCGTTGTCTGCACGCCACGTGCACGCCAGCCACTCAATTCACCCAATGCTCTTTTACTTTTTTTTTCCCTTAATAATTAATTATTTCTTTTGTCAGAGTCTCTCTCTTATCTTTTTTTTCCTTTTTGGGGAATGCAATTTTGGTACTACCTGGCCGCGTATATAACAATGCTTTTTTTTTTTTTTTTTTTTTTTTTTTTTTTTTTTTTTTTTGAATTATTGTTAAAATAAACCATACTGCTAATTCGTCAATAATTAGTCAACCTTGAAGGACAATGACATCATAAATAAAATGCATTAACTTGTAGTAAATCATTGTGTGAGAATTGTTTTTGTTTTAACTTTTTAGTACAATTATGAGCCTAATACATTATTGAAACATTCCTTTTTGTCCATGAAAAACTAAACTCCCCCGAGCTAAATTACTTTTGCATAATTGTCTAACATCACAATAAAAGATAAATCTGACAGTTTATTGGCTTTAATGTTTGATATTTTAAATTATTCTTGAAATATATATAAAAATAGAGCCTTTTTAATTTACATAATCTTACTAAGGTTTGGTTTGGAGTATCTTCCATTGTCAGGTTTCTTCTCTCTCTCTTTTTTTTTCTTTTTTTTCCTCCTTAATATACATGCCCTAGCCAAGTATCAAGATCTTTCACCAATTTAACGTACAACATAAGATCCATCAATTAACTTATATGCAATTAACAAGGTCATTAATTAAAACCATCAAAGTGTTTAATTCTCATTAAGTTAAGCATGCGACATTTAAATTAGAAAGGGGAGAGCCCCTCAAACGCTAACTAATTGGCCATGAAATTTGGTGTGGTCACATCAATTACCTTGTAGTGTGACCGAGTTAGACTTGAAAATAATCATATATACTCTAATGACGTATAAATTGAAAAGATTATACATCATATAATCAATGTGAAGTGATGGATTGTGTTAACTTGTAACATAACATAACACATGATTAGCAATGAATGTGTTTTTTTTTTTTTTAAGAGATTAAGGTGAAGAGGAAGGTGATTAGTGTAATGAACTAACAAAATTAAGGTGGGATAAGATTAGATAAAGAAAAGTATGGGAAGGAATGAAAGGATGAGAAATGGTAGTTACTTTGTGGTTAGGAAGTGAAGTGGATTTTAGGGTTAAGTTTTCCAAATTGACATGTTGTTTTGTTCAGAACGATAAATCGTTGAGTCTGTCTTGATATTCAGCGATTTTATTGTGGGTCAATTCCCAACCATCGTACTTTGTTTTCCAACTCTCTCCCTAGCCCCACTGCCATCCCTTCCCCAAACTCTCCCCCTCCCTCTCTTTTCCATTTATATACTTTTTTTAGATGTCTAAATTATAAAGTAGTTTAAATATTGCTTTAGTTTTTATATTTTAAAAATATATATTTTTGGTCTTTATACTTTTATTTTTAATTTGAGCCCCTTTATTTTTATAATATTCATTTTAATTCTCATACTTTTAAAAAATAATCATTTTGGTCCTTCATTTTTTTCTTATTTATTTTTTGAGAGGTCAAAATGATATGAGGACCAAAGTGAATATTTTGATCCCTTTCAATTTCAACTTTGTCATTTGATTTTAAATCGTCTATATATACTTTTAAAACATATTAGTACTAATTTTGATCTTCATCTATATATCAAAACTATCATTGGAGTAGCATTTAAAAAGAATAGATGAAAATTGGAATTAAAATAGTGTGATGATGGAATTTAGAATGACACATTGTTTTGGATTACTTATTCACGTCATTTTAGATCTCAACTTTCGTGAAATTTTAAAAAATTTTACTCGAAAAGTAATTTTGAAACGTTTATAAAAGGTTAAAGACAATATTGTAACTTTTGAAAGAATAAAAATATTTTTTAAACACAAAGAAAAAAATATAAGTTTTTTTTTTTTTTGGATGGTGTCTGATTTGATATCTAACCTATGAAGAATATTTATAATAAGGTTTTCAACTTTTAACTTTGTATTTAATAGATTTTTTTATCCTAAAAAGTGCTTAATAAGTTTTTGACTTTTAATTTTGTGCCCAATAGATCGCTGATTTTTATTTTTTTTTTAATTTTGCGTGTACTCAATAATTCTTCTACCTATTCAACAACTTTTTTTCTTAAAAAAACCCACCAACTATAATATTGAAAGTTTAGGATCTTAATAAAAATAAAACTCAAATTTATATCAAATAATTCATTTGATTTTTTTCTTTAATAAAAAGATTGAATATATAATATATCTATTAAACACAATATTGAGAATTGAAAGACTTATTAAACATATTAAAAGTTTAAAGTCTATCCTACGCTTATAATTTAACCTATTTTTTAATACTAAATAACTAACTATACATAATTAGGATAATTGTTTTAAATGACAAAACTGTTAAAAATATTTACAAATATAGCAAAATGTAACTATCTACCAGTGTTTATCATGTCTATTACAGTTACATTTTGCTACATTTAAAAATATTTTAATTTATTTTTTTATATTTAAAAACAACCTGCGATATTTTTTTTTAATGAAAGAAAAACATTACAAGCTTGCAAGGTGAGGACTCCAGCACCACAGGAGGCATATGGTTAATGGTCCCCCCCCCCCCCCCCCCCCTCCTCCAAAAAAAAAAAAAAAAAAAGAGAAAAAAAAAGTCAAGAATTGCAATAAATATTTGTAGGATCTCAAAATTCATATTAATTTGAGTGCATCTCAAGCAATCTACCACCAGGCTCTGCTGCTATACATGAGAAGTTATTTTTACAAAATTTACAAAATTTTCCAAATTATCATCCAAGAATATTTAGAAATATGGTCTTTTAATACTTCTTAAAAATGACATCTTTTATTTGGTGGGCATGCATGATATATATTTGAGATTTAAAAAAAAAAACAAAAATGTTACATGTTTATAGAAAATTACTTAATAATGGAATTTATGTATTTATTTCATAGAATTAAAATTAAATATTGTTCATATGAATAATAAATGAGACACTTATTAATTACTTAGTTTTATGAGGTTTTCAATCAGGTTTCTCACACTCCAAAAAGAAGTTAACTAATTAACATTATTGCTACTTAAAAGGTTTACACCATTCCAATAAGCAATAACAATTTATATGTTTAATAATTAATCAAAAAAGAAGAAAACAACAAAAATTAAAAAGTTCTTTCTGTTGGTTTTGGTGGGACAATAGAAAAAGAAACCCACTCTATATGAGATATTTCTAATTCAACTACATTTACTTCTACAAATTTGAACAAAACTAAGGAGAGAAATAATAAACATATATATATAATTCGCCATTAAAAATTCATTCCCTATCATTATAAATTTACAATTCTATATTACGAAGATAACTCAATTAGGAAGTTAGGATTTTCAACACTTATGTCTAAAATTCGTTATATATAATGTCTTCTTTCTCAAGAAAATATGTTATATTTTAGCAATAATAATTATTATTTTCATCTAAACTTAAAAATAAAAAATTTATGTTATAGGTAAATATCACACTTTGAAGTGCAATAAAAAATCAAAATATTGAAAAACCAGACCAATCCAAACCAATCTAATGATTTGGTTTGGTTTGGTTTGTTACTATAAAATTGGACAAATTGGTTTGTATTTGTAAGAGAACCAAAAAGGATTGATTTGGATCACATTTTGATTGAAAAAATCAATCAAAATTGAACCGAACCGAGAGTACAATTTTTAGGTATCTTTTAGTGTTTTAGTTATTATGGTGCATATATATTTATTGTTTAGAAAAAAAAGACCAATTATTATTAGGGTGAGTATGTTTTTTTATTTAGAAAGTGCCAAAAAGGAATGTTTAATTTCAATGGACTTAATTTTAATTTAAAATTAGCAAAAAGGACCATTCATAACAAAATTGAAAATTAAAAGAAAAAATTGAAAGAAAAAATGAAAATGTGAAAAACCAAGAACCAAACGAATAATATACCAAACCTAAGTTTTATTCTTCATTGGACATCGATCTCAATCTAGATTAGTTTGGTTAGATTACCCCACAATCAATCAAACTAAAACTAAACTTACAATCACCATGTGTGGTATGAAAGTAGTGGAGATATTTTGAAAGATATTAGTAAAGGAGTATTAAAATATCCACAAAAAATACATTGTAAAAGTGATATTAAAATTAGGTTTATTGATATTTTTGTGAAACATGGACATGGGGATTCCATCAAAATAGGGGAAGGGGAGGGTATTTTAGGGATAGAAGAAAAAAATGGGGAGTTGGTTGTCAAAAATGTCCATGTGTATGGATGTGGAAAACCCTTTCTCATCACTTTTCTTGCCTTTACTCTACACAGTGTAATAAGGGTGAGAGGAAGAGGGTTTACCAGAGACTCTCACTATTATGATCACTCATCGCTTTTACCCAAAATCAAATGCCTCTGTTTACAGTTTTTTCACTTCTTCAACCCACCTTAGCTCCCTTCTGTTTACAGCTCATTTTCTTCTTCCTCCTTCCCTTATTATTCTTTTCCCAATTTTAGCACACCTTTTCTTCCTTCAACTCTCTTCATTTTCCATCCTTTTCACCTTCAAATCTTCCTGTTTCGTACAAATCTTCACTTTATTCATTCATTCACCATCTGGGTCTTCGCCTTTTTGCACTTACAACTTGCCCATCTCTCTAGTTTTTAGTCTGCTTGTATACAGATTATGATCTTCTTGCTTGGTTTTTTATTGGGTTTTATTTTCTGACTTACCCACATAGAGTTGTTCTACTTTTTTCTTTTCTTTTTTTGATTTCTGAATGTTGAATTTTGATCCAGCTTTGTCTGCCACTAGTTTCTGTTATTGACTGTTGGAACTCACTATCTTTATCCGCTAAGTTTGGAGCTAGAATTCTATGTTTTGGTCAATGAATCCTGTACGAATTCGCAGTTTGTTCTTCCTTCTATACTTCGCTGTTCTTCTTCAAGATCATTCCCTCTGTTCTTCTTATCCCACGCCCTTGAATTGTACGGACACAACCCGTTTATGTACCTCGTTTTTGGCCTTCAAGCCTCAGCCAAATCAGACACTTTCTGTGATCCAGAGCATGTTCGACGTATTGCCTGAAGATGTAACTGTGGAAGGCAATGGTCAGGACTATGTGTTCATCAGGAAGAACTGTT
The DNA here is from genome assembly GCA_030954485.1 of Citrullus mucosospermus. Lineage (NCBI taxonomy): Eukaryota > Viridiplantae > Streptophyta > Magnoliopsida > Cucurbitales > Cucurbitaceae > Citrullus > Citrullus mucosospermus. The sequence continues at coordinate 27,847,431 of CM062061.1, read as the reverse complement.
CCTGTGCCTCTGGGTTGAAGAAATACATAACCAACACCACTTTTACCATCAAATCCAATCACGGTCATGTATATGATATAGTCATGGAAGCGTATGATGGGCTTGCGTTGTTGCCCAACACAACCCGAATGGCGAGGAACGGCGCTGTTGTGTCTTTGAGATTGTTTTGTGCTTGTTCAAGCGGGTTGTGGAACTATTTGATGAGCTATGTGATGAGAGATGGTGACACCATAGAGTCTTTGGCTAGCCGATTTGGGGTTAGTATGGATAGCATTGAGTCGGTGAATGGAATTGAAAATCCCGGCAATGTCACGGTGGGTGCTTTGTATTATGTTCCCTTGAATTCGGGTCAGTGTTTCTTCTCTGATAGAAATTTTATTGAGTTATGATTCTGCAGATGATCACCATTTTTAATTTTTTTTTTTTTTTAAATTATTTAACTGGTGAACTTTGTAGTTCCTGGCGATCCTTATCCGTTGGAGACAGACATTTCTCCTGCTCCTACTCCAGCTCCTTCCTATACTCAGAACAATTTCTCAGGTGGGTATGAACAACTTTGACACTTCTCATTCAGACAATATCTACTTTATTGTTGCATACTTTTAGAAAACATTCATAAAGTCAACAAGTAGTTGATGTAATTGTGTTTGGTAACAATATTGAAATAGTTGGTTGTTTGTTTTTGAGTCAAGTCAAATCTACTGACGTGTATGGCAACCAAGATTAAATCTGAAGATTATATCTAGTGATCCTTCAGAAATGAATTATTACTTGGGAAATCTAAATAAACAGCATTAACAATGAAACTCATTTTAAACTCCACACTATTTTGGAGGAAGAACTTCAGTTCTTTTAGATCCTTTAAGTTGTCTGTTTCCAGATTTACTTTGTTTGCTGCTGCTTATTTTAAAATTTCATCACTACTATGGAAGCCTTCCCCTCAAGGATCAATCTTAGTGTCCTTGCCTTCTGAGTTCTAATTACTGACTACTTGTTTTGAAGTTTAGAAAAATTGTAATTCTATTGCGTTATGAATTGCAGATAATGCTCAGAACCCCAAGCGTCATCCTCCATATATATGGATTGTTGGAAGTTTGGGAATTATTCTTGTTCTGATTTTGGTAGGCATAGTAGGTTATGCTTGCTTCAGGTGGTTGAAGTGCTTTTCTAGATCAAGGAGTAGCCACTCCAAAGATCCCGGTGGCAAGGTTTCCCACAAGTTCCATATTCTTGGGAAGTCAAGTTTCTGCTGTGCTTCAGGAAGGTATATTTGCTGCAGTTCTGCTGATTGGAAGCAAGCCAATGGGGAATCTACCGACAACCAGAGTGCAATTCCAAAAGGTACAACTGTTTCAGTTCTTCGCCTTATGTTTCCCACTCTCAGTTGCCAATAAACCATGAGCAGCTTGGTTTTTCCACCTGGGTTCACGCCCATTAACTTCTACTGGGACAGTAATATTTTGCTTAGTTTGACAGTAATATACTCAGCATATTGACCAGTGTGGTGAAAACCCAGTCCACTAACATCATGATGGTTGCCAATTTCTTCCTCTGGCTCTTCCATTTCCGTTATGTGATTTTGTATGCCAGTTAACCCTCCGATATTCATGTTGTACCATAGGTTGTAGAAGTTTCTGTTGAACCATAGCTCCCAGATTCATGCTGTACTAATTGTTCTATACACACTTTGATGTTAGAGCCGATGAATTATGAATTGTATTTTATGGTACAAATGAGACTAACTAAGATCGAAACAGATTAAGTGCATTCTTTTCGTTAGTTTTGAGCTTGCAACTCTTAGTCTAGACTTGGTCACATACTTTCAGGTGTTATCTTCCTGCTTATTCAACTAAAGCTGCACAATATTTTAACAGACTAGCTCTTTTGAAGATTGAAATTCTTCAATATCTAGAAGCACAGTTAATAGCATAAGCATCAATTCATTATACTTTAGTTGCCTTCAACCTCAGTTTACCAAATTATTTGAGAAATGTCTAACTATTACTTGAATTTTCTTTCATGTAGCTATCGAGAGTAATGTATTTGATGTAGACAAACCTGTGGTTTTTTCATGCGAAGAAATTTTTTCCTCAACTGATAGTTTCTCTGATTCAAGTCTACTTGGCCATGGAACTTATGGTTCAGTGTATTATGGCATCCTGCGTGACCAGGTTTGTGGTCATCTGCCTTGACATGTCTGAGAGATTTTACGGGATTAAGGATATCAGTTTTGTTGACTGCCCTAACTCAATGACTCTGATGTTTTAGGAAGTTGCTATAAAAAGAATGACTGCAACAAAAACTAAAGAGTTTATGGCAGAGATGAAAGTCCTCTGCAAGGTTCATCATGCTAATCTGGTAATCTTCTATTTTTCATAAATAGTGATGTATTTATTTGCACGAGTAAAAGCATACAATTTGAAACCTTGACTTCTGTTTGGTTTACTTTTTTCAAGGTAGAATTGATTGGTTATGCAGCCAGTGAGGAGGAGCTTTTTCTTATTTATGAATATGCTCAAAAAGGTCCCCTCAAAAACCATTTGCATGATCCTCTGAACAAGGGTATGACTACATTTTTACTCCATTAATCAATTCATTTGCCAAAGCTTTTATTTTTTGTTAACTTCACTAATTCTTAAAATCTTGCAAAACAATCTGTTTGCTTAATGTGAAAAAGTTTGGAAGTTTGTTTTGTCTAAACTACCTGGCTATATAGGATTATAGATTTACATTGTAAGCTTAGGAAGTCAGATGTTTACGAGGAAAATTTAGAACAAATGTTGCTTGTTGTCTCAACAACTGTACTCTATGCAGAGCGACCTCATGTATATTGATCTATGTTGCTTTCTATTCATGTTGGTTTCCTAATTACAGGTCATACACCACTATCTTGGATTATGAGACTCCAAATTGCTTTGGACGCTGCGAGGGGTCTTGAATACATTCACGAGCATACTAAAACTCATTATGTTCATAGAGATATCAAGACAAGCAACATCTTACTTGATGGTTCTTTTAGGGCAAAGGTGATATTTAAAGCATTCTACTAGTTCTGTCTGTTTAAATAGGCAAAGTACCTTCCACTAAATTTTTCTCCCCTTCCATGCTTAGATTTCTGACTTTGGGTTGGCCAAACTTGTTGGAAAAACAAATGAGGGTGAAGCTACAGTAACGAAAGTTGTTGGCACATACGGCTATTTGGCTCCTGAGTAAGTATGAGAGTTCCATGGCTGAATATTTCTCAACAATTTCTTTTGAACTGTTTTTTCCTAACCCTCACTCGTTCTAGATATTTGAGTAACGGTCTTGCGACAACCAAAAGTGATGTGTATGCTTATGGTGTCGTTCTTTTTGAGCTTATATCTGGAAAGGAGGCAATTATACGAACTGAGGGAACAACTATGAAAAATCCTGAAAGACGTTCACTAGCATCCATTGTAAGTCATATCATGTTGGATATGTGCTACTTTGGAGAATTTTTGTTATTTCTCAAACAAAATTACATATTTCTTGCCTTACGTTGGGCTTTCTAAACTAATTATTATGATGGTTATTCTTTTTTATCTTAGTTTTCTTAAGAAATATGGCCATTTGGTGCTAACTTTTTTTATGCTTACAACGTGTCTGGCATAATGCAGATGTTAGCTGTTCTTCGGAATGCACCTGATCCTATGAATATGGCAAGTCTAAAAGATCAAGTTGATCCAAGTATGATGGATTTGTATCCTCATGACTGTCTATTTAAGGTACATAATTTACCCTTTCCATCTCATCATTCTAGTTTTAGGACGGCTTCTTGAAAAGCTTGTGATTGAATATTAGAAATGACAAACAAAAAAAACCATCAGTATCTACATTCAAAAAAACATAGCATACGCTGGTTACTGAGTGCTACTGTTAGTGGAAATCGATGATTCAAAGGTATAACAATCATGTCTAGTCTCTTTTCCTTTAGTAATATCAAATTTACATTACACGAGCTCTTTCATTCTGTTGTTGATTTGAAATTTTGTGATGTTTTGGTTCTTGTTTTATGGTAGGTGGCCATGTTGGCAAAGCAGTGTGTGGATGAGGATTCAATCTTACGACCCGACATGAAGCAAGTCGTAATATCCTTATCACAGATCCTACTCTCTTCGATTGAGTGGGAAGCGACTCTAGCTGGTAACAGCCAAGTTTTTAGTGGTCTTGTCCAAGGAAGATAGTTGTGAAACGACAACGGTTCAACCCATCATTCTGCCATATGCCATCTACTATTTTGCCCATTGAACCTCTCCTGATTCATCTTCTCTAATTGTATAGCAGCAGCAGCAGCAGCCACCCCTTGAATGCATTCGGTAAAGTCATTGTCTTTTAAGCGGTAATCATTCCATAACGTTGCACTATCAATTTTTGCCTGCGATGTTCGTATCCTCCGCTGCCTATTTCCTGAGATAGGGCTAAGATAGAGGTTTTTGAGCTTTCCTAGTACAAGTAAAGAACACTTGTGTTGAATAAACTCCTTCTGGCTTTGTGAAGGGTCAGAAATGCATCCAATGCACATAATTGCATTTATTATCATTGAGATGATTTATTTGGATGTTTGTCATCAGGAGTCAATGCAGAAAGGCTGCAATATAATGTAGAGTGTGGTAGAGAATATTCAATGTACATTACTTCTCTTATTTTGGATGAGCACTAAATAAAAAAGAAAAGCCAGGTTGGAAGGTAAGGAAAGAATAATGTATCAACATGGGTTCCCAGCTCAGAAAAAGGCCAAGGAATTATGTTCCTCTTTAGAAACATCATACCCATGCCCCACATTCAAAATGTCTTTTTCTCCCCAGGTTGGCCCCTTTTTTTCTTTCCTCCTCCTAATTAGTTCAGGCTTGCGGATCTGTTGATAATTTAATTGTTTATTATATTTGTAGAATGCAATCTTGTTGTATTGTGTTAAATTCTCGTAATTTCTTCTAGACTATAACCACAAATAGTTGCTATTCTGACATATCAATTTTTGTAATTTTAAAAAGAAAAGATGGGACTAAAATGAAACTAAAGGGGTGCTTGTGGACTAGACTTGTACAATATAGAAGAGAAGTAGAAAACCAATTTGTTGCATATGTATCACAATTCGGATAAATAAATACTTTAGAATTATGTGTACTTGCACATATGGCAAATTAGGGCAGAAAAAATTCCAAACATTTGCAAATATGTAAAAAGAAAAAAGTTTTTTAAAACACTAGAATTACTAATTTACCCCTCCCTTTAAAACACAAATAAGACCCTTCCAATTCTTCTTTTTAACTCACAATGTATATAGGCGCATAAATGCAGAGACGTGTATGTAGACACCGGTAAAAATGATGTTAGTACTAAGTATATATAGACACCCTATGGGACTTATGGTCTGCATAAATGCAGAGATGTGTATGTAGGTATCGGTAAAAATGATATTAGTACTAAGTATATATAGACATCCTATGAAACTTATGATGTGCATAAATGCATAGACGTGTATGTACATAAATATCGCTAACCAAGTACAACTAATAAAAAAATACCGGGTAAATAAATAATTTATACAGACAACTTGTAGGACCTTTATGTACCTTAAACATTTAAACAATGGAATATATGGAACCTTATCATATGACAAATCCAATTAAAAATTGAGACTTTTAGTAATAATTGCATGCAAGAATTAAAGCTGACTTACCTCAATGGATTTAGAGGAGCGCACTACTCCATTTGAATGCATACAAGGTAAGTGTCCTACTCTTTGCTCTCATTCCTTCACTTCAATATACTCAAGAAACTCACTTATGGAATCAAAACGTGTTTGATGGATTCCTAATCAAACCTGAAATCAAAACTATGAAAAATAAAGATAGTAATTGAGGCTACACTACATATGTTTAAAAAATATGTAGATTTGAAGATTGAAATCAAGTTCAACAAATTGATTGCATAATTTATTAACGGTATGCAACGAGAATTTTTAAAATATCTTTAATCAAAAGGATATCAATAGAGTGTGTTGGGCCGTTGGCCCATTCCATTTTGCACCTTATCGATTCTAGAACATCGTAACAACAAACCCAGTCAAAAGCCCGCCATCCGGCACAAATTCAAACAAGTAACTACACCAACATTTGCACTCCAGGTTGAAGAAGGGGATGCTACCGCCGGCGATCAAGATGCCGCTCAGGGGAAAATCTGGGAAGAAGCCATTGACGGACGTTTCCAACCAGAAATACACCCGAACTTCCTCCAAATCTGTCACTAAAGCCAACACAAAGGAAGATGTTAACAGGTCTAAGGTTGAAGAGCAAGATGATTCTCTCGATCGCCTCCTTCTAGTTCAGTCCGATCTCTCCGCCCTCACTCACCAGGTTCATCTCTCCATTTCCCCTCTATTTTCAATGCTCCAGAATTAGTATTCGCTTTAATACAAGCATCTGCCTCAAATTTTGTTCTGCTTATCTTGATTTTCATGTGCGGATTAGTTTATTTCATTTTCAAAATTGGTGAGAACGGAAGGGAATTAGAAAAAAAAATACAGTTCACAGTAAGCAATTCTGATTTCACTCTTCGCTTGGATCTCTTAACAAATGCAGTTAGTAGTATTCCGTAGTGTGAGGAATATTTGTTATCAAAACCCTGTAATGTTAATTACTTGCAGTGTAGAAATCATTGTTTGCTAGTGTTATCACCAGTTTCTCGAAAACAGAAAAACACTTAATCTGGCCAAACAAAGAAGTTATTTCTTTAAGACATTTGTTCACTCCTAGGTATTAACATACAATTTTCCATTAAGAAGGGTAGATTATGTTCATATGAATTCTTAGTAAGTGTTCTTAAACCAGTTGGTATACATCTGCTCACCAATTTTAAGATTTTCTATAATTTGTATAGTAGTTGGTTGGTTGGTATTATTTCGTTTTGTTTTGTTGCATAGCTTCACTTCACCGTACTGAATTGGCAGATCGATGAACTCGTTGTGAAAGCATTTGAACTGAAGGAAATGGACAAACAAGGGAGGAAAGAGATCGAATCTTTCACTCATGTCTTATCTGATATGCTGTCTTCTTTGAAGGTAAATTTTCAGTAATTTATTGTAAGTTGCAACCCATTCATTCTGATAGCTCTGGTGGGATAATTTTCATATGAATGCAGCCCTGGGTTCCCAGGTTGCAGAAGGTGTTCTCTCATCCATCAAAAGATTCTGATGATGGTCTAGGACAATCGTTGGCTAGTGAAAGCAATACGGCTAGTGAAAGCAATACTTTGGTTAATGATATGGAAAACAACGTTGTTGATAGCCCAGACCATGCTGAAGCTCAAGATCTGATCTCTCCTTCACCCCTAGTATCATGGCGTGCTGGATGCAATATAGAGAGAGGAAGACAATTGTTTCTACTCACACCTCTTCCTATTTCTAAATCACTCTCATCGAAACATGTGGCATATTCTAAATCTGTTCTTACCGGAATGAATTCGGGTATACTCAAGGGTACACAGCCATGTTTTATTTCTTGTGGAGATTTAAATGAGAATACGCTTGAAGGCAATGGAATTGAGCCTGGTGTTGGGAAGCCTTCTGGGTCTGATTTAACGACACTGGGGGAGAATCTGCTTGAATGCAATGGGATTGAGGTTAGTGTTGGTAAGCCATCTGGGTCTGATTTGACCAAACTGGGGGATAATTTGCTAGAAGGTAATGCACTTGAGCCTAGTGGTGCTGAGCCTTCTGGGTCTGATTGGACGACTCATCAGCGTGGATTTGCTTCCCCCCCATTGTTATCAAAGAAGAACTGCTCTATGTTAATTATGACACCATGCTTTAAAATGTCACCGCCAAAATCTTGTGTGCTGCTTGAACCCATTTCAGAGTCATCACAAAAAGATAAAAAAAGGCTATACAAGGCCACGCCTTTTCCTGTTGGAGTTAATGATTACTCGTCTGGCAGTGACGCTTCTGATGAGTTGCCTTTAAAGTATCCAGAACTCTTAGGAATTCAACAGGCTCACAAATCAGGAATTAGAAAGAAGGTTGAAGCCTCACCAGACTGGTTTCTGTCACCTCCAAAAACATGTGTTTTATTGGACCCGTCTGATTCTCATTCGGTGGAAAGTGGTACTTGTGATGGATGTCACGAAGCTAATAAATCTTTCAGCCACCAAGGTATTTATTGTTTTCCAATTCCCACACGCCCCTGTCCCTGTTCATGAATTAGTTTAGATTCTGTTTTCTTTAGATAATTTTGATTAATATCATTATAGTGTTTGGATTATGATTTCTGAGACGCTTCTAAGTTCTGACTATAAGAAAATGTACATGAAGATCCAGTTGGGGTGAGCTTGCCGCAAATAGATAACACTCCCATGTTGAAGGAATGTGAAAGTGTATTCCGGGTTGGCAAACGTGCTGGGGAGGAGACTCTTAAGAAAGAACTGTGGGTGAAATTTGAAGCAGCCTCAGGCAATCCATTTCGTTGTGATCAAGCTCTTGAGAAGACATCAAAGAAAGGCTTCCTGGACTTGTTGGATGAGGTTTCATGTGATTAAATGTGGAACTGATACACCTTTGAAATGCATACCGTTAAGGGGCCAGGAGAAAGAATCTATGAAGCTGTACTCAGAGCGTAGGAAGCTAAAACTTGTAATGATGCTGGAAGCAAATTTGCTCAAGAGAATGCCTCTGTCTAGTACTAATAGGCTACATTTTGTCCTGTAAGCAAAGCATGAGCAAAAGTTGTATATCATGCTTGTACAAGCCATTCCGGTTTCATCATATTCTCATGTATACGACTTTCCACAGATATTTTGAGCCTTCAATCATAAATTGGTCGTCCAATTTAACTTAATTTTCTTTGGAGGAAATTCACCAGTCAACTTCAGCAACCCAAAGTCCATCCTCTAATCATCTGGGCAATGAAGGCGTAGTACAACATGGCAATGATGTGGACCAAGTGTCCGAGTAAAGTTTTAATATAATGATTAAGATTGTTAGAAGAGTGGAGTTGTAAAATTTTTGGAGGTGTGAAGTCATGAAACCTACAATGTAAGGAGTTTATTAACATATAATTTATGTTTTTTAACTGTGGACCCACAAACTCATTGGACCAAACAAGCCAACACTTTCTGTAAAATATTCCCAAGTTTAGAGTGTTGTCCTCTCAATTAATATTGTAGTTAGAATTTTAACTCACGGTTTTGAAGACACATTTATTAATATATTCTGATTTTTCTGATATTATAACATGAACTAAACACCTTCTAGGTGAGGATTAAAGATGGTGCTATTAATCCAAGTTTAAAATTGAAGCATGCTTGTTTAATTGAATTGTTTTAGAAGAGAAATCTTGGAGGTTGGGAAGATTATGAGACTATGGTTGTGTGAATTGATTCCACAAGTTAATTACTTCAGCATTCTATCTTAAGAAAATAGCATTGAACCTTAATTCAAGCTTAATCCATCAATTGCATACTACTACAACTTCATGAAGGATTATTTTATTTTGTTAAATGTTAACAAAATCACAACAAATTTGAAATCACTACACTTTGTAAGGCAGCAAGTCCTAAATATAGCTCACAAAATGTGATGTAGAGCTTAGCAATGAAATGATAAATATCATAGAAGAATCAAATCTTAACTTGTAGGCAATCCATCTACACTAAAATTCTCCTTTTAACTTTACTCGTTGCAAAATCAGCTCTTTATGAACCACAAGAGCTTTAGCAACCATAGCACTTTGGTATAAAGAATCCTCCCTCTCCTTGTTGTAAATTGCTTGCTCCCATTTTATTTTAGTGCCATGTTCAAAAAATCACTCTTTTCATATTCAAAATTACTCAAAAACAAGTTTTTAATCACTCAAAATTAATTTAACATTTAATTTTTCATTTTTAAATGCAATTTTCATATCATCAAAATTGGTTTTCAATGATTAAAAGCATGTTTCAAAGTGATTTAAAAAATGACAAAAATGATTTGAAATCTCAGCATCTCTTTGCAACCTCGTCACTAAGTTAGCTTCAATGCGACCTAAACTCTTAATCATAGACGAACCTTGTACCTTCACGTCCAAGGATGAAGCTGACATGTTTATTTGTTTCTCTTAGCTTAACTTGCTCTCAACCTCTTTAGAGACAGTAAAAGAACACATAATAAAAACAAAACGAGAAAAGAGTTTGATAAAAACGCTCATAAGTTGGGAGTGATTTTGAAATGTTAAAATCACTTTTGTCATGTTTAAAATCGCTTCCAAACCATACCATTCATCACTCAAAATCAATTTAATGTGTTATTTTACATTTTAAATGCATTTCATACTATTAAAATAGATTTTGAATGAATAAAAGTATTTTTCGAGTGATTTTGAAAATCACAAATGTAGTTTTAACCATTTTAGAATCACTCCCAAACATGTCAAATTTGAGAAGTTCAAGTGCACTTTTTGGCTAGATGTAATTTCATAGATAGTCGAGATCTCCTAGTCTATTAGCCATAAATTATTCATGACAAGCTTACTAGACACAAAAGCACTTTGATTCTATGCAATTACATACTTTTTTTTTTTTTTTTCTCGTCTATTAGCCAGCCATTTACAAGAAGGCAAAGACTTGCTTACTTTCCATTTACCAAGAAAGTTAAGACAAAGCTTTGAAATTGAAATCTCTACATCCCAAACCCTCTATGCCCACCTGATTCTGCTTGAACTTAACAACTAAAGTTTGAAGTCTTAGCCTTTGGTTGTCCATCATTTGTTACTTGGGACGACTTGCAATTTGACTAGGACCAGCTTGCCTTTTCATCTGCTCAGAAAATAACACAAACATCATACTAAAGATCCAAACTTTTCTTTAACTCACAAGAGAAAAATGGGAATTGTGTAATGAGATATAAACCTGAAAATAAGCTTCAAACTTCCTTTTTAGAGCTGTATGTTCTTTCTTCAGTTGTTGGAAAGTCCTAAAGCATCTTTACATGTTTAGAAAAGGCATCAGAATCAGTATTAAAGAGCCTAACATCAAAGCTTGTAGGCTAATCTTAATAATAATCTAATGAATACATTTAGGAAAAAGATTATACCCTTCTCCACTTCCAGCCTTACAGTATTCCCTAAAAAGTGTGCATTGAGCTTTCACTTTTTTTGCTCCAATGCTGCCATCCATTCATAAACAGATTATTGAAAACAAAACATGTTTTAGCAAAGCCTGCAGAGAATATAGCTATCCTTTATAAAACTATTTTATTTTTGTCCTAATTCTTTCTTTTCCTTTAGTGATTTTACCTTGAGCTACTTCCCTTGAACTGTTGCATATAGCTATCCAACTGATTAAAGTCAAGAGGGCTCTTCTGTCTGCACTGAAATTAACTTGTTAGAACATAATATATAAGAAGGGAAAGAATTTGTTGTGGTTTGAATTTACTTACAATGCTTGTTCTAAGTTGAGGATTAATCTATGTGAGTCACGGTAGCATAGAGTTACAACTTCCTCAACAAAATTTGGGTTAGCATCATCTTGCAGCTCCTCCAACTGAACAAATTGTTCATCAAGGAAGCCCTGTAGAGACCAATAATGTCTGATTTTTCAGTTGAGGAAGGCAAAGAAGAGGGAATGGAGGGCATTTGAATGCATGTTATATTCCACCATTTACTGTTAAAGCCATATCTCTTCTTATAATCAGGGTAAACATTAGCTCAAGAAGATGAAAATCTTGTAACTTTTGACTTCAAGAACTCTTTTGATGAAGTTTGACTGAAATGCATGGAATAGTAATACATACACTTTGTATGATTGTCAATAAGTTGGAGTACCAAGCTAGTCCAAAGAAAATTTTAGTGCTTTACATCAATAGATTTCATAAGAGACGACAAAAGGTTAGCTAAAATCAGTTAAACTGGTGCCAACCTGAACATAACTAAACTCGTTAAGGCATATAAATTCAGTAAGAGGTTCGAATCTCCCAACCCCATTTGTTGTTAAACTAAAAAACCACTTAAAGCTAGTTTTGGGAAAGTTATTACTAGAGGTGAAGGCTTTCAAAGCAAGAAACAAAAACAGGACAGGTTCTTTAAGGAAAATGGATGCTTTAGTAAGACAAATAGACCTGATCAAAGAGTGATTGTCTCACGGTGTTCATCTGCCTCAACAATTGATTCCTTTCCATCTTAAAGAAAATGTCAAAGGAAGAAACAGAACAGGGTCGGAAGATTATGGAGTAGTAATGAGTTTTACATAATGGTTAGGATCCAGAGGTTTATATAGAAGGGCAAGAAATTAGAAGCATAGAGGGAGGCAAAGCATATAGACCAGATTTTGAGCTCAAGAATCTGAGGCTTGAAGATAGAGGCATCCCAAGGTTTAGAGAAAATTTCATAAAAAAATGGCCAGATTTCATTTCACAATCATTTGTAGTAATATTCCATGCACATACCATACATAGGTTTGAATAAGAATATAGCTCCATTTAGAGCCTTTTGGGCTCTTTAGCACTAACCTTAGAATTCTGTGCAAACACTAATGGAGAGTGCAAGAATTTCAGTAGTGAAAGGAAACAAAAGTGCTAAACTATAAAGACAGTAAAATTGAAAGGGGGGAAATAGCAGCACAAATGTGACAGTAAAGAATTTATAATTGCATACCACAAGCAACAGTTGTTAAAGTTGTCAAAAGTTGAAACAAAATCACTCAAGACAAGAAGCATCTTCTCAAGGATGGTGAAATTTGTATACCAAAAATGCACCTCTGGGTCACATCTCTCTCATTTGAAGCCCTGGGCATGTAATTTCGGCCTTGTTTGAAATGACTTTTCATGTAGTTTTTAAGCCTTTGAAAAGTCATTCTAAATACGTACTTCTTCAGATATGGTTATGGTTGTGGTTATGTTAAAATTGGATGATTATGGAGTTTCCTCCGATTCTTCAGCCATTCCTATTGTGAGAGAGATGTGCACAAAACAAAAGAGGTGTTTATAAAGACCAAAATATGAGTTTTGTGGTTGGGTACTCCATAAAAAATGTGTTGCATAAAATTGAAATCCCTCTTTCACATCATTTTCTCTTGTTGTCATTAGCTTAGAATCTCACTCTTGACATTGATTGACACAACCCTTTGAGAATTTGTTTTCCCTCATCCATAAAAAAGTTGACAATGACAAATTATTTTTGGTATTAGAATCTCTTGTTAAAGTGGAGATTCAAATTCTTCTTTAGCTCAATGGAAACAGGATTTCTAGAATGCATTCACAAACTGATTCAAAATCAGAGTGCGAGCGTGTTTAATAATCTTGATGCTTGATTTTGGGATAAGTTTTTGTTTGTTTATTTATTTTTTAGGTAGGTTGAGGATAAAAATCGAAGAATTGCAATTACATTTACAATTCGACCTAGTTGTGCGCAGATTTTATAATATGGCAACAAATGACAGTGTAGTTAAAAAATTGTAGCACTCTGTTGGTTTTTTTACTTTGTATTTCCTTTCATCTATCTTCTTTACAGTTTTACTTAGTTTACAAGCTTTCTTCAATTTCATGTTCATATTCATTCTCTTAAGTTAATAGATACAAGTTCTTCAATTATTTTCATATTTGTCTTACCTTTACTTTTAATCTCTCTTTCAATTCATTTATTGTTTTTGCTTTTATTTTCTTTTTAACATATTTGAATCAAACATCTAAATACTCCCATGAGGAAAAAAAAAAGACTTTCATGCACCGAAAAATAATGCTTTGCTCTATCTATAGTATGATTTGATTTTATTGAGTTTATTTTCGTTATTAATCTAGATGAATCACCTAGATTAGTATTCATAAGTTGAGTTTAATATTGAAATGGTTAAGTAAAACCTGATTTTCATAATTAAAAAAAAAAAAAAAAAAATCTAAAAAAAGAGCTTAGACATAACCCTTTGCCTTTTACCCTAGACATAATAGGGTGGAACCTTTAGGACATTGAATTGTGTTCATATTTATTAAGTTCTCATTAGCCATAGATATATAAGTTTAATGGTTTAGACTCCTAAAGATACTTTATAGAAGGTTGAATAGGTGTTGAATCTAGTTCATTATGTTTAAGTTTGAGTCAAAGTTGTATTTGCATGAAAAGCCACATTCTCCAACCAATAGATATACGTATATTTGAACCTCTCTTTTATTTTCATTATTTTATATTTCACAAACAGCCATCTCTCAAAATTATTTTTCGGTTACATTCAATTGCTTCCTTTTTATATATATACATACACTAAGGATTTCTTGTTACATTTGTTCAAATGTGCGGTTACACTAGAGATTGAAAGCTTTCTCTTTCAAAAGTTTTCAATTTTAGGCACTTGCAGTCCCATCAGTGCACCCTTAAAAACTAATTCAAAATCAAGGAATGACCCAAAACAGGTTTGTCTAAATATACCTGACCGTGTGGGACTTAACTTGGCTTTAATATTTGCAACAATTTTCCCTATGTGAGAGCAGTAAATTAAGGCAGGCAGAAAGTGAGCAGAAAACATATTCTGCCTTTCATCCCCTTCGCCATTGAAGGGATGATGATATTGAAACCCAAAAATACCATTGCAAATACAGAATCAACAAATGGAAATGAAAATGAGAATCGGGAAAGAACATTTGTATTTACATGCAATTCTGTCATTCTATAATTCAATTTGATAGCAAACAAGGTTTCTACCATGCTTCAAAGAACTGCATGGGTTTTTGAAGATTGCTTCTGCAAGTGAGAATTGTTATGCATTTCATTTGATCTCCTAATGTATCGATGACTAAGCTTATAAATTAGTGGAGAAGAACACAACAAAGAGATATTGGGACTACAATGCCAAGTAAACATGATTTTAATTTCTAAGTAGAGACTACATATTCTGCTTGCTTGAACTAATAGGAAAAATAACTGCATTGTTTTTTCCTAGTGCTTAATATTCAACAGAAACCTCCAACAAGGAATAAACCATTGTTTTTTTACAAGAAACTGTGAATATACTTCACCAATAAGTAATGAATCCACTTCAGATTTTGAGCTCAAGTTTCCATTCTATTTCATGAAAAACTTGTAAGAGTTCTTTTTTCCACTTCCTTTTTCTTTTTCCTCCTTTTTTCACAGCTAATACAAACTATGGCTGATTTCTAAACCACCAAATAACTTACATAACAAAAGAAAATAATACAATAGAAGAAACATTATCGGAAAATAAACAAACGTTACGACATAGCTACACCAGAGTAACGACACTAAACTACCGGTAATTTTGATAGCTAGGACTGTACATACAGCTCTCAGCATATTTCACCAGATCTTTTGGTTGAGGGAGGCGAGTGGCCAAACCTATAAGACAGAATTTGAAATGGGAGAATGATTAGCAAATCGCAACTCTTTGAAAGGTTTGGGAAGGGAAATGAGGTTGAAGGCTCACCAAGTTCATAAGCTTTTGCAGCCACACTGGCAGCAATATGTGCTGAAATCTTTCTGATGTTTGTAAATGGAGGATAGATGAGTCCTCTGTCGAAATCCTCTTGGGACACTTGTGATGCCAAAGCTTCCGCTGATTGTAATAACAAGTACATCAATATGATAGGAAGGTTCAAAACACGACTAAATAAAAACGATAACTTAAACATAGCCATGGACTATAGTCCATGTAAGCTTTGAAAAGTAAGTATACTGTCTCTAATATACTATACCCTCGTGCTTTAATCATAATAGCCTTTTGAGTACTTACAGGCTGCTAGAAGCATGTCATCGTGAACACGGATTGTGCCTGACATAATTAACCCCAAACCGAATCCAGGAAAGATGTACGCATTGTTTGCCTGAATTGTTAATAAATCACCAAGGAATAATATTAACACTCAAATCATGATATGTGCTTAGCTTAGACTATATTGAATTGAAATGTGAGGACCTGGCCAGGCACAAAAACTTTCCCCTTGTATTTAACTGGGTCAAATGGGCTCCCGCTTGCAAAAATGGCACGACCCTGAATGCAACAACTGAAAAATGTCATACAAAATCAATATGCATTTCCCACCCTTTCCATGTGGTGGTGGGGGGGTTGGAATATGAACCATGGTATTACCTGACTCCATTTGTAAGCTTCTTCAGCAGTACATTCAGATTGGGAAGTAGGGTTCGAAAGAGAAAGAATGATAGGTTTCTGCAACAAGTTACCCATATCATGATCAGCATATACTCTTCTAAAACTGAACAATAAAGAAATAATCTGTCAGACGGATTAAATACCTCATTGATTGAGGCCATAGTCTCCACAACTTCTTTAGTGAACGTTCTCCCGACGCCCGATGTTCCAATCAAGATGGTTGGTTTGATTTCCTGATGTGAAACAGTAAATAGAACTTAAAAACTTGGTTCAAATTATGAATATACAATTGTAGAGGTACATAGGAAGATTTGACACCTTAACGGCATCAATGAGTTTCTTGATAGGTTTGTGATCATGAGCCCAGGGTTTCTTGAAATGTTGGAGAGTATCCTTCCTAGAACTTACAATCAGCCCCTGAGGAAATAAACAAAATAGGAATTAGATATACACTATCAAAAAACTTTATGAATGATGAACAACTCCTCAAGCTTGATGAATAAGTTACCTTGGAATCCACGAGCCAGACTTTTTTGCGTGTCTCTTCCAACGGAGCATTGGTCTACAGTAAACAAAGAATTAAGATGAAGATTAAATAAATGAATCCAGAACAAAAAGGATAAAAATCTATAATCTAAAAATGACTATTCATTTTAACCTGTTTTGATATCTCAAGGGCTATGAGCTCTGCAATTCCAGTACCGGCCTGAAACAAACAATGCAACACCAAACGTTAATATAGTAAATCAACATTAGAAGGAACTCTTTTAAGATGTTAGACATGATTCAATATGGACTTACTTCTCCAGCACCAAGGAATAAAAACCTATGGTCAGCTAAGGATCCGCCAACAAACTTTAAAGCTGAAATGAGCCCAGCAAGTACCACGGATGCTGTCCCCTGAGATTCAATGATGACAATTACAGTAAAGTTGATTGAAATTATTCAAATAGTAACACGGAAAGTCCAGGGTTCTAACCTGAATGTCATCATTAAAGACCAGATGAGTTGCGCCATATTTTGCTAGCAAGTCAAATGCATTATGGTTTGCAAAGTCTTCAAACTTCAAAATGCGGAAATTGAATTAGACAAATATCAGAATGAGTAAAAAAGAAAAAAAGGAATGCATTAGCTCAACTACACAGAATAAGTATGCATAGTTATAGCAAAATACCTGAATGAGGAGCTTCTCCCCATAACACTGTTTGACCGCAGACATGAATTCATCTATAAGTTCAGCATATTCCTACAGTGAGAAAAATCATTCCACTTAGACTTGTCACATTAAACTACAAATGATACATTGGCTAGAGAGAGAGAGAAAGAGAAGGAAGGGGTCACAAACCTGCCCGGTAGCTCTCTTTTGCCTGAGCCCAATGTAAAACTCATCATTCAACAACTCCTCATTGTTTGTACCAACATCAATGGTCACGGGCAAGCACTGAAAAAACGAAAAATTTAACAGTGAACCAACAAGAAAAAGAAATGAAGCGACAAGGTTAATTTTGGAAATCAAGCATAGGTTGAGATAAGTAGAAATTATTGTTATTATTATATTTTTATAACAAGATAAATAGAGATTATATAGGAATAGGAAGCGATCATGTAGGTACTCACCGCAGAAGGACGAACACCCCCAAGTGCAGTATACAAAGAGAGTTTTCCAACAGGTATGCCCATCCCCTGAAACATTCACATGGATTTTACTGTGTTAGGATCATTAGGATCAATAACAGACAAGAAGAAAGAGTTCACTGCCTAATCTCAAGCTTTAAATGACGATCATCATTTGAAATACTTTTAAACAAATTTCCTTAAGAGTTGCGAAGGGAATTAACCTGGCATCCAAGATCCCCTAGCCCCAAAATTCTCTCCCCATCAGTAACTACGATGACTTGAATGTTCTTCTCAGGCCAATTCCGCAAGACCTCGAGGATCTTCCCCCTGCAAAAGAAAATCAACCATTTGAACACAAAACCCAAGAAAAAAATGCATCACAATCGAGAAACCTGAAACAGTTGCAATGAATCGTACTTTTCTCTCAAACTGATATATAGACCCTGTGGTTGCCTGAAGATGCTTCCATACTTCTGGCAAGCTTCACCCACGGTTGGTGTATAGACAACTGGGAGCAATTCTTCTACATGATCTATAAGGAGCTTGTAAAACAACTTCTCATTCCTCTCCTGTAAAAGGGTACAGCAAAAGTCAGTTGTAAGACACAATTCACTTAGTCCGGTCATCAGAGTATCAATGTTGAGAGAAACTTGTTGAATTTAGTTTCACTAATGTATTTGCAAGGAATGAAGCATAAATTATGAACAAACGTTGGTTGAACAAGGTTCACAATTTTGTATTCAAGATCATGAAATCCAAAAATCATAACAAAGAATCATTCAGAAGTCCTAGTACTTGAAAGATGAGATCAACAATGGCTACCTGAAGATCCATCATAGCCATGTACTTCTGCAATGGTACTTGATATTGACGGATATTGTGCAACATCTTCTTTACCTGGAAAGTAGTTTCAAATAGTTTTCATAATAAAAAATTAGATTGTAAAACTTGTACTGGGACTGAACCGTTTCTCAAGGGAAGGCAAACCTGGAGGTTTTGAGCAACAATTGTCGGGGGTAGAAGACCACGCAAGTAGTGAGCATCTCTTTCTTTTTCAGTAAACGCAAGCCCTTTGTTGTGTCGTGGGTCTCGCAATAAATTATATCCACTAAGGTTTCAGCAAAAACAAACACAAAAACTAAAATTAGCTATGAACGTAAAGATATAAAACAGCAGAAACGAGAAAGCAGTAACATGTTAAATGGAAAAGAAGTTTGTCAAAAGTTTGCAGAGCTCAAATAAGTCAGAGCAGTAAATCACAAATCAGCAACTTTATGTAACGTAAATTCGACAAATAACATATTACTCTAGAAAATTATCAAGAACAAAGGACTAGGATCATGGAAAAGACATTATTCAATTCAGAAGTTTATAATTGATCGATTTAGATTGGAAATGAGATAAAGGGAGGAGGCTATGCATCAAAGGAAACAGTCCCAAAGCCGATCTAATGCCAATTCTATTCCACAACAGAACAGATTAAAATGGTTAGGTTGAACACAAAAATGGACTTCCTGGTTCTCATCATTTTCCAAAAAAGTAGAAAATTACGTCAATCTCCTCGCTTTTTCCAACTGCAAGCTGGATCACTATAATATGTTTAGAATACCAACAAAGCCACTGAGTAAAACAAGATTTGCTAGAATCAATAATAACAGCTTCAGTCATCACTCATGAATTCTCAGGTTGAAGCACACAAGATATAAAATTAAGATATATGTTAAAAGAGGATAGTAAAATAGAACCCCCATAAGGAAAAAGCCAATATATTAAGCATCGCACTCAAATATAATATGATGCAAATTGCAATCAGTTAATTCCTATAACGTTTAAAAATAAATAAAGGTCATGATTAAGATGCCACAAGGTTAAAAGAAAGGATGTCAATAAGCAACACAATCAAATCTAAAAACAGAAGAAAAAGGAAATCCTGATGAATATAAAATATTGGGATCGTGATCTTCACCTTGCAACAGAGACGCTCCAAGGTGTCATGATTTGTTCCTCCGTGCCGGCGGCGGAATCTTCAACATACGCATCCTGAGCCCAGGCGGCGGCGGAGGTTGATTTGGGTTGGACTTCAACCACCGGCGAGGGAGGTTTGGCAATTTCTTTCACAGTGTTGTTCTCCACCACAACACTGCCGCTTCGCTCGCCGGCTCGACCATTCGAATCCATCGACACCACCTTCAGAACCACAGGTTGCCGTCTCCCGGTGCCGGAGGGAGTGGAGCAAGCTCCAGAAACTCCCATCTGGGTCTGAGAAGAAAAAGTCGAGAAACATTGAAAAAATCAGAGATGGAAAAAAAAAATTGAAACAAACCCAGATAGAGTAACATCAATCGGAAGCTGAAAAACCAAATGGGTTCGAATTGCAATACCAGGAAAGTGGTTCTGTTCAAGGAGATCATGGTGAAAAGTGATTGTGGGAAAGAGGAAGAAATGAGGGGGTTGTTTAAGTAAGGGTGTGAAGAGAGAGATAGAGAGAGAGAGAGAGAGAGAGACAGGAGGAGGAAGGAGAATGGAATGAGAATGAGATTCTTAAGGAAGAGAGGTCTCCTCCGATTTCTGCTGCTAAATCTGTTCTCTTCTCTTTCTCACTCTTCCCCCTGATCTGTTTCTCTCTCTACCTGGTTTTCCTTTTAGTCTAAAGCTTGAAACAGGATGATGACTCAGGAAATTGGGAAACTTATGGGAAGCTCAAAACATGTGCTTTTTAAATTTTTTTAATTTTTTTTTAATTGGTCTTTAATTGAGTTAAAAAAAAAAAAAAAAAAAAAAAAAAAAAAAAAAAAAAAAAGTTTGGGATAGTTGGTCGCCTACTGACTTTGTCAAATGAACAGATCAAATCGGGAAGGAAATTTTAATATTAAAACAATGAAAAGAAAATGCGTAGAAACTTATTAAGAATGTTTTCTTTTTCTATGTTTTTTATTTAGAACATTAAGAATGTTTTCTTTTCTTTTGAACAAGATTGTTCATTGGTTGTGTTTTTTTTCTTTTTCCAACTTTTTGAATTTGAATATTTGATTAATAAAAAAATTTCTTTAAAGAACCATAGTAAAAAAAAATTGTTAAAAGAAAAAAACAAATATAAAACTCCAATACAAAATGGTTATGGTGTTATATGTCTTGCATACTTTTATTGGTTAAATAATCCATTTGATTATTCATGAACTTAAGGGTAGTCATAGT
Source organism: Citrullus mucosospermus (assembly GCA_030954485.1). NCBI lineage: Eukaryota > Viridiplantae > Streptophyta > Magnoliopsida > Cucurbitales > Cucurbitaceae > Citrullus > Citrullus mucosospermus. The sequence goes on along the minus strand of CM062061.1, from coordinate 27,826,518 downwards.
TAGATGGACTCTCTCCATTATGGAAGTTAGAAATATGTTTTAGAATTTTCAAATGTGTATATAAGAATGCTAATACGCCTAAAATAATTTTATTTTAGACTTGTTGTTTTTAACATTATGGATAATAAACACTTGCTATGTAATTCTTATATAACATTGTAATAACGTTGTGTAATTATAAGCACATGTTAGATGTGAATAATTATAGATCTATTAATTTACTAGAAGGTTCATTTCCTTTAAGAATATAAATTAAATAGATACAATTTTAAAAGTTCAAAGGTCAAAAGTCAACCATATAATTTAACCACCAAAATTTATCGGTATAGTTTGTACTCTTTTCTCACAATATGCTCAATTATCTCTAGTTAGTTTAGTCAATGACCTTCTGCATTTATTTGAGTCAATGTAATGCCTTGAGTTCAAATTTCTTATTAATTCATCATGTTTTCTCTTCACCTACATACTTTCTAGGAAAATTTTCAGACAATAAACACTTGCTATGTAATTCTCTAAGCTAAGCACGTTTAAATTAGAGTTTTTATGATTGAGTCGCCAAAAAAAAAAAAAAAAGATACACATTGTTAATATAGATAGTAACTTTCACTTATTTTAAACCTTTTTTAACTATAACTTCATATTCTCATGATATTTCTCATTCAAATATGATATCGATTCATTCATTAAACTCGAGGCGTTACAACCAATGTCATATTATGACGTGTTTCAATTCTTTTTAGTTTTAATAGAATCAAGAGTACCCAAAATCAAGCTAAGCATCATAAACTTTTTTGTATACGACCCAAAGTTAAGCTAATATAGTTGGGTTATCCACCATGGCTAGCTAAATTACAAAATTAGTAATTTTTATGATAAAGTTAAAATTTGATTACAATTATTCTTTTTTTTTTTTTTTTTTTTTTGAAAAATTAAAGTGGGATACTTATTTTTGTATAAGAAAACTCTTATTTTTATGCATTTTAAGTTGCACCGTCTCCTTGTATGTCTTCAAATACATGAAAAAGACTAATTAAAAAGGACTAATACTTGGTTATATTCATTTTCATATATTAATTTTAAATTAAAAAATATTTTTTATCTCTAAACTTGTACGAGAATAACAAATATAGTCCCTAAACTTTAATTAGTAACAATTTAGTCCCCATATTTTAAAAAATGGAACAATTTGTTCCTTGAACTTTAATAAGTAACAATTTAGTCCATGTACTTTACAATTTGTAACGATTTAATCCCTATCGTGAAATTTTTTCATCAAAATTAAGTGTCAATTTTAATTACATAATGACTTAGTCTTTCTAGTTTATAAATAAATCTGATTCCTAATTAGTTTATCAACCTACATGTATAAGAAATCTTATTAAACCATATTGATATTTTTCACAATAGAGACTAAATTATTACAAATTATAAAGTACACAGACTAAATCATTGATTATTAACATTTAAAGATTAAATGGTTACAAGTTTAAAAATATAGAGACTAAATCGTTTTCAACTAAAGTTCAGGAACTAAATTGTTATTTTTATGAAAGTTCAAACACAAAAAACAAAAAACCAAAAGTATTTTTTAATTCTTCTTTTAATTACAAAAAAAATATTAAAAATATATATCTAAGAAAAATTGTGACGTGACAATTTTTGATTATAGACTTTAACTAGCTGATAATTGTAGTTGCACTTCAAATGCACGGAGTGTTTTTCTTTTTAAAAAAATAATAAAAATATGCACCCAAATTTTACCTAGTGACGGTAGGGAGAAAACGAGAAATGATTTAGTGCGGCGAATTTAGAGGGGAAAATAAATAAATAATAAGTGTTTATCATATGATCGTGAGGCGAATTTTGTCATTTTCGTAAATTTCACAAAAACTCGGGAGATTTTGATGCTTAGTGTCGCCCCCCACCAAACCCTTTTAGTAGGTTGGAAATTCAAAATGATTTTACATTAATTCTTTAATTTCTAAACTAACAATCCCAGCCAATTAAATGTGTTTAAATTTAAATATTCTTTTTTTTCTTTGATATGTACGAATACATATGAACAATACTTTTTATTTATTTATTTATTTTAAATTAATCCATCAAAATTTTTTAGTTTTCACAATTTCTCACAAATGAACAAGTCGTACTTTCGTATGCAAGGTTCTATTATGTTTGCGTATAAGAAATAGGCTAATATCTAATATAATACATCATGTCTTCAATTTAGTACTAACTTAAAATCACAAATGATTTGTAGAGTTCTAAACTAATGAGTCATGTGGATAAAATCAAAACTAAATTCTAACTATTCAAACCAATTTAATAGTTTACTGTTTAATAATTCACAATAAAAAAAAAGAGAGAAAAAATCGATTCACCCCACAAGTTGCTTGAATTTAAAAAGATGAATGATGTGATGTATGGAGAAAAATGACGATAACACTAGTGAAATTGAAATATTGATAGGATAAACTTAAAACTAAAGCATGGATCTTAAACCAACGTTTTAAATGTTGATGTAGGCAAAAATGTGAAGGTTTAATTTCATAGAAATATTGATAAATTGTTGATATTATGATAATAACTTTTTTTATATATATATATATATATATAACTAGCGCCCCAAACACACTCTTAAAGTTAAAATATCATTATGGTCTCTGTACTTTAAAGTTCATTCAATTTTAGTTCGTCTAATTTCAATAAATCTTAAATATTATAGTATCAATTGCTAATTTTTTGTTGCTTTAAAAAAATTTGTTATATCTATGGTTGCTAATTTATTTAATTTTAGCTCATGTATTTACTTGCATAAAAATTATTATTATTTAACTAATTTGGTAAAAAAAAAAACGTCCATTGACTAAATTTAAATTTTTATTGAAGATATATGAACTAAATTACATCTAAAATGATATTGTAATCTTAGTTTTTTTTAAGTTTCTCACTTTAGTGAAGTCCTTTAAAAGAAAACAAAATTGCTCACAATGTGGCATCTTTGTAACATCCTTTTCGGGCTCTTCGAAATCTATAAGATATTTTTCCAACTTAGGTTATTCCCTTTATTCTTGGAAGAAGTGATGTGGTGTTTGGTTGTTAAGAGTTTGCTTTGGATTTGTTAATGCTTTTAAAAAAAATATCTATTTGTGTTAACTACATCACACTAATTAATTACGTGGTAAGTTAAGCTTAGTGAGAGAGAAAAGAAAACACTCCATTAAAAAGGATATTGAAATTTAAATAAGTAAAATTATTGTAAACGACAAAATAAATAATAGCAAAATATTATATTTTATCTGCAACAAACTGTTACCTATATCTATCATATTACAGATAGATACAGATAGTAGTTTATTGCTATATTTATAAATATTTTGGTTAATTTAATTATATTAAAAAATAAATAAGTAAAAGAAGAAAGTGAGGTATTTTAAAAAAGAGGAGACAACAGAATTTTTGGAGGGTAGGTGTGGGGGGTGTGGTGTGGTTCCAACTTCCAAAGGTAGGAATAGGGAATTCCGGTGGGAGAATTAGATGGAAATGAAATTCCAATGTGAGAAAATGAGCCAACCAATAGGTTGAGTACACGTGGGAGGCATAATTGTTGCTACTGTGACTGACTGACGGTAAGTTTAAGAGAAGGTGTGGAGGCAGTACAGAGTACATTGAATTGATAGAGGAAAATTAATATTTAAAGAAAAAAAAAAAAAAAAAAAAAGGAGGAAGTGGGGGCCACACTATATGAGCAGCTAGGACCACACATTTGGCATGAAACTGCAGCCACATTTCCCCCAAAACAAAACCACCCAACCCATCTCAACGTCTTAATTATACCCCCATGTTTAAGCATGTCGATGTCAATCCTAATGGACATACTTTATGACAATCCTCATAAAATGTTTCATAACAAAAACACAAATGTTACAATTTTATTTACATTAATAAATAAATAAGTATTTTTCATTTTTTAAATAATCTAACATGCTTATCATCTATATTAACAAAAATAATTATTTTTAATCCTTAAAATTTGATAACCTTCATATTCTCAAATGTAACATTTTAACCATTCAACTCTCAAATGTAACATTTTAACCATTCAACTTTGCTTTTGATAACACCTTTAACCTCTACGTCCGATTTGATTTCAATGAATAGAAAGTTGATGTTTTTATTAAAAATAATAGTTTTTTTTTTAAATTAAAAATAAATAAAAAATTTCCCCCTTACTCTCGTTTATCCTTCCCTTCTCTCTCTCTCCTTTCTTATATCAATGGTCACATAGCTGCCACAAGACTATATTTTTTCTTTTCTTCTCTTCTTTCTCTTTCTCTTTCCTCCCCATTTCTAAATCCAAAAAAGAAGAAGATGATGATGTTGATGTTGATGATTGGGAGGCCTCTCAATTAATTTTCTTCCCAATATGGGGAAGAAGGAAAAGGAGATAAAACATACAAGAGAAGAAAGATGAGTAAGGGGGAGAGGAATAACAAGACGGGGAAAGAGATTACAAAAAAAATTTATCATTTTTATTTAATGATAAAATATATTTTTAAAAAAAAAATTCAAAAAAATATGTTTTTTTAATAATATAATAATCTATGTTACATAATTAATATACAATTGGATGGAAGGACCAAAAGTGTTACTAAACTCGAGAGTCTGGACTAAAATGTCATTAAAAATTGAGGAACCTAACTGCAACCAAACTCAAAACTTAGGGACTCTGGATGTATTTTTCCCACTATATATGTTTATATTCATATTAATGACATTTTGTTGCTTATATATATAATTCAAATTCTCTACCAAACAAATCCAGTAGCACTATGTCAATTGAGTTATAAATACTTTTTAAACCACCATATTTTTCTAATTAATTTTAAAAACTATAATTATTTCTTAAAAGGTCCATTTAAAAGTATAAAATATTTATTCACTTAAAACTGTCTTTATCTAGTAAACAAGGTTTGAAATGACATTAGTTTTATCATTATAAGAAAGAAAAGTTGGTATGAGTATAATTAAACTGAGATAGTGTTTGTACTATGAATCTCGAAATCAAAAGTTAGATTCCTCCACCCTATGTATTGTCAAAAAATAATAATAATTTAAAAAACATAAAAAAAAAAAAAAAATCTCTTTCTCTCTAGAGTTACAAACAGGATAACATTAGTTTCCTCCTAAATTACTTTAAAAGCATGTATTAAGTTTATTGGCATTCAAAGAGATATTTCTTAGTCAACTATATTGTTTAAATTACCCTAATTTAGTCTTCCATCGCTTTCCTCTTTTATATTGCAAATCAATTTATTCAGCATGAACATGAACATGAACATGAACATGAACAGTAAATTACACATGTCAAATTGTAATTACATTCATATTGGTCCACATTTATTCGCATAATTGATATTACAAAATGAAAGATAGGAAAGAATCAAAGCTTATGAAATAATTAAATGATAAATATCTACACAAGATGAAGAAATGTCCACAAAACATTGGGGGTGTGATTGTTAGAAAGGACTTTGGTGACAAAACTTTGGTTGATGATTAAATGGAAAGACATAATGTTATTATTGATAAGAGATAGGGGGATTGGATTGGTTAATGAAAGATTGTCATTGAAGAGGCAAAAAGAAAAGAAAAAAAGAAAAAAGAAAAAAGTATGTTGTAGTTGTGGAGAGTGGGGTATAGGCATTGCTATGGGTGTGGTGCGTCCGAGGAGCACGTAGACATTTTCAATGCCACAACACCAAAGTCTCTTCTTTCAACCCACGCCGCACACAAACATCGACTCAATCCCCTCCAATATTTTATTTATTTAACTTCTTCAATTTTTATTTTTAATAAATCTTTAAATCCCTCTTTATTATTAATTTGAAATGATTTTTCTTTTCCAAACTTAATTGAATAGTGGTCACGTCTACTCATTCGTAATTCGTAATCAAAATTGTCATGATCTTAAAAAATTCACATTCATATACCAATTGTAATGGACTTCAATTGCAAAGAGAATGAGATTCTTTTAATCGTTTTTACTATATATTAACACAATTGTAATAAAAAACTCTTTGGTGTTGTTTAATTTTGTAGGACATCATAATAAAGAAAAATGGTAAATGATGAAAAGTTAGTAAAAAAATGAGTGTAGGTCCCATGTAATAATCAAATGTTATTAGATTGATGACCCTCTCCTAAATACCATAAGACTACATTGTTAATTGCAGAGTAAACAATAACAAATCTAATCGAATGGGGCCTACTTTTAGATTACTATCGATGGAATATATTTACAAGGAAGTAATCATGGCTGATAATACTAAAATGAAATTACCAATTTATGGTACTTAAACTTTGAGGTTTGTGTCTATTTGACCTTTTATTTTTAAAAGAGTCTAAATTTCAATCTAATGGGTTCTCTCAACTTTCAAATTTTGTGCAACAAGTCTTTGAAAAATTTCAATTTTTTTTTTTTTAAAATTAATTGATCTGTTAAATATAATTGTGAATTTTATGTCTATTGAAATTCTGAAACTTTTGATTTTATCTTGTAAATCCATGCACTTTATAGAATATGAAAGCTAAAAAATTAAACTTGTAATTTTTAAAATTTAGTAACTAAATAGACATAAATTTCAAAGTTCATAAAGTAAATATGTTATTTAACCTTATAATAATTACCCTTAAATTTATAGGATAAGTGGCTTAAAATCTGACTTTTGAATTAATAAGAAGGTCGATTAACCAATCAAAAACATTTAAAAAAGATTCTTAGAAAAATTAAGATCAAATTTTATGAGTCAAAATATTTTCGGAAGTTTGTAGTTTATGTTTATTTGGCTCTTGAACTTTCAAAAGTGTTTATAAATTTGTGTCTATATGTATTTATAATTTTTCTTTTTTTTTTTTTAATTTTTTAGTACAACTCTTAAGAGAAAAGTCATACTAATTACGATTGAGTTAAATTTCTAAAACTAAACTTATAATTTAGGGAAAATTTGAAAAATATGTAAAAATATATTTGTGCAATTGGAGGAGGCACATAATAAACGTCTCTTTTCAAAATGGTTATAAAAGAAGTGTAAGTTGTTGTTATTGTAAAAATGTAATATAAAAATGGAAGCAGAATGAATTTATAAATTATAAATTGAGGAGAATATGCATGATAGTGATGAAATATTGTCCAATAATATGTGTAATTTATAATAATAAATCATGGAGATTGAATTAATTAGTATTGGGAAACAACAAAAAAGAGTGTTAGAAAACAACGTCCAAGTGTCGTGAAATGTGGCCGTGGGTTTGTATGAATTGTAATGAAAGCCAAATTCTTGGCCTTCTCCGCCCTCCAAACATTTCCCTCTCTCTTTTCACTCACACTCACTCACTCACATACCTTTTTAGCTTTGCTTCAAATTACTAAATGCCAAACCTTTGTCATCATTCCCTACAAACCACACAACAATCAATTTCATTCATATTACCTTTTTGTTTTTTTTCTTTCTTTTCATATTAATATTAATATTAATCTCATTTAAACCAAATTAGTTAAATAATAATTCCATACACAACAAGACTATGAATATATATATATATACACACACTTTATGACCAGAGTGTTAATAGAAACTATTTGTTTTTTTCTTTTCTTTTTTGGAATGAATAAACAGAAATTATATTGTTGGGAATAATTTTAAAATATATTGAAAGTTCAAAAAAGACTAAAATTAATATAGACCAAAATGGTAGAAAAACCCAAAGTCTTTTTTTTTTTTTTTTTTTTTTTTTTTTAAAATATTATTATTAGATTAGCTTTTTAAATAATAACTCCCTCTTTCCTTATTTGCTTAAAATAAAGTGCTATTGGACCACACTATTGTCTACTGGACTTGAAAATTACAATTCGTTATTAGTGTGCTCTACACAAGATACCTGTACATCACAATAATGTTAACATTTCCATTTTTTGTTTTTAAATTATTAAAATCAATAATTTTTTTAACTAGTCATCTTAACAAATATTATTATTATTATTATAGTTTTTCATATTTAATTTAGTCAATTTTAAATTAAAAAAGAAAGAAGAAACACAAATGAATTTAGTTATATTGAAAAATATGAAAGATATTTTATTTTAAACTTGACTATATTAAAATAACTAAACTAAATAATTAAGATGAGCAATTTAAACTATTACATGATCTAACTATTGTTTAAATACAATTAACTATATCATAAATTCAAGATTTCTAATTCTACTCTATTTTTAAGTTTCCCAATTTTTAATATTATTAGAGATGTTTGTGAGTCGAATCACTTTTTAATCCAACTCAATTGTTATGGTTGCAAGTTTCTTCAACTCAAACCAACTTTATTAAATAATGAACCTACCTTTATTGAGTTGGTTGGTTGGGTGGTGGTGGTAGTGGTAGTGGTAGTGGTAGTGGAAGGAGAGGCCCGTCGAGTCGCTGCCTCTAATTTTGGATGAAGAAAAAGTGGGGCCGATGGGGTGTTTTTCGGGTGCCAATGTACGCGGATGTTCGCCACACGCTTTGCCTTTTTGCCTTTTACACCTCATAATCAACCTTCCTACTGGAATCAACAAAGGGCAATCATTTTCATTTGGATAACCATCAAATTATATTTTTACCCTCCATAAAATTTTAATATGTTATATATTGTATTTGTTTGTTTGGTTGCATATATTGCTAGCTATTTTTGGTGTAAACTGCAGATATGAGAGGCAAAAGAGAGTAGTCAAAGCAGCCCAAAATTGCATCTGTTGGGCCCAAATAATAAAGAATGAGATCATGGCTTTGCAGATGCTGGGAATTGCAATTGGGATCCTCTTAACCATGACTTCAACTTCTTCATATTCACACAATCACCCATAAATTGTGTATACCACTCGCCCATTCATATAGTTGTAGTCAGCATCAACTAGTAAAAACTACCCCAAACATTTCTATAAAGTTTCAATTATACCCATTTTTCCATAGAGTTAAAACACATCTTCCAAACCCGATTATAATTTCTCACATGAGAAATTATCTTTTCAGGTTGTCACAATGTAACTGACAATTTCTTTACTATTAGATATTTGAGAGAAAAGTACTTCAAATTTATTATCATTTAGACTTGAATGGGATGAAGGCGAAATCTAAGACTAAAATACTCGACCTAATCCTCAAATGAGAGTCACTCTCAACCTTGGGCATGGCCCAGGGGACAATCAAATATTTTAGAGCCCAAATCCTTCGGAGAAGAAGGAGGAATACCTAGGTTAGCTTAGCCTATATACATCAAAATGACTCAAGGAGCAAGTTAACTTTTTTTTTTTTTTTTTCTTCTTCAATTTAAATATTGACTTAGCCATTGGAAGTGTTGTGGCAAAAGTACCACATAAATGCTTTTTTTTTTTTTTTTTTTTTTTTTTTTTTTTTTTTAAATCATGTTGCCCTTGAATAAGAAATTCATTGTTGAGCATGTATAGATAAGGTAAGATCTTCATTGTCCAGAATGTGCATCAATAGTTGGTATTGTTTGTGAGGATGACAAATTTCGATATAATCTGCAAACAAGAGTCCATAATGTGTAATAGGATCATTATGAATCATCAATTAAATGAGGATGGATAATGATCAAGATTGTTATTCCAGAAGAGTTGTGAATCGGGGTGAAACTTCTCAAAACCTCGAGATTATATTAATCCTTGAGTTTTGATCACCCCTTGACCTCAACGATATGAGGGTCGACCCAAGGTATCCCCTCAAATTCACTAGCTCTGCAAGCTCGCTTTGGCTCCACAATCTCAACACTTCAAATTCATATGGAGTTGCAAAATATAATGAAATTTGGAATAAAAGATTACTAATGTAATGTTGTGAATGCAAATAAAACCACACATTGGCTAGACAAGAGAGAGATACATTGTATATAAAAGAGGACAATTGTGTGCATTGATACAAAACTTCTTTTGGTTTCACCAAAAGCAAAGTCAGGATGGTTCATGCCCAATCTAAACAATATCATACCAAATAATATTGATTTATTTTAAATTGAATTAAATAGAAATAGCCCTATGAGATATTCGTTTCAAGAAAAGAATAATAGAATGTTTGTGCTGTTTTGAAGATCCAACACATTAGAGACTATTTTCACTTGATACTTTTTTAAAAGATGAAGCTGAATTGACCGAATTAATGTTGCAATTTGTTGATTACGAGAAGTTTATTCAATGATATTAACTCAACTTCACTGTATGCATGAGTTGAATTTATATTATTATATATTGAAAAAATGGCATCTCACACAGGCTTGGAGAAACATAGTTGAAGCATATGTTTCCTTTAATTTAAGACAATCCAATACCCTTTACATTTAAACATACAACTATATCAAAACTTTTAGAATGATCGAAAATGATCGTCGTTACACTTTTACTATATATATTTACAAAATTGGCTATATATATATATATCTATAGAAGATTGCATTATGAAGAGGGCTTGTCTTTCACTAGCTGCTTTTTTCTACCTCAATTGGAAGTTCAATGTCTTTATGCAATACGCAAACATGAAGGCAAAGAAGGCTGCAAAACCCACCAAAACTCCTGCAACTGGCCCTATGAAGTTAGGATCATAACCGAAGTGGCTTTCAATGTAAGATTTTATAGGAATTGGTTCAGATGATCCAGGCACTGATATTCTCTTCTCAACATCTCCATACTGTGATATGATCAACCCGTACACGGTCCACGCTATAGGGCAGATCCAATAATACCACACCCACCATTTGGGAATTCTCTGAAGTTTCAAAAAAAAGTTCCATTAGTTTTATGTATTATGGTTTAAGTTGATTCTCATAACATTCAAGCTCGAAAGGCGGCTTACCGGTCTTGGGACGAAGAACCCAGAGAAGAGGTTGAAGAGTGCATAGAAAGCTGCGGCAAATATGGCTGCTACATGGTGGTTTGGTGTAATGGACACAGTCATCATTCCATAGTATGTGAAGTAGAGGAAGGAGAAGAAGTTGATAAAGTAAAACCAGAAGAATTTTGGAGCTGTCCATTGAAAGCTGACCATGGAGTACACAATAAGAGTATAGTACGTTGTTTGAACAAGAATGAATGGGATCTCTACCAACACCTGCATTATTCACATGATTCAATTTCAATTATGGGTTCTTTTGTATCAAAATGGCATGATCATATCTAAAGATTCATGGGGCAGAAGAGCCACTCAGTATTAAAAAAACAAAAAATCAGTTAACTAACTCACCTGTGCAAGGGCGTAAGGCAATGCAGAATACATTCCTGCAGCTCTTTCTCTGTAGAATACAGTTCTCTCCACTGACACTATGGGTTGTACAGTTTGGCAATTATTGATTCCAACAAATAATACAGCAGCATACATGGCCCCGATGACCATGGTGAGATCGGTCGAACTATCCCTGAACAACACATGAACAACAATTTAGAAAATAGTTCTCAAACAGCTGAACAAATATAAGTATTTGCTTTCGTAAATTATTTGGATTTGTTAGGGAGGAAAGAAGAATGTACCTTTTGGTGCCAACCTTCCAGAAAACTGTCCCAATCATGAGAGCAGCAGCCAAGGTGAAAAAGTATCTGACAAGGTTGTAATCAGGACTTCTCCAGTAAGTCCACCATTGTTTCCAAAGGCAACATTTCAACTGCCCCCATGTCGATTGTGAGTATTGACTCTCAAAATACAGGTCCTTGGCTCCCGGTGGAGGTGTGCTTAAGTTTGTCACTAGTTCCTTGTTTCGCCTATTTCAATAAAGTTCATTTAGAATAAAACAAAGTTTGGAACATAATACTTTTTTGGTGTCATTCATATTTTACTTACTTATACAAGGATGATGATTTGTAATGTTCAGCAAAGTCCATGCCGAGACGAACTTCAGCTGCTACGGAGCTGACTTCCAACATCCAAGTAGCTGGATTATACTTCTCTTTGATTTTGGGGACTCCAGGAATTGACTACAAACCAGTTAATCTAAATTGAGAGAACTATTTTTATTTAAAAAAGAGAGATGAATTAAAGGAAAATTAAGTACCTCAAAATACTCGATGATTTTTTGAGAATTCCGACCCAAGGGTCCAAAGTAGATCACTTGGCCTCCTCTTTTCATTAATAGTAACTGAGAGACAAGATATCGAGTAAGTATCACACACGTCACCACGAATGGATGCAGAAAGAGATAGACAGAGCAAGGAGAAATAATATATTTACCTCATCAAAGGCTTCAAATATATCAATGCTAGGTTGGTGAATAGTGCAAACCACTGTTCTTCCAGTATCCACAGTGTTTCTAACAGCTCTCATGACAATGGCAGCTGCCCTAGCATCAAGACCGGAAGTTGGTTCATCCATGAAAATGATTGAGGGGTTAGCAACAAGTTCCACTGCAATTGTCAATCTTTTTCTCTGTTCTGTTGACAACCCTGTAACTCCTGGTAGCCCTACTATAGCATCCTTAAGGCTGTCTAACTCCACCAAGTCCATCACCTCATCCACAAAGACCTAGAAAAGACAACCAAAACAAACCAATTTAGTATATATTCCTCAGGACCTATTTAAAAGGCGAGGTAATGTTATAGTTTTTACCATCTTTTCCTCTTTGCTGACTTCTTTTGGGAGCCTAAGGAAAGCTGAGTAAATTAAGGACTCTCGAATTGTGACTTGAGGAGAGTGGATATCATTTTGCTCACAATATCCAGAGATTCTAGCAAAAGTTTCTTGTTTTTTAGGGAACCCTGAAATTTTGACATCCCCTTCAATATAACCTCCAGTTTTTCTTCCTGCTAAAACATCCATCAAAGTTGTCTTTCCAGCGCCACTAACACCCATTAGTGCAGTGAGGACTCCAGGACGGAAAGCACCTGTAACCCCACGCAGAAGTTGGAGCCTATCCTCTGTGACTCCTTGTTCTTTCATTTCCTGTAATCATTAGAACAATCAGCTATGGACAAAATTCAATGCTAAATCATGAAAGAATACGTGAGGAAAAGAGTTTCTTTCTTACAGGAGGCATGTCCACGTAGTAGTTTACAGTGTCAAAGGACATTGCAAGAGGACTAAAAGGAAGGATCATTCCCTTCTTGGCTGCAACACCATTGGCCTCCTCAATTAAGGAACTTGAATTTCTTTTTAATCCATTGGTATTAGATTTGCTACTCATTCTTTGCATGTTCATTTCTCCTGGTAAAAAATTCAAACGAAGGTCATGTGAGCAATAACTGACCATCTTTATATATAGTTAGAATGGTTTAATATATTCCGTTACTCACTTGTATTGTTTCCATCTGAAGCTGATAACGATCGAGGGAATGAATCTTTTTTCGACATAGGTCTTCTTAGTCTAGGTTCTTGTGAATCTTCTTGGTTAGCCTCCATCTCCGATGCTGCTTCTTCAGACATTATTGCTTGATGCTTTGTGAGTGCTAATACATTAAAGTTAAAATAAGTTTGATTAGAAGAGTTCTAACACAAATGATATGTCATACAGGTGGAGCAGAATGAGAATTCTTACGATTAAGATAGGTAAGTGCAATGGTGAAAAGGATGTTGAAGAGAATTGCAAATCCAAGAATAGCTGCAATGCCAATCCAATACCAATTCCTATTGGGAAAGACGTCAAAATTTTCTAGCACCTTCACACCCAAGCTAACGCTAGTATTTGGAATCTGCAATAGGGTCAACCCAAGACATTCATAAACAACCTTTTTCCATGTTTTTATTTATTTTTTATTTTTTATTTTTTTATTTTTTTTTTATTTTTTCTTCTTTCTTTCTTTCTTTCTTTCTTTCTTTCTTTCTTGAGAAGGGAAGTTTTAAAAGAAACTAAATCCATACCATCTTATTCATCCACCTCGGGGCAAACATTTCATTAACAGTAATAGCATTGAAACCATAAGTCAGGGGTGATATCCAGTAACCCCATATCCACCACTTTGGAATTTCACCTGTTACAATATAACAAAATAAGAAATTCTTCTTTAATCACATGCTATATGATGAAGATCTTATTGAATGAATCATTAACTAATTAAAAACATCTTATAATTATGTCACTATGTAATTACTAAGTTACCTCGAGGAATGATAAAACCACCCAACAAGAATATAAGGAGAAGAATCAATGATCCTCCAGTGTTAGCAATGATCATGCTCCTACAAATTCCAGCAATGAGCCTAAACACTCCAGCTGCCATTTGTTGCACAAGAAATATCAACAATAATTGTTTGAAGAACCTGAAAAATCCAAATGAATCCAAGTCAATAAACAAAATATGAACACATATCAAAGCTAATTTCAACTACATAATTCCACAACAATTTCAAACCTGCTAGCCTCCGGAGCAAATCCAATTGTGTAATATGTGACCACCAACCAAACAACAGATTCAAGAATTGAAGTGGGAATTCCAAGAATGACAGTAGGGATAGTGTAAGTCCATGGAGGGTGGAACTTAAGATCTCTTTGCTTGTAAAACACAGGAAGTCTTGAAATGGTCATTGCAAGCTCAGAGAAGCCATTAAACATATTACTAACTAAAGAAAACAGAAGAGCCCCAATAAAGACCGCCCCATCTGATTCATCTCTGGTATGCATTCTTGTTCTCAAAAACACTGTGGATGCTATAATGGCGACGATGATGATTTGAACGGTTTTGAAGATGTAAACAAAGGAGTTTCGCTTCATCAGCAACCATTCTTTATCGAAACAAGCTTTGAGAAGCTCCATTTTGGGGACGACATTCTCAGAGAAAACCAGAGCCGCTTTATGACCACGAGACTTATCGTATGGGATAGAGAGCTCGTTTTCTAACCTCAATCCGACATGGAAGCGCTTGAATCGGCTGGCGAATTCCGATACGGGAACGTACCGGTACGGCTTCCTCCGATCAGCCCAATATTGCTCTTGGTCCTTTCTTGAAGTAACCTGCATTAAATAATCAATCAGGTGTGACGGGAGTAGAGTAAGGGAATAGTGTGAGGAGCGATGTGGATGGTTGATGTGTTACCTCTTGTAAGAAATCAGCGGTTCCTTTTCTCTCGGGGCATTTGAAGCCGCAAGATTCAAAGAATTCAACGATGTGGTCACGTGGGCCCTGATAAACGATCTGACCCTCCGATACGAGGATGATGTCATCAAAAAGATCGAACGTCTCAGGAGCAGGCTGGAGTAGGGACATCAAGATTGTACCCTCGGTTAAGTGTACAATTTGTTGTAGGCATTTCACTATTTGATAAGTCGTTGAACTATCAAGACCCGTTGATATTTCATCCATAAATAATGTTTTTGTGGGCCCAACAATCATCTCCCCTGTGTTCATTTTATTAATTTATAAACTCAATTAGTTAAGGTATATATCCAAGTGTAATTGTATCAACTAAAATTTTCAACTTTCATTTTCTCGGAATTCTTTACTATGATTACCTTTAAAAATCATTTATGCATCAATCAATTCTCACACGTGATATAGGTTTTACAAAATAGGCGGTTAGAGTTGAAGCATGGATGATTCTAAAAGAAAATTCTAACTAGAGTCAAATTTCGATATGGGAACGGAGAATTATAAATGTCATACCACTATTAGTCCAAGAATTTTCCACAACTCCAAAATTTAAGAAATAAATTGATATTTTCTTAGAAAAAACACGCTTTGGGCCAAAAGCCCATAGAAGGTTTATATATAGTATTTATTTGGTATAGTTCGCAACTATAGTAATAAAGTGTAAAATAATTGTAGATATAACAATATTTAGATTTTTCTTTCAAAGTTTATTGATTATAAACCATATTACTCGCCAAAGTTTATCCATATCCCTATAAAATGTGGATGAAAAGAAAATATATTAACCTGTTGTGACTCTCTTTCTTTGTCCACCAGAAATACCCCTTATCATTTCATCTCCCACAATCGTGTCTTTGCATATGTCAAGCCCAAGTATCTGTTCAACAAATTCCAAAAACATTAAATTTTTATTTTTATTAATATAATAATAAGAAATGCAGAAAATGATATAAATTCAAACAGAGTTCATATTTTAGATAAGAAAGAGTAGGTAAGATGGAAGAAAATCAGAAAATGAGGCTTGGTTTGGTTGAGTGAGTCGTTAAGGGATAGGAATTTGTGCTAAAAAAAGTCATAAAGGGAAACTTCATCCACCAACCATGTACCATTGTGATTCAAATATTAATAATAATAAAAGAATACTAATTTAAAAATGATATATCTCCAACTTAATTATGTCAATTGGTCAAATTGATGGATTTTGTTAATATGTGTTTGACCTTTTACATGGGGAACCGGTAAACTTACTTTGAGAGTGTAGTCAGTAATGAGGCTGCTCTCCATTCCCTCCATGGCGGTTGCCTGTAATATCCAATTTCTTTTTCAAATCAATTTCATTTTTCTTATGTATTTAAATATAACACATGTTGGTAATTATGAAAGGATTAAAATACCTTCATGAAAAGGTCCACTTCTGCCTCTGGTTTGATCCCTGCATCCTTTTCTCTTCTGGCAAGCTCACTCAAGAGTTCTTAAGAAAACAAAAATTAAAATTAATTAATTATTTTGTTTAAGAAGAAAAATTGGGTTTGGTTTATTTTAGAAAAATACCATAACGAGTCCCAACTCCTTGACATCTAGCAGAGAAATCAAGGGTTTCTTTGACTGTCATAATTCCAATGTGAACATCATTTTGGCTAATGTAAGCCGAAGTTTTTTGGGGAACAAATTCTTTTAAGTTGTGCCCATTGTAGCTCACTTCTCCCTTCACCTGTCCAACCAAAAAAAAAAAAATTTACTTAATGTTTTAAATTAGAAAAATGTTTTAAAAGAGGAGGGAGGAGGATGTGGTAGGTTTGTTTACCTTTAAACTTGGGTCTAATTTTCCTGCCAAAGCCAGCAAGAGGGTTGTTTTGCCTGAGGATGGGGGACCTAGCAAAAGGGTCATCCTAAAATAATATACACAAAAAGAAAAAGGGTCAATTTTACATTTTCAGTAAAACTAATTTATTTTTAATAGCTAAGAAAATATGAATGAATCTTTGTTACCTGGATGGTTTGACAATGCCAGAGGCATCTTTAAGAATGGTGAGTTTGGTTTGCTTAGCCAATTTTATTCCGAGCAAACTAATGGCGGATTCGAACATGTTCCTCGCCACGTTTGGTAGTGTGGGTAAAGCTCGGTTCCCGACGTGACAATTTGCTTTGATGGTCAGATGTTCGAATCTCACTTCTACGGTGGGAAGTCGGATTTCAACCCTATTTCAACAAGTCAGAGATAAAATTATGATGTTTGTATATATAACTTTAATTATTAATTGAAAAAAGTTGGAGGAAGGAGGAAATAAGAAACAAACAAGTGGGGAGGAGGGAAGTTACCGGTCAATTCTGTTCCTCAGCTTCCTCAAGAACTTCTCATTATCCTCTTCTGCAACTCTGAAAACCCGATCAATAAAATCCTGGCGGTCATTAACGCCGAGTTTCCGAACGTCAACTTCCTTATGAACCGGTAAGTTTCCGGCGAGGCGAGGGTCGGGTTCATTAACGGACTGTAAGATGCTGGTTCTAAGACGGTCGTAAGTGGGAAGCTTTTCAATGGCGGCCCAACGCAGAGCTTCTTCATCTTCATCGACTCGAGTGCTTCTACGAGATGGGTTCCCATTAGCGAACACATCTTCCATGCTCCAGCTTGCCCTGCTGAAACTCCGGCTAATACTCCGGCTGAAGTTCCGGCTAGTTCGCCGCTCCATTTTTTAAGAAAAATATCCCCTGTTTTTTCAGGAAGAAGAAAACCCAGAGAAAATTTGTGTACAAGTGGAGATACTTAGTGGAATTTGGAGGAAAAATGAATGGAAATAATAAAGAATATTTGGGAAGGGATTTTTTTGGTTACGTAAAATTTGGTTACACTTCTCTCTGTTTCTCAGTCTCCGGTGAAAGAGGAGAAGAAGAAGAGAGGGTGGTCATTTTGGGAGAGAAAAGGAAGAAGGATTTATAAAGAGGAAGAGGAAAGGGAAAGGAAGGGGGAAAGAGGCAGCCATTTTTTTAGGAATTAAAGAAATGTCAAATTTGGTGAATAATTACTTTTAAAAAGAAAAATACAAAATAAAATAGATTTGGTATTTGGGTTGAAAATTATTCAAACATGGCCAGCGGTTACCCACCTTCCCTCCCCTTTTTTATTTTTTTTATTTATTTACTATGGAGTTCGGGCGTCACTCCAATTTCTTGATATTTTCTTTTATTTTCGGTTTAAATAGTTTCAAAATCTCTAAATTCTATGGGTTGAATTGACTGTGTTTAAAATATTTTTTTACACTAAAAAACATTTGTTTAAGAATTTAGAAGGTGAATCCGAACCTATCATAAGTGTTTGTAATTTTAAAAGTGTACATTTTGATTGATGTTTGCAAAATCTCTAACCTAAATTCTATACATCTTTGAAATTTGAATATGCAGTTTTGAGTACATTTCAAAAATTTTATCGAGCATAGTGTCATATTGATGTGATAAAGTAAAAAAAATCAAATGACTAAAATGGACACTCTTAAAAACATATATGGACTAAAACATATATGTTTTGAAAGTATATATAGGTATTAAATTTCAAAAGATAGAACAGAATTAAAGTAAAGAAAAATTGAAAATATAGAAATGAAAGTAGATGTTTTGAAAGTATAGACAAAAAAAAAATAAATAAAAGTCAAAAGTATATAAAACAAAGATTAAATTACAAATTTAATTTGTAATTTAGAAGTTTTTGTACATTTAAAAGAGATTTATGAGACACAAAACTACAAGTTTAAATGTTATTCAAATACTTGTTAGAAAGTAAATAAATAAAAATATAAGAATTTAGAGACAAAATTTATAATTTGATCTAAAATAATGGGTGAATGTAAGTATTTAATGAAAAATCAAAATTAAAATTATAAATCTTGAAATTTAGTGAAAGAATTGAAAACAAAACTTAAATTCTAAACATAATACTAATGTAACATTTTGAAACTTAAAATTAAATTAAAATCAAATCTTAAATTTAAGAAGGAAATGTATAATATTCTGAAACTCACGGCTCCAAATTTAGGGATGAAAAAAAAAAAAAAAGATTTTTGTAATAATTTTTGTTTTTATTTAGGTGATATGATATTGAGTTGAGTATTGCGCTGGGTTACCTAACAACGGGAACTTCTAACGGTTCACTAGCTCTCTCGCGCGCGCGCTCAACGGGGAAAGCTGTGGACTTATTATTTATTATTTATTATTATTATTTTCTTTTTCTTTTATTTGGTTAGTGAGAATGGGAAAGATTCCATTTTCAATTTTCATTTACTTTCTATGCTTTTTTTTTTTTTTTTTTTTTTTTTTTTTTTTTTTTTAATTTTTGGAAAAGAAAAAAAAGGGGTATGGTTTTGTAAAGTTTGGAGCTTGTGGATTAGTTGGATGGACATAAATTAAGGTTGTTGACTTATTTTAGTAAGTGTACGTTAAAGCAATCAACAATAGTAATATTAAAGGAGTTAAGGTTTTTACTTGTGTGAGAATAAGTTAGGTGTTACTAATGTGATGTTTCTGATCAAATTTGTTTTGCTTATTCATAAGAAGTTAGCTTAATTGAGTCTTGAGCTTGGCACAAAAAAGATATACCTTAGCCTTAGAAAAAACATGATGCTAGTTTCAGTTTGTATGTTGTTAGTAGGGTCATGTATGTCAATTATAAACATGGCTTGCAAAGGTATATGTAGTTTTTTTAATTAATCACATAAAATGTATCAAGTAATTAAAGGAAGATCTTTTTAAGATAAGTCAACATTCCAACCCTAGTTAATGATACAAAATACTAGTATTTTCACATTGTGTAGCATGTTTGAAGCTCTTGAGCTAACCTCATCATGTTCAAGGTTTGAACTATTTAGATAACTTATTAATTTGAGTTTGGTGTGACTTCTAGTCTCGTTTAGTTGGACTATGATCTACTTGAACTAGGTAGTTAATTATTGAGTTGGACTACAAATTCCTATTTGAATCATGTGAATCTTTGGTCTTATCTAGTTAGTTTCACTTACTTGAAGAACAACCTACTCGACCAAGAAGCATCTCACCTCCTTGTCGTTGGGTTTTGACCCAGTAAATTAAGTTAGTTCTATTCTCCCTTAGTGTATACCCTACCAAGTACTTAAAAATACACGTGCATTGTGTATAAAACCTAGCTAGTCAAGCTCAATGTTGGTATTCCTAGGTCATATAGATTATTGAATTTAACTAAAAGAACTTCTTGCACACAGTAACAAAAGTCATTAAGCAATAATGAACCTTAAAATCATTCAAAATTTACAATATTTTAGTTCAGTCAGATTCTTATTCTTTTAGGCTATGAGTTGTGAAAAAGAATTACGAAAATGACATTATTTTAATAAAAATATAATGTATTTACACTTATCACTAAATTTTTTTCAATGATATTTACATCAATAATAGCAGTTGTAACTGGCTAATTGGTAACTTAAATGGATAAGCCATTAGTTTTCCGATCTCATTCCTCCTTTTCAGGAAATTGAATCCATAATTATGTTTAGTCTTTGGGTAGTAACCAAAGTCCCGATGAATTCACTATCGAATTCTTTAAAAGTATTGGAACATGTTTAAATCTAACATCAAGGGGTTGTTCTACGTTTTTTTTTTTCTTTTGTGAATAGTATTGTGAACTAATTGGTTAATGCCACCTATATTGCATTGATCCCATAGAGAATTGTATCTAAAAAATGTTTCAGATTATAAACCTATACTTATTGCTAATGAGATAGTTGGTAACTAGAGATGTAGCAAGAAAAAAGGCTTTATCTTCCAGCTCGACATTGAGAAAGCATTTGGCGAAGTGAATTGGGACTTACTTTTATATATGTTCTTCACTTTAAAGGCTTCCATAAGCATTGGATTGGAATATGGATTTGGGCTTGTATATCTATTAATTACTCGATTCTTTTGAATGGTAAACTAAGAGGATATATCCAGGCTACTAAGAGCATCCACCAGGAAAACCTGTTGTCACCCTTCCTCTTTATTATTTCCATGGACTATCTCTCAAGACTGATCAACAAAAAGAGCTTATCAAAGGTTTCACCATTGAAAATAATGATATACATGTTTCTCATCTAATTTTTGCTGATGACATTTTGCTTTTCGTTGATAGTGCTCATTTTAAAAATATACACTTCATCATCAAAACCTTTGAAGAGGCATCTGGTCCCAACATTAATCTACAAAAATCCACTTTTTGTTGGCATAAAAACATTGAACAATCAATGATTCAGAATGTTGAGCTGATTGAACTCACATTCGGTTGCGCTGCGCGTTCCCGCTAGACACGTGTTAGCTGTAGGAAGTATGGTTCCGAAAGTGACTTCGATTTGGGGCTATCAACCTATAAGTCTTCCTTTCAATTACTTAGGCATGTCATTAAGAGGTAATCTTAAATCCTTATCTTTTTGGGACCCTATTGTTGAGAAAATGAAATAAAATTTTCTTCCCAGAAGTTCTCATCATATCTATTATCTAAAGGAGACAGATTGACTTTAATTCAAGTTGTTCTTAGTAATTTAGTTGCTACCTTCTTTCCACTTTCAAAGCTCCTATATCTATTTGTAAGACCATTGAAAAATATATAGGAGATTTTCTTTGGAAATGTACTGATAAATTGTGTGGATCCCATTTGGTTCGATGGGACCTTATTACCTTACCTAAAGAGAAAGGTGACCTTGATATTGATAAAAATTAAACTGTCTACTGAAAATATTTTATGTAAATGTATTTGTAGATAAGTTTTTTTGAGAGGAATTGTTTGTGGGAAGATGTTATTAAAGCAAAATACATCCATAATTTTTTTAGAGACGATCCCAAGCAAATTTAAATTTATGAGCACAAATCCCATTGGTTCAAACATTGTGAAGCTTCAAAACCTTGTCCTCAACAATACAATTAATTGGAAAGTCTCTAGTGGCTACAATATATCCTTCTTGTTCCATAATTACCTAACAACGTTAATTCATCTGTTATTGTCCATTTGTAAGTAGTATATATATGAATTATTTTTGTCCCACATCAATTAGAATGGAATGACCAATGTGGTATTTAAGTGGCTTGACTCTCTCACCCCTTAATAGCTAAGCACCTAACAATGTTATCAGAGTCGGTTGCCAAGTATTTTTGAGTGAAGTACAAACAAGGTGTTTTAGTACCTAGGAACAACTTATTAGTCCTCCACAAAACTCCGCAAAAATCTTCCTCAAATGCAATCCGCTAGGTGCAAACTCATGAGAATTATGGTTGGAGAGAAACAACACAACTTTTGAGGCTTCGGTTTGTCATTGCACTCTCTCAAACTCTATTGTAATTATTTTTGTGGTAATGATATCTTTCTTAATTTATTTGAGTTTTGGGTGTGATGAGAGTGCTAAAGATGTGTCAACTTAATTAAGATTATATGAGACTATTTTTTCTTTTTTGCATATCCAACTATAATTATTTTTATGAAGAAAAAGAAAATCCAAGATGACAATAAACTACTAAAAGGGAGAAAAAAAATATTGAGGGATGACAAAAATCCAAAAGATCAAAAGGAGAAATGTTGGATAAGAAGAGATTGATCTTGATCTAAAGTTGGTGAAGAGAGATGGTAGGTGAGTGATCAGATGAATGTGGGGGTAGGTGTGCCCAAATAAATAGCACATTTTCTTTTATTGTAAAATATCCATATATACTACTATACTCTTCTTTTTACCCCTATTGAATTAACCTATTCATTTGAATTTATGTCATTTAGGGACATTAATAACCTCAAAATTAATCCAAGTAATTGGCACAAAGTCACAACACAACTCTTATTATTTTATATACTTGTACATATATTTCTAGTGCTATATTAACACTACTTAAATTAGTTTTATATTTTAAAATAAAATTTCATTAGCTAACCGTGAATATATATATTTGATTATGCATCCTGTACTTTCCTTAATTATCTAAGTATGTTTAAGCTTAGTGGTAATTATGAATAAATTGAATGATAAGAGATTGAAAAGAAATCATAATATATATAATTTTCTTTTTATTACTACGCTATGATAAAATGATTATATTTTGTAGATGAACTACATAATGATTAATATTACTTTAATACAAAATGAAAGATGATTTGAAAAATCTAAACTAAGTAGCTATACCACTAAGTGACCAAGTGAAAGTGGAAAATTATTGAAAAGCAATATTCTCTACTTAACTATATATTATTATTATTATTATTATTATTATTATTATTATTATAGTTGGAAAGACCAGTCACCCACAAACCTAACATGAAAAGAAAAAAATGCAATAGGGAAGTGCAGGAGTTGTTGGAAAAAGAAATTTCCTAACTCATCCAAATTAGGCGAAGGGGCTCCACTTTTGAAGGATGATTTGAATATTTAATCATATAGACAGGAGTTTATATTGAATGTTTAGTTTTTTAAAAACATTGAAATAGATTAAATTTCAAACATATTAGAACTAATTATTATAAATTTACCATGAAACATTTGTTGTTGTTTATTCAATCTTTCTTGCTTTTTACATACAATAAAGAAATAATAACATATGAAGTAATTCATGATAAAATATTACAAAAATTAAAACTATCATACTTGAATAAAATTATGAAGGGTGATTAAAAAAGATTGTTTTATTTTATTTTTAATAAAACCCTTTGGTTTGTTTTTATATAGGTGAGTATCTGGGCCAATTTACACACACTTAAACTACATTTGGGTGTTAAGGAAATATGTAAGATATTAAATTCTAAGTGGGTGATGGGTGACCACCATGAATTGAACCCATAACCCCTTAGCTGTTTAATTTTTTCTTTTATGTTCCCACTATTATTAGGCCAACCCGTTATGGTTATAGAACTCTTTGATTAAAAAAATGTCATAAATTAATTAGTTTTAGAACCAATGAAAAGGTTGTATTTTGTAACATTGTTGTGTTTACCAATAATTTATTAATTTTATTTTCTATTTTTTTAAAACTCATCTAGAATATGGGCATGGTTTCAAAACAATGACCTCAAAGTCATTAGGGTTTTGTTGGCTAATTATGCAGAAGAGAATCAAATGTGAAACTATATACATAAAATAATGTTCCAACTTTTGTTGTGTGCAAAGATATGTGAAGCCAAACGTATATTTCAAATAGTTTGAATTTGTGTAGAAAGTTTTGTCAAATCATTCTTTGCAAAGATTAAAAGCAAATGGGAAACTTTTGGTCCTTCAAATTCCTTTTTTATATATATATATATACATATTTGGGTCTTAAGGTTGCTTAAGTAAGACTTGCCTTTGGTGAGCTTTTCAAACTTTTTTGAACTATGTCAAATGTGAAAGAACACTTATATTATTTTTATGAAAAATGTTAAAGCTAAAACCAACTATACATTCTTTTTAAATGTAAAACAGATTTCCAAAAATACTCATTAGAAATTATTACAATAAATGAAATGAAGGGTTCAATGTTAATATGTAAAACGATTTAATTAATTAAAGAGGGGGTGAGAAAATATTTATATAACACCTTTTATTTGGATTTTGAAGGTTCTATGTGTGTCCATATGATTATTTACTTGAACCATATGACTTATTTTATTTTATTATATAGCCATTGCAAGTTATTAGACTTAATGGTTTAATGAAATTATAAAAGAAATTTTAGTAACATTTTTCTCTACATCTATACTTCAAATATGTTGAATTTATATGTGTTAAATTCTCTTGATTATTCACTTAATGCTTTTGATCAATTTAGTGTGATGGGATAGAGAAAAAAATGGCATGTCACGTCTATGTTTGATTAATCATAATAATAGATTAGTATGATATATTAATGTAAATTTGAATACATAACAATCATCTATAGTCAATTAAAATGTAAACATATAATTAAACAGAAGTTTGTATCTAGACTACTAATTCGAAATGTGTTTGAATCGACTTCTAAAGGCTTAAAATGATATTTTAAGCTCAATTATTATTTTTTTTTCTTTTTTGTCATTTTATACAATTTTTTACACATGAAGTGCATGAACCAATTCTTCTAAAGTCCAAACATAGGCAATGAATTAAAAGTCTTTAGTATATGTGTAGAATAAATGTGTGGTTAAAAATGAAATATTAAAAAATTGAAGTAGGGAAAGCAACAGAACCAAACAGATCCCAAACCCTACAGTTTAAAAGTCCTTGGTAGTTGAGTTTTCTATTTCATCTACAATATTTTGAAAGTTTGCCCTAATTTGATTTTGTTAGTTGAGACTTTGATGTGTATTTGATTCCATACATTTTGGATAGATGCTGCTTGCTGCTCACTTTTTTCATTTTCATATATTTTTTTTTGTCCATCATATATACTGGCATGTATTCACTATACTCTCAAAATATAACTAAATTAAAAAAATTATATCTTTTTAAAGTTTCAAATTATTTTAAATAACAAAACTGTTAAAAATATTTACAAATAATAGCAAAATATCACAATCTATCATAACACAAATGGTATAGCATATCGTGGTCTATCGCAGATAAACAGTAAAAATTTATCACATGTCATATGTCACATTTGGCAAATTGATTTTATTTTTACATGTTTGATCGTGATTTTGAGATATTTAAAATTATTTTTCCATGTTTAAAATTATTTTGAAATATAATTTTAATCACTTAAAATCAATTTTATTGTTTAATCTTAAAATACATTTTCTCTACTATTAAAATTTATTTTGAATGATTAAAAATATTTTTAGAGTGATTTGATAATGACTAGGGTGATTTTGACTATTGTAGAATCATTCCTAAACATGCCAAATTTAGAAAAAATGCTTTCAGTGGAGATGATTTGTTAGGAGCGATTTGTTAGAGTGTGTGTGTATATATATATATATATTCATGTTTGGTTTTAACCTTTTAAATAAAATTTATCATATACAATTGAAATTGATTTGAATAATTAAATATTTAGACTAAGTAAAAATAATATTAACTATTATTTCAAAACTATTATTGAACTTTTTCTTAGGTATGTTTATGCCAAAATCACTTTTCATTTATAATAATGTTGTTTGATGAATGATGAAATTGATTTTAGGAAAAACAAAGTTACTTAAAAATTGACTTTTCAATGTATATTGATATCAATGTATCACTTTTGAAACAAGAGTATGATGAGAGTGTTAGGTATGTATCAACCTAGTTGAGATATTTGAGTAAGCCTATTGACCCCTCAACCTCTAGTATCTTGTTAAAAAAAAGATTTTTCAATAATTAATTGAGAGATAATTCTCGATGAGTGATTGACGGGAATCACCTAAAAAATTTTCCTTCACTTTCTTCATTTATTGAAATACTAAATTTGCGCCCATATCTAAGAATATATATATATTCAAAATCACTTTTAAGAGTTTGAAACCAAACATCAACATGGATGTATAAAAATTCAATTGTATCAAAATTTCTTTTTCTAAAATCACAACTACAACTCCCTGTTAAACATATATTTAATTTGATAAAATTATGCAAGAGAAAGAAAGCATATGTGTTTTATATAATTTATTTGTACTATAAATTTTTTGGGGAGAGAAAATTAATTATATGTTTCTTTAGAAAGTACTTTGATGTATTTATCCACAACACAAAAATGTTTAAATTTATTTTTATTTAGAAA
Source organism: Citrullus mucosospermus (assembly GCA_030954485.1). Lineage (NCBI taxonomy): Eukaryota > Viridiplantae > Streptophyta > Magnoliopsida > Cucurbitales > Cucurbitaceae > Citrullus > Citrullus mucosospermus. The sequence continues at coordinate 27,799,721 of CM062061.1, read as the reverse complement.
AATTTAGAAAATTATTTTTAGTTTGTTAAAATACTTAACCAATTAGTAATCATATATGTGAGTGATATAGATACACGACATTGTAATATCCCCAAAAGATAGCAAATGGGTTTATTAAGATATACATTTCTTTTAGAAAAGAAAGCATATTCGTTTTATATAATATAAGACTATAAGTTCTTGGAATTATTGGATCCACTAGTCAAGTTGGAGCTAATTTTTAATTGATAAAATTAGTAAAAAAAAATCTCAATTATCATACGCATTGGCTGCTAAACCAAGGAATCAATTAGAATAAAAATACTTTGCTAATAAATAATTGGCAAATGTAACTTATTTGTATCACGTTTTTAAATTTTTTCCATTTTTATTAAAAATCATATAGAGAGAAAAAAAAAAAAAAAAAAAAAAAAAGAATTGGTTGGTGAAGGTCAAGCCACCCAAGGGAGACAGAGAAATGCATGGAATGGAGAGTCAACTAAGGTAGACTCTTCTTATCTCTCATCATCAATTAATATGGGTCCTATTTTCATTTTAAATTATTCAACATTTTTGGCTTATTTGAGCAATTGGTAACCATTTAAATCTTTATGTTTTCCTCTTTTTGTCTCCTTTCAAATCTATTGCGAGTCCAATCCAATTCCCTCTAACTTCAAAAATCATGGCCCTACCCTTCTAAATAGGTTTTTTTTTTTTTTTTTTTTTTTTTTTTTTTTTTTTTTTTTTTTTTTTTAACAATATCAATATATCCAACTACCAATATATATATATAAATAATGTGTAAATGGAGTTCAATTATACCAACTAATTGAATTGACCTATAAACTTTAGCAACATATCATCATTGCCAACTTAAAACATAATTTAATAGTTAAAATATTTTTCATACAATTCGATATATATATTTTCTTTTTTATTAATTAAAATAAAAAATAAAAAAAACATCATATAACAACGAAATAGTTTAAAGTGTAACCAATTCATGTTGGCTAAGTTAATAACTAGCTAAGTTAAGTAGTATGGATACTGACATGTTATATCATTTGGTTAGTATTACATTTTATTGTTATTGATTTAGATGTATATCTTCAATCTAGAAGTCAAATGTTGATATCAACATTTTAAATTGTGAACTAACAAAACTTTGAAATTAAAACATTTATTTATTGTTGGTCTATATTAACAGTTGACCACGTGAATGAAAAGGGAAAAAAGTAGGAAGATTCCTTATAACTTATGGTTTTGTAACTTGTTCATATATATATATATATATATACATTCCCAATTTTGCAAAGTCCATTCAAATTTGTTCTCATATCATTCGTGGAATATCGTTTCTTATCTGTTTCATATATTCCCTTCTCCAATTCAATGCTTCTCTCTCGTGATCTTTTCATTACAAAAGGTACCAATTAAATGCTTTTCATTTCATTTTACAAAGTTTCTTTTAAGTATAATTTTTTAGTATCATTTAATAAAATTTGTATTGTGTATTTATATATACATTTACGAACAATTTCTATATACCACCTAAACTTTGTTCAATGAGTTAAAATTTAAATTCTCAATAAAAAGTAATTAAATGTTTGAATCTTTTATCTCGTTGAGCTATATATACAAAGAAAAAAAGAAACTATTTATACTATTAAACTTCTTTTAAAGTTCTATTATTAAAAACCTCAAACTAATAATTGTTTCATGCAATTTTGAATTCATTTTAAATGAATCAAGTGAAAATAGCCATAAACTATCAATAAAGGTCTGAACTAATTTACTTATTAAAGTTTAAAGTTTAAATTAGGTTAAATTGAAAATTTGGTTCATATCGTTCAAAGAAAGTTAGAATTTAGTCCCTATATTTTATACTTAGAATTGAATCCCTATGTTTGTTTGATAGAATTTTCTAAATAGTACCTATGGTAGAGACTATTATTTATGAAAGATTTATTAAATCAAAGAGACTATTTATGAAATTTTTTTTATTTTTGAAAATTAAGCCTATAAAGACTGTTTCCACCTCCAAATATTTTCATTTGTTATATACTTTTTACCCATAGTTTAAAAACTAAACCAAATTTTAAAAACAAAAAAATAGTTTTTATTTTCGAAATTTGGCTAAGAATTCAACTACATCAATTCTCATTTTTTTTAATTTTAGTAAGAATATTTAAAATATTATTACACTTCATTTCTACATCAATTCTCTCTCTCTTTTTTTTAGTAATAATATTTTAATTATTTTTAACAAAACTATTTCAAAATTTAAAGTTAAAATGGTTGGAAAATATGAATAAATTTATTATTACCATTATTTCAAATTTTAGAAAACAACACTACTCTATGAGATTGCCTATTTATTTGGTGAAGGTCATAATCTGAATGGAAGAATATGTATTTTCTAAAAAAAAAATTCCCAATAATTTTCATCTTTGTATATACCAGTACTATTATTATTTACATCTTGAGAGATGGTTGTTCATGACACATTAGGTACGATAGTGGAAACTAAAATGTCTTAAGAAAACAACACAAATTGGTTAGGTTTATAGATTAATTGTGTTTTCATTGTTGTATTCCAAATGAAATTATTTTCTTATATTTTATCTATAATATTTGTTTTTGTTATTTTTCTTTATTTTGATTTGTAATCAATATAATATTTTGATCCATATGGATTTAAATAAAATAAAAAAATAAAAGTTAAAAGTAAAGATATAATTTTATACCCTATGTATATTAGATGGAGTTATTTAAAAATAATTTGATTTCAATTTTATAAAAAATTATAAAACTAAAAATGGCATCAATACTTATTTTGATTTTTTATAAAGAAATTAAAAGATTATATATATATATATATATATATATATATATTTCAATTTTCTTTTTTAAAACAACAAAAGATTACCAGACATGTTTTTTGTTTTTGAAAAACAGAAAACAAAAAATGGAAATGAAACATGTATGGTTATTTGATAACTATATTTTATTTAGGAAGTTACTTGGTTGTTGATATATATGTGTAGGACAATATATTTCTAAACAATGAGATGTGAAAGAAGGAGAAAATAAAGACCAATGTATACATTAGTATATACTACTTCATTTTCCTTTGTGTAGGTGGCCCCAAGCTAAGGCTTTTCACATTACTTCTTTTTACTAATAAACCAATGCCAAGTCCAACATATAATAAGATGTTTGAATACGGCCGTATTTCAAAATTTTGACATCGCATAACTAATTTAAATTTAATCAACATTCAACTTTTTTCTTCCTTTACGTACGTATTAAATTACTAAAGTCAATATTGACTTTCATTCTATTCATCACATAATCATCATCTTACTCATTTTTTGTACAAGCCAAGGATCACTCTTTAGAAGTTGGACTGTTTCTTTGGGAGTAGGTACGTTAATTGTATCTTCTTTCACATATTTGTGTATACCTACTACCATTTCCCACTTTTTGCCTTATTCCAATTATAAATTAATTCCCACTATATAAGAATTCAAAATTGTTTTTAGATTTTATGATTAAATAATTCAAATTCTAAAAATAACTTGTGTAAAATACGCTTTTAGTTTTTGAAGCTTTGAGATAGTGTCAATTTAGTTAACAAGGTTTTAGCTTAATCTCATACTCTCATTTCTCTCTTAAAAATATTAGTTACATGACAATTTCTTATTGAACAACTGTTTCAGTCACACTACCAATCCTCATATTGGAAACATCTCTTTTCCATTTCTATTTATTGGAAATTTTTGAAATCTCTATTTTATTTCAATGTCATTATCAATCCTACAGTTCTTCCGAACAACATAGCGCCTTAATTGGAATTTGGGTGATAAAGGAATAAAATTATTTGAGACATTTTTGTACCCAAAATTTGAATTCATTTAACACAGTTAGATGGTCCAATTACAGTGGTAGTTAGAGTCGATTTTTAAAAGACTGAAGTTTAGTTTGGATTGACTTGATAAAAATATGTTTTTAAAAAATTTGTTTTTATTTAAACTCTTCCGAATAAAAATGGTTTAAAATACACTTTAAAATCTATTTTGAGTGGTTGCCAAATAATCTAATTTCTTTTAAAATTACTTATTTTTTAAATTAAACATTTAAAAATATATTCCAAATACATCTAAAACCACCCCTAAAAATACGTCTGTAGTCCGGAATTTCTCGCGGGAATTAAATTCAGGCCCAGGTTCATTTTGAGATCAAGGCCCAATACATGTTCTTTGAGTTGATTATCAAAGCATGGGAGTCGAGATAAAATAGCCTTATTTCATTTAATTTTTTTCTTTTCAAGAACAGTGAGTCAAATATATAAATCATAAGATTTACATGTTAAAATTTATTTAATAATTTCTGAATATTAATGTAACGAAAATGTCCACATCCAATTTAGTAAAAATATCGATAAAATGTATGCACACGTGTGTGTTAAAAATGGAAAAATATGAACCATACTAAACATGAAAAGTTATTTTTTATACAAATTTAATAAATTGGAACTAATTCAAGCTACATGTAGAGATGTCTACAGGGCGGGGTGGGGAAATTCCATTTCCCGTCTTTGCGAATTTCTCCACGAGGAACAGGTGGGGATTTCTGGGAAAAAATTTCCCACTTTGATTCTTTTAACATTTTTTTTTGGAGAAACTTAATAATTTTTTTTAGTTCAAGTAAATATCTTTTTTTAACGATTTTTTAATTCAAGCATTTCCTTTATAATTTTCATTCAAATAAAACATTATCAATTTTCCTAATAAAAATAATAATACATATGTAATTTTAAAAAGATATAATTAAAATGCTAAATTCTCATGATTTATAAAAATTAGAATTCAACAATTAGAACATCTTATCTTTAGATATTACAACATCTAAGCAATTAAAGCAAATAATGTCTTAAACTTACATAATTATAATATCCATAATAATCTAACAAAGTATTCAATTACAACAAACGTTCACAAATCACAAGTCACCGCGAGGGAAGAGAGGAAATGTGGCTGACAGATGGATAGATGGCTACCGGCTGGGGGATGAGACACAAAGACATAGTGAGGGAAGAGAGGTTAGATGGATGGATGTTGTTTGGGGCTAAAGGTGAGGGTGAAAGAAATAATAGGGTTTTAACTTACACAGACACACACCCATATATATAATATTATAATTATAAAGAAAAAAAATTCGAGGTGGGGCTGGGGAATAAATGGAAAAAAAATTTCCACTCCCTCCTCCATTCCTCATATATTTAGGGATTCTTGGGGTGGGTCTCCATGGAATCCGGATCCTGCGAATTAAATGAACATCTGTAACTACATGTCATTTAGTATATTTTATGAGTTTCTATTTTTGGGATGTTTTTAGAAATAGAAAAATTGTTAAAAGTAATTACAAATATAGCAAAATTTTACTTTCTATTTGCGATATATCTAGATATACATCTATCACTTTATCAGATAGACACTTATAGTTAGATATCTATTTGAGTCTATCTTTGCTATATTTGTAAATGATTTAATTTTTTTTTTCTATTTATAGTAATTATCCTTGTTTGTCAAGAGATTATTAAATTGTGAGCTTTATACGACAACATACTTATAATAAAGATTAAAACTTTATAATTTAATTACTTAATTTGTTTTGTATTAGATTTCTAGATCTAAAATTATGTTTTTAAATATTTCTCTTCTAAATATATTATATTCTTTTACTCTTTTATAAGTAATTAATTGAAAAAAAAGGTCTTCTTTGTTGTGAAGCTTTGAACTCAATTTTTCATTGTATAATGGTTTGAGGTACATAACATTGGAGTTGAGTAGTTGTCATATTTTTGGATGATGTCAAAATTTTTTTTGTTACATTCATAGTTGATATAAGAGAAGTACAATACATACAATACAGATCTTGAATCTTCTTAAGGAAAGAGAGACAGCTACCTCTAAAACTTAATAATTTAATTATATGTTTGTTTATCAATATTTATTTATTTTTTTTTTTTTGTGATTATAATTCACCGAGTAAACTTAAATCAGATGAAGTTATTATTATTTTTTTCTTTAATTTTCCAACAAATTCAAAGAATAATCAACTTTAACACCCTTTTGAGACTTTATTCCTTTGGTCCAAGCTTCAGCTTTTTATTTGCAGCTTTATTATTATTCTACTGATTTTTTTTTTTAGTTTTTTAGGTAATTTTGTGCCAATTTTGATTGTTCTTTTTATTTATCATTGGATCATGTTCATTATTATTGTATTAATTGGATTATGGCCTGGAATTGATATTTCTATATATTTATGTGTTTAACATCGACAATTTAAATTTTTTTGGAACAGAATAAAAAACAACTAAGTATATTAATATAAATATTATATAAGCAATAAACATTTTAACTCATAAATATAGTGTAAAATGTTGGATAATTGTTTTAAATAACAAAACTTATAGAAATATTTTTAAATATAGAAAAAAACAAAAAAAACAAAAATCAATTTTAAACTGATAGACAATAATAGACTACTACCATCTATCACTGTCTATCAATGATAAGTAGTGATCATAGAAGTCTATTAGTGATAAACAATAATAGATGAAGTAAAAATAGCTCGGATTTATTTGTTGTTTCTTATTTACTCCTAGATAATGTGACCTAGTGGCTCATGAGCTTGCTACCCATACTAGAAGTTTCACACACTCTTGAATATGGTTAATTATAAGAGTATCCATAGGTGACCAATGAAGTCATTGCCCATTATTTATTTTCCTGGTTTTTTTATAATTTTTTTTATCTTAAAAAATAAAACTACAAAAGTAATCAATCTAAATGTGTACACTCAATAATAATATAGAAACACACATACATAAAAATGTATTAGGCCAAATTCATGGTCAAATAAGAGAAATTCATCCCTTAAGATGGAGATGAGTACTCTTTGAAAACAAAAGTTTTATATCAAATAATAATCAAAAACTTTCTCTTACATCCCTACATGGTTATTTATAGCTTATAAGAAAAAAAAAATTAACTAATTAATTTCAAAATAGTAATTAAACACTAATTAAACTAAATTAACAACTAAAAAAAATATTAAACTAAAACATACTAATTATCTACTAATTCTCCTTTATCACATTTAGCACGTCTTGCTCTCTATAAAACTAAAATAATGTTGAAATGGAGCTACTAGTTAAACATAATTTAAGATAATGATGATCTCAGCTTGTGAGTCTAGGAATCAGTTCGTTGGGTGATTCAAATTACATATCCAAAATTAGAGGTTTAAGTCTCCACCGTAACCTATTTATTAAACGAAAAGAAAATAGAGGATACAAGCTTATTGACTCACCAACTATTTCCAAACCATCTACATTTGAAAGGTTAAAAAATGGTTTAATTCCAACACGTTGAAAGAAGTAAAATTTAGTTACCAAACTTAAGTTTGAAAAGATGTAGTCACTATATTTCCTAATTTATAACAATTTAGTTTTGAACTTTTAACATATACAATAATTTAGTCCTTATATTTTTATATTCGAAATACTTTTAATTTGTATAGTAAAAATGTCTTTGAGTGCCAATTTTTTTTTTTTTTTTTAATCTTGTACCAAAATTTTAATAATATTTTTTACTACATTAACTAAATTATTATTGTTACATATTTAAAAGTAAAATAACTAAAATTTTCAATCAAAATTACTATTTCTTTTACTTTCTTGAGCATAACTTACACAAATTCAAACTTATTAAAACAATAAGTTCTTCTATTTAAATTTTTTTTTTCAAATAACAAAGAATAATAAAAGGGAAATAACATCATTTAAAGGAAGAAAATAGATTAGAAGATGCCATAGAATTATAAGAGTAGCTTGCTCTGTTCTGCCCCCACAAAAACCCCAATCTTATAAACCTAAAAAGCTCTGTGCTTTCCAATGGCCGCACCATAATGACATCACAGCCTCAGCTGTGAACCACATCTAACAATAATATCTTTCAGAAATTCAAAAAGAGAAAACAAAAGCAAAAGAAAGAAAGAAGAAGACGATGAATCACACAGTTAGAATTAGAAAGAAAGGCAGAAGCTTATATTAAAGAAAAGAGAAAAAAGGAAAAAGAGAAACAGAGAAACAGAGTAGACCCATTAAAAAGCCCTCCAATCCAGTATGATTTGCGCCATGTTCCTCAATTTCATGACAATCCATCATTACTTCTTCATCTTTCCCTTTTCCCCTTTTGATTTCTTCATTCCCTCAACCTCGTTGGAAAACCAAAACCTTTCCTTGTCCAAATCGCCATTTCCCCCTGTTCTCCCCCTGTTTTTTCATCAATGGTAATGATGTCGCCTGAACGCGCGGCGGCGACCCCCTTCGAGTTCCGGGCACCGCCGCCATCCCCCATCGGTACCAGTCGCCGCTCTTCCGTCACAAACGATGAGGTTCTCACAGAATTCCTCGAGCACTCGCTCCGTGTCCCTGATCTCGTTTTGCCCGAAACCATTTTCCCGAGGCAGAGATTTGTTGAGAACCCACCGAGAATTGATTTTCGGTTGCTTGAATCGTCCGATCGTGATTCTGTTTTGAAGATTTTGGATTCAATGGGCAGCATTGGGTTTTTCCAATTGGTGAACCATGGGATCCCGGTGGAGCTAATTGGGGCAGTTGCGGAGGCAGCGGCTGCCGGGGTTTTCGGGATCTCGCCGGAGAAGAAGGTGGCGGTGGCAAGGTCGCCGGACAAGGCGTATGGGTTTGAGGAGTATTGGCATGGAGAGGATGAAAGTGAGCTGAGTGAAGAGTTTGTGTGGAGCAGAGATGAAAGTTTGAAAGTGGAAATGGAGGCCATTTCGCCGTTTGGATATTCGAATTTCAGGTGATTTTCTTTTCTTATTATCCAAATATTTGCCATCAACTTACGACCCATTTAAATTATTCGAGAAAAAAATATTTTAAAAAAAATTTATTGTTATTTAAACTCATTTGATAAAATTTATTTAAAATATATTTTAAAATCTATTTTGAGTGGTTGTCAAACACTCTAATTTTACTCAAAATGACTTATTTTCTAAATTAACCACTTGTATTCAAAACACACTCTTAATATGCATACAACTAATTTTGTCCTAAAGACACCATTTAATTTGGTTTCAATATTGTTTTTCACAAAATAAAAGTTTGTTGGATAGTCATTTGGTTTTTGAAAACTAAACCTACAAACATCAATTTTCAACTCTAAATTTCTTATTTTGTTATCTACCTTTTTATCAATGTCTTAAGAAATAGAGTCAAGTTATGAAAACTAGAAAAAGTAGTTTTAAAAAATGGTAATTGTTTTAAATAGTAAAACAGATGAAAATATTTACAAAGATAGCAAAATGTCATTGTCTACCATAGATACATGATATTAGTCTACTAATATCAGTGATAGAATTACATTTTGCTATATTTTAAAATAACCCTTTAACAAACTTGGTTTTAAAATTTTGTTAAGAATTTAACTATTTTAATTTTAATAAAATATGTAAAACATTATAATAAACGAGAAAAAAATATGTTTAATTTAAAATAAATAAATAAATAAATAAATAAATAAATAAATGAAGGGTTGTCCAAGAGAAACCTTAAAATTTTTTATAGTGCAATAAAATATTATTGTCGAAATATTTAAAAGTGATATAACCATTTATAGGTGGAATTAAAAAACGAGGCAAACAAAGTTTTAAGAAGATTTCAAAACTTTGAATAATTGAGAATGAAATTGAAAGTGAAAGAATGTATTTCTGTTTTGAGCAAATGAATGATATACACACTAACTCACATTAAAAATTTGTGGATGCAGCAAGAAAATGGAATGGCTGACACAACTAACAGAGAGAGTGGGAGAGAAAATGTTAGAAATAATGGTGAAAAATAGTGGGAAAGTTACAAAAAAGGAAGTGGTTTTGGGACATGGATCAGTGTGGTGTGTGTACAAGCAGAAGAAACAGAGTTGGAATGATGAATTAGAAAACTGTTTCAAATATGATGTGATCAGAATGCTTATAAGGGGAACTGATTTCTCTCATGCCTTTTGCTTCCATTTCTGCCATGGATCTTCTCCTCTATTCCATGTTTACTCCAAGAGAGGTTGGGTTTCTTTTGTACCCGACAAATCCGCTGTTGTTGTCACCGTTGGAGATCGTATTCAGGTATGTCGTATGTCTAGTCTTATTTGATAATTATTTTGTTTTGAATCATGACGGTTTCAATAAGATGATAAATATATATATACAACTATTTAATTAAGGTATAAAACACATAAGAATGGATGACTTCCTCCATCCCCACTCCTCTCATTTTATTTCTTCATCTCACAAAATGAGTCAAAATATTTCTTGGGATAATTTTTTTTTTTTTTTTTTTGGTTTTGAAAAAACAATTAAATTAATTAGATTCTAATGTGAGTTTTTTTTCCTTTAATTAACTAGTTAATATTTGAGTTGTTTTTAAATATAGCAAAATGAGCCAAAATATTTACGAATATAGCAAAATGTCACTGATTATTAGTAATATCATCATTGTCTATCATCAATGGCATTTTGCTATATTTGAAAGTGTTAATATTTCACTACAAAATTCTATTTAAATGGTTAATTTGAATCTCAATTTATTAACTTCTTAGTATAAACAAAATAATTAACCTATCAATTTATCTAATTGTCAATATATGTAGTTCAAATAAATCAAATTATCTAAGTCATTAAATAATAACAATATAATACTAGTATAAGGAAATGGGCAAATGAGGTGGTATGTCCTATTCTCCATAGCTTACAACAAAATCCTCATTTTTTCCGTTATAGTCATGTTGAGAGTGTATATCTCTATTAGTTTTTTTATCAATACAATCATAATTTATAGACTAAAAATAAAAAGTAGCTATTTCTTTTTAGGTCAGAGGTTCAAATATAATTCTTGTCATCACATCTATACTAACAAAAAGCTAGTTCTTTCAACAACAATCATATGGCTCAAATATAATGATTAAAACGTTTATGGTTGAGTCATCATTTTTCATAATATATATATATATATATATATATATATTACATCACATGCGATTTAAATCATCTACAATCCACGAAAGAAAGTAGGATGTGTTTTAATGGTTGAAGTATACTACTATTGATGGAGAAAATCAATTCCTAATTAATGAACAAATGTGGTGACAAAATGAAGACTTTTCATAAATGTAAACACTTAACTTTATAGATAATATTACAAAAAAGGCCATAATTTGTTGGATGTGTATCCACTCCAATTAAAGTTGGTGTAATTATGACATAAATGAAAGTGAATTGAGAAAGGAGTTGAAATATTTAATTAATGAAACAACAAATTAAAATTCTTTGCATTTTCTCTCTCTCTCTCTCTCTCTCTCTCTCTATCTAAATAATTAAACCTCAGGGTTGGAGTGGTGGGCAGTACAAGCATGTGATTGGTAGGCCAATTTATAGAGATGATAGCAAATTAGAGGAAGAAAGTGGTAGCAACAACAACAATAATGACATCTCAATGGCTTTTCTCTTTTCTCCAACATCTTCTTCTTCTTCATCATCATCAAATGCCCCTAAGCCCCCCAATGAAATTAGGACTATTTCATTAGCCCATCAAGCTCTATTTGCTCTCTTCTTAACTCTTCTTTACAATTTTTTATTTTATATTCTCAAATACATTTGACATATTTAATTCATTCTATCAAACTTTTCTTTGATTTATATGTACCATCTCTCATTTGAATGATATATATATTTATAATACAAGCCTTTTTTTTTATTTATTTATTTTTTTTTATTTTTTTTTTATTTTGAGTCATTGTGAGAAGAGAACGATTGCTTTCATGTATTTGTATATGAATTTGTAATTGAGAAGTAAATCATCCTATTAAACTCTACTTTGTTGCAATTAAATTATATTGTTGTATAACTCTTTTAGTGCCTAATTTAATTGCAATAAATTTTACAAGCTAGGGTCAGTATAACAATTGTATAATAACTTCATAGTTTAAGGGTGATTTAGAGTTTAATTATAACCAAATATTTATAGTAATGTCATTTCCTTCTAAGTTTCAACTTAGAAATTTGATTATAATTTAATTAATTTAAGAATATCTAATTTATTTATTCTTCCAAGGACATAGTTATGAAAATTTAAAGATGTGATAGTTGTTACAATAGTTAAAACTTCATAGCTACCTTCCGTGGAGCTATAATAATATATTTAGAAAAGGAATCAATGTAGGTTTTAATTTTCCTATCTCTAAACGTTAACGATCATTAGATCTTGACTAACTCAAAGTCTACTTCAATTTTTGAATGTATTTTCTTTGATATTTTCTTGACTTTGGCTATTTTGTCAGATCAAATATTTCCTATATAACATCAACCATTTTTAAAATACATTCCTTGCATGCTAGGGTTTTAGAATTGATCTAACGTATACATAATTATGAGTTAGGTTCAATTATTTTGAGATCATTTTGGATCCAACAATTTATTGTTTTTCTAATTAACTTCATTGCTTAGAAATACTATATTCATGTAGTTATTATAAATATAATCAATGATCAACTATATCATCATAACTAATTTTGCATAGTACAATATTTTAAAATAATTTTATTTGTGTTGGTAAAAATATTTGAAATTTAAAAGTTATCAGACAATTGTTTTAAAATATATATAAAAGAAAACAATTTAACATAATGACAAATTATTATAAATTGAAAAAAAATATATCAAACTATTTACAAATATAGAAAAGGTTTATCGCTTGAGTGATAGAAGTTTATTGCGGTTTATCGCTAATAGATAGTAAAATTCTTCTATATTTGTAAATAGTTTGACTCATTTTGCTATATTTGAGAACAACCCTAAAAAAATAGAGAGAGATGACTCGTTACTCAAATACAAATGTTAAATAGAAAGCACAGACAAACACTTTAACATCCAATGAAACTGACAAAGAGTAAATGATAATTGCACACAAAGTTGGTAACCTAGTTCGGTGATAAACCTCTTACGTTTCGGGGGCAGTGTGCCTAGGAAAGATAATCTACTAATATTAAGATGTTAAGTGATTACGACAAAGTATTTATCTGTGAAATAAGAACTTCTACAGTGACTCTTGTTGAGCTTAACAGTGATAGCCACGTACGCTCCCCCTAGATGTGAGACTCTCTCTCAAGATTATTTAGGTTCCCCTAAGTAATAAGAACTCCCTTCTCAATGAAAGACGTCTTAGGCTCCCCCTAATATTGAGAAACCTTTCTCTGGACAAATGTTTTAGGATCCCCCTAAGATAGCGAGTATCTTCAAAGTCGTGCTCTCATAGAGTAGCTAGATTGCATAGTGGAAGTACAAGGGCAACTAACAATTCACACAGTTGATCAATACAACCACTAAAAACAGAATCTCCCTTTTCAAAAATATAGAATGCAACAACTCTAAAAGCAACATTAATCACCTTTTATAATACGATGTCGATGCCAATTAAAGAAAACATGACGAAATTGGAAATAAAGGTCATCGCTTCAATAACGAAAAGTATCGGACATAATATGTTAGCAAGAAATAACCAGATAAGGAAAGAAAATATTAGGCAGAAATTCGTAATGACACAGCCCAGTGTTAAGACTATTTTTGTGACATTAGCAAAACTTTTCACAACTACTTTAAATGAATAAAGAGCCAACACAATTCTCCAACAACCCTAAACTAATTGTTAGACATTTTCTTCCTTCTATACAAATATATAAAACTATTTCAAATCCTTTTCGAATGATTCTATGGCCTCAAAAGTCATCACAATCCAACAACATATTCGAATGTTAAGCCATTCTAAAAGTAAATAAAACGAGTTAAATTAGAAGTTAGTATTAACTTGACTTGATTTGAACAAATAAGAAATGAAAAATATATAAAAAAAAAGAAATTCAAGATTTTTTAAAACCACTTGTATTTTCATTGCACATCGATAAATGATTAATTTTACCCATTGGGTTCTAAATTATACTTAATATTGTGTCAGACTCATCCCTATGGTATGATTTAATTTAATTGTACCTTTTTCTTAGGCCAAAAAATTGACTATATTTTTTCTAACTATTAATTAAATTTTGCAACATTTTAACTCTTCCACAATGACTAAATCATATCAGAATATTAATCAACAAAATTAACACTTACCACTCTTTTAATCACATCTTTTTTCTCTTATCCTCATTTCAATGACTTCAAGCATAAATTACCTAAATAGTAAATATTGAAATAATGCCCACATGACACATTTGGTTGGTGAATGAAAGTCGTAATTAGCCCATGAATTGAGTTAATTACAAATAAAAAATAATACATGTGGCCATGTGAGAATTTTTTTTTTATAAAAAAATTAGGATAATTGTGTTTCACAGTATTTTTAGAGATAATAATTAAGTATATAATAATATTTTTAAAAAATTGTAAGTATAGCAAAATTTATCTGTGATAAACTCTATTGCTAATAGATTCCTAGCAATGATATGGTCTATTACTGATAGATTCTACTAGCAATATAGTCTATCACTAATATACCCCTATTAGTGATATGGACTTTGAGGGTAGAAACTAAATTTTGTTATATATGTAAATTCTTTTGTATTGTATTATATTGCAAATATTTTAGTCTGAATTGCTATATTTGCAACTGCCCAAAAAATAATAATATTTCTCTACATATATAATATAAAATATAGGTGGGAGTGGAGATTTCCAACATCCAATATGATAATATAATTATTTAACCGTGCTTAAGTTGAAATAATTTTTTTTTTCTTTTTAATGTGTTGAGTTTCAATTTAAATCTAATATTTTGTTTTATTTTTTAATAAAAAAATTGTACTTATAAAATTAGGTCTAAAATTCTCTACCCTATATGTGATGTTCTAAACAGATGATTTGTTTACCATGATTTACTCCAACTTTACATTTAGATAAACCATCAAATAGGTTATCAAACACACACCAATTAATTATTATTATTTTCATTAAATTTGAGTTGATAATTAACTAATTAATAAATAACTATATTAATATAGATTAATTAGTATAAAGTTTATACTATTACAAGGGTTAGGGGTTCGCTTTTCTCACACCACATATTGAAAAAAATAATATTAATAAAATAAATCAAGAATTATGATTTATTATTACCCCCAATTAAATAGACACGTTAGTCTCCAAGGTATACAAAATGAGTTAACTTTAACCAAAAAGAATAATGAGTAGATTGTTATTTGTTTATAGGTTCGGCTGATACATCAATTTTATTTAATTACTTGGACAAATAAGAAAAAAAAATTAACTTATATAAAAGTTCAATTTTTTAAAGCTTGTTTGCCAAGTAGTTAATTAAAATTAACATGTTTCATTCAATCCACCGGTCAGACACCACTGTGTTAGGTTAAAGTTAAGCCAAAACATTTATAACCATTTCTAGAGCTAGGTTATTCCAATTCTCATCCCACATTCCTTAAACATTTTTTTTTTCCATTCATTTTTTACATGTTTTAAAAATTATAGCTGCCAGATCAAATTCCCATAAGAAAAAAAAAAATTTTAAGTGTTAAGAGTTTTTTTTAATAGGCTACATTATTAAAAATATTCTTGAACTTTGTATTTTATGTCAAAAATTTTTCTTTAACTTTCAAAAATTTAAAATTAATCTTAAACTTTTAGAAAGAGTTCAAAAATATCCATACTATTAGTTTTTAGATGGAAATCATTAATGTTTTGTTTTAAAAATATCCCTAAACTTTCAAAATTTTAAAGAATACACTTAAATTTTATATAAAAAAAAAAACCTTTATTATTAGTACCTCATTACAAAAATAGCATCGAACTTTCAAAAATTAGTATCCTTACCTAAAAAAGAAGTTAGAAAATGCCCTTGCTGTTTTATCTTTACCCCATTATATCCCTCTTCCATTTCCTCTCTCTTCCCTATTTCAATCTTATAACCTAATGCTTTCTCTATTTTCCCTCTTTTTTCTCCCCTCTTGTTTTCAATACTCTCTTAATCCCTTTTTTAGTTACACTCCTATTCCTCGATTCACTTCTTGTTAGTGATTCTATTGCTCATGTTAACTATTTGACTTTTGTTTCTCTAAACGAAAAACTCTTCATTTAAGGTATATATAGACTATAGCAAGAAGAAAGAGAATATTAGAACCCCCAAAAGACCTTAGGACTTAAATATTTTAACAAGATTGTACGGTGATAGTTGATTGTGTATTAATACGTCGTTTGAGTTTAACACACAAGAAGGGGGACATTTTGAGAACTAGAGACACATTGAGATTTGTATCATGATTTTGAGGACAACTAGTATAAAAGAAAAAACTACGTGCATTACCAAATTTGTAGTGGTGAAAACTTAGTTAATCATTTTTGTGATTCAAATTACTCTGTTTATTGTGATTAGACAAGCAAATTCATCGTGATTGAAGATGTCATTTCTTTGTAGATCCTTTTTGCATTTGGCTATTCGTTGTTTTGCTGAGTTTTTAGAGAAGATTTTACTTTTAGAATTTTGTGGATTTTATCCTTTAACTTAAGTTTTCGTTTATACTTGGTTGTCGAAAAAAATTGGTATAAAAATTGACACATGAGAGAAAAATGAGAGTATGTATGTGTGTGTGTATATATATATAATCAAGGTATCTATATAAGTTGTTTATAAAATTGGTTCTTTTCCAATTCAAGATAACTTTAAACAATGATCACTATACTAATGATAGGAGCTTTTTTTTTTTTTTTTTTTTTTTTTAAGAAGGTTAAAAACATTAATGCAACTTTTAAAAGTTTAAAGGTATTTTTACAACAAGGTATTAACTATTTTTATTCATATACTAACAACAAGGGCACTTTTTGAACTCTTTTTTAAGTTTAAGGTTATTTTTGAAACTTTTGAAATTTCAAGGATATATATTTTTTTTAAATACGAACGGTTTTCATCAAAAATTAATAATGGTAAAGATATTTTTAAACTTTTTTTTTTTGAAGTTTAAGAGTAATATGGATTTAAAATATCAAGTTTAAAGACATTTTTTATAATTCAATAAAAAAAATGTTGTTTACAAATATAACAACATGAGTCAAACTATGTATAAATATAGAAAAATTTTATTGTCATGGACCACAATAGATTTCTATCCTTCAAAATAGTTTGATATTTTTTCTATTTATAATAATTTTTCAAAAAGAATACACAATTAAAGGTGTTTAGTGCAAAACAAAAGCACATAGACTTCATCTATTATATTTTCGCGGGGACCACCCTCTTCCCACTTTTAAGTGACCTCATTTTTATCATGCTAATATTACATTACATAAATTTAAATATAATAATTTATTATTATTAGGGTACGAAAATGTATTAAAAAATATATTAAGGAAATTACACAATTATCTTTTACTTAATTTCTAAGTGAAGTTGTCAAACTTTGACATTTCACTTTTATCTTATTACTGCAATCAATTTCAAATTATATTTGATATACAGAATAAAAAATGGAATTTGCAAAATTTTCAATTTTTATTTATTGATTAGGTAATAAATAAATAAAATATCCATTATAAACTCGAAAGTTAGAAGTTGGTTTCATCTTTCACATTAAAAACAATTAACTTTTCTGTTAATATAATAATATTTTTTAATGAATATTTCCTTTTTTGAGAAGGAATATTTTTATTTAATTATTCAATATTAAATTTTAGAAAATGAATAATTACTTCGGTGTATGACTTTGCTTGTTCAATATCAAATATTAATTATTGGGACTAAACGATTTTGTAGGCATTTATTGATACATGTTATTAATGCTTTTTTAGTATTTAATAATCAACCTAATTATAGACATTAGGGATCCTTTTGTTTTTGGTGTGTTTTTTTCGTGCAAATTTTCAAAAGCTCTATTGGGTGGACTACCAAATTTCTTTATTTCTTTCTTTCTTTATTATTTTTTTTGAGGTGTTAGATGTCACGACATCCTATAATATTCTTTCTATTACTTTCTTAGATTTGTATTGGTAGCGGATCCAAAACTTTATTATAGGATACAAATTCATATTGGAAAAATTGTCAAAAATAGCTATAAGCAAGACTTCCAATTAAATAAATTACCAATTTTTTAAATTTTTTAATTTATGGTCACTACGGCCATTTAGAAGCCAATAATAGTTTAAGCTTCCAAATTCTTCACAAAAAATAGGAAGAGATTTCAATCATTTTTACCAATTATTGAAAATTTCAAAAATTATTAGACACGAAGTGTTCAATTGAGGGTGAAGGACATTCACCATCTCCCATATCCATCTTCATTTCAACTCTAACAACTCCATATTATCTAATAAAAATCTAAATACATCTTTGCATGTAAAGTTTCTAAATTCTATGCATCTGCCAAAATTTTTCCTTCCACATTCTTCCTGAAATGCAACTTTAAACTTTATTTTGACCATTTCTGATTGTTTTTTAGTACACTGTATTTATAGGACTCAATCCAATAAAGATTTTAGCTTTTTTTTTTTAAGAACATGAATGCATAAGTTTAGCGTTACCAAAAATTTCTATAAGGTATATATTTACGTGGCTCATATTAACAAAGACTTTAGTAATTTTTTAGTACAAGGTGTCAATTTGTATGACTCAGTTTGAATGATTTTAGCAATTACAAAGTATTTGATAGGTATAGTTCTTTTTAGTATAAGGTATTACTAAGTTTGACAAAGAGTTAATTCAATGGTTTTAATACCATATATTTGTGTGGAAATTTCTCATAAAAATTTAACTATTTGTTTAGTGTAAAGTATTTGTGGGACTTAGTCTGATGAAGATTTTAGCTTATTTTAGTACAAGGTATACTCCAATGTTTCAAAAGTCATTCAAAACTAATTAGGATTTATTATTATTATTATTATTTTTTTGTTGGCGTGGAGGAAAGTGTTGGTGTGGAGAAATGTGTTGTAGGTATTAAATTGATTTTAAGTTGTGAAATGATTGTTGTAATGGTTTACGTGTTATAATTATTGCATAAGGGTTTGTAACTGTGAGTGGCTTGTTTCTCATGATTATACTATATTTGAAGGGATGGAATGCTTCGATCCCGCAGTGAAAACGATGGAATCGCATGCTTTGATTTTCCATTAGAATTAAAAATCATAAAAAAAATAGTATATTGATTTAGCACAAAAGAAACATACCTTTGTAGACACGAGTTGCAGCGAAACCATTCTCCAATTGGACTGAAGGATATAATAGACATAAAATAAGGATAGAAGCAACAAGACCAAGAAAATAACAAAATTTGAGCCAAAGATAGTACCCTAGGTTCATTTTGGGCCTAGGGAAGAAGGTTAGTTTTTGTTAAAGCTCAAATTAATGTGCTCGGCTTTGGCCTTGGGGCATGCCTCGAACACTGAGTGTATGGGTTTTCTCTTTTGTAGGTCACTTTCTTCTCCCCTTTACACAAATTCGGTGCCGGTGTTGCATGAATGTAGCTTGAATCCTAGTCCCAAACTCACTAGCCAAACATGAAGAAGGGTATGCCTCTCGACTCAAATAAGTTATATGATTATCCTAAAACAACTCTGAAACTCTATCGAAACAACGTAGGTGAAACTCTATATAAGGTAACCTGAATTCTATTCTCAAACTTCCCAACTTCCACGCTATTTCACTCACTTAAGCATTAAAGTGTGTGATAAGTTTTTTTCTATTGTAGGTAACATTGTTCTTTCTTTCAAATAAATTCATTACTAGTGTTACGTAAAGTTCATGTGCGTTTTCTTTGTTGGAATTTTAGCATAAAAGATAATAAGATATAAGATTTGACAATAACATCCTTTTAAGATGGATTATTAACTATTAAAACATTAATAATCAACTAAGCTAAGCATATAACACTAGATTGAATTAATAATAGTAAGAGTTTTGAAAGTCAAGCAATCGATGCACATCTTCTCGAAAGATAAAAAAAAAATTACATAAAATTATATATTTGTTAAAATGATTAGAAATCTTCTAAAAGTCTTCTTCTGAGCTTTTCATTAGGAATTAATGTCAAATTATAGAAGGTTTGGTTGGTTATAAGTCGCTTTGTTAGGAGCCTACAAAATTTTATTTATATATATAATATAATGTTCCATACGAAACTCTCACATGGTACTCTTCTTCTTCTTCTTCTTCTTCTTCTTCTTCTTCTTCTTCTTCTTCTTCTTCTTCTTCTTCTTCTTCTTCTTCTTCTTCTTCTTCATTTGAGCATCAATGGCGGAACCAAACAATTGGAATTCAGAATCTGAAAGTACAGAAATGAAAAGGGGAAAACAGACGGATCGAGAACAGAGAGATCAGAAACACCCAATTTACAGAGGCGTACGGAGAAGGAGTTGGGGTAAATGGGTGTCGGAGATCCGGCAGCCGAGGAAGAAGTCTCGGATTTGGCTTGGGACTTTCACGACGGCGGAGATGGCAGCGCGTGCACACGACGTGGCGGCGCTCAGCATCAAAGGTGATTCAGCAAAGGCCATTCTCAATTTCCCTCAACTCGCTGGTTTGCTTCCACGGCCGGTGTCCTTAATGCCGAGGGATATTCAGGAGGCGGCTGCCAAGGCGGCGGCCATGGTCGATTTCGATTCCACTACGGCGTCGTTTTCGTCGTTTAATGATGAAGAAGGGTCAGAGGAATTGGGGGAGATTGTGGAATTGCCCAATATTGAAGAAGATATCAGAGCTGAGTCGTGGAACGAGTTCGAGTTCATTGACTCGGTTGATTGGTGGGGAAATCCGCCGTTTGCGGCCGGGGAATTGGATTTCTGTGCGGTGTTTTCAGATCAGAGTACTACTCCGGTTACCTTCGACGGCGGCGATTGGGAGTGAAAAACTTGTAAAATTAAAAAAAAAAGAAAAAAGAAAAAAGAAAAAAAAAAGTTCTTTGGGGCTTGATTTTGGTTCTGGTTTCCGTTGTTTATTTTTCCGGGTTAACACGATTATTATTGGCGAAAGGAAATTTTAGTCAATTTTCAATTCCATTTCATGTGAGATTGTGGCGGTTTTGGGAAAAAAAAATGTAATCGTTGAAAATTAATATTTAAAAATGATGTAGTTTTTTCTTTTTATTTTGTCTCATTTTGAAAATGAACATGCTTCATATGAATGAAAATTGAGAACATTTGAATTAAAAAAATAAATTTGAATACCACTAGAATCGATCCAAAATTTTCATATTGTATTTACTCAAGTTGTTTTAGAATTGTCCTAACAAAAACTAGTTTTAGAATTAGAATTAAAAATAAATTTTCTAGTTTAATAATATAAAAATGTCAGTCTTCTTTGTGATAATATGTATTTTATGTAAATAAAGTTATGTTCATGTTGATGAATTAAAGATATTAAAAAATCAATTGATGAAATAATGGATATCGTAAAAATTAGTCCACTTAAGTTCAAAACCAATATTTACATTGTTTATAATCTTCTAAGGAACCTCATTTCTAATGCAAGACCCATATATTAGAAAGCATTAGGTGTAGATTGCATCTAATCTCATACTTCCCTCTTTTTTATATGCAAATTTTTTTTTTTTTTTTAAGTGTCACGTGACATATTTTTATTCATTGCTATTTGGGCTACACAAATAATGGGTAACCCTACTTTAAAATTTGAAATTAAATAAAGTAGGGAGTCTCTCAAGTCAATATCAAATGTGTATTATCCAAGTTTGCTTTTTTCTATCTTTAATTTAATTGGTTTAAATTTTATCCGTAGTTGTCTTAAAGATATTGTTTATAACCAATGAACTTAACTGGGTAGGTTTGAATTTTGTTTTCTTGATTTAACTTTGTATATCTTACACTAACATTATCCACGACTTAACCCGTATCCAATTTGGTATTAAGTGATTTATAATGTAGTAAACGTTTATTTTTTATTTTTTATTTAATAGAACTCAACTTTGAATCTTTCATTAATTATGGAACAATGATTTTATTTAACGGGCTGTATTGATTATTATTTTAGAAAATATTAAAATTGTTTTCAAATACATGAATTTAATATTCATAAATATAGTAAAATTTTACTACACTCTATCTGCGATATAGATCGGATGAACAATTATCTGTGTCTATTTTAAACTGTATTATTCTATTATTTTCAACAATTTTGTCATTTAAAATAATATCTTAAAATATTATGACAATAAGTTTCGGTCAATTTCTTGAAGATTAAAAAACTTTTATGATAATTTTGTTTCTAAAAGTGAAGTAATTATTAATAACTTTTTTCATTTTAAGACGTTTTAAAGATATATATTAACTAAATCATAGAAGTTAAAGGTTATCATTACTGTACTTATAGTTTTTCATTTATAAATAATTGGGGTTTTTAATGATAATTTTAGTTTTAATTTCTTTTCGATAATTTATTGTTTTTTTTAAAGAAAAATTTATTAGTTAAAATACTATTTTAGTTCATCAATTTTAGTCTCTACATTTTTAAATGTCTAATTTTAGTTCATCTACTTTTAATAAATTTTAAATTTATTCTTTATATTAGTTTTATAGATGATTATTTTTTAAAAACCTTTTACTATTTATTAACAATTTTACTATGAATTTTAGAAACATATTTTATTTTATTATATTGCATAAAAATTATCATTATTATTGAACCAATTTCAGTAAAGAGTAACTTCAAGGGATTAAATTTAAAATTTATTGAAAGTATAGGAATCGAAATGACATTTAAAAAAATTTATTTTATTTCGAATCTGAAAAAATTGTAGATGTGGTGTTTTTAAGAAGAATAATAATAAAAAAAAGAAATCAACACAATTATTAATAAATTAAGGGAGGTTCTTAAACATAGAAAAACAAACCAAGTTATTTATAAATATAGCAAAACGTTTATAACTATAGATGTCGTGATATTTTACTATATTTAAAAATATTTTCAGTAATTTTGTAATTTAAAAAAAAAAAAATCTCCCTCATAAATTAAACAAACTTAATTTTTTTTTCCAGTTTCATGTTGTGAGAAAGTCCAAAATTTCAGAATAAATCTGTCTTCTATACCTTATGCTTTTTCTTGCTTATGTTTCATTAAATGAGTTTTCTCACATTAATCTTGTTGTAAAAGATTCATTTTTTAATTAAGTATTTATTCAATCTCAAACATGAAAAAATAAATATGGGTGTAGCATTATTCCTACCTAAAACTTTTCTTGTTTCTTTCTTTCAACTCTTAATTTGCATTGCCAAACTCTTTAGACCAAATGTTCAAGCTGGTTATGACATAAGTAAATCCCACATAAGATTTGTCTACTAATATAATTTAAGTGAGACTACTCCATCTTCTTGAAGAGACAAACTCAATCATACCAACAAAAATCCCTTAAAAGGAAGAGGAAACTTCTCAAATCGCCTAATCGCCAAATAAATAAAAAAATCTAGATATATTTTCCAAGATATAAAGTGAAGGTTTTTAGCTATATATTAAATGTCAAAGATAATGTAGGAATTTTCAAGCATGTAAGATCATTCATTTAGACTGATAAAAAAAGGTTTAAGCTTTAAGTTATGTTACATTTATCTTATCCTAGAAAAATAAAGTTGTGTTACGACATGTAATTTTAAAAAGATATTCTCACAACATTTTGGTCATATGTACGTGTGAAAAGTGTTGCCATAATTAAATTTGTCATAATTAAAGCTTTTCAACATAGTATCATAGCAAAAGGTCATATATTTCGAACTTCTATAAAGACATTTCCTCTCCAATTAATAGTGATTAATTTCACTTGGTGGCCTTCTACAAAATTTCAACTCCAGAAATGAGAAGTGTTAATAAACTTTTAGGTCAGTCGGTGATTTAACAATATGCTCTAATATTATATCGATATTGCATACATTTCTAAACTTATAATTTCTTACTTTTTGATACCACATGTTGGACTTCATGCACTTGAATTGTTACGTTATAAAGTATTTAGTGCTGTGTTGGATTGATTTTTTAAGTAGCGAAAGCATTTTAAACGCTTTGAAGGTACGTGCCCTTATTTTTTTTATTATTTATTTTATTTTATTGAGTTCATTAGTAATAATTTAGCTTGTAGTAGAGCTTTGGAAGGAGGGATTAATTTGGTGAGAGAAAGGTTGGTGAGTTGGATGGAAGAATAATGCGTGTGGGTATTAGGAATGTGATAAAAATGGATTAATTGTGTAATTGACATGTAGTTGCATTAAATAAAGTCTATTATTTCCAAATTTAAAAATATGAAAAGAGACAAGATAATTGCCTTTGTTACTTTTAGGAATTAAATCGAAGTTTGCCCTATTTTAGGTTAGGTGTATTTAATACTTATTTTATTTTCATTAGTAAATTAGAAACTAAAAAAAAAAAAAAGTAAGAGTTATTTTCCTCATGCATACTTTTTACTTTATTTCTATTATTTTACCGACAAGAGCAAGCTCAATTGACATAAATTAAACTAGTATTTTTGACTAAAATATCAAAGATTCAATTCTCTATTATTCATTAAAAATTACATTCTTTTAATTATATCTATGAGGTGTGAAGATTTGAACCTTTGACTTGAAGATTAAAAGATAATCACTTGAGTTATATAGTCGATTAAGTTTATTTGTGCATGATGATAATAAATATTGGGCTAAATTATAAAAAGTACCTTTAAACTTTGTAATTTGTTTTAAAAGTACTTCTAAACTTTCAAATGTTTCATTAATACTTTTAAGAATTCAATTATTGTACTCAACAAAAATGCAAATTATTGTAAAAAATGAGGAGGAAATATGTTTAATTTTCAAAAACTAAAAACAAAGAACAAAATAGTTACCAAACGAGACCTAACTTTTTATTTAACTTTATTGCAGTTCAAGTTAGCCTATTCTAACCAGTTAAGAATAATGTTCCTCACATGATCAAAGATGATATTCTTTCTTTGGCCTTTATGTATTTGGTAATTCAATCATTTCTTTGAGTTTTGAAGGGTAGTTTTAGATTTTGGGACTTTGTGAGATTAATTTTTATACTTTGACTTGAATGTTTGAGTCTTGTTTCGTTGTAAGACAATTAATGTAAGAGTTGGACAAATGGAAAAAAAGAAAAGAAAAGAATATTTATATGAAAAAAAATGAGGGTATCTATAAATTATTTTCAAATGGTTCTTTCCCAACTCAAATTAACTTTAAAGAAATTGATTATTTAGATATTGAAAATTTCTATATATGTGTTTGGCATGGTCATGGGATAGTTCCCCTATTTTTTAAAGTTCCAATATCTAAGAAGAGAGAAGGAAAAAGAAAAGGAATGAGAAAATTTTAGACCCTATTTAATAACCATTTGGTTTTTGTTTTTTCAAAAACCATACATATTTGGAAACGGTGTTTTTGATTTTCTGTTTCTAAAAAAACAAAAAACCAAAAACATATTTGGTAATTGTTTTTTGTTGTTAAAAATTGAAAAACTATAAGAATATTTGATAATTATGTTTTTTCTTTTTGTATTTAAAAATTCAAAATAAGTTTTGATCACATTTTAGTTTTATTTTTTTACAAAAAAATAAAATCAAACTCTTTTGCAATATTTTCCTTTAGGATACACAATTATAAAATTATATATTTATTTTTAACTTTTTTTTTTTTTTTTTTTTTTTTTTTTTTTTTTTTTTTTTAAGTTCAGGTCGATAATACAATAACAATATTTTAAATGCATTGATTAATCACAAATAAAATATGGGAAAATAACAAAAATAAATATATCCACAAAATACAAGAAAATAATTTCAATTTTATAAAAGAAAATTACAAGAGAATAAATAAAGAATGGAAACAATTAATTTAACCCAATGAATACACAATATCTCCTTATGACAATTTTGTTCTCTCTACACTGTGTGAATAATTGTATATAAAAGAGATTGAGATTTTGGAGAATAATTTTTTATGTTTTTATAAACTATCTGTGACAATTCAAATAGTAACATCTCTTGGTATATGATTGTTAAACAAAAATGATATTTTAGATGGTCATTCCGTAGAAATCTTGAATTATGAAAATTTAAGAAAATTAATAACACTTCTAAAAGTTGAAAAATACTTTTAAAACATTGTACAAAGTCCAGTATTTTTAAAAGGTATTTTCTATAATTTAGTATAGATATTATAATAAATGAAGCTGAGAAGCTCACTCAAACAAAAAAAATCACGGTGTAAAACGGAAACCGACCCCTTTTAAAGATGATCAATAATTTAGCTTTGCAGTTTGCATGGACTCAATTAGGCTTTTCAAAATACTTTTCACCTTTAATTAACTTAATTAAAACGTGTGAGACTTAAATATTGAGTTAACCATTTAATTAAAAACAAGAGTTCTCATTTTTTGTTTTTATTTTTATTTTTTTAAGAAATTAATTTATTTACTAACAACTCTCTTTTCTTGTTTTTATATTTTAAGAAACGTTTTTAAAGATAGAAAGAAAGTTAATTTTGTTTCTATTTGTAACGACTCGACTTGCACAATCTTATCGGACCATTACTCAATGCATGCAAAATTCAAGAAAGACACTATGCTAAATGGTAACGAAGAGACAATGTTTTTCATGGAAATTCCTATTGATATAAATTCAAGAAAAACATGCATAAACATGAAGAAAGAAATTTTGGTTCGGGGTACCCCTAATAAAATCAATAAAATTCATGAAAAGGAATCCACATATCGAATAAAAGATGAGACTCAAAACCAACATTGGACACTTAGACAAAACTCAGAAAAACATGAAATACTAAGCGGAAGCTACTACGGGTCCCGTGATGCCATCAAGGATTCTTCTTGTCATTCACCAGCACGTTCTTTCCCTTACCTGAAAAACATATAAGATAAAAGGATGAGTAATTATATTACTCAGTAAGTGACCCCACTACCTGGAGTCGGGCTAGGCTCCTAAGTCCTTTAAGTGCATCAAACATAAGGCATACACATCTAACGTACTTTCATAGGGAAATGGTTACACTCGCCCTACAGTTGGTTATGGATGTCCACAAACCTCTAGAGCCTCGAAGGAAACTCTTACCTCTGGTGATCCCGAAGGAACACAAACCTCTATGTACTCAAAGGAGCACGACCTCTGGTGAACCCGAAGGAACACAACCTCTGGTGGACTCGAAGGAACACAACCTCTAGTGCACCCGAAGGAACACAACCTCTAGTGAACCCGAAGGTACACATCCTCTAGTGATCCCGAAGGAACACAACCTCCTGTGGACACCCAACCAATATAGGGGAGGCAACTCTACTCATGGAACATACATAATCAAATTCATACTCATTCCATTCTATGGATTCATACGTTAAATTACTATACTGTTCATAACATAACATGACATAGGCTTATGCATTAATAGGCACATACAACTTTTAGACATGGGAATCTCATACATGCATGCTATATCAGAAGGGCTTTGGTAATTTCTACTTTTAGACATGGGAATCTCATACAAGCATGCTATATCATAAGGGCTTTGGTAATTTCCTACTTCATGGCAACTAAACGTATGGCCTGAAGGCGGTTCAGGTAGTAAGATCACTTACCTGATAATCGATCTATAAAATAACCACACTGCCCCTCTTGTAACAACTCCTGAATAAACTGGGAATAAAATTTCCCCCAACTTAAGTTAGTCTACAAATCTAGTCTATCATAAGTAACCTAAGAATCTGTTCAAGAGAGTCCTTACCCGAACGTGATCCAACTCGTAGCTTCCTTCGATCCTACAGACTAAAATAATCGCCGATCACCTATTAAGATGTGCCAAATAAATTCGAAATTCTCAAATCTCCACCCAAAAATATATGCAACTAATCCATTCGAGTTTGAGATACTCACTTAAGGGTACTGTTCTGGTCGAACAGGAAAGGAACCGCTGCCGAGAGCCAAAAATCCGAGTAAGAGCGAAACCCGAGCGAGAAGCAAATTTGAGCGAGAGAGCGAGAGCCGAGAGAGCGGGAGGCAGCGTTACAGCGAGAGTCTGACGGCTTGCAGCGATACCGGCGCGGGGCGCGTGAGGCGAGCGAGAGAGCGAAAGAGCGAGAGCGCGAGAGAGCGGGAGGCAGCGAGAGAGCGATACCCCGAGAAAGTTAGTGCGATTTGGCGCAGGAGACCGTGAGGCGGGGGGGAGAAAGTGAGAGCGGGAGAGCGAGACTGGCAGCGAGAGTCTTGCAACCGGCAGCGTTACCCTGGCGCGAGACAGCGACACCCGTCGTGAAATTCCCCGAAAAATGGCCGACGATGGAGAGAGAGAGAGATGGCGGGGGCAGAGGGAGTCTGGGAGAGGCGGCCGTGGCCGCGGCGAAAGGAGAAGGAAGGAGGAGAGAGATGCGGCGGAGAGAGAGAGGTAATTTTTTTTTCCTTTTCTTTTTGACTGCATGGAAAACAAGGAGTGGGTTTAAGCTAAACCCTAATCCCTCTCCCTCCTTAAACCATAATTTTCCCAATTTTTCCTTTTTGTTCCTTTAACCAATTAAGGTAAAATATCCTTTATTCCACTCCACTTCTACCAAAAATATTTATTTTATTCTATTTGTCCCAAAATAGAATAAGAATAAAATTATCCTTACCAAAAACCCAACATTTTTTTTTAACTCCACTTAAGATTCTATGACCACCATAAATACAAATTTTGAAACTTTCCTGCTTAACCTAAGTAAATACATAAATGTAAAAGAATAATTATAATCCGTTTTTATGCATAATGACTTAATTTAATTTATTAGGGGAATTTACCTCAAGGATTTGGGGTCGTTACACTATTTCATATAATACCGTTTGGCGTTTGGTATATGATTCAAAATTCAAGCTTACTCTATTCATAGGGTGAACATGATAAACCAAATAATCGAGCCAACTAACCAAAACTAACCGAACTGAAGGCGATTGGTCAGAGAAGAGGAGAGACTTGATCGGTGTCGGCTTGGAAAATTTCAAATCGGCATTTAAAAAAAAATCAAAAAACAAAATCGACCTAAACCGATTGATCAAAGGCCTAAAATCGACATTTTCATTCCTCTTCAATTTTATTTATTTTTTAATATCTTTCAAAGGAAGAGTACATATTTAATTTTCATTGAGCTATATGCTTACTTTCATGTGTCAAACTATAACTTAAAAGCAAGAAAATTGGTACATATATAAGCATGAGGTTTTTTTTTCAGGGATGGCCTAAAATTCAAGTAGTTAATATCGATTACTCCAGTTTTTGAAAATAATGAAAGATGAACTTTAGCTATTGTTAACAAATATTAATAATATGTTAATTATCCATATTGTCATTCTCACACTATTAGTGAGTGTTAAGAGAGAGAAGTGTGAGCATGAGCACAAAGAAGAGTGCGAGTATGAGTGAGAGAGTGAGGAAGAGTGTGAGGGCGAAGACGTAAGAATGAGAAGGAGCTCGAGTACCTAGGAGTGAGTGAGGGAGGAAGAGCTTGCATGTGAGAGCATATTTGTATTGAATTTAGGCGAACGCAAGCATAAGTGCATGCGAGGGAAAGGAAGGGATGAGGAGCTTGAGGTGGAGAGGAACAGCCTAGCATGTGACAGTACTATTTTATGCATGACCCTAATTAATTTCATATTCACTAAAATGGTGAGGGTCAATATATATGCATAATTAACATGCTCTTAATGCTTTATAACAATGACATATACGATGGTCATATTTCATTATTTTAGAGAAAATGACATTACAATCTGGAAAAAGTAAGGTCAATTGTACAAAAAATATGGTAATATACTTTGTCGATTAGACAAAAACCTACAATAGTTTACTCCATGGTCTAAGATATATTTACATATTTATTAACGATATGGATGTACTTTTTATACTTTAATCGTCCTAACAATAATGTTGACGTAGTTGAGGTTTTTTTTTTTTTTTTTTTTGGACAATATGTGGGTGGATTGAACTTCAGATTTTAAGGTTGATATATGGTACAAGTTTATGTGATCCTCATGCTCGAACTTGAGGGGAGGGATATATTAAGAAATATATATATTTCCAATACATGATTTGTTATAGGAAATATATATATATATCCAATACATGATTTGTTAATATATTTCCACATTGGATTTGTAAATATTCTCCATTTAATTCCTTTGGGATGTACTTTAGTTTTAGCCCAAAATGAGATGGTACATATTAATCTTATTCTAAATGAAAAAGGGAGGAAGCAATCCTATTTGAAAACAATCCTATTATATATTATAAGTGTAGAGTCATAGTCTGTCTCCCTAGTCTCAAATCAAATGTCCTATTAACCAACAAATGTGAATCACGCTTAAGTAGCATAATTAAGAAAAATTAGGAACACAACCAATTTTTCTCTTGACCCCCAATTATATTAATAATATATAATAAAGTGAGGCCTGCTATGTTTCTCTAACGTGAATTTGATCTTTTTCAAAATATTCTAAAAAACTAAGCTCATTCCATGTTGAACACATTTCAACAAATTTGGCTATTCATTCTCTATAACTATTTATACCCTATTTTTGTATTTTTCTCTTTATTTTTAATAATTAAACTTATAAACCCCATTTCTATTTATGTGTTTCTTGCTATTCTTATCCACTACCCACCAATGTTTTAAAAAATTAAACTATATTTTGAAAATTAAAATATAAAAATATTTTTCGAAAATTTGTTTTAGTTTTTAGAATTTTTGCCCCATTTACATTGATTAGAGAAAAACTATTGTTTTAAAAAAGTCATTTTTATGTAAAATCTTTGGATGAAAACCGTTTAAAATAAACTTTTGAAGTGTTCCAATGTTGCCAAACATATCCATTCTTTACCAAATGATTTATTTTTAAAATTAAATACTTGAAAAGTTAAACCAAGCACATTGTTTAACTAAGAATTTAAGTGTTTTTTCAAGAAACGTGTAAACCATTGCATGAAATTTAAGAGAAAGTGAATATAAATTTTAAAAACAGAAAACTAAAAACAAAATCGTTACCAAACAAGGCTAAATTTAGAAATTAAGCTCATAAACATACTTTCACTTATTAAATTCTTTGTTCTTATATCTATTTTTTTTTTTTTTTTTTTTGGAGTTTTTTCAAAATTCAAATCAAATTTGTCAATAACCAATAAATAAATAAATTTAATTGTTTTTTGTTTTGAAATTTAGGTAAGATTTGAAATGTTTGTTTAAGAAAGATAAAAAAAATTATTGTAAAGAAATTATGAGAAAAAAAATCTAATATTAAAAAATAAAAAATCAATATAGTTATCATTTCATTAATAAAGTTAGGGAGAGAGTACCAAAATTTCAACGTAGGGGCTGCTTGAAGAATCATAAACGTGATTGAAGAGAAATGTTTCAATTAATGAAGAAAATGGACAAAATTTTCATCATTGTGATTGAAGATTCTTGTAGTTGAGATGAGTAAGCACAAGAAGACAGCTGAGTTTGATTTATTTCAAAGTTTAAAAATTAGTCTATAGTTTCCAATTATATGTGGTAATTATTGTATAATTATACCTTCATGTTCCCATTTTTACTTACGTACAAAACATACCCAACTCATCAAACAATTTAGGTTTAAACATATATAATTGATATCAAATAAATATAATGATCTCATATTCCAATTTAATTAGCACCCAAAAAGGTTAATGAACGATAGAATGAGTAACTAAAATGGAAAACAAATTGGCCACAAATGGGTTAATTTTACTAATGAGAATTATTTCCTTACCTCTCCCCTAGTCTAGTCATGAAATGATGATTATATGCATGGGAGCTTAGTACTCTCTTTAAAAACTATTATATCAAATCTAAAATATCTTAATCATATGGTTTTTCTTGAGCAATTAAAAATCACATGATTGATTGCTAAATATTTTGCTTCACACATTTTAATCAATTCTTTAAAAAATTAATTTTATGACACACTATAAACTTTTTTTTTTCTTTTAAAATACCACTAAACTTTCGATATTAAAAAAAAAAAAAAAAAAAAAAAAAAAAGTAAGTTTTGGATGGAAACCTTTAGATTCTTTATTATAAATAAAAATGTCTTTAAATTTCAAAATTTCAACAATACTCCTAAACTTTTAAAAGAGGTTGAGAAATACCCTTAACGTTAGTATATAGACAAAAAACCGTCAACCCCGTTTCTAAAATACCTCTAAACTTTAAAAAAGTTGCATTAGTATCCTTAATCTTATCAAGTGAAAAATATGCCCTTTCTGTTACTTAGTATATGGATGGAATTCGTTTATCTACACCTCATCATCTCTTTCCTTCACTCTCTTTCTCTCATCTACTTCCATATGTGGCTTAACATTTTCCTATTTTCCCTTTTTTTAACCTACTCTCTTTCTCTCCCTTCTTCCATTAGCTAAAACTACCTCATTTACATAAAGGTATATAGGCTACTAAGAAAAAAGAATAATCGAAACCACTAAAGAACTTTAGGACTTAAATGTTTTAACAAGTATTATTACAGTTGTGAGGGCTTGTTTTCTCATCTAGGCATTTTTTTGTGCAACATGTCTCTTTACTCTTGTCAAAACATCTTGGATGACACCATTTTTCTCTGGAGAATATTTTTTCCTTTTTTGTTGAAGATTTTTAGAAGCCACTTTTTGCTTGTCTCAGAAAAGATCTTTTTTCCTTACAGATAGGGTTGGCGAAAATCCCCGCGAGGTTGGGTCCTAGCAAGTCCCCGCCCCGATCAGGGTAGGGAATCCCCAGTTTTACCGAAGATGGGGTAAAATCAAGGATCATAATCGAGTCCCCAGTCAAGGAAGGTGAGGATATCCCTACCCGATCCATGATTAATTTTTTTATTTTTTAAAAAGTATATATAATTATATACATATTAATTAATTTTACAAAATAAGTATATAATATAGAATTATATATACCCTATAAATATATATTAATTTTATAAATAAATAAATATATATATATATATATATATATATATATATATATATATATATATATATATATATATATATATATCCTAAAGGCCTAAGCCCTATAATTATATATATATATATATTAATTAATTTTAGCAGTAAGTATTTATTTTATTTAATACGTAATGGAAATATAGAATTAATTTATCAAAATAATTGTGGTCCAACTTTCCAACTAAGCTAAATATGTCTTGAGTTGAAACCCTAAACCATCAAATTGTGGCCCAACTCAAACATCAAATTTCATATTATTGAGGAAAAAAGAAAAAAAAATCAACTACCTAGATAAGTCCCCTCCACGCCCCAGCCCCGTTGCCAATTCTATTTACAGATTAGTTGTTTCCTTGTGAAACTCATATATATTCGTGATCTTGGTGAGTTATAGGGTTAACTTTTTTGAAGATTTTATTAAGATATTTTACACTAGTCGTGTACTGCGATGACGTAACAAAAGTATCTTGATAAAATATGTTGAGTTGTGAATTGTAGGTTTGGAGAAAACTTTGGTGTTCGATAGAGAAAGATTCCACAAGCTAGGGGAGAAATCTAATTGGGAGAAAGGAGAGGGAAAAATAAAAGAAAGAGAAATAATTAATAATATACTATATATATATAATCAATAAATATTTCAAAATTCTTTTAAATTGCCACATCAATTTTTCGTTAGTTAACTAATGATCAATTTATCACAGAGACCTTTTAGACATCTTTTCCAAACCTAACTAGAGGAGGAGGAAGTTGGTGGTGGTGGTTTCAGCATTAATTTCCATTCAATTGTATACAAAAATTGAAAAAATGTTATTATAAAATAGGAAAAGAAATATTAAAAAAAACTGCATATCAATTGAAAGATTTAAAATTGTTATTAAAAGAAATATAAATTAAAAGAAAAAAAAAAAAAAAAAAGCATAACAATTGCAAGATTTGAATTCGGTATGGTTGTTACCATGGGAGCTTTAACGATCAAGACCATCCTACTACAATAAATATAAAACGCGCGCACATTTTAAAAAACGAAGACACGTTATTCAAAATTACTTTTTTCGCATTTTTTAAATTTCTTAACAATTTTAACAATGTTTTTAAAATTGAAGAAATAGAAAACTTTGATAAGATATCCAACCATTCTAATTTTTTAAGAAATTAAAAATAAAAAACTAAATAATTATGAAACTGCTCTAAAATAAAATGGTTGTTTTCAAATATAACAAAATTAATCAAACTATTCACAAATATATAAAATTTTCACTATCTATCGACGATACACCACGATAAATTTATATTGCTTGATAGACTGTAAAATTTTTCTATATTTATAAATAATTTTATATTTTAATACTTACTATCATTTCCCCTAAAATAATCTAATTAAAGTTTTAGATCCTAACACATTCTAATTTAAGAAATTCATTTTAATTTATAGTTAATATATCAACAATGAAAACGTTTCATTGACCATGTGGAAAGATAAAATGATGTTCTTTTTGTGAGTGTTATTAGAAAAGCTTAGACATGACTGACGACTCAATTAATTTATGTTTTATAGCAAAGTTTGACCCTACATCATTTACAACAAATATTAATGGGATAGTTGTATCTAAGGGCGGATTCAAAGACGATAGGTAAGATAGAGCATGTACCTTTTTAGAATTTGGCCAAGAATTCAACTTTTTTACCTAAGAAATATGAAAATCATGGTAAAAAATAGTAGTTTTGGGAAAAAAAAAAATTCTATAAATGCTAGTGTTTTCAGTAGCCTCCAATCACGAAATTTAGAGCCCTAAAAGTGATTTTGGATCAACTATGAGTGGCTAGAATCTTTAGTTTTAGGATGTTGCTGAATTTTCTTATGGATTTAACCTAATGCATAGTAACTTTTCGATACTATTGTACTTATCTTTATGTTGGTCGGCCATCAATGCATATTAGGTTGAATGTTCAATTGGAAAGATTGCATGTTTAACCGAACTTATAGTATTGAATCATTATTAAATTTTTCACGAAAATAGTTAGATTGATAATGAAAGTTGTTTATGACTTAGCTTAATGTAATACTTCTTATTTTGGTTTCAAGAAATTAGTAATTAAGTAAGTGTACATGAGAAAAATTTATTGTTGAAAAATAATAAACCGGAACTTATGTTTTGAAAATAACTAATAGTTCATATGAAACTAAGCAACTTATAACTTATGAAAATTCAGCTACTTAATCAAACTACTTGCTTGACGTCTTTTTTTGGATTATCTTTTGATAAAAAATCAAGAGATAAAGAAGAACGGCTCCTTACTCCAAGTTCAAACACTCTACAAACCAAGATGATCAGACTTACTTGAATGTTCAAACATGCAACCCTAGATCAAGAATTGCAAAAAAAAAGTTGGTGATGAATCTTTGTCATCAACACATAGGAAAAATTATCATTCCTAGATTCCAAATCCAAAAATCCAAAATTCAAAATCCAAAAACTATTTTGTACAACCTAATGACCAGACTTTATATAGTCTCCCAAAACCATAATGTGTGCCACATCACATATTTTAATAAAATGAAAAAAACAAATTCCTTATTAAACATATTCAGAAAGGATAAAATTAGGAGCAATAAGACTAGATTTAATTAATAGAGAAAATATAAATAATAACTTTGAGCTCTAGGTGATTCACATCAGAGTCCCTTAGATTTACTCCTTTATAGCTAAATACTTAGTCCTACTTTATCCATAATAGTTGTCCCTATTCCTAATTAAAGCTTTGTAAATATAATTCTAACGTAGTATTGGATTAGTATTGGATTAGAAGTTTTTGATTTATTTGAGTGACTTTTACTTGACTATCTTACGATTATTTCCTGCCATTGTCATGACCAACCCAATGCGATGGTCTCATCTCCTTTAGGGAAAGAAACAATTTTAAAATTAGTAAAAATCTTTAAAAAAATTATTAAATGATTTTTTTTTAAATAAAGAAAACTCATGATTGTCAAAAAAAAAAAAAAAAAAAAGGTGGTCGATCCACTTATGGGATTTTGTATTTTTTAAGAAATAGTGGGAGGGTCGGCCTCCAAATGAAAACTGGGTTGTTTCAAAACCTTCAAATAATTTGCTAATTAAATAGGATTCCCTTATTGCATTATGGTAAAAAATGAAACGTAATAAACAAAATGTAAAAATAAAAAAATAAAAAAATAAAAAATAAAAAATAAAAAACAGAACAAAATATATTAAAGAACATAAAACAAATAAATAAAAGGAGAAAAAAATTACATAATAAAACAGCATAATTGAGAAAAAAGGAACTGATTTCGTTCAATTGACTAAATTTTTTGGTTAAAAAATTGATTTGGTGCCTAGCATTAAGCAAGTGCGTCTCTTTAGTTTTCTAATTGTTCCAAAAGTTCTAAACTTTTTATATTTTTTTAAAACACCTCTGCTTTGGCTATTGATCCAATATTGTGCTATGAATAAAAAATTTCCTTCTACCCCTAAAGATGAGAATGTTTGACTTTGTTAGATTTAGGTTACCTTTATTTCCTTAGTAACGTTATCAACCATTGTAATATAAAAGTAGTTAATAATATTATGTAAATGATATATAATAAAGAAAATTCATTATGATTACAACAAATTTGTATAAAAAATTTAAATTTTTAACCTCTTTAAATCATTTCAGACTAGTAAGAAAAGTACTATATATTTTCAAATTGAAACATAAAATGTAATGATATTCTTATTATTTTCTGATCTTCATCTCAAGTTTTTTCTAGTACAATAAAAATGCAACAAATTTGAATATAAAAAAAGAAAAAGAAAAATAAAAAGAAAAAAGAAAAAAAACTATATAATTATCTGTTCAACTATTGCTGAAATTTGAAAATTAAAATAAAAATAAAAACATATCCAAATTATTTTTATTTCGGAACCATTAATTTAAATATATCATTATTAAAAATGTATAATATGAATAATAATAATAAAGAACATCATGAGTCATGTGTGCCCATGATTCGTTGTCTTTTTCTCTAAGTTGTTAAATATTAATACGAAAAAGAAAGAAAAGGACATCGAAAATTTGAAATTTATTATGTTTTATTACGATAAAATTATAAATTTTGTAGGCTTTCTACTTTATTAATTTATAAACTTTAAAAAATATTTAATAAATTTGTGGTTAGGAAATAGACAAATAAAGAATACAAAAAATCTAAAATAGAGGAGAATCTATATACAAATTTATATGGTTTACTAATAATGTGTTAGCTACTTCTATGAAAAGAATGAGAATAAATTTATTAGAGAGAATATTACTGTTAGTGAACTAGATCTCAAATCTTTATCATTTCAAATTAATTAGAGGAGTAGTTGATGTATAGATATTTATAAAGTTTTTCATCTTTTGATTATTGGATCATCAGAAATATTGATGGAAGAGGAAGGTGAGTATGTGAGAACACGTAGACGTACCAATTCAACCGATTTCTTTCTTCTTATTATTGTTGTTCTAGGAAATTTCCCGCCATTATTGTTCTATTCTTAGCCTTTTAATGATTTGATATTTGAAAAATAAAGAGATGGCTGGTGCCGGCGGGCGACCCATTTCGTATAATATTTGTTTAATAAGCATTTAATACCCAGAGTTATATTTTCAGAGAAATGGCGGAAGGCACAGAAAAGATGGATCCAGAGCTGTACTACGCAGTGAGATGGAACAACAGAGAGAAATTCATGAATCTCGTCGGCAAGAACACCAGAATTTTGAAGCAGAGAGATTATCGAAGGGAAACACGGCGCTGCACGGCTACGTGGAGTTGGTGAAGGAGATTGTGAGGCTATGCCCTGAAACTGTGGCGGCGGAGAATAGAAAGATGGAGACTCCTTTTCATGTAGCTTGTAGAGAAGGACATGCCACCATCTTAGAGCTTCTTCTGGAGACGGATGATTCAAGGGGCAAAAATGTAATTCGGAGCTTGTTGTTCATGGCTTGCAACCAAGGTCATGCGGAGGTTGTCAAAGTTATTCTCAATCACAACAACCTGCATACTTCAGGGAAAATTGCACTAAATGACCCAAGAACTAAAAACTTATCTATGGATGACTTACTCCCGAAAATTTTATCATAAGTGACCTTTTGGACACGTGAAATACCAATTTTACCCCAGAAATTAAATGAGCCCAGAACTTTCTCTCTCCCCCGAAATTGATTGCATTGAATGTCGAAGCCTTCATCACCAGCATTTTTCAGAATCATTCAATGTCAACTACCATTATACCAACAAAATTGAATGCAATGGTACTAATGGACAGTCGCTCTCACACATTCTTCCATTATTCCATTGAGTTCTGCGAGTATCACTAACTTCTTCTTCCATTTTTCTCTGAGAGTTACAACGGCTGTCGCTTTTTTCATCTTCGTCCAATATTCGTTTCAACAACATCGTGGGTTAGAATCAGAAACACAGAGAATGTAAATGTTTCTCTTCCTATATCGTATAGTTTTAAATAAACGGTCGATTATCTTCCTATATCGTACATCATGTATTCGTCGCTTGTTATGGTACTATGCGATTATGTAATCCATCACCAAGCGATCGCATATATGATACCAAGCGATCGATTAGTCCATTTGTATGCGATCGCATACCATTTATATGCGATCGTTTAACTTTTCATATGCGATCAGTATGAAAAAAAAAAAAAAACCAAAAACAACCAGAAGGAATCTAACCTGGCATAGACGCTCTATAAACTTCCTCATTAGTCCATTTGTATGCGATCGCATACCATTTATATGCGATCACTTAACTTTTCATATGCGATCAATATGAAAAAAAAAAAACAAAAAACAAACAGAAGGTGTAACGACCCCAAATCCTTGAGGTAAATTCTCCTAATAAATTAAATTAAGTCATTATGCATAAAAAGAGATTTTATTTATTTATATGCATTTATGTATTTATTTAGGCTAAGTAGAAAGTTGCAAGATTTAGCATTTATGGTGATTGGAGAATCTTAGGTGGAGTTAAGGAAAATGTTGGGATTGGGTAGGAGATAATTTTATTCTCATCTTATTTTGGGGGCAAATGGAATAAAATAGATAAATTTGGTAGGAGTGGGGTTGAATAAAGGATATTTTCTTTATTTGGTGGAAGAAACAAAAAGGGAAAAATTTGGAAATTATGGTTTAAGGAGGGAGAGGGATTAGGGTTTAGTTTAAACCCACCCTCCTCGTTTTCCGTGCAGTCAAAAATAAAAGTAAAAGCCATTCTCTCTCTCTCTCTCCGCCGCATCTCTCTCCTCTTTCCCTCCCCGTTGGCCGCCGCCGCCGCCGCTCTAATTCCTTCTGCCTCTGCCATCTCTCTCTCTCGCTCTCCTTCAAGTTCCCCGTGCGTTCCACGGAGACTTCACGTGAAGGGTGTCGCTATTTCACGCCGCCGTGGCCTAGAGTATCGCTGTCGCGCTAGGTGGTGTCGCTCTCTCGCTGCGTATCGCTCCCCCGGACTCACGTTGTTCCACTCTCCCTCGGCCAGGCTTTCACGTTCTCGAGCTCTCGTGGTATCGCTGGGTTCCGCTCTCTCGCGCTCTCGCTCTCTCGCTCTCCTGCTCGACTCATGCGCCCTGCGCCCAGTATCACTGCAAAGCCTCGGACTCTCGCTCTCTCGCCGATTCTCGCTGCCTCTCGCTCTCCCGCGCTCTCGGCTCTCGCTCTCTCGCTCTCCCGCGCTCTCGGCTCTCGCTCTCTCGCTTAAATCTCGCTCTCACTCAGATTTTGGCTCTCGGCAGCGGTTCCTTTCTTGTTTGACCAGAACAGTACCCTTAAGTGAGTATCTCAAACCCGAGTGGGTTAGTTGTATATATTTTGGGTGGATAATTGGGAATTTCGAATTTATTTGGTATATCTTAATAGGTGTTCGGCAATTTTTTAGTCCGTAGGACCATAGGAACTACGAGTTGGATCACGTTCGGGTAAGGACTCTCTCGAACAAATTTTTTTAGGTTGCTTATGATAGACTAGACTTGTAGACTAACTTAAGTTGGGGGAATTTTATTCCCAGTTTATTCAAGAGTTGTTACAAGAGGAGCAGTGTGGTTATTTATGGATCGATCATCAGGTAAGTGATCTTACTACCTGAACCGCCTTCGGGCCATACGTTTAGTTGTCATGGAGTAGTAAATTACCCAAGCCTTTATGATATAGCATGCTTGTATGAGATTTTCCATGTCTAAAAGTTGTATGTGCCTTAATGCATAAGCCTATGCCATGATATGTTATGAATAGTATAGTATTTTAAATGTATGAATCCATGGAATGGAATGAGTATGAAGTTGATTGTTTATGTTTCATGAGTAGAGTTGCCTCCCCTATATTGGTTGGGTGTCCACAGGAGGTTGTGTTCCTTCGGGTGCACTAGAGGTTGTGTTCCTTCGGGTTCACAGGAGGTCGTGTTCCTTCGGGTTCACTAGAGGTTATGTTCCTTCGGGTTCACCAGAGGTTGTGCTCCTTCGGGTACATTAGAGGTTTGTGTTCCTTCGGGATCACCAGAGGTAAGAGTTTCCTTCGGGGCTCTAGAGGTTTGTGGACATCCATAACCAACTGTAGGGCGAGTATAACCATTTCCCTATGAAAGTATGTTAGATATGTATACCTTATGTTTGACGCACTTAAAGGACTAGGTGCTTAGCCCGACTCCAGGTAGTGGGGTCACTTACTGAGTAAATTAATTACTCATCCTTTCATCTTGTATGTTTTTTTCAGGTAAGGGAAAGAACGTGTTGGCGAATGACAAGAAGAATCCTTGATGGCATCACGGGAACCGTAGTAGCTTCCGCTTAGCATTTCATGTTTTACTGAGTTTTGTCCAATGTTTGTTTTGAGACTCATCTTTTATTCGATATGTGAATTTCTTTTCATGTATTTTATTGATTTTATTAGGGGTACCCCGAACCAAAATTCCTTTTTATATGTTTATGCATGTTTTCTTGAATTTATATCAATAGAAATTTCCATGAAAAGCATTGTCTCTTCTTTACTATTTAGCATAGGGTTTTTTTCTTGAATTTTGCATGCATTGAGTAATGGTTCGATTAGATACTGTAAGTCGGGTCGTTACAGAAGGAATCTAACCTGGCATAGACGCTCTATAAACTTCCTCAGGTCGTCTATCTACTGGCTTAAATGGTCGTGCTGCTCACGAACAATTGTCGTCAGGTTCGCCAAGTCGGTGCGAACCGCAGATATCTCCTTCGACAGGATCTTGTACGACCTTGAGTGCCTGTGCCTCCTGGAGATGGGATGTCTCTCAGACGTCTCGGCATGCCTTTTCTTCCCCCTCTGACCACTAGACTGCCCCGGAAGAGGACTCGGGTTGGTCTCCACAACATGTTGGTCGACTTGTTCTTCTTCTTGTGGCAGAGGGGGTTCAACGTGAATTTCGGTTGGCTGCTCGAGGAATCCGTGAGAGGTCTCGGGTTGGTCTGCATCCGTGTCAGCCGATGGCTGATCTATTGACGCAGGGTTGACATTCGGCGTCAGCTTAACCCCCCTGGCTCTATCCTTCTTGTATCTCAGTTCATCCGGCGAGGGCACAAGTCTCACTTGGACGATCGTCTGTAATGCAAACAACAAATGAACAATAAAAAGGTTAGTAAACTACTGTAAACGATCGTCTAGATAAGCTAAACGATCGCTTATATTGTACTAAGCGATCGCATACTTATTGTAAGTCCCGCATCTATTTTTATGAGAACGCAAAGTAAGAAGGGGAAGAGAGATGGGTGAATGTGTAAAAGTAGTTGACTGGCTTGCGTTTGGAGTGGGAGAATGGCTAGGTGTAAGATATGCGTTGATGGCAATCTGTTGTGGAGGAAATAATTTTGGTGTAAACGCAAAGGTGGGGGAAGCTTATCATGCGCTGAAGTTGAGACGCGTTGAGGACATAAGGCGTGGAGGATCACTTGGTATCGAGGATCATTATGCGTTAAACGCATTGAAGGCAATGTGCCGATTAGAAGTAAAGGCCACGGGGAGTTTGGGAGCTGATCTGCGGTGAGGCTGTTATGCGGTGAACGCTACCATGCATCGAAGGCGAGCATGCGTTGGACAAGAAGTGTTGGCTGAGAGAAGGTAATGCGTATGTTAACTATTTGGCGGAAGAGTTTGAAATGAAATATCATCAGAGGCCGTGTGCCTTGATGAAGCTGAGCCTAGGAGGTATGCGTCGAACGGATTATAGTATAGAATTGAAATGGAGTACAAGTCGGTGGTATATATATAAGTGGACTAAGAATTCAATTGTTCTGCTTGCATTTCAGAGCTCGAGTTGGGTCCATATTAAGGCGAAACATCGAAGGGAGGTAGAAGAAGATGTTCATGCTGATCTGAAGCAGAAATCTCATTGAATTTGTGGGAGAAACTTGGGTTTGACAGAGGTTTCGGCTGCTGTGGTCTTTTCAGAGTGATGCTCGGTTTTGGAGGAAGAACAAATTGAAGAGACGAAGGTTAGGGCTGAAACTTTGAGGTTAGTAAGATAAATCGATTTC
This sequence comes from Citrullus mucosospermus, assembly GCA_030954485.1. NCBI lineage: Eukaryota > Viridiplantae > Streptophyta > Magnoliopsida > Cucurbitales > Cucurbitaceae > Citrullus > Citrullus mucosospermus. The sequence goes on along the minus strand of CM062061.1, from coordinate 27,757,098 downwards.
TTGCAGGTTTCATGAAGGACGCTTGAGCTGAAATTGTTTAATTGTGTGTCAAACTCAGGAAGAAGAGACGGGAGTTGAACTATCGAATGATTAGAGGTAACTCGGAGTTGTCGGAGGATATGTCCTAAACGGGGAAGATGTGCTTCATGAAATTTTGAGGTTGAAGAAGGAAGAAGAAAGGAAGAAGGAAACGGTTCTGTCACAGCGAAAGTATCGCTGAGTGAGCGAGAGACTGAGCAGCAGAGAAAGTAACGCTGCAAAGCACAATTCTCGCTAGAGTATCGCTGGGTATCGCTCCTCAAGGTAGTCTCGCTGGTTTTAATCAACGCAGTGTCGCTAGTACAGTTTAAGTAGCTTTTGAGTAACGCTGGTAACTTACCATTTTCTATAGGATAACGATGCTATTGTATGCTAAAGGAAAAAGGGAGATTATGGAAACTAAACTTGAGGATTATGTATTTTCAGGCCAAGAAGAGCTCGGGGAGACTTATAACCCACTTAGAGCCGGGATCGATTGTGAGTGACTGTTTGTTATATCTTGTGTTAAACTTAGTACGTATATTGATGAGGAAACGTGATTAATGGTAGTATACCTTATGTGTGTGATGTGTTAGTGATTTAAGAAATATTATTACAAATGTCTAAGCACATAAGTGGCTGAGGGACCTTATGGTGAAAGCTACATGTGAGTAAGCGTGAAAGTAAGTGCCGAGGGATTTAAGAAGGCACTTGAATAACAGTAAAGAATGGACTACAATGCTCAGGGACTGTAAGTGAAGGCATATAGTAACCCATCACAACTAGCTCGTGTCGAGGGATTCTGTGTGAAGGCACTTGAGCATAAATAGAGTTTGTTACCTGTGCCGAGGGATTTCATGTGAAGGCACATGGTATTGTAATTGTAAATGAGTAAGTGCTGAGGGACGGAAAGTGAAAGCACTAAATAGATGAATACTTGTGAAACAGGAGAATTGATAATTATACATGCATAGTGGAAAGTGAATCTTGATAATTCATTGGGATGTGTTATGCAATGGTTACTATCTTACAAACTGGATTTAAGTTGTCATAATTAGTTTTAGTAGATTTAGTCACTCACTGAGCCTTTTGCTCATCCAGTTTGTTGTTGTTTGTTGTTTTAGGTAGCCAGCGTGTCCGGGACGCGTAGCCTACTGAAGAATCTCGTCTGGGCCTATCTGGAAGCGAACCTCTGGGATAGTTGTAAATATTTAGATTGTTCATATGTCATGTATTAAACATCTTTCATGAGAGTGTAGTGAAAAGGGGGACGTGTTGTACTTACTATGTGTATATACAGACATGTTAGTTAAAAGTTTACACGTTCTTCTGATGAGATAATGAGATTGTTGTATGATTTGCTATTCTTTTATGGTGTTTATATTATAGAGTCTTATGTTGGGAATAGGATCATGCTCCTTCCTAGGTATAGAGTAAATCTGGGTTGGGGTGTGACACTTATACTCATCGATCGTTTAGCTAATTTATACGATCGTTGATATATATCTACGATCGTGTAGACGTATATTAACGATCGTTTAGATTATCTAAACGATCGCTTAGACTTGATAGGAGATGAGTTACCTCTTTGGGTTGGAAGACATTCCTCTCCAACGATTTGTGTGATGGCGGCTGAGAACAAGTCCATCACAGAATTCGTGGAATGGCAGTTTTGCTTGATTTGGTAGCCACGAACTTGCTGGAAGTGGACAATATCTCATATGCCCAGACCTGTAACACAAAAAAAAAACGGATCAGATCAGGCGATGGATTACGCAAAATAAAGAAATATAATTGTTGAAGCATAAAGTGGACTAAATCGTACCTAGAATGCAAGCACATATCCCTTGATGCAGTAGTAGGTGATGTGCTTGGGGTTGTCTGCCTTCTTGATATCATGCGCCTCTTTCTTTCCGCGCATGATAGTCTTCATACTACTCAACAACCGGTTGAAGAAGACAGACGACCAATCGTAGTTTGCAAAAACTTCGAAGTCGTCCACAATCCCAAATATCTTCATGTCGACTTGTGTCTTCTTGTCTTTGCCCATCATAACCCTCTCGATGTACAAGGCGAGGGCCACCTTCACGGCGTCTTGATCTTTGGTAAATATTGTCTTCTCGAAGGCCACCTCGACATCCTTGACCAGTTTTTCTTTCTTGTCATTCGGGTCCCTAAGTCCAAGGATGAGACGCCGTAGTCTCTCGCCGCATGTATCTCGATCGACTGTTTTCTTCCATCGGCCACAGTCCAGTTACGAGATTGAATTCGTCTTGGGTGAAGGTGACCTTCTTACCCAAAATGTTGAAGCTTATTGCGTCAGTGCTATCCTCCCTCACCTCCCGTAGCAAAAAGTGGTGGAATAGTTGTCCGTTGAACACTAGGTCCACGTCCAGGAGTGGACCAAATGAGGTCTTCCTGAACATCTCCATCTGATTAGTGGTCAGTTTGCTCTTGATCAGGGAGCTGGTTTTGTGGACCATGCAGGAGACGGTGGCTGGGAAGTACTTGTCCTCAGATACCGCCATTGATAACCTATAGATTTGAAATGCAGTACAACGTCAGTTAAACATAGTAAAAAAGCCTAAATGATCGCTTATTAAACACTAAGCGATAGTGTAGAATACTAAGCGATCGTGTAAGTTACTAAGCGATCGTGTAGATTACTACGAGATCGCTTAGTCCATACTCTACAATCGCTTAGTAAACTAAGCGATCACGTATTGAACTAAACTATCGCTTAGTAATCTACACGATAGCTTAGTATTCTACACGATCGCTTGGGAATCTACACGATTGCTTGGTCGTATGACCTAGACTGGGCGATCGTTTAATCTAGCCCAAGAGATCGTTTGATCGAAGTTCAACGATCTCTTGATCTATACTAAGCGATCGTTCAGCCTGTTGTGGGCGATCTTCAACCTAGTACGGGGCCTACCTTTCAAATGAAGCAGATGACGACGACGATGAAGAAGAGAAGAAGGCGAAGACGAAACGTCCGGGAAAAGCGAAAGGTCAAGAGAGAAAGCGAAAGGTTCAGAGAGAAATCGAAAGGGTCAGAGAGAAAGTGAAAGCGAAAAGGTTGGAAGAGGCAAAATGGGGATGTTCAGTGAGAAAGTGGGAAATTTTGAGAGAGAAAGCGAAAGGTTGTGAGAGAAAGCAAAAGCAGAAAAGCATTCCAACGAGTAGGAGGCGCGTTTTGGGTTGTTTTAAGTTCGGGAGGGTAAAATTGTATTTCACGTGTCCAAAAGGTCACTTATGATAAAGTTTTCGGGAGTGGGTCATCCATAGATAAGTTTTTAGTTTTTTGGTCATTTCGTGCAATTTTCCATACTTCAGATGAAGACGACGATGAAGATAGCTTGGATCCAGTTTGTTCTTTTGAGGCTGTGTCAAGAGGACATAAAGGTAATTTCACAACTCATATCTTCTTCAAACTTCTTATATTACTTCAAACATATTATTAAATACCCACAGTCCACACACACCACTAATTAGGGACTATTATTTTTTACTTGACAAAAAGGTTTGAGTTTGTGTAAGTGAATTTATATACATATATTAGTATTATTAGCTTACACATAATTGGTGATTCATACTTATGAGTGGACTAAAATTTAAAGAGAAATTAAGTGACAAAGAAAATAAAAAGTCCAAGCTTTTGTGTGTGTCTATATACATATATATAACTCAGAAATTTCCTCTTGTTCTAAAATAATAATAATAATAATAATAATAATAATAATAATAATAATAATAATAATGATTTCCTCTTTTAATTAAGTTTAAGTCATTCTTTTTCTAAGCTTTTGCCAACTTATTAAATATAAGTTTAATGTCATGAAAACTTACCATGAGCGAATTTTACATTATATTCAAGCTATAATTGAAAAAATGTTAGAAATATAAGTTTGATTTTGGGTAATAAGTATTTAGGCTTAGTCTGAACAAAAACTCAATCCCTAAAAATATAAAGTATAAGAATATCCTAGAAATATCTATTTTAGGAGATGGTTAGAGTATGATATTGCTCCAGGATGTGAGAGAAAATTGTATTTAAAAAGAATATTTTAGAGACAATTGTAATTACTAAATTATTATGTGTTGGCAAAATGTTAACCATAAATTTAAGGGTTGTTAACTAGCATAAATAGGAGCGATTTCTTATAATTTGTATCAAGTAAAAGAATTCAGCACCGTTTGGATTGATTTGAGAAAACAATGTTTTTAAAAAAAAATCATTTTTATTTAAACTATTTTGACAAAAACTGGCTTAAAATACATTTCAAAATCCATTTTTTTAGTAGTTTCCAAACACTCTAATTTTTTCCTAAAATGACTTATTTTTTAAATGAAACACTTGAAAATATATTCCAAACACACCCTTAGAAGTTGATCAATAATACAAGTAGCCACTTTTTCAAATTTATCTCTCAAATTACCTCTAATTTCCAAAAGTTTCTTTCAACAGAGCGATACCAAAGCTTAAAGATCCTTTTTAAGATGATGGCAAGTAACAGTATGGTATCATTCCTAATCCTAATGTTTAAGAAGAGTGACTAAGATTATCAGTATCATGATAAAGGCTCTCCTTGGTTCACAAGATGTGTGGAAGATGTTAAAGAAAGGATACATCAAATCTCTTTCTCAAGCACACAATGTATGGTTTAAGAGACAACAAGGCTCTCTATCTACTCCATCAAGAATTAGACGATGATACTTTTGAGAAGATTTCGAAAGCAAAAACAACAAAAGATGCAACAGAGAAGCTTCAAACATGTACAAAAGAATGGTTCTCATAAAAAAGGTACACTTTCAAACTCTAAGAACTCAGTTTAAAACTTTTCATATGAAAGAAGGAGAAGACCTCTTCGACTATTTCTCTAGAGTCTTAACAGTCACCAATCAACTTGAGAGAAATTATGAAAGACTTGAAGGTTACAATCATTAAGCAACTTGCATGTTCGTTACAAACATATGAAGAAAAGAAAAACAAAAGAATCATGGACCAATTGCTAAAGTTGCAAGTTGATTTGACTACCGAAGGAGTTAGTCCTAATTATAATAGAAGGCAACATGGGTGAGATCATAGTGGACATCAAGGTCGATAAGAGGTCATGGATAAGGACAAAGATGTGGTTGGAGCTTGGCCCAATGACGACAACAAAAACAACTCCCAAGGATGATTTGGAAACTATACAAGAGGTGATGCAGAACGCAACTTGAGATCAAGGTATGATATAAAAAAAAATTAAAAAAAATTAAAAAAAAACATTAAATTCTATAATTCTCAAAAGTTTAATTATTACGCATCCAAATGCAGAGCTTCTAGCAACGATAGAGTTGAAGAAAATGCAAACCACATTGAAGAAAGAAATCGAAGAGTGTGGCACTATCTTATTGATCGATTGCATAGATATGGACTAAAACAAAGATAATAGATTTGTACCTTGACATTGGGGCCAGCAACCACATGGGTGGAGAAAGAAATCATGTTCATAGAATTCAATGAATCGTGAGTGACAATGTAACATTTGGAGACAAATCCAAAGTAGAAGTAAAAGGAAGAGGTAATATTTTATTTTATTTTATTTTTGCAAATGTGGTGTAATATATTGGAGAAAAAAGGGAAATCTTTTAGCCTAAGGTCAAGACAAGACAAGACAAAAAAAAAAAAAAAAAAAAAAAAAAAAAAAAAAAGTACAAGAGTTAGAGCTCATAAGCAAACCAAACAACCAAAACAAAGAGCAAAAACAAAAGACAACCTCACATTCCGAGCTAGAAAAAACCATTGAAATTCCAATAGAGTTTAAACTCATTAGCTAGAGTGACAATCAACTATGAAAAAGGCGATGATCTTGAGAGAACAATACCAAAGGAAAAGAAAAATCAATAATACCTTTAAGGCGACACGAACACCCGAGACATCACTGAATCAACCATAGGTCTAGATCTAAGAACAATGCCCTTAGTCCCCACCACTAAAGAACCTTCAATGGTAACATCAAGTACCCCCTCATACAGCGAAGCAACAACTTTACAATTTGGCCCCTTAGTAGGGGCAGGGACTGAACCATCTCCAACAGGAGCCAGAGGTACTGAAGAGGAGCACTCCTTTAGACCCCCGCCCAAAACTTATCAACAGAATAACCAAAACCACCACACTGAGCATACTTGCACAACCTCGAAGCATACCCTAGTGGGATCTAATAAAATCCTCTCCCTGCAACCAAATTGCAACAAGGCAGGAAAAATCATCCTCCACTCCCATCTTAACACAAAGGTATGGCAACTCTTAAAGAATGATTATGACATTCAAATAAAAGAAAATAACTTTTTTTAGAAGGGACAATGCAAGTAACTTGGTTTATAAGGTGCAAATGATAAAAAATTGAATGTTTATATACTCAACATTCAAAATGATGTCGCATAATGAATCAAGATGTGTTACATTGATACATCTTAGCTTTGATATCTTTCATTTTTTACATCTCAATTTTTGGGGATTAATTAGAGTTACTCTCCAAAAACAGGTGAGAAGAGAATAACTTTCTATACGCCACCTCAAACAAGTGTGTGAATCATGTTTACTTGAAAACAATTTAAGAAGTAGCTTCACCAAGGAGTTGAACTAAAGAGCTTATAGGCATGTGTAATTCATACATATGGATGTGTGTGGTCTGATCAAGCCAAGCTCACTTGATAAAAGTGACTATTTTTTGTCGTCATTAATGAATTATCAAGAAAAACATGGGCATATTTGGTTGAGCATAAGTTAGAGGTGTTTAAGAAGTTCAAGAAAAGTTCAAAGTCTTTGCTAAGAAAGAAAGTGGTTTGGTAATAAAGATCATGAGAGATCTGATTGTAGAGGAGAATTCACATCAAATGAACTTCAAAAGTATTATGAAGAGTACCATGAATTTAATAACTCTTTAATAGTGTTGAGATTTTCCTAACAAAATAGAGTGGTAAAAAGAAATTAGAATAGAACTGTTATGAACATGGCAAGAACCATGCTTAAAAGTATGAAACTACTAAGAGAGTATTGGGTCGAAGTAGTAGCATGTGTTGTCTACCTATTCAACTATCTCCATCAAGAAGTGTATATGGGAAAATGTCACAAGAAGCATGAGTGGAAGAAAGTTTGGGATTTTCTGTCTTAGAATCTTTGTAAGCATTATTCATGTGCATATACTAGATGAAAAGAGAACTAAGTTGGATGATAAAAATGAGAAATGCAGTTTCATTGGTTACCACTCCAATATCAAAGGCTGCAAGGTATGCTATTCAAAGATGTATTATTCGATGACGAAGGAGAATGAGATTGGAGGTGACATGACTAAGACTACACTTCTTGTGTCATACTTCAAAGAAGATAATATGAGAGTAAATAAGAGAACCTTTTACCCCACCAAGTACACTAGCTACCTTATAGTTTGAAGCAAGCTCCGAGAGTTTGGAATACCATAATATACAAGTATTTAAAAAGAAGCCCTCACTTCAAATATTTCCTTGTAGGAATAAAGTCACTACAACAAAAATAGGCTTCTATGACTCTAAAAAACAATCATTACCACATTTGTTGACTCTTTTTTTTTAGTCATTTAATCGTCCATCATCTAAAGTGTATAGATGACACATGAGAAATCAGTCATCATTGACAGTTTCATGACTTTTAGTCACAGTCAACAATAAATATATATTGACATTTATTCTAAGTCACGGAAACGATTTATATGACAAATTTTATACAGTCATTAAAAAATGAAAATGTTGACTTTTTTCTGTCAAATAAAGAGTTACGTTGAACTGTTCACTTCTGTCATCGCAAAACAAATAATGACACATTTAAAGTGTCAATAATACATTAACTATGACATTTTTTTAAGGTCATTTAATTACATACATCCCATGACTTTTGTCAGATATCATAGAAACCATTATCACGATACACGTTATTAAACCTGTGTTTCCTTCAGTTTTAACACAAAATATGTATGCAAACATAAAAAGTAACTTTCATATATAATAATGTAGTTCAAATTGTTAATACAATGAAAGTAGCTAGTAATCAAATTCTAGGTACAACATTTACAAATCCAGTACTTACAACTAAGTGTTGGCATACTACCAAAAAATATATATACAACACCTATTTAAATATCTTGGTTGGTGGGCTTCCTTGCTTTAATGGCATCGTCCAGGAACCTTATAAAAAAAACATTCATTTTAGAATTTGACTCAATACAAGTAAGTTTCGATGAACACTTTCAAAAGAATTATGCATATGATCATAATATAGCCACATAAATATATATTATATCATAATATAATCTCACTTTTTAACCTTAATAACATGAATAACCTCCAAATTTAACTTATACACTAGCCTACTAGAAAGAATAAGAGTTAATTGAAAAACTTCTTCGTTTAGGGGCAGGGGGACAAGTGAAACATAGTATAGTAGGAGCAAAACAAATATATAATTATTGTAACTTGTCCAACCTTTTAGGAGTATAACTACTAAAAAGTAGAAATACTCATACATCAGTCTATTAGAAAGAATAAGGGTCAAATGAAAAACTTCTTCATTTAGGGAAGGACAAGTGAAACATAATACAAGAAATATTTATCACAAAAAAAAAAAAAAAGATATCTCCTTAGAACTCAAGCACATTAATCCAATACGAGCAAAACAAATATATAACTTAAATACTCTCAAACCAACATAAAAAGTACCTAAAAGTTTTTCAAGAAACAATTTAACTCCCCAAACAACCAAAATAGTTCATATGTGCATTTTGATTATCAAACCAATTAAAAAGTACGTAAATGACACTTTGACTCCAAACACAAGTCCAAAATGCATAACTATGACTTCTAAACTCAAAACGAATTGCTAAAAAGTGTCTAAATGACACTTTGACTCCAAAAACAAGTCCAAAAATGCACAACTAAACCTCTAAACTCAATACCAACCAAAGAATGGCTAAAAAGTATCTAAATGACACTTTGCTTACAAAAACAACTCCAAAATGCACAACTATGACCTCTAAACTCAAAACCAACCGAAGAATGGCTAAAAAGTGTCTAAATGACACTTTGCTTACAAAAACAACTCCAAAATGCACAACTATGACCTCTAAACTCAATACCAACCAAAGAATGGCTAAAAAGTGTCTAAATGACACTTTGTTTACAAAAACAACTCCAAAATGCACAACTATGACCTCTAAACTCAAAACCAACAAAAGAATGGCTAAAAAGTGTCTAAATGACACTTTGCTTAGAAAAACAACTCCAAAATGCACAACTATGACCTTTAAACTCAAAACCAACCAAAGAATGGCTAAAAAGTGTCTAAATGACACTTTGCTTAGAAAAACAACTCCAAAATGCACAACTATGACCTTTAAACTCAAAACCAACCAAAGAATGGCTAAAATGTGTCTAAATGACACTTTGACTCCAAAAACCAATCCAAAATGCACAATTATCACTTCTAAACTCAAAACGAATGGCTAAAACGTGTCTAAATGACACTTTGCTTACAAAAACAACTCCAAAATGCACAACTATGACCTCTAAACTCAAAACCAACCGAAGAATGGCTAAAAAGTGTCTAAATGACACTTTGACTACAAAAATAACTCCAAAATGCACAACTATGACCTCTAAACTCAAAACCAACAAAAGAATGGCTAAAAAGTGTCTAAATGACACTTTGACTACAAAAATAACTCCAAAATGCACAACTATGACCTCTAAACTCAAAACCAACCAAAGAATGGCTAAAAAGTGTTTAAATGACACTTTGCTTTCAAAAACAACTCCAAAATGCACAACTATGACCTTTAAACTCAAAACCAACCAAAGAATGGCTAAAAATTGTCTAAATGACACTTCGACTCTAAAAACAACTCCATAAATGCATGAATTGGCTACCGTAACTGCAGGATAGCTACAACACATTATAACTTAAACATATAAAAAAAGGTACTAAATGCATGAACTGGCTACCGTAACTGCAGGATAGCCACAACCATAATTTTGAACTTTAATTTAAAAAAAAGAAATACCTAAGAAGTTGAAGGTCCATCGCCTCCATGTCCTTGCCCCAACAATTTTTGAACGTTGGTCCATCTATCTTCCCATTTGACAAGTTGATTCATTAACTTCTCATTTTGCTCAGCCATCTTTGCGTACTTTTCAGTGAGTTCATATCCTAGATAGGTTACTATCATAGCTTGAACTCATTCTCCTTAAACCTAGTACTAAGAAAACTTAGGAATGTTATTTAGGTCGTAATCGTAGTCGAGGCATAGTTATAAATTTTTTAACAAGAAACAAATAGTAGCATGATTGTAATTGTAATATTTAAAGGAAAATACTCACTTGTATAGCCTTCCTCGAGGGCTTTCTCTATCACACACATGGACTAATTCACAATAATCTAACTAGAATCCAAATCCCCAAATTCCCTTTATTAATAACCACTCTACTGTACTAATATCCTAATAGCATTCCCAATATTTCAAATCTAAATTTCCAACAACCAGATTGAATATTGAATCTAAAACGGCTTCAAAACTTTAAATACTTACAAAAAAAAAATTGGCTGAAACAACTTTACTTTCGCTGGACAATAGGTCAAAATTCTTCAAAAACTCCAATCTAACCTTCAAATATCATTGGTAATCCAAATGTTAGGACAAAACTAAAACCAAACTTAATTGGCATTCCATAAATTTAGTCAAACCCACCATTTATGCCACATTAAAACATAATAATATATCCAACACTAAAACACATAGTACAAAAAACTTTAGTAATGCCACTTACCTGAAGAATAAGACGGCTAACAATTTTGACACATTACATACAAACATAAATATGAACCTTCATATATAATAATAAATTTTGGCAATGTTAATACAAGTAAACTATAAACAAGGAAATTATAAAAACATAACACTCACAATACATAGTACAAAACAATCATCATACTCAAAAAAGATGTTCTTACCTTGACCAATGCCTTAAAACTTAGTTTAAACACTATGAAATAATCTATAACTACAAACATAGAGTTTAAGACTTAATTAGAAATCTAAATCTACAATAAAAAACTTAATTAGAAGTAAAAAAAATAAATAAATAAAACTCATAAAGATATCCATATGGCATATTATAATTAATTAAGTAAAACACGCAACATACTAACATAAAACAAATAAATGCCCAAGGTAGAATTATACTTGATGTGCTACTAAAACAAATCCAAACACTTCTAAACAATAATAACAAAGTTTAAACAATATACATAGATTATATATACCTTCTTAATATGCACAATCTCTTTTAACATACACTCATTATCATTACACTCAAAACCACACTTTAATTATACAAATAAGCTTAAAATAAAACTTTAAAACACACAATATACTTAAGAGTCACGATACAACAACATAAACATAAATAGGCTCAAGAATTGTACTAGAAAATTAGTTGGTTAACCAAATTTTACAATGACAAATAGAAAGAATAGTTCACTTACAGCGCATTGGATATTGACTTCCATTTACTACCACTAGCCTTTGCAACCTGTTTATTTGGCCAAACGAGCACACTTTCAAAAACCTAGGAATCTTCTTCAAAACAACAAAAAGAAAATTAGTGCACAGATCTAAAATTACTTGTAGCGGCAACAAAAGAAAACCAAATGTAACAGACAAAAACTTAGGGCATGATGTTCAAAAGAATTTCAATCAATATGCAAAAATAATTATATCTAAAAGTAATCACCAAGCCAAACAACCAATCTCAACAACATTTCACCAACAAAGACCAAAATCAAGTCCCAAAAAAATCCAATAGCTGAAACTAAAAGATAACATACTTGCGAATGAACCCACCAACAAGATTCAGGAACAAAATTGCCCAAATCGGGTGGGTATGGTTGCATGTGGGTGGCCAATGTCTTGCTCATGCAACAAGTCATGAATATAGTGTTGTTGGTGAAGAAAAAACTCATGGGGGAGGGATGTCGTCGTGCTACAGCTCATCGTCAACGTGGATCTGGTCCGTTTGCGCCATCGTTGTTCATGGTTGCTACTTCTCGGCGTCGTTGTTCATGGTCGTTGCTCCTAACTGATGGTCACCGAAAAAGAAACATAGAGGCCAAACATGGGTTTCGTGAAGGGGAGAGAAGAGAGGAAATAAATTAGGGCTACCACTACAAGTCTTTTTCCTTTCTCCTTTTATTCTCCAAGTGGAAAGTGTCAAATAAAAAGAAATGGGAAAGTTGGCACCTCACTTAAATTTCAATTTCCCTCTAGTTTTTTTCAAAATTTTCAAGGTAAACATAAATAAGACTAATTAATAATTAAAACTAATAAATTAGAATTTATTTTAAATTAAAATCTTCAAGTTATTTGTTTTATGTAAAAATAAAATTAAAATGAAAAAGAAAAAAAGAGGGAAAGTAAAAAAAGGGGGGAAATGTGTTTGTGGGTAAAAATGTGAGATTTAATTAATTTTTACCCACAAATTTTAACTTCCCTCCTTTTCTCAAAATTTGAAATATTAAAAAATATTAATGACTATTAAAATTTGTCACTTTTTAATGACTGTTAATTGTAGTCATAATTTGGTGACACAAAAAAAAGTCAAAATAGCAAAAAAAAAAAAATCCGAAAATTCACGTCTTTTCCCGCCAAAACCGTATTTTTCATTTTTTTACATTTAATGACTGTTTTTTTTAGTCATTAATTAATGACACAAAAAAACAGTCTTCAATTCCAACAAATCCGAAAATCTCTGTTTTTTCCCGCCAAAAACGCATGATTTTGGATTTAATGACTCTTTTTTCATTTTCTCCTTTATTTTTGGCACTGTACAAGAGTCATTGAATGTTAAATTTGTTGTAGTGAGTAGAGGTTTAAAAAAGAGGTGTTGAAATATAAACTTTATTTTTAGGTAATAAATATTTATTTTTGTTGTCTAACAAAAAGAACAATCTTCAAAGAAATCTCTTTCTAGAGATGTTTAGAGTTTGATGTAGAATTCTCTATAATGCGAGAGAAAATTGTATTTGTAGAAAATATTCTGGAGAAACATTTATCATCCGTAGATTATGTATGTGTTTGGCAAAATCCTAAACATAAATTTCAAGGTATTAACTAGTATAAATGAGAGTGATATCTTATAGTTTGTATCAAGCGAAAGAACTAGTAGCCTCTTTCTCAAATCTATCTTTCAAATGATCTCGAACCTCCTAAAGTTCCTTTAGGCAGGAAAAAAAAAAAAGAGTTAAAGTGAAATGGTTTTTTAAATAATAATAATAGATCAGACCATCAATTTATTTTTCAATAGAGTAAGACATAATTAACCTTAAATGGTTATCTCTTCACGAACTCTATCGTTTCTCTCTCCCTCCTCTTCTTGCAACAATTCCTCATTGTAGTTATGGAAGAGATGCACATAACATATGTACGGGTAACACAATGGTTACATAGATCTAGTTTGGTTTGAAATTCACCTTCCGTTTAAACTCACAACGGTCATTAAATCTAAAAATCAATCTTAATTTTAAAAAACCAAAGATAAAAAGTGATGAGGCAGAAACCTATTATTTCTCAAAGATCAAGAGACTAAAACGGGATATGGGACAAAGTAAAAATTAAGGAAAAAAGGGGGAAAAAAAATTGTAAATCTCCTTTTGTATGTGTTTCAAAGAAAAGTAGTGCAACAACTCAATTTCCATTAGTAATGGTGTACATATATATGTTGATACAGTCGTGGTAAAGAAATATTAGAGAAGTTCCCAGAAGTGAGGTTGAAGGAGGAGGAGAATGGATTTTCAGCATTGCACAAGGCTTGTTTACAGGGGCACGAGGACATAGCCAGAATTATGTTAAATACTCATCCTCAATTGGCTCAACACTTCAACAACTTAGGCTATTTGCCCATTCACTTGGTAGCCATCAATGGCAAAACCTCAATTTTCGTAGTATTTATGGATCTTGCTCCTCTCTCATTTATGGAACACACCAAATTACAAGGACAAACAATTGTTCATCTCACCATTCAATACGACCAGTTTGATGCTTTTCTGTCATTGGTTAATTTCTTTCGTCATACTCAAATCTTTCCTTCTGTTGATCAAGATGGAAATTCTCCTTTATACGTTGCTGTACTGAGAGGACGACATAAGGTAACATAATCTCTTCTCTTCTCTCTTCTACACTAAATTTACATACCATATATATATACAATTATGGATACTCGAGCTATGCGCCTAAGCTCACATAGTTTCTTTTTCTTCTTTCTACCTTTTAATACTTGGATGCAATCGAACTGCACCCAACAAAAAATTATGCCATGTGACATCTTTTAAAAAATAATAATTTTTATTATTTCTTCTATGTATAAAAGAGAGGAGACCGTGTTTTAGGTGCTACTTAATCACTCCACTTTTTAATTGCTTTAAAGTTACTTTTTCTTTTCTTAATAAATGATCAGTCTCTCAAGTATTTCATTGAAAAAATAATTGAAGTTAATCTTTTTTTTCAAATAAGAAAAGTAGTAATTTTTCATAATGATTAAAGGAAATATGTTATTTAAATTTAGGTTACATACAAGTTTAGTTACAAAATTTTAAATATGTGTATATTTAGTTCTTAAACTTTCAAATGTGTCTATTAAATTTCTAAACTTTCAATTTTTTGTTGAGTATTTCCGACTTTTTAAATGTGTGCCTAATATATATGTCCATGATAAATTTGAAATTTTGAAAATTAATTGATTTATTAGATAGAGAATTGAATTTTCAATTTTGTGATTAGTAGGTATGTGGATTCCTTAAACTAAAAAATAAAAAAAAAGAGTCAGAAAGCTTAAAAACTAAATTTATAATAGACACATATTTAAAACTAAAGTTTAAGGGTCAAATTGATACATAATATAAAATATAAAGACTAAATTTGAAATATAACCTTTTTATTAAAATAAAAAAAATAAATAAATAAATAAAACTTTTAGGAGTCTGCTAAATTTGTGTCAGTAAATTTGTAGTTTGATTAGATGATATCATTGTAGATTTCCATGCGTCAAAACTTGTATAATGTTCATATTTAATTAAAGTAATGGTAACTCATCAGCTGAGCTTAAATTTTTGTGTTGATCGATAAAAATTTAATTGATCATTATTCTGATCATGTTTTTGCTTGATCAATAAAATACAATGCGCAGTTTGTAAAAGTGTTGATAGAAGAATTAGAAACGCCTATAAATGCTTTGAATAAGGAAGGGTTGACACCCATTGACATACTTGAGAGTCACTCCATGAACAACCCTGATAAATTCTTTCTTCTTGAGAAAATGCTGAGAAATAGTGGGGGAAAGAAAGAAATCAGAGCTAACCAATATTAACTCCACCATTGATCCCCTTAACGAGAAATTAAGGGAAGAAAAAATGGAGGATGATGAAGTTGAAGAAAATAGATTGAATGAATTCGCGGAAGACAATAAAGTAATGGATCAAGGGGTTGTACAACGCGGTGACATGGAACGAAAAGGAGAGCTTCATGAAAATCGTCGGCCAGGACGTCAGAGTTTTACGATAAAGATGGGAACACGGCGCTGCACGTAGCCGCGAGGCATGGTCACGAGGAGTTGGTGAAGGAGATCTTGAGGTTGTGCCCTGAAACTGCGGAGAATAGAAAGATGAAGACTCCTTTCCATGAAGCTTGTAGACAAGGACATGCCAATATCTTATTGCTACTTCTAGAGACGGATCCATGGGCCAGCACCAAACTTAACCATCAAAATCACAGCCTATTGTTCATCGCCTGCAGCCGCGGTCACGTCGACCTTGTTAAGGTTCTTCTCAGTCACAAATGGCTGCAAAGTTCAAATCAAGATGATGACGACGACAGCTTGGATCCAACATGTTTTTTTGAGGCTGTGTCAAGAGGACATACAGGTTTGTAAACTCTTTACAAATATTTGTTTTCAGACAATGATTAGTTCAACCTACAACCTAATCCATGCATCTCTCATTTCACACATGATAAGAAAAATTAAACTATTCATTTTTTTAAAAAAAATGTTATCACATGGCAAAGTTTTATTAGACAACTATCTGGACTACACTAAGGTAGCAATTACGTTTTTTTAGCCTTTAACTTCTAAGTGTAATGGTGTATATATGTCATGGTAACTAGTGCATGCGTTGAGGAAATATTAACCAAGTTTCCAAAAGTGGGTAAAGGAGGATGAGAATGGATCTTCAGGGTTGCACATGGCTTGTTTAAACGGCCACGAGGACATAGCCAAACTTATGTTGAGTACTCATCCTCAATTGGCTCGACAATTCAACAACTTAGGCTATTTACCAATTCACTTAGTAGCCATCAATGGCAAGACCTCACTTTTCAGAGTATTTATGGAGCTTTCTCCTCTCTCATTTATGGATCACACCAAACAAGGACAATCAATTGTTCATCTCACCATTCAATACAACCAATTTGATGCTTTTCTATTCCTGTTTAGTTTCTTCCATCATACTCAAATCTTTCATTCTATTGATCGAGATAAGAATTCTCCTTTACACGTTGCTATGCTTAGAGGACGATTTAAGGTAACATATTTTCATGAGAAAAGTACACCTTTTTAGTCCCTAAATTTTAAGGAATGGATGCATTTGATCTCTATAGTTTTTATTTGGTCATTTTAAGTCTAATTAGATATTTACTTATTATTTTAATTCAAATAAAAATAATTAAAAAAGTAATTAAAGAATAAAAAGATTTTCTCCTCTCTCTTACAACAACCCCACTCTCAAATTTCACATTATTAGTCACTAACATCCTCAGAACGCCAGCAACGCCTGCTTTGGCGGCAAGGTGGAGGATGGTTAAGGGAAAGGAAAGAAAAGAAAAAAAGTTTTTTTTTTCTTTAATTACTATTTTAATTTTTTTTTTATTTAAGATCATAAAAAATGTTTAATTTATGTAAAAGGGATCTTTTAAATCTATTATTTAAAAATAGGGACAAAATGACCAAATTAAAATTATAGATACCAAATATACCTATTCCTTGGACTAAAAAGGGTATTTTTCCCTATTCTCTTTTTGGTGTTCTCTCTTTTTCTTCTTTTTCATATATTTGACTACATTTGTTTTCAATCAATTCTCTTAGTTAACTTAATCCACACACACACTTACTTGTATAACACTTAAAAAACTATTAAATAATTACAAGTCTAATAGGATAATGAGCTTTAAAAGATATATTAAGGGTCCATTTGGATTAACTTAAGAAAAAAATATTATTCAAAAAATTCATTTTTATTTAAACTCTTATGATAAAGCTGTTTAAAATACATTTCAAATTCTATTTTGAGTAGTTTCAAATACTTCAATTTCTTCCAAAATGACTTATTTTTTAAATTGAACACTTAAAAATGTATTCCAAACACACCCTATATATCAAAGTTTAAAATTTTTATCTAATAGATACTTGAATTTTGAAAACTTCAAATCTATCATTTAAGTTTCAATTTTGTGTCTAATAAGAACTAAACTTGAAATCGTCAAATACATCTTGAACTTTCTTTTTTCGTCAATATATTAATCTTTTATATAAAATTATTTGTCATGATTTGCACTAACTTTGAAAATTTGAATTGAATTTTTAAGGACTTAAAAATATATTTTTTTTTCACTAAGAAATACTTTTTTAAAACATTTGGAATATCAATCCAAACATAATTTCAATAATAGACCATTGTCATATGACAATTTTTTTTTTCTTTTCATAATGTTTAATATTTTGGTTGTACTGCTAAATAAAATAATAATAAGAAGAAGAAGAATGTTGTTGATGATGATGATAAGGGTTTTTTTTTATAGCAAAATGAGCTAACTTATTTACAAATATAGTAAAATACCACAAAGTAGTCTATCATTATCTATAAGTGAGGCATTGATAGGCAGATATCAGTATCTATCATTGATAGATAAGTAATACATGTCTATCAGTGATCGAAAAATTTTTTTTTTTTTTTTATATTTGAAAATATTTTCAAGCATTTAGAACAATTACCTGTCTTAGTAGTCAAACCTTTTTTTCCAGTTGAATTTATCCTTGACATGTTAATTTGGTTCAACAAAACATTTTGCAGTTTGTACAAGTGTTAATCCAAAGACAAGAAATACCCGTAAGTAGTGAGAACATCACACTATTGGCAGCAGCCCTCATGAATTGTTTGTTCTTGAAGACATGTTAACTACTGCTGGTGGAAACAGAAAAAGAAAACAAACATCCAATAATAAGAAAGTTAAAAACTCTGAGGAAGCTGATTCAAAACAGAGTACACCCTTCTTACAACAGGACTTACAAGAAAAATGAGACGATGTTGGAGCCCAACAATAATGATAAGACCCTCATCCAAATTGACAATGAAGAAGTAGAACAACAAAACAAATTGAATCACCAAGAAGAAGCTAAAAGTGGGTTAGTTGATCCAAAATTAACAACAAATAGTGACAATGAAGAAGGAAAAAATGAGTCTTCTCCATACATAATCGATGAAGCAAAGTATAAAAGTCTACGGAGAACGCTAAGAAGCATAAGGGAAAATAACAAGAGCAAGAATAACCAAGCTCTGTATAAAGAGGCACTCCAAAATGCAAGGAACACCATTACTTTAGTTGCAGCTTTGATTGCCACAGCTACATTTTCCTTTGGTATAAGCCCTCCTGGAGGAGTTCACCAAGATGGAGAACTGATTGGAAAAGCAGTATTGGGGAGAACAAATGGGTTTAAAGTGTTTGTAATAAGCAACAGCATTGCACTTTCATCATCTTTGTGCATTATGGTAGTTTTGGTGAGCATCATCCCTTTCAAAAAGAAATTACTGCTGCGGCTTTTAACAATTACTCACAAAATATTGTGGGTATCTTTGGCATTCATGGCCACAGCTTTCATATCTGGAACATGGCTTATTTTACCACATAAAACAACAAATTGGGTATCCAATGTGGTATTGGCAGTTGTGGGAGGGCTTATGGGAACTCTATTCATTTATTTTGGATTGGAGTTGGTAAAACATTGGTTGAGGAAGCTAAAGTTGAGAAAACAGAGTGTTGAAAAGGGAAAAGTTTCTGCTTCTCGCTCTTCAACCCCAAGGAATTCAGGGGGTGACGATGAATCATCAGAACATCCAAATATTTGGAATTTGTCCTCAAAGTCGAGTTTTGATAATTCTGATGTCGCCAGCTTTGGCCATTTGGTCGATCATCCATAGTAATAGGACGATTTCTATCTCTAACTTTTCCAATATATCAATCATTTGAGATCTAGGTTATAATCCTAATTTGTAAATGGAATGGGTTGTAATCATAATCAAATAACTTTTGATGGTCTTTACTAATGTATAATGGGAAATCTATTTATGGTGTTTACTCTTCTGTAATGGAAATCAAATGTGAATGTCCTTCTGTATTTTTAATTAATTCTATGATGTCTTATTTATTTTGAAAATTTATAAATTCAATTGTTGTTGTTAAATTAAATGCATTATATTTATATTATATGATATCACAAAATAATAATTATACCAAAAAAATAATAATAACATAAAACAACTTCATAAATTAATTAGCAAGTTTATATATATTTAATGAACAATTATTGTTAGTTTTATAATTTAGAGAAAATTGTACCCTTCAACTATAGGGCTAGTTACAATCACATCCACAAATTTTCAATTTGAACAATTATCCCCTATTGTTTTGTCATATTGTTCTTCATTTAAGGAAAAAGAAAAAAAGAAAAGCAGCGTAAAGATGAATGCCCCCAGTCAATTTGGCCTTAACCCAAATTGATTAAGGTTTGTATGGCCATACCCCAAAGCTTAATCAATTCGTATGGCCATACCTCAAAGCCCTATACCTTTAGATCCTTGTGGCGCTTTAGAGTACGGCCACCAAACAGAGAAAGAGAATCATCATTTGTAAGAAGAGGGGATGTAGACACAAGAAAACAGAGGTGGGAGGCGCAACAATCGCAGCAGATACAGAGAGTGAAGCATTCGGACATGATAAGCAGCCATGTGAATGCGATTGGGAGTTCGGTGAAGGAGGATCAAGAGGAGCTTTCGCTATCGACCTTGCCTCTGTTTCGAGCAAAGGAGAGATCGAGAGCAAGAAGATGGATATGAGAGAGAAGGTGGAGGAAGCAATGAAGTGTTGGGCATGGCGTTCCATTGATTAGGGTTTCTGAAATTGATGAGAAAAATGGAACTGAAAATCATAGGACAATTTTGCCCTCTGTGACTTATCCATACATCAATATTCATTTTAGTTTAGAGGTGTTTTGTGTAATTTTCCCTATAATTTATAAATATATTATAAAACATATTTTACAAAATTATTTAAATAAAAATTTAATTTTTCATCTACTATCAAACATCTATCTAAAAACACGAAATACAATTTAATTTTTATTAATTTTCAATTGGCTCTTCATTCAACCATGTCAATTAAATAATAGTAATATAATAATAATAATAATTGAGATAAGAATCCCGAGAAAGGCCTATCATGTGCATGCATGCAAAATCATCATAATATATATTATATAATATACATACACACACGTACTTTTATTCTGTACTTGGGGGCACATTTATTTTTCTTTTCTTTTCTTTTCTTTTCTTTTCTTTTTTTTTCTTTTTTCCTTTTTATTTTTCTTTTTATTTTATTTTCTTGAGAAGACAGAGAGGCATACAAGTTGATATTTAATTTTCTGACCTCCTTTTATTGTATTACATAATTGACATTGGATCATCTCATCGATCCTACTTTTTTTTTTTTTTTCTAGCACATATTTACATATTCATGTGGTCTTCTTTTTATGTTAGCTGTGGAACTGGCCATTCAATTTTTAGACTTTAAGAAAAGAAGAACATGTATAATTCACTTTGAGATATTCATGTGGATCTTATATCATAAACTCCTTTTCTGAAAAGCTTCAATGTTGTAATTATAAGGTTAAAGTTTGATATAATTTGGCATTTATTTTAAGTTTTGACCTTTGTATTGATTGATTTCTTATTAAATGAATTTCAATTGCACTATTTTTAAGGGGCAATTGGAAATATAGGGATGAGACTTAAAATATTAACAAATATAGCGCAATACAAAAGAATTTACAGATATAGCAAATTTTGATCTAACTCTCGAAACTTATCGATGATAAATTATATATATTGCTTATATGAGTCTATCTGCAATAGAGTCTGATAATAGTTTATCACTGTTAGATTTTGTTATATTTGTAATTATTTTAAAATGTTACTATACATTTAATTATTAGAGCCCTAAAAATGCATACTACCTATTACAATTACTCTATTTTTAACCTTTTTCATTTTTCGAAAAACATTGATAGAATTAAAACCTTTTAGACTTAAAAATTCAAATGTAAGTAAGGTTACTAGCTTATGGTTTAAAAGGAGTGTCATAATTAAATTTAGAATCTCAAGCTAATTTTTTAAAGAAATTATTTTTTAATACAAGAATCGTGAGAATAGAGGATTGAACTCTCAACCTTTAAAGAAGAATGTCATGTCAATTACTATTGAGTTAAGCTCAACTTTAACAACATTTTAGAGAAATAAATAGTGCTTGATTTAGTTAACTTATACTCGTATTAGTCTAATCTTTTTATCGCCATATGAATAAAAATTTTAAAATAAAGAAAAATGGTAGGTTTTTCTTAAAGAAGAAACCAAAATGCATTATATATAAACGAGAGGGGACCCATGGATGGGCAATGTCGAGGATTGGGTGGACAAGAGTAACATTCCTCAATGTGAGCGACCTTCAATTCTTTTCTATAATTAATTAATTAATTGGTTATCAATCCCTCACATGTGTCATGTGATATGGCCTAGGCTATTTTACAACCTCAATCTTAATTATTTTATATATATATATAAAAGATCTTCCTTTTCCTTTTTTTTTTTCTCAAAGAAATGACCTTCTTTTGCATTTATTTGGTTTTAAAATTAGCTTCCATGTGAATGAGACTATGAAAGGGACAATTTAATCTATTAATTAACTTTGAGGAGGTAATTATTAATTTGTGGGTAATATGACTATAGAATTCTATATATATTAAGAGTTCACATTATTGTGAATTAATGGGTTATAGTGAAAGTCATTTATTTGTCTAATATTATTGGTAACTCATTTAATTGACTTTCATCGGTTGGTTCAGAGAAAACTCATTTTCAATGTAGCTTTAATTGTTCTATAGTTAATTGCATTTCTAGTGGGTGAGATTTTAAAATATAAGTTAATTTAAATAAAGACTCGTTTTTAAGTAATCCATCACAAAAATGTTATTACCTAGTATAGTTATATGAAGTATTAGTGTGAAGGGGAAAAAAACAAAAGGCCAAAAAGACGAATTCATCCCAGCCTATCAATTTGTTTGGTTTGATTTTTAAATATAAAATTAGACATATTGGTTTGTATTTTAAAGAGAACAAAAAAAATATTGGTTTGCTTTGGTTTGATTTTGTATTGAAAAAATTAGTAAAAATATATATATATATATATATAGACGAAAAATGTACTATTTGAAACTTTTAGTATTTTATTAGGTAGCATAAACAAGTGTATTATTACTTAGAAACAAACTTGTTCAATCTTACTTAAAAAAGAGAGAGGGCAAATTTTAATTTGAGAAAAGAAAAGATGTCAAATTCAAAACAAAAGCCAAAATAAAATTGGAAAATTAATTTTTTTTTAAAAAAAAAAAGTAGGAAAAGTTGCAATTAGGCCCAAAACTGAAAATCAAATCAATCAAAACTAAACCATTAGTTTTGTCCTTTAATAGATATCAATCTGGATCTATATTTTTATAATCGATAGGTTCAATTTAGTTCTTGATTGGCATTAAAACTAACAAAATCAAATCGATTATCATCCTAGTGTGAAACATATGTGTGACCTCATATACTTGATAACTCAGGTGGACATGAGAAGTATGATTTGGTCGGATGAGACTTGAACATCATTTTAACCCCTAGTTTAAGGTGTTCTAGTTTGATTAAGAGAGACCAAAAACCTATTTAGTCCAAATGTGATATGGTCTTAAACAAACCAACAATCAAAAGATTTGAAAGATTTCTTAATTGAACGAGTCATATGTCTCAATCTAACAAAATCCTGCAAAACCAAATTTAAATGGTTAGGATTTAGCTCAAGCAAAACCACACCCAATTCAAGCAAAGTTAAATAATTGTCGATTTTAAATCACTTGAAAATAAGCTTATAAAAAAAAAAAAAACCTACTAGGACATGACGTTTAAGGAGGTCAAGTCAAACGACATTCAACAGTCATATATATATGAAATGTACCACAATACAAGAATATGATGATGTAAATAAATATATTGCAATACATCATAACGCATGTTACCTTTGTTAAAGGATAGTTTTAAGGATAATAAGTGTATATTAAAATTTTAAAAAAATTGCAAATATAGTAAAAATTATGAATGATATAATTCTTGAAGTGATATGATCTGCTATTAATATAGTATATCATCGATAGACTTTAAAAACAAAATGAAAATTTTGCTAAATTTATAAATTTTTTGCATTGTTATATATGAGTGATTGCTAAATTTGCAAATGGCTTAAAATTTGACAAAAAAAAAAAAAAATAGGGTAACAAAATAAATAATTAAAGCCGGATTTAACAAGGATATATCAACCTCAGCTTTTGCTTTTTAACCCTTCTTTTAAAATTATTTCTCAGAAAAACCACAAGTGATGTTGTAGAAATGCCAAAAGGAGTCCCCCACCATTGTTGTTCTATTGTGAAACAAAAGTAGAAAGAAAAGAAGATTTTTCATGCGATTTAATTTTAATCATAAAAGATGCCTAAAAACTGTCCGTACATCCCGCTCAGTCCCACCGTAATCATTATCCTCTCTCTCTCTCTCCTTTAATTCCAAAGTTTTTACTGATCCAAAGGTTAAAAAGATAAGAAAAGTACATAATCTATTAATTCTTCCTTTTTTTTTTCTTTTCTTTTTTTTTTTTTTTTGTTTTAAATAGCTTTTTCAACTGTCTTTCTATCCTTTTTTACTGCAAAATTCTACATCATGTGACTGAAATCACCGCCGTTGTGACGGTGGATCAAGTACTCATTACAGCCGTTGGATCTGCTGAATATCGAACTTGGACTTACAAACTGCTCTTGGTGTTGCATCTCCTTCTGCCGTCGAAGCTCCATCACCTTCCGGTGAGAATTCGAGTGCTTCGTTGATACAAATGTCGGGCTAGAGGCGGGTCGGTATTCGGGTACAAGACGACCCGACTTGTACCGGACCCCACAAGCGTTACAAAGCGTTTTTGGGCCCATCGGCCCAGTCCGCCACTGCGGCGTCTTCTCCGCCGCGCAATGCAGGCATTTCCGACCCGATGTCGTTTCCGACTTCGCCATCATCCCCTCCGTTTTCTCCGGAGCCGTCGCTTGGAGGAGCCGCGTGGACCAGTCGCAAGGAGAAGCGCGTGAACGTTTGCTTCGGGCTTTGCCGGGGAGCGTGAGAGCTTCGCTGTGAATAAACGATGTCGTTTTTGCACTTCCATAACCAAACGCATTTGCTCCTGAGGACGACGGTGTTTCTGGAGTCGCCGCCGTACTGATCCCCCCGGGGAGGAACGGAATAGCTTTAAAATCCTTCTCAATCTCCTCCGTCGAAAATGATTCTTCAACGAAATTCGACAGCCATTCCAGTTCCGCCAAATCGTCGCACTGAAAAAGAGAAACAAACAGAATCATTATCCAAAACTTTTCTCGGAATTTAACAATGAAACGAATGAGCTCCAATTTTTCCTTCAATTAAACATTTCCAATACCGGAATGCAGAGTTCGCTAGAGAATTGAGCTTCACAGAAGCTTCCGGACCCAAATTTTCCCAATAATTGGTTATCTCCACCGGAGACAGACGAATTGCAGCTCTCAATCGCAGTAACCGTCGACGAATCACTGCAATTTCCGGCGACGTTATCGAAGAAACCGCTATGCATTGCCACATCTTCATTCGAGAAGTCCAATAAATATTCATCGACAGCGAAATGCTCGGCGGCGGATTTCTGCTTCTCCGGCGAAAATTGACCGGCTCCGGTGCTGTAGTAGCCACCGACAAGATACTCGGGCACTTCCATTAATACAAAGCAAGTTAAAGGAGAGTAATTTGACTTGCCAGAGAGTGGAGTGGAATGAGGGGTTTTTGAGAAGGCAGAGGAGGGGCTTAAGTGCAAATATATGAAACTATTGGGGTATCTTTATGCATGAAGATAAATATAAATTTAATAAAGGGCAAATGACATGCAAGTTCTGTAAAGTTGTTGTTATTACTATTATTATTATTATTATTATTTTCATTTTCGTTTTTTCTAGGGGCTGTTTTATTTCTACACAACTGAGCTGCCTTCTGTCTCTATATTTCATTTATTTTAATAATTTATTTCCATTTATTTACTTTTAAGTAATTCAATGGAACTAGTCCATTTTTAGGATTGGTACATAGGGTTGGTAACGGAGCGGGGATTCTCCATCAGGTATCGGGTTCTTGCAGAATCCATCCTCATCTTTATGTATATTTTTTATTGTACATTCTTCAATAATAATTTTTAGGTTCAACTATATTTTGGTCTCTATACTTTGAAGTTTGTTCAATTGTAGTCAATATATTTTCAATTGTCCAATTTTAGTCTAACCTTAAATTTAGTCCTCCAAGATTAATTTTTACTTAAACTGGTTAAATAATAATAATAGTTTTCATGCAAAAAAAATTAGTAGGAAAATTATTTTAAGTGACAAAATTATTGAAAATATTTATAAATAATAGCAAAATATCACACTCTATCTGCGATAGACTATTATTTATGTCTATCATGACATAGATAGACACATATAATAGTCTATCGCGATCTATCATAGATAGACAATAAACTTTTGCTATATTTGTAAATATTTTGGTTCATTTTCTTATATTTAAAAACAACTCAATTTAATATGTGAATATGTATTCAAAATTTAGGGTAAAAATGCTAATTAAAATATAACAAAATTGTTTTAAAAAATAAAAAATAATAAACTAACATTTATGATTGATTTATTAAAAGTAAATATACTAAAATTAGACAACTTGAAATAAATAAACTAAAATTGAACAAAAACTTGTTCAAAGTGATATTTTAACTTATATTTTAATTTGAGTGCAAACCTCTTTCTCTATATGAATTAGACTTTCTTGGTGGAAAAAAATTAGACACAACAAATACATACCATTTAAAACAAAAACAAAACACAAGCAATAGAAATTCATAAAGCTAAAACACAAATTTTTTCATTAAAGAGAAATGAAAGAAAAATTGAGATTTTTTTTTTTTTTTTCAAATGACCATTCTTTTAATTAATATTTTCTTTTTTCTATAAAATATAATATAACTATAATCATAAAATATTTATTATATATTTTCTAAAAAGCATTTAAAGTTAAATGGAACAAAGTTGGGGAAGAGCATAGGAATACTCTCTCCATCCTCGCCCCATCTCCGACCAAGACCCATTTTGTGCTTCCAATTTGACCTCCTCCAATCAAATTAGAGATTTTCCGTAGAAATTTTTCCCAACCCTAGTAGTACATGTTGATGATATCTCCAAATATAATAGATCCTAAGATTGTTCTCAAATATAATAAAATTAACCAAAATATTTACAAATATAGCAAAATATCACTGTCTATCAGTGATAGACAATAATAGACTTTTATTAGTATCTATCATTGTCTAACAATAGATACTAATTGATGTTTATCAATGATAGAGAGTAACATTATACTATATTTGAAAATATTTTTAGTTTTGTCATTTAAAATAATTATCCTATATTCTAAGGTATCTAGCTTATTTTAAATTTAGGTTCATTTAATAATGGTTTAATTTTTATTTTTTAAAATTTTATGTTCATATATATGTGCTATTGGTAGCCATTTATTTTTCATGTTTTTTCTATTGAAAATTAAACCTATAAATACCACTTTTACTTATTGATTTTCATAGTTTACATTTTAAGTACTTTTTCAAAATCTAAGGCAAATTTTGGAAACTAAAAAAATATATAGTTTTTAAAGGTTTGCATTTTTTTTTTTTTTAAATTTAGCTAATAATTTAAGGGCTCATTTGGATTGACTTAAAAAAAATATTTTTCAAAAAACTCATTTTTATTTAAACTCTTTGATAAAAAGAATTTAAAATACACTTCAAAATTTATTTTGAGTGGTTGTCAAACACTCTAATTTTTTCTAAAATAACTTATTTTTTAAAGGAAAATTATTATAAATAGTTTGATTGATTTTGCTATATTTGAAAACAACCATTTTTTAAATTAAACACTTGAAAATATATTCCAAACACACCCTAGATGTATACATAGGAAAATGAAATTGTGATTTAGAAATTGTGAAAAAAAATCACAATTTTTAAAAACTAAGGCCCCATTTGGTAACCATTTTTATTTTTTGTTTTTGTTTTTTGAAAAATTAAACATATTTACTCTCATTTTCTTACCATGATTTTTTTTTTTCATACAAGAGTTGAACTTTTAGCCAAATTTCAAAAACAAAAATAAGTTTTTAAATTTAGGTTCATTTGATAATGGTTTTTGATAACAATGGTAAATAACACAACAAGAAATTTAAAGGTAGAACGAGTGTTTAGAGGTTTAGGAAATGTTTGGATTGACTTTTAAGTGTTTATAAACACTATTTTTTGCACTTATAAACACTTAAAAAATCAATCCAAACACATCTTTAATTTTTAAAAACTAAAAACAAAAGACTAAATAGTTACTAAACGGAATCTAAATAATCATTCATGTGGAGCTTTAATATTTAAAACATGTAGAAATAACTTCGCTTTGATGAGGGAGAAACGAAGGCTAACAGATATGGTTGCCTTGTTTAATCCACTTGAGCTCTATTGTTTGAAATTAATTAGAACATTCCCAAACATTTTCACTACAATAGATAAAACACACATGAAACTAACCTTTGGTAAGAGGAAAATTAATGTAACTCAATTCAATAAAATTGGAACAATACAAGAATTAACGTGGAAAAATTATAAACTAGATAAAAAAATCACAAACTAGAAAAATATACTGTGAAAAATTATTAAAACCACATAGGAATTTCTATTTTCAATCTCAATTATAAAATTACTCTCTTAAACCTTTTGACTACTCACTATTTTTTTACTCTCAAATTAGAGAATGTAAAAGGAAATTTAACTAGAGTTAGCATAATTAAGTTTAGTTTCGATGATAAATAATTAAGTTTAGTTTCGATGATAATTAAATTCCTTTTATAGTACTTTAATTTCATAATTTTTTTTAAACATTTTCAACGTGGAACACTATATTTATTTACCAAAACTCAACCATATATGTATATATATCAAATTTAAGAATCAAGAGTGGAAAACAAGTTTGAATTTTTTTAAAACTAATTATATATATATTTCATCCAAGAGAAGTTAAAATGAGGCAACTGGATTCGTTCTTTCTTCTTGAAATTGCGCGGCCCTTAAATGGGAACCAAGAGACTAAAATATAAATTAATCATAAATTATAAACGTAATTTAATAGTTTAGTAAAATAAGTAAGTTGAGGTATGGAAATTAAAAATATGAAAACCATAAAGAATCGACCTTGCAGGTTGTGTGGAAGTGACTTAAATCCAATAATGTCAAAAAATTTACTGACGATTCCTCTGCACCTAATAATTTTTTTTTCTCGGGATAAGTGATTTTTAATTATATTAATATTTTTCTGTTTCTAATTTAAATTAATATGATTATATTATTGTTGGGTGTTGGCCAATCATGACCATCTTTAACCTGAAATTATATTCCTAAACCCACGTTTAAGCACGATGCTTACAGCTCAACTTTGTAAAATTTCATGGCTTGGATTGAATTAAGATTAAGGATAATGTTAAATTAGTACTTCATTTAAAAGTTATGCAAATAGAAACAGTATTTTCGATTTTTTTAATGATTAAAAAAGAATCAATTACTCTTAATTTTTTTTAAAAAAAATATCTAAAATATATATTTAATTCTAAACTTTAAGAAATTCAATTTTGTTTATGAGTTTTGAAGTTTTTGAAGTGTGATTATTTATTTGTTACTCATCTTGTTAACCTCATGAGCTTAAATGATTGACATTGAAATGTTGTGGAACGTTGTTAGTTGATTTAGCACAACGTAGTAAAAAATGATTTAAAAAAAAATACGTACAATTCGACAAAATAAATTGACATATGCAATATATTGATTTTTTTTAATTCAATAAATAAAATCTTTCATATGGATTATTTTGTAGATTAAGGTAATTTTCAAAGTAGATCATTAATGAAATGAAAAGGGTACACTTAATCTTATTTTAATGTTTTGTGTATGTCTTTCTAAGAAGAAATAATTGAGACCAATTCTTTGTAAGTTCGAAATTGAAAACTTTACCCTTTTGAATGTAGGTCCTTTATCCAAATGAAATAATCTCATTAAATACACTGTACTAGTCCTTTTTAATTTGAGAATATATGAATAAATATTTAATTTTAGCTATTTTATTTTTATTGATCCCATGTTTAGTCCACTACCATAAAAGTTGAATTATGATCTAATATATTATGCACATACATGTATCATATCTAAGTAATACTTTTGAGTAAGAGATCAAATATGAGAGAGAGAGAGAAGAATTATACATAAATGAAAATCACAGAGAAAGTAAAAAGTTAAAAGAGTGATAGGGAGGTTAGTAGAAAATATATTAAACAATAAGTTATTAATAAGGACTTACAATTTAAAAGTAAGCTTGCTCCTTAATGGATATGCACTTCTCTCCGTATGATAAGAAATTCAAATATTCACAACTCTATTTGTTGTAATAAAAAATAAAAAATAAAAATAAAAATAAAAATAAAAAATCAAACCATACCAACCAAACAAAACAAAGCCCCTATATAATTATGCTGGAAGAGCCTATACAAGTCTTTTTTATTATAAAAATACTATTTTAGGTATCTATATATTTGAGACATATTTTACTTTAACCTCCATAATTTCAAATATTTAAATTTAGTCTGTCTACTTTTAATACATCTTAAAGCTAGTCCTCAATATTACTTTTGATGTCACTTTTTAGGTTAAATTTTTATTTTAATTAGTTTATGTACTTTCAAATGTCTAATTTTAGTCCCTTTATTTTTAATAAATTTTATATTTAATCCCTACACTTTCAATAAATATTAACTTTAGTCTTTCAAAGTTAATTTTTATTAAAATTGATTAAATAGAAATAATAATTTTGATCCTTTCACTGTATTACTTATAAAATGGAGTGGTAATAGAAAATATTTTTATATATAAAAACAAAATCAACAATAAACTCATTGCAAGGATTAGTTTTAAAATTTATTTAAATGGTAAAAAATTAAAATTGGACATTAAAAAATATAAACACTAAAATAAAACAAAATTTAAAGTAAAAAATATAATAATAATTTCTGTAAAGAAAAAATCTCCACAATATGAATATATTATTTCAAGAATTTTTAGTGAGAAGATTTATATAGGTATTTCATATCTTTTTCCCGATAACAATTAACCATAATTAATTAATAGAGTAGACTGATTTAATTTCTTAAGATTTAGTCAAAAGTATATTGAATTTATTAAAAAAAAATATCTAATTTATTGACTAAATAGACACGATGATAAATATTTTTAAGTTAGGAATTCTTTTCTACATTGAAGTTACAGAAAACGAAAATGAAAATTTAACCTTCCAATCTTTTGATTTAATAATATAAAATTCTAACTAACCAAGTTTGGAGGGAGCATTAATATATAGATAAACTAGACCGACAGAATACTAAAAATTAAGAAACCAAAGTTGGAAGTAAAGCAATAGAATAATATGTTAACTTTGATTAGACCAAAAGAAAATCTATTAAGGTAAGACTTTTTTAAAATTTAGACTTTATGAGGGGGTGGAGTAGTAGGGCTTGAGAAGCACGTGACAAAGGTGGGAATGTGTCAGGGTTCATGTGACACTCCTCCAGGTTCGGTTTCTTTTTCTTTTTTTCTTTTTAAATTTTAATAATAATAATTATTATTATTATATAATTTTGTGTATATATATTTTGCATTTAATTTGCTTGAGTTTAATTATACAAAGTATCTGGATAAGTTTTATCAGGTAATTAGCATCGCTTTCTTATCTAGAGATCTAAAGTTCGATATTCCATCTTCGTAGTTATTGTATTAAAAATTAAAAAAATAAGATGAAAATTAGCTTGCAACTAATATATATCAAAATTAATAAAATATACATTTACATAAATTGACATAACAACTAACATGACTTTGTATATGATTTTAATGATATATTTAGAGAGCAAATAAACGTAAACAACAATATTAATCTTGTTGTACATAAATAATATTATGTACATCTTCTAATTGTTACACATGAGTTACTATGCCAATTTCCATCTTTTGGTTCTGGGTTTAGTTTTCATTTGGTTTTAGGGTTTCAGATATGTTACACATGTTTGCTTTCATTTTAGTCCTTAGTTTCAAAATGTCACAAATTTACCCTAGTGATTTGAGTTTTGTTTCAATTTAATTCCTAGTTTTCAAGATTTACACTTTTAACCTTAATTTTTCCTTAAATACTCACATTTTCTGTCGTTAACCTTAATGTTTATCAATTCATTTTAAATAAATATGAAGTGAAATTTTAAGTTGAATTTTTATAGCAATGAAACATAGTGATACTTAGGTAATTATAATTATTTTAAATTAACTAATAGAGATTAACACTAAAGATATAAAGTGAGAATTTAGTAGTAAATCAAAACTAAATGTGTAACCTTTTGAATGAAATAGAAACTAGATTTAAAGTTTAGGGACAAAAAATATTTTTTTCTATATTTTTTTTAGAACAATTTTATGCTCAAAGTATCTTTTAGAACAATTTTCAAAATTTAAAGATTAAAAAAAAACTGTTAAAAATTTAAAATTTAAGAATATAATTGAAACTTATCCAAAAGTTGAAGGATATTTTATATAATTTAGGTTAAAAATTACTTTTAGTCCCTAAACTTTCATAAAAGTAACAATTTAGTCCCTGAACTTTGATTTTTAACAATTTGGTCTATATACTTTCAATTTTGTAACAATTTAGTCCCTAAACTTTAATCTGTAACAATTTAGTCCTTGTACTTTAAAATTTGTAACGATTTAATCTCTATCATAGAAATTAGTGTTAAAATTTAATGAAATTTTTGCTTAAATAAACCGATAAATAAATTAGAGACTCAATATTTTTATATTATACAAAGTCTACATCTTCAAATAATAAAATTTGATATTTAATTTTGATAAATTTGTTTACATTAGGAACTAAATTATTACAAATTTAAGATTACAAGAACAATTGTTACATACTAAAATTCAGATACTACATTGTTACCTTCATCAAAGTTTAATAACTAAAAGTATATTTTAACCTACAATTTAACATTTTGTTTGAATCATTGTCAACTTTGAAGGGTGGTCTCATGAAAGAGCTCATGGAGATGGGAATCTATCGTAGGGGCCAATTTCGAATTACCTTTCTCTTATGCCTCTTCACACGTGCATTGTCTATGCCATGTCAAGGCACGTGCCGAATCCATCCAATGAATACCACTACTAAGCACCTTACTTTATTTCCACAACACTAAAATCATATATTCTTCGTTTCTTGAAAAATTCTTTACCATTATATATACACACAATCAAACATGCATACATACATAGTTATACTATTTTCTAAAATATTTTTGACAAACTGACTTAAAATGTATACTGAAATGACATTTAACAAGAAACTAGGTACACCCAGATCGTACCTATGTATTATGTAGCCCTCTACTTCACCCAATTAAAAGTTGCTACGTAGAAGTTTGTTTTTTTTTAGAAAATAATTATTAAAAAATTATTATTTTTATGTGTAGGGGGAGGAGCATGGTGCTCAGGCTAGACCTAAATATTGATTTTCTTGAACACAAGTATTACAACTATTTGCCAGCGTGTTAAACTGCTCCTCTTGAACACAAGTATTACTACTATTTGCCAGCGTGGTAAACTTTTTTTTTTCCCTTTCGTTCTCTTTCTTTTTTCTCTCTTTGCTCTTACTCCCTTTATTCTTTCTCACTCTCACTTCCTTTGCTCCTCATGCTCTTGTTCCCATTTTTTTTCTCTCGCTTTTGTTTCATATTTTCTTCCTCTGACTCTCACTCCTTTTTCGATGGTGACTACCAGCCGAGCCCTTGTTGCGGGAGGAAACATAGAGAGCAAAAATGAGGGAGGCAAGTAAGGAGGAAGAAAGTGGGAGTGAGAAGCAATTTATATATGAATTATATGAAGTTCGAGATAGTTGAGTTAATACGCTAAGGCCACATTTGCTAACAAAATTAAATGGACATTGTATCACCATCGGAAAAATCAAGAAAGAGTTATTGACAAATTATTACCTATCACATTTATAGAATGAAGCTATACACAAAAAGAATTGCTTCAAATTAAAAGTAAAACTTCAATTGAAGGTATATATGTTTTGTCCATAGTGTTGGTGTGTTTTTCTAATTTAGTTCCTATACCTATTGCTTTAAAAGGTTTCAATTTAGTCTTTTACATTTCGACATTTTTCAATTTTACCCTTCTCATGGGTAAATGTTAAACTTGACAAAATATAAGCTTACATGATTCAACTACTTAGAGAGAGCATTTTTAATTATCAAAATTTTAAGAAGTTAGAAGAAACTTTGATTTTTCTTAGATGACTTAATTCCACATCTGGATATCCTCAAAATCACTCCAATGTTATGTCATATAAGCTTATAGTCAACAAATTTTAACATTCACCCATGGAAAGGGTATAATAGAAAAATGTTAAAAGATAAGAACTTAATTGGAACATTTTAAGAAAACCCACCTAAACATCAAGGACTAGGAAATATATTTAGCTATTATAATTTTAAATATTTATGGGAATAATATGAATTATGGGTAACAAAATAATGTTGAATTTACGATCCAACATCCCCTTCTGGGGTGGTGTAAGGTGGAGTGGGATGGAAAATAGGATTCATCAAACCTAATAAATGGAAAAGATAAAAATACTCGTAACATCCAACAAGTTAATTACTCCCAAGCTCTCTAAATCTGTGGTAATTTTGATCTCTTACAGAGTTAAAATTGTATCAAGTACGCCAATAACTGTAACATTTTAAACGCAGGGGTTCTGGTGTGAGTGTTGTTAACAAAAGAAGGATAGCAGAGGACACTAAGGCTCAATAGTTGAAACCTGCTGCCAATCACCATCCACTGCTTCCTTCCATAAAGTAACATTGTTATTTCCATCCGCCACAGCCAGGATATTGCCCGTTAACGACCATGACACCCTCCAAACAGGGGTTTTAAAGTCCTTTAGAACCTTACCTTCCCATTGATCTCCTTCTCTGACTACAGTCCAGATAACAACTTTCCCGTCTTGAGACGCACTTGCAATTGTTGATTTCGGCAGACCAAGATTAGGAGCCCATGAAACATCTCTAACCCAGTCAGTATGCATTTGAAGAG
Source organism: Citrullus mucosospermus (assembly GCA_030954485.1). NCBI lineage: Eukaryota > Viridiplantae > Streptophyta > Magnoliopsida > Cucurbitales > Cucurbitaceae > Citrullus > Citrullus mucosospermus. The sequence continues at coordinate 27,722,284 of CM062061.1, read as the reverse complement.
CTGGAAAGCAATCCATCTTCCAAACCCCATTATAGAGCTTCCACACCTTCACTGTATTGTCGCAACCGCCTGAGCATAGCTTCTGAACAGGATCGAGTAAGGCGGAGCCGACAAGGGCACCTGGTGCAGTAGATGGAGCCCATGAAACGGACGTAACTCCAACTGGGTGAGCTTGATCGATCCTAGAGGTGTCCCAGCCACCGTCTGCTCTTGCAGTGAATACAGAGATATTGCCATCAGATGACCCACATGCCAAACAAAGACCCACTTCATGAGGGGCCCAAGCAATGGAGTTTACAGATGATTTATGATCATCGAAAATATGGGCTTGTGACCACTCATTTTGATTGCCTTCCTTCCATATTATGACACGACCATCATAAGAACATGAAGCAAGCAAGGGACCAAATTTTGGGTGTGCCCAGGCAACCTGCCATACAGGTCCTTGGTGACCAGTCAGCGTTGCAAGATGCTGAGTGCCTGAGTTGCTTACACCAGTGATCTTGATGGTTTGATCAGATGAAGCTGATGCAACACGCTTACCGTAATAATCCATAGCAACATCATGGATGGTGTCTTGGTGACCAGTTTCAATCTTTTGACCAGTTTCAATCTTTTGAGCAGGCATCTTCCCTGGCTACTAATTCACCAGTGAATAATAGGAACTAGAAGTGGTACTTGATTTTCCTCGTAGTGATCTCTGTGGAAAAGCCACATTTTAAAAGATGATATTTTTCATAAACGTTATAGGGAAATTTCTAAAGTTGGATGTCTCTCTCTCTACACATCAATGTAGTCTTAAGCTATGGGCTACGGCAATTCATGTCTGTAAGAGTAGTCCTCCCATTGGACCTATTTTTCAGTTTGATTTCCACATCTAATAATTTATAGCCAAGAATAGAACACTGTAAATGGTATAATAGAAATAAACTGTCTCGCAATAATGCAGCTTCATAAACAAAGCTTCAAAGAAAAATGGATCAAGAAGCTAAAAGTAACAGTATCCCATGCTGACTACTATACAAGAGTGCAGTACTCCTTACTGACATGTTGAACGGCCAAAAAAGAGGACATAATAAATAGCATACTAAAATCGAAAAACAGAGGAAGTGAAACTCCACAAAACTTTTCTTCTTTTGGCCAAGGAATAGCAATACTAGAAATAGAAAATGTATTAATCAAGAATGAAACAGAGCAAGCACAATTCCACCAAACTCGCTTTCTTTTTTTGGGGATAAGTAATAACATATTAGAACTAGAAAAAGTATAATACTCAAGAAGAAAACAGAGCATGCACTAGTCAACAAAACTCTTTTTCCCTCCCTATGGAAAAGAAATATTATATAAGAAATAGCAAACGAAAAATAATCCAGAACGGAAACCAAGCAAGAACGATTCCACAAAACTCTTCATTTTTGGGATAAGAAATAACATATTAGAAATAGAAAATGTATACAATCAAGAAGGGAATACCAAAATGACTATCCCGGGCATTGCAACCCCTCTCTAGCCGGTTGTCCCAACGAGTTGTGCAAGTTACCTTTAGCAACCAAATCTAAGCTTTATCAACTAAACAGAGACTGATCAAGAGCTGCAAAAGGAACTCTTGGATGTTTCTAGTGCTAAACCACCTAATATAAGAATTTCAAAATATCGACCACCATATTCTGCTAGAAAAATGGTGATTAAAGAAAATGTGTTCAAAGTTTTCTCCTACTTCTCCACACACAAAACACCAATGAGGGCATTCGGGTATCATTTCTGAACTATTCTGAATTTTGTGGCAAGAATTCAGTTTTTCACAACCAAGGTACCGAGGCATTTTTATTTGAAAGCCTAGGTACAAAATGTAGAACTTAGTTTCTTAGGAAGGCAAAATTCCAGTAAAGAATACTTCGGAATTTTTGTCATCATGTTCCCTTCAAATATAAATTAAAGTTAAAAATAGGGTTGACTAATTAGCGGTAGGACGAACTAATTGTGAACAAAACAAACATAACATGTTAGATCTTACTAAACAAGAATCTCTCCTCACTTTTTGTTGCAATACATCGGTAAACCTTAAATTATAGTAAAATTAATCAACAAAACTCCTCAAGGGTGGGAAGATTACTAACCAAACCGAAAGAAAAGTTCAGGAACGTAACAAACTCACCATCATCACAGCTAGATCAGATCCAATTATAACCCTAAGCCCTAATTTCAAATGATCATACAAACGAATAGGGACAAAGAAGAGCTAAAATCAATAAGACGTTCGAGAAAAAAAAAAAAAAAAAAGTTGATCACGAGGAAACCATAAATTGCAGAAAGTTACAGGGCAAACAGGCACGAATTCAACAAATAAAAATGAATATAAGAAAATGTCGATTAATTAGGAAATGAAGGCAACCTGCGATACCACGAGGATTCTAGCGCCGATTGGATTGGTTTCTACTTGTGCGATGCGAAGGATGGATGAAGAAGGTACAGAAATTCAGTTCCAAGTTCCTGCTACTCTTCAATGGCGCTTCTGATTTCCAGAACGATGGTATAGCGTTGAAAGTTGAATGTGGGCTTTGACGGGAACACATTCCTGTCAGTTACTTGATAACTGAGCCCATATTGTCTATTGAGGCCCACATCAATGGGCTTTTCTCCAATCATACACCCATTCACACAATGAAATTAAGGCAACAACAAAATGACTAAATCTAAATAGGACAACTCGAAAAATAGCTAACTCAACTATTTTCGAAAGAATAGCCAAACGAAATTTCTAAGAGTGTATTTGGTCCGAGAAATTAAAAAGTAGGAGTATGGAAGTAGGAGTTTGAAACTCCTACTTCTTTTTTAGCCCAAGGAATTAGTAGTTCCCATACTAAAAACACAACAATTTTATACCTTATTAACTATTTCTAGTATGGGTCTCTAGACTTTATAATTCTTTACTTCTCACTATTCCACTTCTTGCCCTCAAATACCCCTAATTGAATACTCAAAATCTAGTAGGATGAAGTGGACTTGAAAAAAAAGTTACATTTTATAGTTTTCAAAACTTGGCTTGGATCTTGAAAACGTTGGGAGAAAGTATATCACAAAACAAGAAATTTAGAAATGGGAGAGGTACTTATTGACTTAATTTTCAGAAATTAAAATAAAAAATTAAATAATTATAGAAAAAAAACAAAATTATTACCAAATATTCCATTGTATCATATTAAAGCTTGGTAAATCTAGAGCTAGGTGTCATGAAAAGAAAAGCTGTTTTATTTGGAGTAAGAAATGCACCAATATATTTTAGTTTTTTTTATTGTCAAACACGCATACACGTGGCATAATTGTAAGAGGAATACTCCTATAATTTGCAACAATACCGTGCACCCAACGTATATTGTAAGTTATAATTTCTAAACAAATTTTTTTTTAATCCACGCTTTTCCTTTTGCTTTCCTTTATATATAACCCTTCTAATTCTCTTCCCCTTATCTCAATTCTCAACCGAAATTCAAATCCCTTTTTCTCTCTAAAAATCCCTACTCATTTTTTTCCATTTTTTTCTCAGCATCCAAATAATACACAAAAAAAAAGGGAAAAATGGAGCAAAATCTAGAAGTGATATCAAAGAGAATATGGAATATGGTACGTATAGCTTATTACATGCTGAGGAAAGGCATTTCCAAAAGCAAGCTTATGGCCGACCTCACAAATCTCCTCTCAAAACGCCGCAAGCTCACCGGAAAAGCCTTGAAGAATCTCATGTTCCACCACCACGACAACGCCTCCGGTGGTGCCTTCTCCCTCGCCCCTTTCCGCCGCAACAACCACCTCGATCTCGCGGCCGCTGCCGGTCACTACGAATTTAGCTGCACCAATACCCCTGCTTTTCCTAGATTGCATTACACCTTCAACAAACGACGCCATTTCTTCGCGTGTGCTCACGCGCCTAATACGCTTGATGATGACGTGGCCGCCATGAACGCTTTTAAAGCCGTTTGGGAGGCTCTCAACAATAATAATGACGTGGCGGTTGATGTGGCGTCCCCGGCGTTACCTGGGTTTGGCCGCAGCCCGATGCTGGTTAGGCAGTTGAGAGTAACCGACTCGCCGTTTCCGGTGGCCGGAGGTGCCGATGAGGACTGCCACGTGGATAAAGCGGCGGAGGAATTTATTAATCGGTTTTATAAGGAACTGCGGTTGCAGAAGACGGCGGAGTAAAAAAATCGCCGGCCGGCTGGCGGCCACGTGGCCTCCAATTGGTTGAAAATTGACTCTGTTAAGTTTTGTCTATTTTTTTCTTAATATTGAAGAATATGTCTAATCTTTGTGTTAATATTATAATAAAACAGATTTCCCTGCATTTTCAGTATTTTTTTTCCTTCTCTTTCATTTTTCTCCACAAACATTGGGATTTTTTGTTTGTATCTATTTTTAAAATAAAATAATAATAATGAAAAAAAAAAAAAAAACTTAATTCCCCGAGGGATTAGAATTCGAAGACATGAGATACTACAATTACGCTTTCGCGGGTCTAATTTTGAAAAAAAAAATTAGTTTTTAAAAATTAGTTTTTGCTTTTGGAATTTAGCTAAAAATTTAACTATTTTACTTAAAATATATTATTCAAGAAATGATGAGAAAACAAACTTAATTTTTTAAAATAAAAAAACTAAACCTCAAATAGTTGCCAAATAAGGCCTAATTAGTTGTGATAGTTTAAGTTTAGTTTAAATGTCTCTTTGATTTGTCCAAGTAAATATAGCTTTTTGTTAATTGAAATGTATTCCTCACTCCTTAACTTCATAATTTTGAGGGATTTTAATTCATAACAATTTCAAATGAATTCCATTGTTTGTTACTATAGGAAAGAGAATGATTTTAAAACTCATAAGTGATTTTAAATCCCATTTTTATTTAAAAAGAACTTCTCCCCACCTCGAATTTCACAGGATTTCATAAGATTTAAAAGTAAATTACTTAATTGGCTTTTTCATATTCTAATTTTCAATTAATATGTCATAGTTAAAAAGCTTATATTAGTAAGTTCTTAATTTTCTTTTCCTTTCCGGTCACCATCCAAATATAAAATTTTAAATATATTTCTTTCAAAATTTTCTCCTTCCAAACAAAGTAATTATTTTTAAATCATTTTTTGAATTTCGAATCACAGAATTTAAAATCATTTATTCAACTTTCTTGAATCTTAACGGAAGGTAAGAGTAAGATGTTTAAGACTTCCTACTCCTTTTGTTATACTCTAAAAAAAAACCTCTTTAATTTTAGTCTTTTCACCCTGTCGAAGGTTCATATGTTTAAAATGAGTAGTGTTATATTTCATTGACCATATGCAAAAAATACAATAAAGTATCTTAAGAAAAAAAAAAGTTTATTTTTATTTTAAAAAAACCATCCATTTACATATGTTTTAATAAGACTTTAATTCCATAGAGGAACGAGTTCAAATTAAATCATCTAGACTTTTAGATTTTTTTAAAAAAAAAAAATTGAAGAGTCTCAATGAGGAGATTATATAAAATAAAATAAGCACATATGTATAGTCATGACCTTAAACATTCATTTCTAATTTCTATAATAAATAAATAAATCTTTATTTTATTGGTTGATTATTGTACATTCAAATTTTAGTAATTGTTACACACGTAATTTTAATTTAGTCAATAGTTTTATTAAAGTCCTCTTTGCTACTTAAAAATAATAATAATAAATCAAAGTAAGGTTAAAGTCTTGTTTTTTTATAACTATTTGCCTCATGATTTTTGGATTTTAAAGTTTGTATATAATTCTTACCATTCTCTTCAATCACTTTCATATTTTTTAAAGAACAAATTTCAAAAACAAGTTTAAAAAAACAAAATCTATTTTTTTAGTTTTCAAAATTGACTTGAATTTTAAATTTTCTGATCATTTAAGTAAAAAAAATTATGTATATATCTTATACATGATGTTGCTTGAGCCCTATGTAGTGGAAAAAAAAACTTTGCTTTTATTTTTTTAAATAAAACTTAAAAATAAACTAATGACCTCTTTAAAATAATAAATAAATGAAATGACCACAATATGCTTTAATTTTATTTATTTATTTATTCTTGCTACTATAATTGTTGTTTTTTTTTTTTTAAGGAAAAAATGAAGAAGAAGAAGAAGGCCACAATGTTTGCTAGTGATTTTTATGGAATTAAATTTGTATAAAATAATTAGTAATGGGATCAAGTCTCTCACCTATTTATAATTTTGTAATTTCTTTTGTTGATATTGGTTTCACTTTGTTAAAAGGGGATCCAATAAAGCCTAGCCACCACACCTTTAAACATATGACCTTTTTTCCCCTTTTTTTCTTATATTTTAATAATACTATTTCTTAATTTACTAAAGTTTAATGTGCTTAAATTCACACTAAATATGACAAATGGCAGTATTGTCTTATATTATCTTTGGAGTGTATATCATTCTAAAATAAAAATTACATTTACCTAACAATTTTTTATTGTATGATTATATAATTAATTTTATTTTAGAAAAATACATTGAACATTCATTTTATTAATTCAATCATCCATTTACTAGAGATGTTACAATATTAAATATATTTAAATGGTATAAAATTTACTAACTCAAAAACTATTTTAGTTTCAAATACTTTCGAGTTTTGATTGATTCCATTTTAATCTATTTACTTTTCATTTGTTTAATTTGGTACATGTACTTTTAATAGAGTTTAACGCTATATTGTACTTTTAACAAATCTTAAATTTAATCATTTAATGCTAAATTTTATTTAAATTGGTTAAAATAAGAATAATATTTTTCATGAAAAAAGACATCATGTGAATATATTTCCAAAATTTATAAACTAATAGTACATGCTATTTGAAAGATTTATTGAAAGGATTTGGATTAAAATTGGACTTATGGAAGTACATGGACTAGAGTTGAATAAAATCTAAAATATAAAGACCAAAATGATATTTTCGAGTGTACCTGCTAATTTCTCTATTCCTTAGTATCTTGTTAAAAAAAAGGACCCTTTAATTTACTTAATAACAAATTAATTTGGTAAAATATATGATTTAGATTAGATAACATCAATGGAGATACTATTGTTATGAATTTTTGTTTTTCATTATAATAATTGAATATAATCAAAGTATAGATTACATGTCTTATTATTAATTGTTATGGTTGAAGCTAAAGACAAAGATGTCAACTTTATGGGCTAATTTAAAGTGGACTTAAATGCCTTGTAATGAGAGATATTATCTTTCTCTCTCTAAATGTTTTATTTCTCTCCCTCTCTATCTACATGTCTTATGAATAAGCATTTACATATAGTTTAACATTACCCATAATCAAAAGGAAGAAGGTGGGAATGGAAAAAGGAAGGACCTCTCCATAAAGGCCAAAAAGTTTAGGTAAAGTGTTAGGTGGGTGCAAGAAATTAGTGCAAATTTGTGGGACAAATGTTACTTTTTTTTTGGATCTAAACTATTTCATTTTGGCTCTTGTTTCTAAAACAGTGGGAGGTATTAGAATCACAAATTTGTGTAACTTAAAATTAAAAGATGGAGCTTATCATTTGCTTTATTTTAAATTTTGTTGACCTAATTTTATGTACACTATATCTTCAAATTTGTAGGACTTATCCAATTATATGCTCATCCTTCAATAGTTATAAAATTTGCACTATCAATCTTATAATTTTTTTCACCTCACATGTACGTTGTCAAAAAAAATAAATAAATAAATAAAACTCTAAAAAATAAATAGCGTTTTTTAGTTCAATAATTTGTAGTGGTAGAGAATTGAATCATAACCTTTAAAATGGGGTTAGTATTATAAGAATTCAAAATATTTTCTTACAAAATAAAATTTTTTAATTTTGTAAAGAAATTGTGAGAAAATAAGTATAATTTTCAAAATCTAAAATTTAAAAATAAATATTTTATTTGATAATATATATAATTTAGTTTTTGATTTTTAGTAATTTTTAATTAATTATATTTATTTATTATTTTTTTTTTTTTTACAATTTCCAAATCCCCCAGTAAACATTAATTCTTAGTTTGAATTTCAGAAGTCCTAAAAATATAGCGAACAAAACAAAGAGATCGGTATCTTAGTAAGATGGTTGGCAGAAAAGGTTTGAAAGTTTGCTTTTTAAAATAATTTACTTTAATCTTTAAATAAGATAGGTGCTTATGTTTAGATTTTGATAAATGTTGTATAAAAGGAATAATGATAATCCCAAAATTAATTTTTAATACAAAAGTTGAATAACTAAACGGCAACTATCAATTTATACCACTAAATTTAGAAGGTTTTATTAATAAATTCCTTTACAATTTGTACATATCACTTAAACTCCATACTAATAATTATATAATTTGAATTCTAAGTTTTCATAAGTGATTCTACTTTATTAGTAATTGTAGCTATTTTTACTTAATTTCTAATAGCGGACATAGGGAGCTATCTTTAAGGTTTAGTTTATATGCAAGTTAATTTTGGACCTATTTCAGTTCTTTTACATTTATATTTGGTTATTTTTTTAGAGCTCTAGCACTTGGAGCAAAATTGAAGTTATTGGGTAGAATTGGTGAGCTAATTAGGCTATTGGGACGAGAATTAAAAAGTTCGAGTTAAAAGAATTGAAGAAACTAAATGAAGCGAAAAGAAGAAAAACAGACTAAAACAGGATATGCAGTAGCTTTAAGATAATCTGCCCGAGAGCATAGCATTGAAAAGTTACAAACATTTGATGCAAATTGATGAATGCACACACTCCATATTTTTTTCAGACTTTATGGTAAAGGCAACACCACTAGACACTACGACTAGGGTTTCTATAAATCCTTATTTTTTGATTTTTGGGAGATTGATTGGAGTGGAAAAAATTTCAACTTAGTTTCTTCTCAGTTTGGAGGGTTTAGAGAGCATTGTTGAGATACAAAAATCAGATTCAACACTTAAAACCACATACTTGACGACGAAAAATGAGTGTGGCATGCTTTCAAGATTCTCTTATCTTTCCCTTTTTCTTTGCAATTTTCTTGTTTAGACTTTTTTAGATAAATTTTGGTTTGTCTTGTGTGATTGAGTGGCTTCGAGTGGCGTAAACTTATATTTTAGTAATATGATGTAAATGGTTGAATTTTTTATGTTTGATTAATTTTAAGTCTCTTTATATATCGCAACAATCATTTATGTGATTGTATTTCTAATGCTTTTATTGTTTTGGTAAGAGAATAATTTAATACTTCATTTAAGTTAAAAATCAAATAGGCATGTTGGGTTTTATTTTTTATTTTTAGGTAAAGAGTTAATTGAGCACAAAAAGAGTGAGTTAAATAATTTTACCTTCTTGAGTGTCTAATTGATCAAGCATCATTCCAATTAATAAAGTTATCTCCTTTTGTCTCTATTTAGGTAGATTAATTCACCATATTTTGGTTAGGTTTTCAGATAAAATAAAATTGTTAGTAATTATAGTACTCACTCAATCAACCAAAGGACAATACTCAAACTCATATCACTATATTTTAAAACGTTAACATAGTATACTTGTGGTATTGTATGGTGTAAAAAATCATGCAATAATTCTCTTCAAAGTCGAGTCAAAATCTCCTAAATAAAATTATTCTTCTCAAATAATCCTACCAAAGTAGCAAATATATATATATATATATATATATATATATATATATATATATATATAAAGTTATTCTTTAAAAAATATAGACAAGAAAAAAAAAAAAACAAGCATACGAAGAATTGGTCAATTTAATTAAAAACGACAACTACCATATTTCATATTTTGTTTCTCCCTAATTTACACCAATCATCGCATTTTAAAAAGTCTTACACGTGTGAAAGTTACGTATTGGCAATTTTAAAATAAAATTTTAATAAGAGGCCTATATTGATTTAATGAAAGTTTAGCTGTTTTAATTAATATTATTATTAGTTTGTACTTTTAAATTGATATAACCCAAAAAGTTAGAGGTATATATTGATATTTGCCCATATAACTAGTTTCAATTTATGTCTTTAGCTTTAAGAAAATATTCAAATTGGGACCAACATTCGTACATTGGGTCCATTCCCAAAACGAAATTGAAAATTTATTGCTTTTAAGATTTTTAAATATTATTTTGTTCCACATTTTGCATGGATTTTTTTTAATATTTCAATTTTTAAATAATTTTATAAATACATATACTATTCAAATATTTAAAGAAATATTAATGTTGAAGATGCAACCCTCCTAAAAAAAAATTTACTCCTAAGAAAAATTATTAGAAATTTGAAATTGACTATATATATTTGTCTAAGAATGTTTGAGTTTGTTTCGTGGGCTGTTTCAGTGATGTCAAAAAAGTTTTCATATAAGATATGGTCACAGAAGATTCACGAAAGATGCAATCCTGCAATTTATTTTTTTCTTTATCTGAAAAATTCTACTGATTTATTTTTATGGATTCTTTCCTTATTTAACCTCTGTAGATTTTGAATGAGGCTATTTTCTTATTTTCCACTATGCATATTTAAGAGCAAGTTGTGTTCTTTTTAGGGTTGCCGCTTTTACTTTGTTCTGTTGAAAACCTTTTGATTTTGTGGTGGTCGAATGTTACAACTTCAATTCTGAATTATCATTGATCTTGAAGTTATTGCTGTAATTCATCTTTGAAGCTTTTGCTAAAAGAAGATTGTTTCGGTCTTAGGGGGAGCCTAAGACTTCAACACTTGAGAAGGGATTTCTATCTTAAGGGAGCCTAAGTAATCGATCTCTAAGTTGGGCTATTCAAGTGTTACTATTATAGTGGTCTACTTGCATATAAGTACATCTTTGTAATTGTTTGACTTTAATATTAGTGAAAATATTTTTCCATGAACACACTACTGTAGACGTAGGTGATGGACAAATGAGCATGCAGCAGAAGTTAATTTGATCAATTTTCACTCTAAGATGCTCAATTTAGATGATTAAACATGCAATTAAGAAGAAAAACCAAAGTTTCAAGAACACTTACCCTTGAAGCTCCAAATTCTACTTCAATTCTTGATGAATTTCAGCACCACTTGGTTGTAGACCACCACAAGAGTCTTCTCTAGTATTCTCTAAGCTTAGAATGGATGGTGGGATCCAAATTTGTGGTGAATTTGATAAAGAATGAAGGTTGGGAAGAAGATGAACAATGGATAGAATTTTGCAAAATTAACCCTTAATTTCACAAAATTCTTAACCCTTTTTTATGTCAAAATCATCTCTATTTATTAAAGAATAACATGCAATCCAATTGCATCAAAATTTGACAACACAAAATGGTTAATTTGTTGATTAATTGTGAAGAAGACAACCAAGCTCCTAGCTTAGTTAGTGGGAAAATCCAATCTTCAAAAATCAATTTTAAAATCAATTTTCAATGAATTTCCAAAATTGAATTAAAATTGATTTTTAATTTAAAAAAGATAATTAAATAATTAAATAAAAAATAATTTAATATTTAATTAATTAAATATTATTATTTTAATATTAGATAATAAAATAATATTATTTTTCCCACTTGTCTCGATTTTTCTAAAAAAAACCCGATATAAATCCCTATTCATATGATTAATATTTAAATTATATTTAAATATTATAATTAACTCTATTTGTACGTTTAATTCGTAATTAAACGCCGATATATCGTATATATCTAACTTTCATTCCTTAAGCCAAGATTTGAACGATTCAAACTTATTCACCACATTATCTAAGATTTTAGTCCATTTATGAGCTAGTAGAGGGACCTAATGGACCTACAGATCATGAGCTCCAACGATCCGAGATTAACCGGCCAAACTCTTTAACCTAGTTAACCAACATTCGTTAACTAACGGGACACTCCACTAAAGCCCGTAGTTGCACTTTCCTCACTGTAGATATATTTGTGTCCATTTGATATAACCGTCATCGATAAGTCAATCCTTCACAGGTTGTTCATAACTTCAGCTAGGTCAAATACCGATTTACCTCTAAGTTACATCTTTTCTCCTTAAGTACCATTGTCCCTCTAATGAACAATTAATTTAGGATCTAATCACTAAATCCATTCCCTCTCGGGCCAGTGAGAGGATGGGGCCCCTTGTTCAAGTCCTGGGAACAACACTTAAGAGAACAACCTCTCTTCTATCCCTAAGTTGGGTAGGAGTGAATTCCGTTTTGCAAATTCTATGTTCCCAACTATCTACCCAGTCTTATCCCTGAAATAGGAGGAATGTTGAGCAGCACTATTGAGCTTACTCTTACCTATGTAGATCAAGGGATAATTCTGAATAAATAGGAGTTCATAGATAGCTCAAGATTCATATCAAGTTATCTAGGTCATCGATAAGTGAAATTAATCAGTGTTAATCGTAAACGGTGTTAATACGTAACAGTAATTATTTCAGGGTCAGTCTTACACAATCTCATTATGTAGAATACCCCCGCTCACATGTCTCTACATGATCAAATCAGAATCACTTCATTTATGACACTTTACAATATTTGTAACAATCATGAAGCGGGTCATATTCAATAGTGTCTCCACGAAGAGGTACCCAACCTAATCCATGTACTATAGACTATTGAGGCTACTTACTCGAACTTGATCCTGTTTATGTCTCCACATAAAGTCTAAGTACTCATGATAGTAGCCAAGGGTTCGTAGTTTAATTGGATTTAGAGTTGATAAATAATTAATTCACTTGAATAACTTCATATGTACTAAAAATCACATATTTACAAAAACTACGAGTTTTAGGACATACAACCCAACAGTAGATAGTATTGCATCAAACTGGATTATCAAATTCTGTATTTTGTTCTGGTCCTTCAGTTTCTAGTTATTAATAGAAGGCGACCTTGTGTAAAAAATAAAAAATAAAAATGACACATGTTCGTTCATAGGTGGAAAAAATCGCCGAGGAGAAAGCGAGTTGAAAAAGGGGAAGTAGTGTTGGTGTTTGCTTGGATTATTTTTTCGATTATTGGAATATGCGTGACCTTTTATTTTTAAAATTTAAAAAAATAAAAGTCAATCTTTTTGTATTGGGAGTAGGCTTTTTTTAGGAATGTCGCATTTTTAACATGCGGCCTACTTAAATACTACAATATTTTAATATATTTTTATAAAACCTTTCAAATTTTACAATATTAAAAATAAAAATAAAAAAAATAAAAAAAAAATCTCATTTTTGCATTCCCATGCTATTTTCGTTTAACGTGTGTGTCTATATATTTTGTCAATAATGTGCTTAAAATGACATATATGTATAACCCCAACATACAACACGACACACATATTATTTCTTGTAAAACTCAAATCAAAATATTTACAAATTTAAATAAAATCAACAGCTCCTTTAAAATTCTCTATTAAAGAAGAGACTTATCCATTAAGATATGAAACTTCACCAAGATTTCCGTTTGGTTCTACTTTTTAATGTGCTTATAAGTTTGTTGCAATTTTTGACTAAATTTTCTAAGCTAAATTCACTTACCTTTCTTATGGGGGATTACCAAAGTCAGCTTCTTTCTTCATGATCATGGCCTAGCTGGCTCACAACTTGGTTTTAGCTGGCTTCAAGAAAATAGGGAAATAAATACATAAATATGGAATCCTTAATTAATTTTTTTTACAAAAAAAAAAAAAAAAAGTGTTTTAAATTGTAGGAATATTTTCCAAAAAGGTTAAACAAATTTTTGTAATGATTTTTAACAAAAATTTAAAAGTAATCCTAGTTTGTTTTAACTATGAAAAATACATTTTTGTTCCATAATTTTTTTTTCCTATTTAGTCACTAAATTTTAAGATGTTACAATTTTACCTTTGAGATTTGAGTTTTGTTTCAATTTGGCCCCTAAATTTTAAGATTTTACCATTTTAACCCCAATTTTTCGTTAAAAATTCACTTACAATCATTGACGATGTTTATAAATTGATTTAAAATAAGTATGAAGTGAAATTTTTAAACTTTTATTTTAAAAGTGATGAAAAATAGTAAAATTTAATTAATTATAATTAAACTAATTATTTAAAATTTATTAACATACATTAACACTAAAGATGAAAAATGAGTATTTAGTGAAAAATTAAGATTAAAAATGTAAATCTTGTAAGCTAGGGACCAAATTGAAACAAAACTCAAATGTCAATGGTAAAATTGTAACATTTTGAAACCGAAGGGCTAAATTAAAATCAAACTCAAAACTTAAGGACTAAATGTGTAACATTTTAAAATCTAAGGACCAAATTGAAATTAAATCCAAAACCTAGGGACTAAAAAGATATTTTTCTCTTTTATATATACTAAATAGTTATTCGATATCTTTTTAATGTATAATTTCTTAGTGCCTAAGTTATATTTTATTGGAAGATTTACATAGAAAATCCTATTGAGCTCATATTTTTCACAAATAGTCTTTCATTTTAAATTATTTTACTAAAGAAATTTATATAGAAATTTAGACCATTATAACCTTGTATATTATTAATTTAATATTTACCGATTTTTTGTTTTATTTCTTTAATATTTAATGCATTTAATATTGGTTAACGGTTATTCTTTTATTTATTGTTGACTTTAAATTTGGTAAATAATCTTTCATATTTAATTCATTTAATATTGGTAAATGGTTATTCTTTAATTTATTGTAGGGATTTTTTTCATCCATTTTTAACAAAATTACAACCTCCTGCTTCACTCACTCAACAAAAACCTCCAACGTAAAATTGCTATCTTCTCCGATTGAAGACTCCACGTCCGACCGATACTCTCACCACAAAAATTTTAGTTCCGACCGACACATAGATTGCAATCTCACTATAGAAATTGCACTCTCACCACAGAAATTCCACACCATCAATATCTTCATTTTCTAATTCATCAAACTGATTTCTTGCCTATTACGGATTGTACAATTGTTGGCAGTTTGCATTTTGATATGTTATTCAATTTATTCCATATGTTACGTTCATTTTTAGTCATGTTGTTAATAGTTTTCATTTCTTTCTATGGAGGTTTCTAGTTGGTTGTTATTGTCTGCTTATTGATATGGGTAAGTGACCAATATATATTGATTATATTTTGTAGTACATAATCTATATCTAACTGTACATACAAAATATGTCAAATTATATAAACCATGTTAGATTTGTAAGCACAATCGTGTGTATATATACGGTGAACAAAAAATTTTACAAATTTATATAATATAAATATTAGATATATCATTAATATTTTGATTAGTATAGTTGATGGATTTTTGTCCTCATCCTATACAATTCAAATATTTTATATGTTTGCAATATTCTAACCAATATATGAAATGTACTGGTAATTATATTTGATATGCACTCAAATATATAAAATATACATGTAAATATATTTGAAATATATTCAAATAGATGGTTGTACCATTTGAAAGTTTTGTTATAACAGTATCCACATGACTATAATATATTTAAATATACTGAATATACCGTAGGACATTGTATTGTATTAGATGTTTATAACGTTCTACCCAATATATGATATATTCTAGTAAATATATTTGATATGTACTCAAATACCACAGTTTTTCACGCAAGTTGTTGGATTTTCTAACGTATTCATGGCTATTTTTAAATATACCTTTGAATATTGTATTAGATTTTGCAAATATTCTAACCAATATATAAAATATACTAGTAAATATATTCGAAATATATTCAAATAAATAGTTGTACCATTCGAAATTTGTATCCATATGAAAGTACAATATATGAATATTATTTTAGATAACCCACTCTATATATCATATATTACATGCTAATAAATTTGCAGAAATTTCACATCATTGAAAATATATACGATTTACCACAGTATATATTGTATACAAATTCACCATTTTCAAAATAAACCATCCATTATCAGAACATATATGTCGAAATCCCACATTCACAATTATAAACATAAATTCTATCATAAATATTAATACTATAGTATATATCAAAAGGGTTGCCAGAGATTGGTGCGTTAGATATCCACGGATCTGGACTGGGGCATCAGATCTCCATGGATTTATAGTAGGGGCTAAATCTCCATGGATCTAAATGGGTGTCTGGATCTTGGTGCGATGACATGAACAGAGGGAGGCAGACCACAAATAGGAGAGAGAAAGAATGAGAAGGCGACTGGCGGCTTATCTTGGGCGATCGATGGAGTGTGGAAGTTGACGATGATGAAAAATGGTTGTTGAACGAGGATGAATGACGCATGACCGATTCCGACGGATGAACGTTAATGAACCCACGAACGGTGTGCGACCGATTCCAACAGATAAACGACGCGCTGCTGTTGACAATGGTGGACAAGCGACCGATTTCGATGGGCGAGCGACGGCGACAAAAGGGTGTGAAATGGTGTGGAGGAGAGATAGGGAGAAATTGAGATGGGTAGGAGGTGCGAAATCGTCTAGAACTAAAGGAGAGAGTGATTGTTATGGAAAAAAATAATAATTAAATTTGCACATGAATTAAGAAAACGAATGAGTTTACATTAAAAAAAAACATTCAATTTTATTTTCCTAAAAGATTTTTAATTAATTGTAGGATGGTGACTAAATGGTAATTATACTCTAACTTTTGTGTAATAAAAAAGCTTATTTAAATATTTTTTTAAAAAATGTTAAACTAGACATAATTGAAATATAAGGACTTTCTTTGGACTTTTTATGTTGTTATCCCTACTTTATTCTATATAGAGCAATTTTCCATTTTATATTTACTAGTTTTTACCACTGCCTCAAACGTTATATTTAAATTTTATTTATCAAATATTAAATTCGGCTTGAGTATGTATTAAATACTATAATTGTTTATGTTTTTTTTTTTTTAAATAATAAGATACTTATGAAATTGAAATAAATAATTTTTGGAAAATTTGCATACCTATTATTTTTATTTAGATTTATCTAAATATCTGTTAGTTTTTTATTCTTTTTTAGTACAATATATCTTTATAACTAAGTTGAAATCATACCTCTTTTTTGACCAATCAATTTTATATTTATTAGAGAATCTCATTTTTTTTATGAAGAATTAATTTTTCAATGACATCCACCACTTTTAATATTTTAACCTTCCACATGCATCAAAAAAAAGTATATATAATCAAAAGGATCACATTCTACAATTATCATATATGTTTGTCATTAAAATCATAAAATAGATATAAAAATAACAAATTATTTGTTTAAAAAATATCATTGAAGTGAAATTACAAACAATTATGTTCAAAACTTTATTCAAGTAAATATTCAAACAACCTTAATTATGAGAGAGTTTGTATCAACCTTCTTATATTTATAGATGTGATATAAGATTTGAATTTGTATAAGTTACATTATAATAATGATGATATTAATAGTTATTTAATTATTTCCTAACATTTAATTGAAAGTTAACACTATAAATCGAATGTTACATGCCACTAAAATTTAATTGGCATAGGTTACATTATAATAATGATGATATTTATAGTTATTTGATTATTTAAAACATTTAATTATAAATATATAAATTTTTATCATATAAACGGCCTAAAATAAAATTGTATTGGGATATCATTATCAATTTTAACATAATAAATTTGCAATTAATCAATAACAAGAAGTTACACTTTTTACATCTAAATATAAAATAATATTTAATATATAATGTCTTTTTATGAGATATTTAATATTTAATGTTAATGACAGTTACTTTTAAGTGGCATTGTTGTAAAGGTAGAAATTAAAGGTAAGGATACAATTGATAAGAAATTATAGATTTTCTATTTTTCTATTTTCTATTGGTGCTTATACAATTTGGAGTCAAGTTGCCTCAATACATATTCATATTTCATAGGTAACTTAACAAAGAGTTTTGAGTTGGTAATGAAAGACATGGTGAAAGAAAACTCAATTTTTATAGTTGGAGGTGATAAAAACGTTACAAAACCTTTTAAATATGAAACCATTAAAATTATATAATTAATTAAGTTATTAATTTAAAATATCTCTTTTTGTCTCTATTTATTTCTCTCTAATTTACTCACCAATCATAGCATTTTAGAATGGCTTATACGTGGAAAGTTACGTATTAACAATTTTAAAATAAAATTTTAATAAGAGATCAAAATTGATTTAATGAAAGTTTAGTTGTTTTAAATTAATATTATTATTAGTTTGTACTTTTAAATTGATATAACCCGGAAAATTAGAGGTATACATTGATATTTGCCCATATAACTAGTTTTAATTTATGTCTTTAGTTTTAAGAAAATATTCAAATTGGGACCAAAAGATTGCATGAAACTTTCTAAGACCTAATTAGCTATAGAAATATAAGACTAATTACTTAGGCTCCTAAAGGTACTTCAGAACAAGATTGAATAGAAGTTGTTCTTCGTTCAAAGAAATAGGTTAATGTGATTACCACTTGGTTTTAATACTTTGAATACTTCTATATTACTACTTATTGCGACCATGTATGCTTGCACTTGACCCTTAGTATTCTTAATTAGTTTTCATTCATACACATTTTGGTCATCATAAACTTTCATAGTTTTACTTTCAGTTTCACCCAAAAGGTCTTATACCATTAGTGATAGTTGTCTTCCTTATATCAATGATCATCCCCTTATCTAGCCAATGTGGGTCTTTGATCGCATTCCCAACACCAACATATATGCATAATGAACCTTGACCAACAATTTGACATAAGGTGTCACAAAAAGCTCTAACCCTCTGATGACCTACTTTTTTCGTGCATATTTCGATGATCTTCTATTTAATTGTAATGTAATTTTTTTAAAAAAAAATAACAATAATACTATAAAGTTGAGAAATTTTTATGTACATGTAAAAACTTTGACATTGGTTATATCATATATGTTTGTTTGGCATTCGTAATCATTATTGAAAAAGTTCTTCTCATTTTTCATAATGGGAAGTAGTTTCCTAGTCAAATCACAACCACATTATTGTAAAAGAAAATCTTGTTATAAAGGGTTCTTTCTTTGCTTGTTTCTTATCTTTGTTTTTCTTTAATCCAAATGCTCAAGACAATTTTACCCATGATATAATTTGAGATTCCATATTATTTTATGTTATAAAATCTCTTGTGCACCAATATTATCATTGAAAAAAAGCCCAAAGGAATAAGAAAAAAACATTGTCAGAGGTAATAATCATATAAATAATAATAATAATAATAATAAAACCCTTTGGCATGATTCTATTTTACCATATGGAAAATCATTAAATATAATATATGTATTTTTTTCTTTTTTGGTGATAGGTTTAAATCTGTGTTTGTTTCATGAATTAAGCTGAATTGTTATAAAAAAAAAAAAAAACATGAAAAAGAAGAAGAAGAAAAAAAAAAAAAGCACTTGTTTTTAACTTCATACCAAAGTACTCAAAATCGAAAGTTCAAAAAGAAAGAATTTTATGAAAATTAAAACTATAAACGCATTTTTTGAGATAAATTGTTGTGAAGAAATAATATAATGACCAAAATTTTACCAAACTCAAAAGAGAAATTAATAAAGGTGCATGTTTAGTTAAATTAACAACTTCATTATTGTATCATATTAAAAAAAAAAAGGTTAAAAAAACACCAACCCATTAAAATGAATCCAAAGAATTCAATTGGTTTAACATAAAGAAAATAAGAAAAGCAATATATATATATATATATATGTATGTATAAAAGAGTAAGTGGGGTTTAAAGCAGTTCCCAAAGAGAAGAAAAAGGTTTGATGGTGTGTGTGGTTGTAGAGTTTCTCCCCAAAAGCCATTGATATTAACTGGCAGCTCCTTTAGGAAACAGAGGAGGATGAAGGCAAAAAGGAAAAAAATAACCAAAAATAAAAAATAAAAAATAAAAAGTAAACCTTTTCTTTTTTCCTTTTAAGAAAAAGAAGAAGAAAATGGCCTAATTAGTTTCCCACTGCCACAAGACTCTAAAGAAAAGTAGTCTTTCTTTAGTTTGATTCTAAAAGCATTCTTTAATTTCTATGTTCCCAAAAAAATGCCCAAGCTTTTTAATGCCATTTTGTTCTCAATTAAATTAGGGTTTGTTTTCAAATATAACAAGGTGAGCTCAAATGCTTATAAATATCGAAAACTTTTATTATCTATCACGGTCTATTACTTATATATATTGAAATTTTTCTATATTTATAAATAATTTGATATTTTTTTCTCTATTTATAATAATTTTTCTTAAATAAATATCGGTTAAAAACACTTTTATCTAAACTAAAAATTTAATTTCTAAATTCTATTTTGTAATGACTTTATTTCTATATTTTCAAATCTATATAAAAGTCCTCGAATTTTAGAATGTTGCAATTTAGTCTTTATACTTTCGAATTTGTAACAATTTAGTATTTATTGTGATAAATGATAAATCTCATGAAAATTAAGTGTCAAATTTTATTACATGACCCAAGGACCTTTTATATATTTACAGATTTTTCCATGAGATTTCAGATATATATATATATATATATAATATCCTTGTTGATTTCACATAAAATGATAATTTACATTTTAAAGAAAGAACTTTAAAATCATTTGGCATGGTTTTTTTTTATTTTTTTATTTTATTAATACCCAAAACAACCAAACAGATTAAAAGAGGCCTAGTGCAAAAGACAAAATAAATTAAAAATTAAATAAAATTAAAAAAAACAAAAGTCAACTAAACATTTAAAAGAAGCAATATTGGTATATATAAACATTATCGAGTTCCTTGTATTTAATTGATGAATATTTTCGTGGAGTTTAATTAAGACTATCTATAATATAACTATATAAAGTGTAAAATGATATTAATGATATTAGTCTACCACTAATCGCTGGATTGACCTTTATCATTAATAAGATTTCATCACAAAAAATAAAGGGAAAATATCATCAATATTAAGATATCCCATTTTCAGCCTACCAAATAATCCTCCTATCTATTTAAAAAGTTGTACATTTTATGGTTGTTCTTAGAAGACTAAATATATATAAAAGATAATTAATACTTAATGAAAAAAATTGTGCATGATTGAAGCTTATCGTGACTAAAAAGAGTTTGTCCATTAATAGACTCTTATTCTTGATAGATTGTTACCCGTACGTAGAAGTATCAATAATAGTAGACACTATCATTGATAGGAATCTATCCCTGATAGTTTGTGTCTAGCTAAAGTGAGGGCAATTTAGTATCTTTTAGATTTTTTTAATTTTTCTTATATCTCTACAAATTATTTTAAATTTTTGTTAGGTTTGCAATATTTTTGCCTTACTTACCGTTTGTGTGGGTAGTCCTAAAAAGTTTGAAATAATAGTGATTGATGTTACTTATGTTATTTAAAAAATTATTTACAAATAAATAATTTGATTAATACATATTAAAAAAATAAGATTCGTCCCCTTATTGTTTCGAATTATTCTTCGGTAAAAAACTATCATATGCTAACAGTTAAGTTGTACTTGCTGACAATAAGAAATTTGTGGTTTGAATCTTCTACACTTCATTGTACTAAAGAATATAAATAAATGTAGGTTGAATTTTTTGTATTTTATTCTTTTAAAATTATTTAAAAATCCATACCAAAATTTTATAAAATCAACATCTATTTTTAATATTTTGTTAAGATTTTATAGACTATTTTTAAAAATTGAAAATGTACATAAATAACAGACATTGTGACATAAGTTTTTATGAGAAAATGGAAAGAACATACTAATAGTCAAATTATATGACGTTAATTAAGAACTTTTGATTTTGAGGAGAGCAAATTTGCTTAGAAAAAATTGTATATTCTACAAATAAAATGATATATACTTATGTATGATTTTCTAAGAAGCACAGATGCAAATACAAATACAGAATATATCTATGATAGGATACGGCGATACATCAATTTCTAAAAAACTAAGATACAGATACGTCGAAAATACATTTTTTTATATAATTGTTATAGTACTTATTTTAAATTGGATTAAAGTAGCTTTAAGAGAGAAAAAAAAACAACATCGACATAGCTGAGTGGTGGTTGAACAACATGCATAGAGCATAGAAAAAGTAGAAAGTAAAAGATGAAGATTGAAGAATGAAAGGGGGAGGTGGGAGGGAGGAGGGAGTGTAAATCATGATTCAGATAGTGAGAAAGAAGAGAAGAATGAAAATTTTTAATTTCTTTAGTTTTGCAATGCTAGATTTAAGTAAACTTTTAGATAAAACGGTTGTGAGTTGTATTCTTAAGTGGTTGAGCTTAAATTTGGGAAAACAATGACTTAGCTTATTTCCCTTCACGTATCTGGAAGGGAGGTATCTGAAATATTTTTAAAAAAATTTTAAAAAATCAGATACTTCAAATCACGTGTATCTGACACGTATCTGGACGTATCTATATCAAATACGTATTTGATACTGATTCTTTGTACCATTAGAAGTATCTTTGCTTTCTAGATGATTTCTTAAATGCACACATTATTATGTGAGATATTTTGACTTTTTTTTTTTCATTTTCATTTTTTTATTAAATTCAAAGATAAACTATCATCTCTAATTAATTAATTAATCAATTTTTTGACGGTGTATTGATAAGTGTTGAACACATGTTATATGTAGGACCAAATACAAATAATTAATTAGATATTAAGTTGTAAATTAAATCAATAAAAGGGGGGGGGGGGGGGGGGGGGGGGGGGGGGGGGGGGGCAATAATTCATGGACGAGTAACATCAATTACTTATACCATTTCTTTTACGCAACAAATTATTGGAGGGAAGTTAAATGAATAAAATTTTATATATAATTCATGTTTATTTTAAATGTGTTTTTTCCTGCAAAGAAGGCTCCCTTTTGCTTTGATTTTTCTAGAAAAGGGTTGGCAAGAACTTGTTTGGTAGTAAATAAATAATCTAAATCATTTAAAGTTTTTTTTTTTTTTTTTTTTTACTTTTGCTGTCCTTTAATCTATTATTATTCTTTTGTTTTGTATCTAAAGCAATATATAGTGTAAGTTAAAGGTGCTTTTCATTTGTTCTTATTGGCTAGTAGTGCTTGTCTTTTGATTTTATATTAATATTATCAAAAGCTAAAATTAATTATTGGTGTTCAATGTTGGAGTGAAACCTTGTGCATCCATATTACAATGCTCTAGATGATCTCCATTTTAATAATCTTAAAGTTCTTGTGAGAAGTAAATCAAGTTGAGGGTAATATTGACATATACTTTTATATTCAAAATTTATAAAAGAAATGAGTTGTAACATATGTATTTGATCCATGTGTTTATAAATTCCACAAGTTAATATGTAAGATACAAAAAAAGTCAATTTATGTAGCTTTTTTGGGTTTAGCCAAACTTCTTCCATAACATAACCAAAACTCCTATATTGAAACTGATTTTGTTTTGAAACTATTTTTCTTGATTATTTTTCTTTTATATGAAGGATTCATGTTCAAATTGTCTAAGCTTCATGTGTTTTACAAACCTAATTTGTGAGTTAACAATACATAACGTCTCTCTAAAATTGAAATCTAAAACAAAATTAAAGCTATGGCCTCATTCATTTTATAACTCTTTCTCTTTTTGTTTTTATTTTTAAAATTTGTGTTTGTTCTCTTACAACTTTGTTACAATAATTTTTCATTATTCCTAACTAAACACTTGAATTCTTATTGAATTCTATAAACACAACAAATAAATAAATAGATGGAAATAGTGTTTACAAAATTAATTCTTAAAAATCAAAAACTAGAAGTCGATCTAATTTGCTAAAATGACAATTTACCCTAATTTAGAAACTTTTCCAAAGCCATCAAAGAATGACAATCTTTTTCAAATTTTGAAACTTTTTTTAAACCAATTCATTTCTTTCTGGAAGGGTGCAAAAGAGTATGCTTAGGATCAAATACCTTTATGATATATAGACAAATATTCCAAAGATATGTAGTGATAAAGAAAAGAGGTACAAATATGTTATGCACAAAGAACTAATTTGTTAATTCATAATTAACATAAAATCTAAAGAGATTTGGATAATGGATAAGACTTCCTTTCCTGTTGATTGGATCAGATCACCCACATTGGCATCAATAAGTATAGCTAAGAATCTCTGTCAATCAATGCAACCTAAAGCAAACCCATATATATGGAAAAAGTGCTGTTCTTTTATACTTTCTATTTCTTTTTTCTTTTTCCTTTTCCTTTTTCCTTAACTTGTAATCAAGGTATAATAGCTTGTGGTTAGATCAATAATGTAGGTTTTAAATAATTACTTTGGAAGGTGAGACTATCAGAATTGGTTTATTGTCCATTCTCTAACTAGAAAGGTGTTGTTCAACCCTTTATTGTTGAATCTAATTCAACTAATACCATTCATGCCCTCAATGGGCCATCGACCGACATTTTTGAAACAAAGAACGTGGTTGAGACTAACAACATTTTTAAAAAAAAGAACGTGGTTGAGACTATGTTAGATCTCACGAGTTGATCGGGTGTTATTTCTTTTGTTCAATGTAGTTGCTCTTGTAATTTTGGTAGAAACTGTTCTTAATGCTTTTGTCCAGCCTATGTCTAGTTTAGAAGCTAATAAAGCTTCCTTAATGTTTTTGTCCAACCTATGTCTAGTTTAGAAGCTTATAAAGCTGGTTGAAGCTCTAATTTCCCAAGTTGGATCTACTCTTCTCTTAATGGAAACTTGGTTTTGGTTGGTTGATTCTTAATGAAGTTATCTTAAAAAATAATAAATAATCCAAGAAATTTTAGTTTCAAAAACACTTTACCTAAACTAATTTTCTCCTTGAATTTATTTGGATATGTCAATTTTTTGAGGAATCATATCAAATTTGTCTCATCTCTTTTATTTTAATGAGATGAGATTAATAATAATAGTAATAAATAAATAAATAAAACTTGTAAGGCCAGAGAATTTTGATTTTCTTCTCAACCTTAATCTTCAAATTTAAAGAATTCAAGCTCGTTTGAGAATTGACAAGATAAATAGATTAAAATGCAAATATACGCTCAAAAGATTTTACTTATTATTTATTTTTTGAGTTCAACAATATATGAAAATGAATATACTACAGCTGGCAAGATTTGGTATTTTGGATAAACTTACAAAATAATAATACCAATAATATCCTTTACCTTACGATTAGAAGACGAGTGAATCCTAAAGTTCTTTTTCAACAACAACAAATGAAAAGAAAATCTGTAAAACAAAGAAAAGTAACAAGAAGAGACACCAAAATCACATTCATACATTATCCACTCTTTAAATATATATGTGCACACTCCTACATTAAAGAGAGAAGAATAATGAACAGCTGTAATTCACTTCACATGCAACAAAAGGATTGATATTGTTTCTTTCCACATCCATATACATGAAAAAAATGCATTAAAAGATTCAAAGAACAAGCTGCATTATTACCATAACCACTACAAATTGCAAGTGTTTCATGTGAGCAAAACAAACAAATTGGGGAACTCTACATCTTTTTTTCTTTTTTCTTTTTTCTCTTTTTCTTTTGGCAAAATGAGACTCTACAGATGGGAATATGAGCAAGAAACACAACCAGTCCAGGAATTACCACAAATATAGAGCTGATTAAGTAAAAGAAAGTCATTCTTCTTCAACTTAATGGACCCTGTTTCTATTTTCTCATTTTTCCGACTTCTTAACGACTTACCCATCTATCATATGCGCGACTTGATGCAATTCCTCAACAACGTGTTCATTGTGATAGCCGTTCGTCTCAAATGGGAAACAACTGTGGTTTTCGTTCTAAGTTGCGAACAATGACTAGTAAGAACCTTGATAGTGAGAGATGGCTTCCTAAATTCAGCCTACTCGCTTTGGATCTCGAGCAGCTGCAACATGGTCCTACAAGAAAAAAAATTTTAAAAAAAGTTACAGGTAAAGTAAAATTCATTAGCCCATATATCTTGATAATAATCTAGAGCAAGCACTTAAACCTATAATGGAAATTGTCCTTTCTCGACAAAGAAAAGAAGAGTAAAAGAATATATACTAGGGTCTAGAAGCGTATAGAAACATGAAATTCAACTTCTCTCAGCCCCTGTTTCCAAATTGTACTTGCCATCTTAATCTTAAATCAGTCGGTGGAATCTCAAACTTGGTAGGAGAAATTTATTCAAAGTGCTGAAACGAAATATTCGCCATTCACAACCATGTGCTTTTCAGACGGTAAAAATTGAATTGGAGCAGGACTCAGCCTCTACTTATCAGGCAAAAGAGGGGAGAAAAAACCTTGTTGAGCACTTCAGCACTTAAGAGTCATTGAAAGCCGAGGCACCAAAGAAGAATTAATATCTCATTTGCAGTAAAATAGTTACATTCATATATAATCTGACACACTTGGTGTTGGTAAAAGGATAATGCATAAAGGAGTTGTAGCTAGAGTAAAAATCATTTATAAACTAAGATCAACATTTAATGTCAATGGGACTTAAAAAACCACAGGAATAGGCTATGAAAGGAAGGATTTACCAGAGTAGTGCCTAGATAGAATTTTTGGCTACTCTCCGAGACATTAAGCGTTTGGTAAAGTGCAAGTGTAGCAAGAAAACTTTGTACCAGAGGAATTACAATCATAGGGGATCAGAGATCTGCAGGCTAGTAGTGGATTTCAATAATTAACTCCGAGCCCCTCTTACCCTGATTTTTGTTGTTATTCCAGTTCTTATATAACTAATAGTTGGAAGGTTGACTTGTAGAGGTTTTCTCTCCTCCAGTAGCAGTATTATATCGCCATTTAAGAGATGAGACCTTCTTCCTTCCCTTCTGAGGAGTGAAGTTTACTACCTTTTGATATTTTCCTTTTAGCAGCTATATTTTGTTCTTTCACCCTCCTTGATGTACCAGCTCCGTTAGCACTTACCACCCTCTGAGTCTGGATTCTCGAGATTTCTTCTGTTTAACTTTTTTTTAATATATAAGACAACCCAACCCTCTTAAAACGCCAAAAATGCATATACTTATTATCTATGGAGATCCTCTCTTGCTGTAAACTTCTCGTTCTGCATATTTGAATTTTGGGGCTGCCGTGGGTTCCTAATCAATATTGCAAGTCTGTGATGGAGGAGGCCCTACCACCACCAATCATAAGAAATGGAACTTCATGACAAGCCAATTTTTTGGGATTCTTTGGAATTTTTGGCTGGAGAAAATTTGAAAGATCTTTGATTTAATATATGAGATAATCCAACTGCTCTTAACAGGCACAAAGTTCCCGGTATCTATCAATGTATAGGTATAATTCAATGTCTAGTTCAATTTATATTTGATTTTATAGCTTGTTCCTTCGTTATTGACTATGTCCTTCTCCGTCGAGTTCTCCCAGCTTTCTGATGCTTTAAAAGATCAAAATCCTAAAAACGGTTAAAATTTTTTGTTTGCAGACCCTCTAATTGTGTTCAAGCGGGCAATCTCCTATGCTCCTGTCAATATGCTAGAATGTTGTGGAGTGGCTTTTTTGGGACTTTTTCTATCCGTTTCGCTTGGCCGAGCAGCTGCAGATCCATGTTGAAGGAAGTTCCATCCAATCCTCCCTTTAATGAAAGGGCATGTTGTGGTTTGCTTGTCTTTGTACTATTGCTTGGGGACTTTGGAGGAAAGAAACAATATGATTTTCAGAAGAGTTGATAGGCCTTCGAGTGAGGGACTGAACCCTTGTTAGATATCATGTCTCACGAGATCAGCCCTTGTATATATTTTTTTTTTTATATATCCGTGAGTGTCCCGGCCAGCTTACGCGCACCTCGACTAATCTCACAAGACAACCCACCTGACCCTACAACATTTGGGTGTCAAGGAAACTCATAGGAAATTAATTCCTAGGTAGGTGGCCATCATGAATTAGACCCTTGACCTCTTAGTCATTTATTGAGACTATGTCTCCTTTTTACCACTAGGCCAACCCATGATGGTTCCCCTTGTATTTTATCAATATCCTTTAGATTTTATTTTGCTTTGACTTCCTAGATTTTTTTTTTCTTTTTTTGTGTGTCATTGTATTTTATCAGTATCCTTTAGGTCTTATTTTGTGTTAGGTCTTATTTTGTGTGTGCACGGCTGTGTCCGTGTTTGTGTGCTTGCATGTGTTCTTAAATTAAAACAAAACAAAACAAACACACACACACACAAATTAAATTTGTAACAACAATGGCCTAATATATTCCTTTTGTATAAATCTTTATCTCTTACATTTTCACTCCAAGGATCCCCGCGTTTTAGGATTCAAAGTAAATCGCAACAATCCATGTAAATTGACATGACGGATGTGTAAAATTTGATTGTATATTTATTCTAATGATAAAATAAATGCTAATGACAATCATAATTTTCTATATAGTTATAAATATCATCACGTACGCCTTCTAATTTTTACCCATCAAATTTCAAAGTTCAAAAAGTAAAAATTAAAATTTTTAAACTAGGGCATAGTTGTAATCTACCAAATGTTTAGAGGTATTTGTATAATTTAACCAAGATCGAACCTCAAATTTTCACGAATAAATTGGATTCATCTTTTCCTCTCTCCCATATTTGCTCCTTTCCCTCCACTTTCTCTCTCGCTCCCCCCCCCCCCCATCTCTCTCTCTCTACTTTCTTTCTCCCCCTTCATTAATGGATTCCTGTCCATGGATATTGTGTGAAATGAAGTGTAGAGCCAGAGAGGTACATGCTTCCTCACTTTGTCCAGAAGATCTGAGGGTTCTCTCCATGAAAAGGAGGCTATCACTATCAAACGTATCCATCAACATGACCTTTTCAAGGTGAATAGTTGGAAACTCTACAGAAGCTTAGTGGTTTGAGGCATGAGAACATGAGAAGTCAACTAAATGGACTAAACGAAGAGCATTCGGCATGGAAGGTTTCATGATGATAAAACGGAATAACATGACAGTAGAAGGAAGATATGGAAAATGGATCCTATACTTTTTAAAATATAAAAACCTCAATCGAAATCACGAGAATGAAAAATGAAAAAGTTTTGAAGTTGGAAAAAGTGTGACTGAATAATTGAGTGGAAGGGAGGACAGTGCGGCCACGGCTGAACTCGGGAGTGGATTCCATTTGTTATGGAGCAAAAATGCAACATGAGAGAGAGAGAGAGAGAGAGAGACGGAAATGTAAGACAAAGAGAGAAATTGATCTTCTTTTTATATTGGGGGATCAAGTTTTATGATTGAAAGTTTGGGACTGCAATTTTACACTTATGAAAGTTTGAGGGATTAGATTTTACCGGGTCCAAGTTGTTCCCTTTTAAGAGTTTGAGGATTTATTTTAAATAATTGAAGTTTAGGGGGGAATTGTAACAAAGTAGAATTTAGGGGTGGTTTTTGCAACTTGGTGTCTTTAATATTTTGTTAGATTTTTAGGTTTAAATTTAAACCTGGTAGGATGCCTAGCGACCATGCTTAAAGAAGTTTTAATTAGTCATCATGCAGGTTTGGGTATCAGGGCTAGTGGTTGGGGTCAATCAGTCTAACCGTTTTCTAAGATGATCTGGTGGATCCTTTCTTTTCTTTTCTAATTATCCTTCTTTATTATTGTTATTTAGTTAACCATCCGGTAAACAGAATCCGTTCCGATGGTCAGTTGGCCAATAACTATCAGGATTTTCCCACTAAACTTACCACCATAATCCTCTAACCGCATTCTTAATCATTGAGAATTGTAATTAGAAAGAAAAGGAAAGAAAAGAGTAAAAAGAATATTATCAGCTATAAAATCTCAAGATACAATAATAATATTATAATGCAGCTTATACAGTTAGCAGAAACTTCGATGAAATTAAACTTACCGAGATAAAATCAAAAGCCCTGGTATCTTCCTTCTTTGAACTATTCATCACAGAAGTAGGTGATTGTGCTGCAAGATTTGGCTGGAATATGTCCGGAAGGGGTGAAGAATATCCTCTACTACCCACACCACCACCGCCGCTTGATTGGAGATTGGGGTTCGCAAATTGTTGGTAATTGGACATGGCTGATAATAATTGTTGTTGAGTAAAGAAGTTTCCGGTGGGAGCATAAGCCATTGGCTGAGAAGAAAAGGCTGGATTGAACATCATGCCTGAGGGAAGATAAGTCATTCCAGGGAAAAAGGTGGCATTCATATTTGTCCCAACCATTGGTGAAGTGTACATGCCATTTAAAGAATCTTGAGGAACCTGATTCTGATGGTTGGGTTGACTAGAAACCGAGAATAAAGATTCAGACAGTGAATCCTTAGAATCTCCTTCATCTTTGCTCTTCAAGGCCTCTTCATGGATGGACAAACCACTCATTAAGTCATTAACATCTTTCCTAGCATGTTCTTGCACTGTAGGCTCAGAATTTGATCCAAAAATATCAAAAACTCCGGGTTCATTTTTCTGCTCCAGGGCAGGCTTTTTATTTTCATTAGTAAACTGATTATTATCAAAATTCATCCCAGAAAATAGATCATCTGGAGTTTCTCTAGTTTCAGTTGTATGGAACGAGACATCAGAAAAGGGGTCATCATCATTCTTCAGTTCGCTGGTGCTTGTGACAGTGTTTAGGCCATCTCCAAATAAGTCGTCTACTAATGGAGTACTCGACAAGTTTTCCACCTCTAAGGATTTTTTTGTTCCACCGAAATCACCTGCATCACTAGTGTCTATTAAGTCTGGCATCTGAATGGTGGAACTGGCGTTGCTTGGTAGAGACTTCTCGGAATCATTCATGGAGGGAACTCCTTTACCTCCATTTAAAAGAGGCATAACCTGCCCAGAGAGTCAAGGGACTAAATTATAATTCCTTTTCAGGATAAGACCATAAAGTTGAGTCTACATTATTTTCTGTTCCATCATACATCTTTCAAGTGATTGTAACAAATTAATGCTTGTATTCAAGGATAAATATCCAAATCATGGACCTATTCAGAAATTTCATCAACTATCATGCGGTGGCTTCCTTCAAATCTTAAAAGAACAAATATTCATTTAAAAAAAGAAGCAAAGTAAATAACATTATAACAGATTCTGCTGTTTCAAGGATATGTATCGAAATACTACACTGCAGCTGCATCAAACATTTGCTTCCTTGGTCAACCAAATGTTATAGATGCAAAGTAAAACATAGTAACAGAAAAGTGACTACAATAAGATTTATGAATATAAAGATGTCAACGAGCACCTACAACTCACAATAATTATGATATTATAAAAACTTTTACATCTAGGGCAGGATTAAGTAAGATGGAGGAGTTAACTCTGATATGACCTTTCCCCATCAGAAAGGGAAAAAAAGAAAAAGGAAACCACCAACACCACTTTATAAAGAAAGTCACGCAAGGAAACCGGGAAAACAAGCATAAACAATGTTTGGCGAGTAGAAAGATGATTTACCTTGCTAGCTTTTTCTCTAAGAGATGCTTGGGGAGACTCAGAACATCCAATCACTGCATCTTGATTTTCACTGAAATAAGATGTCACAATTGAAAAATGATCGTCGTCATTTTTCCTAACAATTGACTCAAGAATGCAGAGAGCTTTGAAACGAACCTGAAGAGTGAATTCTCATCAAAACAGATTGACTGACAAATAAATATACAAGTATCAACTATCATTATTTTAATCCAAAACAGAAAGCCAGCCTTTGCTCATATAATATCATAGAAAAGAATATTAACAGTAAGAACATGCCTGCCATGATGGGGATTTAAGCTTTGTTTCGAGAGCATTACTCAGCGTCAGTGCATCTAACTTTACAGCTTCCACAAGAAATGCTTGAATGGCATCTCGAGTTGGTTGTAAACGCACACCACCTGCTGTTGCAATGGTCTCCAGTAACCTCTCCTCTCGAGTTTTGCTCTCTGAAGAGCCTGAACTTGAGTTCCCATTACTTACCCTAGAATCCTGGTTCCAACTACCACTAGTAGTACTCTTTGATGTCCCCAGAGTCTCACGGCCATATTCAACTGGGTCATATCTATTATCATACTCAATTTCAGTAGTCAATGACCTCTGAAGGTTGAGACCCCGGTGGCTACTAATACCATTCTTTCTTGATGAATGACCTTGTGCAAAATTACTTAGACCTTGCTTGATTGATGCACTTCCTAGACCAACTACCTCACTAAGAAATGACTTTTTATCTTCTGATGGTGGTTCATAATTTGAATTCCCAAAACCTTGAATTCGACGGTTAAGATTCTCAGATGGTGCAGGCTTGTTATCCTCTTCAGCAAAGATAGACGAAATGGCATCATGCGCAGTATCCCTCACAGCTTTATTGAGTGCATCACCTTTAAGGGGGTCCGGTTGTCCCTTGTAATGAAATAACTGGCGGACAGCCGCAGAGTTCCTCTGCATTTCCCTTCTGAATTCCACACCAGACTTCCCAACTGCATACTTTATCAACCTAAGAGCCTGTAGTAAAATCAAGCATGTGTCCAAATTTTCACAAATATGAAATGCACAAAGGAAACTTTCTAATGGGTAGTACTGCAACCCATGGAATTTTTATTAAACTGCAGCAGACGTCAGATATCAAATCAACCATCCGCAGAATGCAAAAATTATAGCAAATGTATATAATACTAATCATTCAACTGATAAATATCGTGGAAGGAACAAGAATAAAGAATGAAAACAGAACAGACTAAGTCAATATCAATTATATAAAGAAAACTACAGATTATGATGATAAGCTCTAAAATCTTCAGCGCTGAGAAAACATAAGTAAAAGAAAACCATAAGGGATATGGGTGCATTTTTGTGTTCATTATTCTATCAACATTTGAATAAAATCAAAATTCAAAGCCCAAGCGATCCCGAGCTAGCATAAAAACCAAACATTTCGCCGAATAGCTTGCAACACAATCGAAAACGAATTACTTGGCTTTACCGCATTTTCTAAAAACCACCGATGAATCAGAGAACAAAAATTATAATTTCACAGATAAAAAATACTACTCTCTGGATGGCACATCCACAAAATTAAGTTCACGATTAAAATAAAAGGAATCAGAACAGAGCAGTAAAAAAAAAACAAAAACGATATAGACACCTTCTGTTTAACAACCGGGCTCTTATGTTCAAGCCGCTTCAAAATAAATTCCGAAAACTCCTTGACAATACTGACATGCGAAGATCTTAAAACCTCGCAAATCTCTTCCAATTTGTACACCGGCGTGACCTTGTCCTCATCCGAAGTGGCCGCATCAATCATGCGCGACCTCCAGTACGACTCTACAGCTCTCCGACTCGAATCCATATCTGACCAATGAAGAAACCAAATCCTACACAAAGAACAACCGCTACAGACTCGATCCGCCCTAAATCAATCCCACCCCTGATCCAAATCCAAGATACCGAAGAAATGCCAAAAAGCCTTCGGTCCAGTCAATGCTTGCCTTATCCTCCAAGTAGTCTCACCACGCAAACCTAATCAGATTCGTTGGGAATTAAAAAATTGCAGCTCCTTAATTCAGCCGATCTTCGTTGTGAAGCGAAATTGGGTATCGGAATTGAGGTTCTTGCAATCCGAGGATGAAAAAAAAGGGTGAGAATCTGCGGCTTCACACGGTCCAAGCAGGCGACGACCACACCTCAGCCCACTGCTGAAATTCACGTTTAGAATGCCACCTGCGAATGGCGATTAAATTTTGGCTATTCCTTCTTCTAGATTTTTCTTTTTGAAAATATAAATTAATTTTTCCTCTTACATTTTTTTTTCGTCTTCTTTTTTCCCCCGTTTTTTTCTCTTCCTTCTTGTCGTATTTTAGTTAGTGGAGATGGCGATGAGGTATTTTTATTATTAGTTTAAATAAGAGGGAAAAAAAAAATTCCTAAACTTTCTGTTTATTTTCATTTTATTACATTTTTACTTTCCAGTTTTAAATTTTATTTTCATTTACTCCACATATTTCAAATTTTACAACTTAATTAACCTAATGACTTCTTTTAAAAAAACAAAAATAAAATAAATTAAAAAAAAAATAGCCTAATGATTAATTGGCTTTGGAGTTTTTAGCTCAACTTCAATTTATCTTGGACTTATTTTTTTTAGTCTTTCCCTCGCCTTTGACCGATTTTGTTTAGTCCAAAATTACTTATAGCAGTATATATCATATAAATATAAATATTAAATGTGTTAACTTGTTTAAAATTCGTAAAATTTTATTTATTGATTTAAAAAAAATTAATTTTTTGTTTTTATAATTTTTCAAAAATACTCATCGACATCGATAGTTTCATCTATAGTGACATATATTATTATTTTCATCTCCATTACTTTGAATAAACGGTATGTACATATATGTATGCATGTGTGTGTCTATGCATATATATATATATATATATATATATATATATATATATATATATAACTTATCTTTAAAAAATAATCATGAAAATAAATGATGTAGGGGAACGGAAAACAGGGTGGGGAATGTATTCTCCGTCCCCTTCCCCATTTAGTTTGTGAGAAATTTTGTTCCTCAATTTGTAATATCTTGAACTTCAAGTAAATTTAAATTAATTTTTTTTATTTGAAGTTTGGAATGTTACATCACTTATTTCGTCATAATCAATATAAATAAGAGATTATATGTCTTATTAGGATCAGGTCCCACGAAACGCTTCTATTCCACTAGAAAAATAATCAACATCTCTAATTGAACCATATCACTTTAGCTCTTATTTTTAATCTAAAAGCTAGGAATAATGTTGGGTATGATTCCATTAAACACTTTAGCTTGAATAAATGATATGTTTGACATTTTGAAAATATAAGTATATGTGTATGTATGCAAGTACACGGATGCGCATGCATATATAAAGACATACATATTTTATATCTAGATAATTAAATAACTTAATTAATATGAAACTGAATGTAATTTGAAAAGTTTAAGATTTTTTTACGAGGAATTAATCATTTAGAGAAAGATTCTTAAGGTTTAAACAAGGATCCATAATAAAAACTAACAATTTAATTAAAATATTTCTTTAAAAAACCATTTTATTTTTTTCTAAAAATATTTAAAGAACAATATAATTTTTCACAGAAAGTCTCTGGTCCTGTTTCCACAAAATTGAATGTGAAATTTTATGTAAATGAAGAATGAAATAAGGGGCGAGGTTGGGAACGGGGATGGAGAAGCTATCCTAGTTCTTACTTCGTTGCACTGGACATTTCTAGATTCGATGGTACTTTATTGAAGGGATCTAATCCCTAGCGGAAGCGATTGATCACTTGCTTTTGAAATTTATTTTAAATTCACATCACAAAAAAGTAAAATATATAGTATATTCATAATACAGTACAAAGAAAACACACAAAATAAAGTTAGAGAAGAATAACCTTTGAAGATAGTCTTCAAATCTTCTCCTACCACATTGATCTTGGTGCAAAATTTCTTCCATATGTAGTGATGCCTCTCTTAGGTTTTCCTTGCTATTCTTTGGTAAGGATCGGTTGATAGAGAGAATGTTCTCTATGTTGTGTAAATTGAGAGAGTGTTCTTGAGATAAGGAAATAAGTTTTTTTTTTTCTTAATGTTAGAAAAGAGTAACCCTTTTCATTGCAGACTCTCTTCAATTTAAAGAAGAAAGGGGAGTGTAATTCCCTACTCACCATATTTTCCCACCCTGCAATGCAAGAGAGTTAATTTTATTTTATTTAATATTAATTAAATTAAATCTAATTTAATTAATTAATTACCTTATATCTATATTTGGATTGTATTCAAATGAATTATATTAATTGTATCATATACAATTAGCATGAAACATGATCTACCTCTATGTCAACCACATACTGTTCAAGTTACATTAAATCTCCCATCTCTAAGATGGAAAG
Source organism: Citrullus mucosospermus (assembly GCA_030954485.1). Classification (NCBI taxonomy): domain Eukaryota; kingdom Viridiplantae; phylum Streptophyta; class Magnoliopsida; order Cucurbitales; family Cucurbitaceae; genus Citrullus; species Citrullus mucosospermus. The sequence continues at coordinate 27,686,359 of CM062061.1, read as the reverse complement.
TCATGTCAATTACCGCTAAGCTAAACTTAATTTTGCTTATTGGATTGAGTTATGCAATACTAATTGTCAAATAAAATAACACTTTATTTTATTAAATAAATAATTTTTGTTTACAAAGTACAAACCACGAGTTTAGGACATAAACTCCAATAACTTTAACATAGAAGTTTAAATCCTCCGCTCCATGTTGAATTAAAAATAACGATTATTGACATGTACTACTCCTATGAAGTCGGAGATTCAATCAACCGTTTCTTTTAGAAATTTTAAAATCAATATTATTATATTTATTATAAGTAAATTAAGTTGGGATGAGCCAACGAGCTTAACTATTTTTTATGGTGCTAAAAATTTAACGTTTTTTTAGAGACATTTCAAACTAAGGTCTAGTTTGGAATGAGTTAGAAAAAAGTGTTTTTAAAAAATTCATTTTGATTTAAATTTATATAAAATTTGTTTAGTTTGTTATATATTAAAAGCATTTTTATTGATGTCTAAATTACATGATTATATGAATTTTTTTTTATGTACATGTACGTCTGAATTTTTTTTTTTTTAGTTTGTTTTTCTTGGAGATATGATTTTGTAGGAATTCATAAATATTAATATTATATAAAATACGAATACCTTGAATATTATATTTTGTAATAAATAGAATAAAAAGGACATGTTCTACTAATTTTGTGTAAGATTTTAAGTTTGTGTCATTCTTCGTCTATTTTGGATGGACAAATACTTTTTAAAATTCATAAATTATGTGAGATTATAAGTAAAACTCATATAATTGATTAGCTAAGAAAATTTCATATTTGGAAGTGTACAATAACAACCAATTAAATTTCTAAGTCTATAATATTGCACAAAAACATATATCTATAAGTATAGTTATCAAGTGTGTGTCATTGCCGTAATGATAGACAAAAAATATTGTGAACTTAGATACATGATTAAAAAAATTGATGGTAGGTTATCAAGTGAAAAGCAATTCAAGAAAATTTGTAAAGCAAACATGTTTTTTTTAGGAATATAAGTTATTAAATTATATCAATTGAATTAAAATGTAGAAAATGTTGTAAAAGATTCCTTCGGAATTATCTTTAATCTTATTCTCTAGTTTGATTTGAAGGAGTTAGTACCGAAATTAGAGGTAAGAGATGGTCCTTGCTAAAGTTGGTCGTCAGAGGTGATTGATGTATGAAGTCATTAAAAATATTTGAGGGAGGGGTAAAAATAACCACTTGGTTGTAGATAATTTTACTATAGCAAAATAAGAGGTAAAAATAATTGTTACTTCCCATTCTTTTACATATTTATTGTGTTTTTTTTTTTTTTCTTGTTGAGTAAACTAAATTTATAATTTAGTTTTTGGAAAATATTATATATTTTTTAATGAGGGAAGAAATTTGTAGATTTAATGGTACTAACGGTTACTTTAAATCAAGAATATTTTCCTTACAAGTTTTGAAACTTATATATATTATAATTGGGTTAAAAGATTAAAAAAAATTATAAAGCAAAAAATGTATAAAAGATTAAAAAATCTAAAATACAATTTTTTTTTTCAAATATGAGAAAAAAATTAAAATAACGAAGATGGAAAAATTGAAAAAAAAAAAGAATAAATTAGTTTTTAAAAGTTGATGGTTAATTTACACCACAATAGTTGACGAAGAACCCAAACAAACTCCTTTACAAAATAAAAAATAAAAAATAAAAAAATTAATAATTCAATCTCACCCGCTCATCCTTACTAACATTTAATACGATTACTGCCCTCATTCATGCCTGGATCCCTCGGGACATATAGACACGGTGGCGTGTTTGATAATTGAATTTAAATAATAACTTTTTTTTCTCTCTTTTTTCTTTTCCTTCAAAATATATAAAAAAAAATTTAAAAATTGAAAAAAAAAAACCCACAAACATAGAATTTTTGAGGGAGAGAAAATAAAGAGAGAGTAAATCTAACAAGTCTTTAAATTTTTTTATTTTTCAATCTTAAAAAAACTAATTAATTTATTAGATATGAATTTGAAGTTTACAAATGAAACTCTAAATTGTTATCGATTATTCTAGTAGATTGATAAATTTTTTTTTGTGAAAAAATAAAAGTTTGGTGACTAAATTTGTGATTTTAAAAATTCAAATATCAAATTAGGAATAAAAATAAAAATAGTTTAAAGATTAAATTTGGAGAAATACTTAGTGCATCTAAGTCTTGTAGTTAGCAAGTCCAGATCCAAAGGCAAAACACCCTGGAGTTTGGGGCAACAACTTATAAACTTAAGTTATATTTAAGATTATATTTCTAATTTTTCCATTTTAGCCTATTTTGTTTCGGGTTTAAGAGAGGTGATTGGTGTTATAATAAATGTCTCTTGTTAATCTAGTTATCTTCATTTATTTTACTACTTCTTAAAATAATAAAATATTTTTCTCATATGCTCGTGGACAAAGCTAACATATTATTAGTCAATCATAAACTATAAACTAAAAAGGAGAAGGAGAATAACACTGTTATCTTTTTTGTTCTTTATTTCGTACAAAGAAAGCATAAAAATACCCCATCAAACTACAAACTTAAAACTCCCACACAGAGCTCCACCTTTGATCTTCCTTCCCAATTCGCCATGGAATTCCACCTCCAACAAACCGACCTCTGGACTTCCATGGAAGAACAAACAAAAAGCATCGACTTACCCCAAAACGCCGCCGTATTACCTGACCCCATTCACTTCCCTAATTCTCCCTCCAGACCCTCCGCCGCATCCGTCCCAACTCCATGGACCATGTCGCCAGCACCGCCGCCGACAAACCAGCAACCTTTTGTTTACCACTGCATAGCCTCACTCCACCGGCCGGACGGCAACATACTGTCGATTGCGATGACAAAGGAGTTCATATTCGTAGGGTCGGAGAGTGGGCAGATTCAGTCGTGGAAGCTACCAGATTGCCCCGGAGTTGGGTTCATAAAGGCTAGCTCCGGCCAAGTTGGGGCAATGTTTGCGTGTGGGAGGATGTTGTTTAGTTGTCATGGGGATCACAGAGTTCGAATTTGGGATGTGAAAATGGGAAATAAAAGATTGAAACCAAAAAAGATTTCAACTTTGCCACCGAAACGCTCGTTTTTGGTGGTGAGAAAGAGCAGCCGGCAGCTACAATATCATACAGATTTTATTTCTTGCTTGGCTTACAATGAAGCTGATAAGCTTCTCTATACAGGTAAAGTAGTTCCTTTGGTTGTTTGAAAGATTAAGATATATAGACTAAAATGGTTATATTATAAAAGTTGAAAGATGAAAATAATTTTATAGTATTAATTTTAACCTCTAAAAGATAAAACTGTTGAAAATATTTATAAATATATTAAGATGTAACTCTCTATCTGTGATAGATAGAGATAGACACTAATACATCTATCAATGTTTATCATTAATAGACAATGATAGATGATAGTAGTCTATCAGTATTTATCAATTATAGATATGATATTTTGTTATATATGTAAATATTTAGTTCATTTTGATATATTTAAGAACAAACCAATTTTAAATGTAGAATATTTTAATTTATTTTGATAGATGATAGTAGTCTAAATTTATGTATAATCTATATTTATCGTAGGATAAATGAATATATATATATATATATATATATTAGAAGATAAAAAGAAATATATTATAAAATGTTAGTTTTGTATAACATGTATTGAGTTTCATATGTCTAATGTCTCTAAATTTTAATTTTTGAAATTAACAAATCATAAATAAATTAAATATATATCTAACCTCAACAAACAATTAATTGAGTATATGTGGATATGTCAACTAAATTTAGAGTGTCTTTGGTTAGTGATCTGAAAACCAACATAATTTTTTTTTAATCTTAAAATTTAAAAAAAAAATTAAGAAGGATATTTAATGAAAAACAAAGTTGTATTTTCTTTTTAGTATTTTCATGTACGTGGTTGGTGACTTAATTAGAAATTAGATTCCCAATTTAGTTAAACAATTGTCAAAAGGTATTTGATATAACGTAGTTATAAACCAGGCCATCTAAATAATTGTGGTTACCAAATGAATAGGATATGAAGTTGAATGATTGAATCTCAACTCTTATTAATTAATTAATGAAGATGTTTTATTCTACAAATTCTTTATAATTATTATTAACGAAATTAGGGATATTTTTAAATACAGTAAAATGGATCAAAATATTTATAAATATAGTAAAATTTTATTGTTTATCTAAAATAGACGGTGATATTTTGCTATTATCTGTAAATATTTTCAATAATATTGTTATTTAAAATGATTTTACTTCGTATATATTGCACACATCTTAATTTATCAATAATGAGATGATTTTATAATATATTATATCATATATCTAACCAATTTTTCTTTTATAATTTTTTATTTTAAAATTTAAAATTCAAAATCTAAATACAATTTTTTCTTTTTTTTTCTTTTTTTTTTTTTTTTTTTTTGCCATTTTTACGATTCAACAATTCAAAATAAATTTTCAACAGATTAGGAAAACATAAAACGGGAGGATTTAGATTATTGGTTTTAAATTAATTTTGTGTGGAAGATATATATACAAATGTGTAATATACTAAAGTTAATTATGTTAACATCAATTTTAAGTTTATTGATCATGAAGGTTCGTGGGATAGCACAGTGAAAGTTTGGAACATCTCAGAAAATCGATGTGTAGATTCATTTGTTGCTCACGCAGGCCATGTAAATGCAATCGTCATAAACCAAAAAGATGGCTGCGTTTTCACTTGCTCTTCTGATGGCTCTGTCAAGATATGGAGAAGGGTTTTTGGAGAAAGTTCCCATATTTTAACCATGATTCTCAAGTTTCAACTCTCCCCTGTCAATGCCCTGGCTCTAAGCGTCTCGTTGTCGTCATCATCGTCATCGTCGTTGAAACCTTACAACTTTCTCTACTCTGGCTCCTCGGACGGGCTCATCAACTTCTGGGAGAAGGAGAACTCCTCGAGTAGGTACTGTTAAATCACCTCTCAAACTAAGATTTAAGATTTTAGGCTTATGCCTGATATATATATATATATATATATATATATATATATATATATATATATATATATATATATATATATATATATATATATTTTTTTTCTAATTAAACTTATAAACACTATTCTCATTGGCAAAATTTGAATATTAAAACAATATTTTTCTTATCAACTATATCCAATTATTATATTTTTTTTATTAAGAAATGTCAAATGAATCAAAGATTGACAACAAACACAAGTTAATGAATTTATTTAGATAGGTATTAAAAAATTATGAACTAATTAGACACAACATCAAAAAGTTCAAAACTTTAGACTCCATTCGATAATTAATTTTGTCTTTTTTTTTCTTTTTTAAATTAAGCCTATAAACACCAATTTCATCTATTGATTTATATGCTAATTTGGTGTTTTCAAATTCCAAACTAAAGAAAAATAAAGTAGTTTTTAAAAGATTGTTTTTGTTTTTGGAATTATTTGACCAAGAATTCAAATGTCTACCTAGAAAATTTGAAAAACATGACTATTAAATTGTGAGAACAAGCACAATTTTAAAAGACTACCAATGGTACCGAATTTGATAACCATTTGGTTTTTTGAAAATTAACGCTATAAACACTATTTCATTTTTTAAGTGTTCATATTTTGTTATTCACTTTAACGTCTTTAAAAATCAAGCCAAGTTTTGAAAACCAACAAAAAAAAAAAAAAAATAGTTTCCAAAAAGTAGGATAGTTTGGCTGACAATTTTAAAATAGAATTTTGGATACAATGGGTTCAATGAAAACAAAGAGTTTGTATTTCAAATTTTCAAATATGTGTTAGGTAGCAAATTTAGAAATTAAATTTCTAATTTGGTCAAATTTTCAAAATGAAATTGATAATATATTTATAAACCATAAAATTAATATAAATACTCATTAAATATTAGGTTGAATATAAATTATTACTAATTAATTTTTGACTTATTTTATGTTAAAAATTTTGCATAATTATTATTTTGTAACATACTATAATATAGAATATATTATATAATACATATATTTTAATATAATTTTGAGAATTTGTTCCATTTGGATGACAAATTCTAGAAATAACTTTAAAAAACAAAATCTAGATTGCATACCAAAAGCAAATTTGCTAAAACCAATAAATTCCGAAAACATAGAATCTAAATTCAAAAAGAGAAAATAAAAAATGAAATCACTTAATACTACAAAGAAAATTAAACCCATTTATGTTGGCTCAGGTACAAGCATGGAGGGTTGCTACAAGGTCATCAGTTTGGAGTTGGATGCTTAGTAACAATAAAGGAGTTGATTGTGAGTGGGTCTGAAGACACGGCCATTAGGGTTTGGAGAAGAGAGGAAATAGGGAATAATGGGTTCGTTCATTGCTGCGTTTCAGTGATCGAGGGCCACCACGGGCCAGTCAGGTGCTTGGCGGCGGCCATGGAGATTGATAATAATATGGGGAATATGTTGGTTTGCAGTGCTAGTTTGGATCAGACTTTTAAGGTATGGAGAGTCAAGCTGAAGAAGGAGATTGTTGGAATATCTCAAATAATCAATAACAACAACAATAATAATCCTGTTCTTTCACCTTCTTGGGTGGAGAAGAGGAAGCTTCAAGGGAATGATCATTATTATTCTATCTAATAATAATCATCTCTTTTCATTACTTCCAAATCCTATATATATGTAGGAAAATAATTAAGAGAGTGTTTTGAACATTATTACTATCTACCCTTGTCCTAAAATCAATTACATCCAATCAAATTTATTTAGTTTCTTAGAGTTTTAAATGAAATTGGATGTGAGCTAAATGAGTATAGCTTAGCAGTTATGTGACATGTAATCATTTTCTTGAACTTGTATGTTAGGATAACTAAAAAGGAATTATTTATAAGTAAGATTTTGTAAACGAAAGAACAAAATGGTGCAGAGCTCTCTAGAAATTTTCATATTTTTATTAATTTTGTGTATATATAAATATATATATAGGTTAGAAATATTTTTTTGGTCTCTCAAACTTTCGTGAAAATAATGAACTATTTCTATATGTAGGACCAAAATGAGCCTACAGAAATAGTGCTTAGCCAAGCCAACATGCTCGACTTCGACCAAGGCCGAGGTCAAGCCTCACAAAACACCTAATGAGCATGCTCACATACGTCCTAACTCAAAGGATCATCTTATGCCCTAAATATTGCCAAAAGAATGTGCTCAGCCTGGCCAAGGCCGAATCTAGAAAAGTATATACCAAATGGGGACAACACTCATATGCCTAAATTCAGTAAGTCAAATGATAATCTCAATGCAACTCTGAAAAATCTTATGGGGGAAAGCCCTAGGTCAACTATATTTATGATAGTTATAGAGAGAAAAATTCATTCTAATACTCAAAGTCTCTACATGCTACCCATATGTGCGTTCTAACTTAAGCATATCAAAACCTATGTGGCAAGCACCATACCAATGTTAAAAAAAATTTCATATTGCATATCACATTCTTCTATGAATTATAAATTCAAGGTTTGTTACCATGAAAAGACTAGATATATATTTACTTTGTCCAAAGTTTGGCATCAACATTATTTATAATTAATATACACAAACTAATTATCATAAAGCTCAATGAAACTTTTGTTCCTAAAGTTTTAAAAAGTAAAGTAGATTAAAATCTTGGTGGAGAATGTATATTTTAAGTATGAGACTATATTTTGGTCGAGGGAAGGGACGAGAACTTGAAAATAAAGCTTGGTAGTCTTACAAGACAAGGTTTACTTCATTTTTTCCCTCATTACTTTTGAAAAGACAAAACATAAGAGTTAATACCTTCGTACACCCTTCAAGTTTCTCCAATGTTTCTCAGCAAATGCAAGCTATAATGAGTAATGACCATGGCCAAGGTAGAATTTAAGACATGGGCCCATTTATTTATAATGACAACGTGAATAAGAGAACCAAAAACGTACTAGCTCAACAGAGTATGATATAAAGTACGTATTATTTATTTTTAAGTTAGAAGTTTTATTTTTCTCACAATATTCTAAGAAAAATTGTGAATGAATGATAATAATAATAATAAACAAATAAATAAAAATCAATCGAAATCAATAATGTAACTAGTTGTTAAGTGGTTTTTGTTTGGGTGAGATCTTTAATTTACTTCTTTCAAAAAAAAAATCTTCAATTTACTTAATATTTTTTTATAATATACTATGTGTAATTCAAATGAAGAATTTTTATAGTTTAAATGACGGTAAGAGTGAAAGATGAAATCTTATGCTTTAAGATGAGATTGGTGTCTCATTCACCACTCGAATTAAATAATGAAAATTTCGAATTTACAACTTTTTAAGAGGTAGCTTACAATTGTGACTTTCATATATAATAAATGTATTAAATTTTCATCGATATGGTGATATTTTCATCAATATTTTTCCATTTTCATGATTTCGACATCGATATGAGGAGTGAATCAACATTTCCATTATATTATAAAAAATCAATGAAAGAAACAACAAGAGCAACAAAATGCCACTAATGTGAACATAATATAAATAATAAACATTTTAACTTGTTTAAAAAATATAAGAAAAATTATCTTTTTAGTCCCCAAGTTTTGAATAATATGACATTTGGTCCCTAAATTTTAAAAATTTACATTTTTAGTCCCAAGTTTATAAGAATAGGTCTATTTGGTCCCTGAGTTTTTAAAATGTAAATTTTTAATCCCTAAGTTTTTAAAAATAGGTTTAAATGTCCTTAAAGTATTTTTTCTTTGATTTAAAAATAATTATATGATATTTAAAATTAGAAAAAATAGTTTTTGAGAGAAGATGGGTTTTAAAGATTATTCTTTTAATTAAAAATGTTGTATAGTTATTTAACATAATGATAAAAAATTATTTGAGGGACCTCTTAGACCTATTTTTAAAAATATAGGGACCAAATGGATCTATTCTTTTAAATTTGGGGACTAAAAAAGTACATTTTTAAAACTTAGTGAGCAAACACACATATTGTTCAAATCTAGGGGACTAAAAAGGTAATTTTTCGAAAACTATAAAATATTTATTTGCTAATTTATTTATTTTTATTTTTCATAAATTATTGCCATTTTTATCATTTCATTGATATTTTTATAAAATTGAGTCTTCGACATTTTGGAGATCGATCTTTTAAAGGGGAGCAATTAGACCAAAAGTATTAGAAGATATAACACAATGCAAAATAATTTACAAATATAACAAAAATTTAGATCTAGCTCTTAGAGTCTGTCAATGATAGACCAATATATCGTTAATAGGAGTCTATCATTGGTAATAGGAGTTTATCAATGATAGACCATATATCACTAATGGGAGTCTATTAATGATAGACCATATTACTAATAGGATCTATGAGCGATAGAGACTATCATCTATAGGAGTCTATTATTGATAGAGTCTATCATTGGAAGATTTTGTTATATTTGCAATTTTTTAAAAATATTACTATACACTTAAGCCCTAATAGTGCTACCTATTGCAATTTCAAACTATTATGCTAAAGTCAATTTCTTGTCACTTGTTTTGTTTTAGTTTCTCTTCTTTGATTCTCTTCTTCATCATCAACTTCCTACAAGGAATTTTTTTTTTTTTTTTTTTTTTGTTTAAAGTTAGAAGATACATTGTTACTAAGATAGTGATAAGAGTCTAACACCGATAGACAGTGATAGAAGACTATAGCTGTGTATCAATGATAGACTAATAGACACTGATAGATAGTGATCATGAATGGGAGAAGCAAGCCAACGTATATTTTTTTGGAACATGGGATTGTTGGACTTTTTGCATAGGTTGGAGTAGTTTTTTTGTTATATTTGTAAATTATTTTCACTACGATCAATTTTGTGTCTACTACGGATGTCAATTTAAAATAGCTATGTTTGTAACTAATTAGGAGTATATATTGCAAAAATGGGTCAAATTAATTATAAATATAACAAATTTTAAATTCACATACGCATTAGACACAAATTTAATCAAGTTTAGGAGTGATTTACAATATATGTTTAAACAACCCAATAAATGTTATCTTAATAGCAATTTTCAATATTTTAAACTTAGATGATTATTAGTTTTAAAATCAAGTACAAGCAAGCATTTGTCAACAAATTTCAATTTTGGGATAAGAATTTTAATTGAGCATCTAAGTTATGACTTTCTATCACTAATATTTATGAGTTTACAAAATAACCACCTTATTATTTGATTTAAGATTAGGTTTAGGATACTTTGGATAAAAGTTAGAATTGAAAACTAAATTCAAGAGTTGCTAATTTATAAATAAAAAATAGTTAGTATAATCAATTTTTTTTTATACCAATGCAAAATATTCATTTATGTTACATATTGCATTTTGCAAGTTAGTAGGCTAGGCTGGTAGCTAGAATTGAAAACTAAAATCAAGACTTTCTAATTTATACAACAAATAGTGAGTATCATCAACTTTTTAAACCAATGCAAAATAACTCTTCATATTACATATTGCAAGTAAGTAAGTTCAATATTTTTTGAGAAAGATAGTCGTGTGTGGGTTATTAGGTGCATAGGTTTATTCCAAATAGATTAGCACAAACTTAGCACCCTGATATTCAATATAAAATGGAAAAAGATATAAAGGATTAGGGAAAAGTCCAAGAGAGATTAAATAAAAGCGTCCAAATTGAGAGCAATTGTGGTGGGGTTGTACTCTCCAGTTTAGATCTATAGGACCATTATCCAATGTGCATACAGATATCTTTCTACAATTTTGCAGCGTTGTTTGAAGAGTCCATGAAGGTGCGCCTGTTGTGTTCATTCCAAACCGTCCAAAAAATTACTATAATAGCATTGAAGACAATAATGGATTTTCAGGATTTATGGTTCTAAGCTACTAGTATTTTTGCATTGTTCTTGGGCACAAGTTGTTGTCCACCACAATTGGACCTAAGGTGGTTTGTAAACAAGACCAAAGTTGGGTAATGCAAAAATCAAAGACAAAAGTTAATAGATTAAATATTAGAATATATATTGAAAACTAAAATCAAGACTTTCTAAACCATTAAAAAAAAGTAGTATGCTGAGCATTTCTAGAACAATGCAAAATAGCCCTCTAAATTACATATTACATATTGCTAAGTGGTGGAATAAAATTTGGGATTAGAAAAATTAAAATCAATATTTTTCAAATTTCTAAAGTAAGTTTTGAGTTGATGTTTTTTTAAAAAAACTTTTTGTTAGGGTTCAAAACTAAATGCAATCTTTTTGTAAAATTTAAAAAAAAAAAAATCATTAGAAGCTATATAATATCATAAGCATCGGTAACTCGTAACGTGAAGGAGAAAAAAATATACATAAACACTCTAAAATAATAATAATTAAAAAAAAAAAAAGTCAAACTCAACTCAATGAATCCAATCATGTAACCCAAACATAGGTTATAGTATTTCCAATGATCTTAATTTCAAACAACAAATCTCATTCTAATCAAATTCTCAATAACTCTTATTTTCATTCCAAGAATCTAAACGCTCTCAAGTGACACTTTAGAGAAATTGCCTTTTGCTCTTTTTCTTCACAAACATCAATACAAAACATATATTTCAAATAATTAAACAAATATACTTTTGTATTTTTGATAGGTTTACATGGTAAACAAGAATTTAATTTCTTTATACCCAAAAAAAAAAAAATACATTTGTTCAATGAATTTAAATTAATATGTGAAATAAATAAGAATATGAATTAAGTTTTTTGGTATTAGATATACATCGACTGCACAGAAAATTAGAAAGTAGAAACGGATAAAAATTTTAGGTAAATTGTTTTTAGAAAATTGATTTCATTAACTCAATTTTAGAAAGACTTTACAACATGTTTCAACTTTCATTTTTTCCCTGGTATATTTTAGATATAATTCAAGTTATATATGTATATATAATTTTAAAAGGTAATATAAATTTATTTATACATTAAACCTTAGTCTCTATATGACACAATAGTGTGGAACATAGGGATTTTTTAAGTTCACTTGCACCGGTTTATCACAGCTTTGTAATTGATATTACTTTGATTTTTTTGAATATATGGCACAAACTTATAAAAGGTCTATATCTAAAATCAAGATAGGGAGGCTCAAACTCCTGTCTAAATTTAAACGAATAGGAGTCAAGCTTTAAAAATCCAAGTAGGGGTCCAACTAAGCTGGTGATAGGAGACAATTGAGTCGTGTCCCAATTCCCACCTCGATCTCCAAGGTTGAGAGACTAGCTTTATTCCACTACAAGACCAACTCTTTATAAGCCTCTTGTTCATTCCCTCCAATAGATCTAGCCTTCCTGAGTTACAATTCTAGATAGGGACAAAAAGAAAACCATAGTTTTATCGTCCTATAAATACATCATTTTAGCTTCATAAAAAGCAAGTTCATCATTTTCTAAAAATGTTTATTCCATTTGCACTTTGGACCGATTTAGGCAAGCATAGTGTTTATGAAAAGTACCACACTGGTGTGAAACTCTTTCTCTTTTGCTAGTCACTTCATCTCAATTACCTAATCCTTGTCACCTCATCGTGGTCGCCTCATATATCATAGGTCGCCTTAAACTTGGGTCACCTCATCTAGATCGCATGATCTTAATTGCCTCATTTCAATCGCTTCATCTCGAGTAACCTCATCATGAGTTGACTCATCCAAAGTGGCCTCGTTTCAAATTATTCGATGTTGATCTCTTCAAATTCCAAGTCACCTCTTCTCCAAATTAACAAATCTAGCTATTGAAGTACATGATGAAACTTAGGTAAGATTTGGGGTTGGCTTTGCCAATTCGTTAATAGGGTTATTTTTATCATCGTTGTCGAAAGTTCACCTAAAGGGAGTTCTCAAACATAAATAATTTAGTTCTTTTTATCATTTCTCATAACCAAATTTTAGCACCAACAGATCTAAAATACATCCATATGTACATATCCACTTATGCTTCGTTGTACATAAAATAATATATAGATTTGTCATCTCTCTCCATCGTTTCCAATATTATAACAAACTCAACTTTTACCTACTCCTCCCTTTCATGACACACATTAGAGAGCTTTATAATTTATTGTTCCCACAAAACAGTAAGCCAAATACACATATGCAATTTAATGACATTAATTGGCAAGAGAAAAAGGCTTTCTAAACTTCTAGCTCACTACATTCAAATATATGCAATTTTTTATTAGAGAAAAAATCGAAAAGTATTTCCATAAAAATAAATAATGAAATATCAGAATAAACAAAACAAGTACAATTATCTTTTGAGAAAGACAAAACTAAATCAGACCCAAATTAATTAAAAGTTAAAACAAAAATTTCAATGTAATATACTTATTACAGTATTACATTATTCCTTATAATTAATAATTAATTTACCTTTTTTTAGTGAGACAAGAAATCAAAATAGTCAGTCCCATTCTGGAAAGCCCGGTTACGAGTTCCATTTTTCGTGCACGTCACGCGCCAAACTTTAAGAACGCCGTCGAGGCTTCCGCTGTAGATGGTGCAGCTGCCGTCGGCCTCCTCCGCCACCTCCTCAGACGCCGCCACGCATCTCACTGGGCCCCGGTGGCCAACCAACACTGCCAGACACTTGTGCACCTGACAATCTACCTCATCCCTGGCCCACACGCGACACGTGGAATCAGCGGAGCCACTTACCACATACTTTCCAACGGTGGCCAAACACATGACCGCATGGGTGTGGCCTTGCAAAGCGCCGCCGTACTGGAGCTGGCCGGAGAACCAGCCTTTGAGCCAGAAGTGGAGGTAGCCGTCACTGCAACCGCCGTAGAGGAGGCTAGAGTTGGTGGCGAGGGTGAGTGTTTTGACTGGAGAGAACTTGGCTGGGAGAGTGACGACAAGGGAGTGAGGGGGTTGATCGCTGCGGGAGAAGTTGCGCCGCCAGACCTTAATGGTAGCATCGTCGGAGGCGGTGTAGAGGAGGCCGTCGTCAGCAGCGATGATGGAGTTGATTGGTTCGGTATGGGCTTGGATTGTTTCTATGCATTTGAAATCGGAGATTCGCCAAATTTTTACTGATTTGTCCACTGATGATGAGTATAGAACGTCGTCGGAAATGTTGATCGCTAGTGATGTTATTGGACCCATGTGCTTCATCTGAAATGTAATCAATAAATTAAAATTTTAGTAATTTGTCACGAAATTAACAAACAATAAACTAATAAATCATTTGATGAAGTTTTTCTCTATAAACATCATTAAAAAAAAAAATGTCACTTGACACATTCCTATTATATGTTAGCAGAATTGCACCCAAATTTTTTCTATATATATATATCTACCTAAATTATCAACTAATTTTGAAAATTTTTAATTTATCAAATATGCATTAGACATAAATTTAAAAATTTAGAGACTCATCAAATGGACACAAATTAAAAATTAACCAAAAAGTAAGGATAAACTAGTACAAACAGTATAGTTCTCTTTGGAAAAAAAAAATTAGTACCAATTTTATATATTTTTAGGATTGAATCAATAATTTAGACCTTCTTCATAAATAAGATTTAATTTATTTTAATCCCTAAATTTCAGAAGAAAAAAAAATGTCTTGTACTTGAAAATTGTATATTAACAACAATTTTAACACAAATTCTTATCTAATGGTCATTCAAATTTAAATATTTAATTGATATACTAATAGTTTTTTATTTCAAGTATACAACTTCCAAATTTTAAGAATATTGGGAGAGAATTTTGGAATGGTTAAAATTCAAAGATACTTCAAAACACATGTCATTCCAAAATCAACTTTGTCATTATATAAAAATGGTGTTTAAAAGTGTAAATTTGAACATTAAATTTGTTTTTAAATGACTACTAAAATATATTTTGAAGTGATCTTGAATGTGAAAAAATAATTTTAATAATTTAAAAATGATTTTCAAATATGCCCTTAACCGATTTTCTTTTAAATAAAGTGGTTTGATGATTAGTATTTTTAATCTTGTTTTATTTCCTGTTTGTTGAAGTATTTTAATAAAATTTTAATACATAATTAAAAAAAAAAAGTTGTTTTCAAACATAGCAAAATAAATCAAAATATTTACAAATATAATAAAATGTGAAGTTTATCACGAATAGACAATTATCATCTATCATGTCTATTAATGATAAACAACGATACATAGATAATGGATATTTTGCTATGTTTGAAAATATTTCTAATAATTTTGCTATTTAAAAAAATTGAAAGAAAAATTTATAGTTTTTGTAGATATGGCTTTTTCTTTCTTTTTTTTTTTTCTTTCAGAAATGGGATATAATTTTAAAATAATGTAGATCGAATTTAATCAGTAAATTCAAGAAACAATATAATTAAATGTATTGCTTTAACATACTTAAAATAAAGGGTATATTGAGTAGCTCAACTAAAACTATGTCCAATGCCATAATGGTCATAAAGAAATGCATCACCAATATTTATTGTAATGTTTCTTATGAAATACTTATTGAATTCAATAAAGTAGTGTGAATTCTACTCATAAATAAATAGATATATGTGTGTAAGAGTGTAAGAGAGCGTTAATATTTTACAACAACATGATACATATTATATAATTTTATGTTTTTTTTTTTTTTTTTAAAAGTATGTATGTCGATGAACAATAGAGAGAAGAATTAAAAAAAATATGTAATCCAAATTAACTTTTTACCATTCTTCTTTAAAGAAAACTAACCTTTTACCATTACAAGATCAAAAAATCATTATCATGTTGTATATTTAAAAAACTGCGCTCTCATAACAATTTTCAATTTTCTAATGTACTCTTAGAAAAAAAAAAAAAAAAAAACAAAACAAAAAACTTGTCCAAGTCTTTAAAACTAAAAATTAGAAAGTAGTTTATAATTTCTTGGTTCCATTTTGGTGTTTTTGAAATTTGGCAAAGTATTCTATAAACCTTTTAACAATTTCATAAATCAAAAACCAAAAAATATAATTAAACAAGCTTTTATATATATATTAAAAAAAAAAAATTTCCAAACCTATGCCAAAGTTTAGAAGGAAAAAAAAACATAGTTAAATTGACATTAAGAATATATAGTTGACCTTGAAGTTAAATGTTTAACCCCAAACTTATATATTTTTTTTTTTAAAAAAAAAAACTATATCTTAATTGGTTCAAAATCAAAATTGGAAGTTTTATTATGTTCACTATATATCTTAACCTCCTATTTCGATCCATTTGGACCAACTGAATTAATATTTGGGTGCATCACAAAATACATCTATCTTTGTGCATATTACTCTCGTTACATACATAAAAATAATAATAATAAATATATTTAAAGAAAAAAGTAAAGATGATTTATCACATGACAAATTATGATTGAGAAGTTTTGCAGGATGCATAATGATAGGTTATGCATTAAGTATTTTCCTATAAACTAAATTATACAAAATACTCTTAAACTTTGTACTTGTATAAAAAATAATCTTGAACTTTTAAAAATTTCAAAATTATACAAATACCCCTAAACTTTGACTATTTATCGTTTTGATAAGTTTTAAGGGGATATTTTGACTTTTAAAATTTGTGAGATTTTATATGATTTTATATTTTAACTTAAAATTTTGATTACTAGAAAATTAGTGTAAGTTAAGAATTGAAAAATTCAGAGAAAAATGAAAGGATCTCTATGAAAAAAAACGAGGAAATTTGTTTTAAAATTTGTTTCTTTCAAACTTAAGAAAACTTCAAACATCAAAGTGATCACCATATTAATAGTTAGAGCATTTTTTTTCTTAATATTTTAAAGTTATTTTTGTAATGAGGTGTTAACTGAGTTTGTTCATATACTTACGGTGAAAGTATTTTTTCTCTTTTTACATTAAGGTATTTTTGGAAACTTTTAAAAGTTTAAGGATGTTTTTTAAACAAAACTTTAATAGTTTCATCCAAAACTAATAATAAGGTATTTTTGAACTATTTCCGAAAATTTAAGAGTATTTTCTAAAGTTCTAAATCCATTTTTGACACAAAGTACAAAGTTTAAGGAAGTTTTTTATAATTCAGCCTTCCCTATGATGCAAAAGAAAAATTGAATTACCATTTTGTCCTTCCCTGAAATGTAACTTCGGACATAACTTCCGGTGGCCGGAATAGTGGCAAGGCGGAAATGTTTGAGGCCTCTTTCCCAACTCCGCCGCCAAACACGAATCTTACAATCACTATACGCCGCGTAAACTTTGTCATGAGAAACTTGCAAGGCCACCGCCATGGAAGCCTTTGTTTTAAGCTGCCCGCACTCCGTGAAGTCCGGCAACTTCCAAATCCTTACTAAGTTGCTATCAGAGCCAGTATACAGAATTTCATTAAATATGGCGATGGATAAGATCTGCCCATCTTTTTTTAGGACGGATGACACGCAGCGATGAGAAATCAAGAGGTCAGAGAGCTTAGCCGCGGCGGCCGGGTGGAGAGGGGAGGAGGTTGGGGAGTTGTGGAAGCTTTGAGGGAGAGAAGGGCAGTTGTTGAGGTGATGAGGAGTGAAGGGGAATTGAGAAAAGGAAGGTTCTTTGGTGGAAATGCTCCGGTAAAATCGATGGCCAGCGGCGGCGGAGGAGGAAGTGGCGGTGGTGGTGGTTGTTTTTCTAGTTTCTTTAATGGAGAAGGAGATGTTTGGAGGAGAGGAATCCGGTGAGTTTAGAGAAGCCATTCTCTTCTCTGTTTTCTCTTTAATGACATGGGTTGTAATGTAACGTAATTGTAATTGTAATTGTAATGAAATGTGTAATGGCATTTTTCTTCTTTTTCAAAGTTGGGAAATGGGAGAGGATTAAATGTGGTTTTTTCTTTGTTGTCATGTCACTGCAAGACGTGGTTCAATTTAAATTTGCCTCTTGCAAATTGATGTCTCTCCATCTTCTTAAAGATGAATGACGTGTGGGTTTGATTGGGCCTCATAATGGGAGAGCTTGTGGAGTTGATTTTACGAAGGGTTTAAAATGATTATGTAAGGGAAAAAAAAAAAAAAAAAACGAAAATAAACCGTTTGTACCGTATTTGTTGAAATAGATTATAAGATATTTTAAAATAAATTAAAAATTAGATGAATCTAATACAAATAAGTATTTTGGTTGTAATCACTTCAACTCTTGTACTAAGTGAAATTTTTTTTCATCGAACACACTTCCCTAGAGTAGGTGATATTGCACCGTATTGAGGTTTCTCTATCTCTGTTTATCTTTTAATTAAAATTTTTGTCACTCATGTAATTTACAAAATTATGTTTGACTTGTGTTGTTTTGTGGCAAATTACATTCAATAGTTTTTCGTTTGTAATTTGTAATTTTTATTTTTATGTATGCCAACCAAAGCTCTTTAAAAAAAAACGATGGTAAAATTATGGTAATTTTGTAAACTATTTAAAAACAAATTTTTTAAAAAAATAAAAAAACAACCAAATTCAAAGTTTCAACCAGCAATAAAAAATTAAACCTAATTTCTAAAAAAAAATCGAAAATAAATACTTTTTTTTAGCTTGTCTTCAAATATAGAAAAATGAATCAAAATATATATAAATATAGTAAAATTTGACTGTTTATCTGAGATAGACCGCAATAAACTACTATCTACTAATATTTTCGATTATTTTATCCTTTAAAATAATTTTTATTTTTCATTAATAAGAACGTCCAAGAAAAAAGATTGAAAATAAATAAGAAAGAATAACTTCTTAAAAACGATTTAAAACTGTTTGATATAAATATTTGTTTTTCAAGAAATATTTAGACTAGAATGTGTATTATGTTAGATATAAATGAAGTTTTTTATTAGCCAAATGCTTATCTACCAATCTCAAGATCTAGTATTTTAATAATTTATTATCTGTACTGTTTTTCTTTTAAAGTGTTATTTAATAAATGTATATTACGTTAGAGATTATTTATTTAGGTGTTTCATTTAAAAAACAATTGCTATGAAGAGAATAGAATTGCGATATATTTAAATTTACAAAAATACCAATTCAATTCTGATTTTGTGTCTACTCCATTCTATTAAAAAATGAATCTTTTAAATTTATGAATTTTGATGAAAAATAAAAAAAGCACTAAAAATGGAATTGTTTTTAAAGAAGAAGGAAAAGAGAGTTAGTGTATAGGGTGTTGAGTTGAGTCGTTCAAAAAGGAAAGAAATGAAGCCATGGCAATCCAAGATTCCAAGCCCAAAGCATACCCTTCGTTTAGAACTCGACCATAGCAACACCGGAATGAGCTTCGACACTATGAGAGTTCAATCCTCAACAACCCCTCAAAGCCCTACTTCCAATCGGATGCTCGACCGTGCCCTTTCTTCTCGCAGAGTCCCTCATCACAGTGGCGATATCGACGACGACGACGACGACGACGACGTTTCCAAGACTAAGAAGCACAATTTCTCCTTCTTCACTCACCGACTTTCCAATTACTTTGTTCGAATCGGACCCATTTGGGCTTGCCTTGCTCTCCTTGCCTTAATCCTTCTCTTGATTTCCTCCTTGATATTCTTTCACTCCCGCAGATTTGTTTGCGTTTCCTCTTATGATCCTGTTTCCCGCTCTGGCTTCTTCGGCATGGACGGGCTCGATTCGGATTTCGGCTCTCTTGGTGTGCCCTGGTGTAAGTTTTCTTGTTTATCCCTTTGAGTGTTATCCGATCCATTGTAGTTTTCTCGACATTTTGAGTTTTAGATCCGTGTTCGGGGCTTATGGCTGTCTTAATGCAATGGAAAATAGATGTAGAACTATAATTAATTTGTTTTTTTTTGTATGATGAAAAGGATTCATCGAAATCAGCCGCGTCGTTTTGTCGAATCGAATCTGTGTAACGCGATTTGTTGTAATAAGTTCATAGTTTCTCCTTACTCAGTCAGTGATGATGTGTTCCTCAAGTAATAGATTGGTTATTATTAAGCCTGTTCTTTACTAGTTATGTCACAACAGTGGAGACTGAGAATCAAACATTCACGACAATATTTAATAATGTTGAATTTTCTGGATTATGATTAAGTTTCCTTGTAAATGAACTAGTTCTATTCTCACTGACTTCACAGTTTTTGGTGCTAGTCTGATTAAATGTCATGAAATTTCTAAACTTGTTACTTGTTTGAATCCTTATAATCCCATCCTTGTCAAAAGGCAGATCGAAACATGGAAAGACAGTGGAATGGACAGCAAAAGATTTACTAAAAGCCGTGGAAGAATTTGTACCAATTTATGAGACCCGTCCCATAAAAAATAACATGTATGGGATGGGCTTTGATCATAGCTTTGGCCTTTGGTTCATTGCTCGTTGGCTAAAGCCAGATTTGATGATTGAGAGTGGTGCATTCAAGGGACACTCAACTTGGGTGCTGCGGCAAGCAATGCCATACACGCCAATTATTTCACTGTCACCTCGTCACCCCGAAAAATACTTGAAGAAAGGGCCTGCTTATGTTGATGCTAACTGTACGTACTTTGCTGGAAAGGACTTTGTAGATTTTGGAAGTGTTGCTTGGAAAAATGTGATGAAAGAACATGGAGTTGATGATCTTAGTCGAGTCCTTGTATTTTTTGATGACCATCAGAATGAACTAAAGAGGTATACAGAATTTCACTCTGATCAAATATTTTTGTCGCCCATCTAACTATACAAGTTGGTATGCTGAAAATTTGTCTTGTAATCTGAATGCAGAATAAAGCAGGCTCTGAAAGCTGGCTTTCGACATCTTGTGTTTGAGGATAACTATGATACTGGTACAGGAGATCACTATTCTTTAAGGCAGATGTGCGATCAGTTCTATATTAGAGGTGCCTACTCTTCCATTTGTATCTCATTCCACTTTGCTTTGTTTTTGTACTGAAAATGAATATGCCTAGGTAAAAAGACAACACAGTTTCTTCTTCACATCATCTATTGGGTAATCAGATAAGGATTTTCACATAAGGAGCCTTCTTTAGTACAGAAAAGTGAAATCTAATGAATTCAAAATTATTTTCAAGAGTTGCTTCCTCTTATTTGAAACTTGAAAGTGATACTTGTGAGTTGGTGTCTGCAACAAATGTGATTGAAGTTTATTTTAATGCTTTTATATTTTTCTGATTTAGGAGGTGGGCACAGTTGCTTCAAGGACAGTGATGAAGCTAGAATCAGAGCAAAAAGGAAGTTGTTCTGGGAAAAGGCGGTGGATATAGAAGAACTTTGTGGACCATATGAGTCTTGGTGGGGTGTCCGAGGCTACATGCGTGATGATTTTAACCATAGTAATAGGGCAATTTCCCATGCCGAGCACTTTCAAAATAGCAGGTACCTGGAGTCAATTCTTGATGTTTATTGGGAGGTCCCTCCTGTTGCTGGCCCTTCCTTAACACATCAGACTAGATATGATCCTGCTCGTGTTTCCAGCCCTATTGTCGAAGATGGCAGGTACGGTTTGTTCCAGCGGCTTGGTTTAACTCGACTTGAGACTTCTGTATTTAACGGATACACACAAATGGTCTATATTCAGATATCTAAACAATAGTTGGGAGAGTCTGGCAGAGATTAGGCATTTTACTCTACTTGTCAATAGTTAAGGTCATACCTGCGTTTATCTTGTAGTCAGTCGTCCTCTAGTTATGAAGTGCCATATTTTTTCCTTACCATTTTTGTTTTTCATGTTCGAAGTCAATTTAGGGACAGATGCTCTGTTCAAACATATTCCTAGTGGTTTTGTTGATGGCAGTTTTATATATTGGCCATACTGAGATCCCTTGTTTGTTCAATCCGGCACCGTTGTAGCATATTTCAACAAAACTATGAGCAATCTTTAGAACCTTTAAGGGAGTTAATTTGCAAAACTCAACCTGACGAGAGGCTGATAGGAAAACTGGATCATGTTGTGGAAACCCGAGCTGATAAGATAAGAGAACTCTGTCCAGTAAAAACTAAAGTGTACATTTGATTCAAAAGATATCAGGATGAGAACCATAAATTAGGCATACAAAATTACATCTTTCTATTTCATATCTTATTGAGTTAGCAGGAAAAAGTGGAAATTGAAAGCATAGAAGGATTATACAATTAGTCCATTGAAGATTGTCTCCCTCCCTCCCTTCTACTGCTTTGCATTTATCTGCTACCATATGAATCACAGTCAATATGATGAGATTGGTTAAAGTCCTGTTGGAAAGCTAGTTGGTTTTTAGTATTTTAATGTTTTCAAAATCTAAGTCAAGTTTTGAATCTAAGAAAAAAAAAAAGTAGTGTTTACAGATATATTTTTGTTTTTAGAATTTGACTATGAATTCAAATAGTTTCTTAAACACAATTTTTATTTACAAGAAATTAAGGTCCAATTTGATAACTATTTGACTTTTAGTTTTTGGATTTCGAAAATTAAGCCTATAAATACTAGTTTCACCTCTAAATTGTTTTGTTTTGTTGCCTACTTTCTACCAATATTATTTTTTTGAAAAAACAATCCAAGTTTTGATTTTTTTTTTTTAAATAGTTTTTTAAAAAGTAGTTTTTGTTTATGGAATTTGGTTGAGAATTCAACTTTTTTTTTTTTTTTTTTTTAATTAAGAAAGATTGAAACCATCATACAAAATTAAGAAAAAATAGATTTAATTTTCAAACAACAAACGGTCACTAAATGAAACTTAAATGATTATTGTGAGCCATAATCTAATTGGTTTTTAGCCAAAACAATATAGAAGGGTTTTCTAACCCTTAAATTGACCCAACTTGAGAAGGCTAATCATGGTCAAATCAAATAAACAAAATCTACGGGCATTTGAATCAACTATTAGATCAAAATTGTTGCAATTGTTATGAATTTTTTTATTATTCATAATTCACATAATATTGTTAACTAATTTTGTGGAAATGTTTTTAAATGGATCCTACTTTTCATATTAGCATTGATTGATTATATTTACTAGGAAGTAAATGCGACATTATTTTTCAATTTTATATTATACTGTAGATGTCTTCGATTGTCGAATTGTGCTTAGCTCGTTTTTACCGTCCCTCGTGTTAAAACTTATTAAACTTACTAGCTAAAGCCTAGTACAAAGTGCACACATTCTCTTTGGGTGCTCAATAGAGTCGGTTTAATAGTAAAAGACTTCTACAGAATGGATTCAAGTTATCACAATCATTTACATATGATTTAAATATCTTATAATAATAATAATTATTTTTTTAACATAAGGTTAAGGGATTGTTTTTATTAAAAAAAGTAAAAGGATTGTAGTGCGAGTAAAATTGGTGGGTAAAATTTAAAAATGGTCCAATAGGCTACTGAAATACTCTTAGATCTATTAGATATTTTTAAAGTTGACAAATTTATTAGACATAATTTTAAAAATTTATTAATTATGCTTCTAATTTAACCATATGTGCTTTATACTTTATTTAACTAAATGGACACAAATTTAAGGAGAATTTAGTCCCCCAACTTATCTTGGGTGGAGTGGGCTATTATAACCCACTCAATGTTTGGGTCTCCCATTTTAATAGTTGAAGTTATCAATTATTATAGCTCACACTTAGCCAAAACTATGTAAGAACCCTCAACCTCATTATCTACTATGTTTACTATTTTGTAACTATCATCTCTCCTCAATTGTAAATCATACTAAAAATATATGCATCCCAAATACAGACTATAACAACCAGCTCAATAATTCAAATAACCTAGAAAACCATCAGTGATGAAATAATTGCTATGAGAAGTTTCCTGTAAATGGAGAGAAACAATCATTATCTTTGAATCAATACCATTTTATGTGAATTTAACTCTAAATGGAATGTTGTGTTTTGACCGCACAATTGGTATTTTGACATGACACAATTAAAGAATGACTAAATTGAACAAGAGGTCCATTTTGACATAAAAACACAATTAATAAATGACTTAATTGAATACCTAACTTAACTTTTCTTTTTGACCAAATGAAAATTAAATTAAAAAACTAACAAAGTATTTTTTTTATATAATAAATTAATAACACATCATATTCTTGTTAACAAGAATATTAAAAAAAAAAAAAAATTTAAAATCACTAAGGTGTTGTTTATTTTGTGGGCATTTAAGATTTCTACACAAGGTATATTTAGATTACCATGTTTGTTTCATGATAATGTAAGATGTCTTGACATCTAAATATCATAGGCATCCTAGAATGTCTTTCTTGAGAGCATCATGAGAGTTTTAGATGTCATCTTAAAATATAAGTTTTTTGGATTCCCATGTCAAAGACATCCAATTTTTATTCAAATTTAAATACATTTTTAGAACATTATATAAATCTAAGACGTTTCCGAATAACAATTTTATGAAACAAATATAGTTATCAAAATATTTTAAAATATTTATTAAAATATTTACACAAAAAAACATGATTATCTAAAAATGTTAGAGCTGCCACTTTTAGGACTCTATAATGGGAGGCATTTAAAAATTTAAATTATCCACCTAAAAAACAAAAACAAACGCCATAAAGGGTTGGCCGTAAAATCAATGAGGAAGAAAAGAATTTGGGAAATTTGTTTAATTTTGGAGAAAATAATTGGACCGTGTTGGGGGGCAGAAGATCCAATTTCTATTGCCCAAAAAGAAAAGGGCACACAGACCCAAACGGAGCTGATTGATGAGGTAGCGGTTGCTCCGCGTTTGGCCTCGCTCTTCGTCAATCACTCTTCTTCTTCTTCTTCACACTTCCTCTTCCGCCATTCCCAACACAACGGAGCTTCTTCTTCTTCTTCGCTTCTTTCTGCAACCCATCAATTTGTCATGGTCTTAGAAGCCCTAGCAGCAGCTTCCGCCACCTCCTCCTCTGCTTCCCCGCCTTCCACCAGCAACTCCAATCTTCCTCCACCTCCTCAAGATGCATGGACTCTTGCTTCTCAGCGATTACTTCCTCGCTGGAAGTCTCTTTCCCACTCTCACCTGGTACCTTCATCTCTCTATCGCCCTAAACCTAATTTTATCCGCCTCCGCTCTGTGGTGTATGTCTCGTATCCATTCATTTTTTTTTGTAATTAATAGCTTTACCGATGATCATTTCTGAGATATGGTTGGGAAATGGTCCATTCGTGTAAATTGAGCTACTGGCTTACTGTTTGTTTTGTACTTTTTTATTGGTTGGTATATCTATACTAATTTCTGATACTCTCTATGTTCTTTTTTCCCCCTGTCTATTCTGTAGTTGCCAATTCCTATTTCGATATCGAAAGTTAATCAAGTGGATGCAGCACGGCTAGATATTGAAATGTCGGCCATGTTGAAAGAACAGCTGGTTAAGGTTTTTGCTTTGATGAAGGTATCTGTCACTCGTTACTCTGACTATGAAATGTAAATACTTGGATAGTGAAGTTATTTAGGCGCCATTCAGTATTTTCTTCTACTTTGATGGATTAGCCAGGAATGTTGTTTCAATATGAAGCAGAGCTTGATGCTTTTCTGGAGTTCCTTATTTGGCGCTTTTCAATTTGGGTAGACAAGCCAACACCGGGAATTGCTCTAATGAATTTGCGGTATCGAGATGAACGTGCAATGGAGATTCCAGGAAAAGGTTTGGTGGTCTAAACAGCTCCTGCTTTGCTGATTTTGTTTCTTTTTTTTTAAACGGATTGTTATGGTGGTCAGGATGATGTAGGAATGAAATTAGATTTATCCTAACTTGACATTGTAAGATAAATAATTGGGATTCAGTTTGAAGTTCTTAGAATTAAAATTTAAGCAACTATGGAACTGCTGTTATTTAATTTTCGTAGAAATGTGGTAGTCATCTACTACTTCCTTTTAACATAGCTCAATTTTTGCTAAACTACTTGATCTACTCCTGACTCTGAACTTCTTCTGCAATACAGTCAGAACTGGATTGGAAGGACCTGGCCTCACAGTTGCTCAAAAGATTTGGTATTGTGTGGCCTCTGTGGGTGGTCAATACCTTTGGACTCGATTACAATCATTTTCTGCTTTCCGTAGATGGGGAGATTCAGAGCAGGTACTGGTCTTCAGAAACTCACCACCTCTACCACGTGGACAACCTTCTAGTTTTGCTGTGGATGTTTGTCGAATATAACCCTGTATTTTGTTCAGAGGTCATTGGCTAGGCGAGCATGGCTTTTGATACAACGCATTGAAGGAATATACAAAGCTGCTGCCTTTGGGAACCTGCTCATATTTCTTTACACAGGAAGGTGGGTTTTTCTGCATCTGATAAGTTGTACTTTTCAATAGACTCTTCCACTTGAAGTAATTATTTGTGTGGAATTATTGCCAACAAGACATTTTGAAAGGGTTATGTGCAAATACAAAAACGTACTTATCAGGGCCAAATGACTTCTCTTCACTTACTATGTTCTGGTTTGCAATGGAAAAAGGAAATTATTTTTCCATCTATAAGAACAAATTTCTGTCAGTAGGGACTAGAGAGAGAATGCTTCATTTATTAATCAGTCAAAGGATATGTTGGGCTTCTTTTTAATGTCTCCGGTATAGAATTGGGAGCATTGAGTTATTTTGTTCAAGTCTGAATTAGCATTTTGAGGATACATTTGGCTGCTTTACTTTTCACTCTATCTACAACAGTGGATGAGACAATTTAAATATTTCTGAAATCATATTGCTGAAGCTTTTGTCAATGTTGGTTCTCTCAGATACTTGTCACTCAGTTGTATTGGTTCAAATAGTTTAGTATTTGTGTTGTGGGACTCAGATATAAAGTGGTGGTTTGTCGATGATCTTGAGTAATTTACCTTCTTGGCCAATTTGTCCTGCAACATCTTATTTTTAGTGTGGTGCAGGTATAGAAATCTCGTGGAAAGGGTTCTCAGAGCCAGGCTTGTTTATGGGAGTCCTAATATGAACAGGGCTGTAAGCTTTGAGTATATGAATCGCCAGTTAGTCTGGAATGAATTCTCAGTAAGTTTTCCTCTCCATTATAGTTGGTTGCAGAAGCATTGGAAATCCTTTTGGCTTAGAACTAATTGTCACACTTCTGTCTTCATTGGAAATTTTCAGCAACTTATTTTGTCGGAATGTATTATTGTTCTTAACCATATGATGAATTCTTAACCATATGATGAATTAAGTCACCCTCTTCTTTTTCTAGAAGTAGAATTATATCCCAAGTCTAGAGTGATACATATTATCATATTCTCCGATAGACATTGTTTTAAGCCTAGCATGGAATAACTGTATGTTTGACAAAAATTATCATCTAGATAGAATTTAGACGTACTACAAGTTTCAAGTAGTTCATATAGGATTTCATTTGGTTTTCAATGGTTCAATATTTTCTAGTATATGTTTATCTAAAAAAGTATTGTCTAGTATATGCATGCGTGCATGAATGTGGGAAGATGGGTTTCAATTCTTTGCCCAATGGCTAGCTAATTATGAAACTATTATCCATGGTAGGGAGTATTATTCTTAGTTGGAAACCCTTTTTTTAGTGGGTTTCCGTGGGCTTGGTTTTTTTGTATGTCCTTGTATTATTTCATTTTTTCTCTATTAAAGTAGTTGTTTCTAAAAATTAAAAAAAAAAAAAGAAAAAAAAAAAAGAAAAAATCATTTGCCCTCTAGTTTAATTTTTTGTGCTGATACAGGAGATGTTGCTGTTGCTCCTTCCTCTTCTAAATTCTTCCTCTGTAAGAAACTTTCTTCGACCATTTTCTAAGGAGAAGTCCACAAGCTCAGCCGAAGATGACAGTGCTTGTCCAATTTGTTTGGCAAGTCCTACAATTCCATTCCTGGCTCTGCCTTGTCAACACAGGTCAGGCGTTTTTATGAACCATTTTATTTTTAAACCAAACTTCTACTGTATGTATAAAAAAGAGGCACAAACGAGATGGCAGAAGTAGATGTGTTTGTTCCAAAGACAGAATACTGGAATAAAAGTTGGGACATACATATGACAGTTTTCAATCAAATACTCAACTTTTTTCTTGACTAGGGTAATAAAATAAATGTTGTAAACATAAGAATGTTGGGTAATGTAGTTAGTTCTATGCTAAGCACAAAAACAACGTAAATAATTCAATGTCTAACGCAAAATTTCATAAAAGTAAAATCCAAAATCAAGTATGTGAGTACAATTATATGTTTAAAATAGAAGTATGACAAACAGGTCTAATTCACAATCAGTATCTTTCTCCAATGTTTTCAAATTATCTACGTGTTTGACAATCCAAACTTCTTAAGTTAACAAGTTGAAATTCATAAGAACAATAGAAGATTTCAGATTCTGATGTAATTGTTGATCAACACTCATAAAAGTAAGTACTCACAAGTCACAAAGATAGCTAGCTGGATTTCATGTCTGTATAATTGTATAAATTTGAAGTCTCATGGCTCATCAACACAGGGGTATGAGGGAGAAAAGTACTATTAACGTCTATTTTATGTTTTTTTCTCTCTGCCAGATACTGTTACTATTGCCTCCGGACGCGATGCATGGCATCTCAATCATTTAGATGTTCCAGATGCAGCGAGCCTGTGGTGGCGATGCAGCGGCACATTGAAGGTACTACTACAAATCCTAAACGGTGATTGCGCCCTAGGCAGAGGGAGCAAATACAATTCCAAGTATAGTGATATTAAATAAGAAAAAGAAAAATTGCTTCAGTGTTGCATTTAGTTTTTATTTATTTGCTTGAAGCATCACATGCTCACAGAGAATCAAATTCCCTGGAAAAGCATATCTTGTATTGTGTAGTAGCCTAGTAGGCTCATTCTTTTTTACTTTCCATAGTACATCTGTAGTTTAGGTACTCAGTGATTACTTTGTGATTAAATTACCCTGCAGAAGTTACAAAGAGGAAATAATATGCTTCTTTCTTTTACCCCGCAAAATTTTACTATGGAAAGTTTCTGTGGCCTTTACTTTGAATGGTCTCTAAGGTTGAAGATTGATACCTTTTCATTTCTTTGGTCTTTCCATTTCCGCAAAGAGATTGATAATATATATATATATATATATATATTGAAACGAGTCTAATCATCGAGAATGTGATAACATTGGACTGATGATGTTTGAAATAGTGGGGGCAGTGATTGCACTTTCATAGCGTGTAATAATACTAGTATTGCACTTTTCACGCTTGTTTAAACTTTTGCTTAGGGATTAGACCATCACACTCTCTCGTGGAGGAGTCCCCTATTTTTTTACTCTCTTGTGTTAAATTACTTTTATGACTTTTCAGGTCGATGTCTTTATTTTAGACATATGTAGAAAATAATTTGTTAATTAATAAAGGAATATTTTGTTCTTTTAAAATAAGTTAAACTATTTTATTGCTACTTTTATATTCACATTAGTTATAGTTTGTTGCTAATTTTTAAGCCAACAAACAAGAAAGATAGCTAAAGAATCTAAATAAATGGTTAATTTTTTTGTTTTTTTTCCCTTTTTTTTGCAAAGATTGTGAAATGTATTCTTCAAAATGTTTTATTATTGTGATGGAAGCATTCTTGGTAGGATTTCGTGCTTTAAATTTTCAAGGGTGCGCTTGGCCCAAAGAGTTGAAAAAAGTTGGAGAGTAGAGGTTGAAAACTTTAATCTATGGGTTCCAAGAGTTTACAACTTTCTAGACTTTATAAATTCTTACTTTCACTATTTCAATTCTTACTCTAAACATCCTTTAAAAGAAATATGCTACTTCAAATTAAAATGTATAAGGTTGTACCAAGAAAGAGAAATTTGTTAGTCAAATTCAAATAAAAATCTGTAATTCGTGATTCCAATTCAAAATAAGCTGGTGTGGATTGTTGTAAAAATATGATTGGGATTAATATTGGTAAATAAATCAATAATTGAGAACATAATTATAGTTATTACAAAACTGGTATACCTATATAGTATAAAAGAGGGTTTGAGAGGAGAATGTTTCCTTTCCTTTTTTGCCCCCATATTAGTTGATGTTTATTTTGCCCTTTGTTTATGAGACGCAACTGCTTGAATGTACGTCTTTTAAGCTATTTTGTCTTTCATTGATAGGACGACGTGAATGTCAAGGATGCGTGATTGGAGGTGGTTACACATCCAACTAATGCATCCATTCGCATATGGTACGATTTATGTATGAAAAAATAAAAATAAAAATATGTCAATACTTACATAATTCCATTTGACAAATTGTAAAAGTTATATGGAAATCTGAAATTGTCAAAGTTATACGAAAATTTGAAAGACCATAAAATTTGACAAAGCAACTTAAGGTGCCTACGTAAAAAATTAAAAAAAGACAAGATAAACCACTTAAAGGGTGTTTGGGATATGAGTTGGGTATTATAGTTTATAGTTATTATAGTTTGTGGGTTATAACAGTTTGAGTAGGAAATAGTAAATACCGTAACAAAGAGAGAAGAGAATATGAGTAGGAAATAATAATCGTAATAATAGTATTGTAGTTAACCATAGGTTATAATAGTTAGAAACATCAACAGTTATAATTGGATCCACAAACATACCCACTTGAAGTTGAGGGTCTAAACACCCTTAAAGTTAGAGTGATTGATTCGTTGAAGCAATTACATATATAAATTTTTATATAAAATTAGATAACTCCAATATTCTACATAGCACTTACTCATTACTAATAATAGTAAATACATGTGGACACGTGGTATATGATAGTAAAGCCTTGCTAGCATGCAAAGTATTATAAAGATGTATATAAAAGTATACATTAAAAGAAAAAAAAAAAACTTTTAAAGAATATATATAAGGGAACATTCTGTTCTTTTAAAATAAGTTGACTATTTTATTATTAATTTTATATTCACATTAGTTATAGTTTGTTGCTAATTTTTAAGCCAACAAACAAGAAAAATAGCTAAAAATAGCTAAAAAAAATCTAAATAAATAAAGTGATTTTAAACTTTCAATTATTGTTCAATTAAATTAGTAGTAGTGATTTTCATCTAAGGAAAGATATTATGTAACTATATTTTCACAAGTTATCACGGGAATGCTAATAGAGAGTTTTTTTTTTGAAAAATTCAACAATAAAGTGTATGAACTCATTTTAAGATTTATTAAAAGTATAAATACTAAAACAAGATATTATTTAAAAGTATAAGAATCAGAATAAAACAAAACTCTTAGCATACAATAACAAAAATGACATTTTAAACTTAGTTTAATTATTATATATAATTTTGAATATTATGTCTAATAAAATTTTAGACTTTTCAATTATGTATTTAGCAAATTTGTTAAGTTTAAAAATTTCCATAGTAATGAATTTATAATCTTAGAAGCTTAAGAATCAAATTGTCAAACATCAAAATTTAACAATTAAACTTGTAATTTATTTATTTATTATTGTTATTATTTATATATTTATTTTTTGGAGTTGGAAACTTGGAAGGGAGCGGCTCTTTTATTTCGAATAAAAGTAATATATAGATAGATTGGTCATTTGGGTAGAAGCCTACTTCTATATTTTTAAACAAAAATAAAATTTCCCTATACTTTAATTTGTTTATTTTTCTAAATTTATCATTATTTTTATTTATTTTTATTTTTTTATATAACTTGTGATATGAACAGGGCAATCACTTTTGAAAAAAGAAAAGTCCTTTTGCTCGTCAATCTATGACGATTTCTATCCCTAAAAAGTAGAAATATAACACACATCATTTCTTTGAATTATTTGCCTTTTTAATAATATAATAGTAAATACAAATGTGTAAGGAACTTAATCAATAAATTCATCATGTATTTTGAGGTTTTATATATTAATTTTTTATTCATTAATTTTTTTAAAAAATAAACAATAATTAACAATAATTGAAGGTTTAAATTTTTTTAAAAACCAAATTGACGTTTTATGTATAATTAAATAATAAATAATGGTCATCATATCATTTTCAATACTATAGAATCTTTTTAATTTCAAAGAATTATAATTAAAAAATTCATTGTTTTAAAGAAAAAAAGAAGTTTATACTAGATATCATGGACAAATTGTATATCTAGACAGATAAAGAATTTGCATTAACAAAAACTACTTAAAATTTATTCTTTAGAAATTCATTGAAATTTTGAGTTTTATTATTTTAGAAGACATGTTTCTTTCTCTAAAGCCAACTGATCAATTCACCTATGTCAATAAAATTATCATTACTCTTTTTTTCTTTTTTTTTAACAAAATCATTTACTAGTTTAAACATTCATCAAAGAAAAATAATATAAGGTATAATAAAATAAACTGAAATTAACAATTGAAATCGAGATTAAACTAAAATAACACTTAAATAATATGTATTTAGCATTATTTTTTTAAAGAAAAAAGATCAGGTCTGAAATATTTAAAATTGAAAAAATGTTGTATAGATCCAAAATGTGAATAACAAAGCATATAGTAGTAGGTGTACAATGTAGTAGGGCTGCAGTTTCATCAATTTCAAGGACATTCCCAGCCATTGTCTTCTATTTGTCTTTCTTCATTATTTTATTAACCCACTTAGATCTTGCACCATATATTATATTCTAAATTCATGTCTTAATTATTACACAAATATATATTAATTACTACTACTTAAACCATATGCTGACATACCAAACCCTAACATATAATGGGTATTCTAAAGTTAAACAGTGATTTATTTTTTTTTCTCTTCAGCTGAGTTGTCATTACTAACCTAATTCTTGGTTAAAAACATATATTATTGACAAAGAAAATTTTTAAAATTTATATTTTCAATAATGTATTATTATGTGTCTTTTCCAATTTAGTTCTTTAAAATTGAAAAATATTGAGAGACTTTTGGATTAACTTATTAAAAGATAAATATTTTTTAAAATTTTATTTTCATTTACACGTTTTTATAACAATGATTCTAAATAAAAATATTAATGATTTTCAAAATCTAATTTGAGTGGTTGCGATGTATTTGTATTTGTTTCTAAATGACTTATTTTTTTTAAATTAAACAAAGTTTAGTTTGGAGGAGACAAAGGTGATGTAAGAGAAGAAAATTCAAAATTTGTACTAAATAATTTCTTAGAAATTCATAAGTGCATTAAAAACTTTAATCTCTTAGATGACCCTGTAACTTTTTCCTCCTCTAAATTTCTACCCATTCTCTAAACACTTATATTCATAATTTATATTCACCCATAAAGAGGACTAAATTGAAAATGTTAAAATTGAAACTTTTTAAATCCATTTAAGGTACAAATTTTGAAAACTTCCAACCATATCAAGAACTAAAAATATATTTAGCAACCAGCAACATAGTATTATATATGGAACCCTAAATCGAAAAAAAAAAAATCAAGTTTAATGACCTGGAAAAACATCCCACCAGCTTTTTGAGGCTATAACTTTATAGAAAAGCAAAGGCAAAGGATATATTATATAGAAATTAATGAAGAGAAGAAGATTATTATAAATTAGCATCCACTTCTGTAAAGTACTGTTTTAATTTCCTAGAGCATACATACATTTAACAAGTTTCCTTCAAATCTTTCCACCCTTTTGAGAATTCAAAGAAAAATAGAAATTTAAAGGGTTTTTAGCTAATTAGGGTTTTGTTTGGATGCATTCACAAGGAAATATATATGACAAAGTGTGGATAGAAAGCAACACAAAGTAAAGTTGTTCTCTTTCTTTTCTCTTTTCTTTTTTTTTCCTTTGAGTATTTTTTTTTTTTCAGGTGGGTTTGATTCTCTTTGAAAGCATAAACTGAAGAAAAGCTAATATATTTTTAAAAGAGAAATTTCTTGTAGCAAATTAACGATGGGTGGAAACTCTAGTAATTGGTGGAACATGTTTCCACCTAATTCTCCTCAGTTTGTCGTTGGATCCTCTTCACTTCCTTTGAGTTCCATGGCTGATCATCACCATCATCATCACCATCATAATCAAGACCCAAATTCACAATCATGGAGTCAATTAGTTTTGTAAAAATTTCATTTTTCCCCTCTAATTTCTCTATTATATATTATTTTCCTCTACTATATTTTTTATGGAATTTTAACTTTGTACCTCACTTGTTTATAATTTGTGTTGTCAGAGGTGGATTGCAAGAAGGGGATCTTGATCAAGATAGGTTGTTGGGTTTGAATAATAATCATTTTCAACCAAAAAAGTTGGAAAATTTGGAAGGGAGAATATTGATTCCATTTTCAAGATTTGGAGTTGGTGATGATAATAATGATCATCATGATCATGAGCTGAAGCAAGAAACTTGTTCACAAAATAGTAAGAGTTTGCCATTTTGTTGGAATAATAATGAAAAAGATCAATTATCATCATCATCTTCTTCTTCTTCTTCTTCTTCATCAGCTAAGCCCTCTCAAATAACAAGGCCACCTACTACTTCTTCTTCTCCCAAATCTTCTATCAATAGTAATAATGATATGTTGGACTTGATCTCTTTCAACAAACTTGATTCCAAAAATCAAATCCTTGATCACAATTATTCATCTGAGGTAAATATTATATATATATATATATATATATATATATATATATATTTAACAGCCTTAGCTTCTTCAACTTTTTATTTATTTATTTATTTATTTTTATTTTTATAATTATGTTTTATGATCAAGTGTGCAAGCACAGCCACCACTGGGGGAGTGTGGAAGAAGGCTAGGGTTCAGCCGGCCTCCGGCCAGCCTCCGGTAAAGGTAAACATGATGGAAAAACAAACTCTTTGTATCAAAGATGGGATTAAAACATTAAAACAGACTCTCAAATTAAACCCCTTTAACTTTTTCCCCCCTCAAATTAGTATTAGAATTCAGTAATTTTTATTTTCTTGTATTGTGTTGTGAATAAGGTGAGAAAGGAGAAGGTAGGGGACAGAATCACAGCTCTCCACCAGCTGGTTTCTCCATTTGGAAAGGTATAATTAAAAAAAAAAAAAAGAAAAATCAATGTTTTAAGATTATTGCTATTCTCTGATTTCAGTTCTTCAGTTCAATATCCCAAAAAAAAAAAAAAAAAAATCAGTAATCAGTATGTTTTTCTTTCAGTTCATATTGGCCTTTTTCTTCTTGTTTATGACCTTAAAAGAATACTTCTCCATGTTGTGGTGGTTTTTTTTTTTTTTTTTTTTTTTTTTTTTTTTTTTTTTTTTTTTTTTTTTTCTTTTGGTGTTTTTTTGCAGACTGACACTGCTTCTGTCTTGTCAGAGGCTATTGGGTATGTGAGATTCCTTCAGAGTCAAATTGAGGTCTAAGTTCTGTAAACCTAAATTCTTCATTTTTTTATATACTCTGAAAGTTCCCTCATAACCAAATGAAAAGAAGTCATTGGAGTCCAAAATTTTGTGAATTTAATGATTCTTCTTCAAAGCTTTATTTTTTTAAAAAAAGAATTTTTTAATATATTTCAGGCTCTCATCTCTCCATATTTGGGCAATTCATCAAAATCCTCAAAGAAAAAGGAGCAACTTGTAAGATCTCTCTTTTCTTCAAAAACCCCATTTGACATTTTTCTCCATTTCCAGAAAGAAAAATGCCTTTTTTAAAAAAAGAAAGTTGAAATCTTTGACCTAAATTTCTACATTTCCATTAAAACCCCAATAACCCTTTCTCTATTAATTGAAAAGATACGAAAACTAATGATATTATGATTATGTTTGTTGTGTACTTTGAAGAGAACATTCAATGATGGAAGAAATTTGAGAGAAGTTATTGAAGGTGAAAATAATGGAAGTTGTGTATTTCCTGAAGACCCTGGTCAGGTATGATTTTATTGGTTCCATCAAGAAAATTCCGCCACAAAAATAATATTTAAAAATTATTTGAGGTTTACTAAATAAAAAATAATATTTAAAAATTATTTGAAGTTTACGAAATAAATAAATAATAAATTAATAAATCATTTTAATGACGTGTTAAATAATGAATGAGAATAGTATGTTAAATAATAAGGCTTTGAAGCATCTAAAAAAAGATTAAAAAATAAAATAAAGAAGGGAAAAGGAAAAAGAAAAATTCTATTTTATTCATAAAGGAAAGAAGTGAAAGAACAAGGTTCTCAACTTTTTATACAACTTTATCATTATTTAAAAGTTACCCAAAGGCATTGTTTGTGACTTCCTAATTGTTTTGGAATCATTAAAGGGTTTGCTAAAAATTTCATCTTTTTTCTTTATTTAAAAAAAAAAAAATAGTTTATGTTTCTTTTTTGGCCATTGCAGCTCTTGAATGACAATAGCCTGAAAAGAAAACTACCTCCTTCCCAGGTGTGCTTTAATCTTCTCTCTCTATATTTGTGTGTTTATTACCAATTCCATACCCATCATTCTCATCATCATATTTAGGATAATATAGGCTTATGATTGTATCTATATAGTTAAATCTAGGGCATAAAATGGAAATCAACTTTATCTATATTTAAGAAAGTTAACCATATATATTGAGATAAGTAGTTGAAGAATATTACCAACCTTTAAGATAGTAGTTGGTACCTTATTTACTATATATGCTCGGATTGACAACTATGTTTTCTTTAAACATTCCCATGTTGATCATTTTCAAATTCATGATTTTAATTATTGGTTGATTTTTTCTGTCAATAAAAAGGATCACTTTAGTGTTTGAAATTTGAAAAATGTCAAACTTAAAAGTATTTAGTGTAAAAAATTAGGTCTTTCAAATGTTGAATACCTTCTTTTAACTTTTTCAATTATAATGTGATACTTTTAAATCTGTCTTCTTACCTTAAAAGTTATTGAGTTTGATATTCATTTAGACAAGACATTTGAGATAAAGAAAATGAAAAATAAAACAGAGATATGATGAGGGTGCTAATGATTCGCTATTTCCTTTAGTATCTTAATAAAGAAAAAAAAATTAAACCTAAAGCCATTTAATTTTATGTGTGTTTTCTCCCACTTCCTTTCTTTAGGACGGTTTCATCTTTCCCAAGGAAAAGTCTAAATTCATAGTCAAGTTTTCAAATAATTATAATAATAATAATAATGGTTTCAGGAAATGAAGCTTTAAGAAACTAACTTTAATTTTCAAAAATGAAAAATATAGATGTAGTTAAATCAATTACCAAACCAATCGTTTTGAGTAATTTTGAGTATATGTTTTTTTGTGGACAGGAAGAAGAAGAAGAAGAAGCAGCAAAGGAGTACTTGAGGGGCAGAGGGCTTTGTTTGGTACCTGTATCTTGTACACAACATGTACAAAGTGACATTAATGGAGCTGATTATTGGGCTCAAGCTTACAATGGCACTTTCTAAGTCATCTGCTCTTTTAACCTTCCTCAAACATTGTTGCTATCCATATATTCTCCATATTAATTAGGAGTTAATTAATGCTAACTTTTTCCTTTTCTTTTGAATGAGCATCTTTAAATTTCTTCTTCTATGTCTTCCCTATTTTTGTGATGAAGTGTAACGTACGGCAGAATCTAAATCATCCAAATTTATGTTACAATTTTCTTCATATCATAAAAGATAATATATCTTTAATGTTTGAGACAATCAACCTCTTCATATCTTTGGTACAAGCAATTTTGATTTTAAACCCTATTTCAAGTTCTTGTTATCAACAATATTAGGGCCTATCACTAATATATAGTGATAGATGATAGTAATCTATTAGTGTCCATCGCTATCTATCATCGATAAATTACAGTAAACATTTTGCTACATTTTTAAATATTTTGACTCATTTTGCTAAATTTAAAAACAACTCGTAATTCTATATTACCAAAAACAAAGAATCTATAAGCCTCCTTTATATTAATGGAAAATCATCCCTTTGATCTCCACTAAATTGTGGCTTCCAAAATGCATGCAATTCAATTGACATCTCCAGGTCAGAAGTTCAATTCTCCAATCTCACGTGCACATATGGTAAATGAAAAAATTTTAAAAGAATTGAGTTTGCTCTTATCTTTCAACCATGGATTTCCTTCTGGAATAACCATTGATCATTGAGCTTCTCTTACCCTTAATGATCCTCTCATTAATCCTCGCCTAGTGTCCTCCAATAAGAGATTTAGTGTTATATTTTTCTTTCCATTGAAGCATATTAGCTTATCTATTTATAATAGAGCTCTAATCACCAACCAAATATTGATGAGATGATAAGAGCTGTAATTACAAAATTAAACTTTGTCTTGGAACTGAAGCATGAACTTCACAAATTTCACTCGTTCTATAAATGGTTGATGCAGCTTTTAGTACATTTGGGACAATTCACTTCACATAGTAATATTTTCATCCATATACCCATAATAGATATAAGGGGGAGGCAATGTCCTTTCTTTTTACCAAATATGGTAAAAGCATCAAAGCATCAAAAGAAAAACTAGAAGCACTAACAAAATAACTAATAGAGTAATTCTCATGATTTTTTTTTTTTTAAATGTGGAAATTTTATTCCTACTTCAATCTAACAGTTACGAAAACTTGAGAGATTCGTTTAATCTTGTTTGAAATCATTTTGATTTTTACATTACAACCCAAGTAAAAAGAAAAAAAAAACACTTTTTTTAGGCTACATTAAACCATCCATAATGAAAATTGGTGTAATCAGAATGAGAATTCATTAATGGGTGAATGAATTGTAATAGGTCTAAATCGCAAACATAATTAAATTGCTTTGGCTCGCATTTAACTAAAATTATGAATCTGTCACATTTTACTATTCCCGTTACTGCTTGATCCTAACGGTAAAAGTAACAATAAATGTGGCAGATTCATAATTTTCATATTGTTACCATAACGATAATAGTAACAATAAATTTAGTAGATCTTACGTAATTTTCAACTCCAATTAAATTGAATATCCTTTATTCCTCAATTAGATTGAAGAATTTAATTCCAGATTTTGAAGCGAGCCCCACAACTTAATACGATTATGAACGGTAGGTAAACAACAACAAAAATAATCAAATGGGACCAACTTTTTACTTAGGAGGATTAACTTTCTCAAATTATCTTTCACATGGCCTACAAATCAAAGTCATTCAAACAGATTCCAATAAACGAATCTGGAAAAGAGCATAATCTCAATCAAAATCCTGACCACATTAAATCAGGGCTACATCCCTGGACAACGACGGCTCAACAGCAGCACATTAGGTAATGACAAAAAATAAGCTACACTGCAACCACCCAATAGTTGTCCCTTCAAATCAGCTCAATCAGTAATAAGTCACATGAGAAAGTAACTGACCCAAGAAAGAAATAATGATAATAACAACAATAATTTATTATTATAATTTTAATAATTTCT
This sequence comes from Citrullus mucosospermus, assembly GCA_030954485.1. NCBI lineage: Eukaryota > Viridiplantae > Streptophyta > Magnoliopsida > Cucurbitales > Cucurbitaceae > Citrullus > Citrullus mucosospermus. The sequence goes on along the minus strand of CM062061.1, from coordinate 27,647,035 downwards.
CATATCTCAGCCAAAGCTCAAATCTTTGGATAAGATATGTGAAGCGAACACATTCTCACTCAAACCAAGTGGATGCATGTTACAAATATTTTTTATATGAACAAGAAGCCTTGTGAGAACTTGGAACTTCGATCCGTGGCATTTACTGCATTTTCTTTTCATTATCAAGGAAAAGAAAAGGAGAAAAGTGAATATATATAAAGAATCAATGACTTGAGGTCAAAATATGAGGCAGCCCTGAACAGAATAGATACCATTCTAGCAAACGACCAGGTAAAGGTCTTGACGCTTTAAATTCCCAAGTTGTTCTATGCTCTTGTAAAGTCTCTCACTTCGAACAAGGGATTGTGCTAAATATATGCAAGATGATTCTGTTTTCTCCCTGAAAATTAGAATGGGAAGATCAACAGAAACCTGTATCAGGATATTGTATAATGTTTCTAAAAGAGAAATTCTGAATACCACGAAGATAGAATATTAGGAGTTCAAATGATTGTGAAACTATTGTCTTTTCTCATATTTTAGGAAGAAACAAAGAAGAGGATGATTTGATCCAAGTATATCAAGTAGTACCTTTACTCTACCGGAAGAAGTGCCATTTCAATTTCCTGAAGTGATTTTCCTTTTGTTTCCACTACATTCCTCTTCACGAAAATCACTGATATAAAGCAAAATGCACCGAAAACTGTGTACAGGATCTGGGCTCCTATTTGCTCCAGTAATGGCAGGAAAAGTAAACCAACAAAAAAGTTTATCACCTGTTCATGTCCAACCAGTAAGAATGTAAGACATCTACAAGGTTTCTTTTTCCTTAATTTCCATAACTTTTTCTTGTTTGCATGAGAGGGGAAGACAGAAGATGAGGATAAAAAGTGAATGAAGCACATGCCAAACCAAAACAAAACATCCAATGAAGTTTTATTACAAGAAGAAATAACAATTCTGTTTCTGTGGACAACAAAGAAACTAGTGAAGATGTAGCCGTTCCCATGAATTTTATCACATAAGAATTTTATTGATCTAATAAATAGTTTAATATGTTGATCGAGTTTATTATACAGCAGCTTCTTCTACTACGGAGTCTGGGGGTTTTCCCCTGTAAATTTTGTTCCAATTCCAAGATTGTAAAACAGAAATCAATTATGGAAGCAAATGTCAAAAGCACCACAGCAGATAAATAAAGAACGTCCTAACAAAGTCATATCAGGTTGAAACATAGTACCCAATGTACCGACATGCTAAATGCCATTGCTTTTGCTCGAATTCGACTAGGAAATATTTCAGATAGGAGGAGACTAGGAACAGGACCGGCACCAAGAGAAAACGTCAGAACAAACCTGCATAATTCATCTTGTGCTAGTCAAAACAAACTTGGTAATAATGTTCTCAATGGAACATCCTACATTCATTCATCTAGCTAGGCAACCCGAGTTTGCTTGACTATTAGGATGTTAATTACTCACAGTAACATGCCACCAGCAGACAGATAGAATGCTTCAGTGCTGGATGGAAATGAGCTTGCTCCAACCACTTGGAGACCCATTGACACTACCTGGAACAAAACACCGTAATGTGAAAAAAAATACCAAATGCTAGTAGAAAGCAAAACCTAATCGAGGGTACACCTAAAAGAAATTTGTATAGGATTTTTAGTTTTACCTAATTTAATTATATCAGTCTCATACATGTTAAATAAGTAATGCACGACTTTAGTTGGGACCAAATGATGCTATAAAGAGCATAACCATACATCTGTTTTGATTCCATAATACACTTTAAAAAGGTCCTATAGGAACTTCTTATGATGAAAATTTCATATACAATATAAAAGAAATAGACCTGGAAAAATATAATATAATATTTTAGTTTTGAAATTTAGTCTCACAGTTTCTACCAAGACATCCTTCTAAACCAAAGAGACTTTTATCCCGCAAAAGCACTAGAATAATTACCATGCCTGAAAAACTCCCAAGAAGCAGCACCCTTCTTCCAAGTTTATCCATCAGTATCATTGCAACAACTGACCCTGAAGGATGAAGAAAAAATAAAGTATATACCAGCATAATCTCATAGCGGAACTGGAAGATGATCCCAGTCAAAGCCAACATACCTAAGAAGTTTGCTACTCCTATACAAATATTTGCACGATCTGAAGGTACACCAAAACTTTTGAAGACAGAAGAAGAGAAATAGAAAACAGCATTTATGCCAGAGAGCTGCTGTAAAGCAAAAAGGGTTGAACCAATGAAAACCACTGCAAAATTTGACATGTAATGTAATAATTTAGAGAAAAAAAAGTTTCATAAAGAGTTCAAAGTATGTGAGTAACTATTAACTGATCAGTGATTACATTGTACGTCACCTTTGAAATGGCGGCCATGGAGTAACTCTGACAACTTTACTGCACCTGCATCATCTCCTTTATCAGACTTTGACAATTCTGCATACGCATATTTAACATCTGCTCCACCCAAAAGCTTCTCAAATTCAGCCTCAGCTTCAGCAGTTCTTCCACTCTGAAACAAACCCAGAAAAGTTAGTAAGAAATCACTTCAGAATGTAAATAAGAAATGGTCCATGAAAAGGAGCGCATGAAACAATATACAGTGGCATATGAGTGCGATGCTTGATCATCAATTTTGTCACTCATCCAATAGAACTCATGAGAGACCAACACAGAATTGAGAAACAGATTATCATTTGAATTTGGTTATAAAACTTGAATTTATCCTGAAGAAAAATTTTCTGTGATTCTGAAATTATATGCACTATGAATAATAATGACAAAGGCAGTTTTAAAGGTGTAACTATTGTATCTTGTGGTGTAGCATGGAATTAATTGATGGATTGAACCATGCCAGTGGAAGAAAAGAGCAACTAAATGAAGTAGGATACGAAGATATCAAAACCTTGAGATGTTTACCAACATGAACAAGAAGGAAGAAAGCGGAGATAAGGAGAAAAAAAAGGTTCATTAAGTCAGAGTTCCTGGGAAAATGACTCAAATACAAATATCGCTTAGCCATGGCATGATATAACCATGTGGAATTAATTATATATGTGCATGTTTGGGGGAAAAGAAACAGGACCTGTAATTCCTTAAACTTGCTTTGAACTGAACCAATTTATAATCTAGCAAGTGAAGAAAGTGAACTCTCAAACACTAGTTGATAAACTTCCCAAAAGAGGCAATCGAAATTATGTATGGGATTATGACCTTGAAAAGCCAGTGAGGACTTTCTGCTGAAAACTCCATCAAAAGGGCAAGTAAAGCAGCAGGAATAACCGATACCCAAAAACAAGCCCGCCACCTGAGAATACCTTATAGTCAGAAAAGCTATGATATGAGCTGACATTCACAGAGAAACCGAGAACTGCCCACTCTGGATAGATATGAAACAAAAACTTTAGTGTAGTGATCAACCACACATTTTCTCGGACATTACTTACCAACCCACTATTCCCTTGGCTTGTAGTCCCATAAATAGGGATCCCAGAAGACCAAGACACGATGAAATCTGAGTGAAACTCCCAAAAGTTCCTCTCACATAAGCTGGTGATACCTGCACAAAATGAATAAGGAATAACTAAAAGAAATGCAAAACTGAAGGTGAGATTTTAATTTTAATTCCAGAGTATGGAGAACTGTACAAATTTATCAGGATATTATGTACCTCAGAAACATACAGTGCTGCAACAGCTGGGCCAAGACCCATCCCAGTTCCAACAAATAACCTCCCAAGAAGCATTCCCCAGAGATTTTTTGTGGTCGCACTGCAATCATATTTGTGTGTGAAAAGAAAATTACAAACGAAACGGAATTACTTTATGATAGATATAGTAATAAGATACGACATGTTTGGAACTTGAAATTGGGAGATATTATTAAAATGACCTGAAGGAGGTGGTACATATTTATGAGGTTAAAAATTTATTGATTGTAAAGTTAAAAAAAAATCAATATGGTAAATAAACAGCATTTGAATCTTCACCAAATATTTAGAACAAATGTGGCTCCAGGACTGGATCACTCAGGAAGATGCTTCACATAATGCTTACCTCATTGATGCACCAATTATCATGGGTAATGCACAAAGCTGCAATGCTCTACGACGCCCTACCCCATCTGCAATCCAGCCACTGAGTAGAGATCCAAGAAAGGCACCACCTAAACATGTACTTACTACGAGACCTTTATTCAAAGAAAATATGAGATTGTTGTTATTCTTTCAAAAAACACAAATAAAAGTACTAAGGCCCATTTGATAACCCTTCGGTTTTCCTAAAATTAAGATTATAAATGCTACTTCCACCTTTGTTTTGTTATCTAACTTGGATGTTTTCAAAATACAAGCCAAGTTTTGAAGGAAAAGAAAAAAAAGAAAAGTAGTTTTAAAAAAAAAAAAACTTATTCTTTTTCTTTTTTTGAATTTGACTACAAATTTAAATGTTTTCGAAACCGTGATATATAAATCGTGAGAAAACAAGTACAATTTCAAAAACCAAATTATTATCAAATGGGGCAAAAAATATATGTTTCCGTAATCACCTTCCGCCATTGTACTCCCACTAAAGGCAAGGTCTAAAGAAATACTCTCTAAGGTTTCATTAACTACACTGCATCATAAAAGATAAACAACTAATTGATTAAATCAATTTGAAAAATATAATGGATAAAAGAACATAACAATGATATAAGGAGTGGTGATGATTGAGGACCTACCCAAGATGGTAGCCAAACAAAAAAGAAGCAAGAGTTGCTACAACTACATGCGGCAAGGAACGTCTCCATGAAGGGTATCCAGTATGACGCACTAAAACATGTTTGGTAGTCAAGCAGTTAATATCGTTTCAGACAACAAAGAAACATGAGAATCTTGACAGAGGCATTGCTACCACACCTGAACTCTCTTGTTTACCGTAAGCATTTATGTGGTCCTTTGACGCTGCACGTTTGTACGTCGCGGATATTTCCACAATGTGCCGCCCCCTCATGGCGTAATTCTAATTAGTATAAACAAGCTCTCCTCAAAACCAGATGTAGAATAATTGCCAATTAGGAACTCGGTGACTAGTACGCCCTGGAGACCAAAACAGCAAAAGCAGAAACGATAAGAGATCCTGAGTTTCATTAGGATGTCATCATGTCAATCTTAAGACCCAATAGGATCGTAAATGTCCAAATGACAGTAATAATCAGCAGAGAGGACAACAACCTTATGAATCTAGAGGATCTATCAATATAACTATTAGATTATTCAAAAATTTCAAATACTTCTAAACTTAATTTCTTCGCCGTAGATTAAAACATTTCTATACAAACCACCGTTGATTAAATATAAAGCAACAATCAATCCGATCGATGCAAAGACAATTGATCGTTTCAACAACGAATTACCTAAAACATAAACTATGTATCCAAAAAAAAATTTAAAAAAAAAAAAAAAAAACTGATACGCACAATAAAACAAAAATCGGAGGAAATGAGCAATCAAATGCGAATGATCCAGAGAATGAGAGATGAAATCATAAAGAGGTGAGAAGTAAGATTACCTCTGAAATCACAGAAAAAGAAAGCGAGAGAGCAGAGTGAGTGACTAAAATGCGGGAGAAGGAGGCGAGAATGGTTTGAGCAACGACGATGAGGGGTCGGATCGAAGAAGAGGAAGTGATTTCGGCATTGGAAAATGGGGAAAAGACATGTAATGCAATGGAATGGAGTTTCGGGTTTGAAGGATTTGAGTATGATTGGGTTGAGTGCTAAAAGAAGCAAAGGCGGAGAGGAGGAGGAAGAAGGGAAGTGATTCATGAATCATGTGGTGATCTTCGGGAAGCTTGTGAGAGCTCGTCTCGCAGGCTAACACCTGTGCATCTTTGTCGGAGCTGCCATTATTCATCTGTTATTCTCCTCGGATTAAGCATCCTCTTACCCAATATTATTGCGACACATCAAAGAAGAAAAAGCCTATTCGGTTGTCAATATTCCCGCCATCAAATTCTTCAAGCTTTTATTTAATAAAATTGTTGAACTAATGGAAGACAAACATAAGAAATCAACCTTTAATCATTTTGCTTATGCTAAATACTAAATTATAGAAAATACCCTTCGACTTTTTCGTCTCAATAACAAAGTTGCATTAGTACCTTAAAATTATCATTAGTTTAGTTGCTTGATGGAGAACGTTTCGTCTTCTTCTTTCTCAAACTCTGTTAGGTTGTATTTGGTGAGTTTTTCATAGACAATATAAGAAGGAAAAATTATCATCTAAGTCCCCAATTTTTTATGAATTGATGTGTTTGGTACCTAAATTTTTTTAAATGGCTCCTTGCATTTTTTTACAAAATGAGGCTAAAATATTACAAAAATAGAAAAACTAAAAAATTAATTGCAAATGTAGCAAAATTTATGTTCAACTCATAGCAAATGTACAAAAAGCTTATTGAAGGCACAAAAAGATAGTGCATGCACAAAATTTCATTTTTGAAGTCTATTAGTGATAGCTGCTATCAATGTTAGAAATCTATTGTTGATATCTCCTTTTATAGATATCATTGATATTATCAATATCTACGTAAGTTTTATAATTGATATCACTGATATTTACCTAAGTTCTATCATCGATATCACTGATATTACTAATACATATATATCATTGATATTTACCCAAGTTATATCATTGATATCATTTATAATTAATATCACCGACTCATAGATATTATTGATATCTATCTAAGTCATATAATTAATATCACTAATATCTACCTTAGTTAATCACTAATAGATGGATATGACTAATATACAAATATCATTCATATCACTGATATCATTGATACATGGATATCTCCGATATTTACCTAAGCTATATCATTGATATCACTACTATCATCAATTTTAAATGATAGAATTAAAAAATTCAAAATTTTTATATTTTAAATAGGATTTTAGTGATCATTTTCTAACATTTAAACACATGAGTGATAGTAAGTGCCTTCTTCAATTAATGATAGAATCCTTTGAGTGACTAATATTATATCAATAGCTACCACTGATGGATTTCTATTATTATGTTATAATAATTGAAATCTATTAGTGGTAACTACTAATAGATTCTATAAGTTTATAAGTTTTAGACTTCTACACTACTTAAAGTAGTCTAGAAGTGATAGAAGCCTATCACTGATACACTCTAATAGACTTAGTCTATCTCGTGATAGAAGTTTATTAATACTAGAATTCATATTTTTAAAGTCTTAAAAAAAAAATTATAAGTCCATTTGATAACATTCTCGTTTCTCAATTTGATTGGTTTGATAACCATTCTTGTTTCTTATTTCTAAAGTTTAAGAAACCTTTCTTAAGAGATATCGAATTTGAGAAACTAAAAAAATAGCTTCTTTCAATTCCCTTTCTATTTGGCATTTACATTTAACGTTCAATGTGACAATTGGCTCATTGGTATTGAGGTACCTAATGAAAATGATCCAACACTTTTCAAATCTTGGATGTGAAACCTATATCTTCATTGAGAGAGGAATTGGGAGATTGAATACTCTCCTTTAAAATAGGGTAAAATATGAATAACCAAATATTATTTAAAGATTTGCTATATTTGCAAATCTTTTTAAAAATTGCTTATTTGCAAATATCAAGTTCTAGTTTGCCATCTATTACAATTATTCTTTTTAAAATGTATATTTTTAGGGAAATTATGTTAAAGATCAAAATTGCTGAAAATATTTACAACTGATAGCAAAATTTACTGTAGAATGGTTCTAGTAGCATATCATTTTTGAAGATTTAACCAAATAGAGAGTTGTAATTTTACAAGATAAAATTTACTGTAGTTAATCCATTTAAAATGGGTTAAATTTCCAAAAGGTTCATATATCAAAATTAATTAAGATTTAGACCCAAAGTAACTTGATTTTTTTATATATATGATTAAAGCTGATTGCACATTAGGAATGATAAAAAGAACTCATAATCTAATATAGATGTGAGAAATTTACTATTTAAATCTAGTGGAACATGTAAAAGGGAAATTTGTATTGTTGAGTGTAAAAAAATCAATATATTATAGTGGTAAAAGAAAGAGTGCAGAATTTTCTCTGACAGTAATAGGAGCTCAGATATCAATGTGTTATAAAATTAGTTTCAACCTTGTCTTAATTTAATTTAGTAAACTTATATTCACACTAATTCATAATCAAAATTGCTGAAGTTTATATTTATGTGTCGATCGTAATAGACTGATCAATTGCGAAGAGAAGAAAATTTCTTTGATTGTATTTACTACTAATTATTGAGGCAATCACATAATAAAAAATTCATAGGTGTTATTTACTTCCATAGAGATAAACATAATGAAATTAGATGATTACCAACTCAAACATGATAACTAAATAAAAAGGGTAAATAATGGAAAGTTAGTAAAAAATAGTGTATGGGTCCCATGTAATAATCAAACGTAATTGGATAGATAACCCTCTCATTCGCAATCAAATTACTTTGTTGATTATAGATTTCGTAGTGGGGTCGACATTTCATTACGATTAAAATACATTAGTAAATAACAACAAATGTTGAAAAATGAGGTCTATTTTTTATATTATAGTTAATGAATCACATTTACGGAAAAGTTAAGGTAGCTCAATTTAATTAATTTATATTTATTGAAGTTAATTAAATTTGGAAGGCTAATTTAAATTTATGTCATTAAAAAGAATTCTAAACAATTTGCACTCAAAAGTTTGGGCCTATTTATATATGCATGTATGTATGGGCATGATGACTAGTTATTAAAGCATCATAGTTTATTAAGGAAAAAGAAAGAAAGAAAGAATCTTCCTATTTTGAGGACGACTGAGAGAAAGAAAAGAGGGGCTTTCGGTTCTTGCCTTTACCAAGTGTGTATAGTGACCATTCAATTAAAGCATCAATATTTGGTCAAGTAGGTCGATTGACCGAACCATTATCAATGGGCCTATAAGCATCATAATACCATTAGAGTTTGATATTAATAAAAACATGTACAAAACATCATCGAAGTAAAGTAAATGATCTAAAGAGATCAAATTTAAACTAAGAACAAAAGAAAGATAACCTTTATTGAAGACTTTGATCAAGATCTATTCTATGAATGAATGTTTCAATAAAACTACCAAGATATTCATGCCAAAGACGTGACAATAAACAGAGGAGAAAAATGGACTTAGTGTGTATTCCTCTACCCCGTGACCAATACCAAGAAGAATATATTTGGACTACGATAGTAAAGGGTAAATACTACCAAATCAGCGTTCGAGAAGAAGAATCACCACCTTAAAGAGCATTCTCTTTCTCTCGGTAAAGGCAAGGAATCAAAAACTCATCTTTTCTCTGTCTCTGATCAATTGTGTGGCTACTTCCTCGAAAAAGGATAAGAAAGAACCTAATCCATCTCCTTAATAAAGTATGATGCTTAGATGAAGGGTCATCGTGTACATACATGCATGCACATATATCGGCCAATAAAGGGAATAAAACCTCATTCACATAAGGGAAATTTTAAGAAAGAAAAAAGAAAAAGAAAATAAAAAGATTTTGGGCTTCAATAAATGGGCCCAACTTTTGAGTGCATAGTTTTTTTTAAAAAAAAAAAAAAAAAAAAAAAAACTTTAAATGACATAAGTTTTAAATTAGTCTTTTAAATTTAGTTAAGCTCAATAAATCTAAATTGATTGAACTGAATACAATTTTGCTAAATTAAATTAAGATAAAATTGAAACCAATTTTATAACATAGTGTTGGTGAAAAATTTCAATATTAGATAGTCTTTTGACTCTCTCACGGTGAAATGATATTGTACCTATATTTTATTATTATAATTGTATATAAAGTAACTTGTATTTGAACTAATCTCTAACTTCTTCTTTATTTAATTTTTCTTTGTTTTGCATGTGATCTCTTTTTTAAATTGTACATTTACCGTTGAACCACGTGAGAGTCATGTGACAAAATTTTGTCCTGGTCGAATATTAGCATCAATACTACTATATCCTAATTAATTTAAGGAACTTAGAACTTAGGATGTTTGTCTTTAACTTCTAAGAAGATGCCAAATGGTATGGTTTGTGTTGATCATGTAGTTGAGTCAAGCCCAACAAAATTATCTCATTTATGAGGATGGTATCGTGCCAGCAATGATACAATCTATTTTTAAGTAGAAAGACAAAGTTTATTTAAATGTAATTGAAGGTACATTATTACAATATGATCACAAAATAGCAAATTTACCTTCATATTATTGCAACAGTAACCCATATTCAATTTCATTTATGCTGAATCTATGCCTTTCGTTTTGTCTTTATTGGCATTTAGGACATATTTTTCATCTTTTTCATGTGTATTTGTGAATCTACTTTCCCTCTTTCCATTAAAATTTTCCCCTACTTTCCCTTCTCAATAATTTCCTCACATTTTGTCCTTTTATTGTTTCTAGTTTGATTTTTTTTTTTTTTTAATCTGATTTCATGTGTTGATTTTTCTGAATTTCCATTGGCTTGTCTTTCTCTCATTAGCTGAGGAGATGATTAGACATTACAGCTTTAAATTCAAATACAAAGAGACATAAAGTAGGGGAAATCAGAGAGAGAAGAAAGGGAAAAACATAAGCGCTTATTATTATTTTTTCTTACTTCATTTATGGATTTCTAAGTGAAAATGTCCCTTTTTGTTCATATTATCTACCGTTCCAACTACCTTCTTCAACACAAGAATCACATATCAGATGACAAAAATGCAAACTAAAGAACAATTTTTTGGGTAATATTCGTTGAAATGCAGATGAGATTAAAATCCATTTGTCTCCATTTGTGTAGATTTAGTCTTTCTCGTCTGACAATACTAATAAAATTTAATCAATCTTTTACAAATGTAGATTGATAGATTGATTAAGGATCAAATTTGTTTATAAATTTAAAGACTAAGTTATTACATAATTAAAATTGACAATTATATATGTTGATGATATTTTTCACAATAGAGACTAAATTGCGTTATCAATTTGAAAGTGTAAGGGCCAAATTGTTACGTGCTATAATGCTAAAGTTCAATGACTGTAATCTTACAGATTTGAAAGAATAAGAACTAACTCATTATAAATCAAAAAGTTCATAGAAGAAATTATTACTTTTATGAAAATTGAAAGATTAAATGTGATTTTTAACCTTTTATTAATAATGAAGGGTACTTTTGGTTAATCTAAAAAAATTAAAGAGAGAGAATCAAATGAGAATTTAGTTTATATCCTAGCAAATTTTAATATTTTAGTCAAATTGTTTTCGTTAAAATGTCGTCTTTGAGCAAATCAAGAAAAAAGAACTACAGATAAAAGAAAAAGATAAAATTGGAGTCCGCCTATTAATTATAGTCATTATTTTCATTGCATACAAATAAATAAATAAAATAACATCAATAAAATGTGGAAGCTTAATTAATTTTAATTACTACCTTCAATTAATGTTTCAACGTTAACCTTCTTTTAGTACATTTTAACTTTTTTTTTTTTTCCTCTTTTTGAGAAAGAGTACATTTCAACATTAACTATGAACATCCGTACTAATTTTTCTTAATTAATTCATTTAATTATTTTATTTTAATGGGACTATTGATATTAAAATATAAACCAGGAAGTATTAGTAATATGCTAGAGCTAAATATATATAATTTTAGGGTAATTGTTTTAAATGAAAAAATTATTCGAAATATTTTTAAATATAGCAAAATATCAGTATTTATCAATGATAGATAGTCATAGAGATGGATAAACATCTATAAGTGATAATGATAGATACCGATAGATGTTTATTAGTGTCTATTACTGGTAGATAGTGACATTTTGTTATATTTATAAATAAGTTGGTTGATTTTGCTATATTTGAAAACAATTCTATAATTTTATTCTTAAAGTAAACTAGTTTTATTCTTAAATAAATATATATAGTTTTAGTGTCTAAACTTTTAGATTTGTGGCTATTTAATCCATGAACTTTCAAAAGTGTCTAATAAATCTTTAAATTTACAACTTGTGTCATCCAATAGATCTCTCAACTTTAAAAAGTTTCTAACAGACTCTTAGACTTTCAATTTTATGTCAATTAAGTTTTTAAACTTTAAAAAGTGTCTAATAGATTTTTAAACTTTCAATTTTGTCCAATAGATCCCTAATTTTTTAATCTATCCTAATAGGTCCTCGACTGATTCAACAAAAGTTTTAAGTTCACATCTCTACTAAACATAAAATTTAAATTTAGGTTTTATTAGAGATAAAATTTAATTTAACATCAATTATCATTTTTTTTATAAAAACAATTCGAATATATATGGACTTATTATATACAATATTGAAAGTTTACGTATCTATTAGACACAAAATTTAAAGTTTAAGTTTCAAGTAAATTAAATTATATGGAATTTTTCCTAAAATTAGCGAAGTTGCACACTAGTTGTATTTTGTTTTTTAATACAATAGGAGTAGGGAATTTGAACTACAAATTTCTTAATTAGTTGTTAACATATTTGTATGTTAATTAAGGTATGCTCACTTTAGCCACTAGTTAGTTTCATACTCACAAATGTATATAAAAAAGAAAGGCAAAATATGAAAAAATGATCCCTAATCTTTTAGGTTTTTTTTTCATTTAATCTTTGATATTGAAATTTCTAAATTTTACTCTTAGTATAAAAAATTCTCAATTGAGTTGTCTTTCATGAAAAAATAATCTATTAAAATTTGTAAGTAAAATTCCTATATATATATATATAATTATTGTTAGGTAAACATTTCAACATACCAACTCTATAGATGTGAAGAAAAAAATAAACTTTTGTTGATTCAACGGGTAGGACAAATTCATATATGTTGATAAAGGGATTACTAGCATCACCTTGGACAATGTTTTGGCCTAAGTAGAGTTATTTAATTTTATTGTGACTCACACGAATCAAAAACATAAATTTCATGACTAATTAATTATTTAAATTGTAGATCCTACTACTAAACAATTCTTTTCTTTTTTTTTTCTGTTGATATACCTCATTTATATTAGTTATTAATTAAAAAATAATAATAATAAAAGTTAGGGTTGTTTTCAAATATAGTAAAATGAGTCATAAATATAGAAAGTTTTCACTATTATTTATCAGTAATAGACTGTGATAAACTTATATTGTTTATAGACTACAATAGAAGTCTATCACAGCCAATAGACAATAAAATTTTTCTATATTTGTAAATATTTTTATATTTTTTTAATTATAATAAAAAAATTATTTTAAATCACAGAACTATTTGAAAATATTTACAAATAGTACTGTAGAGAATGAAAATTGGGAGGTGGGTTGAGGCAAAGAAGCCGTTGGTGGAAAAAAGAAAAGAAAAAGAAAACAACGAAATACCGTTGGATCTTTGATTGAAATGAGTTAAAAGTTAGTTGAGTCGTCTTCTCTCTTACATCCAATATCTAACAGTCAACCCCTACCAGTCTCTCTCTATCTCTCTCTCTAAAAAAAATTAAAAAAAAAAAAAAAAAAAAACAGTGATCTGTAGAGAACGACAGCAAATACCCACTGAGCTCAGCCATTTTGTTGTCATCTCCTTTAAAATCTCTCCACTCCCCCTTCTTCACTTGTCTTCATCTCAATTTCTTCCCTTCAAATTAAACCAATCCCAATCCCAATCCCAAACCCCCTTTTAATTTCTCCTTCCCCCTTCTTCCCATGGGTGCCGACATGTCCAACAATAATAATACTAATCGCCTTGCTTTTACCAAAGACTTCTTCTCCTCTCCGGCTCTTTCTCTTACCCTTGTATGTATATATTCAATTTTCTTTTACCTCTTCCTATGCTTCTTGCTCTTTAATCATACAGGTTGTTCTTTTTTTTTTTTTTTTAAATTTTTGAGGCGGGGATTTTCCGTCGGGGTGAGGTGGCGGAGAAGGGAGATGTTGAGATGGAGGAGGTGGACGACGGTAGCGGTGGAGCGCGGAGAGATGATACGGCGGCGGAAGTTAGTAGCGAGAATTCGGGACCAGTGAGGTCGAGATCGGACGACGACGGTTTCGACGGCGGAGGAGCGCACGACGAGAATGAAGATGGGATGGACCATGGGTGTCCTGTAAAGAGAAGGAAGAAATATCATCGACATACAACCGAGCAGATCAGAGAAATGGAGGCGTAATTTATCCATCCACATTATTGTATTTTCTTTTTTGGAAAATGTTTTAATTTTTTTTTTTTTTCAATTTTTTGGTTGAATTTTGTACATAGGCTGTTTAAAGAGTCGCCACATCCAGATGAGAAGCAAAGGCAACAGCTTAGCAAGCGATTAGGACTTTCGCCAAGGCAGGTCAAGTTTTGGTTCCAAAATCGTCGAACTCAAATCAAAGTATGTATTGTATTTTTGTTGAGAATTCCAATAATGTCTCGTATATATACGACTTGTTTGAATTAAGTTTTTTAAGTGGGTAAAAAAAAAAAAAAAAAAAATTAGAAACATGTTTAATGTTAATTCAAAAAATTCCCAATAATATGAGTTTTTGTTCAATGTTGTCAACAACAATATGTTAAATAACAAATTTAACCTCTAAACTTCAACTTCGTAGTTTGTTTATATTAAATAGGATTTTGATGCATTTAAAGAATGTGATTTATAAATTTTTAATTTCATATTTAATAGATCTTAAAATATCAAATGTTTGGTGTCAGGCTATTCAAGAGCGGCATGAAAACACATTGTTAAAAGCTGAAATGGAGAAACTTCGAGAAGAAATTAAAGGAATGAGAGAAATTTGTAGGAAAAAAGTTGGTTGTCCAAACTGTGGGACGGCCGACGCCGGTGAAGACCACGTCGCTTTTACAACCACGGAGCAATTGCGTATTAAGAACGCCAAACTCAAAGCCGAGGTAACATTAAACTTAATTTACCTAAATCTACCTCATATATTTTTTTTTTAAATAGTGTCTAAAATCAATTAACTTCGAATTTGTTTTGATAACTGTTTTGTTTATGGTTTGTTTTGTTCCTCAATGTCATACCCTGTGAACCATTTGAACTCATACTTCAAATTTCCAAAATGGAAAATAAGTTTTTAAAAACTACTTATGTTCGATAGTCATTCAATTTTTTGGTTTTTGATTTTTAAAAATTAAACTAATTACAAATACTTTTCCTACTTATAAATTTCTTTATTTTGTTATTCATTTTTACAAAATAAATTCAAAATTTGAAAACTAATAGAAGTAGCTTTAAAATTTTGTTGTAGTTTTAAAATTTGACTAATAATTCAAGTTGTTTCTATAGAAAAAATGTGAAAACTATATGATAATAAAATTGTAAGGAAGAAACATAAATTTCAAAGACAAAACTAAATTTAATTAAATTGTTATCAAATGGGGCTTTTTTTTTTCTTTCACTATTTAAAACTTGACTTGGATTTGAAAACCATCTAGATAATTAAACAAAGAAAAACTTAATGAATTGAAATGGTGTTTATAAATTGAGATTTTTTAAGAACAAAAAGCCAACTAAAAGATCTTAACTTTTTAGTTTTAGTAGTAGCCTTTGTAATTACATTTTCAAGGAGAAATAATCATTAAAAAAGAAAAAGGGTTGAAAACCATGTAAATATATGACAACATTTGGAAATGTAGATTTATGAGAGTGAAAAGAAAAATTTGACACGGGACACCTTGTGATTAGACACATGAGTGAACGACAAATAGAAAGATAATAAAGTCGATGATATGAATTACTTAGAAAAACTAGGAGCAAAGATAAAATTGGTATGGAGGATTATTATTAAACAGTGGTTTGTAATTCCCAGGTTGAGAAACTACGAGCGGCACTGGGAAAATACCCAAAAGCAGCGGCGTCTCCTTCATATTCATCAGGGAACGAGCAAGAGACGAGGAAGCGAAGCTGCTTAGATTTTTACACAGGAATTTTTGGGGTTGAAAAGTCCAGGATGATGGAGAAAGTTGATGAAGCTGTTGAAGAGCTGAAAACAATGGCTACAGTCGGCGACCCACTATGGGTCCGCAGCGTGGAGAGCGGAAGACAGATATTAAACTACGATGAGTACTTGAAAACCTTCCATTTCAACAATAATAATAATTCCAACACTCGTTCCCTCAAAACACACATTGAAGCCTCACGTGAGACTGCCCTTGTTTTCATGGACCCCTCTAGGTTGGTTCAAAGCTTCATGGATGAGGTAATAAAACTATTCTCCTAACTATTTTCCTTTCTTTTAGGTTAACTGTTTTCTCTTTTGTTTTTCTTTTAAATAATTAAATCTATTTTCTTAACTAAAATACTTGACTTTTTTTAACCAAATTTTAAAAACAAAACTTAACTAAGTTTTTTAATTCAAAACTAGTCAAATAGTTATTAAATTGGCCTTCAATTATTTTTCGTCCATTTTTCTTTTAATTTTTAAATGTTCAAAATTAATGTTACTCTACTTTGGAAAAAATAATAATGTACCAACGGTAAATTACATGTAAGCCACGTTGATTTGAGTTTATCATTTGGCAAAGTAGATTTTAGATAGAAAAATAATATAGAAATGACCAAATGGTTATTGTTTTAAGTGTACATGTATATAGACTAAAAGAGACATTTTAAAGTTTAATATGAAACAAATGAAAATTATATAGACTATAATGGAATTTAAACCTCAAACTATTATATTTACTGTAACAAAAACTTTTGAGTACTTCAATGGATTGTTACAAGTTACCATTTCCTTTGTCATGTCTTAATAATATTGGGGTACACACTGCATTATATTTAACCCACCAAAAAAAATCTGAGTGAAAAGATGAAAACGTTTTTAGGTTGAATGATTGGTTTACAAGAAACAAAATGTCATTTTGTTTTGTTTTGTTCCTTGCAATGTTAAAATTAGTATATACTTGATCTTGATTGATGGGTAATATAATGATAAATTTAATTTTGTATACATATTTTTTCAACCACAATATTCTTAAAAGATTAAATTTAGTGTAAGTCAAGTTTAAAAGATTGTAAGTGTCATTTTGTTGGTGTTTTGTTACTGGGGACGATAGAATTAGGTATGCTTAATCCTTTTGTGATTTCCATTATGAAATGCAGTTTCATGATGTCATCTTCAATTCTCACTTATGATTTAATAATTTGTTTGTAGAATCAATGGAAGGAGATGTTTCCTTTCATGATCTCCAAGGCAGCTACGGTTGATGTTATTTGTAATGGAGAAGCTGCCAATTTGAATAATGGCGCAGTGCAATTGGTAAGGCTCCATGAAAAACTTTTAACTTTTTCTTTCACATTCCTGAACTAAAACGTGGAACCAATCTAAATTTCAAGTGCGTTCGGTAACTATTTCGTTTTTTATTTTTTGTTTTTTAAAATTGAGTCTATTTCCTTTCAGTTTTCTGGAATGGTTTGCATCTTTGTTAAGTACAAGATAGCCAAATTCCAAAAACAAAAACAAATTTTCAAAAATACGTATGACCCTATTTCACAATCATTCCATTGTTGGTTTTTTTTTTTCTAAAATCTAAGCATATTTATTCTCAATTTCTTATAATAATTTTCATCTTTTTTTAATTACATGAGTGAAAATTTTAGCCAAACTCCAAAAATAAATAAATAAATAAATAGATTTTTAAAACTTTTTTTTAGTTTTCAAAATTTGGCTTGATTTTTTAAAATATTGGTAAGAAGTAAATAATAAATCAAGAAACTTAGAGGGGGAATGAGTGTTTATAGGCTTAATTTTCAAAAAAAAAAAAAATCCAATGATTAGCAAATTGGGCCTATTTTTTCTAGTTTTCAAAATTTGGCTTGATTTTTGAAAATATTGATAAAAAGTAGATAACAAAACAATAAATTTAAAGGTGAAAGGAGTATTTATAAGTTTAATTTTCAAAAACTAAAATGCAAAAATAAAATAGTTACCAAACATGACCTCAAAATATATATATATATATAGCTAATTATCAAACAAGGCCTAAAAATCACACCTAAATGATGAATTAAAAAAGGACTCTTTTATTGTCTACTACAGATGTTTGCAGAGGTGCAAATGCTTACACCATTAGTTCCCACGAGAGAAATGTATTTCATTCGCCATTGCAAGCAGCTCGATGCCGAACAATGGGCGATAGTCGATGTTTCGATTGAAAACATTGAAGATAACAATAATATCGATGCATCATTGGTAAAATACAGAAAACGTCCATCTGGTTGCATCATTAAGGATGAATCTAATGGTCATTGCAAGGTATGATTTTGTGAGATAACTCAATTTTATATCTTAACCTCTAATTGAATTATGCTCAATTTGGCAAATGAATTGAGTATAGAGGTCAATAACTTGTTGTCGAAGGTTATGGTTTATTTCAGGTAACAATGGTGGAACATTTGGAATGTGAAAAAAACAAAGTTCACAACTTGTATAGAAACATAGTGAACAATGGCACTGCCTTTGGGGCAAGACATTGGATGGCAACTCTCCAACTCCAATGTGAACGCCTTGCTTTCTTCATGGCAACCAACATCCCCATGAAAGACTCAATTGGTAGCCCTCTTCTTCCTTCCTTAACTAAATGTAATTAAGCTTCAAACAAAATTTCACATATAGGGAAAAAGTTAATAATCCATACCGGCCGATAAAATCTTTTGAGGTTTGCCACAATGTAGTTGGTCAAAAATTTTCACCATTAAATATGAGAAAATAGCAATACTTCGAATTAGAAAATACAAAACTTTAAATCATACCCAAGAGACAGTCACATTGTAACAGTTTCATCAAATAATTTTTCCAATCAAAAGAGGGACAATAATTACCACTTTGTTAGTTGTTTTAGGATTCAAAAAATTGAAAATAAATGAAATAAAAACTTAAAGTTTACTTTCTAAATTTACAATTTACATGTGAAAAAGGTTGAATTATAAGTTTGGTCTATAAACTTTGAGAGTTGTCTCCAAGTATATTTAACAATGCTTCTAAATTATAAGAAGTGTCTAATAAATGGTTGAATATTCCTCATTTTTATATCCAATAGATTGCTGAGTTTATTGTACTCATACATTTAATATAAATATATAAAAAAGATGTATATATATATATATATAGCAAATTCAATAATATTTTTTAAAAGAATATAACTAGGTAATATACACAAAATTTTCTGTATTATATCTAAAATGTTGAGTATTTGTAAATCAAAAATACATGAGATACCAAATATCACGAGAATTAATTAGACAATTTAAAAATTTATTAGATGCTTTTAAAATTAAAAAAATGAGTCAAACGATTTTATTATACTAAATATTTAGAAATATAATTAGACACGACTTTGAAAAAATTATAAATATATGAAATTAAACGTAATGTAATCGATCAGGAGTTGCAACACTAGCTGGAAGAAAAAGCACATTAAAGTTGGCTCAGAGAATGAGTTCAAGCTTCTCCCAAGCAATTGCAGCTTCAAGTTATCAAACATGGACCAAAGTTGTGGGGAAAACAGGGGAAGACATTAGGGTTTGTTCAAGGAAGAATCTTAGTGACCCTGGTGAGCCCATTGGAGTCATCTTGTGTGCAGTTTCTTCTCTTTGGTTGCCTCTTTCTCCCCATCTTCTCTTTGATTTTTTCAGAGATGAATCTCGTCGAAATCAGGTAAATATTCATACAATTGTTTCAATTTTTCGTAACCCACCTGCTTAAATTTTTTAATTTATGAGATGACCGACAAACTATTAGAGTAACTAGACTTGCGCGGAGCATAGATCACTCGTAATTGACGTGTACTATTTCTTTTAAGGAAGTCGGGAGTTTAACTCTCCATGTTCTATCTAATTAAAGACACGTGTAATGTTTAAGTTTAGGAGGAGCATATGAATGAACGGAGATCACACCCAAATGAGAAGGATTCTTAAGAATAAGAAAGTACGATTAAGAAAAACTTAAAACAATTGATAAATGTTACCTATACCAACAAGGTGCATTTTTGTAGTTGTGGGGATATAGTTTTCACTTTTAGAAGCAAGGATGATGTTGTTGGGTTGCAAGAGATGTAAAGGAATGTTGAGGCCATTAGGTGTATCAAATCTAAATTCATAAGCCTAAGGTGTTACCACATATTTGGGAGAACCGGACAAAAATGATTTTAATTATTTCAAAATTACTCTCAAACATGCCTTGAGATTATTTTCAAGATTATTTAAGTTTCCTTGGAGATATTTGTGGCTATTGGATCTTACATTGTCCAAGATTTTTCAATTTGGTGACCATTAGATCTTTCACATTGTTAAGGTTAATTTAAAGCCTTGATGCCCAAGTTTATTTAGACTTAAATAAGTAGGCCCCTATTATTGGCAAATCATCTCAAATCAAGTGAGTGAAAAAGTGACATAAAATCGTTGTTTGTTTAAGAGTTTTTCATGTAAAATCGTGGTTGGTCATCACTCTTTGATTCTATTTTATTATTATTTTCAAACTATTGTAGCTATCATACATCTTGCTCTATTGAGTCAGAATGGTTGGGGAACATATATGACCCATCTATCATATGTTTGGGATTTTAATAAATTGTTTCTATGATGAATGTTATAGTGGGACGCCATGTTTGGTGGAGATAAAGTTAAGTCCATTGCAAATTTAGCTAAAGGACAGGATCGAGGCAACTCAGTTACCATTCAAGTAAATTCATTCTCTTTATTTTCTTCCTCTCTCTTATATTCTACTTGAAATTATTCAAATTGAATAAGTAGTGAATCTTGGAGGCAAAATGATTCTAATTTTTGAACTTCAACTTATATACGATTATTTTATTTTGATATCAAAGTTTTAAAATGTCTATTTTGATGTCTTTTAACTTTATAATGAAATTCGCAAACCATATGTTAGTTTTAACAATAATTAAAAGTCAAACAACATTTTTATTTTGTGTAGAATGATATTTTTTAATAGAAAGTTTGTGTATAATGAATCTCTCTATCATATTATTTGACTCTTTTCACAAATTAATTAGACATCAATTTTTTTAAGGAAAAAAAAAAGTCAAGTTTGTGAGTTTTGAAAAAGAAATGTCAAATATGATGGGGAGTATTAGATAAAAAAATTAAAATTTCAATGAAATTAAAAATAAAAAAAATAAAAAAATAAAAAAATAAAAACTCAAAAGGTTATTGACGATCTAATATTTAAAAAATAAAATTGTAAAAGAAAAAAAAACGATAAAGTTGTAATATGGAAAGGAAAAATATTTTTTTAAAAAAAATAATAGTAAATGTTTCCTAGGAAGACCCATTTTGGTAGCGTATCTCGACGGTTTAACTACAGTTACTTTTTAATTTTTAGGTTTAATTTTATTTTTAGGTTTGAGAATGAATTCAATTTAGTGTCTAACTTTCAACCTATTATTATTATATCTTTGAAATATTCAAAGATTACAAAATTTACATTTTTAACCCTCAATCTTTTAGCTAAATATTGGACACTAATATTTATTAATTAATTTAAAATAATTATGAAATAAAAATTTAAAATTAACTTTAGTAGTGATGACAAATAGAGATATTAATTTTAAATACAAAAAGTGAGTATTTAATAAAAATTTAGAGATTAAAAGTGTAAATCTTAAAATTTAATGACCAAATTTAAATTTCAAGAATAAATTAGTAACATTTTGATATCTAAGAAATAAATTGGAATTAAACTCAAAATTAAAAATTAAAAATATAATATTTTAAAATTCAGTGACAAAAACAAATTAATCTACTCAAAGTTTAAGATTAAAAGTATAAGATTTTGAAGAGTAAAGATGAGTAAAATAATTATTATTTGGCAGACAATAGGATCAAAAGAGAGCAACAACATGTGGATCCTACAAGACAGCTCCACAAACTCATCGGAATCCATGGTGGTATACTCTGGAGTAGACATTAGCAGCATGCAGTCAGTGATGTCTGGTTGTGATTCCGGCAGCGTCGCCATCCTCCCTTCAGGCTTTTCAATTCTCCCCGACGGCGCCGACTCCCGGCCGCCCCTCCTCATCACTCGTCGTAAAGACGACAAAGCTTCCGACAATCATGGCGGCGTTCTACTCACCGCGGCGGTCCAAATCCTCACCGATACGTCTCCCTCTGCAAAACCCACCATGGAATCCATTGAGTACGTTAAAAGCATCATTTGTTGTACGCTCAAAAATATTAGAACCAGCATGTGCTGTGAGGATGATTGATACTAATTAGCTTATAATATTATATTAATCCATATATATATAGAAATAACTGTAAGTAAAGCTTTTCTTTTTTCCATGTTGAGTGGCAAAGGGCTGATGGGTGGCTCTCTTGAAAGGAAGCCATATAATCATTTTGGGTTGATGTCTCAAATTTGACTTCTCTTTGTGTACATAATATATAATTAGTACTTTTGTTTGTTTTTTCTTTTTTTTTCCGCTTATTTTTCTAACTTTTTCCCAATTTTATTCCATCAATAATATGTCAGATACATTATTTTATTTTATAGGTCTCACACATTTGATCTTTATTTATTTATTTGTTGTGTGTGAATAGAGGTATACTATCTTGGTATTAGAAATTTTTTCAAACCAAGTGTAAACTTTTGTTTTTTAATTTATGTGGATTTTAAAATACTTTTTATTACATTTAGACCTGAATTTGAAGTCACCATTAAGGCTTTCTTTTTTCTTACAAGTAACTTGTAAGATAGATAAATGCAAGAGGAGAGAGAAAATAAAGCATTTCATGTTTCAGTAACAAGTAGGTGGTCAATTTTTATGGTAGTGGTCGGTAGGAAATATTCTGGATTAATGAGTAGGAAAGTAGTATTCATTCAGCTTGTACTATTTTGATTATAGCAATACCTAGTGCAGACTGTACTAAGTTCCTTACTTCACTTCTTTTTAAGCCCCAAAAACAACATCTCAATCTCTCTCTCTCTCTCTGATCGATAGAAATTAAAATTTTACTACTTTTATAATTAATTTTAACGATTTTTTTATTTTTGAAAACATTACTTTTTAAAATAAAATATATTAGATAGATTTTTTTAAATGGCTACATACAAAATGAAATATATATTTAACATTCCATAAGTCTAATTTGTAAATTAAATACTTTTTTAATTAACTAAACTAAAATTAAAGATTATTTATTTTGCTAATTTTTGTTTATATTGTAATTCAGATTCAATTACTTTTTAAAATGAATTTAAAAGGATATTTGGTTTCTTCAATTTTGAAATCAGATTTGGCTAAAATTATATATTTTTTTAAAAAAAAAATTGTTTTTTCTAATTTCAGGATCTAAAAATTAACATATTCAAGTCATGAAATTATAAAAACTTCATGTTAGTATGAAAATTTACATAGATACTCTGAAATCTCCTTATAAAAAAAAAAAAAGACCTACAAAGTCCAAAGCAAGGTTTAAAATCTTCCTCCATATCAACAAGGATAGGCTTATCCATCTCCTTCCAACGTGGCACCTCCTAAGTGACACTCCAAATTGTCTTCCAAGATCCCATTTCGCCACGTGTCAAATGAAAATCCAATCACAGGATCCAAATCCCATTTGAAGCCTCACTTCCTCCTTCAGCCTGCAACTCCAAATTTGTTCCTTTTCAAAGCAAAAGGCACTAAGGCAGGCAACAATGGCTTCCTTAGCAACATTAGCCGCCGTTCAACCGGTCACCGTAAAGGGCCTTGGTGGAAGCTCCCTTGCCGGAGCCAAGCTCCCACTCAGGCCTTCTCGCCAGACCTTCAGACCAAAAAACTTCAAGTACCAATATAATTCATCAAAAACTTCTCTAATTTCTTTTATTTTTTGGTTCATATTGATTTAAAACTTGTGGCTTTTTTTGTTCCCTCTTTTTGTTACTCTGTTTTCAGGGCTGGTGCTGTGGTTGCTAAGTATGGTGACAAAAGTGTTTACTTTGATTTGGAAGATTTGGGCAACACTACTGGACAGTGGGATTTGTATGGATCTGATGCTCCTTCACCATACAATCCTCTTCAGGTTTGTAACTCATTGTCTTGCTTTAATGAACTCTAATCACTTCCCTTGTGTATGGCAGTGCCTTTAAATTAAGTAGTTTGAGTAAAAATACTTTTATTATAAACACTTTTTAAGTGCTTTCCTAATGATTATGTGAAAGGTACTTTATAAGTCCATTCACATGAAGGATTTAAGGAGGTGTTTAAGGAAGTCACTAAGTTGGTTGTTTAGTTTGTAGATTATAATAATATGTGTTTGGGGTTAGTTTAGATAGGAAATAGAAAACACTATAACAAGGAGGGAAAGAGATGAAATAGTAAACACTCCGACAAATTGGGATTTGAAATAATAATGTTCTAGTTTATTGGAGGTTATAATAGCTGAAAGCATCAACTATTATAATTGGACAGCCCACCTCACCCACATGAAGTTGGGTCCAAATACCCAAGTGATTTTTACTTTTTTGTATAAGCATTTTTTAAATTATTCAAACCAAAAATAATGATTTTGAGGGGGGAAGCACTTTTGAGTTGAGCAAAAGTGATTTTGGCAGGAGTTGAAGTAAATGTTTAGATTGCTACTGACTTATCTTGGTACATTTTCTAGAGCAAATTCTTTGAGACCTTTGCTGCTCCATTCACAAGGAGAGGATTGTTGCTCAAGTTCTTGATACTAGGTGGTGGTGCCACTTTAGCTTATTTCAGTGCTACTGCCCCAGATGATGTTCTTCCCATCAAGAAAGGACCTCAACTTCCACCAAAACTTGGGCCGCGTGGCAAGATCTAATTCGTTTTCCAATCCTTCTCATTTTCTGGGGGTTTTGTTGTATGTAAATCTTCTCTCTTAACTCTCCTTCCCAGTATGTTTCAAAAGATACAATATAGGAGTGTTATTTGAGCAATTGTTATTATGTGATGAATGTACTTTTACAAAGTGGTCTTGCCAGTTGCTTTGAAAGACTGATAAAGATATGGGTTAAAAAGACTAACTCTTTCTAACAAAATTGACTAATAGATAACCCTGCAGAAGAACCATATTAAAAAAAAACTCCAAAACCAAATTTGTGCTCATCCATATTTACAACAGGAATGAATTGAATGGACTCTGTAATTACAGCTCTAAAGAAAAACTCGGTCAAAAGGAGGTTGAGCCTTTAACTGTATTCTTCTGTTATCCCCTCTCTTCTCGAGTCAATGTCGCGCCGTGGGGCTTTTCAAGCCACCTATGTTCTCAAGGTATGAGACCAACTTGTTATTGGTCACTATGTTTTGAAGCTTGTGCACATGCTTCACTTCACTTTCTGTGGATAAGTTGTCGGAATTCGCTGTTGGCGACTCCTTCTTTACCTCATTATCAGCAATATCCGGACCCCAGTTCATGAAATCCAATAGTGTCATTGAAGTAGGTGTCTCTGCAGCATTTTGTGTCTCTTCTCCTGGTGAACACTTATCCGCCCCCGACGATACCGGGGTTTCCCTTGAAGGGTTCTTCTTACCTGATGCTTGTTGTGGATTTTGAGCAATGTAATCCGCATAGAGTACATCCTCAATCCTTGACATCACTGTGAAGGCCAAGCTTTCAAGGATTCTGGAGTAACTCTCTAAAACAGCCTGTCCAACATCCTGTAAATCCAAAGAAGCAATCTTGCAATAGTTCAAATTTACATAGTAATATAACGTTAGAGAATAGGGCAACTACAAACAGAACTTTTCTAGGATTCCAGCCTTTTCAAGATTTTAAACATATTACTTTCCAAAAAACATGTTTTGTACCCGATTGTATTGGATTTTGCTAATGTCTAATGCTGATTGAGGAGTGCCTGGGAAACGATGTTTGAGGATGAGTAAAATTGTTTCTGCTCTCTCCTCGAAAAGCTCTCGCTTCTCCAAGCTTACAGCTGAGCCCCAAGCAGATTTTCCATCTTTCTGGTTCATTTTCCTCTTCCATATCACAATGGAAGCCTCAATTCTATCCTTCAGATCTAGGATCTTGTGCTCTGAAGATAAGTCCATGGTAGACAGAAACTGATCCGGGTCGAAGAATTCAACCGTTATGTTTCTGTAGATAGAGTCTCCGAGGCTTTCCCTCCCATTCTGCAAGTGAATATTCAATCACGAAATCATTGAAAGATAGAGCATTTGGGATATCAAGTACTTGTTCAAGTAAATTTTTTTCACCTTAGGCAATGATTCAATATAGTTTTCAGGGATCTCCATTTCTGATAGAACTTGTGCATTTATAGCCATGGCTGCTTTAAGGACTTGGTTTACACAATCCTTTTGATACTGCATAAATTTCCTTGAGTTTTCAGATAAACCATTTGTAGGAACTTTAGGAGTAGGTAGCCACCATTTGTCATCTTTTCTTTTTGAAGCATTGTCTTTGTTTGAATCACTAGAATCTCTGGATACATAGTAGAACTCGGATTGGTCCTTAAAATTATCCAAACAATCCTACGCATCATGTGAAACCATTAGAGAGATTCATGTATCATTTCCAATGAAAATCAAGGAATCTTATTAAACAGGAAAAAAGAAAGTAGAGCAAGATTAGCACTCTTTTCCTACAATAAGCATGGCATCGAGCTTCCGCAGTGCTGGGATGTTCATGTGGAGATCATTGCGTTGACGGGTAACCATGATCTGTTAAATCAAAGAATGTGAAGTGTATTATGGTCAATAATTTCATTTTGTTGCACTTCTGCTTGTCTTTTTTTTGAAGATCAGAGAGAGAGAGAGAAATTATTGCCTCCATGTTTGTTCCATCCTTAGATTTCTGTTGGGAAGGAACAAATTCAACTATGTAATCAGTGACTGATAATAGCAAGTCAATCTCTTTTCTCCACCTTGCTTTTCGCTCTACTGACATCGGCTCTAGACGCCATTGTTCCCCAAAAACAGAAGCTACAAAATGATAGGAGAAAGATGAAAAAGATCATCACTTGACAATCTCCCTAGATTCAACTTGAAAACTTGTTTAGAATTTGCCTTGAAATCTATTTCCAATAACATGTTTTCTTCCTTTAACCACAACTAAATGAAAACACAGCAAAACCAACATCGTGGTAATTCTCAACAGAATACAGAAGATCGATACACCGACAACATACCTGCAAGATTTGTAATCGCATTCGACAATGCTAAAGCCGACGAAACACCCTTTCCTCCACCAGACATATCTTCACCCAAAAGCAACTTAGCAAACCGCTCCTTCATCTGTTCTATTTCTGATCAAATCCAAGAACACAAAAAATTCAAACCAAGCTCAAGAATGGCCTTTTAGTTCATACATAACAAGAATGCTGCAAACAATACAGTTTGACTTTTCATAACGCAATCAAATGGCTCAAATCCAATTCTGAGTCAAATTTTAGGATTCGATATGCAGAGAAAATTTATCTTTCAAAGATGTAATGAAAATGTCACAAACATCAGAACGTCAACCATATGAATATAAATATCAATAATGATGCTTACAACTCATTTGAGAAGTCAAAAACTATAGTTTATTAATTCAAATAATTCTGGGATGTCCATTATCCTTTTTCTCAAAACATTGCCATCAGAATCTCCACTTCAAACATCATCAAACTTTTCAAAAAACAGAAAACAAAACAGACAAAAAGATATTTAGACCTGTTGGTGGCTGATCTTTAGGCTGTTTAATTGCAGCATCATCTCTGGAGGGCTTGGCTTTAGTAGGGCCTTTGTCTTGTCGATTTGTGGGGGGTTTGTCCGAAACGGTATCGTTTAATGGAGTTGATCCCTGACTTCTGTTGGAAAACAAATCATTATTATCTGAAGAAAACAGAACACTTGCACTCTCCATACTCAAGCTTTTGGAGTGTTTGGTTGCATTATTATTCTCCTGCATTGCTTTGAAATGGAACAATTTGGACCTGTAATTCTCTTCATCTTGTTCCATTTCTCGTACCATCTTCAGCTTTTTGATGAATCTTTTGATAGAATAAACGAGAGAGAACAAACCAGCAATCTTGACAGACCTGAAAAAACAAAGTTCATAGAAAGAGAACAAAGAAGAAAGCTTTTGGGAAAAGCTAAATCAAAATCAATGTTGGTTCTGGTATTTGGTATTTGGTTTTACTTTGTGGGGTTTCTTTTTTTTTTTTTTCTTTCTGAAATGGAATGGGATTGGGTTATTGAGAAAGTGGTTTACATGCAAGGTTTGATAGATAGCTGAGATATGGCTTAAGAATTGAGAGAAAAGAGAGAAAGGGAATTTGATGATTGGTGTTTGTTTCTTGAGATTTTTGTTAATTGCTGTTGTTGGTGGGATATGAGAGATGGATGGCTGTGGTTTTTCATTTCAAGGTCAAAGGTTCTCAAAACCAGGAGAAAACAGACATGCTTGCATGCCTAACCACCAATTTTGTTTTTTTGTTTTTTTTTTTTCCTCTAAAACTCACAGCTCAGATCTTAAGAACCAATGCTAACTTCTTGGTTTCTCTTCTATTTTGACAACATTGTACAAATTTGTGTACTTGTTTTTTTTTTTTTTTTTTCCCTTGTTTTTTCTGGATCTGGTTTTGCTAAATATATGTTTTTTCTGTTGCAACTAATCATTTGTTAGGTTTTGGGTTTGATGGTAATTTCCTATTTGACCTTATTTTGAAGGGAATTTGACAACATTTGTCCTGAAATCATGGGAACTAGAAAATCATACCATAGAGATTTGTATTGGGTTGAAACCCCTTGACTAGATTTGATGAAGATTAGGATAAAAAGAATGATAAAAAATTACATGCATTCTACCTCAATGAGTTTTATATTCAAATCATTCAAAAGATTTATTTCTCAATTTATCTTTTATTTAAGTCTAAAATTGGAAGAGTTTTTGAAATATGAGAAGTATTAGATGAAGATATGAAACGAAATATAAATGATGATAAAAAAGACTTCGTCGTGTATGATGTATCTCTTTGACGTCACACCAAATATGATATGTTGCATGCCATTGAAGACCTAATAATTTATTGGGCAATCTAAAAATAGAAATTTAAAAACAAGGATCCAATTAAAATTGAGTTGTATTCTATGCTTTCATATATGTGTTTGGTAACAAATTTATAAGTATAGATTTGAAATATGTAGTCATGAGAGTTTTTATACCCAAAGTGAACAGTTTCATACCATTGTAGGGATATATGGTGGTATCATGGTCCATTTTCTAACTTTTATGTCGGTTAAATCCTCAAGTGATGAACAAAGAGGTTGTGAGCCTTAGAACAAAGAACCACTAAAACTTCCCTCAAATAGTTTTTCTATATATTTGTTCACTTCTTTATCGTTTGCTCTTATCCAAGTCAGCTTCTCAAGACTACATGTTCAATAGAACTACACCAAAGATCACATTGTAGTTACATGGTGGGAACCACTTGTTTGGCATTTGAGTATCATACACAATTCTACATTACTATAAAACTTTGAGACATCAATTTATTCTTTGGTGTGGACACCGAAGAATTCTAACAACACATAAGATCATCCACTTATCTCCATGATTATAAAGTATATTATTTTATGCTAAAAACAATGGGAGAATCAATAAAAATTGAACCGATTATATATAATCTTCCAATTTGGTTGAAATATTTTTTTCTTTTATAATGAAGGTGTTGGGTATGTAAAGGAATGGTTTCTTTAGACTTGATTCTTTAATAGAATTTAATAATAAAATAAATTCCTAATTGGGGTTCAAATATTTAATTAGAGTATATAATAAATTATAAAAGAATTTAATCAATAAGATACCAATTATTATTTTAAAAATTAAAATAAAGAGAGATTAAATCGTAACGTTAATCTTTTGAAATGATAGTTAATAGTTTAATATTTAATAAACTATCACATTATAAGCTATAGAAAGATAGATAATATGCAACCAGACGAGTAATTCATAAAATATTGTCTACTTTCATTCATTTTTCTTTTAGTGTTGATCTAAAAAATTATAATATTTTTCTTTCTTTGGGGAGAGAATGTAATTTAAAAAAAAATCATATATATATATCTATAAATATTAAATTAAAAGGGAGCAGCGGTTGTCCCACTCACGTTCTTGTTTGGTTGACCAAAGAACCGACAGTTTTAATTTTGAGGGCTCAGTGTTCACTCACATTTTCACATTACACCAAAACGGCCAATTCCATCTCTCTTTTCTCCTTCATTTCTCAATTAGCGCCCTTTTTACAGCAATGAAAGAAGCAAAAAACCCTCAAAAACCCCATTTCTGAGCTCTTCCCTTCCCCCCCGATCCAATTTCAACATCACTCACATCTTTTCCTCTCTTCAAATCCGATAAATTCTCAATACAAAACCCATCACCATGATTTTAAGAAAACCCACTTCCAGATTCATCCTCCTCGCCTTCACCCTTCTCCTGTTATTCGGATTCCTCGCCATTGTTAACTCATCTGGAACCAACCCAGTTGAAAATGAGGATGAAGATTTCGAGGGTCTCGAGGAATTGTTGGCATTGGATGAAGAAGAGGAAAATCAGCAGCAGGATGGAGCTAATTTGAGGACCTCAGAGGCAAAGGTATTGAGTAAAGCACAGAGGATAGTTCTTGAGCTTAGCAATGATAACGGTAAGAGAGTAATCGAACAAAATGAGTACGTTTTACTTCTGGGTTATGCCCCTTGGTGTGCTAGGAGTGCAGAGCTTATGCCCCAATTCGCTGAGGCAGCCAATTCACTCAAGGAATTGGGAAGCCCCATTTTGATGGCGAAGCTTGATGCTGATCGCTATCCAAAAGCCGCCTCTGCCCTCCAAATTAAGGGCTTCCCTACACTGCTTCTGTTTGTTAATGGGACTTCTCAAGCTTACACTGGCGGATTTACCGCGTAAGTAGATATTTGCTCTGTTAATACTAAATTGATATGATGGATTGGTAGATTGCAAATGGAAATTGATCTTATTATCCACTTCTATAATTGAAACCTCTCTTGATTTGTTTGAATTGGCTTGTTTTTCCATGTATTCAGGGAAGAGATTGTGATCTGGGTCCAGAAAAAGACTGGTGTGCCTGTTATAAACATAAACTCTTTGAACGAAGCAAAAGAATTTCTTAAGAAGCACCACATCTTTGTTGTTGGTCGGTTTGAGAAATTTGAGGTTTGTTATTTCTCTGTGCATCTTTTATATGTATGCTTTGTTTAGAAAATTTGGACAAAAATAAAAAACACAAAATTTTGCATATCATAGGCAAAAATAGTAAATCGTGTTACAGGAGGTTAACTGCCATACCCCAAAGGGGGTTGTTCTTAGGTTATGATTTTAAGCCTAATGAGCCAATCTTTCCACTGGCACCTTAGACCCCAAAATGTCACTTGGTATGTTTTTGGATCCAGTCAAAATAAAATATCAGTTCTGAAGTCCTTACAACTTGGTTGCTTGATTGCGAAGGATGGTCCAATAGCGATCTCATTTCTCTTGAAAGAAATAGCAGAATCTTTAGAGTGGTGGAGAGGTACGATTAGGAGCTTTGGGAGGCAATTAGATTAAACTCCTCTTTGTTGGTGTTTCTTAATTCGACTTTTATAATTATCAACTTGACATCATTCTTCTAGGATCCGTTTTGTAATTTTGTTAAGGGGGTTTTTTGTTGGTGGGCTTTTTACTTATGCTAATGTATATTCTTTTATATGCTCAATGAAAGCTTGGTGTCTTAACTCTTCTCAATGTTTTAAAAGGATAAAGACGGCCTTGAGGCTTTTCCTTTTGAAGAGGCAGGGTGTAAGCCTCGAGGCGGTATGAGGTGTAAGCCTCAAATAGGGAATTAAAAACCTTTTACAAATCCTAGATTGGTATGGCCAAATATTGCTGAGCGTGATAGTCATATAAAAGTGTAAGAAAAAAAATTCACCCCTACAATCTTCCCTTAAACAAAAGTTCTAAACGGATATCTTTATCATCACTACTATGATGTTTTTTATGTCACGGGAGTAAAAGCAAGTCCTAGTTCAAATTGTCACAACTTAAATCTTAATATTTTTTTAAGAATTAGGCAATCACTATTATTTTTCTAATCATTAAACCAGGCGTAGAGATTTTAAGCCTTAGTGCATTTTCCCAAAGGGCTTAGTCTTTATGATTCAATGAAGGAGTAAGTCTTGAGGCTAAATGTTAGAGTCCTGCCTCGAGATGAGCCTCAAATTGTAAGTCTCACTAGCTTTTTAAAACATTGACTGTTCTTGTGATCAAGTTGATGGTTTGGCATGCACCCTTGGAAAACTGTATAGTACTTAAAAATGTTTTTCTCTTATTTACTTTTATATACGTATCAATCATGGAGGATATGGTGTTTTCTTTTCTCAAGGGGCCTGCATATGAAGAGTTTTTTAAAGCAGCCTCAGATGACAATGAATTCCAGTTTGTTGGGGTGAGCGACATTGAAGCTGCAAAGATCCTCTTCCCAGATATTAAACCCTCAAACAATTTCCTTGGGCTGGTTAAAGATGAGGAGGAAAGATATACAATATATGGTAAGTTGGATTTATAGTTTTAAGTTTTTATTTTCTGTTTGATATTTATCAATATATAAGTATATGAGCTAGCTTGCATGCACCTCAAATTGATATTTTAATAACGTATTTTTCGTATTATGCAGACGGATCTTTTGAAAGCGAAAAGATATTGCATTTTTTGGAGCAAAACAAGTTTCCATTAGTCACTAAACTGACGGAAATGAATTCTGTTCGAGTTTACTCCAGCCCTGTTAAACGCCAGGTTGGCCATATTTCTTATCTTCACTATCTCTTTGAATTGCATCCCTTCATGTAGATCTTTAGATTCTTTGCATCTGTATTTGTTTTATTTCTTTTTGAGTTTCTAATAAGTTGATAAAGAAAAATGTACTTGTACCCACCTAAAATTATGTACTTTTCTAATTTCTCGGGTCCTGTAATCAGAGAACAATTGTTACCTCCTAAAGTTTTGTTTAAGAATAAAGAAGAATTAAGTCCTGATACTGTACAAAGTTGGGCAAAAGAGAAGCGTTTCATGTAGAGGTCAGAAGATTAATGGTCACCATCAAAAAAGCTTGATGGGTGTATCAAAAAGCTAGTAAAGACAGAAAGAAGGAGCTACCTCTTTTTTTATCTCTCTTTCCTTTCATATAATGTAGGTGCTCACATCAAAAAACCTAAGAAATTTCCCCTCTGCCTCTACTTAAATTCACCTGATTTTTTTTTCCATTTTGAGTAGAATTCTCTGTTTCCCATTTTCTAAAAGCTTTTAGTAGAATTCTTGGGATTTATTCATAATGTTGCCAATTGACAGAGACAGAATCTGTTCTATCGGTTGTACATTGTATCTTTGAGTTTCTAAATGGGGTGTTGCTTTAGCTGTATAGGTTGATGTTCGGGGAAAGTTCCTCAAGGTCTTGGGTTTAAGCCTCCAGATCAAAACCTAATTAAATTCCTTGTTGTTCCCTGTGGAGGAAACAGGAGTGGAACAGTTCTTGATACCAAATATTTAAAAAACAAAAGAAACAAAAAATTCAACAAATGTCTACCTGCTCCGTTCTTGGTGCTCATAGAAGGAAAAGAATATGTATATAGTGCATTCAAAATTCAAATCTTAGATCTACTGCAGTCGATTATCCATACAACTATGACACTAACCATTTACCACTTGGATTGTCAGAATCTGCTCTAGACAAATTGTCTAATTTTCATTCACTTGCAGGTTCTCATTTTTGCTGATGACGATGAACTCCCGAATCTTCTTGAACCCCTTCAGAATGTTGCAAAAAAGTTCAAGTCAAAGGTAAAAAAATTATCTAATCTTTGGTTATCAAAGTCACTCATCAGTCATCACATTGTCTAGATGAATGTTGATATCTTCTTCTGACTGCAGGTGATGTTTATCTCCGTAGACATTGCGAATGAAAATCTTGCAAAGCCCTTCTTGTCATTATTCGGTCTTGAAGACTCAGACAGAACTGTGGTTTGTATTTTATCAAAATGTAAAAACTGGGAGAATTATATTTTTAGCCAAATCTATATCTTCTAATGCACTTTATATTTGCTATGCATCTGTCAGGTTGCTGCTTTTGATAACGGAATGAGCTCAAAGTTCTTGTTAGAGTCAGATCCGACTCCGAGCAACATAGAGGTAACAATATTGTTCTATATATTTATTTTTTCTCTGTCTTCAGTAAATTAGTTTTTATGAATTTCCATCTATGCAGGAGTTCGGTAGAGGCCTTTATGATGGTACTCTATCTCCTTACTTCAGATCACAGCCAATATCAAACAATGTGAGTTCCTTATGAATTTGTTTTGGATCATAAATTTCCTCATTTCTAATATAGTTGTATGAGCTTGATTTCGAGACATTCAAATACGAGATTGCTGCTGTTTTGATAATTCTATTATTGTGATTTAAAGGAGGGAGCAAGCATTCAAGTAGTTGTTGGAAGGACATTTGATGACTTGGTTTTGAAGAATCCCAACAATGTTTTCTTGGAGGTAATAATGAGTTCATAGGAATAAAATCCCTTCCTTTCTTAAAGTTAGCCTCTGAGGGTGATTAAAGGTTTATGATTACAGCAATTTTTTGTCCATGTAATCTTGTTTGTGGGTTCTTATAATTATAATGTTGTGTTGAAAATATATTGAAATAGGTGCATACCCCATGGTGCATTACCTGCGAGACAACAAGCAAGAATGTAGAGAAATTGGCTAAGCATTTCAAAGATTTTGATAACATTGTTTTTGCCAGAATTGATGCTTCTACAAACGAACATCCAAAACTACAAGTCAGTCTGTTAACCACTCTTATCATTATTACTAATCCACCACTTCACCCCATATATCAAATCCCTAACAATTTGTTGTCTGTTTGTGATTGGCCAGGTAGATGATTATCCAACCCTCCTGTTTTACCCTGCAGCAGATAAATCAAATCCGGTTAGTAATAAAGTCAGTGTGCGTTTTCTTTCCTTGAGACCTGCCTCGAATAACTTTTCGAGTATTTAAAAGAGGGTTTTTAAGCAAATTCATTCCAAACAGACCCTAATTATATTGGTTACTACTTTAGATATGTGGGGTAGAGATTTAAACCTCTATCTTGATATAATTCGTTATGTATGTTCGCAGATAAAGGTTTCGAGCAAGGGAAGTTTGAAGGATTTGGCCAAAAACATTTCCAAACTGGTGAAGTCTGAAGAGAAGATCAGTAGCAAAGATGAACTATAGAAAACCATCTTTTAGATTTGAGAGAGTGGGACAAGCAAATTAGAATTTAAGAAACTTTCTGAGGTCTTAGTCAAGATACAGAGGCATACACACTTGTTGGAATTTATAATATACATTTCAATTTTTTTAATGTAAGGTTTTTACTAATTTATTTTGTCTTCACCAAATAATGATTGATGTAAAACACATCTTTGTTAATCATGATGGTGACCAACCTTTTTCTCCTTATATTACAAATAGGTCCTTTGCACTATCAAATTTGTCTATTTGATCCATACAGTTTCTATGTTATTTTGTTTTGAATAAACCTCGATTTTAAAAATATTTATTCTATTCCAAAAAAAAAAATTAAAAATTTAATTAATCCTTGCCACGTTAGTTGCTAATCAGTAAGTGTTGCGGCGTGATGATGTGCTTGTATTATTTTAAAATAAGTAACTTCTCTATTTATTTTTTAAAAAATTATCAAAATTATTATAAATACAATCAAAATTTTTATAAATACAAAAAAAAAAAATCCTGGTGTCTATTCTGTGTAAAATTTTGTTACATTTATTATTTATTTTCAATATTTTTGAAAACATCCCAATAATACAAAATTTTATTATAAAATTGCCACTAACTACTCTTAGTTATTCTTTTGAAACTTCAATACCTAAATAAACAGCTTATATTTTGGTTCAACAATAATAATATAGTTTGAAATTTTATTGAAAATACAAATACTATTTGAAGACTAAAATTTTAAAATATGACTGTTCTTCAAAAGAAATAAAGAAGGAAATTGAAAATATATATATATACAATGAACTTTAAACTTCACCAAATTGATCGGAAAAATAAAATCAAGAACTCATCGGTATACTCTCTCATGTACATTCACAAAGAAGGTGAACACAGAAAAAATCAACCAGAAATCTTCTCTAAACTCCCAAGATATTCACAATCAACAACCAAGAACAAGAACCCCATTAAAACTTGCGACCTAAATTCAACTGCAGAATTTCAAGCAAAACCTTCGCCTAAAATAGGTTTCTCCTCTTCGCCGCCCTTCTTCTCCTTCTTGGCTTCGTCGCCAATCTCCAACCCTTCCAATCCATCTACCACACAAGCCTTCCCTCTCCTCTCCTCCATTCCCCCAATAACGATCTCGTCTCGACCAAATTCGGGCAATTTCAATCCCTTCTTCGTCGCGCAAATCGCCGGAGCGTCCCGGTCCGGCAAGATTCCGGTAACGACATCGGAAGGTAGTCTGGAAGTAGGCGACCATGGATCATCGTCGTCGGAGGTATAAAGAAGGGCAGTGGCCCTAGTTTTGACGGCGGAGGCGGCCTTGAAGAAGGCTTCGCGAATGGAATCGGGAGGGAGGGCACAATCCTCGAGGCCGGCGTCTTCGAGACGGGGAGGGAGGATTTGATCGAAGAAACCTGGTTTGGGATTGTGCTGTTCCGCTGCGTCCATGACAATGAACAACAAGAATGCGAAACCCTAATTTTGGAAGTTGTGAGATATGGAATTTGACTGTTGGACGGGTTCTTCTAATAAATAAAGACAAAGGTGCCACGTGTCGTCTTTTCCCACGCGTGTGATTGAGTTCCAGTTAGGAAAAAAAATTTAACTAGATTTATATTAATATTAATAATGTATTTATCTGCAACATATATAATCTTTTCAAAATGAAAATTTAAAAATTTTGTTGAAAATATATTATTTTTATTTAAAAATTTTTCATTGATAATAGACCATAAATTAATTTATATTGCTTTTATTGTTTACTTAAAATGTTTATTAAAAAAAGTGATTTTTTTTTTTTTCAAATATAGAAAAATTAACCAAAATATTTATAAATTCAGTATAATTTTATTTCTATCTATGTGATATTTTACTATTATTTATAAATATTTTCAATAATTTTGTCATTTAAATAATTTCTAAATAAAAATACGAAGAGTTGAAATCTCAATGGAGATTTAATAGTAAATTAAAAAAATAATTATCAACAATAATTAGTATTAAATTTGAAAACTTGGAATACAACAAGTTTTGACATTACATCCCTCCATTAATAATTTAAAATAATTTAAATTAGAGTATGAAATCAAATTTGTATACTTACTATATTTATATCTATACTCTATTAAAAAGCGTGAAAACTTTTTTGAACCGAAATATACCTCTTTAAATTTCAGTTATTAATTATGTGAATAATCATCTCCTTCATCCAATTTTCAAAGATAATTAAAATCAAAACTTCATCCAATTTTCAAAGCTAAAATTAGAACCTTTTGATTTATATCTTCTAGCGATGCAGATGAAAGGTTGAAATATTAGAGAACTCTTTACCCAACGACCAACATTTAAAATAAGATCTAAGAATTATAAAGTTGATTGTGGTCGACAAAGAGGGTATTGCATATTTACTATTTTTCTTTTAGACATGTTGAACATATATATATGTTTGGAAGAAGGGGTGCAAAAGCAATACTCTTATAATTCAAGTATTGTTCTACAACTAGAACCTATCAAAGAAGGGATCAATAGCAAAATAGAGAGAATGATATGAATTGTTCAGTTACAAAAGACATGATATAAGTTTTTAAAGTCAGTATATTCGTGACATTAAAAGTCGAATCTTTTTTTTAAAAAAATATTTCCTCATAAGTAATATTTCTAATTATAATGTTAATTTTAATTAGTAAGTGATTATAAAGCAATAAGATTAGTTTAAAAACAACAAAATGAGCAGAAAAATATTAATTTTAATTTTTTTTTATCACATATACAAAAGAGATTCTATCAATTATACATATACCATATCTTGGACGATGTTCAAATAAACACTACAAAGTTTCTTATAACTTGGTAAGATTACAAAATTAGTCCATATGCTTCTAGCTTTTTCTAACTAATAGGAACCCAGATTTTCTAAATTAAATTATTCATTGTCCCAAACATGCTTATGAAAAATAAATTTCATTTTAAAATAAAGAAATTATCTTAAAATAAATTATCTTAAATGACAAAACTATTGAAAATATTTACAACTAATAACAAATACATTGTTTATCTGCAATAGACCGCAATCTATCGTAAATAAACAGTAAAATTTTGCTATATTTGTAAATTTGGTTCATTTTGCTATATTTGAAAAGAACCTTTTAAAATAAACATTTCTACTAAATAATTCCAGAGTATTAAGCCAATCATATAAATCAAGATTAAAAATTTGAATTAATAATCTGATGGCAAACCATGATTTGAGTGATTTATATGAAAATTAAATTTAAAAGTGTGAAATCAAACATTAAATTGATTTCCAATATTAAAGACGTGTTTGTAAGTGATACAAAAGTAATTTTAACAATTTCAAAATCAACTACGTATTCAAATCAATAACTAAAAACACACCCTTCCAAATGAGAAAACCTCTACAATAACCAACTAAAGCAGTGAAAGGTCCTTAACGGTCATGAGTTAAAGATCCACTCCATATTAAAATTGTAATACAAGATACCTCTTGCATATACAATATTCTTCTAACTAGACGTCCTAATAATATGTGGTTGCAACTCAAAACAAAAACAAAAAAACTACATATTGATATGTCTTAACAAGCAACATGTTATGAAAGATGAAATTGTTAAAAGATCGTTGGTCTAGGGTATAGACTAGAGTGCTGTTCAATCCAATGACATTCATGACAATTTCATTCCACGAACCTCACTTGTCTGATTGGAAGTGTACAAGGATGATAAGAAATCAGCACACCAAAGATATAACCACCAACCTTGAGGATGATTAATAGTTCAAAAGTGATTCAGAAGGATGATAAGAAATCAACACGACAAAGATGTAACGAGACAGCCATATGTTGTTAGTAGGGAACCATATCCAATCCTTAAAAATCCTTAAGCATTTGAACCCTTGTTTACTTGCTCACCCTATACTTGGAAATTTCTACATCCCCTTGTTGAGGTAAGGTTTTTCGGTTGGTATATAGCTCGTGGGAGGGTCAACCAAATCAACACACTTGAACATCATAGAGATTTTCGTTTAGATACTTAAACCTCATTGGCGTGTTCTGTGCAAGCAGGTAGGAGAAATTTTGAATCAAAATTCATTCATCTCTTTACACTTGAGATTTGATGAATAATTTTGTAAACTTCTAAAAGTGGCTTCGGTTTCAGCACTCAGTAACTCATGGTATTGTAAACATCATCTTTCCTAGGATAGAAGTTGTATTCTTCGACAGGCTGAGTGTTTTAGATGCCTCTCTATGTATAGCAGAACTTTTTTTCA
Source organism: Citrullus mucosospermus (assembly GCA_030954485.1). Lineage (NCBI taxonomy): Eukaryota > Viridiplantae > Streptophyta > Magnoliopsida > Cucurbitales > Cucurbitaceae > Citrullus > Citrullus mucosospermus. The sequence goes on along the minus strand of CM062061.1, from coordinate 27,607,460 downwards.
AGGCTTAAAAGGTTCTAGATAAGAGTGTTCGGAATTTTATGCATTTGAACATCTTTATTTACTTCCTTGCTCCTAAAGCCCTTTTGTAATTTTCTGATACTATGATCCCAATAGATGCCAGCCCTTTCTTGTAGTTTTTGATGTTCAACCCTATCTCTTAATGAGTGGTTTACCACATTATATGGTAATTATATAATAATCTAATGACGAGTGAAACAAAATTTCTATGTTTATTCTGGATTATCAACCCTAATCCTGGTAGGCAAAAATATACATAATATACATTAACTGACACGGCACCCTGAGAGGCTTGAGACCCAGAATAAGGAACAACTCAAACATTAACAAATGATCCAAACACCCAAATTTCTTACTAATAGATTCTACCCTGGCCTTCAAGGAAACAATATCTACCAGCAAAAATCTCCTAAAATGGCTAGAACTAGAAGTATATAACTCAAGACATAGATTAACCAAAGGTGAAAGTGGTCTGGAAACAATCATCAGAAATTCCATAAACAACATAGTAAGAAATAAAAATGAGCTTCAGTATTGAAGGTAATAACATCATAAAACAAAATTCTTATAAATTCTAGTCCCGAAAATGACAAAATCCTCCTAGAAGCTATAAAGATACCAAGTTGTGCCACAATTAACCTTCGATGTCTTAGGCTGATGCTGCTGCTCCTTTGTTCCTTGGCGCTGCTTCAGTACCTAATCACAGAACCCAAACGTAATTAAAATCACAAATGCCACAAAAATCACGTTGATAAGTAAAAACTGCAAGAATTACACAACTGAGACTTCTACCTTCTCTGAAACCACTCTTAAATCTGCGAGGAACATGGCGCAAATATCTCATCCGCCCAGTTCCAGTGGTCTTCCTTCGGATCGCCTTGACGCTCCAGTTATCTAAATCCAAAACCCCCCATAAGACAAACGAACAACTAAACCAAAAATTGAATACCCAAAAGCAAAACAAATTCATTCAAACAGATTAGGACACACAGAACGAATCGACTGTAATCCGGATCGATAATGGGGGATCTAGCATTACCACTTCTAATCGAAGAAACAAATTAAGCAAAGTAAATAAAACAGATCTAATTCTAAAATGATGAAACAACCGAACACAAACTACAAACTGATAAGGCGAACTTACATTTACGCTTACGGGCGGCTGGAAATGCACAGGCGGAGCATCGACTCTTCTGCAGGTGGAAGCTGCGGCGGCCACACCTAACACATAGAGTGTGGGTCTTGTTCCTCCTTTTACCGAAACTTCCCGTTCCCTTACCCTAATTACCGATCAATAAACAAGTCGATTAACGCACTTAAATTTCGAATTCAGCAGCAATCCTGTAGAAAGAGAAGAGATTGAGAGAACCAAAGTAAGTTCGCCATTACCATTTAATCGATTCGAGGATGAAGCCTTTGGATTCCTCTTCCGTCCAAAGAGGACTTAGAAGTAGGCAGCAGCCTTTATATTGCGAGGGTCTAGGGTTTGAAGTAATTGGGTCTCGTAAAAACCCGACCCAATAAGCTTTGACCTACCCGAAACTTTTCTACTGGATCGGGTCGGTGTGTTATTTGGAAAGTAAAGATTTAGGCCTTGTGGGCCATCCACTGCACGAGGAAAAAGCCCAACTAGAAATTATAGTACAAACTGAAATATGGTTATTAAAAAAGAAAAACAACAAAAAAAAAGTTACAAAAATATTTTAAGTTAATGATTTTAAATGGCAAAATTATTTAAAACATATTAAATATAGGTACTCGGTAGACAAAGACATTTTATTATTTTTGTTAATTAGTTTGTTTATTTTGCTATATTTGAAAATAGCCCAAAAATTTATAGTCTAAATAAATAGGTATAATCACTCAATTGTCTAAACCTTCTTATTTCTTAAATGAATAGAATGAGCTATTGTTTTCCGCAAATATTTGATCTAATTTACCTTTTCAACCCTCATCGCCATTCAATGTTTTTTTAAAATATATATACCACAAGAACCATGTAAGGAAAGTTTTCTCTCGTAGTCATAAACTTTTCAAAACAGTTTTCTTTTCAAACCCTACAAGTAAGAAAGATTATTTAGAAATTCAAGAAATGCTGCCCTCTAAGTGAAAGCAATAATCAACAATAAGCTTTAAAAGAGAAAACAAAATATACTTGATATATACAACATTATATGTTTGAATTTTTCAAAATAAATCAATGTATTTTAAAAACAAATAAATTAAGGTATATTTGATAAGTGTATGAACAAAACAATTTGTACAATAGATTGTCTTATTTACCAAATGATATATGTTGTTTATATTTATATTTTTTTAGTATATTTGTAAACATACCCAAAAAAATGAATCATGGTGTATGCAATGTATATTTATATTTTCTAGTATATTATCAATACATTCAACATATAGTTGAAATCTCAATGGAGATTTAATCAATTTTTAATTTGGAATATAAAAGAAAATAAATGAAATCTCCTATAATAAAGAGAATATTGATTTGAAATATCGTGTTACATGAATGTCGACCAAAATTAAAAAATAAAAAGACAAAGTCAAAATTCAAAAATGATGTTGATAAGAAAGGAGCTAAATATTTCAAAATTAATTTATGAGAGATAATGTAATTAACGATAGTTAAAAAATAAAATTTTTATGTAATTAATACTAAACACGAAAATGATATATCTTCTTTATTTTAAAATATTGCAAAATTAAAAATTTATGACATTCATGAAACATTAGTTATGTAATAGACTAATTTTCTAAATCTGACTGATTATAATTTTGAAATTACACCCTACTTTTAGTTATACTCTTGCATTTTATAAGCATAAATTTTATATACTGGCAACTTAAATGGTTTTTTATAAGTTGTTTTGATTCCTTTTTTGGTTATTTATTTTTGTTCCCAGTCTTAGATTTATATTACATTTATATATTAACCATTAGCATATAGATTTTATATCCTTGCAATTCAAATAAATTTTCTATCATTTGATGGTTTTGATTCCGTTTTTTTAATTTGTCAAATACCTTATAATTTTAGAATTTTAATTTTGGGTATTTGAGTCATTTAGTAAATTTGATTTAATATTAAAATATTAAAATTTGTCATTTTTCAAATTAAAAAGAGGTTTTTGTGATTTGTACTATTAATTCAAATTATATGTATAAGTTGGAGAAAGAATCTTAATGAAAAACGGCTAAGAGCTGTGAGCTAGTATTCGATATTCTAACTAACGTGATTTTAGAAGAATGGAGTGGATGGTTTTCTTTCACTTGTAGTTATACTTTCAATAGTTGAGTCGCACTCTCTCATCGACAATTTTTTTTGAAAGTTCTTTCTTTTTTTTGAAAGTTTAAGTTTCAAACTTTTCTTTGTTTGTGGTACAACTAATTTTAGTTTCAAATTTTCTTTTATTGAAATTCAGTTCTTTATATTTTATTTTATATGGCAATAGTTGTATTGTTTGTATATTTTATTGAGTATTTTCTATATCTTTTACCTAGAGATTGGACCATAATATATATGTGAGAAGTAGATCCTTAAAAGGACAATAAGAATATACAAGAAAAACCTAAATAATTAGTCTAATAACAGCTAATTTACCGCTTAATTGATATGGCAATAATGTATGTATGATAGCACTCTCCAACAAATTTAAGGTGGTAAAGTAGAAACTAATTTGAGTTTGTTAAGTAATTGATTGAAGCGATCAACTAAGTGATAATGCTTTTGTGAGCATATTTGTTTATTGTTTTGTAGTGGAGATAGATTGTAATCGGAGAGTGTTGCTCTGAAGGTGATAATGAACAAAGTGACGATCACTCTCACAATGTGTTTCGTAGGCACGTGAAAAATATCATTGCTGCTCTACCAAGTTTGTTAGAAGAAGAAGCATAAGCAAGCCGAAGATGTCATTGATAGATAGAAGAATAAGTGGCAGATGCAGAGCTGAAGAACACAGAAAGCTGAAGAGGAATTGATAGATGCCACTTATTCCAATGGCAGATACAATCATGCAAAGACCAAGTCAAAGGTGTCACTGGTCATTTGATAGATGTCATTTATTTGAATGAGCATTTTATTGAGTACTTTTAATCTATTTCATTACAAAGTTTTTCTTATTCTCTATATTAATTTTTATTTCTTTAATTATAAGATTTTATTTCTTTTTTAATTCAAATATGGGAACGTCCTAAAAGAAGGATAAAATATATAATAGGTACAATAAATTAATTAACTTTGCTTGAATAATTATTAATCTAGAATATTGGTCACCTAAATTAATATTAAAAAAAATCATCAATTAGGTAAATTTTAGTTTACATAAACTAATAAAATGATTAAATTAAACCATATTTAGAAAAGAAAAATACACACAATATTTGAACAGGAATTTTATTTATTAAATTAAACAATATTTGAATCGTGTGATTGACAAAATAATGTAATACTTATCTATTCTTTTTAAGTTAAACAATATTTGAAATTAAAAAATAAAATATTCGAAAAACAACTTTAAATTTTCCTTTGAGATGATTGATCTTTTCATTCTAATTAAATAGATGTCTATCAGTGTGACACTTGACTATACAATATTTGAGTACATATTAAGAAAATTTATAGGATATTATGATCCCTTGTTTTTTTTTTTCACTATCACAAGTTAATTCATGATTTTTTTTCTAAATATTATACCAACTAATATCAATGTGAAATAAAATAATAAAGTTTTTTCTTTTCTAAATACTCACACTTCACAATTTTAAATTTGTTGCAGGTTGATTTATTTAAAAACCATAAAATATTTATTTACTAATTTGAATTTATTTTTATTTTATTAATTTTCAAAAATATCCATTAAAATCGACATTTTATCAATATTTCTATAAAAAAAATTTATAAAATTAATACCTTTGTATTTTTGTCAATATCCATATTTTAAAGGGGCCTGAAACACACATTTTTTTTACTTGATCACAATTATTATTCATTGAAAAATTATTGGGTGAAATAATATAAATAAATAAATAAAATGAAGAAATCCCAGAGAAATAGGAGGGAATAGCACCGAAAGAGACATTTTGCTTCGATTTGTGGTTAAGTGGGATGGGTCTGAATCACGTGGCCGCCGACCACTTTCATTTTGGTGCGGGTGCAGTGTATATTGCTCGAACGGAACGACGTCGGATGGACGTGTTGATGTGGGGACAGCTTTCGCCTCTAAAATCTCCAATCAACCACCTGCCACCTGTCTTTATGGTGGGTCCCACTATTTTGTTTTTTTTGGGAGGACGAATACAAGCATCCAACGGTCAGAATTAATCTTATTTTGTATGGTGGAACGAACCGACTGTAATTCAAGATGATAGATGTATATATTCAAATAATTAAATTTTATAACCACTTAATTCCTAGGCTGAAAAATAGAAAAATTATTTTAAAGGATAAAGTTTTTAAAAATATTTATATATAATAACAAAATATTCAATATTTTAGTTAATTTTGCTATATTTAAAAATATCTTAAAACTGTAAATGCTAAATTATTAAGGGTCTCTTTTGTACATACTTGACTTTTTATTTATATAATTTTTTAAATTAAGTTTATAAATATTATTTTTATTTTCTTTTAGTTATTTTTTTTTATTATTATTTTTTTGTCTATAGATGAGATGCATTTTCAAAATCAAAGCGGAATTTAAAAAACTATAAAAGTAATTTTTGTTTTCTAAAATTGATTAATAATTTAAATGTTTAGGTAGGAAATAAAAAAAATTATGAGTTAAAATTGTTTAAACAAATTATAATCAAATGAATAGCTCCAAATACATCTTGCTAATGGTCGGGTCCTACGCTTACTAAATTGTGTTTAGAAAAATTGGAGATTGAATAAACTAAAAAGAAAAGTACATGGCAATAGTTGTTTAGATCATCTCTATCCAAATCTATAACAATTGTCAATTATTGAACTGCATGGATTATCAACAAATATGGTGTGGAATAAAAAGAAATGGTCACCATTAGTTTTAAATAAGAGGGTGTTTAATTACATTAAAAAGGCATGCTTGACTCTCTATTTATTGTTATTAATTGTTTATTTAGGAAGTTGAAATGGGTCATGAATTTGTTGTTTTCCAATAAAATTCTCTTATTTTCAACATAACTTTATGAGAGTAAGAAGTTGTTTTGAACTCTGTTTCTTAATAAAGTATAAGTAATTGATTTAACGTTCACCTACTTGCATGCATTATATTATATTCTATTTCATTTTAAGTTAAGTATTTAATTTTATAATCCATTATATTTTTAAATAATATATATAAATTAGTTAAATGACAAATGAATTCATACATATAGATAAAATGCATATTGCTTTATCTAGAAGATTTGATCCTAGCCCAAAAGATATATGTGTCAATGTGTGTATATAAAGTATAATATCCTCTTTATGTTTCTAAACAAAAATTTAAATAACAACCTTTTTTTAATGTAATGTTGGTGTGTTTTTCACGGATTTTAAGGGAAAAAAAAATATTTTGATAGTAAAATACTTGTTAAAGAAAAACACACCATATGACACTGAAAAATTCAAATCTCATATTTCTTGTCGAGAATATATGTTTAATAGTTATGCTATCTTCATAAATTGGCAAAAGAAATAAAAAACAGGTAGATGTGAAATACTTAGTAGACCAAAGAATTCTTGTGATCATAATGAGAAGGATTGGAGAGACCTAAATATTCAATAATGATGTGAGTTGTGTAATCAATTATGTCAGGATTGAAGAAAGCTTTCTTCAAAACAAAGAGAGACACCTTAAATATTTTTGTAATTAAAAAATTTCTAATTATTTTTTGATATGTAATGACATTATCTTTTTTACTGTATACTTTTATTTGTTTTTAATCTACTTCCAATTTGTTATATTGGCAGACAAGCTTCCACATTTTGTTTGTGATGGCACTCATGAATTTTTTTTATTGTAGTAAGTGTTCCAATTGATCCACACGATGAAGACGTGACATGTAAAAGAAAGAAAAATGACTCTAATTCTAAATTGAGAGATGAAGACTCTAGAATGGAGAAGAAGACGTAAGTTTTAAGTTCCAGTTCAAGTTACTCTATATGAAGCTTTAATATAGGAAAATTGACATAGGGTTCATCTAAATCCTCTCAAGATATGATTTTTTTTTCTTTTAAAATACATAAGGTTAAATTAAATTAGCCTAATGATTAGTTGACTCTAAACTTCTTTGAGCGAAGTCCACTTTATTTTTTACTTATTTTTACTGGTCTTTTTCTAGCATTTAACCTATTGCGTCAAATTCAAATTCACCCATAAGACTTATCAATTACAATTGAACTATGCTCATGTTAGTAATGATCAAATCTCGCTTCTAGAACATGTGTCAAGATGTCAATAAAATATATTTTAATTGGTTGAACAAGCTCAATTTTTCTTTTTTTTTTTTAATGTTAACTTAGACATGTATTCAAAACATGTCATGGGCTGTAAGTTTTAACTTCGTGTGATTATATAATAAAACTCCAACATTGTAAAAAATAATAAATGTTAGGATCTTTGAACTAGGTGGAGTTTTCACAATAACATACATTTATTATGTTTTCTTAGGGAGGAAAAAAAAATTACTTAATGAGGTAGAGAGAGGACTAATCCCTAGAGTTTTATCTTTATTTAGACACCTTCCATCTAATTAGAAAATTATCTTTTACTTAATTGACCTAAAAGATAAAATAATAAACAATGTAGATGAGCCACATTAATGATAATATTAAATCTAACATAAGCACCTTACCAACATCTAGAAATGGTGTAACCCTACAATATTTTATTTTTAAATAAATTCATAAAACTTTAAAATATAAATAGCTAGCTAATATAACATACAACTCATTCAAAACTTTCATCGGTAAAACCAATCCATGATAATTTTAGAATATTATTTGTAATAATCTCAAAAATATAATCCCCATCCATCACAACTAAAGTTTAAAATATCAAAATCTTTTATAAAAAATGTTGATAAAACAACTACAAGATGTCAATATCAATATATATCCAAGAGAAGCATTAAAAAACAACAAATAATAATAGAATAAAAACATTTCATCTGTTTCAAACAAGTAAGAATTTCTCATGATCACATCAGTGTTATTTTGTTATTTGTTTTTATTTCTGTTTTTTTTTTTTTAAATTTTTTTTATATATATACGGTTTAAGATAATTCCATTGAAATGTCGGATTCCCTTATTACGCGGACATTGAATCCAAAAAAATATCATATATGATACTATTAATATGCGGACTATACATTTTCTTGACAACCTCATTGATTAGGAAATACTAAATTGGCGGAGTATTGAAATTCTCAAATAAATAAGTTAATTTAGGAAAGAGTCAGAAACGTCAAGAAAGGAAAGTACATCTTGATTAGTTGTTGTTATACATCACATGACGTTCAAATTACCCAACCATTCCCAATTTTATATTTCATTTCATTCATACACTTCCAAACTATACGCAATACTTCAAATTTATCCAATCCAATTTCTGTCACGTCAAATCAAAGAAAATATAAACCAAATATAAGTGCTTTATCCTATGCCCAACTAATATAAGAGTAAATATATAATTTTCAATTAAATTATTATTTTGATCCATATAGTATATGACTATTGATTCAATTTGGTATTTATGTTTTAAAATTTCTTTCATTTTGGTACTTATACTTTCACATGTCCAATTCTATCCTCTACTTTTAATAAGTTTTAAAACTAGTCAATACAATTAGTTTATTGTTAACTTTATTAGCATCTCATGTAAATTGTGAAAATATATTCGCCTATATTCTAGTATAAGATTTAACTAATTTGATACAAAATTAGCTTTGAAAAATTAGTCTAAAAAATTTGGCAAGCTTAATTTAAATTTTAGTAAAAATAAAATTATTTGGACTAAAATGACATCTTCATTTAAGTACTTTGAAAATGTAGCTAGATTTAAGGTTAGATGAGAAATAATAATAATGATAATAACAATAGTAAAAATGTAATAGGGTGAGTATGATAGACCACAAAATCGACCTGACCAATCAAAACCAACCGAACTGAATCGAAGATGGCCGATCAGAGAAGAAAAGGAACTCCGTCGGTGTCGGTTTGGGAAAACTTCAAACCGATTTTTTTTTTTAACTAAACCAACCTATATCGACCGAAGACTTGTTTTCACTCCTTGATGGTTGAGATAGATTTGAACATTTATTAAACCGATCATAGTCGATTCGTCGACTCCGATCAATTCATGGTCATCGCTCACAATACTATTGCACAAATCTTACGTAAGTCGAGCTGAATTCATCAATAAATAAGATAGAGTAAGAAAACAAATGTACCTAACATAAGCTGTAATTGAAATAAAGAAAAAGAAAGAAAAATCAGTAAGAAAACAAATTGAAGCTCTTGTATGCTAGAGTCAAATTTTCAAATGTGTTGTAGACAAATTCATACTTATTCAGCAAAAGCAAAACAAACAGAGACAATTTTTGTAGAGATTTCAAAGCATTTCCAACCATTTCTCCTCCTCCCTTTGTCCCTGCAGCTAAAAACATTAAAATCCTATACAATCAATAATGTTGTTCAGAAAAAAAGGCACAAATATTTTTCGTCATCATCATCATTTTTTCTTCTACAACTCCAATCAATTGGAGTTACAGAATTCATAATCCAACAAGGTCGAGAAGAATTCGAAAAAATTCGAACAATTCTCTTACCAAGTTCTTCATCCACTTATTTACACTCATTAGTAAAATCAGTAGATGGAATAATCCAAAACAGAGGAAAATGGTGGAAAAGAGAAGCAAACCCCAATTCTCTTTTCCTCCATTTTCATCTCAAATGGTATTTTCAGCATGAAATCCTCCATTGTTGGATAGACATCTCAAACTGAGTTCATAAGCAGAAAAAATGGCTCCATTCACCACAAAAGCTCTAGCTATGGCGGTTCCTAATCCACGCCATAAAACACTGTACCCTTCTTCTTTCACGCTCTTGTAGAAACAATCCACAATTCCACTGTACTTTTGAAACGTGAATTTCGATTGAGCTTGAAGTCTGGTTTTAACTACATCCAATGGGTAACAACAAACCCAACTGGCGACGCCGGCGAGTCCTCCGGCTACCAGCATCGTTCTCAACGTCTCTTGCCCTGATTTTCTACAACCGGGATGAAGCTTTTCTCTCATGAATTCGTAAGTCCAAAAGTAAAAGCAATGGGAAGGAGCGTCTCTTAGCATTGTGATTGTTAAGCCTCTGTATAGCCCTTTGTAGCCTTCGGTTTTGAAAATGTTCTTCGCAACCTGCATCGGCCCGAGCCGAGATGAACTCAGATCTGTGTGATTTGATGAACCCAAGTCCTGTAATTGAAGACGGATTTTCACGAGCTCCACCGGTGTTAAAATCAGGCTCTGTAATGCTCCGGTGCCGAATCCGCCTAATGCTACCGCCTTGTACGACGGTGGACGGTTGTCTGTCGCCGCTGGATCGAACGCTCTGCAGAGCACGGCGTTGGTCTGGAAAACAATGGCGTTCTGCAAGATTCACGTGCAAGAGGAACTAATTAACATAATTAACAAAATTAACAAATTGGGTTTGTTGTAACAGTTGTGTAGTGGGAATATTCTGGAATCTTTGGATGAATTGGATGAAGATTTGAAAGAGAAAGAGGAGGAAGAAATTGGGACCTGGAAAGTGACGGAAGCGAGTGGAGCTCCCATTCCTCTGTAGAGGGCGGCGGGGCCGCCGTTGGACATGATGTTACGGAGGACGCTGATGGCGGAGCCGGAGGTGGAGTGTTGTTGACGGATGCGAAGGGTGTCGAGTGGGTAGCCGGAGACGATGCCGGCGACACCGCCGATTCCACCGGCGACGAACTCTTTTCCCCAACTGCTAGCGAGAAATTCCGGCCAGAAATCCATTTTCGAAATTTGGATCCAAATTTTTAAAAAACCCACGAGAGATTTCTTTACTACTCCTTTTGGTTTGTGCAAATTAAGCCAAATGAGTTAGAAATTTCGCGAGTTTTTAATTTAGATTTTGCTTACACGGAAGAAATTGTGAAAGGAATTGATTGTTTTTATCTCGGAATGGGAGGTTCAGTGGTTATCCTTTTCCGGGAATCTGCGAAGAAGAAGAAAGAAATTAGTTTCTTCTTTTTTTTTTTTTTCCTTTCTTTCCCCGGAAAAGTTGAAGCCACAGAAAGAATTGCAAATTTCTCTCCGCCGATTTCAGTCACACCTATCCGTCTATATCCTCGTGCAAATTGGAATCTTAACAAATAAAATTATTTTTCTATAGAAAAAAAAAATAATAATAAAGAGAGAGAGATAAAAATATGGTGCTTTTTTTTAAAAAGCCACCGGCTGCGTGTTTGATAATCTCACCTCACTGTAGCCGTAAAATATACAGTTTATCACGGTAAAACGAAACGGCATTTTCTTTAATTGTCTTTTACAAATTACAACCATGCTATTAAATTTCTCTAGACACACCGAGATTTTTAACGAAATTGGATTTCAATCATTTTATATCGAAGTGATATTTTCATTTATATCCTAGAATATAATGAAATATAGGAAATAAAACAACAAAATATTAATTTCTTCTCAAAGAAAAAAATATATTATTTATGTAAATGTAATATAAATGGTTGAAAGTTACTCAAGACAAGATTCAAAAGCTCATGGAATGGTTCAAAAGGAAAATGTCAATGTCGTGGAGTTTGACCAACTACTTAGACCAATAAATATATACCAGTTGAAAAATAATTGAGTAAAATATGAATTGACACCTTGCAAACCTTTAGCACCAAAAACGTCCCTAACCACCACTGTTGCCATACGTAATCGTAGGTCACTTATAAATAACCCAATTTGACCACTCCAGAGTAGAGGGTAAGTAATGTTCAAAAGAGATACTCGACCTTACTTTTTTTGTGCTTAGTTGAATTTGCCACTTCTTATATCAACTGAAATATCGATGTATAGTAGGCTTGATACCACACCATGCTAAGATCTCTAATACAAGTTATTTTGAATCATCTCAAGATTAAACTAGGAGAAGTGGGCCAAAGGCAAAGGCTACTAAAGACCCACAACGAAGCCCAACGTATAAATTAGATTTGAGCACCACAAAAATAATAAGAATTAACCTATTAATAAAGTATAAAATATTTATTTACTAATTTTAAATATAATTTTCTTTTTCATTTTATTAACTTTCCAAAAATTTCTATCCTTTCATGACATTTCTATAAAATTATATTTATAAATATGAAAAAAATTTAATGGGATAGATATATCATGTAGATACTGAAGTTTTGGTGCTTATTTAAATGATTTACTTTATCTTTCAATATCAAAAAGGATTTTAATTTTATTTCTACTTTATTCAAACTCTAATTAGTTCGGGTTATTCAATTTAACATAATCTTGTATTATTGACTTTAGAGTTAGATGTTCGATTTCTCCAAACATATTGTCAAAATAAAACCCATTAGTACAAAAATGAGAAAAAGTTTTTTTTTTTTAAAAAAACATTTATTATCAAACAAATTTTGATTTACGTATTCTTTTAAAAAATAAAAAATAGTTATAAGAAACCAAGGTCGAACAGAAAAGGGGCACGTGGAATTTCCGGTATCGAAGATATTAACCCATTCACCCACCCACCCAATTGGTCGAGCACGTGACAGATCCGTGTCGGTATCCATTTTACCGGGCTTTGTGGGCCCCGCCTTGTTTAACTAGACCACCTCACTGTTCCTTCCACTTGTTTCAAACTTGCCAGACTAGTACGCCCGGTGGTTTTTTATTTTCAGTCCCCCACAAAGTTTTCTCTTTTTTCCATTTTTTCCATTTTCAATTTCCTTAAATTCGCGTGGTCCCCACGTCTTTTGTTTTTCTTTTCTTTTTTTAATTCTCTTTTTGATACTCTCCCAACAATATTCTTCGAATTGCGATTACTTTTAATATTATTATTTTTTTTTTCTAGCCTATACTATAAATTTGTAATACCAACTCCAAAATCTGAGGTTGGATCTTCCACTCGCCAGCTTGTAAAAACCAAAAATATATTAAATTTCCAATTTCAATGCAATATCTTAATAGGTTTGAAATTTATTTATTTATTATTGCAATTCATTATCTTTCCTTTTGTGTGTATCAAATATCAATGTCATTTTCTTAAGGATAGTGTATCAATGTCTTTTTATCTGGGATTTAATGTATTTAAATGAATACTATAATTACATTAATTGCAACTTTTTAATTTTTTTTTTTTTTTTGCAAATATAAAAAGAATACCCAAATATGGATTTTGTTAAAAAATTGTGGTATTCTTTTGAGATTTGCCTCCACACAATTTCTTAATATAGTTAACATAAAAAATTTAATCTATATACTTCTAAAAATCTTTAAATTAGAGTTTACCAAACTGATATTTTAGGTAAAAACATTTTTTTATTCTACGTATTTCCCAAAAAGAAAATATATTCAACAAATAATACTTTTAATGTGATAACTTATAAGACAGATGAACGTATCGTTTCAAATTTTTTCCCCGAGGAAAAAAAAAAATCATTTAAAAAAAGAGTGTATATATATCTTTTTCTTTATTTTTTGGTTAGTTCAAGGAAAAGAGAATCTTATTACACCTTTTTGGATCTGCGGGAAAGGGAATCGTGATCGTCCAAGGAATCCAAAAAGCATCTGCGTTTTAAATTACTACCGTCGGATTTTTAATTCAGGCTTGTCGTCATCGGAACCGGTTTGGCCCCTCGATTCATGGGCGTAGGGTTCCGACGTGGCTATTTCCTTTCTTCTTCTCCGCCGTCGCTCCTTATGCCGAACCAGACCTGAGAATTGAGATCTTAAGGGCGTTACAAAGCTCTGTGACGTCTGTGTTCTCTATTTCCTTTCTGCCTCCGCGTCTCCGTCGTCACTGTTTTCCGGCTTTCGTTCGGCACAACACCAACTACCGCTCCAATTCACTGCTCGGGGAGGTTAATTGCTCTATCGCTCCTCGAAGAGGAAAAAATGACTCGCCAGTCTTCTCTTGATTTTCCATTGCAAGCCCTTTCTCTCTTTCTCTCTCTCTCTGAGTTTTTTCTTTAATTTTGTTTGCATTTACGTTGTTCATTCTTCTAATTGCTATCTTTATCTGCTATATCTGCGATGATATTAGATTAAACCTTGTAATTTCTCAGTTGCATCATCGAGACTTCATGTTTATCTGGGGATATTGATTCAATTAGCAGAATAAGCTACATTTAAGTGATTTTGTCCTCAAAGTTGTTGGTTGTTTGCTTATGCAGATTTCATTACTTTCTAGTGAGCATTGGTTTTGATACTTCGACGCAAGTTAAATGTTCAGGTAAAGAATGAGATGTTCTGGCTAATTGCTTCTGTATGATCCAAGTAAGGAACATGGGTAAACTCTGTTGTAACTTGTTATTGTTGCCTGCTCGATAAACCTAAATTTAGCTCTCGAAATCATATCTCATTGAAACTGTAGGAACGGTAGAGGCCGAAACTGGTACAGTCTCTCAATTTAGACCCAAGCTTTGCCCCCTCCATTAATTGCCAGCTGATCCTTCTGAATAAGGCAAGGGAAAAATCTGAAATTGAAGAGTCAGAGAGGCCGTATAAGCAGTAGCAAGTGAAAGAGTAATGTGAAAAAAACATCTATGGAGTTGATCAACATTTAAAGGAAGTTCCCACTTATTGGAAAGACATCAAACTTTTTGGAATGAATGAGACTTCTTCTCAATCTCAATCATTTGTGCCTATTCTAGTTAGATAAACTTCTGGACTTCCATAGACCTAAACAAGCTCAAATCTCTCTTTAGTTATCCATGTGATGAAAACCCAGTTGGGATCTGACTCAAAGTTTTCCTATGACCCCATCTCTTGAGCCATTGTAAGGATGCAATAATGGAGAATCCAAGTGAGAGAGAAATGGGGAAGAAGGAAGTGGGGGCAGAGGGGACCCTTTGTTGCTGTGGACCAGATTAAGACTGTCAAGTTGTCGAGAATGCACATGAGAGGGAGAGAGGATTCTGGTAACATGCTACTTGGATGATTCTAGGGAGAGAGATAGAGAAGATTCTAGTAAGATGCCACATTTGAAAATTGAATTATTGAAGAGAGAAAGAGTGCGGGCGGGCCGGGGCGAGAGGGGAAGGGGATTCCTTGGTTATTTTCAACAAGAGCATTGATATTAGGTCACTTTTCTAATCTGTAAAAAAAATTGGTGTAATGGTACTAGAATTCTATTGATGGATTAATCGTAATGGGCATAGAATCGCAAACGTAATTGGATTGCTTCTGATTGCGTTTATTTAGAATTACAATTATATCACATTTACTGTTGCTGTTACCATTTGACCCTAACGGTAATGGTAATAGTAAAGGTAATAGCAAATGTGACAGATTCATAATTCTGGCACTGTTAAAGTAACACTATCTATAACGAAAAGATAGTGGGGTCCCACGTAATTTTCACACACAATCAGATTGAACACTCTCCATTTCTCAATCAGATTGTGTGTTTTGATTACAGATTTAGAGGCAGATCCCATAGTTCATTACGGTTATGGAATACAAGAAACACAACAACAAACGTAATCAACTGGGCCAACTTCTTAGATTACCCATTGATGGATTACTTTGCACCTAGGGTAAATGTGACCTTAGTTCTTCCAATCGTTAGTCATGTTAGGATCATTTAAAAACTACGTGGACTCTTAGCTGCATTAAAGATTTGTTTATAAAGAAAAATTTACAGTGTAAGCAGACGGAGTTAGTAACTTAGTAGTAAAACTTTTGTCGGTAAGGAGCCGTTTGAATCATCCCATGACTGAGGAGTAAGTTTAAGGGAAAAGAGACAGAGAGAGATAGAGAGGAAGACAGAAGATTCTAATAAGGAGCTATATATGAATTATCCCAAAGCTGAGGAGTAATTTAAGCAGCAGAGCGAGAGATTCTGATAAGGGGCTGTTTCAATTGTCCCAAGACTGAAAAGTAACTGAGCTATTGGAAATTGAATTGTTTTGGTAAGAAAGAGACAACAGAAGATACAAAGATAGGTTATCTGTACACGGTGAATTGCGTCTCTCTCCATTCTCCAATGAAGTCCACCAAAAATCTGTAGCTGTATTGAATTCATATGAATCCAAATAATGCCGAACATTTCTTGTTTGTGTGGGCCGCCTACTACTTTAATAACAGGAACAACACAGACATTTATGGCTGCAACCTTGCATGTGTAAGTTGCGTAGGACTGCAGGCACAAAGAGTCAAATTTATACAGCTTAAGAATTTGACTGATTTCAAGTGTACTTATATACCTGATCTGTTATTTTATATATTATTTTCATACCAGTTTAGTCCCTAAACTTTTAAAATATGATCTAATACAAAATCTAAAGTTTAGAGATTTATCAAATACTTATTTAAAAACTATATATAGACACAGATTTAAAAATTTATTGATTGAATTATTCTTTAGTCGTGTTAATGAGAAACTCGGAAGCACTTTTGATTAAATATATGTACAAGTGTAATGGTGGATATGGGCTATTTATTATAATAATATGCGTCACTTTTAATGATTTATTTTTCTTGAACTTTGGCCCCAGAAACCAAAAGTTCTTTTTAGTAATTCATCTTCCTTTCTTTTGAGAACCTTTTGGTAATGAATATCTAATAGTTATCTTATATATAATATTAAAAAAGGGAAAAAAAAAAAAGAAAGGAAAAGAAATAGCAAGGTACAGCAAAAGTGCACCTCTTACAAAGTTACCAACTTGGTTGCCTGTGAATGTGATGGTTATATCATCATGTTTTCGCTAATGGTCAATAGTAAAAGACATTGAGAGAATGTCTTACTAAACTTTGTTAATGTCAAATCATTGTTTCGTGATAATAGCGAACAATGTAAAAGTAAATAAATAAATCGAAGACCCAATAGAAAATTAGGTAAAAGTTGGATGAACTTCAAGGATATTTTATACTATGTCCATCAATATTGCATTCAAATTTCATCACAAGCAACCACCTTTAAAGACCAATTTTAGTGACCACCTTTGACAACCAATTTCGGCAACATCTAACCACCATTGTTGACAAGCAACTTCGACGACCACCTCTGACGGGCAACTTTGACAACATCCAACCACCAATGTTGACGGGCAACCCTGGTGACCTTCGACGACGACCATTCCACTAACTCCAACGACCATTATTTTAAATTATGCATATTACAAGTTTTGTTGACGCCTGAGTGTCTTTCTTTTTCTTTTTTTTTTCTTTTTTTTATTAGCGTTTGTGACATAAAACCATCAATAAAACCTTAATTTAAAGATTAAAAATAACTATTAATTTAAAAATAAATATAAAATGTCAATAAATGTTTATATTTAAATTGATGCACAAAATTGTCAATAAAAACACATATGTTGATACAAAAGTATGTAAGTTCTCAAAATGTTGAATTCTTCATTTTTTTTATTAGTTCATAGTATTTTATAATCATACTTTACTTTAGCATTAATAAGATCAATAATGTTTTTATATACAAATTGTCAAACACATGAGTATATTTATTTCAAAAACTTTTTTTTTAATTAAAAGTGTTAAAATAAAAATGAATTAACTAGAAACATCACATACACAAATTTGTAAAATGATTGGTTAAATAAAAAAAAAAATTTGAAATGCATGATTCAAAGTAAATCCTAAATCCCATTTTCCAAAACTCTCGACAATACATGTATGCTTAAACAACAAGATGAAGTGCAGTCTATGGTTTATTAAAAAAAGTATATGTAGAATTATTAAATAAAAAAGTTTCCAAACAAAAATAATCATCATAAAAATAGATTATTTATGTAAAAAAAAAAAACATACCCATATAAACTCCAGTGACATTATATCTTCAGACATCATATTTCAACTCTGCCTCGAATAGCCCTGTAGTTAGATTTGCTACTATCTTTATATTTTTCCTTTCTCATTACAATTTGTCTTTATTTGTTTATGTTAAGAAAATAGCTTCCTTCAAGTTTTGGAAAATTTGTAGTGGACCCCATCAGTGGGACAAAGAATTATACTATGAAATCATTAGGGATCTAGAGATGGAGACATGCATTTTTTTCAAAAAAATTTGCTCTCTTTTTCATAGTTTATGATAATTAGATTATTAATTTAAAGGTTTTGGATTTCATATTTTAATTAAAAGTGCACAATATTTAAATGATAATTGATAATGTAAGCTGATAATTAATTAAAATATCCATCTCCTTATTTTTAAATCTTAAATGTGCATAATCAATTATTTTTATTTATAGAATAATAAATAAATAAATAAGGGAAAAGAGAATTTAGGTGGAATTCAATTTTTTTGTTTTAGTATAATAAGGCAGTAGATTTGAACATAGATATTTTGGTCGCTAATACACTCATATGCCAATTGAACTACGTTCACTTTATTAGACGTGGTTCGATTTCAATTTAATACTATGACTTTTATATTAATCTTCAAAAAATCAAGGAATACATAGTTAGAGAATTAAAATCATCTTGTCTATTAATTTTTCTTTTGTTGGTTTGTGTTTGGTATAAAATCATAAGAAGCGGGTCTTTTGGGGGAAAACTTGGAAATTTGAATAAGATTGGGGTTTTATTTGAAAAGGATTTCATAAATGACAACAAGTTAGACTTTTTTATTTTATAATTTTTTTTTATTGGTAAAGGCATTAGTAGTGGCAGACTGTGAACATTAAACAATATCATGATTAATTACTATAGGATAATGTTAGAAAAGAATTTTAGTGAAATCATTTCAATTAAAATAGTTTTTTTTTTTTTTTCCTTTTTACGGTGGACTTATTTGAGTACATCTTCGATGACACCTATGTTTTTGTAGCTCAAGAATCAATTACTTAAACTTTGATTGTCATATAATAAATTATTTATTTTTAATATTGTTGAATTGTTAGTCGTGTGTCGTTAAGATGGGTTGAAACAGGTTGCCAATTGAGTGTATGGAGAAATGGGTGTTCCCCTTTGGCTAGCTGCTGGATGCTCAATTGAAGCGAGTTGAAGCACAAGGGGTTCAATTGGATTACCCATGACTCTGGAGGGTCTTCAATTGGGGACATGCTTCAGGGCCAATCACTGGGAGTGGTTGGATCAAAGCTTTTGAAGGAAGGCTTGAGGTGAATCAATGACATATTTGAAATTTTGTTTTTCCGGAGTTGGATTCTTTGTGTAGATTTATTTGAGACACCGAATGTTACCAAGGATATTCTTCTCCTTACTCCTTAAATAGGTAAATGTTACGAGGGTTTCTTTTTGTAATAGAGTTTCCAATCAAGTTAGCTCATACTCTTGTATCAATGGAGACTTGGCTTTTTTATTTATTTATTTATTTATTTATTTATTAGTTTCTCCTCCCCTAGTGAGGGGGTTGAAGAGTTATTTTTTTTTTTTGGGATTTGTTCCTAGAAAATATGTCCACGGTCTTATCTAAGAAACTTTTTTCTTTTTTGTATCTAGTTCCTTTTTGTTCTAATATATTTCCTCTAAAAAAATATATAAAAAGTTATTAAGCCATATAATATTATTTGATAAATTGTTTTTAAGTTGGAAGTACGAGGTTGATAGGAAGATTGTTATACTATTCTACGTTAAATGTAGGCGAATTGGAGGAAATGAAATTAAAAATTTAAAGTCTAAATGGAAGCTTAAAATTGAGGAGAAGTCGTGGTCTTCTTCCTCTTAATTTTTACATGCATAATAAAATCTTCTAATTTTTATTAAAAGTTTTAAAATATAGTGATTTTCTAACACTAAATAAATAAAACATTATATTTCTATTTTTATATTTTCATATTACATTATTATCATCTTTTTCATAAACAAATTCTTCTATTGAGTATGGTAAAAGCAAATTGTAACTATTTGAGTAATTGCAACTGAAAAATGACAAAATAAAATTTTATGAAAAAAAATAAAAATAAATAAGAAAATAAAAATTCTCTTCCATAGTTGGTAAAATCTTGTAATTTTAATTTAAAGTAACTAGAAAGTGTTTAGTTCTTGTTTAAATATCATTTTATCGTAACTAAAATATTTTTGAATTTTTTAATCATAAAATTTATGAAAAAAAAATTTATATCTTAAAATTTATGAAAAAAGTTTCAATACAGTATAATTGAAAAAATTAAAAGTATATTTAATTTTTAAAACCAATATAATATCAAATCTTTCTTTTGGAGTTTAGTAATCTAAATTTTTTTAATTGTCTTGAAATTTTTATTTCAACTTTTAAGTAAAAATTCAAGATTCATAATTAATTTATGCACATGTTTACCATGCAAGTTTCCATTTATATATATATACACTTTACTTCGGAAGTTATCTCTTTGTACTTTTTTTTTTTTTTTTTTTTTTTTTTTTTTTTTTTTTTTAAGTTTTAATTATATGTTTTTTTTTTTTTTTTTATAATTAAGAACGTAATCACATTTCAATTTCTTTTTTTTACATATATGTATTTCATACATATATGTGGCAGAAAGTATCTGTTGAATGTGTAACTACGACTATTCGAATAACTACATCCAATTGACATAAATTGCATATGTTGATGGTTATCAAATGCGTACACTAGAAGAGAGTTACTTTGCGCCAACAACAATTACACACCTACATAACTGAAGATTTTAATTTTGAAATATATAAATATATTTTGTAAAACAAAAATTAAAAATATCATTTTTATTGTCCTATGAATTTGCATCCACACTCCAAAAGGCACATCTTGTCGACAAAGGATAACATAGAAATTTACTAAAAATTTGGCAAAATGAGTATCTAAAATTTTTTCCCTTATAGTCCTTGGATGTTGTATAAAGTTTGATCTCTTGATTTTTCATTAGATATTTACTTTTAGCTATTGAAGTTAATCTCTATTAATTAATTTAAAATAATTATGAAGTGAAATTCAAATTTAATTTAAACAGTGATGAAAAATAGTAGAACATAATCAACTATAATTCTTTTAATTCTTTAAAATTAACTAATAGATATTAACAATAAAGACTAGAAATGAATATTTAGTGAAAAATCGAAGTTAAAAGTTTAAATTTTGAAACCTAGGGACCAAATTGAAATAAAACTCAAATATCAAAGATAAAATTATAACATTTTGAAACTTAGAGACTAAATTGAAACCAAACTTTAAATTAAAGAATTAAATGTGTAACATTTTGAAACCTAAAAACCAAATAAAACTAAATCCAAAAACCTAAGACAAGAAGGGTAAAAAAAAATACAAAGGGAAAATCGCAGAAACCATCTCTAAAGTATGATAGTAGTGACAATTATACCTCTCAAACTTTCAATTGTAAAAATTGGGTCCCTAAACTTTTACAAGTGTTAAAATTGGACCCTCAAGCTTACAATAATTGTAGAAATTGAATAAAAATTGGAACCCTAAATTTATACAATGTTACAATTTATACATTTACGTAAGTTTGAACTTGAAAGTCTAATTTGACCAAATTTTAATACTTATACAAATTTGAGGGCTCAATTTTTTAAATTGAAAGTTTAAGGGCATAATTGCAATTATTACTATCTTAATTTAGGGGTGGTTTTTGCAATTTGTCCAAAAATAAATAAATAAATAAATAAAACCAAAAATGGAATGAGAAAGTAAGTAGTGGGCCTTAGAAATTGAAAGCACGGCCCAAAGATCCATTTATCCCGCAATTGAAAACGACGCCGTCACGTCACGACTTTCATCGTCGCAAGTATCAAGTGTGTGTGCGTTGAGTTTTTATAACGGAAATACCAGACGAAAACACTCCCAATAGAGAGAGGAAAAGGAAAAAAAAGAGAGATCAGAAAAACGCAAAAAGAACGATGGAAATGGCGACGAAGACCGATAACAGAACGGAGCGAAGAAGAAGAATTATGAGCAGAGAAATGGATCGCATGGCTCTCATCACCGGCCGCTTACGTAATCTCCCTCCATCGCCACCGCCTTCTCCATCTTCACCCTCTCCCTTTCTTTACCATCAAACTCACCAACGCGGCCATTCTCACACCGGAATCTCCCCTTCCTTCTTCTCCAAGGAGCTCCACAAGAATCCTGATTCCATTCCTCTCCCGCACATCCACGGTATTCTTCTTTTTCTCTTCCCCGACCTTCTCTGTTTTTCTTCCGTCTCAATCGCACTTCCACCTTAGCTTTTCTTTTTCCTCGTTGTATATGTCCCGATTTATAACTTCCATCTAATTCTGATTTACAAGCTAATTTTAATTTTATTGATTCATTTTCCAGTTTTTCCTTAGTTTTACTTTAACATCCATTGACGTATTGGAGATCAATTCTTGCTGTCTACATTGTATAACCTACGTGTAGGAAATGTTAGGATTTGGAAATGCATAGCATTGGATGAATTGATTTAGAACATACATTATATTGCTCATCTAGATTCAAATCGTTGTATGTCTGACTACTGAGGCATCGAGAGATTTAATCAGATGAGCCTCATAGATGCTAACTATGATTATTGCTTGATTATCAGGTTGAAATTATATTTACTTGTTTAATTATGATAATCATATTTCAGACAATTGAGATAGATTGTCAGAGAATCACATAACCATAATTTCTGCGTTACAAGTGTGCGTATATTGATCGGATTTTGGTTTGCTAATAATTGTATATTCGAGCATCTCTGAAGTTGGAAAGAACAATAATAAGAGAGATGACATTTTAAAAGCAAGGTATTAAACATTAGTTTCTTCTCTGCTGTTTGATCATTATGGATCTTAATGCACAATGATTAAAAATATATCAATAACAACGTAATAGCTCTGTCTTTGGTTATTGGTTCTTGTTTGAATCTTTTCTAACAATGTGTCTGATTATGATTTATCGGTTGTTTTCCTCATCGAGGAGATCGATAACATGGTTTATGTGGATTAATTTTTGTGATGAGAAAATCTCATTTGACAATAAGTGGTAACAAAACGAATTGGGATTATGGATTGATGTATGAGAGATGGTAGAATTATCTCGCATTGATTGTGAAAGGAGTCGAATGTTGGTATTTAAATGGGAATGAGAATAATTTCTATCACTTAAACTAACTTTTTTGAAATGAGGAGCCCTGTTTGGTCAAATATCTGTTTCATTTGTAGTTTTACAGGAAACAACTCATTTACTTTCGTTCGTTTTGTAGCTATTCCCAAGCCTAAAGATGTAAAGGCTACCCCTTTACTGAAGCATATGTCCATGAATGAAGCTCAAGAAGAAAAAATTGCTGCCATAGGATTCCAAATCAACCATCAAAAACTTGACCCCATAGGAGAAGTACACACTGAAATGGTATCAACTCCATCTGCCTTATCAATGGTTAAGAAGGCCTCCATTGATAAGGGGATACTTTCAAAAACACAGCCTTCAAAGCCTAAACTCTTTACTTCAAAACGACTAAATGCCTGCATTTTAGCTTCTCAAACCACACGAGTTTTCTGTTCACTGATCATCGCATCTTTGGCCGTTCTATTACACGTTGATCACCCGCTTTTCATAATTAGGAACATGGTGAGGTCGGAGAGTGTGGTGGCCTCAAAGCCTCTTTACATTCTACTTCTCACTGATGCAACGATCGTGGTGGCGAGAATGTTGGCTGAAAGACAGAAAGACAGTGGGGAGGCAGAGGAAGAATGTGAGAAAATGAAGGAAGCTGATGGACATAACTGGGATGCAGCTGTGAAAGTTTTGGAGAGAGGTTTGGTCTTTTACCAAGCTTTTCGTGCTATTTTCATTGATTTTAGTGTTTATGCAGTGGTGGTTATTTGTGGCATCTCTTTGCTGTAGCTTTTATGTCTTTGGTTTGATCTAGTGAACCATCTTCAGTTCTTTGGAGCTTAGCAGATGGAGCCCATTTTGAATGAGCTATTTGTTGTTTTGATTATGTTTTCTTTCTTTGAAAAGGTACATATATAACTACATATACATATTCAAAAGCACCATTTTGGTGTGGCTGCCTATAGCCAATCTTAGTTGTTAATTATTACTTGAAATGTTTAAAGCTTTTATAGTATAATTCTTCTTCTTTCTTTCCGAATATCCAATGACGAGTATATTATCTTAAGGCTATTTAGATTGTTTGGGAAAAAACTGTTTTTGAAAGCTGCCTATGGTTTAGAATTAAAGCATTCTATGTTTGGTTAAAGTGTTTTGTATAAAAGTATGTTTGGTTTGCTCTACCTCAATTATTATTATTTTTTTTTGTTACAAATGTCAAATTACTATAAAGAAAAACTAATAACTTATTCATAACTTCAAATTTGCACTTAAGACATTATGACATGTGGTTTGTGGAGTGTTCGCTGGTGGTGAATTGGCAGTGATTTGTTGCCTACAGTAGGTGGCAATGGTAATCGCCAATGATAGTAAGATAGCACATGCCATGGGGAAGTGAAGTAGTGAAGTAAAGTTGTGTGAGGGTATTTAGTCATTGTTATATATTATGAAAACTTAGAAGGAATTCGCTATTCAACCCTCAAAAGCACTTTTCTTAGAATTTAAATTCAGATGTTTCCTCAAAATAATTTATTTCCTGAAAAGAAATTTTGAATTGTTCCAAATTTTATTAAAATTACACACTTAAAAGTCAAACCAATACACCCTTGGACCTTAGTTGTTGTGTGGGTCCTAACATTTAATGTTAGGAATCTAAATATTGATATTGTTCTTTAGGAAGAGAAGTAAAATGTTATTCTCATTATCTCATATTAGAAATTATTTGAAAGGTTGTCACTATAGTTGAAAATTTCGACCGAAATTTCAATAGGAGAGAATTTCAAATTTTCTTCGTTTCTTGTTTTTTTAAATTATTTTTTACCAATTTAGCATAGATTTTTTAAGTTTTATGGTCTTATCTCGATTACATGAATTGTAGAATTCCATGTGTCAATGTATAATTTCACCTCAAAATTAAATTGAAATGATTTTTGTTTCTTTTACCATCCAAATTTTTTATTTTAAAAAAACCACATATTTATTTTTAACTTCATTCAAATCTTTTATTCCATTGAATTTTTAGGTCATTTCACCTCAAACTTAAATTGAAGAGTTTTGGTTCTTATACCATCAAAAGTTTTTATTTTTGAGAAAAAGACTTCGAAAAAATAAAATAAAAACTCATAATTTATCTTATAAATACTACCACCAAATCACTTCTTACACTACTTTCAAATTTCAAATTCTCTAATATTCCTTTCATTTTCTCTCACACGGTCTATTTGTAGAGTATTCTTTTTCTTATTTCTTTTTCCATTATGGTGTCTTATGTTTAATGTTATGCTTTTTGTATCCTTCTTATGTTTAATGTTATGATTTTTGTATCCTTAATATGTTATGTAATGTAAGTTTAATACTATAATTTTTTTATCCACTTCATTTGATTTTGTACTCAAATATTTCATATCCTTTAATTTTATATTTTGTAATTAATTTTCAATTTCTTTTTTAAATTTCTACTCTTGCATCGACATTTATATAGATATTTACATATACATCTAAATGTCTTACTCTATAGAAATGATGATTAAAAATAGCCAATTATAGTATAATTAAGTTACCATCAAAGTTTCATGAATTATTTACAACAATTTTCATCAATTTCCATAAAATTTTCCAAAATTTGCATCGATATCGATATTTTCACAAAATCAGGACCTCGATATTTCCATAGACATCAATATTTCGAAGATTGGTTGTCACAATGTAGCTGACAATCTTACACCACTATATATTTAAGATATAAAAATTATAAAAATTAAATAAATTCATATCCGCTAATTATTATAAGGGCATGCGGATTATAGAATTCACACCCAACAATTATTATTGCAATCTCATGGAATGATTTTTTCACCATTTTCACACTCTAGGAAGTCTCATCTTAAAGGTTTTCCACTAATTTAAATTCAAGTCCTATATTCTAAGCACAAGTTAAATAACAACAATGAAATTTATATACACATTTCAATACAGATTTCAAAATAAATTAAATAACCACAACGTATCGTATGGTTTTTTCATGCAACTCTTCGTCTCTCTCTTCTTACATTTTATCTTTAGTATGTTGATAATAAAGACATGCATTCTTAATTTTTTGTTTTCTACCCTTTCTCTTTTTTATTAATTGTTCATTTTTGTGTACGAAAAATTTATATAGCTTAGCTTAGATTTTATATAGAAACATGAGATTTGTGTAGTCATCAAAGCCAAATGTAACTTAAACTTTATCTATGGAAGAATTTGGCTACTTACAATAAGAAAGAGCTCTTTCATTACTTTCTCATCAGCTTTTTTTCAATTGGCTTCTCGTCTTTCATGGCTCCTCGTCTTTTGAAAGGGTGTCTTTTAATCAGCATGTTCACTCAAGAACATGAAGAATAATGTTTTAATTAGTTTAAAGAAATCAAATCTTATGTAACTAATGGATTAATTATTATATATCTGACATAAAATCCTATGAAATTCATGGTGTATATGATATTGGAAAATCTTACCTCACATTTTGATCAACCAAATTAAACAATAAATCACATGATTTTAAAATCTAGAAACATCCTTTTGTAGTGGCCAATCTAGAACTTAGGAGGGCTATATAAAATTGATTTTCTAACACTTTGATTTTTGATTTTAGTTTGTACCATCTTTTATTTTACCGTTTCAATTTTATCAAATCACACCCTAAATTTTGATAAATATTGCAATTTTCACTTCAACTTCAAGATGTGATGTAATTTTTATTCACTAATTTCTTTTTTTAATTTTTTTTTTTTTTTTTTTTTAAAAAAAGTATTCATTACGCTTTTACGGACTTCAGTACAAAATCCATAAGATTTGAAAGAAGAATGATAATAGAGCTAAATTTTTGTTAAAACCTATGAGTTTTGACAAAGTTATTAATGGCTAAGTTGTACATTGATCAAACTCAAAGTTTTATAAAACTTGATATTATTGAAATTAGTGAGTTTATTATGATTTTTACATGATTTATACTATTATCATTATTTTGTTAAAATTAGCAGACTAATTGATAGAAATTGAATAGACGGTAGAAAATGCAACATTCAACTATAAGATCACTTTGTCCAATTTGATGAAATAGAAAATGTAGTACAGATAACTTTAGTTACTAGTAAAAATTGATTTTTTTTTCTATTTGTTATTAATTTATATTTAATACTTCATGAATAATGTAAAAGGAAATTATTATATATTGAAAAAGTATTAAGATATTTGAAAATATAGAAAAATTTTACTGGCTATCACTCAAAGACTGATAGACTTTTATCATTGAATGATAGAAGTCTATTGCATATAGATAGTGAGATTTTTCTATATTTATAAATATTTTGGCTCATTTTGCTATATTTAAAAACAACTCAATTTAAATTATTTTTAAAAATATGACCTATAGTTGTTTACTAGACATATTCAGATGAGATGAAACTGATCAAACTTTTGGATTATACAGTTTTTTTTTTTATTATCATAAATTTTGATTAGTTGAATTATGTTTAGGTTGAAGCTGAAATTAACACGGGTCGGATAACACGTCTAAAACGTTTTGTTTATAAGAATTTAGAGGGTGACATAAAATTTAAATTTAATTTATTTTAGTTTTATGATAGTGAGGTCAGAAGTCATTGTTCATGCTCTATCATTACTTACAAATAAATAAAACAGAAAGCTGGTTGCTTTGCTTAATAAAAACAAATAGAATCTGGTGATGTTGTAGTTGTACTTAAGAGTTCTTTATTTTCTTAATGTCTATTCTTCCTTTACAATATGGGGAGTGGAATGACAAAGGCTATGCTCATTTTGGTTCTAAACGTCTCTTCTTAATAAAAAGCTCTTCACTAAAATCGACCAAATAAGAACAAAACTATTGTATCCGATGGCTTAAACAAATCAAAACATTTTAGTTGATAATTATGTAGCTTTTTAAAAATATGTACTCTTAACTAAATTTCAAATTCCAAAAACAAGTCACTAAAACGATGTTTGGCAACAATTTCTAAAATTAAGGTGACCCGTCATTCAAAACACAAGTGTTCAATAGAAGTCCTGGCAATCACAGTGACAACAAATAAAGTGCAGAAATAAAGCAGGAGAGAAACATACAGAGTTTGGTAACCTAGTTCAGTGATATATACCACCTACGTCGCAAGATAAATATAGTGACACACGTAGAGCCTAACTTGTTATTGACCACCTAGGCTCCTCTTAGACGTGAGACTTCTTTTTCAATGGAACGGTTAAGACTTCCCCTAAGTTTGTGAATATTAATGAATGATCACTTAGGCTCCCCCAAAGTATGAGATTCTCTCTCAAGCAACAATGCCACACATGATGAGTTAGAGGTCTCGTTGCACAAACTCTTTTAGGCACAAGAGATGATTTGTTCTTCGACCACAGATAATGAACACAAGCACTTACTTAATAATCAAAAGTGGCAATCCTAGCAAAACAATTGCATACCCTTAAATAGGCACAATGGAAAGGGGAAAAATACCCTATTCAAATACGACACAACATAGATAAGGAAAATATCCATAAGATAATAAAGTCATAGGATATTCCTAAGAAGGAAAGAATAATTTCGCAGAATCAACAACCCAAGAGACATCCGGTAAGATATTTTCTGAGACAACCAACACACAAAGCAAAAAAAACACCTTGACACTCTTAAATAAAAATAGCCAATTCAAAACTTCAACAATTCTGTTTTTTATTTTTTGGCTTTTAGTTTTTAAAAATTAAATATACTTTCTCTCAAATTTTTGCTATGATTTTCATTTTAATTAAATACAGGAGTTGAATGGCAAATTTCAAAAATAAAATACAAGGTTTTAATAGTTTTCAATTTTTGGTTGAGTTTTTAGAAATATGAGTAAAAAGTAGTTAACACAAATCAATAAATTTAAAGATAGAAGGAACGTTTATATGCTTAATTTTAAAAAACAAAAAATTAAATAGTTGTCAAATGAGGTCTAAAATGACAAACTTTAAGTGATTAACATGACTCAAATTTTGAAAACTCACTGCAAATTAAATATCAAAACAAAAAATTTATAAATAAAAATATTGTTTATAATCTCAATTTTAGAAAATAAAAAATAAATGAGATTTAATGTTAAATTTTAATTTGTGGAAAAAAGTTGTTAAATTTTTGTTCTTTTAACTTCTATTGGTATTTGTGTTCAATTTTCAGCTGTTTAATTTTGTGGTTGGAGGTTAGTATTGCATTAAGTAGATGTGGAACTTTCCAATTTAATTTTGAAGATGATATTAATTTTTGAAAATGATTTTTTTTTCATTTGTTTTATTATATTTAAAACCTAACATTTGTTTTTCCAAAATTAGTAATGGTGCAACTGGAAACCTCCTTCCTTTGTCAAAGTGGCATCCTTGACTTTTATTTTATTTTATTTTCTTAGTATGCTCACTAGCAAAATTTAGGATGATAAATAATAGTGTTGTATTTTCTAAAGAAAATCTAAAATTATTCTTTTTAACGTTAGTTTGAACTTAAGTTTTATCCAATTTTATAAAATAACACAATTAAATATGAATATATTTTTAAAATTTTAAGAAGAAAATTAAGTTTAAGATTTATTAACGACTAAATTTAACATTTAAAATTATATAGACTCTTTCTCTCTCTATATATTTTACAAAAGAAACCATTGATAATGATAATCAATAATAGTCAAAACTGGTGTTCTTTCCTACATAATTTCATTATATCATTATAAGACTTGAAAAATTGTCACTATTATTCTTATCGTGATATTAGCATTGATATTTTACTTTTCAATTAAAAAAAAATATCTCATATGGAAATTAAGTTTTTTTTTTCCCTCTATGATATGATATGAGGGGTGGATGAATAAAACTTCTAATTCAATAGTACAAGCTCAATTTATATGAGTTGAACTATGTTCATTTTGAGTATAGAAAAGTCAAGTTTTTACGTTTTTTTTTCCGTATAATTAATTTTGTATTATTTTCCATATAAATTTCATTTCATATAATGATTTTGGGTGGTTGCAAAGTTTTAAATACAAGTTGCTTATTTCATATGTGTGGCACAAAATGTGACTTGGTCTTAAATCTTAATCCTACACATGAACACAAGCTCTCATGCTAATGGTGGTGATAGATAATAATAATTAAAATATATATATATATACTGACCAATTGAGGTGAGGTGTATGGAATCGACTTTTTGCCCACTCAAATTAGGGAAAAAGAATGTTTAGTTTTATTCCCCATATATTTAATATATTATATCACTAGGTTGTATGTAACCCTAAGATTATAAAAATAGTACTTTATGAAACCAATTTTATATGCAAAATAAAAGTCCTATTTAATTCAACCATGTTTACTTCTTCCAGATTTTATATGTGTAACAAAGGCTAAATTAAAGAGTATTTAATAGGTTTTGAAATATCAATTTTGTGTCTAATACAACATAGATCTGTATGATAAAT
This sequence comes from Citrullus mucosospermus, assembly GCA_030954485.1. Classification (NCBI taxonomy): domain Eukaryota; kingdom Viridiplantae; phylum Streptophyta; class Magnoliopsida; order Cucurbitales; family Cucurbitaceae; genus Citrullus; species Citrullus mucosospermus. The sequence goes on along the minus strand of CM062061.1, from coordinate 27,576,755 downwards.
TTTATATCTAATAGATATTTTGATATTATTATTTATTTTTTAATATGTCAATGATGTATTAACATAAAATTGAATATTCAAAAATTTATTATAAACTTTGAAACATGTTACAAACAAGATTGAAAGTTTAGAATTTTATTAGATATATTTAAATTCAATAACTAAACTTGTAATTCAAGATTAAGTTTATATTTTACTTTAGTTTGTATATTATAGGGTGGGGTGGTCACCAAAACTTTTTTCTTTTTCTTTTTTTTTTTTTTCTTTTTATCTGAAAAAGGTGGTTAGTACCTCATTTAACAAGTTATAATTGTACTCAAATTCAATTTTATGTTTAATAGATCCGTTAATTTAAAAACATATAAAATTGTTAAAGTGAAGGGGCTGTAGGAGACATTTTGGGCAAGAAGAACAGTTATGAATTCTATGGATAGACCCACAGCTTAAAAAGTTAATAATATATATATTTTTTTGAAAAGTGGGAGCTACGAAATGAGTGGGCAAAGAAGAAGAGGAGAATTCAACTCCTTCCACCCTTACTCCTTGGCCTAAAACACCCAAGAGAGATTTTAATGTAAACAAAGTAATAGATTGAAATTTTAATTGATACAATAATTGCCATCAAAGGTAGAGCTTGAAATCCATCTGCACAGAACTTCAGGGGGTAAAGGATGGGGGAAATGAGATATAAACAGAGTGAGGTAAGTTCTGAAGACTGAGTTTATGATTTTTGAAGAAGAAAACAGAAAGCTAAGGCAGAGGGCGAGCAATGGCGAAACGAGCTGAGAAAGATCGAGAAATGGCATCAGCCTCTTCACCCATGGCCACCGCCATCATCATCATACACCCGTCATCGAAGTTCTTCAAATAACTCTCTCGATCGTACCCCACCTGCATCTCACCTGCCCTACAACTCCAATATAACATTATGATTCTCTTCTTCACCCTCCTCCACACCGCTCTCCATCTCTCTCTTCTCGTCTCCGGCGACCTGCACCTCAAAACGCCCGCCGCCACATACCCACGCCCGCCGGACCACCGCACAAAACTCAATTCCATTCTGATTTCTGGCTTGAGGAGTTTGGGGTTGGAGTATTAAGTAATAATAGTGTTCAATGTGAAAGTGGGGGCATCTCAGACACTCCATTCATCATTGTATTTATATTCTCACAAAAGGGAAGTTTTAGTGGTAAACCCTAAAAAGTGGCCTCTCTTTTTTCTCACTCACATGGGGGAGATTTTTCAATGGCTTGCACTCTTTTTCTATGGTCAAATAATAATAAATTATATTATTCTATATAATAATAATAATAATAATAATAATAATAATAATAATAATAATAATAATAATAATAATAATAATCGTCAAAGTGAAACACAGCTCAATTGACATATAATATAATATTTTAATATTATTTTTGTTTTATATGAGAAGACTAAGACCATTTTGATTGGGTTTGAAAGCATATGATCTAGCCAAGTTCCTTTGGAGAAGTAGAACAAAATTTTCTTTTGGTGTTGAGAATTTATACGAGATATACATGATCATAGATAAATAATTGTGAAAGTTTGTGGTAAATTGATACAATTGCAAAAGTTTAGAGTTTAAATTTATACAATTGCCAATTTAAGGTTTTAAGTGGCACAACTAATTCTAAAGTTTAGGGATATAAGTTGACATATATATATTTCTTAATTATTTGCTCCTCGTACTTTCAACATTATCATGTTTGTTCTTATATTGTTTAAAAAAAAAAAAAAAATCAATCAGTTTGGTCTCTTTGAGAGATGTTTAGAACACTAAGTTGAGTTATGAAGTCTAGAGTTGATATGTAAAGTTCGGAAGCTTATGTTTAGAGTGCATAAATGTAACAAAGTTTCTTGATAAATGTGTAAAGTAGAAAAAGAAAGGAAGATGATGATAAAATATGCAAACTTTAATAATATTTACACCACCTTTACAAGTTAGTGGGGTAAATACCCCTTTATTTTTATTTTTTAATGTACTAAAAATACAAAAACCAAAATGAATATTTCAAGAATACAAAAACCCCCTAATCAAAACTCTTTTAAAAAAAGGGAAAAGAAAAAAAAAAGTAAATCTTTATTTATTTTATAATTCTTCTTTTTCAAATAACCACATAGTTATAACTACAACCATTTAATTATATTCTAAATGCTGAAGTTTCTTTCATTGCATGTCCCTTTTTCCAGGGATGGATTCCTTTCTTTATTGGTTTTGTTACTGCTGGAGCCAACTGCATGCTTTTGCAGTTGCAAGCTTTTTATTAAATGTACAACACATATAAAATTTATAGTTTTAGTTTAATACAAAGAAAGAAAACATTTAAAAAGATTCTAATAAAGGAAACAATTTTTTACATTACATTGGTTGACCTGAATACTTGTAACTATTTGAAAGAAAGACAAAAAGTAGGAATTTGTGAAATTTTGAAGGAGAAAGGGATGTGATTGTCGTCCATTCAAACTTATCTCCACTGTGAGATCACAATGTTTCAAATCTATGGCCTAAATCACACCTATACATAAAAGAATATATTACTTCGTCACGTTACTATTTCGACCTGGATAGTTGTAACATAGCAATGAACGTGGTTGTTCGTGAGATTTTTGGGTGGTGGTCAACCGATACATAGAACAAACAAGGCTCATTGACGAGTTCCAAAGCTTTTTGAAAATTTCATAAGATTTGTTTGAACGTGAAATAAATAAAGCAGAGGAAATTATACAAAACTTACAAGGAAGGTCTCTTGCTGGGCTATTGCTTCCAATCTATTAGACCTGACAAATCAGCCTCAAGTTCTTGAACATCTCTGAACCGGCGGAAGAAAATTCTGACAATGCCCTGAACAGTTCAGGCAATTGATTCTTAAGACTCAACAGTGATTTCTCCCTCACATGAAGGCATTGCTTCGCATGAGTTTCCTTTTCCTCCTCCAATCTCGTCTTCAATGACTCTACCACAACCAACCTCTCCGTAACTGCGGTGTCCTGCGAGTTTTCTTCAGATTTCTCGGGGTCCAACTCGTCGGGCATTCTCCGTTGCTGGTATTTGTAATGCCAGTCATTAAATTGCCTCTGCTTTCGCTCGAGCTCTTTCTCAGTCTCATCGCATCTTAACTTCAGCTTCATCTCTTCTTCCTGCTGCAGCATAATAGTACTTATCACAGCGCTGAAACTGGATATTGCAGTTCTAAGATGCTCGTCTGGGAGTTTTTCGAGTTGGTCGTGCCAAGCAATGAGGAGCCTTTGAATGGGTGGATTTTGAGCTCTTGGTGGAGAAGAAACCTTCTCTTTCAAGCTACTCTCTATAGGAATTAAATTTAGTTTCAACCAGCTGTTTAATGCTTTAATGTAGTCTTTCTGACAAAGCGCTAGCTTCTCGAACTGTGAATGCCACTCTCTCACGACGTTGCAGAGCTGTACCGTACGCTCATGGTGATGCAGACTAGTTTCTTTTGGGGATTGAGAGAGATCCAGATATCTCAATGCATTTACAATTTTCAATTGCTCTTCATGGTGAATTCGCATTGTGTCCCACATCAACATCATCCTGCAATACATTAAATATTATTTGATGCTAACCTTTGCACTGGTAGAAAGCATAATGAGATTTAGGAATCAATAAAATTGGATATCTGACATATCAAGTCAACCAAATCTACTTAGAACCCACCTCGAGACTAAAGTCAATCTCTAACTACAACAAACACACGTTTCCCACATTGTTCATGGATCAAAATCTGTATAGTATTCCATTAAGATAGCCCTCAATTTTCACCAATGCTCCAATATCTATACTCTACCACATCCAATATTACAAACATTTTAAAAGTTGTATAGACATCCAATAAGCTCGGAAAAATTTCAAGTATTATAATAGTACCTACTACTCTCATTCATAATTTGACACATCATCGAATTATGTATTAATTTATTTAGTGTACTCCATGTAATGTTTAAATTCTAAACAAACAATGAGTGAGGGTAGTATGGAAAACCATTCTACTAGAAATTTTTCCAATAATCAGAAGCTGAACATACTCATAAGAAAAAGGAGATAGGCACCATTTCTTAGGCAGCAATGGTATACTAGTCAAAGCTTGGCAGGCATGCCAAGGCTTCGGCAATGGGTCTCACAGATAAAGCCAAATTCCATACTTTTCACTTTTTAGAAAACTGCCTTCATGCCAGTGTTTTGTCAGAACTTAATATACTTATGCATTGCAGACTAAAGCTGTCCTTGTATCTATCCAATAAAAACAGTCAAAGCAACTATATTTGTAATGTCTCTATCCACATCATTAACCTAAAAATTAACTGAACCATTAGAAAGGTTAATTACTTAATTGTTGACAAAATAGTAAGAAGGCAAGTGAAATTGAGATCAAGTAGTTTTTTCATCACATATGTTAGGCCTATTCTTATACAGTCTGCGCCGGCCGCAAAGCTCTATGTTTTGGAGACAAAAAGAGTTTTGCTTAATAGGCTCACCCGAAAATTTGAGCACACCATCTGTGGGTGCTTGTTACTCAAAGTTATCAACATCACATGCTAAAATGCAAATGCTACAAGGAAGGTATGGGGATTTAGACATGCTACTAGCTCTAACCTCATACGACTTACCCATGAACAAGCTGAATGAGTTTTGGGTATAACTGATCGTCTCGCAAACGATTAATCTCCGAGACAGTTGAATCCAATGATTGCATGTCAACAATGTATCTTGTATGCAGGTGACTCACAGCTGCTTTTGCTTTCTCCAATGCTTCTGGATTAGAACCTCGTTTCTTTAGCCTGTTCAATGCAGCGACCTTTCTTTGGTACTCAAATTTCATAATCTCACCTGCCTAAAGAAAAAATAATGATCACAAAAAAAATCAGTTAATAAAAAAAAATATTTCCTTTTTAGCATTACAGTGAAGACGAGTTCCATCATAGACAGTAGACACAAATAAAAACAATATCCGTTGACCACAAAATCTAAGTAATTAAGAGCAAAATCACAATTCTTCATAGCTATTGGCTAGTGGCTACTACTCCATGTCTTTAAAAGAGAATCGGCATAAACGTAGGAACAACAATAAGAAAGACCGCACTTGAATGTACCTTCACTTCATCATATAACTTCTTTTCCCATGCCAGTAGTTTATCTAGAACAGTGGCATGAGTTTCTTGATCTTCTGCATAAAAATCGTCTTTTCCACTATCCATATTAGAAAGTCCTTTAAATGACCGGTTCCATGTAATAACACGCATTACTCTAGCAGAGTGATCGATGTGCCCTAACAAGAAAACAGCAAAAGAAACCGAGTTATTCAGTAATATGAACAATAAATACAAGAAAAGCCCCACAATATCTTATACGTCCTATATGGGGGTGGAGATTGATAGGTCTCGGTAAAACAGAGTACAAACTACACAAGCTCTTCGAGAAGCCCAGTCTTTCCATTTCTAGGCCCGCACCAGGAAAAACACTTCCCACTCAAGAGCTTAGTTGATGATGGATCATGGTCAATTTATTTATACCAATACAGAAATGACAATACGAAAGGTTGAACACGAGACATTATGTTATGATATCATGCTAAATCACCCCTAAATTCAAATTTTAACTACCTACATACTTTAACAACTTCTAACATAGGCAACTTCACCCCCACAAGCTTCGCTTGCCTTCCAATATTGAGGCACCCCAAGCTAGGCAAATAGCTTTCATGCAATTAACATCATGTTACGAAGTTATTCTACTAGAGACCTTCAACATGTTTGAAAAATAAAAACAAGAGATCCTAGTACCTCGGCCGTCAGCAAAATTTGAGTGATAATGTAGTCGTGTAGCCTCAAGCATCTTGGACACTTCATGGGCACTCTCAGAAGCCTTGAGAAAATGATCATCAAGATTCACAAATATCTGCAACAAGTTAAATTTAGCCTCATTCATCCTTCTGCCATCCATGGAACCCACTCCCCCCACCTTCTTCAAGCTCTTTGATGTTATGGCTGATGGTTCTGCCACAGCAGGCGGCGGCGGTGGCTCCACTGCCTCAGCTTCGTTGCTCCCTCCTCTTTGATTCTCCATTTCATCATTGTCCTCTCTTTCAAGACTGTTATCAAACGGGTAGCGCGCAGTTTCCTCCTCAGCCTCACTCAAACTCGGACCAGGCATACTGTCCATAGGAAAAAAGTAATCGTAAGTCGAATCCTGTTGCTGCGCCGGTGGCAGTGGCCGGTTCACATTTGGCGGTGGCGTGTTAGATGGCGGCGGCGGCACTGGCGGCGGTGGACCCTCTAATTCAAAATCAAGTTCTGTATTCCCAATACGGCTACTCCCACCACCACCGCTACCTTTTTTGCTTCTCCTCCTCCTCAACGAACCGATAGAGCCCTCATTGTCGGATTCATTTTCATCCTCCTCTTCGATAATGGGGCCAACCGGCTTCAGATCGGACTTGAGGATGCTCATCTCCGGCATGCTAACAGCCCTATGAAGAGGAGAAGGAAAATTCGGAAGAGGCGGCGGCGGCGGCACTAGGGGCTCATAAGACGCTGCAACAGAATCAATTTTCGGGTTCGATTGAGCAGTCCCATTGAGCAATTGAGGATTCTGAACTTCTCCATGGGCGTAATCGCTCAAAGAAGCTCCAGTATTCTTCAAAGACATGACATAAGCAGAATGAGCAGCGGCAAAAGCATTACGCGCCGCGACTGCATCTTTCATATGAATCTTCCGATCTTTACAGCGCGCAATCGCTTCTTCATTCTCGATCTTCGACTGGGAGCAACCCATCTGAGGTCCACAGCAAGAACTGACGCCGGAAGGCCGATAAATCAGAAATGGGGCATGAAACCCAGTAGTTGTCGCTAGAGAAATCGAAAGAATCTAAGAGAACAAAACTGCTCACTCATCCGGAGAAGCATTACAGAGGAATCAAGGAGAAAGATGAAAAGATGACCGATTTAGTGAAAAGGGGGAAAAGGAAAGATGCTTTGTCGCCGGAAGAAATGGCGGAGAGAGATTTGTGCGGTGGAATAAAAGTGGGTTTGGGAGTGTGTAGTGATAACATATCGCTAATTTGACGCGATTGTTGATTGGTGGCCCCGGTTTTCAACGTTCCATGCAGCTTTTGGAAGGATTTTTTGCTGTAAATTTGTTTTTCTTTTGAGCTAACCAAATTTAAAATTAACATATGTTGTTGTCATCGTGTGTGTACAGATTTCCTTTTCTTTGGAATGGATGCTCTGTTTAGTGGGCATCACTTCCGTCGCCATTAAAGCTTATACTTTGCAAGATCGTCTCGTGATTGTCGACTAAAGAACTTTGTGTTTGCTTCTGCTTTGAGATTCTAAATTATTCATTATTATTGAGAGTTTTGTACCAATTATCTACAAAACTTTCAAAAACTGTAATTTCACCCACCTTTTTTACAACCAACTTTTTTATCCTCTTTTTCTATTGAATTTCACACACATTTAATATATTTTATATTTTATTTCTTTCACAAAATTTTATTTTTTTAAATTTAGGATATTACTTTTTAACACCCTCCTAATGGTAGGATTTTTATGGCAATAAAAATATAGCTTACTTAATAAATAAGTTTTTGGGGCACTTACGAGAATATATAAAAAATAAAATAAAAAATTACAATGTTATACTTAAAATTAGAATAATACTATTAATATACTGATAATATACTTGAAATTGATTTTTTTTTTTTTTAGCATTGATCAATATTGATAAACTAATTCATACTTTAAATGAATTTTGAATAAATGTATGACTATTACAATTGATGCACTAATAATCTAAATACTTGAAATTGAATTTGAATGAGTATCAATATATTACTAATACACCAATATAATGCTTAAAATAGATTTAGATCATTATATCGATACACTGGAAATATACACGAAATGAATTTTTAATGACTACTAATATACTATCGATACATCTATGTTACAGTTTAAATAAAATTTGAATAAGTATTCATAAACTAGTGATACACCAATACAATACTTAAAATGGATTTAGATCTCAAGTGATATTCTATTAATGCACTATGTATATGAAATGAATTTTTAATGACTACTGATATATTATTGATAGATCTATGTTGTACTCTAAATTAGGTATATCAATTAATTAATATGTGATTTGTTATACAATCCATATACCAAATTAAATATAACTTCTATGTTATTAAAATCATATAAAAAAAATTTGAAAATGAAACAGATTAACTAATATAATTTATATTTGGTATATCATTTGACAAAATTCATGCGTTTAAAATATACCATCAACATTAAAATCGAACTATTTGGATGAAATAACTCTATATCAAAACAGAAAAAAAATAAAATATATTTACTATAATCGAATAAACATCGACCATAACACAATTAAGTCATGATATATTAGTTGTATAAATATTCTTTAAATAAAATATATCTGTTGATTAATATACCAAATACAAAGTATATAAGTTGACTAGTATACCAAAATATAAAGTATATCAGATATACTTGTTGATACTAAACGAGGGTAAAACTGTAATAATAAAAAAAATTGGAAATCAAGTTTAAATTTTTTTTTTTCTATATTTACAATTTTAAAAAACCATTGCTATGTTTGTAAATACCCTTGTGTTTTTTTCTACCCATTGCTATTTCCCTAAATTATTGTTATTAATTATCAACATTCTAATTAATTTATATTGATTTAAGTTATTTAATGATGTGTAATAAAAGAATATTCATTTATTTTTATTTTAATTGATTAAAAAAATTAATTAATATAACCTTAAATTAAATAAGGCTAAATTTAATAGATGAATATATTAATTGATCTGTTACATTTAATTAATTATTTATTTAATTTTGGTTTTAATATACAAAATTGGCAAATTGAACATATATATTTAAGGATAAAATACTATTTTGGTCTCTATATTCTGCAATTTGTTCAATTTTAGTTCTTATACATTTTAGTTATTATACTTTCAACCAATCTTAAATTTAGTCCCTCGGAGTTAATTTTTATCTAAATTGATTACATAATCATAATATTTAATGCAAATAAACATAATATATGAATATATTTTTAAAATTTATAGTGAAAATGTTAATAAAATATAAAAAGTAATGAAAACCCACAATAAGCAAGTAGTAGGGACTAAATTTAAGATTTATTGAAAATATAGAGACTAAAATTGGACATTTAAAAGTATAGGGACTAAAATTGAACAGTCTTCAAAATATATGGATCAAAATGATATTTTAACCTATATTTAACTTCCCGATATTAATTATCCTACATATCCAAACATACACTAATTATCCTAGACATTCAAATACCATATACTTAAACTTTATACCTATGAAACAATATATGTGATCCAAACAGGTCCGATTTTTTTTAAATTATTTTTTTCTTTTCTCATTTTTGTTTGCATTTTAGTTCGCCTTTTTTGCTCTTGTTTTCATTCTTGGTCACTTTTTTCATCTATGCTCTCGTTTTGCACACTTTTTCACCATTATTCATATACACTTGGTTTGTTTGGTGTTTGAAAAAATTATATTAATTGTCATTGGTAATCACGTGTTGTTTGAAGAAGAAGAGGTAATTTTGCTCGTTATGGTTGACTATCTATAAGTTGGGGAAGAAAATAAAAATTAATTGACTTTTCCAAAAGAAAGTTTTCTAACTCTTTGCCAACTCACCAAGTCTTTTTCACTTTTTTTTTTTTTTTTTTAATTTTCTCACTTCTATCCTCGTTTTTGCTCTTACTCATTTTTTCACCTACGATCTCATTTTTTTTTCACTTCTATCCTCGTTTTGCTCTTACTCACTTTTTCACCTACGATCTCATTTTTTCTCACTTTAGCGTTTGACAAAAAAAAAAATACTATTGGTTGTCATCGGCCAACACGTATGGTTTAGAAGAAGAAGAGGTACTTCTACTTGTTGTCATCATTATTGTTGCCGAATGTAGCATAAAGAGAAAGAAGCCGAAATATAAGATCCAAAAAAGGTATCTAGACGAAGAAAAGAAGTGGAGAGAGTTTGAAAGAGATAAATAGAACAAAATTGAGAGAGAGGAATAAAATGAAACTTAAAAGGGGTTTAAAACTTTGTTTTAAAAAACTAAATTCAATTTAGATTTTGATCTAATTTTTTAGGTCGAACTATTAAGTGACACTAAATTATTCAAAGCTTTTAAGATAATAAATAAAACACTAATTATAATACGAAAGTTTCATCTCCTATGTTGAAATTATTGAACTAAACAAACACGAATTATAGTGGTACTTTTTCTATAAAATATTTTATTTGTTCTTTAACTCTTTTTTTCACAATGAATCTGAGCATGGAATGTTTTGAAGGTGCATGGTGTGTTTATAGTAAGATTTTTTCAACCATATAAATTGTCAGTAAAAAAAAAAAAAAAAAAAATCTATTAAGAAATACTCTCAATCAAAATTGCTTAATAAACAATGAGATTAATGTTTGATTTTATACTCTTAAAAATACTTTTAGAATACTTTTTTAGTAAAACATTTTGGCTAAAGTGCTTTGAACTTTTGTCGAAGTACTTTTATATTACTTTCAAAGATAAGAATTTTAAGAGAGAAGTACTTTAGGTCATAGTGCACAGCTTTAATGCATTTGAGAGTGATTTCAGAACAAGAAAAAGAAAACCAATATTTTTAGCCACTGTCTGATTCTCTAAACCAAGCAATTTTGAATGATTAAATATTTGTAATTAAAAATAATTCTAGAATCATCCAATAATAAAAGATATTGCATTTTAGAAGGGAAAAAAAAAGTTAAAAGAAAGTGAGGGAAAAAAAATGCTTGCAAAAGTAGCAAAAATTAATTGGAATTTACAAAATTCAATTTTGCAAAAATAGTAAAATATGGAGCTCAAAAGAAAGCAAAAGTTTAATATGGCTGGATGAAAAAGAAGTCCCCACAATAATATATATTTGGGTTAAATTATAAATTTGGTATTTATAATTTAAAAAAAATCAGAATTTAGTCTCTATATAGTTTTAAAAGTTAAATTTTAGTCTTTGTGATTAGATGAAACATCATGAATGGACCCTATCATTTTATAAAACTCTCATAAATAGTCTCTAATGTAGGGACACTTTATAAGGGTTTTATCAAACTATAGAAACTAAATTCCAATTTAACATATATATTGTGTTGATACTGAAAAATGGATTAATCGTAGATTTGTATTTTTAGAATAGAAATCGTACCAATGCTTGTAAGACAAGAAAAAGTGAACACTAATGTGGTGTCAAGCCACACACACTTCGACGCTCAAAGTTAGTTTTAGGTTTGTGAGTAATTTGCCAATAGAGAATAGTACAAGGTTGTAGTATACCTTTAACAAATTACCTTAAGGCGTGTCATTACTCAGTTTAGTATTGGGCAATTTGTGCTTTGGCTTTAATTATCCTTCTAGGATTTTTGGAACCATTGAGTCATTACTCGTTGGTCAATTACACTACCACTACTCGAAGTGAGTAGTGACTAATGTTTCGCCCTCTCAACCCCCCAATAGTTCTTTTATGAGTTGTCTATTAGAAATAACTTAGATCACTATCCACTTAGCTTAGCACATAGGTGTAAAGGTCCGTAGGTCCTTTTAGCTACTCCATGGGTTCTTTGAAATCACTCATGGGTCCTCCACAAGGCTGCTAAATCCTCCATGAGTCTTATGAAGGTCCTTCATGAGATTGCTAAAGTTTTTAATGGGTCTGACACATGTCCTCCATTGGACTGCTAGGCTTTTATGAGCCTTACAAAAGGTCACCTATGGGTCCTCCAAGATCCCTACAAGACTGTTAAGTCTTACAATTGATATATTTAATTGTGAGTGTTAATATACTAATGATATATGACTGATATACTCAAACTAACTACCATTTGATTTTTGATAAATTATTATAAATAGAAAAAATATCAAATTATTTACAAATATATAAAAATTCTGTTGTCTATTAATGATAGATCACAATAGACTTCTATCATTGACAGTGAAATTTTTATATATTTGTAAATATTTTAGCTCATTTTGCTATATTTGAAAACAATCCTTGTATTCTTATTTTAGTTTTTGAAATTTGTGTACTTGTTTTCTCCCAATTTTTTACTCCTAGTTTTCATATTTTTTTTTTATGTAAACATTTGAATTTGTAACCAATTCTAAAAAGAAAAAAAAAAAAAAAACTTTTGAAAAACACTTTTTTTGTTTTTAAAAATTGACTTCAATTTTAAAAATAATCATAAAATTTAGACAACAAAAAAAAACCAATGAATGAAAGTGCTACTTATAACCTTAAATTTCAAAATAAAATTAAAAAAAAAAATCAAACTATTATCCAACAGAATCTAAAAGATTACAACTTAGATTATCTAAGTTCATATATTTTGTAATATTTACAAAACCCAAAACACTAGTATCATAGTCGTCAACATGGCAAATATTTTAGTCACTCATTATAAATTCTCAAAAAAGAAGGATTAATTTTAAAAGTGAGAAAATTCGAGTTTGAGACAATAAACAAAAATGGTACGAAAGAGGAAAAGAGTTAGAAAGAGACAGGACGACAAAAGAAATTAAAGAGAAAACACCGATAGCCACAAAAATAATTAGAGAAAAAGTTGGGAGGAACGTGCAAAAGTTTGAGTTTTATTTATTTATTTATCAATATTGTATTTTTTAAAACTTATTAGAAATATAAGGTAGATTTGATACTAATATTGTTGTTTTATTCATTATCATCTCTTGAAACATTAGGTACATCTTTTTACCTCTTCTCTCTTCAAAAGACGAAAAATATTAAATTTATTTATAAGAAAATAAAGTGTAAATAAAACTAGAAAAAAATTATTTTTAAGGATAAAACTACTAAAAATATTTATAAGTAATAACAAAATATCAATAGACTGCGATAAATTGCAATAGACTACTATCTGTGTCGTGATAGACATAGATAGTAATTTATCACAGTCTATCACAGATAAACAACAAAATTTTGCTATATTTGTAAATATGTTTGTTCATTTTTCTATATTTGAAAATAATCCATAAAACAACTATATTTTTTTTAAAACAATCTTATATTTTTAATAAATTTTAAAATAATAGAATATTAATAAAAAAAAAATTTCAGAGTGATTTTTTTTTTTCTTTTAAGAAATTTTGGAGGGAAAAAAAGTGTAAGGTTAAAAAAAAACTATGTTATTTAAAAGTAAAGTAGGTAAATCATTTTTATTTTTTTATATTGAATTGTAATTAATAATCTTCCAATTAAATTGAGACTATTAAAACAATGAGCATCTCTGCGTTGATTAGTTTGTTACAATAATAATTATTATTATTATAAAGTTCAATTTTTTTTTTAGTTCAGCCAGATGTAGGAGTTGTAAGATTAACTATAAAGGAGTTTGAACCGTTAACCTCTTGTAGGAGGGGATATTATTTAGTTGCATTTGTCTGAGAGGATAAAGCAAATATTGTGGAAAATTGTTTAGTTTTTGCAAAATATCAACAATGTAGTTGTCACACGTTAAATATTATGAAAGGAGTATGTTTTTTTTTTTTTTTTTTTTTAAATTGTTTCGGTTAGAAATATTTTAAGTTTGATTGTGCTAACTTTAATTAAGTTTGTCAATACTACCAAAGTTTTGGAAGAGTGCTTTTGTAATTATAATAAGAAATAGTATTATTTTATGTGATTATAACCATTTTTCATATAATAGATTTCTTAACCGTGGGTCATGATTTTTTTTTTTCTTTTTTTGAGTTTGAAGGTTTTTAAATTAATTTTTGTGTTTCTTATTTTTTTTGTTTTCTTTTAATTTTACAATTATTTTTTCCTTAGTCTGCCAACAAAAATGTCTACATATGTTTTTGAAAATGTTCGGATCAAAGTTATACCATTTTTTTTTTTTTTTTTACAAATTTATCCTGTTTTTAACTTTTTAATGTCTTGGATTTTATATTTTTAAAAAAATGTTATTGGATTTTATTTTAATTTTACATAATAGAGTTTCTTCATTAACGGAAAATGATGGTATTATTAATTACTTAATTAACGTTAATATTATTATAATTTTTTACAATAAGTTTCATCTTTCAAAGTAAAGAGTTGTATTCTTGTCAAAAATTTCAAAAACAATAACAAGATTTTAAAAATCATTTTCTCAGTTTTCAAAACTTAGCTTGATTTTTGTATATATTGGTAGAATGTAGATAACAATGTAAAAAATTTTAAGGTGAAAAAGATGTTCACTAGCATAATTTTCAAAAACTAAATAGTTACCAACGAGGCTTAGGTTTTTGTTTTTGGTTTTTTAAATTTGGGATTGTTTCACAATTTGTTTTTTTTTTTTTTTTAATCATGATTTTCATATTTTCTGTGTAAACATATGAATTCTTACCCATATTCCAAAAACAAAAACAAGTTTTTAAAAACTTTTTTTTTAATTTTTAAAAGTTGGCTTTGATTTTGAAAATACATTTTGATGCAATGGAAAAGGTATCTAAGTCAAATCCTTGGCCAAGCAAGGAAAATCTATCCCTTAAACGAGAAAACTCTTTCAAAGAGAACCAAAGTTCTATATTAAATTGATATTCCAAAACCTTCATGTTACAATAAAATATGAAAGTAATTAATTAAACATTAATTAATCTAAATTATCAACTAAACTAGATATTAACTAAAATATATTAATCATCTTCTAATTCTCCTTATCACATTTAAAATGTAAACAACACATAGAAATAAATAAATGGAAGTGGGGTTTATAAATTGAATTTTCAAAAACAAAAAATAAAGAGTACCAAATGGGCAATATATAACTCCTATGTTTTTATGCAACTTATGATGAGTTAGTGTAGAAATTCCGTCATCTATTCTTTCTGATGAAAGTATATAATCAAGTATAGTGCTTAATAATGAGATATATATACCTTGCATTTGAATGTTAATATAACCAAAATATACAAACATATAAAGTAATTTACCCCTAATAAAATATACATATGCATTGGTGTTCGGATTCAGCTTGATTTTACTACACAAAAGACTAAGTATATGCAATTTTAAGTTAAAATATTTAGACTTGGTAGTTAAATAATTCTAAAAAAAATAAGAATGACCACTTTTTTCTTTTGAGATGTACATTTTCTCCTCGCGCTTCTTTGTTTTTTTGGGCTTGGACCCATCCATAAGCTTTGAGTCTTACTTAAAACAACCTTCAATAATATAAAATAAAATAAATATTATTCTGATCCACACCCCAATATAAATTGAATGGATATAGTTTATAAGCATCTTCTTACCCCTAATCAATCAATTAATAATTAAACAACCATTATGAAGTATACGAGTCATTTGTTCAATAAATCATTCCTAGAATATTATCCTAGTGGAAAGTCCTAATTGTTATACCACTTCCTATTATCCCATTTTAATATTTTAGATTTTCCAGTAATTACAAAATAACTATTGCCACATTTTTAAAAAAGATTTCTTGTCTTTTATATTTGGCTTCAAAAGGAGTAGACCATTGACAAAATAGATAATTTTGTAAAAAATAATTGACATTTTTATGCAAATTGGATCTTCAAATCACCTATCCATATAGTTATCTGGAAGATTAATACCTCAAAGTTGAGAGTACAAATTCATGCTAGTTGAACTATGTTGATGTTGGTAGATATGACAAGTTATCAGTACAATATACCATAATTTGAGATGGTCAAATGAATTAAGCAAGTTATAAATACTTAGATAATACCACGTCAGGACTATCGATTTAAATTACCTGCAAAAAATTTATATTTTTTAAAAGTGCATTTTCTTTTACACTCTAATGTGATTACATTTGTTAAAAATTATTTATCACAAAAAAATTATCTTGTTTGCTATACTTTGGTTAATATCAAATGTTAGTGAAGAATTATTTTTGAACTATTTTGTCCCAATGCTAATTCTTAGTTCCAAACAACACACTCCAAGGAACTCAGCAGAATATAATGTCCCTCAATTAAATTTTACATTTTATTATTTTCGAGGTTTTTACTTTTGTATAGATTCACTTTAAGAAAATTCTCAACTAGTTGGTAGATTTATTGTCATGAGTGGATAATTTTTTTTTTAATTATAAAATTCTTTATATTATTTTACTATGTTTTCATTGTGAAACAAAAAGAAGTATTATTTTCCTTGTGTGCCAATTTGATTGATTCGAGGTAAATGTCAAAACTTTTTTTTTTTTTTTAATTTTAAGTTTTGCATTTATGTTATTTTATAAGTTAAATTGGTGCATTTCATTATATTTTGCAAAATCCTGTTTTAAAAAAATTTAGACCAAAAATTAGATTTATAATAATTTATTTAAATTTCATTTAAAACTACTTTCAATATATGTTAATACACATTTATTTAAGGTATGTTTGGAATGTATTTTGAAATGTTTAATTTTAAAAATAAATCATTTTAAAATAAATACAAATGTTTGGCAAGTTTTTATTTTAAACCGTTGTTATCAAAATTGTTTAAATGAAAATAAATTTTTAAAAATTATTTACTTCCACCCTCCAAAATTAGTTGCAGCTGATCAAGGGGTGAATGGACTTTGGATTTTTTTTTTTTTTTTTAAGAAAATGAAATGATTTGTTTTTCAAATTCTATAACCTAAAATTAAATTTGAGCTCAATGTAATATACTTTAATCCGTGACTCATTAGTGGATAGAATTCGGGAGATTTTTTAATTATGAAATTCTTTATATTAATTTAGCATGTTTATTAATTTCAAATTCCATAAAAGAAAATCATTGTAATATACACTTTACCTTCCCTATACATATTTTTATGCATTGATCATATATGATTTCGAACAACCCTTCCAAAATAATTAGAGTTACAAATAAAAATGTCATTCTAAATTTATTTATTAAAATACTAGAGGTGATTTTAGGAAAAATTACATACACCACTCTTAAATTATGGAATTGGTTACAATCTCATCCTTAAATTTTTAATTGGATCAATTATGTCTTTGTAATTTTTTAATGGTTACAATTAACTTTTTTTCCTAAATTAACTTTATAAAACTAAATATGAATAACTTTTAATTTCTTTGGTTTTTATTGAAACTAAATATGAATACAACTACATATTTTTTATACTTTATAAAAATTAATATGTATATACATGTAAAACGTCATCATTTGAAGGTTGCACTTGCTCTAACCCTTTAATAAGTCCATTCCTATCTCCAACGATTATGGTCGCCAATGAAAGTGGTGGAGGTGGCCTGTGATGTTGGTCACCATCAATGAGGGTGGGCAATGATGGGCAGTGGTCGTCAACAACAACCCATGGTAGAACGTGGAAGTGAAGATGAAGAGATTTGAGAAAGGTAATGTGAGGGTATTTTGGTCATTTTCATATATTACTTATAAAATTGAGTTTTTTTTCCTGTACATATAACTCATTTCCAAACCTCTTAAACAATTAATGACCCGCCCAAATACAAATGAAAACTAAACTAATAAACGAAAAATTTGAGCAAATCTTTCCAAGGAAACATCCAAAAAGATATTTTTCAAAAGGATTTAAGTGTTTTACTCAAAAATGATTTTTTTTTCAAATTCATAAAGGAAAAAAAAAAGTAATTTAATTTCATTAGCAAAAAGTTATTAGATATATACAATAATGCTGGAATCATAGAGAGCAAATTTGTAATTTAGACCAACATGAAAAAAAATATTCCAATTTTCTCACTCAAATGAAAGTAATAAGCAAACATTAAATAGTGTAATAGTTTACCAAAAGCAACGAATGAAATAGACAAGAAAATGGAAGAGATGGTTCCCACTGTCAAGAAATTGACGTCTAACTAATGTCCGCAAGTTCAAGCTCCTAGGGAGGAGACCTCCATGAAACAGCAAAGTCGTAAAGAAAGGCAGTGGTTGCGCTGCCATAACCGTAACTAGCTGCACTACCAATCGGAACATAAATGGCTACAACAACAAATAAACAAGACCAGAGTTTTGATGAGATGAAGAAATATAAGGTACCAACTGTTTGTAGAAAATGGTTAAGTATGGACTGAGAAACCAAAGACAAAGAATAGGTTAATATCTTAGGAAATGTCGAAGTGGTAATTAACATTAACGTTGCCTTTGTCAAAATAAGTTAATACAAAGACAAAGTTCTTTTGGACACCTCAGAAATCATGAACACAAAGTTTTGAGATTGAAGATATTAATGTCAACACTATAGGATAATGACACATGTTAAGATTGACACGTGTCAGCATCTAATGTGATAAGGTTCTTTTCGTCGTGCTAAAGGATATGATTATGTTATGTTATAATCTTAATCATGATTTTAATGATATTGTTGATAGAGGTTTGGGAAAAAAAATGGAGTCCAGATGAAGGATTCGGAAGTTGAAGAAAATATTAAAACACCCTCACAACACTCAAAGAAAAGGAATATTTAATTTTAATTTTAATTTCTAATGTTCTATGTTGACATAAAGTCATTAAAAACTTTCTTTCAAAACAAATTATTTTTATGGAAATATGTTTCCTAACAACAATTCTTATAAAGAAACGAGAAATTACTATTTCTTTTCATAGGACAAAACTAATCTCTTTTTTAAAAATCTTATTTTTCTAAGGTGTGTCCCACATGGTGAAATAATTTTAATACCCAAAAACTATTTCACCATGTGAGACCCACATCTGAAAAGTTAAAAATGGTTAGAAAAAGAAGTTTTAAAAAAATAGGTTAATTTTGTCCCATAAAAAACTTGAGTTAGGAATAGTAATTTCTATAACGAAACTGTGTTTATTGAAAAAGAAAAATTATCATTTTTTATAATTAAAAATCTTATTAAGAAATCCTATCAAAAATCAAAACTTGACCTTTCAAAAATTGAACTTTTTACTCTAAGAATCTCAAAATAACGCCCCCTAAAAAGTTATAACTTCATGGTTAGAGAAAAAGAAAAAATAACAATACAAATATTAAAATTAACAAGAATCTATCCCCAACAATTAGAAGCTTTGACATAATAAGCATAATCATCTCTCAAATCAAAATCTACATTCTATCAAATAAAGTTCTGAATTTTATTTAAGAAATTAAATTACAAACAATTCAAGTAATACATTAAACATAATAAAATTAGTCTAGAACAAAACTAGTTAGTAGCATGCAAATAAATAGATATTAAAAATTTTATTTGGGAAATAAGTAAGAACTCACTATCAAGATTACGTCTTCCTTTTGAACGTGGATGAGGAGAGTGAAAAAAAAAAAAGAAATGTCAATAGAAATATTTCTAGAATTTTCTTGGTGTTGTGTTGTGTGTTCCTAAGATGTTCCAATAACCTCTAATTTATAGAAAAATCAAATCTTTCTTGACAAGGAAAAAGGAACAAATAATAATTTTTAAAAAATAATTCGAGTGATTTTAAAAATATTCTAACCTTTTTTAATAAGAAAAAGAAACAAAATAATAATTGATTAAAAAAAGACATGGTTCTTAATAAGGAAAAGAAACAAATAATAACTGATAAAAAATTATTTGATCAATTTTAAAAATAAAGATGATAAAAGAAAAAGTTCCAAAGGGAAAAAAGAAAGAAAAACAGCTACTAACCACTGAAAATAAGTTCCAAACGGCAAACGGGAAAATTCCATAGGATTTGGTTTCAAGTAAAAGTAAAATTAAAAAACAAAAAAGGAAATTATACAATAACTTACAAGGAAATCTTGTTGCTTCAAATCTAGACCTGACAAATAGAGCTCAAACTCTTGTACATCTCTGAACTAGCAAAAGAGAATTCTGATAGAGCCCTGAAGAGTTCTGGCAGCTGATTCTTAAGGCTAACCAACGATTTCTCCCTCACATGAAGGCATTGCTTCGCATGAGTTTCCTTTTCCTCCTCCAGTCTCTTCTTCAACGAATCTACTGCGATCAACTTCTCTGTGACGGCGGCATCCTGTGCGTTCTCTTCCAACCTTTCAGGGTCCACGTCATCGGGCATCCTTCGTTGCTGGTATTTGTAATGCCAGTCGTTGAAATGCCGCTGTTTCCGCTCGAGCTCTTTCTCAGTCTCCTCCCACTTTAACTTCAGTTTCCTCTCTTCGTCTTGCTGCAGCATAATAGTATTAATCACCGCACCAAAAGTGAATATGGCAGTTCTGAGATGCTCATCTGGGAGTCTTTCGAGTTGATCATGCCAAGCAAGGAGGAGTTTCTGAATTGGGGGATTTTGAATTCTTGGGGGAGAAGAAACCTTCTCTTTCAAGCTGCTCTCAATAGGAATTAGATTTAGTTTCAACCAACTGTTTAAGGCTTTAATGTAGTCTTTTTGACAGCGTACGAGCTTCTCAAACTGTGAATGCCACTCTCTAACAACACCACAGAGCTGAACTGTGCGCTCGTAATGATGGGTACTCGTTTCTTTTGGGGATTGAGAAAGATCCATCGATCTTAGTGCACTTACAATCTTCAATTGTGCTTCATGGCGAGCTCTCATTGTATTCCACATCATCGCCATCCTGCAGAACAACAAATATCATTTCTGGTTTTGCTAAAACATAGAAGTGACAACCTTAAAAATTGAGCATAATATGTGAATGTACTAGGATCTCATAAGATAGGAGAAAAGATATTATCAGTACCGAGTTAACAAAAAAACTTGCATACCCACCTAGATAACAACTCTGATAGGTAATTGCCAAGTTTAACGAGGATAGTTTTTTACATTATTCATGGATTAATAACTCAGTATTATTCTGTTGATTTAGATCTCAATCATACAAATGGTTCAACATTAATGTCAGCAATACTCTACTATACCAATAAAAACCACATAGGCACGTACTACGATTATAATTATATTTAAAGAAAAAGAATTAGATGGCAACCACTCCTATAGTATTAGGGTGGTTTACTTAAAAAAAGTATATATATGTGCGATTTGGAGGTAAGACTTGGGATTTGGTATTAGGTAAACTTCATAGGAGACATCCAGTTTTCATACTTGAAAGCCAACACATTGCAGCTGAGGAAAAGTGAGAGACCAGAAGAGTAGCATCACAATCAACTAATCTTATTCACAATGAATGCTTTGAAGCTTAATATCCATGAGTCATTCATTATTATCAATTGTAAAGGCGACTATAATGTATAATAAACTATAACCATATCCATATGCATATTACTATCTCATGCAACTCACCCATTAACAAGCTGAACAAGTTTTGGGTATAACTGTTCGTCTCGTAGACGACTAATCTCTGAGACAGTTGAATCCAAGGATTGCATGTCAACAATATATCTAGTGTGCAGATGACTTACTGCGGCTTTTGCCTTCTCCAATGCTTCTGCATTAGAATCTCGTTTCTTCAGCCTATTCAATGTAGCAACCTTCTTTTGGTACTCAAATTTCATAAGTTCACCTGCCTGTCAATCGTAAATATCACAAATAAATTTAAGTTAAAAGAAAGCTCTTCCATATCATATTGCGATCTGCTCCAGCATAGAAACACAAATTGTTCAGTAAGATCCAATTGTCAATCAAAATAATTGAAAACCTAAACAAACATAGTGCCTGCCTAGCCTATTACTTTACAGAGAACAAGGTTACAAATAGAAACAAGCATATATTGTGACCTCAAGGTTTCAAGGGTCAGCATGACAGTGTTGACGACCCTAAGGAAGCAGTAATTTACAAGAAACACGACCAAAAATGAGGTCTTAGTCTTATACCTTAGATCAGCCAAGAAGCTTTCTACCACCAACTGACCTGCCCAACCAACAAACCTGGTGTCTAGCAGGGATTGATAATAACAAGAGACATATTCATATATATATATATAGAGAGAGAGAGAGAGACAGGCAGGAAGAAATATCCAGAGTCTAGAGATGAGAGATAAATAATTTTGTTGAGGAGAAAGTTACAAAGTACAATCAACCCCATATAAATCAAATGTGCAAAAACTCTTTAGAGAGGCACTAACAAGGTAACTAATTCCTACTACTGATGCTCACTTAAAAGGAGTTAGCCATTGAGTATTGAAATTTGATCATGTAGAAGATGCTTGTGAAAATGAGGAGCCAAAGAGATGATTAAATATTAAGATAGGATGAAGACTGTTCCATATACCTTCACTTCATCATACAGCTTCTTTTCCCACGCCAGTAGTTTATCTAACACGGTGGCATGAGTTTCTTGCTCTTCTGCATAGAAATCATCTTTTCCATCATCCATATTAGCCAATCCCCTAAATGATCGGTTCCATGTAATAACACGCATCACTCTGGCAGAGTGGTCGATGTGACCTGAAGGAAAGTACATCAAATTCTTTTCAAAATAAGGTATAAATACAAGCAATGCTTTACAATATCTCAAGGACAAAAGCATAATTAAGAAGCTTCCTCAAGCTGCTCTAGCATGTATTATGTAAAAATCAGCAACGACTACTGTTTCATGTCAGCAAAGGTAATAGTTGAACCAAGAATCAAAAGTTTAATTTCAGAGCAAGACCCATACCTCGATTATCAGCAAAGTTAGAATGATAGTGTAATCGGGTCGCCTCAAGCATCTTGGACACTTCATGGGCACTCTCTGAAGCTTTGAGAAAATGATCATCAATATCTATAAATATCTGCAACAGATTAAAATTTGCCTTAACCACCCTCTTGCCCTCTATGGACCCCATAGATCCCGCCTGTTTCATCTTCTTTGAGCTCTTCGCCACCACCGCAGGTTCCGCCACCACCGCAGGTTCCGCCACTTCTGGCGGCGCTGGAGGCGGCTCCACTGGCTCCTCATGCACTGGCTCCACTGTCTCAGCCTTTCCACTTATTCTCCGCTCCTCAATATCGTCATTGTCCACTCCTTTAGACTTTTTATCAAACGACTTGCGCTCTATCTCCTCTCTGTTAATCTGTACCTCCTCCACTTCACTCAAAGTCGAGCCGGGTATGTTATAAATATTGAAGAAATAATCATATGTAGAATTTTGTTGCGGGGGCGGTGGAATGTGTCGATTCTCAGACGGTGGCGGCGGCATTGGCGGAGA
The DNA here is from genome assembly GCA_030954485.1 of Citrullus mucosospermus. Classification (NCBI taxonomy): domain Eukaryota; kingdom Viridiplantae; phylum Streptophyta; class Magnoliopsida; order Cucurbitales; family Cucurbitaceae; genus Citrullus; species Citrullus mucosospermus. Next base: position 27,553,588 of record CM062061.1, on the reverse strand, counting down.
CGCACTGGCCAAATCTTCATTAAGCTCCGAATTTCTAATTCGGCTAGTACCTTCATCCCCTTTACTTTCATTACTCCTCCTCCTCCTCAACGCACCCACAGAGCCTTCGTTATCATTTTCTTCCTCCTCCTCAATAATGGGCGACCCAGGTTTGAGATCGGGTTTGTATATATTCATCTGGGGCATGGTGGCAGCCCTTTGAAGTGGACTAGGAAAATTAGAAGGAGGCAACGGCGGCGGAGGCGGCGGAAAGGATTCAAAAGGAGCGGCGGCGGCGGCGGCGGCAGAGGTAGTAATGGCAGGATTGGGTTGAGTAGATACAGAAACAAATTGGGGATTTTGAACCTCACCATGGGCATAATCGCTCAAAGCAGCTCCAGTGTTTTTAAGGGACATAGAATAGGCGGAGTGAGCGGCGGCGAAAGCATTTCGAGCGGTGACAGCGTCCTTCATATGAATCTTGCGTTCTTTACAACGGGCGATGGCTTCTTCATTCTCGATCTTGGACTGTGAACAACCCATTGATCGGCGGCGAAATCAAAGAGAGTTTGGTAATTGGAAATGGAAAAGGGTTTTTGGGTTTGGGAAGTGATTTTTGAAAAGGAAATTCCTTTTTTTGAAGTGATTTTTAGGAGAGATGTGAAAATTGGTCTGCTGTGCTCATTCCAGGACCCGTGCTCGAACGTTACAACAACACCGCCTGTTTTTCACTTTCAAAGGATTTGGTTATAAATATATGGGACCTCTCTTTGCACTATCATTTTTAATTTTTTCAGATAAAAGGAAAATTTTTATTCAAATATTCCACCTAAAACACTTCTCCCTTCAATTGACTTTTCAAAATATTCAGTGTTTTAACTTTTTTTTTTTTTTTTGGACTAAAAAAAAACATGAGTTCTTTCTTAACAAATTACTTAATTTAAGTCGAAAAGATATGTTTTTGGGGAGAGAAATTAAACTTCGTTGGTGAGATTCCGTTCTTTACTTTTTTTAAAATATATATATGTCGATTTCTTTCCATTTGTTAGAGAAATATCTAAATTTGAAGTCAAATTCTAAAAATTAAACAACTTTTTTGAAAATTACTTTTTAATTTTCAAAACTTTACTTAATTTTTTAAAATATTAATAAAAGTAGATAATAAACATCAAACAATTTTAAAAACTTAAATGTTTATGAAATAGAACATAACCTAAATAATGGCTTCTTATCATATTTATTCAACATCTATTCAGAAAAATATTTGTCCAGCCATGAATTTGACGAAACGTAGCTTTCTATGCTTTATTTCCAAGTTAAGTAAATCTACTTTTCCAAAATAATAAAACAGAGCCTTCAGCCATTTTTCTTTCTTTTCATTCTTCTCTCGTTTTTGTTTTTTTGTTTTTGGTTTTTTCTCTCTCTTTTTTGTTTTTGTTTTTTTTTTCCTTTTTCTTTTTCTAAGAAAAGCTATTTCCCATTTTCAGCAAGTATGACTTGTGTGATCATATTACCTAGTTTGGAATTTATAAAACAAATTAAATATTTTTGGTTACGAGGGATCCATCATCTATGAAATAGTAACATCACAAAGCTAACAAAAAATATTTTCAATTTAAAAATCTAAAATAATTAACCAAATTGATTGTAATTTTTAATGATAATTTGACGTCCAAAGTCAAACTTAGAAAAAATCAAAACCATTATATAGAAGTAAAGTGCATGCCTGCATGAGACTTATTTTATTTCATTTTAAATGTCAAATGCTAGTGATGATGTTATATGTAATAACATTATTTATAACCACATTCGTTCAAGCATAACTTAGTTGATAAGCTAAAGCTAAAGTGAGCTTAGCTCAACGATAATTAGCATAACCTTCCAGCCTAGAAGTTGGAAGTTCGATCTTCTATCGCCACAATTGTTGTACTAATAATAATAACAATAATAAATAACTTAGTCAATAAAGACATCAATTACCAGTTCAAAAGTCAATAGATCGATCCTCCCCGAGTAGAACTCAAAAGAAAAAAAAAAAAAGAACATTATTTATAATCACATACCTTGAGATGTTTCGCAAGTGCCTCCAAGTCATGGATTGAGATCTATAAATAGTCAATTCAAATATGGCGAAATCAATCCTTAAAAAGATACGACCGGTATATTCTTACGAACTTTAATAAGACTTTCAGATCTACCATACTCCTAGTTTTATTTTCAAGGGAAAAAAACATCCCAATAGATGGAGCAGAATATGATGAAGATTTTGAAAAGGAAAAGAAAAAAAGGTTCATAAAACATATATAATCAGAACTGAGATTGGGATTGTTTCTGGATATTAGGCTACAAAAATAGAAATCCCCAACTCTTGTGCTGTGGTAACTGATACCAAACATTTTCTTGGTAGAGTTTTAACATTGCACTGTAGTTTGATTGGAAAACTCACCAGAGTTGTGAAGGCAGACTTAATTAACTGTGACTTCTACAGCAGATGTTCCTACCCTTCTCTGATCTTAAGACTCTACAATACTTAATCTGCCAGATTTCAACATCCTTTCCTCTTTCATAGTTAAGGACATATTGCGGGATGTTTGCGAGATCAATTCGGTGGCCTACAAAATACGGCTTTGATTTGTGCTCCAATCTACTGTTTTTGGCATCATCTATCAAGAACCATAAGTAAAACATGAGCTCAAGATAGAGATGTCAAACGTGGTGCTGAATGTTACTGTGAACTTACCCTCTTCGTGTGTCAGGTAACTTAGGAAATGCGAATAGCCATTTGCTACAATGTCAAAGTCATCCAGTGTGAAGTTATAGCGCTTTTCCAGAGCCAAGTACAATACCTGAAGGGTTTCGAAAGGGGATAATTAAATTCCTCTAACATTACATACATTGGAAGTTCAACCAAAACATTTAGCAAGTTTACAGAAAGTCAGATCGATTTCTTGACCAAATAACAATACTTGGTTATAGCCATAGTATTAAATTTCCGTCGACATACCAATATTTCCACGTTTCCATGGGTTCAACATTGACATGAGGGGTGAATCGATATTTCCATTATATCGTAAAAATATTCATGAAACACAAAAAATAAACATAAAAATGTCACTTATATAAATACAATATAAATATAATTTTTTTACATAATAGACATATTAACTTGTTTAAAAATTATAAAATATTTATTTACTAATTTTGTTTTTTGAATTTTTTGTTTTTATATTTTTTTTCCATAAATATCCATCGAAATAGACATTTTATCGATATTTTCATCGAAATTTCCGTAAAATTAAGACCTCAATATTTCCATCAACATTTTAAACCTTGGTCATAGCTCCTTATCCTCATGGTTTCGGCCCAGACAAGACAGAATTTATAACAAAAATTAAAGATGACGACTATTTTTTGTTTAAAAGAACGAAAAATCAATGCACTTCTGATTCTATGTTATTTCTAAATATAAAATTTAAAGTCTTTCACAATTACTACATGTGAGATTACCATTACCCCGTCTTGCATTTCAACTTTTTTCAATGAGTTATCTCAATTTGTACCTCTTGTCAACCAGTCTTTTAGACTAGACACCTTACTTTAACTCCTCATCTTTTTACTTAGATCTCAGTAACAAGGAATCTCTAGGAAATATAAAAGGTGGAATGCTAATTATTATTTCACTTAGCAGAATCACTTATCTTGATCCATTTGTCAACTATGATCATAAATAAAAAAAAAATAGGATTGCATACTAATATCTCATGGAGGTTACTGCTAAATACAACAAAAAACTGTGAAGGGTCTAGTTTTGAGTTCAACAACATGTGGGGTGAGGACACGAGATTTTTTAACCTCTAATCTCTTAGTCAAAGGTTTATGCATTAACAAGTATATGGTCTCGATGAACAAAGATCAATGATAAGTAAGGCAGTATGTACCTTATAACTCCATGATGCCTAACTTAGCTCCAAGGATCAATAAGTATTTTCGGGTCAACCCCAACGGTCTCCTCTCCATCTCATCAAATGAGGACCAACGAGGAAATGTGGTAGAATATAAGGCTCACAATTTCACATACACATACAAGTCATATCCCTTGCCTAATAATGCATTATTTCAAGCAGATGGTGTCCTTATCATTTGTCCTTTTACATATGGTCAATGATTGACATCTTTTCCATATAAAAATGAGATGTGAGGCACATTTCATTATCTATTTAAACCTAACCCATTAATTGGAAACCTGAAATAAAATAAAATAATCTCAACATGAGAATGCATACCTTTTCTGAACCTTGAGACATGAACTTCTCCAACATACTAAAAAATGCATCTGTCAAGTCGTCACTATAGATGACATCAGCAGCAACAAGCAAGGAGGCTCCCTGTGCTTCTTCAACCTCTGATAAGGTCCACGAATACCTGTATGACAATGAAGGTACCAGAAAAGAAACGTCACTTGCTTCATGTTTTATGAGTCCAACCCCATGAGCACAAATCCAAATTGCTTAGTGTGTGGTCAGCAGCCTTTTGAAAACAGTAATTGGTAAAGCTTGATTTATTTATCAATGAATTATGGCAATCTCGAAGGGAGATTCGAGAACTCCCCTCTCTCCAAGAACACTCAAAATAGGAGTTCCAAAACAATAATCCAAAAACATACCCTCCCCCCACTTGGGCACGCTCTTAAAACCCTCTCCATGTGCACACAAAACACTCAGCTTCTCTCTAATTAACTGAACCCCCTAGGCCCCACAAAATCAACGCAGACATGCCCCAAAAGATTGCACAATCACTCATTCCTCACGTACAGTATCACTTAACTCCCCTACTTTCTCTTTCCTATTCCAACGCGTATAGACCTTGGTAATTTGGAGTCTATCAGTATTCTTCAGTGAATTTACTTTTTCAAGAAAATGAGTTAAATGTCTCATCCAAAGTTTTAGAATCAGTGTTTTTTCTGTAATCTACTTTAGAATTTCTCAAACCACAAGATTATTTTAGAAGTTCTTTTAATCGGTCAAAACAATTTTTACCACTACTTAAAACTGAAACAAGATATTAACACTACCAATGTGAAAAAGAAACACTTGCAGTCATGGATAAGCACTTTAAAAGTCACATACAAATCACACGTTTATGGAAAAGAACAATGAGCATCGTCAAGGTGTTCGTTTGTCTGATAAAGCGAATTGCAAAGCTTATGTCACCTGTTATTTGGGGGACATTCTCCTTGGGCTTGCTTAGGAGGCCAAGGTTCTGTCCAATCAAGTTCCCTTACATGAACTGCAACTCCAGCACCGAACCCACCAGAATTAAGACCAATGTTTTTGGCACAGTTGTCAAGGACACGATCACCTTTATCTGTCAATCATTAAGAACACGTCCTTTGGATTAGAAATATTTGAAATGAGAATATAAGTGAAAGACAAGTTAGATAAGCCTCTAAGCTGATTATTACTCATTACTAATCCAAGTAAACCACAAGTAAACTAAGAGAGGCGCTTGCATGTTCATTTGTCAAATATTTGAAGAATCAGATACTATTTAACCATTCAGTAAGTTATTTTTGTTTTCATTTTAAGAAAAAAAGTGTGCATGCTCATGCATGCATCAATCCATAATTTTAAGGAAAAAAAAAAAGGTCCTCGATGGCCAAGAACTGCATCTGATTGTTTCATTTCCAAAATGGGAAAACAAGGAATCATGAAAAATCAAAATTCATGATGATTGCTATACCTGTTAGAAATATTGTCTTAGCAACCCGTGCAAGCAATATTCCAACCATTCCTGGCAAGAGCAATAAGATAAGACCCTGTCATTGAAATAGTAATATAGTCAACAGTGGTTTTTCAAAATATATGTTTCATCTGAGGGTACAATTACAAAAAAAGATGGTAGGAATCAGAACAAAAACACATGTGTAAAAATAAATATCAAGAATGCATGGCGGTCAAACACCTGTTCCAGCTCCAAGTTCTAAAGCAACACTTCCATCAAATTCAGATGAAGTAAGCATTGTATGCAAAACAAAATCAGATAATACTAGTTCTGCTTTCCACACCTGAAAGAGGAAAAGAAACTGAATCATATAATGAATGAATCACAAAAATAATAGATAAAATCACAGTTCTTAAGAGACAATTACCTGCAAACCAACACTTGGGATCGTTGACATAATATCATGTTGGATTGACACATTAAAACTACGAACTGAAGGTTCTTCCACATCTGTTTTTATATAGAAATGTCTCGGCATCTCAGTAATCTAAATGACCGATGGATATTAAGTGTTTAATACCCAAATTTTCATGTTAAAAAATTTTAATCCGAAACGATGCAAGGTATTTAGATGAGAGATGGCATACAAGCATGCATAAGGATTTTTTTCTTTTTCTTTCTCTTTTTCAGTTCAACATCAATTGCATGATGGGGTCGAACGTTCAACTTTGAAAGCATAAAAATGTCTTTATCCACTTAGCTATGCTCAAATTGGCAGCAAACATAAGAAATTGTAGATGTAAAATTTGCATTCATAACAGATCAACACAGCAAGTAATTGTGATTGTGTAGCTTCTTGGTTAGTTCGGGCATTTAATGACAGCTGCTTGAAGAACTGTCTACCAATAACTGTGAACACTATGACTCGAAGGAAAAAGAAAAACTATGCGATCATTAAAAAAGTTAAATTAGTTTCTAAGTCTCCGTTTAAATTCAATCATAAATTACTCTAATATAAGAATGCAACTAGCATAAGGAATTTGGGTACTCTACGTTGGTATTGTAAAAACCCGTAAAAGTACTAATAACATGAGATTCGGTACTGACTGATGCGTCTGGGTAAAACAAGATCTCCATCTTCGTCGAAACGAATGAGTTGCTTACTGGACGGTGAATAGCCTTCAGAATCACTGACATACCTCCTGGTTTCAGTATCTAAATCATCAGAACCTATAATTATGTCAGCAATCTTATTATCATCCGCCATTAATTTCAAAACTGAAATTATACGAACAATCGGTAGTGGCGATGGCATTGATTAAGTGTTAGGCAGTTCCTAGCTAATGGAACGGCTTTGAAATTTCGTACAGAAAGTGGAAGAGATAATTAAAGAAAGCATGGAATTACGAACCGGAAGGGAGGGAAATTGTGAAATTGGAAACATACGACCCGGAAACACCAGGTGGGCAACCAAGGTGAATCTCACTCATCACCAACTCCTCTGAGATTCCGTCGTCCATGGAGGTCCGTCGTCGTCTCCGATAGCAGTGATGGAGATACCGAAATAAATACAAATTTCACGCTTTGCCACAAAAAGAAAAGGTTAAATTATACAAGGTAAGTTCACTCCGGGGAGTGTAGGGCATTAACTTGGGTTAAGTTAATTCATCCCACTCTTTGGCCCATTAACTTCACTAACACAAATAACTCAATTCCACCGATGTTAATTATGTTTGTTATTGAAGTTTGTACATTTATCGAGAAACATCATCTTCTTATTATTTTTCTCTCTCCCTGCTTCCAATGTTTCCAATGACTCGACTTGTCACCCACTACCGACAACCAACTCTAACGCCCAACTTCAACGACATTGTCACCTCACACAAGTGACATGCCTCGACAACCATCTCTAGCTACCAAACTCTACCAACAGCCACCTCCGGCGACTACCTCCAACAATCATCTCCAGTGACCACCTTTGACGTCCAATTTCGCACAACTACTGCCTCTGACGACCAACTTCAACGATCACCTATAGCGACCAATTCCTTCGATAATCTCCAACAATTGACTCTAACGATCAACTCACTCGATCATATACTAACCAACAAAAAAACTCAACTACGAATGGAGACCACCATTACTGCATCTTCACGGTTTATGTGATATTGTCCACTTTAGGCATAAATCCTCATGGTTTTACAATTGGTTTTGCCCAAAAAGTCACGTATCATTGGTGATGATTGTCCTTCCTTATATACTCGTGATCATTCTCTTATCGAGCAAATGTGGGGCTTTGATGGCATTTCCAACACAAACATAGATGCATAATAAACTCTAACCTACAATTTGGCATAAATTGTCTCAACTAAACAAAATAATAATAATAATAATAATAACCACAAGAAAATCATATTTTTTAAAATTACCAAAAAAATTGCACAAAATATATTTAGCTTAATAACTCAACTCTACACCCCAAACACACATTTCCTAACTCCATATTAAACAACTTTCCACCTCAAACATATTAACTCCACAACTTTATTAACTTCATAGTTCATAACCCAACTCAATGCCCAAAACAACCCCAAAGTTTCATTTTCACCCTTTTAATTTTAGGGAGGGTATTTAGGACACCATTTGAAATGAGTTGGGTGGCTATAATAGTCCACTTAACGTTTGTAGCATGTAGGGGTGCATAAGTGATCGACTAAGTGTGTGAATAATAAACAGTAAGAAAAGTAGTCTAAGTGTAAGCATACACTATCGACAAGTAATAAAACTTAGTAGTATTTCAAGTGTCATATCCCACGAGACTAGATGTATTTATTGTGTTGTTACACAATGCAATTAACGCAGCTGAAGGTAACCAAGCGAAATAAGTGATGATTGGTGTGAGTGTTGAATGAAAATAGTGGACAATTGTTGGGATTACAGTTTAGTTTCAACCAAAAGGATATTATGCCTTGAGTTATGTGGCCGCGTTAGGTCAACAATGACTTAACATGGACAAAAAAAGGTCTTTTATTCAGTCATGTATTAAGTTCCTATAAGAAGTGCCTAAGTAGCTAACCTATACCTCCATGGCTACCTAAATCTTAGATCATTTTCATGCAATTTCTTTATCTTATGGTGTACCTTATCTCTAAACGTACGTGACAGTCCTATTTCTAGACTTTTAGTCCCTTATTCTTTTATGAAATCAGTTTATATTCTAACCTTCTCAATGTTAAGACTCAACTAGTATGTTAAATTAAGTGGCTAATTCAACTTAGCACATTATCATTAACGTCAACAAAGGAAATGTAAAAGTCAAAGTAGGAATAATTGAATTAGCTTTTGCTCAAGCCATATGGTATCTACATGATTGAATCTCTTAGAAGTTTAGCTCATAATTAAGAACGAATGAATGGATTTCATTGCCAAAAGTCATGGTTACAATATCAATGCTTCAAATAAAAAATAAAATAAATGGAAAGGGAGAGCGAGTATTAATTTGACTATGTGATGACATAAGCAGAAAGTCAAAAAAAACATAGGTCCTATTTGCTAGCCATTTGCACCCATTTGGTTTTTTATTTTTTATTTTTTAAAATTAAATTTATGAACACTTATTTCACCTCAAAATTTCTTGCTTTGTTATTTGTTTTTATTAATGTTTTCAAAAATCAAGACAATATTTGAAAATTAAAAAAAGTAGTTTTTAAAAAAATTATTTTGTTTTGGAGATCCCGGTAAAAATTCCACTCTTGTACTTACGAAAGAGGCAAATCATGATAAGATATTTTGAGAAAATAAGCTCAATTTTCAAAATAAAAAACAAAAAACAAAATAGTTATATAACATGACCTTGATTTTGGTTTTTAGTTTTTGGAAATTAAGCTTATAACCACTTTTTCCATCTCTAATTTTTTGTGCTTTATATCTACTTTTTTCCAATATTTTCAAACATCAAGTCAAATTTTAAAAACTAAAAGAAAATGGTTTTTTAAAAACTTATTTTTGTTTCTGAAATTTAGCTAAGAATTCAACTCTTGCACATAAGAAAAATGCAAATTATTATTTATAAAAAATAAAAAATAAGAAAGTAGGTCTAATTTTCAAAAATCAAACAACTAAAAACGAAATGATGACTAAACATAGTCTTAAATTAGTAGATTCTTAACCTTTTTTTCACTATATAAAAAAAAGGGGGTGGGGGATCCCAAAAAAACCCATCATTGGTTGCCGATTAGTTCGGTTTTTGATTGAAAACTGGCAACCCAAATTCGAGTACGTATCAACAGAGGGAAATTTGTATGGAAGGCCATTCAAAATCAGTTGAAAAATGGCCTCTTGCTTGCTTCACACCCATGTGAAGTTACCGGATTGACCCCAAACGTCCACGAGGACTTCTGACCGGATGATATTATCGCTTTTCGTTCTCGTGTCTCACAACTACGTCTCACTCCTCGTTATCATGCCATGTCAGACCGCTTAAAATGCATTTTTTAAACAGTTATCTCGTTCCTCCCTACAACCTCTTGTTTCTTCTTCCTTCGTCAATTTCTCTCTCTTATTTCTTTTTGCTTCCCCCGAATTTTCTTTTGTTTCTTCTTCAAGTGAGTCAACTGCCACCAAGCTTTTTATATTCTCTATTGAAGGTAAACCCTAAACAAATTTCCATGTTTTCATTTTGGGTTTTCCACTGTTAAACGATGGGGCAAAAGGGGGTAGAGAGATGGAGAGAGGGGTATTTGTTAAACGAGGAAGAATCGAGTAGAAGAAAATCAGTTGAAAGAAATGAGAACAAGAAAGATGAGAGTGAAACGAGAGCGAGAGCGAGATCGAGAAAGAGAAACAAGAATGAGAACGAGAAAGGGGGACGAGAACGAAAGTTTAATAGAATTGAATGGGTTGCCAAACCGTCTGATTTCATCTTTTTCGTTTTGGTTTTCTTTGTCTAACTATTTTTTGTTTGTTTTCATGCAGTAAGAAATGGCTAATTTGAAAATCGATGTAGCAGATCGATTTACTGGTCAAGCCACTAGTCTTTCATCTCACATAGGCATTGCGAATAGGATAGTGAAAGAGAAGTTGACAGAGAGGCAGATTGGCATGTTCAGGAGGACCATGTTTGGACGGTTCATGGATACGAACATTATATTCAACAGTCCTCGCGGGAGGTGCATAGCAATAAAAACGACTACATGAGCTTTGACTTCAATGACACTATTGTCAAATTCCCGAGAGAGGGGTTCTTGTTGGTGACCAGATTGACGAAGCTTATGCGTAATGATGGAGTGACGGAATCATTACGTACCAAGTATTTTAGGCATTTAATGGTGGAAGAAGTACACCTCTTAACATTTGAAGGAACGGTATGAGCAGTTATAGTTCGCGAGTGACTTGGACACTGTGAATGTTAGTCTTGTCTACTATATCGTGCGTCTGGTGTGGAACAAGAAGCGAGAGGTTATAGGAAGAAACGAAATGACCGTTTAAAAATGCATTCATCCAGTTGTCAGTCCTCACGTGCATTCATGGTCAATTTAATTACTTCGCAAAAATGTGAGGTAAACAAGAGGCCTTTTTTTGTTAAGCTGATTTGAAATGTTGGGCCAAAATCATTTGGCCTCCATTAGAGACCTTCCTTACAAATTTCCCATCAACGGAACATTGAGAAAAATACTTCGCCAGTTTTCCCTTCCCGTCCCTTCTTCCTCCTCAATCGCTGTAATTTATTGATTCAGTGTTTATTGATTTTCTCCAATGCCATTGTACCAATAATGAATTTCACATCACTCGTTCCGAAGCGTTCCATCTCTTCTGTCCCCTGTCTCTCTGCGAGAATAAAGCAAACAGGTTAGCTTCAATGGCGACCCACAAAAATCTGTAATTAATCTTCGTAAATTCCTCTGTTTCACATTCATAAATGCCCATTTGACTCAATTACTGTTTATGTTTTACTTCTTTATGTAGAAAATGAAATTGTCCAAATGTTTCGAGTGCCTAGTCCAAGGCCCGAAGCTTCCAACTTCCCTATCAAGCGGAAGGTGCTGCGGAGGGATCCTTCTGTTCGGACTCTAGACGAGAGATTCATAAGGATTTTGAAAATTTTCAAGTGGGGATCTGATGCAGAGAAGGCGATTGAAGTGCTGAAGCTCAAAGTTGATCACAGGTTAGTTCGTCAAGTCTTGCAAATTGATGTAGAAATTAGGGTTAAAATTCAATTCTTCAAATGGGCTGGAAAGAGAAAGAACTTCCACCACGATTCCACTACATATATGGCTTTAATTCGATGCTTAGAAGAATCTGGACTTGTTGGTGAAATGTGGAGGACAATCCAAGACATGGTTCGTAGTCCATGTGCTGTTGGTCCAGCTGAATTGTCTGAAATTCTTAAAATCTTGGGAAAGGCAAAAATGGTGAACAAGGCATTATCTGTGTTTTATCAGATTAAAGGTCGCAAATGTAAGCCAACAGCAACCACTTACAATACCTTGATCCTGATGCTTATGCAAGAAGGTCACCATGAAAAAATCCATGAGCTCTACAATGAGATATGCAGTGAGGGTAACTGCTCCCCTGATACAATCACCTACAGTGCACTTATCTCAGCGTTTGGAAAACTAGAGCGTTACGATTTCGCGTTTAGATTGTTCGATGAGATGAAGGAAAATGGCTTACAACCAACTGCTAAGATTTATACTACCATACTAGGAATGTATTTTAAGTTGAATAAGGTTGAGAAAGCTTTGGGTTTAGTTGAGGAGATGAAAGGAAAGGGCTGTGCTCGAACTGTCTTCACTTACACTGAATTAATAAAGGGGCTTGGGAAAGTTGGAAGGGTAGATGATGCCTATAGTTTGTTTCTTAATATGTTGAAGGACGGTTGCAAGCCTGATGTTGTACTTATAAACAATTTGATAAATATATTGGGTAGGGCGGGCCGTTTGGAAGATGCTCTAAAGCTTTTTGGTAAAATGGATTCTTTGCAGTGTGCACCCAATGTGGTTACATACAACACTGTAATAAAAGCTATATTTGAATCAAAAGCTCCAGCTTCTGAGGCTGCTTTGTGGTTTGAAAAGATGAAGGCGAACGGCGTTGCTCCCAGCTCGTTCACGTATGCAATTCTTATTGATGGTTTCTGCAAGACAAATAGAGTTGAGAAGGCTTTATTGCTTCTTGAAGAAATGGATGAAAAGGGGTTTCCTCCATGTCCAGCTGCTTACTGCAGCCTGATCAACAGTCTTGGACAGGCGAAACGATACGAAGCTGCAAATGAGCTATTTCAAGAACTAAAAGAGAATTGTGGGCGCTCTAGTGCTCGGGTATATGCTGTGATGATAAAACACTTTGGCAAGTGTGGACGTCTAAGTGATGCTGTTGATCTTTTTAATGAAATGAAAAAACTTGGATGCAGTCCTGATGTTTATACTTATAATGCACTCATGTCGGGGATGGTAAGGGCTGGAATGATCGACGAGGCTCATTCCTTGCTGAGAACTATGGGAGAAAATGGTTGCACACCGGACATAAACTCGCACAACATTATATTGAATGGCTTAGCTAGGACTGGTGGCCCAAAACGAGCAATCGAAATGTTTTCAATGATGAAACATTCTAAGATCATGCCAGATGCAGTTTCTTATAATACTGTACTTAGTTGTCTCAGTCGAGCTGGTATGTTTGAGGAGGCTGCGAAGTTAATGAGAGAGATGAAGTCGAAAGGATTCGAGTATGATCCCATCACTTACTCGTCGATCCTCGAAGCAGTTGGTAAAGTTGATGAAGATTGCAGTCCAATTACTTCATTGTAAAGATCTCGTGCTAGTTTCTTTTAGGCTTTATAGATTAACTTATTATTTTCCGAGTATCCCATGTTGCTTTCTTATCAGCAATTCGATAATCAACATCGGCAAACATCTTAACAGTACAAAAGCATTCTTATTTGAGTAATGTTATCACAGAGGTTATGATTTTGCCATGGATAGCAGTAAGCTAGACGAAGGTTTAATGATGTGAGAAGATTGTATTATTTGGTTCAACCATTCAAAAAGGTTAAGTGCTTTCGAGGCTTCCAACACAGTTCACTCTTTGAAGAAAAATCATAGAATTATTATTGTTGTTGTAATCTGTGGAGTTCAAATATATGGTTTCTATCACTTCTGGTCATAGTGCCTAACAGGTCTGGGAAAGCCAAATTGGAGGGCTTTGTTGGTTGATGTGATGAACATTTGTAGGATAAATTCTGATAAAACGTAGGACGACATTCTCCGTGGAGGTGGACGTTTGAGGTACTCAATGCAATTGGTGGACGAAATTGGTCGCTAAAGCTGGTCGTTGCTAGAGTGTGTTATCGGAGTTGGTGTGGTGGTCGTCAAAGTTGGTCACTAGATTTGGTGGTGGTGGTTGCTAGAGGTGGCCGCTAGAGTTAGTCGTCGTCGTTGCTGGAGCTAGTGATGATGGTTGTTGGAGGCGGACGTCAAGTTGGTGGTGGTGCCATCGGAGATTGTCGTCGAAGGTGGCCACTGGAGCAAGTCGTTAGAGGTGGTTGTCAAAGTTGGTAGTGGCCGCTAGTGGTGGTAGTCAAAGTTGGTCATCAGAGGTGGCCATCAAAGTTGGTCATTGGAGTTGGCCGGCGGGAGTGAGGTAGAGTACTCATAAGGGTATGTTGATAATTTTATTTATTATACAAAGTAAGGAGAAATTATCCATTAAGCACTCAAAAATCATTTTTTTAAAGTTAATTTTAAGTGTTTCTTTCAAACCAAAAGCTTTTGAGTATTTGTCAAACACTCTAACATTTTCCAAAATGATTTTTTATTTTTCTTTGTAAAATTAAACACTCGAAAAGTTAAACTAAACACACCCTTAAACTACCATTTTTCATATTTGCAATAGTTAGAATGACTTCATGGATCCTAATTTAATGCGCAAATTCATGATGGCCAATATAATAGGCTAGCACATAGAGGCCCTTCCTTGCAATTTCCCCAAAGTTTATGATATCGATCTTTTGTATTTTGAAAAATGAATTTCAGTTTGAGATTAGTCTTTGATGACCTACTTCACACGATATCTCATAAAATCATCTACACCACTTCATCCTACAGAACAACCACTTTACCAATCTTACATGGTTAAAATAATATTAAAACATATTTTGAATCATTCAAATCAATTTTGATAATACGAATAATCACATTTAAAAGAATAAAATTAAATATCTAATTATCTTTTATTGATTGAAAGTGTGTTTTAAAGTGATTTTGAATATGAAAGACGTGAGTTTAAAATTTTCAAAAGCACTCCCAAACATGCACTTAGTAAATAAGATCTTTGTTGTTCTTTTTATAATGTTGAAAGTTTTGAATCATCCAATCCACTTGAATTAGGAGTAAAAAAAGTTTATTTCTTAGTTTTTTTAGAATAGATTTAAATATTACTTTGGTCATTGTATTTCAGTTCTAGTTCAATATGGTCCTTGTATTTTAGAAATATTCAATTTGATTTTTGTACTTTCAAATTTGGTTCAATTTAGTTCATATATTCTTAAAATAATCATTTTGTCCAAGTACTTTTCAAAAGTGACTATTTGTGTCACTTGATTTTCATTTTAGCTCATTTTTGTTTATCCTAAATTTTATGTTAAAGTCTTACCAACATTAACAAAATGAGAACTTTTTAAAAGTAGAAAAACCAAAACAGACGTGAACCAAATTGAAAAATTCAAAGTGAGAGAATTTATGCCTACAAAATAAAACTACCGTCTAAATCATACTTTAATAAAATTGTATAGTAGTTTCTTAAAGGTCTTGCTACTTTCAAATATTATATTTCAATCTTAAATAATGCGCAAAAAGATGTACTTGAATACTTGTTACTGGACTATGGGAGTCCATTTATATAGTATAGTAGTATACCATGTAGACTTTCATTTTAAGCCTATCTATGAAATATAATATCAAATTTGAAAAAAAGAAAAAGAAAAACCCTAAAATTTGTTAAATATATTACCAAATTTGAAAGTGGAGGAATCTAGACGGGTATATTCGAAAACATAAAATCCAAACTGTAAAATAACTTTATTTTATTATAAATAAAGTTAAATACTACTTTGAGCCTTGTACTTTTGGTTTTAGTTCATTCTGGTATATACTTTTAAAATGTTTATTTTGGTCATTTACTTTCAACTTTGGTTCATTTTGTTTCTTATACTTTTAAAAAATATATATTTTAGTCCCATTCATTATTAAGGAATCAACATGGTCACTCTTTTAAAGTTTAAGTACCAAATTGAACCAAAGTTGTAAGTACAATAATCAAAATGAACATTTTAAAAGTAGAGAGACCAAAATGTACTAAAACTGAACTAAAATGAACCAAAGTTGAACTTATAAGAACCAAAATAAACATTTTGATTATGGGGACTAGAATGAACTAAAGTCAAAATTACAATAAAGAAAGTAATATCTTTAAGTATTCCATTTTAGATATTAACTTTCTTTTTTTTAAATAAAAAAATTAAAAATTAAAAAAATTCGAAAGAAGAAGAAGAAGAAGAAAAAATAAAAAAATAAAAAAAAAATAGCCTAGCTAATTTAGGGTGTGGCTTTTCACATGCATCACCGGACATGTATTTAATTTATCAAAAATTAAATTAAAGAATAAATTAGCTATTTATCACATAGAAAGAGCTGGCTTTTTATGTTTGTTTGCTTGATTCATTAAAAAGATCAACTTAGAACTAATCTTAATTTTAAAATAGATAAAGTGAAATTAAATATAATCATATGAGCTTTAATTAACATTTTTCCTTGTTGATTTGTTATTTGAAAAGGAAGCAATTTTCTATTTGAAGAAAAGGTGACACAGCAGCAATGCACAACAGCTTTATAAAATATCATTTATATCTTCACTGGAAGCTTTGTCTTTACTAAAGAGAATCATGAGATAAGATTATTTACTAACAAAAAAAAAAAAAATGTAAATTGGTTGAAAATTAATGTTAATTCTAGTTGAGTAATAGGGGTGCATTAGATAAAAATGTAGATTTAAAAGCTGAAAATATTTTGAAATTTGTAGTTTTTTTTTTAGAAGTTAGCCAATTCTTTTTATATTTTTTTGCTAAATTTCAAAATATAAATAAAGGTGTTTGAAGATACTTTATAGGTAGGGCCTTAAAAATGGTTTTAAGCAACTTATAAAAATTCAAGAGAAAATGCAATTATTTTTATTTTAAAAAAAACTATTAGAAAAATAAAAGAAATAATATGATAAATTATTTTTAAAAATCATATTTTATTGGTGGCATTTTTCACATATTTATATCCTATTTTATGTTTTCTTATTAAATAGCATTTAATTTAGCATTCTCTTTATATGAAATTAAAATGAGTTTTCTTTTGCAAAATAAAATATCATTTTAAAAAAAAAATCAAAATTCAGTACAAGTTTATGTTCATGTTGGCTAATTTAAGGTTTTTTTTTTTAAATGATAAAGTTGGGATTATTTATAAAAGAAAAATGTGAAATAAAAATTTTAGATATAAAGTAAGAAAACCAATTATGAATGAGTAGGAATATGAAAGGGAAAGAAACATAATCATTAGGGTAGGTTTCTTTTAGCACAATCAAAGCTAATTAATATATATGTAGGCTAAATTATATATATAGGTTAAATTATTTAATATGCTCGAAAACTTTGTATTTTGTATCAAAAATATTTTTTAAATTTTATAAAATTTTAAAAATACTTTTAAACTTTCAAAAAGAAGTTGAAAAATATCTTTATCGTTAGTGTTATGTTTAAAAATATCTTTAAACTTTCAAGAATTTTAATAAATGCCCTTAAAGTTAAAGAAAAGTTCGAAAATGTCCTTATTGTTAATACCTCGTTACAAAAATACATCTAAACTTTTAAAAATTGCATTAGTACCCCTTCGTTTGAAAAAAAAAAAATTTAAACGTTCTTACCATATATCGCATTCAATTAATGTGTGTAGATTATTAGTATAGTTTGTTTTAAAATTGGTTATTTCAAAACTCAAAAATACTTCCAACAAATTAAATTGATTACTATACTAATGGTAGAAGTTTTTTTTTTTTTAAAAGCTACGAGTATTAACGTAACTAGAGCGAGTTTAGCTCAACAATAATCAGTATAGCTTTCCGATTGAAGGTTTGATCCTCATCTCCATAGTTGTTGTTCTACAAAAAAAAAAAAAAAAAAAAAAAAAAAAATAGCTTTAGAAAATTCAAGGATATTTTTTAAACGACTATGAACAATTTGTATTCATGTACTAACAGTACGAGTGTTTTTTAAGGTTTTTTTTTAAAAAAAGTTTAAGTGTATTTTTAAATTTTTAAGAGATCCAAGGGTATTTTTTAAACAAAATATAAACAGTTTCCATCCAAAACTAAGAACGAAGGGTATCTTTGAATTATTTTTAAAAGTTTAAGAATATTATTGAAACTTTTGAAAATTTGAGAATATTTTTACACAAACTACAAAGTTTAGGGATATTTTATATAATTTAGCCAAGTTTAAACTATTCAATTTAAATAACGATGGGAAATATATAATTTGAGTAAAGCTTCAAATGATGGAAAATAATTTTAGTTAAAATATATGTTAAATTATACCTTTAGTCTTAACTTTAATATATGTATCTCTATTTATTATTCAAACTTTCAAAATTAAAGAGTTAATTCTCTGAATTTTTTAATTCTCAAAACTAATGGGTTGCTACTAAACATGAATTTTTTTTTTTTTAAGAAATATGAAACATGAACTTAAAAGTTAAAGGTGCCAATAGACATAAAATTCAAATCTATATTTAATAGATCAATTATTTTTTTAAAAATATTAATTTTATTAGAGACTTATTAGATACAAAATTAAAAGTTTAGAGATTTGTTGGACACTTTTAAAAATTCAACGATTAATGAAATTGTATCTCCAAGTTTACAAACTAATTTTGTAATTTAACTTAAAATGTATTTCCAATCTCTATAGTATATTATTTTGTTTTCCACGCACACCTGTCTTGTTGTTTTGTCAACTTAGAAAAATTGTCCCCAATATCATATAAATATTACTAGAAACTTTTTTTTTTCCATTTTCTTTTGAAATTTGCGCTTAAATTCATATCGTTCTACTCTCATCTCATATTTGTTGTACTATAAATAACTAGAAATAAAGTAATGATGTATAAAACAACTTTTGCTCGAATAACAAAAAAAACTCAATTGACATAAAATATCACTTCCAGGTTAGATAGTTGACTTTCCCACATACATATTATGAAAAAACTAAATTGATATTTTTAACTTAAAAGTTAGAATAAATATATCAAAATTATATAGATTTCAACATGTCAATTCAATAGGGCGAAAAAATAAAACCTATTGGTAGTAAAATAGCAATATAAAATAATAATAATAATAATTATTAGCATAATAGTAATATGATTCTAGCTCAATTAGTTACAACTGGTTGGTACTATGATAAAGAAGATTGGGGTGTTGTTGATCTCGAGACTTAGTACTCTACATATTGGTTTTTTTTTCTATAACTTGAGAAGGGATATTCACTAACTTAGGGTGTGCCTAAGTTCATCAGGGAGAGTGGTCTTAGTTTGAAGTGGGACAGATAAAAATTTTGGTGTGAGAGAGTCTCACACTTAAGATGAGGCTGAGACACTTTGAGAGGTAGTCTTACAATTAGAGGGAGCCTAAGTGTTTATTCACTAATACACACATTCTTGGGAAGAGCCTAAGAATATCACATTGAGAGAGAATCTTCCACTAAGGGAAAAAAGACTAAGTGATCATTCAAGGAGTCAATACATTTGAGTGTCACTGTACTGTGTCACTACAAATTAGTATAATGTTATAATTGTTTGACATGTATTAATGAATTTATCTTTTTTGAATATTAAACCCCTAGACATAAGTGGTATTTCATCGAACTAGATTATCAAATTCTACACTGTATTATTACCTTATCTTTTTGCATTTATCTCTAATGTTTTATGTATTGTAGTGACATCTGACCAAACAAAAATTACTTTGTTAGATAACCTAATTTAAAAAATATAGGAAATGTGGTTGATTATATAAAATAAAAAATAGGGTGTTTTTTTCTTTAAGTTTTTTTTTTATTATTTATTTATAAATAAAATAAAATAATGAGTTGAGGTTTGCGAAAAGCGACGAAAAGGAAGCTCTAAAAAAATAAAAATTAAAAAATAGGAATAAGCGGCAGAAGGAGAAATGATTACGGAGGCGGCCCCCTGCAATTCTAATGTGGGACCCCTTTTATCATTAATCCTAACGGTCCCAAAACGCCGTCACTTCACAGCGCCCATGTACCCCACTGCC
The DNA here is from genome assembly GCA_030954485.1 of Citrullus mucosospermus. Lineage (NCBI taxonomy): Eukaryota > Viridiplantae > Streptophyta > Magnoliopsida > Cucurbitales > Cucurbitaceae > Citrullus > Citrullus mucosospermus. Next base: position 27,533,512 of record CM062061.1, on the reverse strand, counting down.
AGTTTATAGTATTTTACAAGCTATTCACCTCTTTTAAGGAAAAAGAAATATATTATATGAAATAGGCCGATGGAATCTCTAATTTTGAATTTGATAGTAAATATTTATTGTCATTAATCTATTTTCATTTGGACTATTCGAAGATTGAGTTCCATCAAATTTTTGGTTAAAACTTCAACTTTATTATTCGAACTTCCGAATTTAGATCTAATATATACTCCTCAACTTTAAATAAGTTTTAAATGTTTTTTATTTTAATTTTGTGTTTAAATCTATTGACATATAGATAATTTTTTTTTTTTAAGAATACTTTTTATTAAAAAAAACTATATATGTCAAACTTTTATTTATCAAGTTTGAGATTCTATTATTAAAGGAAAAGAATTCAATTTTTCCTTTGATAATAGAATCTCAAACTTTTATTTATGGTCTTCTTGCAAATTTGATAAAATAAGTTTAAAAAATTAAGCTCATAGTCCAGACTTATTACTTTTGCAAAAACAACAAAGAAAAATCCAACCCACGTGATACGCCTAATACACTTAATACCCATGTTACAATTGATACGCTTGATACACGTGTATTCTTGATACATTTGATACACTATTAGTATACGCCTGATACACACTTACTACACTATTGATAGACTTTTGATACACACTCAATACATTATTGATAGACACTTGATATAATATTGATAAATAGTTGAAAATGATTGGTTATTTATAAGTGTTTAAAAAAAAACATAAAAATATTTTTTTTGAAAAATACTTTTTTCTCTAGTTATTTCAAACACAACCAAATTGTCAATGTGAGTATACTAGTACTAAACTGAGTATCAATGAGTTTTAGGTTGAATCTTCCCGGCTTATTGTACATTTGTACTTAAAAATGAAAAAAAAAACTACAAAATGAATTAAAAAAATGTAGCAAATACAAAAATTAAAGTGAGTAATAACTTATATTGCTGCAAACAGAAAATACAAAAAGTATACAAATCAATGGAAAAAATACACAACTGATATACTTTAAATGTGGTATATTAGTTGACTGATATACCAAGAGATATAAGGCAAAATTAGAATACGGAATAAACAAAAATTTAAATTTGAGAATTTTGTCATATTTGCAATTTTCCATACGTTAAAGATACGCCCCTAATTATATATTTTAGATTTGCCACTCATTGCAAATTCTCTTTATTTATTTATTTATTTATTATTATTATTATTATTATTATTATTTTTGTTTAACCTAGTAAATTCGTGAATTTTTTATAAAGCAAAATGGGTGAAAGACCTAATTTATAAATATAAGCTATAAAATTAAAAACTTAAAAATTTATTCGACATACCACCTAACTTAATGTGATACTTTTTAATGTTCGATGTCATTTGGTCAAAAAAATTAAAAGTTTTAAAACCTACTAGGCATTTTTTTTTATTTAAGAGCAAAATTGACCAATTAAAAAATTATAAACTAAAAGTTAAAATATTATTTTAGTCTCTATACTTTGAAATTTATCAAATTTAATTTTTATCGAAATTGATTAAATAATCATAATAATTTTCATGAAAAGAAATACAATATATGTGAATATGTTTTCAAAATTTATAGTGAAAATACTAATAAAAATAAAAAAATAATAATGAAAAAATCCACATTGAACTAGTAGTAGGAAATAAATTTAAGATTTATTGAAAGTACACGTATTAGAATTAGACATTTGAAAATATAAAGACTAAAATTGGTAAACTCCAAAGTACAAAAACTAAAATGGTTTTTTAATCTAAATTAAACTTATAATTTAACTGCAACTATTTTGTACTATTTTTTTTTTTTTTTTCAAAAAGGGTTTGTAAAAGTAATTCTATTTGTTACTCAAAAGGTTTAAAACAACAAAATTTTACATGTATCACATGATACATATACGTGACCAAAAAAAAAAAACATTTTTTTAACTGAGAATTGAACAACCTCCCATTTTAAAGAAAGAATGTCATAGCAATTGAGTCATGCATAATTAAGTTAAATTGAATTATTTATTTTTAAATATATTTGTGACTAATAACAGACACATTTACTTTCAGTAAACGTAACTTATATTAGTGTTTGGTTTTAAGATGGCTTAATTGTCTTATCGTGGCCAAATTTGCTACTGTTTTGATTGAATTTCTTTTATTATAAATGATAAAATATGTATATTAGAGAAGTGAGAAACTTATAAAACAACAATTCTTTTAATCCATTGCTTGTTAAGACGGAATAGATATATTTCTGCAACTATACGATTTGTCAAACACATTCTTCAGACCTTGTTTCAAAAACTACTTGTTTTTTCTTTTATTTATAAAAATTAAGCTTATAAATATTTTTTCTTTTTTGGGTGTTACTATCTATTTTTTATTAAAAATATTTTCAAAATTCAAAACTTAAAAAAAAAAAGTTAAGGTAAAATTCGATAACTTTTATTTTTAGTTTTATATTTTCATAAAATGATATTTTTAAGTTCACGCTTAATTTTGTTTTTAAAATTTAAGTAAAAAATATTAGAAAACAAAATTTGTAAACAAAACATGTGAACTAGACGTGAGAAGTGTTTATGAGCTTAATATTAAAAAATTAAAAATAAAAAACCAATTGGTCATAATTTTTTTGAAAATTTGTTTTTGTTACTTGAAATTCATTAAGAATTATTTAAGAAAAACAACTAGGATTGCAAATAAATTATGAAAAAAAACAAGTTTTAAATAATGGAATAAGTATCAAATAAAATCTAAAATATCTAAAGGTTTGTCTATCTAAGGGTCGGTTTGGTAGATATGAAAATAGAAATTTGAAAACAAAGTTGTATTTCATGTTTTTATATATGTGTCTGAAATTAAATTTCAATTCAAATAATTGTTCCAAATGAGATTGATAATATATTTATAATTCATAAAACTAATTATACTTACACGCTAAATATTAAGTTGAATAAAAATTATTATTAATTAGTTTATGATAAAAAATTTGTATAACTATTATTTTTTAATATTAAATAATTTAAACTACATATAGTTGAGTTTATAACAATAAATACTAATATGGTTAATATTTTTATTATTTTTAATATAATTCTAGATTTCAAAATTTCAAATTTAAAATATGAATTTATTGAAGATATAAAACTATTGTTTTTAAATTTTGTATTATTTGGATGGTAAAATTTGAAAATAGTTTTCTAAAACATAATCAAATGATATTATATATAGATTTTGAATTTAAAATTTTATAAATAAACAGTTACAGTATTTTATGTCATAACCTCATTTGGTTTTGGGTTGGATTTGTAGAGAAATGGTCAATTGATCTTCAACTGCACTGTCCCACCACTGCCAGCCAGCTTTGTCTTTTTCTGCTGACCCATTCTATATTATTATTATTATTATTATTATTATTATTATTATTATTATATATGAGTGTTTGAAAAGTGTCTTTATCTTTTTAATAAAGGAAAATCTTAGTTCAATGTGAGAGTATGGTGCTAAGGTCCCCATTCCTTAAACTCAATTGTGAACCAATCAAATTTTCTACTAATAGAAAAAAGAAAAAAAAAAAAACTCACAATTATTTGAAGAAAGAAAGATGCTCTAACCTCTAAAGTCAAAGTTAAATAAATAAATATATATATATTTAATTTGTTTGGTATTTCTTATGACTAGCTATCCCATTAAAGAGAAGAATATTACTTTTTCTTCTTTTTTTTTTTTTTACAATTACTCTCGTTCACTTATTTTACTTTTAACTCGCCTTTATTCCAATAAGTTAGAGTTTAGTTCTAAATTTATTTTGTTTTAGTCTTAATTTTTTAAAAGTATATGTAAATATGAAGATTAAATTTTTTTTTCTTAATGTATGTCAATTTTCTTAAAGGTTGTTTATGTTGGTAGTTGTTAAACATTTAAAATGTCAATTTTACTTTTTAAGTTGTTAAAATTTTGTATATTATTTATTCTTCTTAAACTTTTAAAATATCTATTTAGTATTTGAAATTTTATAAATTAACTACTTTAGTCCTTACTTTATGGTTTATACGATATTTTAACAAATATTTATTTTATTTTAATTATAACGTATGATAGTGTAGTTTCGAGTATATGAACAAAATTGACCCATTTTATATTAAATAAGTTAGAGTCAAACATTGGGTTGCAAATTTAAAGTAGAGAAGTAACATAGCAAGGATCAAGACTAAAATAGGCATTTAAAAAATTTATGAACTAAAATAGAGCAAACTTGAAGGCTTAGGGCATGTTTGGTAGAGAATCCAGATTTGTTTTATGTTTTCAAATTCACTTAGTTCAACGAATGTGTATTTGGTAGACAACTCGAATTTTGTTTTTGAAATTTATTTTTCGGTTCTACGATCAAAACAGTACAAATTCTGAAAACAATATTTCTATGTTTTCATATTATCCATATTTTGACTTTTAAATTTTAAAATGTAGAATTACATTAAATAAACATAAAACATTTAGAAATACAACATGTCATGTTATAAACTCAATTAATTTTTTTAAAAAAATGTATTATGTATTATGTAATATATTATAAATTATATAATATTACAAAATAGTAATGATATAAATATTTTAACATAAATCATATTCATAAATAACTTAATAATAATTTATTATCAACTAAATAAATTACAACTATTAAAAAATATTTGGCTTCATATCCATTTAGAACAACTATTTAAATTAGATTCCAATTTCTGAATCTACTACCAAACACATATTTAAAACATGAAATATAACTCCATTTCATTGAATCCTTTATGTTCATATTTATGTTTTTAAATTCTCTATCAAACAGGTCTCGAAAGACAATAACATAAATTTTTTTTTAATGTTTAATAACTTAAATAAGTAGTTGGGATTGAAATTATAAATTAATCTCATTCTTCATGTAATATTTTTAAACAATGATATATATATTTTAATATCTATGTACTAGATAAACCATATACGACAACTATAAAAGTATTGTCTTTACTTAGAAATTACTAATATTCTTTAGTTCCAAGACGTGTGACTTTGATGTAAAATTGGAAAGAAAGTGTCAAAGTGATATATCCTAACAACTTTTCAATGAATATTGATTATATTGAAGGCAAAAATAAACCATACGTAACCAAAAATAAAATTAAAAAAAAATGTTAAAAAAACGTTTTTATCCCTATACTTTTATGAAAGTAACAATTTGGTTCCTAAATTTTTGTTTGTAATGATTTAGTCCACGTGCTTTTAATTTTGTAACCATTTAGGTTATGTTTGAAATACATTTTTAAGTATTTAATTTAAAAAACAAGTCATTTTGGTAAAAATTAGAGTGTTTGACAACCATTCAAAATAAATTTTGAAGTGTATTTTAAACCATTTTTATTTAAAAAATTTAAATAAAAATGAGGTCTTTTAAAAATACTTTTTAAAAACGCTTTTTTCTCTAACCAATCCAAACGGGTCCTTAATCTCTTAAATTTAGTTTGTAACAATTTAATCCTTATACTTTTAAATTTGTAAAAATTTAGTCTCCAACCATTAAAATAATAGTAATAATAAATAAATCAAAATTAGATATCAATTTTTATTAGTTTATGATGTAGAATATGTATTTTGTAAAAATATTGAGTCTCTAATTAGTTTATCGGTTTATTTATGCAAGCAATCTTATTAAATTTTAACACTGGTTTTTATAATAGGGACTAAATAGTTACAAACTTTAAAGTATGAGGACGAAATTGTTGCATAGTAAAATCTATAGACTAAAATTGTTACAAAATTAAAGTACATGGACCAAATTGTTACAAATCAAAGTTAAGAAACTAAATTGTTATTTTTATGAAAATTTAGAAACTACAAATAATTGGTGCGTCAGATTAATTTGGATTTTTTGAGATATTTTATTCTAAAATTGCTAATGCATCACTCTCATATAAGACTTCCTTTAAATGAAGGGATAAAATAAACAGTATTAGTATTTCATTAAATTTGAATGATTTCATTCACTCACTTCTTTCTATTTTTCTCTACTTATTTAATAAGTAAGTATTAGGTTATAATTTTTTTTTTAAACTTTTGTAAAATTTTTGAAAATGAATAAATTTATTAAATCAATGAAAATGAGTCCAAATTGATTTCAAATTTTAAATCAATACATTTGTTAATTTAAAATTTTAATTGATACAACCTTAAAATTGAAAACTATAAATTGATAATAATTGAGACTATTTTTTTTCTTTACATTTTAAGTATTTGTTTTCTTTAAAAAAAATTATGTTGAAAAAAAAAGTAGAGTGAATTCAATCATTAAAAAAAAGTTAGTTTGTAAATTAATTTGATTGGAAAGAAACACTCAAAATCAACTTTTAGAATAAGAGTTTAATGGTTAATCTCTCACTAATTTTTGCAATATATTAAAATTACCAAAATATCTCACACTGCTCCTCTCGCTCACTTCCACTATAGTTGTTGTTGGTACCACCACCCACCTAAGCGTGACAACCACCATCGCACGACCATTGCCACCACCTAACTTCAGTGATAATCATCGTTGGCGATCTCTCCAATATATAACCATGTATGCTTGATTAACTTTGGCGTCCAACTTCGACAACTAATTCTATCAACACACTTGTGACCACCAACTTTGACCACTAATTTTAACATCCAACTCGAGCAATCATATGCTAAAAAGAAAACAAAAAACAAAAAAGAATCTATTGGTGTAAGTAAGTTTAAATATAAATTTAAACTTATTAGATCATAAATACTTAATATTAGTTTTTTTTTTTTATAGTAATTTGACATTAACATAAACAATTTTAGTAATAACAAACCAAACTTGTATATAAATACATTGATAAGAAATTGTAACAAAACACATTGTTTTTATTTGAACAAATTTTATAAAAGTGTTAAGATGAACAATAATTTCTTAAAAACATTTTTTTTTCTATACATCTAAACAGACTTAAATCGATGTTTCTTTTTTTAATTCAACAAATATAGAAAGTAGATCAAATCATCAATTTTAAAATAGATACTAAATATTTTAGTACACTAAACATCCATTTACATGTAAAATGTAAATTAAATTAGTTATTTGCACAATTTAGTGACATATTTTTTACATTGAATTAAGTACAAACAAATAAAATCATATAGCAAAAATGAAGAATGAGAAATGAATTATTAAAATAATCATCAAAGATGAACTTCAACCCAAAATCCAAATCAGTGATATCAATGCAATATTAAGTCATTGTTATTTAGACAGCCAAACCAAATCAATTACATATTGATCATTTCATCTTATTATGATTATTAAAAAAATCATGTATGGTTTGGCCCACACTTTGTATAAATTAATAGACCAACCAAATCAATGATTGATTAAGAGTCCATATAATATATATATTATGGCAAATAAATCTCAACTGTGCCATGTTGTTTTGTCCAAGATAAAAACAGATGGCTGAAAATGTTAATTTATTCAAATAGATAAGGTCAAGATAAATATATACTTTTGTGATAAAGATGATATGGAGTAATTATAAAATATAACATATCATTTCATATCAATATAAATTCATTCAAACTCTCACCTGAGTTTATTATATTTACACTTCAAATATCATTTTCATCTCTTATTTTAAGTTTATTCTATTTCAAGCCTCCACATAATACTTTCAATAAATTTTAAGATTAATTCTTAACATTTAATTTTTCGTTAATCTTTTTCCAAACAATTAAACCTTTCTCAACCTATATCATCTCTATAAATTATGAAAATATATTCACATATCCCTTTTTTATAAATTATGAAAATATACTAATATTATTTAACGATTATAAAAAAAACATATTTAAATAATTAAATTAATTTTTAAAAAAAAAACAATAACTAAAATTAGACAATTGAAAGTATATGAATTAAAATGAAACAAAACTCAAAATATGAAATATGATATTTTAACCTCATTTATTTTTATGCTCGATGCTACTCACTAATATTTAGTTGACAATAAATCATTAATAATTTATTTATGTTTTAAAAAATTATAAATTACATAATACATATTATATTTTTATAAAATTAATTTGAGTTTATATTTAAATTGTTTTGTTTTTGTTTAATATAATTTTGCATTTTAAAATTGGAATACAACTAAAAAAGAATGATGTTTGTTTAACTCGCATGATCCGAAAATAGTTTTTAGAAATATAATTGTAGAAAAAATTTAATAAACCTATAACAAATAACAAAATTCAAAATTTTCAAATTTTAATTAAAGTTTTAAATTAATTTTCAATTTAGAGCATACCAATAATACTATTAAACAGTTATTGATTTTAAATGAGTAGTTTAAAAATAAAAAACCAAATAATTAGAAGTTAACTAGGACTAAGTAGGAAATATTTTGGACTTTTTTCAAATATTGCAAAAGTAACCAAAATTTTTATAAATATAATATAAATATCGTGATACAGATAATAGTTTATCGCCGATAGACAGTGTATTTTGCTATTAATTGTAGATATTTTTGGTAGTTTTATAAGATAATTTCCCAAATATTTTTTTTTTACAAAATTGCCAATTAATATTATGGTTTATTAATTCCACAATTTTGAATAATCGATGATGTTGATGTTTTACCACACCACACACATACATAACACAAGAAAGTTGATGGTTTACATTTTCTTGTGCGCATCTTATCTTTCCGTGTGAGTGTTTACACGTAACAAAACCCCTCATTTTCCCCCTTTTTTAGAATTTTATATATATAGATTTTTCGTGGAGGAATATACGTAGTTGTATACAAACTGGCGTACACTATACATTAGTTATTCTCTAGAGAGAGAAAGTGTGGTGTTTTAGAATGGCTGAGTGATGGATTTATTGCTTTCCTCTGATTTTGATACCTTCGAGAGGACCAAAAATGGCGGATAAAAGCTTCTAACTAAAGGATTTACTTCAACAATCAACAGAGTGTTTGCAGATTTTGGCCGCTCTTTGGCACTGTTTCTTATGAGATAACTTTGTTGCATTCTGAAGCTTTCTTCTTCTTCGACGGTTTTCCACCGAAATCAGGTGCTCTTTCCTTCCTCCTTTTCTTCTAATCTCTGCATTGCTGATCCAATCGTCTCTGTTTCGCATTCCTCTTCATCTTTTCTGTTTTTTGTAATTTTTATGCCCTTTTGCTCAAGAGTTCTATTTATGTTTCCCTTTTTTATCCTTTTACTTTTTTCGAACTGTTCCGATGAAGAAATGTTAATAGGTTTTTCTTTTTTTCTTTTTCTTTTTTTCTTTTTTGTTCCTAATTTGGATTGTGTTGACCTAGTTTTGGAATTTTGTTGTTTATCTGGAGTTGGAAATTACGAATGTTGATTTGAAGATTGTTTTTTGTGTTTTAGTTAACTATTTGTGCTTTGAAATCGTGTGCTATCTTATTTCGATTTTCCGATTATTGATCATTTTGGGAAATTTTTTAATACTTGTGTCTTTGCGAATATATTGTGGTTCGTTTTCGGAAAGCTAAAACCGCCCGGGAAATTAGGGATTTCTGCAGAAATTTGAATCTTCGATGGAGTTAACAACACTCTCCGTTTTATGATGCGAATTAACAAAACGCTTTAATGGAATGTGTTAAATACTTCTTTTGAGTTTGATTATAGTTCTTACTTAAACGTCTGTTTTGGTTACTCTTACTTTGTTCTTTGACTTCCATAAAAATCTATTTTTGTCAAATTTTTAGGCTTCTATTTCCGAATTTACAACTACCAATTATGATATATGTGGTTTAAGGTATTACTGTTATGTGGTACCACATCAGACTTTTGTTGAATGTATGATTGGGATATGTTAGGCAAAGACCAAAAATAGACTTTTTATGTGAAGTTCGAGTATATAAATAGGATGTTTGAAAATGTAAAATGAAATATGTGTGAATGTTAAAGACCAAAATAGACTTCCCTTCATTTTTGTTGTAGATATTTCTCATTTTAATCCTTGTTGCTCCAAGCAGATTGTAATTTGTATTGCTTTTTGGCAGTTATTTGATGCAGTGAGCAGATCCTAGTTGTTGTTTTAGGGAAAAATAGTAATGGTTCTGGATAAGGCTAAGAAAGAGTAGTAGTTCCCTAGAAAGAGAGAGCATTTGATGGTCGTTCGATGGCTAATTCTGATTCAGACTCCAACTTACAAGCTGGCTCATTGGGCAAACATATAAGCAGTTCACTGTTCAGTATTCCTGGATTTTTTGCTGGGTTAGGCTCGAAAGGTTCGGTAGACAGTGATTCGCTTAGAAGTCCTACTTCCCCTTTGGATTTCAGGCTTTTTTCCAATCTCAGCAACCCTTTTGGTTTTAAATCCACATCAACGACTGAAACTGAAAATGGTCGTCAAAATAAGTTTGTTTCTAGTGAAGTAGGTCTTGGAATCATAAATTCTATTGTTGTTGATGACTGTGGAACGACCAGTGAAGCTCGGGACTCAAACCGGAGGAAGAATGTAATTTTTGGACCACAAATTAAAACTAAGATCTCTAAATCCTCGAACCATTATATCAAATCTTTGGGTTCGTCTTTGAAATCTTATTCTTTGCCAAGCAATTATACAATCTCGTCACTTTCCAAAGCCAAAATTCCAAGCTCCAATTCTGGAGCCATAGATAGTGTATGTGGCAATGGAGAATTTTCTGCTTTAGAATCTGAACCCTTAGAAAATAATGCATCATTTTTGTCAAATGCTGGCAGCTTTTCCTCCTTGGGTATCGACTTGACTCAAAATTCTGATCCAAGTGCTGAAATTTTTCCACTGGAAAGTAGCAACACCATCTTTCCAATGATTAACAATAGCCCTCGAAGGGTAAATTCATTGCCAATCAAATCCTGTTCCTTGCCTATAACTATTGGCTCAAGCAATGCATATGTAGGCTCTCTTACTGCTAGAGAAATAGAACTTTCCGAGGACTATACCTGCATAATTTCTCATGGTCCAAACCCAAAGACAACACACATTTTTGGTGACTGTATTTTGGAATGTCACACAGATGAAAACATCGATTCTAGTACGATGGAAAAGCCTGGGATCGAATCATCTCCGTTGGGAAATTGCCCAGAAGGTTTTGGTTGTGGGGTTGTGGATGCAAATTTGCAAATCTGTTACTCATGCAAGAAAGTTCTGAAAGAAGAGCATGACATTTATTTATGCAGGTTTGTTTGATTTGTAAGCATTTCTGTATCTTATGAACTCCAACTCCAAACTTTATCTTGATTATGTGATTGTTCTCTTATTATATCAGGGATGGCAAAGCTTTTTGCAGTTCACAATGCAGCTCTCATGAGATTTTTGGAGGAGATAAAATCAACAAGACTTCCAAGGATGATAGTGAAAGCTCTGCAGCATCAAGCTACCATGAAGATCTCTTCATCATGGGCCTCCCTTTTGCTTTATGACAGTGAGTTATAGTTTCTTTTCACACCCTCCCACTGGCCGTGTTCGGTGAGATGACACGACAGGAAGAGGAGGATCATCTGTTTACTAAGAGCTGTCTGTGTAAATCAGTCTGGCAGCCGTGGATGATCGCAGAGTTTACAGTTTTTCCATTTTCTGCTTTCATGGTGTTGGTGAGTCTTGAGTAGAAAGATGAGAGTTTTTTGTTTCCTCCCTCCTTTGGGCAGAATATAAATATGATATTATATCTGTTTTTGTTTGTTCATTGAAGATTTTGATCCAACTTTGTTAATCCTGGAGATCATTTTGTTGTTGTATCTCAAAGGCTCTGTTGACTTGAATTAAAAAAAAAAAAAGAAAAGTGTTTGAAAACAGTTTCTTAAACAATTCCAGAAAGGTTTGGCATTTGAGATGGAATTATATTATTACATTCTTTTGAGTTTTGAATGACTTTGGAAATTCAAAGATTTCTCTTTGAATGTTAGTAAGACATGTCTCTTGATTGGAAATATGTTGGAGGTTTCTTGCTTTATTCTCAATGCCATATGTGTTGTGCTTTTAGATGGGGAATGAGATTCTACCTCATCTCTATTACTTTTACAGAATTAAATTAAAATGGGAGCTTATTTTTAAATTCCACAATTGAACAATTGGAATTCTCACACTCACACTTTTGAATTGTTGAAATAAAAAAAAGAACATTGATAGGAATAATAATTAAAGAAAAAACTCATTTTTAATTAAATTTTTTGTCATAATGTCTGATTCATGAATGGTCTCACTTTAAAAAGTGTTTTATTTTCCCTCTTTTAACTCATACTAAGTCACTCATTGCTACTCATCCTGAAAAGAGCTTAATTAGTCAGATATTATTGCATCAATTAACATATTTAAATTGAGATTGCCTTAACTATTTGACTATGTTTAGTTCTTTAGTTGTATTACTTATATACTTAGCAGAAATTCATTTTTTAAATCTGATTTGCAATAAGTTATATTTCACAACCTTTGACTCCATTAATTTTGTATCACACCTTTTGAAGAATGTTAACATTTGAAAATATCCGTTAAAAAAACGCCACTTAATTTATGGAATTATTTAAAATAAAACAACATAAAAAGGTGGGGAAACGGATACAATCGACCACAGTGGGAGTCGAACCCACGACCTTTTGATCCGAAGTCAAACGCGCTAATCCACTGCGCTATGCGGTCCGTTGGTGACCAAAAAGATACTGTATTAAAACTAGATAAAATATTAAATTAAAAGTTTTGAAATTTTATGGCTTAATTTAAAAAATGCCTTCAACTTTGCAATTTTTCTAAAAAAGAAAGGGTTAAAATACCATTTTGGTCTCTATATTTTGCAATTTGTTCAATTTTAGTTCTTATACTTTCAAATGTCCAATTTTAGTCGTTGTACTTTCAATAAATCTTAAATTTAGTCCCTCAAAGTTAATTTTTATCGAAATTGATCATAGTAATTTTAATGCAAAGAAACACAATATGTGAATGTTTTTTTTTTAGAAATTTATAGGGAAAGTATTAATAAAAAAATAAAAAAGTAATGAAAAAATCCATAATAAATAAGTAGTAGTGGCTAAATGTAAGATCTAATGAAAGTATAGAGACTAAAATTCAACATTTTAAAATATAGGGACTAAAATTGAACAAACTTGAAAGTATAAGGACCAAAATGATATTTTAACCAAAAAAACAACTACCAACTTTCAAACGTTTCACCAATACCCTTAAACTTTTTTAAAAGTATTTTTTCCCATTAGTGTTTTGTTTAAAAAATACCCTTAAACTTATATATATACAGACACAGTTAATATACAAAGAAAAACCATTATTATCTAGTTGCAAAATAATTATAATCTTCTTTTATTTTTATTTTTTTTAATCCTCCTACAATTGGTGTAATGATCAATTTGTCCAATTCTTGCACAAATTTTCTCAACAACTAAAATAAAAATCAAAATAGTATTTTAACCTAATAGTGTCAATTTAAAATCTGAACTTTTGTTATTGTATCAATTTAGATGATTAAATTGTTTAATTAACACAATTAGCTCTTTCCTAGCCAAGACTTGTCGAATGTCTAAACTATCAACTGAAATATGTTCCTACTTGGCTTCTGTATCCACAGTGAGACAAGTATTTCTCAATTAAAATACAAGTTGTTCTAAAGTAATCGGAAGGGTTGTTTGATATTGCAAAAAATTTTAAAGTGCGAAAAAGTAAACTTCAATGAAATTTAGTGCAATGATGCGTGAATAAAATTTCGAATGAGTTCTCAATTAATTAGTGTATCTACGAGGATATTTATGAGTTATTTTTTCATTAATTTATTATTGATCATTAAACCAATATATGTTATCTATTCTTATATCTATTCCTTAGCCAATTAACTAAAAATGCTAATTAAAAGTCTCAATTGATCAATTAGACTACAATAAAATTATGAATGAGGTTAAAAATAAATATTGGTTTTCTTTTTTATGGGTTTTTTTTCCCAAATTTAATTTTTTTTGAAAATGAAAGTTTTGGATTGAAAATAAAATTGAAAAATGAGAAAAGTTGGAAATTAGAAAATTGGGAAAGGCTGAATATTGAAAAAAAAAGATAAAATAATGACATATAGAGAAAAACAACACGACATGTTGGCAATATTTTAGAGATATATCCGCGATAGTTCCACTATATTTCGGTAGTATATCAACAATAATTTGACAATATACCATAATTTTTTTGAGTTGCTCAAGACATATATCTATAAAATGATACATCGCCAATGAAATTAGTGAAATCACAGATTTTATAGAAAAAAACGATGTTCTCCAATATCTCTATCATTTACTTGATTTTATGGATATTATCATTCTTCACTAGAAATGGCATGGCGTGTGAAACTATACATTTGACATGTAATCAAGATCATAAAACATAAAAAAAAATTGAATTGAGCTAATGTAGTTAATTTTTTTTTTCCTCAAAATTTTGTCAAAATAGTGAAAAAGAAAATTGAAATTCTCCCGAACAAAATTTCGAGATTTCATTGTTTTATTTATCTATTTATTTTTAAATTATTACTATGCTTAGAGGGATACAATTTTGTTGTCCACAGTTTTATTTTCTATATTAATACAGCTTCAATTTTATTCTTTATCAAAGCGAATTGTCTTTCGGTTATTAATTATTAAATTGAAAGTGCTACGTGGTGTAAAATTTTATAATTATGATGGTTAAAATGAGTTTGACTCAGTGATATTAGCGCACTATATTCATTCTTAAAGGTCGAAAATTCAATCTCCTTGTAATTGTTATAATAGAAAAGAAGAATAACGAAAAATTATACCTAAAGTGTAAAACTTCGACAGATATCTTAAGACTAACAAAGAGTAAAATGAATAATGAATTTTTATAATCTTGAGATTTAGATCAAAATCTTACACAATAGTATAAAGGGAACTTTTCCTAATAATTAATAAATATTAGGGAAAAATTCCTTTTGGTACTTAAGATTTTAAGAATAGGTTCAATTGATCCTTAATATTTTAAATTGGTCATTTTAGTCCCCGAATTTTCAAGAATAGGTTTAAAAGGTCCCCTACTAATAAAACCATTAAATTTAATGGACTAAATGGTAAATGGTTTAAAATGATGAGTTGGAAAAAGAATTACATTTTTAATTTTGTTATCTTCTCTCTTCTCCTCATCTTTCCCTCCTCTTTCTCCCTCTTATTCTCTTCTCTCTCCTCTGAGACCTCGCTTTCCATGTTAAGACAAATTCAATTAAGCTTAGATGTTAAGGAACACGCTTCCACGAGCAAAATCCGTCCGTAATCAATTATGAATAGGGCCGATGAAGAAAATTGTAAAACACCAAAAACCAGTGGAATTTGGTGATGAGTACAATCCACCCTCTTTGTTAACTCGTGTTGTTTTGGGGAGAGTTACCAAGATTGCATAAGACACATGAAAATGAAAATGGAAATGGTAAACTGTTAACTGTCTAAAAATAAACATATAAAGCAAATAATTCGACCACAGTGGGAGTCGAACCCACGACCTTTTGATCCGAAGTCAAACGCGCTAATCCACTGCGCTATGCGGTCCGCTCGTTGTGCTGTCTCCCACAAAATAATAATAATAAATATAAGATTCTACTGATTCAACCAAATGTTACGATTTTTGAGTCAGTAACTTAAAACATCAGTAGATTCATTAAAGTATTGTCAATTTGAAAGAAGTTAGAATAAAACACACACATATAACATTCGAGTTGCTTATCTTAGAGATTTGGTGTCGGTAATAGTTTTTTTAAGGACGTCCCTCAAATTTTCCTTCCGAATGTTGATCTTGCATAAAGAGATTTTTTTCCTTATCTACAAAATTCCTGATGGTTATTTATTGTACATTTCTTTCCTTTTCAGCATGGTGCTTGTTGTTTTTGGATTTTTTTTTTTTTTTTTTTTTTTTTTTTTTTTTTTTTTTTTTTTTTAACTATTCATATTTGAGAGAATATTGTTCTACTTTTAGGGTTGTCGCTTTCAAGATTATTTTGTATTGTTGTCTTGTTTTTTTAATGCAAAACAACACAAGTGCGTCAATTCATGTGCTTGTGAAGCTTCTCTTATTGTAGATTTTGAGCATTTCTCTAGATTTTATTGAATTGTTCTACTACAACTTGAGAAGAAATTTCTTAGTGAAGTGATTGATCATTTGAAGGTGGAAAGATAAAAGTGCTTGGTGAGAGGGAATCTCACACTTAGGGAGAGCCTAAGTTTCGTTGAGAGTCTCACACTAAGGGAGAACCTAAATGATTATTCACAAAGTTAACCTATTCGTGCATCACTATTTATTTATAGATAAACACAACGTTATAATCACTTGATTTTATATTAGTGAAATTATTTTTCCTAGGCCACACTACCTCCGAACATAGGTGGTATTGCACCAAATTGGAATACTAAACTATGTTTAGGTGTATGCTTTATTATTCTATGTTTATTTTTTATGTTCTCTAAAATTAGAGTAACATTGCATGTAAAAAATTTGTTGTGTGTTAGATAACCTTTGTTTCAGCTTATTTAAAAAAAAATAAAAATAAAATAAAATATAGAAGTTATATAATTTAGGTTAAATTATAAAAAATGCCCCTGAACTATGCACTTTATGCTAAAAATATCCATGAACTTTCAAAAATTTAAAAAATACCCTTAAACTTTAAAAAGAAGTTTAAAAATACTTTTGGTCTTAGTTTTGGATGGAAACCGTTAAAGTTTTGTTTAAAAAATAACCATGAATTTTCCAAAAAGTTTCAAAAATACCCTTAACACAAAAAAAGTTAAAAAATGTATTCACCGTAAGTATATGAACAGAAACCGTTAATACCTTGTTGCAAAATTAATTTTAAAATAAAAAAAAAAGTTTAAAATTACTCCTAACTTTAATATAGCTATCAATTTGTTTGAAGTTTTATTAAGTACGAAAAGAATAGACTTTAAAATAAATTATATAGATATTCTCTTTTTTTTTTTTTTTCATATAGACACTCTCATTTTCCTCTTTAACTTTTCAATTCTAAGCTTACACCAATTTTCTCACCAACAAAAATTCTAAGTTAAAACATAAAATCTCACAAAATTCTTAAATCAAAATCTCCTCTTCAACATACCAAATGATAAAATAGTCAAATAAAAAAAATGTACTTGGTTATTAACACATAATCAACTACTAGATATTTTATTTATTTATTTATCGTTTTGGTATGTTTAAGGAGAGATTTTGATTTTAGAATTTTGTGAGATTTTAATGAAATTTTATGTTTTAACTTTAAATTTTGGTTTAGAAGTGCAACAAAAAATTGAAAAATCGAAAATCAAAACCATTCCAAATTGATCCAATAGTTTGGTTTGATTTTTTAGTATGAAATTGAACATATTGGTTTGTATTTGGAGAAAATAAAAAAGTATTGGATCGGGTTGATTTTTTATTAGAAAAACTAATCAAAATTGAACTGAAACAATAAAACCAACTATCACCCCTAGTTTGGTTAGTGAGAAAATTGGTGTAAGTTAAGAAGTAGAAAATTAAGAGAACAATGAGAGTATTTATGTGAAAAAAAAAGGATATCTATATAATTTGTTTTAAAATTCATTCTTTTCGAACTCAAAAAAAAAAATTCAAACAAATTGATCATCATATTAACGTTAAGAGCAATTATAATTTTTTTTTTTAACGGTTTCTGTTTGGTAAAGTTAATTTTGAACTTTTTTTTGAGTTAAAGATATTTTTGAAACTTTTGAAAAGTTCATGGATATTTTTGAAACACAATTTTAATGGGTTCCATCCAAAACTAATGACAGAATTATTTTTGAAACTTTTGAAAGTTCATGAGTATTTTTGACACAGAGTATATATTTCAAGAGCATGTTTTATAATTTAGCCCATACTTTAAATGTGAAATCACTTTGAAACCTTCAATGAATGAGGAGGGAACGAGGAAGAACACAATCAGTATTATACCCTTCCTATTTAGTCAAACTTCTACCATTGTTCCCACACAAGGCAAAATCACAACTCCTTTATGAAGGAGTGTTATAAAGATAAATACTCTCAATTATAACTTAAATCATCAATATAGTTTGACTAACTTGATTGTTAGAGTGTGTAGATAGATGTTATATTAGTGTCACTTCCTCATACTTGGATTTAAACGATATGAACATTGAAAAAGAACATCAATAACTCAAGATTGATAATACAAGTTCATTTTGTTTGAGTTATGCCCATAAAATCATTGATAATCCAAATACTTAAGCTAATGGGTTGTGCCATTGTGGTAAATTTAATTATATAAATACTTTAATACTCTTTCTCACTGTTTTTAGCACAACAATTGTAGGGTGAGTGATCAAACCCATCTTTTGAGAGAAATATCAATTACCGTTGAGCTAAACTCATCTTAACAACACTTTATACCCATCGAGAACGAAATAACATTGCATAAATTTGTTTGATATAATGTAATTTAATAAAAAACAAAATATAATATATATTCTTAAACTTGATAGCCAAATTGTGTCTAAAATCTCGACGTCCCTCACAAAGCCACATGCCGACATATCGTACTTAAGCCAGTGGTAGTTTTGTAATTCTGTGTCAACTGCAAACTATCGATCTCTTTGGTTTTCATATTTCCTCAGAGGGATCTCCTCCTCCCAGACAAACACACAAGGTTCGAATCCCATCCCCTTTCCTTTCTCTCTCCCTCTTCGTGTACGAATCGTCTGGATCCTCACGGTTTCGGTATTCGAATCTCTTAAACAGCTTCCACTGAGTGCAAAATGGTGAGTTTACGATCTTCTTTCATTTCCAATTCGCTTTACCGTGCCACTGAACCTTAGATCTGGCCTAAATCTGCTTCGTTTTGGTGTTACTTGCTCTAATGTTTGCGTGGCTCCTAGTTTCTTCTGCTGAATTTCAATTCCACCAACTTGCTTTGCTTTCTATTCGTAATTTAGAATCCAATTAGTCCCATTGTCTTGCTTACGGCATGGTAATTGATTTGGTATTCTGTTCTGTTGTGCCTGCGGTGAAATCATGACTTCAATTCCCTGTGATCTGATGCTTGAGTTGTTACAGTTGAGGGGTGGGTTGTCAGGATTAGGTGGAATACCTAGTTGAAATATATCTCCTCTACCTTCTTCTGGGGATATGGAGATAGAAAGGAAGTGGACTAGTAGGATTTGGACTTTCTTGTTTGAAATACATGATCATCATTCATTGTTTATGATTTTCTTTATTACTGCTTATTCTTATTCCTTTCCTTCCTTTTTTTTTCCACCTCTTTTTTTGAGGACTGTAGACTACTAAATTGAAAATTTCGTATATTTACACGGGATCTACTACGGAGATTAATTGGTTTTGTTTTATTTTCTTACGTGTCCACAGCCTCTCAGACTCGCAATCAAGGTACATTTTACCAACTATTTTAATTAATCAGATTTCTTACTGGGTTTATACGTTTATTATGATTTAATTCTTGTACTTTTCCTTCTTTTTAGAGGAAACTTGCTCAAAGGTCGGAAAGAGTAAAGTCTGTGGACTTGCACCCAACAGAGCCATGGTAAGTTTTACTTTCTAGATATATGAAGTTTAATTAGTTCCGCTTGTGTGTGTTTATTGTGTTTATACCCTTCAAGGAGTCATTGTAGGAACTTCTTGGAAGGGTTAGTAAAATATGTTATGGAAAGGAAGCTGCTTCAGTTGGATTGGGTACACAAGTTTTGGTAGTTTAACTGAAGATAATAGTCATTGTGTTGGATTATAGCAATGCAAGGTGTTTGGGTATATGAGTCTCGTGCTATTATGCTGAAATTATCAAAGCTCCATTTGATAAGTATGTGTTTTTTAGTTTTTGATTTTTGAAAATTAAGCTTATAAGCACTACTCCCATCTATAAGTTTACCTTTTTTTGTTATCTACTTCCTACCATGTTTTCAAACCAAGCTGAGGTTTGAAAACTAAGTCTTTAAAAATTTGTTTTTGTTTTTGGAATTTGACTAAGAATTCAAATGTTTAAGGCAATCTTCATAGTATGAAGCCTCTTAATAGTCACAGTTTAAAATTTTCTTGTAGCTAATTAGAGTGACCTTTTGTACTCCTTGTAAAAGGGTCCTTTTTGTATCTCTTTGGATATCTCATTTGATTAATGAAATTGTTTCTTATTAAAAAAAAAAAAAAAAGAAAATGAAAAAGAAGAAAAGCCATAGTAAGAAAATTATAAGGAACAAGCATAAGGAACAAGGAACAAGCATAAATTTAAGAAAAACAAAAACAAAAACAAAATCGTTACCAAACGGTGTCTAACTTAAAATGTAATTAGTTATTGAGAACAAAGACAATGGAAAGAACAATCACTGACAGTTTATCATTACTGCAGGATACTGGCAAGTCTGTATTCAGGAACCGTTTGTATCTGGAACTACCAGTCTCAGGTATGAAAATCTGTGTATTGGATAAAGTCAACAATAACATTGACATTCAATGGACTTGATTTTGTCTCTAGTCCTATTTTTAGACATTTAAAATTAACTCTAGCCTTTTAT
The DNA here is from genome assembly GCA_030954485.1 of Citrullus mucosospermus. Taxonomy (NCBI): domain Eukaryota; kingdom Viridiplantae; phylum Streptophyta; class Magnoliopsida; order Cucurbitales; family Cucurbitaceae; genus Citrullus; species Citrullus mucosospermus. Next base: position 27,512,888 of record CM062061.1, on the reverse strand, counting down.
TAACATTTCAGACCATGGTTAAATCTTTTGAGGTCACTGAGTTACCAGGTAATAGATATGCCTTCTTTGTGATCTGTTTGAGTTTGTTTCCTCCCATACAGTATTTTTCTTTCACTCTCTCCTGATTGGGCCTCATTTTACTCTTCAATGTTAAATGATATTTTTGCAGTCAGGTCGGCCAAATTTATAGCACGGAAGCAGTGGGTTGTTGCTGGAGCTGATGACATGTTTATTCGTGTATACAATTATAATACAATGGACAAGATAAAAGTTTTTGAGGCACACACAGACTACATCAGATGTGTGGCTGTTCATCCTAACCTTCCTTATGTACTGTCTTCATCTGATGATATGCTTATAAAACTTTGGGATTGGGATAAGGGTTGGGTGTGTACTCAGATTTTTGAGGGGCATTCTCATTATGTGATGCAAGTAACATTTAATCCCAAAGACACCAACACCTTTGCTAGTGCATCCCTTGATCGGACAATAAAGGTATAATAATCACTGTGTGGGTGCATATTGTCCAATTTTCTTTTATTTACTCTTATTACCCTCTGGTAACTCTTTGGCCTCCTCTTTGTAGATTTGGAACCTTGGATCACCTGATCCTAATTTTACATTAGATGCCCATCAGAAAGGAGTGAATTGTGTTGATTATTTCACAGGAGGTGACAAACCTTACCTCATTACTGGTTCTGACGATCACACTGCTAAGGTCTTTATTGGTTAACGAGTTTCTCGAGTGTAGATGTATTTTAACGGGCACATGTTAGTATGGAATAGCTCATGAGTGTAATCTTATAAACGCAGGTATGGGACTACCAAACGAAGAGTTGTGTCCAGACACTTGAAGGTCACACACACAATGTCTCTGCGGTCTGTTTTCATCCGGACCTTCCTATTATAATTACAGGTTCAGAAGATGGAACAGTTCGCATATGGCATTCGACAACGTATAGGTAACCTTTGCCACTAAACATTGTGAGCATAGTTGTTGGTGCTTATACGGTGCACTATTTTTAATTGTATAAGTGGATCAGATATAGAGAACACAATAGTTAGCATCTTTTATGAGTTTCTGTTTAAACCTTCAAAAAAATTTCTTTTACTCTGTTATAGTCATTGTGTACATGAATTCTAGAACTTCAAACCTTTTGTTTTCTTTAACTTGAGTGCTCCTATACATTGGCATGTTTAGCTTCAGATCTAGTTTCATTTTGGTTATTTTTAAGTATCATTTGACTCTATTCTCCCGGACCCAGTGTCTTCCTTTTTTAGCCACGAATTGGAACTTGGGTATCCATATCCTTCCATATGACTTCTACTTGGGACCCTTTGTGGAATATTTCATTAACAATTATCCTCTTGGAAGAGAGGTTTATTCTCCAAGGGATAGACTTACCCTGAATCAATCAGTCCTTAGTGGTATCATAGTTTATTTCTTATTTGTAATTAGAATCCTTTTGAAGGTTTGCAATACCCTGGAAAAGCTTGTGTACTTCTTTATGGGAAGCGACGGAGGAAGGGAAAGGTTCACATTTGGTTAGTTGGGAGGTTGTGGCAAGGCTAACCCAGTGGTCCTTGGGGTTTGGGTACAGGGATTCTTAGGATGGGCCTTGTTGGCCAAGTGGCTGTGTCACTTGTCTTTTGAGTTTGATCGTTTGTGACATAAGGTTATTGTGAATAGATACGGTCCTCACTCCTTTGCTTGTCTCTTGAAGAGGGTTTGGAGAGGTTGAGGATGGGCTCTCTTTCTTTTCCAAAAAATCCTGGAAAGCTATCTCGGATGGGCTCCCTTTCTTTTCTCCATTTGTTCATTGTCTTGTGGGCGACAAGATGAGTAATTATTCTGGGGAAGATAAATGGTTGGGGGTTAGCCCTCTTTGCACTTTGTTTTCTTGTCATCTTGACCACTTATCCAATTCAAAATTCTCCTTTGTGGCTTCCCTCTTTCCTTCTTTTCAAAATTCTTCCTCTACTTCACTTGGTCTCAACTGTCCCCTTTTTGAAACGGAGGCTAATGATGTTGTTGTTGCCCTCCTTGCTTTAATTGGAGATTTGCTTGAGGAGTACCTTTGTCAATCCCCATTTTTGGAACAAGGGTAGCTAGCTTTGGTTTGCTTGTTTTTGTGCTATTTTGTGAGGGCTTTAGAGGAAAGGAACAATAGAGCTTTCAGAGGGGTTGAAAGATCTGTAGGGGAGTTATGGTCCTTTATCTGGGTTTCATGCTTCTCTTTGAGTGTTTGTGTGTAAAGATTTTTGTAAATTTTCTCAAGGCCTTATTTTGCTTTATTGGAGCCCTTTCTTGGGTTAATTGGGCTCCCCTTTTTGTGCTCTTTTTGTATTCCCATTGTATTCTTTCATTTATTCTCAATGAAAGTTTAATTTTTTACTAGTTCTTTTTGAAATACTGTTTTTAATTTTTCTGACCAGGGCTTTGTTCTTCTCGGTAATATCATTAGCATGCTGCATGTCTGTTTTGATGTTGATTAAGGTCGACACTATTTGGAATGGATGAACTTTATTAGAGCTTTTACCTTGTGGGCTGATTGGAAACCGTAGAATTTTCCAGGGAGATGAGAGTTTTTTTTAAAATTCTTGTGGGATCATACTGTTCTTTTCTTTGTAATTATGGGTTTTCTTCTCTTTGCACTAATTGAAAGGCTTTTCTCTAACTTTCTTATCTTGGGTTGAGGTTTTCCTCCCTCCTCTTTTGTTTATTTTGCGTCTTAAATGGAAAAGTCTCTTGAAAAAAGAAGAAGAAGAAGAAGAGACTATAATGAAGTATGACAACTTGGTTTGTTTGTTTGTTTTTTCTTTTTGAGACAGACAACTGGGTTTGTTATGGGCTGTCAGTTGTTTTTGACAAATATATTTTGTTACTTTTTGTATTCTATATTTTGTGGAATTGTGTCTGTTCATTGCTATTTCCACTAGTTGTAATTATTTCTGATTTACAGGCTTGAAAATACATTAAATTATGGCCTCGAACGAGTTTGGGCAATTGGATACATGAAGAGCTCACGGCGGTAAGTTGATCAATTTTCAACTTCCTCACTTATGTCAAAATCTTAGTTACATTTCTTTCATGTTCTGATGTAGGATATTTGAATGCTATACCTTTATTTATTTTTTATTTTTTTTCAAACCATTAACTTGAGATCCCTACCATCCCCATCCCCTTATGGTGTTGGTTAAATTAGTGTGATGTTATGATCAAGAAGAATTTTATTGGGGTTCCGACCAAAAATTTCCATAGTTCTTCACTTTTTCCATGACCTGAACTGGCTGAAATGCTACACCCTACAGGGTTGTGATTGGGTATGATGAAGGAACCATTATGGTAAAACTTGGCCGGGAAGTACCTATTGCAAGTATGGACAACAGTGGAAAGATAATATGGGCTAAGCATAATGAAATACAAACAGTAAACATCAAGAGTGTGGGAGCAGACTTTGAGGTATAAAATGGTTTTAGTGTAACTTTTTATTGATCATTAAATTGTTTATGGTGTGGCCTTAGTTGTGTGTTTTTTTTTGCTTCATAGGTTACTGATGGAGAGAGATTGCCTTTAGCTGTTAAGGAGTTGGGAACCTGTGATCTTTACCCTCAAGTAAGTTATCTTTATGTCTGCATTTGAATTTTCTGTGTATTTGTCATTGATTGGCTGGTGCTATTCCTTTATCTTATGAAAAACCTTTGATTGTAGCCTCTGGTGATGTTTGGACTTTTGCACACTTATTCTGGCAATATACTGCCATTTATAGGAGATGTGTATTTTAATATTTTCAATATATATAAGGTTTTGTAGGAGGTGTGTATGTCAATATGACAATATTTTAATACCACACACTTGTCATGAACTAGTGTATTTAGCCTGTGTTTGCTGAATTTTAGTTCAGAACCTCTTGAGAACTCTTCTTAGGTTCTCTGACCCTGTTTCTGCTGCTGTTATGTTTTATTCTAATCAAGGAGGTTGTTGATTTGGGTTCAATTCCCCATTTTAGTTACTTGTAGAGATGTGGTTACTTGATAGTTGATATTAATACACATTTGACGTGTAGAATACGTTATGCCACCAATTCAAGTTACATATCAAAGAAGGGGCAAGAAGGTCAGTGGAGGTGAAACTGTTGCTGATGGGGAGGAAAATGTCGAGTGAGAATTGAGATGATAGAATATTTGTGGGGACCATTTGGGTAAGGGAGTGAGGGCTGTTTTCCGGTTAGGGAGTATATGAATAATTGTTTGTTAGAGCTTGTTTTTGAAGTAAATTCTCCATGAGAGAAGAGAGGATTGTGTCTTTGCCTTTGGACACTTCTGGCTATCTGACTATCAATGCCATTGTAAGGAGATACCTTACTGAATGTTTATATTAAGTTTGTTTTGCATGATGGCGGTGGTGGGACATTTTGATTGCAGTCTTGCATAGCTATTTATAAGTATTATTGTTCCTTGCATGGCTGACTGAAAAAAAGGAAAAAGAAAGGAAAAAAAGGGAAACATAAAAGAATTCTTCCTTGCATGCTTGAACATATTTTGTATCCTATCCCATTTGTTTCAGGTGTAAGGGTATGCAACAACCTTTCGGTTGCCTGTCTTTTTAAATTTTCTTTTTTTTTTTATACATGTGGTTTGGCTACTCATAAAATAAATTCTATAACCTTTTTCATTTAAGTCATGTAGTTAGAGTCTCATTTTTCTCATATGTATGTGTGTATATTATATATATTTTAACTCTCTCTGCTTCATGTCTTACAGAGCTTGAAGCACAATCCCAATGGGAGATTTGTTGTTGTCTGTGGAGATGGTGAGTATATTATATATACTGCTCTTGCATGGAGAAACAGGTCATTTGGTTCAGCTTTGGAGTTTGTTTGGTCGGCTGATGGAGAATATGCTGTGAGAGAAAGTACATCAAAGATCAAAATTTTCAGTAAAAACTTCCAGGTTTATGTTTATTCTTATCATATGACTTTTCATTTTTGTATTTGTTGCTTTAGTGGTGAAAGAAATCAATGTGATTTTATTTTCGGACCATGGGGTTTCCCTATCCTTTTTGCCATAAGCACGCTGCATGCTGCATGCATATACATGCACTTTTAGGTGATGAAGAGCATAGTTACAGAGTGAAAATTATAATTTAGTTTTTATACCAAGTACTTAAAAGAATTGGTTGGAACTTGGGTGTTTTACGACAGCCTCATGTGTGGATATGTACTGCTAGGATAGTTAATTATATGGGGCCTATATGTAAAGTTGGTCTCTTATTAAAAATAGTTATATGAGGCCTACATGGTGCAGATGTAGAAGCATGGAATAGATGAATATGAACATCATGAGCTGTTGCATAAATTAAACTACTTGTCACTGGTACTTGTGCCTTCTACCATAAGTTCTTAACTTGATGTTAGAGGAGGAGTAAGAGAATTCTTAGAAAATGTGGTTAGAAACCCACTATAGAGTTTTACTGCAACAACTGAGTTTATAGCATTCAAGTGCAAGGATACTAAATACTCGGTAAAAATAAGTAAATCTCTCCTTTTGTTTTTTTTTGTTTTTTTGTTTTTGTTTTTGTGTTTGTTTTTTTTTTTTTTTTTGTTTTGTTTTGTTTTTTTTTTTTAAATTTTAAATTATTATTATTATTATTATTATTATTATTAGTATTAATTATTATTATTATATGTGTTTGAACTTCGGCCAACAATTGTGCTTCTTGTTCTCTTCAGTTTTAAAAAAATTATCATTATTTTATGTTGTCCCATTGTTAGAAAGTGGAGTTAATTAGAACTCTCTTTTCAGGAAAAGAGAAGTATCCGACCTACCTTTTCAGCTGAGCACATCTATGGAGGAACTCTATTAGCCATGTGTTCCAATGATTTTATTTGTTTCTATGATTGGGCAGAGTGCAGACTGATCCGCCGAATTGATGTGAATGTGAAGGTGGGTACAGACTTGCATTTGTTAGCTGGTTTTCTATTTCTTTTGTATTATGGTTCTGATTCCTTTTATGATTATTTGATTATTTCCAGAACCTGTATTGGGCTGATAGTGGTGATTTGGTGGCTATAGCCAGTGATACATCATTTTATATCCTGAAGTACAATGTAAGAATTCTTGTGGTGCCATTAAGAAGTTGATGGCTTTCAGTTGTTTTCCCTAAACAATATGAATCTGAAGCTTTCTTCTCACTGCATCATTGTTTTCTTGTATTTGTTTATGCATGGATTAATGCGTTGCCTTAAAAGTTGTTTCTCATCTAACAAAAGTGAATATTGCAGCGTGATGCTGTCTCTTCCTATTTAGATAGTGGAAGGCCTGTTGATGAACAAGGGGTTGAAGATGCATTTGAGCTCCTCCATGAAGTGAATGAACGTGCGAGGACTGGCCTTTGGGTTGGGGATTGCTTCATTTACAACAACTCTTCCTGGAGACTGAACTACTGTGTTGGTGGTGAGGTACTGTGAATGATCAAAATTCAACATCCTTGGTTGTTGACTTTTGTCAACATGCCGATATCCCCATCTAATGGCCACAATCTAATTTGATATATAACATCATAATTTCAGGTAACCACAATGTTTCATTTGGATCGACCCATGTATTTGCTTGGATATCTTGCCAACCAAAGTCGGGTCTATTTGATAGACAAAGAGTTCAAGTATGGAAATTTTAGTCCTTTTCTTGGAGTCGTGGAATCTCGATTTGATATGACCTGCATTCAGAAACTTGATGCTATTTATTGTGATGCAGTGTTGTTGGATACACATTGCTTCTTAGCTTGATTGAGTACAAGACCCTTGTAATGCGTGGGGACTATGAAAGAGCCAATGAAGTTTTACCTTCAATTCCTAAGGAGCATCGTAACAGGTAATAGTTCAATGAGTTGTTTGAAGTTTTTCATCCATGTGCGAAGAATATTTTGATGTTCAATCATCTTTGGTTCCAGCCTAGCTTGTACATAATAAGGGAGGTTTGTTTGGATATGAAGGTCATGCCATATTATTCCTTTCCATGGTTGTGGATGGTTCATGCAACTTCTGATACAATCAGATTCATTCGAGCTGTTTCTTTCTTTTTCCCTTTGTGTTTTGTGTCTTAAGTTTTCCCTCTTGAAATTTTACTTCAGACACCTAACACTTGACAATCTTTCACGATGTTTGAAATTGAGCTGCCAAATCTTACAGTATTTAATCTATGAAAACTTATGGGATTTCTGTACCTGAAATATTTTGAATCGAATGGCCTTATTGTCATAACCTGTGTTGTCTCTTAAATGATGGACTTATTTTGTTTTTTGTCTTTTTTCGTTTTTTTTGTTTTTTTTTTTTTTTTTTGCTTCTTGGGTATTTCAATACGTGGCAAAATATTTTGAATATCCAAGGGCTCTTATTGTCGTACCCAAACTTTTTGCTTCTTATTGTCTTGGAGTGGAAGTCAGTTTGTCCTTGGTTGCGCCCAAAGGATTTCAAGTTTTTGATATTGCCTTTCTAGTAAAGTTCAGCATGATAATTAACCCTGTTCTCTGCTAGTGTGGCTCGTTTCTTGGAAGCACGAGGTATGATAGAGGACGCTCTGGAAGTAGCTACTGATCTGGATTATAGATTTGATCTTGCAATACAGCTTGGTAGATTAGAGATTGCAAAGGTTTGATTAACTTCTATATATATATATATATATATATATATATATATTTTTTTTTTTTTATATTAATTTGTTTAATTTTACTGGATACAGTTAACTGTGCCTAATGTTAATGTATTAAAATTTTCCTCTCTCATGCCCATTAAAAATTTCATTGGCGTACTTGCAGGAAATTGCTGTAGAAGTACAGAGTGAATCCAAGTGGAAGCAGCTTGGTGAATTGGCTATGTCCATCGGAAAGGTTCCTCTCCTTATTTTGAACTGTTGCAAGCATTCATCTCTTGTGTATGTCGATTGACATTTGTTCCTTTGATTTGTTCCTCTGTATCCTTTGCAGTTAGACATGGCCGAGGAATGTTTGAAATATGCTGTAGATTATAGTGGTTTGTTATTGCTGTACTCTTCCCTTGGAGACGCTCAAGGGATATCAGAACTTGCAACCCTTGCCAAGGAGCAAGGAAAGAACAACGTTGCATTCCTTTGTTTATTTATGTTGGGTAGATTGGAAGACTGCCTTCAGTTGTTAGTAGAAAGGTAAAAAACAAGAAAAATATTCTTGCACACTCTCCTGATGTCGAATTATAAGTTAATTTTATATTATTTATATAAACACACACACATTTATATTTATTTATATATATGTATTTTACAGTAATCGGATTCCTGAAGCTGCTTTGATGGCTCGATCCTATCTTCCAAGCAAAGTATCAGAGATAGTTGCAATTTGGAGGAAAGACTTGAATAAGGTAAGCTAAACGGTTACCTTTTTGTTGATGTTCTATTTATTTAAACTAGCTTATAACACACGAGATGCACATAAAATTTATAGTTTTATGAAAACCTTGAGGATAAAATACGAAAACAAAGATCTTTTCCATAACCCCATTTATAAAATAGGAATAAGAATATAGATATCTTTCTTTTTAAACATGATTTGTAATAAATGTGAACTAAAAAGACACTTCCAAACAGTCCCTTCCTATTAGTGGAGAGAAAAATAAGAATTTAATAAAAATATAAGGACAAAATGGAGATATATATATTCTCCCTTCATAGCCCATTGTATATATTCTGTAGATATAGACGAATAAGTGAAAGAAACGTTTTTGTCAATGTCTCCTATTAACATTGTGGAACATAAAAGATATTTTGAGTCGACACTGTAAATAAAGTTATGACAGTAGAGTTTTTACGAAATCGTGGAATGTAGCATAACATGCAAAATCTTCTCATTTGTGCCCATCTAGTTATGAAGCTATGATATGATATGTAGAAAGAAACTGCGTTTAGATGGGGCTATATTAGTCTTTTCTTTTACGATCCTAGGACATCTTGATAAACATTGACTGTAATTCAGGTTAACCCCAAAGCTGCTGATTCATTGGCTGATCCTGAGGAGTATCCTAATTTGTTTGATGACTGGCAAGTTGCACTTTCTGTTGAATCTAGAGCTGCACAGGACAGGTAAAAGTTTGTTTTCTTCTGCTTAGGGTTGCATTTGTTTACACATCATTTCGTGCATGTGTGCACATGCAAATTTATAATTCATTTGAATATTACATTACAAGGTTTCTCTGTTTGGGTATCCCTATATAGGTAGCTGATATCTGACTTCTACTATATAAGTGTTTTTTTTGGTATGTGTTTTTTAGGGGAGTTTTTACCCCTGCAGAAGAGTATGGTAATCTTGCTGATAAGCCATACACGACGCTTGTGGAAGCATTTAGAAGTATGCAAATAGAAGGACATCTTGAAAATGGAGACGTCGATCATGAGGTAAGGGCCCTGTTCAAGTGAAAGTGAAATAACATCTCAGTTGTAAATGCCGTTTTTGGTCTTTTTACTTAAGGATATGAATCTTGGCCATGAACCAGTTGATACGAAGAGAATAGTTTGCAATATTTGTCTACTCCAAGTAGTAGGAGGCTTTCATCTATACCCAATGAATGCAAATACGATTATGTATAGAACTTAGAACAGAATATCTCTGTTTTAAAATATGGAGTTCCATATTTGTTTAATTTTATCCCAAGTCAACTCTCATCCATAGTTCTACTTCTTTTCAACTCAGTGTTATGGAATCTAGTATTATTTATTATGCTGTTCTGATCACTTTCTCCCTCTCTTTAACCTTTCAACTGTTGTATGACAGGACACGGAACATGAACAGAACGGAGGAGAAGAGCAAGAGAAGCATATAGAACACAATGGAGATGAGAGCCAAGAGGAGGGTGAGGGTATTGTGGTTGATGCTGATTCAACGGATGGTGCAGTTCTCATTAATGGCAGTGAGGCTGATGAAGCAGGGTACGAATAACCCATCAGCCTAAAAGCAATTGGTTGGGCGAGTGCGAAATCCAATTTTGTCTCTGGTGATTAAGTTGATTCCAGATGCCATTTTTAGAACTTCATTTCAATGATCTATATGTTTTGTCAAGGATTGAAGAATTATTGTATTCGATTTGGTTTTTATAACGTGTGTAGGTCATCCTTATGATTGCAGTGATTACGGCACATAAGTAGGTGGTGCAAGATGATTGGCTCCTGGCTTGATGCATGGAAACACCCAAGTTTGTGGTGAGGGAAAAGAAATATTTGGCATGAAGATGGGGAACTTTGGGGCCATGATAAACGTTATATGGAGGACATAGAAGTTTCTTTCTTCACCGTGTCGGGGAACAGCGTCCCAAAAGCCCTTGACATTCTTTGCAAACTACTCTTCATATATTATTGTGATTTAGATTTAGATTTAGATGTGCCCTTAAATCATGTTCTTTAGGGATTGTGTCTTGTGCATCATCGGCACTGAAGAAGTTTCTTACTTTTTTCTCTGTGAAGTTTTGTATACATTTTGCACCCAACATTGTTCAAATGAGAATTCTCCTGATGCAATTTTCCTCCACCCAGAAACCAAAAACTCTACATTCCTTGGTTTTATTGCTTCTTCGTTTCTTTAGATTCTATTCTTTTACCGTCTGGATATGTTCATTTGCCTCCACGATGTCTACTTTTTACAATTACTTTCTATTACATATATTTACCAAGCACTCAATAAATATGAGTTAATGAATAATACTCATTTACACTTCTCACATTTGTCCGTCTAATATTGATATGGAATTTATGTATTCAAATTATTGTAATGTAATTCTCTCCCATTAATATTAATTTTCACTATTAAATTGAGTATAGCTCGACATAGTGCTTGTATTATCAACGGTTTGATTCTTCCATTTTACATATTGTCAAAAGAAAAATATATATTGATTTTCACTTGCTAGATCTATAAATTTTCAAGTTCACAGGTGATAGGAGTGTTGAATTGTTAATATAAATAAAATTTTCATAACTCATTGACTTTGGTCCGTGGTTTTTTACTCCTCATTTTGAGGAGGGTTTTCCATGTTAAGATCGCTTGTGTCTTCGTGTCACGGGGTGGAAATGCGGTAGTTGACTTTTTTTTTTGGATTTATCATGTGGTCTAGGAGGATTTCTTAATCATGCTTTTGTTTTGGATTTGAATTTTCCCTCACAGATACACTTAGCTCACGCCGCACTTAGAGAGATAGAGAGAGACACGAATATGGTGAAAATATAATGCTCTTGAAAATCACTATTAAAGACCACATATACAAGACAAGAAGCAAAAACTCTTGCAAGACCACTCTTTAATTGCTTTGTACTCTCTAGTTAAGAGTAATCTCGAGAGAGCTTTTGTGAGAAAATTAGAGAGAGCAAATATTTTCTCTAAAAGCACGATACAACACTAGTACTTGGGAGAGTGTAGTTACAGAGTTTAATTCAATATTTGTAACTCATAATTGGGGGATTATGGATTTGTATAACCTATATAAGTTTTAAAAAACATTTTAGATCTTTAGGCAAGAAAAGAAAAAAAAAATCTAGATCTACCAAGTAGTACATTTATAATAAATTAAATACAAATATGTATACTAAAATTATATATTGCTCATCCTAATTTTTCATTTCGGACACGAACTATATAGATGTATAAATACCCAGTTCTTAAAAAATTGTAATAGAAATAGAAAAAAGTCTTACTCAATTTATTTGTCATGTCCAATTACATAAAATTATAATTATTAGTCAATTAATAATCAAAAAATATATTTATTCAATTAAATATTAAATAGAATATGCATTGGACTAGAATATGAACATAATAAAAACCTATAAATATTCGTTAAAACGTTGATTGGTTCTATGGTGTAGTGGTTAGCACTCTGGACTTTGAATCCAGCGACCTGGGTTCGACTCCCGGTAGGACCTCCTTTTTTTAATAATCTTTTTAGAATATTTTAAAAGAATCCAACAAAAGCTTTGGTTAATTTTTCCAACCTTTTATATTTTTACTTTTATCATTTGAATTTCAAATACAAATCTCAAACTCGAAGATTTATAAAAAATAATTCATTTAGTAATTGCATCAAATAAAACTACAAATTTATATATAGATTTCATTTCTAAAATTGATATGTACCAATAAAATTCTTAAATTTTCGTAATGAATTTAGTTATTATGAATTTGGACATTTCATAACATTTAAAAATTATCGTCAAAGTGAGCTTAAATGAGTGTTATTGACATATGTTATATGCTTAGAGGTTAGAAGTTCAATCTTTATTCTGCAATTGTTGTATTTAAAAGCCTATTTAAAAATCATCTACCATCCATTCAAAATTTCAATAACTAAGGATAAACAAGATTTAAAATACAAAGAAAAAAGTATTAGTTTAGAAAATCCAAAATCAAATGGAAAATAAGTTCAAATTCTAGATAATCAATTGAAAGAACAAAACTTGAAGTTTTTATTGTTTTTATCCTAAAATTATGTGATTGATATTTGTATAAAATTGAGACTTCGATATTTTTATTGGCATCTATATTTTAAATTTTGGTAAAACTTTTTCAATACTATAGACTAAATTTTTTTAAAAACATATATTTGGAGAAAAAAGAGAAAAATACCATTTTAGTTCATAGATTTTGGGTTGAGTTTACATTTGATACCTAAGTTTTGAAATATTATATTTTTTATCCTTAAGTTTTGAGTTGGATCTTAATTTAGTCCCTAAGCTTCAAAATGGTACAATTTTATCCTTAAAACTTGAGTTTCGTGCCAATTTTTGACCCTTAAGTTTCAAGATTTAAACATTTTAAATTTGATTTTTCACTAAATATTGACTTCAATTTCTGGTTTTAATGTTTATTAATTAATTGAAAATAATTGTAAAGTGAAATTTTTAAATAAATCTTAGTAGTGATTAAAAAAAAAAGTGAAACTTAATTAATTATAATTCTTTTAATTAATTAAAAAGACATTTATACTAAAGATGGAAAGTAAATATTAATGTTAAAATTATAAATCTTGAAATGTAATTACTAAATTGAAACTAAATTTGATTTCAAAATAAAATTATTTAGAAAATTAAGTAGTAAATTGAAATCAAATTCAAAATTTAAACCTAACATTTTTTGAAATCTAAAATCAAACGGAAAGCAAACCAAAAACTTTCGAAAAAGAATATATATAAAGAATGGGCTCAACTCATCAATTCATAGCATTGAAATCCCAAAACCAAATAATAAATGTAAGTTTTACATTAAAATAGAAAAATGAATAATAATAATAAAAAAAAAATGTAAGAAGTTTCACGCGCGAATTGCTGCACGTGCGATCGTTTCCGTTGAATTTTCACATTCCAACTTCATTCGCTAACTCACATACCTTTTTCTAAATTCCATCCTCCGCTCTCTCTCTCTAAAACCTCTCCTTCTCTCTCATCCATTTCCGTTCAAGAACTGCATCACACACCTATTTCTCGGAGTTTTTCTACTCTCCTTCAGCTTCGAATCCCACATTCAAGAACTTCGGAGCTCAGATCTTGATTCTACTTCCACTCAACAACATCCATGTAACTTCATTCCTATCAACTACAATCTTACTGAAATCACATGATACCTTTTTATTTCTGCAATCTTGCTTCTTCTGTTAGTTGATTTGATGCCTTTATGTGAGAATTTTGTTTTCCAACTTGTGGTGAAGTAGCTTCAAAGAGTTTGTGGTTGATCCTTCACAAAGATTATAACTCTGCTGCCTTTTTCTAATTCCTGGAGGTCATGGTGTATGAGTGGATAGATGGAGACTATTGAGACTTTGCGCTGTTATGTAAGAATTTGATTGCGGTTGATTGGGGAAGTTTAGTTAATGTATTTCGTAGATTGATTAGGAAATGTTACATTCCTGTTTATTGCATGCTTCTTGGTTACCTTAGGTAAAGAAATGACCCCAGAGGCAAGGACCTTTACTTATGGTTCTTGGTTACTGATGGCTTCAGAAAGCTTATAATTGAGGTGAAATATAATTCATTTTTTAGTGTCCTTATAATTGTGTAGATGAGCTTGTTTTTCTTTTATTTATTTATTTTTTTTGGTTCTTGAACATTTCTTATCTGGCAAGATAAAGTGGAGCTTGAGAATTTCGCCATTTTTTGTCTACCTTGTTTGAGAACTTTTTCTTTTTTTGAAGAAACCCTTGTTCGAGAACTTGTGAATGCATTTTTCCTTTCATTTTCCTTTAGCAGTTAAAGGCACCTATATGAAATTTAGTTATTTGTAGATTTGCATTCAAGTGAGATTAATAATCTTCTTGTTTATTTTTTATTCTTTAATTTTTTTTGTAGAATTCTATACTAAGCTGCTGCAAAGGATCTTGCTTATAGCATTTGGCTGTTCATGAGTAGTCCAAGGTTCTAAAGCGCAATGAACCTTGGTAATGTAGAAAACTGAAGGAACAGATGGAAGGGAACAACAGAGGAGATTTTCTAGGAAATGTAGTCAAGCCATCTTCTTTAAGGCCTAGTGGCAGTTTTAAACCTGCATTATCAGGAAAATCGACACCCAGAGGTTCCCCTTCATTTAGGAGATTACATTCAAGTCGAACACCAAGAAGAGAAGCTAGGAGTACTGGTTATGGTTTGCATTGGATTCGAAATAATAAAGTCTTGTTTTGGCTATTGTTAATTACTCTGTGGGCTTATCTTGGGTTTTATGTTCAATCAAGGTGGGCTCATGGTGAAAATAAGGATGAGTTTTTGGGATTTGGCGGTCAACAAAGTAATCAGGAATTAAACTCTGAACAGAATCAGTCCCGCAATCTGGTTCAAACTAACAATCATTTAGTTGTTGAAAATAGATCCAGTGAGAATAATGGGAGTGATGGAGGAGTGGTAAATGTGGTTTTGGCTAGAAAAGCAAATGGTGGTTCTGCTTCTAAGAAAACAAAACCAAGGAAAAGAAATAAGAAATCAACGCGTGGTAAAGTGCGTAACAAGGGGAAGATCCATGCAGAAGTCACAAATCATGACATAGAAGAGCAGGAGCCAGAAATTCCTTTGAAAAACTCCTCTTATGGAATGCTCGTTGGCCCATTTGGTTCAACAGAGGATAGAATTTTGGAGTGGAGTCCTGAGAAGCGTTCTGGCACCTGTGATAGGAAAGGAGATTTTGCGCGTCTTGTTTGGTCTAGAAGATTTGTGTTGATATTCCATGAGCTGTCAATGACGGGAGCTCCTATTTCAATGATGGAGTTGGCAACAGAGCTCTTGAGCTGTGGGGCCTCAGTTTCGGCTGTAGCTCTTAGCAAGAAGGGTGGCTTAATGTCAGAGCTTTCAAGAAGGCGGATCAAAGTGCTTGATGACAAAGCTGACCTCAGCTTTAAAACAGCCATGAAGTCAGATCTGGTGATTGCTGGATCTGCAGTGTGTGCATCATGGATTGGTAAGAGCCTTTTCAAAATTTTTGTCTATTGTATATGAAATACGGTTGGTCTTGGCCCCATTTACTAGTCAGAAATGAGAATGTGAATGTAAAAATCTCTCTTTATTTGCTTTCGTAATGGCTTATCAAAATATGGAAATCTTTGTTCAGAGGTGGATCTGACCTAAAGTAAAAGATGGTTCTTAATTTTGGAAGAAGTGATGAAGGAATAGGGATTTTCTTCCCTTTTTAACCTTTTCTGTTCAACTTTATTTTGTGGTGGGCTGAGTATGAAATTTAATTTTCCTTATTTTCTTATGTCTATATACAAAATTATGATAGCACACCCTTGAGATAATTTT
The DNA here is from genome assembly GCA_030954485.1 of Citrullus mucosospermus. NCBI lineage: Eukaryota > Viridiplantae > Streptophyta > Magnoliopsida > Cucurbitales > Cucurbitaceae > Citrullus > Citrullus mucosospermus. Next base: position 27,497,099 of record CM062061.1, on the reverse strand, counting down.
AGGAACACCAAACTAGAGATACTATACTCATTCCCAAATATTCCATTTTGATTGCGTTGTATACCTATTTCTGATTAATGGAACAGTACCTTACGAAAAGTTTATAGCTCTATTGCCTGGAAGGGATCGTGACTTTTTTTCTCCTTTTCCAAAGGACATTTTTTACGCTCTCTAAATTTATGTGTGTGTATACATATATATAATATCAATACCACATTTTTATCCAGGAGAAGGACAGAATAAGAGCAAAGGTCTCACAAAAAGAAGGGTTAGAGGAAAGAGTGCATGAAATTGATTATTTTGATAATTTTGAAATTTCGTTGATGTCATTCAAGTTGATTTTTTCCCCTTCATTTAACACTTGTCTCAACTACGTTACCTGTGTTCTGTTTTCTCATTGTCCAAATGTTTTAAACAGTCTGCATTCTGACCTTGGTTGTCTTTAATCGAGATATATTTGTTCTTGTCCTATTGATTGATTGTGGCAGAGAATTTGGCTCATTATGGAATGTTATGCATCTACTTTGACCTATAGGCAAACTAATAATTCCTATGTTGTTGAGTGTACAACAGGGTGGGGGATTGAGCCTCCAACCTCTAGGGATGGAGCGCATGCCAATACCACTTAGCTAAAGTTACTTAGGCAACTAACAATTTCAATATGAGTTTGGATTTCGATTAATGTATTAACTTGTTTATCAAAGTTGATAATGTTTTCATTGAAATATGGAAATTATTTGGTTTTACAGGCTGACTGATTTCTTTCCCAGGATTTTGTTTCCAGCTTGTAATTAGACAGTTTCATTGCTTTCCTTTTTTACTTCGCTCCTTCAAAATTTTTAACTGTTGGACACTCTCGTTCAGTGTAGTAGTTGAGTGTGTATAGATGATAACTGGTAAGCTTGTATTCTTTAATTGATGTGAATTATACAGTATCTTTTGAGTTATAAAGCAATGATTTTTGTATTGAAATCACGTGCAAGTAACTGAGTACTCAATATCAAAGTAAATGTTTTTAAGGATCAATCGAAGTTGACTGAGACGCTTGTATGTATAGTTGGAGGCCTGTTCCTTGAAATGAAAAGATTGCTTGATTCCTTTCTTATTAGTCTATGAAAGTAACCGAGTGTTTAAATGTCCAGGGTCATCAATGTATAGAGGCTACTCCTTAATGATAAATGATGGGCTTCGTTGGAGGTCCTCATTGCTTGTCTCAAATTATTTTGTTACTAATTTGTTTCTGCCATGAATTTTTTTTTATTTTTGCATAATTCATTTTCTTACTTCTTTTGACTCATGATACACGAAAGGCTTGTCCAAGTTTCTTTGAAGATTGGTAGAAAGAGCAAAATTTTCTTTAAATGTTGATTTCTTTTTCCTTTTTTTCGCAACATCTGTTGATGCGCTTCTCTCATTCAAGCTGACCATGTATTAGTCGTTCATATTTTTCTTTTATTTAGATGGCTATATTGAGCATTTTCCAGCTGGTGCGAGTCAAGTTGCTTGGTGGATCATGGAAAACCGTAGAGAGTACTTCAATCGGTCTAAAGTTGTTCTGGACAGAGTGAAAATGCTAATTTTCATATCAGAGTTACAATCAAAGCAGTGGCTAAATTGGTGTCAAGAGGAAAATATAAAGCTGAGATCTCAACCTGCAATTGTACCACTCTCTGTTAATGATGAGCTAGCTTTTGTAGCCGGAATTCCATGTTCTCTCAATACTGAGTCTTCCAGCCCTGAGAAGATGGTGGAGAAAAAACAGTTATTGCGTAATACAATTCGAAAAGAGATGGGAGTGGCTGATAATGATGTAGTAGTAATGACTCTGAGCAGCATAAACCCTGGAAAGGGCCATTTCTTGCTTCTTGAATCAAGCAACTTGTTGATTGACCGAGGAATTAAGGGAGATGATTCTAAGATTAGAAATCCAGATGATTCAAGTCCATCATGGCCAAAATTGGCCAGAAGGCGTTACATGAGAGCTTTGCTTCAAAAATTGAATGATCGTGGATTGTCCTCGAAAGAACCACCTATCTTGAACGAGAGGATTATAAACTTGAATGAGTCAAGAAAAAATAGCATTGAAAAACTTTATCTACATGGCCCTGTTAATGATATGATCAGTGTAACAGGAAGGAGACTGCTGGTTGATAGTGGAGAAAGGCCGGAATTGTCTTTCAAACTTATAATCGGCTCTGTTGGATCCAAGAGCAACAAGGTCGTTTATGTCAAAAGACTTCTAAGGTTCTTGTCACAGCATGCAAACTTGTCACAGTCAGTGATGTGGACTCCTGCTACTACTCGTGTTGCATCACTTTACTCTGCTGCAGACATTTATGTTATAAATTCCCAGGTGATCTACTTTTAAAGAATCGCTCATGTAAAAGCAATAGTAGTTGCATTATCCATATAGTCCAGTGAACTTAAATTGTTCATCTTAGAATGTTTGGAAATTATCCCTCTTCATGAAATATAGAGCATGTAAACAAAATTTAATTTAATTATATGGCAATTCAGGCAGAAATCAATTGTGGGTCAAATAAGCTGGTTATAACATTCTCACTCTATTAGCAAATTAAAATGGATCTTTCCTTGATGCAGAAATTTTTGGCATATGCAAATTCAAGCACATTGCTTGTGTCTCGTGTACTGATCTTGAAAATGTTACAGGGACTAGGTGAAACATTTGGACGAGTAACTATTGAAGCAATGGCATTTGGTCTTCCGGTATGAGAATGAATTTATGGTCATTTTTATTTAAGCTGGAATTCATAGAGAGTAACTTTTCTTTGCTGTTTCTTCTGTTGCATTCCAACTGTGCTTGCATCGATTCATGTCTAAGACAACCCCTGCCTCAAAACCAAACTATAATAAAAGAAAATAATGATGATGAAGGATGCTGTCCGAAGGATGCTGTCCTCCACCAATACATGAAAGCTCCCCTTACTTAAAATTTGGCAGAAGCTCTTTGATTTGTTTCATATTCAGTTTGTTTTCCCTAGAATTGTCCGACTTCCTCCATATTTTCTTGTGTCATATCTTTTATGAAAGGAAGTCTAAATTTAGCAGGCTTAGTGGCTATTAAGATAATCATCTGCAAAATGTGGCTGGAGATTTAGAAATTTTCAAGAAGTTTTACCTTTGATTCAAAGTTTTATGGGCAATGTTGAATTTTGCAGCGTTGCCTTTAGAGTTCTTGTTTCAAATAATTCTGTTACTGTTCTCCTTCCATTACCTATCGTTAGAAATTGTGAAAAAAAAATCTCTAATTTAACAATGCGATTGCTCGATGAATGGGACAGGTCCTCGGAACTGATGCTGGAGGAACAAAGGAGATTGTTGAGCACAATGTGACAGGTCTTCTTCATCCTTTGGGACGTCCAGGTACTCAAGTTCTTGCACAAAACTTGCAGTTTCTACTCAAAAACCCACAGGTAAGGGAGAAAATGGGAGCTGAAGGACGAAAGAAGGTAAAGAAAATGTACTTAAAGCGGCACATGTACAAAAAATTCGTAGAGGTCATCGTCAAGTGTATGAGAACAAAGTAAGATTTAGGTAGCATTTGACATTTCTCATTCTTTTATTGCTGGTAAAATTGAAGAATTTGAGCAATACATTGGCTACTGTTGAGTTTACTTTGAGAAATATATAGAATAATCTCTTTGATTTCTCCAAAGATTGCTGTTGTTGATTGGAATTAGATAGCAAGCTGGGAGGTTGTTTTACAGCTTTAGTCAGTTTCTTTTCACTGATTCTCTCTATAGATTACTTGTGACACTCTGCTTAGGTAGACAGCTTCTCTAGATTGAAAACTCTTAATTATATACAAGGTATGTAATTTTGATGGAAGAATGAAAAAGAAAGAAAGAAATGAGGGAAAGCTAAGACTGAAAGTTTGAAACCTTTTGAACATCAGTTCGGATTTTAGGGAAGTTGAGGGACTAAAACACATCGTTGGAAAGTTGAGAGGCTAAAACAAAATATTTATTTAGAAATTTAAGGACTAGAATGGAAAAAGTATAAAAGTTGATAAAAGTTCTAACCTTATGGTGATAATATTAATATTGATGACTTGAAATTAAAGTTTGTGCTTAACTCAACATTAATTAGCATACAAGAGCTTAGCATACATTCTCTCTTGAAGTCGGAGATTAATTGAAGGATAGATATCAACGTGGTAGATGATATGTAAATATTAGAAGAAGACATATGTGATAATATTTACCACAATACAAAAGATTAAAATTGTTATTATCATTTATTTTATTTCTAAGGATATCATTAAAATCATTTGAATAACCAACTTTTACATATCAATAACCAAATCAGTTTAAGTAAATGATATTGTTAATGATTTCACTTATATTTTTCAATTTGTATACGTTATCCATTGCAAAGATTCGTCTTATTTTCTTGAAAAAAACTCTTGGAGGGTGATTCTTAAACCTAATTTCTAACTTGAGAGATGAAAATGCATTTTCTTTTGAAGTCGAAATATAATTAAAATATATCGTAGTATTTTCTATGGTTTGGTAGCGTAACATTTAAGCTAAAATTTGTGTGGGGTGATATTTAAGGTTTTTCAAACTATATTGGGAAAATTGCAAAAATCACAAGTACGGTGATTGTTGCAATTATCCCCTTAAACTTCTAATTTTCAAAATTGAGCTCTCAAACTTGTACAAGTGTAAAATGGGCTCTCAAACTTTCATATAACTATATAAATTGTAGTATTTGTATAATTTTGAGAGTTTAACTTTTATTATTTGTAGGTTCAATTTCTACCATTATTCGAAGCTTGTGGTTCCAATTTTAACACTTCTTGAAGGTAGGGGCCTAATTGCTATAATTGAAAGTTTAAGGGTGTAATTGCAAACTAATTAAATTTAAGTGTATTTATTATTTATTTATTTATAAAGATTTCAGTTTGTTTGTTTGTTTTTTGAAAAGTTTTTCTTTTAAGTTTTGTGTGTTTCTATTACATTAATAATTATAGCTTTTGCAGAATTTTTTCCTATGTATTTCATTTTCTCGACAAAGATGATCATATAATAAGATTTCTTCTTGTACATAATCCATTGTTCTTCTTTTAGCAAGAGTTTTCAACATAAAATTCAGATTGGCCATAGGTTTTATTCCATTATTTACCTTATAATTCACCAACTTCTCACATTATTTCATAACAAACAATTATTAGGCCCCATGTGGGAGAGGACCATAAAAATTAAACCCTATTACAAGTGTTGTTCATGGAGGGATATTGTCTTTGGAATCTTAACATTTGTTTGCATGATTGAAGGGAATTGAAAGGCTAATAATAATTAAGACTCTCTCTCAAAGAAAGGGGTTTCTCTTCTTGAAACGAACAAAATATTGCAACCAAAATCATGCTTCATTGTCGCTATGAAGATCATTCCATGTTTAATTTTGTTCACGTGATGGTATGGCCCTTTAATGGCTTTGCGTGTGATTTTTTGTTATCTTATGTTTTAATCAAACATATGATTTGACACATCCCACATGTCAACTCACTCAATTCAATTATTGAAACAAGATTCAAATGAAATCATAGGGAAAAAGCTTCAGCAATCAATTCCTAAATTGACTTATACTAGCTAATTTTAATCGAAGTGATAAATAAATCGAAAATTTTATTATATTGTAAAAAAATCTATAAAACATAAGAAAAAGAAAAAAAACAATAAAATGTCACTAATATAAGTATTTTAACTTATTTAAAAATTGTTGAATGTAATATTTGTTTACTAATTCAAATATCTTTTTGAATTTTTTTTTGCTTTTATATATATTTTTTTTCATATTGACATTGATATTTCCATTGTCATTTACATAAAATTGAGATATTGACATTTTTGTTGACATCGAAATTTTAAACATTGATCACTATAATATAAAAGAAAATGTTAAATTACAATTTTGATCCTTATACTTTAAGTTCTATTTCAATTTTAGTTTATGTGCTTTTGAATGTCCAATTTTATTTCATGTAATTTCAACAATATTTTTTTTTTGTTAAAAAAAGATATCTATTAGCATTCCATTTATAAAATTTGAAAATATATACTAATTTTAAGTATATAATTAGTGCTTTAGCAGAACATTCATTCTAAATAAAATTTCAAATATAACATTAGTGTATCACTACTATATAAATATTTCTTAAAAATACACTTGTTAACTACATTAGTAGTATACCCCAACACCCGTTCAGAATTCAATTTCAAGTGTAATATTGATGTATCAATAGATCGATTATCAACATTTATTCATAATAGTTACCAATAGAACAAATTGAACTATTTATAAGTTGATAATAATGCACTAGAAACAACAATACTCTAAAAAAAATGAATAAGAATTCAAATTAAGTCCACGTATAATAACAAATGCACAAATAGTTGTTGATTGATAAATTTGGTATATGAACAATATAATTGATATACTTTAAAATTGGTGTATAGTGTTGGTACATTAGTTGATATATCATTCATTTGATATACTGTATATTAGTTAATTGATATACCAAAGTTTAATTAAAATATATCAAATTTACTACTAATATACATGCTAATACACCAAGGGGTAAAATTGGAATAATAAGAAATGGAAATGAGATTTAATATTTTCTTACTCTATTTGTCATTTTCAAAAAGTTATTACTAGATTTGTAAATTAAAAAAAAAAAGATTTTTTTTACTTTTTCAAGGGTTTCTGGTAGATTTGGCAAATTAAGTTTTAAAAATTAGACCTATAGCCCAGACTTGTTACTTTTGCAAAAATGGCAAAAAACAAGCCCAACCATACAGATGCATTTGATACATCAGATACACCTGATACACACTTGATACACTTGATACACTTGATACATTACTGATATATACTTGATACACCTTATACACTTGAACTACTAATATACACCTGATACACTTGAGCTGATACACATTTGATAGACTATTGATAGACACTTAATATACTTGATATACTATTGATACATCGTTGAAAATAATTACTAGTAATTTTAAGTGTTTTAAATTGAAGGGAATTTATGTAAATAAAGACTTGTAGCAATTTTGTAATTAAATAGATCTTCTTTAATTAGGGCTAGTTTATGTTGGAAAGGGAGGGGCTGCTGTACAGGGAGGAGAGAGAGGGAGAGAGAAAGCAACACATATACAACGATGTTTTCCGCTACCAACTCTGTGTCGTCGTCGATCAGCTTCACCACCTCCTCATCATCGTAGCCTTCGCCCATAATCGTCCCATTCAACCTCTCCTTACCGGAGCTCGCAAAGGGAGCTTACTAGAATGAAAATGGAAATCAACAAGCGAGGTGGTTGATAATCGACGGATGAGCAGCAGTATGACGAAGTAGGTAATGGTGATTGGCTGAATGACTTGGAGATGGAACGTGAGAGTGAGAGACAAGAAGATGGAACATGAGGGTGAGAGAGAAGGCTGGGAAGAAATCTATGAAGATTGGCGGACGAAATTTGTCACCCAATTCGGTACCAAATAATAATCGTACTTACCAAAACTATAGTAGTGGCCAGATCGGGTTGAACACAGGGAGCACTAGAATTTTCCAATTAAGTAGTTAACAGTTCAAGATAACTGAAGGGGGGGGGGGGGTGGAGAGTTGATGTCGAATTTTTTGCAAGAAAATTAAATTGCATAAAATGAAATTGAGCAAATAGAGGTGGTAGTAACTGTCAAAAAAATGCCTACCTTGGATTATCACGAAATTTTCTTTATTCAATATGCTTAATCATTGAATCATCATCACCGAATTTAGTGTTGCTTACACCTAATCAATTTAATTGGAAAGACTAGTTAAATTGTCCTAAACGACTAATTAGCACAAAATTGAATTGTCGATGAAAGACATACGAATTCAAGTTCATCCTAATTGCACTAATTAGCACAAAATTAGGCAGAATATTCAACTAGAAAGGCCAAGATTAAATATTTTTTTGACTCAACCCTAGGTCGATTAGAACAATTCTTATCTTATTAGATTTGCAAGCTAATCTCACTTGTCGCTTGCTAGGGATCAACATACAACCAAGTGTCACGAATTGTATATCAATTTAAAGCAATAACCATATATAGTATTCACAAGCATTCGATAAAATGATCGTAATACAATAACATTTAGAATTGAATCCACACATACAATAGAATTCGATTAAAAAACTCATAAGCACATCAAAGTAGCAGAAAATTCCTAAAATCCAAGCTAGAATGAGATACCTTAGCCCATAATTGACATACCGATCAATAGGTAGGATTTTTGGCACGTCAAAGGATCAAAAACAGAGAGAGATGAGAGAAAATAGGTGCAAAATTGGCTGGAATTGGAATGGCCGCTGAATAATTAACCTAAAATCGAAAATTGTATTTTTATATGAAGTCGGAGCGCCACGACGCTGTTGCGAAGATAGACGCTGAATTGACTTCGGAGCGCTACGACGCTGTGTGCTTTGTAGAAAATATGTCCTCTCAGAAAACAACGCCGAGTGTGGCGCCATACGACGCTGTGCCTGCAGGAAAAATTTTGTCATTTTGACCTTCTCTTTCTCGATTGATGCAATTAAGCTCCATGCCAATTTTATTTGAATTTATGTTATTTACGATTTGGTGGATCAATTCAGTGTCAATAAGCGTACTTACCAAAACCGTAATAATGGTTCAATTCGGTGCCAATTTTATTTGAATTTATATTATTTACGATTTTGACCATTGGATTTAGAGGATCATGCTATAGAAACTCTTTAACCTTAGAGATGCCTCTTTGAAGCTATAATCTTATATTTTTCAGTACTACTCTTTGCCTGTAAACGTATCTAACACACTGTTAATGAATCACATAAATTTCAGTGTTGATTCTTACATAAATATCTGTGTCAATTCTCTATTATTTAGATTTTTTATTTTCTTTATTTGTCGATTCTATAACAATTATCATTAAGGATGATATAAGAAGGGAGTTAGTTTCTTCAACATATTAATTGAATCCTTCCTCCATATTATTAAAGTCTAAAGACCGTATTGTAAACATGATTTAAGATCATATAAGTTCAAAAAATAGGGAATCCAATCATATAATAATGTGTATAACTCTTTGTTTCAAATCATTTCATGATTATTTCTTTGAAACATTAGCTAATTAATTTCGAAACTAATCAATAGACAAGAATCTCACTGACATAAACGAAATGATGAAAATTGAATCTTGATTCAAGAACTTGTGATTTTGCCTAAAACCAAATGCCCCTTTGAAATCAAACAACACATAGAGGAAGATAACGGCCCACCGACTCGAAGCTTTAATGGCGGATGCCTCTGTGAAATTGCTTTGCCAATCTGTTCAAAGTACTTAGAATTATTTTTTGTCTATGTTTTTATCATAACCCAAAAGACAAGGAACAACCCGATGGTACCTTCTCAAACCAAAAAATCAACCACGTGAGCCTTGGAGTTTAACATGTCTATTGTCTCCAATTTTTATTGCACTTTTTCTAACTAATGAAAGCATGTGTTGGGTTGGGAAGAAACATTGTTTTATTATTATTATTATTATTTTATTTTTTATTTTTTAAAATTTGGTCACCTACATAACTCGATCGCATCTTTAAATCGATAGGTACGTCTATGTACATACATATATATGTATATATACTATAATGATAGAGATAAAGAGAGAGGAGGCCATCGTAGATAGTGTGTGGCAATTTTGCGTTGTTGGATGTACGAGAGAGAAACTATAAAAGATGTCTTGAACTTATATCAAGTATTAATTATTAGGAGGCATATCAATTTTTGAAACTATATCTAATAAATATTAAGTGACGGCCAGACGGTCAAAATGGTGGTTTCATTGAATAATTTTGTTCTCAATGTTTCAAAACTTTGAGTGAAACCCTACTATAGTGTTTGCATTAGGTATTTTGTTTTAAATAATGTTTTACAAATGGGTGATTATTTTAAAGGACAAAACTGCTAAAAATATTTTCAAATATAGCAAAATATCACTGTCAATTATCAGTGTCTATCACTAATAGATGTTTATCAGTGTCTATCCTTGATAGACATCAATGTCTATCGTTAGACAATAATAGACACTGATAGATGTTTATTAGTGTCTATCCTTGATAGACATCAATATCTATCGTTAGACAGCAATAGACACTGATAGATATTTATTACTGATAAACAGTGACATTTTGCTATATTTAAAAACAACTTTTTAGAAATTTTCATTTTAAATTTCTACTTAATGATACTATTAGAATGAAATAATTTATGAAATGATGACGTGACATAGTATTTGAATTGCAGTGTGAATAATGATACCTTGTTGGGTTGATTGAGATAGGTTACTTGTGTTTTGAACTAAAATCCACTAAATACAAATTTAGATGTGCCATCACAATTTGTTATCCAATTTTAACAAGGGACAAAATAAAAAATTTAAAAATATTAAGTGCAAAGTTCAAAATGGTATATATATATATATTTTAATATTTATGGATCAAATCATATATCAAATCTTTATTTTTATCTTAAAACAATAAAGTTATTAATCAAATATCAAACAAAACTTTGAAAATAATAATATTCATAGGTCGACATAAAATTATTAGGCAACAGTACAAAGAGCTTACTTAATAATGGATATATGTCTCCTAAGAAACTATAAGTCAATATCATCAAATATTTTAGGTGCCCATCTAATATTTTCACAAGTGTTAATTATTAATTGAATATATAATTATAATCTAATCATATATTATACAGTTCATTTCAATGATAATATTTTTTTTATTAGACAAAGTTAGGGAGAAGTCTATTTGGTGCCCTCCATTGACTCCATTTGATCTGCTTAATTTGTATCAATATTTGAAAGGAGATGCATAAACTGGAATGATGATCAATCATATCATCTTGCAAATCTTTCAAAAGATCTATTTTTGTAATCTTATTCTGAGGTAGATGATGATCATTATTAACTTGATTTTGTTCCAAAGTTTGTATTAAACAGTTAATATAGAACTTGTCAAATGATCAATCAGTTTGCATGTGATTAAGGGAATATTGCATTATTTGTATTTAATATATATTGAGATATAATATAACCAATTATATAAAATGATATATATAATAATACACGTTAATTATTGAGGTTTAGAATCTTTAGCACAACGGTAAGACTAAGGCACTTTTATTTTTGATACACATTATTTTGATAATCTAAATTTTCTATTTTATGCCTTCAAATATATAAAATATATATAAGTTAACTATATGATATGATCTACTATATTCAAGGATATACATGTTGTCTATTTAAGATATAAAATTTGTTTTTGTTTAATCTAAAAAAGCTCATATTAATCGAAATATATTGTTGTTGTCCCTCGTTTATATATATAATCGATACAAATAACGTTTACATTTCGGACAAAGGAGCGAGAGGGAATAAAATGGAAGCGTGATTTATATTTTATTTTTTGTCTTTATATTTTCACACTAAGCTTAGTTATTTGATTTCATATACATATCCTCAACATATCCTTAGTCCTAAAGCACCATTCATTCCTCAAACCCAACATATGAACTATTCTTACCCCTTTTTCCCCTTAAACTACCACACACACACACACAAGAGAGGTAATAAGGAAATCTATGGTATATTTAATGGTATTTAGCAAGATAGTAAAGGAAGAAGAAGGATTAATAGGTATACTTGAATATCTCAACTAGGTTGATACATTCGGTTACCTCTCGATCTACTAAGGGGTCTTCTAGGAAAAGAAGTTCCAAGTAGCATCACGATAAGACACCAATCTTCATTGACAGTCAAAAGCGGATTATCAGTAAGGGCATAAAAATGAGGAAGCTGTATTCAAAGGATACCATCAACAATCCAATTATGATAGGCAAAACAAAGTATTGATCCCACTGGAAAATTTCCAATTAATGTTACTGAGCATATTTGACTGATATTTGGTGATCTCCAAGGAGCCTTTGAACTGATACATTTGCATTTGTTTTTAACAAGGGTATCGTATTAGGGAGCACTGTTTTTAAGACACTCAACAAGTACTTTAGCAAAGATCTTATACTACTCGTAGTAAGATTAATGGGTCTATAGTTCGAGACTTTCTGAGAGCACGTTTTCTCAAGGATCAACACAATGTAAGTAACATTAACTGATTTGTTCATGATACTATTCCCAAAAAAAAAATCTTGGGAATTCAATAATGTCAGGCTTGAAAATGTTCCAATATTAAGAATTCAATAGGAATCCATCTGGCCAGGAGTTTGTTTTTCTTTCTTTTTTTACAAAAATGTTTTAAAAGTAATTCACTTATTATATTTTTTTATGAAGAGAAATATACTTTTATCGAAGAGTATATGAGCATTAACGTACCAAATGTTGCAAGATTTTTTGCCAAATTAAAGCATTGTTAATACAAGAAGATATAGGAGTACTCAACAAACATACTCTTGAATTTGAAGTCCAAGAGGTCGAGGGAATAAGAGTTGCACTCGAGCATCTCAACTAGGTTGACACACACATAATACTCTCATCACGCCCCAACTTGAACTATGACTATGAGATTGGTTTCAATTATACTAATAAACTTGAAAAGTTTCATTTTTTAAACCTTGAAGATTGATTTTTTTTATTTTTTTATTTTTTTTATTAAGAAAACACAACCATTGAAAGCTTTTGACTTTAAATTAATGGACGAAAAGGGTTATGTCAGCTTGTGTGTTGCTTAAGTAAACAAATCTAAACATATACCAGAAGTAAATCTAAGAGTTAAGGTTAGCGGAAAATAATAAAAATAAGGAGTAATTGAAAGGAGGAAGACAACAACACCTGTATGACGTTCACATAAGTAGATATTATTTATTTAGGTATTTAGATTTATTCACATAAGTAGATACAAACTTTTCATATCTATAAATCTAATGACAAAAGCCTACAAGGGTTATTTTAAAAGAAACTTCAAACTCCAAAGATTAAAATAAAATTTTTAAAAATCAAGTTGTTGTGGTGTAATGGTTATCATGTTAGTCTTACACACTAATTGATCTTGGGCAGCAACACCATTATTTCTAATTTTTAAAATAAAACTTTTAAAAAAGTATAATTGAAACCAACTCCATAGTTCAAGAATATTTTTGATAATTCAACCATGTCCATGACAAAAAAAAAAAAAAAAAAATTTGAATGTTGGAGTCCCTACCGATATTGTACTAAAAAACACACATACATACTTTTAATCTAACCAAAACAAATCTTATAATATAAGGGGCACAAAATAAAATAAGTGTAGAAATTGAAAGTATACCATTATATCCACTTGAAAAAATGCTACAATATAATTACATTGGCTTTATATACAACTACAAGTATTAAAATAGATAACAATTTGTTTATTAAAAAAAAAAAAAAAAACATAAGATCATCAAGAAATATTAGGAGTTAAAATAATAAACATAATTTTAGAGTGTTTTTAAGTTGGTCTGAATGAACATAATCCAATACTCGACAGAGAAAATGGGGATTCACATGGGTGTTGGAGAATCCCACCAAATCAGAAATAAAACCCGACCAACAGCCTTATTATATGATCTCTTTTTTTCCATCTTTGAACTGTTCCAATCAAAAACACTAAGTCCCACTTTTGTTCCTCTTGTCTCCGACCGGCCGGCCACCACTATCCCCTTCACTTTCATCCCTCATTATTATTCCCATCTATTTCTCTTCATCTATTTATATATATTACCTCTCATTTTATTGCTTACACCATTAACAAAAACTCTCACAAACCATAACCACATAGAGAGATAAACACACTTAATCTCAGCTACAGAAAATGGCATCCAATGGAGTTGAACTTGAGATCACTGAGCTCAGATTAGGGCTTCCGGGGAGTGGAAGTTCAAAAAATGAGAAGAAAAGGGTTTTCTCTGAGAGTAGCACCAACAACGATGGCGATGACCGGCGATTCCCGAAGAGGAATCAAGTTGTGGGGTGGCCGCCAGTTTGCTCTCACCGAAGAAGGAATAGCGGTAACGATAGAGATCTATCTGAAACAAAAACTCCGAAGATGTATGTGAAAATAAGTATGGATGGCGCTCCTTATCTTAGAAAAGTTGATCTTGGAAGTTATAAAGAATATTCAGATCTTGTGGTGGCGATGGAGAATCTATTCGGCTCTGCAATCGGATGCTCTGACTTTGTCCTGATCTACGAAGATCGGGATGGAGATTGGATGCTCGTCGGGGATGTCCCATGGAAGATGTTTGTTGAATCATGCAAGAGATTGAGAATAATGAAGAGATCCGAAGCTAAAGGATTTGAGATTCATGCCCCAACTGAAACCCTAAGTAGTAGTTCTTCAAAAGAACTATAAAAAAGATTTTCTTTTTCTTTTTTCTTTGATGGAAAATGCATACACATATATAATATATATACATTGATCATACCCTAACTTGAAAAGGAAATTGTTAATGTGTGTTGTTCTTTTGTCTTATTTGACAATTCACTAATATTAATGTCAGTGAAGTTGTCTCTTTTCATCCAATTCTTTCCATACTTTATACATATACATGATCATTAGATTTTCAAGTATAATCAGTACAAAGGGTTTTCAATTTAATTTAACTATATATGATCCGCTTGCAATATTTTTGGCCTTGAAATTCCTCTCATCCAAAAATCAGTATAAAATAAACCATTATTCATCAATTTAAAATGAACCTTGTTTGATAATTTGGAATTTATTAAATAAATCTTAATTAAGAATACACCATTGATTTTTGGAATGTTAATCCACATAATTGAATACGACACTATCTTCACTAGAACAAAGATTCATTGCCAAGAAGTAATGGATGTTCCATAAGTTGCTTCTTCCAAACCAAGCAGTTGCAACTAATTAAGAAAGTCCATGCCCTTCAACAAAAACAGAAAAAAATCTAAACCTACCTTCAATTATGCCTAACAACTTCATTATTCCTTGGTGACCTCCCACAATAATAGTAAGAATAAATAAATCCAAAACCTTTTTTTTTTTTTTTTTTTTTTTTGAAAAAAGTAATAAATCTAAAAACTAAATGATAAACCTCAAGAAAGTTAAACCAATATACTTGAATGAATTATCATGATCAAGAAGAAAGGGAAGGAGAACTTGTTTTTATTTTTAAGACAAAATTTGTTATTTGTCTACCTTTGAACAAAAATTGAGTAATGCTATGAAATTGTAAGTGAAACTATCCGTCCAAAACTAATCCCACATTGCAAAAGATGATGAGATATCATGATCTTTAAAAGATAATTAAGCTAATCTTTTTTAGCCAAGATAATAACCTCATATTTATCTAACACGGTAAAAGAGCCCAAACCCAAAGTGATCTAAATGAGTATTATTCAGTCCAAAACAAATTGAGATCTCATCCAAGAATGATGAACCTAAAATAGATACTCAAGAGTAGTTGACCAACTTCGTATATAGCTGCTTTTTAACTTTTGGTTCTTACAATTTCAAAATCTTTTAATCACAATTCTCTCATTCTTTAAGTTACTTTTTCCGTTAAAAAGTTGTGGAATTGGGGATTGAATCATCTGTTATAACATAAACAATCGGCAAGCAAAGAATTAAATTAAACAAGAAGAAATCAACATTACATAGTTCGCTAATGGTGTGTTGGATGGGCAAGGATAGAAACTGTTTTATTATCTTGAAGAAGAACAAAGTACAATGCATAACCAAAACGAATATAACTAAACTAACATATTGTATACACTAGCTACTAAGACGTATGTGGTTTCGAATCTCCCTACTCTCTAGTGTATTGAAAAAAAAGTACAGAGGTAAGAATTATTAGAAAGTTTATATATGACACATTTTTAAACTCTAAAACATAATAGACCAAAAAAAAAAAAAAAAAAAACTGAAAATTGATCAATAATAATCTCCATATTATAACTTAGGTTTTGGGGTTGCACTGGCCTCGAGCACCCATTGGGGTGCTTCACTCCTATACCCCCAACTTAATAAATTGGTCATCGAGATCTCTCGTGTTTGGTTATTCGGAACATCAAATAATAAATAAATTAAGACATTTCAATACTATATGTTAATTTTTTTTTTTTTTTTTTTTTTTTTTTTTTTTTTTTTTTTACATAGCTAGCTACTCTTACTTTTGGTTATTAAATTTTTAATTTTTTCTCATTCATTTCAATTCTCTATTTCTATTTTTCAGTTCAACAATTATAGAGGGATTAGAAATGAACCCTCAATCTTTAGGATAGCAATTAGTGTCTTATCCATCGAGCTTTGTTTGGATTGACAATTCTCTTTTTAACTTTAAATTTTTGATTTTTAGTATACTTTCATCTTTGAATTTTATTCCATATTTTTTAGTCATACCAATGTGATAAGCTAAGAACGACACAACATGAGATTAGCACCAAATGATAAGGTTTATCATAGAAAGAGAAAATCTTAATTTATTTAGAATAATTGTAATGAGTAACACTTTTAGGACTAATAATTAGGTGTAGGTAACATTTTCAAAGAATTGTGAATATAGAAAAATCTAGATTTAAATTTTGATACATATATATCCGCCAATACTTTTGACTTGGTTAGTATATTGCAACTGCTGTTTTATTATATATCAAGTATAACAGAAGTAGAGATATTAAAAATCCAAATAATAATATATTCGGCCAAGTTCCTAGAACTGAAGAATCTAAATATGTCACATATATATATAAAAGTACTTATTGGGTTTTTAATATCATAGCAAATATTCCACAAGCACATGCTAACAGATTATAATTAATATATGGAGAATTGGAAATGCAGATGAAATATTTTATATAAATATAAAGAAGATTCTCATGTTGCAGAAGTGATCAAGTAATTATTTTAAGAAGATCACATTGATCTATCAAGATTTCAATTTAGTTGTAGCATATCTATTAGAATGAGCGGTTCTAAATTTATTGTTTTATTACCCTAAGTTCTTTTCTTCTAGGAAGGATTAAATTGAAACAAAATTTAAATAACAAAGATAAAATTGTAACGGATTGTGAACTTAAGTATTAAATATATAACATTTTGAAACTTAATGATAAAAAAGATATTTTTTCCTAGCTTTATTGTGAACTTAAGTATTAAATATATAACATTTTGAAACTTAAGGATAAAAAAGATATTTTTTCCTAGCTTTTTTTTAGTACAACAAGTGAGTTGGTACGGAAGATTTGATATATCCTCTAATTAACTTCAAGAGAAAGAGGATATATCTATTGCTAGTGAGTTATGGTCACTTGACAAATTTTGGGAAAACTAGTCTCTTACCATAAAGGCATATATATGTTGAGGATCCTACATTAGAAAAATCAATGGACCTCATACTCTTAATAAGATAAAAGAGCTACTCCCTTCATTACCAATTGGTTTTGGAATGGAACCCCATACCATCTAATATGCTATCCCAAAATAGGTATTTAGTCCAACAAAACAGAGAGAAGAATGATTGGTGAAGTTTTACTAAACCATTATTGGTATCAATTAATTGAAACTTTTAAACCATAGTGTTGTAAATTAAAAAAAAAATGTAACAACATGAGCCAAACTATTTACAACTATAGAAAAATAGTTTGATATTTTTTCTATTTATAATTGAACAAAAATTCTAAACCATGCACTAAAAATTAAAATACATAGAAAAAAGAGTTGAAAGTTTATCTAGTTTTTCTCTATTGTTTAACATATTTTTTTGAAAGAGTACTAGAGGTTGAGGGATCGGTGGGCGCACCCGGATATCTCAACTAGGTTGACACATCCTTAGCGCTCTAATCACGTCCCAGTCCAAAAGATTATATTGATGATGATAAAGAGAAATTTATGGAGAAAGTCATCCTAAAGTCAAGAAGCTAAAGGAGGCTAGAGGAAAGCCTTCCAATTGAGAACTATACAAGAAATATTATAATCACAAAAGAGATTAGATTTAGTACTCCATAAAGGGGTGAGATAGATTACGTCTTCCTAAAGGTGGCCGGGAGACTTTTCAATATCTTTGAAGGTTTTATTGTTAAGCTTCAACCAAATGCACAAAAAACAGGCCCCAATCAGATTAGTCCATAAAATTTTCTTTTTGCTATTTTGTTTGATGTGCGATATAACAAACAACATCTTGTCCAAAGATTCTAGAAGGTGAGTATTTGCAGCTGAGTTGAGGATAGCCATGAAGAACTTGGAGAAAGGATAGTGGATAAATATGTGCTTCACAAATTCATTACTCATTTTACAAAGAATACACCAATTTGGGCTCAACATCATCTTAAGAGAACGGATTTGGCATTTGTCTCCAGTGTTCAAACCTTTATTAAGGACAGTCCACATAAAAATGATACACTTCTTAGGTAGATGGGTGGACCATAGATAACCAACGTCAAAAGGTAAAGGATTGAGGGGCTGTCGAGAGTAACTTTTTCATGGACTTAACTGTGAAAAGTCCTCCGATAGTGTGCTTCCATTAACAATAGTCGTCCCCAGCAGATATTTGATTCCAAAGGTCTTACTTGCAAAATCATTTGGCTTGGAGAGGAGTAACCTATGTATCTTATAATAAAGATTATGATGTCTTTCTAGATCCTTAGCATGTCCCAACTTCAAAATGATGCCTCTTTCGATTCATCATTCTTTGTTGAAAATTTATTTTATTTTGTATTGAATATCCGTTTGAGTTTTAAAAATTCTATTACCCTATTAGATAATATGAAAAAGTTGATTAAAGAGATAATTGATGTAACTTATATAGTGAGGTTTTTGTTTCGAATGTTGTAGTTCATATATATGAGAAATAAAGTTCGATCTGAAGATATAAAATCTTGATGTGATGGGAGTTTCTGTTCTTGACAGATCAAGAGGAACTCATCCTCTCTGTCAAGAGGGTCCATTATTTTTCTAAACAAAACACAAACACAAACAAGAGAGCAAGATATACAGAAATGTTCATAATATATAATAAAATTTAAAGAAAACAGTAAACCGTGTGACAGTACCAACACAATAAGGCAAAATCACATGGGGTTTGCTCAAAAAAAGCAAGACAATTAATCAAACGGCAGTGATCAAATCCCACCAAAATCTCAAACAATTATCAGCCCTCCGATCTGTCTCACATCTCTCTAAGCATCTAGACCCTACAAAACCTTCCATTGTTCCCTCTCTGTCCTCTCCACAAAAATTCCCCATTTTTCTCCATATGTATAAATAAATAACATTCCCTTACTCATTTTTCCTACAAAACATCATCATCATCATCATCATCACATTTCAAAATATTCTCTACAAATCCATATCCAGGGAAGACAAAGATGGCAGCTGAGGGATTAGGCCTAGAAATCACTGAGCTCCGACTAGGGCTTCCGGGTGGTTGTGGCGGTCTAATTTCGGCGAGTAAGAACAATGAGAAGAAAAGGGTTTTCTCTGAGGTGGAAGTAGAAGATAAGACTCACGGTGACGGACGGAGGAAGCAGGTGGTGGGGTGGCCGCCGGTGTGCTCGTACCGGCGGAGGAGCAGCTTTAAGGGGAAGGAAGAATGTGAAATAAGTGAAGGAATAATAATGGGGATGAAGAAAAAGCTGTATGTGAAAGTGAGCTTTGAAGGAACACCTTTTCTAAGGAAAGTTGATTTGGGAATGGTTAAGGGATATGGAGATCTTGTTGGGGCAATAGAGAAGCTGTTTGGGAGTCCAATTGGATGCTCTGAATATACTATCACTTATGAAGATAGAGATGGAGATTGGATGCTTGTTGGGGATGTGCCTTGGAAGTAAGTTTCTTTTTCAAAACCCTAATAACTCTATTTCCATTTCAATGGTTTCATGATTTGAAAAAATGTCCCGTTTGATATTTATTTCACTTTTAGTTTTAAGTTTTTCAAAATTGTACTTGTTTTCTTACGACTTTTTTGCCATGATTTTCATTATTTCTTACTAAACAGTTAAATAATTCTTAGTTGAATTCTAGAAACAAACAAGTTTTTGAAGACTATTTTTTTTTCGAAACTTAGTTTGGTTTTTTTAAAATGCTTATAAACCGTAGATAACAAAACAAATCGAGGTTAGTGTTTATAAACTTAAATTTTGTAAAACAAAACTGGTTATGAAATGGAGCCTAAATGAGAAGACTATGTACTTGTACATTTATATTTGAAATTTTACATAAAATTCTTGAATTCTAATGTGAATCAAATTTAATTTTTTTTCATTAATTTGCAGGATGTTCATTGAATCATGCAAGAGACTGAGAATAGTGAAAAAAACAGAAACCAAAAGATCAGAGATGAACTTATTGAGCCAATAGAGAACTTCCTCGAGGGGATTAGAGCTTTCGAAACATAAAATAACAAAGCCTCATGGGAGAAGAACTTAGATCTTTCAATCCAAAGCTTTTTTTTTTCTTCGTGTCTATTTGTTTTGATTGTTTTTCTTGGTTCATTTGCCATAAATATTTCAGACATTTCTGATTGATCATTGATACCTTAACTAGCTATGGGTTATGTAGAAGTGATGCATCTCTCTAATGATTCAACCACTCTATTTTTTCTTAGAGAATTATACTTATAATTAGCTCTTAGCAATGTCATGGTTTAGATTCCAATGCAATATATAGGGAATAATATTAGTAAATTTGAGGAATATTGTGATGAAAATATATAGACTTTTCTTATTTGAAGTGTTCTTTTTCAAGTTTTCATTGAAAGCATCATTGCTGCCCTTACTACTTTTTTTGATATGTTATGTATGCATAAAATTTGATGATGATCGGAACTACAAAAGGCCATCAATGTGTCTCCAATCACGTTCGAACCTTTTAGTACATGGTTTGTTCATATAAGAAAAGAGTTTGCACTTTGCAGTTTTAAAAGCAACGATTAAAATCTTCGTCAATCTTAAAGCAGAAGATTATTCAACATCACAACATCGATTTTAATTAAGATCATTCCGTATGTTCAATATCTTTTATGCATGCTTGTAAAATATAAAAGAATAATCATCTATTTGGCCGAATGGAAATAATAACAATATTCATAGCTGAGTAAAAATAACATAATTATTAATCTACATATTTTTTTATATAGTTTTTTAAATATTTTTTTATTTGAAGTTTAGTTGATATATAACTAGGTTAATCTAACATTTTAATTTGTGTCTCATACACTATGGGTTGATTGTAATTTGACCTAGTATCGTAGTAGAATGTCTTATATTTGAATTTCTCTAATGTAAATTTTTGGGTTTTCTATATAGTAGCCTTGATCATGGGTCCATATTTTACAAATGTCTAAAGAGGCTATTTCTTACACAAAATGACCAATGAGTTTCTTATTTTCACAATTGTTGTAGTCCATTTATATTTCAGCCCTCCAATACATTTATTACACATTAAAGAAACCAAAAAAATATATGGAAATGAATGGATGCAACACGATTTTTTTATTTTATTTTATTTTTTTTAAGAAAATAAAAAGTGTCAAAATCATCATTGAAAAGGCCCAAAATAATAGTGTTAAGCCACTGATATATATTTTTTTTATTTAGCTTGTTGTTAGGTTTGTCTTCACCTTCAGACGTGGCATATCTTTGGGATATTTTTTTCCTTTTATGGTTACTCGCTGCCTTACTTTGACTTTTATTTTGGGCTTGATTTGTTACCTTAATGGTTTTTATATTTTCCTTTCTAGAGATTCTTTTATGCGGCTTGTTTGGGTCTTCTAGGGTAAGCGCTTTTGTATCCTTTTGAAAAACTCTAATTAGACAGCTTGGTTCTAAATGTCTTGAGAAAAGTGTTTTTGTTACTCGATTGTGGTATGTCTTCGAAGTTGTAGGCGGCAAGTTGTGTTCGTCTTGTTGACAATGAACCTGTGTTTTGATATCAGAATCTGCATGGTGTAGTACGTCCAAGTTGAATGGTGATTCAATTGATGAATGAAAAGATAGAAGAGTTGTTGTGACGCAACATCAAATTGAGGGGAGCTGAATCTGATACCTCTTCTCTAAGGAGCATGACATTTAGGGGGAGCCTTAAATTTTCTTGCTAGTAGATATTCGTTATATTTCTTGCTTGTGTTCAAGTTGTAATAAGAAGTTGCGACATAAAGTATAACTAGTAGAACTCTTTTCATTAAGGCTCAAAGTCTCTAGAAGTAGGTGTGATTACACCGAATTAGTATTCGGTGTATAAATCTTTTACTTTCTGTCTCTTCCTCTTACTGGGAGATTTGCCTAAATTTTAAATAGAAAAGGCAAGAAAATCTAATGATTTTTGGTCACCCCTCCAAAAGAAAACCCTTAATTACTTATTTTCGCGCGCTTCTCCCTGTTTTCTTCGGGCAAATTAAAGCAGGTGATCATGTTCATCCAAATCCATGTTTGCGCTTTGTTTTTTGGGAGCACAAAGAACTTTTTTTTTTTGGATTCTTACGATCTTTCATTTACAAGGAACAAACAAACAAAAATCTATAATCCACAACTAATTGGAAGAGAAAGAAAGAAATCAAATAATGCTACGTAATATATAAAATCAATAAATATTTTTAATTCATTTAAATTTGCCACCTCAACAATACCACATCACTTTTCCCTTAGTCAACTAAGGGTCAATTTGACAAAAGGATTATTTAGAACTATTTTTCAAACCTCAAGGACTTATGTCCCTTTTGAAATTTCAAGGACCAAATAAATATCAACTCGAAACCTCATGGACTAAAATTATATTTTTTTCTTAAATATTTTAATTATAGGGTAGTTGCAAATATAGTAATGAGACCTAAAATATTTATAGATATAACACATTGTAGAAGAATTTACATATATAGTAAAATTTAGATTTTGACTTTAAAGTCTATCAGTGATAGACTTGTAGGGGGTTTATCAGTGATAGATCAGTCTACCAGTGATAAACTATATCACTAGTAGTAAGAGTTTATCAGTGATAAACTATATCGTTGGTAGGAGTCATAGAGTCTATCATAAATAAATTTTGCTATATTTGTAATTTTCTTAAAAATATTGCTATACATTTAATTAATATCTCTTCCAATGCTACCGACACAATTATGCTTGCGAAGAGATATTTCTCTTGAAAGCCCATTTAATGCTAGCCCCAAACAGCCCATTTGTAACACGCGGCCAGCCCGAAGGCCGAATATCCACGCAGGTCTGATTTGGCCCAAAATACAAATCGACCAAACCCTAGTTTAATCGGTTCGGTTGTGTGTATCTACAGTGATTGGGTTGGATTATTTTGATATCCCACTATATATTTGGTGGTTCAACATTGAAACCAAACCGAATCCAGCCGTTTACATCCCACATGAAAATATTTATAAGAGGTTGAAAAGAGAACAATTAGTTTGGTCACAGTTCATTGAATAATTAAGCTAAGTGGCTGAACATTAAAGAGGGCATTGAATAATGCCTTACCAGATATTATGATGGATGGGCCATTAGCCATAGCTGAGGATAATAAACTACCAAAATAAAACCCATTTTTGCCTGCAATAGATCAGAGAAGTGAAAGAGAATTGCAGCAATGGCGGAAACAGCAGCACCTCAGGAACAGATGATGTCGTACTATGATCATGTCCAAAAGCGCAGGAAAGATAAAGGCTGTCTCTATGCTTTGTATGTATATTAGTCTTATGTTTCCTATTCTCATCTTTCTTCTAAACTTCTATATATAGAGAATATATAATATTCTTTTTTTAACAAAAATTTGGGATTTATTCTTTGTTGGAGAAAATTATTTTGTTTGATTTGCAACTACTTGTAGTGAGTGAATATTTCTAACTACTAGAAAGTTTTGTTAATTTGGTTTCATGATCTATTTTTTACTTTTAGTATCATTCAGTTTTAAAAAGCTTGGATTTTGTTTTTGAAATAAATCTCCTCTTAATTACATCATTGAAATTGAATAGTTGATGAATATATATAGTCAACGTTATGACATCAAATAAATTTCAAATCACATATCTATTTGGTTTTAGTGAGGTTTTAAAAATTGCTATACCTATTGTCTAATAAAAAATTGTCATGTAACAATTTTTAAATAAAATTTTAAATTTATTTAATTTTTTTTACATAAAAGAAAGAAAAACATGAAATTAAGTGCAACATTGGCTACACCTAATTATTATTATCTAAATAATACAGTATATCATCCTACCTACCAAGTTGAGTATGCCTCAACTTTTGTGTGTATATATTAATTAATTAATTAATTAATAAATATTATATCTTCTTTCTTCTTTCTTTCTTTGATTCACACAGTTTGTTTACCTTGTGTTGCTGTTGTTGCTGCTACGAAACTTGTGAGTGTTGTGTGGATGGTGTATGTTGCTGCTGCTCTTAATGCATACATAGCTGCTGTGGCCCTCTCTGTTGGCAGCTCAGTTCAAAAACAATCTCTTTGGCTTTTCATATGTATTTTCATGGGTTTTTCTTCAATCAATTAACCAAAACAACTATTCAAAAAATAACGTATAAAACTCACTATTGTCTTAAATAAGTTCTTAACTTGTGGGTATTGGGGATCGAATCTCCAATCTCAAAAGAAAGACAATATGCCATACTTACTGTTAAGTTAAGCTTATTTTGGCATAAATTGTTTATATGTTTGTTCATTAAATTAAGTTTGGGCTGAGGATGATCCATGAATTTATATACTTTTCTTATGTCATAAATATATTCAAAATAATTCAAAAGTAGATAATTGAACTAGGAGGCTTCATGGATTTAGAAGCTAACACTGACTATATTCTAGAGGTTTCTGGAAGTATCTATATAATTAACTTAGTGTAAGTATAAGACATCTCTAGATTTATCTAGAAGATTGTGAATAAATATCTCAAAGAAAAGATATAGAAATATTCTAGGCTTTCTTTAAGAAATAAGGAATTTGAGAATTCGTTTTAAATAAGGAATCATAATCTCATAGAAATGTTTAAAAGAATTTAGATCCTAAAAAAGTCTAGAAAAATTCTCTTGCTTGTGCTTTATGAATTTTACACCTATAAATAGGGGTGTGCCCCCATAAGCAAGCATGCAAGAAAAGCAAAGAGAGGAAACAAGAAAAACCAGAGAATTAATGGAGAAATTAAAGCGAGTGGGTATTGAGAGACTGAAAAGAGTAATCTATCAAGTTCTCATATTCATCAAGTGGGGCATTGTAATCATAAAAAGTAGTGATGAATGAACCTCTCGATGTTGTTCCAAAGTTTTTGTGCCTCCATGATTCATGTAATAATTATTAAACATACCACTAGATTCAAAAAATCTTGCCACAGAAAATGCGACAACAACTTTGTGAGGGTCTTTTTTGGGTCCTTAGGATTGTTAGGAGCAAATTTATTGGTGTTGAATCTGTTGCATGTATTAATTATAAGTTTATGCTTTGTGTGGAATAATCAAACCAAAGTCAATCCCTCAAATTTCTCTTGACAACACCAAGAATGACCATATAAGGCATCAAAATAAACAACTCACATCCTTGGATAATTCATTGGACCATTAGAGCTTTTATTATAAACATAGCTTCTGCTTATTTTCCTTTCTTGTAAAATGACTTTTAAGCATCCTGTATTGCATATATTATAATGAGATAAGAGGAATGACATTTAGCTTTACAATACATTTGAATTCTTAAATTTTTTTATAAGATGATTATTCTAAAGTAACTATACAAAATAATTTAAGATGATCTAAAGTATAGAAGAAAACTCAAATTTATATAGTGTTAGAATTACCTAGAACTAAGATCATAGCTTGCGAAGAAGAGATGTGGTTTGTGGTTTTCCTCGACTATGCAATTCAAATTAGAATGGAAAGAACCTTACTATCAAATGAGGAATATGAGACTAAAGAGACATATTTATAAGTTGATTCTAGGATTCTGTTCCCTAAAATCAATGGGTTGGTATCTACTCAACTGACCCACACTTGTACAAGGAAAGTTATGGGCCCATAATCAAGATCACATAATATGCCAATTAAATACCTCAAATATAATGGATATTTAATTTTGTTACCCGCATATAAATTAATTATTAAATTAATTCCAACCATATAATTCATATATATATATATAAAAAAAAGCATATTTTAATTTTGAGGGTTTTACAGGAGGAGTAAAGAGACACCCCTCAAATTGTTGTTTGACTTGTTAGGGTATTAAATTAGTAAACCAATGAAAATGAAGAGTTGTTGAAATTGACAAAGAAAGAGACAATAGACAGTTGTTATGTGTAGATGTTTCTTTTGAAGGTAGGCAAAGGGCATTAGTTTCAATCTTGGAATATATATATAGTCCAAAATGTTAGATTTCCCATCATTTTCTTTTTAGATTGAAACGTGCGAAATTAACCAAAAAAAAAAAAAAATCTAGATTTGATATATTGATTTGATTTGATATTATTTATTTTGTACTTAAACCTCCAACAAATTCATTTCATGAATTTTTGGATCAATAAATCTAGATTAAATTACAAGATTGATCTCTATGTTTTGGAAAAAATTAGAATTTAATTCCTAAAGTTTAAAAGTTGGAATTTAGTCCTCTATAGTTTAATAAAACTCTAGAGACTATTTACGAGAGTTTTTATTAACTTTAGACTATTTTATTAAATTACAAGAATTAAATTCTTCCCTTAAATTATAGGGAGTAAATTTTATAATCCAATCCATACGTACTCTAATGATCATGTGAGTGGAGAATAATGATAGCAACATATCATAACTAGAAAAGAGATAATCCGATGGATAATTACAATGAGTAGCACTTTTAAGACGATATAACAACAATTTTAAAATATTACAAATATAATAAAATATATCCTATCATTTATAGACTCTTACTAATTATCGACTCTATTTGTGATACAAGTTTAATTATGATAAATATTCATTAGTCCACCAACAACCATATATATAATTAAGCATTGGCATATAATATAAAGTATCTCAAACTCCACAATAAGCATTGGCAGTGGAAGGCATTTTGTCAGAATGATGTGTGGAAAAATAACCAAGTAATCCATAATGGTTAAATGGGTGAAATCTCAAGGGATGTTGCTCATCCACCAATTCTTGTGGAATATCAATAATTCCTTTGTGGTATGAAAATAGGGCAGTTGAATATCTTTCCTTGCTTCCCTCAATCATAACTCTATGGGTGGCTGAGTGGATTCTCCCATTGCTCCATGCCTATCCATTCAAATAATAATAATAATAAACAATTTTATAAATGTATATATATGCCCCTCATGAAGTATCCTTAATCAAAGAAATAGGGAAAAACTTACATGATAGACAATTTATAAATATACATTGTTATACATCGCAATGTTAAATTTAGTCCCCTAATTTCTTTTTTAATTTTAAAAATACTTTTTATTGTCAATTAATATTTTTTCTATAAATTTTGAAAAAATATACCAAATCTTGAAGTATTTTCTTACATGAATATTATTGTTATTGAACCAATTTCAATAATAATAATAATAATAATAAAAGTTTAGCGAGACTAAATTTAAGTTTTATTGAAAGTACAAAGATGAAAATTGAATATTTAAAAATAAAAACACTAAAATTGAACGAACGTTAAAGTATTGGAGACAAAATTGATACTTTAAACTAAAATAAAATAAAAGAATGTAAAAGGAAGAAATAAGAGGGTATACCAAACAAGCATCTCCAGCCATGACCAAGAAGGAATTTGGAGAGAATTGAAGTGGAAGCCAATGGTCACCATTTTTTGGTTTGATTTCCAAGCCATTGACTCCATTTTGATGAAGAATAGTGAAGAAACTTTTGTCTGTGTGAGCTTCTGCACCAATATTATCTTCACCCATTTGAGGAATTCTATATTTCATTGTTCTTAGAAGGTAATTGGTTGAAGCAATATGAGAATCATAGTATTTTCCCACTCCATAGCTTTCAAACACCATCCTCTTTACTAATTGCTCCATCTCTGATATCATCTTTGAGTATGAAAATAAAATTTCACTGTCCAACATAATTTTATTTTTTTAAATAACAAAATATCCCACTAAAGAAATAAAACAAAAATATTGCAAAATGGCATATACCCAACATACTATGAGAAATCAAGCGTCATTGTTTTGGGGAAAAATATATATATTTTTTTTTTGAGAATTTTAGAACTTTGGTAACCATTTTGTTTTTTGAAAATCAAGTTTCTAACCTCTACTTTCACCCGTATATTTTATATATATTGTGTAGTCTATTTTCTATCATTAAATTTTAGAAACCAAACCAAGTTTTGACAACTAAGAAAAATAGTCTTTGTTTTTAGATTTTGATTAAAAATTTAAATATTTATTTAAAGAGAATGGAAACTTCAATAGTAAGAAATTTGGAATAAAACAAACACAAATTTCAAAAACAAAAAATTAAATACAAAATAGTTAATCTTAATTACCAAAAATAGAACGAAGAGTAGATAATTTAGTATAAAAATTGTTGAGGATACAAACATAGCCTCACATCAACTAAAAAGAATAAGCATTCTATTGTATATAAATAAGAACAACATTTACGGTATTAGAAATTAATATTTTTAGCAGAACTTAAAAAGTAAAATTTTATAAATTTATCTCAAAATGGAGAACTTTAATTTTTGATATATAAAGACAATCACCGGATTAAAAAGTTTTATTCTTAGTACAGTAAACAATCTACCAACAAAAAGGTTATGAAAACGATAACAAAAGCCTAACTCAATCTACATAAAGTATGAATTATTAAGAGGTTCAAATCTCCAACTTAACATATTATTACAACTAAAAAAAATTACAAAAAGTAGGAAGAAAAGTTTATATATATGTGAGTAAACAGCCTAATTTTTAAAGAAAAGTAAATACAAAAGTTTGTATTAAGCACAATTAACTTAGATACGATGAATGAATGAATGAGATTACATTAAAAAAACCAAAAGATTAAGATTAGAGAGGAAATTAAAAAAGAACATATTATAAGTATGAACCATAATATATAGTGTAATTTACCAGAAATGATGATTTCCAGAAGGCCACAAGAGGTTGACAAAAGAGTGAACAGCTTGAAACGAAGTTGCATTTTCAATGCCAAGGCTTTGATGAAGAGGAAGAACAAAGGGAGCCCTATGGTCCAAAAATCCATGGTAAGGCTTATCAGAAACATTCTTCATTTTAGTTTCTAAGGGCAAATCAAAAAGCTCTTCCAAGCCCTTGAAAATTGCTTCATAAAGCTCTTGTGGGGCACTCTCATAGTCTGCTAAAAAACACCCATATTCTTCAAGAGCAACTCTCACTTGGCTGCATGTTTCTAACCATTTGGTGCTTTCAGGATGAACAACATTATTTTCAGTGGAGAATTTGATCAAAGGAACTTGAGAGTACTTTGCTAAAGATTCAATTCCCATACCTTTGGCTTTACCAATCTTGTTCTGATCTCAATTAATTAGTTGCCTGTCACTTTATAACTTTTTTGTTCTTCTTTTAATTGTGACAAATTATTAGAACAGATGATGGGGCTTATTTATAAAATGAGTTTCATAAATTTTCGATGAATCCAATTTTGGTTTTATTTATTTATTTATTATTATTATTATTTGGAGTTTTGCGAAAAGAATATATCCTTAACATCTTCAGATAATATCTGGAATGATAAATGTATGTACTTATATTTGTAGCACAGTAAATGATTATGGGACTTTTTTAAAGTTGTGATTTAGAGCTACTGAATAATAAAAGGAACCTAAATTCAACTCCCTAAACCCTTGATTCTATCGTCCCATTTTATATTAATAGTTCATATTTTTAAAATACAATGTTTATTTGAGTCTGCGCCAACTAGGAAATGGAAATGTTGGAATGATTAAAATTTGTTAGAATGTACTATACTTTAATTCGATTGACATGTATTCTAAAAAATAATAATAAACAATTAAGAAATAATAGATAAAAATCTATGTTATTTTTATTGTAAATTTAGTGGTGATGCACATGCTTCATGCATTATTATTATTTATTAATTAACTAGTTTTAAATGGAAAGGGCTCTTCCAAGATGGATAATATTACTAAGTCTTATAAATAATATTTTTGGTGGGTGTTTTTTTTTTCCCTTAAAAAAATACACAAGTTGGTTAGTATCTTTAAAATTCATATAAATATTTTAGGACTGTTTTTAAATATAGCAAAAATGAGTTAAATTAGAAAAATTTTTATTGTCTATCGATGTATTGCATAGGCTCCAAGTGTGGCTGCTTTTTGAAGTTCCTCGAAGACAAACCTAACTACATCAGAGTCCTCCTCGTAGGACAAATAATGAGCCAATAAATAGGGCCTCCTCAGATGGAGTGGCTGCATTAGCGGTTGTTATCCCCCATTGTTGTTGGGATAACAAATAATTTTTCTATTTTTTATTTAGACAATTATATATACATATAGCAGACTTTTTTTTTTAAGGTAACCCTGAAATTAAGCAAATTTAGTTTTATATTCAACTATTATTTGAATACCAATAATTATGTTAAGAAATGAAGAACCATATATATTTAATAAAACAAGCGTTAGAACCCCGTCACTACTAAAAGAAAATAAAATAATTTGACATAAATATAGAAGCTACGAAAGTCATAATTATATTTGAGGGAGTTTTTGGTCAAATTAAACAGATAAAAACTTGGCAGTTTCTTGTTATAATCATTTTTTTTCTTTTAAAAAAGAGACAAAAAGATATATATTATTAGCCCCATTGGTGTTTCGTTTTCATTTACACGTGTATCCAATTATTGCTAACGAACCAATAAATGGAAGATGATATATGATATATATGTCATAAGTATTATAATTTTCAGTTAAATATAAAGTTTAAAAATAATAGATTTATTCTTCCTTTGAAAAAAGAAAAATCAATAGATTGAAATGGCAATTCAAATCTATCATCTATACATATTAAAAAGCATGAATGTTTGAAAAACATTTTGGACCATTTTACCCTTTGATTTTTAATAAATTACAAATAGACATCTCATCATTATTAAAAATAATTTAGAGAACACATTTTTCTTTCTTTTTACTTGAAGACGAAATTCGTGGCCCAATTCCGAATTCCGCTCCAAATAATTTATCTTTCTCACCAAAATCGTAGTAGTGGTAGTGGGTCGAACACAAGAAACTCTCGAATTTCTTGATCAAATGGTTGCAGCTCAAGGGTGACCGATTGGAGTGGGATTCAAAATTGTTTTGTTGCAAATAAAATTTAAACAACCTAAATTAAAATCACAAAGAAATGATTTAAAAATATTCAATCATTGGATTCTCATTATCAAACTCAATTAATTGCTTACTCCTACCGAAGTTAATTAGAATTGCTAATTATATGGGCCTAAACAACTAATTAGTTAATTCGAAAAGATGAAATACATGTATATTCGAATTATCCTAATTGCATTAAGTTAAGACACCCTAGGAGGAGTATTTTACGATTAAATATTCTTTTGATTCAATCTTAGGTTAATCAGAACAATATTTTTGTAGTGTTCGATTTGCAAGCTAACATAACCTATTACTTTTCGAAATTAACATACAATCAAGTGTCACTCATTGTACATTAATCAAAGTAAAAAAGCACAATAATACAATCCAATTCAAAATAAGAACAGAATTGAACCAATAATAAAGATTAAGTTTGATTCGAAATCTCACAAATGTTTTCCCAAAATTCCAAGCTAAAAATAATACCTCATTCCAGAATCTACATACCGATCAATTGGGGAAAGTTCCAATACATAAGCTGACCAAAAGAGAAAGAAGAAAAAAAAAAAAGGAGAGAATACATAGTGGAATCGATAGAAAACAGTTGTAAATCGAACTGGCTAACCTAAAAATCATTAACACACCTTTATAATATGGTCGATGCGCCACAAGCAATGTCGTGTAACACGCGCGCGAGAATTGTTTGCTTCTTACATTTCATCAATTCTTTCTTCTAGGAAAAAGCACCACTGCGGCACTTTATACAACAAAATTTTATTTGAACTTTGAAAAGAGAAAGTTAAAAACAAAAAAGAAACCAGAAATAATAGCTAGGAACTTTATGATCAAAGTAGGCCTAAGTTAGTTATATGATGATGAACATAAATTCAAATACAAAGGTTAATAATGTCTTTCCCCTTCTTTCTTTTACCCTCCACATAAACATCATAAAATACACTATATTATCATTAACTTTTACAATGATCTCCAAAATCTTTTACTTATACAAAACTATACAATATATATTATATATAATAAAAAAAAAATGATCACCTTCTTTGGAAATTAAAAATGCTGATAGAGATGGCAAATGCAACAGCAAAAAGAACACCAAATCCAACAACTACAGAAAGAGAAATGTCTAGAAAATCATGTCTGAAACCAAAGTATAGTCTCACAAATCCTTCCACTGTTTCACCAGTTTGAAGCACATCTTTCACATCTCCAAATTGAGAGGCCACCAATCCATATAAGGTCCAAGCCACAGGGCAAACCCAATAGTACCATATCCACCACACTGGAATCCTCTGTTAGTTTAAATGGCAAAAAGAAGAACAAAACAAATTAACAATCATACTTCACTCATCAAAACCATAACTATTTTACACCGAAATGAAAAACTCGAAGTTGGAAATGAAACGTACTGGTTTTGGGACTACAAATCCTGAAAAGAGATTCCACAATGCAAAGAATGCAAAGGAGAGAATTGAAGCAATGTGATGATTTGGTGTCATTGCCACAGCCATCATCCCATAAAAAGTGAAGTAGAGCAAAGTGAAGTACATGATGAAAAAATACCATAGGAATTTACCAACAGTCCATTCAAATCCAATCATTGAGTACACTATCACAGTGTAAACAATTGCTTGGACCAAAACATATGGGAGTTCAATTAGCACCTGTAAATATGAGATGGGATTATTTTTCATATATGTTATACATGGATACAAACTTCGAAATGGAACGACATCATTACCATTGCAAATGCATACGATACGGCCGAGTACATTCCTGCTGCTCTTTCCCGATAAAATACGATTCGTTCTACGGCGACCACTGGTTGCACAGAGAAAGCATTTTGGACTCCCAAGAACAGAGTTGCAGTGTACATTGATCCCATAGCATTGAATATATCTTGTGGCCTTTTCCTTCATTACACAACTCAATGTTGAGTTTTCGTTTCATAAGTTTAGTCCCTAAACTTTTAGTATTGTATTAGTTTTTACGGTTTTAACTCTCTAAAAACATTGTTACACAATATTAAAAGTTTTTTTTTAAAAAAAGTATAGAGACTAAATAGTCACGACTATGAAGAGGGTAGTGTGGCAAAAAACTAACCTTTTGGAACCAAGATCCCAAAACATTGTTCCGAACATCAGCGCAATGACGATCGTAAAGAGTAGTCTCACCGCAGAGTACGAGGGGTTGCGCCAGTTAGACCAATGTTGTTTCCATAAACAAGCTACACATTGTGTGTAAACTGATCGCGAGTATTTAGTTGGAAAATATAGGTCTTTCGAATCCGGAGTTGGGGTACTCAATTCTTCGATTAGCATCTTGTTTCTCCTGTTCAACGTTTTCAAAAACATCGATACAACGTTAACAAATTTTCAAAGTTTTACCGATTTCTTGAGCATGATGTTTATGATTATTGCTGAATTACCTATAAAGTTCTGAATTTTTGTACAAATCAGTGAAGTCAACCCCTAAAGCTAATTCCTGTGCTGGGGAAGTTACTTCTAACATCCATGTGGCAGGGTTGTACTGATCCTTTATTTTAGCAACTCCTTTGATTTCCTTGAGAATAAAGATGCAATTGTATTGGAGATTAAAATAATAGGGGGAAAAAAGTACTTTTAACTCATTATTAAGACTTAATAATCCTACCTCAAAGTACTTTATTAGATGAAAAGAATGGCGACCCAATGGACCAACATATATTTCTTGGCCTCCCGGTTTCATCAAGAATAGCTGCAAGAAATATCTCAAATTAAAGCTTTGATCATCATGCTCTTCTAAATTATTTACATCCGTTTGATAACTATTTTATTTTTAAAAATTAAGCTTATAAACACTACTTCCATCTATCAATTTATTTGTTTGTTACATACTATCTAAGAAGTGTTTTTAAATAATAAGCCAAGTTTTGAAAAAACATGTTTGGTTTTGTTTTAAGACTTTGGTTAAAAATCTAAATGTTCCCTTAATGGTAATAAAACAAAAATTTGTTTAAATGAAAATACAAAATGGTTACCAAACAACGCTTTAGAGCTGATTGTTCTTTAGTCTCTCACCTCGTCAAAAGCTTCAAAGATGTCGATGCTCGGCTGATGAATGGTGCACACAACAGTTCTTCCAGTATCCACTGTGTTTCGGACCGTTCGCATGACGATTGCTGCAGCTCTAGCATCGAGCCCTGAGGTCGGCTCGTCCATGAATATTATGGATGGATTCGCTACAAGCTCGACTGCTATTGTGAGTCGCTTGCGTTGCTCGGTCGAGAGACCGTTTTCGCCTGGCAACCCAACTAAAGCATCCCTCAATGTCTTCAATTCCACAAGTTCCATAACTTCTTCAATGAACATCTGTTTTCATTCATTGCAATTAATACTATATATGCATACAGTAATACTGATTAAGACATTAATAACTTGGATAAAGATTGGCATAGTTCACTTACTTTTCTAGTTTCAGAATCCACGTCACGAGGCAAACGGAGCCATGCCGAGTAGAGCAAGGATTCGTAGACAGTAACATGAGGAGAATGGATGTCATTTTGTTCACAATAACCTGAGATTCTAGCAAATGTTTCTTGTTTCTTTGGATAACCAGATATTTTGATGTTTCCTTCAATGTAACCCCCTGTTTTTCTACCAGCCAACACATCCATTAATGTTGTCTTACCAGCACCACTCACTCCCATGAGAGCTGTTAAAACACCTGGCCTGAAAACTCCACTTATACCCTTCAGTAGCACCAATTTTTCTTCTACAATACCTTGATTTTTCATCTCCTGGAAAACCCCATCTCACATCATTAGGATAACAAAATAATAGACTAAATCTATGTTTCACCTTTTCAATCCCAAGTTTGGCATATAAGAAATTAGTCCATCTAAGAAGTCGATACATATTGAGAATGCAACTAAAGTTCAATCCCAAGAAGGGGATGATCATGTATATATAACCACAAGACAATTATCTCTAATGGTATGAAACCTTTTGAGTGAAACCAAAAATAAAGTCGCGAGAGTTTATGTTCAAAGTGGACAACATTATATCATTGTGGAGATATTTGAAGTTTCGTTTTTCCTAACAATAGAATAGTCTGATTTTGGTTCATTACCTTGGGCATGTCAACAGAGTATGTGATATCTTCAAATGCAATTGAATGTTGCTCAAATGGAAGAATCATTCCTGTTCTCCTTTGGGTATTGCCTTGATAATTCATTTCAGTCCCTGAAATTAGTACAAGCCTGATTATCAAGGTGTTTTTGTCTTTGGAATGATGATGAAAACCATGGTAAAGAAATGGCAAGAAAACAAAAAAGGTTTTAAGAAACGAATTGGTTAACAAACGGGACTGAATAACTCATCACTTTCAAGTTACAACTTTTTAATACCTCTTTTGTCACCATTGTCAATGCTTTCTGTTTCCCCTGCTTTAACAGATGGACCTTTCTTAAATGCTACAAAATCAAAACTAAGATGTTAATATGAAGCTCTTTCTTATGCAGATATACATATTTTACAAAGTTGTATTGAGGTCAAGATAATTACGGTCGAGCAATGACAACGCCAAAGTGAAGAAGAGGTTGAACAAAAACACATAGCCAAGCAATGCTCCTGCACCAATCCAATACCAATATGCATTTGGGAAGAATCCACGAGACTTCAAAACCACAAATCCTAAAGCTCCCTAAAGACCAAGAAACAATATATTTTACTAAAAACATGATTTAAAAATAGAGAAGATACTTACACAACAAACCATTCGAAGAAGAGAATTCAAAGACTTACATCTGCCCAACTCTTTCCAAGAAACTCATTTACAACTACAGCATTTTGAGCATACATTATTGGTGAAATCCAGTAGCCCCATGTCCACCATTTCTTAATGTCCTCTGCACAAGACAGCCCAAATCAGATCACAAGTTTGAGATCATGTCTAACAAGTTCTTAAACATTATGAAGTGCTTACCTGAACTCCTGAACTTCTGAACTTCTAATTTTGTGACCACTAAACTTTAACACTATGTAGTATGTTTGTTAGAATCTTGTTATCATATTGTAAAGTTATGTTTGTTAGAATCTTGTTAACATTTTGTGAAGTTCAAGAGCCTATTAAACATAACTGTGAAAGTTTAGATATCAAACTTCTAATTTAACAATTCCGTTTAATATGTGCAGCAGTGTCGTACCTCGAGACAGGACAAAACCGCCGAGTGCATAGAGGGTAAGAAGTGCAAAAGAACCGACCGTGTTTGCAACGACCATATTCCGACACAATGCAGCGATGAATCGGAATAGAGCAGAAGCCATTTGATTTACTAGTAAAAGCACCAAGAATTGTTTGAAAAACCTGCAGCATTTTTTGTTCCCATTGATCATATTCACACATCAAAAGGAAGGAACAGAATAATGAACAAAAACAGAACACTTTTGTATTAGCTAACCTCTCAATATTTGGATCAAATCCAATGCCATAGTAAGTGATTCCAACCCACAAAGCAACTTCAATAAAAGTAATAGGAATCTTGAGGATCCAATTAGGAAGAGAATAAACCCATGAAGGATAGAATAAGAGATCCCTTTGCTTGTAAAAATTAGGAAGCTTAATTGTGGTTAATGATAGTTCTGATAATCCATTAAACATAACCATAATAACTGAGAAGAACAAAGCACCAGTATATATTCCTCCATCCACAATGCTATCATGGTGCATCTCAGTTCTTAGGAACACACTCATTGTAATTAGAGCCATTACCAATAGCTGAAAATTCCAAAAACTAATCGTGTTAGATACATCGAATGGTTTCAAACACAACATCGTCTCCTACGTTAAATCTCTTATGAACCCAAAATCTAAAAAACTCGATAGACTACCGTCCTATGCATGTTTTATGTATTGACATTTTTCAATTTAGTCACCTCTTAGACGACTATGCTAATTCATTAAGGACTATATGACATGTATAACATATTTTCCAACGTACTAAAATCGAAACTTTTTCAACTATAGATACTAAGTTGAAAATGTTAAATAATATTATCTTCAAGATTGTTCAAGAAGTTTCATAGGAAGCTAACTTGTGGCCATTAAATCTTACACTTTGTACGAGATAAAGTCATAGCCATTAGATCTTTCACATTGTTCAAGGACAATTTGCACAACTCCTATTTTAAAATAAAAAAACTTTCTTCTTATAAGAGAGGGCATCCTTCTTTTATAAGAAAGAAAGTTTCTTCTATCCTTTATCATTGTGTTATTCTTTATCTTCATATTGTAGCTGCAATTTTACTCAATTGGGGTCACAATCCTTTTGTAAGAGAAAAAACAAACCGAAAATAGAAAATTATTGAAAGGTACCTGAAAGAGCTTGAAAATGTAGACAAATGAGTTTCTCTTCATAAGTAGGATCTCTCTAGAGAAACAAGCTTTTAAGAGTTGTCTCTTCCCAACACCATACTTGTGGGTTGTCAAAGCAGCTCTATGGCCCTTAGATTTATCAAAAGGAATGGCAAGTTCATCTCCAAGTTTTCGCCCAACATGAAATGATTGAAATGCTTCACAAAATTCAAGAGGAGTTATGAAGTTGTAAGGCTCCTCTTTGTTTTTCCAATATTGCTCTTGATCTTTCTTTGAAGTCACCTGTAAAAACAAGTTTTTTCAATGGTAGTATTGAGTGAGGATTCGAATCTTTAACCTTTCGATCACATCTTTCCATGGTACGAGTGATTTTGGTGAGCATCAACATTATTCGTTCTTGAGTGGATGTCAAATGTGGCTAATGGGAAATTATATGTTAAATTACAATTTCAACCTTTGAACTTTAAGATAGGTTTTAGTTCGGTCTCTAAACTTTCGATATTACAATTTTAGTCTCTAAACTTTTGAATACTTCAAAATTCACATATTTACTAGACAAACAATCAAGGTTTCATTTGGTAATCATTTTGTTTTTAGTTTTTGGTTTTTTAAATGAAATCTCTCACATTTTCTTACAATGGTTTACATCCTTTTTAATTACAAAAGTTGAATTCTTAGCTATATTTCAAAAATAAAAATAAGTATTTAAGAACTACTTTTTTTAGTTTTTAAAAATTTGGCTTGGGTTTTGAAAACATAATTAGGAAGTAAATAGCAAAGCAAGAAATCTAGAGGTGGTAGAAGTGTTCATAGGCTTAATTTATAAAACATAAAAACTAAAAACCTAATTATTACCAAACGGGCCAAAAAGTTCAAATGTCTAACTAGTAGACATAAAGTTCTCATATATATATCTATAGGTAATCAAACCAATTCATTTTGAAATTTTTAATGAGTTTTGCCATAATTATATTTGAAATGATGTGAATTGAGTTTTATGATAAATATGTTTTAAACTAACTTTTGATATTGTTGAGAATATATGACTTATGTTTGAATTTGGTATGTGTATATTTATTTGTGCAGTATTAAATTGAAACTTGTTGGTGGCGAACCTTTCTACATCGAAGAATACATTCGGGTTTATTTTGAACTAAATTAAGCTTGTTAGTACCTATATTCAAACCTTGCTAGTAAGGTATTTATATATTTTGTGGTGGATATTAAAGATAAAACATATTTATAAATAGTATGATACTTGTTTAATTTCATAATTTAAATATGAGTTGCACTACAAGTGTTATTTGATATTAGGGATAATTTTCTTAAAAAATGTCTAAAACGAATAATATTTTTTAAAAATGTTATTAAAATTTGCGATAAACCTTAAAACATTGCAATAAGTCGCATAATACTACCATGCAATGTCATGCAGAAACGTTGCAAATTGCAAATTGTGACATTCGACGCCCTTTTCATCACATCGTGCGACGTTTTCGTTTGGAACATGGCAAAACCCGTTCACCGACATGGCTTTAGCAACAAAAGCGTGCGACGAATTATTTTAGTTGCTAAAGCTTTTTCGCGACGAAAATAATACGTTGCTAAAGAGTAATTTTCTTTTAGTGATTTTTCAAAGAAATTAGACACAAAATTGAAAATTTAAAGACCTATTAGACACTTTGGAAAACTCATAGACTAAATGGAAACAAACTTCATGGGAATAAACTTGTAATTTAACTATGTAGGAATTTGAGAGAGATGTTACATTACTTCAGAGAAA
Source organism: Citrullus mucosospermus (assembly GCA_030954485.1). NCBI lineage: Eukaryota > Viridiplantae > Streptophyta > Magnoliopsida > Cucurbitales > Cucurbitaceae > Citrullus > Citrullus mucosospermus. The sequence continues at coordinate 27,457,565 of CM062061.1, read as the reverse complement.
AAGTTGGAAATTTCTGCCAATTAAAAAAATACAATTTCAGCCATGGGGATTAGGAATTTGGAGAAGAATTTAGAAAAGTCCCTCTCTTGAAAATTTTGTATACTCAAAACTTTATAAACAATATAAACCAAACTTGAAACTTCTATCTATAAAAAAATTTTAAAAGAAAAAAAAAAACCCTCATAAATTAAAATTAGAGACTAAAACATATAAATTTAACTCCTATACTTTCTTTCTCTTTTCAAATATACCATAAATAATGTAACTTTTGTTAATGTATGTATTGCATTATTATTCAAACTGAGTTTGATTTTGATTGAGTTAAATAAAATATGTGAGGTGAGAGATTCGAACCTCTAATCTTTTAGCTAATAGTTATATACTATATGTTAATTGACCTACGATTTCGATTACGTTATTTTCATAAACTTTCCAACTACATGGAGAGAGAGAGAGAATTTCATAATACAATACAAAACATAAGAAGGGGAAGGAAAAAAAGACTTACCTCTTGAAGAAAATCAGCCACTCCCTTCCTCTCAGGACAAACAAAGCCCATAGATTCAAAAAATTGAAGAACTTGATCACGAGGACCTTGATAAACAATTTGCCCATCCGAGAGAAGAATTATATCATCAAAAAGCTCATAAGTCTCTGGTGCTGGCTGCAGAAGTGAAATAACTGCTGTTGCTTTAAGAATGTGTACACATTGCTTCAATGAATTCACTATCTGAAATGTCGTCGAGCTATCGAGTCCCGTTGATATCTCGTCCATGAATAAAGCCCTTGCTGGCCCAACTAACATCTCCCCTGCGTGTAAATATTTTATTAAGCTTTGTTCGATAACCATTTTGTTTTTTCAAAGTAGTTCGTTTGAACTCGTTTTAATTACCTGTAGTCACTCGCTTTCTTTGGCCTCCGGATATTCCCCTTATCATTTCATCGCCAACCATAACATCAGCACATCCTTCCAATCCCAGAATCTATATCATAATCATGAACATATTTTTAAGTTGTTCGTTTAAAAGTTTCTATTTAATCTCTTATATTCTATGATTTTTCAATTAAATCCGTCTCTTATTGGTGAATTTTAAAATTTGTTGATGAGCTTAATATTAGGTTATATAACAGAATAAAGGTCGAAGTTTATATATATATTACCTTTAGGATATAATCTGTCATCATACTTTCTTCTTGGCCTTCTGTTGCAGCAGCCTGAAAATAAAACCCATGCAAATTAGTATCATTAACAGTTTCAATCAAACAACCAAACAAAAGAAAATAATAGTGTGTTTGTATTACTTGTGAAAAAAAAAATCATTTTTGCTTTTAGATCTTTCAAAAACATTTTTTTCCTCTATTAATCCAAGATCTTTTAAGGTGCTTTTTATTAAAGAAAATTTTTTTAAATGAGAAAACTGCTGAAAATATTTACAAATATAGCAAATTTTACTTCTATCTCTAATAGACCAAAATAGATATCTATCAAAGTGATGGATTGGATAAATGTCTACATGAGTCTATCATTTAAGTAAAGTAAAATTTTACTATATTTATAAATAAGTTAACTCGTTTTACTATATTTGAAAACAACTCCTTTAAAATTATTAATCTTTAGACAGATATTTAAAATAGTGTGTTTAATTTCTTTGTTTTTAAAATGTATCTTTTTAGTTTCCTAATTTTTAAGGATAGCATATTTGGTCCCAAGTTTTTAAAATATATTCTTTCAATCTCAACTTGTAAGAAAAGTTTGTGAAGTAATTTTTTTTAATTATTTTAAATAATTATATTACATTTTAAATTTGAAAATTTTATTTTAAAAACTTATATGTTCTCTCTAAAATTTAATTATTTAAAATCATTAAAAAAAATTAAGTATAAAGACTTTTTAGACTAAAAGAGTAAATTTTGACAATTAAAAAATCAAAGGGTTAAAATGAACCAAAATATTTATCAATATAACAAAATTTTAGTGTATATCGCAATAGACTATTATCTATGTCTATCTGGGTCATGATAGACACAGATAGTAGTTTATCGCGATCTATCGCATGATATTTTGCTATTATTTATAAATATATTTATTAATTTTATCATTTAAAATAATTTTCCAAAATCAAAAACACCTATTTGTTTTAAGAGCAATGATCAGATGCAGTTTAAGATGCACCTAATCTCATGTTCCTCTATTTTTTACACACAAAAAGAGGTAGTTTTTTAATTATTCAAAAAAAACAAATTGCCACGTGGCATTTTTTTTTTTATTGGTTGCACCAAAGTTTTTCACTTCTTAAAAGCTTATGAATTAAAAAGGTTAATTTTGAAAACTTAAAAAGACTAAACACATGGATGAAGCTTAAAAGGTGATTTTTCCAAAAATTAATTTTTTTCAAAAGCAATTTTTTCACAAGTTTTTCCAAACACTATAAATCCATCTTTTCATTTTTTAACCTAATGTTCCAGTTCCTCTGTTTTGGCATATTAACTCTATTGCAGTTAACTGAGTCAACTATATAAGCTTTTTTTTTTTTTTTTTTTCATTTTTCATTTTTTATTTTTTCCTTCCAAGTATGGTAATGAATTAAAAAAGAAAAAAGAAATCTTGTCATTAATACAAATGAATCATGTCTAACCTTCATGAAAGTATCAATATTAGGATCAGGCTTTATATTTGCTGCAAACTCTCTCCTTGACAGTTCTGCTAGCATGTCTGCAAAACTTAAATGAAGAGAATATGAACCAAAAACTAATTTATATACTACTCTCCAATAATTTTGGTTTTGGTTCATTTTGATCCCTATATTTTTAAAATCTTCATTTTGGTCCGGTACTTTTAAAACATTCATTTTTGTCATTGAACTTTCAACTTTAGTTTATTTTGGTATTTGTACTTTTGAAAAATGATCATTTAGGTCCTTTCATTTTAATTTTCATTTCATTTTCAAAGAATCAAAATGAACCAAAATTGAAATTACAAGAACCACCAAAATGAAAATCAAATTTGAAAATATCAAGACCAAAATGATTCAAAATAAAAAATACAAGGAGTACTAGTATAGTATTTAAACCTAAATACTACTTTCATCCATATTTCTTTTTGAGACACAAATCAAAACTAGTGTTTAAAAAAGAAAAATAAAAAATAAAATCATTATCAAACTTAGCACGAACGTATTGAATTTAAAGCTAACCGTGGCGTGAGCCGACGCCCTGGCACCGTGCAGCAAAAGCTAAAGTTTCTCGAACAGTCATTTCTCCAATATGAAGATCATATTGACTGATGTAGGCAGCAGTCCTTTGGGGTACAAATTCATTCATTCCATGTCCATTGTAGGTTACCCTTCCAGTTGTCTAAAATGCAAAATGTTTTTTTGAGATCAAACAATAAAACTATCAATAAAATGAAATGTCTGAAAGTTTAGGAAAGAAGATAAAATATCATGAATTTTTATGGATTAAAATAAAATGTTATGATCTTAATGGAGAAATGAAAAGTAAGGGGTACATAAATTATATACTTTTAATTCAGGATCAAGCTTTCCTGCCAGTGATAATAAAAGAGTGGTCTTTCCAGAGCTAGGAGGACCTAGCAGCAGTGTCATTCTGCCAAAAGAATTAAAGAGAATTAAAACAAGCAAATACTTTTCTACCCAAGGATTGTCAAGTAATTTCTCTTAAAATTTGCAAATTTTCAATTTTATTTTTCAAGTTCATAATTTGCTTTAAAAAGATACCCACTTAGGAAAGTTTTTTTTCTTGTTAAAATAAGATGAAACTTGACACAATGGTTACTAATGTGCAAAAATTAGAAGATACATGTAAAATCATTTACGTGAACATTTTTTTTTAACAATATGCGAGATAGAAAAATTGAAACTCAAGTTTTGAGGTTGATAGTATCAACACCATGTCAATTGAACTATACTCATTTTGGTAACATTTACGTAAATTGACGTAACAGTTTATGTACAGAAATTGCTAATGGAAATGATTTTTAACGATATCTGTTAAAGATAAAATAAATTTTTACATATATTGTGAATTTTTACACACTGGTTTCTGATCAACTTCTTTCTTTTGTTTATTAATCTAGTAAAAAACTAAAACAAAATTACCATAAATTAAGAGTAAGTAATTAGTAAATTTGGAAGTAATTTTAATTTTGCTTTCTTACCTTCCAGGCTTGACGATTCCACTAACATTATGAAGGATTTTAATCTGCTTCTTTCGACTGGAAAACAGATGAAGGTAACCCAAGAAACCCTTTGGAAATCAAAGTCAACCCATCAGCAAATAAATGAATAAATAAATCCTTAATTAAGATTAAGATAATTAAATATTCATTAATAATTATGATAATTTTACCTCAACCATATTGAGTGTGAAATTAAGAAGTGTTGGCAAAGCTCTACTTCCCACATAAGCATTTGCTTCCACATTCAAATGCTCAAAACGAACCTCTATTGTCGGAAGTTCGATTCCAACTCTGAAGAATTAAACAACCATATTACACAAAAGTAGTAATAATAATAATAATAATAATACACATTTCAGATTATAAAAAATAAAAAAATTAAAGAAAAATTAGTATAAATAGAAAAAAATATCAAACTATTTACAAATATAGAAAAATTTTAATAGAAAATTTGTTATATTTGTAAATAGTTTGGTTCATTTTGCTATATTTGAAAATAATCCAAAATTAAACCAAAACTATTAAAAATATCTAATACATCCATCGCGTTTAACAATTTTGTATAGATTGGTCATTGGAGAAAGAATAGGCTTTTTTGAAAAATAAAATTAAAATTAAAAAGAAAAAAAACTTCGAGTGCAACCAAGCTACACCCATCTCTCAAGCCCGACTAACATCCAATTGTTTTTTCTTTTTTAATGATTTTTTTTAATAAAAGAAATGAAGAGTATAGGGATAGGTGCAACCTAGGCTGTACCTATTCATTCTCCGGTATTTGTAAGTAAACATTGGTCAAAAATTTAAAAGCTAAATTATAATAAATGTCTTTTATCTTTGTCATTTATTTTTTTTTTAAAAAAATACTCCTATACTTTTTAAAGCCATAATATTACCTAACAACTTTTATAAATGTTTCAAAAATAGATTTGGAGTAGAAATTTTTTATAATTTAGATAAAAGGAATAAAACCTTAGAAATGTGTAGAGATGCCAACAATGTGGTGATCCAACTTTTTATTCTAGGTCTCACTACTACACACCATTTCATATTTCATTTTTATCCAAAATTCTAAATAATTTTTACTCCAGGGGTTTTTGAAATGTGTTTACGAGAGTTAGAGATAATATTATAATTTTTTAAAATATTGAGGTAATTTTTTTAAACAACCGACAAATTTTTTTAAAATTTAGCCACAACTTAATCCAGTCCAAACTTACAATTAGACACAACCATAAAAGGCCAACCTTGTTATTTAAAAGAAAAAAGAAACTAAACTACAAAAAAATACCTTCTTCTTCAATTACTACTTCAAATATTACCGTATTATCTTCGATCATTCGTAAACGTTTCAAAATCATCCTGAGTTTGCTGCGACGGTGTGAAATTAAAAAGAGAGAAGAGGGGGAAAAGTGAAAAATACCTATCAAGACGATTTTGCAACTTGAACAATAACTTCTCGTTGTCTTGTTCAGCAACTTGAAGTAATCTGTCAATCAAATTCTTCCTAACTTGAAACCCAAGATTAAGTATATCAACTTCATTGGCTTCACCATTCAAACTTGTAACCAAACCTTTCCTCAAACGTTTGAAAGTTGGAAGCTTTTCAATGGCTGCCCATTTAAGAGCTTCCTCATCTTCTTCACGCAATGATGATCTTGAAAATCCATCCATTCTGAAACTTCCATTGTTGCTTCTAAATGAACTCCCAATCCCCAAATCCATCTCAAATCTTTCTCGTTTTTCCCTTTTAAATTTAACTCTTCATTCCAGAAATAATCATTCAAAATGCCCCAAATGAAACTTTTCTTCCAATTTTTGGGGATTTTATGGGCTGCAGCTTTATGGGAAAAGAGAATCAGAGATGAGGATTTATGTAGGAAAAGAAATGGCAGTGCCACCATTAATGAAAATTCATTATTTTAAAAACGAAAACGTTGCAAGTTTTTTGTCTTTTACACGTTTATTACATGTATCAAGTGTGAAAGAAAAGGATAGGCCACTCGTGAAAATTTTCATATTACTTTCATTCATTATTTGTTACAAGGTCTATGAATTAAAATAATGTATCATTTATTGGCGTATCATCATGTATAGTATAATAAATCATAAGTGGCTATTTGGAGAATTGGAATCTAATCAGAATTATTGAGAATCAAATGAGTGTTGAAATGAGTGCGGAATCGAGGGCGGAACCAAGATGAGATTGTGAAGTGTGAAAATAGTGGAAAAGAAGCTTGGGTTAAAAATTGTCAAAAACGGAATGAGTTTTGTATTACAAATCGAGTCCAAAACATCCAATCCAAACATGAATTTTGAATTACATTATATTACAAACACATTCCATTATGGTCTCCCAAATAAATTCTCTTTGATTTTTTCTCTTCTATTTCTAAAATTTTAAAAGATTTTTTATTTAATTTATTATGCTATAAAAGATTAGGTTGTTTTCAAATATAGCAAAATGAACCAAACTATTTACAAATATAAAATAATTTCGTTGTCTATCAGTGGTATCTACTGCAGTCTATTACTAACTACTAACTGTAAAATTTTTTTATATTTATAAATAATTTGATATTTTTTTTATTTATAATAATTTTCGTAAAAAATACTTGTGTTTTTATTGTTTAATAAAACATTCATTCGGGCATGTAATTACGAAAAAATTTATGGAGTTCGTAAGATTCTTTATGTAGTTCATACATATACATGCTCTGGCTTTAATTATAGAAAATCAATTATAGATGAATTAATTAATTGTTGCAGATTTTTTTTTTTTAACGTGGTACAATTTTATGGTCAAAGTTGAAAAAAAAAATTTATTATATCTACTAACTACCATAATTAATTCAACGGTTACTCATTTAATGTTTAGAGAAAACTTTAATAACATCCTCATTAAAGGTTAATAATTTATGGAATACACTAAAAACAAATAATAAAAATAAGTTAAGCTTTTTATCATGAACAAATATTGAGATGTTGTCTAGGTCGTACATATCTTTAATTTGTGTAATTAGACCATTTTTCAATAAAAAAAATTTGTCATGTGGTATTTTTTAAATATATATATATATATATATACTGTGTAAAGAAATGAGGAGTATGGAATTAAGTGTAGCATGGACCTAATGTTGTTCATTTATTATTTATACTAAAAGTATTCAAGAATTTTTCTTTTTAATTTTAAACAATATATTTCGGTCTCTTCAATAGTAATATAGATGCATGTGCTCGCACGTACAGATTTGTAAAATATAAAATATCAATCATGTGATAAAAGTTGCTATAAAAAACATCATCTCCTCTAACATAATCATAATAGGCCTTTTAAAAAAATTAACAATTATATATATGAATTTCAATCAATACAAATCCTTAGTTATCCTTAACTCATGGCTATATGTAAGTTTATTGAGATACCAAAGTTTTATCGATTATTAAAGAAATGAATAAATAATAAAGAAAATTACTCCTAGCTAGTTTAGTTCATTTTAAAACTAATAAAGTTGTGAGTAGTCATTAACATAATAAATGTTATAACTTATAATATATAATTTAATATCTATATATTAATAAAAATATTTTAAATTGATTTAAATTATTAAGGAATATCCTATAGAGAACCAACACAACATTGACTTCAAATTCTAATAGCTTGTCATATATTCGCATGTGTATGCGTATGCATGTGACCATTTGAAAAAATAATAATAGAAATAATAATGGTACAATTGTCATTAATTATAGGAAAAGTATTATAAATTAAAAAAATATCAAATTATTTTAGTAAAATTTTACTTTCGTGATAGACTATGATAAACATCCGTGTCTATCTGGTAAAGTGATAAATATCTATCTGAATCTATCGCAGTCTATCACAGATAAAAAGTCAAATTTTGCTATATTTGTAATTATTTTCAATAATTTTACTATTTTTGAAAATATCTCTAGCTTAATTATGGGTGTATTGAGAATATATTTTGAAGTGTTTAATTTAAAATAACAAGTCATTTTGGAAAAAATTGAAATGTTTGGCAACCACTCAAAATAGATTTTGAAGCGTATTTTAAACAATTTTATCAAAAGAGTTTAAATAAAAATGAGTATTTTGAAAAACATTTTTTTTCCTAGTCAATCCAAACAGGTCGTACGTACATAAATCCTCGTCAATTTCATTTTCATTACTTATTCTTTTGACCCACTAGCATTATCTTTAATTACTTTAAAACCTTAGGGTATGTTTGGAATACTTTTTCAAGTATTTAATTTAAAAAATAAGTCATTTTGTAAGATACAACGGTTTGACAACCACTCAAAATGAATTTTGAAAGCCATTAGTATTTTTATTTTAAAGAGTTCTTATCAATAGTGTTTAAATGAAAATGAATATTTAAAAAATATATTTTTTAAGCTAATCCAAATGGACCTCTAGTCTATTTCTATCGACTATAAATCAAATTCATTACTTTTTTTACTAATTTTTTTTTTCATTTTTCTCTCTTATTTTTATTGCTAATATTTTTTCTTCTAATAAAGAACTGATTCATGCTATATTGTCTTAATATATCACACTTTTTTGTAAAATTAAACGTTCCTATTTAGATACTCATTCGGGTTGATTTCACTTTAATTGGTTCTTCCATTAAGATTCTAGCTCATTCCAATTTCTGATAAGAAACTTACATTAGTAATGTTATTGTAATTTTATCAATTGGTCAAAACTTTGGAATAAAGAAATCTAAAAATGATTCTCAATGATTTGTGGATCTATATTATATATTTATTACAACTAGATATTAGATGTCATATATATAGTTTAAAATATTGAAGGACAATATAGAAAAATATATTTTTTAATTCAACAACATATAATAAAGTTTTAAAAAAATAAAAAGAAACCTCCAGCCTCTTTGAGTCCGAATTATATTCTAAACAAGTTTGAGCAAAAAAAAAAAAAAAACAACTTTTTGGTTGGTAATTTTAGTTTTTCAAGTGTGTCTCAAACAATTAATCAAATTATTCTATGGAAGAAGAGCTTTTCACCCAACTAACAATTACCATTATATTGAAATCACTTCTACAAAAATGGTCAACCTTTTCAAGAATTATATTATATTGGTAGCCAATTTTTGTTTTATCTAAAACAATATAGCAATAATTTGTCAACTTGAATATGCAAACTCACACCAATTGTTTTAATGAAATAATCCTCTATAAAACACATATTCATTTCTGTATCTAAATCAAGGAAACAACAATTTTGTATGTTAAAGTAATATTGTTACTGTTGATGAAAATTAGACCTTCAATGAGTCATTTTTTTGGATGCAGGATGTGATGAGGACAGTAAAGGTATATCAACCTAGTTGAAATACTTAGGTATATCTACTGATCTCTCAACCTTAATAACTTGTTCAAAAAAAAGTAGTAATTATCATGTTCGATTTTTTTATCTTTCTTTTTTTTTTTTTTTTGGAAGATAATAAAATTGTGAATGGAAATTTGTTTTTATTTTTATAGAAAATATACTTTTTAGAACCATTCATAGTTAAAATGGTATTTTTTAAAAAATAAATTTAAAAGTTTAGAGATAAAAAGTAAAATTAAAATTTTTCAGCCATTAAACCCAAAATTTAAGAGTATTTTGTATAATTTTATTTAATTTTTAAAAATAAAAGTAAAAACAAAAAACCATCAATACAATGAGTGATTGAATCAAAATGGATGCCTATGGTCATAATCTTTTGGGAGAATAATCCATTTATAATTTTGTAAATTAATCTAAAATTTTTGTAAGCGTATCAATTTATATAGCACCCTCCTTCCGATTTTGTTTGACAAGTATCATGTGAAACTTATAATTTTTATTAATTAAACTTCTAAGTTTTCATAAGCTAATAAAGTTAGATTTTTATTACAATTACCTTTTAAAATCAACGAGCATGCATCAATTCTCAAGCTTGTGTTGACTTCTTCAAATGTTAGTTTTACAAAATGGAAAATTAGAGTAGTTGATGTATTGACAATATTTTAAAAGAAATTTTAATTAAGCGTCTAAATTGGTTCACTTATAAAAGCTTAGGGGTTTAATTGATACAATAATAAGTCCCAAACGATGTTTTTCCAAACAAATGCGTAATGGATTGTGAAAATTGATATACTTTGCAAATATCCCATATTTAAATTGATACAATTATTTGTTCAAAACTTTAATTGATAAAACTCGTAGTTTTAAAAAATGGAAATTGTATTAGGTAGTAAATTAAGCTTAGAATTTAGCAATTATGACTTTTACTTTTCAAACTTTGCAAATATGGAAAATGTGTCATCCCTAAATAGTTTCTTGGTTTAGCAATTATGAATTTCTAATTATTTTTTATTACATAAATCTCTAACCAATTAATTGATAAAGAGAGAAAGAAAGATAGATAAAGAGAAAAGTGGCCCTGGTGATCCGTGACTAGACGTGCCGTGGTTGATAGAAGTAAGTGGCAGAGATATGGAGAGGTGGCTAGAGACAAATGGTATGAAGTTGGTGAAAGAGAGTTGTGGGGGGAAAGAAAAATAGAGAGAAAAAGAGGGAGAAAAAAAAAAAAAAGCTATCGACAACCGGTGATTGATGCCCAGACGTGTGGCAGTCAGTGGAGATAAGCGGCAAAGAGGTGGAACGATGATCAGCAGCAGATGGTGTGGAGCAATGCTAGTTGTATCATTTTAATTCAGGTGTATCAAAGGTCTCAAGTGTATCAATGAGTATTAAGTGTATCAAGGATTATTAGATGTATCGAGTTTGTATAAGTGTGTACATTTTTGTTACATTTTTGTTTTAAATTGTGGATTGAATTTATTTATTTATTTATTTTTTGCTATTTTCACAGAACTAAAAAATTTGAAATACAAGCTTAATATTAAAAACTTATTTTCTTCGCTTTGCAACTCGCCTTTAAAAAGAAAATACAAGTCGATATATTAGAATTAACAAAACTTTTTTTAAAGTCCCAAAGTACGTTAGTTTTCAAAAAAAGAAGTACAAATTCCAAATTAAGATAATTATCTATAATTTAGGTTTCTCCGTTTTATAAATTGTAAGTTCAAATTTTCACCATCTTAATTTTAATATAATATATTTTTTAAAGGAAAAAAGAAAAAAAAACTTTGAAATTAATGCAAGCTTTAGATGTAGTATGGAGGACATGTGATACCATACATAGATAAGAAAGTGACAAATGAATAGGCTACATCCACAATGAATGTTTTGCAATAAATGGCCTATACCAAGAAAATACCTCAAATAATAACCTAACAAGCAATTTGTTCACAGACATTATCTACTATAATTATTGTCTATTTGAACATAGTTTAGCAAATAACACATTAAAATTAGTATCATTCTAAAAGATTGTCATGGTTCGATAGATATATACATATTTTTCCTTCTTTATCCCGTTAATGTATAGACATCATTCCTTCTATTCAAATTAATTGCACCAACAATCTTTCAATTCAATCCAAAATTAATTGCACCATCCAGTGAACTTTCTATAAGGCCACACCCCTTTACGCATGATGCACATTTTTTATCTGCCTGTGTGTTTAACAAATTGAGTTCTACATTAGGTTGGTAACCATATTCAATTACATATAGTAATTAAAATATAATACCATATAAAATTGACAGTTATTATATCAACTTTCAACTTGATTAAAAAGTTAATATTTAATTTAATTGTAAGAACAGATATAGATATAGATGTCCATAATTAATGAAATAAATATTAAAAATATATACTAATTAACAAGAAAAAAAAATCAAACAAATTAAACATTAGCAGATGGATATAGTAAAGGAAAAATTAATATAATAAAATAGGATTTTATCGAAGAAGGAAGATGAATAGTTGGGATTTATGATTAAATTTTGCTATAACTTTGTTGAAATGACATTTTTAATTTCCATCTCCAAAAGTCATATGTTGATAACTGGTGAGATAAATATAAACAATATACAAATTAACGAAAAAAAAATCTTGAGCACCTTAAAAACAAAATATATATATACATATTGGGCAAATTAAACAATCAACATAGGAATATTGAAAAGGAAGAATAAATATAATAAAATAGGATTTGAAAAAGGAATAGAATTAAGAATTACAAAATTAATTAAGAAAATAAAATCAATTTCTAAATGATATTTCCTTAACTTTCTAAATCTCTCACTATCTCTTTATTCTCTAAAAGTAATTTTTTAGCAAATCTATAACAACAAACCTATGAAAAATCCATTTTGTTCTCTAGTTTCGATGTTTCAAACAAAACACACTTTGTTGCAAAGTTTTAGTTGCTTCTCACTTTAGGAATGAATGCACTATGTCCAATTGATTTATCAACTACCTTTCAATTTCATCTCAAATATTCTATTTCTTTTTTCTTTTCTAATGTAATAGCATCTTCAAGGAAACCTTTTTCTCTAGAGACTTCTTCAAAAACACATCCTACTATAATTAATAATTTCTTCTAATTTAGAGGTGAAAATACATTTCTTTAAAAAAGAAATAAAAAAAATAAAGAAATAAGATAGATAACAATACCTCTCCATCAACTAATTAAATGAGTTGGTAAGATGTTTCCATCTAAAGAACAAAAAATTTTAGTTTCCATATTTTTTTTATTTTTTTTTGGAAGATTTTACTTTTCTATGAATAAAGGAAGGGTTTTGTGCTACGAAATTAAAAATTTTCAATGATAATGTATGCATTGTCTATCAATTTCTTTATTTTTATCGGTATATCACATACTCATATATTTGTAATGGAAGAGTTATGTGTCAAATGGTCATCAAACCCAAATAAGTCATGAAAATTCTCTCCTATAGCCTCTTTTAATATAGTAAAGATATGTGTTTGATATATTTCAAATGTAAACATGAAAAAATATTTTAAGTGTTCTTTTTTATATATATATATAATGACTAAAATGGACATAATTTTATAATATAATTATGTAATTGGTTAAATTACAAATTTAGTCTCTATACTGCTTGGTGGACCCTTGAAACTTTCTAAATTATATATTTAATCTCTTATTTTTCCTTTTTTCTTTTTTTTTTTTAACGAATTTACTAGAAGCTAAATTCAAAGTTTAGGTTGGACTCAAAATTTAATATCTAAAAAAGTAATTAATTTTTTTAAAATGTCAAATTTGTTAGGGACCTACTAGGTACAAAATTGAAATTTAAAGACGTATCAAACATAAAATTGAAAGTTTGAAAATAATCCATTAAAAACTTTTTGAAAGTTCAGTAATCAAATAGACATAATCATCGAAGGTGGAGCTAAATTTTTTTTTCTTATAATACTAAACTTGTAATTTAACCTATCTAAAAAATTATGTAATTTTTTTATCATTTGAATTACAAAATATATTTTTTTAGTTTAAAATATTGAGAAAACCATTGTAATAAGGAATTGTATTAATAAACAAAATAGAACAACTTAAATTTAAAAATATAACTAGGGGAGATGAGATAAGTAGCAAATTACAATATTTGAAAAACTTTGGTCGTATATATGAAAGGATAAGTACAAGAATTTTAAAATATGAGCTATCCAAATCCGGAGCCACTTTCGAGAAGAATTTTTTAATTCTGTCTGGTAATTATTTAAAATTCCTCTGATAACCCATTAATTTTCTATTTTTAGTTTTTAAAAATAAATATGTTTGATATATAATTGAGTTTTCTGTCTTTTAAATTTTAAAAACGTCTTTGAAATGATTAAGAAAATTTAGAAACAAATCATTTTTAAAAAACGTCTTGAGTTTAATTCTCAAAAATGTCAAAAATCTTTTCAATTTCATTTATTTTTATTTTATAATAACAATCTCTATTTTGCATGAAAAAATAAATGGTAAATAATGTCAAAAATAACTTCTTGTTTTACCTTTTATTTCTACGACAATTCTCTTTTTTTTTTTTTTTTCATTTTAACAAGTATTTCGAAATACTTGTTAAAATAATTTAAAAAAATATATGAACAAATTGAAATTTTTATTATTGTTATTTTAATTTAGAAAACTACAAAGAAAGAGTTTGTTTCTAAAAAATGACCCAACATTTAAGGAGAAGGATACGTTTATTTCTGTTATTTTTTTCATTTCATTTATAATTAATCCGCACGTATAAAATATTGATAATGCTTTATAAATATGTATTTTTAAAAAGAAATTAAAATAAAGATAAAATTTTATAAGTATTCATATTAGATAGAAAATTACTTTTAAAATAACTCGATTTTATTTTTATAAAAATTATAAATCTAAAAAAGTCATAAAAACTTATTTTAACTTTTTTAAAACGGAAAAAAATACAATTGTCAAACATATTTTTTTAATTTCAGTTTAAAAAACAGAAAATGAAAACAGTAACGCACAGGTATGATTTTTGTTTTCAAAAACTAAAAACTAAAAACATATTTTAAAAAACTAATATCTTCAATAAATTAAGTCTATAAATATTCATTCCACATATAAATTTATTGATTTGCTATTTACTTTTTACCAACATTTTTAAAAATCAAGCCAATTATTTAAAACTAAAGTAGTTCTTAAAACTTATTTTTATTTTTGGAATTTTTTTAAAAATTCAATTCTTTTTCTTAAGAAAGATGAAAACCCTCATAAGAAAATGAGCAGAATTAGGCTTCATTTTAAAAAACTAAAACAAAAATCAAATTATTACCAAATAGGGTCTTGATGATTGGTTTTATACTAAACACTTCAAGCATGTTTCAGAATGATTTTGAAATGATTCAAATTACTTTTTGTAGGTTCAAAATCACTCCCAAATTGTGGCTTCTAGGGCATATTCGGAAGTAATTTTGAATGAGTTAAAATTATCCCTATCATTTTAATAATAACCCCAAAAATGCTTTAATATTCAAAATCAATTTTCATTGTATGCAAATTACGTTAGAAAAATGTAATTGAATCAAATATTAAATTGATTATTTTCAACACGACAAAAGCGATTTTAGTCATTTTTAAAAGCATTCTCACCTATATAATCATTTGAAAAGCAATTATAATGGTATGTTTCATTTTTTTTTTAGGAATACTAAAACTGCATTTAAAAGTATAAAATCAAACATTGAAATGATTATATTAATTAAAATCATACTTTAATTAACCACTTCTAAACAAATCCTCATGGATTGGCCTACTCGTCAATAAAGGTCATGAGTTTAATGAAAAAATTAGAGAGAATTTGTTTAATCGTACTTAAAAGTGGATAAACATCAAATTCAAGAAACAATATCTTTTACCTAGACATTCACTAATATAAAATGAAGCATAAGCCCTTTTTGAAAGAAGCTATTCAAGAACAGATGCAACGCTTTCTACTCCAATACCAAGTATAAAAGAAAACAAGTATAAATAAAAGTTTAAAACTTTAAAATGCTATGTAATTTAAACATGAAATAATTGCATTCTTTTAATTAACCTATTGTGATTACTACTTATGATTTAATAATCTATAAATTTTCTTGGCACGTAAATGTTGGAGGGTCTTCCCTCTCATCTATCTGGTCATTTACACACATACTTAACTAAAAAAAAATGAAACGAATTCAATGTTTCTTCTAGAAAATATAGCAACAACAGCCAGTTGGAAAAAGACGGTAATTATTTCATATTGTTTACCAAAAGCCCTAATTTCAAGTTTCTTTAGTGCATAAAACATGGAGTGAAAATGATTTGAGAATTGTACAAATTAAACTTAAACAAGCCTTAGGCCACAAATATCTTATCAAAAATAGGGTTTTCATAACTATGAAAAGTTTGACAATTTTGGAAAATAAAACCTCTAATACGTCACTATAACTATTAATTTCTCTAGTATTTAAAAGCTTTTTAGAAATATGTTTATTTGTTTTAACTACTTTATGAATAAATATATATTATTATAAAAAAAATAATGATTTTAAATGACAAAATTATTAAAAATATTTTCAAATATAACAAAATGTCATTGTCTATTGGTAACACTAATAGACATATATTAGTGTCTATCACTAATTAACAGTGATAGATGATAGTAGTCTATCAATATTTATTACTAATAGATAGCAATATTTTGCTATATTTGTAAATATTTTGACTAATATTTTTCTATATTTGAACATAGCTCTATTATAAATTCATGTATTTTATAAAATAAATTGATACTTATTTTATTTTAATCCCTATATTTTGTTCTTTCAAATGTTGAAATTGATCCGTGCACTTTCCTTATAACTCAAAACTAGTCCGCCATGTTCATTTACGGTTAAATTTTGCTTAACATATTTAGTCTAACCATTTTTTCCTAAAATTTTGGTAAACATATTTTTACATATTATTCTTTTGTCAAGAGTCGAATGAAAACTATAGATACCAACTTTAGACATTTAAAAATATAGTGATTAATAGAATAAGATCCAAAATTACTTGAACCAAAATAATGTTAACCCATTTTTATTTATTTCTCCTCTTTTTAACCTATTGTTATTTGTTTCTTCTCTTAAGCTAATTTCCAAACAATATATTTGTCAACATACCTTAACCCCCTAGAGGCCAAACTTTTAACTATCAACTTAATGTTAGATAAAAATTGAAAGATCGCATATCTCTAACTATAATCATCAAATTTGAAATTAATTGAGAATAGATCACACCGTTGTTAGCATATCTAATACTTAATTCGTTCTTTGATGGAAACACAGACTTCTTTGTTAGCTAGAGACCATAATCTTTTTTGTAGGAAGAAAAGAACTTCGATATATATTCTTCTTCCATCAATAAGAATGTATGGAAATAACAATTTAAATTTAAAAAATAAAAAAAATAAAAAAAAATTGTAACCAAGTAACGAACCACAAGTGGGGGAGATTTTAGGGTAGTGGGCCACTAATTGATAATAGGAGACAAATACAAAATTTTTCAAATTATCTTAAACACTAAAATAACATATACATATAAATAATTTACATTTTAACCTTTAAGTTGTACATGGAATCATACGCATGAAAAAACATAGAAAAAATTTTAGGAAAAATTGCAAAAACTACCTACAATTACACCCATGAACTTTCAATTTGATCAATTATCTCCTTCTTAATGGTTGCAATCAACCCGTTTTGTAAATTTAAATTTTATATATTGTTGGATATTTGTAGTTTCTCCTCCCTCTCTTTTGTTCTCTCTTCTCATTTTTCATCCTCTGTCATTCTCATGACAAGCCATAGAAATTTACTGTTAGAATGTATCATCTCTCTGTCACATTACCACAGTATTCTGCCCATCAATTGAGCAATTGGGAAAAATGAGAGAACTTTGGGGACAAAAATTCCCAGCTTAAGTTTTTGAACCATATCATAGCCATCCAAATAGAATTTGGTGAACCCAGGAATCAGTTTGGTACACAAATTCAATACAAGAAGATTGCCAAATTTCTAAGAATTGAGTGCAATGCAACCAATGATACCGGAGAAAAAGTCAAATGAAACTTGTCAAGTTGTAAAATTTATAGTGTCGTTTTAGCACATATAAAAAATAAATAAATAAAAAAGTTTTAAAAGATCTTAATTAATAAAATAGTCTTTCATATTATTTGATCCAAATAGTTGAGATTTTTTATTAATAATGTTTTAAAAAAACTTATTATAATTATATATTTCTTATTAAATTTATTAGAAAAATTCTGTTATTTTGCATATTCTCGTTCAAAAGAAGAAAACATTTATAAAAAAAAAAATCCTGTTTTTTTTTTTTTTTAAAGAGAGATGAGGACGTGAGAAGAACTAAATATGATAATTGGTGAGTGGTTATAAAATCTTTTAAAACGCGTAAGTTCAAGCCCAAATATTCCTTCTTATTTTTATTTTTTTTCATTAATGTGTTTTGTGTGTTTAGCAATTTTCTTTTTGTTCTCTTTTATTTGTTATTTGTTATCCTTCCACTTTTTTTTTCTGATTTATTTATTTATTTATTTTACATTTCGATGGGTCATTTTAAAGTTAATATAATAATTAATATTTCAATTCTATGAAGAAAAATATATATATTATACTACATTTTATTTAATTTTTAAAAAAATTTTCACTGACATTTACGACAGTAGTCTATCACAGTCTATCGCTGTCTATTGTAAATGAACGGTAATATTTTGCTACATTTATAAATATTTTGGTTAATTTTACTATATTTGAAAATAATCTTTAAACTAATTTCTTTGAAAATAAAATAAAATTTTTAAAGAATTAAAATATTTATATTATCCATTAGCTTTAAAATAAAAATAATCAAAAAATTCAAAAAGTAAGGTAAAAAAAAAAAAAAAGTTTTTTGAAAAATTTATTTTGGTCTTCACATTTAGCTTAGAGTTTAAATGTTTTTCTTTTTTTTTTTATAGAAAAGTGAAAATGTTAAAAAAAAAAAAAAAAAAAACTAATTTTGTAAAACAGAAAATAAAGATACAAATATTAATGAAAGCTTGTAAGTTTTGTTTGGTGTGAAGGTGAGAAATGACATTACGTTAGAGGTGTTAAATGTCTTTTCATTGCGACTTGTGAATACCATTTGGCATTTAAAACAAATGTCAAATCCTTTTAATTTTCTCCTGAAATCGTACTACATGAAACATGAGGTGAAAAGGACCGAAAATTTTCTTGACCACTAAAATTCGTGTCCAAGATTTTTTTTTTTTTTTGGGGGGGGGGGGGGGGGGGGGGGGGGGGGGGACGTACAATGATTATTATTCTTGTGGAAGACTTATCAAAGTTTGAATTTCAACATCTATACAAACTTAAAATGTATTTTCAACCACGTAACCATGTCTAATGTACATAGTGGCACCTACTCAAATACTAGTATTTTAAAAAAGAAGCAACATGAGTAAGCTACATTGGGTGAGATGAAAAATAAAAATAAAAATCTCAATGATGTGAGTTAAATTACAATCTTTGGCCCAAGACCTTTAGAAGAAAATATAATATACTAAATTTCTTTCCACACTAGGATTGAATCATCACCTTTTACAAATACTAATTGGCATCTTAACTTTTATTTAAGTTCTGTTCGAATTGGTAAAATGTGATTTTTTTAATAGTTCAATGATTGTGTGTGAATGAAGATTGAACCATCACTTTTGAGATGATGATTGGTATTTTATCTACTAAGTTATGTTAGGTTAGAGAATACAAATATCTCTCTTTCTTTTTTTTCTTTTCTATTTCTTTTTTGCCATTTTTAGGATATTACATGTGTCGATATGCAAATTTGGACAAAAGATAAAACTCACCTGACTTGTACGTGTTTCAACTTTTAATTTGTTTATTCAAGAGATGACGTGTCTGAATGAGGTGGTCAACGACAAATACTTTAGGTACGCTTCATGTCATTGTGAGTCTATCGATTTGGTGTATTTTTAAACTATATTTAGGCATGTGTTGGTTGTTGATAGGACACACTTACGGGGGAAGTTTAAAGGTGTCATGCTAAGTGCAAATGCAGTGAATGAGAACAACTAAATATACCTAATTGTGTTTGCCATGTTGGACAAGGAAACGGATGATGCATGGACATGGTTCTTTGAGAGTGTTAAGCAGGTTGTTGGAGTTGTAATAGAACTTGTTATTGTATTGAATAGAAAATCAAGCATCAAAAAAGGCAATTCATAAGGTTTTTTTTTTTTTTTTTTTTTTTTTGGGTCTGCTTTACGTTACTTTTCCATTCACCACCTAAGGGTGAACTTGAATAAGAATTTTAAGAACGAAACTATCATTCCCTAGTTCCTTCTAGCGCCAAGGCATATCATGAGACAACTTTTCAAGGACACCAGGCTACGATTCTTTCGTTTAGAGGAGTGGCCCAATACTTAGAGGAAGTGAGCTTTCCATGATAGGTTAGGGCATTTTCGTGTGGCTGAACATGTGATCAGATGACAACCTAATTTGGTTGAAAGTCTAAATGCCCTTTTGAAGAATGCTAAGACGTTGCCCATTACAACATTTTTGGATCATATACTGGGTGTGTGTTGCAAGATTGGTTTCCTCGGTGCCACACTTATGCATCGAGTCATCGTACTATGCAGAGGATAAAATGACAGCGATAGAGGTTAGATTGAGAAGACATTTTATAAAGCCAATGGATTTTCACATATATGAAGTATTGACAGTCACTTGGATGCAATTGTTGACTTGCAAACAAGGACATGCAGCTGGAAAGAGTACGATTACTACTAGATTTCATGCTCACATATGATTATAGCAGCACATTACTGTAACATTGATCGGTACCCTCTTTGCTCTCCTGCATATCGCATACAAATGGTTTAAGCCGAATATGGAGAACCCATTTTTCTAGTGGGCCTTGTGTCGAATTGGAGACAGCTAGATGAGTATGAAGGCATTGAAATCCTACCACCTAGAAGGGTTATTCAAGTCAATCGTTGTCAAGAGATTCATATATCTTCTACAAGACTAATGGTGGTACCACCTGTATGCACGAAATACAAAAAATAGTTATGTTCATGAAATGGTTGACTAAATGATTCATAAGTGTTTTCCATTTTTTAATACGAAACTTACTTCAACAATCTCCAAATGTGATATCTCTAGATGCAGGATAGGGGGTCTTCCTGCGGACCTATCGGAGTAGGATATTCTTCATGCTAACTGGAGGATCCCAGATGTTCTTTGTGCTGATCGAAGGATCCTAGAAGGTCTTTCTACTAACTAGACGATATCGTAGGGTCCATTATCCGACTCGACAAGTAAGCATGAAGAAAATCCTCATTTTCATTATCAATAATGTAAACATCCAGCGATCCAAGTCAATTTAAACCCTAACCATAATGTTTGGTTTGTTAGTTTTATGAGTTTCAATCATACCATATGTTTTGATGATAACAAACATTTATTGATAATTGTAATGTTTAAAATGTTCGTAGCATAGAACTCACAGAGACGATTCCAAAACATTTTGAATCACTCAAATCGGATATCAAATGAAGAAGTTGTAGCCAAAAAAAATTTTAAAGAAAAATCCAATAGTGTGGTATATATGGACCAAATGTAACAATACTCACTATGCATACAAGGAAAAGAATCAAATTAATTAGAGGGAATAGACTATGACATGTAACGCTGTTTGAATGATTCTTTTAAATTTTAAAAGAAAAAAACAAAGAACAGAAGGAAATTTTAAAAATTGTGACCAACTGTCGATTTTTTTTTATATTATTATTATTATTATTATTATTCAAATATAGTTCCTTTTTTTACCATTTGATCTCCCCCCTTCATTTCTTTAAATCATCATTTAATGACCATATTTAAATCCTACTTTTAATATCCTTTTTGCCAAAAATCTCTTTAAATTTCGACCATTATCATCTTCAAAGATCAATTATTATTCAATTGCAAAATCTCTCGTTCCCGAATTTTTTTGAAGTCTTCTCTCTAATTCTTTATTGATTGATCTACGTTCCAAGTTTCATGTTCTTACAATTATTTTCACAGAAATTCATATTCAAGAAACATTATTTTGAGTGCCTAAATTTGTATATCTACACTTCTAATAGTGTTCTTTTTGTGTGCTTTTCAATTTCATCATTTCTATTGGGATTTATTCTAAGGTGTGGTTGCACCTTGGATTGAGTTAAGTGTAGTGGTTTAATCATGAACTCGAAAAAGAATTTGTAGTGGTTTGATATTAAACTAGTTGAAAAAGATCGGGATAGGTAGAAGTTAACTCCATTTGAAGTATCCAAAGACCATTATGGGAGCGGAGTGTGACAAAGCTAGCCAATAGGTTGTTAACCCATTGATTGTTTGGTGGACGGAATTTGTCACCCAATTCCGTTCCAAATAATTTTATATACTTACCCAAACCTTAGTAGTGGCAAGCCAGGTCGAACACAATGAGCACTTGAGTTTCTCAGTTAAGTGGTTGACAATTCTAGGTAATCGAAGGGTTGTGAGATGGTTGTTTGTAGAGAAATTAAATCGCATAAAATAACTAAAATAGCAATTAAAAGAGATGAAATCTAAATGAGAAATTTCTAGCTTGGGTTCTTAATCATCAAGTCATCATTACCGAATTTATTGTGACGTACACCTAATCAATTTAATTAGAAAGGTTAATCAAATTGTCCTAATCAACGAATTAGAATTAATGAAAGGCTTGCAAAATTCAAGTTTAACCTAATTGCATTAAGTTCTATGGAGAATTAGGTGGAACATTTAACTGGAAAGGCCGAAATCAAATATTCTATTGATCCAATTTTAGGTTGATTAGAACAATACTTATCAATCAAGATTCGTAAGCTAATCTAACCTATTTGCTTTTTATGATCGACATGCAACCAAGTGTCACACATCGTAAGTCAATCTAAAGCAACAATCATAGTGTGCACCAGCATCCACAAATATGATCATATACATGAAAATTCATAATTGAGTCACGCATACAATAATATTCAATTCAAAATCTCATAAGAACGTTAAATTGAAAGAAAATCCCTAAAACCCAAGTCAGAATTGAGTATCTTAGCCCATAATCGACATACCGATTAATGAGTTCGAGTTCCAATGCATAAACAAATGAAAAGAAAAGAAAGTTGAGAGAATTTGAGCTTGTGCCGACTGGTGACTGAAAAAGTGACCTAAAAATCGAAGTTTTCTAATTTAAATCAGTCAGAGTGCTACGGCACTTTAGGACAACGTCGTGCCGCTGTCGCGAATTCGGCCGTTTCTAATCTTTGGGGCACCGCAACGCCATGGCGATATTGGGACTTCAGCCTCTCGAAGAAAAGTGTCGTTGTGCCATGTCTTCAGGGTCAAATTTGTCATTTTGTCTCTCTCTCTCCCAGTTGACGCAATTTAGCTTCGTATGGCTCGATTTAGCTCCATTTCATCATTAATGCCCCGCTCTACTTGTTAAGCACTCGAAACCTACAAAATAATATTTTTAACACATTAAATAATACAGCTATCCCAAGTTAAGTTGAGGAAGGTAACACAGTTCAAGTGCTATCATTGTTATAGGTTTCATGTGAAAGATGGTGGGTTAGATGGTATTGTTAGCCTCAACACAAACAAATGCAACTGTGGCCAGTTTCAATATTTGCAAATTATGTGCTCACACGCTATTATTGCAACTAGAGAGAGGAACATCAACCCATTCACTCTTTGTAGCAGATTTTATAGTGTTGAGTCTCTCGTTCTTGCATGTGTTGAATCCATATCTCCACTAGGTCACGTGTCTGAATAGAAAAAACACTAGGATATGTTTAGGTGAAAATTCTTCCACCACAAAAGGTTATTCATGTTGATCAATAAAGAGTTAACAGAATATCGTTCGCTGGAGAACACCCTCGAGCAAAAAAGTGTGGCCAATGTGGTGGCACGGGTCACAATCCAAAGAATTTGTAAATAACCACTTAATATACACCAAGCTAGTGTCCAAGCACAACAGACATCTATGTAGTAGGTGCTTTCATCTATTGTCAAGTATATTGTAATATTGTAATGAATGGTAACCTACATAAACAGTTTTTTCCTTCTATTAAACTCTCATTTCTTTATCTCATTTCTCGCTCTCATTTCTTGCTCTCGTTTCTTTATCTCTTTTCTTTATCTCGTTTCTTCATCTTGATTATTTTTCTCGTTTATTCATCTTGTTTCTTCCTCTTGTTCAAACTTATAATTTATTTTGAGGACGCTGTTAGCTATTATGTATCAGTAAACAATGTCTGAAATGATTAGTATAAAAACAATTATATTTGCTTCATTAAAATATTTTTACATAATAAAAACTATAAATTACACGGATGTTTCTCCCTCTTCGTTCTTCCTTTCACTTTTTTCTCGAGTTTCTCCCTCTTAGTAATTTCTCAAATCTCTTCCTCCAATTTCCTCCCTCTAACCCTAAATCCTAGCATGCATTCAAAACGAAAAGAAGATAATGAAATGAAAAAACATGCATCCGAAATCAACATACACCTTTATGAGATATGAAATCCTATCGGTACGAAAATTAGAGAGCTTGAGATTTTAGGAGAATTGAACAAAGATGAACGTGATTGGTAACAATCGAGAACTTTAGAGAGGAAGGTGAAATTAGAGAATGAGAATGCCTAAGAGAGAATGGGTGGAAAAAGTGATGGTATGACGTTATAAATTCATTTTAAACGGTCGATTTTATGTCTGATTTGAATAAGAAGAAACGAGAGGAAGAAAGTGGAGAAGAGAAAGGAACGAGAAAACATGGTTGCTTGTAGCTCTCGCGTGCATTTTTTGGGACAAAATGGTATTTTCACATGCGACTATCACAAACAAAAGGCCAACTTTAAAGTGAATTTAAATTTTGAGCCAAATATCAATATGGCCTCTAAAAAGAGGCCAAACAGTACAAAAATATCATGTTAATTTTTTCCTATGCATGATATGATTGAAACCCAAAATAAATATAAAATTTAAAAGATAAAACCTTTTTGTCTTTGAAGGGGATGCATTTCTTTCACTTTTAGACCCATTCATAAATATATAACCATACTGCATTTAATACATTTTCAGTTCATGAATTCATATTAATTAAGTTCTCCCAAAGACCATTCACATGCATTTGAATCTCACTTTTAAGAGCTGGAAAAACCAAATCAATAACCCATTTTTTCATATGAAATCAAAATTTTGCTTTCTGAATTAGAAAGATATTTTCCAAAAATGGTTTTTTAATTAAATTGTTGGAAAAAAAAAAACCTTCTACTACTAAACAGGAAAAGAAATAATTAAGAAATTAAAAGAAAATATCAAAACTAGAAAATACAAAAATATATGTGAAGAACTCCAAAATGAAGGAAAAATTAAGACCCACCAAAACGAAATTTGCTATGTGAAAAATTATAATAATCACGGGAAATAGTCTCTCCAATCTTAATTACAAGAGCCTTACTTCAAAGTTTTTGTACCACTCACACCATTTTGACTAATAATGTAAATCATTATGCATTTAAAAAGTTGAATTGAAAGCTCTACAACTAAAACATTCTTCTTTTGACAAATTCCTCTTAAAAGAGTTTAATGAGTGAAAATAAGAGAGAACATATTTTGAATTCTTAATGAAAAGCATAAATTGTAACTCAACATTTAATGCTTGGAAACTCATTTAAAAAGTTAATAAATATGTAAATGTTATTCTTACAGGTTCCTTAAAGTGGGGATAAAATATTATATCACTTTTTTCTGTTTAACGTGTGGGATTGAGAATTGAGAGATTTAAATTTATGACATCATTGATTTGATAGTTTATGTGTTTATTTAATTGAGTTATATTTATATTGACACATTAAAATACCTTTTATTCTTCCATACATTGTTATCTTCTTTTAATCCATGCAGAAGAATTTTAAATTTTGTATTATTCCCACAATTTTTTAAAACATAAAATTAATAAAAATGATGTTTTTAGAGAGAAGAAATTATTCAGTGAAACATCCCCAATATGATTAGTAGTTTTTTATTGTTAGCTATAGAAATTATATTAAGTGGTTATTATAGATAGATAAATTATTAAATTTATACCAAAATAGACATTATGAAACAGTCAAGTTGGAGTGTCCTAATTGAATAATTTTTGTAAGACTAAGTTGTCTTTTTTGCCATATCCAATACATGATTGGGCAATAAGAATTTGGCTTGAATTGATAAATAGGCCCATCTAAGTTGGAGGATCTAAACAAAAGTTGAATTGTGGTGTATAGCAAAGTGATAACAGCCCCAATGAAAATCTACTTAAAAAGGAAGGTATTTAGGATTTTGACTATCATGATTTTAAAGAGGATAGAATGACATGTTATTTTTGGAAGTACAATTATTTTAGAGATGAGGGATCAAACTTTCGACATCTAAGAAAGAAAGTAATGTCGATTACATAAAATGTTATATTTATTTACTGTTAACCCTCATTAATCGAAAATGTATTTTATCCTTTAGGTCCTATATGTATTTTATATTCAAGAGAAATGGTGAGAAATTGTTGGAAAACAATAGTTGTAACAAAAAACTATTAAAGTGTAGGAGTTATATGGCTAGCATTTTATCGAGGAGAAGTGAATAATTTTTTGGGTAGTTTTAAATATGGCAATCCGGTCCAAAATGTTTGTAAATATAGCACAATATGAAAGAATATATAGATATAACAAAATTTAAATTCTACTTTTGAAGTCTATCAGTGATAGACCATATGATACAGTTTATCATCGATAGATTTGGTTATATTTGCCATATTTTTACAATGTTGTTATACACTTGATTATTATCCTTAAAAGTGTTATCTAACGTAATTACCCATAACTTTTTCATAATTCACAATCAACCCCATAGCTTTATTATTATTATTATTATTATTATTATTATTATTATTATTATTTAAAAATAGAAAATAAAAAAATAAAAAGTCTCAACCTTCTCCAAACTAAAGTTAGGTATATTTAATAGTATTAAATATAAAAAGTTTAGTTATAAATCAATCTCATTTTCATGTACTTCTTGGTCAAGAGCATTCTTAAGAATTATAAACTATATAGGTTAAATTATAAAAAATAAAAATAACTCCAAAATTTTCATTTGTTTTAAAGATACTCATATACTTTGAAAAGTTGCAATAATATTCATGAATTTTCACAAATGTTTAAAAAATACTCTTCGAGTAGAAATTCTTTAAAATTTAGAGCAAAAATTAAGATATGAAATAGTGTGGCACTAATCTAGAAAGAAAATTAGATCACTATATTATTTTAAGTAATCTCCACACAATGCTTATTTTTTAATTTTGTTTGAAATTCTAAAAACCCTTATATTCCAATGGTAATTTTGAAACGCTTATGAAAAATTGGAAATAACGTTGCAGTTTTTAAAAGTATAGCGACCTTTTGAAGAAATAAAAAAAAACAAGAGAGTACTTGTTATCTAACCAATCTCAAGCTCACTGGAAAAAGAATGGGAAAATTGTTCTAGGAAAACCTTGGAAAATTTACCATCAAAGAGCCCAATTGGTCTTTTTATCTTTCATGCGCTTCAATAATAATACAGAATATTTATAATGAATGTCTCAAATAAATATTCAAATTAAAAGAATAAACCCACTAAAAAAAATATGTTTTTTTTGTTAGAAAATTTCATCAATCTTGACCAATTTCATCAAGTTGGCCAATATAAACATAATACAATGGTAATTGGCATATACTTCTTCTCTTAACGTCAATGTTTAAATTTTTATAACTCCATATTTGTTATCTAAAAAAATCATGAATAATATCAAATTTACACAAATTTGAATTTGAATAATAATGCAAAAATTAACCATTGAATAACTTTGTCTGAACCACAAATAAAAATAAAAATAAAAATAAAAATAAACTAATGTCACCTTTCTTTGAAATCTTATCGAGTTTTAAACATACATATGTTTTATAATTAATTAAAAAGTGTATAAGTTCGAGACGAAATAGAATGTTTTCAAGTCTTTTATTAATTTATTTATTTTAGGAGTACACTTAATGTTTTGAACTTCACTAGATTATAAGGTGGAGAATAAAAGATTAGGTAATTTGAGATTCAAATTAAACTAGGCTCCTCCTAATGATTCAAATAAAGTTTAAATTTGAGTATGTCCTTTCAAATTGACCTCTATCATCAAATGGGCCCAAATACTTTATAGAACCCAATTGATTATTGTGGGCCATTCAAAATAGTAGCCGTTACCATCACCCGATACGCACCGTTTCTCCACGTGGCATGGAATTTGAAAACTATTTTTAATTTTTTAAAACCGATATTAAATCCAAAATCGACCGTTGGTTTCTTTTTCGATACCTAAAAGAGAAAACAATATCTTCATATCTTTTACGCTCCTCTATCAGTTTCCTCATCTGAGGGGAATTTTGAGCTTATTTGTTCATCGAGTCGAAGAAGAAGAAGAAGATTGAAGATAATGGCCGACAACTACTTGTTTAGTGAAGAAGAAATGGCGATCGATGAGGCTGTCGGCCACCCGCAAGCTTACGCGAAGCTCTGCCGCGATCGACAAGCTGGATTGTACACTTATGGTCCTCCTTTCACTTTCACGCCTTATAGTCTGAAGAAACGAGAGGTACAAACGAATCTTTCTTCGTTTTCTTTGTTTAATTTTACGGAAAATTGAGGAAGAATCAACTGAATTGAGATTTTAGTGTGGTGCTGATTTGAATTCCCCAATATCAGACAATTGAATTGTTCGATTAAACATTTTAGGGATTGAGCTCTTTCTGTGTTTTTGAGGGAAATTGTATATGGCTAGTCATTAGTTCCTTTCTATTTGAATTTTTTTGTGGATTTCTGGATAATTCCTCTTCAAAATTTCCATTTCGCGAGGCAATGTTTTGAAATGGCATGAATTCTGTAAGATTATAGAATTTCCTGATCAATCTCAATTGTCTTAAATTGGCAATGTTTGCAGAAACCGGAACTTTCCATTCTGAATTTCTCTATTGTCCTAAAATGGCTAAGATCGGCTTGGGTATAGTGAAATGAAGCATAGATCAAAACATATATTCAAAATATCATTCTATTGATCGTTTTTGCATAATGTTTCAGACCGCAACAGCAAGGGAACTAGATCAGTTGTTTCCAATAATAAATCCAAAGGCAAAGCCTACTGGGAAGCCTAAGCTTTTTGTGAGCCTCTTATGGAAGCAACTCAATCATCTCGGGTAAATAGCTGAATTTCCATTTCTAAACTTTCTAAAAGCATTTGTATCTGCCTATTTGAAATCAACTGGTTTCTTCTATATCAGGAATGCTGGTTTTGATCCTGCAGTAATTCGAGTTGACCATTACGGCAATGTTCTTTATTATCATGCTGATTCTGCTTCACCACTTGCTTGGGATATTGATCATTGGTTTCCTTGCTCAAGTATACATCTAATTTTGTTCTAAATTTGTTAATTTCTCTTTTTCTATCTCTTTCTCATTGTTGTTGTTGTTGTTTTTTTTTTTTTTTTTTTTTTTTTTTTTTTTTTTTTTTTTTTTTTTTTTTTGCTGAAATACAGGAGGAGGACTGACTGTTCCAAGCAATTTACGGATACTACAATGGCAAGCCTGCAAGAGGAAGCATCACAAATTAGAGTTCTTAGTTCCTTGGTGGGATTTTCAATTAGGTATCTCTGTAAACCAGTTTTTATCCATCTTTGCTTCATCCAACTCAGATTTCAGGTAGGTTTGGATTACTTTCTTGATTGATGTTCATTTGAGTTCATAAATGATAAGGTGGTGATGCTAACATGTATATATTTTCATGATGTAATGATGGCAGGCGCAGAGCGTTTTCTTTTTTGTTCTTTGAAGGTGAAAACGAAGAGCTGAATACTTCACAGACAGTTGAATCCCACTCTTTTCCACAACATTTTGTGGAAGCCAAAGAGCGACTAGGTTTTGCGCCGGCTGCCATCGTTTTATCTCGAAGAGAATGTTATGATTCTTCATCACCTTTGAGATCATTGGACTACAATAGGCAACCAAG
This sequence comes from Citrullus mucosospermus, assembly GCA_030954485.1. Taxonomy (NCBI): domain Eukaryota; kingdom Viridiplantae; phylum Streptophyta; class Magnoliopsida; order Cucurbitales; family Cucurbitaceae; genus Citrullus; species Citrullus mucosospermus. The sequence goes on along the minus strand of CM062061.1, from coordinate 27,427,765 downwards.
ACCAAGTATTCCTATAGTTGGTTAGTCCTATAAAACTCTTCTCATTCTTCCTCTCTACTTGGAAAGTTAAATTTTGATGTCATTTTAACGGTTCAAAATTTGAATCAGTCAAATTTGATAACTTTTAAATTCTATGACTAATGTTAGCTGCACGAAAAGTGAAACCTGAACTTCTCAAAGAGAATGAAAACCCGGACTTCGTTACGAACCCATACCAAGCCATTGTCATGGCCAGAGATTCTCTAAGACAAAGAGAGGAAAGAGCAAAGCTGAAGGCTGAAATACAGAGAGTGGATGATGAAGTGAATGATATGAAGCTAAATAATGAAGAAGAGAAGCTCACAATTCAGGAGTTGGAACTGAAACTAATTAAACATAAGCGAAGAGCAGAGAAGTGTAGACGATTAGCCGAGGCGCAATCATCTCATAAGACAATGCTGGAGAAGATGATCCGGGATACCATGCACCAGTAAGATGACAAAACTTAGCTGCCCTTAGTTGCCAAAAATCAACGGGCAAAGAGGGGATTATTTTCCAAATAGACTAAACTTGGCAATGTGATTGTTTTCTTGTAGGAGTGTTATTTACAAGGAGCAGTTGAGGCTGAACCAAGCAGCAAGTAATGCATTAATGGCCAGGCTTGAAGCACAGAAGGCAATTTGTGATGCTGCCGAGAAGGATCTCTACCAGAAGTACAGACAGAGAGATGAGCTGGAGAAACAGTTGAGGCCTGAACACGAACAGGCTCGAAAAAGATCAAGAATGGACAATATGTTATTGGAAGAAACAGACTACAAAACTCCGACTTTCTTTTTGCCAGGAATCAAGCCAAAGACACCTACACACAAAGAGCTGAGACTGTTTCTTGAGGAAGAACAAAGAGCTTCTGAATGTGGTTTGTCCCAAAATGGAGAGCAGAAAGAAAAGGAAAGTGATGATGTGGCCATGGAGAAGCCTGGTGAACATGAGAACAAAGCAATTGTTCCACTGGAGGAAGGAAGCTTAATTACTCAAAGGTTTCAAACTTTAGAAATAGGAGAAGCAAAGAGACACGACATGCTATTCCCTTTCATGCAAGATTCGGATGTCGAAGAAGAAGAAGAAGACGAAGAGAGTAGAAAACAACGGGGCAAAGGAAACATCGAGAAGTGGCTTCAAATGTTATTAGATGAAAACCACGAAGGTGCAGATCTCCAAAATGAAGATGAAAGCAGGACAAGCAAGACTCATGAAATGAGCACAAAACTGAATGTACAGAAGGAGGTCGAGGTCATTATGACGACTACAGAAGAGAAAAACAAAGAAGAGAGGCATGATAAAGAACAGAGTGTTGAAGAGAAAGACAGGATTGTTGGAACTGAAGGCAGCAAAACAGAAAAAGAAGTGAGTATTGAAGAGAGTGAAAAGAATGAGCAGAGTAGGAAGGAAGCAAGGTTCACAAGGTCAGACAGTGCAAGGATCTTCAGGAGAATCCCATCTTCACCATCTCTGATCTTGGGGATGAAAAAGGGAGTAGACTGTATGGGAAAGAAACTAAAGATAAGTGGAGAAGACGATGTCGAAGATCATGCTTCAAGAAACAGCTTCATCAAATCTTCTATCAAGACACTCAAGAAGGCAGCAAGGATATGAAACTTGCCTGTTTCAATTATGTCTTGCTTTGTCCATATTAGTTCTTTGTTTTTTCTTTTTTATCTTTTCTGAGTGTTGGTTACTTGAAAAGCCAATAAATCACTGCATTTAGGCGCTCCATGCAAAAGATTTAGTGCATTTTTTTTCATGGTTATGTTTGTAATATATGGTTTTCGGTGTGATATAAATACTCCTAAATTTATTTATTTATTTATTTATTTTAACATTTAAACAGCTTTTGTCTTTTTCTATTATACTTTATGTCTTTTTCTATTATACTTATGTTTTTACCTTGCGTTATGTGTGATGAATTTTAAGTTCGACATCAATATCAAATATTCATAGATATCTCTAACATATTTTATAAATTTACTCATACAACATAAAAATATCTGTCTATTTATATGAATAAAAAAAAAACTAATTAGTTTTGAGTAAAAAACACCTTAATATTTCCATAAAAGTTGTATGAACTTTGTGACTTGATATTGATATTTTATTGATATATGTATAAAATTAAAATTTTCATGTGATATCTAGATATTTTAATAATTTTCACCACTCTTAACAATTGAAACAAATTCACGTGTAGGGTTGGAAGAAAAGCAGCCAAGTCTGAGAAATCAGAATGAGGCAGTAAATTCAGACAGCTTTTCTACAAACAAGAAGATTAAAAATTAAATAAACGGTTTAGATTACATTAAATATAATGCAGACATTCAAAAGAATTCCAATTACTGTAATAAAACAAAAACAAATATCTTTGGCCAAATTTGAAAAGAATAAAAAATTAAAGCTGAGATAAATAGAATTACAAATAAAATTGGGGGGATTCACCACCCATTATATATAAAATGCGATTACAAATACGGTACAAGAGCCATTGAATTATATTGAGAAACAAAAAGACATTCTGGAAAAAGTCAGACCACATACCGTCTTTGGCTACTTTTATTTCTATAAAACTAACACAAAATTCTAAGTCAAACAAACCAAATTCTCCCTGTTTGTTTGAATTAGCGATTGAAATAACAATTCTAAGCGTTGGTGGGGGCTGAGGTTTCAGATGAACTGCTTGCAGAATCACCTGTTGTGGGGTTCAAAGGCGAGCGAGTCGCAAGGGAGCCATTGTCACCGTCGTTCTGCGACACGACTGGGATCTTCACGGCTGATCTTTCCAACTCCTTCTCGAGCTCTTCTTCCCGACGCAGTGCGGTGAATTGGCTGTCTAGGGATCTGGCTGCTCCCAACCATGCCAGCACAATAACCAACAGGACACCTCCAAGGTATGGAGTCGAGTTTGCAAGAGATCCGAATGTCAGGATCATGAACTGTTGAATGAGAGCACCTCCAGATTTCCCCAACGGGTTGCAGACGACATCAATGGCAGCCTTCCCTTTAACCTGAAACACAAGCATTTGTCACACAAAGCCATTGAAAAATTAGTTGATGAGTACGAACAAGTCGGTGAAATTTATACCTTGGTATCCTCATCCAAAGGAATGTAAGCCATTTCTTTGCAAGGATCAAACAAACTGTATTTGGCACTCTTGCTGAAGATGTTTTGCATAGCACCCACATAAACAGCAGCAAGAAGAGGAGTTAACCCGAACTGGGTAAGCATAGGCGCTATTGGGCCCCCAAACAAAATCAATGAAAAGAAAGCAACTCCGGTGATGAGGAGCACTGTGGGCGTAATGTTGGCTGCAACTCCCCATCCGTACTTGTTGAATATATATTGACTTAACAACATCATTATGAACGTTACAACACCAGTAGCGGTTGAGAAATCACCCATGAACGAAGAGTATTCATTCGGGCTCGGAAACTGCACAGTTGGACAAGGGTATTAGTTACATAGCAACAAGCTGATTGGTAGACAGACATTCCAATGTCAAATGCAACAAACCTGTGCTTTGAGCTTCGATTTCCACGTAACCTCAACAAGGTTGATACTGATGCCGTATGCAACCACCAGAGTGGCAAGATCCCGGATGTATCTTGAAGATGCCAAGAATTTCAAGCTCTCCATCGTCCCCATGTTAACCTTCTCCTGTAAATGAATGCAAGAATCATAGATATTCAGAATCATCTGTCAAAGAAAGATAATGGTACGGCTTTGCATTCATGAGTTCACAAGAGAATTGTCAGCCAAATTAAGACTTATGCGAGCAACCGTACAGTTGCCAGGGATTAATACCAATGTCATTCTTTTAACTATAAACATAGCATTAGTTCCTTAAGACATTACCTTCTTCTTCTTGCTGCGAGTCGGAAGAGAAGCAAATTTATTCACCCACCAATAGAGGAAACAGATAGCAAGCCCCATACCGACAACAATACTCATCATTGCTTTCAGAGATATTGCCCACCCATCGACTCCAGGACCCAAGTGTTTCCTCAAATTTGAGAAATACTTCACCGTTCTGCCTGAGAAAATGAGGGCAACATTTGCACCAAGCCCAAATAGGGGATAGAACTTTTTGGCTTCCTCAACAGTGGTAATCTACAGAAAAATGGCAATCAAAGAAGAGAAAATTATGAGCTAATCCTTTCAAACTCCAATTGCGAAGGCTATTTTGGCCACAGAAAGATTCAATAAACCTAACCATACACTATCAGAACATAAGCCAAGAAATAAATGAATACAAGCAGACTCAGAGCAATCCAAGGATTAGTATATGCAACTTCAGGGGAGAAAACCAATATGTTTCACAATACACAAGTGCAACAAAATTAATTCTTTCCCATTCCGTTCCATTTCACATATCCTCAACCTCATCATACACTCAAAACATATTTCACTAAACAAACCATGTGAAGCCATGGAACCAACAGGAGCAAAAACTAGCATCCAGAAAACACAAACAAGAATTGTCATTCAATAATATTTAACATCCAACACACACAATCGAACAAGATTGAAATCATCAGAAGCAGTCAACAAACACCAACACCACATCATAAATCACAAAATTAAGATCCAATAATCATAATCAAATGATAAAGCTTTTGATAGTTTACCTGATTGGCAAATCCCCAAAACAAAACAGAAACCACCACACTTCCCCACAACTCAGCCATCACATAAAACAAACAGAAGCTCCAAATCCTCATAATAGCAAGAGGGCCAAGGAACCTCGGGCCAAGCGCATTGAGAAGCTTATCAGCAAAAGCTTGAGGGTGGATATAATTGCTAAGAGGATATAAAAGAAATCCAAAAGCCCCAAAAAAGGCAATGAATGGGACGATAATAGTGTAGAACAGAGCCTGTCTAGGCAAGGCATTAGCCAATTTGGTATACAACAACATGAAACCAACAGCCATGGGTAAATTAACCCAAGTCTTCAAAAATGGAATAATCTCTGCACTGCTACCTTTAGCAGTCACAACCAAAACATCCTTCGTATCCCTAAGAATTGTGTAATTGAAAAGGATGCAAAAGAACATAAGCCCAAGAGGGATAATCTTTTTGAGGGTTTCAACCTCAATACCCAAAAATTTCGGGGCCTCAATTTCACCAAACGCCGGCTGACCATCGGAATCCGCCGCCGGGGCTGCGGCAGCTTCAGCCCTGCAGATTAAAGAAACTCGCTCTTTGGGACAGAAGGAAGGGTTTTTTGATACAAATCCCTGAAATCTTTGAAACCCATTGGAGGAAAGAGAAAACCCAGAAAGATTTCGAGGGGTTGTCGATAAAATCCTTTGTCTAAGGCCATGAGAAGGTAATAAACTCCTGGTTTTGGGATTTGGGGGAAGAGAAAGAAGCCCTTTGCTCTGCAAAACAGCCTCCATGTCTCTCTTTGATCCCTCCTGAAAAAACCACCAATTGATTGGCGTTTCAAAAAGAAAGCATAAGAGAGACACAGATAAGGAAGGAGATAAAAGATAGAGAATAGAAGGAAAGAAGGAAGATAAGAAGATAGCAAGGAAATGAAATTTCCTTCTCCAGAGGATGGCTGAGCATACAAATATCTTTCTTTATATACAAAGAACACAAATCAAAAACCCTCAAAATTTTGTTTCAGAGTTTCAGAGAACAAAACAAACAAACAGCCAAAAAAGAAAACGGAAGGAATAATATTAAAAGAAGATTTTCACACAAGTGGGTTAATTTACAGTCGAAGAACCTGGTGAGATTTTGTGGGGGAAAGGAAAAGGAAAAATGTAATTTTTATCTCATTATTATCATTTTAAAAGCCTAAATTATAAACTAATTTGGAGAAAGTTCCCTTAGTGTTCGGGTCTGAAGAGTTGAAATTATGACCAAAGGACAACCGTTAGAATGTGTTGTTTTTATTACATCACATGTTAAATTTTTCTGTATTGGTTAAGCATATATTCTTATTCAAAAAATTTAAAAATAAAACTAAATAAAAATTACTTTTAAAAATTAATCATATTTTCTCTATATTTATTACGATCATTTACATCTCTTTTAAATACAAAAATAAATTCTTGGTCAAATTTCAAAAACATAAACAAATTTTTAAAAACTATTTTTTTAGTTTTTAAAATTTGGCTTAGTTTTTTAAATCATTGGTAAAAACTAGGCAAACAAAAGAAGAAATTTGGAGTTGAAATTAATGTTTATAGTCTTAATTTTTAAAAAATAAAAATAAAAAATGAAATGGTTAGAAATAAATAATTGAATTTTTGTTTGTACATGTTGAAATGATACATATATCAAATGTAAATCGAAAGCTAATTGTATTTGTGATTTTAGAAAATAAATTATCAAATCAAGTTGCATCATCTAAATTTTTATATAATGGAATATTGGCATCATTTAGGTATGGAAAAACTTAAAAGAATTACAATATAACTTAATTAAAGAGTTTACAGAAGTCATTTAATTCTATTTCCCTCATTCCTTCATAGGCGAAAATAGACTAAATTTATAGAGAGGACAAATTTATAGTTTAACCTTATTTAAATGAATTTTTGAAAAAATAATTAACTTTATATTACATGGTTTTGTTTTTGACGAAAGTGTAAATGGTTGTTAAGAATTCATTAAAATATTAAAATAGTAATTTCAATTTCCACTCTGGGATTTCTTGTGTAAATACTTCTTAACAAACATAATAATAATAATAATAATAATAAAGTATTTTTTTGTATTTTAATTTATTTAAAACTCCGAATTGCTATATAAAACATCTCTTTTGTTTGTGGGAAGGGGTTTGAAATTTATAAAAATTAGTATATGTTTAAGTTTAATAAAAAATAATAATAATAATAATAATAATAAAGAGAAAATCACGTTTCACAAAGCAAATTGACTCGGTGAAAAGGGGAAGGATCATGGGACGAAATTGAATTTCTACGGTTCCGAAATGTCCAAAATAACCTTTCTCATAAGATATTTTTGAGCTTTTGCCAGTTGGTCATTAAAGTGCCACGCTCCTTTTATGCCCTTTTTTCCCCTTTTTTTCCCAATGAGATGGCTAGAAAACGATGGAATGTTGTTTGTCCACCCAAAAAATAATAATAATAATAATAATAAAATAAATAAATAAATAAATTAGTGCACCTCATTTATTTCTACGTTCTTTTCTTGATCTTTTTGTTGATTTTTTTTCTTGTTGGTTGTAAGACCAAAAAAAAAAAAAAAAAACAAAACAAAAAAAAAAGCCTCTATTTTATTTAAACAGTTTTATTTTAATGAAGCTAGAAGAAACAATGGAATAATTTGATACCGTCTATTTTACATAATTTTATTTTTAGTTTCACCCAAAATAATTTATACCAATGTAAATAATTTTCCTCACTTATATATTATATATATCTCCGTTCTCTAATTAATGTGAGACTTTGTTTGCACCTAATAGTTACAAGTATTTCTAAATTACCTACGTCATTGTATTTTTATTTTTTTTTTGTTGGTTGTAATCGTCAATCTTGAATTTGTAGATAAAGGATCTAGTACTTGCTAGTAAGTTAGAATAAGCTCTCTAGCTCTCAAAAATTGTCTTGCTCTCTTGCAAGTTACTACCAAACAACGTGTTGGAATGCTTTGCATTCGTGATTATGTTATTCACATTAGTAACGTTTTTGGCCTTTGGTTTAGAGGAGTGCGTTATATAAATTCTCTAACTCTAGAGATACCTTTGTAATCTAAAATCTGATATTTTCTCTTTAATAATAAAATTGTTCTCCCTTTTGTTTGTAGACTTAGATAACGCACTATATTAGCGAACTACGTAAATTCTTGTATTGATTCCTTATTGTTTACATTTTTTTGTTTATCTTTAATAGTCGGTTTTTAATACAAAGTATGGTATGTTGTTTCATTTGTCCTCTTATTTCCATCGTATAGGCATGGGAGTATAGAAACTTTTTTACTACAAAATGCTGAATTTTGAAAGGAATATAAAATATTCACTTTCCATTCTTTATTTCACCATTCCTTGCGCCTATTTTCACCAAAAGAAGTTTTTCATACTTTTTCAAGTGTCATATCCAACCAAACCTATCATTTAATTTGTTTTAGATGAACTAATATGGAGGCTTGTAATTCACCTCCACATCCTCTGAATAAAGGGTGTGTGTTGAAGTTGAAGTCTTAGAGACATCTCATTGAAGAGAAGGTGGTGTTTACTTCATGACTAATGGATCATCTATTCTACTCAACAAAGTAAGAACTTTAAAGGATGTTGGTCTCAAAAGTTAGAGGAAGATTGCAATTACAATAAATTCAAGAAGAAAAGGATGAAAAAAAAAATAACACATAGCGATGTTATATAAAAAAAAACTCCTAAACAAATTAGGGGTAAAAACCACGAACAAGGATATAAGAATTCTACCATATAAAATAGGAGAGACAAACTTTTTTTCTTATAGAAGAAGAACAAAGCCTCTAAAGAAGAAAATCTATCTATTTTATCTTATTTTGGCTCGCTTGATTTGGATGGTTTGATAACCATGGGTCTCCAACTATTTATAGTCCAAAGAAACTTAGTCATCAAGCAAATCCAATTAATGGTCCCAAAATTGATATTGGACAATGTGGAAGATTTAATGGTCACAAATTGGTTTTGGAGAAAGTGTAAGATCGAATAGCCCCAATTGTCCTTTAAAGAAATTTCTTAAACAATAGTGAAGGTTATATTATTTAACCATTAATAGGTTTTTTCATTATAACCTTTTCTTAAGACGTTTTTCAAGAGATCCAAACCCCAACATAAAGTTTTTTCAAAAGTGAGGGGTTTGTTGTACTAGGAGAGGACTTTAAAAAAGGTAATACTTTAATGCATCTCAAGATGTATTCATTTTTATGCATCATTCTCTCATTATTCACACTAAAAAAGAATTAAAATATTTTCTTAAAAGAGGTTGAACTGAGTTAGAGAGGGTACCCCTTTGAATGTAGATTTTTCTTAGGAGAGGCGTTTCTCACTTAGCTCACTGTATTTGTATTATTTATTGTTTATATATTACTCTTGACATTTTGTATCTATGGCATACATTATGTAATGAAAAAATCTCATATTTCATCCATGTCCAAGTACGTTTTTTACAATAATTTGTTGATAGCGTTTGTTACCCGTTTTTACTAATGTCATTTTCCTTGTTGGATTGTATAGTTATTCTTATTTATATTTGAATCGGCCACTTAATTAGCAAGCTCTAATTGAGCTAATGTGTTAAGAAATGTCACTTATAATAATAGTCTGATCAGAAATATATGACTTAGACGTTAGATATAAGGTATCACACAACCTTTGAGTTAAAGGGAAAACATCCTTTAAGTCTCTAAGCTAACTTTTACTAATGCCCTTTTATTTTCTTGGTTACCACAATTATTATTTAAAGCTAATTTTTGAATTATTTCTAAATTTGCCAATAGTGTCTCAGAAATTCAAACCTCCCATTCACCTTTTGCTTACACAATCTATTCCAACTCTACCACTATATTTTGCTCTTTTAAGATCTTCATTCCCACAAGAAACGAGCAATTAGCCTGCTACTTTCTCCCATCTACATCTTCAATTAATTACTTTCAGTTTAGAAAAGTGTGGTGTGAATCTTAATTAATTTACGAAAGTTTATGAGTCTAATTGATATAATTATAAGTTACACACCAAATTTTTATAAACATAAAGTAATTGAGAGTATAAATAGATACATTTACAAAAAGTTTCATAATTAAATTGATACAATTATTAGTTAATTGATTAAATTGATGCAATTTTTAAAGTTTAAAAGTATAGATTGATATTTTTCTTTTTTTTTTTCTGAAGGTATATTTATTTAAAAGACAAATCTGAAATAATCTGTTTCGTATTTTTCTATTGATATGCTCAATTTCTCATAGAATTCAAATAACTAAAATTAAAAAATTGAGTCTAGATGTTAGAATAACTAATAAAACATAAAATTAAAAAGAAAAATGCAAAATATATACTTTATTGTTTTCTACCCTCTTTTGAAAAGGTTATTTTTGTTGATAATTTAGATTTTTTTATTAAAAAAAAAAAAAAGAAAGTAATTTTGAAATAATTAAATTTTATTTTGACATCAACTTGAATAAAACAACCTATAATTTGTCAATAAGAGATACAAATTCATAGCACTTTTATCCTGGAAAGTTATAATCAAGTTTTTTTAGCCATGTATTTCTTTAACTTTAATTAGAAAAATAATCAGTTATTTTCTTTTGGAGAGAGAATAATCCGTTGTTTTTATTTAAAATTAAAATTAATAATGACACTTAAAAATATTAGACAGTGAAAAATGGAATTAAAACTCTTAGACCGTGAATCATAATTTTCAAATATAAATTAAAAGTAAAAGTGCATAACTTTTTCTTAAGTTACAAAATTGTGTGTGGAATTATTATTATCTTTATAATATATATTAGAAAACAAAAATGGCCACCCACCCCGCTATTGGGTCGGATTAGGACGACTAATTCCACGATTTGGTTCCAGGTCAGCAGTGGGGTCCACAGAGTGCCTAAGGTTTAAAGTCTCCCTATCAGCATCTTAATTTTTCAAAAAATTTCGATAATAAAATATTGATTTAAATGATATTTCTAAAAAATATTATAAAAACCAAATATTCATAAAATAAATAATTAGCAAAATGAGTCAACTTATTTATAAATAAAACAAAATATCAGTATTTGATAAACTAATATCATCTATTATTGTCTGTCAATGATAAACATTGATAAATTTCTATCATTGTCTATCACTTTCTATCACCGAGTGGTATTGACATTTTGTTATATTTGAAAATATTTTCAGCAAGTTTGTCATTTAAAATAATTACTCTTTTAAAATTATTGAATAACATTTTTAGGATTTTCAAACGGGTTAATTTCAAATATAGCAAAATGAGCTAAAATATTTATAGATTTAGAAAAATTTTCACTATTTATCAACGATAGAATTCTATCACAGTTTATGATCGAAGTCTATCGCAATTTATCACTGATAAATAATAAAATTTTTCTTGATATTTTTTCTATTTATAATAATTTCCTCCCTATTCAAACAAGTTACGTATATTTTATTTATATTAATAATATTTTTATGCTTATTTTTTGTGTTTCGTGGAGTTTTTTACGATACAATGAAAATATTGATTCATCCTCATGTCGATGACGAATCTATATAAAAATATCGACATATTGATGAAAATTTAATACTATGGTTGTAGTTGTACCGGCTATAGTTTTGCACAAACAGCAAACTTTATTTTTCTTTAATTGATTAATAAATTAAAATTAATTAATTAAGCTTAATGAGTACACGTCAGCATACAGTCACAGTGGCTCCTAGTGGATCACCATTCTATTCCCTTTCGTCCATTATTTTAATCATTTCATCTCTTTTTAGTGATGAACTAAATTTTAATATTTCTTCACTTTCGGATGGATACTTAGAAAGATAAAAATAATGTAATGGTCACTGATAAGTGGATGGATAGACATAAAGTATTTTACTATTTTATATATATTTATTTTTTCATAGGATGACGTATGATAAAAAAAAAATCCATTTTTTAAGTTCTTATCTCTATCATCAAGCTCGAACTGCTTTTGCAGTTATTTTTAAATAATAAGAATTAATCGATGTTGTTTTTTTCTGTTTATTTTATGAATTATATGTGTTCGGAAATAATTGAAATTGTTGTCCATGATTAAAGATTGTAGGCTGGAAAATAAACGATTTTGAGTGTGAAGAGTGTGAAATTTATTTTATGGCGAAAAATGGAAAGATGTAAGAAAAACAAGAGAGCTGGCAGAGTTCTAACATGAAAGAATTTGTAAAAACATGATTTTTTTTTTTAAGTGTCCAAAACTTAATTTGATAGAAAGTAAAGAACAAAATTTTTTTTTAAAAAATCTAGAGGTGGATGAGAGGTTTATATGCTCAATTTTCAAAAATTAAAATAGTAATTAAAAAAAATAAATGATTATCAAATGGAGCTTAAACTTTTATTAATGTCTAATAGATCCTTGCACCAGAAAAATAAATATTTAGTAGGTATCTAATGTTTCTTTTGATAAAAATTAAGTCTATAAACACTAATTTCACCTTTTATTTATTTATTTATTTATTATTATTATTATTATTTTGGTTATTTACTTTTTACTAATTTCTTAAAAACCAAGCCAAGTTTTAAAAACTAAAAAATTAGTTTTTTTAAACTTGTTTTTGTTTTTGGAACTTAGTTAAGAATTCAGTTCTTTGACTTAAAGAAAGATGTGAACCATTGTAAGAAATTGAGAGGAAATATACTTATTTTATAACACAAAAACCAAAAAAACAAACGGTTACCAAATGGAGTCCAAAATATTGGCGGTCGTTTGGTTTTTTAGAAATTAAGATAATAAGAATCTTCATATACTCGAAATGATAAATTCTCATAATTATGAATGTCTGATAGCTTTATACAACCAAGCTTGTTTTATATGAAATTTTTTACCAATATCCAATAATATTTTGATAATAATGTTTGTTTTTGGCAACAGGCAAACGCACATGTCAAATTATAATATGTGAAACGGTCTATGACCGAGTATCGTCCTCTAGAGATCTAGTAGTTAACTTTTTTAGCTATCATGAAAACTTAGCCCAATTTTATTAAGGGAACTAAAAAATAGAAGAGAGTCTGACACACACCACACAGATGCCACACACAATGTCTTAGCAAACAATACTGAGACAACAAAACAGTAAAGAGAGATGAAACCACTCAAAGTTTGGTGACCTGGTTCAGCGATATACACCTACATTTGGGGGGCAATGTGCTTAGGAAAGATAATTTATTAATATGATAAAGTCAAGCAATTACAATGTTGTACTTATCTGTAATATAAAGAACAATTACAACGACACACGTAGCGCCTAACTTAATTAACTACCTAACTCCCCCTAGATGAGAGACTCCTTTTCAATCAAACTTAGGCTCCCCTAAATGTGTGAGACTCCCTCTCACAATGAAGAAATCTTCCCCAGTAAGAACTTTCCTTTACTTGAAAACTTAGGCTCCCCCTAAGTCAAAAAAATCTCTTATCAATGAACTAAGTCTTAGGCGTTCTCAAGGACAAATGATGCTTCTTAAGAATGGAACAGCCACCACACAAACAACGGTAGAACAAGCAACCAATCACCAAGAAAATTTCGTGCTTGTTTATGTAGAGCACCACAGAAAGTTGTCTATAAGAAACACAGAGATTAACCTCACACAAAAACAAATCCACAGAACATAGACAAGAAAACATGGAAACAATCTCTCAAATAAACTCGGTAGAACATAGACAAGGAAGGCGGACAAGGAAGGAATAACACACAAAGTAATTTAGATAAGGAAAGAAAATATTATGCCGAATCAGCATCTGAGACAAGTTCTGAGACAATACAGAGCCAATCTACCAAGCAACCAACCACAATCTTAAAACAAATATAAAATCAAATACAACACTCTAACAAGAACCACACGTGATGATTTTGGAACTAATACTAAAGCAAGAAAAGCAAGTAAATCAATCAAATAGGGAGAAATTCATTCAAACAAATACCTAAATCTATAAGTCTAATGTCCTAAATCTGGACTCATAAACTAAATCGATTAACAAATTGATTAGCACCAATTACCTAAATCTAGAAGTCAAATGTCCATGTCTACTCACGAGCTCAACCTTTTCTCACACTCAATTGCTAATATAAATCTCTTTGCAATAAGCCAACTGAGCATGACACTAAGACTCTTCGTCATTAATTTCTATTATTATTCTATCATTCATGTACAAAATCAAATAATAGTCTAACATGCAAGATCTAACTGAAAGTTCTATCTCTCAAGCAAGATAATAAACCTAAATCAGTCAAACAGTGATCAAGCACTCAACAACAATAAGAACAAGCATACCAAAAATGTAATCGACGCTAATCGAATTTAATCAAATAATTCATCAATGATCTGTAACTACAATGAAAACCCTAAAATTAAAGGATTCAACCAATCATAATTTCCATAAACACAGTTTAAGGTAACGCAATTAATATCCACATGCTTCAACGAGAAGATTTGTAGAATTTTGGGGAATAGATGATCTACAAACCAAGGGAGAAATTGCACACCGATGTGGTGCTTGTCATACACTCTAATAATTAAGTCGAACAGATTCAAAATGTAGCAAACGAGTGTTTTTTTTTTTTCCTTAGAATAGACTTCCTCTAATGGAGTTATAAATGATATGTTTATAAGAGGGTTGACTTAATTAGGATTCTTGTTTCTTCTCTAATCTAGGTGAGAGAGTCAAATTAGACTAACCTCGAGATTCTTTGGGTAGGATAATCTATCTTGCATGCCCCAACTACCATTGGGTTGGCCTCGACTAGGTTATCGATACGACCTTCGACCCAAACCTTTCTTTTCCTTTAGGGAAATGGTATGGCATGCCCCATTTAGCATAGGCTAGCCTCAACCTCGACTTTGGCTGAGGTTGAGGCCAAGGATTTAGGCCTCTTTCTCTTAAGCTCGGTTGGATTCTGGAGTGTAGTTCATGTTGAGAAAAACCTCTTACTCCTACTCTATGAATAAGTAGAAAAATAACACAAAAATTAAAATAAATCAATAAAATTGGGAATACAAAAATTAACGTGGAAAAACTCCAAATTAGAGAAAAAATCATGAACCAAAAAAAAATTCACTATGTGAATTATATCACTAGCACAACTGAGCTAGCATACCAAGTTTAAAGTACTTTAAATTAGGATGATTCGAAACCAAATACGTAGACTCCTTTTATAATGCTTGAAGTCCATCATTTCCTTAAACTTTTCAGATGTGGGACAACTACACTACTAATATTTTGTCAAAATTCAATAATTTGGCTCAAATTCCGTCCATTTTTCAACTTGGTGGCCTTTACATTGGTTCAATCTTACTTTTACCCCCTTTTAAGTCCAAAACTACCTACAACAGGTATAAAATTGGTATTTGTTCAAAGTAATAAAGTAATTTATCACATTATTCTAGAAAACTATTCATCTCGAGACATTCCAATTTCGATGCTAATTCATATCAAAAGGAAAAAAAAACAGATATCAATGGTCCATATTTTATTTAATAAAATAAAGACTACATATTACAATAATAAATTTTAAAGATGAGATAAGTAATAATTTTCATTGGAAAGGGAAACTACTTTTGAAATAATTTGATTTAGCGGTGTAGGAAAGAAATCAAAGGCCCGGAAACTGTGCAAGACAAGTCCCCCCACCCCGAAAAAAAGGTGTTTTTTTTTTATTAAAAAAAATTTTAAAAAATAATTATTATTTTAATTATTACTGTATATTTATTATTATTATTATTATTATTGGTTTTTTTTTTGTTATCTTAAAAGTCCATGAATTTTGGGAAAGAAACAAATAAAATTTGGAAGAGAAATTGCTTTTGGGAAACTTGTTTGTGGTGCTTGCAAGCTAAAGCAACCCCACTCGCTCTCCATATTTGAACGCAATCTCATTGGTTCCTATCTCTCAATCTCCAACTACCTTTTTTCTTTTTTTCTTCTTTCCTTTCCTATTTATTCATTAACCAACTGAAATGGTATAAAAATTATGAGATTTTCAAAAATAAATTTTAATCTTTTCAATTCTTAAAATTACATCATTTTAATTTTTTAATTCTATTAACTCAAAAATGATTTTTTTTTTCGACCGATTAGTTTCCTCCTTTTATTTGTATGGGGATAAAACGTTCTATAAAAAGGAATTTTGAAAAATGGAGTTTTTTTAGTTTCTATTTTGTCAGCATAAATTTCTACAATTAAAACAATATATATTACACGAGTTCAAATGTAAAATTTAGGATAAATTGCAATAATTACCTTAAAATATGGTATTAGTTGCAATTTCACCTTCTAACTTTCAATTGTAAAAATTAGGTCTCAAACTTCTACGAAGATTAAAATTGGACCTTCAAACTTACAATAGTTGTAGAAATTGAACCTTCAAATAAAAATTGAACCTTTAAGCTTATACAATTGTTACATTTTCTACCAAAGATTTTTACATAAAATGGCATATTTGGACTATATTTTATGAATGTCTTTATATTTGAATTTTTTTTTTAAAAGGCTTTTTGTGTTAATTTTGGACAATTCTACCTTTTTTTCATTTATTTATATTCGTTTCTTAATATTCTTTTTCAATTTACAAAGCTCACTTAATGTTGGAGAGAGAAGATGCATTTATTATAGAGAGAAAAAATACATTTAATATGATTTTTTTTCCCATTTTCATATGGAGAGAAAAAATGTATTTAATATGATTTTTTTCTTATTTTTAATTGGAGAGAGAAAATGCATTTAATATGTTTTTATTTTCCATTTATTTTTTCATATTTGATTTTTTTGATATTATGTGATATATTATGTTGTTTGTTTTGAATATTATTTGTTTTTATGTAATATATTCCATTATTTATTTGGTGCATATATCCTAGATATTTTGATATATGTACACTCCTAATTAGGTATCACTTGTACTTATAATATATTCTCCCGATATTCTGATATGTATGAAAATATATTTCATTATTTGTTTGGGGTATATATTCTAAGTATTCTGATATGTATGCCCTTCTAATTAGGTATCGCTTGTGCCTATAATATATTCCTCAATGTTCTTATATGTATGACAATATATTCCATTGTCTGTTTGGGGTATATATTCAAAGTACTTTGTTTATATGACAATATTTCATTGTTTGTTTGGGTTATATATCCTAAGTATTCTGATATGTATGCACTTATAATTAGGTATCGCTTGTGCCGGTAATATATTGCATTATTTATTTTGTGTATATATCCAATATTCTGGTATGTATGCTTTCTCTTGGATGTTTGCAAATATTCTAACTAATATATGAAATGTACTGGTAAGATTGACTGCACATTCAACATAAAATCACAATATATATCATAAATTCTAGGATATATCATAAATTTTATTTTACCAGCTAGAAATCCCAATAAATCAAAACTTAACATAAACTCCATAATAGAAATTGCTAATTCCCAATTAATGCGACGACTTCAAATTCATTTTCAAACCACATAATTTCCAAATAAACAAAACTATATACCACAGTATATATAATCATGGATGTACTAAATGTTCAAAATATATAAGTGTACATATCATAAAACAAGAAATCTAAATATATAAACGAATATATATATCACAAAATATATCAAAAAATCGAAGAAGACTACATATATTCCCAAACAGAACCAAAGTGGTCTTACTGAACTGACCAAACCACGATGACGAGATTTGAAAAAGAAATTTCTTTAAAGAAAAAAGAAAAAAAAAAAGATGAAAACGGTTCTTCATAGCTAGCAATCTTCTCGAGACCGATAACCACTAGTGCGCAGACAAGGGTGGCCGGAATGGCAGGAACGACGACCACTGGTGCAGGCGGGAATGACCGAAACTTGAACGACGGGAACAGCGGATAATGAGTTGAATGACAGGAATGACAAACAACAAGTTGAACGACGACAACGGAGTCATCAATGATGGCGAGGTGGATTGAGGGAGGGAGGCAGAGGCTAGAGAAAAGAAAGGGAGGAGGAAGGAGAAAAGAGAGGGAGGAGGCAGAAAGGGGAAGTAGAAGAATTTAACATTTTTTTTTTCTTTTTTAAAAGACATCAATGGGTGTGAGGTCCTAAGTCTGTGCATGGAGGAGAGAGAAACTTTATATATAAGGCCTAAATGGTAAATAGTCTATGACAGTAATGAAAAAAGTCTAGGAAGAATGCCTTTTATGTAAAAAATAGAATATTGAAGACATTAACATAATATGGGTCTTATATTAAGGACTTTTACGTAGAAGCCTTTTTCTACAATTATGTAAGTTTAAGGGTCCAATTTTAATATTTGTATAAGTTTGATGACTCAATTTTTATAATAAAAAATTTAAGATAAAGTTGCAACTATCATCATATTTTGGGAGTGGTTTTTCAATTTACTCTAAAATTTATATTGCTTCACATGAAAAACTTTGGCTCTACCTTTGGCATTAGCAAAATGATTTTTTTAAAAATTTTACCGTTGATAATACAAACTTTACATTAGTTATCAAAAACAAATTTTATTTTGAAAAGCACCTATAGAAAATAAGGACATTTGAACCACATACTTATAATAGATGAATTTATAATTTAGTAGGTAGTGTAGAGGGTGAGATATATTAATAATTCAAGATTCATCTACTTATCATTTCTTTCTAATACTTTATTCTTAAATAAACAGCTTGATTTTGTCTTGTTTTGTTTATTTATTTTGAAAAAAATAAGGATGTAATTTGGTGGGAATTTCCCATTTAGGAATTAAGATTCTATGAAAATGAGATTCCAATTAATGTGGGTTGGTCAAATTAAAAGTGTTTTGAAGTTTCGTGGGGGTTTGAGAATTGAATTTTCCATCAAACTTGAACGTTAGATTGTCAAATACGGCTCGTTTTGGACCATTTAAGTCAAACAGCCGCCGCCGCCTTTTTTTTTCTTTTCGTTTTACATGCGACCTATTTTTCTTTTATATATATATATAGATATAGATATAGATATAGGTTTTTTTTTTTTTTTTTAATTAAGAAAATACCCTTTTAATTAGTGTCTAAATTTTCAAACTCGATATTTTAACTTGAAATATTTAGAAAAATAGTGTTTAAACTTTGCCTTTAATTTTTCATTATTGTAGCTAACAAAAGCCGAAGCCACACTTTTACATGTTTCAAAAAAGACAGATTATTTACATTTTTTTCTCTCTCCACTTTATCTATTAAATAATATAAGATTCTACCTCAAAATCCATTAATAATAAGAGAATAACATATTTATTTTTATTAAGAGTATAAATTTTCTCAATTTTTACCATGTAAATCTTCAATATTATGCACTCTCATTTGGTTTTTTCTTTTTTTTCTTTTTAAGAAAAGATATTTAAAAAAAAAAATTGTCACGTCCAGCTTTCTATTTGCTAATTAACATAAAAATAACAATAAACACCAAATAAACCATTTTTTTAAATCTCAAAACTTAAAATATTAAGTTTAAAAACTTAGAAACCGTTGGACCTATTTGGTAAGCCATTTGAATTATATTTTATGTTTTTAGATTTATTGAATTCTATAAATATATATTTAGCAAACAATTTGAATTCTATTTTTGAAAATTATTTTCATATTTTGTAATTCAAGTAGTGCAAATTCAGAAAATAACATTTTTTTTGTTTTCAATATATTTAAATTTTAGATTTTAAAACTTAAAATGTATTATTACACTGAAAAAAATAAAAATCTTTAGAAAAATAATATTTCATGTTATAAAATTAGTCATATGTAAAATGTATTATAAATTATATGATACTACAAAGTAATAATTATATAAAAATTTTAACCTAAGACATGTTCACAAATAAATTAATAATGGTTTATATTCAACATAACATTGAGTAGTTAACTACAACTAGTTTTGTGATTTGTAAATATATATTATCAAACACATAAAACAATTGTTTAAGGACATGTTTGAGAATAATTTTGGAATGGTAATCACTTTTGCCAATTTCAAAATCACTCTTAAACATTTTTTTAATAATTCAAAACCAATTTTAATGATATAAAAATTGCATTAAAAAGTGCAAAATTAAATTTAATTTTGAGTGATTAAGAGCACGTTTGGGAGTGATTCTCAAATAGTTTAAGTCACTTTTATCATTTTCAAAATTACTCTTAAACATGTTTTTAATCATTCAATACCAATTTTGATGATATGAGAATTACATTTAAAAGTGTAAAATTAAATATTAAATTGATTTTGAGCGATTAAAGATATGTTTCAGAGTGATTTTGAATATGACAGCAGTAAACTGTGTTTTGAAGTGATTTTAAATGTAACAATAGTGCTTTTAACAATTTCAAAATCACTCCCAAACATGCACTAAATTATAATCTAATTTCTGAATTTTCTACAAAACACATCTATAAAAAAAATTTGAAATACAACTATATTTCATTGAATTCATTATTTTCAAATTTTTGTTTCTAAATTTTGCACCAAACAGACCCTAAATGTTACCAAACACAAAACCTTATAGATCAAAAGTACACCTTCTCTTAATTTAGTTGATTAAGTACATCGCATAAAAATTAAATCTTACTAGCATGCAAAGTTTATTGCAACCAAATTTTAATATATGTCATCAATAATATTAGAGTAATTATTTTAAATGTCAAAATTGCCGAAAATATTTTCAAATACACTGATAGACATCTATTAATATATATTAATGATAGGTGATAATAGTGTTTATTACCACTTATCACGAACAGATAATAACATTTTATTATATTTATAAATAAATTGACTCATTTTATTATATTTAAAAGTAACTTTATAAAAGAACTTTATGAAAGAGACGCCAATTTGAATATAACTCAATTAATTAAACCTATATATCTTGAACAGAAAGATTCATTGTCGGAATATCCACCAAGTAAACCAAAAAAAAGAAAAAGAAATTAAAAAGTCAAGATAAACGTATAAAGATGATAATTACAAAACCGTTATATTATTTAACTAGAGATAACACCTAGAACTATATATATATATATATCAAAATTACTAAAAGAATATAGGTTAGAATTATTGTTATTATTTAACCAATTTAGATAAAAAAAAATAATTTGGAGAGGTTACATTTAAGATCTATTAAAATAAAAGAGATTAAAATTAGATAAGTAAAACTAGAAAATTACAAAAACTAAAGTTGAACCAACTTTAAAATATAATGTCCAAAATTGTATATTAATTAAAAAATATATAAGTCAGCTAATTAGTGGTATTAATTCCATGTTATGGAGAGTTTAACTAACTACATAAACATAGTCAAAGTGTGGTATTAGCATATACTCCATCCTTAAAAGTCGTGAGTTTAGTCTCTCTCCTTGAAATTGTTGTACTAATAAAAATAAACTACACAAGCGATCAAGTCTTAGTAGTACTATGGAAGAAAATGAATTTCGATGGTCAAACCAAGTAGTACGAAGCAAAAGACTCAAATTTTTAGGGTTTCAGTGAACATTGACATTCAATTTTACATGTCAAAATGAACTTAGGTCAGTAATAATTGACATGACCTTCTATCTTAAAGATGAGAGGTTTAATCTATCCCCACAATTGTTGTACTAAAAAAAACATTCAATTTTACATCTCATATATTAATTAATTTTTAAAAATTTTCATTTTTTTTCTAAGGATCTATTAGATAAACAATCAAAAGTTTAATGACCTATTATATACTTCTGAAAATTTAAGGATCAAATAAACACAAATCTCAAAGTTTAGGGACAACCGGTACTTTAACGATTTTAATTTTCGTTCCTAAAGACTATTTAGATCCTTGTTATTTTTTATGGTTTTTTTTCAAAAGCAAAACGCATCAAACAACTATAAAGACAACAAGACCAAATCAGAACATCAGATGTGACAAAACTGAATCCTAATTTGCGATCTTAGGAATGGAATATTCTTAACCACATATTTTAGGGGAGTTAGCATCTGATTCTTGTTTTCTTGATATTATTTCACTAATTGTGCCAAAAATATCACTTTAAATGCATGCATTAAAGCTCTAATCTGAAGATGTATTAGGGCATAAAGATTGGTGGAGAAGGTTACATGAGTGAATATATTTCAACTTTGACAAAAAATAAAAAAAATAAAAAAATAAAAATTGTTCTTTTGCCAAAATCAGTTTAAAGGTTAGAGCCTTCCTTTCTACCGTTATTATACTATAAAAATATTTAAGTTACATATAGACCAAAATACGTTAAAAAAGACTAGTAAAACAGTTACTTTTCTAAAACCTAATAACTAAAGTAAATATTTAAGACTACTAAAAAAGAATAAAAACATTAAATTTCATTAAGATGAGATTAATGGGTTAATACTCCTAAATTTCATTAAGTAATATGCACCGTGAAAAATTTGAACACATAATCTTTTAGTTGAAAGTATTCATGTCTTATATAAGTCAAGTCTTACTCACGTTGAGCTTGAATTGTCATTCTCAATCTCTTAACAAAAATATTTTATATTATTACCATAATCGATAAAATTACTAAATCAATCCTAAAGATCATTAAGATATTGATTGATCTTTAATATTGATGTTGGACCTTTCAATTTACAGTTATATCAACACATTAACACATGCTTTAATTTTTGAACAACACTACAATTATATTTCTTTCTTTTAATAACAATCAATACTATTGATTAAATATCTCGACCTAATTAAACAAATTAAGACGTACAGTATATATATCTTAAACTATCCATTCAAATGCTTTTTTTTGTCCTTCAAGTTATAACAAATTTTATTTTAGTCCAATAATTATGAGGTGTCTGAGCCATCCATCTTTAAATTTGTAAGTGACTATTTATGAAGTATACTTGAATTGGCCAAACAATTTTCATTATAATAGTGGTTTCATGGTCTATCCTATATTCTCCTATGTATAAATAAATATGTAGGGAGAGAGAGATGTGTTCAACTTTAACACAAGGATCCAAAGGCAAAGGAATTATTAACAATATGAATATTTATAATAGAAGCAAATACAATCATTAACTTTAGCCGTCCAATAATTTTTTTCAAATTAATTAATATTTAGAATTTTGATAAAATTACCTTCAAGTGATAGTTACAATTATACTTTTAAACTTTCAATTGTAAAGCTAAATTTCTATAAATGTTAAAATTGAACCCTTAAAATTTCAAAAATAAAAAAAATTAGACACACAAATAATAAAAGTTGAACCCTCTAACTTATAGACAACCATTTTCTATTAGAACTTCATTTAAAATATTTTGATTACTCGAATATATTATATTAATCAACCTTCGAACGTCAAAATATCAATATTATTAATAATTATCCCATTTTTTGGATGGATGCAGATTCCGTCAACGGCTCTGATCAATTTCCTGGAAAAGGATTACCATCTTGTCTCCAAAAGGTATAGGAGTGGGGCCCAGAATGAACGGTTGTCATTAATACACATGGCAAAAATATGTATGTCCCTCTCAAAAATCAATGGAAACAAATGAAGGGGTAAAACGATATGACACAAGGAAACATAGCTTCGAAGATCAGATGTATATTAGCTATCGAAATAAGTACTCAAATTTTCGTTGAAAATAATAGTAAATAGGTTAAATAAACAATTTTTTTTTAATTTTATAGAAATAACAATTTAAAATAGGCCTATGTAGAATGATTTAGGAAAAAAGTTATTCAAAAATGTATTTTCATTTAAACACTTTTGATAGCTACTCCTTAAAATAGAAACACATGTGTTTGGCAATTATTTTTCAAAAGTGTTTTTGTGTAAAAGTTTGTTTGGTTTGTTACATACTTGTTACCATATATAAACTAGTTTTCAATACAAAAAAGTGTTTTTATTCATTTTAAATTACTATAAAAGAATTTGCTGATGGAGGTGATGGTCGAAGTTGGCTGATGGTCATCGATGATGGTGGTTGGAGGTGGCCCGAGTGGTTGCTAGAGATTATGGCCGAAGGTTGGCCCGTGGAGGTCATTGGAAAATAGAGGGCAGGCGGCGATTGCAAGAAAGCGATTGTCAAAGATAGTGCCGGGAGGTTGGTCGGTGGAGGTCGTTGGAAAATAGTGGCTAGAGGCGGTCACATAGAAAATGTGGTGGAAAGTTGGCCTGTAGTAGTCGCCATAGATGGTGGTTGGAGGTTGGCCCGTGGTGGTCGTTAGAGATAGTGCCAGAAGGTTAATCGGTGGTAGTCGCTGGAGATAGTGGCTGAAGGTTGGCCAGTGACAGTTACTGGTGGTGGCCGGAGTTCTTCATACAAATTAGGAGAGATTAACCCTTGAATACTTAAAATTCATTTTTCTAAAAGTTGGTTTTAAGTGTTTATACTATACCAGCTTATTTTATAAACTCAACTTTTCAAAATCCATTTTAGGTAGTTGCCAAACACATGAATTTTTTTTTTTACAAAATAACTTATTTTTTAGTTTAATCGTTTAAAAAGGTATTCCAGACATACCCTTAGTCTCTATTGTTAAATCATTGATTAATCCAAAACATTGCAGGAAGTTGAATATCAGGACCTCCCTAAACCACTTTCTTTGATACGATTTTAAATTGGCGATTGACCCAAAGGCTTAAGTTAATGGGTAAAAGGTAAATTTAATATCATATCTTCTAACACCTATCATGATTTTTTTTTTTCAAAATTAAGTGTCAACTTTATTAGATAACAACTTAGTCATTATAGTTTAAAAAAAAAAAAATTAGAACAGTTTATTGATCTACAAGTGTAAGAAGTTTAAGTAAATCTCAATAATATTTTTCACAATAAAAACTAAATCGTTAAAAATTGTAAAGTATAAAAATTAAATTAATCCTTATTAAAGTTCAAGGACTAAATTGTTTCAATCTAGTCTATGTAATTTCAAATTTCTAACAATATAATCCCTAAACTTTAATAAGTAAGGATTTAATACATGCACATCACAATTTGTAACAATTTAGTCTCTATTGTAAAAATTTTCATCAAAATTAAGTGATAATTTTTATTAAGTAGCAATTTAGTTTTTGTAGTTTATAAAGAAATTTGATTTCCGATTAGTTTTATCAGTCTACATGTGTAAAAAAAAATCATTGAATTCTATTGTTTTTTGAGATAGGGACTAATTCGTTACAAACTGTATAGTGCAGGGAATGAATTGCAATTTATTAAAGTTCAAAGACTAAAACTTCGTTGGGTAACCATTTTATTTTTTGTTTTTTGTTTTTGAAAATTAATTATGCTTTTTCTTAATTTCTTACTTGGTTTTTTAAAAAATTAGTCAAAAGTAGATGACAAAGTAAGAAATTTAGAGAGGGAAGAAATTTAGCTTGGCTTAGAATTAAAAAACTAAAAATTAAAAACAAAATAGTTATCAAACGGGGCTTAAATGGTTACAAATTTGAAAATATATAAACTAAATTTTTACCAACTAAAGTTTAGAGACTAGGTTATTGCTTTTTTGAAAGTTTAGAAACCAAAAAGAGTTTTTAAACCGATTTAAGTTATTAAGTAAAACATAAATCACAATAGAAAGTCGACAATAATACTACTTGAGGAATAATTGCTTTCCTCGTGTGTTTTCATATGTCGGGTTTGGACTTTGAAGGGTCATTCATGTTCTTCAAAGCCCAAAAAATGAAGACAATATTTACAATTTTTTTTAGTCATGTGGGTAATTATTAAAAATAAATAAATAAAGCAATGCACGTGTTCAAAGTATTTATAAGTATTTGTTTGTAGATTTTTGAGAGTGGAAGTAGTGTCTAACATATTTCCCTGACAGAGGTCTCTACTACGATTAAAAAACCATTTTGCTTCACTATTAAGGAGAATGGAGAAGTTTACAGTTAGATGATATAATTAAATTTGTTTTCATCTATCAACTTAAGTTTTTTGGTCGCAAACAGTCATCCAACTCTATCATAAGCTTTGCTAAAATCAAGTTTGAGAGTTGTCATTCCATCATTTCCACACCTTTTGTTTTTAATACAATGGATGCATTCATGTCGAATTATAATGTTATCAAATATGGCTATTCCTGGAATGAAAGCTGATTAAGAAATTGAAACAATGTCTTCCAAAACTAATTTAAGACAATTGACTAAAACTTTTGAGACAATCTTGTAATTGACATTTTATCACTCTACGAATGTCGTGAATTTTAAGAAATTCAAGTATTTCTGTAATAAAGTTGAAAACTATAATGAGAAGCAAACTTAAATCTCAAAAACATAAGTTAAGTAGGAAAATACATAGTTGTTGAAACAAAAACGTTAACATTATCTATTTAATCTTAAGTTCAGTAGGAAAATACATAGTGAACTCACGTTGGATGAAGCTCAAAATGGGCTAAGAAGCAGGCCCATAGTAGCAGGCGTCCCAAATTATATAGGCCCGAAAAGGTGACATATTTCGGCCCACAGAAATAAATGGTGGAAGAGAACTTTATTAGAAATTCATAAATTATAATAAATAACAAAATCCTCTAGATTTTTTATTCCAAATTTACCTTATGGTCCTGATTTTTATTTTTTAATGATATAATTGGATTTGATTTTTTCTATGTTTAGATATTCATTAAATGTAAATTATTTTAGTATTTGACTACAATAATAGGTAGTTTCTTCCTTAATAATCTGTTTGTTGTGTAATTTTTATATATGTGTGGGTGTTTTTATTTGATGTAATTTATGTATATATTATTTCTTTAATTTGTTGATTTCTACATGCATGCTTTTGTAAATTATATTGTTTGTACTATTGATTAAGCAAAGTGAAATATTGAATGTTGAATTTGTAATTTCTGTTTTTTTTTTTTTTTTTTTTTTTTTTTTTTGTTTTTTTGTTCTATTTGTTTTGAAAATTTAATTTTGAACCGCTTTTCTCGTAACGTTTTTCTTTTGATATATATTTTTTAATCCAACATATATACTACATTTATATATATTAATCAAATTATATATATACCAAGTTTTTTTTTTTTTCAATTTGAATTGTATAGCACATATTAAACATGAAATAAAGCAAGAGTATATACCTCACATTATTAAATCTATCTTAGATACATGCAATGATATAATAATATGTCTCTTATGTTAATTAATAATCCTTAATTTATGAAAAATAAACGTAGAATAGACCAAATATGAACCCTACTTTTGTAAAAACTTAAGGGGAAAATGAGAATAAATGGTATTATGCCCATTGCGGTAGTTTTGCAATTAAAATTCAAAAATTGAAAAAAAAGAAAAAAAAACAAATGGGCTCTTTTCAAATATAACAAAAGAATTAAAATATTTACAAATATAATAAAATTTTATCGTCTATTTGCAATAAATCACGATAGACTACTGTCTGTATCTATCGTGACACAAATAGTAGTTTATAATAGTCTATCGCAGATAGACTGTGTATTTTGCTATTAGTTATAAATATTTTCAGCAATTTTACCATTTAAGATAATTTCTCAAAAATAAATAGATTATATCTAATACTCTTTCATATATCTATAACCACCAAACAATTTGAAGGATATAAAGACTCTAAACCCACTCTTGTAAAATTAGGAAATTTTATTTTTATTTTTCCTTTTTCCTTTATTAAAAAAACTCTAGAAAATCTGTTTTTTTTTAATTAATAGATACAT
The DNA here is from genome assembly GCA_030954485.1 of Citrullus mucosospermus. Classification (NCBI taxonomy): domain Eukaryota; kingdom Viridiplantae; phylum Streptophyta; class Magnoliopsida; order Cucurbitales; family Cucurbitaceae; genus Citrullus; species Citrullus mucosospermus. The sequence continues at coordinate 27,400,342 of CM062061.1, read as the reverse complement.
TGGAAGTTGAGCGTTAGAGGGAAAAGTTAATGATTATAGAAAATATAACGCTTTATTTTTGTTCATTTTCCAATTTTCAAATTTTAATTACAAAAACACTCCAATAAATAGAATAGTAATTTAAAATATGACTGGGAATTGAAATGAGTTAGTCATTGATAAAACTGATTTTTTTAAAAAAAAAATCATGACATTTTAAAAAATATAGGCTTCAAATGGTTTATTCCTTAGCCCATAGAAATTTGGAATGATAGCCAAATTAAACATGTACTTGATTGCATGAATTTTTGGATATATGGGCAATTATGCATACGAGTGGTCTAGCCCATTATACTTTTTGTTCGACGAGATTTTGAGATCGTCATGAGCCTCAACCATGAAAATACGATTTCTCTAAACATCTAGATTTCATCAAATTCTTCCAATTTATACAAGATGGTGGACTTTACGTTGTCATGAGAATTGGTCCTTTTGTGTGTGCTGAATGGAACTACTGATGATTTCCTTTGTAGTTGCGCAATATGCCAGAAATTCAATTGCAAATTGACAACTAAGTTAGAATGAAGTGCAAACTTTCACAACCAAAATAGTGAATATGTGTAAACAAGCTAACCTCTTTGCATCACAAGAGGAGCCAATAATCTAAGCTCAAATCAAGAATGAGTGTGGAAATGTGATGACACCTTATGGAGATGTAGGAAAAACATATATCAATTGGTATGTTCAAAATGGTTGAATCTTTCAACATTGGCGTTCCATGAATAATGTGTCAACAAAATGATGTCTCACAACCTATCATTAATACATGCAATGAATTCTATTCGGTTAAATTTGGTGGGGTTCAAAAACTGGGGCGACAAGAATTCTTATAGAATTGTAGAAGATGTAGGATTTTTTGTGGCAAGATTGTTTCAATCTAAATGGCATATTTAACAATTATTACATGTATCATGAAGGTACCAGCTTTGGAAGAACATCAAAAGGTCCATTCATCATTACGTCTTATGATTACAATGCTTCATTTGATGAATATAGAAACTTCAATTAACCTAAATGGGGACATCTCAAACAACTCCACAATCAAGCTTGGAGAAAAAACTCTCACTAATGGCACAAGCTTTGGTAGCTTTGTAATTTTTACGAAATTCTATAACTTAGCAACAGAGGAAAGGTTATGCTTTTTTAGCAATATAGATGGTAAGTGCCACTATAGATTTATAGGCAGATGAAAAATATTTTGTACTAGCGCTTGGTCTATGAGCATTCTTGATAGTTGCAACAAAGAAGTTTACAACACTACAAAGGTTAATTCTCAAACATCTATTTTTGTGAAGGAGCAAAATGAGAAGGAAAAGGCAGAACTTTTGTGGACTTGGGCTTCGGAGCCCATGAGAGACACACTACAAGGAAATAGTAAATTTGGAACGTAAAGAAACTATTGTTGATTTTAGTGTCTACTTATGGTACATGGCTAATTTTGACACCAATGCAACATCTTCTCTTCAAAATGTGACCATCCAAGTGAATACAAAGGAAGGGTCATGTACGTCATGCTTTCTTAAATAAAAGGTATATTGGGTCACAATAGGAGAGCAATGGACAAAGTTTTAGTTTGAGAAATCTATTTCTATCAAAACCAGGAACCAATACCATAAGTCTTTTAAGTGTCATAGTTGGACAAAAGAATTACGATGCACACAATACCGACAAGAATTGGTGATGGTCTTATTCATCTAATTGGAGATGAAAATGTCACAACAGATTTGTTATCAAATTTTTGGTCTTATAAAGTTGGACTAAATGGAGAAATGAAGCAACTTTAAAACTCAATTTTCTCACTTAGAGCAAACTGGAGCACCTTAAATAAAAAATCTATTGGAAGGCGTATGACATGGTATAAAACTAACCTTAAGACCCCTTTAGGAACTGACACCCAACGACATTAGGCATGAAAGGAATGAGAAAAGGCAAGATTTGGATAGATGGACGAAGCATAGGTTGATTTTAGCCTTCTTTCTTTGCCGACAACGATAGTTGCAACGCAACCTGTGACTACATAAGTACATATGACCCTAGCAAATGTGTTGAAGATTGTGAGAATTTTTCGCAAAAATGGTATCACATTCCAAGATCATTTCTTGCCGATGACACAAACAAATTGGTTTTATTTGAATAAATTGGTGGAAATTTCCAACAAGTGTCAATTCTAACTATTATTATAAAATCTATATGTAGAAATGCTATGTAAATTCAAAGGGAAAATGTACATCATTTAAACAAGGTTCATGGGATGCGACAAATAGGGCTCTTTTGATGGAAAAAGCTTGTGTTAGTATGGAAAATTATTTAAATGATATATCTACAAATTCCTTTGAATTAGACAATGTTACAAATCTATATGCAAAACTGGCAGTTCAAACACTTTGTTTAAAGAATTAGGGTGATGTAATAGATACACACGCATATATCTTTGTGTTGAATTTTGAGTTAACGAAGTCATTTTATTTATTTCCCTTTTCATGGTATTATTTTCTTGTCACACACATGATAGAAATTTAGACATTAAAAAACCCTTATTTTTTTTACATAATTTTTTTTTCTTAATTGAAACACTTTTTAAGTGTTTGTTTGATAACCAAATTGAAATTTGTTTTTTTTTGCCTTTGCCTTTTAGTTTTTAAAATATAGGTTTGTTTGCTAACCTATTCATTTTGTTAATTTTTAAATTTAAAAATATTTAAAAAAATTTATAAAGAAAATGTGAAAATGAAAAAAACTGGTTTTTTTTTTTTATTTTAAAATTAAGATTACCAATTCGAGTGGGAATGTTGGGGATTTCAAATCAGAATGATTGGAAGACCTCACTATCTTTATAAGATATATGAGTCACTTCTCTCGTTGTCAACTAGTTTTGAAATAGAACCTGATTTTTATCTAATATAGAATCAAATCTAAAGAGAGGTATCATATTCAGGGGGCATGTTGCCACATTAAAAATAGAAAAATGTTCATAACCACAACAAAATATGAGTTACTTCTATAAAAGGGTTGGTGGGATGAATGTTTGGAGATGTGCCTTGTGGTATACTTTTGTGTTTTTTTTTCCTTGGTTGGTCATTTTCATTCTTAAATAGTGTATAAGAATTGAAAATAGTAACAAACTGATTATACTCCAACTAGATACAACGTACTTTGAATCACTGAAATCGGACATCAAACGAATAAATTGTGGGCAAAAGAAAATTTGAAAGAAAAAATTCATGTGGTAATGACATGACACTTGTAGACCAATCATGTTTCAATATGAGTTGAAGAGATAATACACATGTGGCGAGTTGAAGAGATAATCATATTTTTATATTAAAAGAAATTGATTTTTAAAAGATTTGAAAGTACAAGAAGAATTAATAGATTTTCTAAATCACCAAAGGGACATGAGTTTTAAGTTCAAAAAAAAATAAAAATTGAAATAATGTGACGTTGACATTTTCCATATTATTATTATTATTATTATCAAATCCAACCTCAATTTTTATTTAAATCTCATGTTTTCTTCTCTTTAAAAAAATAATATCTCATCCTCAATTTCATTGGAAATTTATCTCTAATTCTCTAGGGTTGATAATTTTTTCAAAGTTTATATATATATGTAAATTTACTTCTGTGGAGAAAGTATTTGAGAGAGATTATTTTGAGTGTTAAATGTGTATACCTACATAATAATAATAATAATAATAATAATAATAATAATAATAATATATATATATATATATATATATATATATATATATATATTTTGCGTGTGGATTTGTTTTTGAACCCATTGAAAAAGATTGGAAAAGGGTTAGATCCTAAATTTACAAGAATGAGTCTTCGAAGTGGAGTAGAGATTCTGACTACTAAAAATTTATCAATGTCACTTCGTTTCTCTCTACTTTTTTAATTTCTACCATTTATTTATTTTTGTCACTAATTATTTCATTAGTTTAAATTATTTTAATTTAATTTTAAAGTTAAGTTTTAATCAATGTGAAGCAACCTTATTGACGTTGTAGTGTAGTAATTATAACTAGTTTGATGGTGTATAATATATATTATCAAACACATTTTAAATTGTTGTTTAAATTGGGATCCAGTTTCTAAATCTATCACCAAACATCTATTTGAAAATATGGAGGCAACTCTATTTTCATTAAATCATTGTTCTCAAATTGCTTACCAAACATGTCCAAAATAATTCTTTTGAATAAATTATATTAGGAATGAGTTTATTTAATTATATATAATTAGAAGAAAGAAAGTCAATATTGAAAAAAAAAAAGTCAACTAAAATAAATTGCCATCAAGAAATATTTGACCCAAAAAACACATCAAATTTACCAATTGTGCCATTGTCATTATCCAGTCACACAGACGTAAAAACACCTCCAATTTCCGCCATTAACACCGACCTTCATCTTCATGTTAAATCCTTTTTTAGGGTTTTTAGTTCTTCGGTCCGTATCCCAAAGCCCTCTCATCGATCCACTTCCTCATATCCCTCAGCACGATCTCCACATTCTCATCAGGCTCTCCTTGAATCAACGAATGGTACATTCCATCGTACAGCTTCAAGCTCTTATCCACACTCGCCGCCTTCTCATACAGTAATTCCGACGACGACGGACACGTCACTCCGTCCACCGTACCGTGCACCGTCAGAAACGGCGCTGTTACCCTAGAAAAATTGTCCCTAATATACTGCGTTACTCTAACCAATTCCCTCATCGTCCCAACCCTAGGCGGTCCTGTGTACCTTCTAGGGTTCGCCGCTATGATCTTCAACTTCTCCGGATCTTTAATCGCCTTTCCGACCATTTTATTGTCCGGCATGGCGGCCCAAGTGTCGGCGACGCCGAAGAGGAGGCCGTAGAGGAAGAGGCGGAGCTTGCTCGGTTTCATGTTTTCTGGTATGACGAAGAGGGGGGCTGAGAAGATCAGACCGGTCCAGGTGTCCGGATCGGACTGGAAGTACATGAGCATGGTGGCGGCCCCACCCATGGATTCGCCGAAGAGGAATGCTGGGAGGTGGCGGTAGGGCTCGCTGCGGCGGGTATGGAGGAAGAAGGAGAGGGATGCGGCGGCGATCTTGTCCATGTCGCCGAGGTAGCAGCGGAGGCCGTCGGAGCGGCCGTGGCCGAGGAGGTCGGCAGCGAAGACGGCGTAGCCCCAGGAGGCGTAGGAGAGGCAGATCTTTTGGAACATCCAGCCGGTGTCGGAGCCGTAGCCGTGAGTCATGTAGACGGTGCCTTTGAGCTCCGGTGAGTCGAGAGGGATGAAGCTCTGTGTGAAGAGCTTGCCATGGGGAGTTTCGAAGAAGGATTTGGTGTTGCGGACGCCTTGTGAGGCGTAGAATTCTTCCTCCGGTTGGTCGCCCCAGAAGTTCGGTGGTATCGCCTGTGCCGGTAATGATTCTGGTGGCATTTTCGCCGTTTGTGCGTTTGTTCCTGGTAAGGGATGAGGTATGGGGTGGTTGTAATGTAAAGTGGAGGTGGGGGGAAAGTGGTGGTAGGTGGGGTGGGTAAATTTGTAATTTGTCAAAATTATTATTATTTTTGTTTAATTTTCATTTTGAAGCTTTTTTAAATTAAAAAAAAAGAAAAAGAAAAAAGTATTTGTAACTTAAACTAATGTCTATATTTTCAAGAGACATTTTTTCTTTTTTAAAAAGTCTGACTCTTATTTTAATTTTTCCAAAGTATGGTTCTGACACGGAATTCTTTTCTTAAAACACGTAAAATATTATTTTATTCTTTCTATTTTAAAATTTATTTAGTTTTAGTTTATATACTTTTAAACGTATAATTTTAGTTTCTATATTTTTAATAAATCTTAAATTTAGTCACTCGAAGTTAATTTTTATCAAAATTGATTAAATAATATAATAATTATTATATAAAAAAACATATTAGGTAAATATTTTTTCAAAACTTATAGTGAAAATGCTAGTAAAAAATAAAAAGTAATGAGAAAATTCACAATAAATAAGTAATAGGGACTAAATTTAAGATTTATAAAAAATACAAAGACTAAAATTTAATATTTTAAAATATAGAAACTAAAATTAAACAAATTTCAAAATATTGGAAATAAAACAATATTTCAACCTATGTTATTGGATGTATAGTTGGCTAAGATCACAAGCAAAGAAAAAAAAAAAATCATAAATAGGAGCTGAAGTTTTAACATCTAACTTTTCTTACATATGATTTTGGCTTTTGATATATAGGAGAGAGAAATTAAAGAAAAACTTTAAATTTTGATTTTTTTAAAAGAAAAAAATTAATTTTTAATCTAAGAGCTAAACCAACAAAAGGTAGCAACTACCCCTCTTTCCCCTTCATCTTTCCACTCTAGGTGAGCTTGGGGTTTTTTTAATAATTGAAATAATGGTAATGTTTTAAAAGTCGAAAAATCAAAATAGAAGTAAATAAATAAATAAAACTAGATATAAGACAACTTTAGCTGGACTGATTATGTAGTACACATTCAATGAGTTAACATATATATTCTTTAACTAAAGTATCTAATAATCTAGGGACTAATTTAAAAAATAATGTAATTTTAAAAAATAATGAGAAAAATAATGTGGTTTAGAAATTAATGACAAAAATAGGGTGGTTTAGAAACATATTTGCAAAATGAGATAGTGAAATCGTGTACCGGGTACACGATTTCAATGAACTTGCTGATTGGGCAGCTGACGGAGAGGTAAGTCGTGGACCCCATCCACGAGTTTTGACCAAACTTGTGGACCCAGTCCACGACTTCCGTCAAACTTGCGAGAGTGAAAGCGAGAGGAAGAGCGAGAACGAGAGCGATAGCAAGACTGAGCAGCTAACAGAGACAAAACTCGTGGTGAAAGGTCCAAACTCGTCCGATTTTTTTCCTTTTTTTTTTTTTTTTGCTTATAAATAACTTAATTAATTAATTACTCAATTAAGTGAAAACTTGCTTATTACTTGTGTTCTTATTCAATTATTGTATTAGTTTCATTAATTTTTGAAAATGTAATGGAAAATCATTAATTCATTTAATTAAAGATAAAAGTTAATACAAATCAAAAAATTTAAAATACAAATCAGGTGCCACATGGTGGTCTTCTTCGCGCACGTTGTCCACGAGGAGGCACAAGCACTTCAAATTGTTGCTGATGGTGAATTACATAGTCGATATCCTGTTGGGTGACGACAGATGGAAATTTATCGTGTGCATAATATTCCTATTGATGGCTAGAGCTGGATGCAATATCTGGTTGTAATATGTGAGGTTCTTGGTCATCGGGTTGCTCTAGAACACCTTCGTCACGTTGTTTCTGTCATCTACAATGAATACGTTTTCGATCAGTGTCAGCAACATTGAGCCTCCTTGTATGTTGAATGATATCTTCAACATTTACCATGTTTTGCTCACACATTGAACTCAACTTTGGTAAACTGTGTTCTAAGGAGTAATTGTGCACATCGTGGACAAAATTATTCCATACGATAAAAAAAAAATATTTATAAGATAATTAGAAATAAAAATGTATATACATACCTATATGGCATATTTATCATATAACTAGTGCATATTTATAAGATAATAAAAAAAATATTTATTCATGATGTAAAACAAACTTACAATCTATGCATATTTATCATATAACTAGTGCATATGTATAAGATAATTAGAAAGAAAAATGTATATACATACCTATAAGGCGGCGGCGTGCGGTTGAACAAATATAATATGTTAGATTAAATAAAGAAAGAGTGATGAGATAGTAGGAAAATTGATATCTATATACCTATATGACAGCGACAATGTCGACAAACGAAGGACAATGGACAGCAAAAAACATGCAAGATGATCGGAGAATGAAGAGACGAAGAGATTTCCGACGGATAGAGAGGAAATGGGCGGCAGGGACGGCGGATAGAAAGGAGAGAAAATAGGAGAGAAATGAGAGAAAAGAGAAATGGTTGAGAAAATGAATGGCCGGTGGGGGAATAAAAAGGGAGAGACTCGTGGACGGGGTCCATGATTTCAGAAATCGTGGACGGGGTCCATGATTTCAGAAATCGTGGACCCCGTCCACGAGTTCGGTCAAAGCTGCATATCATCAGCCTGCTGCATGACAGTGAGTTGGCAGGAGAATCGTGGACCGGGTACACAATTCCACAATCCTATTTTTGGTATTTGTTTCCCATTCTATTTTTGGAATTATTTATTAAAATAATATTATTTAAAAAAAATCAATAATTTAGTTTTAATTTTTTTTAATTTTTAAAAATTAAGTTTAAATGTTGGGGGTCCGCCACCGAGGGAGATAAGGGGAAGGTGTAAGGTGGTGCTAGCTTTGGTTGGTAAATGTTTGTTTTGATTCATATCCAACCTATATTGGTATGTAATGCTACGATTGCATGGCTTTATTTTGTTTTCAAATTCACACCTTATTTGGAACCTTTCAATTTGGGAGGATTTTAAATCATGGTAATAAATTTTAGGAAAAATATTATTTTATAGCAAAAGTTTTGGGGATTGTATCCATTTAAACTCTAAACTAATAATTGTATTAGTTTAAACTCTGAGTTTTTAGGTTGTATCGATTTAAGCTTCAAACTAATAATTATATCAACTAAAACTTTGAATTTTCATAAGTATATAAATTTAAACCTTAAACTTTCATAATTCTATCAATTTAAAACTATAAACTTTCATAAGGGTGTCCAAATAAAACATACGGGAGGGTTTAAATTGATACACTTATGAAAGCTCAGGGTTTGAATAAATACACTTACGAAAGTTTAAAGTTTAAATTGATACAATTATTAGCTTAGGGTTTAAATTGATACAATCGTCCAAGTTTAGGAGTATAAATTGATATTTGTCCTAAATTTTACATGTAAGGAGTGTGTAGGCAATTGACTTGAGTTGATTTTTTTAATTTTAACTCCGAGGTTGTTTGAAGCATTGAATTGAGTTCTAAATTCTATAGTTAATATGTCTATGGAATTAGTAGATCGAGACCTTAGGAAGTTTGTGTTTGAGGTGTAGAGTCGGGTTATTAAGTTAGAGTTATCTTGTGCAGTTTTTTGTAATCTAATAAAATATATGATTTTATGGTATATATTTTTGTTTGTTTAACCTTTCAAATGCACACATATTCCCCCAATCTTTTTAACACTCAATTGATGTGAACTTAAACCCTCACATCTATCTTATAATTTTTTACACGTAACCATCGTACTTGAGGCAAACAAAATACCACTTGTTTTATACAAACAACAAAATTACAATATACTTTCATATTAGTGGAATATATAGGTATAATGTGCACATAATAAAGTAGACCATCGAGGGATTTAAGGTTTACGCTCGAAGTGGACATTCTCATACTACATTGTGAAACCACGTAGGTAATCATTGAGTGTTGAACTAACAGTTGTTGAGAGCCTTAAAAGATATAGTCATGGTGATATCCAACAAGTGGTGAAATGTTTTTTCAAAAAGTTGCTTGCATTTAAACACTTTAGATTATAAAAAACTAACTCAAATTTGTACTCCAAACAAACTTTCTAACTCTACAAACATATTAATTCTAGACTATAAAACTCAATTCAACATCTCAACATACATTTAAAGGAACGACAATATGGACAAATTATAAAAAAATCCAATAATTTAGCAAGTGGCGAGAGCAATTGTACTGCCATGGGTATACAATGGGGTGTTTATGTAATGTCACTTGGGCTAAAAGCTATAAAACTTATATTTTAAAAAGGTAGCTTGGATTTCTTTTGGGCCTTGTCAAAATGAACTATTGATTTCATATTCTATAACTGAATCCCTTCAATAGAAGATCCAAACAACTTATAATCATAAAGAATCACTTGGAGACGCCAATAACACAAATGTTATACTCCATCCAAAGATGATAGATAACTGAACATCATGCTAGACGATTTTCTTACACTACAATGAAAATTTCAATCAACAGCATCCATCCCACAAAGAACACGTCCTCCAAATAGCTTGATTAAAGGAGAAACCAAGTAATAAATGGTATCAAGACTTAGACCCCATCATTACAAAGAACACGATTGTAATACAAAGGTTAATACGATTATGTGTTTGCAGTCAGCATTGTAAGGCAAACAATGAAAAAGTGTCTTGGTATATTTATTATCTTCAAACCAAATGAGGCAAACCCAGGTACTGTAGGCCGTTGGGCGCGAGGACTCCCAAACATTGGCAACTAAAAAGAAACCTAAACGACAAGGACCTTTATGTTACATAATCCTTAGCATCAACCTCTACCACCACCGAATATACCTTCCCAAAGAGATTTACCAATTCTCAAGTAGAAAACTTGGATGAAGAAACTTTGGCATCTACGTCTAAAATAACCTATTATACTATTGATGAATAGGGTCTTAGGGCTACATTCCTAAGGATCCAATCAAATATAGCATAATAAATGGTCTATCTCCACTAGAAAATTGAATCAATAGTCACAAGACTCAAAACTCATCCTAGACACAAATGATAGCTCTCCAATACTAAGACAAAGAAAGTATAGGCCTCCACCTAGGCGACCCACCAAGAACCAAAACAAATTAAGATATAAGTCATAGAAGCTTCACCACAATAGTAACACTCCAAGAAGGAATATGTCAAAATTCCATACCACCCTAGCTGACCAACTTTTCACAAGGTAATTATTTCTTAAAGAGGCAAACAATCCATATACCATATGTGGTGTAGGCCACACACTCCAATGCCTAAGTCATGGAGTATTGATGCTTATTAAAGAGTCTTTAATTTACTTTGTATGTTTCCCCTATTTATAGGTCGTGAACCCTTTCTTTTCTTTCTAGGACTTCCTCTAAGTTTCCTCTAACTCCTCTCTTTTTAGGGTTTTAGTTTTAGCCTTTGTTGTGGATTCAAGATTGAGGGGTAACATCGTTTTTTTTTTTTCAAAAAAGAAACAGAAGAGATTTTTGAGTTTCAATTTGAACTCCTAATTTCGAAAATCAACTTCAGCAACTTGGGTATCAGCGATGACAATATCATCACCGAGCACATTGATTGGGACACATCAACTAAAGTGGCTTTTGAACTAGACCTATCGGCTTAGGGGCAGTTGCTACTAAAATGGGTGTACCCGGAATGGGGTTCCGATCTCTAAATGGATCTGCTATAGCTACTCGATCTCGATCAAATGGCTTTGGATCTATAGTTAGAAACTCAAAATTAGAAATTATATAGCGACACATTTTTTTTATCATTTTGATTCTAGAATAAAATAATATAATTTATATATTCCATTTGGCTTTGGGATATTACGATCTTCTCTCAAAATCCCACATATGTCCTGGCAGGGCTCGTGCATCCAAACGGATGGACACGGGGTTGGTCTCGATGTCGAGGCCGACTGGGCCAGCTCAGCTAGGCCGGCTTAGCCCAAATCCGCTTTGGCCTACCCTCTTTTATAGGACATTCTTCCCTACTTAAACAAATTTAGCTTTATTGTTAGGAGAAGGTAAATTCTTAATTCATTTTCTACAAAATATCAATTTCGTTACCTAACGAACAAATGGGGAATAAGTTCATTAACTCACCTACAAAAAATTGTCACTAAAAATTAAAACTCTTACATTAAAATTTAGTCTATGTATTTTGAATTTGTTTTATTTTTATCAATGTACTTATAAATATATGAATTTGGTCTCTATATTTAGATTAAATGGTAAGATTAACTAATTTTTGTAGCTTTCCACGAGTGAAAGTTATTATTGTTATTTTAACAAGTTAAAAATATGTCAATTTTAATCGCTAAACTTGTTAAATTGTATCAATTTTCAATCTAAACTTTCAATCTCATCAAACTACAAATCACACAAAGATAAATGTTATTAAAAAAGTTTTTTTATGCATTAGATGAACTATGGAACATATATATATATATATATATAATATGAAAATGATAAAATTTTAGAAAAAAATGACATTAGAGCATTTTTTTTTGTTGAAATTTATAAAGTTTGTCAAAGTTATTCTATGGTTAATTTATGCATTGGTTAAACTTAATTGGATATACAAATTTATTACATTATTATTGAATTTATGAAGTTCTTTATATTTCTTTTTTAAAAAATCTAGATGAATTAGTTGAAATTTAACCTAAAAATCACATCACTCTTTTTAAGTTATAAATAAAAGTGAAAGTTTATTGGTTAAATTAATAAAATCCGACAAACTTAGGGGTGAAAATCAATTTTTTACTCCAAATTTAAAAATAGATGTAGCACGTGCCACATATTTTTGACTCGTGTGAAATCATTTTGTTATACTCAGCCATCCCACCTCCTCTTGACTAGTTCAGCCTTTTCTTTTCTTCCATTTCCAAAAGCATAGAAGCTGCTGAAAGGCGACAGAGTGAAGAAAAAGAGAGCCAAATTCGCCGTCCAAGGGGGTGCGACCTGAGATCATAGCCGGAGAATTCACCGATTTCAATCTACGATGTGGAGAAGATTGCTCTTTTCGCCGCTCAAATCCTTGAAATCTCTTCCCTCATCATCGACGCCTGCATCCGCTCCGTTGGGATGCATCTCCAAAGCCACTCGATTCGGTGCTGCTTCTCATGTTTCTCCTTCCCCGGCTGTCTCGCTTTTCGCTCGCCATTACGCCCCTGATTCTGGTAGATCTTGCTGTTTTCTTCGGATTTTATAGTTTGGCCCTGTATATGTGAATCTATGATACGAGCGCGAATGTGGAATTGGTCGTCTGATTGTTAATCGATTATAATGTTTGCGTGTGGATTGTTATGTATTGTACAGTCTATGTGACTGTATGTGTGAATCTATGATATGAACGCGATTGTGTATTTGGTCTCGTGTGGTTATTTAATAGTTGGAATGTATACGCGTGGATTGTTAAGTGTTTTACGGTCTGTGTCGCTGTATCTGTGAAACTATAGTATGAGCACGAATGTGGTTTTGATTTCCTGTGGTTGTTAATTGATTTTTTAATGTAGCTGATACCGGTCTGAAGAAGAAGGTTGAAGATGTAATGCCAATCGCAACTGGAGAAGAGCGTGAAGAGCTTGAAGCTTCCCTTGAGGTGAAATTACTTGTATTTCTTGCTTACCTGGATCTCTTTCCATTGCGTGTTGTTTTCCCATGCTCCATTTGATGTTGTGAAACGTACTGGATTGAACAGTAGTTTAAAATTTATGTGGTAATTGATCGATTCATTTTGATTGTCAAACTGAGTCTGGTATGGTAATTTTCAGTTTCGGGAAGGTCGGTTAAAATTTATGCCTTCGTTGATTGATTCATTTCCATTTTCAAACTCTGGTTTATGTTAATATTTTGATAGGCTGGCTTCTGATGGATGTATTTCTCATTTTGTACGTGAGTCTCATTTTAGTTGGTTAAACGTTTGCAGGGAAAGGACATCCTTGACATAAACCATCCTGTTGGTCCTTTTGGAACTAAGGTTGGTTTAGTTTGCGATTAATTTTATTTTTGCTTGTTTTTGGTTGTTCTAAGTTACTCAGATGCTTCAGATTTTATTCAAGGTTCATTGCATGTTGATTTCAAGGCATGACAAGATAGCAATATTTGTTGAGTTTACTATTGTCACTTGAGTTTAAGCTGCAGTTTTGTTATGCTACATTGAGGTCTCAAATACTCGGAGATATTTGCGAACTGATTGTTCTGAAGTTTGGTTTCTAGTTATTTTTCCCTTCCATCTCCTGATTATCCATGCCGTTTATCTTTCTTTCATGCTCCATGGCGTATCATAACTTGTTATTGCAGTACAATTAACACTACATAGGAAACTATCATGGGTTGACCTAGTAGTAAAAAAGGAGACATAAATAAATGGCTAAGAGGTCATGGGTTCAATCCATGGTGACCACCTACCTAGAATTTAATATCCTACGAGTTTCCTTGACACCTAAATGTTGTAGGGTCAGGTGGGTTATCCCGTGAGATTAATTGAGGTGCGCGTAAGCTGGCATGGACACTTATGGATATCCAAAAAAAAAAAAGAACACTACATAAGAAGGTTCTACTTAATTTTAATTTATTATTTTTATTAAAAACCAAACTTTTGTTAAGGAAATGAAAGTGTACACCAACATACAAAAACCATGTCCACAAAAAAGTATGAAATAAAGCTCATTATTATAGAAAGGTCAAGTAACAAGATGCATTAAGTTCTACTTAATTTGTACCCCCCCCAAAAAAAAAGAAAAAAAAGAAAGAAATAAGAAAACCCAAAATAAAGATGAGGAAAGCCTTATCAAACAGAAAACCTCTCCAATTGGTTTGAGTTAGAAAATAAGTTAAAATGCTGAATTCTTTGAATTTGTGCTGCATTTGGATTAAGAAGCATGGATACAATCATGCATTTGGACTAAGAAGCATGGATACAATCATACAAATAGACACATACATAGACAGGAACACAAAGACACAAGTTTTTTTAAATCTAGGACACAAACACGATAAGGACACATTTTATTAAAATATATATCATTTTTAAACAAGAAGGAAATTCAAAGTTAATAAGTTTATAGATTTATATGCTTAAAAAATTTATTTGATGCATTTCAACCTCAAAAATTATTATTTTGTCATATACGTGTCTACTTGGTATATGTAATAAGTATTTAATGTATATCTAACAAATGTTGGTTCTACTTTGACTTTGTACCATTAGACACATCTACTGCATTAACGAGCCGTCTAGTACGTGTCCAAAAAGTGTCCAAGTGTCCAAGTGTCCGACACATGCTTGAGATAGACACACTACCTAAACTAAAGTGTCCATGCTTCTTAACATTTAGAAGCAAGAAACAATGCAAGTTCTAATATTTGTCTCACTTCTAGCATTCTCTCTAGCTTTTATTGTTCTGCACTAACCTGCTAACCTAAATCAAGTCTGGAGAATAAGGTCATTCAAAGAATCATACACGTCCTTTTGAAGGTATAACTGACAATCTTATGCTCCTTTTCTCCCTTTTGCATCTTGTGTCATGTCTGTTCCTTTTGAACAATTTTAGTTTTATCTGGTTTAAAAAACTTCGGTTTTGGAAAGTTAAATGCTTGTGATTGGCTGCAAAAACTACAACCTTACTTGAACAGGAACTGTTCTATAGGTTTTACAAATGCGTCCTTGAGTTCTAAAGATTGGCTGCAAAAACTGTCTCTCTTTTGCTTCCTTTTCTGAATTCTGAACTCCAAAGTGTTGATTATTTATTACAAAGCACATGAATTGGTGATTATATTTCTCAGCATTGTGATCTTTTCATAATTTTTGTGCCAGTCCCTCTTTCACTTTGATGTTTTTTTGGGTTCTTCAAGAGATATGCATTCTCTCTGTAGTTTGGATATGGTTGGAAGATAACTAGTCAGTGGTGAACAAGCGTATCAATGGGAACATGGGCTTTTATTGGAAGAATAAGAACATCCCTTTGTGAATTTCCTGTTGGACCACTTCGTATTTGCTAGCAATCACTATATGCCAAAGAGAATATCTTCCCTAGGAGATCCCCATAACCACTTGCGAAGAAGATCAATGTTTTCAGTTTGATATACTTTTTATGATTAAACCTTCATTCATAAGGGAAAGAGTAGCCAGAGACCACATCGACCTAATGAAGGGATTACTCCTTTTGCCATTTGAACCTTCCCAAAAGGAATTCCTAGTATGCCGTTCTCTAAAATTCCACCTCTTCAAAGGGAATGCTCAAGACTGAAAGAAAGTATCAGGGAGATTGGTGAGGATTTTCTTGAAAATTCACTGATGTCCCATTGTCTCTCCTCTCTCGACGAACACAATATTTCTTCAATTAATATAATTGTTGTTTTTGGTAAAAAAAATCATGAGGCAAGAGGCCATTGTTGATATCTGGTGTGTCAGTGAATGTTGAAGAGACCAAAAACTCTACTGCAGATTTTCTTTGCAAAATTACCATGAATCGGCAGATTGAACAAAGTGCCATTCAATAAGTTATATGGTCAAATCTACCCCTTTGGAAAGGAAATTGTGCTGCCAAGGCTGAAACCTCTTCTCATTTTTGTCTAGAATAGGCTGCCAAAATACTTGAGAAGATGTTTTTCCATATTAAGGTTCTCCAAGTAAGCAGCAGGCCATTCACCCACCTTGCATCCCTATTTGTTGGGAATGGTGCCACCCAAACAACATTGCAGTTGGTACCCAACAAATAGATTTTTGCCTGTTTATGTTAAGACTAGAAGCTTCTTCAAATAGGCCAATTAAGTTAAGGAAATTATTGATATCATCTTCTTTGTTGGTGGAGAGAGAGAACACCAACTCGGGAGAGAGAAATCGTAAGATGACAAACCTTCTCTCTTTCCATTATTTTAGGCCTATTTTGATAACCTAGTTTTTGGTTTTTTACTTTTGAAAGTTGGGCTTTTTTTTATTATTATTATTTTTATTTTTAATATATATATATATATATATATATATATATATATTTTTTTTTTTACAATTTCTTTATCATGTTTTTCATATTTACAAACTAAACATTTTAATTCTTAATCAAACTCCAAAAAGAAAAAAACAAGTATTTAAATACTACATATTTTTTTCAGTTGTCAATGCTCAACTTAGTTATTGCAAACACTCCTAAAAAGTGGATAGTAGATAATAATGCAAAGAAATCCAATAGGTGAAAGTAGTGTTTATAAGCTTGATTTTTAAAAATCAAAAGATGAAAATCAAATGGTTATCAAACGGGCCTTGTTGTTTTGATTCTCCTTTGAAAATAGTGTTGTTTAAGTGCATCAAAGATACAATATGTTAAGCAGATCTACGCTGCATTGATGCCATCTAAGTGGGGATACTCACTGAGGTTTCTCCCATTTTATTGAATTTCTGCTTCATGTTTATTGTATATCTATGACTTTGACTATTTATTTTTATGTTCTGATCCAAAAACTATTCACTTTTATGTGTTTTCTGATCAGTTGTGTAATGATCAAGTGTTACTTTCTATCTATGAAAAAAAGCCTGTAACTCTCATTGCGTCTTATAGTCTGTGCTTCACACATAGAATTACTGTGTTAGAGCACGTGAATGAAAGAAGGATTTTCTTGCATGACTTATTTCTGGGAGGAATCTTATACTTTTTATTTCTTTAGGAAGCACCCGCAGTTATCAAGTCATATTATGATGAAAGATTAGTTGGATGCCCTGGAGGTGAAGGCGGTGGGTACTTGCAATCTTTCCTTTTCCATGCTTTTTTCACAACTTTTGTGCAAGTCTGACCAAATGTTGCATAGGCTAATTTTGTGTTCTTTTATCACACATTAGAATTTTCATCTTACTTCTGTTGCTTCCGCTTTAAATTGTAGAGGATGAGCATGATGTTGTCTGGTTTCGGCTGAGGAAAGGTGTGCCACATGAATGCCCTGTGTGCTCGCAGTACTTTGTGGTGAGAATTCATTTTAAATTATTATGTTGTGTGGCATGGGATGGAATGCTGGATTTTTTTTAGAGCTTACCATATTAGAGCTTCACGTAATCTATTTCTTCACAAAATCTCATGATCGTCAAAAATTGGCATTCTCCACCAACCCGCAGTTCAGTATACAGCTCCATATGAAGGGAAATGAAACAATTGTGAAAAGTACTAAAATGACAATACTATAACTGTGAAAAGTGTTTTTAACTAATCTTGCAAATAGTTTTCAATTTCTTTTTTTTTATGATTGTTGCCTACATAAGCAAAAATGCTTCGATTGAAAGCATGTGTTTTTGGAGAAATAAATTATTGTCAATCTTTTCATGGACACACACAAGTGTTCCACTAAAAACCCTACTCAAACTTGGCCTTGCAATAATAG
This sequence comes from Citrullus mucosospermus, assembly GCA_030954485.1. Taxonomy (NCBI): domain Eukaryota; kingdom Viridiplantae; phylum Streptophyta; class Magnoliopsida; order Cucurbitales; family Cucurbitaceae; genus Citrullus; species Citrullus mucosospermus. Next base: position 27,382,430 of record CM062061.1, on the reverse strand, counting down.
CTTAGTATTCGGTACGTATAATAAAAAAATGCGATATGGGGATTAAGAGTTTCCATCTCTGTCTCTCTCTCTTCCGTGTTATCCTACTTTCTCCTTTGATAGGATGGAGGCATTGGTGTCTAAAATTACTTATTGATTTGCAGAGTTTTCCTAAGTGTAATTTGTGTTTCGCAGCTGGAAGTGGTGGGACCTGGAGGATCGCCAGATGGTTATGGAGATGATGATCATCACCATTGAGATTACAACCATGTCCGTCCTTCTCGAGAATAAACCTTGGCTTTTAGGAGAAACAAATCTCACAATTGCTGCAGTTCTTATTTAAAGCTGTGTTTTGTTTGTTTTCTACTGGTTCTTGTCTCTTTTGCAGTTCCTTCAGCAACAAAGGAAACCTGAGTTTTTTCCAAGTCAGTTAAACACTGCCAAGTCATCTGCTAGAAGTATGGGTTTTTTTCTTAGTTTTTCTTCTATGCATTTCCAAATAATTGGAGGCATCTCAATTTTTTTCCATTACCTTCCAACCAAACCCATTGATCTTAAGAAAATAATCTCAAGAACCTGCGAAAATGAATCGATTTAGGAAGTGTGAAATGGCTGTACGGTAGTGGCTTTAGGTACAATTTCTTGCCACCTTTATTGCAAATCTTAAATATTTCCATACTTATCCATTTCGTTTTGTATTATTATTATTATTATTATTATTTTTCATAACCCACTTTGGCCTTCAGAACTCTCTTCTTGATGGTAATGTGGTGCTTGAAAGTCTTTTCTCATTGTTCTTTTAGAAAACTGCGCTGCTGTTGCTTAGTTTGGACTCTCTAGCTGAAAGTTAATCTGTTGGAAGGAGACAGATTTTGGAAAGTTTGAAAGTTAGTTGGAATCATGGTTTTAAATTTTCATGGATATTTGCATTAATATTTTTACATTTTCATGAATTCAACATTACATTTCCAAAAAAGCAACAAATAGTTGCTAATGTAAATGCTATGTAAACAATAAACATGTAGAATATATCACTTGTTTAACTACACCCATAGGTCACCTCCCCTTTTACTCTGTCTCATCAACTTGGATGTATGGCCTAACACTTTAGACTTCCACCATCCATTTCTCCTTTTACTTCTCTCTCTTCTTAAGTTAGGTATTCCAACGTGGAAAATATTACAAGATAAACGAGTGTTTTGGGGTGCTTGCATCCGCCTCTTGAGGTCTCTTTCATCCTCTAATTCACTCACCAAATGTCTAATTCCCTCATTTCTCACTTCCTTTATAACTACACACCACAATCATCTTCCTAACTAATTACTAATGTATTCTTCTAATATCTCTAATTACATTCATCACTTTAAATAAATAGAAATATCTATTTGTTATTTAAAGTTATATCGAGTTGTGGAATAATTAATTTGAAAACAAATCGTATAGATACTCTAATTTTCTCCCATTTGTATAATTCTTAACATCAAATTTTCTTGACAACCAAATGTCTCAAATCTTTAAATTGAAGTATAAAATCTATAAAATTTTCACAAAAATCCACAAATCAAATCAAAATCTTCCTTTAAAACTCATCAAAATAATGAATAATCATATACAATAATGATTGCCAAAGGAATATCATCATCAATTATACAGAACCTTATTAACTTATTACAACAAATAGACTAATATGACTTGCAAAATGGATCAATAAAGTCTTTGTCGCTTCAAAATTGGTAATGTGATGTTTTCTTTCTTTTTCCTCTTACTAGGTTTCCTCAAAATAATTATTCAAATTCTCGACATGCCTTTCTTTTTGTGTATTAGACCCAAACAACATACTAACTCACTCGAATACTAATGTATGGTTAGTTAAAACATTCAAATACTAAAGTCCTACATTATTCTCCTCTTTTTGATATAGCCTATATACCTTGATTGAAGAGTGTAATTTTAGAGATTGGGGAATAGAAGAAGGGGAGCAAGAAGATATTCAAGAAAAAAGGGATAAAATGGAGGAAAAATAGGGGCTGTTAGGTCATTGATTGAAGTATAGGAAAGAGAGAAAATGGAAGAACTAGGTGATTGGGTGTAGATAAATGGGTTATGTCCATATACTAGCGGTAAGGGCATATTTTAACTTTTTTTGAAATGTTAAAGTTATTAATGCAACTTTTGAAGATTCATGGTATATTTGAAAATGAGGTACTAAAGATGATAAAGATATTTTTTAATCTTTTCTTAAAGCAAAGAGTACTAATGAAACATTGAAAAATTCAAATGTATTTTTCAAACTAAGAGCAAAGTTTAAAGATAAGTTTTTATAATTTAGCCTAAAATAAATAAGCATGTAATTTGGTTAAAATACCATTTTTTTTGTTTTTATACTTTCAAGTTTGTTCAATTTTAGTCATGTACTTTCAAATGTTTAATTTTAGGCCATATATTTTCAATAAATCATAAATTTAGTCTCTCAAAGTCATTTTTTCATCGAAATTAGCTAAATAATAAAAATAATTTAACGTAAAAAAATATAATATGTGAATTTGTTTTCAAAATTCATAGTGAAAGTGCAAATAGGTAACAAATTTTCTTTTGAAAAAAACAGCAAGTAGAAATTAAATTCAAATTTTATTGAAAGTAGAGTAGTGACTAAAATTGGTCACTTGAATTACATGAACAAATTGAAAGAAATTCAAAATTATATGGACTAAAATGATATTTTTAACCTTGAATTTACATCCCAAAATTTGCTTAACAAGTTAACGTCACCTTATCGAACCAAGGGGAAAAAAAAAATTCTCACGACTTCGTAGAAATTTATCACTTTTGCAAAATGTCAACTCAAAGGAAAAGAAAATTGAGATGCTCTACAACCAATTTACAATTTGTGATTACTGAATTATATTTAAAATTGGATCAAATTTCTTCTAAAGCATGATGTCATTTTGTAATTTTTGAACAAAGTTTATGTTTGGCCATAAAATAACGAAATTAATTATTTTAAGAATAGAACTATATCAAGAAAAAGTAGGGGAGAAAATTGCCAACATACTATAACAGGAAAAAATTTATTATGGCAAGCAAAATTGGGGTTAAAGATCTGTTTTTCGTTGATACAATACCGCGGTGTATATATACGAAAAACAATAATATATCTCTTTAATAAAGGAGAATAATTCAATTAGTATATGCATGGTCTAACAAATACAGGGTTCAAATCCCTCTACCTCCAGTTGTATTAAAAAAGTTTGAATAGCTAATAAGAACATAGTTTAACTTAGACCTATTAGCGACTAACTTTTAAAAGACCCAACTTTCAATCTCCTCAAAGACGTTTCTAAATTGGTTGGTTCAACCTTTACTCATTTTCTCTCCTTCCTTCCAACCATATGAATCAATTTCTGTGTCTTTGAATATTATGCAAAGAAATTGACATGACATAAAAGTCTCTCTTCTCACTCATTATAATATCACATATAGAAAAACGTTTCTCAAATCACTTTCTTTGAATAAATTATATTCAAAACAACGTATGAGCATAGTTTTGTAATTATTGGTATGTATTCATTTTCTCGAGGTGGAATTATAAAACTTTCATGCTCCAATTGTTAAAAAAGAATAAATTGAAAACAAACTAACAGTTATGTGCACATAGTACAACATTTTCGAGTCACACCATCTTCAAATAAATAGAGAGAATGTCACTTTAGCTATGCAACATATGGAAAGAATATTTGAACTACATAATTAGTTGTTAGTCGACATATTTTTAATTGGAAAATTGCAATGGTTACAAAAAAAAAAAGAAAATTTTTTTTTTTCAAACATAGTAATGATTTTTTAAAATTGCAAATATAACAAAAACTTAAACCTGATTTCTTATTTTTTTATTATTACGATTTTACCATCGTTTGTGTATCCCTAAGTAAATTTGATATACTTTGGTATATCCATCAACTGATAAATTTTGTATTTGATATATTAATCAAAATATATATATATATATATATATATATATATATATATATATATATATATATATATATATTTTTTTTTTTTTTTTTTTGTTTTGATATAGAGTTATTTTCATTTAAATAGTTCAATTTTGATGTTCATAGTATATTTTAAATGCATTAATTTTGTCATACCAAATATAACTTATATTAGTTAATTTGTTTCATTTTTAAATTTTTTACATGATTTTAATAGTATATAAGTTATAGTTAATTTGGTATATTAATTGTATAACAAATCAAATATTAATTGATTGATATAGCTCATTAAGAATTCATTTCATTTACATTTTTAGTGTATCAATAGTATATCACTCGTGATCTAAATCCGTTCTAAGTACAGTATCGGTGTATCACTAGTTTATCAACACTCATTTAAATTTTATTTAAACTGTTACATAAATGTATCAATAATATATTAGTAGTAATTAAAAATTCATTTCATGTAAAGTTTTAGTATATCAATAGTATATTACTCATGATCTAAATATATTTTAAGTATTGTATTGGTGTATCAGTAATATATTGTTATTTCAAAAGTAAAGATTTAAGTGCATCAGTTGTGATAGTTAGACACTTATTCAAAATTCATTTGAAGTTTAAATTAGTTTATCAATATTGATCAATGCTCATAAAAAAACTAATTTCAAGTATATCATTAGTATATCAATAGTACATCAATATTTATTCTAAATAAAATTTTAAGTATGACATTGTAATTTTGATATACCAATTGTATAACTTATATACTTTATATTGTTGGTGTATTAGTCAACTGACATACCAAATATAAAATATATCAGATATACTACTGATATACATACTTATACACTAGTAAGGATAAATTTGGAATAATAAAAAACAAAAATTTGCGTTTTTTTATTTATTTATTTTTTTTTGCTATAGTTACAAATTTTTTTTTAGAAAATATTTTTGTAAATTTTAAAAAATCATTGCTAAATTGGTAATTTTATAATTTTTTTTTGTTGGCTATTCTTGCAAGTGCCTCTTTTTAGTTAGATAGTTTTATATTGTTTTAAAATACTATTGAATATGACTAAAAGTGTAAACACCTAGTACTACACAAATTTCCATTGTGCATTAATTTAGAGAGGAAAAAACAAAAAAAATTCAAACCTTAATATAATGTTTCTCCTCTCCCCACTTCCTCGTTGGCAACTAACAAAACGAATTACTCTCCTTTAAAAAACATTCTATGTTAGTTTTTTAAATTGCTAGTTTTTTTTTTTAATATAAAATAAATGTGATTTAAGTATTTTTGTATCTTGTATAATAAAACTTTAATAAGGTTACCTATGAAGATGTATTTTAAAATGCATGTAGTGAGTTTGATCCAATAGATTTCTTAAGAAGTAAAATTCATGTCTATATCTGTTGGATTATATGTATCACATCATCTAAATTTTCTCTAATAAAATATCACATCAACATTTTGTCAACAGGTGTATATAGTAAAATAACATGATTTTAAGAGTAGAGCATAGTTTTATATATATATAAAATAGATTTTTCTTTTCTTTTTTTTTTTTCCTAAAAAAATAATGACATTGGGAACACAAGAATCTACATGAAAAACTGTCAACCTGGAAAAAGTTCACGACCCACGGTAAAGAAATAAGAAATCTATTATGTGAAAATTTACGATCACACAAAATAATTTTGTCCATGATCCCAATCATAATAGTACTCTCTTCAAACTTTTATACTACTCACATCTTTTTTCCACTATCAAACTAGACAATACATAAAAGGGAATTAACTAGAGTTAGCATACCTAAACTTTAGAGTGTATCTAACATAGATAATTTGAAACCAAAGCTAGGCTCCTTTTATAATACTTGGAGTCCATCACTTCTTTGAATATTTTTGATGTGGAACAATTGCACTTATAATATTGTCAAAATCCAACCAAAGAAAGAGAGATAAACTTTTACGCAACTTGCATGTGCAAATGAATAAACTAATTTAGTGGATCAATGTTACCTAAAAAACAACAATAATTAAGAGCATAACATTTTGAGAAAATTAAGTTTTGGGTGCCACGCCCTAACATCAATAAGGGGAAAGAGAATGTCGAGCAACACTTAGGTGCATTTTAAAATGCATCCATATTTATGCATTTCATTCTCATCACATTTTTAAAAAGAGTTAAAAGAGAATTTGCCACGTGACAATTTATGATTGATAATTTGGCAGGATGTATAGAGATAAGTGTAGCCCTGATGTACCTAAATATTTTATTTAGAAAATTACTTGTGCTCTTTTGGACAATTTACATGCACAAGTCCCTTTTAAGGTTAAGTGATTAAGGTTTGTAGGGAAGATATAAAGATTTCAAATAGTATGATTCCTAATGAAATAGGGTAGGAAAGAAATCTAAAGAATGGTTGGAAGTTCTTAAAATAGAATGACTCCTTTATGATGCACTAAACACTCTCAAAGGACATGTGAAGGTGAGAAAATTAGAATGCATCCACAAAATTGTAAGATTTAAACATAGGAGCACTTGTTAAAACAAAATAGATTAATTAGTCTCATAATCCACATGTTTGTTGTTATAAAAATATCAAAATGAAATTAATATCGTAAATACCTTCCTACTAATATACACTTAATACATTTGATACACTACTAATATACACTCGATACACTTGACTAATATACTTGATAATAATGCGGTTGACTGATATACTTAATATACTTGTAAATCATGAACTCGTTTATACTACTAATAAATTTGATATGTACACTTAACTGATATACATGATATACTTAATAATGATATATTTGACTAATGAAGTGCTGATAAATTTATCAATCATTCACTCTTTTATACTGTTGATAAACTTGATATACTTAATAAAGATACACTTGACTGATACACTACTGATAGACTTGATATTGATGCACTCTTTTATTATGTTGATATACTTGACTGATATACTGCTAATACATTTTGTACTTTTCATTCTAAAGTTTTGAGTTGATTGTCATTTCGTCCTTAGGTTGCAAAATGTTACAGTTTTATTATTGAGGTTTAACTTTGGTTCCATGGTCTCTATATTTTAAAATGTATACTTTTAACCTAAATTTTTCAATAAATACTAATTTTTATTATCTAGGATCAATGTCTATAAATTGATTTAAAATAATTATGAAGTTAAAATTTGAAATTATTTTTATAGTGATAAAAAAATAGTGAAATTTAATTAATTATAATTATTTAAATTACTAATATCTTTTTAAAAGATTTGAGAGCAGAAGGGCTACATAAGAAAGAAGTTGCAGATTAATATTCACAAAAACAGATTGGTGTACTAGAAACTAGGTATGCTTCTTCCATATGTTATTTATTTTTGTTCTAATTTCTTTTATTTTTCTTATAAGTTCTTATATATATTTTTCAAAATTTTGACAGCAAAAGGACAATGTAAGAAATAAGGTGGAGATTAATATTAGTCAAAACATCTTCATTAATCTTACGAGACAACTATAACTCCTTAGATTTTTGGCCTTTTTTTATGTTACCACTACCACTAGACCAACTAATGATGGTTAATTTTAACATATGTTTGTTATTGTTATGGTTTCGATATTATAATTTCATTAGTGGTTTTGTTATGATTTTTTCAATGGTTTCATCATTGATTTTTTTTTCTAGTATGTTAAACAACTCAAGATTTTTAAAAAAATTAACATAAGAACACAAAAAGTCCACTAAAGATTAGAAAAAATCTAAAAAGAAATTTATAAATCAGATAAAAAGTGCAAGAATAGATTTCTAATTAGCTAAAATAAAACTCAAACCCTAGAACATTATTAATCTTAAAACCTTAACACTAAAAAAACCTAGAACTTAAATAGAGACTAATTAGCTTAATACAAAAAATCTTCATTATTTTTATTGATAGTTATTAAATTTGTAATGAATAAAATAAAATAAAATTATCTTAAATGACAAAACTGCTAAAAATATTTACAATGAATAACAAAATACATCGTCTATTGCGATATATTGCAAATAAACCGTGAAATTTTGCTATACTTATAAATATTTTAGTTTTTTTTTTTGCTACATTTAAAAATAAACCTAAAATAAGTGGGTCAAAAAATTAGATGGCCATATAGAAATTAATTATGGCTAAAAAACCTAAACCTAACTGCAATTCCAAATAGAAAGACTTCAAACCCTCAACATTTATTAATCCTAAACCTTAACACTAAAAAAAATCCTAAAACTATTTTTTTTTAGATTACAACAAACACAAGAAAGAGACTACTTAACTTAGGACAAAATATCGTCTTTATTTTTACTAATTGGAATTATATTGTAATGAATTAAAATATACGAAAAGAAAAGGTTATGTTATATAAAAAAGAAAAGAAAAAAGATAAAAGTACAATTTTTTCTGAAAGAAAAAAAGAAAAAGGAAATGGGTTATGTTATTAAAAAAAAGTTGGTTAAGTTTTTTACATCTTTTTTCTTGTTAAAAAATGTATTTGAAGAAAAAAGTTATGTTAAAAATTAAGGAGAAAAAAATTATGAACTCTCGACCCAACCAAAATAATGTATATTTTTCTAATTATTTTCTAAAACTACATTTTTATTTCTAATTTTTCCCTCCTATAACGGAAAAAAATATAATCAAGAAAATACAAGTTTTAAAACGAATCAAAACACTTAAAAAAAAAATGCATTTGATTTTAACAAGCAAAATAGAAAAATTCAAATCTAACTCTTAACAATTTAAAAAATAATAATAAAACCAAAAGCTCGAATTGAAAAAAGTGCATTGAATTTAAAAAACAAAATAGAAATTTTACGATTTTATAACTTAAAAAAAACTATTTTCAAATATAATAAAATGAGCCAAAATATTTTTAAATATAATAAAATATACTATGTTATATTTAAAAATATTTTTAACAATTTTAAGTTATTTTTAAATATAGCAAAATAAGTCAAATTATTTACAAATATAAAAAAATTTCACTACAATAGATCATGATAGACATAGAATTCTATTGTGATCTATTATAAATAAATATTGAAATTGTTTTATAATAATTTTCATTATCTTTTCAAAAGAAAAAAAAAAAAAAACATAATAATATGCGTATCTCTTCCGGAGACACAAAAAAGAGCAAGGCTATAATTAACCGAGCTGTGAGAGTGCACGGTTACAATATTATGTTACACCCCAGAGAATCAAAACTCTATGATTTCCAACCCCACACATAAACTCTCGCGGGTCTTTTAAAAGACGACGCTTAGAGTTTGGCTTCAAAGTCCTTCACAAATCACACTTACAAGACGCCAAGTGAATCACAGCCACTGCAATTCTTCTCCACAATCTCCGGCAAGTTTTTCGCCATTATTCTCCGGTCATCTTCTCCGATGAACCGCTCACCATTCACTTTCATATTATACTTTTCATCTTTGTTTTCTCCATAATTGCACCTAACTCTCCTACTCTACATATTAACCAAAGTTTGTGATTCTCTTTCTTAACAATCTCATTGTCATGCAAATATGAGATCATGTTTAGATTATTTTTTTCCTCGGATTATTAATGTGTTTGGCTTTTGAGGAAAACTGAATACACATTTGGAATTTCAGCATTCGAGATTTCTGTGTTCGTTCACGGCTTTCTTCTATGGTGTTTTCCTATCGCGGATACTTTATTTCTTATTTCTCTCCATTAATTATGAAGTTCAGTACTGAATGCAATCCGAGCTCCTTATATTTGTATTTTTTTTTTTTTAATGCTCCTATTGAGTTTTTGTTTTTATAAACGCACTTTTACTTCTTCAATATACAGAAATGGAGAATCTAAGGACTCCATTTAGGGGTATCGTGGGTGATATCAGAGGAAGAGCGGCCTGTTATAAGCAAGATTGGGTTGATGGTCGACTTTCAGGGATTGGGTAATTTATGTGTTTGATTTTATTGAGCTCTGTTTAACTTTAAATTTGATGCTGCTTTAAATTAATTTCTAGTTTTCTTTTGATGGTTTGACAGAATTTTGGCCCCAACTGCTTACATTTTTTTCGCTTCTGCACTTCCTGTCATTGCTTTTGGTGAGCAATTGAGCCGAGATACAGGTTTGTTAACTTTGTTTAGCTTTTCTACACTATGTAAAGCTTGCAGAACCTATATATCTTATGTAAAATTTGAAGTAAATATAGAGAAAAAGAATGGCTTATATGAAACCTTTTAGTTCTTGATCAAAGTGTCCTTAATGGAGAAGCCAATCACAAATAATTTTATTATTGAAACTGCATCAACAAAACATTTTATTTTTTTCAAGATAATATTGATGAAAATTAAATATTTTTGTCGGTTCATAATTCTTTCAGAATCTAAAAGTACATTTGAAAAAGGTTTCTTAAAATTGTTTTGTTGTGATTTATTTTATCTGTTGACTTTATATATATTGCGTGAAGGAAAAGAAAGAAGTAATATTTGGAATGGGTAATGGGCTAAGAAAACATTTTAAACCAAAGATGTTTCGCAATTGCTTTAATATTGTGAATCATGCATCCATTATATCAAAATATTAATCATTTACAAAACACTTAAAAAAAAGAAACTCCAGTTTTTCTACAACAAATGAAATGAAATAAAAGTCAGATCTCCTCGTAAAGATATTGATTCTTTTCATGAGAATCAGATAATATTTGTTCTCTTCCTAAATTTTTATTTCACTATCTTCCATGTGGAATGTGGACTACAGTACCATATTTATTTTTATTCCATAGATGGAAGCTTGAGCACAGTAGAAACATTGGCTTCCACAGCCATTTGTGGCATCCTTCATTCCATTCTTGGTGGGCAACCTCTCCTAGTTGTAGGAGTTGCAGAACCTACAATTATTATGTATACTTATTTGTACAATTTTTGCAAGAAAAGGGAAGATATAGGGGGAGACCTCTTCTTGGCTTGGGCAGGATGGTAAGCTGTCAATCTCTTTAACGATAGATGCAAAGGCTTCGTTATGGCAGAATATTGACTTTTGTTGTACAGGGTTTGTGTCTGGACAGCCCTCTTGCTGTTTCTTCTTGCTATATTCAACGCTTCCAGTCTAATCAACAAATTTACAAGGATTGCAGGGGAACTTTTTGGCATGTTAATCTCCGTTTTGTTCATTCAAGAAGCTATTAAGGTGTGTTTAAGTAGGAAAAGAATTTATTTTTTTTAATTACTCAAGTTGTAGTTAAGATACGGGTAGGTAGTTCAAAAGTTGTAGGATAATGAAATATATATTGTTAATATTTATTCATTAATTATCAATTTTTTTTGTTGGTGTAAATTTCAGATTCTTAATTCTTACATTCTACATTGATCCAAGTAGATAACAGCTTATGTGGAACTTGATCTTATAATATACTTTTTTCTATATATAAATAAGTTTCCATTGATAGCTCAATTATGAATTGTAGGGAGTGGTGAGCGAATTTGAAGTTCCCCAGACCGAGAACACAAGTCTAGAGAAGTATCAATTTCATTGGCTTTACACGAATGGATTACTGGGAATCATCTTTACTTTTGGCCTTCTCTATACCGCCTTGAAGAGCAGAAAGGCAAGATCGTGGTTGTATGGGACAGGTTTGTCAATGGAGCAGAGATTTATTCTCTCATGCAATTACTCACAAGAACAGCCTAACCATATTTGTAAACTTTCTGTGTCCATAGGCTGGCTAAGGAGTTTCATTGCAGACTATGGAGTTCCTCTGATGGTTGTAGTATGGACTGCACTATCATTTAGTGTACCAAGCAAAGTCCCGTTTGGAGTTCCTAGAAGACTTCAAAGTCCTTTGGCATGGCAATCTACTTCTCTGCACCATTGGACCGTTGTCAAGGTGAATCCTCTGCCCCTTGGCATTATAGTCTGAGGTCTTGCAGTATGGTTTATCTTGAACTGAATTGTAAAAGGTAACTTTATATGGATTCATCTTTGTTCTTAAGTGAAAACTTTTGTTACAGGACATGGGGAAGATACCTCCTGCATACATCTTCATGGCCTTTATTCCTGCTGTGATGATTGCAGGACTTTATTTTTTTGATCATAGTGTCGCTTCTCAGATGGCACAACAAAAGGAGTTTAATCTCAAGAACCCTCCTGCTTACCACTATGACATCCTGTTGCTGGGATTTATGGTAACGTCTACATGTACATGGTGCTGCTAGTAAGTGACTCTCATCCAGTTCCAAGCTGATAGACTAACTCTATGTTATGGAAAATTAATTTCAGACATTGGTTTGTGGGTTAATCGGGCTTCCTCCTTCAAATGGGGTCTTGCCACAGTCCCCCATGCACACCAAGTGTCTTGCAACTCTCAGGAGGCGTGTAAGTCTTTAAGCACCAAGTAGTGAAATGTGGCAAGTACTTTATATATGTTTAGCCATATCAGATGCTTAGTTCTACTTATTGATTGCAGTTGATGCGAAGGAAGATGGTAGAAAGTGCAAAGGAAAGCATAAAAAGGAAAGCTAGTGATTCCGAAATCTACGGCCAAATGCAAGCTGTGTTCTTAGAAATGGAGAGCAGCCCAATTGTATGTCCCATGGTTGTCAAAAATGAATTTGCTTTATAACTTGTTCTAACTGACAGCGACTCTAGGATTCGTCCATATCACATTTCATATCTGAACTTGAGTTGCTGGAAAAATAAAAGTACGAAAATAACATTTTGATCCTTTATTGTGTTGAGCAGACGACATCAGTAGTCAAAGAACTGGAAGATTTGAAGGAGGCAGTCATGAAAGGTGAAAGTAAGGATGAAAATGCAAATGTTACATTTGACCCAGAGAAGCATATTGATGCTTATCTTCCTGTTCGAGTGAACGAGCAAAGATTGAGCAATCTACTGCAATCACTTCTGGTGGCAGCATCAGTATTTGCTTTACCAGCAATAAAGAAGATACCAACATCAGTTCTCTGGGGGTACTTCGCGTATATGGCCATTGACAGTCTACCTGGAAACCAATTTTGGGAAAGGATTTTACTTCTCTTTGTAATGCCTAGTCGACGTTACAAGTAAGCTTTTCGTAACCACTTGATAATTAGGAGAGGCAATTGACACATATCAGTTTTGACTAATAAGTTTCTGACCAATTACTCTTTCAACTTCCCTTATGGTTTCTTAATTGATTCACCTGTTGTTACCTAGTCTTATCTTCTTTAGTTAGTGGTATTGATTTTTCTTATCATGAGCCATTGGATTTTCTTTAACCACTAATTTCTGTTGTGGTTTTCTATTTTTTCTCTTTTGCCAGGGTCCTAGAAGGTTTTCATGCTTCCTTCGTGGAGTCTGTTCCATTCAAATACATAGCCGCATTCACTCTATTTCAATTTGTATATTTTCTCATTTGTTTTGGAGTGACTTGGATCCCCATAGCTGGAGTCTTGTTTCCTTTGCCTTTCTTCCTTCTCATCGGCATCAGACATCGCATCCTTCCCAAGCTACTCCAACCTCATTATTTGCAGGAGCTCGACGCGGTTGAGTACGAAGAACTAACCGGTACCTCAATTCTCTCGCTTAGCTTGTCTATCAAGGTACTTAAGATCCATCCTCTATATCATAGTTTAGTCCCTAAAACTTCATCTTTCTGCATAATACGCTGGCCCTTTTGTTGCTTTGATAGGAAAAGAATACCACTCGTATAGTTGATAATGAAGATGAAGTTGAAATATGTGATGCTGAAATACTTGATGAGTTGACAACCCATAGAGGGGAGTTGAAAGTTAGAACTAAAAGCTTCAACGAGGATAGACATAGTCAGGTAAAAGATAAAGAAATTTATTACTATTTCGAAGACTAAACTTGTTAGCAATTGATGAAAAAGTAGGCGCTCAATGGGATGATACTTCACAATCATGTATGCTTTCCTTCTGCAGATTCATCCTGACCAAGGCATTGGAAATGACAAATACTAAAAATTGAGATTTCGACTTAAAGTGATACAAAATTCATGTGCGTATGTATCAATCCCTTTACAATCTTGGAAAATAAATGTAAAGTTGGAAGGATTTATAATCGTTTATAGGAACTTCCTTCAAAAGTTTGATGGCTAATGCAAGATATTTACTGTTCTCTTTCCATATAGTGATTTTGATCTAGGCTTATAGTAGTTATAAAATAGTTCATTATTGTTTAATCATATGTATGTATGTGGCATCATTTCAAGGTTGATCCACCCTTTTCTTTTTCTTTCTTCTACGCAACAAGAATGAGAGGAAAAAGAGGTGCTAGATAAGCAACAGTGCCAAAGCTAGAGCAAGAGGGAAAAAGTATTAAAAATGTTTTCGTTGACGCTAAAAGAGGGTCATATAAACTTATTTTAAGAAACCAAGTCATGTTGTTTGCACACAATATTTTAGGTCATGCGTACAAATCACCCGAGATTTTATTGGGGTTATAGACATGTGTTTTTCCATTGGATATTGTCCTTGGAGGCGGAGAAATACAAGGTATCTAATTTTGCAAAGGATTGAAAGTTAAATATGTAGTTGAAAGTGATAAAAAAAACATATCCATAAGAACATGATGTTGGTGGAAGCGAAACAATGGTAGAATTTTGTTGGAAGATTTTAAGCTATACAAAATTGCAAGGGTGACAATGTCAAATTTGAATATAGTGATGAGTGGAAGAGTATTATCTTTAGAATTGGTGTCTAGATTCACATAAGTATTATTAGTATAATTACCAAATTTTATCTAGAGGAACTAGGATTAAAACAAAATGGGAACATAAGATAAAAGGTAGAAAATACTTTGACAAAAATATCCTAGGAATTGATTTCACTTATTAGACTAATGATTTAATTAATTAAATGAACAAAGGTGATCATGCAAATATCAAGTCAAGAAGACAATACCAATAATAATAATAATAATTGACTTGCCAAAACTTAACTAAACCTTTAGTTTTTTTATAACATGTAAAGGTATTCTAACCACTTCTATGTTAGAATGCTCTTTACTCATACGATTAAGTTATAGTTTACTTTCCTTGAGAGTAAATTAAGACCAGGTAATCAAATAAACCATGATCAATATATTATAGGGGTTGAGCACTTAGATTTAAAAAGAGGGGAAATAAAAGGTCCAAAGACACATAAATCCTTCAAACTCATGTCAACTAATATAAAAGGTAATGAGTGTTGAATTGGTAATTATTGTCTGTAGGGTTAAATTATCTATGAAGTTTATAAATCTATGTTTGGAGTGCAAAATTGAGCTGAATTGAGTCATGAAGTCTATATTTGGAGTGCAAAGTTGAGTTGAGTTGGTTTTAGAAGTATGTGCTTAGAACGCAGAGTGAGTTGAGTTAGGGTCAAAAACTTGATATGCGAAACCGCAAGTACACGGGTCAAGTTATAATATGAAACAGTTTAAGTTAGACTATCGTATCCACTGGGGATTGAATTGGATATATTCACTTATCTATTCAAAAATTGAGTTGATTTTATCTAAGGAATGGAAATTGAATTTGGTATTTTTGTATTTTGAACACAAGAAAATAAGAGCAAGTGAAAATTCAAGGAATAAGAGTGTTCTAGGGTGTTGATGTCATTAATTATTTCATTAAGTCATGCTTTAGGTTTTCATGGAATTATGTGCGGACAATATGTTTAAGTCTAGAAAGTAATATTTAGATTATTTTCTCTAAAAAACAATCATTCCTTGTGCAACTTAAATGATTACTAATCTTTTGAAACCAAATTAAGAGACATAGCATTAAGATTAGTCATGATTAACTTTCTCTAATGACCTAGCTATTTTCATGGAAAATTAGTAGAGATTCAATGTCATAGATCTAATTAGACATACAACTACACCATCATACATCTAACCTAACACTTATTGATGACCAATCAATAAAAAGTAAAACACAATGGCATTGAAAAACATATCGTTCAACATCTATGAAAAACACTAAATCATTAACTTAAATCCATAATTAAATCTTCTACGCCCTAAAATAAGGAGTTTACCCACACATAGCCATCAAATACATACTTGCATATGTGTTCTCAAGCATAAAAGTAAAGGGAAAGAGAAACTTAGGAAGAACGACTCTCAAGTTGCTTCTCGACATTGAACTCCTTATCTCCACTTGGTTAGCACATCGGAATCTTGAACGACCTTCAATTCTTCTCCAACACTTTCCTCTCTTCGTGATAACAAACTCACCCTTTTAGGCTCTATTTTCCTTTGAGTTTTCGTGTGTCTCTTTATATATTTCTTGGCGTCTAAGGTTGCTGAGAACCTCTCAATTTATAGAAGCCACCCAAAATGTTTTCCAGATTTACAAAATCTTCAGAAAAGAAAAGATGGCGCCGTTGCACTCTTGGAGACCCATAAATGTCCCGGACCTACAACCAGACTCCACCAAGAATATGAGCGCATCCACCAACTTCACATCCTCGACCTTTGACCATGTGTGTTTTTATCTTTTTCCAATACCCGTCATCATGTTACAACCATATGTATATCCAAATAATATACACCACACATGAACTATATCAACACATAACACAAAAATGCAAGAATTATCGATGAACTAAGTTTTCTTTGGCAAAACATTTTAAACAAATAAATACATGTAAATCACACCATATTAATTCTTTTAAAATAAAATTAAAGCTAATTTCCTTATTATACTTAACCATCAATCAGACTGTTTTTTCAAATGTTAGGAATTTTTTTAATATAAAAAAATCTTTTTTTTTTCTCGAAAAAGCGCACCTTTTTGTATTTGAAAAAACTTGATGGTTGAAATTAATGAAAATTTTGTGTTTGTCTAGTGGTCAAGGCATTCGTCATCTATCCTTCTTTGCTTGGTATGGAGCCTCTGTGCAAAATATATCTTAAAACTTTTTTTTTCAAACAATTTAAAAGTTCAAAGTTAAATGGTCGGAAAATATGAATAAAATTATTATTTAAAAAATTACAACTCTTCATAATAGTGTGTTTCTTTAGCAAACGACACAAACTCAATTGAAATATATGTTTTTCTTTGAAATATATGACTACTTAAATTATTATAAATAGTCTAGGGTTGACAAAAAATTTTTGTGGGTCGGGTCTCCAATTGAAATGAGAATTTCTGATTTGATTGGGGATGGGTCATATTTGAGACACAAAACAGGTGACGAGGAGGGTATCCCCACCCCATCTTCGATCTCAACCCTTCCTCGAATATTTTTTTCTATTTTTTAATAATAATAATAATAAATATTATATATATTTATATTACAGTAGCTTCTTAGCTACTGTTTTGTTAATTTTTTTCCTTCTTTTTTTTCTAAAATTTGATTTCATAATATAATTAAGTTTAACTTTTTATTAAATTTACAAAACTCTAAAACGATTTTTAATTACTAATTTAAATAAATAAAACATTAATATTTACAATTTCAATATGAATATCAAATTTTAATTGATTTTAAATAAAAATAATTAAATATAAAAATATAAACAGTAAATTTTTACCCATGGACCCGACTCCCCAAATAGGGATTTTCCGACCCCGACTCCGACTCCCCAAAACAGGAATTGAGGCGGAGGATGGGGATGAGAGTGTATCGCTGCCCCATTGACATCCCTATAAATATGTAGTTGTCTTATCCGTTAAAAAATACACAAAAACATAAAGAGTTGTTCTCCTAATTCTCATCTCCCAATTTTTTATCTACTTAATGTACAATTACTCTTACACTGTAGTGTATGTTGAGTCTTATGATTGAAGTGTTGCATTCATAGGATAATCATCAATCTTATCTTAGGAGACGATTGTTCATGACATCTTGAGCACCATAAAGGAAACAAAATTGCATTAAGAAAATAATGCAAATTTGTGGTGTTAAAATTAATTGTTTGTATGATTTCTTTATTCTCATATAATGTTCTCTCTTAAAAAATGAAATTATTATTGTTTATTTATTTATCAATATTCGTTTATTTTTCTTCATTTTATTTGTAAGTAATTAGTGCATTTAAAAATATTGATATTCTGTTTTTCAATGTGATTTTTTTAATAAAAAAATCAAAATGAAGATATACTTTTATAATTATATATATTAGATCAAATTTTATTGTAAAAATAGTTTGATTTTATTTTTATAAAAAAACTAAGAAAGTTGTAAAAAAAAATTTAACTTTTTTTTAGGAAAAAAAAATTACAATTATTAAAGAATTTTTGAACCAACATATTTATAAATATAGTAAAATTTCATTGTCTAGTTACAATAGATTGCGATAGACTACTATACGTGTTCTATTGCTATTAATTGTAAATATTTTTAGTAATTTTGTCATTTATTATAATTTTCCATTATCAAATACATTGTTTGTTTTTAATTTTTAAAATCCAAGAAACAAAAGAAAAAAATATTATCAAATATACTTTTATTCTTTTGTTTTTAGAAAATATAAAACCAAACTATGTATTTTGTTTTTTAAAAACTAGAAATAAAAAACAATAAAGTCAAGGCCTATTTCGTAACCATTTCATTTTTAGTTTTTGATTTTTGAAAATTAAGTAGATTTCCTTCACATTCTTTACCATGATTTGCATCCTTGGTAAGTATGACGGTTAGATTCTTAGTCAAATTAAAAAAAAAATAAAACAACTTTGAAGAAGCTACTTTTTTAGTTTTCAAATTTTGGCTTAATTTTTAAAACTATTAGTAAAAACTAGATAGTAAATGAAGAAATTTAGAGGTGGAAATAGTGTATATAAATTTAATTTTAAAAACAAAAACGAAAAATGAAATGGTTACAAAACGAGATCCAAATGATTATTTAACAAGATTGGTATTTATTTATAAACACTATAAACAACTTATTCATATCTAAAGTTAAATTTTCCAAACACTACTTTATTTCGTATTGATTTTTCGTCTTAAATAATTAGATCAAATCAATACAACCTCGTGAGTTTTAGGTCAAATTGATTTTTAAAAGAAAGAAAGAAAGAAAAAAAAAAAAAACAAAAAACAAAAAACAAAAGAAATCCCCTGCGGCACGTGTCACGTAAAACCCTCGTACCAAATCAATAGGAATTACCACTCACAGCCGAGCCGTCTTACACATTTCTCCATTTCCATAAGGAACCCGCTAAAGAAGAGAGAAAGAGATAGAAGAAAAAGCTAATCAATTCGCCGTAGAAGTGGTGTGACCTGAGATCATAGCCGGAGAATCACCAACCATGTGGAGGAGATTGCTCTCTTTGCAGCTTAATGCCCTAAAACGTCTTCCTTTATCATCGACGGCAGCATCTGCTGTTCCATCGGGATCCATTTCCACAGCTTCACGACTTGCTGTTGCTGCTTCATCTCATGTTTCTCCCTCGCCTTACGTTTCGCTCTTCGCTCGCCATTTCAGCGCCGAGGCTGGTAGATCCTATTCTCCTCTCAGGATTTCATACTCATAACTCATGGATTATTACTTATTTTTCATTCGGTCACCGCGTGTATGAACATGGATCTATAGTATGAGTGCGAACGTGGATTTGGTCTCGCCTGATTAATATTTTGATTTTTGTAAATTAGCTGTTGATGCTGGTCTGAAAAAGAATGTTGAAGATGTAATGCCAATTGCAACCGGACAGGAGCGTGAAGAGCTTGAAGCCGCGCTTGAGGTGATTTTTCATCTGTTTCGATGCATGATTTCGTTTTCCCGATTTGATGTTGAAAAAAGAAGAGAGAGAGAGAGAAAAAAAAAAAAAAAAAAAAACAGAAACAGCGGCATACGGACTGAAAATAGGTAAAAGATGCTTTCAATCAATTGCCGAAAAAGGATATCAGGTGGATTTTTTGTAGTTATACTATAGTTAATTGATTCATTCATTTTCATGAGACTGTCAATATCAATCCTCTACTTACATCGTTTTATTTATATTTGTGAACGGTCATTTCCCAAACAAATGCTTTTTGCTGTTCCTTGAATTGGTTTTAGAAAAGGTCGACTGTATTTTTGACACAGAAATTTCTGTATGAGGCCTGATTTGATGATGTTAGGTCATTCTATTTCAAATATGTAGATAGATTTTAGAGATGTATAGGTGTAATAATCAACGAATAAAAGAAGCAGCCTACAACCAGTGAACACGTGTGCTAAAAGGTTCAATAGAATGATTGAACAAACATTAAAAATGCACAAGCTGAGTCAACAACCTGCTGGGTCTGTTAGGCTGAAGGTTTTGGATTAATAGGTGGCATACGATACGACCCGAAACCTTCCAGTCAACATGTTGTATTTCGTGGGCTTCTTAAATTTTCTGAAGCAATCCTTATATTGGACTGAGTCTGGTTTATGTAAATATTTCTGTTGGTTGGCATCTGAAGTATTTTTCATTATGAAAGTGAGTCTCATTCCAATGGGTTTTATGTTTGCAGGGAAGAGACATCCTTGATATAAACAACCCTGTAGGTCCTTTTGGCACTAAGGTTGGTATATTTTGATGTTTACAGTTAATTTTATTTTTGCACACTTTGGGTTGTGTCTTATGCCGCTCAAGGAAGCCCTTTTTCTCCTTTCATCGTACTCGATATTGATGTTTTATTTGTTATAAATAAAGGAACATGAGATGTTGAATTGTACTTTTCTATGTTGTGATTTGTGAGCCTGTGTGTGTTTTGTTTTCCGGTAATTTAAATGTCAAATTACTGTTGGAGTCTGAAGGCTTTTGGGTTAGTCAAAAAGGTATGCATGCTATCTTTAGTTTGGGTATATCTGGAAGAAGATCGACTGATAAAAGATAGAACTTCTGGATGCATGTAGTTCCAGGTCTTTGTTGGGCAATTTGGTCAGAGAGAAATAACGTCACTTTCTTAGACAAAGTTGTAGTCTGAGTTTTTTGGGTGGAAGGTTTTTATTCACCTTATGTTTGTCATGTGTGGCCTCATAGATTGAGGAGGAACTTGGACTATGTTTAGCCCTTTTCACTGTAGATGGTCTGTCTATTTTCTTTTGTTTTTTTTCCTTTATATTTTTTCTTGATTGGAAACAAATTTCTTTGATGAAAGAAATATACAGAGGTTACCTAAAGGCTCCAGATTTTTCTGTGGTTGAAGATGAGCAGTAGTTACAAAGAAAGAGAATTATCATGAGAGGCTCAAGAAGAGGCCACAAATTTAACAAGGAGGCATGAATTGAATCTAACCTGCTACCAAAAGTTAACCCACTCTCCAATTTCTCTCTGTCATTTTTATTTTTAAAATCAACTTCGGATAAAGACCACCCTTACTGTGTGTTCCTTTCTAGTGAGCAAACCTCATATGGCCATATAAACATCTCATTGAAAGAGCAGGAGCTTCCTTTTGTGAATTGTCCAGTGAACTTGTAACTCGTTACCATATTTGATAGCAACTACCTTAGCCTAAAGAGAACTATGTGCCCTAGGAATATTATGTTGTGAATTGCCTGGTGAAGTCCTTTCCATGTTTGTTAGCAATCACGATATGCTGAAGAGAGCTAGGTTCCCTAGGATATCTCCATAACCATTTGCAAAGAAAAAGATGTTTCTGTTTGGTATCCCAAATGTTTAGACCTCCATTCTCAAGAGAGGATAGACCACAAACCATAATTCATCTAACAGGGTGAGAACCCGTTTTGCCATCTGAACCCTCAAAAAAGATATGGCTGATGTATTTGCTGAAAACTCTTTAATAGGGATGTTGAAAAATCGAAAAAAGTATAAGAGGAAGTTGGAAAGAATTTTCATATTCTTGATTAGAGGATATCTCATTCTCTCTCCTTCTATGCAAAAAAGAGTCGTGAGTTAAGTGGCCGTTCATGCTATCTGGTTACACCATTGAAGATTGAGGTTGGACGAATAGAAAAATTACCGTGGATGTAAATGCAGCCCTGGCTTTCTTCATCTTGACGACAGAGAACACACCAACTTGGGACTTGGGAGAGTAATTGTAGGATAGGGAATTTTCTCCCTTCCACACCATTTTATTATTTTAATTCTCATTTCGAAATGGTGTTAAAGCATATAGGGGACGATATATTGAAGGCAAACCTTTGGTCCATTGCTGATATGAGCGTACATAGCTCAAGTGGTCAGGCATTACTCATTAATACTTCTGCTTATGGGTGTGTTCAAAGCTCCTCCTTTTAGCATAATATTTATGGCCCCTTGGTACTAACTAGGTGAGGTTTTTTACTGCAGTTCCCATTTTATTATATCTTTTGTCATTTCTGTTTTGTTTGTAATTGAGTGTTTATTTTGCATTCTATGACCTTGAATGTTAATACTTTTATGTGGTGATTATTGATTTTGTGATCAGTTGTTTATTTAAATGAGTGTTCACTTGGCTTCAAATTCAATGAAGCCTTTAACTTGTTTTGCTCTTGATGCACATCGAAATATCATGAAGATGTGCCTGAAAGAATAAGCTTGGTTGCATGAATTATTTCCTTGGAAATCTAAATACTTTCTTTATGTCTTTAGGAAGCTCCTGCTGTTATTAAGTCATATTATGACGAAAGATTAGTTGGGTGCCCTGGAGGTGAAGGCGGTAAGTACTTGCAATCTCTCTTTTATCCATGCTTTTTTCATCATTTTTTGTGCAAGTCTGAAAAAGATTTACATAAGTAAATTTTGTGCTCTTCCTCTACGCATGAGAATTTCGAACTTATTTCTGTTGCTGCTTTCGAATTTTGTAGAGGATGAGCATGATGTTGTCTGGTTTCGGCTGAAGAAAGGCCAGCCACATGAATGCCCTGTGTGCACGCAGTATTTTGTGGTGAGGATTTATTTTAAATTATTACGTTATGTTGCCATGATATGGAATGCCCCCAAAACCATAACCATAGATTACAATCTGTTCTAATTTGAATTGATTTTTATGCATATCTCAACTGGTTAGGGGTTCAAATCTCCCATCCTCATCTTAAGTACCAAAAATAAAAAAGGGTCTTTGTGGATACATATGAATTACTTATGTTCCTCCTTTCTCCATGGTGAGGCAATTGCATTCTTTGAGTTGTGATTATTATTATTATTTTGATTTCAACAAGTAGAGGTGGAGAATTTGAATCATGACCTCTTGATTGAGACAAATCCTCCCTTAGCCAATTGAGCTATAGGCTCAGGTTGGTTCTTCTAGTTATGATTAGTATCAAAGTTTGAATGTTAGTTTTCTCTCTCTCCGATTGCCCCACTTCTTGAATATGGGATAAAGACATTCGTGTCTTAATTAGAAATTAGTTAGGAGTGCCAAATTTTTCTAATTTTGAATTGTGTTCGCAGCTGGAAGTAGTGGGACCTGGAGGATCGCCAGATGGCTATGGAGATGATGATCACCATCATTGATTGCAAACATCTTTTCCAGAATAAACCGGTGCTTTTAAAGAGAGAAATGGAATTACACTGCAGTTTTAATTTCAAGCTGTGTGTTTTATTTGCAGTTGTTGCTTCAGCAACGATAGGAATCTGAGTTTTTTTTCCTTGTGAGTTAGAGACACAGGCAAGTCTTCTTTTGGAAGATACAGATCCCTTTTTAGGCTTTCTTTTATGTGTTTCCAAATAATTGGAGGCTTCTTGATTCTTTACCATGACCCAAGTGGCAGTACAATAACACCACAACCCTTTTGATCTTTGAAATATAATTTGAAAACTTTCTGAAATCACTCTCTATAAACTCTGCTCTACACTTCTTTGTTTACTTTAATCTTTTCTGCCTCGATGCCACCTGGACACGAAAAAAGTAATTCTTGTAATGGCATTGTAGTTCTGTAAGCCTTTTCCGGGGATTCTTTTATAAGACACTTGGGTTTTCCTTCTTAGAATATAGAGTGAAATTGTTTGTGATTCTCTTGTTGAAAAGGTGAAGCTAATTTGTTGGAGGAAGGAGGATATATGGAAATTTTATAAGACGCTGGGTTCAGGTGTTTGATAATGAGGAAGAAATTATTTGATGCCATGATGCCATATGATCTCCCATCTAATGAGCAGATGATTGAAAAATCATAGGTCACCAAAGATGGAGTTTGAATGATTTTTTAAGGAAATATGGCTTAAGCATTGCATGGCAACGAAGACCCGGCCTGTGGGTTGGCCCAAGTTTAATTAGAATCAGGGAGAAAATATCGTTGATCTTTTATTTTATTTCATTGAATAAAAATCTGAACTTGAATGGGTTATGTAATTACTACCTCAAAATTGAATTTGAAATTTGCTTTTTAATTTATCGATAAATCATACAATTTTTTTTTCTTAAAAAAAAAGCATACAAACAATTTAATTTATAAATCATATTATGTTGTCAAATGTAAAGTATTTAATTAGATATCTATATTTACTTATTCTTTCCATTAACTTATTTTTTCTTTTCTTTAGGCATTAGACTTTTCAATTCTCCCATTTTAAGCTATTTTGTTTAAGGAAATGAATTCCTGAATTGGGAAGGTGCATCACCCAAAAAAAGATCAAGGAAATCGTTAAACGACTAGTTATTCCTCGAAAAAAAAAAGTTTGAGTAGTTAAAAATTAAATTTCATAAATTTTTCACATCATGCAAAATTTGGTCATTTCTTTGGAGGTGTTAACGTTAGTATTAGCTATTTTTCATCCGTTCTTAGTCATATCTTTGGTCTCTCCTAAGAAGCACCCTTCGAAATTTAAATCTATTCCTGGTAACACTATAAATATGAAGTTTTACACTATAAATATATATGAGTTGTGGAAACTTCTCACAATTGAGAATAATAAGGGCTCCCTACTTTACTCTCCTCATTTCTTTTCAGTTTTTGTTGTTGTTTTTGTTAATATTCTAGTTTCACAATATCTAAAACATATTCTACAACATCTTTTTTTGTTTATTACACCTACTCTCAAAATAATAAATTGTCTATTTAAGGGTGCATTTGGGACTAATTTTCTAGTAGTTTGGAGTGATTATGTGAAAATCTTAACCATTTTTAATGTTTGGAAAGATCGATCATAAGATAATTTAAAGCAAATCACATTTTCAATCAAAATCTAGCCGAGTAGGCTTTGAGGTCTTCCTAACAAATTTTATACCTCTCCTATCTAACGGTTAAATTCTACTTTATCTCGGTTTGATATTACTTTTTCACGTTTTAGTTTGAAATTTAGTAAATAGCTATTTACCTCATTTTACAGTTGGTCTTTTTCTCCAAAAAAACACAACTATTACTAATTATTGATAATGCTACAACAATTTCAGATGGAGCCTAAAAGCATCAAATTAGTGAAATGTAGAGTCTAAATTATACATGTCCCACTTCATTAAGACAAAAGTTTACATGGATAATATTTAGTAGGGTAAACGGTAAAAAACTACCCTTGAAATATGGTGGTTGTAACCATTACACTCTTAAATTTTCAATAATAAAAATTAAATCCTCAAATTTGAAAGGGTAAAAATTAGACTTTCAACCTTCCAATAATAATAATAATAGTAAAACATTCAAACTATCATAAGTGTAAAAATTAAATCCAAAACTATAAGTTAAAGCATAACATCCCTCAAAATCCCACGAAGTTCTAAAGTCAAAATCTCTACTTAAAACTCAATAAACCAATGAATTGCAAAATACAAAAAGGGCATAATTGATCACAACAAATAAACTAATCTGTATTGCAAAAGTGATCAACAAAGTCTTCATTGCTACAACTAAGAGAGTATTGAAGAAGATCGTAAAAAATAAAGAAGGGTTAGACCATAGATTGAAATAGAAGAGAGAACAAATGGAAGATAAAGATGAAATGAGGTGTAGATAAATTGGGAGATTACACGTTCAATAATTTTCAAAAAAAAAATAATAATAACCAAAGTGTAATCAAACGCGGTCTAAATTAGTGAGTGTCAAAATATAACTTCTAAGGGGTGTTTAAGTCAAGAGATTGAGTTGTGAACTTCATGAAGTTATAAAGTCTGAGAGTTGTGAACTTCAGTGACCTATAATATAAAAAGTTAATAAGGTATAACATTAATATTTTTTAGTAGTGGGTTTCACAAACTTTTTGGACCAAACAGCGGGTGGAGTTCAAAACTCCTTATTTCCCAACTCCTTGGTCCAAACACCCCCTACAAAAGTGATATCCCATACAAACACCTGAGCCGAATCTTGACTTTTAAAGTAAATTGGTTCCTATGAGGGAGGGGAAGAGAAAAAAAATGTTAATTGCAGTAGTGAGAGTTGTGAACACCCACTACTGCATTCTTTCACTTACAGGGTGAGATGCTTGTGTACAATAATAATAATAATAAATATCTTTGTTTACAATATTAAAAAATACTTAAAAGAAGTTAGTAAAACAATTGAATTCTTTTATAAATTGGGAGTAAGTTTATAAAATTGAGTTTAGAAAATTTTAACCCAAAAAATTTATAAAGAAAAAACAAATATTTTTGGAGACAAAAAAGTTATTAAAATTTTCAAATAGTGAGATGGAAAAAAGTTTGAGAAAGAGCATGTTAGAGGGGGGAACAAAGTTTTGGAAGGAGAAAAATTCTGGAGAGAAAAAAATACAAATAATTAAAGTTTTTTTTTTAACAAAAAAAACTGGAAAAATGAGAAAAGTAAAAAGAGAAAAAAAAAAATTAAATTGGAGGGACAAATAAAATAAAATTATTTTTATATGTACTATTTTATTTCTCTTATGACATCAAATCTTATTTATATTCGATATTGATTTTGGATACGTTTGAAATAGAATGTTTATAGTCATAGCATATATAATTTAACTCATGAGTTTGTTTTTGTTTTATTTATTATATTTTAGTTTTAGAAAATAAAATATTTGTATATGTTATAATATATATTTGTGCTGATTTTTTTCTTTATACGATTAAATATTATCTTAAAACTTTAAACGAAATTTTTTGACATTTTCAAGTGCACGTGTTCATTACTAGTTATATTAAAAGGGACAATAAGGGGATAATTTTTCTCTTCCCTTTTTATCCTTAAAACTTTTGAGAATTCCTATTTTACCCTCACAACCCTTCGTAATCTTTTTAATAATTCCTATTTTCCCTTCACTACACTTAAGCATACACACATCTCGAAAAAAAGGATATAACACTTTTTCGGCTTGATGCATCGCTTCACATAATTACTAAAATTCATATAGACACATCATAACTACAAAATTTATATACACATCCCTTCACATCTTAACTACAATCTTTTTTTTGTTCTTTTTTGTTCCCATCTCCATTTTCAAAATG
This sequence comes from Citrullus mucosospermus, assembly GCA_030954485.1. Classification (NCBI taxonomy): domain Eukaryota; kingdom Viridiplantae; phylum Streptophyta; class Magnoliopsida; order Cucurbitales; family Cucurbitaceae; genus Citrullus; species Citrullus mucosospermus. The sequence continues at coordinate 27,355,196 of CM062061.1, read as the reverse complement.
TCCTATGATAGAAAGAATTTTAGAATGACTGTATTGAATTTTTCATTCTCCATTTCAAGATGGTTTTAATCCTCCTCCATATATTTGTTTTGTCAGTTGCTGTTTTTTAATGGATTTATGTTGCCATTGCCATCGAGGCTCTCACTAGATGGTGAATTCTCTTTAGTGCTCTTCCATTGTAATGAGAATTGGGTGAGTTTTTTTCTCTCTGAACTTCTTTTTTTTTTTTTTTTTTTTTAACAAAGAGAACAAAAGATGTTGAGTAAAAAATATTGAAAAGATGGAGAGATTCGAGGAGATATTTTATGTATATTATTCCATCAAAATTGAAAACTAATAATATAAAGAAGCATAGATACAAAGATCTAAAATATAAAAGGGAAGAAACATGTAACATGACACTATACAATGATTAAAAAAAAAAAAAAGGTTAAATAGACATAATTAGCCACGAAATAGAGTAGAAAAGCAACTTTAACACTATGGTTTAACATTTAGTTTGGATTGATAAGATAGGTAAGGTTGGGGGATTAAAAGAAATTTTTTCTTCTTCTTCTTCTTCTTCTTCTTCTTCTTCTTCTTCTTCTTCTTCTTCTTCTTCTTCTTATTATTATTATTATTATTATTATTATTATTTTGATATACTAATATAAAAAGAGTTATGAGAGAGGAGAATTTTTATCTTCCTAATTTATCCTTAATTTTTAAATAAATATCTATTATACCCTCAATTCTAATTGTTTGTACCTTTTCTTCTTATTTATGTAGATTATTTTATTTTATTTTATTTTATTCATTTCATTTCTTCTCTTCAGAAGAAAAGAGAACGAAAGAGGCATTGTTGGGTGGCAAAAAGAGGAGAGGAAAAAACCAAGTACCATCACCTTCACATATAATTGTGAAATTGCTATTTCTAATCCAAAACGTTTTTTATCGGACAAAACTAATTTCTTTTTTTTAAAGTTCTTTTTCTAACCAATTTTTCAACTTTTCAGAATTTCAAAGATGGGACTCACATGGGGAAATGGTATGAATACCTCCAAATATCTTGTTCCTCAACACTCAAACCACATCTTTTTTTAGACCATCTTCTTCACAATAGTCCATTTTTTTTCAGTACTTCGTAATTTCTGTCATTTGTTGTAAAACCCATCCTATGTGACCCGATTTTCTGGAAATAAATCCACAAAGAACTTCTTTGAAACCCTGATTTCTGGAAATTTAGGTTTTCGAATAGTTGGCGGTAAAAAACGAAAAAAGAAAATCCAAAATTTTCATGTAAATGAGGTCTAATATGTGTAGGAATGTTTGAAATCACCAAGAAAAAGAATTTGACATGCGTTTTTTTGCTCACTATCATTTTTCCTGTAAGTTCATGTTTCTCATAAGTTGATGGAGTTGACGGAAACATGATAGAATGCCCAAATACACGCCAACTTTCAGAAAATTTGGGCATTCTATCACTTTTCCCGTAAGGTTTCTAACAAGATCTTACGGAAAAAGTCACAAAATGCTTAAATACACATCAACTTTCGAAAAATTTGGGCATTCTGTCACTTTTCTGGTTGGTATACAAAAATTAGATTGTTTGGTTTGTTTTCACCTTTCAGTTTTTTTTAAGTGTTGTTTTCAAATATAGCAAAATGAGTTCAACTATTTACAAATATGAAAAACTTTCAATAATAGATTGCAGTAGACTTCTATCGCTCTTTCTGTTATAGAATAATAAAAGTTTGTTGCAATCTATCAATAAATTTTTTTTATATTTGTAAATAGTTTAATATTTTTTCCATTTATAATAATTTTTCTTTATTTGATTAATGATTCAAAATTAATTCATTTTTAAGTTAAAATAAACTTCTTAAATAAATTCAGAATTACATTATATAATTTTTCATAAATACAGTATACAATAAACAATAAATATATAGATTTAGGGTACTTTCTCTTTTACATCATTTGATGACAATTATTTACTAATTAAACTCAAAAATTAAATTCTCTAATTAAAATTTAATTTTTTTAAATAGAAATCATGTCATAAACATTGTAAACATTTGAAGCTACGCGAATCTAACGTGTCTCTATCTAGTGCTATCGAATGTAATCTTTAGAAGTAAAAGAGTTTGAAAATTGTCAAATCGAATCTAACTCAATTGACATATAATATATGTTAGTGAATAAAAGATCTATGATTTGAATTTCTTGTTCCCATTATACCAAAAAAATCTTGAAAATTCAATGACTCAAATGCAACGGAAAGAAAATCTCAATAACGAAATATACAATTCTTATATAATAAATTGACATGGACATGAAAGTCAATTACATATTTCTAATAACAAAAAATTGAAGTCCGAATATGGCGATATACTCTTTCATGCTTGTTTTTTCTGGAATTAGAAATTGATAGACCACACAATAACATATTACCTAAATAAAACAAACATTATCAAAATATTGGAAAAGGAAATCTTCAACAGTAAGAAGATACCTAAAACCTAAATAAAAAAATTAAAAAAAAAAAAAAAAAGTGAAACTATTTGGGAGCTTCAATTTTTTTTTTAAAGGCAAATATACGATGTTTTAGTTGAAGATATATTTGTAAACTAGTTGAATTGTGTTTATATTGGCAACGTATATATTTATTTGCATCGAGATGGCTAAATCTAAATGGTTTTTTCCTTTTTTTTTTTTTTACTAAATTAAACTTTCAATTTTATGGAATATAAAAAGGCTCAAAGATAAATGAATGTGTTCCATTCAACTGTTTTATAGTTAGAAAATTACTCTAATTCATGAATCAAAAGAAGAAGAAGACAAAATTGACTTCTTGTTTGGATTTTCAAATTGTTTTTTCATGTAAACTTTTTTTTTGTATGGAAAGAAAAAGAAAATATGTGATTTTGGATAGAGCACATTAAAATATAATTAAGGTTAAATCTCTTTGTTCTTGAACTCTTTTTTTTTTTTTTTCTCTCTAATTTTGGCCTCTAGAATTTTAAAATATTTGTTTTAGTTTTTAAACTCTTAAAAATAACTATTTTGGATTCTATTTTATATATAACATTTATAATTTTGGTCATTGCTATATTATTTATAGTCAAATAATTTTGCCACCTAATATTCACTTATTCCCTAAACCTACAAATACTAGAGTAACATTATCATTTTACTAAAAATAAATAAAGGTAATGACCATAATGGTTCTTTTTTTTAAAAAAAAAAAAAAAAAAAAAACAAAAACTAATGGCTAAAATAGATGGAATAAAATTAAAAGTTCAGGAATCAAAATAAATATTTTGAAGTTCAAGATTTGAAATATGATTATCTTAAAAAAAAAAAAAAAAGTTATATTTGGTATAAAATATGGATTTAAATTTATGTTTTTAGATTCACAAAATCAAATAGATTTAACGAATATTCATTAGGTAGACTGTTTTTTAATTAAGTGATCTAGGTGAACTTCCTCCAAAAAAAGGTTTTAGTATATTAAAAAAAAAAAATTAATTTTGTATGTAGAACGAGTAGTGATGAAATGCAAAATGTAGACTCTACCTATTCTAGTTTTCCTAGAAAGAACACAAGAATTACATTAAAAAGATAAAAGCGAATATTAATATTATTTCATATTATAAATTCATTATTGTTTGTTAGATGAAACTATATATAATTAATATATTATAAATTATATGATGCAAAATCATAATTATATAGAATTCATAACAATAAACTACGTATTCATAATAGTTGAGATTTATTTTAATGAACTATTTTGATGGTGAAATATACTTGAACAATTATTGAAATTCAATTTCAAAATTTGTACCAAACTAAGTATTTGAAAACACTAAAAAAGATATATATAGTACAATTCTTATTTTTCTTATACTCATTTATTTCTAAATTTTAGTTTTGAGATCACTAACCAAACACACTGGTTAGTTTTAACACTTTCTTTTGGGTATTTCTTGATTGGAATAATAGCATAGATGGCCTAAAATATGGGATACAAATGAAAAATGGGTATTTTTTTTTTTTAAATCAATGAATTTTGACCCTTCTGCTTATATTATCATTGTGTAGACTTACCACTTTAACCCTAAATGTATTCTTCTTATATTTTCTTCGTTTTGCCGTGCTTTTCTTTTTCTTTTCTTTTTCTTTTTTTCTATGAATTTCTTATTTTTCCTTTTTCCTTTTTTTCCTTCAATTTTTATCTATGGTTTCTTTTTGCATTTCTTCTTTTGTTTTTTTTTTTTAAAAAAACTTTTGGTTTCTTTTTGCAAGTCTTTTTTTTTTTGTCTTTTTTTCTGTTTTTTTTTCTGCATCGGGTGAACTTACAACATAGAATGTAAAGAATCAAACATCGAAGATTGGGTATCGAGAATCAAGTAGCGAGTATATAGCATAGAGCATATAATATAGAGCATAGAGTGTAAAGCATCAAGCATCGAGTATCGAGGATCGAGTAGCAAGACGAGGATCAAGTGTAAAGCATCAAACATCGAGTATCAAGGATCAATTAGTAATGATCAAGTAGAAAGTAGATAGCAAAGAGCATAGAGCGTTGAGTATCAAGCATCAAACATGAAGTATTGAGTATCGAGGATCGAGGATCGAGTATCAAGAAAACTTATGAATCACATCATTCGGATGGTTTCTAGGTAAATTCACCAGATGTTGACACAAGCAAAAGGTCATTTTTCATTCAATTTAAAAAAGGTACCCATTTTTCATTAGAAGAAAAAAAAAAAAAAAAAAAAAAAAAAAAAAAAAAAAAAAAAAAAAAAAAAAGTGATTCCTACAAAGAAAACCCAAATTAGAAAGATGACTTTCTAGGGTTGGTCTTATCCCTCATCCTTGAGACGGCTTGAAGCTGGTTCCATTGGCTTCCAAAAAAGAATCAAGAAACTTATATCCCTAACCTATTTTTTTACTCTTTCTACAAGGAAAAAAGAAAACTATTTTTTTATTGAATATTTATTCTAAAGTAGAAAAACTGTTTTTCTTTTTTTTTTTTTTTTTTTAAATAGTACAATATACTTTATTATCAATTTTGGCATCATGGTGGAGAACATAGAAGAGATACCCATCTAAGAAAGAAACTCCTAGAAACTAAAATGGAAACTTTAGAAAAATATGAAACTTTAGAAAAATATGAAACTTTTGAAGAAAATACTTAGATTCCACCAGAATCATTTTCCCACAAAAATTATTTAAAACAAAAGGAAAATTTTAGACTCTCAAATAAAAAGTTTATACTAAAGTGTTATTAACTCTTTCCTTCTTTTTATTTCTAAGTGGGAACTTTTTATTCCTTTCCTTTCCCTCCAAATATTTAATATTTGGAACAACTTCCAAGCAGCACTAAATATTAAGAAATATTATAAATATGTATATAAATGTATGTATTAAATATTAAGAAAATAAGTGAATAACTATCTCTTCAACTAGAATATAATTTCTTTCCCCTTTAAAGAGGCTATATAATTTTGTTGCAATTAGCACATTATATTAAAAACTTTTATTCTTAAAGCAATTAGGTTAGTTTAATTTAAAGGACAAAACCCAACCCCATATCAATCTGACAAGACAAAAAGAAGTTAATTATTGATAATCAATTTCTTAATATATCTATTCCTCTTTGGAAAGTTTGTTATTCATTTGATTAATCTAATATAGAAGCATTAGAAAAATTAATTAGTTTAGCTCCATTGATAAGACTAAAAGGGCTTCTTTATCTTATGCTCAATCTTTCTCTAAACAATATTTTTTATTCTACTATTCTCAAAACCATTAGAGCTGCCCATTGCTTAATTAAACTTCTCATTTACTTAAAACTTTATTACTTTAAACAAATGTGAAAGTGATTTATACTTCCCTTTCTAGCCTTCCCCTAGCAGTATACAGCCTTAATTTTTCTTCTTCAATCACAATTCTCCACTTAACTAAAGGGCAAATAATTCTTTTTTCTTTTTTTTCTTTTTACTTCCTTAGCTTTTCATCAACCATTAAAATAATGTCATCCTTAAAACTAGGTTTTTTTTTTTTAATTAAAAAAAAAAAAAAGAAAAAGAAAAAAAAAAAGAGTTATAGAGACAAAATAACAATTCACCTTGAAATCTAGCTAGAAAAATGTTAGAAGAGCCTAGGCACAACTCTACCATCTATATTCAGCTACACAATCAAGGAGCTAAAAACAAGGCATCAAAATGTTCAATCCAACTACACAATATACTCTAGTCTAGTTAGAAGAACACTTGCCTCTAGCCATAAAAATTGAATAAAAATAAATTCAGATTTAATTTGATTGTAAAATTATCATGATCAAAATGTAGAATGGTTAAATTACAAGTTTAATTCTTGAATTTTCAAGTTTGTATCAAATAGATCTCTTAACATTCAATTTTCTATCTAATGGTCCTTGAACTTTAAATTGCGTTTAATAAATCCCTTGACTTTTTCGATATTTTTTTTTAAGTTCACAAACCTAACATAAATGATCAATTAGACAAAAAAATAAATTTTATGTAAAATAGATTTCTTAATTATTTTAAAATTTTTAATATATAGGATCCTATTAGACTCAAAATTTAAAATCTAATATTTTTAAAGTTGAAGTAACTATTAGACACAAAATTGAAAAATGAATATCCTATTAGATATGTTTTGAAATCTATTAGATACTTTTTTAAATTTGGGGATCTAAACACAGATATGAAAGTTAAACAGGCCAAACTTGTAATTTAACATAAATAAATTTATTGGAACGCAGAAAACATTGGGAAAGTACTCATCTCTGGTTCACAAATGTCTAGTCCAGGGATTTGCACCAGCTTCTTGCCTAGTGATATTATGCTCTCACTTATTCTACTCTAGAGACTCTAGACAAGGTGAAGCTAGGGAAGGAAAAAAAAAAGCCTTTAGTTGGAGACCCCCACCCAAATGAGAGATGGGGTTGGGGTCTGTTGCATGCTTTCATTCTACTTAAAAGATTGAAATAGAAAAAAGGAGATAATTTGAGTTGCATTGCATTAGTTACAAAAATCTGTAAAGGTTCTATCTTTTGGTTCTAAAATACATAAAACTTTTCTTATTGAGCTCAAATGCTCATACCCAATGAGGCAAAGAGAACAAGAACAAGAAAAAGAAAAAGGAAAAAAAATAGGGGAAAGAAAGGAAGTAAAATTTCATACTGAAGTATATTAATGTCCAACAAAGATTAGTGCCAACAGCATATCTTGTTTCTTGTTAAAAAAAATGAGCCCACAATTAAGCACAAACCAATTCTATAATCAAGTTGGATTATCTCTCCATTTTGAAGGGTGGGGTGGAGAAGGAGGAGTTGACAAACAGAAAAGTTGCCCTTTCCATAAAGGAAGGAAAAGTGCCCAAACATTGACCAAGAGAGAAAAGTAGATGCCTCAATTGTAATTTTAAAAAAAACCAGTCACAGTATGCCACATCAGCTTTTTTCATTATTTTTCTCTCTTTCTTCTGATCATTTTTTGTTTGGTCAACCAGAAAATTGATGTAGATTCTTCTTTGCCATGCACTCACAAGTTGGCTTTTATTTTGCAAGGGGTAGTTGAAGTTAAAGCTCTCAAAATCAGAGCATTTTTTACAGCCAAATGTCAGAATTTTCTGATAAAGTTTTCCCTTCTCCATAGGTTACCTAAGTCTGCAATTTTTCTCAAGGAAGAAAGAAAAGAAAATGTTAAGTTCAACTGCAATGAAGGCTCCAACCCTACCACTATTCTTTAATCAGTAAAGCCAGAAAAGGAGGGGGGAAGGGATAGGAATGAAGATAATATTAAAACGATATCTCATCTCATGCCAAAATGCCTACACTGTAGAGTTGAAGTTGCATCATATTGGGTCTGACTAAAAGTTAGTGGTGTAAAATTGACTGAGACCTTTTACCTAACCTCTGTGTAGCCACTTAGTGGTGAGTGTGTTGTCAAATTGATCTTGTTGAGCTGTAGAATCTATTCCTCAGAGCCAAATATTTCTAATCCTAATTGCTGCTATCAGAACCTCCTCCATAAGAAACTCATCCAAAATGATCCTGAAAAGTTTCAACATAGCAGTGGGAACATTAATGTAATGGCCATGGAAGCGTATAATTTAGACAGTTCATATTGCCTTGGTAATTTTGTTCTTAAGGGATAAATGAAATGTTTCTTTTTCATTGTTTCATACCAGGAAGAAAGAAAAAAAAACAAACAAAAGTTTGTTCTCCCAAGACTTTAAAGTTAGGTAGAAGTAGTAGATGAACATATTTCTCAACCCAAGTGGCATTTTGAGTGAGGATCTTCCTAGTAAATGAGGTTCTTGTGGTAAGTAAAGAAGTAGATTGAGTGATTAGAAGAATTAGGCAATACAGAAAAGAGACTAATCAAATACAATGATTGAAATCTATACCATTTCTGTTCATATCTTTTATTATGTACAGGAAGTTCAGTGAAAAACTTTGATTTGGTAACCTTTATTGGGGGAGGACCATGTTGAAGAGCTTCGTATCTTATTAAGTTTTGCTAAAGATTTAGCAAATCTACAAGCTGTAGAACAAGTATTTTTGTCTCCCTCCATGAGCCTCAGATTTGAAAGGGTCATTTAAGTTACGTTTTTCAGCTACATAATCATATCAATCAATAGAAACTAAAGGATAACAATTCTAATCCCCTGAAAGATGAAATAATGATTTGATTCTGCTGAATTTGTTGTCAATATGGTGGCCGTGTGTGCATAGATACAAACAAAAGTAGTCTTTGTAGTGGGTCTCAGAGCAATCAAAATACAATGAACTGGCAAGCAGAAGAGAAGAAAGAGCAGAGAAAAAGTTGAAATGCTTTTTTATTGTGCATGATTCCACTTAAGACATCCAGGTTGGTAACCACATATGGACAATAATAGTATAAAAATATAAATGAAGAATATAAGATAAAATTACTTAGCACTGCAAATTTAGATATTTCTTCCTAGCTTAAATTAGATAGATTGGACACTAGAACCAACTTCACTTTCTGGTTAATGGTATCAATCAGAAATTCATTAAAAATGATTGATAAGAGATATTTCCTTCGACATACTGAGGGCTTATTCTTTGTTATTTCTAGTAATATTCTTTAAGTTTGTTATTGGATTTGCTTTATTTTCTGGCCGCTGCCCAGTGCCCACAAGCATAGATTCTCTCTATTTTGCATATCCAGAGCTCTCTCTCCTAGCTGGGAGCCTTGCGGATGGATGAATGTGCTCTGCCTGCTGGGATTCTTTGTGTTTCGTAAAAAGATTTCCTGCTTTTGTCCTTGTCTTTACTTCTCCTTTTCACAGATGCCTCTCTTTTTCTGAGTTTCTTGGCTATTTGGTGCAATGTGCAGCTGGTGTACACACCACACTAGCATAGTGATTCATATTCTCCCACATTTTATTCCACTTTCACATCACCAAATTGCCTATAAATAGACATTTTCATTGTTGTTTTTCTACATCACAGCATATTACACTTCTGGGTCATTGCATATACGCACAAGTGCCTCTTAAGTGCAGTTCTTACAACTTTCAACATGAGCTACTCACATTCTAATATCAGCTCTGGTTTGTTTACTTTTCACATTCCTTATCAATCTCTTTTTCCATCCACAGCGATTTTACTTGAAGTCTGGTTTTTTTTTTTTTTTTATTGTTAACCAACAAAGTCTCGATCTTTGTCCCTCTTGGTGCACCCTTAATGTATGGCTTGGGTGTTTTCGTTTTCTTCAACTGTTCATGATTCAGAGAAGTTACACATTCTGGTGGTCAAACTGCAGGTAGTAGATCATCAGCAAGAAGGCCATTAGAGTTTGGAAGGACACATGTTGTGAGGCCCAAAGGAAAACACCAGGCCACTATTGTTTGGTTGCATGGCCTTGGTGATAATGGCTCTAGGTAATGCCTCTTTTGTCTCCCTAAATGCTCAAACTTCACATAAATGATTTGTGATGGTACATAAAACCATTCAAGTTCTTCAGTACATATAAGAATCTAAGTTATCTAAAACTGTACAGTACCTACTCAAAGAATCCAGCATATTTGATAAGTGTTTGAATGAGCTTCATTGAAGCTAGCATAGTACTAAGGTTTCTTTTTTGCGCATGAAAAGCAGAGAAACTTGTGACTGTCTACGTTGGATGTTTATTTCACTAGCTTGCCATCAACAGTGGACAGTTATATTCCTTTCCCTTTTGCATAAAGTACTTTTTACCTTCTTTAAGAAGGGTTTCTTGCCGACCTTTGTTTCCTAAGCCTAACGAAAAAGGGAAAAGGTGATCTCAGAATGTCAACAACTTCATATTCTTCCCTTGAGTTTCTCACTCGAATGAAATGTGAAAAAGTAACGGCACAGTAGAAATTGCAAATAAATCTTTGAACTTTCCCTTTCAACTTGTCTGATCTTATGCTGAAGTTTATTTGAGAACCAAGGTTTGGAAAAGGTGTACATAAGACTATTTAACATTTTTACTTGGTTCTCCAGACAAGATAGGGCCCTCTATAGTACTTTCTTTTCTTCCTATATATTCCATCATGGATTTTCTTTTCCCTTTTCCTACCTATTTCATCTTTAAATACCATAAGTTCACTTGCTGAACCTTGTAAAATTGAAAAGACAAATACGGTTTTGCTTTTATATGAAATATGATCAATCATACTTTTCCAAGGATGTTGTCTTAGTGGTTCTGCGATTTAATTTGAAAATGTTTTTACAAATAAGAATAACCAATGTAATAAGTTCTGCTTTCTTTTGTTCTCTTTAACTGCAGCTCTTCTCAGCTCCTGGAAACCCTTCCTCTTCCAAACGTAAGAAATATAATTTTATACTATCAAATGGATATGCCTTCATGTTTAGCTTACACTTCATGCTTCTTTCCCATACTAATCAGCATTTCTTTTAAATATGCAGATCAAATGGATTTGTCCAACTGCTCCAACTCGGCCGGTATCTCTACTTGGAGGCTTTCCTTGTACTGCATGTTAGATCAACAACCTTCTACTTTTTTCCATTTTACCATTCCTAAGGCCATATCTATTTCAGTGGTTTATTACTGACAAATATTGTCTAAAACTGTTCCATGTGATTCTTATCAGGGTTTGATGTGGGAGAGTTTTCAGAAGAAGGTCCAGATGATTGGGAAGGTCTTGATGCCTCAGCTGCTCATATTGTAAACTTACTATCTGCAGAGCCATCTGATGGTAAGAGAGTTATTTGCATCTTAAGCTGCTAAATATATTAAGTGCATACTGAAGCCAAAATAACAGAAACTTCAAGATAACCAAAACTTTTAACAATCTGAGAATCTTTATTTATACTAAAATATCTGTTCCCCAACTTGATGGAGAATAAATTTCTTTACTCAATTATTTGTGACAGTAAAAGTTGGGATTGGAGGCTTCAGTATGGGAGCTGCAATGGCACTTTACTCTGCAACTTGCTGTGCACTTGGAAAATATGGAAATGGAGTCCCATACCCCATCTATCTAAGGGCAGTTGTTGGACTTAGTGGCTGGCTTCCTGGGTCAAGGTATGTTGTTTGGGAAAGAAATCTCTATGACTGAAAAGTTCTCATATAGAAAAAATAATATATTGAATATGCCATACAGGAGCTTAAGGAACAAATTTGAAGCATCACACGAGGCTACGAGGCGAGCGGCGTCAATTCCTATCTTACAGTTTCATGGAACAGGTAGGTGTTTAAAAACTTATGCTAATGTTTTTCTTACTGCTTTCAACTGACCTGAAGAATAATTCACTTAGCTTTCTTGCATCGAAAGATGACTTCAAGTTGAAGATTTCAACCATCAGAATACAGTTTTTTTCTGACAAACTGCATGACTTAACTAACTCAGCATTTGCTAAGAAAGCATGAATATATTCCGCAGCCATTCTCTTTCAGGATTTCAACTTTCACAACTTGTGTAAAAGATATTGATTCTCAACAGTTTATTAAAAAGGGATCATTTGAGAAAAGAAAGGGCTGTTCAGAAGACCAATTTGAAAAGGGGCAAAAAAACAATAACATCTTCAGTTGTCCTAGACTAGATCAAAACAAACTCATATTTTCAACCATTTCATGGCTATTTTACATAAGATTTTCAGTTTCCTCCTTTTTGGGTTTGTATAATGAATCATTCTTAACAATTATTACCCCAAAATGCAGCTGATGAGGTAGTACCTCAAAAGTATGGAGAGAAATCAGCCCAGACCTTGACCTCAGCTGGGTTTAGAACCCTTGTTTTCAAAAGCCAAGAAGGGTACTGCTCTATTCTAATCGAAAGCATAAAATAGAATAATCAAAACAGAGGATTCCCAAATCAAAAGGCTTAAAAGGTTTTTGACTGATTACTTGTTTGCAGGCTGGGACATTACACAATCCCAAAAGAGATGAACGAAGTCTGCAGTTGGCTGAACTCAAGGCTGGGGCTTGAGGGCTATCGCTGAGAATTCTTGAATACTCCATTTTCAACAGTATAGCTGAGAAGAAAGAGGACAATAAAATTTTTAACAAAAAGAGAAGCTTATGCTTTTGGTTTGAGTAGGCTATGGTAGAATGGGGCTTTTGGTATAGAGAAAGAAACTTCCCTAATTCCCTTTTAAAACTTATCTGTTCCCAATAAAGTTTTGGATTAGTTTTTCATTTCATGAAATATGTAATAGCTGTAGTAGTAGTACTAATAGTTGAGCTAATTTTCACTTCAATTTTCTTTTGTTTATTTTTAGTATTATTATGATTATGGATTTCTCTTCCTTTAGTTTCTTTCCTTTTTAATTTGTTGCTAATGTCCAAATATTTTCTCCTTTGCCTCAAATTTGAATGGCAAAACGATATGTCACCGTATTTGCAAGACTTAATATCTATGTCTTTTGCTCTTCTAACATAAAAGTATAGTTCACAATTCCATACACTCCAACTCCTACTCCTCAGTTCATACTTGTATTGAAAATAAGAAACAAACAAACCTTTATTCTTTGTTCTATATGAGATTTTTGTTATCATTGAGCTCATCTAGAATGACAACATTATATTTTAACAAATGTATCACACTAAACTAAATCGTCTTTTATCTGATCACTCCAACGAAACAAGTATTTGTTCCAACCCAAGTGATGTTGACTCTTCTTATTATTATTGTGAAGCATTTATCAAGTGTTTGAATTGTTCTCCCACCAATAGAAAATGTAATTTGGGTTTAATCTAATTGTTAAACATGTTTGTTTTAGTTAGGGGTGTGCAGCTGTCAGAGTCGGTTTCCAAACTGCCAAGAGGCATAAGAAATAGGAGAGATACTGGCCAAGAGGCATAAGAAAGGTGGCCTTTATGCCTTGAATTTGCAACAAAAGAGCATAGAATTATATACCTACCTTGCATTCAATAAAGGCCTCTCTCACAAATGTATGAAATATAACTTTTTGATTATGTCAAACTGCACCATCACTTTTTTTTTATTTATGGGAAATCCTAACAAATTGTGATAAAAATGCAGGTGATCGTGTTAGGGTTACAATAAATATGGTCTCCCTAATGCTGTGTAGTAGTATCTGACGTAATCAAAAAGTTATATTTCATACATCTGTGAGAGGCAGGTCATATAAGAGGCAGGTCATATAAAGACCTCTTGAAGAGGTTATCCGTACAAAAACCTCTGCAATAAAAATAAAGTTCCATATTTTGGTTTTTTTTTTCTAGAAATAAATAGACAAATATAGAGTAAAATTCAAAGAATGTATTTCTAAAAAAAATTAAAAATCACACTTGCTAGAATTCTAGAAATAAAATAAAATTATAAAGTAAGATTACATATGGGCTATGTCAGGGACTTCATTCAAAGGTTAAAAAAATGTGAGGAAACAAATTTAATAAATAAATAAATGGAAAATTATTTGAAATATCAAATTGTTGAAAATATTTACAAATAATAGCAAAATGTCGTAGTAAATAGAAGTGAAAATTTACTATATTTATAAATATTTTGGTTCATTTTTCTATATTTGAAAAAAACTCCAAAATTTATTTGCATACAATATGCAAAAAAGTATATTTGTAGAAAAATCTAGAAAGTTAGAGGGTGTATTGTTTAGGCCCCGTTTTGTAATCATTTAATTTTTTGTTTTTGAATATTAAATCTTTGTTATCTACTTTTTACTAATAGTTTAAAAAGTGAAGCAAAAAATTTGAAAAAAAAATATCTTTTAAAAATTTGTTTTTGTTTTCTAAATTTGGCAAAGAATTCAACTATTGTATTTAGGGGAAGGGGAATGCAAATCAATGTAAGAAATAGAGAGGAATTAAGCTAATTTTAAAAAACAAAAACAAAAAACGAAATGATTACCTGGGACTTAACTTTTCAAGTATTAATTTTGAAAATAAGTCCTTTAAAAAAAATAGTATATTTGACAACCACTCAAAATAGCTTGTAGAACAATTTCAAAGTGTATTTTAAACCACTTTTATTAAAAGAATTTAACACATTACGTAATTTTATAAATTTAAATTTTTAAAATTTCATTTGAAGGAGAATGTAAATTGATAACTTATCGAAAGTTTAAAGTTTAAAGGGTTACTACCATAAATTAGGGTTTTGAATTTGAAGGAATATAAAGAGATATTTTCTCATATTTATAATATATGCGTACATGTATACACAGTTACGAGTTTAAATTTTTTAAATATATTTGACCTTTTTGCTGACAACATATATATTTTTTTCCGCTTCTCAAAGAATATAATATGCATATAATGTGACTAGAAAACTTTGTTTCCAATTAATATTAATATTAAAAAAAATCCTTTATTTTTTTTTCTTTTTTGTTTTAACTTTTTAATTTAAAATAATTATAGAAAACCTAAGAAAATTACAAATACCTAAAATTACGACAGTATACAAGGTTAAAGATGGTATATTATCAACTTTAAAATCAAAGATTCGATCTTCCACTCTACACATATACATATATATATATATACATACATATACATATACATACATATACATATGTGAATGTATTTTAGTCCATTCCAAAACAGAGAATAAAATATATCAAGAGCAAAATTGAGTGACATAGGAGTAAAAACAAAATAGAAACAGTTACAAAACTTTCATGAAATTCAATTTCTAGCTAGATAAATACACTAACATCCCCAAAATAAAGTAACATCAATTTGTGACATTTTTTAATCTCTTTTTCTTTTCTTTCAAGATTCTAACTTATGAATATATTCACAAACATTTACCATGTAAGCCAAAAAATAACTATATATAATCATCTCCATTTTAAGCTGAATTTCCACTAGAATAATAGTTCATATATAGAAAATTAGGTTTAATTTGACTGATGCTTCGTTGGTTGTCTCTTAAATCTGATATCGAACTTGAGCTTGACCCCGCTCGAACATACGACGCTGATGTCGAGTACAACGGCTGATAGAGAAGTTCATTATCATGAAATTGTTGGAGATTAGGGGCTAACCGGTAGAGACCTCCATTTTCAGGAGTGTGGTAGTTACTGTTCCCTTGAAGAATTTGATTAAAATAACCATTATTTCCATGGTTATTTAATGTTGATAAATTATTGCTCCAATTTGTTGATATTGATGAGAAATTATTGGGAACTTGTGTCAATTCTTGAACATCTCTTATTTCATCACTAATAATGTGTCCATGACCTAATCCTGCTTCTTATCAAAATCAAGTAGAAGAAAATTAGTATTAGTATTAGGTTAAATTACAAGTTTATTCCCTATATTTTTACATTTTTATCTAATACGACATGAAATTTCAAAGAGTGATATGTAATAGATTTCTAAAAGTTTCAATTTTATATCTAATAAGTTTTAGGTATATTTAACAACTTTTTTAAAAAAATAAACATATATAATAGATGCATAAAATTAAATTTTATATAAAATAGAATCGTAATCCTTACTAATTTACCGTTCAAGGGCTTAATTATTTTACACATTTTTCAAGGTTAAAAACTCTATAATATATTATACATAAACTTGATAGCTTTGAAAGGTAAAGTTTATAGTTTCAACCTGGCCGAGTGCCACGAGGATTGTTACAACTCTGACAATGACATGCTATAGTGCAAGCAACTCCCGCCTATGAAAACAAAAACAAGATTTAATTTAATGAAAATATATTATGAAAAACATTTAGTTTATCAAAAGAAAATTAAAATAATATTATGATCAATGTGAAAATAGGCATATATATATATATATATATATATATAAAAGTGTATATCTCTTTCCAATATTTAAATTAAAAAAAAGAAAAGACAAGACAATGTTTTGAAACTCTACCTGAAGGCATTCACAATAATTTTTTTCACATTTTGACTGCTTGCACTTGCATCCTCTTCTTTCTGCGGATGAAGTTGTTTTGGTTGCTGTCCCATTCTCTTTTTCCTACATATAATAATTAAAATACTTTTATATATATATATAAAAGATATTAACATCCAAAATTCTAAATTTCGTTTTTATGTATATATGTATATGTGTGAATAATTGGCAAAATGACTCGGACCTAAACTATTTCCAAGAGACAAAAGATTTATGTATATTTAATTGTTAAGGTGACTTGAATTTAACTTTTAATCCCTATCATTTTAAAAAGCATTGTTAGGATTTTTATACTTATTATTTAAAAAAATCTCATAAATGATCTCTATTATTTCTTAAAGCCATGGAAATTGTACACTGGATTTTATGAAACCTATATGTGGACAAAATTCTAATCACTTTCTCTCGGAACTAGATTTATAATTCAACCAATATTTTTTATATGATCTTACAGTTGTAGATATATATTGTTAGCATGGTTGACATAATAAAACAAATAATATATATCAAAACAAAGGAAAAAATTAAGAACCTTTTTTGAAGCAAAAGCTGAAGGATTTTTTGATAAAATTTGTTTCTTTGCAGCCGCAACTGTGTCCTCATACAAAGGAATATTGAAGCAATCTGTACAGCCACAAAGATCTTGGCTGCAATACATACCACTTGCAAAACATTCGCAATATCTGCATAATTAAAATACCAAAATTAATTTTTTTTTAAATTTCAATACTATAATGTATATGTGTTAGGTTTTCATTATATGATTTTAATTAATTAATTCACTAATCTGTTATATATATATATATATGTTTCACTTACAGTTTTAGGCACTCGCTTTTCTTGCAATTGCAACGTGGGCTGGATTTATTTCCATTTTCCATTTTTGATTTCTTCCTGCATATTGCACACCACCCAACATTATATTAATTCATATATTAAATCTTGATAGAAAAAAAATAAATAATAATATATCAATTTTTATGAATCCATAAATCCATAAATAAATAAATATGAAGGAAAAAGAGAAAATATAACCTCTTTCTATTGGTGCTGCTACTATTATTATTCATCTCATTCATGGAGACATCTGAAGACACTGGCAGCTGCACCATAGAAATACACATTATATATAGAAAAATAATTAACATTTTCTACTAAATAAAAAGAATATATTTATTAACATGATTATTTCTTACGGTATTATTAGGATTTTCATTTTCATTAATGCTCTCGGAATTCAAATATGGAACATCCGAGTTTTGATATTCAACACCACCGTTTTCCTGCAATAAAAAAAATGTGAAAGCTAATTAAATTCAATAATAGTATATACATTTGTATTTAATTTAATTAATTGGTAGTTGTTGCCTAATTTGTTGTACAAAATGAAGTTTTTATATAATCACCTCAACAAGAATCTCAGCATAAATATTTTCAATCTCATGGAAATAACTATCATCAAATGCAGCAGCTTCTCTATTGTTGCTGAACATGAAAAAATAAAATACATAAAACCCATTATTATAATTAATTGTTTAAATCATGAGAATAACTTAATATATTTAAATATTTTTCCTACTTTATACTTTTAGAAAGTTACCATATTGATCCATATTTTCAAAATTTTCTCACAAATTTTATACATAATGGAAACCCTAAAACGAAGTGTTATTCTAAATTCTTTTAAAATGTAAAAGAAAAGAAACATTTAAATTTGAAATTATTAACTCAATAGTTCTAATTAAAAACATCAAAAACATTTTTTATATCATGAAACTAAATAAAAGTGATGACGCTAATTCGATGGTACTGTGATAGATCACCTCGTCATGTGTTCGGTACGTTCTTGCATTTTACCTGAAAAACATTTAAAGAAAATAATGATGAGTATTTGGAATACTCATAAGTAAACCCTCAACTGCTAAGATTAAACTTTGCAATCACATGTAAAATAATAATAATAATGTAAAACAGGAATTTAATGTGGTGGGACTTAAAAACTTTGCTTTTCTAATTCTCTTCATTTTCTTTTCTATGGATGTGCATCAACTACGTACATACATACATCAATTCAATCTACATTAATTTCATATACATTGAACTATCATCTCCAATCTATTCGTATCAATTTCATGTGATAAACCAACATTATGCCAAAACTTCAAAAAAGTCAAAATCTTACCTCTCCAACCAAAAATTTAGCGAAGAGTGGCGGTGGCGGCGGCGGCGTGAGTTGCAGTGCGATGGTGGAAGAATGAGTTCTGAAAGAGAGAGGGGCTTCGCGAGTGAGGGATGGAAAAGGAAACTCGGCGGCACCAGTACGAGGGTAGAAAAAGGCAGCTGACGGAGGCGGCGGATGGTGCAGTGGCCGGCCGGTAGAGAGGATGAAACGTGGCTGCTGTATTGTTTTTCTTAACTCACCAACCCACCTCAGGCTTCAAATATATATATATATATATATATACACTTCCCCTTCTTTCCTTTTCCCTCTTCAGTTTCGAATTGTTGTGGCCTTTAATCAAATCAAATTTACCACGCTTCCATTCTCCCAGTAGGAATTGTAATAATAACTTAATTATACTTTTTCATTATCTTCTTCACTCTAAGAATTTAATATTAAACAAAATAAAATTCAATAATGTACATCAAACTCCACATGTTACCTATAGTGACTAAAATGAATTAAAAAAATAATTACTTTTATCAACTTAATAATTACCTCCCAAAACATATACTAAGAAAATATGAAAGTTCCACGATGGTATTAAAAATCAAGGAAAATATATTTTTTTTTTTTGTCTTTCATGCTATAGATTTAGTTTTTATTTAGTTTCTAAATTTTATAATATTACGTTTTATTTTTAAGGTCTGAGGTCTTTTTTTTCACTTTCAACTCAAAAATTTTAAAATTTACAATTTTAGCATTTATTTATTTTTTAAAAATCTTACTTTTACTTTCAATCTTTAATGTCTATAATGTCAATTAATTAATTTAAAAGAAGCATATAGTTATAATTATATTAATTTCCACTCATTTTTCTTTTATCATGTCTTAATTATTTAAAATTAGTTATCTAAAAGTTAATGACAAATACCAGTGTGACCATTAGTAAAATTAAAGTCTAGAGAAAAAGTATAAAATTTTGAAACCAATGAACCAAATAACTATGAAATTTAAAATTCAAGGATAAAAATGTAACACACAATATCGTCTATGGATCAAACAGAAGTTCAACTAAAAACGTTAGGATAAAACTATAAAGATTAAAAATTTGAAGATCAAATAGAAATTAGACTCAAATTCCCCGAGAACGAAAGAATATTTTTCACAAAAAATAATTAATTGTGAACTATTTTATTCTCGTAAAATTGTTTCTAGATATTTTCGAGGGGAATATATATTCCATACCTCTTTGTGGGTGATCTCTACTGGGTAATACATAGGTCAAATGGGCAATGCCCTTCCAGAGTTCTATCCTATGTCCATTTTTCCCACTAACGAAGGGAAGGAGTGGGAAAAAAAATCCTTATAAGCTAATTATTATTATTATTTATTATAATAATTTAATGTTATGTTGTTGTTATTATATATTATATGGTGAGAATTTTAAGAGACCTTACACTCTTAATAAGATATATGGGTTACTCTATCCATTGCTAATTGGCTTTGAGATGAAACTCTATACTATCAAATATGGTATCAGAGCCCATAAAACCCAAACGAGTATTCGGTGCAATAAAAAGAATTTGAGATCTGATCAAGAATGGTGAACTCAAAAGAGGCACCATCTTGAATAGGCATGTTGAGAATCCCAAGAGACACCATCTTGAATAGGCATCTTGAACCTCCTATTATCAAATATTATATAACATTATATTTAAATTTCAAAATTTATTGTTTACTGGTTAAATTAATAATCAGGTTTGAATTGAATAAATTTGATTGATTATTATTTTTTTTAAGTAAAAAATTGGATGAATGTCTCCTTAAATTCAAACTGTCCATGCAGAATTATTTTCTTTGAGTAGAAGTGCAAGTTCTTTGTCTACACACATACTACAAAGAAGATTGCCTGACATCGGTCTAAATTCAAATTGGTGCTCTCTTTGTTAACAAGCAAAGGAAACCATGGACCATCTCTTTATTGGTTATTTGTTGGTCTCTCTAGCTGGAAAGAAACAATTGCACCTTCAACAATGCTACTGATAGTGTCACCAAAATTTGGGAAAATATTTTCTCTCTGACTGGCAGTTGGTCACATCAATCTAAACTCTTTACAAATTATAGTCCAACAACTATTTCCCCTTAACTTATCTAATTTTATGTGTACTTTACCTATATCTTCTTCATCTTCATTTGGGGCTTATTACTAACCCTCCTAAATTTTTGCTTGAATTTGCTTTTTGTGATCTTCATATAATTCCTCCTTTACTCAATTGTTTATTAGTGAATTTGGAGTGAGATATGATGAGAGTGCTAGGAATGTGTCAATCTAGTTGAAATATTCTTATATATACATACTAACTCACACTACCTATCATATTTTTCTCTACAAATAATAATAATAATAATTTATAAGCCAAAGTGACCGTTGGTCACATTTATTTATTTATTTTTAATCCTTTTTAAAAATTTCTATTGATTTCTTTTAATTAGAAAAATAGAATATTTGAATGGTGCTATATGTCACAATTTGTGCCGTCGAATTTGATTTGACTACTTTGCCTATTTCTTCAATCCGTATTGTATATGTAGTTGGTTTATGTGTAGAGATCGTCTCTCCCTGATCTATTTTATAGATATTATAAAACATTAAAATCTAGGGGCGTACACGAGTTTGGATTGATTTGGGTTGATGGGATATTTTGGATCAACTCAAAATTGGGTTAACTATCCAAAAGATCTAAATAAGGTCTCCAACCCAACTCAACCCATTTAAATTCAGGTACGATTGAGTTGAGCAACCAGTTTTCAGGGATTATTGAGATACTGTCTTGCTCTAGTGGCCATGAATTTTACAAGCCAATTTGTGACATTTGTAATTTTCTAGAGATTTACATCATGAATCACCAATTAGGAAAAAGAAAAAAGGCAAAAAAAAAAAAAAAAAAAAATTTACAAGCTCTCTTGAAATCCACTTAAAAGACCATTTCCCAGCTAGCTATAAATACCACCTCCCCCAAAAAAGTAACTTCAATTTGTGACATTTGTAATTTTCTCTTTTTCTTTTTCTTTCAAGATTCTACTTAGAATATATAAAAATGGTATAAATGGGTGAATATGTTGATGTTGATGAGAAATTATGGAGAACATGAGCCAACCCTTGAACCTTCATCACTATCAATGTTTTCATGGCTTGATCCTGCTTTTGATCAAAACCGTATGTAATAGTATTAGATTAAGTTACAAATTTAGTCATTCTATTTTTACATTTCTACCTAATATACGAGGAATGTGGAATATGGTTCCTAATAGGTTTCTAAAACTTTCAATTTTATACCTAATAAATTTTTAGTATATTCAAAATTTTTAAAGAAAAACGAAACATATTTAGTAGATACATAAAATAATTTTTTTTACACAATAGAACCGTGTATTTTAAAATAAATCCAAAGAACTTTTATAATTTACAAAATTGTTAGTTTAATGACTTATTAGACATATTTTTTAGGTTAAAAAACACTCTTGGTCTCTAAACTTCTCTAAAAGTAACCATTTAGTTCCTGAATTTTGATTTGTAACAATTTAGTCCATGTATTTTCAGTTTTGTGACAATTTAGTTCCTAAACTTTAGTATTTAACAATTTAGTTTTTGTGCTTTCAAATTTGTAACAATTTAGTCCTTAACAAAAAAAAAAATTATCAAAATTAAATGTTAATTTTTATTATTTTAATGATGTAAACTTTGTATTTTATAAAAATATTAAGTCTCTAATTAGTTTATTGATTTATTTATGCAATAAATCTCATTAAACCTTTAACACTAATTTATACAATAAGGACTAAATCGTTAAAAATTTTAAAGTATTAGGGCTAATTTTTTACATAGTAAAATTTAAGGACTAAATTGTTACAAAATTAAAATTACAGAGACTAAATCATTACAAACTAAAGTTGAAGGATTAAATTGTTAGTTTTATGAAAGTTTTGGATTAGAAGTGATTTTTTACCTATTTTGGAAGGTTAAAGAATATATTATACACAAACTCTTAAACAATTAAAGGTTCGAATTACCTGGACGTTCCCTATAAAAGTTATAACAAACACTTCGACAATGGCATGATATAGTGCAAGCAACTCCTGCCTGTAAATAATAAAAACAAAATTCAATTTAATTATTTATAAGATCATATTATGGTTTAATTTCACAAAAAGAAGAATAATGCATTGAAAGTGAACCTGAAAGCATGAACAATATCCTCTTTGGCACTGGATAATGCAATTGCATCCTCTTCTTTCTGAAGAGGAAGTTATTGTTTTCTTATTCTCTTTTACCTGCAATATAAATCAATATTTATAAATATTAAAAAAAAAAAAAAGATATATTAATATGAACTAAAAAGAACTACAAATTATTAAACCTTTTTTGGAGCAAAAGCTGAGGGATTTTTGGATAGAATTTGTTGTTTTGCAGCCTCAACTATGTCTTCATACAAAGGTTTGTTGAAGCAATCTATACAGCTACAATGATCTTTGCTGCAATACACACCACTTGCAAAGCATTCGCAATATCTGCATAATTAAATACCAAATTTTATTTATTTATTTATTTTTTAATTTCAATACTATACATAATTATATGTGTTAAGTTTTCATATATGGAATTAATTAATTAATCTTATAATATATGTTTCACTTACCGTTTTAGGCACTCGCTTTTCTTGCAATTGCAACACAGGCTGGGTTTATTTCCACCTTCCACTTTTTCCTTTTCCCTGCATATTAATAATATGATGATGATGATAATAATAATAATTTATAAATAAATAAATACGTAAGAGATTGAGAAAATTTGACCTCTTTCTTTTGATTCTACGACTAATGTTCATGTCATTCACGGAGACACTTGAAGGCATTTGTTGCTTATTATTTCTTACGTCATTATTAGGATTTTCATTTTTATTATTGCTCGCGAAATTCGAATACGGAACATGGTCCGAGTTTTGATATACAACACCATCATTTTTCTGCAATATAAAAAAATCGACCAATAAAAATGTGAAAGCTAATTAAATTTGGTTCTAAGAATAATAATAATTAAATTGTTGCCTAATTTGTTGTATAAAATGAAGTGTTTATGTAATCACCTCAACAGGAATCTCAGCACAAATATTTTCAGTCTCATGGAAATAGCCGATCTTGCTGTGATCATCACCAGTTACAGCTTCTTTGTTGTTACTGAGGACCCAAGTGTAATAAAAAAAAATAAATTAAAAAAAAAAATTACCATAAACAAAACCCATTATTCTAATAAATAGTTTAAATCATGAGAATTACTTAATACAATATATATTTAATACCTTTGCGTGTGATCTCCACAGGGATACAGAGACGAAGGAGGTGGAGGGGGCAATGCCCTCTCATAGTCTATCCTAAGCTTATCAAAATGACAAAGATTATTAATCAAATCCATATAATCAAAGTCCTGAAATTCAAACAAAAAAAAAAAATTGTATTAAATTGGGATCACGTTACAAGATATTGTAAAACAATAAATAATTGAAACATACAAATTGAAATTAAATAAAACATGAACCCAATTTAAAGAATACTGAGAGAACTAATTATTTTAATTAAGAATGGGATCTGTGTGTGTGAGGGGTTCTAGCTTGGTTTGGTTTGGTGGGGTAATTGGCTTTGTAACTTTTTTTTTTTTTTTTTCTGCCTTGTCTAAAAAAATTTATTCATCTACTTAGGTGTAAACCTAAAATTACTAAAATAATAATAATAATAATAATTATTATTATTATTATACAAGCCACCCATATTGTTTCTTGAATCACTCCTTGTTATTAAGATTTTAATAACCATTTTATTTTTAGTTTTTGATATTTAAAATTTAAGTTTAATTAACACCAATTTTAATTACCTATGGGAGTTTCATTGTTTTATTATTTAAATATCTTTAAAAATCAAGTCCATTTTTCAAAAATCAATTAATAAAAGACTTATTTTTATTTTTATTTTTATTTTTAACCTTAGTGATATGTGAATTCAAATATAATTTAGAGAGAGGAAAGCTATGGTAAAATACAATGAAAAAAATAAAGTTTGATTCAAACATCATTTAACACCTCATTTTATAATCATTTGAGTTTAAGTTTTTGATTTTTTGAAAATTGATTAACTTATAAAAATTTATTAGGATAAAGTGATATAAGAACCAAGTCAGTAAAAAGAAAATTATATATATTTTTAAATTTTAGCTAAGAATTTAAATATTTAGTCCATATATTGTAATATATATATATTAGCAACCAAATTCTAATTTTGATATACAAACAATCCTATCCAATCAACAAGGGTATATAAGTGCAGCATGTCGTCAAATTGTAAGATTCTCAATTTAGAAAAATGTTGGAAATACATTAAATATTTAGGAAAATCACAAATAATAAAACTTGAATGATTTATAAAAAGTAAAATAGAACTAGAAACAACTCATACCTCCATGTTCGTAAGCTCAGAATAAGTAGAAGATGCAAGGCCTTCCAAAGATATTATGGCTTGAGACCAAAATCTTTAATATGCCAAAAAAAAAAAAAAAACAAATACAATAAAATAAGTGATTATCATCAGATAATATCCTGCATGCCGTTCTTTTAAAATAAAATAAGCATAAAATTAAATTACAAATTTAGTATTTAAACTTTTAAGTTTTATCTAATAGATTTTTAAAAATTAAAGTTGGAGAAAATGATCAATAATATATCTATATCTTTAAATTTGTTAGTAGGTTCTTGAACTTTATCCCTTTATACTTAAATTTTTTAAAATTTTGTGTTCAATAGATTTCGGACCTATTGACATCTTAAAAGTTTTATCTATTTATAAATAATTCTTCCATTTTTAATTTTAGGTTTAATAGGTTTTATCTAAATCTTCAATTTATTTAAAATCGAACATCTTACTTTGAAATTAATAATAATGCACTATGACTCATTTTCTTCCATTTTCTATATTATATATCTTTTTAATATGTCGTCTTTTAATATACTTTTGTAGAATATAAGAATGGTAATCAATTAAATATTATCAGCTAGCAATGACTCTTCAACTAAAAATATAAAAATTAAGTTTAATTTTGATTAATAGAAGTAAATAAATAAAATAACAAAACAATTAAGGAAGTATTAGCACATAACAATATCCAATAAATCATAAAAATAAAGAACCAGAAAAACCATAAATAATATAAACTTAATCTAAACAATTAAGAGATTTCAAGAATATGTTTGAAGCTCTTGAGGTACTATGAAATTCGCCATTAAGCTATTAGACATGGAATTAAAAGTCTAATTAACTAAAAGAGTACTCTTAATGATCAAAGATCTATAAAAATTTTGTAAATTAAGGGAAATATTTTAAAGAAAAAATTAGTTAAATATCTTGTATTCTACCCTCGAAGGCTAATTTCTTAAAACACATAATTATAATTTTCTTTTAAAATTCAAATTTCAAACAAACTTAATCATAGTGAAATAAATGTGTAAAGAGTGAATTCTTTAAAATGAGAGCCGATCCTTTAAAGATTAATACTAAAATCGAATCAATTTAAAAAGATGTTATACTTAATTAACACAAATCATATAGTAACAAAACAAGAAAATCTCACAAAACGAATAAGTTGAAGAAGATCATATACTCAAGATTACGATAACATGTAAGATCATATGCTTTATCCACTAATGCTTGTAGAAGGTAAGTATGTAAATTTGAAAGAAATAAAAAGAAAAAAAGGGAAAAGAAATTTCAAACCTTTGCTGTAGATTTTGAATTTAGCAAGATATGGTCGTAGAACAGGAAATGGATGAGTTTCTTGAGAAAAAGTGAAGAAGAATATGATGAATTATAATCCTCTCAAGGGAGAACAAAATGATTAAATTGATGAAAAAGGAGAATTTTGGAGGATGAAACTGAGAGAATGTTATATTGGGTTACTTAAATGATTATTATAAATATATTTAGTATAAAAGAAGAGAGATAACAGAATATGAAAATAATAAAGCTAGGGAGAAAAGAGAGATGATTTTATTTGTTTATTGGGTTAATTAAATGATTATTATAAATATATTTAGTATATATAAATTAAATTTAATTAAGGGTTTGAGAGTTATACATATATATAAAAGTTAAAAATAAAAATAAAAATAAAAAGAGGGAAGAACGCTGCTGCAGCCGTCGGACGCCCATCTCTCTCACTCTTGCTCTCGGACACCTTTGCCAGGCCACCTCGCCGCCGGCGTCGTCACGTCCCACGGTGAGTTTTTCTTCTTCTGTTTTGTTCTTCTCTCACAGCTCTCTCTCTCATGGTCTGGGTCACTGTACAGCACTGCGGAGCGTCACTATCAAGCCACTGCAGTTCCAAATCGTCGCCGACCAATCGCTCAGGGCCGCCAGCGTCGGGATCTTGGTTTTAGTGAGTCTTTCTTTTTTGTTGAGATTTTAATTATTTGCTTTTAGAAAGTTTAGTTGAGTGTATTTGTTATTTTTGAGGTGTTTTTGAAGCTTAGCATTCCGAACGCAGTTTGCTTTTCTTTTGGGTAATTTATTTTTTATTATTTAAATTTATTTTGTTATTTTTATAATTCTGAAACTTTTTTTTTTTTTGCCATTTTTTAAAAAATTTAAACCCTACAGAAACTGTTCAATTCTGAAAATCAAAGAGCTGAATTGTGGCAGAAAGTTTATCGGAATCATAGTCGCGGGCGATGAATTACAGGTTTCAAAACCTGTTAGGAGCGCCGTATAGAGGCGGGAATGTTCTGATTTCGGAGGACACTCTGTTAATCTCACCAGTCGGTAACAGGATCTCCGTTACCGACCTTGTCAAGTCTCAAACAACGACTCTTCCCGTTCAATCATCTTCCAATATTTCCCGAATTGCCCTCTCTCCGGATGGGGTATTTTTGGTCACCGTCGATGAGAAGAATCGTTGCCTCTTCATCAATCTTCGACGCCGAGTTGTGCTTCATCGTATTTCCTTCAAGAAGCCTATCAGTGTCGTCAAGTTTAGCCCCGATGGTGCATTTATTGCTGTTGGCACTGGGAAGTTGGTCCAAATTTGGCGCGCTCCTGGGTTCAAGAAAGAATTCTTTCCTTTTGAACTAGTACGAACTTTTGCTGATTGTCATGATAAAGTTACAACGTTGGACTGGAGTCCCGATGGCCATTACTTGCTTGCCGGGTCGAAGGATTTGACTGTTAGGTTACTTAGTGTGAAGAAATTAAGTGGGATTAAGTATAAACCTCACTTGTTTTTGGGTCATAGAGATTCAATTGTAGGTTCGTTTTTTGGGACTAATAAGAAAACTAATAAGGTAGAAAAGGTTTATACGATTACACGTGACTGTTATATTTTTAGTTGGGGTATTATAGATAACAATGTAGATGAAATGGAAGTGGATAATTCAGAACCAGCCTCACCGGGGACTCCTAGGAGGGATAGTGAAGGAAATATGGAGAGTGGCGGGGATGTTAGTGTTAAGAAAAGGAAGACTCTTGGTGATGGTAATATGGATAGTGAAGTTGGCTACTTGTTTAGAGAAAAATGGGAGTTAGTGAGGAAGGATAGTTTTTCTCAGGCTCCAGCAAAGGTGACGGCGTGTGATTATCATAGGTACCTTGATATGGTGGTTGTGGGATTCTCTAATGGCGTTTTTGGGCTGTATCAGATGCCGGATTTTGTGTGCTTGCACATGTTGTCAATATCAAGAGAGAAAATTACCACAGCTATTTTCAATCAGCATGGCAACTGGTTGTCATTTGGGTGTGCAAAACTTGGTCAGTTACTAGTGTGGGAATGGCGGTCGGAAAGCTACATATTGAAACAGCAGGGACATTACTTTGATGTTAATTGTCTTGCTTATTCACCAGATTCACAACTACTGGCAACTGGCGCTGATGATAACAAAGTCAAGGTACCTTAATTTCTTAAAGATGTACTTTTTCTTTCAAATGTAACTAGCAATAGATTGTTGGATTCAGTTATGATAAATAACAAAAAATATGTTCTACTCCATACTTCCGAATGAAAATAGCGTATTTTTGCAATTTGAAAGTTTAAACATTGAAAGCAAAGTGATTGCATTACTTGTGCTTATCAGCTGGGTAGTCTAGTGACCTATGACTTTTTATACACTAATGTAATACTGAGGTTCTCATCATTGGTTAGGAAATATGCTGCCAAATGTGTTTGTGCTTTTTTTAGTAATTTCTTGTTGTCAAATGAACTTGCTAATGTTATTTGTATGGTGTAGGTCTGGACGGTTCAATCAGGCTTCTGTTTTGTTACATTCTCCGAGCACACAAATGCTGTTACTGCTCTCCAGTTTCTGGCAAATAACCACTGTCTCTTGAGTGCATCTCTTGATGGCACCGTTCGTGCATGGGATCTGTTTCGCTATCGAAATTTTAGAACTTTTACCTCCCCTACTTCTCGGCAATTTGTTTCCTTAGCAGTAGATCAAAGTGGTGAAGTTGTTTGTGCTGGAACATTAGATTCATTTGAGGTATCCTCGTGACCTGTATTGGAATATGAGTAGGAGTACTCCCTTCTAGCTTTATGCTCAAGTCTTGTCTGAAAGTTTGCGTACTCTGTAGATATTTGTCTGGTCGATGAAGACTGGTCGTTTGTTGGATATCCTTAGTGGGCATGAAGGTCCTGTTCATGGATTGATGTTTTCTCCTACAAATGTGAGTTCATGGACACATCCATTTACATTTTGAATTTTTTATTCTAGAATAATATTTTACTTGATGTCTATTTCATGCTGGATCCTTTTTTATCCCTTTATTTTCTTTGCTTGTGTTTATCTTCTTCACCATCTTTTTGTCAATAACAAAGATGAGAGGTTTTGTTACTATTTCTTTTTCCTAATACTAATCACTCTGTCTGACTATCATGTAGGCAGTCTTAGCTTCCTCATCATGGGATAAAACTGTTCGCTTGTGGGATGTTTTTGAAGGGAAAGGGGCTGTTGAAACGTTCAATCATATGCACGATGTTCTTACGGTGGTTTATCGTCCAGATGGAAGGCAGTTGGCCAGCAGTACATTAGATGGTCAAATCCATTTTTGGGATCCGATTGATGGTATATTGATGTATACAATTGAGGGGCGTAGGGACATTGCTGGAGGACGTTTGATGACTGATAGAAGATCTGCTGCTACTTCAAGTTCAGGAAAGTGCTTCACCACGTTATGTTATTCTGCTGATGGGAGTTATATGTTAGCGGGAGGATGTAGTAAATACATCTGTATGTATGACGTTGCTGATCAGGTTAGTTTGTATGCTTTTATTTTTATTTGTTGTCTTGTCTCTGACTACTTGTCTTGCATTATATCAAATCACTGGATTTCAGATATTGACTTTGCAATCATTTAACTAGTTCGAGGCTTTAATGCAAATAGAAATGTCGTATATGATTTGTTTGTTTGATTGGATGTTGTCACAACACCACAAAAGTTATATAAAATAAAACTACATGTTCCTTCTAAGGCGTGAGATTATATAAAATCTCAGTCTCTCCACTTTGTGTTGTATTGAAAATCTAGTAGGTTGGCTTGTTTGCTGATCATGTTTTATGTTGAAAGAGTTCAGATGGGTTTTTGTTACTTTTGGTTATTGTGTAATTTTCTTTCTATACATTATAATACCTGAGAAGAGCTTGTTCTCCACCTGGATTCTATTGCTTTTACACATGAAGTCATGAAGAAAGTTATTTGGTTTTTGAAACGTGGTGCAACTACTTAGCACTTCATGTTTTTTGCTTTTAGTTGTCTTTTTCTCACCTTTTTTTCCTCGTTCATCATCACATCATGTTGTGGTTCAGCATTATATATCGTGTTTTTCTTGCCCAGGTATTGCTGCGGAGGTTTCAAATAACCCATAATCTCTCTTTAGATGGAGTTCTTGACGTTCTAAATTCAAAGAATATGACAGACGCTGGCCCCTTAGATTTGATTGATGACAATGACAGTGATATAGAAGAAGGAGTTGACCAACAAACACGTGAGAAATTAGGCCATGATTTACCAGGGTCCTTGCTCAATTGTGGACGACCAGTTGTACGAACAAAATGCTTGAGAATTGCGCCTACTGGTCGAAATTTTGCAGCATCAACAACCGAGGGAGTTCTTATTTATTCAATTGATGAATCTTTTATCTTTGATCCAACTGATCTCGACATCGATGTCACACCTGAGGTATTGAATGCAGTTGTTGTCTAGCAATTAGCATAAACACAAGTTATTGTCTTCATGGGAAAAAAAATTATATCGCATTAAGACAAAGGCAGAAGTACTGAAAGAAAATTGTTCTGGCATGTTTCTAACGGAACTTGAGATTGTTGTCTTGAACGATTTATCTTTCTCTATTATTGATCTTTTTATATTCATTATTGGTTAATGTTTCTGCAGGCAATCAATGCTGCACTTGATGAAGATCAACCGAGCAGGGCTTTGATTCTTAGTTTGCGATTAAATGAGGATGCTTTAATAAAGAAATGCATTTTCTCTGTGAATCCTGTTGATATAACAAAATTAATCCAATCCATCCCACATAGATATTTGCAGAGATTAGTCGAGGCATTAGCAGAACTTCTGGAAAGTTGCCCACATTTGGAGTTCGTTCTACGGTGGTGTCAGGTAGTTTCTTGAGTTTCTAGTTAAGACTACATATTGTATTTGAGCTCTAGAGACTGTAGTGTGGAAATGACTGAACTCGCCATTAAATTTTTCACTCAGGAACTTTGCAAAACCCATGGCAACTACATTCAACAAAATTCTAGAAACCTACTTCCTGCCTTAAAATCCTTGCAGATGGCCATCACCAGAACACATCAGGATTTGGCTGATATGTGTTCGTCGAATGAGTATTTACTTCGGTATCTTTGCTCGACAAGTGCCAAGAAGGGAACAAGTTAATATCACAGTAGATTCTTTCCTTTTCCAGCATGGTGCCAACCGAGCCAAAATCTTTGTTGAAGAGAAACGCTCAGGTAAAAGCCCCCTGAATGATTGAGGGGAGGAAGAACCTTCCAGAAAGGTTATGCTCGAGTTCGATACATCGTGATTACTGCTAATTGTTGGGGTAATAAGTCCTTATCTACCTACAGTTTTGTCGAAATTGTAACTGGTATGAGCAACATGTATCAGTCAGATGCTTCATATAAGTTAGGCAGGAAAAGATCTTTTTCTGTCCTTTGATTTTCTTCCTGTTATAATTGTATTAATATTAGTGCCGTTTTAGAGATTGATGGAACATGAAATCGAGGACAGAATCTCAAATTTAATGAACGTGTGAGTTCTACCTTTGGCCGTTTTAAATAGCAATCAACAAGCTTATTGGAACCAGCATCTTTTTATATTTGCATTCAGTTCTCTCTATCCCTGAATTTCTTGTCTATGCCAAATAGAATTGGCTATAGGATTTTTTTTTTTTTTTTTTTTTTTTTTTTTTTTTTTTTTGGGTTTTTCGAGTTGACTTTAAGGAAAATGAATGTCAGCAATATTCTTTTGGAGTAATGCGTACAATTTTCTCGTCGTTGTAGTAAATGTATTTGAACTTGTTTAGGTTTCTTATTAGATAGATTTTGAAATTTTGCAATTGTATTTGGGCTAGTTCCCGTTTTTTTTTCCCTCTTTAAATCAATTAAATTAAACTAACTTATTCAATAAAGTTACATCATTTAGTATAAACAGTAGAAATTGTATTGAATTACTACTTGAAATTCAAGGATATATTTGATATCTTTAAAAAAATTGGGAGCAAAGTACATAAACCATCAAAAGTTATGGCAAAATCTTGAACCTTTTTTTTTTTTTTTTTTTTTTTTTTTTTTTTTTTTTAATTTACAAAAACATTAGTGGAGATATGTACCCATCAATAGAAACAAAAATCCGTGAGAAATGTAAAGAGTAGTACTCTTAAAGTTCTTCCCTTCTATAGTATGTAGAACAGTTCTTTACAATTGTATTTTTTTTCCAACAAATGTGAGACAAAAGATAATATTTCAACCAATTCATGTATAGATTGCCCATCTTTTCTTTAATCTTGGGAGAAATACGATCGGTGATATTGTTCCTCTTGATCAAGAATTTCGATTTTTGGAAAGTACCATGATGATCCAATAAGAAGGATTTCAATTTTTTCAATAAAATGTTGGTAAAAGCAAGCAATGGTAACACTAAGAGAAAAGAGAAAAGAGGTAAAATAAGAGTGGTAGGTGTAGGTGACAGTTATTAGAGAGATAATAGACCCAAAAATTCATGTAGGATCAGAGGATCCTATGAGAAGTGAACTGAGTAAGGTATAAGAAGTTGGATACCTGATGCAGATTGAGAGTATCATATCAGATCCTCCAATAAACTCTCCTTTGGGTGAAGAAAATATCTTACATGGATATTATGAAGCTTAATATCTCCAATAAACTCTCCTTTGAATTTCATTTGGTAGATTTTGTTTGATTTCATACCATTAGAATTTATATAATATCACAAACTCAAAATAACAATGATAGTAATCAAAATACAGATTTTCAGTAATCTAAGTCACATATAGCAAATTCAACCATAATTAAATTATTGGTAATCCCATTTCAACCACTCAAATAGTTTCTAAATATATGGCAACACTTCTAGAATTAGATATAAATTTTATTATATCTGACATTATGATGTATTGTACTATATTTGCAATTGATTATGATTGGATTTATTTTATTTTCCTAAAATGTAACCAAATTAAAAAAAAAAAAAGTTAAAAAAGAGAGGTGGTGTTCAAAATCAGATGGTGATGAATCAAATATGAAGGAGTAGGCACGGGCGTACCAAATTAGTGCTCAGCCTTGCGATCCGCTGCACAAGGTCATTGGAAACACGGGCAGTGGGTGTAGTCTGGGTTGAGAGTTGAAATTAAAGCTCGAAGATCCTTCCGAATCTCTCTCTCTCTCTCTCTTTTTGCCTTCATTCATTCTCTACACAGAGAATCGAAATTTCCGAATTCACAAAGAAAGCGGCGATCCAAAGATGTCTTTGACGGCCGTCAAGATGTCCGAAGATGTCTGGTTTACTTGTCTCACTCATGCATTGTCCACCGAGACTGAAGAAATCATGGGCCTTCTCCTTGGCGATATTGAGGTCACTCTGCAATTTACTTTCCCTTCCTTCAAGGGTTCTTTGAGTTTTGCTTTAATTTCGATTACTGGGTGTATATTTCTTGGCTTGGTTGTTGCTTCTGTTGGATGTTTATTTGAAACAAAGGTTATGTTGGTTTGTTTGTTTGTTTGTTTTGGCAAATGGGGTTGTTTGTGGTTTCAATTCTCTTTATTTTAGAGTTAGAGGTAAAGTTTTTGTGCTCTTCTGGCTCACTTAATTGATTCCTTAGCCATTTTGTAAAATTCACAGTGAGGAGTGGTATTTGTGGTACTCTCTGTAGAGTCTTCTGACCCTATATGATGTCTGTTAGAAATGGACTTTGTTTGTGAATTTGTTACATAAGCACACTGTTCTAACTCTTGTTAGATGTGGTCTGTCAGAATTATGGTTCATTCGTTGACATATTGTAGAGATTTTTATTCTACAATTTCTTTCTAGAGTTTGATTAATTTCTTTTTCATGCCTGATTCTCTAAGCTTTAAGCTATTTTCATGCCTTTTCTTTCAGGGTGCTATGTTTTCCTTTTTAAAAGGTAGTTGTTATTTCGGTTCTGCGTTCTTCCTGACCATGAGATTTTGCAGCATTCGAAAAATGGTAGTGTAACTGCACTAATTTGGGGAGCATCGCCTCAGACACGGTCTGATAGAAGGAAGGACCGAGTGGAGACTCATCCTGAACAATTGGCTGCTGCATCTGCCCAAGCTGAGATATCCTTTGGTCCATTTAGCTTTGGGAAATTCTTCATCTTCTAGACATTGTCCAATTTATCTCGGCTAATGCCTAATATCGATACATCCTTTGCAGTGCATCTTTTTTCACTTTATCTTTTAAATCCATTATTGTGTTGATCATCTTGACAAATGAAAAGACCTTTCTCAGTTCATGCTAAAACATTCGTTCATACATTGTCTATTGAGTGAAAATTTCATTTATTCTATGACCCCCTAGGGAGCAGCCCCTTTGGCGTAGGCCTGCCGTTTCTAAGTAACACCTAACCAGAGGTCACTTGCTCGGATTTTTGGGTGAGCTTAATAAAGAAAACCCTCATGTCTTCAGAGTCTACGCCTTAGGGTGTCCACAAACTTTTTGGCTTTTTTCTTAATATAAAAATTATACTATGATAAAGAACATTTTTTATGGTACGTGTTTAAATGATTGGGGATCTAGCAAAGTGGAAAGTTTGAAAGGAAAAAGTTCAATTGAAACCATTTTCCTTGTTTAGTGTATAATTTTATTGGGTATCATATAAAAGGAATAGAAAAGATGGGCTTGCAATGTACTAGGAGTTTTCTATGTAGCTTAGTTAAATTTTATGTGTGGTGGGACTTTTCATTATGTTCTGAGTTCTCTGCCTTCAAGAGTAGAAAATGGTGAAACGTGAAACTTATTTTTAATACCAGCGTGGCTTTGTGAAGTAGTTTAATGCAAGTAGGATAACTATTCAAATTCTGAAGGACTTTCTGAGAGATGAAAAGTTTGTTATTTGTTCCAAGAAGAAAAAAGGAAAAAAAAAAAAAAAAACTCAATTCTGAAGGAATCTTTTGATTGTTTGTTTTTCCACTTGTGATAAAATCTATGTGAAGTTATTTTTCTTTTATTCAATATTGTTATATACTTAATTTTATAGAACAGAATGACAGCAATGACTGGGAGAACAACAAGGGTTATTGGGTGGTACCATTCACATCCTCATATTACAGTGCTTCCTTCACATGTTGGTTAGTATTGACTTGCCTATGATGTCTAATTGTAACCCATCTAGCTCTTGAGGTGTAACAACACTGATGATGTATAAGGTTTTGCATGTCTGGTTAGTTGGCTTTCCATCTTGTTCTGCTTTCCTATGTATCAGTCGAGGATCTACTTTCCACTCCACCTAAACATATCTCATTGTATCATCCTTTGAGTGATTGTGTTATATTGGTGATAAGAGATCAAGTCTCATTTGGCTTCTATAGGCTACTAGCCTTCTCCTTTTCAACCCAATTAAAATGTGTTTCTTCTTATTATTTATTATTTATTTTTTAAAAAAACTTTAGACTAGGCTTTCTTTTGGTGCTAGGGTGCTTAGAATAGAAAGCTGAAAATTTCTTTCAACTTGTTTGTTCTGATGATTGTATTATAATATAGTTACAGAACTAGACCTGAAAATTTCATCACCAGTGAAATCTCATCAGTGCAGTTTCTTTTTCCTCGTCATATTCCTTGTGAAAATTAGTATTTCAAAGAGTTGACAGATATCTTTATGTTATATGAGAAAGTAATCTGTCTTCTGTGTCAAAGTTTGGGTCCGTCGCCCCAATCTTGTACATTATATTTCTTTGTTACAATTTTGGCTAAGGAGTTTCCTTGATTTATGTATTAGAAGATACTATTTTTTTTTTTCTTTTTCTTTTTATCGCACTTCTCTGTCAAAGAAAATAACTTTTCAGTCATGGAAATCTTACTTGCAGATGTGCGAACTCAAGGGACATATCAGCTCCTTGATTCTGGGTTTATTGGGCTGATATTTTCCTGCTTTAGTGAAGATGCGAACAAGGTTTGAATAGTTGTATTGAATAGTTTGGAGAATTATCTTTGGCATGTTTGCTAAACATTCGTAGTTGGAAAAATGCCAGGTTGGAAGAATTCAAGTTATTGCTTTCCAGTCCTCTGATGGGAAACAGAACCACCTGTCAAGACCTATTTCTTTATCTCCTGTATATCGAAATTCGGTGATTGATGTTGAATCTTCTTTGAGTTCCTCTGATAATCTATCAGGAAATGTGGTTTATGGACCAGGAGAGAATCCTGAACAAGACACTGGTGATTCAATGGTTGCTGGAGCTCTTAAGGTACAAGTACAACATTTGTTCGTTACAAAGGTGCCTAAATCTGGATGTTTGGATTCAATAGGCAGCTTAAGTTGAATGATGAGCAGAAGGCTTCGCCAAAGTGTCCATTTTCTGTCTCACTTGAAGTTGAAGATAGCATTGTTTGTTTATGGGGAACAGTTTGACTCTTAAGATATTTTGAAATATTTTTATTAGATACTTGATGAGTCCTGTCTCGCTTTAAATTTAGAAAACTTATGCAGAAAAATAATAACTTACCAACACTTTTGAGTCCCATATTCTTCTACTCTGACTGGTGGGTAAAGCTGCATGTCTTAGACTTTTCACCTCACTTTTCTATAGACAAATCTCTTCTATTGATCTCTACCCATTCATTTTCATGCCCATTAGGAAACTAAATCTCGCGACTGCATTTTGCTAAAACTTTTATTTTACTCTCTCGGATCACTGATGAAGTACTGTTGCAAATAATATAAGCCTAGTCAAGTCTGGTGGATAAAATTTAACTCCTTTAAGATATTACAGTTCAGAAGCTTTCAATTATTATGCACCTTGTTGTATCTGGAAAACTTTGGTTCAAGGTTTGAACTTCAAATAGCCTATTAGTTTATCATCAATGAAAAAACTGGGATGCATATTTCTTAGCTTAATATTTCTAGGCCATGACATGAAGTAATTGTCTGCTGGTTAATTGATGTCACTTGGTTATTGTTTGTCATCAAAGGAGACATCACTAAAGAAGTGCTCCATGGATTTTATATAAGAATCCGGTTCTGGGAGTTCAATTTTGTTAAAATTTTGAAGTGCTGTGCATTGAGCATTTCACCTTGATTGGTGTCTAGTGACTTGTTTGACATTGTCGACAGAGTACTGGACGATCTTCAGAGTTGGGTTATTTTTTTGCTAATGCTGACACCAACTATCAAGGAAAAGAGAAAACCAGTGGAAGCTATCTTACTAACAATACAAACAGCAGAATTACTGATATCGATCCAATGGACTTGTCTGAAAGTATGCAAGAAGCAATGCACCGTTCAAATATTGAAATGAGGTATGTGTGAAGTTCAGATTTCGTGGTTTTAGCATTTAATGTCATAGAGTTATCTAAAGAATGACTCTACCTTGTAATGAGTTCAAACTGTGCTACCCATGAGTGCTTGTTTAACTTGTGTGTAGCTGCATTGATAGGGAGTCAGATATACTAGTTGTCTTTGTTATATTGTTCTTCTTTCCTGAAGGATAATTTATTATCATCATTTTCTTCCTTTTGCTGCCAGTGCTGCTGAATTCTCAAGGAAGGAGATTCCTCTTCATGTTATGCCGACTGCATCGCTCATAAAGCTTGATTCACCATTGATGTCTTTTACAGATTTACAGCATGTTCTATTTGAAGAGGAGAGATCAGCTTATAACCAAGCCATCTCGAATAATATGAAGTAAACGATTATCTCTTTAATTAATCACTGGATCATATTTTCCTAATTCACGAATGGTTCTGTAATCTATTTTATTATCTAGTGATCACTTTTGTTTTTCATAGGGATGGAAAAGTGCATCCGCTGACGTTCATACATCACACATCAACATATCAGGCTTCAATGTGCAAGTTAATTGAATATTGGTTAGGCACAAATGCTGCCCTCTATCGACCATTTATTTTTGGTCTTTTGTTCTCTGTGTGCCTAAAATACCACATTTGATTGGAATTATTCTTATTTCCCTTTTCATTGTTTGCAGTCTTAGTCCTGCCATAAGCGCGCTTCAGGACCGCGTAAAAGAGAATGAAATTCGGGTATGAATTGATACCAAAAACTCCCATTTGCATAGATCGATCCCACTGATTTTATGACATGGACTCAAAGGGGACATTTTCTGCCCATTAGTTTTTTTATCTCTTTGCTCTGATGAATTCAAATCATTACTTGATTAATTGACGAAAGAGTGTTAGATAGTTCTAATATGATCTCGACGGTTGATGACTGCTTCGTTAAAACAGTTAGCTTTGCTGGCTGAGGAAGCCAGGAATCTGGAAGTCGAGGCTGCAAAAGCAAATGAGTCAGTCCCGGGATCACCTCATCAAGTTACTCATGGATCTCGAGCAAGTGCTTCACCAACACACAGGGATTTGTATCCTTCAGCTGCATCTGTTGGTGCACGAAGTGCAGGAAGCTCTATGTACCGGAGTAGAAAGGGGTTGTGAATGATATCTTGTGCCAATAACTTGTTTTCCGAATTCCCGAATGCCTGTATTATAGCCGTTCGGGTTTTTTTGTGCAAAAAATGATTGAAAGTATAGAAGAGGGGTCAAATGGCATTCATTGTTAGCTACCAAAATTTCGTCTTCTTGATGTTGATATTGTCTAGTGTCTAAAAATGGCTTTTGATCAAGTAGAATGCTGTTGAATCCACTTATATCAGGTTGGATAAGTTTCAAATTAACATCAGTCTTGAATCTGTATGCTTCTTTCTGATGACCAAAATGATTTTTCAGCACAAAAGAAAGAGCAATGAGTTCTAAGCGATATATAGTTTCTTATTTTGTTAAAGAATATTCAGCATTAGTTGTCTCTCTTTTTTGTAATTATCATTTCTGAATCAATCTGTTTACATGCCATTAGTAAGCTCTAAGTCTCACATCATGATTTTGATATAGTTTCTCATTTTGTTTTTCTTTCAAATTGTATGCACTTTAGTATTGCTCTTTTTACATGCATGTGCAATTATTTTCAAGATAAAATCTTCTGGATGGTTGAGTGCAATATCACATTAAAGTAGTCTTTTTCTCCCCCTCTATTGTAAAGAATAGGGATTAATATCCATCACAATCAACACATACTTTTTTTTTAAAATTTTTTTTTATTTTAATGTTTTTTAACATGAATGTCAGAAAAGAAGTAAGTGTTTTTCCATGATTACCCATGTGAGAGAAATACAAAGGGGAAATAAAAATGAACACAACTGTAAAGTAAAAGAAGCAAGGAACACTTTAACAAAACTAAAGGGGAAAGAAAAGAAGAAAATTTTACTGTCATACGTTGTTAGAAAAAGTGGTTAGATTCCAGAAGACGAAAGTTTTAACATATATACTAAAAGGAGTTATTATTCAAAGTGATTATAACTCTCATATCTAGTTTTTTTTTTAGGCAACAAACTGATACCACAACCAACTACTCCTTCTTTCTCATCACGAACAAGAGAACAATTACTATCAAGAAAAACATTTTTCCAAATAAGCATGGACAAATTTGTTCTCCTTTTTAAGGATGTGATAAAAAAAAAGAGTATTATTGATAGAATTAATCACCAACTAAAAACATGTCCTCAATGAGAACACCAATCTCAATAATCTCATAGCTTGTTTCTAGATATTGAGTTTAAAATTTTCAATACACAAGATGAATTTTATGGATATAAAAGTAGTGGTCGTATTGAATAATTTTAAAAAGTAGAAAAGTAAAGAAATTTTGAGGGAAAAAAAAAAAGGAAAAGAAAGGAAGAGAGAGAAATTATGGAGGGTATATATATAGTGAGTTGGTCGTGGTGAATGCATGGAAGTGATTCCCAAGAGAATCGAATCAGCCACACTTTTCTTTTTCTCTTTCACCTCTTTACAGTTTGCCCTTTCTCTCTCCCTCTCCCCCTTTACCATTACCCAAGAGAATGGATGCCATTTCTCTCTCTCATTTCCTCTTTTGGTGAGAGAGAGAGACCTTTGATGAAATGTGGGTGAAGAGGAAAAGATATTTGAAGAATGTGGGTGAAAAGAGAGAAATAGAGATATTAAACACTCTAACACTCTCTCCCTTATGGATTTGAAAATTTCTAGTGGAGATCAATTTTAATTAGGGAGATAATGTGAAATGTGACGTTATAGGTGTTTGAATATAAAACTTTTTTGTTTTGATACTATGTTAAATAATGGATTGATGTAAAAATTTAAATTTATTTGTATCAACCGAGAAAAAGAGCCATTTGATTTGATGGTTTAGGAGAGATTTGATAGGTGTGGGTGGAGACAGAAATTTGATGGGTGTGTGGGTGAAGAGAGAGAAGAAAAAGAAAGTGGAAAAAGGAGAAAAGAAGAAGAGAAAAAAAGAAAAGAAAAGATGGTCAAAATGAAACCTCGAAGACTTGGTTATTCCAACATATATCATCACTCCAACCCAACCTTTATTGAAACTCACATTTTTGCCTCTCTTTTCTTTTGTTTTTTTCCCCATCTTTTCATTTTAATTAAATTCCTTCCACTTTTTTTCCTCTTTTGAATTTCACTCTTTATCTATCATTTCTCAATAATCCTTGTTGATTAAGAAATCGAAAAGGAAAATAACATATATATCAACAAAAAAAAAAAAAAAAATCCAAAAAAAAAATTCTTTTCTCACAAAATACTGCTTTTTAGATTTATATAATTAGTTTATGTGTTAAAACTAATGGTTTCTTGACTTCAAACTTTAATAATAATAGAAATATTTTCTTTATGTTATTTATGTATCAAATATTGTACGAAAAGATTATATTGAAAAAATTAAACCTATCCTATTTTATTAACTTAAGCCCTGGGTCTAGTATTAATTAACTTTAACATTTTTTTTCAATGTTCATATGCTTTATATAAAATTTAGGTTATCTTGTATTGATATTGACATATTTATCAACATTCAACCAGAAAAATGATCTTTTTTTATGCCTTTTTATTGATTTTTTTTCTCTAAAAAGAAAAAGAAAGGCACATATGAGAATCTTGTATGATATAGGAATGGATTTGTATATTAGAAAAAGTTTGGACATTTTTCACCTTTTATACATATTAGGTTAAATACATGTATAAACAAGGTGAGAATATTCAAAATTTTATAAAGTTTGTGGGGGAGAAATTATGGTTTATTTATTTATTTATTTATGAAAAGAAGAAAAGTAAAATAATATGATTGAGATAAGACATTGTCGTACAAAGGATTTAGTATTTTTTTTTCCCTCTTTTGGATTAGAATATTCATATTTACATTGGAATATTATTAGCTTCTCCACGTTTTACTTTGCTTGTGGGCCTAATTTTCACCCAACTTTATTATTTTCACCCAATAATAACTCAATATTATTTATCCAAACTCGAGTTTACATATACTTGAACTTCTAAATTCTTAGTTGAAAGTGTAAAATTATGATAGTTGAACTATACTCGCATTGCTCAAACATTTAGGGTTTAGGATTTCGAGTTTTGGAAGGCAACATTATTATCTTTAGTTTTTAGTTTTGTAGAGCAATTTTTTTTCTTTTAATATAGTTGTCATCATACTTGATTACCAAATTGCTTTGCCTCTTATTTATTATTTTTTTATGGCATTGGGGATGTCTACCGCTTAAAACAAAGGTTTATGTTTGTATCCATAAAAGAAGTTCACTATTTTTTAAGAAATTAAATAGGTATAAACTAAAGTAGTCCCTTGAAAAAGGAAAAGTCAAAGAGAATTGTGAATGAAGTACGGCCACTTACATTAAAAGAATTGCTCTATAAAACTAAAGATAATGTTACCTTCCAAAATTTGAAATCCTAAATTCCTAAAAATTTGAGAGCTGAAATAATGGAATATATCACCATCCCATCTTTGCTCCATTGTCTCCTAAAAGAAAAGGAGGGGAGGAAAAAAGAAACTTTGAATTTTTATTTTCCAAAAGAAGACAATTTTAATAAATAAATAAAACAACTCAAATGTCCATGTTGTAAGTTGTAATTAACAATGATGTCCTGTCCATAGATACTTGCATGCATTTGTGTACTACAACATTTACTACCTCACATTTTAGAAACCCTAAAACCAAAAAATTAGGGGAAAAAAAAAGTGAAAAAGGGGTTTTCTCT
Source organism: Citrullus mucosospermus (assembly GCA_030954485.1). Classification (NCBI taxonomy): domain Eukaryota; kingdom Viridiplantae; phylum Streptophyta; class Magnoliopsida; order Cucurbitales; family Cucurbitaceae; genus Citrullus; species Citrullus mucosospermus. Next base: position 27,312,734 of record CM062061.1, on the reverse strand, counting down.
TTTATTATTTTTTTTCAAAATTCAAAATATCCCCTTTATTTCTTTCCAATCCAAAACCACTCATATATCTCTCTCTCCTTTTTTGTAACATTTGTTTTGAACTTTTGAGAAAGAAAAATGAAAAGAAAGAGAATATATATATATATATAAATAAATAAAGAATGAAAGAGAGAAAAGCTTGAATGTATAATGTTCCACAATCAACTTTTTGAGTGGGACTTGAGTGTATATAAACGCCCCTTCCTTTCTTTACCTATTCCATCTTGCCATTCTTCTTTCTTTCTTTCTTTAAGAACCCAATTTCTTTCTCTTAACTCTTTAAGGTTTGTGCTACCTCCATCTACTTCTTTTTTTCCATCATCTCTTGATTCTTATTATTATTTTTTATATATATATCTTTGAGAAACAAAAACAAATACTAGTTTTGGTTTTGAAAAAAAAAATTGTTTTATGGTTCAATTACAAGTCTTCCAAAGTGTGATGAAGTAGTAATTTCATGTCTAAAAGTATGTTTTTGTGCCTTTTAATAATGTCTCATATTTATTAGACATAAAATTGAAAGTTGGGATACTTATTAGCCACGGGCAACTTTTTGAATATTTTTTTTTTTATTTTTTTTATTTAGAAATGTGTTTTGTAGTTTAAAAAAATTGTTGTTGTTGTTGTAATACAATTTGCAGAGAGAAAGAGAATATGAGTAGACCGGGAGATTGGAACTGTAGGTCATGCCAGCACCTAAACTTCCAGAGGAGGGACATGTGCCAACGGTGCGGGGATCCAAAGAGCGGTGGTGGTGGCGGAAGAGGCGGTTCTGGATTCGGGTACGGAGGATCGGATGTGAGGCCCGGGGACTGGTATTGTAGCGTGGGGAATTGTGGAGCTCACAATTTTGCAAGTCGATCAAGCTGCTTCAAATGTGGGGCTTTCAAAGACGACATGTCAGCCTTCGACTTCGACATTCCTCGTCCTAGTCCTAGAGGGATTTCCCCTTTTGCTTTTGCTAGTCCCGCCCGTACTGCTGCCTCCGCTTGGAAATCCGGTGATTGGATTTGTGCCAGGTAATTCACAAAACAAGGCTACCCTGTTTCATAATTTTTCCATATATATATATATATATATATATATATATATATATATATATTTTTTTTAAAAAAAATATGGTAAAAAAGTTATAATGAAAATTTTTAAATATAAAAACCAAACAATTATTCAATAAAGTTATTATATTTTATGATCTATCAGGTCGGGATGCAATGAACATAACTTTGCAAGCAGGATGGAATGTTTCAGATGCAGTGCTCCAAGAGACTCGTACTAACAAAACTAGCCAAGCCAAAATAATCCTCTCCTTCATCATCAAGTTTTGGTGTGTGCTTAAATAATATGTCATATGTCATATATCTTTTAATACAACAAGTCAGATCGGATGGGAAGATCTTAACGTCAAACTACGAGAAAACAGTCATATATGTTCAAACTATTAGACAAGCTAGCTTATGGTCAAAGAATGATGTCGTTTAGTTTTACTAGGCCTACGATAATTAGGTTTAAAAACTCCTTAAACCAAACGGTTAATAATTCCTACTCTACCCCACCTTAGAAGTAATAATTTTAAAATTATTTACATTTTCTTATTAAAAAGTTATAAAAGTTACTTTGGAATTTAAGATAATTTTAAAATAATCATTTAGTGTTATTAACATGTCTTTACCTTTTTTTCCCCATGTTTTGCAGGTATGCTTCCAATTGAGAAAATTTCAAAGAGAACTTCATAACCTGCACTAGCTTTTCTTCTCTCTCTCTCTCTCTTTTTCTTTTTCTTTTTTTTTCTTTTTTTGTGGTTTTTTGTAACCTTTCTTTTATGAGTGATGTTAATTTCTGTGATGATCAAAAAATGAGATATTGTCCAAAAATCAAAGTTCATTCTCCTTTACTCTATGATATAATCTCTTGATTAATTAACTTCTTCTAAGCCTTAAAAGAAACTAAAAACAATAACAATAACAAAAAGAAGAAAATTATTAGCTTTTTCCTTTGGAATTCCCAATGATAATTATATTATCCAAACCCATATATAAAGTAGGAGGAAATGTTTGTTTCCTTTCTTCTATTCTGAAAAGGAGGGAGGAAAAAAAGAAAAAGAAAAAGGCAAAAGGAAAAGGAGAGACAGAAAAAAAGAAAAAGAAGGAAAAAGTTTATCTTTCTTGGAGTCACCAAAAATTAAATATGTATTGATAAGATAATGTCTATATCAATGGATATTTATGTAAATAAACAAAAATATTTATACAAAAAGTTATTTTAACTGTTATAGATTCTTTTATAATTAGTGTTAATTTCAACGTAATTCAATGAAAAAGTAATAAATTTTCATCTAAGAAGTTGATGAATTGATCCATCTTTTCAATTGAATTATAAGAAAATCTTGTTATTTAGTAATTATATATTCATATTGAAATTAATAGATGTTGAACGGTGGACTATACCCATTAGTTTTTTTTTCGTAGAAAGAAAACAGAACAAGATTTTCTTTTCTTCATAATTATTATGCTAATTGTGGATTTTTCAAGTTTTGATATTAACTAGGTTTACTACTGCCATCTTTTTTTAGCAATATTTGGGTGGGAGATGAAACCTTTAATTCGAAGTTGATGGTACAAACTTTGTGTTAATTGAGTTATACTATTTTAACTATACAAAGAATAAAGTTAGTATCATAGTAATTCTTGAGAAAATTTAACATTGATTTTTCCAGTTTTATCATTTTGAATTCTAAACATGAGTTTTTTTTTTTTTTGTCTTTTGCAAGATAAAAAATACAAACCCAAATCACCCCATGTTACATAATTCCTCAAATTGAATTAGGAAATTTGCATATGAATCAATTAATGTTAAATCACACAAAATATAGTCAACAAAACAATTCACTCTCAAATCTTACCACAAGATTATGTAGCTAGATATAAATAAAGCACCAAAGTTTAATAACAAAATGTTCATATAAGAAACATCCAACGTGACAATGAAAAATTAAAAAGAACCAAACACCTGCTCAAACGGCTTCAAATTACACATAGATCTGATTTTGTAATAATTTATCCAACTAATTAAGTTAGCTACTTTATATAAAGGTAGGCTTTTTAATTTATCGGGGGTCCCAAACATAATTTTATTTACCAAAGTGCCTTTACCATGCAAAAAAAAAAATAATAATAATAAAATAAAAATAAATAAATAAATAAAAAATAAAAACTATTAGTTTTAAAGTTAGGTCAATTTTGATTAGTTATTCTACCCATCTAAGCATGGAAATGGATGTTTCAAGCAATTTTTTTCCTCAAAAAATAAAAAATATTTCAACAACCAAGTAAACGGCTCAGTTAAAATGAATGATATATATATATATATATATAGCAAAATATTGTTGTCTATTAGTGATAGACATTGATAGATATCTATCAGTGTCTATCACTCATAGATAGTGACATTTTGTTATATTTATAAATATTTTGATTTTTGTTATATTTGAAAATAACTCTATATATTAAAATAATAGTCCCAAACATACTTTTAACCAATAAAATAAGAAAAATTACATTTTTCGTTCATGAGATTTAAGTTCGTTAGCATTTTGGTCCATGAGTTGTCTCAATATTTGACCTTTTTTTTTTTTTTTTTTTTAAAACAATAGAGATTGGAGGATTCAAAGCACAAACCTCTTAATCATTAACACATACTATATTCAATTAAGTTATGCCTACTTTAGCCTCGAGATTTAATTTTGATATCATTTTGGTTATGTTAATTACTGACAAAAAGATTACAGTGACTATATTTTTATTCTTTTTTTTAAATTTTTTTAAAATAAGGACTCTTTTCAAATATAGCAAAAGGAACCAAAATATTGACAAATATAACAAATTTTCACTGTTTATCTGTGATAAACTGCCATAGATAGTGATAGAGAACTATTTGTGTCACGATAGATAGTAGTCTATTGCAATCTATCGCATATAGACTGTCTATTTTGCTAGTAATTGTAAATATTTTTAATAGTTTTGTCATTTAAGATAATTTACTTTAAAATAAAAAAAAAATTAAAAAAAAAACTTTTTAAACATTTTTTTCCTTAAAGAGAGGAAGAGCAGACGAGAGGAGAGAAAAAAAAATTAAAAGTTTTTCAAAAAATTATTTTAAAGAAATTGAACAAATATTTTTGTAATAAAATATAATTAATAGAAAATTGAACGATAAGACCAAATTGCTACCAAAATCAAACCTCTGAATTTAAAATGTCGAGTCTAAAATTTCATAGACCAAAATGCAACTAAACTCGAATTTTAAGGACCAAAAATATAATTTTCTATAAAATAAATAATATCATCTCCTAAAAGTTGAATATACCGTTAAGATACACTTCCATTAAACTTAAATATACAACCCAACCTACCAACCTTTCTTTAGTATAGTGGTCATATGAAACAGTAGGAGGTACTAAATTCAAGTATTTGACTAAAGAAATTCAACTATCATTTTCACAAAGATTTTTACCCACAATTTGACTCGTCAAGCTAAACCGTAAGAACTGATAGAAAAATGAATTGACCAAACCTGTTCTATGATTCAAGAAGGCCACCCTTGGCCTAGTAACCGTTAAATAAAGTGAAAAGAAAGAGGTAAAAGAAAGAGGTAAAGTACAAGTAATGTGGATTAGTGTTTTGAATATTGAACAAAAATCTCTTCATGTAACTTGAAGTTTAGAAGTAAAGCTTATATTTGGTACTGCTAACTTGAACATATAAGCTCAACAAACATAAAAACATGTACCATCAACTAAGAGGTTAGATGTTTGAATCTTCGAATTGTGTTACATTTTACTAATAAAAAACACACCTACCAAACATGGATTATACAAACTTTAATTTTTGTAACTCATTTTCTGCACAACCGAACCACAAGTTACACAAATTTCAACTTTCAGGCTTTACAAACCTAGATTAATTAGAATCACAAGCCAGAGAAAAGAAAAGGAAAAGGCAATGTAAGTTTTATTTTCCCTCATGGCATTAGCCTGATCCATCTAGTAAAAAGGTTGCTCAGGTGATAAAACAACACTAGTGCATATGACATTACTCGAGAAAGAACACAACAAAAATTAGACATACCACAATTTTACCATCATGAGTTGGCCTAATGGTTAATAAGGTTCATGGACTCATGGGAATAATAAAGGACATTTGAGGGAATTGGTTCAATCCATAGTGACCATATCTTACGAGTTGTTTTGGCACCCCACCTGCACACTTTCGACTTTTTGAATATAATAATTCTCAACAAACTGTTCATACTGACATGTCAGTCTCAGTCTATGTTATTCCAAGTGATTCTATTGAGAGGGTGAGAGGATGAAGTGAACAACAATGCATTTCACACAAACTTCGAAGGACATCTTAATTGTTATTATTCTTTTTCAATGTAAGTTTGATTTCTTAAATTAAAAAGAAAAACTGGGTGCGAACGGGAAGAAAGAAAAAGTATATGCATCTAGATCATCATCAAACACTTTTTCCCCCATTGATCTATTTACATCACTTGAACTTGATGTGCTTGGTTCCTATCTTTTTCATGAACTCATGATGTCTAAATGGAAGATGTGATGAGCACTAACTCCTTATTTTCAAGACCAAACAGAGATAAAAGAGCCAGTTGCCAAAGTAAATATGATGGCAAGGAGAGAGTTCCTTTATGAGGAAACCAATAAGATTGAGAAAAATGGAAGAGCCAAAATGTCCTTTTTAACTGTAGATAGGGTTATAACCTTTTGTGACAAATATGCGTGCTTTATAAATGAAATCTAAATGAGAAGTAAACTGCAAGCTGAAACTAAAAGGAGAAAGACATCAGTATACCAGTATTCAAATAATTTCCATATTTCTAATTCTATTTGATTAATGGTCTTCCTTCTGCTATGAAATGAGAGAGAGGTCATGTTGGATAATCAACCAGTTCTACCAGCATTGATCTTGTACATGATTTGTAACTCGACAATTTAAGACAATGTAATAGACTTTAAACATATTTCCTGATACTTTTTTTGTGCAAAGTTCTGGGGACAAAAAAGTTTACAACAAATTGAGATCTTGAAAAGTGTAACAGGAGGAAGAGTAGGACCAAATACCTTATTCAGCACATTGTGCCCAATTGATAGTGGACCTTGCTAATGCGTCCATTGGGTCAATACATTTCTTAAGAAGGGGATCATCCAAGGGCAAAAGATCCTTTATCTCATCAGAGGCAAGGATGACAGAGTTGACAGCCCTCACCAGAAGAACTTGAAGTGCAATTCTTAGTAAATTCCTTGCCCCTTCTATATCTTTTCTGTTTAGAGCCTCAATTGCAGGAATTATAGTATGTTCCATAGTTGCTTTGTCTGGAAGAACCACCTCAAATCCCTGCATATACATATATACAAGGACAATTCCGTTACGGTTAAAATCACTCAAAAAAAGGAATAAGATCTTCAAAATCTATGAAGTTCAAAAACAATGAAGAGATGCCTACTTCATTCTGCAGTTTCTCCTGATAGTACCCTGCACTTAAAATTGCATTAGTTGCAAGAACTCCAATCCTTAAGGGACTCCCAGCTTCGAGTGGCTTCAACTTAGCTTCCTTGAGCTCTCTAGCAACACAATCAGCCATGTGAAGGAAGGTAACAGGACACCCTTTTGAAACATCTTCATACCATAAATGAGAGATGTGACAAGGCATAACAATGCAACGAGCACCCGAATTCTCGAGAAAAGCCCTCTTACTCTTCAAACACTCCACTACTAAACCACAATCCAACCCCAATTCCTCACTCTTGCCGTTGAGAACTGGGTGAGAACTTCTATCAAACACTTGGAGCTCCTTACTAAGAGTTGGGTCAGAGCAAAGAACAAAAGGAAGACCAGATTGTCCATCTTTTGTACTCCATTTAACTAATTTTCCCAAGAAGTTTAAAGTAGAATTCACGGATGATCCTCCTAATATACCCACTGTATTTGATTGACTTAGCAAAATACCAGATGAATCTTTACTTGTTTTCAATACTGAGCTGAAGCCAGAACTCTTCTTAGATTCTGGAAAATGTTCACTTTCATCAGTGTACAAAAGAGTTGATGATGGTGGTACGGCCTGGACAGGATTCAACCTCCACTGAATTCTACGAGTATATACATAAGCAGATATACAAGATTGACTACTTAAAAGCTGGAAAGACATTGTCAATCCTCAAAATCATCTGGGTTTCAACGATAAGAAACCCAGTCAACAATTTCCCATCACAAGAACAGCAAACTCATTATTGGGTCGATCGAATAATGAAATTACCTGCAATCAGCAAACAAAACAGGGGGAAACCCCCTCTCTGGCATTCAAAATGGAGGGAAAATTGAATATCAATCTCTAAAACAAAACCCCATCATCTTTCTCTCAAGAATCAAAGCAAAGAAGACGGGGAGATGAAAGAAGAAGAAAGATCAAGAACATCAGTGGCAAGGAAAAGAGGAAATACAAACAATCTCCTGGATTTGAGGATATTTGGGAGAAGAAATCATTCAGAAATGGATGGGGAAGTAGAAGTTGAAGCAAGTGGAAGGGGTAGGAATCTTTGTTCTCAGAACAACAGCTCACATAAATTTAGTCACTTGTCTACTTCTACACAATATTGTGCTTCCAGACACCATTTATCCGAATTTTGGTGAAGATCCCTGTAGAATGTAGATCGTCCATTTTATTTTTCTTCCGGAAGATGATAAAACAAACGTGGATCAGGATTTTGGTGAGTGATTTCAAGACAGAAATTTGGAAACCAAAGATTCCATTTCATTTTTTAAAATGTGTGTTCGGTAACCATTTTAATAATACGGTTGTATGGTACTCAGGCTCCGTTCCTATCGATTTTAAAATAATTGCTCGTACTTGTTAGAAAAATAGTTTTGAAAAGAAGTAAATAAAATTCCATAAATTTCCACTCAAACTTGAAAAAGTAGGTTAAATTGTTTGTTTAATAAATATAAAATATAGACTTATACTCAATTTTTTTAAAATTTTTTTTGTAATTTAAAATATTAAATAATTGTTTTGTAGGATAAATTTTGTTTGTTATAGATTAATTTTTAATATTAAGGAAAATAGTTTTATGTAAGGAATATTTTTCAAATATAGAAAAATGAATCAAAATATTTATAAATATGGTAAAATTTTACTGTCTATCACAGTTAGACTATGATACTTTACTATTATTTGAAAAAAATTTTAACAGTTTTGTCATTTAAAATAATTTTCTTTTTTTTAAAAAATCAATATGGTATATTTTTTTTATAAAAAAAATAATGCATTTAGCTCATGAAAAATAGAAAATAGATTTGATTAAGTAAGAAATGGATAAATATATAAAATAAATCTTATTTTTAAAGTTTAAAATTGAAAACTAAATATTAATTAAAAATTCTATGAGAATCTAAAAGCTAGTAGAATACTGTTTTTTAAGTAAACGTGAAATTAACATATTTTTAAAGGTGATTTTAGTAGGCTTAATTTAAATCTGTTTTACCAAACTCAAAAAACGGTTAAGGTTTTTTCCAAATGACTTTTTGACACAGCTAATGTAAACGTAGCATGAATTGGGTATTATAATTTGTAGATTATAATAATTTGTGGTTATAAAAGTGTAATTGGGGGACTATTTTGGTTTTGTAGTTTTATAAAATGACTATATCAGCCTGTTAAAAACAAAAAATAAGAAATCAAAATGGAACTTCTAAAAGTACAAAAGGACAAAATGGACCTTTTGAAAATAGATGAACTAAAATAGTAAAAAAAAAAAAAAATGATATTTTGAAAGTGGGTGAACCAATATTGTATTCAAATGTGCATCAATTGAATTTTAATTTAAACAAAATTAAGGTTGTAATTAGGGTTGTTTTTAAATATAACAAAAGGAGTGAAAATATTTATAAATATAGCAAAATGTTACTAATAAACACTGATAAACTACAATCATTATTAAAGATACACATCGATCGATATCTATCCGTGTCTACCATTTGATATAATGACATTTTGTTATATTTGAAAATATTTCCATTAGTTTTGCCATTTAAAATAATGGGTGTTTTCAAAAATAGAAAAACTGTTGAAAATAATTACAAATATAGCAAAATTGTATTTTCTATTTATGATAAACTGCGATAGACACAAATAGACATTTATCACTTTACCAGATAGACACAGATAGATGTTTATCTGAGTCTATCGCAGTCTTTCACAGATATAAAGCAAAATTTTGCTATATTTGTAAATAGTTTGATATTTTTCTATTTATAATAATTTTTCTTAAAATAATTAGCCTTGTAATTATCAACTATATATTATATTGAATATCCACTATCATTAATTTATTTATGAATGAATATTTTGTATAATTATTATTTTACTCTTTTATACAAATATTAATATAATATATAGAGAAATTATTATAAATAGAGAAAATATCAAATTATTTACAAATATAAAAAATTTTCATTATCTAAGACACAGATAGCAGTCTATCATGGTCTATCAGAAATTTTGTTGTATTTGTAAATATTTTGATTCATTTTGTTATATTTGAAAAGAATCCATTATTTTATGTTATATTAACTATTTAATATAAAAATTAATTATTAATTATAAAAAATTTAATTAATTTATATTTATTTAATTAAATTAAATCATCAAATGAATGTTTAACTAATGTTAATATAAAAATATTCAATTATTTTTATTTTTAAGTGTTTAAAAAATATAAAAATATATTAAATAACGTTAAATTTCATTTATCACAACATTGCTTGTTTTTTACATTTATTTAATTAATTAATTAATTATGTTTTCTATGCACACATATATTTAACTTCAAAACATTAATCATCTACCTATCCAAACACATACATTAATTATTTCAAACATTTAAATCTCGAATATTTAATATTCATATCCATGAAATAATATATGCAATCCAAATAAATCTTTGAAACAATTATAGACCATTTCAACCTTTGATGATACAATCCCACCCCGGAGTGTTGCACCAAAAAAAACCTTTAAAGAACAATACCTTAAAAAAAAGAACATTTAGAAACAATAAATATTAGGGGTGATCAAATGACTCAATGATTCAAACAACCTAAACAACCTAGATTACCCAGCCCAAAATGTAAGGGTTGAGTTGTGTTAGTTTTGTTCTTGGATTAGGTTGAGTTCAACATTTTCTATTTTGTCGGGTCGGGTCGCTGGTTGGCTAAAAAAGTTGGGTTGCCCCAACCCAACCCGAATTCTATATATATTTCTCTTTGTTTAAAGTTTGATTACTTTCAATTGATTAATTTGTGAATTTTTGATATTTTTCTTTTATAAATAGTTATAATATTTGTCTTTGATTAAAGTTTTTAATAAATATCATAGATATTTGCTATTTAACATTTGAATTTTATGAGATTTTAGTTAGTAATCATGTGTTGTAGATGAATTTACATACTTTTAGTAATTAAAAAAAAAAAAGTTATAACCCGATAACTCAACCCGAATTTTAAGGGTTAGAGACTTTATTTGGGTCTTTTGGGTTGCCAACCCAACCAACTCAACTCAAGCAATGTACACCCTTAATAAATACAAATACATTATTCTTTTAAAATATACAAATACCTTACTAAAAAAAATTCAAAAGCAAATATCAACTTATACTCCTAAACTTTGGATGTTGTATTAATTTACACCCTCCTCCAGTTTTCATTCAACCAATATCTTGTGAAATTTATAACTTGAGTCAATTAAATTATTAATTTTTCATAAATCAATCAATTTAAACTCTTCATTACGATTGCCTTTAAAAATTATCCATGCATTAATTTTCATATATGTGTAGACTTCTTGAAATGTCGTTTTACAAAATGGACAATTAGAGTAAACGTATGCACGATTCTCAAAGAAAATTAAGACTAAGAGTCTAAATTGATTAATTTATAAAAGTTTAGGGGTTGAATTAATACAATGATGAGCTTCACAACATGTTTTTCCAAACGAAATGTAATGGTGGATGTAAATTTATACACTTACTTACAACCCTAAAAGCTAAGTTTAAGAAATAAATGACATGTTTCCAAAATTCAACACAAATGACTTTTTTTTAGTACAACAACTGTGAGAATAAGGAATTAAATTTTTGACCTCAGGAAAGAAAGTCATATCAGTTACCGTTAAGTTTAGGCTATTTTCGATGTATAAATGAAATTTTTAAGAAACCAGAAATAAAGAATAAAAATTATTTTGAATCTCGAACACTAATAAATGATGAAATTACCATGGTAACTCTAACAATTAACAGCCTAGTTAGTTGCCTACGTTTGGGTTGATTTTAGGAGGGTGGAAAGTGATTTTAAAGGAACTTTAACTCTCTTTTGTGTGGTAAAACAAATTTTGATTAATACATTAAAATCACTTTTACAATCCACGGTTTATTTAACCTAATTTTTTAAACCAATTCTCTACCAACTTCTACATTTTTGTAAAATTAAATTTTAATTTTTAATAAATTTTCCATTTTTATATTTCAAATTTATCTTTCAAAATTAAGATATATAATATATCTAGTACTTCTCACACATCTATCATTTTTCATACAACACAACTATTATTTTTAACTCATACCTAAGGATTGTTTAAAAAGAAAATTAAACTTTTTTTTTTTTCTTAATACTTACCGATTAATCTAGAGAAAGCATAACATTTTAAACAATTATTTAAGTATTTTAAATTATTAAAAAAATTACAAATTGTGAGGGTAGGTTTATTAGATATTATAAATTATTAAAAAAAAAAATCTAATTTTAATAGTAGATTTATTTAGTTATTAAATCAGAAACACAATAATAGAGTATTTATATACCAAGCCCAATAACCAACTTTTTCAAACCTAAAACAAAAATTTACCAAACACTAATTTGTTTAATACTACAATTGATTTTTCTAAATCAAAGTTGCTAGCAATTATTTTAAAAGCTATAACAATCCTAAACTAAGCCTAAAAGTATTAGGTTTCTCACTAACCTATCTAAAAATATATAAAAAAAAAATGTCATTATCCAAATTTAACATTTACTGGTAAAAAGATATATTAAAAACTAAATTAAAACATTTAACCCCATTTCGTAACTATTTTATTTTTTATTTTTTGGTTTTTGAAAATTAAGCTTGTTTTCTCTTAATTTTTCACAATAATTTATATTTTTCCTAAGTAAAAGAGTTGGTTTCCTAGCCAAATTCCAAAAAAAAAAAAAAAAGTTTTAAAAACTTGATTTAGATGTTTAAAACAATGGCAAAAAGTAGATGACAAAGCATAAAATTTAGAGGTGGAAGAGGTGTTTATCAACTTAATTTTTAAAAACTAAAAATAAAAAACCAAACGGTTACCAACAAGGCCTTAACTAATATAATTTAGGTTTAAATATACTTTGGTCTTGTACTTTCAATTTTGGTTTATTTTGATCCTCGTACTTTCAAAGTATTCATTTTCGTCTCTATCTTTTTCAATTTGGTTCATTTTGGTCCCTATAATTTCAAAATTTTTATTTTGGTATTTGTACTCTCAACTTTTGTTTATTTTGTCTCTTCTACTTTTAATAAGTAACCATTTTTGTTCATTAAAAATGAAATAAAATTGAAAATGAATTGACCGAAATAGTCACTTTTTAGAATTACAGGGACCAAAATAGACATTTTGAAATTATACTCAAATGAACCAAACTGAAAAATACAGTGACCAAAATAAGAGACTAAAGTAGTGTTTAAGCTAATAAATTCAATAGTAAAAAAAAAGAAAAGAAAAAAAAATTCAAAACTAAACATTCAGATTCAACTTTTTTTTTTTTTTTTTCTCTCTCGATTCAATCATCAATAGGCAAAACATGTGAGGGGGAGAGGCCGCAACCATTAGGGGGCTCCCTTTGCACATATTGCAGCTCAAAGACAAAATTGCATAATGACAGATCAAGTTCTGTACTGTGTTGTAATTTTGAGGGCAAAATTACAAATCACTGCCAGAACATATGGACAACCCTTTTTAACCAACCTGCAAAAGAATCCTATGCAAATTCATAAACATAAATACATATATTATTTTCTTTCTCATTAGGACAATAATAATAATAATAAAAAAGTTCTAAAGTAAACTCAGTCAAACAAGACTTTAAATGTCTACTATAGACTAATAGTTATAATAAACACAATATTAGTACCAATTGAATTGAATTATCTTATATTCAATTCAGCCAACCACGCCGACGCCAATTAATGGACAAGACATGGTAGGAAAGAAACATTAACAACAGAAGATAATCAAAGGATAATCACAACATCAACATCAATATCTAAACTTGATGGAGTTACGTGCTATTTGGTTCTCATATGAGAACACAGAAACATCATAAACATGGTAAAAAAAAAAAAAAAAAAAAACAGAAACAAGAACAAAATTTTATGTGTATGTCAAAGACATATACTTGCCCTTTGGGCTCTGCTAAGGACCAAAGTTCTCTAATGTATGCATCAAAAAGCAACCAAATGCCTGATTCAGAAAAAGAAACAAATAAAAAAATGAGATTCCCATGTGGGTCAGACCATACAGTTCATAGTTCATGTGGCCACACATTTCGATGCACATATATCAATTCAATAATTCACCTTGAATGATTGCATTTCAATCATCAGTTGTGGCTGCAATACACATATACAATTTACTAAGCTTTTGATGAAAAACTACTCTCTTTTCAGCAACCATGTGGAGTAGCCTTCCTTTTGATCTCCTTGCCAACATCTTCTCCTTCCTATCCCCAGACTCTTTGGCAAGAGCTAGATCAGCTTGCAAGCATTGGCACGAGTGCGTTGATACTCGCCTATTGAACACCGACCCAATTCTATCGCAGTATCATCCTTCATGGTTCATCGCCTTGCCTTTGCGAGCACACAAGCTATGTTTTGCTCATAATCCAATTCTTGACAATTGGCATAAGCTTTCACTTGAGTGTCTTCCTGATTTAGTCAAACCAATTACCCCAGTTGGTAGTCTTCTGCTCTTAAGATCCATCAGTTCTTTTCTACAATTGATCATATGCAATCCATTCACTAGCCAATTTCGGTATCTTCCAAGGCCAAACATCATTAGGACTAACCCAGCTGTGGGAGTTGTGATACAAAACACAAGCCATGACTCTCAGTTTCCAGACTTCAAGGTCTATGTAGCAGGAGGGATGTCGGAGGCACCACAAGGTGGCACCACATATGAATCCAAGTTGGAAATGTACGACTCGAGAAACGACTCATGGAAAATTGTAGGATCACTGCCAGTGGAATTTGCTGTAAGGTTAACAGTATGGACTCATAATGAGGGTGTGTACTCTAATGGGGTTCTGTATTGGATAACCTCTGCAAGGGCATTCAGTGTGATGGGCTTTGAGATTGACTCACACAATTGCAGGGAATTGCAGGTGCCAATGGCTGACAGACTTGAATTTGCTGCAATTACATGCCGAAATGGAAGGCTAGCATTAGTTGGTGGCGTATGCGGTGAAGAAGCCTGTGTTTGGGAGTATGGAGAAGGAGATATGTGGGTATTAGTTGAGAAGGTGCCAAATGAATTGGGGATAAAACTTGTAGGAGGAAGCAATGGAAGCTGGATAAACACCAAGTGTGTAGGCAACAATGAGGTTATGTGCTTGTATAAGGAGCTTGGAACTGGAATGCTAGTTTGGAGAGAAAGAAAAGAGAAGAAGAAATGGGAATGGGTTTGGATCCATGGATGTTCTTCAATTAGAAGCAAAAGAGTACATAATTTGCCAATAAAAGGACTGCTTCTACAACCAAGCCTTGCTCCTTTCGCATCTAACTCAAAGTACAGACTTTGATACATGTGAATTCTTCAATCCCAAAAATAAGAATAGCATACCTATTTTCTTTGTTCTGTATGCAATGAAACTTACTATATTGCAGTGCCCATTGATCTCTGAGAGTCTACAATCTGGTGGACTTGCCTAGCCCATGACCAACTTACTCTCTCAAATTACAATGAAGGAATAAAAGGTCAATTACAGTTCACCTACAATATCATACAAGTAAGAGTTCTTGAAAGGATGTACATTTAATTTGAAAGCATGATATGCTAGAATCAGATACAATTTGGAGTTTATATTGGTTCACCAAAAATAATGATGTTAACCGATTTCAACAGGAATGGCCAATCAGGAGAAGGTCAGAAGCCACAAAAAACTTTGACAAATTGATCTTGTAAATATGGTCAAGTAACCAACCAACCTATTTTATTAAACAATATCATGTCAAGTCTCTAATCAGCCAATAACTTCTCCATCAACTGGATAGAATGTCTTGTGAAGAGCCATGAAAGAAACATTTTTAGAAGACCAGAAAACAAAATTGTTCAGTATTGTACCTCAGAGTCGATTCAATCGTATAGTGAAGGACTTCAAAACCATCCAAGCAATAATTTGTTCATAACACTTCAAAGCCACCTCAAATTGAAGGTCAGTAACTTCACAAGACTACAACAATACTGTAGGATTAGACTTTGCTCTCAACTTCAAGCCTCAAATATTGAGAGAAGGATAAAGAAAAATAGTCCAATCTGATGTTGATTGAGAGCACATTTGGGAGTGATTTTGCAATGATTAAAGCCATTTTTTTCATGTTCAAAATCATTTCCAAACATTCCATTAATCATTCAAAAGCAGTTTAATCTTCTGTTTTACACGCAATTTTTACTATCAAAATTGATATTGAACAATGATATAAGCATGTTTCGAAGTTATTTTCAACATAGAAAAAAGTGATATTAACCATTTCAAAATCACTCCCAAACATTGTCCTAAATTAGCTTATCTCATCCTGATTCCTAGCATGAAACAAAAATTCCACCAACAATATCTGGAACTGTCACCTGGCATATTGAATCTATGAATGAAACCATATCCTCATAATTCCCAAGGACATGCCACCAGTCAGTTGCCATAAGAAAAAAAAAAAGTGTTTAATCTCAGGTCCAGGCCAAACAGTAAAAACCAGCAACATGACTTATATTATAATGACTTAAACCAAAGCTGAAGGTGGCTTTGTCTGCATTATGAAGCTAAAGCATGTGATCTAGTGGGGAAAATGTCAAAGGAAGCATTATTTTAATAGCAATTGAGTGGGAGGGGGAGCAACACAGAATTGAAAGAATGTAGTCAAATTGAGTTCAATTTTTAAACCCCAAGTTGCATTATTACAACTCCTGTCAAATTTTTGTTTGGATGACCTAAATTTCATGTCCGACGATAAGGATTGTGATATACATGGTCATCCTGTTAAAGTACAATAGACACAATCATCCCTAAAGTGAGGTTAGATTTCATCGTTTTTCAGAAGCGAGTCAAACTTCAAAGATCATCCGTATAAAAATCTCAATAAATAACCTTTTGTTAATGTCACAAACTACTTGTCATAGTGAGAGAGTGAGGAGAAGCCGGAACACGAGAGGATAAGGAGGAAAGAGTTGTAATGTAAGAGAGTACTATTGTACTGGATTAGTTGAACGCAAACGTGAGAATGAACATTTTGCTGTGAAATTTGGGTCATATGTACAAAAACTCTAAAACTCGAAAGTTGGAAATATGGATAAATGATTCACACAAAACACCTAGAATGGCGAACATGACAAAAGAAAATGAAATAACCCATTAAAGAACGATAGTTTATTCCAAGGAAAGAGAAACGCAACAAATCGCCGCAGATTCTGAAATTTCGGCGAGAATTAAAAATTGAAAATCAGGAGAGCTTTGAAAAAATTTAAAAAAAAAAAAAAAAAAAAAAAAAAAAAAAAAAAAAAAAAAAAAAAAAGTATGGGAGAGAGGGAATTCAGAGGTTAAACAGAAGAAAGATTCAATTAGTCTAAAAGGACAAACTGAATAGCTATGAGTTACAATGAATCCATTGCCCTTCTCGTCGTCCTCTTTCCTGGGGCCTTCTGTTTTGGTTTTTTCCTCCTGAATTATACATAATACATCAAATCATAAATTTTGCCTAAACAATCGAATGAATCCTAATAGATATATTTTGCTATATTTCGCTATATTTACAACAATTTTATTATTTAAAATAATTATAATATTTTTAATTTGGTTTAAATCCTACCTCACTTAAATTTTTAGGTTAGTTCTATTTTAGTCTAACATTTTTAAAATGCCTACTTCGGTTTATAAATTTTTATAATGTTTATTTTAACCTCCGATCTATTTTTTGGTTATTGATATTATTTTTACATCTAATTTTCACCTATCCAATGTTCATCTCTAATTTGAGTGGTTTGAGATCACTCATATTAACATGGTAATACACAAAACTCCTCGAGTTAAAACAAATATTTTTAAAATTTAGAGATCAAAATATAACAAATTTAAAAAAGGCATCCATACTTTCACCCAATTGTGTTTAAGTTGACCGAGTAAAAAGTTCAATTCTTCATTCCCACAAGTTTAGTCCATAATTCAAACCTTTAATTTCATGGTTAATGACATAGGCTTAACTAGAATTATATATGCTCAAGTTCACAAAAAAAAAAAAAGGTTTTCTTGAGTTCTTATTGTACCAGTGTTATACCACATGCATTGCACGTGTTATTTTAAATTTATTTAAATGTAAACTTATATTACTTTATTTAATTTAAACATTATTAAAATTAAATAGGTATATATTTAATTTATATTATTTATATTTTTATTTGTTTGTATATTTTATAAAGAGGTTAAATCATAAAGACTATTTATTGAATTTTATCAAACCCTAAAAATTAAAATCTAATTTTTAAAATCATATATTCTAATTTATAACTTTGTCCAAATCACATGAACTCAATATGTTATATTTTACTCATTAATATATTTCTTATTGTTATCTTATTTATTAGAAAATCAATATGTATCAATATTAAGTACACTTTAAATGTTTTAATAAAATTAAAATGCAAGTTTATGCTAAAGGACTAAAATATAAATAAAGCATTTCATAGCATTTTTACTAATTAAATAATCGATCGTCAAATGACAATTTTATAAATTAAAGTTGATATTATAATTTTAAAACTAAATTAAAGTTGATATTATAATTTTAAAACTCCGATGATAAGTACTCTTGTTCTCAAAGCTCATAATCTATTATGATTCTATATATACATACAATCTCAAGTCCTTCATGATTCAAAGAAGGATTTCTTAGGTTATTCTTATTATATAAATTTATTATTATTTTGTAAACTTTCTTATCTCTTTAACTTCCTTATCTCATCGGAGTTTAGTTGAAAGAGGTGCAAGTTATAGCAGTGGTTACAGGTATTTTTCTTCGATGCGTTGATATTTCTATATCTTTATTATTGATTCAACACCAACATGAAAGATGAACATAAAAAATGAGCTATAAAATGTAACTAATATAAATAATAAACATTTTAACCAGTTTAAAAAACTTAAAATGTTTATTTATTAAATTGAATATGTTTTTCTAGTAATAAAAAAGACCTCAATATGTTTGTTTAAAAAAAATTGTTGTTTTTATAATGTTTTTTAGCAATATCCATGATATCTTCTCAATAAATTCATCAACATTATCGTATGATTCAAACTTAAACATTTTCGTCAACATCAATATTTTAAATTTGGGCTACACATGGATCTAAAGATTCTTGGTTTGATATAAAATGTCCTTTAGTTTTGTCATTTTAGTGTGTTGTCAAAAGAAAGTATTACTATATATATCATTAAGAGAGAGAGAAGAAATAACTAAGTTTATCGAACATCTCACTCAACAAATTATGTGTTTTTTGCTTTACTACTTACTAGAGTTTATTGTAATTGGCATGCATTTCTTTTGAAGTCAGATATTTGGTTCTTCTACTACTACTGTTAGTCTATTATACTAAAATAAATTATATATATGATTTTTGTTTAGGAAAACGAATTATAATAGTAATTATGGCATTCATCATTTGGTCAAATATTATAGGGAGAGAACCAAAACTCAATTAAAATGGATATTAGTTGTTGACATTTATTTCACTTACAGAATCAAATGAAAAGCATCACCCACCAAACTCCCCAACAGTCTCATAATTTTGAAGATTCAATGGCCAAAAAGTCTCAAATCTTTCGTAGCTTATTATTATTATTATTATTATTATTATTATTAAATTACATATTATTTTACCAAAACAAGTTGACCCATCACCCTCTCCCAAATGTACATCCACAACCACAATTATTTGTCCTTTGTTTTGCTTCTCTCACCAAACTTCATGTATATTTGCCCCCACCATTCCACTACCCTCCATCATCACCATTTAGGAGTTTTTTTTAGTTCAACAACAAGAACATCTTAAATTTGAACTTTTGATTTTCTGATCAAGTATATATTTTTTAAATAGTTGAGCTAGACATCGTTATTATTCAGTAAAATTATCCATTTTAGTTGCTTGTATTTAATACTAATATGACATCATTATATCATTTGAATTTTAGATTATATTTTTATTTTATCATTGATTTTATTCATAAAATACTAATATGACATAATTATTAGATTAAATCATATGTTCAAGGAAACTTTAAGCTTTTTTAATTTTGTATCTAATGACTAATAGATGCATGGCTTTTAAAAGTTTCCAAAAAAGTTGACGAACAATTAGACACAAAATTGAAATTTTGAAGCATATGAGACACAAATCTAGATGTGTTAACGATATAATCTAAATAAAGGTTTAATCCAATATTCAATCATGTAATTCACTTTCTAATAAAAGTTTATGGATACAAGTTCAGCACTAAACTATTAAGTTTGCATTTGATATAAATCTGATTTTTTTTTTTTTTTTTTTTTACAATATGTGGGATGGAGGAATTGAATCTCTAAACTCGAAGTTGATAGCACAAGTGTTATGCCAGTTAAACTATGCTCATTTTGGCTAATAAATTTGAACTTTAACAAGTCTCTATTGTGCCAAATAGATTTTGAATTTTAGAAGTGTTTTAAGGTCATATGTATTTTGAATATTGAATTTTGTGTTTACTATGTTTATGACATATTAAAAAACAATTATAAGTAAGTTTATTAAGCATAGAATTGAGTTTTTGTGTAATAGGCCTGTATAATAAGTGAATGAATTCTAAATAATATCAAATATGTCAAAGTCTATAAACATAAAACGTATAGACAAAAAATTGAAAGTATTTCAATTGACACTTTCTTAAATTTAAGAATCTATTAATTTAAAGTTCAATAACTTATTAAATACACAAGTTTAAGAACTAAATAGACACCAAGCTAAAAGTTCATAGACCAAACTCGTAATTTGACTAAAGTTTAAATATCATTTAGTACTACTGGTAATACATACTACCTTCATTCATTATTTGACACGTCATTTAATGAATTATTTATTTATTATTTGATTATTTCGTGGACCCTACATAAATCTTAATAGCTACTTTTCTAGTAGTACTTCCATAGTACTAGAAATTTTCTCTAACATGTGCATGTTTGAGAATGATTTTGAAATTGTCTTAAATCACTCAAAATTAATTTAATATTAAATTTATACTTTCAAATGCAATTTTCATATATCAAAATTGGTGTTGAATGATTAAAAATAATTTTTGTTGGTGATTTTAACTAATTCAAAATCACTCTCAAACATGTCATGTTTTCTACTTTTCTCATTGGTGTAATGCCTAACAAATTAGGTGCATGAAAATTGGGGAAACTTGATGGAAAATTGTCAAAAACAACCCTCAAATTTTTTCATCTTTCACCACTAGCACACCCTCTTGGAGAACACATTGAAATTGTTCTTCTCGGTCCTTTCCAGCCAAAAATTTGACTTATTTTCATTGTATATACAAACTATCAATTTTTTTAGCTTTCTCGATGGAGTCTCAGCTAAAACGAAGACCTAGATTGTATGTAATCTTTCCCAAATCTTATGTAATCTTTTCAATAATATTTTTCAAATCCCCAAATCTTACACCCAATTTTTGTTTCCACATTTTTCTTAATTGAGAATATCCAAATGGATTTATAAATTTCTCGATGTTTCCCCATTTTGAGTGATTGTGCAACAGTCTATGGAAGAAAATTGGATCTGGGTGATTGTTGTGTAGCTTCTACTTCGAAAAGTAGTTAAAGTTTGAGAAATATTACATACAATCTCAATCTTTGTCGAGGGTGAGATTCCATTGAAAAAGTCCAAAAAAAAAATTGATAGTTTGGATGTGCGATTAAAAAAAGTTTAACTTTTATTAGAATCTCACGGTCAATCTCAGTTAGAAATGGCCAAGAGAAACTGTTATAACAAATTGTCAAAAATGATGCTAATTGTAAAAAATGAAAACCTTTTGGAATTATATGGACGATTTCTCCAAATTGACTTAGATAATCCTTAGAATAAACATCACATAGAAAAAAAAAAAAACTAGTATGATTTTGCAACCAAAGAATATTAGAAATCATGACAACTAAGAATATACATAATAGAGAAATGATGAGATGTAATTGAGTTGAAAACAATCGGCGTTGATGTTTCTCATAGGTTCTAAGTTTAAAACATTATCATCATTTGTCACATAAGGTTTTTAAAGTTTAAATCACAAGTTCAATTTCATAACTTGTTGGTAGTCTTTAATAAGTTCATAAATTTTAATAAAACATTTAATAAATCTATAGACTTTAAAAATGTCAAGTAGATTCTTATAGTTTCAGTTTTGTGTTTCATAAATCATAACATATTCAAAATTGATACAATTTACTAGTATCAACAATTTTAACATATATAATTTACAATCTTATATGAAGAATTTCTGAGATTTTGATGGATGATTTGGTGATAGAAGTGGTACATTTTTATTTATATTTATAATTGCAAATTTATGATGGTGCTTTGGACATCACATAACCAAATACTATTTTGTCAAATTGCATAATCAATGGTAGCTTAACCAAAGTTTCCAACCCCTAATAATTATGATTTTTTTTTTTTTTTTTTTTTTGTGCCTCTTAAGAGATGTGGACCAAAAAATAATTAATATTTTGACATTTAGGCCCCTCTTTGCTGCTTTGTGTGGGGATGGAAATTCTATGTTCAAACCCATTGAATTCTATAATTTGTCGTCCCCCTTGACTTCTATCTGTACACAACTCACAAGATGAGTTGCCAATTCTGAAAATGAAATATATTCTATCTTTATTTTTTCAATAAATAATTGTCTTCAATTTTAAGATTCT
Organism: Citrullus mucosospermus; assembly: GCA_030954485.1. Lineage (NCBI taxonomy): Eukaryota > Viridiplantae > Streptophyta > Magnoliopsida > Cucurbitales > Cucurbitaceae > Citrullus > Citrullus mucosospermus. The sequence goes on along the minus strand of CM062061.1, from coordinate 27,290,342 downwards.
ATTAGTTTTATTTATCTTATTTTATTTTTTATAATCGATGTTTAAGCCCTTAAATTAATTTGTTTCTTTTCTTTCAAATTTATAAATCGATATGAATAAGCATGATTCTTCCATCTTTGGAAAGTAATAGGTATTTTTATTAACCCATTTGATAACCAATATAAGTTTGGTGGGTGATTAAACTATCTCGAACCAAACATTACTCAATTAACATACGAATGTGTTTGCGATCAATAGGCATGTGTAGTCCAAATCTCCCTACTCCTATATTTAAAAAAAAAAAAAAATTCTAATAAAAAATAATAATAGTAAAATTAGTTTTGACTCTAGACTTGTCATGTTAGATCAATTTTAACCCTAAATTTTCAAATTGCATCTCAAACCTAAATAACCGTTGCAATCTTGACCTTAAACTTTAAAAAGTATTTCAACTTTAATGAGTTTTTCCACTTCAAATATCACTTAAAAAAAGATTTTTTTTTATTTCTTTTTATTTTATGTATTCAATGAATTATATAGTATATGTACGACATGAAATTGATAAAACATTAGAGAAAAACAATAACATAGGGCTAATAATTGTGAATCAACATTCTAAAAAATAAATAGGTTAAAACATTATTTTTTTCTTTGTAGTTTAGAGTTTGTTTAATTTCAATCCATATATTTTCAATAAATTTTAAATTTATTCTCTATTAATAGTTTATTATTAATTTTAAAAAAATATTTTTATAAGCATTTTTACTATAAATTTTAAATACATATTTACATATTGTATTTCTTTGTAGGAAAAATTTTATTATTATTTAGCCTTTTCTTTTTCTTTTTTAGGTATTAAATTTAAGATTTGTTAAAATAACAAAAACTGAAATTGGACATTTAGAAGTATAGAAATTAAAATTGAACAAATTTTACAGTACAAGGACTAAAATAATTTAGTTTAATAGTTTCGGTATCCCTAGAATGAAAAACAAATCTGTTCATGCTTAGAATCTTTAGCATCTTCAATTTGAAAATATAATTTTCTGCAAGTAATCTCTCCCCCATTTGTGAGGAGGATGCCAAAGGGTGTTTGTTGTTTGGTTTGGAACTTCAAAGATAAAAAATAAAGACAAATAGTATTTTAATCAATCAATAAATATAAATTTTGCTTTTTTCTTGGTATTAAATCTATATTGTAATGCCAACTTTTTAGAAATACTTATTTTCTATTAATTTAAGTTTAATTTTAGATTTTATCTTAATTAAATCTATGTTGGGTTAATTAAAAATTTGAAAATAGGTCTCTAATTCATAAATTTGAGAATTTAGTAACTTTTTTCACTGGATCTTGATTTTTGAGCCAAAATGGAGATAATTGGAGAAGACAATTGATTTTAATTTTTGATTTTATTTCGATAAAGATTTGAAAATTGAGTCTCGTTACATATACTTTTATGAGGGGAGGATTTTTACATACTCTTTTACCCTTACATTTTTAGTAAATTCCGATATTCTCCTTTGTCGAATGGATGTGATTTTTCGAGAGTAACTATTTACAGTTTATTTACAATTATGACCGTAGAATTTAGAGAAATATATTATATAAACTATCTAATCTTAAAGATTTCCCTAATAAAATTACTTCCTATGCTCGGTAGACACAACTAACACATTGTAGATAAATTAAGTAAATTTGTGTGTCAATTTTAAACTATTTTACATTTTCTATATCATTTATTTGCCAATTCTATAACAACGTTGTCAAAGTTAACTTTAAAATATACAGGCTTAGCTATTAGGTTTTTTGGAGGTAATTTAATTGAATAAATGAAATGTTTGGTTAGTAATTTAGTATGGACCGACAGAATATTTTATATCTTTTTCAAAATATTGCCATCTCAAAAGTACGAAATGCAAAAAAATTCAAATCTAAGAATCAAAATCCTTTCACTTCCATACTATTTATTTTTTAAAAAAAGTATTTGATTGTTAAAATGGCAGGACTCAACTAGCATGCACCTGCCTGAGTAACCAATAAATTTGTGGTTTCAATTTCAAAACCTTCATTGTTTTTAAAAGAAAATATTACATTTTTAGTCTCAAAATTTGAAAAATAAATATATTTTGGTAAAATATGTATCTTTTCAATCTCCAAATTAAAAAAAAAAAAAAAAAGTTTAAAAAGGTCTTTCAACTGATTTTTATTATTATTTTAAATAATTACATTTTAAAAATTTAGAGAACAAATGTACACCTATTCTTAAAAACTCGAGAACTAGATAGGTATATTTTAAAAACTCAAGACCAAACAAACATATATTTCAAAATTGAGAGACTAAAAAAAATAAACTTTTTTTTATTTCTTTTAACAAATAATCTTATCTCTAAATAAATAATACATTTAAAAATTAAAAATCATGTTAGAGTTTACCCTAAAAAAAAAACATGTGATTAAGTTTTCCAATTCTCTCTATGCATATTTGATATCTTTTTTTAATGGTTAGTTACCAAAATAAATTACTCAACAATGTCATCTTTTTTTATAACAAAAAATGATTATATATATTATTTTGTATTGCTGATTTTTTAAATTAATTTATTTTAATGATGAGACAGTGCAAAAATTAAGACAAAAAATATTTGTGCACATGTTTTGGGGGACCAGGTATAGTGGATCTTTATGTAATAAGTTCCCCACCTTAAATAACGACTCCACTCTTATAATTATTGGATATTATTACTCTTTATGACTTTACATAACCTCAATTTTAAGGAATTTCAAAAAAATAAGCTTCACAAATTTCTCAATAGTTTTCAAAAAGAGTACTATCAAAATAATAAAAATTTGAAAACAATTTTAGTACAGTAAAAATTACTGAAAATATTTTTAGATAGAGTAAATTTTCATCGTTTTACTATATTTGTAAATAAATTAACTTATTTTTTTTTATATTTTCCTTTAATCTGTCGCGGTAATGTTACCTATTTTTAATATAAAATTATTTTGTATAAAAAAAATCCCATTCTCTTATAAATTCCAAAATAGAAGTAAGGATTGAAATGATGTTAATAATATCCTTTTCTTTAATTAAAAAAGGGCTGAAGACATCATCATATAGTAAAAAGAAAAAAAAATAAACATTAAGTACTATATAATAACCTACATTTATATAATATCCTTTGAAAGGACATGTTTGTTATGATTTCTACAGCGTTCATAAAATTGTTTTAAAGTAATAAAAAAAAAAAAGTATTTTTGAACGCTTAATAGTGTAAATCAAAACAAACCCTAATTAAAATTATTTTAAATAATAAAAATGTTGAAAATATTTACCGATAATAGCAAAATATTACACTTTATCTACGATGGATCCCGATGGACTACTATTGCAGATAAACAGTGAAATTTTGCTATATTTGTAAATATTTTAGTTCATTTTTCTATATTTGAAAATAACCCTTTCATTTAACATCCCTAGAAAATAAGACTAAAGGGGTGTGTTTGGAATATCTTTTAAAGTGTTTAATTTAAAAAGTAAGTCATTTCGAAAGAAAATACAAATGTTTCACAACCACTCCAACTAGATTTTGAATGCTATCAGTGTTTTTATTTTAAACAATTGTTATAAAAAAAAATGTTTAAATACAAATGAATTTTTGAAAAACATTTATTTATTTTTTAAATTAATCCAAACGGAAGTTAGCAAAACAAAATTCCAGAAAACTATAAGGTTAATAATCACAGCTTCTAGGTCAGGTAAATGAATAGGAAAATAAGGTTAAAAAAATAATTTTAGTTCCTAAACTTTTATAAAAGAAGTAAGAAATCGTAGTTTGGAACAATAGTATATAATAATTTAGTTTAATTGTTCAATAGTTCTATATTATTTAATCTTTATTGTGAAAAATCTCATCCAAATTAATTTATTGATCTACATGTGTAAGAAATCACATAAAACCTTAACATTAATATAATTTTTATGATAGAGACTAAATTGTTACAAAAATGTTAAAAGTATATAGACTAAACTGTTACATATTAAGTATAAGGACAAAATTGTTATAAAATTAAAAGAAAAATATCAATTTATACTCCTAAACTTTGGGAGTTGTATCAATCAAAACCATGAAAACTAATAATTGTATTAATTTAAACCTTAAATGTTCGTAGGTGTATCAGTCTGTACCATTTCATTGCATTTCATTTTGATAAACATCGTGTGAGATTTATAATTTTTCAATTAAATCCATTAACTTTCATAAGTGAATCAATGTGGACTCTCAGACAAGATTACCTTTGTAAATCGTACATGCATCAATTCTAATAATCTATTTTATTAATCCAACATTTAAAGAAAGTCGACACCCATGTAAAAATTGATGTAATGATGATTTTCATATGTAAGCAAAAAATCTATATTAATTCACTTATGACAATTTAAGAGTTAGATTGAAGTCCATAAAATACCCATGATATTTTTTGAACAAAGTCTGAAAGAGGGATACACTGATAAAAGTCTTAAATTTAATTTGTAAAATTATTAGTTTGAAGTCTAAATTAATACGTCTAAAGTTTATGAATATAAATAAATATTTTTTCAAGTTGAAAAGTACAAACATAATAATTATTACAAATTCGAGTTTAGAGACTAAAAGTTATTTATTTCAACCCAGTATAAGATTAAAATGTTTTTTTTTCCTATAAAAGAAAAAAAAGTGTTTTTAAACCACTTGATGTATCTAATCTTCAAAGATTCTTTCAATTTGACCCATCATTTAATATTTTTAATTTTACTATTGTTGCATTAAAAAATTGCAATTAGGTTATTGTCTAGAACAAATTGTTAAGTTTGATATTAATATAAAACTAATATGTCATTAAATAACTGTTTTACACACGTAAGCATAGGACAAGAACGTGTTAATTAGGAGGAAATGAATATGTGAAACAATGGGTCCGGTTTTTCTAATAGCATGAGTTGAGTTTCATGGAGTAACAATGAAGAAGTATAAGTTGATTTATCATATTTTTGGTAAAATAAACTTAATTAAGAATTTTTAACAAATTAATTATAAATTCGAAAATTCGAAAGATTGAAGAGCCAATTAAAAATGGAGAATAAGAATAGAGACAATATTGCATATTCCCTGGAAAAGAAAATACTGCTTTTTTGCCCTTAAAATAAATGCATTAATTCAAAATAAATAAATAAATAAATAAATAAAAAAGAAAAAAAAAAAAGAAGTAGAATCTGGAATGTTCAAAGAAACTCCATCTAATAGGTCTCATTAATGACGTAGGGATTAAAACAAGGTGGCTGGCCGGCTTGGCGTCAGGGGTAAGATAGTCAAAACGTACGGGTCAGCACTGGTGGACGATAAAACCTAACAATAAATCAAATCTATTTTATTTTTGGAGGAAATATAAAAACCAATTTTGTTCCTCAAACTTTAGACCATAAGCTTTTAATTTAATTAAATTAGACTATTTACATATTCAACTCTTATAATCTTAACCCTACATTTTTTGTTTTTTTTTTTTTTTAAAAAAATTAAAACTAGTGGATGAATTAGTAGAAATTTAACCGATGACAAAAACTACAATATCTACTTAAGTATAAGGTTTGATTTTGTGTCTAATATATCTATAATTTTTTGTTAAATTGCAAATTTGGTATTTGTGGGTTTAGATAAAGCTATAATTTAGTCTATATGGTATGATAAAAGATTCCTAAATAATCTCGACTATTTATGAATATTTTATCAAATAATAAAGACTAAATTCTAACTTTTAAAATCATAAGAACTAAATTTTAATATTCTTCAAATTATAGTGACCAAATATGTAATTTAAGCTCAATTTTTTCTTAAAGAGTGAAAGAGTTCAGGTAATTTGTAATTTAATCTTATTTTAATTCTTAAACATTATTGTATACATCACATGAAAGTTTAACCCAAGCTTTGGTTTAATATAACCCACCATCTCGTGTCTTAATAAATAAATAAAACCCACCGTTTTTCGATTTTTATTATGTATATATTTTATTCTTGGAACAGATTTTTATTATGATTTTGAACTACAATACTAACCAATTTGAAAGCATAGAACCTAAATGGCCTTTTACCCTTTATTTTATGCTGAAGCCTATTAAAAAAAATAATAATAAATTAATATTCGTTTTTAAATGTTCGAGATGAAGAAATTCTTTATAGGGTGACAGGAGTTTATTGATTCTCTAAAGAAAAATCTACCGACTCATGTTCTGGATATTCTTTTTAAATAGGATTTGATTAGTAGTCGGTAAGAAAATCTTTTCTTTCTAAGGAAGAAAGAAACTTAAAACAATATAACATTTTAATATTAAACAAGCTTAAAATTAATTTCCATATCTTGGATTTCTATCCCTAACTAATTTAGTTAACATCTTAGATTATCAATTTTAACTTACTTTCAATTTAATTCTCATCCCTTTACAAATTTATGTTAAAATTAGATTGATTGAGATAGATTAAAATTAAGAGTTTAGAGTGATAGAAAATCTATAGATAGAGATAGAGGACATAGTTGGCATACCAAAACCAACGAAACCCCATGTCTTACCTATAAATAGGCACCTACGGCCTTAGGAGATCATGCTGAATGAATTGGTCGGAACTTATGAAAAACTTAGTGGTAACTCAAAGGATCCATGGAAAAGCTCAGAGGCAGCATTAGAGAACCTATAACGGAGCTTAGTGGTAGTTCAAAGAACCCATGAAGAAGTATAGTGGTAGCTAAGAAAACTCATAAGTAGCTTAGAGGTAACTTAGAGAACTTGTGAGGAAGTCTATAATGGTAGCTTAAAGGACTCGTGGGAAGTCTAGTGGTAGTATAGAGAGCCCATGGAAAGCTTAAAGGTAGCTCAGAGGACCCATGATGGTGCCTAATGATAACTTATAGCACCAATGTGGGAGCATAGGAGTACTATGTGGGACAAGGTAGTAGTCCTAGTGGTGTCATGGTGCTTAGTGTGGTATCATGAAGGTCCTATTAGTGCCTATTGCTACCATGGAGCTAGGATGCATTACATGGCATTACAGGACGTGTGGTAGTGGTCCACTTTCATTACAAACAAAAGTTACTAGAAAGTTGAGCGAATGACACATCAACTACTGCTTCAAGTAGTGGTCAGCTTCAAGTAGTGGTATTGTGACCACCCAACACATAGTGACTCAACGATTTCATGAGTGTCAAAGTGGTGGTGGTCAAACAAAAACCCTATATCCGTCTTCAATTTTCTTGTATTTTGCAAGACACTTGGATAATTTTTTTCCATAAATTACAAATTTACTAGTTGAACCATTTTTAGGCATCAACAGTTTCCATTTAAATTCTTTATAGTTGTAATGTTTCAATTCAATTTACATAGTTGAATCAAACTTCACAAGTTGTTGATGTTGTTTCTGTATTAAATAAACTATATTATTTTATTATATAATAATAAATTGATATTTATATATGACATACTATTATTGGATATTCAGGTAACTTAATGTCATGCATGTACTACTAGCCAAGAGGAGTTCGAATCCCTCGTCCTATATATATATATATTATTAAACTAAAAAAAATATTGTCGATTGTATCAACGGTTAGGATCCAGTTAACAAATTTGAAAAATAAAATGGAGTAAATTTTTGGCAAAGTAAAAATAATTTATAGGGAAATATAGAGCCTAAATCATACCCATATTATTTAAACTAAACTCAATAAATATAACTATAAATAGTTAAAATGACAATATTGTCCAATTTTTCAAAAGTGACTTTGAAGTTAGCTCAATAGAATTGTAATTGTCATGTATTCTTTTACTTGAGATCAAAGGTTCGATGATCATCCATTTTCAAAATTATTATACTCAAATATTAATTAAATATCAATATTGATAAATTTATAAAAAAATAAACATTTCATACGTTATTAATGAATTATATATGACGCTTATTATGTATATTAAATTTATATTGATAATATTTTATTGTTCCTATTTAATACTCTATCCATTTTTTTACGATATAATAAAAATATAAATGTTGAAATTATAGTTATGTAAAAATATGGATGAAAATATGGGTGGGGAGATAAGAAATTTAAAAGATTTTTTTTTTTTGGTATTAAACCAAATTGGTATTTTAATTTTTGTTAGTGTTAATTAAAAGCTAAATTGGGTTTTCTACTACCAAATCCACATTCATTAAAATACTAATATGTAACGGAAAAAAAAAAAGAGAAGGAAAATAGAGATAATATAGACATGGATGTTGACTAAGTTGTCACATTATGTGACAATTTTTTTTTTCTCTATTAATTAAATTAAATTAATTTTTCTTCTTCTCTCTCTTCCTATATATGATAGAGAAACCTCTCTGAGAGCAAAAGGGGAAAAAAAGAAAAGAAAAAGAAAACAGAGCAAATTTCTCTGTTAATTTTGAGGGAGAAAAAAACAATAATAAGAAGCTTTTGGCTATGGAGGGTTTGCAGAGATCTGCGGTTTCTTTCCGGCGGCAAGGCTCATCGGGATTGGTCTGGGACGACCGGTTTTTGTCCGGCGAGTTGAAGCAAACGGCCACAGCTTCGGAGAAAGAATCAGAGGAGAATCAGGAGGCGAAATCGACGGCCGTGGAGCCGATCAGTATCACGATCGAGAGGAGCCGATCCAACGGTGGCCGTGGGTACCGGACTGGGAAAGTGTCGCCGGCGATTGAGCCACCATCGCCGAAGGTCTCGGCTTGTGGCTTCTGCAGCGCGTTTGGGAAACCGGCGAAGAAGAGTCGCCGGACGAAAAATGGTAAGCGTAGATCGCGGTAAGATTCGGAATTTTCTCCGGCGATCGGCGGCGGCGATTTTGCCGGTCTGTGTTAGAAGAGTGAGAGTTTTGGAAATAGAAAAAATAGTTAGAAATTACTAAATTAGGTTTCGTGGGAGTTATATATTTTAAATTTTAAAATCATGTTTCTTGTGCTTTTGTTACTCTTTAGATCTTAGCATTGTAATTTGTGTATAAATTATATATAAGTTTGTATTTTGTGTTTGTTCAAATCTTATGTATAAATTATGAAACTAAAACTTTCCTCAATTTGCCTTCTCATTTCTCCCCCTTCTAGATCTTAATTCTTAATCAATTCTTCAAAATAATTCTTATATATATAATATCAGTTATTGTCTTAAAAAATGGATGGTTGAATTTTCATCCTAAATGAGAAAAGAGCAAAGAAGAACCAATTATGACTTCATGTATCTTCATCCTAACTCTACTAGTAAAATTGGGAGAAATTTGATTGATTTAGCAGTAATAATTTAAGAAAATTTAAGATTGAGATATGGTGATTTTTTTTTTTTAATTTTTTTTTCTTCCAAAATTAAATTTGATGTGGAGAAAAAGAAATTGAGTGTATTGAATGTTGGATCTTGATATGGTATTTTGGTGATCCCAAAGAGATATGAGGTATAATGTCAGCTCAGCTGTCACATACTTAAGTCTCATAGCTTCTTGCAATATTCTCTAATGTGTTTCTTTTTCTTTTTCTTAATATATTGGTAGCTATAATTAAAACAAATAAATTTTAATTTTCAGTTAAAAGATTTGAATTCTCTTCTATCCATATATTGATAACTTAAAAAAATTTAACTTGTGAAATTTAAATTTAAAATATTCGGACAAAAATTGTTTTTCTATTTAAATTTTAATATAGCATCAACTCTAACTTTAAACTCGAATTGCATTTATCGCCATTGCATCTCATTCAATCACAAAAAGAAAAGAAATATTAAAAAAAATATTTTTTAGAGAAAAATTTATAATGTGGCAACTTATAATTGGTTACTTAGTGAGCTACATAAAAATAGATGTAGCCAAAAATGCATCTGTTATTTAATTCTTACATGAATGTTAGGATTTGTTTTACTTTTTAAAGAGTAGATAATGGTTTGACAATTTTACATATAGTTGGGTTAAATAGTGCATTTGTGGTGTCATTAGAGATGAGTTTGATTCTTATTATTCTTATTTTTCAAAATATAACATTTATAATAGAAAAAAGAAGAAGAGATTTAAATTTTCGTTAACGAAGTAATTAAATCATTCATATAAAAATAAAAAAATGAATCCATTTAACTAAGGGAGGATTATCACTAGATTTTAAAAAAGTTTAGAAAAATAATATAAGTGTTAAAAATCAATACGAAAATAATTTAAAGAAACTAAATCAAGGACGAGTGGTTACTAGTTATAATCATAAATTTAAAATAGTTCTTAAATAAATCCTCATTAATTCCCTTGTAATTGAATTCCTTTTATGATTTCGAATAATCTTAAAATTTAATTTATTAATAGATATTTTCGACTCAGTTAGTTTGAGTTTTTGTATATATTGCAATTGAAACAACCTATACTTTATTATCATAACAATTTTAAAAATTAAACGTTATCCCTAATTTTACCTAATTAATTTTAAAAATTAACTTTCTTACGCTTTTTTATGTTTTTTTTTTTTTACATTTTTTTAAAAAAAAAAAAGCTCATTATAAGTGTCAAGTAACATAGATTTTGTAGTAGTGATTGGTTGACATCTAGGCTCAAAGTATTAAAAAAGCAATAAATCTCTTCGATGTATTAAATAATTATATTTTTCTGAAAATTATTCAAATATTTATTTTATGTAACATTTTAATAATATGCAAATATTTTATCTCAAATTCAACTTGAATAATTTTAACATTATAAAACACAGACAACATACCAAGTACTCAACTAGTTATTATAAATAGGTACAAACTAAACTTTAAATACATGTCAAACTTTTCAAAAAAAAATAAATTTCCAAATATTCCATACTTAGGGTTGCTCTTGAGATTGTGATTGAAATATAATGAGTGGTTTGGTAGCTAAATTTTGTGTGTTTTATTAGTTGACTTTCCACCAATAGCTTGGTTTCTAGAGTGCCAATTTTACTAGCTATTCATGAGTTGTAATCTCTAAACTTTCACATTTATCCTATTCTCAATTTGCTTGTTTCCCATACTTAAAGATAAAAATTTACATGATGCTTTTTTCATTTTGTATTTAAAAAAAAAAAAAAAATCTGATACAAACCACGATACATACGATTTAAAATACTAGTTTACGTGATTCAACTTAAAAGGTCTATCGAATACAATAGGGTACAAACTTTATTCGAGTATAACTGACCTGATTGAATGGTAGGTATCTAGTTATAACTATAATGTAAGAAAGTTTGTCCAGTTGTCAGCTGTTGGTAGTGCTTAATCTATAATTTCTTTTGTTTTAGAAAAAAAATGTAACAAAAAAAATACCCAAACTAAATATTAGATATAAAGATTAGAAAGTTAATCAAAATTTAAAAATGAAATTGAAAACCAAAATAAAATAAATTAAATAGAATGTAAATCTAGAAAAAGAAATGAAACAAATAAAAGTGGAATTCATACAAAGTAATGAATGTAAAGATGTTTTGATAAATGATAGACATGGGAAAATTTCACCCATTTTTAGAGGTGGTCACTTTGGTTTCTTTAAAACAAATTCAATAGGAACAAACATGGGGGAAAGAGATGAAGGGAAATTGATTTTAGGGAAGTGGTCCAATTTTGATATGTGGATATTGGGATTACCATTCCTACAAAAATAAATAAATAAATAAATAATAAACATTAGGGACCACCATGGAACTTGTCATAAATAAATAAGAAAAGTTTTCAATTTCTAAGACATTAATAATTTTTATTCATCCCCAATTGACTTAACTATTTTAGACATTATAATTTTAACTCTAATGTAAGTAGTTTGAATTTCTAAATAGGGAGTAGTTGCAATTAAACTTTCAAATTTTCAATTCTGAAAATTGAGCCCTTAAATTTATACAAATTGTAAAATTAGATCCTCAATCTTATAATAACTTTAGAAATTGGACCTACAAATGATAAAAATTGAACTCTTATGTCTATACAAATGTTACAATTTATACAATGATATAGGTTTAAAGATCTAATTCTACTCAATTTTAACATTTTTATAATTTTGAGGGTTTAATTTTTAAAATTAAAAGTTTAAAAGTCTAATTGCAACTATCATTATACTTAAAAACTTAAAAGGAGTAATTTTTATAATTTACCTTGTTTCTTTTTTTTTTTTTTTTTTTTTTTTTTTTTTTTTAAATTATCTACCTTTTCTCTCGAAGTTAGTACTTAATTGGATGACGTTTTTTAAATCTTTACTGCATGTTTATATATTTAAGAAAACTAGCACGCTTTCCCAATATATTTGAATATATGGTGTGCACTGTAAAATATTATGTTCTTAAATAGATTTTTTTTTAACCATCAATTCTCCATTTGATCTATTAAATTATTATTTACTTTTTAGTTTTTAGTTTGTTTTTAAAATAAGTCTATAAATATTTTCTATGCATTTAAATTTATTATTCTATTGTCTAAAACTAAGTCAAATTTTAAAAATTAAAAATTTGTAGTTTTTTGAAACTTGATTTTGTTTTTTTTTTGAAATTTGGAATGCAACTCTTGTAATTAAAAAAGATACAAACCATGGTAAAAAATTGAGGGAGAATAGACTTAATTTTTAAAAATTAAAAAAAAAAATTAACAAAACAGGATAACTTTTTGTTTTTTGAGTTTTTAAAAAGTTATTGTCTTCCTACAATTTCTATATAATTTTATTTTATCTGTCATAACTTGAGATTTCAATTCAAAGCAAATTCTAAAAACAAAAATAGTCTTTAAAAACTATTCTTGTTCTCAAAATTATTTTCTAATACACTCTTAAAAAAAAGTAGATGAATAATAATAATAATAATAATAATAATAATAATAATAATAATAATAATAATGTATTTATAAACTTAATGTTGTTTCCTTTAATAATAATTTTTTTGGTTAAAATACCATTTTGGTCATGAATTTTAAGATATGTTTATTCAATTTACTCTCTACTACTAGTTTATTGTTATTTTTTTTAAAACCCTTTTATGATCTATCATCATATTATATTTATTGCAAATTTAAGAAATGTACTCACATGGTGTATTTTATTGCAATAAAATTATTATTATCATTTAATCAATTTCATTAAAATTTAAGTTCTAGAGACTAAATTTAAGATTTATTAAAAATATAGAAATTAGACATATGAAAATATAATGACTAAAATAAAATGAACTCTAAAGTATAGGAACTAAGATGATATTTTAACATATTTTTAAAAATAAATTATATTTTTTGCCCTTAGAAATTTTGACTCAAATATAGTCCTTTAAATCTTTATTATCACTTTTTTCTTACAACAGTCATATAAATCTTTAAATACCATATTAATGCATGATATTTAAGAAATAGTCTTAAATAGTCCTTCTATATATTTTTTTTTTATAGAATAATATTCTGGTTAGTGAATTCAAATATTCTTTTCAAATATAGCAAAAGAAACCAAAATATTTATAAATATAGCAAATTTTCATTGTCTATCTGTAATGGACTGCGATAGATCATGATAGACTGTGTATTTTGCTATTAGTTATAAATATTTTCAGCAGTTTTGTAATTTAAGATAATTTCCCTTACCAAAAAGATGACAAAACAATACTTTGGTTAAAGAACCATTTTGGTGTCACATTGGTTCAATTTTAGTCCATATATTTCCAAATATATATTTTTAATAAATTTTAAATTTCAACCTTGGTTTTTCCCCCTTAGTTTTTCAAAAACTTTGTATCATTTATTAACATTTTTACAATAAATTTTAAAAATGTACTTGCATATTATATTTTCTTACATGAAAATTATTATTATTATCGAATCAATTTTGATTAAAAAAAAAGTTAGCTTGAAGTGACTAAATTTAAAATTTAACGAGAGCACAATTACTAAAATTGGACATTTGAAAGTACAAACTAAAAATAGACGAACATTAAAATATAGGGATGAAAAAGATATTTTAATCAAGTATTTTTTTTTTTCTCTCCCTTCTTCCTCTACCTCGTTCATTTGAACCAATAAGTAAAAAGGTATTTAAATCAATATTTAAAATCAAAATTAAAATAAAAAGTTGCAAGAAATTCGTCTCTCAAGGGTTTCTTTGTAACGTCAAAAAGTGACATCAATAAGCATCATCTCTCATTACTACTATTTAATGTAAAAAGAAAAACCTAAGCTCTTCATGAATTACAAGAAAACATAAACAACTTCATGTCTCACTACTTAAATGTACAGATGTCATTTATTCATAAATTAGGGGAAAAAGAATGCACACCTCATATCTCCTTGGTTAAATTATAAAAAATTCTCTTCAACTTTACCATTTACTTAAAAAATATCTGTATACTTTCAAAAATAGTAATAATATTACTCATAAGCTTTTATAAACGTTTCAAAAATGTCATTGGAATAGAAATTCTTTAAAATTTTGGATGCAAATTGAGACATGAAATAGTGTGACAATGACTTAGAATGAAAATTTAAATAACCACATTGTTTTAGGTCATCGCCACATAGTTTTAAATCTCGATCTGTGTTTAAAATTCTAAAGAATTTATATTCTAATAGTAATTTTGAAATGTTTATGAAATTTAAAGGGTATTGTAATTTTAATTTTGAAAGTATAAATATATTTTTTGAACAAAGAAAAAGAAAAGGAAGATTATTTGTTATAATTTAGGACATGTTTGATAACGTTTTTATTTTCTGTTTTTTGTTTATGTTTCTCATTTTTTAAGAAATGGTTTGGTTTGTTAATGTTCCATGTTTCTTATTTCTAAAATTTGAGAAATGTTTCTAAATTTGGGGCCAAATTTGAGAAACTACAAAATATGTTTATTTCTTTTTATACTATCTCGATTCTCCTTTAAATCTGGCCTATTGATGGATAGTTGTGCCTCAAAGACATTTTTGGTTTTCACCTCTTGTGTTCGAATCCATGGTAAGTCATTTTTCTATTTATTTATTTTTTTCTATAGCAATTGTACTATATTTCTTTCTTTTTTTTTTTTCTTTCTTTTTATTTATTTATTTATATGTTACTTTAAATTTGAATTTTATATTTTCCTTTAGACTTATATATTATTTTGAATTTCAAATTTACATTTAAATATTTTTTTGAATTTTCAAATTTTAAATGTGCATGTTTATATATTATTTTAAATTTTAAATTGTTATTTTTAGTACATCAACATATGAATGATAAAAAAAATTGTATTATACTTATTAATCTTGCTTCAGGACTTATGTGTATTCAATAATGTAAATGTTTTATTTTAAAAAAAAAATGTAAATTTTTTGTAATTAATTTTTATATTTTAATGCATTATATATATAAATAAGGGATCTTTTCAAATATAGCAAAAGAAACCAAAATATTTACAAAGATAGCAAAATTTCACTGTCTATCACGATTTGATAGACTGTGTATTTTGCTATTAGTTGTAAATATTTTCAACAATTTTGTCATTTAAGATATTTTCCAATGTATAATGCATTAAAATAAGAGAAAATGTAAGGCGAAAAAATATAAAAAACGAGAGACAAGAAATGGTTATTAAACAAGTTTTTGTTTTTGTGTGTGTGTGTTTTTTTTTTCAAGAAACAAGAAGCAGAAATAATTATCAAACATATTCCTATTTCTAATTCTCAAAAAATAAGAAACAAGAAACAATAAACAAAAAATGAAAAACAAAAATATTATCAAACCACTCTTAGCATATATATACTTTTTTTTTTTTTTTTTTTTAAGTTAAAGTGCAACATCAAAAGTTTCATAACTCACTATTAATGAATGAAGAAAACCTCATCCCTTCATAAATTAGAAAATGGACACATCATATCTCTTTTTTAATGTTAAAGAGTGACATCAAAGTTTTATCGCTCACTATTAAATCTCATCTCTTCATAAATTATATATATATATATATAAATATAAAATGACGTACACATGATCATCACTTGCAAAAACAACTTCATATATATACGTGATATTATTTTACGTTATCTGATTACATTAGCCCTTTGTTTTCTCCAAAAAATAAAAAATAAATAACCAATTATAACTAAGTGCTTTTGTCTCATATATGAGTCAGCCATAGTAGCAAATAGCGGCACCATCACATTTCCTTCTAAACAACCAACTCAATTAACGTCCTAACTGGTATTTATTGTAATTTTAATTGTTGCTTTAGTAAAATAATTTATTTATTAATTACATAATCACCTTTAAATTTGTTCTAAAGTGCTAAAGCGATTTAATAGAGCTTTTAAATTTTAGTTTTTCTATTCATTTGCCATCTTCCCTTACGCATTTCAAATTTATCATTTCATTATTCTCTTTTTTTCTATTTATTCTAAATTTTAATTGGTTCAATTTCTTATAATAATTAAAGAAATTCTTTATAAAAAAAATTTAGATTAAACAATATTAGTAATCATATATATTTTCAAATAATTATAAATTAAATATGAATATTAAAAACAATTGAAATGATAATCTACTTTTTGATCATATACCTAAACTACACAAATTTAGTATCAATTTATTAAACATCTAAACAAATTTATTTTTAATTTAAAATTAAACTTTACCAAACACTATTTTACTTCTTATCATAGTTGATTTTTCTAAAAGCAAATTTACCAGTAATTATTTGAAAAGCTATGACAACCCCAAATTAAACTTAAATCCAAACAACTTTTTACCTATTTTTTTTAAGGAAATTTTGTAATTTTTGCTCTAAACATCAAATTTGGATACAGATGAGATTTGTAAAGCTTTAGGTTTAAAAATTGCTACAATTTAAACCTTATGATAAGTTATCATTAAAAAGAACGTATTTAAAGCTTATGTGGGATAACCGGTTTGTTTCAACTCATTTTATGTGGCTTGGGAGAGATGTAGACTATCCTTTTTGTTATGGTTTATTTGCATCCCTTGGTTTTGGTTCTCTATTGGGGACAGTGGCCGCTGGTTTGAACTTTGGTTAAGAGAGGGGGACCTATTATTCAACAATATAGTATAATAGTTATTTTAGGTATGGTTAGTTTCCTTCATCTCAAGGTTTCTAAGTTTCCTCCAAGGCCCTAATTTTCTAAGAGAGTTGGTAAACCTCTTAAGACAAGTGTGGTGGTTGAGGTCCATAGAGGGTTTGCTTGTCGTTTTGGAGACTTTTTGGTCTCCAATACCTACGACTACTGTCTTGGTCTAGTCTCTTTTGGTTTGAAAGGAGCATTTCCGAACATTCTTTTAGAAGACGTTTAATTAGTACACATGTATGGAATCAAATGTCTTGAGGGGGACTTATTTGAGGGGGTTCTGAAGCATGGAAATCACAAATATAGACATGTTCTGAAGCATGGGATGCAGATTACTTAAACCTAGGTTTGAGCAATATATATATATATATATATATATATATATATATATATATATATATTTTCCTGTTTTTTAATGGTTTGTTTTGTGAAACGTATAATCGTTGGTGTACAATGAATCAATTTTTATAATAATTTTATCCTATTTATTTGAAAATGAAATTTATATCATCTATGTCTTTTGTACTCTAAATTAATTAGTTTGTTATGTTAATTAACACAAGAATAATATAGAAATGACAATAGTTTAGTTATTTTGAAATTTATTTTTATAACAAATTCAGTTTTGCTTTAAATTTTTACTTTATTCCTTTTATTATATAACAAATTTAGATTTTGATAACAAAATAGGAAAATTTGAAATTTAGTTTACTAACACATATCTAAAAAATTCAGTTTTGTTTTAAATTTTTAATTTATTTATTTATTTTGTTGCCATGAAATTAATTTTAACCTTGAGAGTTACATTAATAGCATTCTTAGTCTATTCATCAGTTTCTAATTATTATTATTATTATTATTTGTCAAAATGAAGAAAAATGGGAAGGGAAGGAGAATCGAAGCGAAGAGGGGACGACGAAGAAAAAGGAAAAAGAAAATGATAATCGGTGGCTACTAGTGGATGATAGGCGATGGTCGGTGGGCAGCGGATGGTAAGAGAATATGATGACCCACGACTAGCACGATCTATGTAACACTTTAATGTTGGAGCTCCTAGATGAATCTTATTTATTTTTTTTTTTCTTTTGACAATGAGTAATAAGGGAGGGAAGGAAGAAGAAGGAGAGAGAAAAATTTGACAATTCATGACTAGTACAATCGACACCACATTTCAATGTTGAAACTCATAGAATAAGGAATTTCATTTTTATTTTTTATTTTTGTGAAAATAAAGAAGGAAAAAGTAATGAGAAATCCAAAGGAAGGGTGAGGAAAAAAGGGAAATGGAGGAAGTAGGAGGGAAGAGAGGGAAAAAAAAAGGTCGTCAACGACCAACGATCACAACCAACTAGGCGATGGCCGTTATCAACAATCACAGGTGTCCAACTGGTAGTTGACCATTAACAATTGCTAGCTGTCACGACAGTCGGTTGTTGACGATCGATCATCGACGGTCAAAACAGTTCATCATCGGTCTCGAGCGGCTGGCTAGTGATTGTTGCCAACTGTCATTGACAACCACTTATAAAAGGTAGGAGATGAAAAGAGATTCTTCTCAAACCCATGACATAAATTTAAAAACCTTATTACAAACCAATGAGTTTGATTTCTTAATTTGGAAAATTTAATCTCAAGCGTCCAAACATGAAGTGAAGCCCTCCTAATTCCAAACTCATGGGCCAAACACCCCTTTGGAAAACTAGAGTCTAGCTTGTTGTGCAGGATAGACTATAGATGCATGACCTCATAAGTCGATTGTTTTCTACCAATATCCCAAGTGCTTGTTTTTTTTTTTTTTTTTTTCTAATTTTATGGTGGGGTTGGGTTATGAGATCATTTATTCTTCTTTTAGTTGAGTTGTTTAATTGGATGTGCTATTGTGGGATGAATCCTCTCATAGGATCTCCTAATAAGGTTCGAAGCTTGACTAAATTTGTCATTTTTGTGCATGCAACTGTTTGTTGGGACAGATCTTGGCGAGCGCCCTCTGAAATCCCTTCTCTTTTTTGCAGGTCAATATCTTTGCTTAAAAAAAAAAAAAAAAAAAAAAAAAAAAAAAAAAAAAAAAAAAAAAGCCTTGGATGGATTATAAAATACATAAAAACAGCACAAATTCTTTTGACATTAGAAGTAAAAATTTTATTTGAATTTGTCAAGGTTGTTAAATGTTACTTTGTGCCTTAATCAAACAGAGTTTTTTTTTTTTTTTTTTTTTTTTTTTTTTTTTTTTTTTTTTTTTTTTTTGGTTAAACTTGATTTTATTGAAATTAGTAAGAAGATATTTATACTGATTTGGTTGAAACTAGTAGGTGAATAAGCGGAATTGACCAGTACAAAAGTTGAAGCACTTATCCAAATTGATGGTCCAATTTAATGAAATTGCAAGTTCACACAAGTCCAGAAATAAAATTTGATTTTTTTTCTCTTGGTTTCATTATCAAAACTTCCCCTCCTATTTAAAATTAAAAATCCATAATACATATATATATATCATCAAATAAACAATTTCAGTCAAAATTTATTTAATACGTTAACCCCTCATATTAGTTGTTTCTATTGACTGAAATGTTAATTTAGGGAAAAAAAAAAAATGGTGTACCCTCTGGTTGGTTGGTTGTGAAAATACTCTCATTACACTAAAAAAAAAAAAAACTTACACTTCGCACTTACATATATATATATATATATATGAAGTACCCTTTGGTTGGTTGGTTGTGAAATTATCATTACACTGTTGTAACCATAGATCCCTGAAGTTAAATTTTCAGTGCATATACATATATATATATTTTAGATCAACTATTGTACACATGTCAATTCAAACATAGCTTAGTGGATAAGACATGAATTATCATTTCAAAGGTTGATGGTTCGATCCTCCACACTTGCAATTATTCAACATAGTGGAAGGTTGAACCATCAACCTTTGAGATGGTAATAGATGTCTTATTCATTAAACCACGTTTGGATTGACTACGATAATAACTTTATAATAGGGAAAGGAGCTAGTTCTCCTTATCTCTTGGTCATCAATCTAAAGCTAATCTAATTTTGGAATTTGTTAACGGGGTTCCTAATTTACAAATTTCTAGAGTTTTCATATCAGAATCTATTAGGACACTTCTTAGACTTCAAGGACCTATTAAACACAAAATTGAAAGTTTAGGAATTTACTAGACATTTTCAAAACTTAAGTTCAATGACTAAATTTGTAACATAATCTCTGATATCTTTTCACTATTACATGAGAGAAAGAGAACCCTTTGAAAAACTCATTGCTTGCATTTCCAATCAAATGCAGAGACATACATCAAGAGAGCGTATATTTCAATTGAACAAAAGAAACACTTACCTCAATGCAGTGCAAGAAATTAAATAAAAAAGATCCAGTTAAACTCCAATGCTCTGAATCTCCTTCATTCCTTCTTGTCTGATATCCAACGTTAACGAACTTGGGGCTGACAATAGTGCAGGCTGGTGTTAGCGAGCTCCCAGCTTGGGGCAACCCTCAGCAAGAGGTAAAGTCAAATTTTCAGCTGCTCTGAATGTCCGAGGCACCATCTTGTCCACATAAAGAGTTCCATCCAAATGATCACATTCGTGCTGTAAGATTCGAGCCTGCCAACCTGAAGCATCCACCTTGATAGGACTCCCATCTCGATCGAGACCAGTTACCTCAACATCAAGATAGCGCTCGACCACTGCTCTAAATCCATCAACACTACAAGGTAAAAGAATAAAGGAATAAAAAATGGATGGCATGGAAGGAGACACACAAGTAGCGGAAAAATTCCTTAAATAAACAACAGCCATTTCACCAATTATAGTAAAGAATAGACTTCAGATACAGCTTCAACTGGAAACAATCTGTTAAAAAGAAAACTAATCTGAAAGAAGGGACTAAACAGCTCACATTTCTCATAAACTATAATATCAAAGTGTAGATAAACAACACTACTATGGCATCATTTATATTGAATGATGGAACATGTATTCAAAAGCATATGGATTCACTCGCTACACATATTTTCTAGGATAAAGAGAAAGTCCGTTAATATTTAAGAAATAATCAAGATTTTACTTTGGAATTTCATTTTCCATTTCACAAATTGGCAAGATGGAGCTTGAAAGCATACAAGAAAGAAAGGGGGAAAGGGAAAGAAAGAACAAATTGGTTGCAAACTACTTCAGAGAGAGAAAAAAAAAATGGACTGGAAATCTGCATCTTACCTTAGGCACCCTTCAAAAAACAATGCAGTCTTGTTGCTTTTACTTTTTAGCTTTGGGTTTATGATCACCTGGCTCAATAGAACTAACAAATTGTGAAGTGAAAATTGGTGAACATAAAAACACAGATACAAATTCAATTTGGTTTCTCATTAATATATAACCATACCAGAAGATCAAAAGGGCGCCTATCTTGTGCTTTGATCTCCTCCTTGGGTGCATAACTGATATATTCTTTAGTGTCTTCCAAAACAATTATCTACAACAAATGCCCAACAAAATACTTCATATTGAATCCAAATCCAAGGTTTTTCAATAAGATTTCACATTTCGAAAACTCAAAGAAACCCGATTTAAAACAGCCCCAAAAACAAGAAAAATGGAGAAATCAATCACCATTTCAGCTACTAAATCTCACATTTCCAATTCACATAGCAAACAGATAATAAAAATAAAATAAAATAAAATAAAATAAAATAAAAACAGAGTGACGATTAAACCCAGAAGTAATTTCCACTGACCCTTAACGGAATTCCAATCTGGGGAGCTGCAAGACCCACTCCAGGAGCCTTCCTCATGGCCAGAACCATATCGTCGATTATCTTCTGAATCTTCTCCGACCCTATTTCCTTAGGATCAACCTCACGAGCAGGTTCGTGCAGAACTGGGTCTCCAGCCTTCACAATCGTCGGTAAGCTCAGTTTCTTCTGCTCTCCGAGACCCAGAAACCAACCGGCTTTCGCAATTGAAGTTGAAGAAAAACTGTAGGTTTTGGGGGCCGGAATGAATTTTGGAAAGTTGTACGATAAACAAGTGGCTCTGTAAATGAGTTTTCGAAAATTGGGTGCGGGTGAAGAAGGCTTGAGACACCTTTCGGCAAGAGAGATAGGGAATAGACGGAAGGAGAATCGGTAACTGGTCTCCATTTCAGTTTCCACAGTGCTCCACCTCCGGCGAAGAGAGTATTCTTCGGGCTTTAACACACTTTTTTTTTTCCTTTTTTCTTTATTCTTCATAAATAGCAAAATTAAAGGTTTAGTTTGATAAAAATAAAAAATAAAAAAATAAAAAAATAATTGTAAAAATGGCAAAAACACAATTAAATAATAAAAAAATAATAGGAATAAATAGGCAAAAACGCCCCTACCGAATTCCAATAATATAGTGTTAACAATCTAGAAGGTCGAGAGTTTCAAAACCATTTAAAAAACAATAAATACCATATAATTAAATGATTATCACATATGTGTGAAAATGTCTAATCAACCTTACAAGTAATAAGCATCACACTAAACAAGGTTTTTATTTAAATAAACTTATTTTGAAATAAACAGACAAATCAAAACAATTGGAAACCAAAAAAGATGAGACCATAAATCTCCCATCGATTGAGAAAAGAAACCATAGAGTTGCAAGTACAAATTTGACCGGTAGAGAGCAACATGAAACTTAAATCCAAAACTAGTTTATTGCTAGAATTGAACTTCAACGAGCAACCACATTCCTTCAAGATAGGTAAAACACTCTAAATCCTTCATCAATCTTTCTTTTCTAATCTTCTCTAATACAACTCATTTCTCATCTAATATTTTATTCTACAAGTCATTTATCAAGAAACCAGTTGATAGCATACTAATAGAGTGAGGAAGCAGAAAAGGAATGGAAAATCCTTCCCAATCTTTTTTAGAGGTAAACCTTACCCTCCTTCCCAAATCTTACATTCTGCAATTTGCCCAGTCCATTCTATATGTTTTTTCCTTCTAGATTTAAACATAATGTTGAACCAAAATCTTAGGGTATAATATATAGATATCAAAATATTATTTTTGAATATTATTAAAAGATTTATCAAATCATTGTTTTCACAAAAAATAAAATAATAATAATAATAATAAATTTACCAAATCATTTTTTAAAATATAGTGATGTATTTTTAAACAATATTTAAATCAAAATATGTTATTATCATTTTTTCTTTTGGATTCCAAAATTGAAATAGAATATTAATCTATTCCTTTATAAAAGAGAATACTATTTAACTTTTAAAACCAATCATTTAAATGCATTTCAATAATTTCATAAATACATTAAGAAGGTTCAGAAGAAGGATATGTTCCTGCAAACTTATTATTGAAATAAATTGTATTTTTAGAAATCAAAGCACTAGAAGAGGTACGGTTAACCACAACACATAAATCATTTTGAGGAAAGTTAGATAAAATTGACATCAACCACAAAATATTATTGTCTTCAACAATCCTAAATTAGCTTAGAATTTTGGAATATAAGCCTCAACAACTCAAAAATCATGATAATGTGAATTTTCATCCCATCTACCATCAAACAAAAGTCTAATTCGTCGTAGGACACAAAAACAATATGTTAAGAAAAAAAAAAAACCAAAAGAGAATACTTTATTTTTATATGAATTAAAAGAGAATACTTACTTGGTCGTAAATAACAATCACATGAGTGTGAGATCGTGAATATATTTCAAAAAATTTAAAAATATATGCTAATATAATAATATATCAACAATATAAAATGTGAAAATGAAATATGAAAAAATATACAATTAATTTGATAAAAATATGTACAAAATAATGAAAAAGATTAATATACAATTAAAATACAAAATATCATTGACCAAATATTTAAAAGAATTGTTGATTAGTAAGACAAAATAAAAGTTAGTAATAAAGATAAACTCAAATAAAAAATATGGAGAGAAAAATAAAGAAGAAATTGATTTATTTTGAATTAATTGGTAAAGTAGTTATCAAAATATATTTTGAAAGATTCAAATCCAAAAAGAGGGCGAAATTCACGGATAACACTCATTTTTAGTTGTGCAATCTAATCGGTTAGATATAATCTAATTAACACGACTATCAATAAGTTCCTCAGTTACACTGTATTTATATCTCAATTTTTAATCAAGCTCTCCATTTACACGGTATTTAATGTTCCAGCCATATGAACCAATTAAGGGCAAAACAGGTATTATGAAAAAGTTACCCATATGCATTGCACACGTTTTGCTATTAATCTTAATATTCATGATTTTTGCTATATATCCGAAAGAAAACTCAATTTTTGCTATCTTATCCAATTTCTATTCTTTTTATTGGCCATGATGAATCCTTGATAGTACAAACCTTATGTCAAGTTATACTTATTTTGGCAATTAGGTAGATGAATGTAAAAACTACCTATAAAATCTAAAACTATAAGCATTTTTTTTTTTTTTTGTAGATAATTCGAAAACAGAAATTTTGAAAACAATGAAAGATTAAGAAATTAGATTCTAATTTAAAAATTGTTTAAAATGTGTTTGATATTGTATATTTATAAATCATAAAACTAGTTGTAGTTAATTTATATAATTATTATTTTGTAATTTTATAATACATTACATAATATCTATTATATTTTTTAAAAAATGAATTGAGTTTATATTATGCCTAGATATTATATCTTTTTTAATATAATCTGCATTTTAAAATTTAAACTTTAAAATCTAGATACAAGGAAAACATAACAAAATGTTGTTAAAATTTTCACTATTTTGATCACAAAATTTGAAAAAATTTTTAGACCACAGAATCTGGAATATTTGCCCAACACATATTAGTTGGGCTCAGTGAATCTTTTTTTCTTAATAAAACTCTAGTTGAGTAAGAACATAAATCGCATTAGAAATCGAAGAAACTACAACATTCAAATTACAAAATAGATAATAACACTAATTAAAATGATGACCTAGGATAAGTTATATATATGTGTGTGTGAGAAAATACAAATAATAATAAGGGTACATTGGAAAATATAAGTAGTTGGTAATGATATAATTTGTACTAATTTAGTCTTTAAACTTTAATAAGTAACAAATTTGTACATGTAGTTTTGAATTTTTAACGATTTAGTGTTTATTGTGGAAAATCTTATTAAAATATAATGAAATGATTATATATTGATAAACTAATCGAGAATTAAATTTATTTATAAAATTTAGAGGAGAAGGGTGATACTTTTGTAGAAGAAAAGAAACGAAACGGTGAAGGGGGCAAGTGGATTGAATGAAAGGGAGAAGATGAAAGTAAAAAATCTTTTGCTAAAAATCTAAATAATGAAAATATTTTAGTCATTTTTCGTTTTGGCTTTTTTCTTTTAGCTATCACAATTTACAAAAACGAAAAAAAGGTTAAATTGCAGTGTAGTCTATAACCTTTGAAGTTTGAATTTATTTGATTCCTAACTTTCAAAATTATCATGTTAATCTCTAAACTTTTAATTGAAAAGAATAAAAAAAAAAAACACAACTCTACTAAACATAAATTTGAAAGCTTTAGAGTTTCATTAGATATTAAATTTAGTTTTTAGAATTTTTTTAATTTGGCATAGACTTGTTCAACACAAAAATTAAAATTTCAATGACCTATTAAACATCAAACTGAAAGTTTAAGCTCCATTCGATACCCATTTAATTTTTTTGTTTTTGATATTTAAAAGTTAAGTCTATAAACACTTATATAACCTCTAAATAACCTACTCTACCACTTTTGCCCAAACAATCTCTTAATAGATCAAAAATGCTTATGAGACAAAGTATACCGTTCAAAGATATTTACTATAATTTAGTCTCTAAACTTTTGAATTTTAGAGACTATTTGGTTCATAAGCTTTTAAAACTAACTGAGGATGTTTGAATTTTCCATCCATTACTAGTTTTTAGGAATGGTTAAGGGTAGGAAAATATAGAACAGAAAAAAAACAGATATGAACAATGACTTTAAAAAGGTATCTACAGTATCTTTATTAACTAATTTCTGTCATCATCAAATTATTATAGAAAAGAACAGTAATGAAAAAGATTCAATCAAAAGAATTTCCTCTTTAATATTTACATCAGACCATTACTCAAAAGATGGCATACTCTTGCTGTAGTTTACATGTGGCATTTCCTTTCACCTAATGTGTTAGGAACCAAGGTAGCATGGACTACCTTTGTCCCACATTGGTTAGAATTGGATGACCACAATGTGGTACTCAAGTGGCTTGGCTCTCCCACTTCAATAGCTAGCTTTTGGGGTGTGGTTCACCAAGGTGCTTACATACCTAACAACGGTATCGGAGCCAGTTGTTGACATTTCGAAGTGGAACCGGTGGAGGGTTCTGATCGAGTATGGCCAAGTGAAGTACCGTCAAAGTAGCTGTTGAGACGTCGACTTTCTCAATATGGGGTATTGTTAGGAACCAAGGTAGTATTTTATCCCACATTGGTGTTAGAATGGGATGACCAATGTGGTACTACTTATGTGGCTTGGCTCTCCCACTTCAATAACTAGCTTTTGGGGTGTGGTTCTCCAAGGTGCTCAAGTACCTAACATAATAATGACATTTTGTAAATACAAAGGAAAAAGCAAAGACAAGAACAGAATCCATGGCAAGAGAAACACAGGTACTAAAATTCAGAAACGTCTTCTCCTTGAGGAAAATAAGATCCCAAGTGAAAAATAAAGGATCTAACAACCATTCAAGTCAAAGCACAGACAGCAACCGCTCCTGTATGTTCTTCAACTCCATTTAACTGGATATGATGTCTCTCTCTCTCCTTGCTGTCTGCCTAATTCCTTGGAGCAAGATAATCAACCAACGACTAATTGAGATGCTTGCCAAGTTAAAAGCTTTCGCCGAGTTTTGCATCAAATATCAGCCCATGAACTGCTGCAAGTAACATATATTAATCAGAGAAGAATAAGAGGCGGAATCAAGTTCCTCATTTGGAAACTCAAATACAGCCTCTCACCTTAAGAAACCTCGTCAAACCAACAGAGCAGACAGAATGAACCTTCCCCATTGTTCATAGACCTTAGTAATAGCTCATCGAAAGGGAAAACGCACCGACATGCTAACATCTGTAAGTTGTATCACACAGTTATTATTTCACTCTCTTCACCTAATCCGAATGGTGGACTGGACACCAAGATGATAGATTTGGACACAGGCGAAGCTTCGAAAATTATTAATATGCATTGGCTTTCTAGAAGTAAGAGGGCACCAAATTTATCAACATACAGCCGAGAAACAGTGAAACAGTGCATATACACTTATTTCACATTATCTCTAACAATCTACTTTTATCCGTGTCTTTTTACAGATTAAGTTTCTTGTCTATATAATAGATAGAAGTGTCATAATAAAACTCGTGTGAATATCAAGTTTCCCTGCTTTTCCAACAGTATGAATTCAAGCAAGGGTAAGAGGAAGATAAGCACAAATGGTTCATACTACAAGAATTCAGCAGCTATATCTGAATAGGACAATACAAAGTATGATCTAATGCTTTCTGACTGATGTTTTAATTCTACAAAAGGAGTTGTTATAAACACATATGCTTGGAAATGATATTCAGAAACCATCACAACAAAAATTTGAAATTACCTATGCAACATTCAAAAATATTCAACAGGAAAGGTTTTGCCCTTATGCCCATTGCCATTGCGTTCAAGAGCACCGATGCTGAAATGACTAAAGATTATTAGAACTTAGAAAGTCATCACAAAAGAAAATTGATGCATGTATGATTTATAACACGGTTGCGACATCTCTGTAATATTATAAGCAGGATAAGAACAAAGAATCCACCTTCTAACAAAAGAATGAAGCTATAACAAATAACACACGCTGAATGTCATCCCAACAAAAGCATTGATAAAATTCCACAGGAAGATATGCATTTCATCAACAAAACTATGACATCAGATGTCCCTTGTATTAGATTTTTTGGCTGTAATCCATGCATAACAGAAGCCCCACAAATGCTTCTTGGAGTAGATATCAAAAATCAAATTGAATTCCAAAAGACAAAGATTGAAAAGAAAATGAGAACGTGTAAAATTATGTGTACAAACAATTGACAATGTTACAAATTGAATTGAGGATAGAATTTTGTGTACTTGGGAATGCCTTTGCGTTGCTTAAGTATGTATGCATATGATAGAGACTACAGAGGGATTTGCACAGCAACTCACAGAGAACATGGTAAATGTCAGCTGTTCCATTCAGAACTCTCATCTTGGGACAGACTTTATTGAGATGGTAGAATAAATTACTGAGAGAAAGAGAATCCTTCTGAAGATGTAACCCCATAAAAAATCAGTGTCCAATTAGCTTTGTAATTTACAAATGGAAGTAAAAGAAAGGATATGAGTTTTTTATCTAGCACCATTCTATAAATCTC
This sequence comes from Citrullus mucosospermus, assembly GCA_030954485.1. Classification (NCBI taxonomy): domain Eukaryota; kingdom Viridiplantae; phylum Streptophyta; class Magnoliopsida; order Cucurbitales; family Cucurbitaceae; genus Citrullus; species Citrullus mucosospermus. The sequence continues at coordinate 27,261,804 of CM062061.1, read as the reverse complement.
TTTTCAGCTATTGGCCAGTGTGGTAATCAAAGCTTCCAACTGAGTTGTAGAGAAAGGAGGTACCCTTTTCCTTGCCAATGTTAGGATCAATTGAGCCCTACCAGGCTGCCCCATCTTCTTAAGGCCTTTAAGTAATGAATGAATTGTATCAATATTTGGAAACCAATTCTTGTTCATGGCATCCTTGCACATTGTATATGCCAGATTAAAATCCCCACTTCTGCACAGGTAATGAATCATGGTTTGATAAATTTTGACATTTGGTTTATATCCACTCCCATGCAAACCAGAATAAACCCTTTTGGCCATATCAAGAAACCCGGCTTGGCAAAAACCTTTTATTACCAGATTGTACGTAACCTCATCCGGTACAATCCCAATGTTCCTCATCACATTCATCAATTTATTAGCATCCCATGCTCTTCTCCTGTCAATCAAATATTGAATTCTCACATTGAAAGAAGCAAGATTGGGCAAACAACCCCTCAAAACCATTAGATTCCACAGACCATTACTAATTTCACATTGATTATCCTTGTAACAAGCTGAAATTAACGTTGTATAGGTAACCACATCTGGTCTTATTCCCACCTTCTCCATCTCTAACATGAGAAGATAAGCTCTATTTAAAATACCCAAATCACAAAAGGCCTTAACAATAATGTTAACAGAAATAATATCCAACTCAATATTGAATTTTTCTGGAGCTTCTCTTAAAAATGCCTCAAGGGCTCCTAAATCACGGGTCTTCATCAAAACCTTAAGCACAGCATTAAAAGACTTAACAGTCCTATGGCATCCATATAAGTGCATATCATAAAAAGTATCAAGGGCATGCTTGATCATCTCAGCCTTACCATATAACATTATGATCCTTATAATGAATCCTTCACGGCGCCCCTGTGGAAGAGTCTTCTGATGCTCAAGTAAATGCTCAATGTAATCAAAGCGACGAGCTCCAGCCAGTCGAGACACAGTGTCTTCAAAAGCAAATCGATTCTCAATCACAAGCCGATTGTGCGCATTGGCTTTAAAGAGATGGAACAGCTTTTCGGGGTCCCGTTCTGCTTTAAGCTTTACAAGGGCAGGTTCCTCGAGAGGTTTCGAGTTCTGAACGTGATTCAATACAGCCGCAGTTGTGTCTGTAGATGCAATGACGGTAAAAGCATGGCAGAATCCGCGAATGGGTCGCAGAGAGAGCATGTTTTAGGCGTCTCCTCAGGAAGAAGAAACATACAGATCCATCAAAACCAACATCTAGGTCATGTTCTTGAGATAAATAAGCACTGCCCCCAATTACAAACTGGAAAACCGAGAAGGGGCTGCTAATTCAATAGCGAAGCATTGATTTTTCACAAATTGAAACACACCCAGAAGCGAAATCCGACAAAAAAATAAACTCGAAGAATACTAATCTGGGCTTAAACAGCGATAATGTGAAGAACAGTGATGCAATAATCCAAAAACTAATAGAAACAGTAAGATTTGATGAAAAAGAAAACGAGGAGGGGCGATCCAGAGTAAGAAGTGCAGTGGAAAGAATTAAGATTGGTGTATGAAGAATGGAAGGAGTGGCGTAAAGGATCCAAGCGGAGGAAAGGTGTGAAATTTGAGAGGGTTGGATATTTGTTATGGGCTCCGTTTTCTGGTGGGGTTTTTGGGGTTTAGGTTTTGTTATGCAAAATTGCCATTATTTTTTAACTCATAATTGCAGAGATGAAGGTCCACCGTAAGCTCATTGCTTCTAACTTCTAACCACTCTCCTTTGGTTAAAATATGATTTTGTTTTCAATAAACCTTAAATTTAATTGCTATACTTTTCATCAATTTCAAATTTAGTTCTTTAAAACTAAGGTTGGATATTTTTATTTTCATGTAAGAAATATATATTTTCATAATTAATGAAGAAAATTTTAATATAGAGTTAATCTTTTTCTAAAAAAAATAATACACAACTAATTTTAAAATTTATTGAAAATATAAAAACAAAATTTAAAACAAAAAGAGAAAAATGATATGTTAACATTTTAAATATTAAACTTAAATAGGTGTTATAATTTTCATCTTGATTCAATTTTAAGTAAAATCAGCCGCTGAATTTAACAAAAAAAAATGTAAAAAGAATTTTATAAGCTAATTAATTTCTAAGTTTTGTATAAAAATAATTTTGACCAATACACATATTACCTCTTGAATAACTTTGACAAAATTCATAATTTTCAACTACAAATATTGCTTGAGTGCCCTTTTTCTCTACAATTTTATCAATTTCAAATTATACATAGATATTCTTTTGGCAATATAGGAAAGTGAGAGTTGAACCTCTGACTTTGGAGTTGATAATACATAATTTATGTCATTCGAATAATACTCATCTTGACAAATTATACATATGTTTTATATTTCAGTGAATGCATGAGATGAATTTTTTTTACAATATTTAGAGCAACAACTTATTGAAGAGTTAAAATTGTTTTACTCTTTAAAGTTTATGATTAGAATTGCAACAGTAATCTCCTTTGAGATGCAATTGAAAAAATTATGGTTAAAATTGGATACATAACAAATTTTGGGGTCAAAATTGACGGAGAGTATAGGTAAGGAAAATGATAAAATGACAGAGAGAATTAGGGGTTGGTTAAGGTTAAAGAAGTGGAGGCCACAATCACAAATCCACTCCTTAATGTAATTTTTAAACGATAATCAGTAATTAAGAAACTAAAGAAAAAAAAAAAAAATTAACATAATAGAGAAGTAGAGGACTAAGCTAGGCCAACCCCGATCACATGGAGGTCGAAGGTGATCACGGTCATAGGGAGATTAGTGTGGCTTCTTCTCTTCAAAAATAAGATCGAAATAAAACAATAACACACACATTTAAAGTTACATAAGAGTTATGAAAGTTTGGCCATAAAAACCAAAATCAGAAATTGGGGGATTACCCTACAGCAAAGGACTTCAAAAGGCTTTGGTAAAAAAATAGTCCAGGATCTTTATGTTTGTAAAAGAATGGGTAATGAAAAGGAAGGAGGGATTTAAAAACATGTTTATACCTGTCAATTGGGCATATACGGTGAAACAGATTCAATATGAAGGTACCTTTGGAGTCTACATCATTAAGTCTATATGTCTATGACTAATACAAACTAGATAAATTAGAACACAATCCAATGTCCTAAGGATTTTACCTTATGTCTATGGTAGAAAAAACCAAATCTTATGTCTAAACTAGATTTCTTTTATGAACACCAAGTCTTAAAACACAACTTTTGTGTACTAATCTAGGTGGTCGATGTAGACTACTAATGGAAATAAACTTAACAAAAGCAAACCATATAATATGAGAATGAGGAAAGTTATTTTCTGTGTATGAAAGCTTATTCTCCTCCCTGTATTTACATATTTGAATCCCAAGAAATTGTTTAGTTCATGATGAAAATATGATAAAACAATGGATAAGATGAACAACATAATAAAAGTAAAGACAAGAGAAAGATGAAAAATACGAAAACTATGAGAAAAAACTTCCAAAATCAAGGATCAAAATTATTTAACATGCCCACGAGAATTCTTTCCATTTATACAAGATCCATTTCTAAATTAAGCAAAAAATATGCAAAAACAATCTAATAAGTTAGGTTTTTAAGGTCTCCATCATCGGCAGGATTCCGCACAAACTTTCTTTATGAGCAAAGAAGCATATCTAAATATCATAAAAAGGTTTGGTTGGATTGGCCTAGAAATCTCTTGATCTCGCAATAGGAATTGCGTAAACTATACACAATACCAAGCACACGTGAACACACAATGAAAGAAAAAATGGTCCTCCCAAGTTGAATAACATCCAAATCGCCACCGCGGCTAGTTGAATTATAATTCACAACTTATGAGCAAAGGTTAATTTTATAGGTGATTTTGGACTAAAATCGAAGTTGAAAGCGTAAATCTTGAAATCTAGGGACAAAATTGAAACAAAAACTCAAATCTCAAATCTCAATGGTAAAATTGAAACATTTTGAAATCTAGGGATTAAATTGAAACAAACTCAAGAACTAAAAATGTAACCTTTTGAAACCAAATAAAAACTATACCTAAAATCTAGAGACTAAAAAATATTTTTTTTCCTAAATTAAATCCAATCAATTATAAATTATATTTTTAAGGGTTCAAATATAGCAGGAATGAATATTTTTTTTTTTTTTTTTTTTAAATATAGCAAAATATACTGATAAACATGATAGATATTAATAGACATTTATCTGTATCTATCACTATCTATAATAAATAGATATTTATTCGTGTCTATAATTGGTTTTTCTATATTTGAAATTATTTTCAAGAATTTCATCATTTAAAACAATTACCTTATATTTAATACATCCTTAAAATATTAAAAATATTTTAAAATTAAGAAAATTATTATAATCGTAAAAAATGTCAAATAATTTACAAATATAGAAAAAATTTAGCAATATATCGGATGAAATTTTGTTATATTTATAAATATTTTGATTTTTTTTTCTTTATTTGGAAAGAATCCATTTATTTGTTTATCTAATTGAATCTTAAATTTTAATTTTGTAGTTAATACTTAAATAGACATTAATTTTAAAAAGAATTTGAAATATAATTATCCATCGTCCCTTCCCTTCCACAGAAACTGCATTTTGAGCAGAGTGATCGCCTTGAGTCTTCAGACCCATAAATCTAATACTTCAATCATCGATTCCTCTTACATGTCTAAAACCCTTCTCTCTCGCATCAAACCCTTCCGCAACTTGAAGCCGAAATCATCTTCCCCTGTCTCCTTCCCTCTCAGATGCGACATCAAGAGGCTTGTTAATGACACCATTCAAATTCTCAAGTCCCACGAGAAGTGGGAACAATCCCTTCAAACCCACTTCACCGAATCTGATATACCTGTCATAGACGTTACCCATTTCGTTTTAGATCGAATTGATGATGTAAAACTGGGTTTGAAGTTCTTCGATTGGGCGTCAAAGAATTCTCCCCCCGGTTCTTTAAATGGGAGTGCCTATTCTTCGCTTTTAAAACTTCTATCAAGGTTTAAAGTGTTTCCGGAGATGGAATTCACACTCGAAGATATGAAAACTAAAGAAACCATCCCAACCCGTGAAGCGTTGAGTAATGTACTTTGCGCATATGCGGATGTTGGGTCGGTTGATAAAGCTCTTGAGTTCTATCATGGCGTCGTCAAGTTGCACAACAGTCTTCCAAGTATGTATGCTTGCAATTCGTTGCTTAATTTGCTCGTTAAACACCGTAGGCTTGAAACTGCACACCAACTGTATGATGAAATGGTTGATAGAGATAATGGTGATGACATTTGTATGGATAATTATACTACTTGTATTATGGTGAGAGGCTTATGTTTGGAAGGTAGAATTGAGGATGGTAGGAAGCTGATTGAATCCAGATGGGGGAAAGGCTGTGTACCCAACATTGTGTTTTACAATACACTCATTGATGGTTATTGCAAGAAAGGTGAGGTTGAAAGTGCGTATGAACTTTTTAAGGAATTGAAGATGAAAGGATTTATACCTACGTTAGAAACTTTTGGCTCCATGGTTAATGGCTTTTGCAAGGTGGGAATCTTTGAAGCTGTTGATCTTCTTTTGACGGAAATGAAAGATAGGGGCTTGAGTGTTAATGTTCAAATGTATAATAACATTATTGATGCTCAATATAAGCTCGGTTGTGATATTAAAGCAAAGGATACATTTAAGGAAATGACTGAGAATTGCTGTGAACCAGATCTTGTGACTTATAATACTCTAATAAACTATTTATGTAGCAGGGGGGAGGTCAAGGAAGCTGAGAAGCTCTTGGAACAAACAATAAGGAGAGGATTGGCACCGGATAAGTTCACTTATACTCCTCTTGTTCATAGCTACTGTAAACAAGGGGAATATATTAGGGCCTCAGATTTGCTCATTGAGATGGCAACAAGGGGGCATGAAGTTGATATGGTTTCGTATGGAGCTTTAATCCATGGACTTATTGTTGCAGGGGAAGTCAATATTGCATTGATGATCCGGGACAGAATGATGGAACGAGGAGTCTTTCCTGATGCCAATATCTACAATGTTTTAATGAATGGACTTTTCAAGAAAGGGAAACTTTCCATGGCCAAGGTGATGCTTACTGAGATGCTTGACCAAAAGGTAGCACCTGATGCATTTATTTATGCTACTTTAGTGGATGGGTTCATTAGGCATGGCAACCTTGATGAGGCCAAGAAACTCTTTCAACTCACTATTGAAAAGGGTATAGACCCTGGTGTTGTAGGATATAATGTCATGATCAAAGGTTTCTCTAAATTTGGGATGATGGACGATGCAATTTTATGCATTGACAGAATGAGGAGTGCACATCATGTTCCTGACGTATTTACTTTTTCCACCATAATTGATGGATACGTAAAACAACATGACATGTATGCTGTGCTGAAGATCTTTGGACTGATGGTGAAGCAGAGCTGCAAGCCTAATGTTATCACTTACACATCTTTGATCAATGGATATTGCCACAAGGGAGAAATTAAGACGGCTGAAAAACTTTTTAGCATGATGCAATCTCATGGGTTGGAGCCTAGCGTTGTCACTTACAGTATACTTATACGAAGCTTTTGCAGAGAAGCTAAGCTTGGAAAAGCTGCGTCATATTTCGAGCTAATGTTGATTAACAGATGTACTCCTAATGATGTTGTGTTTAATTATCTAGTCAATGGGTTTATAAATACAAATGCTGCTGCAGTTTCAAGAGGACCAAATGATCTTCGTGAGAATTTCAGATCGATGTTTGAGGACTTCTATTTGACAATGATTGGTGATGGATGGACGCGAAAGGCTGCAGCTTACAATTGTATTCTCATTTGCCTTTGTCAGCATAGAATGGTCAAAACTGCCTTAAAATTGCACGATAAGATGCTGTCCTTGGGACTTTGTCCTGATGCTGTTTCTTTTGTTGCGTTGATACATGGAATTTGCTTGGAAGGAAACTCAAAAGAATGGAGCAACATTATTTCTTGTGATTTGAATGAAAGAGAACTTCAAATTGCCTTGAAATACTCACTTGAACTAGATAAGTCCACAACTCAGGGAGGTATTTCCGAGGCTTCAGGCATTTTGCAGGCTATGATTAAGGGTTCCGAGTCTCCTAATCAAAATTTGAACAATTTGAAGGAGACATGAAAATGGAGAATGGTAAGGAACTGAGACGGCTCAATGTGGACAACGGAGAGAAATTTGAACCACTTGGTGCTAGCCCTATCTGTGAGTTGGGTTTCAGCACTGATGTAGCTCAGATAGTTAGATGGCAGCAATGACAGCCCATTTTCTCATCCTGGCTTATAGGTATTGGCAACATAAAAGCCGAGAGCCTAGCATGACTTTCTACGAGGGCTCAAGCTCAAGCATTTCTGGGTTCTACATTGTTTAGATGTAAACTTTTCTAAAGTGGGGCTTATTTTGGTGGGTCATATCAGTTGCAAGACTGTTTCTAACGTCTGGAACTTGGATTACAAGGATTTAATTGTAATCTTCGGAGGATTTTTGAGTGAATGGAAGATATCTGATTGACTCTCCTGACTACTGTGCTGGGAGGTTGCTATCTGATCAAAATCCAGATCATAGAGTTTTGGAAGCTGGAAACAGAGGAGAACTCATGTGTAAACTGTTATTCAGTTATTACCCTTTGGATTTTCAAGCAAAGATAGACTTGTAAGTCACTTCCTTCTAAACCGGAACGTTCTTGGTAAAAGCCATGGAGAAATTAAAAAACACATCGACTCATTGTATTTTAAAAGGAGTTTGGTGTAGAGTTCTGGATCTCTCCATACTCTCTTGGTGTTACCCCAGAAAGAGTAAAAGATTTTATCTACTGGGTAGATGAGCACTGTTTATATAAACGGCTAGTATATTAGCACAAAATTGTAGCAAGTCAAGAACGTATAAAGTTGCTCTGTCCTTACGAGAAACTGAATCGTAAATAAATTACAAGAAGGCTGTATTTGGAAGATTGATGCAACTTCATCTTTCGTATACAAGATGCCTCTGGCTGACACTCTAATTCTTCAGTCACTTTCAAATTCTGCCTCTTCATTTTTTGACATGCGATGAACCTCATTACATTTGCCACCACTCATCACGTTTGCCAGCTCTTGTATGGAGCAAGAAGTGCTTCGTCTCATCTTGTCAACAAGTATCTCAACATGATCCTTGAAGCCTATCCCCAGAAGTCGGTTCCTCAACAACTCAACAGTTGAAATATATGGAGGTATTCCCTCATCAATCATCATCTCAAAGTACTTGCATGCTTCCTCTAACTTCCATTTTTTCTTGCAGAAACCATGAATCATGACAGCATAAGTTGAAACAGAAGGGTAAAATCCTCTCTCTCCCATACTCTCCCAGACTTCATTGGCTCTGTCAAATCTTCCCACCCTTACTAGCAATTTCAAAACCATATTGTAAGTATGTCTATCAGGAACACATTTGTCTCTATCCATTCTCTTGATCAAGTTAAGAGCACTATTGACCTCGCTATGATCACAATGATAAGCTTGGATTGTATTGTAGGACCATGTATCCGGAGTAACTCCTCTCTCAATCATTTCATCCAAAAGTTGGTAGGCTTCTTCCAACTTTTGATCTTTACAAAGCTTCTTGATAACACAGTTATAAGTAAACACATTAGGGAAAAGGTTGCGTCTCTTCATTCTTTCTAGAACCCTGTAAACTGTATGCAAATCATTCTCTTGACAACTTGAGCGGATGAAAATCGAATACGTACCGGCATCTGGGTCGACACCACTCAAACCCATCTCCTGAAACATCTTGTACGCTTCATCCCTTTTCCCAGCTTTGCACAGAGCTTCCAAGAGACTATTGTAAGCAAGGACATCAACCAAACAACCTCGTTCCCGCATTTCATCAAACACCTTCTGGGCATTGTTTGAATCGCCCACATCGCCCCACCCTCTTGTCAAAATGCTGTAAGTTTTCACACTCGGATTAAACCCATTCTTAATGTTATCAAAAAACTGTTGGGCCTGAGCCACATGTTTCCTCTTGCATAGAATATACAAGAGCTGATCAAGATCATCAACACCGGGCCTTATCCCAAACTCCGCCATTCGATTGAAGGCCCGAATAGCATCTTGAGGCAAGTCAGCCCTGCTATAAGCTCTGAAAACAAGCCAGAAAAGTTCCTGGGTGATCACAGAGCACCGAGTCTCCCTTATTTCTATAAGAAAATCCCACAAAATAGCGAATTGCCCACTGCTCCCCAAGATGTCAACGAGAATGCGATAGCTTTCGGCGCTGGGTTCAAAACCAGGAATTCTTTTAGCCCAGAGGAAGAACCTGTGAGCGGAGAATCCGATATTCTTGCACCTTTTGAGAACCTGCTCGACGAGGTCGGTGGATACATTGGAGGAGAAGGAAGAAAGGCCGAGGTCCAAGTCATGGTGAGGGCTTCTGCGATCGCTGAGGATGCGAGATATCTCACTGACGAGGAATGGAAGTGGTGAGTGTGATCTTGGGTGTGCTGCTGTAGCGAGAGAAGTGAATGGGCGTTGGTTAGCAAAAGGATTGGTCCTTGAGAGAGAGCAGAAGAGTGAAATGGAGATTTGGAATTTGGAGGAGAAGGGTCTGATGGCCATTACAGAGCTTGGTTGCAGATGACTGTCGTCGGCATTCTTTCTCGAAATTTGGAATTTGAAGGAGAAGGCTCTATGAATGGGTCGAAGACCAGAAAATTGCACAGGGGTAAAAATGTAAAAATGGTAATTTACCTTCCGTTGACATCATAATTACGTTTAAGTTACCAATTTACCTTTGTCATTCTTTTCTTTGGACACCAGAGTGCAACAGTGTGAGACTGAGAGAGAGAAAGAGAGCAATTCATGAGAGAACAAAACTGTGAAAGAAAGGGAGAGAGGAGAACAGTCTATGAGAGAAAAGGGAGCAATAGAGTGAGAGTGTAAGTAAGAGAGCGAGACAAAAGTCCATTCTGCATGTGTGAAGTTTTTTTTTTTTTTTTTTTTTTAATTTAACTCGAATTTGACGTTTGCAAAAGTTAAAAAAAAAAAATTCATTTCAAAAAGTAGGACAAAACTCATTTTTTTTCCAAATTTTGGGTCATTCATCCGGTGGACCTTGGATTTATCTTCTTTATTTTAATTAATGGAGAAAAAACAATTTTGAATATGTCAACGTGGACTTTGAACTTTTAATATCATCAAATTTAAACTTCAAACTTAATTAAATGTAATTCATCCATTAATTGTAAACAAAAATATAAATATTCAAACTTTTTAATCTCAATACAATTAAATTTTAATAAAAATCAATTTCACCCGTGCACAAATTAATTTGGAAATAACTTACTCAACCAAACTTAATGAATTTCAACTAAAATTTTAGCTTTAATGCTCTTCATTTTTTCTTTAATTTTATATATTTTATATTATACAATTGTGCATATAATTCATTGAACATATAAAGATAAATGTTTTGGAGTAGTATTTGAAGTAAAAACTTATTATATGGTTAAAATTATAATACTTTTTAAAGATTAAATGTGAGCTACAATTTAATGAAATTGAAAGTTATTAAAATTAATACAACTTGCAAGTTTAGGAGTTAAAATTGATTTTTTTCCTATATATTATTTCCATATGGGTTATTTTCAATATTCTTTTTTTTTTTTTTTTACCATAGATTGAAAATTTGAATTATGACCTCTTAGTTGACTAAAACTAGTGAAATTAGATTCAACAATTTACTATGTTAATTAACCTCATATTGAACTTTGGGCAAAAACTTAGAAACAACAAAGAGTAGTTTCTTCTATTTTGTTTCTATTTCTAATTTATTGTTTACCGTTTCTATGAGTAGTTACTCTTAGCTTCTAGCGTATTGGTAATTAAATTTCCTTTTGCCTGTCATGAGTTAGAATCCCACCGAAGCAATTTTTTTTATATTTTATATTTTTATTTTTTTTTAAGAATTTGTTTTTTCATTACATTTCTTTATTTTTAATTTTTCTTTATTAATTTTGTTATTTAAAAAATAATTCTCCCATATTTATATTATATTTTAATTTCAAATTTAAAAATTCTTTAATATTTAGATATATATTATTTTATTTTTTAATATGTATATTAATTTTTTTTATATTTCAACTTTTGAGTATTTAATTTTGCAATATGAGTGTTTATATATTATTTTAATTTTAATATTTTTAGTATATCTAAAACCGAGTAGAATTTTACTATATATAAATTTTGTTGACTAAGACATTCATTTAGCTTAGCAAATATTTTACAACCACAACATTTACATAATCGTATAATTAAATTGGATTTGACTCAACATCATTTAAGACAAATTTGTTATTATATGATAAAACTTTGTTATTATATTTAGTCGTCATGGAGACGTACTTCTATTAGATGACATAAACTTTTAATAATTTCTTTTTGGATGTTTAATGTATGACACATCCTCATTTTTTATATTATATTGTAAAAGGGAACAAGAAAACAAACCAGAAACAAGAAATAGTTATCAAACAAATTTTTGTTTCTGTTTCTTTTTTTCAAGAAACATGAAACATGAATAATTATCAAACATTGTCATGTTTCTTCTAAAAAAAGAAAAGAAGAAATAGGAAACAAGGAACGAGAAACAGGAAATAAGAAACAAGAAATGGAAACATTACCAAACGGGTCTTGAATGACTGATACAACAACCTGCTTGAACAAAAATCTGATTTTCCTATCTCAAGTAACCAAACACATCCTCCAAAATCCTTTGTAATGCTCATTCTAATCCTAGATTCAATTCTGTCAACCAAAATCCAAGGGTTCATGGTTGGCAAGACATGTGCTCATCAAATCAATAGAGAATGTAAAAGCCGAACCAAGTTTCCGATGCAATTCTAGTTCTAGTTTTCCATGAGAAATACTCATAATCAAATGCAGGAGTATAGTAAACAAAAACAGGACTAAGAGAGAGGTTAAAGAGGCTAACAAAAGAAAAGGTTGGATGTCCAATATACAAAGGACAGTACTGGTGGAAATCTTTCTGTATTACCTAATCTTTGCTACTTTAGTTTGCTCTTAGTCCTTTGAAGTTATGACAAGAAGCCCCAACGCTCCAATGAGAATATACTGCAAATGAGAGAAACAAAATGAAAATTATTTCCAACTCTTATATTGTACCAAACATATGCATGATCAGATATGAGTGGCTGGCGGAAGAAGGGCGAGAATTCGTATCCAGCGACGAACCTGCTGTATACTTGAGTGCAGATAGAGATTTTGTTCTAAAGAGGGGTGTCATGTATACAATTTGTAGGTAATTTGAACACGTATAATTGGAATGCATGCTAACATAGGGGGACAGCTACCTTCATAGTAGTTTTTCAAAAAAAAGAAAAATCAATAACCAAGATGTTAAGGGTTTCACTCCTTCCATTACACTCATCTCGGAAAAGGTTTTGCCCATCTCAAGAAGGTTTGTAAGTTATAAAGTTTTCAACCTAGAAGCTTGAACCCAAGACCCTTTGGAGGATAAATCCAAAGTCCAAACATTCAACCTCAAGCTCCAGCGCCTGGTGTAGGCACAATAAAGCACAATAGTTTTGTGATAAATTTTGCAAAAAACCTAAACAAAAGGAATTTTGCATTTGGGTTTGGTAAATTTTATTTTTTTAATTAATAAAGAAGGTAAAATACTAATTATTATTATTATTTTCAAAATAATGACAAAGGCCAAAGCCATGGGCCTTAGGGCTTCACATAAGGTGTGCGCCTAACGCGCACTTTATTTCGTGCACCTCGCCATTTTAAAGGCAAGGCCAACACTTGCAACTAGGGCCTAGGCGTGCACACAGGTGGGCTTTTTAAAAGACTGGCCTGGAGATCGAAATGCTAAGTTCAATTTTTTTTTTTTTTCCTAACGTGAAAATGCATGTGATCATGTGAAACCGCAAAGCTGTTTGGGAGGCAGTAGTCAAGCATGACCTACGAACCTTAATAATCGGCTTCTCGGTCATAATAATAGTCACCCAGCCAACATACGGTAAAAATCTGAAGAAGACAACACAAGCATTAGCATAAATGTACCCATCCATACCCTTGAATGGCAGAAATAAATGAATCCAATGAGACAATAAGTTCTCACCCAACAGCTCTTCCCATGATATGATGCCGCTGAAGCCAAAGCTGACCTTGGGCATATAAAAGCCTATCATCCCCATAGTTATTATCCCCTGATAGAAAATATAAGAAAGGGTGAGTACTTTAAGGTAACAGGAGTTTATTAGATTAATGGAACTTTGAGCATGCATATTTGAAATTGTGCAAAACAGAAGAATTAGGCCAGCTTCAAACTTTTATTTTGCCTTAATAAAGGACAATGCATATGTTCAAAAGCTTGCATAATAAAACGTACTATAAACTACTCTAGTTATTCTAATATTAAGAGCAGGCACCTTTGGTAAGAACATCAACTTCTCCTGTATCTGGTCGCTCATGAACCTGAGAAAACAAAAGCTTGAAATAATGTCTGGCAGCAGGTATATGTTTACAGTTGAGATAAGAAAACTAAAAGTAATATGAAATTTCACAGAGCAAAGAACATAAGATTATTACTTGTTAGGAAGTTAGTTTCTTAATCTGTAAAGTGCCAGATGACTATGTATTATTATTATTTTAACTTCTACGCTTTTCCATAGAAATGTCATTCATCTCATTTCCAACCGCCCAAAACTGAAGAGATAAATATAGTAGAACATAATTCTTTCCCAAATAACTAACATAAAATACCCAAATATACGTGGAATGCATATAGTTGATTGATTAAATGTGAAGAAATGGTATGGGAAAATGGTGTAACCAGTTCCGAATAGTATTTAAGTGACACGAACATCTTTAAAAGATGCTTACCTTAATTACACGATGAACAATTGGAATTTCACGACCCTATACATGATAAACAAGGGCATACTCTTTTTAGAAAAATGTTAGCAACAAAAGTGAAACAATAAGAAAATAAAATATACACAGATTTCAAATATAATCATAAGAAGTATACCCCTTCAGAGCACTGAACTTACATCAACATTAAAGACAACGATCTCTCCGGCACGGATAGGATCCTTACTCATGTGTAAGAATAAGATATCCCCCTGCATAAGATATGAATGATGAAAGTTAGATATTGAAATCACAATTTAACTGATAAAGCTAGAATGCAGCCATTTTATCTTTTCATTTCACCAAGGGAAGCAAAAACTATTAGTTTAGAATAATAAGACACATTCATAAACTCAAGAATGCCAAGGAGTCTTAAAAACGTAATAGAACCACCAAAAGATGATTGGTAGACATGCAAATATCACCATCTTAGAAATCAATATTACACTGCAAAAATGATAGGTCGATGTGCTAACATAACCATATTAGAATCAAATTTACAGTACATTTTTCTGACTCGAACCCAAGAAGCAAAATCCTTAGATTTCAATACTTGAAAGTAAGAGAATTGAATGTTTAGTAAACTATAATTAAAAATAAAATTTACAAGGAAAATAGATTTCAATGGGCAAACATATTCAGAAGTTATTTCAATGTAGAAACCAAAAGATGTTCCATGAGCAAACTTATAGTCTGTCACAGCTATCATCATCTTACCCTCTTAAAGCCGGGTTCCATGCTCCCAGAAAGAACAACAACAACAGGAGACTCGCTACCAGTAATACACATCAATGCCTTCCATATTATGAGGGCAGATGTCACAATCATGCCTGAAAAAAAAAAATTACAAGACTACTCATTTTCAGCCCATAAATTTTAACAAGAACATTTTTCATGTAAAAAATTAGTTAAAGTCAACTCAGACTTGTTAAAACATGGTTTATTTGGTATCAGGAACCCATTTTGTCTAATAATATCCTTCATGTGAAAAAACAACTTTCAGAGACTAGCAAAAACCAAAAGCAAATAAACTTAAAGCAACTATTAATCTTCCAAAACCTATGAACTCCTTCAACAAGATCTTTAATTATACGATCGAAAATGAATCTTACACATATTAGTGAAAATGACATCAATTCGCTTTCGCTATTTCTTTCGGGAAAACAAATTCAAAAACCAAATTGGACCAGAACCACTAAAAATCTGTTCATTGATATCACGAATTAGCAGACAAACTAAAACCCTCATCGACCCAATTTTAAATTTTGGACATGAATTGCAGAGAAACCAGCTAGGTGTGATTTGTGAAACTCTTATTCTCTGAAGATCCAAGCGCCAAAAGCAACCATCATTTCAAATTTCAATCACAGCCCACAATATCATTTCTCCCCAGAAGGACCGAGATCCGTAGAACAAACGCAAAAAGCTCGTACTAGAGAGAGAGAGAGAGAGAGAGAGAGCTAACCGAGACTGACGGCTTGGGAAAGGACCTGACGAATCTGAAGGGATTTGATGGAATCCATAGTTTCTCCGATCCACCCCATTGGCCACTCCCTCTGTTTGCTAGAAATTCTCCTTCCGGTTCCGCTTTTTACTTCAAAATTTCTCGGCCGATCTTCAAGAAGACAACCCCGACCAAAATAAGGAGACTCCTTTTCTTGCAGCGTCAAATTTCTTGAATATATACTAACTCAAGGCTAAACTATACAAAATATCCTTCACCTCCTTAATTTGTTTCACCCAAAAAAGTTCGTAACGTTTGTAAACGTGGAATTTTGAACTTCTCTTCTTATTTAGATTTCGTGACTCTACGACTAAATAATTATTAAAGTTTTACATTATAAGTTTGAGTTTTTTTTTTTTTTGAAAGAATAAGTTTGAGTAGTTCACAACACTACACACAACTCCAGTTATTACATCTAAACTTTCCAAAAATTTTGAGTTGAGAAAGTAGAGTCGCGAACTTCAGTGCTTATTTGGTTTAATAAATTTGTGGATCTTATAACTAAAAAAAATTACCTCTTTAAATTTTTAAAAATAAGATTAAAAAATTAAGTCATTTTTTCTAAAATTTGAAAAAGATTATATGTTATTTAAAATAAGAAAAATATTTTAAAAGAGAGGAAATATATTTAAGAATTATTCTTCTTATGTAAAATGTCTTATAACTTATTTAAAATCATAATTAAAAAATTGTTTGAGGGATCTTTTAAACTTATTTTTAAAAACTTGGAGATGAAAAATGTATGTTTTGAAAACCTAGAGACTAGGACAGAAAATACGAGATGAATAAGCCACCTAGTTTAAGTTAGGTGCTTATAAAGTTGACATTTGAAATAGATTCAATTGTATACAAGGAATAAAAATACACACATCAAATATCATTCAACCTTGTAAAAGTTGATACTTTGTCAGTGACAACGACTAGTACACACTAGATAATAGTTGATCTATCATGGTATTATTCATGTTCACCTACATGCTAATATTGTTACTAGCTTTTGTCATGGGTTACAAACGTCTTAGCAAATATATTTTGATCAATAACTACTTGTCCATCAAAGTGAGAATTTAGCAATAGGACTCTATCAACAACTTACAATACAATTTACATTGGAGATAAAAAATATATAAACTTTTGTACGAATTACCTATTCTCAATCCCCTGCATGATTAATGACCCACTCCTCAAAAAGATATGAAATCTAACATTCTACTTATGTCAAAGCGCACTACCCTTTTTTATACACTAGCCCTAACAACCCTAACGCATTGACTATATATAATATGGTAGTGCGCGTAAACAAAATGCTAAATTTCATTTTTTTTTTGGGGACATGTCATAACCAATGTTTGATTTTTTTTCTTTAATTTCACAATGCTAATATGCCAATAAAATATTTTAATACTATTTTTTTAAAAGAAGAAAATTTTTATATACATAATGATCAAAAAGAAAAAAGAACAAATATAATTTCTTTTAGCATTGAATTATTATTTTTGTAAAATTGGCATGGTCGACTCCACAAGCTCAGGTGGACTAAGAAATCCCACGCAGCCCAAATAGAATAAAAAAAGAAATGAACCGTGAAATCACGATAATGCCCTCAAAATTACTATCTATATTAAAGTATTTCCCGTAATTATAGCCAACAACAAGGTTAAATTTAATGTTATCTCTTTTCAATTTTATAGTTTTTCAAAATATTAAAATTTCCTTTAATTTGGTGGAGGAGAAGCCAATCTGCAACTGCCACTGTCTCCAATGGCGCTTCCACTTTCCGGCGGAATTCCGGCATGTTTTTTCCCGCCATCTACGGCGAAAGCTAGACCACGGCATCTAATTGCTTCCGCCTCATTATCTACGGCAACCAAAGGCGAAACGATCGATTGGGTCGAAGCAACTTCCAACTTCTTCGAGAAAGATACGAGACCAATTATGCTATTTGACGGTACCGGCTAATTTTAGTGTTTCGATTGCTTTTATTTCTTAACTAGCTAACCTCTAATTCCTGATAGGATTGAATTGAAGTGAGATGGCTGTCTTTGGGTTTTCTTTGTTTTTTGGATTTGCGGTGAAAGTGAAGTATCGATGATTTTATTAATCTCTCAGGTGTGTGCAATTTGTGCAACGGAGGTGTGAGATTTGTTCGTGCTAATGATCGAAACAGGTGGGTATCTTTTTCTTTTCATTTTTGTTTTCTATAGAAATTCTTGGATAGGTAAGGAAATTTGGAGCTGATTTTTGAGGCCCCGTATAGCATGGTGAATGACATTGTGTTTTCAGGAATCATGGTTTATATGCTTTGATACCTTCATGATCTTGTTGCCATAATTGAATTGTAGCCACCATAAATTTAAGATTGTGTGTTTCTGTAAATGGGCTATCACTGTTCTCTAAGGAGAAGTTAAAATTAGTATTGGTATTACTTTGAAACCTTATACTCCCCGTCTTTGTGGATTTCCCATTGACATTTACAGAAGAATACGATTAGAGGCTCTCCAAAGTGAAGCTGGTAAGAAGCTGTTAAGAAGGTCAGGAAGAGCACCGGATGATATTTCGAGTGTTGTACTTGTTGAAAAGGATAGGTAATATGCATGCAGCTCCTCGTTTGAAGTTTCTCATGAGCTAGATTTGCCTATCTTCATGATATATGGCTTTTCTGATCTTTCTTGAAGAATAAAAATCATAATTACAAGACAATAGGTTTCTCCAAAATGGAAATCATTATTACAAGATGAAATGTTTCTCAAAGTTATTGATTTCCTGGAAAAGAAAAGAAAGGGCCCCTGTTTTACTGAGAAAAAATTTCTCTCAACTTCAACTACCTTTTCAGTTAAAGATGTTGATGATAAATTGTAAATGCTTGATTGCAGATCTTATATCAAGTCTGAAGCTGTTCTAAGAATAATGGAACATTTAGACTTACCCTTTCCTCAGCTTGCACTTTTTCTCCAGTTTGTGCCTTTGTAAGTCATTCCTTACTATCATGTAAAGTTTTTTCCTGCACCACACATCTCTTAACAGAAAAAATCAAGTTTGAGCATATCTTTCTAATTCTGATTATTAATTGGCTAATTTCATTGCAGGTTTGTTCGAAATATTGTGTACGACAATATTGCAGATAATCGCTATACACTATTTGGACGCTCGGAGTCATGTGAAATATAGAAATTACTTGTACTCTTAGGACATGTATATAATACTTGGGAATTAGAAATTTAGAAGTTAATATCTTTGTTTGGTAATTAATACTATCAGGAATTGGAGCTGATATCATGGCAAACATAATTAATTTGCAGACCTTTGGTATTGTTATCTGTGTCCTTTAAGGATTCTCAATGTTTTCTTAGTCAGTTCCTTTCATTGACATTGGCATCACAACATTTCTAATATCACCTTTGACTACAAATGTTTCTTCCTTCATTCACCTGAGTAGAATTAACTTCCAATGCAAAAATACATGCATTGTCTGTATTTCGATTGTTGCTCCTATAATACAAATCTAAGGAAATTGACCAACATAATAGTGTTTATCTGTTGAAGTAGATCTCATAAAACGTTTAGAATTGTTGACGCGCCTTTTTCAGTAGACATGATATTAGAGATCGCCCTACATCCTAAGCTATATGGAAAATAATGGTACAAAACTGAGCCAACCGGTGGAACAAAATTGGGAAATCACAAGCAGCATGCTACTGACATGAGATCGGTATTCTGAAAAAGAAAATATAATCATTTCTCCTGGTAGGAGACTGCCAATTGGTTAGTTCACTAGATGCATTGGCAGATGTTTTTTTTTTCAAGAATTCATCTATGGTTTCAAGCAATCTATGGCAGGAACTGTATTTGTTGATGTTCCATGGGCATTGTAACATGAGGACTGAGTGACTTTGTCAGAATATGCAGATCTTATATCGATATCTTCTAATACAAGGTTGCTGCAGCCTATATTCTCACTGCAACTTAATTCCACTGCCACCTCTGTTGCAGATGTTCCATGCAATCCTTGGTACAAAACATCACTTACTTGTACAGCTGATGTCTGCTAGATTTTCCTGACGTGTTAGTTTACCTTTTGCATACCTATATTAAAAAATCCTATTGCTAAAAGAGAGAATGTTCAGTTCTCACTCTTTAGAGTTCTGTTTACAGTAATCATTTTTTTGGATCTGGGTTTAGACTATGTTTGCATGTAACCTTGTAGAAGATAACGTTTCCTGTTTTTACCTGGTTTTTGCAGTCTTTTTTTCCATTACAGTAATACTGGTCGATCAGGATTGGGTTGCGAACTTGATCCAGTGTGATTCCTTGAAACGATATCTTCCTTGCATACCCAGAACCCCCCTAAAGTGAAGGAAATGGAAGAAGAGAATCACACAATTCTTCATGTTTGAAGACATCAGATCAAGATAAAGTATTAGGATGTAGGTAAACCTGCCAAGTTTTGATCCTTGCTCCGTACATGGTCCCTTTAAGGTGACAATTTTGAACTCTCACTTCTTCTACAGTGGACGTCACCCCATTTTTTCCCAAGCTACCAATACTGAAACCAGTGGCCCTCTTAGCAAGACATTTCAATATTCATTTCAAATGCTAGAAGCTAAAAAGAAAAAAAAAGGCCTCTCGTTTGTCAGGGAGCATGTGAATCAAGTAACATTTAACGGTTTTTAAGTAATTAAACCTTATGCCGTGGCCAGGTCCACACAGGATGTTTGCTATGTGGATATTGGAACTGGCTTCACCAATAGCAATACAATCATCACCTGTTATAGCAGATGCAATTGAAGAATTAATTCTTTCACCAAACTGAAGTTTCTTGTTAATATTCAACTGGGATTGTACTACCTGTTCCAATATTGCAATTCTGAATCTTAACATCAGTCGAATGGGCAACATCAATACCATCAGTGTTGGGACTATCCTCGGGTGCCAGTATGTTCAGTTTAGAGATGGAAGCATGATTGCAGCGAACTATGTGCATATGGCTTTTTGGACTGTTAATGTGTGTTAATCCAGAAAGCTGAAGGCTGTCACAGTCGTGAAATGCCAATGCCTATCAATCACCATGTGAATACGATTGAAGGATTGGTAAGATAAGCATATAGAAACACCCCTGCATAAGCACAGGCACAGACAAGTGAGAATTGGAATGGTGACGGTAAGTAGTAACGGACCGTGGGTCTTCCATCCGATTTCCGATCCCACCATGCAGCTCCTTGCCCATCAATTTCGCCATTCCCTTGTATGACAATTCCACTCACATTAGAGAACAGCAACCAATTTTCCGCATCAAAGTCTTTCCAAGCATCAAGGTCACTTGGAGCCACAATTTTCCCAAGGATCTGCACTGTCCAAGTAAGTTACCATTACTATATGCATTTTACTAATTAATAAGCGTGAGAACTCTTTTGAGATCAGAGAAGTCCTAGGTTACAAGGATGAAAACTTAATAACTTGAAACCGTAGTTGTCTGATGTTACTTGTGTTGAGATTTTCACATTAAAAAAAAGATGAAAAAACCTCATAATCTTTATAAGAAACATGAATTACATGAGATGGAATTTCATGTTTATTTAATAACTTGTATTTGACTTAGAGGGGTGAGCTATGAGCATAATGTAATAAGTGGGACCTTATTGGTAATCATGAAAAGAAAAGAAAAGAAAAGCCTAATTACTTTAACACCGACGGTGGAGGACATGCACGGGCCTTGGAAGTTCACTGGGTTTAGCAAAAATGTTCTGAGAGATGGTACTAGCATAGCTGAGGGAATTGCAGCTTCACAAACAGCCATCCAAGCCTTTAGAAATGCCTTTGATTGATGAATTATATCAGAAACAATAGTGTTAGATACGTAACTCAAAAAGTTTGAGGGTGTGAATATTTATTTACTTGTGAATCATCTGTCTTTCCATCCCCAGCTGCCCCATAATGAACCACATCAATGGTCTTGTAGTTTATAATAGGATCATTATTGATTTTTGGTTGATGATGTTTTCTTAATGCAAATATCAAATAAATCACTAGTGCTATAGCCACTACAAAACCTACCTGCAAGTAGAAAAAAACAGTTCCAAGTTGTAAATATTATAAACAAAGAAGCCTTGATAAATAAAACACAAAACAATGACTTAAAAGTGACATGAAAATCTTGAACCAAAAGCTATCAAGCTAACTTGATGAGGGAATAAATCACCCAGGAAAACTAATTAAGTAGTGTTTGGGTTGCTGGTTAAGAAAAAATAAAAGACCAAAACGCATTAAGCAGTTCGATTTTGAGAGAAATAACTCTGAAATGGGTGACAATAATGAACCCAAATGAGCAAAAATACCATCAATTTCTTCATCATTGTTGCAAAATACAAGCAAGGATTCTCAAAGTTGGAAGTTTGGTAGAGGCCTGTCTTATAAACTGCAACACTGAATCCATGCTTTATTTTTACACACAGATTAGTGGCTGATGGCTTGATAAATCAGGCATATTCATTTGATTGTCTTCTATGATTAATTAGTGATTGTGTTCATAATCAATGTGAGTATTATGGTAAATCTTTTTTCCCCTTTCACGCGTGTTTGGCAAATTGAATATTACCATAATTTAGATGAATGTTTGATTACAAATAGAACCATATTTTTTAGGCAATCTTTGTTTTTAATGACCAAAATTCTCTCCTTCTTTGGGGGGTTTACACAAGAAAAACAAGAATTTTGTATCATATCGAGTAATAAATTGCTCACATTGTGGCCATTCTAAAACGAAAAATGAATATCTTTTGGGGATCTCGGTAATAAATGTAAAATATGGCTGAGAATATAAATTGTATTGCATTTTTTGTGGCCATTGTAGACCATTATGGGAGAATTTACTCCTTTAAAATACATATGGTATAATGTTGAATGTCCTAAAAAGAAATTGAGGGGGAAAACACCCTCGACCTTGACAAGTTGTAAAATAAGCATAAATCTTATTCCAGTTGAGCTATACTCATTTTAATGTGTTAATTTTTTTACTTATTTTTTATATTTAATTTTTATTTGTTTCTCTCACTACTTTTATTAACCAAACATTGGGTAAAGATTTCTTAGAACTCATCAATTTCAATAAAAATCAAGTTTATAGCTGCATTAAATCCTTATTAAACATATGTTTTATATTCATTAAATTCACACAAAAATAGTTTCATTGGTTTTTCAAATGTAATAATATTACAAAATACAAGTTTAATGTAAATATTGAAACAATTATTTAAATTTAAGATGCATTACGATGAAATTAAAAATTTATGGTAAAAATTAATACAACTTGCCAAATTTAAGGAAAAATATTTATATTTTCTCAAAACATACTATAAAATTTAGGAATTTATTTGGTTTCTTAAAAATGATAAACTACCGTTTTGGTTCATAAGTTTTATTTGATCTTTTTCAGTGTTTCTCATAATTTTACCTTCAAATGTTTAACAAATTAATGTCATTATTGTGAATGGGTAGTTATTTTCTGAAATTTACATGTATTATTGAAAACAATTTAATAACAATAATAATATATAATTGTCATGACATGCATTGAAGTCGAGGTGGACTGATTAAGTGTGATTTTAGGGTTGTTTTAGAAAATATTTGTAATAATAAAGTGATTTGCAAAAATAAGGGTATTTTTTTTGTTTGTCTTATTCAATTGAATACTCTGTCTTTTTATATTTATTTTATTTCTTTGACTTTGTTTAGTGCATTAAAGGGTGCATATTTTTTTTTTTTTCCCAAAACTAATTCATTGTTTTTTTTGTTTTAATTTTTCTCAAAAAATTGTATTACAATCACACCCATAAACTTTTAAATTGAGCAATTAAACTTGTGCGTTACAATCAAGTCAGTGTGTTAGTTGCTGTTCAATTAGAGAAAGGCAAACTTGTCAATTCAAATCAATCTATCTCTCTTTCGCCATTGCTTGTTTTTGCTACCTTCAATCGCTTTCACCTCCATTTTCGTCTCACCCAACAATACTCACGTCCCCATATTTCAAACTCATTTCCTCTTTTCACTGCAGCTGCTCATCGTCTTACTCTTCTTTCCCATTTACAAAGAAACAGTCCGTCAAGAGATGCCAAAGAGACAATTGGCTGTACAAGAACCAAACTTCTATTACTTCATTGTGTTCCATCTCTTGCAATTGCCGAAGCTCAAGAAATTGTTGCAAGTGCTGGGGGAAGAAAAGAAGCAAAGTAGTGGAAAATGTGGGTCTGGGAATGTAAATTTCTTCTTAAAATTTCTAGTGAGAATCTCCCACCACCACTCACTTGCAGAGAAAAGGCATAAATGGGGAAGCGGAAGACTAGAGAATTGAAGTTGCTGAATCAGGCAACGATGGTGAAATGGTTTTAGGGAAAGAAAAGAAGAAAGAGAAAAAAACACACACGCAAGAACAAGAAATATTTGGAGTTGGGAGATTTTAGATTTATTATTATTTATGGCAACGGAAAACATTTGGAATTCGTTGTTTATGTAGTGAGAAGTTTGTTTTTTTTTTTTTTTTTTTTTTTTAAATAACTTTCAAAACTTGTAAAAAAAATATTGTTGTTTTAGAGTTTATCACTGGGTTTATTTGGAGTTTGACCGAAAAGGTCTGTTTCTCCTTGAAAAATAACAATTATTTTATCAGCCCATGATGAATTTAGGCCAATAGGGGTCGACTTCCTCTTCTAGCGATGTCGTCCATAGAGCAAAGATTTGTGCTTGAACACAATTTCAACCGAGGAAAACATTGGCAAAAAGGCTACTTTTGCAGGAAATACGAAGAATCTTCAAGCCATGTCATTTCTTCTTGTGAGTCGAAGGGAAGAAGGGGCCTTAGGTGGATTTTCCTAAGACTTGAAGGCTTGACAATTTTAGAAGGTGTTGCATAGGAAATGGTTTATCAAAGCACTTCAAGCCTTCACAATTTTAGAAGGTGTTAAATGTTTCTCGTTCCTTAGGTGATCAATTGGATATTCGGGAGTCAAAAACTCAGTAATTTTAAAAGTCATTTTGAATTATTTGATTTATTAGATCTTGAATTTTTATGAACTTATTTTCATTTTCAGCAATTCATGGAAAGATTAATCGAGGAAAAACTTATGAATGGACCAGCTACAAGACAAGACCTCATAATAGTGAATATGGGACCTACCACCCATCAATGCACGGTGTTCTTCGACTCATCCTTACTTTGGATGATGAAGATGTTATTGACTGTGAACCAATATTGGGTTATTTACACAGAGGGATGGAAAAAATTGCAGAAAACCGAACAATTATACAATATCTACCTTATGTAACACGTTGGGATTATTTAGCTACTATGTTTACAGAAGTAATAATTGTAAATGGTCCAGAACAGTTGGGAAATATTCAAGTACCTAAAAGAGCCAGCTATATCAGAGTAATTATGTTGGAGTTGAGTCGTATAGCTTCTCATCACCTAAGGTTTTTTTTTTTTTTTTTTTTTTTTGTGATAGGGCTTGCAATAAGACTGCTCATGCCCTCATGTTGGTAGATGCTAGCATTCCTGCAATAAAAATGTATCTCATTTGTTCTTAATTTAATATATTCATTTTTCAAAAAATGAAAAAAAATGAAATTAGCCTTTTGTCCCTGATTTTAATGTGTATTAGTTCTCTAACATTGAGATTGTATTATATTTAAATTAACATGAACTTATAAAAATAATTATATTAGTTCCACTCAATTATTCTACTTCCAAATGTTTAGCAGCTTTGAAGTTGCATTAAGTTTCTCACATTGACATGTTTTGAATTCCATTGATGTAAAATAATCTAGAGTTAAATCTTAAATAATTAGTCCTTAAAACAAATGGTTAAATATTCCTTCTATACATGCCAAAACAACATAGTAATCATCAAGAGTAACGTTATTACTTAAAAAGTCATCTTTTAAACTTATTTCAATTCGAGATGAGATAAGAGACACAAATTCAAACTCTTGAAAAAGACATCGTTTGTCATATTTTCCTCAAATGTCGAAGTTATCATCGCCTTTACTTTTAAAGCTCTAGTTTATCATCCTCGTAAAATATACAAGAATTTTGAAATTAATACCAGCAATAGCTAAACATCAAAGAAAGGGGAAAAAGCACTAGCTCTATCAGGAATTACCATTTCCCAGTTTGCTACAAAAGATGTCATCACTTTATTTTAACTCAGACAACTCTAAGCAACAGTTCCAAGTACACAACTCATAACACTGCATTACTTAATTCATAGCTCTAACTGAAAGCTTGGAATTTTCGTCTGTCTTTTACATTGCTGCAGTAGATTCCACAGCTTGATACCCAGAGCAGAAATTAAAACCAAACCAAACATCATTTGGAATCTTCGAGTTGTAATTAAACGTAACGGATTTCGAAGAATAACTACTGATGGTTACTTTGTCCACTTTCCATCCATCGTATCCGCTCCTGTAGAGGTATACGTAGCATATCTGGTACGTGCATGGTCCCCTTAAGTCATATCTGTCTGTAGAGCAACGCTCAAATGCCCTTGAAGACGGATCATCGATCCTCGGTACGTAGACCTAATCGGTGACATGATGTTCAATGTACAAATCAACAAAAGATAAGTGACGTTGAAACAATGGTGATAGAATGTGTTTGTTTTGAGAAAGAAGAATGGGATATGAGTAGTTACTTCTTCAAGTGATTGCTCATTTTAAGAAAGACTATTCAGAACTAAGTTTGTTTTGGGAGAGTGTTGCATAGAAAAACTTAACGAAGAAGCAAATACCTTAAAAAGAATTAAGTCCCAACTGTTGAAGAATCCAAAACGTAGAACTATATGCTATATCTAGAAGATCACAAATACAAGAAATTTGTAACTCACACATTTCTTATGAGTTTCTGGACTAAGTTTGGTCTTATAATATTCACTGTTTCTCAAATTTTCATTTTCCAAAAACTTTTCTAAACCTACATACAAATCTTGATAACAAAAACTTAGTTTTATCTCTGTTCTTCTAAAATGTTAATGATACTGCTATTTTGATCCCTTTTTACTCCATAAAGAACTATATCCACAAAAAGGTCTAAACACATAACGAAATTGCCCAAATCCAATTAAAAATCATCCAACACAAGGCCTACAAAAGCAGCAACAGTCAACCACAAATCTTAAAGAAAAACAGAAACTTAATTGAGAGTATGGATGAAATTGGCTCACTCATCAAACAATCACCTGGTTTCTATAGCTAATACTTCAAGTGTATTCACAACTTGCAACAAAATAGCAAAAATCAAACATCAAACAGTACTGATTTCATTTTGGGGAAGCAATTTTGTTCCAAAATCAGAAAGTACCTGATTCCCATATGCATCTCCAAATGCAATACTGATATGGTCTCGAGTATAAGCAGGCGATGAACAACTTGTTTTTATTATTACCGTGTACGAACAGCTCCTTGCATTCTGTAGTAAAACAAAACAAGAAGATATTACGAGTCTAAGTCTAAAATTACTCCGATTGCTTTGATACCCACATCAATTTTTTCTCACAACAGCAGAAAATCAAACCAAATACTGAAAATTTAAACGAAACAGACAAATGGGTGATTACAATTTGGGCGATTTAACACAACCTCGATGGTTTTGACCCTCAATTTTTTTCTGGGAAAATGAGAAACCCTTAATTAAAATGCGATTGTCTTTCACGTTCTTGATCGTATGCACATTTTGGGTCAAAACAAATCGAAATTGCTCACCTGGGTATTGTTGATTTTGAATGATTCAAGAGGGTGAGGCTGAGGCTGGTGAAGGATGGATCTAGAAGATTCTGAGAAGCTGAAGAGAACGAAGAAGAAACAAAGGGAAATAGTTGCTTTCTTCAAGCTTTCCATGGCTTTTTTGGTTTGTATATGAGATTATTAAAAGTGTTCTTTAAATATAAAGCTAAACTCTAACTATAAACTGTACGCCATGAGAATCACACGGGAAATAGACTTTCTAGTAGATCTCGTCTTTTTCCCTTTTTCACTTTTCTTTTTCTTTAAAAAGTTATGATTAAATGTAAGTTTGGTTGGTTTATCTGTTTGTGTTAAATAAGTTTTGAATTTATTAGACAAATTAAATTTAATGTGTAATAATAACTAATGAGATAACAAACTTTTAATTTTATCTTTAATAGATATACCGATATTTGAATATGCTGAATAGGTTCAAGAATTATTTGACGTAAACTTAAAAGTTCAATAATTTATTAGATAGAAAATTAAAGGCTGGTACTTTTTTTTTAATTTAATGATGTAGTAAAAACTTTTTTAAGTTTAATGATCTATTTAACACTATTATAAAAGTTAAATGTACATTAAGCAAAAGAAATAATAAAAATAATAAGAAGAAGAAGAAGGATAAATGGCAAAACTCACCCATAAATCATGGTGGTAGTTGCAATTAGACCCTTAAATTTTCAATTTTAAAAATTAAGCTCTCAAATTATATAAATATTAGAATTGAGTCAAATTGAACTTTCAAACTTATATAGTTGTATAAATTGTAACATTTATTGTATAAATTTGAGAGTTTAATTTTTATTATTTGTGCGTCTAATTTCTATAATTATAGTAACGAAGCTTGAGGGTCCAATTTTAACACTTGAAGAAATTTAGGAGCCCAATTTTTGTAACTAATAATTTGGGAGTCTAATTGCAATTATCATCATACTTTAGGGATAGCTTTTACAATTTGTCCTAATAATAATAATAACAATAATAATAATAATAATAATAATAATTTTTGGTATGAGAGAAAATATTGAATTTTACTAAGTTTCTAACATATTTGGTCCAATCTACAAAAAAAAAAAAAAAAAAAAAAAAAAAAAAAAAAAAAAAAAGCCTTAATTGTTAAGGAAGATGATCTATGAACTCTTTTTAACACCATATAACTTAATGGTTAAGATATTTGTGTACTACATATATATTTATTGCTTCTATGTAGGACATGTATGTAAGAAAAATCTTTATGCACACAAAATAATATTTCTCTTTCTATAACTTGATTTACTTTTATTGAGTTTATTACAATTATAATCTACATTTGATCACTTAAATTAGTATCACAGGTTAGAATTTAATACTAAAATGGTTAAATAAAATTTGGTTTTCATAAAAACAATATAGAATTAAAAAAATATAGACATAAAGACTTTGTTTCTTACCCTAGACACACTGGCAATTCCATTTAGAGCTAGGAGAGCACATGCTCCTCAATTCATAAAACATTAGATGTGTTTCCATTATGTAAAAAAATTAAGTTTTTTTTAGTACTAACTGTTGAATGAGAAATTTCAGCCAACCAAATTTCGCCACGTCATCATAACAAAGTCCAAATGCATTGTGAAATTTATAAATCAGATTGGGCCGAGTAATTAAAGTCACTCGGGTCAAAAGCCCAACCCAATTCAAATCCATTGTGAATTTTTTTGGGCCAAAAAAGATATTGGGCCCAAGCCCAATCCCAATTTTTGGGCCCAAAAGCAATTGGGACCAAGCCCATGAAGTCCCATAGAAACTATATAAATAGAGGCTTTATCTCTTCATTTGAGAGAGAGAGAGGGGGAGGGGGGGGAGGTAATGCTCTGAAGACGGAATCCTGAAGATTCCAAGACCTTGAAGTTCTAATCAAATTCTGAAGACTGAAGCTCCAAAGATTCGAAGATCCAAAGATTGAAGCTCTAAATATCTGAAGAACACAACCCCTTAGCTCAAAAGATCTGAAGAATACAAGGTTTGAAGAGTGCAGAAACTTTTAAAGCTTTGAAGAATGCAAAACTCTTAAAGCTTTGAAGATCAGAAGACTAAAGTTTGGAAGAGTATAACTCTCTTGAAGATTTAAAGACAAAAGCTTAAAAGACATTCAGAAGATCAGAAGGCTTTCTCTGAAGCTCTTGAAGTAAAAAAACTCCAAAGGTCGATCAACAAGCCTAAAGGCCGATCATCCAAGAAGATCAATAAGCCTAAAGGCCGATCACCAAAGAAGATCACCAAGCCCAAAGGTCGATCACCCAAAAAGATCATCAAACCCAAAGGTTGATCATCCAAGAAAATCAACAAACCTAAGGATTAAAGTTTATTTTGTCTAGAGAAAGAATCAAAGGATCAAATATTAGAGATTGTACTCACAACACTGAAATTAATACAAATACGAAATTCAAGTTCCACGAATTAAATTTCTTCGAAAATCTCGTCGAACACTAACAATTGAGGGTATATGAAGATTTAAACCTATGACTTCAAGAAAATGAGTATATGCTAATTATTGTTGAACTATACTCACGTTGGTTGTAGTAATTTATAAAGTGACCATCTTGATATGATATATACATTTTATGTCAATTTTACAAATAGAGATCAAAAGTGTAGAAATCAAAATAAGCATTTTAAAAATATATAAACTAAAATGAATAAAGTATAAAATACATGAATTAAAGGCAAATAAAATAAAATAAAATAAAATAAAAAATAGAGGGACAAAGTAGTGTTTAGTATTTAAACAAAAATGAAAACCATTTTAAAATAAAAAGAAAGAAAGAAAGAAAGGAAAAAAAAAAAAAAAAAAAAAAAAAGGTAGGTTTTGTCACTACTTCCTTTTACTTTAAAAGTATAATAAATGAACAAAGAAAGTATTAGTAAAGCTCACTCTCTCCCTCAGTTAAAAAGTGTACAAAAACAACACTGTCCTAATTAATTTTCATTGCTACTTAATTCTCACATGCATGTGTGATAGAAAGGTGAAATTTTCTATACAAGAGAACAAATAAATTATTGTAAAATATTTTTTAGCACATGGCTTCTTTTTTATACAAAAACTCAAACAAGAATATCTTGAGTGTCATCATGAAATTTCTAGCATTGATTGAAAGTTCCTAAAAATATTAATGGAAATTTAATTTTATTAGATTTTTTTATACATTTTTGAGCTAAATGTATAACCTACTTTTCACAATGCATTGAGTTTTTATGCATATAAATATAAGGTGTGAAACTCATAAATACAAAAAAAAATTTCTTTCCAATTATCATTATTTTCTTGTATAATATCTAAATGTTGTGTATTGTTCCCCATTTTTCAAGTATATATAAATATTTAGTTTTTTTTTTTTTTTTTTGTAATTTTGATTAAACTATCAATTTTGAAACTTCTTTCATTTTAGTCTATATACTTTTAATAAATAATCTTAGTATATTAATCTCTACCGTGAGTTTATAATCAGACATACAACCAAAATTATATTTTAATTTTAATATTTATTTTCCCAACTAAAACTAAACATGTTGTGTTGAATAAGGTTGTAAACTTAAAGTGACAAAAATAAATAGTGGAGTAAAATGGGCTTGCAACATAGTTCAGTTAGGGAAGCCATAAGGCATGCACTAATATCTAGAATAATAACCCTTCTAGAGATGAATGTAACCCATGTTATGTTTTATAAAGTAATAATAAATAACTTCATGCATGCATTATATTTATTTAATATTCATGATATATACGATGGAAATGATCTATAATTCAGAACAATACAAAGCAGTTGTGTAATACTTCGGGTTTAGATTTAGAAATTCTTGAAAAATATCTGTATGAGTCATATCTTATTCAAAAGTTCTTCAATCATTTGCAAAGCAGCTCTTTCTTCCTCATCTAAACTTTCTGCCCCATCTGAAAGTCTCACCTGATCTTCCGCACCCTTTTTCGGCGACTCGTCCGTTACTTGGAATCCGTCGTTCTTCTTCTTCTCGAGCTCCACCATCATCACCCAGTTCGAGTCGACCACTCGACAGCGTCCTGCACGCCTCTGCCAAACGCCAATGCGACAACTCTCGGCGTCGAGACGAAGGCAAGTTAGAGAAGGAGGAAAAGATTTCCAACACTTGCGAAGTTTAGTGTTGAGAATTGTCGACAATGACGAAAATGGAGCTAAAAACGAAAGGAGAAAACAATTACAAATTGAAAATTTAGGATTTTATTAGACATAAAATTCAAATTAATTTTAGATTTTTTTTTTAAATTTATAAAAAACCCAAAATTTAAAATTTAAATACTTATTATACAATTTTGAAAGTTTAGAGACAAAATTTATAACATTTTGGTTATACTTACGAATATTTCTAGCATCGTTTTGAACAAGGGCAGTCAACATTGGAAAGTTGGTTTTTGCAGTTCGACCACTCATGAGAACGGCGGCCTCATCGTAGGCTCGAGCCGCGTCTTCGGCCGTTTCAAACGTTCCCAACCAAACCCTTCTCTTCCTACAAATTAAATAGAAAAGAAGAAATAAACATTTAGTGAAAATGAATGAAAGGAGAAGATGAAAGAGAGGTTGGGATGAAGGAAAAATACAGAAGAGGATGACGAATCTCGGAGACCCATGAGCCCCATCGCCGTTGCCTCACTCCTCTAAACTTCTTTTGTTGTTTCGCCATATTGTTTCAAAATTATATATTCAACCCATTCATCATTGTCTATTATATATATACCATACACAATATTGTGGATTTACTCTTGTTTTGCAATACTTATTATTATTATTATTATTATTATTATTATTATTATTATTATTATTATTATTATGGGTGGAAAACCATTCTCATATACATACAAATTTAAGTATCTAACTTTAGTTATCGTTAATGATAGACTTATACTTAACTTTTCTTCCAAGAATACTCCATCGTAGTCGTTTACAGATTTAAAAAGATACTATAACTATTGCTAGTCTTTGATCCTTCATATCAAAGTTGTTTGATTACAAACTAAACTTCTTCGGACCACCTGCTCTAAATTTATTTTTTAACTAATTTCAATAAAAATTAATTTGAAACCAAAGCTAAAGATTAATTTTGAGATTTTGTTGAAAGTGCATGGTTTAAGTTTGAATATTTGAAAATATACGGACTAGAAATGAAATGAAACCTAAATTACAAGGTTTAACTTTGAACATTAGAAAGTATATAACAAGGGACTAAAATTGAATGGAAACTCATAATACAAGTAGGACTAAAATAATATTTTAATATAAAAAGAGATGTTTTGAAATGTAATAAAATGAGTCAAACTATTTATAAATATAGAAGAATTTCACTGTCTATCAGCAATACACCGCGATAAGCTTCTATTATATATTCTTCTATATTTGTAAATAATTTGTTATTTTTTTATTTAAAATAATTTTCCTAAAAATTATTTTCAATTTCTAATAAATTTGCGAAAATGCATAATAACTTATTTTAGAAAAGAGGGACATAATAGAGAGATACTACACATAAAATACCAAAAACAAAGAAGATTTTAAAGAACATTGTCATGTGCTTTCAATCGGTTTAGCTTATGATACTTTGATGTTGCATTTATGAGCCAACAAAATAAGATTTAATTAATATTAATAACTTGTTAACTCTCATTAATATACACTAATTCTCGAGGCAATGAACAAGTACTAAAATTATACATAAACTAAGATAATGAGCATTAGTTTGACAATATATACATGAGTTCATCATTTTTACAAATATAAACTTATTTATCAAGAAGTTAATAGGATAGTTCAATAATAATTGACATTACTATTTTTTCAGTTCAAATTTTCATATCTCGTAACGGTTTTTTTTTTAAATAATAATAATATTATTAAATAAAAAAAATTGTCACCCACGTTTAATTAGCTAGGTTGGAGCGAACCCAAACATTGAGTTTCAGAAAGTTGTGATGTTTGAAAACTTAGGGCCTTTTATTATTATTATTATTATTATTTGAATACAAAATTAATTAATATTATGGAAAGTGGGTATTTTTACAAAGAGGTGGCCAAACTCTTTGTATTGTATTGTTTGGATATGGATTTTAAAGCCCTCACATCCAATTTGAAAGCTAAGTGTTTATATTTATGTCTTACAACTACTCTCTATGCCATTTTCAACTTTTCATTAAACACACTTCCAAACATAACTTATTCTTCTTCCATTTCTCTTTTCTTATATATATACTAAAATATTGTACCTCTCATTTCTTGAAGACAAAATGTATTGATGAACTTATTGAAACGTGTACCTAACTAAATATATATAAACATACGTCAATTGGTTGTTGTTTTCTTTATTATTATTTCAAAATCTATGTTTAATAGATTTCTTTTCTAAACCCCATTAATCATTTCTTTAACCTAGATGACAATATTATAAATTTTGACCTTTAATTGGTTAATCTAATGTTAGTTGAAAAATGAGAGATGAAGCCATCCGTTGGAGTGAATTCAACCTATATGGATTAAGGAATTCGAATCTTTGACATTTTAGTTAATAGTACATACTTTAAGTTAGTAGAGTTATGCCATGTTGAACATGTGATGGAACAAATAGTTGTGGTGGTATTTATTTATTTTTACTTGTTTTCATATTTGAAATTTCCTTTTCTTTTTCTTATTATTTATGTGTTTTTAGGCAACATTACAGTTTTGGTCCTTAAGTTTTGGAATTAGTTTCCATTTTATCCTTAGGTTTCAAAATGTTACACTTAAGTCTTAAGTTTTTTAGTTTGATTTCAATTTCAAAACATTATAATTTTACCCTTGAGATTTGAGTTTTGTTTCAATTTGGTTCTTAGGTTTCAAGAATATTTACACTTTTAATCTTAATTTTTCATTAAATACTCACTTTCATTCTTCAATGCTAACGTAAATTAATTAATTAAAAAGAGCTACAATCAATTAAGTTTCACTATTCTTTTCGTTACTACTAAAATTAATTTTAAATTTTACTTCATAAATATTTTAAATTAATTAATAGGCACTAACACCAAAATTAAAAGTGACTATTAAGTGAAAAATCGAGGTTAAAAGTGTAAATCTTGAAACTTAGGGCCTAAATTGAAACAAAATTGAAAAGTGTAATATTTTGAAACATAGAAACTAAATTGAAATAATATTAAAAAACATTTTAAAACTTAAAATACCAAATAAAAATTAGACCCAAAACTAGAGAACCAATGTTTTTTTCTATTATTTTATTATCATGTCAGTATATATTTGTAGTAGTTATCTCGTACAACTAGTCAAAGGGTTTTGGGCTAGAGAAACAATATATTGGGCTGTAAAGGTCTCAATAGGCCCAAAAAAATCTTCATGATACTTTTTGAAGCCTATCTATCTCTATCTATCTCTCATTTTCATGGGATCAGACAAATGTCTCATTTTAAAAAGTATTTTTCAAAAATGTCTAAACACAATTTTCATCTAATAAATGCCTAAATTTAAAATATTTAATTTAAATAAAAAAAATTAACGATTAAAAATATTTATAATTAATAACAAAATACACATTCTATTTACAATAAACTATAATCGCAGATAGACAATGAAATTTTAATATATTTGTAAATAGTTTAGTTACTCACTATATTTGAAGAGAGCTCTTCTTTCTAAACTTAAAATATTTAATTAAAATATATCGCAATTAGTTGAAAATGTGGACAGATATATATTTTTTTTATAACTAGGAGAATTAGACAATATTTAAATGCCTAATCTAATTCAAAAATTCAAAATTTCCGTAAATAAGAAAATTATAATCTAATTTAATAATTCAAAATAGCAGAAAATGAAGGAAAATTTAATGGAAATAAACCAATACAACAAAATCAAATCTAGATTCTAGATTACAAAATCAAAATGAAATGATCCAAGAAAGATTACCACGTCTAACAACCGAATAACATCTTCATGGAAAAAAAAAAAATAGAGACAGGAGGAAAAATATCGAAATTGATTTTTAAAAAATACAAAAATAACAAAAAAAATCCAGATTAGGAACAAATATAAGGCTTGCAAGTTAGTGTTGTTCTTACATGGAAGAGCTTTCTAGACAAAATGAAAGAAAAATAAAATAAAAATAGAGACCCGGTGAAATCTGTAGGTCCATACAAAAAAGAGTTAATTAATTAATCTTGGGTTAGAATTTATAATTTGTAGTTCTACGACGTTGCATTATTAGTTCACAACGAATTAAAGGACCAAATTAATATTGAAAGAATAATTTGAAATGTTGAAATTAATTTTTAAGAAAAATTAATATAAAATATAAGAGATGTAGATACATTATTACATCGTTAATGATGAATATGATTCAAATTTAAACTATATATTATTGTAAAATTAATGTATTTGAATATAATTTAAATAATAAATTAATATAAATGAATTTTATATTAAAACAATAGAAAAATTTATATTTGAATATGATTCAAATATTTATTTAATTAAATATAAAATATTTAATTAATTTCAAGAAATAAAATATTTATTTCTCCTTTGCTACACTGCAGAAAAATAGAGAATAATTCTATGCAAACTTCTCACTATCTCCTAATTTTCTTTTCCAACTCTTAAGACTCGTATTAGTCAGTTCCTTGCCAACCGTCATATTAAGGAAGGCCAGTTGGAAGAGATACAGAGAGGAGATCAACCAATAAGAGAAAGGTCTTTGTAGTGAAGGAAAAGTTTTCTAGAAAAATATATTTCTTTTTCTTTCTCCTTAATTATGCTTAACTCAATGGTAATAACATAACATTCCTCTCTGGAGATTGAAAGTTCAATCCCCGGCCTTATATTCGTTTTACTAAAAAAAGAGTTATCAAATAAATTTAGAATCTAAAAACCCTAGACTAATGACAAATGAAAGAATTTGTAAAATCTAGAATTAAGGAAATAATCTATTAACTTTAAACCTTGTAAAATTTATAATTTATCAATAAACCTCTAAAAGTCTACCTATAATTCATTAAATCCATTTGTATTTTTACACGTGAGAGATGTTGAAATTGAGTGACATTAAGTGTTTGGGCATTTATGAAATTAAAAGTTGTTTAGGAGGGTGAGATGTAATAAGATTACTTAGAATCATAGTATTGTTGGAATGGGTAAGATATCAAGAGTAGAACGGAAATGAGATCGTAAATCGTAAAAACAAAGGAAAAGAGAATTACGTTAAAAATTATCGGAATAAAAAAAATTTAATATTATAAATCAAGCTCAAAATGTTCAACTCAAACGTAAGTTTCGGATTATATTACAATCGGAACGCATTCCATTACTGACTCCAATCAATTCTTACTTGTAAACGGGCTATTTATCTAAATTTTCTATTAAACAATAAGAAATAGAATCTCGTGATTAAATAATAAATAAATAAATAAAAACAGCTCACGAAGTCAGAGTCGGCCCCACCCCCGCACGAAGTCGGCAAGCCCAGTAGGCACGTGATTTTAATTAAATAAAAAAATGGACTTTCTTTTTTCCATTTTTTTTTATTAAATTCAAAAACGTTTTTCAGATTTTAAAAACAAGAAAATTAATAAGTTACCGACAACACTATTTTTCAAAAATAAAAAACAAAAACAAAAAATCAATCGGTTTCTGAACATGAATTTAATTAATCAAATTGTTCTCCAATTAATGAAATCAAAGTCTAAGAAGATTGTCTTCACTCTTTTTTAAGGTTATGCGGATAAATGAGATGTTAGTAACTATGATACTCAATCAAACTTGAAAACCAATTTTAAGGATGTACTATACTAAAATTTGATATTTTATACTTGCCATTTTGCATATGTTGGCGTGGGAAACTCGCACACAATTTGTTGAGCACTCTTTCAACCCACTTTTTTAGTTGGAACACATCATTGAAGCTAATCTATGTGAAAGTACTTGCATTGATTCGGTGTCGAATAGAGTACACTCTAATGCCAAAGTTAGTAAGTCTATGGAGTATTTATCTCAGCTAAACATGTAGAGAGCTAGAGTTTCTCATTTATCATTGAGGCTATCGATTTGGGGTTATTTATAACGTCACTTCCTCTGACATCCACCTGGTGTTATGTACAATGTCAACAATGTTAAAATGGTTGTGGCCCTTGAGGTTGCAAGGTGCCAACAGTAAGCTAGGGTCCGTCATTTCTCCTTTGGTGAAACTCCACGAGCTAAGTTGTCTTTTGGGACGAGCATACCCCTATGTAAGACCTCTGTTCTTTTTAGGCTTGGGCTCACCCGTCGGATTTGGGCCTTGCAGGGCAACACCCTCAACAACATGCATAAAAACCATCTAAAGATAGATTTTAAAACTTCTAGTTTTGTGCCTAATAGGTCCCTCACCTTATAAAATATTCAATAACTTATTGAACTTTCAATTTTATGTACAATAGATCATTGTCATATTCAACATTATTAAAAAAATGATTACAAATCAATTAGATATAAAGTTAAAAATTTTATGTCTAATAGGATATCAAACCTTAGAATTCGTGTCCAATAATATGCTCATGAATTCTAAAAAATGTTGAAGATCAAAGTACTATTACACACAAAGTTAAAAGATCCTAATTTATTACACATAAAATTAAAAGCTTTAAAATGTATTGTACACTGTTTAAAGTTTAGTGATTTAAGGACATATTAGATCACTTCTCAAAAACTAAAAACCTATTGACTCATACATGAAAGTTCAAATATTGAACTTGTAATTTAATCAAATAAATAGTAGGAATTTTCCTCATGCAAGAAATGAAGGTAATGTGAAATTTTTGACATACTTTACTAGTTTTTTCCTTTGGTGAGTTGTTGTGTTGGGCAAAATTTTCAGTTGGAAAAATTGTCAACTACTTCAATCAATTGCTTTTCATGATAGTAGTATTTAAGAATAATGTAAAGTTCACAAAATAAATTAATATATCATTTGATAATGTATCAAATGATAATTGAAACTAGTAGGTACTACCACATCAAAGGTACTGTTTGGGGCATTGAATTGGTTACTATAGCCTATAGGTTATAATAGTTTAGGTTTGAAATTCAAACTATTTTTGTTTGAGTTATAATAGTTTATGTTCTGAGTGGAGGTTATAGTTCGAGTTTAGGTTTTATCGACTATTTTTTTAATTATGCAAGTAATGACAATTTAAATATCATATTTTTCAACCATATTAATTAACCGAACTTATTTCTTAATTTATATATGGATCAAATTGATTAAAGCATATATTCATAATGAAGAAATAAAAAATTTTATGACACTCAAGCTCATACAATTATGGAAACATTGGAGGAGAAGGTCGTTGGCAAAATTAGGCGTCGGAGGTGGTCCTCGCTGAAGTTGATCAACAAAGGGATTAGTGGAATTGGTCGTCGGAGTGATTTGTCAAAGTTGGTCATATAGGTTGTCATTAGATGTGATTGTCAAAGTTGGCTGTCGAAGGGAGTCATTGGAGGTGGTCATTGCTGAAATTGAAGGATCATAAGTGGTCTTCGTTGGAGTTGGTTGCTAGAGTGATCACTAGAGTTGGTCACCAGAGTTGGTCACTTAGGTGATTGTCGGGATTGGCCATTAAAGGTAGAAGTTGGAGTTAGTTGTCATCAAAATAGGGCGTCACAAATGGTCTTCACCAGAGTTGGCTGTCAGAGTTGGTTGTAGAAAACAGAGGCGATCGTCAAAGTTTATTGGCAGTGGGTGGAGTTATTGGAAACATTAAAGAGAGGGATGGTTGGTTATTTTAATTACTGAATTATAAATAGTTTTATTGTAGCACAATAGGCACTAAAATAACTCTTACTTCCCATTATGTTAACTCACCACATGCTTAAAAACACAAAGTAGATTATTAGGGGTTGTTTAGGAGGTAGGAATGTAATCAGGATTACTGAGAATGAGAATCATATGAATATTGGAATATGTGAGGAATAGAGGGGCAGAACGGAAATTGGATCATGAAAAGTGAAAATGGTGGAAAAGAGAGTTTAGTTAAAAATTGTTAGATCAGAATGAGTTTAATATTACAAAGCAGGTTCAAATTGATGAATCCAAATATGAGTTAATCCAAACTCATTTCATTACGGGCTTTCAAATAGTCCATTATTGCTTGCCATCCTATTAGATATGCTATTTTAGATCAATCTATTGGGGATAGGACTACATAGTTATATGGTTCATTTACATCAACATAAAAATTTTTGAGTTGTGACAATTATAGTTGGTGAGGAGAAGAAAAAAACGTGGAGGGAAATGATTTGATGATAGAAAAGAAGGAGGAATGGTGGGACATCCCTCTACTCATATCCTCTCACAAGATCATAATAATGATTGGTGTCAACATTTTCATTTCGACCGTCGGATGCTCCACAAAACTGTCGGCATCCTCTATCTTCGTGCCACGTTCTTTGAAGCCCTACCCAATCACACAAACTCACTATTTCACGCAAAATATTTAAAGATAAATTAAAAGTTTTGTATTAAAGTTTCAGGCTTGCCTTTATTATATATATATATTTTAATTATTATTGTTGTTTAATAAACTTTTATATTTGTCCAATAAATTTATAAACTTTAAATTTTGAGTAGATGTTTGATAATTTTTAGATTCTAA
Source organism: Citrullus mucosospermus (assembly GCA_030954485.1). Classification (NCBI taxonomy): domain Eukaryota; kingdom Viridiplantae; phylum Streptophyta; class Magnoliopsida; order Cucurbitales; family Cucurbitaceae; genus Citrullus; species Citrullus mucosospermus. The sequence continues at coordinate 27,221,847 of CM062061.1, read as the reverse complement.
AAATTAATTCATAAATTTTATGTCTAATAGATTTGTAAATTGTAAAAAACTTAAAAGTTCATAGACTAAACAAATACCATAATCAAAGTTAGGAACTAAATTTATATTTTAACAAAATAAAAATGATAATAATTTGACGTCTCTTTAAAGAATTTGTTGCACTTTCTTGAATGAAAACTATTATTATTTTTTAATCAAATTTGAAAAATAACTTTCAACGTAATAATAAAAAATAATTTTAAGATTTATTAAAAATGCATAAACTAAAATAGAATAAAAGTTTTAAGAGTAGAAAGAAATTTGTATTTTGACCAATTTATTATTATTCCATTCTAAGATTTTTGTTCCTCTTCTTTTCTTCTTATTTAAAATAAAGAAGGCAAGAAAGGAATATGGTTATAAATTTTTCATCTTAGTCTTTTCTTGGATTTGAAGGAGGGATCCAAACCACTAATAGATGCATTATTTCTTGAGTTATCTTCGATTTGATATTTTTTCAATTTAGCTTTTATTAGTTAAACAACTGCATAAGACTTTTGGATAATAATTGGTATCTTTTCGTTGTGCTATGCTAGTCTATTGACTTTTCAATTTAGTTTTTACCGTATTGTATATTGATATTTGAGAGACACTAAAATACATTCCAAACTTGTATACTCTCTAACTCTCTAAACGACTACTAACTTGGCTATCGGAGTGTCAGTGACCAAGCACCACACCGATGTGAGGTTTTTCTCTATCGAGCGTGGTGTTCGTTCAATTCCTCCCAAAAATTAAAAATTTACAGTTGATACTAAATCTCAGTATCAATAACTAGTACAATTTTGTCAAATGTATCTTCCAAAATATTTATAATATCACCAAAAAGTTGATGATCTCATGAAATGTTTCTTTCGACCAATGTAGAGTCTAGAGAGTTGATAAGTTGGCATCTAAAGAAAACAAGAAAACAAATGTAAGAATGCTATTAAGAGCCCACATTGAAACTTTTCAAAGGCAAATAAGTTGAAATTTATACTCAAAGCACATGTTGTGAGGATTAAAATAATAACTGTGCTAATTAATTGATTAAGAAGTCAAATCTCAACTATAGGCCAAAACTTCAAATTCTTAAATTTAAAGAATTATTGATGTTTAATGGATGTTATTAAAAGAAGACAAATCTTCTAAAAATTATTTAAAATAATACTTTTGGAGTTTATATCCATATATACACACGTTGATATTTTTGTGACGTATTAATTAAAAAAAAAAAAAAAGTATCCTCAATATGACTCTCTTATTCAAAAGAAACAAAAGGTTAAAATATTAAAATTATTTAAAGATTGAGAGTTTTATATTTGGTTGAATTACACCAATTATGAGTGAACTTAAATGGTAAGGCAATATTGTATATCTTAGATCAATGGTTCAAACTTCAAAGCTCATCCTCACAAATTGTTTTATTTATTTAGTTCATCACAACGTTTGGATGAAGAAAAATCGAACATCTTTGATAATACATATTTTAACTACTGGATTATATACTTAATTTAGTTGAAGCTCACATGTTTACAAAACACACAAAACATATGGATGACGATTTTACTCCGTCTATCCATCATCATCATAATTATTATAATAATTTGGATTTATCTCATATAAGCTTAACTAGTGTCATAATGATTGAAGTGTTGTACTAAAAAAAATACTTTTCGAGATTTAGTTGGTTTTGTCATGATTATTTAATTAAAAAACATCACATACATATTTATTTTTCATTCCTTCAATTGTTACGTTGGAATGAGTTGAATTTATATTTGTATCTTTATGTTATTTATAATATTGATAATAAGATTTAGAGAAGTACACTATATAAACTCTCTAACTTTAGAAGTGCCTCTAATTTATAATCTTAATTATTTTTTAAAACGTCTCATATTTGTAATCTGAATTATTTTTTCTAACACCTTTTTGTGTGCGTGTGGAGGTCAAGTAACTCGATAGGAAATTTGAAATAGAAAAGATATCCAATGGAGAAGATTATATTCAATTAAATAATAAGACTAATTTCCCCTATATTCAAGCAATGAAACTCTAAGGTAGAATCTATTTTAATTATTAAAATACCCGATTAACCTTGGAGAATATTACAAAAAGAATGTCTAAAAAAAAATCAAATATAAAAAAAAGAAAAAAAAATATTTACAAATATAATAAATGTTTACTATCTATTTATGATAGACCGTGAAAAACTACTATCTGTGTCATGATAGACACAGATAGTAGTTTATCAAAAACTATCGCAGTGTACCACAAATAAATTGTGATATTTTGCTATTATTTGTAAATATTTTCAACAGTTTTGACATTTAAAATAATTTCTCAAAAAAAAAAATCATTCTTTTGAGTAGATGTCTGCATCTCCATATATGTCAATAGAACAATAATTTAATTTAATAGCACATCAACTTTTTAATTTTGTATTTTGATGTTTTTTTACTATCAACAAAACTATATATATATATTTGACGTTGTTTTACCATCAATATAGATCTTTTTTGATATTTTTTGGTCATCGAAAAAAGCCAAAATTGTAACAGTAACAATCTAATACATCGTTAGTGAAGAACTACGTAAATTTTTATGTCATTCTTTTTTTTTTTTGTTATTTGTTCTTTGTTTGTGGATCTATTATTGTCGTAAAAGCTAACATAAGTCAAAAAAGAAATTAAGATTTAGTTAGAAGTTCGTGAGGCTATGTTTGATTTGTCCCTAGTCCCTCGGTTCAGTCATGGCACTTCGGCTAGTTAATTCTAAATTTCTAATCAATGTTTATGTTTCTTTATGCTATTATTATGACAAAAAGGAAAGGAATGCTTTACAAAAGTAAATAACCATTTGCATAAGTTTATTGAAAGAAATTAATATTAATTTTCCAATACAAAAAATTTAATTCTCAAGCATAACATAATTAAAGAGCTACTCATAGGTATGATGAAGAGAAAGAGAAAAAAAAGAAAAAAAGAAAGGGTCGCCAACCACTTCCCTACCAAGTTTGGAATAATGTTGAGAAATATATGAATAGTGAGTGAACCTAATAATTAAGTCTGTAGGTTTAAATCTTCGTTGAGGGAAAAAAAATATATATATATATATGCAATGAGCGTTGAAAATGGCTTTTTCCCTTACGATTATATTTTAAAGGATAAGTTATAAAAATAGCCAAAAATTTTGTCATTTGTTTCGTAAATATACTTGTCTTCCTTTTTTAAATTGCAATAGTACTCTTGATATCTCATAAAAGCTTAAGAACTACCTTTGCAATAGAAATCTGTTGGAATATTGGATGAAAATGGAATTTGAAATAGGTGTGGTACTTGCCAAGAAACTCCAAATTAGGCTTGCACTTGGGCTTAATCGGAGAAAACTTGTATTATTTAAGATACTTGATTTTATTAATTAAATTTGCACATATGTGAGCACGCAACATGAATGAAATATCTAATGGACTTATTTGACGGGGTATGAAGCATGGAAATCACAAATGTCTTTGTTTTGTTTAGAGTGCAGGGTTTGAAAGACTAGGTTTATGAAGTTTGTATTTGGGGCGGAAGTTACTTAAGTCTGGGTTTGGGGTAATTTGTACTTTTTTCCCCCCCTATTTTTTAGTGGTTGTTTTATCAACGGTATAACCTCTAGTGTAATATGAATTAATTTTTATGATAATTTTGAATGAAACATATAATCTATTCATTTTAAAATTGGAATGGTGTGTTTTCGTTGATGTCCTCGTCCCATAGAGTGGCTATGTCGGAGATTGAGTTGGTGTAAGTGTGCCATATTAGTAGCACGAGGGGGGGAGGGGGGGGGGGGGGGGGGGGGGGGGGGAGGGGGTGCCTGGTAGAAAGTGGTTGTTGGTGTGGTGTGTTGTGGTCTACTTCATCTGGCATGCGTGAAATCGTCGGCTTCATGGTGGTTTTATTGGCAGTGATTAGTTGTCGATGGTTATGATAGTTGATCATTGATGGTTACAACAATTGACCAGCTATCTCAGACGACTGACTAGCAATTTTTGTCGACAATTATCAGCAATCAGTGATAAAAAGATGAAAAATATAGGGAGATTTTTCACACATTAGTTTAATAACCATAGGCGAAACTCATGGATTTGATTTTTTGAATCCCAAAAAATTTATTCCAAGCCTACAAATACTGGGTAAACAAAGCCTCAATTATTCCAAATCCATAAGTCAAAAGGACGCATTAAAAATAAAATTGAAAGTTAAAAGCAATAAAAGAGTTTTGAATTTAGGGTAAAAGTTAAAAATTTGAAACAAAATTTGCAATTTAGTAAAATTTAAACCAAATTACCATATATGCAATTATTTCATTAGAGTGGACATTTGGCATCCAAAGAAGGGGAAGCCTTTCTCATTTTCTTTCATTTCCCCTCAAATTCGTCCCTTCTTCTATCATCCTCCTCCTCCTCCTCCTCCTCCTCTTCTTCTTCTTCTTCTTCTTCTTCTTCTTCACTGAAGCTCAGGAAAACAAAATCTGCTACAAACAGCACAGAAAAAGCTTCAACAAGGTATGTTAACTTCCTTTCTATCTACTTCTCCTTCCTCACAACTTCTGACTTCACTCAACTACTTCAATTTTCTATCGCCTTTCTATTCTCTCAAATCTGTGCTCTGCGATTACTTCTCGGATTTTCTTTACTCTTCTCTTCAAAATCAATAATCTAAGAGGATCCATTTAGAAGATCTTGCTAATCCCCGGGATTCTGCCGCCGTCTACGGCGGAGGAGCAGAATACGACAGATCTCCACGGTGGTTAGTCGCCGTGTGACTCTGTAAGGAGGAGATCGGATCTCTGACCTCCGACATCTGTAGAGCTGGATGTCTGTGGACGGCGGAGATCCCCCGTGTGAGGTGGGGTCCGCGTAGCCAATCATATTTGGATATTATTATAATTTATAATTTATATATATGTATATAGTTTTTTTTGCTTTTATCGGGTTGGCCATTGAGGCTCCACGAACTCCATAGATCCAAATCCAAATCGGAATGTTTTAAACTTTTTTTTCCCTCATAATTACTACTTTAAAAAAAAATATTCTTTGGAATCACTTTTTTTTTTTTCTTTTTTAATGCAAAATTTGAATGATACTCTCATTCGTTTATTTTTTACCCTTTTTTTTTCTCATTCGTGTAAGGTCTGAAATTCTCACCTGAACTCTGTTTACTTATTGGATCTCTCCTTTTTTTAGTTTTGTTTTATAATCAATTTTTTTTTTTCTTTTTAAATATTAAGCATATAGACATAGTATCAAATTTTTGTCTAACATATTCATATTTTTACGTTTTTATGGGTTCAACATGGACATGAGACTTGAATGATATTTTCATTATATTGTAAAAAAATCCATAAAACACTAAAAATAAGTATCAAAATACCACTAATATAAATGCAATATAAATTATAGACACGTTAACTTGTTTGAAAATCATAAAATGTTTATTTACTAATTTAAATTTATCTTTATATTTTTTGTTTTTATATATATATTTTTTCTAGAAATATCCATTGAAATCGACATTTTCATCGATATTTTAGTTAAATTAAAATTTCAATATTTCCATTAGCATGGACATTTTAACCTTTTTATAAACTTAACTTTCTTTATTTAGTAATTGTTTTAAATGATAAAATTGCTGAAAATATTTTCAAACATAAGAACATATATTGTCTATCATACACTACAAGAATTCAACCTTTTACTAACGCCAAAAACCATCGACCTAGCTCCAAAAATGCGTTAGCTAATCCTATACTGACACTAAGTATCCATCGCTAGGAATCATCTACAAAGCCTACACTAGCGCACAAAAAAAGAAGTGTTGGCATAGATTGAAACTGTCGACGACAGTTGTCAAGTCAGACTGATGCCAATGCTAGCAAAACGAGTTGGCAAAAGGTATATATGCTGACGCAACAATGTGGTATCAGTAGTTCTTTAATGCCGACGATTTGAAAACGTTGTCGGCATATCCTCACAATGCTGACGACATATACTTGGCGTCAGTAGTTCTTAGTCGTCAGCATATCCTTGAAATTCAAGGCCTCCTAATACAATGTGGCGTCGACATAGGCCTATTTTTTTTTTCTTTCAAAATACCTGTTTTATAATTGTATTGTTTTTCTACCTACATCATTTGTTCATTACTTTCGTTTGTACCTAAAAACAAACAAATTATACAAAATACTAATCAACATTCATTCAATATTATCATAAAAGTCTTACATCATTTGTTCTTTACTTAGGTTACAATAAACAAAAAAAGAAGTTTGACAATAAAGTTACATAACCAAAACAATATTAATTTGGTCCAAAAACGATGACATTACAAAAAAGTGAGTCCTACTTCTAGTTTTGGAAGTTGGTCCTGAAAAAAGAATAACAAAAACAAAAGTTAGATTTAGCTTATAATTATAACAAAAAAGCATCAAACACAAATTTAATAAAGTTATATGCGACAAAAACAACTTTACATATATAACTTAACATATTATAAACATCTAATAACACTTCAACTTTAACACAACTCAACCCACGTAGAAACAACAACCTATATTTTCACCCCAAACTTAAAATGATCTCAACCATCTTTAAAGTCAAGTAACACATCCCAACCCACGTTTAAGACAAAATAACAACATATAGATCTAAACTTATAAAATAAACCATAAAACATCTCATTCCAACTTTCACCCCATATTTAAGAGATAATTATCATCACAAGGAATTGGGTTACTCCTTTCATATAAGCCATTAAGAACTTATCTCGAAATTGAATTCCATCTTTATTCATTTTCAATGATATTCTTTCCAACTAAACTCTTGATTCCTATAGTTTAAAATCTTAAAGCTATATGAATTACACAAAAGATCAAAGTTAGTATTAACTAACATATACGGATCTATTGCTTTTGGTGAGAATTAAAAGGAAGAAATGATTAGAATTTTTCTTCCTAATTATACAAATTAGGAACAATTTCTTAATCTTAAAATTCATACATTCCTACTTTAATATTATTCAACCACATATTTAAGTCCAACATGTACACAATAATAATATTTATGCAACAACATTCACCCATCTAAAAAAATCTAAAATTTCAACTACAAATTAACACAAAAAAATAATATTTAACTACAAGTCCTAATAAAATACATTAAAAATAAATTCAAAATCATAAACAACAATAATCAACCACAAATGTAAATTATACAAAAAAATTTCAAAGAACATCACCAAATCTTGAACATTAAAAGTCCAAAACAAAAACAACCAAACCATAAATCTTAACTACATCACAAATGTAAATCACACCAAGAATGCAAATCTCAACAATATTTCCAAAAACATTTCAACAAACAAAAATCTATATCACACCAAAAGTTTTAACTAAATCACACCAAAATTTAGAAAAAGAATACAAATCTCAACAAGTATTTCATGATAGGCCACTCAAAAAAAAAAAAAAAGAAAAGATGCAAGAGAAATTAAAAATGCAAAAATTTCAAGGGAGACGTACCAAAAGAAAGGGTGACGGCAGCAATTCTAGAGGAGGGAGTGGCGGCCAATGGACTTCAACGATGGAGGGAGTAGCGATTGGTAGATTTGAGGGAGAGAAGGGACGGGCATCGATGGTGGGTGAGGGAGAGAGGAGATGGATAGTGGTGGTGGGTGAAGGAGAGAGGGAGCGAGCTCTTTGCATATGGAAAGAGAAAATAAAAATAAGATTTTATTTTTATAACTGCTGACGCCATAAGTAAGGCGTTGACAAATCCACATATGTTTTGTTATATTTGTAAATAAATTGACTCATTAAGCCACTCTTCTTTATTTTATTGCCTACTTTTTTTACAAATATCTTAAAATTCAAAATAAATTTTTTTAAAAAATTAAAAAATAATTTTAAATTTTTAAATTTTTCTTCTAAAAAATTTGACTTAAAATTCGATGGAAATTATTGTCAATAAAATCGTGAGAAAAAAACACAATTTAAAAAAAAAAAAAAAAAAAACCAAATAACTTAGTTTATTTTTTTTGAAAATGTCTGTTTAAGTTTTTTTTTTTTTTTTTAATTGTCTTTTTAAGTTATAGTACTTTTGGATAATAACTATTTTAGTTCATTTATTTTATTCCATTTTTGTATCATTGTGTTCAGTCACATTTCCCGACAATAATACTACACTTAATCATCTTTAAAATACTATCACAGTTTTGTATTAAATATTAATTTTTTTAAACCTTCAATCTCAAGAAATATATTATATATCAATTTTCATTCAACTATCCTCACTTTAGCCATTTATTCTTCTTTGTCCTTCTCTCTAATTAGTTTTATATACATTTATCATGAATGGACAAAAGTACTTTTGTTTTTAATTTTAATGTTAGGAAATTTGTTTGGGTCTAATTCAGGTGGGTCAAGTTAATTTTTTTCCACATTTTTTTTGTTTTATTTTTTGTCTATGAATTTAATAAAGTGGAATTAAATTATCGATATATTGATCTTTAAGATAATAATTTATATCTTAAGCATGAGTAACATTTTGTTTGTGATGACACAGTTGAGAAATGGCGCATATTTTGCTTCATGGTACCCTTCATGTCACCATTTATGAAGTGGATAAGCTTCATTCTGGTGGTCGCAATTTCTTGAAACAGGTTACCTTTTATTTTATCTCAATACTTGTTTTTCTTACCTTTTAAGTTTAATTTTTATTTGATTCTTAGGTTTCAAAATATTACATTTCTAGTTGTTAAGTTTTAAATTTTATTTCAATTTAGTCGTTTCAAAATAGTATAATTTTATCTAGGTTTGATTTTTGTTTCAATTGGTCTCTATGTTTCAAGGTTTATACTTTTTTTACTTTGACTTTTCACTAAATACACGCATTTAGTCTTTAGCATTAATGTATATTAATTAATTTAAAAGAACTAAAAGAACTATAAAGAACTAATTTTCCCAATCTTTTCCTAACTATTAAAATTAAGGTTAAAAAACACTTTTGGTCCTTAAACTTTGATAAAATTAACAATTTAGTCCCTGAACTTTAATTTGTAACGATTTAGTCTTTAAACTTTAGTGTGTAACAATTTGATCATCATACTTTCAAATTTGTAAAAATTTAGTCCCTAACATAAAATAATTCATCAAAATTAGGTGTTAACTTTATTAATTTATGATATAGACTTTTTATCATATAAAAAAAAAATTGAGTCTCTAATTTGTTTATTGGTTTATTTATGCAAAAAATCTCTTTAAATCTTAACACTAATTTCTATAATAGGTACTAAATCGTTACAAGTTTTAATGTACAAGAATTAAATTATTACATAGTAAAGTTTAGGAACTAAATTATTACAAAATTGAAAGTATGTAGACTAAATTGTTACCAACAAAAGTTTAGGGATTAAAATTGATTTTTAACAAAAGTTTAAATTTTCACTTGATAAGTATATTTTAAAGACTTAATCAATTGAAGTGTATATATTTGGCGAGTTTAAAAACGAAAGGGTATAGTATATATAGATCGATACTTGTGTTTATTCCAATAAGCACTTATCTCTAATTCTATACATTTCACTTTCCGGACACAAAAAAAGAAAATTAAAATATTTAAAGAAAGATGTAAGAAAATTTTGGCATGTGACAAAGTATAAAGTATAATTGAACAATTTGTTGTGAAATATTAAGATGAGTGTAGTGTGAGATGTAGCTTTTGGTATATATATTATAAAGATATTGAGTAGAACTTTTGTTGTGCAGTTGGTTGAAAACGTAGAGGAGGCAGTTGGGTTTGGTCGAGGAGTAACGAGGCTATATGCAACCATTGATCTTGAGAAAGCCAGAGTTGGAAGAACAAGAAGGCTTGAGAAAGAACATTCAAACCCAAAATGGTACGAAACTTTCCATATCTACTGTGCTCATATGGCTTCCAACATCATCTTCACTGTCAAAGACGACAATCCCATTGGAGCAACCTTAATTGGCAGAGCATATTTGCCTGTTCGAGAGATCATACATGGTGAAGAAGTTGACAAATGGGTTCCAATCTTAGATGAACGTAAGAATCCCATTCGTGGGGAGCCCAAAATTCATGTCAAATTACAGTATTTCGATGTCACTAAGGATCAAAACTGGGGTCGTGGCATCAAAAGCCTCAAGTTTCCTGGCGTTCCCTACACTTATTTCTCCCAAAGACAAGGTTGTAAGGTAACTTTGTATCAAGATGCTCATGTTCCAGACAACTTTATCCCGAAAATCCCTCTTGCTGGAGGCAAGTTTTATGAGCCACATCGATGCTGGGAAGATATTTTTGATGCAATTACTAATGCTAAACACTTGATTTATATTTCTGGATGGTCTGTTTACACCGAGATTTCTTTGGTGAGAGATAGAAGAAGGCCAAAGCCTGGTGGAGATATAATGCTCGGCGAATTGCTTAAGAAAAAGGCTGGGGAAGGAGTTAGAGTTCTTTTGCTTATTTGGAATGATACAACTTCTGTTCCTATATTGAAGGAGGAGGGCTTAATGGCAACTCATGATGAAGACACTGCTAAGTACTTTGCTAATACTGATGTCCATTGTGTTTTGTGTCCTCGCAATCCTGATGATGGGGCTAATGTTATTCAAGACATTGCTGTTGGGACAATGTTCACTCACCATCAGAAGATTGTTGTGGTGGACAGTGCTTTGCCTAGTGGGGATCCTAACAGAAGGAGAATTGTTAGTTTTGTTGGTGGGATTGATCTTTGTGATGGTAGGTATGATACCCCATTTCATTCCCTTTTCAGGACTTTGGATTCTGCTCATCATGATGATTTCCATCAGCCGAACTTCGCTGGTACTTCCATAAACAAAGGTGGTCCTAGAGAGCCGTGGCACGACATCCATTCCCGCCTCGAAGGACCTGTTGCATGGGATGTTTTGTACAACTTTGAACAGAGATGGAGGAAGCAAGGTGGGAAGGATTTGCTTGTGAAATTGAGGGATTTAGATGAGATCTTCATCACTCCATCACCTGTCACGTTCCCTGATGACATCGACAGTTGGAATGTTCAAGTTTTCAGGTCTATCGATGGTGGGGCAGCTTTCGGTTTCCCCGACTCGCCTGAAGAAGCAGCAAAAGCAGGGCTGATAAGTGGAAAGGACAACACCATTGACCGAAGTATTCAAGATGCTTACATTAATGCCATTAGAAGAGCAAAGAATTTCATATACATAGAAAATCAGTATTTCCTTGGAAGCTCGTTTGACTGGAGAGGTGATGATGTGAAGCCTGAGATGATCAATGCCCTGCATCTAATCCCAAAGGAACTTTCACTTAAGATTGTGAGTAAGATTGAAGCTAGAGAGAGGTTCACAGTGTACATTGTTGTTCCAATGTGGCCTGAAGGATTTCCTGAAGGGGGAACAGTTCAAGCAATATTGGACTGGCAAAGGAGGACAATGGAAATGATGTATAAGGATATAGTTCTAGCTCTTAGAGCTAATGGCATAGAAGAGGATCCTAGAAACTATCTAACTTTCTTTTGTGTTGGGAATCGTGAAGTTAAAAAGCCTGGAGAATATGAGCCATCAGAATCACCTGAAGAAAATTCTGATTACCTTAGAGCCCAGAAATCTAGGCGCTTCATGATTTATGTTCATGCCAAGATGATGATTGGTAAGTCTTTGACTTTCTGGTTAAATTCTTTGTAGTAGGTTTAAATATCATTTTGATCTTTGTTTCCTCGGCTTTAGTTCATTTTGACTTCTATACTTACAAAATATCCATGTTAGTTCCTATATACTTTCCACTTTCGTTTATCTTAGTCTCTTGTAGTTTCAAAACGTCTGTTTCAATCCTTATACTCTACTATTTTCTCACTTTCATTTTATCTCACACAACTTTCACTAGAGTGACTAAATCAAATGTTTGGTAAGTACAGAAATTAAGCTAAAGTTGAAAATACAAGAACCGAAGTTGAAATTAGTGGCCAAAACAACATTCAAACTTTTTCTTTTTGTAAATTTATTTTGAGAAAGCTAAGGATTGGTTTGCAACTTTTGGAACAGTGGATGATGAATACATAATAGTGGGATCAGCCAACATCAACCAAAGATCAATGGATGGTGCAAGGGATTCAGAGATAGCAATGGGAGGTTACCAGCCATATCATTTATCAACTAGAGAGCCAGCACGAGGCCAAATCCATGGCTTCCGTTTGGCATTATGGTATGAACATTTAGGATTGCTTCATCAATCCTTCCTGTTCCCAGAAAGTGTTGAATGTGTTAAAAGAGTAAACCAACTTGCTGAAAAATATTGGGATTTATACTCAAGTGAGAGCTTTGAACATGACCTTCCTGGCCACTTGCTTCGCTACCCCATCGCCATCTCCGCTGACGGTGAAGTTACCGAGCTTCCGGGGTTCGAATACTTCCCCGACACCAAGGCGCGAGTTTTAGGTAACAAATCTAACTACCTCCCTCCAATCCTCACTACTTGAAGGGGAAAACCTTTTTACTAACTGTTGTAAAAATGAAAAAAAAAAATGCTGGCGTTTCTTCCTTCAAGTTTGCCTTTCATGTACTCTGTTGTGTGATGGGAAGGCAAGAAATCATGTGTTTTATGATATGGTTTAATGTTATGAATGTGACTGAAGTTGCTTATAATAAAATGTTGGGTTTTTCTGTTTGTATCATCTTGAACTAATTTGTACTCTTCACTGGTTCATTGGTGTAGACCTCTAATTTGCTTTTCTGTTGGAAGAAAAAGCTGTAGTTGAACTTGTAGATAAGAAATGATAATATGATTAAATTTATTATTGGAAAAAATAGAACCAAATTATTAATCAATTTCTCTAACATGTACCATTGACAGTTTTCAAGTAAGGATTAAGTTTAGACCTTTCAATGGACAAATTCTTTTTTAAACCACCATTTTATTAACTATTGAAGGTTGAAAGTTGAAATTTATTACACAAAACATTCATAAATATTGCCAAAAGAATTATCAAGTTTGAGGTTAGAGATTTGAGAAAAAAGAAAAAAAAAATTCTTTTATGAATATTTTCATCTCCCATAAATTCAGATTATGGTAAAGAGTTATTTATGAGAGAAGTCAATTCTTTTCCATCAGTCTCTGAATTTCATATAAATTAAATAATCTTTTACTTGAGTATAAAGTTTAGTTGCAGCATCTTTTATCAAAATTTGGTCATAAACTTTGTCTAATTGAATTTTACTCCATGGTGATTACATTATAATTATTTTTTTTATCCTCAAATCCCACAACTACAAAGTCCTTTATATTCTAATTATATTAAAAAAAAAAAACCATAAGAAATCAAATTATATATTATTAAATCTCTAAAATTTGTCAATTTGAACTTAATTCAAACGAATTAACAACTAAAACGGTTTGAATCTCTCACCATCAATACTAATGGTAAGCACTAAAAAGGTTGCATAAAAATTGAAATGGTGGAAAACAAGTATTTGTTTATTTATTTATTTTTTATTTTACTATGGTCAATTAATGGAGCGAGGTGGCCAAGGTATTAACGTGTGATGTAATATTCTAAACAAAACAAATGCTTAAAAATTTGTTTGCTTTTTTCTAATTTAATTCAGAACCAAATAGGATTGTTCAAAAAAATTTCAAAGAATCCAATCAACTCTAACTCAACTTGCTGCAGCATGTTAATAAAACTGAAATTTAAAATGGGTAGCTAAAATAAAGAAAGAAAGAAAAAAAAGAAAACTAGGAATCCACAAACATTTACTAAAATTAGGCGAAAATCATCCCCCACTAAAAACAAAGCTATTATGTCCAAAATTGTTAAAATCAAACATAATTCTCTCACCATTCCCAATTACAATAATACAAAAGGGAATTTAACTAGAGTTAGCTTACATACCCAAGTTTAAAGTGTTTCCAATCGAGATAATTTGAAACCAAAGTTATAGGCTTCTTTTATAGTGCTTGGAGACCATAACTTCGTGGAACATCTTTGATGTGGGACATCTACTCTCAAATATTTTGCCACAACTAACAAATTTCACTTTGACAAGATATTTGAAGAGATAATTTTTGTTGCATATCCATTGTCTCCCGCGGCAACTATAATTCTCAATTCAGAAAACTAAAACATACTCCATCATAAAGAGTAAACCATTTGTCGATAAAATTTGTTGAAATTTATGGTGCAACTTACACCTACTTAGCTCACCCAAATGCTCTTCAACCATCAACATGACTTCCACTTCACACTTTGCATAATTGCCAAGTCAATGCCCATGTGCAAACATGTGAAACCACTAACATCATATCCTCTATCATGATAAATCAAATATACCACAAGGATGAATTTCGTCTTCTTTAGAGAAAGTCATCGTCTCCCCTGTTAAGAAACACAATGTTAGCATCTGATCTAGAGCTCTTTGACGAACCTACTCTTTTTTCCTAGCAAATCAACAAATAGTGATCTCGTAAAACTTGACACATTTGCTTCATTCCTAGCAAATCAACAAATAGTAAATAACTCATACTATTCACAATATTGTAGCACATAAGAATATTTTTTTTTGATGTGGAAGCTTAATCAATGATGCAACCAAAGGACATATTTAAAAATTCAAGAAACTACAAACCTAAAGCTCTTATACCACTTATTGACAAAGAAAAAAAAAACTTCTCACTACTACTGTGGGAATAAGTAGAAAAATAATTGAGAAATTAAAAGAAAACCACAAAACAAGAAACAGAAAAGAATTTACGTGAAAAAATTCTAAAATTGCAGAAAAACCACAACCTATTAGAAAAAAATCCACTATGTGAAAATTTGTTACAATCACACATAATTCTCTCTTCCATTCCAGTTAGATTCCAGTTACAAGATCACTCTCTCAAAACTTTTATACTACTCATGCCTCTTAATTATTCTCAAACTATAGAATACAAAATAAAATTTAACTAGAGTTAGCACACTCAATCTTAAAATCTTTCTAACTACGACAATTTGAAGCCAAAGTCATAGGCTCCATTTATGGTGCTTGGAGTCCATCGTTTTATTAGAATAATGAATTTTATGATGTGAGACAACCACTCTTCTAATATTTTGTCAAAACCCAACATCAACAACTTTTAGATTATGCAAATATAGAAAAATGTTTCGAATTAGATTTTTGTTTTCTTTTTATATTTCAATTTTACCATTTTAGATTTTGAATTAGATTTTTGGTTTCTTTTATATTCCAATTTTACTCTTTTAAATTTTCCCACACACATGCACACACACGCATAATCATATATATTAGTGCTATTGGATTCCCTCAGTAATATGACAAATTGGGTATACCAATGATATATCACATATCATACATGTCTATATTGTTGGTATATAAAGGTATAACAATTGTACACCAAATCATGTGTATGTGTATATATATAAGTATATCATTGGTATATGTTGCCTGGTTAAATGCTTGCTAGAAGATACAACTATGCATGGACGTGCAAGTATACACAATCAAAGATCAGTAGGCAATGAGTAAATTACCGTTTCTACAAGGAATAGATACATAAATTCTTCATTAACATACCTAAATAAAAGCAAACTCAGTTGCAATAAAAATAAAAATAGTTTCATTCACTCAAGTGCAATTGTAGTACAAAAGAAATTAAATTAATGCGTGTAATTAGATAATGCAATAACAAAATTATATAGAAAAGATAAATGAGGAAAAAAAATGTGAATTGATGTACTGAAGTTAAAAGATAGGCTCAAATTAGGTTAATTTTGTAAATACTCCTTAATAAAATAATAATTAAACTATATATCACCTTTTTGTCAGCAAAATTTTTGAATTGGAATAACTTAACACGTTAGAGATAAATTTTGAAAACTTAATGGCCTATTTGAGGCATTGTTCTGAATTTGAAAAAAAAAAAATTATAAAATTCTAAATCTAATAGGGTTGGTTGCTAGAAACTGAAGCCTATGTTTGGTGTGTTGACTGAGTTTTTTACGCCTGTATTTGAAGTGTAAGGTTTGGTTGGACTAAATTTGATTTTCTTTGTTTTTGAATTGCATATCATGATATCTCGACCAATTTTGTGGGAAGAAATTGCCCTAACCATGTTCAAATTGAAATTATAATTTCGTCTATGTTTGATTCTTTTAAATTTTGTGTTGGATTTACTATTTAAGTTAGGAATCTTTATCTCCTAAACATGAGTTTGGATTTAAAATCGAAACTCATGCCCAAATCATCCAATAAAAATTAGAAACAGTTGCAAATATAACCGTCAAACACACAGTATCATTAGATATACAAACGTTAGGCCAACAATCAACAATAGAATATATCGTTGATATATGTATTTTTATATTTAATTTTTTAAAACATGTTACTATATATTTAATTATTAATCTAAAAGTGATGCGAATCGCAATTTACTTAAAAATTAATAATCCAATGAAAAATAATAGAGGATAGTATGGACAGCTTGATATAATTGGACTTTCCAGATGGCTGAATAGGGATGGTGGAAAGTTGGAAAAGAAACACGTGGCAGAGCATGGAAGACGACACGTAGGAAAGAAGTGGAAAATTGAGATACTTATATTGTCCAATTGGCCCACGACTATTACGACATGTTGTCCAGTACTGCTTGCCGACATTTGTGGTAGTTGCCTACTCCAACTGTCAATCATGCGTCTCTCCCATTGTCTCTCTCTCTCTCTGACTTCAAAATCCATTAATTATCCTAAATTTCTAATTTCATCCCTCATGTTCAACAATTTCCACTATGCTCCCATCAAATCATATATATTTAAAAAAAAAAATAACAGTTGTAAATATAACAATTACGTCCAAAATATTTATAAATATAGCACATGCAAAATAATTTACTATATGGTAAAATTTAGATTCTGTTTTCAAAATCTATTAGTGAAAGATCATATCACTATTAGGAGTTTTATTCATAATAGACCATATCGTTGGTAGGAATCTATTAGTGATAAAGTTTATCATCGATAGATTTTACTATATTTGCAATGTTTTAAAATGTTGTTATATATCTAATTATTATTCCTAAAAAGGCTACCAAACACAATTACTCTATTTCAAATGTAGTCCCAAAACTAAATTTTGATAAACTTCTGTTTTCTAAGACTCCATTTGATAATTATTAATTTTTTTTTAATTGTATTTGTTTCCTTATATTTGTTTACAATGATATTCATATTTAAACATTTGAATCCAAATTCGAATTTTTCAATTAAAACTTTAACAACATTTGAACTTAAGAGTTGTAGAACTAGTAATTGTATCAATTCAAACCTTGGCTTTTTGTAATTTTATCAATTTACACCTTTCTTCAAATTTAGTTTGAAAGATCACGTGCTGAATATACAATTGTTTCAATTAAACATTTAATAATTGTAAATATAATTATTAAAAAATAATAAAAATTAAAAAATTAAGGGGCGTTTTAAAATGTATGTAGCAAACCATAAAAATTATTAAATTTGAGAAAACTTAAATATGAATTTTAAACTTTTAGATCTTTTTTTTCAAAAAATAAAAAAATAATTAAAACACTTAGCTAGCAAAAGTAAAAAATGTATCTAAACCTACTACTACGAATAACATCTATTTATGTACCATGAGAATTCTAATTTAAATAAAATTATTAGCTAGAGAGAAATATTTATTTAATTTCTCTCCTCAACTAAAGTCCCTTCCTTGGAAAAAAACCAAAGCCATTTGTACAAACAAGAGAATTACGTCCAATATCCAAATTGATTATGCATTGAAGTTCGTCGATCGAAATGAATAACAATCAAATATTCATGTTTTGTTTCTATGGTACAAATTAGGTAATGCAAGAAATAAGATCCAAAAATTCATACTAAAATAGTACAATCTCATATGTGATTAGATTTTTAGCACAATATATGATCATATATGTCATTTTAAATTTGTGCCTATATATGGTCCCTTTAATTTTAGAATGTGTATAATAGGTCTCTAAAATTTTTATTGTGTATTTGATGCATTCTTATAATTTCAAGTTTGTAAACAATAGTTCTCTTTTCTTTATATATATGTTTGAACATGTTAAAAATTAATTGTTACATCATAAAATATAACTTTGTGTATAGGTCTTACTGTACATTAACAAAAAAAAAAAAAAAGTTTGATGTAATGTCTATTATTTATTAAATTGAAAATTTAAGGCTATATTAGATACAACATTAAAAATTTTATCCAATAAAATAAATTATTTTTTAAAATTTTGAATATGTCTTAAACCTTTTGGATACAAAATTGAAATTTCATGGATATGTTAGACATTTATGACTTATTAGACACAATGTTAAAAATTAAATATTTATTAGCCACAATTTAAAATTTTTATAAATAAAATTGATGTAACATCACTCAGTAATATTAATTAAAAAGATTAAAAATTAAATAATATATAGATATGCATGCATGAAAGAAATGCTTTAAGTTGTAAATTGAAAGCTGAAAATTATAATAATATATATTAAAACTAAAATAAAAGAATCTTAAAAAAGGAGGAAAAAAATACTTACGCAACCTCGAATCCAAATAATATCAAAAAGTTAAGTTTAAAAAAAAAAAAAAAAAAAAAAAAAAAAAACTATAGGAGGGAAATAATTTTAAATGAAAAAATGGTTGAAAATATTTATAAATAATAGCAAAATATTACCATCTATCTACGATAAACTTCCATAGATCACAATAAACTACTATTTGTATCTATCATGACATAGATAAACGCATATAGTAGTCTATCACAACCTATCGTAAATAGAGCGTTAAAGTTTGCTATATCTATAAATATTTTGGATTTGATAAGTAATTAATTGTTTTCTAACATTTAACTAAGTAATTATTTAATTTTAGATTTGATATACAAAATTGAACAAATACATATATTTAACTTTGAGACATTAATTATCTTGAATATTCAAACATATACATTAAGTATTTCATACATCTTTTCATTGTTGATTGGTTTTTCAACGAAACCTCATTTTATTTAATATAGTATTAGAGCCCATAAAGTCCAATGGATATTCGGTGCAACAAAAAGAAATGGAGATTTTATCAAGAATAGTAAATTCAAAAGAAACACTATCTTGAGAGGACATATTGAGGATTCTACATTGATTGAAAAAAAACACAGATAAACCTATTGTCAATGGGTTTTGAGATACAATTCATATTATCTAATATTTTTCATAAAAAGAATCTCAAATATTTAATATTCATACCTATGAAACAATATATGTCACGAAAATAGTTGGTTAGTGATTATAAAAGTAATTTTGGTAAGTTTTTAAGTAGAGGGAGTGTATGAAATGAAAGTGGAAGGGTATTTTTGCAATTATGTAATAGATTGAAGTATAATTACAAAAAGTTCGGGGGGGGGGGGGGAAGAAATGAATAGTGATAAAGTTGTGGAAGCCAGGTGTCAACTAAGAGTTGGAAGACAGTGTTTAAAATGAAATAGGAATAAGTAGTTTTTAGGGTTATCCGTAGTGGGTCCCACCTTGAATTGACTGTTCTATCAGAACTCTTCTTTTGGGGGTTTGAATCAAAGTTGACTGCTTACCTCAAACGCCTCTCTCCCACGCTTTCTCATTATTATTATTATTATTATTATTATTTTGTTAAAATAATTTTTTTTTAAATACTTTGAGTTTTGGTGTACTGATCATACTATTAAGTTTTCATCGATATGTCAATATTTTCATCTATATTTTTACATTTTTATAGCTTCAATATTAACATGATGGTTAAATTGATATTTCCATTGTATTGTAGGAAAATGCATGAAACATAAAAAATAAGTAACAAAATATCACTATTGTAAATATAATATAAATATACATGTTAACATATTTGAAAGTCATAAAATATTTATTTATTAATTTTAATTTATTTTTTGAATTTTTTGTTTTTACCATTTTTTTGAAATATCCATCAAAATCAATATTTTATCGAAATTTTCATAAATTTAGACCTCGATATTTCCATAAAAATTAACATTTTAAACCAAACATTGGTACTAATTTAGTTAAATTTCTTTTTCCATTTTCTATTTTGAGAATGAGATTAAAGAGCGAGAGTAGTGTAAAATTTTTTAAAAAGTACTCTTATAATTGGGATTGGTGAGAGAATTATATTGTGTGATTGTAATAACATTTTTTCACGTAATGAATTTCATATTGGTGGGTCATAGTTTTTCTATAAGTTTTAAGTTTTAGACTTAAATTCTTATATTTTCTAGTTTTATTGTGTTATTTATTTATTATTATTATTTTAAAATTATTCTTTCAATAATGGTTGGTGAATTTGTAGAAATTTTAGGGAAGAAATATCATTTAGATGAGAATCTTTGTATTTCTTTTAAATTTCAAAACTAAAAATAGCATCCCAAACCAAATTCAATATTCTTACTGACTAACACAAATTTCCTTAATTAAAAGTTGAGAAGTCCGACTCCAACATGTATTTCTTAAACAACCATACCTCTTGTGACTTTTTAGCAAGATTTCTTCCTCTTTCTCTCTCTCCCTCCCTTTTCTTTTGAATCTCAAAGACGAGGAGTCAATAAATAAGGTATTATTCTTCTTTAAACTATGTTCACGATGTGGAATCTACATTTCAAAGTTTTCTCTTTTCTTTTACAAAGGCATTGAATGGGAAGAATAAGATATAAACTTCACACATGAAGTCGTGTGACACATACAGAAGGAGACAAATTTACCAAGAGGATCTCTAAAACATATCTCAAGTAAATAGAAGTGGAGAGGAAGAAGTTCAAATTTAAAGATTAGATTCTCTCCAAATATAGTTAGATGTTTTACCCAGATAATAATTATTAATGTTGCAGTTGAATGAAAAATCTAAGCAAGTTTTGTGTCCGTGATCCTACCAGAACATTCACCATAGGCTTTCGTCAACCACATCCATTAATTATGAGTCAAAATCCTTTCTGTTTCTCTCTCTAGGGAAGCTTATAGGGCCACGCAAATAATTAAAATCCCCATCTCCTTCTCCCCCACTTGCCAACTACAAACTTTCCTTTCCCAAATCCCACTTTAAAGAAAAATTCCTGCATCGATTTTCTTTCTTACTTCGATTCGTCAAAAGAAAAGGCAAATTAAAGAGAATCCAACTCAACTCTGGGCTTCCTTCCATTTCCACCCGCCATGTCTTCCATTCTCAGCTCTCAAGGTCTGGTCATTGCCACTGCCATGGTCGTCTCCTCCACAGCTCTCTTTCTTGCCTTCTCAAACCACCACAAAATCAATCCAATAATCCCTTCCATATCCCTTCTTCCTTCTTGCTTGTCTTCTGGTAAATTCACTTTTTTTTTTTTTCTTCCCTTTATTTCATATCGTTTCTTCAATTACTTGGTGGGTTTTTTATGTTATTGTGTTTACATGATAAATTTGGAGATTTGATGGTGAAATCTTGGTGGGTTTTTGATGCTATTGTGTATAGATGAAAAGAAGAAGGAGAAGAAGAAACAGAGGAAGAAGAAGAAGGTGAGATTTGCAGAGGATGTGAAGGAGCCAAAAGGGAATGGAGAAGAGTACAGAAGAGAGCACGATGAGAAAATGGGTATGGCGGAAACAAGAACAAGAACAAGAACAAGAAGAAGCAGTTGTAGAAATGAAATTCCTGCAAATCGAGTTGTTCTGTATAATGGAATTCTTAAAGACCGATCGCAAAGAATCCAATGTTCATTTTGATCATAACTCTTTCTTTCTTTTCCTTATTTGTTTTCTCTGTTTGGGGGAAAATATAAGAAAAATCTAGGTCTTCTGTGGCTGTCAATGGATGATGGAGTTTCCACTCACACCCACTTTTTTTTTTTTTTTTTTTTTTTTTTTTTTTTTTTTTTTTAATTAAAAACAAAAGGAGGTCATGAATGTTGTATAGAACTTGTTTTCTTTTTCTTTTTTGTTTTATTTTAATTTTAGGGTTTGTTGGTACAATTTGAAGATGGATTTCCAAAGGCATGGAAAATAGAGTTATTCCATGTTTTTCATACATATATTTATTAGCAAACTCAAAAATTAAAATCTAACTTAAAAATGGTTTATGGTATATTTGATAATATATTTATAAGTTGCAAAACTAATTCTACTTACCCATTTGTAATCCATCTTTTAGCATGTTTTATGTTACTTATTTTCTGGTATGATTGTTATTTTGTAATATCGAATAAATTATAATACTATATAATACATATTTATTTTAACAATAATGAATTAACTTTATAACTTGAAATTCTAATCTATAAACATTTATATATATATATAATTGATTCAAAGTTTAAAAAAATTTAGGCTATTTTAGTTACAAGATTTAGAAAAAATCTTTAAAAATAAAATTTAGATTATCAATAAAACATATCATACTTTTCTTTGAAATATTGGATGACTTTTGTCATATAATGATTGAGTTACAAAATCAACATCTTTCCCAAATAATTTTCAATATGAGTATAGTTCAGCAGTGTCATATCCATACCTATTGGCTTAGCAATAGGAAGATGGGTAGATTTTAGGTAAAAAGTTGGTATGGGTTAGGCCAATACTGAAAACATCATTAAAACAAAAATATTATATATAATTGTTATATGTCTTCAAGATGAATAAGTGGTTAGATTGAATAAACATTATATATCATTTCAAACATAGTTCAATAGATAAGATATCAATTACCATTCTAAAGGTCGATTAAATCTTCCACTTTATGTAGAGATTGAATAAACATTATACAAACTAAATTATTCCTAATCTCTATTAAGAGAAAATATATATTTTCTTTTTCTAGTCCTTGGTTTTGACCTTATTTAAATAGAACTCTATGGTGATGTGGGCCAAAAAGATTGTTACCCATCTCTACTAATGAAGATATAAAATTATGATTGACCAGGTTAAAAATTCCATAACTTTTTTTTAGTCCAAAAGCTATTCCATTCCAAAAAAAAATCTTCAAAGTACTACTTTACATGCATACACATCAATATTTGTCACTTTAGAATATTAAA
Organism: Citrullus mucosospermus; assembly: GCA_030954485.1. NCBI lineage: Eukaryota > Viridiplantae > Streptophyta > Magnoliopsida > Cucurbitales > Cucurbitaceae > Citrullus > Citrullus mucosospermus. The sequence continues at coordinate 27,198,689 of CM062061.1, read as the reverse complement.
AAGAGAGAGAAGAAGAGGAAACAATCCCCATTACCCCAAATAATTATGAGTAATATGTTTAGATTAATTCAATTCAATTCGTTGATATAAACAGAATTAAAGTGATGTTTGTTAATTTATTGCTCAACTGCAAATTATTGATGTCAATTAATGAAAAGTCAATTGAAAAGTTGTGAGATGAGACGATGAAACACTATAGGAAAGAAACTATACATTACATTTCTAAAATATATTAACTAAAGTTGTAATTTATATACATTTGAGTTTTCAAGAACTTTTTGTTAATGTGAGTCTAAATTTTTCTCTCTTAAACTCGTTTTATGTCAAAGTAAAATTGTACTGAAAAAGTCGTATAAAGATTATGTGAAAAAATAAAATTTTAAAAGTATTTAGAAAAAATATAACTCTTTAAATTCAACAATTCTAAATTTTTATGAATTAATGAACAATATCTTTTACGTGCATATATATTGAAAAATAACATCGATTCAATATTCCTATGGACCATGAATTATGGTCACACATTCACTTGTGACTTATATTAAATGAATATGTATTTATTTTTTCTAGCTTATCGTTTAAAAGAAGAACACTACGTACTTTAGTTATGGACTAACAATCATGTTTCACACGTAAATTTTAAACAACTTTTTTGCTTCCATGTGCAAACAACTCAAACAAACTTGAGTTTGAGTTTAGTTATGGACTAACAATCATGTTTCACACGTAAATTTTAAACAACTTTTTTGCTTCCATGTGCAAACAACTCAAACAAACTTGACTATAAGTTTGGATAGCAAATAACAAGTTATAACTTTAAAATTTTCCATAACCAAAAAAAAAATAAAAATAAAAATAAACTTTATGATTTTTCCACAAATTTCCTTACTTGTACTATTTTTCTAGGGTATAGGAGCATGACTCATTAAAGTTGAGTTTTAGAGGCTGTACTAAGGAAGTCAACATCAATAGAGAAGAAGAATGTGAGGTTTTGGCAACCAAATTGAAGAGGTATAAGTATAATTTGCATGTCATATGTAACAACAACAAAAAATATTTTAAATTTAATCAAAAATTTAAATATGATATAGAGATTTCGATTTATGAATATATTGATAAAACTAAATGTAGATATCGTCAAATATTTTTTTAAATTTAAAAAAAAAAATTAAAATCAATAGTTAAGTATTTCTTACTTTGAAACTAAGTTATAAATCTTGTTATTAAGATGAATCTTCCTATTGAGATTAATAAACTAAGTTATGTATATTTATCGAAAATATTAATTAATCTTTAATATTGATATAAAACCTTCCGATTTACCAATATCAATGTATATATTTTAATCTTTAAGTTTAATGAAGTGGAAGTTGCAATAGGTAACAATTTAAGAATAGGATTTTGCAATTATGTTTCCTAAGTTTGAGATTCTCCAAGTATGACAAAATTTTTAGTTTTGATATTTCATTTTTTATTATTCTAAAATTGGCCCGTAACCAACTTTCATTTACCTTTTTTTTTGTTATGAGGGATGAGTTTAAACTCCCACCCACAATTAATACCAATTCATGAAGATTTGAATGTTAAAAAAAACAACTCCCCTCTCTTCATAAATTCTTCATATATGTTAAAATCAAATCCCCCCCGAAATAAAATGAAATTTTTTTAGATAATTAAAAATTGTGATCTCTCTCCCAACTCTTCTAAACTCTTCTTTTAGTTTTTGTTCCAATTTCAGCTACCACCTTCGCCCACGGTCACCATCGTTTCAGTCATCGTCTTGTTTTGCCACTATTTCTCGTTGAAGCCAATAAATTTGTTGGCTGAAAAAAAGAGAGAGAACACATAGAGAAGGCATTTGCAAGTATATCTAAGTGTATATGTACTATATCAAGTGTATATCACGAGTATTAAAGTTATTAAGGATATCAAGTGTATATCAAGAGCAAGAATGTAAAACATGGTCTAGACTTATTTTTTTGCTATTTTTGCAAAACTAAAAGGTTTGGGCTACAAATCTAATATTAATAACTTGTTATGCCCATCCATATTTCACTATTACAACAAGAATATCTTTTGGTAAGTTTTAAATAACTCTATGTTTGGGTTCAAGAAAATTTAAAAATGATTTTAAATTATCTTATTTGAAATCTAAGAAATGATTTTCAATTAGTTACTTTATGTTGGAACGAAAAAGATTATGAAATGAGTATATTTAAAATTTTGTTTTTGGGTGGAAATAGAAAAAGGAAATACAAGTTAAAAATTTACTAATATATACTTTTAACTATAATACGCTGATTGAAAATTAAAATATGACAAAGTTAAATAAGTAATTCATTTGGAGATTTATTATATAGACTTTTTAACCTTCATGAGATAAAGTTAAGAATTACTGTCAATAATTTATTTATTTAGTTTAAGTAAAAAAGGATTTCAACTCACTTTCCATTTCAAAATTATTCTCTTCCTTAAATCAAGGAACAACTAGTAAGTTGAAATTAAGTATTTAGTAACCAAAAACTAAAGTATAATTTGACCAAATACCACCCAAAGAGATTATACCTTATTAAACCCTGATTTTATTTAGAGATTATAACTTATAAAGCCTGATTTTAATTAACTAAAGAAAAAAATGATTTTCAATAAACTCATTTTTATTTAAATTCTTTTGATAAAAGTAGTTTAAAATACACTATTTTGAATAGTCTGAACCTATTTTTTAAATTAAATATTCAAACACACCTTAAATAAGACTTTTTTTTTTTCTTTTTTGATAACACAAAGATTAGGTGTTAGGTCTAAATTTATAAATTCAAAATAATACATAAGATTGCTCATTTTGGAATTTGTTTAAACTATAAAGTAGATAAACACAAGCTACCTAAAATCCAAAATTTATAATTCATTTTTTTTATTTTATTATTATTTTTTTAAAGTTAAATATAGACAAACCTAAGAATCCATCACTTCAAAATATTCAAACAAAATCAAACTTCCCAACTTGGAAATATACAAATCCACAAATTATCTCAAACATTCCCTTAATCCATTTTATTTTTATCAATTATCATACAATTAGGTTTCATTATTATTTTAGAAGATAATTACAATCCATTTCCTATAAATAATAATATTCTATATTTCCACCATTTTCCTCCCCTTCCTCTGTTGCCATTGCCCATTAATAATATCCAGAGAAGAAGCCAAGGTAGAAGAAGAAAGGAAGAGGAAAAGCTGAGCTCGTGAATCCTCGAACAGGGCATTTTCGATTTCAGGGGGCACGAGAGAGGCGACCCGTGATATTGTTCATTCAAGGTCGACCACTTTTTTTACCCCCTTTTCCTCGAAAGTTCCAATTTCTTTTTCCCTCAATTTTTAATGTTGATCTATCGATTTCTCAAAATTGCTTTTGATTCTGCTTTTATCTTTACACCCGTGAATCTTTTTGGTTTCTAGAAGCGGTTCTCTGATCTTTTTTTCCTGGAATCGGATTTGGTGCTCTGTGGATCCGTTTTGGCCTTCTGGGTTTGCTTTATATACGTTGCCCTGTACATGGGGTAAGTTCCGTTTTGCTATTTTAGATTCTGAATGTATTTGATTGATGTGATTGTCATTGTGTGTGGCTTTATTCTGTGTGCGAAATGGGTTATTGGGCCTGTGTTTGTTTCCTAGAAAATTTGCTCAAAATTAAGGGAGCGGGTTTAAATTGGTTACCTCGAACCGTTTTTGCTGCTTTTATATTCATTTGATTTGTTTTTAATGCTGTTAATAGCAGCATGGAAATCAAAGATCCTTTGGTTTAATGGAGTCTCTCCATTATTGTATATTGTAATGCACATATGGGAAGATATGAATAACTACTTAATGAGCATGAAAGATTTCTTTCATGCTGGAATCAATGCCTTCTCTCCTTTTCTTTTCCTCCTAATTTTTTTTCTCTTTCAGTTCTTTACTATAGTTTGTAATGGAGCATTGGTTGCCTTGAAAACCATATCAAGCCTAAGCTTACGTCAGTTTACCGATCCGAGGCTTTTTGTAACATATTTTGGAAATCTTAAGCACACACGATATGGACAACATTGCTAACCAGTCACAGGGAGGCGATTCATCAATTAAAACCAATCAATTTCAGGGGGACTCTAGTGAATCTGATGTCCCTACTGCATTTGTAAATCATGGTAAGTTTTCATTTGATTAACTTGTGTTGCTATAGGATTAAAGCCCAGAGCAAAAGTTCCAACTTCAATTTCTATTCTTAAATGTCAAGTCTCAATCCATGTCTGAGTTGATGCAGTACAAGTACTAATATATAATGTCTCTAATTTGTTTGGATCCCAATTACAAGAAAATGACAAACTATATTGCAATATGGTAATATAAAGGAAATTATAATATCAATAGCTTTTCGAGATGGTTATCTCTTTCCCCAATGCATCCACTATAGACTGATTTCACAGACTATTCTGACCTCCACCCTCTCTTTCTCTACTTGTAACCAACCCCACCGAAACAAACCATCAAAAGTTACAGTTATGTCACTACAAATATTCTCATATGATCCTATTTTTTTAATAAGCCTTTCATTGAGAATAAATGAAAGCAATGAAAGAATACACTGGAATGAAAAAAACCAAGCTCTCAAAAGGAATTCTCATTAAAGAAATGAACCCCAATTTTGCAAAATAGTACCTATGGAATACCTACAAAAGACCTTCAAAATTGAAGCCATGTGAAATCTTACAAAGAACAAAATGTTACTTGGATCCCTCCCCAAACCTATAAACACCCTATTATTCCTCTCTAGCATCATTATTCTCTCTCTTTTGCATACAAAAGTTTACAGTTAAAGAGAGTTTCTATGTTCAACAATATTGTCATGTTATTAGCCATTAGGTGGTGGTTTGACAGTTTTAGTTGTAGGTCTTCTTCTCTGGAATCAAACTAGACAGCATTGGGTGCAGAACAGAAAGTCCGACAACAAAGAACAATTGATTCGAGAACCCAAATTAAAGTAAGTTGGTCGCTATTCTTTTCCATAAACTGAAGTTATTTTATATTCATAAATCCAGCAGGAAAGTTTTGATTTCTACTTATAGAGCTGTATTTAGGTTCTTAACAAACCATTTATTCCAGTCCATGCTGAAAATAATATACTAGTTACAGTATCTAGTTACTCTACTTGAAAACTTCTAAATTATGTCCCCTTTTTTTGGAAACATTTATGTGACTTCTGGAAGATCTCGTATTCCGTACATTTTATATATTTCTTTCCAAAAACAATATTGCAATGGGTTTTTTCTAATATGGTTTACATTAGATCTTGTTTACGGCTATGAGAAGGTTAAATCTTCAATATGGCAATTTCACATCCCTATTATGTGGTTTGGTCAAGTGGGTCTATGAGAAGGTTAAATCTTCTTTGGAAAATTTCTGTGGAGTTTTTCTCAGTGAAAGCATCATGGATAGTAGTCCATCATGCAATCTTAAATGTTTGCCTGAAGTCGTTTAGAGCAAGACCATCGTACAACCGTTAGATTTGTATGGAGAACTGTTTGCAAGTTTGTTTGTTTGTTTGGTTTGTTTTGTTTTTTTATTTTGTGTTTGTTTGTTTGTTTTCAGAAGTATTTTTAACAACTATGATTGTGTGACAGGTAAAAAGGTAACTATATGTCACATTCAAATCACTATTTTCAGAAGTACAACTTCATTTGTTTTGGCTGATGTGAGCATAACTCAACTCGTATAAAATATGTACCCTCGACTAAAAGATCCAAGATTTAATTACCCCATGTTGGACTAACAAAAACATAATGAAATAAATAAATAACTTCATTTGTTTTAAAAAAAAGGACATTGTTTTAAAACCAGTTCCAAACTAGTCTACTTTCAACCATTAACATATATTGTAGTGAAATGATTCACTTCAAGCAAGTCTTGATATATCAAATTCTACATTATGCTATGCCACACTGAAAGCTTGCTGAAGATGATAAGAAACCAGAAAGCAAAATCCTTTTAACACTCTGGTTTCTCTGAATTGGGAGTTGATTATTCTTGAACTTCGTTTGTTGCATCTTTTTTTTCAGCACTCATTGTCTCTGCATGCCTAAATCGTTCTGGCTTTGCAGTTGGAATGCAACATACGACAGTTTGTTGGGAAGTAACAAGCCGTTCCCTCAACCTATACCACTTGGCGTAAGTGTCTGCCATATCAATCCAATACGCTTCATTGCCGATCAATTTTTCTCATTAATCTTGCCTTTTTTTCCTCTAACGGGTCGGTCTAATCTTGAAATCGACAGGAAATGGTTGATTTTCTTGTGGATATATGGGAGCAAGAAGGGTTGTATGATTGAGCATCATTTATGGAATGAAAGCTATTTTGAAGGTTAAGTTAGACTTTGGAAACCCTCTGGACTGCTGAATTACAGCTATTTACATCAACAGGTTCAATTGCTAAATTGGCGGCCACTTGAGCCAATACCCAAAATGTAGTCTCATGCAGATACAAAAAAGGAAAAACAGGACATTAATCCATTTTAGCATTCAGTTTGTTGTACTAGGTGTTCTGTGTTCTTCCTTGGGTAGATTTTGTCGAGTTCTTGTCTGAAACTTGAGTTGCTTCCTTCTGTTATAATGATGGATTGTGTGTGGAGAGAGACACGGTGAGTTGATTGTTTTCATTTTTTCTTATCCATAATCTGTTTTATAATATATAAAGTTTTGTCCTCTTCTGCCTGATCCTATTTATGAAAAATATTAGTGTCATTGATTGATATTCTTAGTTTGGATTTGATTCTGTTATTCTTTTAAACTTATAGTAGTGGCTGCTTCAATTGCGATCCACTTCTGTAAGTTTGAAAATAGTCTTTTTCGAACAAAACATCACAAAGTCATGAGTGAAAAAGATGAAAAGAGAGAGAAAAAAGAAAAGAAAAGAAAAGAAAAGAAAAGAAAAGAAGACTGTGTTCGGATTAGATATTAAACCCTTTGTTATCTGTGTTGGTTCTTATGGTATATTTGAGAAACAACTGGAAGCTCTGTCTAAAACATGCACAGGACAGGGCTGACACTTGTTCCCGCCATGGACTACCACCTACCAAAAACTCCAACGACCCTTCTGGACTCATCTTTCACTTCTCTCCCACCCTCCATGTCTTTATATCATCATCTTCTTCCATCCCCATCTTTACACCAAAACGCATCACAAACAGAACCCTCTTCACATCTCTCATTTGAATATCCATTCCCCATGGCCCTGACCCGTTTGGCTCTGAAGAATTTGCAGCAAAGGGCCCTTGTTTCCTCTCCTGCTGATGCTCTTCTCCCCAGGCAAACTGAAGCCTTGATTAGAAGGTTGTGTGATCATAGCTCAGAAGGCAATCCCAAAGAGGTGGCCGTTAAAAATGAAGACAGAAACCCCAAAATAGTCACGAAAAGGGAAGGCAAGAAATGGGTACCATGGAGGAAGAATGGGGGAGAGTTTCATCTGGGAAATTCACTGATGCAAGCGGCAGAGAACATAAACAGGGTGTTGAAGAGCTTGAACTTGAGCCGTCCATGGTGGGTTTCCGGTGGCCGTGTGAAAGAGCAAGAAGATTGGTACAAGCTGCGAGTGGAGATGCCTGGAATTTCAAAGGAAGAGGTGAAGGTGACAGTGGAGGGTCGGATTCTGAGCATCAGAGGAGAGCATAGGGAAGAAGAGGAAGAAGAAGAAGAATTTGCAGAGAGTTATGGTTACTATGAAAGCACGGTGATGCTGCCGGAAGATGCGGTGGCGGATGAGATCAAGGCGGAGTTGAAAGATGGGGTTTTGACGATCACCATTCCGAGGACTGAGAAACCCCCAAAGGATGTTAAAGAGATTAATGTTGTGTGAAGTGTTGCTGAGTTCTACACATTTTGTAATCCTTTATTTTGGCCATTGTAACTTTATAAAACATGAATGAATGAATGGTCTACTTAGTTGTATAAACTGGATTATTATTAGATATTATGTTTTCAGGCTCTAAATATAATCATCTTAGAAGATGCCATATAATATATTTTTAGGTAATTCAAACATGTCTCAAATGATATCTTAGAAAACAACATCAACCTTCCTTATTATTATTATTTTTTTAACACCATATTTACATGTGTAGTTACAGAAAAAAATAAAATAAAATGGACATCCCATATTTCATAACAACAAACCTATACAATATTTTTTTAAAAGGATTTGAGATGTATTTTTTTGAGACGAAAAAATGTATTATTTCAAAAATGCATTTTTTATTTTGGACATATTGTTGCTTTTGTCAAGTTTATGAACAGTGACACATACCAACATATGTAGATAATCAATTCTAACTGACATAAATGCCAAAAATAAGTAAAAAAATATATAAACCCCTTGATGGGCAACTTAGTTTTTGTGCATTTTCAAGTCGCACATTTCACAAATGTGAAACTATGTTGCAAGTTTGTTGACCTGTGAAAAAAAAAAATATATATATATATATATTTTTCTATCTTAAGTAGAATGGTTACATGTAAATAAATAAAAAAATGTAGACAATATTAAAGTCAGCTGAATTTTAGTTTAAGAACGTGCTGTAGATGTACAAATCTTCATACCTCTATATTGTTGAACTTTAAAAAAATGTCACCATGATTAAGCTATAAAAAAAAATGTCACCATGATTAGAATAGTTTTCCAGTAATTTGTTTCTTCTCTATTTGGAAAAAGCAAAGGAAAAAGAATAAAAAAATATATGCTTTTTATATGAGAATGACTTTTAATTCAAACCTTAATTTAACGTAGATATAAAAAAACATTTGTTGTTATTATGAAACATGAATATTTTGTGTATCTCAAGTATGAAGGTTATATGCCTAAAATTGTAAAATATATCCAAAGTTTTTTATTTTTTATTATATTTTTTATTTTTATTTTTTTTGGTAAAATATTGAGAACTTAGGATAACAGGTGTGTAATTGAATGGTTGCACAAAAAGTTAAGTAAATAAAAATAACTAGCAAAAAATCAGAGTTCTATAAATTTATAGGAAAAAACTGCACTAGGTATTATTGATCTAACTCAATTCAACTATGAATCCCGAATATAGTATTATTAGCTCCAAAAACAATTTAACTCCACTTACAAATATGATATAATTTACTTTGTGCGTTAAATACTCTAGAAATTTCTGAAGAGATGAAGGATGAAAGATGTGATTTTATAGAAAAAAAATGGTAACACCAATTATGATCCACCAGTATAAACTACAACCTATTTAGAAAGCAAATGAATGACCATTTGTTAATTAATCAGAAAAAAAAAAATTAAAATCGATTTGAAGCCACGTAAAATTGATGGGAAAGATTGTGCTTTGTTGGTATCAATATTAAAGTTTAGAGATTTCATTGCAATAACATTTAATAAAGATTTAATTATAACTCTTCATCTCACATAATTCTTTCTAGTTAAAGCATTTTTTTTATCTCCTATTTATATGTATTATCTTATCTCATGATGATAGTTTTGTTTCTAGTTTAAAAAATTATGATCCCTTTTTAAAAATGTTTACTAGATTTTTACCTTTCTAAACAAACATTTCAACTTCTCGATAAAATTTTAACTTTTTTATTTTTATTTTTATTTTTTAAGTTCTCAAATCTTGCTTTAAATTTTAGGAATACTCTTCCAAAGTGACAAGAGATAAAGAACTTGGGGGTCTTTTTTCAAAGGTTGAGATTGGATAGGTTAGGCATCCTAAGCTCAACCCTTGTTTGAGGCAAGGATCTAAAAAGCTTTGACTTCGTACATTTTTCCCATAGGTTTGAAAATCCATGGGTTACCCTTCCTTCTTTTTCTTTTCTCTCTAATTTAATTTAATTTAGGAACCACCTTGGGTGACCATCGTCGGTCAACTCTAGCTCCCACCTCCAGTGTCGGCCAACTCCAACTGCCACCGACCAACTCCGGTGGCCACCTCAGATGATTACCGCTGGCCAACCTTTGGCGATTCCTCCCCCTTCCACCACTGGCGAACTTCCCGTCACCAACTCCGCTGGCCAACCTTCTACTACCACCTTCGACGACCCCCATCGGCCAACCTTGAAAAACATTAATAAAAGGGTAATTGCATTGCATAACACTTTTAGGGATAATAATTAAAAAAATGCAACTATAGCAAAATCTATAAATGATAGACTCTATCACCGATTTCAAAATCTAAATTTTACTATATTTGTAATTTTTTTTTTTTTTTTGCATTGTGCTATATTTTCAAATTAGGTAAAGTGAAATAAGTCTACGAAACTTTATAGTAAAATTAAAATATCAAATTATTAAAACAATAAATCAAATAAAATTATAATTTTAGTCAAAATCTCTATTTCAAAATTCAAAAAGAAAATAATTATTCTAAATTTTTTAGTTTGTTTTAAACTTAACTATATTAAAATAATTAATATGACAAATTTAACCTAATCTAAAATCTAACCACCGATTAAATACAAGTAAATATTTGACAAAGTCAAGATTTATAAATCTACATTTGATTTTCAGGATTTCTAAGTTTGCACCCCAAACACAGGCTTCTTAAACTCAAACTTCCAAAACCTGCACTCCAAACACAGTTTTCTTAAACCCAAGCTATTATGCTACCTAAACCTCCCGGCCTAACCCCAGGTTTAAGATTTCAAACCTATGCGCCAAATGCCCCTTAGATTAGAACTAATATTTATAAGATTATGGATAAAATGTCATCTTGGTCCTTAAACTTTATGTTTCATTTCATTATATTCAATAAAGCTAAAATTTCGACTACAGTGTTAGTTTATTGTTGATTTTTTAATTAAAAAAGTTCACTATGCATTAGAAAATATATTTACATAATGCCTTTTCTCACATTAAAACTATTATTAATTATTATTTTACGAATTTCAATCAACATTAAGGTCACATTTACTTTCCAGGAAATTACTTAATCAATCAATGGTAATATGAAAAGTGGGGCCATTTCAAAAACGTTCCTAAAATTCCAATTAACAATTTTTTGTGAATTATGATTAATAAAAAATCTATTAGAATTACAACAATTTTGATTATGAAGTAGTAAATATGATTTAACTTTAAATAAGTAAGTTAATATTTATTGAATATATGGCCTAAATTTATATATATATATATATATATATATATATATATATATATATATATATATATATATATGAAAAAAATAGAATTTAACTAAAATGTAAAATTAATTTTAGAAAACTAAAAATTAAAAATCATCGAGTTGTTAAGATCAAAACAATTATCATAGCATTTTGAGGGAAAAAAATATAAGGAATGAGAGTGTTAGGAGTGTTTGGCCCACCAACTTATTAAATAAATCAACTCCACCGACATCAACAATATTTACTATTAAAGTTTGCATATTTATCGAGAAACTTCATCTTCCTTTCTTTCTCTATCCCTTTTCCTAATGTTTCCAATGACTTCATTCATTGGCCATCGCCGATGATTAACTTTGGTGACAATCATTATTGACACACGCTCTGACACCTAACTCCAGCAATAACCTCTGTCGACAACTATTATTGCCCGACTTCGATGACATGCTCTAACAACCACCATGATGACCACACTTCGACAAACCACCTCCAGTAATCATCTCTAGCGACCCACTTTCAACGTCCAACTTTTTGTGATTATCACCTCCGACGGCCAATTTCTACGATTACCTCTTGTGGCCAACTCTGACCACCAACCCCATTGATCATCTCCAACAACTAACTCTAAACGACAAGTCGTAGAAAAACCTAAGAATTGAACAGGTTAAAATATTTTAAAATATAAAATTAAATCTTAGTTCGGAGTGATTAATAGTCCTCCAATAGTCTTTTAACATTAACCGAAACACTTGGACTACACAAGAATTGGTAAAATACAGTGAAGTTTTAAGTTGGGCATATTTGAGGAACAGACCACTAGGCAGAAGCCACGTGTAAGTAGGAAATTTGAAAGCCACAGATGAGAGCACCAATAAAGCGTGCTACTCAATAGTCTTGTCAAAACTCTACTTTTTGTCCTTTTTATTACCGTACACGTACGCTCTCATTAATCAGAGCAGTACAATGGACCGTTCGATGCCGTCTGATCGGACTACCAGAAGGCGTTGACTTTGATTAGCAACCGTTGATGATAATCAGATGGTGTCAGTGGTGGTGGTGATGTTTTTACATCAGTCAAGTGGTTCTTATATATGCTTTCTTCTTCTAAATTGGGGTTTTTACTTTCTTACTCAACTTTCTTTGTTTTACTTTTAATGTCAATTCTATACGTTACTATGTAAGATTAAAGGTTGTCTAATTTCAAAACTACAAACTAGTTTCCATTTTGACTGCAATTAAAATCATTTCAAAAGTAATTTTATATTTTTAAAATCAATTTTAAATATTGTGAAAATGTATTTAAAATTGTAAAATTAAACCTCGAATTGATTTTGATTAATGAAAAGTATGTTTTGAAATTATTTTAAACGTCACAAAATTGATTTTAATTATTTTAAAATTACTCCCAAACATGCCCTAATACATATTTGAGATTAATTCTAAAATAGTTAAAATAAGTTATTTTGTTACACATAGTTTTACTTGTTCGGTTTTACTGTTAATCACAAATTACATACTATTAAAATTGATTTGTTAAAATCACTTTCATCATGTTAAAAAAGTACTCTTAAACACACTTTTAATATTTTAAAATTAATTTTAATGGTATGTATAATTACGTTTTAAAAGTATAAAACAAAACATCAAATTGACCTTGAATAATTTAAGATATGTTTTTGAATAATTTTGAACACGACAAATGATTTTACCAATTTCAAAATCACTTCGAACATTCCCTTGTTCAATCCATGATTGATGTGTGTTTTATAGCTGATACTTTCTTCGTATCCATTAAAAAAAAATTCAGGTACAAATCAAGTTTAAATACTTTCACCAACTTTACCAATATATTGTTTGCCACATTCACATCATTCTAAAGATGAAGCAGGTCTATCAACATTTTTTTAAAAAAAAAAAAAAAACTTATAGAGTAAGATCATATAGGGGTGCTTGGGGCATTTTTACAGTTGAGTTTAGTTTAGTTTTTAACCCAACTTAGTGTTTGGCTAACCAATTTCACAAGTCAATGTTAAATAACTCAACTTCCACCAACTTCAACAGTATTCACTATTGAAGCACTCTTATCGATAAGTGTCATTTTTCCCTCTTTCTCTCCCCCCCTTTAATGTTTTCAACGACTTCACCCATCAACTACCTACAACCAACTTCGACAACAATCATTGTCGGTAACATGCTTTGACAACTATCTCCAACATTGACCTACGACATCCAACTCTCCACTTATTTGTTTGACACCCGAGGATATTATTAACATAGCTAAGCCAAGGCCCGGAGCTCTATTATCACTTGTTAGTGATAACAAAACCCCCAAATATCTCCATGATGGTATGGTATTGTCCACTTCAAGCATAAACCTTCATGACTTTACTTTTGATTTCACCCAAAAAGACCTCATGCTATTGGAGATAATTCTTGTCACTTATATACCCATCATTATCCCTTTATGTAGCCAATGTGAGACTTTGATGTCCCAACACCAACATACATGCATAATAAACCCTAACCTACAATTTGATATAAGATGCCATAAAAAAGCCTAAACGCTTTGATGATGTACTTGACCTTTAGCCCGCTTCTCGATCTCATTTTCGAGCTGATCTGCTTAAGAGATCTTCACATTGGTGTGGTGCCGAGCCTATTGCACTCTAATGCTTAAATTAATTCAAGAAGTGTATAGTTCAACTAAGCACACAAAAAGTAAGATTAGAGCTCTCATTTGGTGATTACTTACTTTCTCCTTTGGGATCAACGAATGAGGCTATTTGTAGGTTCTTCCTCTGAAACTTACCTTTGGTTACGTGTAGCACCGACGATGCTAGAGTCATTTCTAGCACTCGAGACTATAGGGTGCCAGACTGAGGGCAACTCGGTTATTTTCTGATTGGGATATATTTACCAATTCGGCTTGCCGACCCAAACCCGGTGGCAATGACTTTTCCCTTTTGGGATAAGCGTATGCCTATGACTTCTCCAGGTACCATATGGGCATGGGCCCACCCATGGGATTTGAGTCTTGCCTTTAACAACTCTCACCACTTTTAAACATTCCTAACATTATTTCTATTTGAGATAAAAAGGTGTAGGTGATCAGAATAGAACATCTAGCTTAAAAAAAAGTGTCTTATATTTTAAGTTAAAATACCATTTTAGTTTATGTAATTTTTGAAGTCTCACTTTATTTTAATCCTTGTATTTTCAAATATAATTAATGTATTTTAAATATACCTTGAAACTAGTAGTACTTATTGTTGTTTTGAAGTTAATTTTTATTGAAACTAATAATAGGAATATTTTTTATAAAACTAAAAAGATATAATGTGAATGTCTCTAAAAGTTATCAATGAAATGTAAATATAGAATTTTTCTTGTTTCAAAAACTAACAATAAATTAATAGTAACGAATAATTTTAAGATTTATTGAAATTAAACCTACTAATTTAAAGTAGAATGACTAAATAAAAAGAAGCAGAACGAAATTTTAACCTATACTTTAGTTATGTTTGAAATGAAACAACTTTTAACACTCCCAAATATATGTTTGAACTAGTTAAAATTATGCACTTAGTGACTTTGATTGATGGACTTAAGAAAAAGAGATAGAGATCAAAAGATTTAACCTTTTCAACTCCAATAAAAGAAAAAGTTTGTTGGTAGGTTTCTCCTTTTTTTTTTTTTTTTTTTTTTTCCCCTTTTTTCTTTATATATATATATATATTTCAATTAAAAATGGATGAGGATTATATGAAAAAGCTATCTTCATCCCTCAATCATCCTTTTTTTCACTGTTTGCTTTGCAGACTGAAAATCTAGAACTATTTGTCATTGATGCCCCAACATTATTTGATTCCCTTTAACTGATCAATGCTTTATGTTTTCAATAGTTTTTATGGAAGGTTAACAAAATCTGCTTTTTTCTAAACTACTTCTGCTCACTACTGCTTTCGAATAACTTTTTATTTCTCACCCTTTCAACAGTCTTCTCCACTTTTTTTTCCTCTATTGTTCATTTTAGGACAAATTATAAAAATCACTCTTAAAGTATTATGATAATTTTAATTACATCTTCAAATCAATATTTAAAATGTCGATGTCGACGGAAAAAATTAATAAATAAACATTTTATGATTTTCAAAATTTTATTATTTACAGTATGCTTACATAAGTGACATTTTGTTGCTTATTTTCATGTTACATGGATATTTTCTACGATACAATGAAAATATCGATTCATCTTTCATGTCGATGTCGAACCCATAGAAACATAAAAATATCGATGGAAATCTCAAATGAAAAAAAATTGAACCCTCAAACTTATACAAATGTTACAATTTATACAATTATGTAAGTTTGAAGTTTCAGTTAGACTCAATTTGAACACTTGTGTAATTTTAAGGGCTTCATTTTTAAAATTGAAAGTTTAAGGGTATAATTGCAACTACCACCATATATTAAGAGTAGCTTTTGCAATTTGTCCATAAATTTAATGAATAGGTCTAAAAAAATTAAATTTAAACCTCAAATTCACCCATTGACATAAGACTTAGTTTGAGATTGCTATAGCTTTTCAAATGATTGCCGGTAGTTATGCTTTTAGAAAAATCAAAGTAAATTAGTGTTTGGTAAATTTGAATTTTAAATTAGGAAAAAACTAGTAATGTTTGATAAATTAATACTAAATTCATGTAATTTAGTTATATGAACCAAAGTAGATTATCCTTCCTGATTATTTTTATATTGATATTTGATTTATAGTTTATTATAATATAATCATTTAATAATTTATATGATTTTAATTACAACTAAAATTTGTCTAATCTAAATTGTGTGATAATTTTTTTTAAACAAAATAATTGTTATAAGTATGTAATTGAATCAATTTAAAGTTTGAGAATAGATGTGAGAAAATAAATTAATATGGAAGGATAAATTTTTTAGAAAGCTAAAATCTAAAAGATGGTTTCTAATAATTTTTACACATTCAAACAAATTAAAAAGTGATTATGAATATATTAATAAATAATTTGTTTTACCAAACAATTTTGGAATGTTAAAGATTTTCTTATAGTGACTTTTTATCTGTGCAAACCCAATTTCAAACGAACATCAATGACTTTATATTCATGCAAATTCAATCCCAAAGGAACGTGGACTTAAATTATGTTAAATAATTTATTATCAATTTTATATCACATGCAAAATTCAAAATTTTGATGTCTTTCACAATCCCAAAAACAGTCAAATGACCCCAACCCACCTAAATACCATAAAAATCAGTCCCTTAATCAATTACCATTTGCAAAAGAGAGTCAAAACACCAATTTCCCAAAAGTGCTTAACGTAAAATTCTTTCTTTGGCTTTCCCCATCCGCCCTTATGAAAAGTAGTTCCATTGGTTAACAGCCGATAAAATCAGCTTCATTGTTTATTAATCAATTTCCAAATTTTAATTTCTATTCCTATTGCAAATATCTAACGCTTCTTTACTAACTATTTGTTTTAAAATTTTGAAAATATTTAAACTATAGAATAGCGTTGCTAATGAAATTATAAGATGGCAAGATCAATGTCTAGATCACACATGTGTGGAATTCAAAAAAATTCAATTGATTTCTTGAGCAAGATAAAGAGATGCAATCTTTGTGTTCGAATTTGTACTTCTCAAAAACAAAAATAAACATCCTACTCCTTAAACTAATATTAAATATAGAGTGACCAATCCGAAGATAAGTGAGTGGATAAGACACCAATTACCATTTCAAATGTTGATGGTACTACTTGTCACCCTTAAATACTAAATAGAGGTGTTAAAAAGATTTAACAACCCGAAGAACTCGAACAATCCATTGCACCTTGTACCAATTGAATAGAGTTAAATCAACTTATTTGGGTTGGGAGTTGGTTTACGGATTAGCTTAATTAAAGTTAGTTTGTTCGAACCAACCTAACTTATTATTATTATTTCTATTTTTATTTAATTTCATAATTTTTTTTTTCTTTTTATACATTTTGTTCCATCAATATCGTGTGGAAGTGAATTTTCATAACTCCAATTTATGTAGACTTTTCATTATGATTACTTTAAAAAAAAGAAATTAGGGTTTACATTTAAATTGATTTTTTTCTTAATATATATATCACACATAAAAATATGTGAAATAAAAACCTCTTAACTATATTTAGATCATTACTTGATGTAGCTCCAACATTTAAATAGACATGTCATGTCAATGTGATTATGAAATCATGAATAGTGATTTAGAATCTCTAATAACTTTTATTCTATAAACCCTCCAAATAAAAGCAAACAAAGAAAGAAAGAAAAAAAAAAAAAACTATTAACAATAACTCCTTGGGATGAACACATTGCCACATAACTCTCCATTGAGCTCTATTTCTTCCTCTCATAAGTCACAGAGCTTCTCTCACAGAGCTCCAATGGATTCCCCAAGCAATCTTCTGAAACTCGTCGTCACCATTGCCGTCGCCGTCATATGTTCCCTCTTGCTCCCTCTTCCCACATCATCAGGTAAAGCAAAAACAACCCTTTTAGCCAATTTTTCTTTTTGTTTTTCTATTTTTCAGCTCAAAAACACAATGCAGCCACAAAAATGATATGCATTTACAATTCTTGTGTGTGTGTTTTAGCTCCGGCAGGCGTTGAGAGTTTGCAAAAGAAGACGGTGCTGGGATCGGAACCGCCACGATGCATCGGAAAGTGCTTGAATTGTCGGCCTTGCACGGCGGCGTTGGTGGTGCCAGAGCACCGTGAAAGGAAGGGATTTGAAGCAAATTTGAATCGTAGAGAAGAAGATGATAGCTATTATCTTCTGCATTGGAAATGTAAATGTGGGAATAAGCTTTATCAGCCATGACAATATTATGATGATGCTGTTTTTTCTTTTTCTTTCTTTTTTTTAGACTTTCTTTGTAACTTCTTTTATCCCAATAATGGCGTTGGTTTATGTACAAAATTGAACATGTTTTAGCTTCTTTTCTACTCTGTTTTTCCTTCTCTGTTCTTTAAATTTCTTGTTCTTCTATTTCATTTTTGTCTGCCTTGCTGGCTTTTTCCAAAATTTTTTAAATTGGAATGAAAAATTTGAGGACATAAAGTCTTGGGCAACATAATTTTTTCCTCTACCATATATATAAATTTTAACTTTAAACTTTCAATTTCTTAAAAAAGTTGAACCTAAGTCCCGCTCTCCCTTTCTTAACGAACAACAAAATAATTTTTTATGGCTGACCCAAATTTTTTTACTTCATCCAATTGCACTTCAACCTCTAGCAAGTTTTGCAATTTTAACTTCAAATTTTGTTTAAAGTATCTAATTATGTCTTTAATGAATTTAAAAACATATATGTGACATAAAATTGAGAGAATTTTAAAGAGAAATGACATTCTAACCATTTTTTTGTTTGTTTGTTAAATCTTGTGAGTTTTGGCAAAGTCATTTGTTGATTGGCAAAGTCATAAAATTGATAGAATTTCATTTTTTAAGTGTTACAATTCTACATATTCTTTCCTTTGTAAGTGTTACAATTCACCTACTAATAAAGTAAAATTCAAAGTTATTTTATGAATATTTGAATAGTATGTAATTGACATGTAGGTAGATCATGTTCAAGAATTAACCTAAATGGTCTATAATATATGGATAAGGTTGGGTGTTTTGTCATGGTAATACAACCTGCTTTGTAATTGTTGCAAACGATATGATCCAAATCGTTCATGTGGAGACATGCGAGTGGAGGTATCTTATATAAAGAATTTGTATAAAACTAGACTGCGAAATAATAATCTCTCTTCGTAAGTCCGTTAATTAAAGAGATTAATATTTTACAAGATGATCATAAGTAACTCGATCCTTAATCCTGAGTGAGTTATGAACTCATGCTTGTGAGGGTTCATCATTTGATTTGCATGGGTGAGAGTGGCGTCGACTCAATATGCCTACCATTTTGGAGACTTGACCAAATTGGGAGCTAGGAACATAATTTCACAACATGGAATTCACCACTTCTCGTATAGGGTAAATAGATGAGTAGTTCCATTAATATTGACTCAAGGATTTGAATAATGGGGCCCCACTATTTCACTGGCCCGAAAAGGACTTGGTTTATGATTGTACCATAAACAAATTGTTAATTAGAGGATAGTGGTATTTAAGGACACATAGGTAATTATAGGGGTAAATCGGACATTTAACTCAACCGTCATTAGGAATAACTAATGAAGAATCAACTTACGTGTAGTATTATATCTATAAACGCAACTTGTCCTACAGTGCATAAGAGTGCAACTGTGGGTCTATTGTGGTTTGCCACATAATTAATGAATGAAGGTTAGCTAATTAAAAATTTTAATTAATTAATCTCGAATCATTGAAATTTATATTTTGTAGGTCCATAAGGTTTCTTTGCTAGCTCACAATGATAAAACGAAGACTAAATATTGAAAAAATAATTTGAAATATTTAAATTAATTTAGGAAAAATATATTTATTGTATAAGATATAATTAATATAAAATGTATCGTATGTAGATACATTACAATATAGTAAATTAAGAATATGATTCAAATTTAAACTATATAATACGAGAGAATATAATAAATTAATATGAATGAAATTCATATTAAAAGTATAAGTCAAGAGTTAATATGAATAAGATCATATTCAAATTAAAACTATAGGGTAAGAGAGAAACATGATTCAATCTTTTATTTAATTAAATATGAGATATTTAATGAAAGTTGTTTCAATTAATTAAAATTTGTTTTGATTAATTAATTTAACTCCCCTGGGGGTAGTGGTTAGAGAACGATTCTCTTACTCTAGCAAGAAAGGCCATTCAGAATTGATCCACGTTGGATGAAGAGATCAACATGGAATTAGGTGATCACATGCTTCTGTTTTTCTTAATCTTTTGTTCAACTTTTGAATTGCACATATATATTTTCGAATTTTAATACTCAATTCACATCTAAACTTATAACCTTTGCATATGTTTTACAATTTTTGACATGTAACCATTGTGATTGAGATATAAAAAAATACTAAATACTTTAATTTTAAACAAACAACAAAACCTACAATATACTATTATATTAGTGGAACGTACAAGTATAATATGCACAAAAAAAGTGTTTAAGGATTTTTATGACATCTTAGCCATCTTGAACAAAGACGTGGATAGCCTCAAAAGATGCAATCATGGTGGTATCCATCCTGCGAGTTAAACTTTTGAATAAGTGATAGAATGTTTTTCAAGAAGTCATTTGCATTTAAATTTTTTTATAAAAACAGTTTGAAATAAAAATATGAATGTGTTTGGTTACATTTTTTCAAAAGTGCTTTTAAACACAAATTTGTTTGGTTTGGCTACATGCTCAAAGTGGTTCTTTTAATGTTAAATTATTATATAAGATGACTATTAGACACTATGAACTAATAGTTCCAATATTATATTTAAAAATCACTTTCATTGTCCAAATTTTGAGTTTTTTTTTTTTTTTAAGCATATGATCTATGAAGTTGGTCGTTAAAGTTAGTCATTAGAGATGATCGATGAAGTTGGTTGTTGGAGTTGACCATTGGAGGTAATTGACGAAGTGGTTTGTTGGAGATGGTAGGGGTGCAGAGTTGAGCGCAGAAGTGGTTGATGGAGATGATTGTTGATGTTTGACCACAAGAGGTGGTTGTCGAAGCATGTCATTGGAGTGAGGCTATAGTAGTCACCGACAGAGGTTGGTGCTAGAGTTGAGTGTCGAAGGTGGTCATTGAAATATGTCACCAACGATAATTGTTGTCGGTAAGGAGTGGCGGGTAAAGTCATTGGAGACATTTGAAGGAAAGAGAGAAAGAGGGGAAGATGAAGTTCCTAGACAAATGTGCAAACTTCAATAGTGAATAGAGTTGGTAGAATTAAGTTATTTAATACCGACTTGTGAAGTTGATCAACCCCAATATTAATGTCCAAACACATCGTGAGAACCATATGAAAAGTAGGCTTAGAGAAGCTATTTTCCCAAATCATTTTCTTTAATTAGAAGTTATACATATTTTGCATACCACTTCATTTTCGATCATGATTCATCTAGGTCCCGACAATCGAACATCAGATAACCTCACTTCACTAGAACGCCCATTGAAGTTCAACCCCACCAATCCACCACTACTCCACCAGAAACTCGCCCCCATCTCCGCCGTACACGGCGGCATCGGCACCGGACTAACCCCCTCCAGCATCTGCACCACCTTCCTCATCGGCGGCCGGAGACTGGGCTCCTCCTGAACGCACCACACCGCCACCTGCACTGCCGCCTCCACCCGCCAATCCCCCTCCGCCTCTGCTGCCACTCTCAGGTCCAACACCCGAAACCCCTTCTGCTCCGCCAACATCTTGGCCGCGTAGGACGGGAGATGCGCCATCTCCGGCGGCTGATCGGCGTCGTAGCTCTTCCTACCGGCGATGATCTCAAGAAGAAGCATGCCGTAGCTGTAGACGTCGCTCTTGTCGGAGATGGCGAGGGTTGTGATCCACTCCGGCGCGACGTAGCCTCTGGTTCCGCGAAGTTGAGTGAAGATGGAGGTGTGTTGTCTGTCCATTAATTTGGCCATTCCGAAATCGGAGAGTTTGGGTGTGAAATTGTGATCCAAAAGGACGTTCTCAGGCTTGATGTCGCAGTGGATTATCTTTGATTCGCATTCTTGATGCAGGTACGCTAACGCCCTCCCTGTACCTGTTTGATGAAATGCTATATCAGTTTTTCTTCAACTTTACTAATCCTCCTTCATTACAATCTTTTAAACCAAACACATACACCCAAAATTGAAACCTCCCACTTATTACATACTTTTAGGGTTGGTTTTGATTATAGTTTGTGTCTGTTTATGTGAAAATCTAAATGTGAGATTGAAAGAGAAAAGACATGCATAGATGTATGTGTTTAGATTTATTTCCATATGTAAACCTTTTGGCCTATAGAATCCACTAGCTTCAAACATTACTGTTTAAATGAAATTTTTAAAATTGGGAGCTATAACTGAAACTATTTTTGTAAATTTACCACTTAAAAGTTTGAGAGTAAATTTGATAGAAATGCAAAATGTAAAAAGGCAATTCATATAATTTTACACTTTAGAAATTACCCAATGCAATGTTGAATCTTGTTTCCCAATCCAGAAACAGAGCATCTTCTTTCCTTTTGAAAATCCATTTATCCAATGATCCATTGCTCATATACTCATAAACCAGAAGCCTATGGAGACTTTCAGAACAGAACCCTTTCAGCTTCACCAGATTCACATGGTGGATCCCGCCGATCAAACTCACCTCTGCTTGGAATTCTCTTCCCCCTTGTCCAATTCTCTCCAATTTCTTCACTGCCAATCTCGACCCATCTCCCATCTTCCCCAAATAAACCGACCCGAATCCACCATCCCCGATTTTTGTTGAGAAATTCCTTGTCGCTCGCCGGAGCTGCCGGTAGCTGTACCGTATTGGCCCACCGGAGATCTCGTTGAGAAACTTATCTTCCTCTGTTGCGTCGTCAATGGAGCTTAACAATTCCTTCACTTTCCGGCGGTAAAACAGAAAACAGAGCAACCCCATGAAGCCCAGAGCCATTGCAGCCATAAGAATACTCATAAGCACAATGTGCTTTCTTCTGTTTGGACTTGGGTTCGTTTTTATGTTGTCGCCGTTGATGGGGAGCTTCGTTTTCATATAAGAAATGTACCCACGAGAGCTCCCTTCCGAACGCTGTAAACTTCCGATTTCGTCGAAGAAGAAGCAATTTCTCGAAACTGGTTCGTAGAACATCACATTACAAGAGCAATTACGGGAGCAAGCCGTTTTGCAGGAGCTCAAATCGGAGTTGAACGAAGGCGTAGAGAAACGAAGAGCAAAGTAATCAAGATTTTCCCCCAAATACAGAAGCTCGGTGGAATTGGAACTGTCATTACAGGGAATTGAAGGGAGTTTACAGTTGAATTTCTCGTGGAGATTTGTCGAAGGGCATTGGCAACGATTATCGAAGTAACAGATAAAAAGAGGATCACAAGGCTCCGGAACGCCGCAAGTTTCTGCCGGAATTCTAATTGGCTCCGGCTCTGCTAATTTTCCGTTCTCCAAATTGTGAAAGGAAATCGATCCGTCGGTGTTTAAAATAGCAACCCATCTGTCATTCCAATTCGATTGCCAGAAAAATTTGAAACCCCATAACAATTCCCCTTTCTTACCGTAGAAGTTCCAGTAGTTCGACTCCAAAATCGCAAACAGAACATACCCACTGCCACCGGCAGTGGCCCTCTGGATTTTCCGGCTATCATTTGACAGAGCCCAATAAATTTGGGGATTCTGATAACCAGCGGAAAGAACCAAATCGCCGTGTTTGAATTCTAAAAAATTGGAGAGATCATTGAAATTGGGGTAACTTTTGAGCTTCAATCCTTCCCAAAAAACCTGGCCGGGCAAGAGGGTGTCGATCGGAAAATGGAAGCTCTGCCAAACAAAACTTCCATTTTTGCTCTTCAAAACCAAATTCCCTGAATCCAACAGCTGCATTGAAACAACACCGTCACGGGCCGTCTCGGTAGACCAAATCGGATTCTGATTCTTGTCAGAAACATCCAAATAAACATTCCCTGTTTCATTGAACACGAAAAAGGCGGAGCCGTTGACCAGAAAATCTCTGTTCGCTGTCCAGATTACTCTTGAACTGAAAATGTGTGTGATTCCGAGTGAGAATGTGTTGTCATTGACACCGGCGTAGAAGCCGAGAGCAAAGATGGAGCTTTTAGATAAGAGGAAAACTCCATTTGTATGGTTGAATTCTGATGCAGAAGCTCTGAAGCCTGGATTGATCTGGTCGATCTTCTGGGATTTGACAATGCCAATGTTGGCTTGAATGAGGAGGAAGAAGAAGAGGAGGAAAGTTGTAATTTTGACAAAGCCCATTAAGAATTAGCTTGAAATTTCATGGATTCGATCGGGAAAAGTTGAAGATGAAGAGAAGAAAAAGAGAATTCAATTAACTTATGATTTTAGAACTTCAAATTGGGAAAGCTGCTTCTGTTCATTTGTTTTTATTAAGTAGTGAGAGTGCACGTCGTCTATGTCTTAATGACATGAAGAACAAATCTAAAAAAATATAATACATGGTGTATATATATACATTATACACCATTTAACAATTTTTCTCAAAAAAAAAAAAATATATATATATATAACAATTTGAAATAGGTTTAATTATTCATTATTATTCCTGAATTTAAAATTTGTTCCAAAAGAAAATATTGGCACCACACCTACTATGTAAATATGTTGCATCATTTATAACACTATTACATAAATTGTCATGCTACAAAATTATTTTAATGATGTTTTGAAGATGGTAAATACAATCTTAATTTTCTTTTGTAATTACAAATAATACGCCATATGCCTTTTTTTACTATAATAAAAATAATGTTTAAAATTCCTAAGAAAGAGGTCAAGTTGGCCCTTTTGAAGAAGTTGATGCACCATCCTCTTCAATTTTCATCATTTATCCGTCTTTCATATATACTTTTTTGATATAAAATGTAACTAATATCTAATAATAAATTATACATATTCAACAGAATTAAGAAAGTTGGCTTCTGGATCATTGGCATGAGAGGTGTCCTCAAATGATGTGGCCATGCTTCAAATCCACACTTTTTTGTTTTTTTTCATGTCAACCGACTGTTTGGCCCGTTAAATTGAGTTTATATGTTTAGAAATTTCATATATTTGTAGAATTTATGTATATGTTTTTATGATAGTTATATAATAAACTATATATAGATTGTACTTTATTTTGTTGTGTTTTAAGCATATCTGTATTGTTGGGAGTTTTAGGAAATGAGGTTTAGAATTTACTTGTAGATCATGTGTTTCAATTTTTTTTTTTAATTTAATCAATAATTTTACAAATTTGTGCATGTGACGCCTCTAGTTAAGTCATTTTTATTTTAACACTTTTGATAAAAGCTTTTTTAAAATAATAACACTCATTTGTTTGACAATTTTTTCTCAAAATTGTTTTTAGATACAAGTCTGTTTGATTTCTTACCTGATAAAATTAATTTTATTAATGTTAAATTACTATAAAGAACGACTATAAAATACTATAAACTAATAAAAAAATTGAGAATTTAACGTTTTGCGCATCAACTTAAATATAAACCTTTATTGATGTTTTATATGTGTTTTTAAATTAATAGCTATTTTTAAGTTTTAAATTAGGGTTTTATTGATGATTTTATGTCGCGAGCATCAAGAAAACAAAAAACTTGTATGTCAACAAAGTCGAAATTTGTAGTTGTCATAATTTAAAACAATGGTTGTCGGAGTTAATGGAGTGGCTACTTAAATTTAGCCGTCAACGGTGATAGTTGAATGTTGCTGAAGTTAACCGGAAGCGGTGGTTGCTGGAGTTGATTATCTAAGTTGCTATCAAAATAGGAAAAGTGAGGTGTGTTTTGTGCGGAAAAAAAAAAACCAACAAAAAATGGTAGTTCTCTTCTTTCATAGCAGTTCATATTTCATAACATATTTATTTTCCTTCTAAAATTCATAAAAATTTGCAATCTCAACAACACTCTATTGAAAATGTATTGTTTGTTTGTCTTCATGTAATTTTTACATTCACAGAATCACATATATATTAGTTCATTTCAGTGTTAAAGGTACAAAATAATTTTTTGTCATTCGTTATGTATAAGTATTATTCCATTGATGAGAAAGTTTCTAAATATCATTACCTTTTTTTGTTTATACACTTTTAAATGTACTTACAGATTTTAATACTTTTATTATTAATATTTTTGTAGAGTTAACTCAAAATTAATATGGTAAGATATTATAAAAGAAAAACAACAATAGGGAGTATTGAGTCATCATCTTCGTATAAGAAAAAATACATTTCATTAGCATAGATTTTATACAAAAATCAGTTTAGAGAACTATCCGCAAATCCTAGTCTACATTAAAATTTCTGATTATGATTATAATATTGAAGATCAAGAGTTTGAAGAATATATATACAAAAAGGTTATTGTTAGTCTCAAAATCATGGATCGATTTGTTAGTTATCATTATATGTACAGTACTCCCTATATAACATTCTTTGATCCACCACGTTGTGTAATATTACTATTGGTCACTTTTAGGGAGTGTTTGACCGACCAAATAAGTTGGTGTTAAATAACTTCAATTTCAATAGTGTTTGCTATTGAAATTTGCACATTAATGGAGGAATTCTATCTTCTCCCATTTCTCCATTTTGCACACTTATTAAATAACTCATCTTACAACTTTATACCTCAAACATAAACTTACTAATTTCAACATATTAGTTTTAGACTTCATAATTCAACTCAACACCCTATAAACATTATTATTGTTTATTTTCGTGAAGGGTATAATTGAAAAAGGTCCAAACATTAAAAAAAAAAAAAAAAAAAGTACATCAGAACTTTTGTTCAAAGCAACCCTACATTATGAACTAGACAAATGGAGATAGAGATAGTTGAGTTGTTAAAATCTATTAAGAAGGATATGATAACATATTAATAAAATATGGTAAATTTTTGTTGATGCTTAGTTTGACTTTTTAATTGACAAAAAAAAAAAAAAAAAGAAAAGAAAAAGGGTAAGGATATGATAGTTTGCAAATTTAATAATAAAATATGGTAAGTTTTGTTGATGCTTAATTTGACTTTTGAATTGACAAAAAAAAAGTTTGACTTTAATTCCAGGAAATATTCCTTTATTTTTTATTATTATTATTTTTTTAAATACTTGGTCATGTAGTTTAAATATTTCATTGGTTGATTTTTTAAAAAAATAATTAAAAATTTACTTTGTGCTCTTAACAAAATCTAGTAGCATTATTTATATTTTGAAATTTGGATGAAATAGTGGGATGGTATGCCAATTGATTTGGTGGATTTAAGAGATTAATTAGATAAATACTTACCTCACACAGTTCATATTCCAAATCCAAATCCAAATTTATCACTATTCATCTTCAAATATTTGGTTAAATTTTTGTAATGATAATTCAAACTTTTTATCCTAAGGGAATCAAACCATGAGAATTATGATGTGAACTTGAATGAATTTTAATGTTTCATTAATTGTTTATTAGTTAACCATTAATGTTTTTTTCCTAAAAAGAAGTTGCTAATGACATGCCACGATGTGCATGACATATACAATATTTAAAATTTTATAACAATGATACACAAAATAATAATTAATGAAAGGTGGGCGTGGAGTACACAATCTTTCATTGATTATAAGTTTATATCTAAACATGTACCTAAAAGAAAAAATAGTTTATACCTAAACAGAGTATACTGAACAAACAATCTGAAAAAAGATCCTACAATATTTAATGAAACTAGCTCATGATCTAGTAAAAAGGTTTAAAAAATTCTAATCAATGAAATAATCTATTATATTGTTACTCTGTTCGAATAGTTATAATTATTTAAAAAAAAAACAAAATAAGAATTTATGAAATTTTAAAGGGCAAAAATTGTCCACATATATCTATTGTTAAATCACAATGTTTCGTATATATGGTTTAGATCACATCCATACATGAAAGTATATACTACCCCATTGTGTAAATACTTCAACTAGAATAGTTGTTATAAGATAAAAGATGTTATTGCCTCTTCAAAAATATCTCCACAATTAGATCTTTATATCTATGATCTAAACCACACTCTAAAAAGAAAAAAAACTTCTATTCGAATAAGGGTAATAAATGACAATAGAAATTTATTAAAAGTTCTAAAGGCAAAATAGGTATAAAAATTATCCTCCATATCAGTCATTTATATTTATTATATATTATAGATAAATTGTTTTATTATTGCTTATACATGCATTTTGTTAAAATTAGTCGGTGGATTAGTGAAAATAGAACTTAGAGTAAGAATTGTAATACCTTAGGGCTTCTTTGATAACGTTCTCGTTTCCTATTTCCAGTTTCTTGTTCCCTGATTTTTCTTTTTTGAGAATAAGAAACATAACTATGTTCGATAACTATTCATGTTTCTTGAAAAAAAGAAACAAACAAAATTTTTTTCAATAACTATTTCTTGTTTTTTTTCTTATTTTTTTGTGACAATATAATATAAATAAATAAGATATGTCATACATTAAACATCGAAAAAGATATTATCAAAGAGTTTATGTCATCTAATAGAAGTAAGTCTCGATGACAACTAAATATAATTACAAAGTTGTATCATATCTTTCATATGTTGCGCAAATTTGATCGACATTTGTTGCGTTGTTGAAAATAGACAATGCATGATGCATCAACTTGGCCTTATGTTGTATTGAAGTTACTAAAAATTTGATTTATTTAAACGCAAGTTTTCCTATTAAAAACCCAAATGCAAGTTTAAAATAGGTTTTTTGGAGAGTATAAGGTAGAATGCAAGGATTTGTAACAATTTAATGTTAAAAGAATTCTTTAATTTAATGCGGGGAACTGTACAAATAATTACATGTATAATAAATGTGTTGTTGTATCTTTATAGTAACCACAAAGAATGAATTTACAAGTATAAAAGTTGGTGAATGAACATATGAAATGGTGATGCGGGAAGGGGATGATTGAATTTGTCAAGTACAAATATGTTTAAAACAACATGCGATATGATGGATAAATTCATGAAAAAAAAAATTAGGGTTGAGACTACTCAGTTAGCATATTTCTAAGTATCATTTAAGTATGCGTTCATGTTACTAGCTCGAAATTGAGAATGCATCTCTCAATGTTTCGACGCCACATTTATCTTATTTCTAAGACACATGATGAGTTCTTCTTGTAAAAGATCAACTTTATCTCTAAAACCAATTCTTTTCTTGTTAGATGACAAAGATTAATCACTTACTCTCTCAAGCAATTGATTATACTTACTCAAAGCTATATGTTCGATAGATTCATGCAAAGTTTTTAGCACAGATTTAAGCAATATGAAAACAACTTAAGTAACACTTGGAAAATACTAGCTTCATTCACTCAACCCATTAAGAAATTTAATCATTCATGGTGTAAGGTGTTGAAGAAGACAAGAGATGGGAATATGGAATCAATCAAACTTATATTAAGGAAATATGCAAGTCTTTCCGTTGACATAATCAAAATACAAGTAAGAAAAGTGAAAATGATAGTAAAATGGAAATAAAAGACATCAAACCGTCAATGAAAATGTCTTACTTCTTGGAGGCTTGAGATGGTAGCTGTTTGATTCAAATTTGCATAGGAGAATTGATGAATTCTTACTCTCTGAAATGCAACTCCGTACTTTCACTCAAAATCTTCTCACAAGAGAATTTGAGGTAGAAGGTGGTGATGGAGGTTAAGTGAGATTTTAAGCAGAGCTTTCACCCACTAATTTCTCTTTGTCTTCAACATGCTTCGTGCTATTTATAGGCGTTTGAAAAGGCGATCTGATGATTATTAGACACATTTGTATTTAATTTCATGCCTTGCTGCACATACTTCATCATGTCATCAGTTAATTGGTTCTGTTGTGGTCTGGTCAAATCAGTCATCTACTTGCACATAGACATGTCAGCTTCCACCCATTGTCTAAAGTTCTTCGACGCGTTGATCCTCAGACCAATATGACTTTGATGATTCTGGCAGCATCTTCAAAATTTTTTTAAAATATTGAAGTATATGTAAAGAAATAGTGAGAAAACATGCACTTTTTTCCAATAATAAAAGACCATTTGGTTATCAAACTAGGCCTAAATTTGCTACACATATTTGAAAACATGAATACCACTCTGTATTTCATTAAATCCATTATTTTTAAATTTATATTATTGATCACTAACTAAACATACCTTAAATTTTCCATTTTGTATCTAGTAGTTTGTAAATTAAGAAAATTTGTAAAATAGCCAAATTACTTATTAGACATAAAATTGCAAGTTCAAAAACTTATTAGTATAAAATTGAAAATTTTAAAGATCTATTAGACACATTTTGAATTTAATACTTATTAGAAATTTGTTTTTTCCTTTTTACAATATGTGGAGTGGGGGAATCGAATTTCTTAACTCAAAGTTATCATACATACTTGATGTCAGTCGAGGTATATTTATGTTGACTTCTATTTTTTAGTAAAACAATTGCGAGTATGAGGAATCGAACCTTAACCACTAAAGAGAAAGAATGTATCAATTAATATTGAGCTTAACTCACTTTGGATAGAAAATTTATTTACAAGATTTGAGACTTTTGACACAACCCAAAAAAACTTTAAAGACTTTAGATGAGCTCATTAGTTGACTTTTTTTTTTCTTTTTATTTTTTTTTTTATTTTTACATCTTCATAAAATGTGGATAGTTATTTGCTCAATCTTCCCTACAAATTAAGGAGTAAATTATTACCCAATAAAAGTAGGAAAGATGAATTTATTTATTTATTTTTTTTTTCCGACCAAGAAAGAAACTTGAAACCTAAGCCAACATCACATTACATACATTTACACAACACCGTCAGATTCGGACGTGAAACCCACATTTAAATTCCCTTAAAAGTAACGTTATCCAAAACCTTTGACGTCCGGATTGACAGGTGGCTCCACGACCGTCACCACGACCACCCCACGCTCCTCCTCTTTCCCATTTCTCCAAAGCAAAGTGCGGGAAAACAAAAATTCCTTTTCATTTTAAAAATTTTATGGATAGAAATGAAGGAATGAAAAATAAAAGAAAGGCAAAAAGAAAACAAAAATTGGAATTTTGGAATCTTTTGATTTTTTTTTCCTCTCCAATTCACCCGCGTTGAGGGAAGAGAAAAAAGAGAAAAAGAAAAGAAAAAAAAAAGTTACTCTGCCGCTGAGTACAGTCCCCAATCCCTGAACTCGCTTCTCTGATCTTGACACGTGGGTTATCAACCATAGAATTGAAGATCAGCCCTGTTCTTATTGGACCAAGTGTCCAATGGGATTTGGGTTTGAATTTTGGGTCTGCTGTGACGGTAAGGTTAGCAATACCGTTTTGGATTTTAGGACTAACCACCAAAAAAGCACACCTCATAGACTCTCTCTCTCAACGGTTTATGTGTTCTATTTTGGCCACAGAAGAATAAAAACTGGAGAGAAGACACAGAGAGTTTTCTTAGAGGGAGAAAGAGGAAAAATGGAGAGCAAAGAGGAAGTTATGATGGTGGAAATTGAAGCTCAAACTGAAACTGGAGCACCCATGGATGAAGTCATTTCTGTGGAGCTTCCTGCACCACCTTCTTGGAAGAAACTGGTCTCTCTCTCTCTCTAAAAGTTTGAAAATTTTACTCAATTTAGGTCCTTTTTTGCAAGAAAGAAACTTTTTTCCACTTGATATTGTAATTTTTGTTTCTGGGTCTTGTGAAATTCATCCCAATGTTGTAAAGTTTGTGTTCTTTTTTTTTTTTTTTTTTTTTTGGCTTTGGAGCTCTGTTTTAGTTTTAGGGCTTGTATGTAAAATTGTGGAAGTTTTCATCTTGCTTTTTTTGATTGGTTAGGGTTTGTTACCACCTTAATTCCTTGTTTGTTTTTGTTCCCTGAAAAAGGATATAGAAGTAGATTGAATTCTTTTGAGACCTATCTCTTTTCAGTTTTCCCTATTTGTTGGACAGTCAGCTGATTTTTTTCTTTTCCTCGAGTTTTTTAATTTTTGAAGATGGGATATCAAATGTCGGCTTATGAGGAATTTTTTGGATTTTTAAGTGAAAAGTTAGTTGTTATGAAGTTCTTGATGATTAATATGAATGTGACCACCTATGAAAGAGCTACTGTCTGATTGAAAATAGGAAGTTGATGTATATGAGACCTACAGAAGGAATGTTAAAACTTAGGAGAGTGTAAAGTATTCAGAGTTTAGAACGATGGCCCATGGCGTCTTGTTATGTTTTGTGTTAAACATCTCTGATATTCATGCTATAGGAACTTGAAGCCTAATCTTGGGAAGCACTTTTGATCCATCTACTTACTGTTGGTGTCTAAAGCAGTCTGCTCTTCAAGGCTGCTATAAAAAAAAAACACTAAATTGAATGCTTTTGATCTCTGACTATATGACCCAAGGGCCGTTGGTTTTAAACTGAAGTTCAGGTTGTTTTTGCAGTGTTATATAAATCATGCTTAGGAGTTTTGTGGCTTTGTGCTACGTTGATTAAATGATCATATGATCTATGCAGCTAGTCAGTTTTTTTTTTTATTTTTTTTATTTTTTTTATGTTTTAAGTAAAGTCCTCCTTTTGCAATTCATTTCACAGTTAGAGATAGAGAAATAGCCTCTGATTCTTTGAAGCAGCAAAATCTACGAAGATATTTTTTTCGCTGTCTTGCGGTGCCTCAGTTAAGACTGATGTCTATGCAACTTGCCCCCATCCACCCCCACCATCTCTTCCATGTTTTCTTTTTCCCTGAATTTTTTAGTTTAATGCATCTGCTTAGTTACTTGATGTCCTTTCTGACCATTTTTGGGTGGCTTGGGGGTTGTGTATATTATATTGCAAAGCCTTTGTGCCAAACTCTCGACTTTGGATGCGAAATGGATCTTGGAAGATTTTTATATTATGATTTGTATACTAGAAGGTTCTTTAGATCATTTCTACTAAAACGAATTTGTGATTTTTTCCCCCCTGTCTAGTTCATACCCAAGAAGTCAGGTACACCAAGAAAGAGTGAGATTGTATTCATTGCTCCAACTGGTGAAGAAATTGGCAACAGAAGACTGCTGGAGCAGTACTTAAAATCGCATCCTGGTGGCCCTGCAATATCAGAGTTCGATTGGAGCACAGGTGAGACACCTAGAAGATCAGCAAGAATTAGTGAGAAGGTCAAGGCAACTCCGCCTAAAGAAGAGCCTCCAAAGAAACGGAGCCGGAAATCTTCTGGTTCTAAGAAAGACAGTAAGGAGGAAGGCAATGCAGCTCCCACAGGTCCCGAAGAAATTGAAATGAAAGATGCAGAGGGGAATGAGAAGAACATTCCTGTTGTTGAAGAGGATAAAGACGGTTTTGATAATCGTCAAGCTGAAAATGGAGGTAATCCCAAAGACGAGCCCAAGGAAATCGAAAAGGTGGATGCTGATCCAGACATAAGCAGTAAGGATAAGAAGGGTAGCAATGCTGGTGAAACTGAAAATGGTCATACAGAAGCCCCGGCAGCCTCCGAGAACACTCCCCAGGTGAAGGAAGGTGAAAAGCAAGACCATGAGGGAGGTTCGGATGTAGTTGTTAACTCGGAATTCATCAGTATGGACGAAACAACTAAGCACTGCAGTAAAACCAACGGTCAAGATGCCATTCAAGAGAAAACTGAGGGTTTGGAAGAAGCTGAAAAGCAAGGAAATGAAGTAGCAGAAACAGTAACACCAACTGAACATACTGTTGCAATTGCTAGTGAGGTTAACCAATCCGAGAAAGAAGCAGTGAAAATTGAGATCGAGCAAGAAAACAGCTCTCCTAACAAGAAAGAAAACGACTCTCAAGACAACAAAGAAAATAGAAAAGACCCTGGCAATGTTGTAATTGAAAAAGCGAACGGAGTCGTGGAGGGGGAAAAACAGAATGATCAGAATGAAACTGCAGCTGCACCAGATAATGAGGTTAAGGGTAATCAAGATGTTTCAACAAATGGTGTTAAATGTAATGTTCAGGCCGAGAACAGAAGCGTCGAACACGATAACTTGGTGAAAGAAAACGGTAAGCTTTAACTAGGATGACCGGTGGATCGATTCAGTGCATATCACAACCGTCTGCTGACTGCTGTGTTATGCCTACTTCACATCACATTTTGGCTGTCTTGACAATCCGTTCTTTGTTTCTCTGCAACTGTTTACGCTCTTCCACGGTGACGGTAGCTTTAGTTTTACGAATGTATTTACCAAAAAGAGAACTTGTAGTAGTTAGATCTAGATTTTAGAATCTGTAGCTTTTGTTGTTTTTGCTCACCAGACTACTTTTGACTGTAGAATGTTAATGTTAATCAGCCTTCTAATTACATTGGGTGAGAGATGTTTTTCTGTTTTATGCTGGTGTCTTGTTAAAGATAATTCTATCCTTTCAAAAATTATAATATTATCATTGACTTTTCATCAATATTTCAAAACAAAAGTAGAAATCTGTTATTATATTAAATAAAAATTGAGGCTTGGAGTGGTGTGATGATGACTTGGAATGAAAATTGGGATATAGAAATCGTCACACCGTTCCAATTCATTGCTATGCTTGTTTCAAGTCTTAAATTTCACCCGATATTCTACATGATTTCTATTCCAATAATAATTTGAAACATTTATGGAAGACTAAAGGTAATGTTGCAACTTTTTGAAAAATAGGTTAATTTTTATACAAATGACAAATTTCAATAGCTATTGTTTTAGAATTTAGTTCATTCTTTTCGTTTACTCTGTAAACTTCACCATCGCACTGAAATAAAAGCATTTCAAAGATCAACCTTTTGCTCAATCTTTCTGTTAACATGAAAATGGAAATTGTTCCCAAAGCAAAATGAATATTCCAATCCAAACCTCATCAAACATCTGTTAAAAAAAATGGAAAAAGAAAAACCTTAAAACAAAACAGGAAATGGAGATTTCAAGAAAGTGAAAAGAAAGGAAATATTAGTGAGAGGAGAGAGATAAAAGTGCGAGGAAAGGGAAGAATCTATTCTATGCCCACATAAAACAACTCAAAGTCTTTTTCATCATAGAACTAAGAATAAAGAATCTTCTTCCTTCTGATCAAAATTTGAATCATCTTTGGACAAAGGCTAAGAATCAATCTATTTTTGTAATGCCATGGCCTCAGGAAGAAAAGCATTGCATCATTCAAATGATCTCCTGCTCCTATTTTTGGCCTACAAAGTATTACAATTATCACATAAGCCCACAACCCCACCTCTTTTTCTACAAAAGGAACTCTCTTTTTCTTCACCTTTTGCCCTCCTCACAAATGACCACTTATTCCTTTTTCTTCTGCTTCTTTTTTCCCTTCTGTGCCATCTTCCTAAATGGTCCGTTCCTCTCTCTTTACTCTCTCTCTCAACAGCTCATTCCATTGAATTTTAGAAGCCAAGGGGTATTGTCTTTTGTTTCTCTAAAATTTAGGTTTGAATTATGGCTAACTATGCCCTTTTCTTTTACATTTTTACAGCAGTGGATGCAACTTGGACATATGGTGTGAATTATGGAAGAATAGCAGATAATTTACCACCACCTGAAAGTGTGGTCACACTTCTAAAAGCTGCAAAGATAAAGAACATCAGAATCTATGATGCTGATCATGGAGTCCTCACAGCCTTCAAAGGTTCCGGTATTGAGATTGTGGTCGGGCTCGGCAATGAATTTCTTAAAGACATAAGTGTCGGGGAGGATCGCGCTATGAACTGGATTAAAGAGAACGTTCAGCCGTTTCTTCCCGACACTCATATACGAGGGATCGCGGTTGGGAACGAGGTTTTGGGGAGTTCTGATGTTGAGCTGTGGGAGGTTCTTCTGCCTGCAGTGAAAAATGTTTACAATGCTCTTTATAGGCTTCAACTTACAAACATTGTGCAAGTTTCAAGTCCACATTCAGAGGCTGTTTTTGCAAACTCATTTCCACCTTCATCCTGCATTTTCAGGGAAGATATTGTTCCATTTATGAAGCCTCTTTTGCAATTCTTCTCCCTCATTGGCTCCCCTTTCTTCATTAATGCATATCCCTTCTTGGCTTACAAGAATGACCCTGAACATATTGACATCAACTATGCACTCTTCAAGAAGAACAAGGGGATCTTTGATGCGAAAACCAATTTGCATTATGATAACATGTTCGAGGCTCAAGTTGATGCGGCTTATGCTGCACTCGAAAAGGCTGGCTACCCTAAGATGCCGGTCATTGTCTCGGAGACTGGCTGGGCTTCTCATGGGGACGAGAACGAAGCTGGTGCTACCTTGAAAAATGCAAGGACATACAATCGAAATCTACGTAAGAAGTTGATGAAGAAGAAGGGAACTCCTTTCCGGCCGAAAACTGTGGTGAGGGCTTACATTTTCGCTCTGTTTAATGAGAACTCGAAACCGGGGCCAACTTCCGAGAGGAACTTCGGGCTGTTCAAGCCAGATGGCAGCATTTCATACGATATTGGCTTCACGGGACTCAAACCTTCCTCTGCAGGATCCTCATCTCTTCTCTCTTTCAAGGTAGGATTTTTCTTAAACGGTTAGATTTTTCCAACTGATTTCTATCATCAAAGCTTAGCTAACTTGAATTTCTTTTTCTTTTGGATATCAAACATTGGCAGAAACTTGGATTTGGAGGCTGGTTTGGCTGCTCATATTCAATGATTCTCACTGCCTGCGCTGCTATTCTGATGCTGATTCTTGCATCATAGAAAAAAGCTTCAATGACATCAAAAACCAGCGCAAGATCAAGAAGTGTCCAAAAACTTACCATTACATTCATCTTCAATTCTTTGAGTAAACAGTGATTATTTAAATTTTTTAAAAAGACCAACTGATTGATTTTTCTTTTTCTTTTTTCTTTTTCAACACAACATTTCAGCAATGTAACAAATTCAACTCTCTAATACTATCTCTGGTGTTCCAGTTAAGCCCTTGTTTGGTGATATTCAAATTCCATTTATGTGCATTTGGTTACATTAAATGTGGAAAAAAAAGAAAAAAAAAAAAAAACTATAGACAAGATATGATCAAAAGCAGCTCATGATCAAGCAGTTTGCAAGAAATTATAATGACCAACGGAATGATTTTTCTTTCCAACACAACATTTAAGAAAATCTAACAAATTCTTCCATTCTCTAAAACAGCGTCTTTATTGTTCCCACAATCAAGGCTTTGTTTGGTGATATTCAAATTCCATTTGTTCCCTTTCAGGCTGTAAATGGTTAAGTATACACATTTATGAACATCAAACCCCAAAAAAACTATAAACAAAGACATAAAAAACCCATCAAACAGATGGTGAAATAAGGAGCCAATGGCCCAATCAAACAAACAAGCCTGAAAATCAATCAAGGGTCCGGTCTGGGGCACCACCAGAATCAACTCCTTCACCATTAATCCGATCGAGAGCAAGCACCAAAGCCATAGCGAAAGCCCCATCAAAACCAGGGTTTAAAGAAAGGGAAAAAACATCTTTTCCAAGCAAGACATTAGTCGAAGCATCAACTTTCCTTTTAATCGTAGCCACAGGCTCTTTCTTAAAATTCAAAACTGTGCATAAACGCTGCCCAAAGGAACCCTCGATTTGATACTCCTCTCCGGGATTTCCGTACATTTCCACCGTAAAACTCGAACGCCCGATGATCGACGACCGCCGTACTCCAAAAATCGGTTTCTGCCCATTGATCCTCTCCTGGAGATACCCTTCCCACCGCTGATGCAAACTCGGCCTCTGTTTTCACAGCAAAAAACAGAGTCAAGAACTCGAAACTCAAAATTCGAACAAACAAGAGTCCGAAATTTAAAATTAGAGAAAACCCAGTTGAAAAAAAGGAAGAGGAAAGAGAAAGTAGGTGTTACCTTGCGGCGGAGTGTGAAGAGGCAACGACCATGAGGGTCCATGAGAACGAGTTCATCTCTGTAACGAGAATCAGGGCCATAGGTATCGACTCGAAAGACGAGTTTGCCTTTGCAATCGTAGACAGTGAAGCCATCGCCGGCGAAGAAGAGAGATGTTTTCATGACAGTGAAATGAGTAGTGGTTGTTGATCCAACTCCGTTGCAGGAAAACAGAGAGTCATCAATGGAAGAGACCTTCATTGGAGTGGGTTTGTGATGATGCAGAGAAAAAAGGGGGAAGGTGTGACCCTTTATAGAGAAGATGGAAAGTGAGTGAGTGGAGGAGAAGGAGAAGGGGACAGAGGTTAAAGGGTCGGCATATGACGGCTAAGAAAGAGGAAAAAAATGGAGATTAGAGAGTGAGAGTGGTGGGTCTGGTTTGAAAAAATATGAACGCGGAGGATAAAGTTTGACGTGTTCCAACTTTTTAAGCTTTCATATTATTAGCCACAACACTACACTGTTTTCGTGATTTTTAGAGAGAGAGAATGATGATAGTTGCAGTTATATTAGTGGTCAAACTTCTAAGTGGTTAAAATATGCTTCTCAAATTATAACAATTGTATAAGTAGGAGAGCCTAATTTTTATAAATATTGTAAGTTTGAAGGTTTAATTTTATAAATATTGAAAATTTGTGGATGTGTAATTGTAACTACTAGCATACTTCATAGATGGTTTTTACCGTTTTCTTTTTGGTTAATTTTCTATTTAGTTTTTAAAGTTTCAAAATTGATTATTTAAATTCTTGTTTGATAACTGTGATGTCTTCGATTTTCTATTTTAAAATATTATGCTGTTTTTTTTTAAACCATTTTTTAAATAAGTATTTCACTTTCTTTAAAAACAAATTTGAGTTCTAAACAAAATTAAGTTTTCATTGTAAGCTTATTTTTCAAAAATGGAATATATATATATATAAAATTATCAACTAGGGTCCCTCTTAAGTTTTGTTTCTCAAAAGAATTGACATAACTAAAAGGTGATGGAGAAAATACCATATGAGTAACTTTGTATATAAAATTATCAAATTATTCAATGTCATTTAAAATTGAAAACATCAAACAAGGCCTAATCACTTTTTAACTATCACACCACTGGTAAGTTAGGTCAACTTCAATATTCTTAAAGACCGTTTAGAATTATTTTATAAACTTCAAGAACTAAGATGTTATTTTTGAGATTTCAAAAATCAAGGGAGAAATCTAAACCAAACCTCAAGGACCAAAAGTGATTTAAGAATCTTGCCATAAATTTAGTTGTGTTGATGTTTGAGATTGTGTGTCTCTAATGTAGTCAATATGGTATTAGCATCCTGTCCTAATTTAATTATGTCTACTTGACCTTAAATTGGATTGTAAAGACATTGAATAGTCAATTTTGATTATCTAATATTATGAAAAGTGCTCCGAAGAAGAGAGTTTATATAAGTAAATTCAATATGCGAAAGATTTGTGATATTTTGTTTGAGGAAGAGGATTGTTGAATTCAGCATGTGAATATAGTATTATTGTCAAAGACAACATTATAGTATCATGAAAATTTAAAAAAACAATCTCTCATGTTATTAAGTTCGAGTTATTATTTTGTT
Organism: Citrullus mucosospermus; assembly: GCA_030954485.1. Taxonomy (NCBI): domain Eukaryota; kingdom Viridiplantae; phylum Streptophyta; class Magnoliopsida; order Cucurbitales; family Cucurbitaceae; genus Citrullus; species Citrullus mucosospermus. The sequence continues at coordinate 27,159,290 of CM062061.1, read as the reverse complement.
CTTAAGAATGTTTCAGTCAACGTCTCTAAAATTTTAAGAGTTAGCTCCATTTGTTTCTTTTTTTTTAACCATGAGTTAAATATATAATTTAGTCTATAATCTTTATGCCAACTCACTAGTTATCTTGTCCTACTAAAAAATGAAAGTACAATTGAAAATATAAAAGATATAAATAATTATATTTAAACCTTTTAAAATTTAAAAACTAAATTGAAGAAACATATATTTAGCCTTTAAGAATATAATATTTCGAAAGGATGGGAAAAAAGAAAAAGAAACGTTCAAAATATAACGACTGAAGTATAAAGAAGTTATAATGACAAAATAAATAAATAAATAAGTTGCTAAGGAACGAAGAATAGAGTATACCGACTAATATTGTTACTTAAGCCTAATTTTTAAGTTTATTTTTTGGTTTATATATTTTTTAATTATTTTCTTTGATTCTCAAATCTCATGAATATTTGTTTTTGATCCTTGTTTAGCTGTCATTATTTTTTTTAAATATTTCATTCGAAAATTCAAGTTCATTTAACCTCAAATTCGATAACAAATTTGGTTTTTAAAGATGCCTTATAAATATTACTTTGATTTTATTTTTTGTTATATAGGTTTTAGTGAAGTTTTTAAAAGCTAAAATGAGTCTAACTTAATTTGCATGCTTGTATTATCAATCTCGACGTCATGATAATTTAAAAGATACGATTTTTCTTTTTTTTTTTTTTTGCCATAAACTTTCATTAATGCACATATCAAATTTAGATAAGATTTGATAACAATTGTAACTTTAAATTTGAAAAGTCTTACCATTTTCATCCTTTTTCATTTGAAAATTCACTAAAAAGAAGTTTCATATGCTTTTAATGAATTAAAAATATTTTTATGGTGCAAAATTAAAAAAAAAAAAAAAAAAACAAAAAGAAAAAATTCTAATTTTCATCCTTTTTCATTTGAAAATTCACTAAAAAGAAGTTTCATATGCTTTTAATGAATTAAAAATATTTTCATGGTGCAAAATTAAAAAAAAAAAAAACAAAAAGAAAAAATTCTAATTTTTTTTCGAACGAGAGAGAATTGATAATGATAAATTTGAGTAAAAATGGAGTTTTTCCTCCTAGGATGCTAAATATATTTCTAGAGACATAGTATGTGGAATATTAATTGGTGAAGTTGATAAGATAGCGATGTAAACGTGATGGATATGAAAAAGGGAGATATTTTTAAAGTCACTCTACATGGACACATGAACAGATTAATTATTATATGCTTTTTGGCGTGTTATATGGCCACATGACCTTATAATAATTTTTCTAAATAAAATAATGTTCACGTACTATTATTATAATAATAATGTTCTTTTCTTTCATCATAATAAACCTTATATTGTAAAGCTTACATTCTCAAAAATACCTTTAAACTTTGTATTTTGTGTAAAATATTCTTGAATTTTCAAAAATTAAAAAAAAATACATTCAATTTTTTTAAAAAAATTTAAAACATATCATTACCGTTAGTTTTGGATGGAAACTATTAGTGTTTCATTTAAAAAATATCTCTGAACTTTTAAAAGTATAAAAAAAATCATTGAATTAAAAAAAAATTAAATATACCCTTATTGCTAGTGTATGAACAAAAACTGTTAATATATCTCGTTGCAAAACTAATTTTATGATTAAAAAAATGCCCCTACCCTTAGTATACTAATCAATTTGGTTTGAAGTTTTTTTGAGTTCAATAAGAATAAATTTTTAAACAAATTAAATAGATATATTCTTCTTTTTTCTATATAGATACTCTTATATTTCTCCTATTTGTCCAATTCTTACACTAATTTTCTTAGCAACCAAAATAAAAACAAAAACCTTAGTTAAGACATAAAACCCCACGAAATTTCAATAAATTCTAAAATCAAAATCTCCCGTTAAAATATACTAAAACAATAAGCAACTAAATAAAAAAAAAATTATTTGGTTATTAATACACAATCAACTACTAATGTACAATATTGCTAAAATATTTAATTAAGTCCTAAGATCCCTTGGTGCTTCCACTATTTTTTTCCTTGTTATTGTGTATATAACTTAATTGAAGTCAGTACTTTTATTTATTTAATATTTTTTATGATAAACAAATGTCAAACAATTAATAGAAAAGTGAGTTAGAGGGTGAGAGTATTGAAGAAGAGAAGGGGAGAAAAAAGAGAGAAAATAGAGAAGTGAGAATATATTAATGATTTCTGTTCATATACTAAACAATAAGAATAATAAGTATATTTTTTTTTAAAGTTCAGAGGTATTTTTGACACAAAATATTAATAGTTTTCATGTATATTTTTAAACTTTTTTTTCAAAAAAAAATTTTAATTCTTTTTTAAAATATTGAAATTTCAAAAATTATTTTTAACACAATAACTTACCAAATTTAGAATTACTTGTTCAAAGAATTCAAGAAAATAGCCTCATTCATGGTTTGATTGTGACCATCAAATTATCAAAATCAACCAATGAATGTGACTTTTCTTTTTCCTTTTTAATTCTTTCAATTCCTTTTAATTTAAAAATGATAAAAGAAAACTGGAATATGATGTCAGTTTGTAATATAACAAACTATCATTATTTATTATTTTTTTTTAAAAAAATCATTATTTATTACTTATAAACATTAATATTTTACTATATTTGAAAATGTTTTTATTTAAAATAATTAATTATATTTATATTATATATAAAAATTAATTTTTACTTTAAATGCAAGTTTTTTGTTCCTTTAGAGGGCAAAACTAACCTTTAAGCCATGTGGTCATTGTGCTTAAACCATCAAATTAAGATAGTATCATAATTAATTAAACCCAACGACCATAAAGTTTGTAGTTTGAAACTCCATTTTATATTGTATTTAAAAAAAATCAACGACTTAGTTGTAATAGTAAAATTTGAGAATATACATATATTCTCTCTTTCAGAAAGAAAGTTTTTTAGAATATTTTTGTACAACATATATAATTACTTGGAGAAATTTTTATGTACTTTTTATAATAAGTCATTTTCAAAAATACGTAGCGATGATAGGACCACGATATACTAGTATTTGTAGCCATCTGTGTCATGATAGACACAAATGGTGATCTATTATGGTCTATTGCAAATAGACAGTGATATTTTGCTATTATTTGTAAATATTTTCAACAATTTTGTTATTTAAAATAATTTTACTTCTATAATTGATAAAATATTTAGAAAAGAAAAAGAAAAAGCTGATATTTCGTTTCTAATATCTTATAAAACTATTTTCAGAAAATCAAATAACCCGTATAAACTTTTTGTTTGTTGATAATAATCTTTGAATGTGACTTAGGGGCTATATTTTTGTCACATCTTTTACTTTAATTTGATACCTTAAATTTAAGACATGATTATAACAACTTCCACGATTTAGTTGAGTCTAGCCATTATATTTCTTTTTAAGGAAAAGCAATATTTTAAGCTATTTCAATTTATTTTTGGACGTATAGGTTATAAGCCTTAATAAAAAGAAGAAAAATATTTATCTTGTATAAGAATGATGCTATTTTTCCATTTTTAAGGGAAGAAAAATAACCATATTCTCTACGTAATTCCATTTTATTTTTAGAAAGGCAATTCTCATTATTCTTTTGAGACATAAGTTGGATTTATATTAAAATGAAATCATATTAATTTAAGGGTTGTTTTTAAATATAGAAAAATAAATCAAAATATTTATAAATATAGTAAATTTTTACTGTCTATCTTCTGTCTGCAATAGACTACTATTTGTATTTATCTGTGTCATGATAGACACAAATAGTAGTCTATCGCAGTCTATCACAGATCGATTATGATATTTTACTATTATTTATAAATATTTTCAACAGTTTTATCATTTAAAATATTTTTCCTTCATTTAACAAAAAAAAAAAAAATGATGAATAATTTTGATAATCACCATATGGTTCCTAAATCATTTTACTTGTTCAATTTTACCACTTTAAAAATGATAACCTTTTTTTCGTAAAAGAGGATAGTGTTACGGTAGTATTTTATTGTTCAATTTAATCATTTTTTATCACGACAATTTTTGTTGGGTTTTGACAAAATATTAGAAGTGCAATTTGTCTCACATTGGAAAAATTGATGAAAGTGATGGGCTCCTACAATTATAAAAGGAGCCTATGTCTTTGGTTTCGAGGTGTCCCACTTAGAAATACTTTAAGCTTGGTGTGGTATTTCTAACTAAATTTGTAATTGAGATTGGGAGAGAGAATTATTCTGTGTGATTGTAACAATTTTTCACATAGTGGATTATTTTTTGGTGGACCGTGGGTTTTCAGCTCCGCGTTTGGAGTTTTCCACGTAAATTTTTGTGTTTCCAGTTTTATTTATTTCTTTTCAATTTCTCTATTATTTTTCTGCTTGTTCATGTGTAGAAGTGAGAGGTCTTTTCCAACATTTTCATGAATGTATTGTTTTTTATTTCATCCAAAATACCTTGGATTAATAGAGATGTATTCACTAATATATCGTTGAATTTACTCTTTTCTAGCCAACGCGAGACTTTGGTCTTATTCTCAACAATCCTCCTTCGACGAACAAAGTATTTAACCAATCTCCCTTAAATTTCCATCTATCCTATCTAACACTTATCATGTTAATTCCTCTTCTTTGATTGACTCACAACATTTTTGTTTGGCACCAAAGATTATGATAGGCAACGACCTCTAAATATCTTTACAATGGTATGATATTATCTATTTTGAACATTTTTATTTTTTATTTCACTTAAAAAACCTCTAAATAATAAAGATGTTATCCCTTGCTTATTCATCTAAGAACTTTCTGTTAGTTAGAAAGATATATTTTACTTTTTCTTTTTTCAAGTTTGAGACAAAATATTGAAAAAAATGCATTTAACACGTTGTTGTTATTGTTATTATTATTATTAAAAGAAAAAGAATCTCTGAAAAATAAAAGGCCACATGGGGACATGGCACTTTCTTGGCAAAGCGACGCTCCCAATCAATAGAATCTCTAATAATGTTTGCTTCCAAGAGGGAAAGGAAAAAAAAAAAAAGTGATTTTTATGTGATATTTTTAAATATAGAAAAATTTTATTGATAGACCATTATAGACTTTTATCACTAGCTATAGATCGTGATAAACTTCTATAACCCAGTGATAGAAATGAGTGATAAAAGTCTATCGCGATCTATTATTGAAATTTTTTTATATTTGTAAATAATTTGATATTTTTTTCGTTTATAATAATTTTTCATTTCTATATATACTTTTAAATTTAATAATGATTCAATTATTTCAGCTTGGCTATTAAATTAAGGTTCACAAACAAATGAAAAACGAAAATCCCGTTTGATAACTATTTGATTATTGAAGATTAAGTTTATTTTATTTCAATTTCTTATAATGATATGCGTATTTTTTAAACAAAGAGTTAATTCTTAACCAAATTTCAAAAACAAAAACAAGTTTTAAAACACTGTTATTTTTTTTTCTTAACCAAATTTCAAAAACAAAAACAAGTTTTAAAACACTGTTATTTTTTTTTCCCCAAAATTTAATTTAGTTTTTGAAAACATGGTTAAAAATAGATAACAAAACAAGAAATTTGGAGGTAGAAAAGATGTTTGTAGGCTTAATATTCAAATTTTAAAAATAAATTAATGTATTTTATTACTTAGATGAATGAAATGGAATGTAAAAGTGTATAATATGAATTTCTTAATTCATTTATGAAAAGTAATTAAAATTTTTTTAAAATAATTACAAAATGTTGATGACCTCTCCTTCCATTCATAATTCTCCGTGCCAACATAAACAAAGGTAACTCAAATTGTTGAATAGTAGTTTAAAAATAGCTAGACTTATAACATATTTCAACTAATTAAATCATATAACATCGATTAAATGGTTTGATATTCAAAATTTTCACTCTTATATTGTTGAACAACTAAAGGAAAAAAGTAATTTAAAGACAAATTTCTCATAGATAATAAAAATGTCTTAGTTTTCCCTCCTTTACTACCATTTATTTTTACTTAATTTCCTAAATTAAGGTCGTTAGTTTAATCCAAAACTTAGTTCCCTATTTTCGTTATATATATACCTTTAATTGATGATATGTTTGTTCCCTTTATTAGTTTTTTTTTCCTTTATTTTTTTCAACATGAGTATAATTTAATGGGCATAAAACTTGTATTATTAAACTTGAAGTCAAAGATTCAATTATTTTATAAATGTTGGAATGCTTTGAATATGATATTTGACGCTTTGAACGACCAAGTACAGGACATAAAAACTTGTATCATCAATCTAAGTTCTATTCGTATTTATGTTATTTGCATTATTTACGGAGAAATGTGCTATATAAACTCTCTAACCCTAAATGTGCCTCTTGATCTGTTATGTGAATTTTTTCTCTCTAATAATAAAATTGTTCTCTACTTTTACCCGTAAATAAAATTAACACACTATTCCTTAAGTAAATTTGTGTGTTGATTCTCTATTGCTCCATGTTTTTTAATTTATTTTTGATAGTGGATTTCATAACAATAAACATATTTTTTTTTCTTTCATTTAAAAAATAATCATATTCCTTATATTAAAAAAAAGTGAGAATAAAACGCACATACTTTCTGAAATTAATAATGCAATTAACCTTCCAATAAGGAAGTTGACATTAGGAATCTAATTTTGTTAACATAATCTATAAAGCGACATTTCACTTTGCCGGGCGCATTAAGCTTAGAATAATGTTTCTTTTTTTTTTTTTCTTTTTTTTTTTTCTTTTTTTTTTTTAATTTAAAAAAAGTAATATTATAAAATATAGCAAGTAAGTCAATTTTTTTTAATTATTATTTTAGTAAGTATTATTATTATTATTATGATCTTTTTAATTTGTTATTTTGTCGGTTAATAAAAAAGTTACACCAAAGAACTTTCCGTTATCAATTCGGTGAATCACTTTAATCCATTTTCCACCAAAAGAAAGCGAATAAAGTTTCCATTTGTCCTCTTTTCTTAATATAATCTAATATTTATTTTATTTGACTTAATCAATTTATTTATTATGTCATTTACATTCAAAATTTTACAATTATAAAAATCATATGAGAGATTTTTTTAAGTAGTGTACGAATATTTGGGATGTTGAGGTGAGTTCTGAAATCCAGAATTAATACGTCTAGAGAATTAAGAAGTTTGCATTCGAGGTGCATAATTTTTTAGTCTTAAGTTAGAAAATTTGTGTTTGGAGTGCAAAGTTAGAGTTATCAAGTCAAGAGTATTTAGTGCAATTTTTTGTAATCTAAAAATTATAATTTTCTTGTGGTTATTTTTGTTCACTTAGGCCTCGTTTAGTAACCATTTCGTTTTTTGTTTTTGGTTAATTGTTGAAAATTAAGTCTATTTCCTCCTCATTTCTTATAATGATTTGCATTTCTTAAGTATAATAGTAGAACTTTTAGCTAAATTTCAAAAACAAAAATACATTTTTAAAAGCTATTTTTTTAAGTTTTCAAAATTTGCCTGGGTTTTTTAAAACCATTGGTAAAAAGTAGATAAAAAATGAAGAAATTTAGAGGTGGAAGTAGTCTCTATAAGTTTAATTTTCAAAAACAAAAAACCAAAAATCAAATGTTTACCCAACAAGACCTTAACTTTTTGTTTAATCTTTCAATTGCATACATATTTTTCAAAACTTTTAAAACTCAATTAAGATGTCAACTTAAAAGCTTCACAAATTTTACGATTTTTTGCATACAAACATTGTACTTGAAGTAGACAAAATAACTCTTTCATACAAACAACAAAAATTACAATATACTTTCACATTAGTGAAATTTATGAGTTAATTTGTACAAAATTAAAAAAAGGTAGGCTATCAAGGGGTTTAGAGCTTTTTATGGCATCTTATGTCAAATTGTAGTTTATGGTCTTTGTGTCTAATAGATTTATAAAATATCAATTTTGCATCCAATAAGTCAATTACATATTTAAAGATATATCAGGTATCTATAGTTCTACTAGCAGAAGAAACAGAGCATGGAAGAACTAAAGGCCTTGAGTGATCTATGTTCACCTTGCTGGTTTGGGGAACTACTTCAAGTAGTCCCTCCCGACACACAATGAAAAAGTTCAATAACTTCATATCCTCTTCTTGTCTAATTGATCCACCCCTTCTAAATGGCCAATTTACATGGTCCAATATGAGAAGAAATTCAGGTATTTCTAAAATCGATCGCTTCCTTTATTTGGTTGATTGGGAAAACAACTTTAAAGATCATAATGTTCGAAGGCTTCCTCGGAAAATTTTAGATCATTATCCATTAATCCTTGAATCAAAAAGTATGAAGTGGGGTCCTTGTCCCTTTAAATTCGATAAGATGGTTCACACATAAGGCCTTCGATATAGTAATTCTAAACTCTTGGTCCTCCCTCAGAGAGGATGGTCACCCGGGTCACACTTTCATAAAGAAGTTGAAGAGCTTATCGAATCAATGTAAAACTATTGAATACGAAAGTCTTTAGGAAAGAATTTGAGCAGATGGAAAGTATTACCAAGAGCATAAATGACATTGATGAGAAAGAAGAGCAAGGTCACATAACAGAGGAATAGATAAACAAACGACTGGCTGTAAATATCGATCTCCAAAACCTCTCCCTCCTCGAAGCTAGAAAATGGAAGCAACTTTGCAAATTTAAATGGCTCAAGGAAGGAGACAAAAACACTGCTTTCTTTCACAAATTGTGTTGGCTAGAAGGCGATTCAACTTTATCTCAGAAATACAAAATACCCAAGGAAATACTTTTTATGATGATGCAAAAATAGAGAAAGCTTTCATTGAGTACTTCAGTGACATATACACGGACAATGGCAGAAGAAACTGGATAATTGGCAATCTAAACTGGAGTTGTATCTACCACGTTCAAGCTGCAGATCTCATAAGAAACTTGGAAGAAAAGGAAGTTATCAGCGGCATAAACTTTCTAGCTGCAACAAAACTCCTGGACCAAATGGATTCACTATCGAATTCTTCAAAAAGTACTGGAACATTTTCAAATTTGATTGCATGAACTTGTTCCATGATTTTTTCGAGAACAACATTGTGAATAAATCTGTAAACGCTACTTACATTGGTCTTATTCCAAAAAAATCTGTGTCACAAAAGGTATCCGACTACAAACCTATCAGTTTGACTACAAGCATGTACAAAATCCTTGCCAAAGTCGCTGCGCACTTAAAGCTTGTTCTTCCTTCCACCATTGCTGCTAACCAAGCAGCCTTTATTAAAGGTAGACAAATTTCCAATCCCATTTTAATTGCTAATGAAATTGTTGACTATTGGAGATGTAGTAAGAAAAAAGTTGTCATTTTCAAGCTTGATATTGAGAAGGCTTTCGATAAAATAAGTTGGGACTTCCTCCTATCCATCTTGATCTTGAAAGGCTTTCTGGATAGATGAATTCGTTGGATTAAAGGGTGTATCTCTTCTGCATCATTTTCTATTCTTATCAATGGTAAACTGAGAGGATTCATACAAGCTACAAGGGGTATCAGACAAGGTGCCCATTATCCCCATTCTTATTCGTTATTGCCATGGACTATCTCTCAAGACCTCTTGTGTTAAGCTCAACAAGATGGAATCATCAAAGGATACACTGGTCAATATAAAGATGTCCAAGTTAATCACTTGCTCTTTGTCGATGACATTCTCCTCTTTTCATAGGCAGATCCTATATATATCAAAAACCTGCACCATCCGATAAAATATTTTGAGATAGCCTCGAGCCTAAGCATCAATCTGCAGAAATCAAATTTCGTGGGAATAAATCTAGAGCCACAATCGATTAATGAAATTGAGAGAATTTGGGGTTGCCACGCTACAAAAATTCTGTTACATTATCTGGGGATGCCTCTTGGTGGAAATCCCAAAGTATCATCTTTTTGGGACCCTGTTGTTGAGAAGATAGATAAAAAACTAAGTTCATGGAGATTTTCCTATTTATCAAAAGGGGGTAGATTGACCCTTGCTAAAGCCGTCCTTAGTAATCTTCCTACCTACTTTCTGTCTACCTTCAAGGCACCTATGAAAGTTACACATGAGGAATTTTCTATGGGAAGGTACGGAAAAATCTGTTGGTGCTCATTTTGTTAGATGGAATCTGGTTACTAGGCCAAAGGAAAGGGGAGGCCTAGGCATCGACAAAATTAACCTCTCCAATGTAGCACTCTTGGCCAAATGAATATGGAGGTTCCTTGAGGAATCTGATGATCTATGGAAGAAGGTGATTGAAGGTAAATATTTGTCGGATTCCATGGTTGGAATTCCTAACAAATGTAATAACACTAGCATGAGAGCTCCTTGGTTTCATATATGCAAGCTGAGCCACCACATCATTGAGAATTCAAGATGGAAAGCAAATAGCGGCAATAAAACTCTTTTTTGGTATCATAATTGGACAGGTTTAGGTCCCTTGCATCAGCTCCTCCCTCGATTCTTTGCTATGTCATCAAACACCATCCTTACTGTCAAAGAGGCATGGAATCCCAATGAAGCAAAGTGGAATTTCTTTCCAGTGCAGATTGCTGAGAGAAAGAGAAATCTGTGACTGGTTTGAAGTTTCCCATGGATGGAATCCGCCAATCAATAATGAAAGAACAGATAGCATCATGTGGTCCATTTGCCCAAATGGAATTTTTTCTATCAAATCTCTAAAGATGCATTTGTACAACTCCTCTGCTATAGATAACACGGTTAACGTTGGTGCTCTATGGACATCTACCCTTCCCAAAAAATGTAAAGTCTTCATCGGGACGATTATGCATAGATGTCTGAACACAGCGGACAAAATTCAGGCTCGCCATCCTTTTATGTCCCTCTGCCTGAATTGGTGTGTTTTATGCCGACAAAATATTGAAGATTTGGAGCACCTCTTCTTCCACTATCCTTATGCTGTCTCCATCTGGCACTACTTGCAAAGGGGTGGCCTAAACTTAAGCACTTTTGTATCCTTCTTCCATATCACTCAGAAGCTAATCCACACTCCTCCAACATCTTCCAAGGATATTATTTCGAGTAGCCTCATCCGCGCTACCCTCTGGTGTTTGTGGCTTGGGAGAAACGGTAGAATATTCCAAGCTATTGATAGATGTGCAGATAGGATAGTTGATGACATCCTTTATCTTGCTGCCTCTTGGTGCTCTAAATCTCCTTTCTTTTGTAATTATGATATCGCTACCATAACTCTTAATTAGAAGACTTTCCTCTAGCCTCCTCTTTGTAGTCATCTGGCTTATGTATGCCTTCTTTAATTGTTTCATTTTGTGAAGGATATCTCTTCTGGATTCAGTATATGATGAGGGTGCTACTGATGTGTCAACCTAGTTGAGATGTCACGGTGCACCTCCTGATACCTTTCTTCATTAGTATTTTGTTCAAAAAAAATGTGAAAAATTAAATGTTATATTACATATTAAATTTAACTTTGTCTCTAATAGGTAGGTATTATTGGATATATTTTTAAAATTAATGTAGCCATTATCTACCCAATAAAAACTTTAAGGTTCAATTAAACAAAAATATTTTTTTTGTCTAATAAAATATTAATTAATTTTTTAACATTTTAAATATTTTAAATATTTAAATTCTATACCTTCATAAGTGCTCAATCAATTTAGATACCTGTTAGGGTTCTTTTCAAGTATAACAAAATGTACCAAAATATTTACAAATATAGCAAAATTTCATTGTCTATCTGCAATAGACCTCGATAGATTGCGATAGACTATCATCTGTGTCATTATAAACACAAATAGTAGTCTATCGCGATCTATCACTGATAGACTGTATATTTTGCTATTAGTTGTAAATTATTTCGATAGTTTTGTCATTTAAGATAATTTTCCTTCCAATTATTGAATTTATAGCTATTTCCACGTGATTTATTCATTCCAGACCAGCTTAAAATATTAATAAAACTAATCTTCTTCCAATTCAGCTAAATTAACAAGAAAAATTATCACGCAATTCATTCTAAATTCTAAGTAGGTAAAGGAAAATAGAGAAAGACGAGAAGATTAAAAAATTGCTACCATTTGGTTCGTTTATTTTTCTTTAATTTAATACACGTTAATTCAACATTTAAGAATCCTTATGCTAATAATAGCATTACACTTTAACTATTCTCAAATAAAATTCGTATAAAATTTAGAGCTTTAATTAATAACAAAGTGATCTATTTTTGTTTTAATGTGACTATATGTTATGTGGATTCTCTAGCGTAAAAGAAACAATCGAATTTTCTTGCACAAGGCAAAAATCAAAATCAAAATAGAGGTGAACATATAATTTCTGAGTATCCCAACTTCTTAGTTATCTAAGTCCAATTATTTTTTTAACAATTATGTAGCGCAACAACTATTACTAAGTAGCAGATATTCGGTTAAATTTTATCCGTTTTGGAGCCAACCAATAATTAAACAAAATTGATCAGTCTTATAAAGAAGGAAGCCAAATAAATGTGCAATAAAGAACAAAATCAATAGATTAGGTTCTATTTGGTTAAGTTTATTGTTGGTTTTTAGTTTTTTCTTTTAGAATTTTTTTTTTATTTTTAATTCTGATTTTTTTTTTAAAAGAAATTAGGTGATGCACCAGAAAATCTTAACTAGGTTCACTTTCGTAGCACCCTCATCATGCCCCCAAGCCGATATAATTCTAATTTTGTTTTGAATAGGTTATTTTTCTATTTTCAAACTAAAATCGGGCCTTTTTTTTCTCTTAAAGATTGAAATTTTTTGTTTTGTTTTTTTTTTCAGCATTTTTCTGAATAACAAACATACATAACCATTATAATTATACATACACTCCTAATAATTGGTATTTTTTTTTTCTAAACAAGAAATATGTATGCACCATAATAATTAAAATATTAAAAAGTATCTAAGATTAGAGTTTATTTTAAAGGATATATATACCTTCAGTTTGGTTCAATTTTGATTGGTATTTCCGATAAAAAGTCGATTCAAACCAATAATTTTTGAAAAAAACAAACCAAAATATCTAATTTTATGCTTAAAAGACCGAACCAAACCAATCATTCAGTTTGATTGTCGATTTGTCAATTTTTTTTGTTGCGCTCCTTGATGATTACTTTATTTCTCACGTAATTGAAAGTTTTTTTTTTTTTTTTTTTTGGAATGAAAATGATACGAATATTAATTTGAGATTTGAAATGGTACGATCCTAAATCAAACCCTGATATTTTATATAAATTAAAGTACATTATTCCTACCGACAGTTTTTATTTATGGTTGAATGTTCCAATCTTAGGCTACTTTAATTAGGAGATATCAATGAAGGACAAAAGAGACCATGCACAAGCTTTAAAGCAATGGTGGCTTTATGGTGGAATTTTGGAGACACCTATTTAATTTTGAATAAACTTTTTTGTTTGCATATTTTGAGCCACAAAAACCCTAAAACTCCACATCATTTTTAATTTCCTAACCCTAAGTTGACCCTTCATATACCCTTTGAAACTTTATTCTCTCCTACCATATTTTTGGTCAAAAAGTCTAAATAAGACCACCAAGAAAGCAATGGTTTATAAAATTTATTTAAAATTAAATTATAAATTTAGATATATTAGTATTTTTAATCTTCTATATATCAATTTTATATTTGTGCCTTTTTTTTTTCTCTTTTAAAAAAAATTAAATTATATATCTTTAAACTGTTAATGATACAATTTAGTCTTTTTTTTTTTTATTTTTTTATTTTTATCAACATCAATTGACATATTATACCATGTTTTACTAGCCCTTTTTAACCATTTGATGTGTTGTTGTACTGACTTAACTAAAATCTTTTGGACAGCAGTTAGACCAAATATGATATGAATTAAGGGTATGTTTGGATTAATTTAAAAAATATATGTTTTTCCATAATTCATTTCATTTGAACATTTTGATAAGAACTCTTTAAAATAAATACACGAGTAACTTTCAAAATCCATTTTGAGTAATTGTCAAACACTTTTATTTCTTTCAAAATGACTTATTTTTTTAAATTAAACACTTGAAAAATTAATCCGCATACTATAAATTGAGATTATGGCCCAATCACAGAGACTATATAACTACAAATTAAATTAACTTTATGTACTCAAATACTTAATGCCAAATTATAGGAGTCTAAGTCAGTGCACTCAAAAGCCTAATATTTGTACTAACAATCATCAAAAGCCAACACAATGACCTAAGTACCAACATTATTCAAAGTGATCATGGGACGAAATATTTATTAGAATTTAGATCACGTTCAACTGGTGTCTTATAAACTATAATTAAATTCGTATCTCTATTTTCGAAAAAAAAAAAAAAAAAAAAAAGGACCCACTTTCGTTTATATATAGTGTTTTTGGTCACCTGTTTTGTTTTGTTTTTGTTTTTTTATTTTTATAAAAAATAATATTTTATTAAATATATATGAGTGATTTTCAAATATTACAAAAAAAATATTTACAAATATAGCAATATTTTACTGTCTATTTGTGATAAACTGCAATATGATATTTTAAAATGTTTTTAACAGTTTTGTTATTTAAAATAATTTTCGAATATATATGAGAAACATATTGTTAGAGATTTAGTATTTGCTATATTTTCTAAGGTTGTTGTGGCAGTTGTTTCATGAGTTTTATTTGTCCTTCTGTCTCTTGGTTTGTCCTACAAGATGTCTCTACTTTTACGGTTTTTATCAGAAAATATTTTCCTTATTTGGCAAATTCTGTGTGTTTTTTGCGTAAGGATTCTTTCCTTCTTAGAGTTCGGATGGTTGGTTTTGGTTTGTTTATTTTTTTATGTCATAGATATATATGGTGACTTTGAGGAGGTTTAGAGTTAGCCATATGAAGATCTTTTAAGCCGTTTTGTGAGGTTGTTTGGAGAGATGTTTTTCATTGGTGTCAATCTTTGTGATTGTGAAGCTTTTGCTACTATTGATCTTGAAGTGGTCTCTAGATCATATTGAAATGTTTTACTACATCTTGAGAAGGGATTCTCAAACTTAGGGGGATAGAGTCTAACTATTCCAAGTGAAGTGGTTTTCATTTGAAGATGGAAAGATAGAAGTTCTTGTTGAGAAAAAGTCTTACACTTAGGAGGAGTCTAAGTAACCATTTCCTAAGTTAGGTTGTTTAATAGCAACTAATTGAACTCTCTTGAAATTGGCTTTCCTTAATAATATTAAAAAAAATGAAGCTTTTGAAGTTATGTGGTGATGCCAAAATCTGGACAGGAAACAAAGTTTGACCTTCACATGATAACAACAATAAATTTGTTTAGAGAGAAGAAAAATGTGACATGCAAAACAAAGGGAAACTTTCCCACCAGCATGATGCTTGCTACGTGCACTCTGCTACTAAAGTTAGAGAGTGGAAGGGTGTGGAAGCTTGGAGATTTGAGAATAAGAATTGATTTACTTTATCCCTGGAGGTATATGATGATGTATTTATGGGAATAGATGACCTAGGTTATCATCTATAGAGTTTTAGAGCTACATTAGATAACTCTTTATCTCCTCTGGTCGGGTTATACCTCATTGGCCATATTTCTAGGCTCCGTTGAGCACGTCCCTTAGGCCCTTTTGGTCCTAGGATGATGTTCTTGGGTGCATGCCACGTTAGGCATTTTGTTAGGCTTGGCTTTGACCAAGGCTGAGCACATTGGCTTGGGTCAAGCCAACCTACTCTCCTCGGCCCATTTTGGTTCTAAGGTGCTACTTTTGACCCAAACCTTGTTATATTCTTGGCCCTATTGTTTCTATTCCTATTTTATGTCGATTATCCTTATGGTGCAAAATTACTCATAACATTATGTATTTTATATAATTAAAAAATTGATAAATTTTAACATTTTATTTATACTTTTTAGAAACTAGAAAAAAAGGAAATAAGATTCAACTTTTCCTCTATAATTTGTATATGATTTTGGAAATATTTCTTAAAAATAGGAAATGCGAAATAAGAACCATGATTATATTGAACACACAAAGTTCTAACAAATAGGAAGCAAGAAATAGAAAGGTTATTAAAGGGTCAACTTATCTATTTAAAGTTATATTCTTGTCGTGTCATTAATTTGAATTAATGATAAAAATATTATATGTTGATAAATTTGAGATCATTTACCGATCTATAAGCGTTCTCGAATCAAATTAAAAGGTACGAAAATTTGACAAATAAAATAACGACACTTGTGTAAGCATTGAATCATCACAATGTCAATTAGTCCAATATTCAAATTATACCACATGGCAATTGAACATGAAGCTACTTTAGCTACTCGCTGAAAATGGATTGGGTCAAAGTTAAGTAATTTGAGCAAATTGAAGTAAGTCCAAATAATCCCAAGCCCAAAAGTTATGCCCAAATTAAAGTCAACAAAACTCAAACCCATACAAGGTTACTAACCCCATGGGCACACTGCATTCAATCATCCATTCACTAAAAAAAAAAAAAAAAAAAAAAAAAAAAAGAAAAAAGTAATTACAATACTAATTTGGCAAAAAAGTTTTATTGGCCTCATATCAAAATTTACTTTTGAGAGAAAACTTCAGACGATTATACATTAAAAATTGTAACAATTTTACAAACCAATAAAATTAAGTTCAATTCTACGAATTGAATTTATCTTTAAAATTCCGTGTGAATTGTTATTGTAGTATGGTTGGCTAACTTTATTATTAAAAGAACTTGAACAACATATTTTGTAATATGTATTGTATTATGTCAAGCAACATGTTTCATGTCGTGCATATTTTGCATGGAGATTTTTTATTTATTTGTCAACGTGTAGTGCAAATTTGGTGGTCTGCTTTCCTATTCTTGCAGAAAATATTTTTTCATTCCTTGAAGATCCTTCTCGAGGTTGAGCAATATATATTGTGGTCTATTTTATTATTTTGGGGTTAGCCCCTTTTGAATGAATAAACAAATAAATATATAAAGTTGTGTTAAGGGTTTTAAAGTTTGTTCAAGCTGAAAAATACTCGTGTATGGACTGTTAGTAATTTGTATGTTCCTTTCTGTTGAGGGTGTTGCTTGCAATCGTTTAAACTAGGTTGTTTGCTTATGAGTATTGTAAATCAATTTGAGTGAGGATGAGGGGAGCTTACATTTAGGAGAAACCTAAATACGTTGTAATGAGGGAATCAACTCACACTAAGATCGGAAGAAGTAACTTACTCATGAGGGTGAGAGGATTTATATCAAACCATAGAAACTAAATTCTAAATTTCTCCAAATTATAGGGACTAATAATTTGTAATTTAACTATTAAACTGCATGTGTTTCAATCCTTAACCGCTATTTACGAAACCCTAATCTCAATATTTATGCCCCATTTGATGACTATTTGGATTTTGAAAATTAAGCTTATAAACAATACTTTCACTAATCGATTTCTTTGTTTTGTTACTTACTTTTTAGTAGTGTTTTAAAATAAAACTAAGTTTTGAAAACCTAAGGCCCCGTTTGGTAACAATTTGATTTTTGATTTTTTGTTTTTTAAAATTCAGCCTATAGAGACTACTTTAATTCACCTTCAAATTTCTTTGTTTGTTATCTGCTTTTTACAAATGGTTTACAAAACCAAGCCAAATTTTGAAAAATTAAAAAAATAGCTTTTAAAAACTTGATTTTATTTTTGGAATTTGGGTAAGAATTCAACTATTGTACTCTAGAAATATATAAATCATTATAAGAAATTTGGAGGAAATAGACTTAATTTTCAAAAACCAAAAATAAAAAATGAAATGGTTACCAAACAGGGCTAAAAAAGTTGCTTTTCAAAATGTAGTATTTATGTTTGAAATTTGGCTAATAATTTAAATATTTAGTATTAAAAAAAATCATAGTAAATAAGTTATAAGAAATTAAAATTACAAACTATACCATTTTGAAAAACTAGGGCCCCATTTGCTAACCATTTCGATTTTTATTTTTTGTTTTTGAGAATTAAGCAGACTACTTCCACCTCTAAATTTCTTCATTTGTTATCTACATTTTACCAATGGTTTAAAAAACTAAGCCAAAATTTGAAAACTAAAAAAAGTAACTTTCAAAAGTTTTTATTTTATTTTTATTATTTTATTATTATTTTTTTTATAAAATTTGACTAAAAATTCAATAAATACAAATTATTATAAAAAATAGAGAAGAAATAAACTTAATTTTAAAAAAACCAAAAACAAAAAACAAAATACGCCTAAATAATTATAAAACACGCTGACAAATTAAAATTGAATTTTGATGAGTTGACTTTTTGATTTGATGCCATTTCCAAGGGTCGTTTCTTCTCCCACCATTTGTTTTGCCTCGAATTAATGCTCCAATAGTTGCAATTCCCAATCCCATATATGCTTCTCTGTTGTATTTAACTTAATTTCTTGAAAGCCTGTTCTCATGTTCATTTGCATAGCAATTTTTTCAAAATCAACTTTTTTTTCAAAACTAAATAAGAATTAAAATATTCATCGATAAAGTAGAAAAAAATTATCTTAAATAGCAAAATTGCTGAAAATATTTACAACTAATAACAAAATACATAGTCTATATGCAATAGATTGCGATAGACTATCGCGATCTATCGTGGTCTATCAGTAAAATTTTTGTATATTTATAAATATTTTGTTGCTATATTTATAAATATTTTGGTCTTTTTACTATATTTAGAAAGAGCCTTAAAAAAGATAATTTTGAAAATTGATGGAATGGATCATATGGCAGGAGGCTTAGTCATTTTGATACACATGTAAAGGGTGCACTTTTAATAGAGTTGACATGTACACATTTTCATTCAGATATTGAAATTGATTAATTTTATTTACTATGGTAAGAGATGATGAGTTTAATAACCCTTTGGGAACAATAATATTTCCCTCCTTTATTTCACATGATAGTCCATATGTATTGGACTCTAGGGTTAATTTTCAAGCTCAAAATAATACAGTAAGAAGATTAACACATCTTCTCAATTACTGAATAGTTAACGTTTTACTTTAGTTTACAATATAGGATTATAATGGTTTATATACTATTTTGGTTTCTATATTTTTAGCTTTTTAGTTTATTTTGATCCCTCTAGCTACATTAAAAATGTTCATTTTAGTTTCTCTACTTTCAAAATGTCCATTTTCATCCATGTACTTTAATTAACTTTTGTTCATTTTGGTCTCTGTACTTCGAAAATGTTCGTTTTAGTCTTTGTATTTTTTTAAAAAAGTTACCATTTTGGTCTCTTCATTTTTATTTCAATCTCATTTTTAAAGACTAAAATGGTCATCTTTTAAAAGTTCAAAGACCGAAATTAACCAAATTTAAAAGAGTACAAAAATCAAAATGAAAAAGTCAGGGACCAAAATGAACAAAGTTGAAAACATATGGACCAAAACAAAGAACAACAAATGACATTGTTGGTATGTCTCGAATCTAATATCAACAAGAAGTAGGGTCCAAAGGCGATGATGACATTGGTTGGGGCTTGGGGGCAATGCCCTTGAAATCCAAATTGTATATGCATTATATGTTATTTATGATTATGGACCGAAGATTTAAATATAGGTGCTATATATAAACCCTCTTAAATTCGATGAGTGCCTTTGCATATGTATTATATGATATTTCCCTCTAATAATAAAATTGCTAATTTCCTCTACTAGTGAATGTAGCTAACACTGTTAGTGTATTCCGTAAATCTTTGTGTTGATTTCCTCTCATTTTTAATTTTTTTTTGCTTGTCAATTGTGATTTTGTATATATATATATATATATATATATATATATATATAATTTTGGTTCCTAAAATATTATGGAAGTTCACCCTGCAAACCATATAATCTTGCATCGCCCCTGCCCTGTTTGTAACTACTTTTAAGAGGAGAAAAATAGAGAGATAGGAAAATGTCAAACATGAGGAGGATATCATTAGTTTCAATCTAACGTTACAACTAAAACTCAACCCAAAGCAAATAAAGAGAAAAGAATTATAACTCTACAAAAAGAGAAAAAAGGGGGGGGGGGGGGGGGGGGGTGGGGGTAAACAAAAGATGTTTCAATTCAAGAGAAAAAGTAGGGTTTTTCAATGGGCCATTCCATTGTTCTTTTTTGGAAACAGACGAAAGCTTTTCTTTCTTTTTTGGCTTCTCTCCCAAATCACACCCTTTTTTGCTTTTCTCATTTCTATCACTTCTTAGTGCTTCTCTTCTTTTTTTTTTCCTTTTTGTTTTTCCTTTTTCTTCTCTTCAATTCTGCTGCATTGGGTACCTAACTCCTGCACCCAAAACTCTTTGCTGCTCTATCTGCATCACATGCAAATTACCACAAAAAAAAAAAAAAAAAAAACAAACTTTATCATTACAAAAGCTGCCTCTTTGTGTAAAATTTTAAATCAAATCTCATCAATCACTATCATTAGTTCACCTGAAACAGCTCGTGAAGTTTGCTCTTTAAATAACAATACTCGTGTTCAAGAACTTCCAATGCTCTCAAACAACTACAAGAAAAGAAAAGAAAAGAAAAGAAAAAAAAAAGTATTTAAGAACTCATATATAAAAAATTAAATCCCAATAACCAATTTGGTTAAGTTTTTGTGTTGAATCATGATTTAACATGTTTTCAGAGTAAGAAACTCTTACACACTCACTAAACACAAAACCCACAAATTTAGGTCAAAATCTAGGGTTTGTATTGTACGTTTGTCCTTGTGTCTCGTCGAGTGTGTTTCAGAATCTCAAAAAAAGGGTGACACAGTTGTGTGTGTGTGTGTTTTTTTTCTTAAAAAAGGAAAGGAAAAAAGGGTATTTTTGGATGATGAAAAATAAGCATAAGATAATAAAAGATAAAAAAAATTGAGGTTATTTTAAATTTACCCAGCACGGTTGTTTTGTTCAGAATTGGCTCGAAATGCAATGCAAACATTTCTGACTCTGTTGGCTCCTATGCTTGAGCTGCTCCCCATCAGCTGATTCAAATGGTTTCCCATTTTCTTGTAGTCTGTTAACTCTCTGTCAATTCTGTCCAATCCAAACAAAAACTCTAACCTTTATCAACTAAAAAGAAAAAAAAAAAAAAAACCTCTTTTCTTTCCTATGTTTTTTTGTGTATGCATGATAAACTAGAAAAGAGAAAAAAAAAAAGAAAAAAAAAGGTTTCATTTTTGAAATTGAGTGAGAGATTAGACAAGACTTACAATAGTGCTCTGAGGTTTTTCAACAGTCTCTCTGACTCTTGAAAATAAATGTTGACAACTTCTAGAACAAAATTTGGGGAGCTCTCATCTTGGAGCTGTTGTAGTTGTAAGAATTGCTCGTCCAGTACTCCCTGCGTTGAGAATATGAATAAATGATTAAATTTATATATATGTCATTTTTTAGACATAGAGTTTTCAAATTTAATATAATAGTTTAATTAATTGATATCAGACCAGAATCATTCCAATATCGTTTAATGTCTTCACCCAAATTCATGTAATAGTCTAATGGATTGATCCAGAATAAACTTCTAGGGTTTAGTGTTAGTTTAATAACTTGCAATACTTCTCTACTAAATAAGGCAATAGGAAGTTTCTGTTTTGTTGCTATTAAGGTTTTGTTGGATAATGATTTCATTTTTAATTATATGTTTTTGAAATTTATGCTTGTTCTTCTATTATTAAGGTTTTGTTGGATAATGATTTCATTTTTAAGTATGTGTTTTTGAAATTTATGCTTGTTCTTCTAAATTTTCAATTACGGTGTTCATCTTTATCAAAAGAAAACATTTGAATTTCTATTCAAATTCGTAAAACGAAAATAATTTTTGAAAATTTAACTTGATTTTTTTAAAAACATGAATAGAGGTGGATAACAAAATCTTGAAACTTATAGATTAAAGAAATGTTTATAACCTAAATTTTGAAAAAACTAAAAAAACCAACAGATTCTAACAATAATCTGTAGAATATGATGTGCAAAGAGAGAATATTGGAGACTTGTTTCTTCTACAAAAACCAAATACATGTAATAAAAGTTTAAGCATACCCATTTGATTCTTAGATTTTAGTTGTGGATGCTTATATTTCTCACCGTGTTTTTTCACCACATTTAAATAATTAGCCAAATTTAAAAAACCAAAAACATAAATTAAACTATTTTCTCTTATTTAGATTTCAAAAACCATTCCGAAAAATAGATAACAAAACAAAAAAACTACCGAAATCAAATTTCAAAACACAGAAACTAGAAACCAAATAATTATGAGGAGATGATAGCATTTAGCAGAAGGAGAATACGGCGTTCCAAAATTGAAAGAAACATATTAAAGTAAGCAACCCTATTAAGAAACAAAACCCTCATTTTGAAGAGAAAATGAATGAAAGAAGGGGTTGTTGAAAAGGTTTAAAAAGAAAAAGGAAAGTGAAGAAGAGAGTTTGGATTGATAAAAATTACTTGGTGGAAGAGTAAGGCAAGTAAACGGTTCATATCGGCTCGCAACCTGTCGGCCCCGAAGCCAAGCATCCACAGAGGCACACCCGTTTTGGCTGAGATATCCACTAGAATTCAAAAATAACCTCAACACTACACAACACCACAAATTGTCTTCTTATTACTCCCTTCCCTTCAATTTAAATGGCATCAAGTATTTAAAGGCAATGCCCCCAACATAATCCACATCCATTCCACCAAACGCCAATGTAGCGCGTGGACTACACCACCCAATCATCTTCCTCCATGTATACAGAGTATAGTTCAGGTTTAGAATTGAGACAAAACTTATGAAATGGGGTGAAAGCGTGCTGAGTTTGGGGACTTGTTCGAGGTAAAAATGTGGGGTATCAACTAGACAAAAATGTAAGAGAAACAACAAGGGTGGTAGTGGTGGTGGTGGTGGACTGGGATGGGGTAGACTCTTACCTGCTCCGCCAGTACCCAGTAAGCAAGCGTGCTGTCAGAAGGAAGCGGCGGGAGGAATTAACTCACTTACTCCCACCCGACACCCATCTGCAGCCGGTTGCCTGTCAGTTTTGTCTCACAGTCGCCATTTTCACCCCCCAAAACACCAAAAAAAAAAAAAAAAAAAAAATTGTTTTATTTTTGCATAAAGGACCTTTTTTCTGTTCCACGCTATGAAGGAGGAGGAGCTGCAAAACACATATTCTCGAGGGGTTACATTGTTAAAGCCCAAAACTTTTTGGTTGTTGCCGACTTTTTTTTGTTTAGTGTTTTTTTTATTGGGAATATCGTTTTTAGGAGGGGGCGGCCTAGGAGTTTGGGGCTTTAGGGTTTTTAGCGCCCGATAAACAAGGTTGTGTGTGACACATGCCTCCACCAGACTATGTATAATAAAAGAGTCTTCTATTCATAAATTACCATTATAAAGAATTGATGATTTAAAACTTTTGTTGATTACTGTTGTTATCATAAATACAAATTTGAAATATTCTTATAGTTTCTCTCATATATTCATATGAGAAATAGTGTTGAAGTTCTTAGATAGTGTTTTTTAGTAAAAAAAAAAAAAAAGAATAAAGAGTTTGTTTGTATAGTAAAGGACAAGAATGGTGCCCTCAATTTATTAACTCTTGGAAGTTGTTAATAGGTTAAAAAAAAAAATTAAAAAAAAAAAAATTAAGAATGAGTTTATTTAGTTTAACGCTTTTTTCTTTTTCTCTTAATTTCTTTTTCGAAGTATATGAATTTAATAAACATTTTTCTCAAAGCTATACACGTACCTTTCTTTTTCCTAGAGTATGTGAAACAAATAGATTTAACCAGATGTAATATTGATTATCTATATTTTCTTTTTAGTTCAACAAAGGTAGGTGTACTTCTCGAATTAGAAAGAGTAATAGTGTCTTATCTACAAAGTAAGTTTTTGAATTCACGACTATTAAAAGAGACTTTTTAATGAGAAAAAAATACGATTTGTTTCTAAGTTATCTTTTCTATTGTAAGAATTAAGGAGGACATTTGTTGAGTTTTGACAAAATATTTGAAGTCTAGTTGTCCGACGTTAGAAAAGTTTAAGTAAGTGATCGACTCCAAGCACTGTTAAAAGAGTCTATGCCTTTGGATTCAAACCATTCCAATTTGAAGCACTCTAAGTTTGGTATATTAGTTCAGTTGTGTGAGTTGTATAATGTTTTGGGAGAGTGCTCATGTAATTTGGATCAAGGAGAGATTTCTCTATGATTGTAATAATTTTTTACATAGTGGAAAATTTCTGGTTCGTGGTTTGGAGTTTTTCCTTGTTAATTCTTGTGTTCTCATTTTTATTGCTTTCATTTAATTTCTCTATTATTTTTTTGCTTATTCCTGCAGTAGTAGTGAGAGATTTTTTCCAATACCTTTGGGACGCTATGTTGATTATTATAATTTGTTAGTTATAATAGTTTGTAGTTTATAATAGTAGGTGCAGACTATTTTTGTCTGGGTAGGAAATAGTAACTATTGTAACAAAAAAGGGGAAAGAAGGGATGGGTAGGAAATAGTAAACACGGTAAAAAAAAATAGTAAACACTATCACAAAAAGTGATTTGAAATAGTTGTAGTCAATTATAGGTTATAATAGTTGAAAACATCAATTATTATAATTGGAGTCCTAAACATGGAGCGAGCTATAATAACCCACTCCACGCACTTGAAGTTGGGGCCCAAACAACCCATAAAGTTATATTAAAATAAGGGCTAACAAGAGGAATAATAGATTTTAACTTTTTATTCTGAA
This sequence comes from Citrullus mucosospermus, assembly GCA_030954485.1. Lineage (NCBI taxonomy): Eukaryota > Viridiplantae > Streptophyta > Magnoliopsida > Cucurbitales > Cucurbitaceae > Citrullus > Citrullus mucosospermus. The sequence goes on along the minus strand of CM062061.1, from coordinate 27,134,490 downwards.
AACTAGCAAAAACAACTTTCTTTTTGTAAAAACGCCAAACTTTTTTTTTTAAAAACAAAATTACGAATTTTTAAAAGTCCAAATTACCCCTCAACCATGTAAATGAGATGTTACTACTTTATAAAGAAAGATTCTTAAATACAATGTAATTAGAACCACCTAAATTTATCAACATACCTTTAAAGGGCTAAAACACGTGTTAATAAATTTTCAAATACGTAACCCCAATAGCTGGTTCCCCCAAAAAAAATGTTCTTTTCACAATAATCACTTCCAATCGTGAAGGAATAACCAAACGCTCTTCATTATCCCACGATAATCCCAAAACAGAACAAAACCCTATCCACTAGCTGATGATAATCACTAAACAGATTCAAGAGCCTCTCCATCTTTCAATTATCAAGCTACTCCATTGATATTTAGAAACTTTAGAAGAAAAATCCACAATTCGATAATGAGATCGTTGAAGAAAAGCTCAAGTATACAACCTTTCAAACATCGAAACACGTGCAAATAGGGATTCGAAGACAAATCAAAGTTCCTAAAATCTACAAAGTTGTGCTCCAGTCAATCTTTTGAGGCTAATTTTTTGATCAAGATAAGGAATTATGAACTAAACCCCATATTTCATGTTTAAAATGAAATTAAAATAAGAGAATGATGTATGATTCCAAATTTAAAAATAAGAAGAATTGATTAAAAAAAAAATGAAATATGTCCTTATATTTCATGTTTAAAACGAAATTATCATAAAGATAATTATAAAAATAATTTAAAAATCGTATGGTTTAGTTAGGAATAACAAATATATATATATATATATATATATATATATATATATATATATATATATATATATATTTATATATATATAACCAGATTTTAGGTCTTATATTTAGTTTTCGAACTCTTATAAAACATTTTGAACTTTGAAAAATCAAATACTTTATTTGTATCTTTAAACATTGTATAAAATTAACCATTTTAACTGTTTCATCTAATTTTCTATCAATATATTAACAAAAATTCTAATGTACTTCAGGACTAACTAACTATAAATATATTAAATATAGATGGTACTCATCAAAATTTTGTAAAGAAGGTAAAAAAACTGATTGCCACATACTTTATATCAGTTTTTTTTTAGAAAAGAAATTTAGGGCTTATGAAGTATAAAAAAATTTAAACTTGAAAACCATTTTATATTTGGTTACTTTGTTAGCGTATGGAGTTATGTGAGGCTGTAATAATTGGTGGGGGCAAGGAAAATTAAAAAAGAAATAACAGAGAAGTTGAGAAGAGAGATGATGATGAAAAGGGGTTCTTCAGTTTTCAAATGGTGATGATGGGCTCTTCATTTTACACTCTCTTCAGTGGCATTTCAAGAATCACTGAATTACAGGTTGATAGAATAATAATAAGACCATTCATTTCCTTTCTTCCAACTTCATGATGTGACTGATTATCTTTTTTCCTTTTTTCTTTTTTGGGATTCTTTTAATAAATTTTATTACTAGAACTTGAAAAATTAAGCTCTCCTTAAACAATTATTTTGATGATTTGTTTGTTTATTTATCTTTCTTGAGTTGTTCTTATTTTCTGTCCATTTATTAGAAAAGGGAAGATTTGAATTCTTAACCTAGTTAAATACCAAAGACATTTTTCTAAAAATTATATACATATTGTTTACAAGTTTAATTTTCAAAATAAAAAATAAAACCAAATAATTTTAAAATAATAATTTTAAATGATAAAATTGTTGAAAATATTTTTAAATATAGCAAAATGTCATTGTGTATCAGTGATAAACATTAACAACAATAGACGATAATAATTTATCAAGTTCTATCTTTGAAAGTGATATTTTGTTATATTTGTAAATATTTTGCCTCATTTTGTTATATTTGAAACAACCCATGATTTTATCTAATTGAAGTCTAAATCTTTCTTTTATAACATATTAAAAAGAAAATAATTTCAAATAACCCTAGATCACAGTAGTTCGTGATAATATAGTTAACATAAATATAACTTCCTGTCGTGATATATATATTTTGCATATATTTTGTACGGTGATTAAGGTTTAGAGGACGGACATTCTACCCTAATCCATATTCAACTAGGCTTTCCATTTTTATTACGAACTACATGTCTTCTTTTTAAAAAAGAAAGTGATATGACATAACCTACTTTATTGTTATTTGACATCTACTATTTTAAATAATGCCTAAAATTTTATAACTTCTAATATTTAAGATTTCTTTAACCATGGAAACTTTTACTCCATATTTCTTTTAATGAAGTATAATATGCTTGTAGCAAATTATTATATTATGTGAATAATGTGTTCATTGAAAATAAAATAGATCACATATAACTTTTAACTCACATTTTAATAGTAAGGGAACAAAGAGATCGAATTACTAATCTTTATAATGAAAATTATAAATTTAGTAATTATAATGAAAATTATAAATTTAGTAATTATAGTTTGAATAAAGTTTAAATTTAGTTAATATGGTTTTAAAAGTTAGAATTTATTAATTTCTACTTGTTATGTCTTCTTCATATTTAAAACCTTAAGCGAGGATGAATGTTAACGAGATATATTATTAAATTTTCTTTCGTCTATTAGTTTAAGCTTTTGGGTCATTTGGCGATTTGACAAAATTTAATTTTGATGTGGTTTGATAAAACCTTATAAATGGCCCATATATGGGTTTGATAAAATTCTCATAATTAGTCCATATCGTATGAAGTTTATAAGTGTTTTATCAAACAATAAAGACGGTTATTATAAACCAAAAAGACTAAATTTTAACAAACCCCTCCTCATTTTTTCCTTTCCATCTGGCCATAGATCCATCTGAAATTCTGGCGACAAGACCCTCCATATCTCGTTAAGAACAATTCGTCAGCAATTCCCCAAATAATCCCATCATCTTCGTCATAGCGGCACCTTAATCTGGTTCTAGCCATAGAGCCTCTCATGGATGATAATTACGTCACTTGGAGTCGATCAATGGTTCTAGCTTTATCGATCCAGAACAAATTAGGTTTCGTTGATGGATTTATCACGATACTGATCTTCATATGTGGATCGTAACAATAATGTTGTTATTTCTTGGATCTTGAATACTGTATAGAAAAGGCATTTATTCAAGTATCCTCTTCTGATCTGATTCGGCCCCAGCAATTTGGGTCAATTTAAAGGATGGATTTCAAAAATGCAACAAACCACACATTTTTCATCTATTAGTCCAATATGAAGCAAGAGCAAGAATCTGTGTGACTATGTATTTTGCCAAAAATAAAAGCCTCTAGGATGAATATGTCTCTTATTGACCTGAATGTACCTGTGTAAAATGCACTTGTGGAGGAGTTATTGACTTGGATTTGAACAATCAATGTAGTTTCTGATGGGACTAAATGAAACACAGTCACGTTAGGTCACATATATTACTCATGGATCCACCTCCCATAGTTTACAGAGCCTTCTCCCTCGTGGTTCAACAAGAACAACACAAATCTAATTCTTCTTATCTAACATTCTCTAAATTATAGGAACCAAATTTGTAGATTTAACCAAATAGTATTACCATCCAACTGTGGTTTGAATAAAGTCTTAAAGTGTACAGTCTAAAAGTTAATATTATTAATTAGGGTTAAAATAGATAATAATATATGATAATGTAATGTGAGGATAAGGAACATGGTGTTTTTGTCGAGAGGGAAAGGACATGGGTCTGTCAAAGAGCATGAATTATAAGAAAGGTGATAATGATTCAATCAAAATATTAAAAGAATAATATGTTTGAATGTAAGAAAGAAGCAAATGATGGTTTAAATTATGTAAGTGAAAAATATTGTTAAAGTTATAAAAAGCAGTACTTTTTGGAATGCATTATTTAAAGTGAAAATTGAATATTAAAAAGGTGGGCAAGGGAGAGCATAACTCGGATTATGGGTTAAGAAATAATTTAATTAACCCTTGTTGGTGAAGCATGTTTCATTTCTTAATAATTACCTCGACTTCCTCGCAAACAAATGCATGCTTCTTACATATGCAGTCGTCACCAAATACACATTCAATTTCTCCCATTTATATTTAGAAATTACCTCTAATTCATCAATTTTATATTTCGAAATTTGTTGGGATTTTTATGTTTTGAAAGGTTTAATCAAATACCTTTTTTTTTTTTTTTTTTTTTCTTGGAAACCAAATACGTTTTATGTTCTTTGTTACTGCAAATATGATTATTTCATTTTAACATACGTTTTGTAACATGATTTATATTATGTAAACAATATGTTTCTATATAAACATATTCTGTGCACGATTTTGCTTGGAGATATTTTTCTTATATGTTAATATATGTACTGTGATTTGCTAGTTTGTTTTTCTATCATCAACAACATATTTTGTAACATGTCATGTATAATGTCAAACGTAATGTTATATGACGGACAACTTTTTTTTCTCCTTGTCTATCAACGTGTATTGCATATTTGGTGACATGTTTTCCTATTCTTGAAGATAATATATTTCTTCCTTTCTTGAAAATCTTCATAAGGTAGTGCCATATATATTGTGGTCTTGTTTATTTTTTAGGGTTAGCCATTTTAAATAAAATAATATATGTGTTGAGTTTTGTTGAGCACATTCAAACCAAATACTCTTATGTATTGACAAAAAATCTTATGCTTCTTTGTTGTTTAGAGTGGTGCCTATAGTTGCTTAGACTGGATTATTTGCTTATGAGTGAAGGTGAAGTAAGCTCACACTTAGGAGAAGCCTTAAGTACATTATATTGAGGGGATCTCATACAATACTTAAGAAACTTTATTGTGGGAGTGAAGGGAGCTCAAACTTGGGGGAGTCGAAGTTAAAACTGAAGAGCAAGTAATACGTGAGTCATTGATAGACGGGAGTCTATCAAATAAATACTTCGTTGCTATCAAAAGATTCATTCAACTCTTTATATATCTAAAAATTGTTTGAATTTTCTATTTGAGAAGTTTTGGATGAACACCATTCATAGTTCATTTCTTTTGTTTCGAGTACCATTAATTGTGCAGTTGTGGGCGTGCGTGGATATTGAACCCACCAATTTTGAACAAATATTTTAAGATATATTTTATATAAAAAAGTATAAAATAGTAAAATTAAGACACATAAAATATATATAAGAGATGGTAAGAATTAAGATATGTAAAATATAACAATTTTACCTTTTCTTTTTCTTGCAAAATTAGTTATCTGCAGATAATGCAGAAATAGGGGAGTGGATATTTGAACTCATGGATTGGGATTGGGAGTATAAATAATTTAACCATTAATTAAAGTAGGTTTATTTTAGGTTTTTTTTTTTTCTTCTTCTTTGGAATTTTTTTCATTTTTTATCTTATTGATGTGGTTCTAGAAGGGAACATTCTTACACATATACTGGATTGAAAGAATTCTTTAATTTTCTGTTTAGGAGGATTTTTTTTTGTATCAGCAAACTTTTTATCAAGAACCTTTTATCATATTATTTTTAGGTTAAATTACCACTTTTAATCTTTAAACTTTAAAAATGTATCAATGAATTTGCATATGGACTTTATAAAGTCCTAGAATTTTAAAAAATTTCAATATTTGTATTTGCGAGAGTTAATGATATTTAAAATTATCTAAGATTCATCAATGTATTAGACAAAAAATAAAATATTGTATCAAAATTTTCAAATGTATGTTTAACTGGTTGTAAATTTTAAAAGTTAGAGTTGAATTAACACGAATTTATGAGACAGAAAATTGAAGTGAAATTTACGGATCTATTAGAAACTTTTAAACTTAGACTTACTAGAAAAAAAAAAATTGTAAAATTAGATGTTCATATTTTTGGGTAGCTGCTCATGTATGAGCTTTTTTATTAGGTTAGTGGTAAAACTTGTTGCAATGTAGTTACTTGTGGCAACTTTGTAGTATTTAGTTTCTTTGTAAAAACTTTACCACTAATTTAGTTATTAGTTTTTGTATAAAAACGCGACCGACATTATCATTGAATATGAAAATTTAAAAAAAAAAAAAAAAATACTTGGACCTAATTTGTATCAAAATTGAATTTACATATTATGGAAAATATATGTGTGTAACGACAGGGGTATGGAACATGTAATTCTCCATTATTATTATGGGTTCTTCTTTGACATTTATCAAATTATCATATGTTATGGATTTAATTGACAATATGAAATTGTCATCAACAAAACTTATTATGACATTTGTCGTACTTAAAAACATTGTGATGATGAAGATATTGATCTTGACACTAAAAGAAATATCATTAACAATTTTTGAAAATGACACAATATCAGCACCTAAATGTTTTATTGATGGAGTTTCAATATTTTGAATAAGGAAGATTGTGTTTTAATTAAACATTTCATAAAGCAGCTATTATAACATAAGTATAGCTTAGCCATAGAATGTGGTTATTAAGATATATAGCTTTATTACCGCATCAACCATCAATTTATATATTGAAAACCATGGTTTGTGTGTGGTCTGGTGCACATGTAGCATGGAAAGTATTTTACACAAAACAAACCATTCTTTTCATTGTCCTTTTTAAAGGCATAATATTATGAACTTTGTTTTGTTTGGTTTCTTTAGTATCTTCTCTCCTCGTTAGCTTCGAAATTCTAAATATCGGGACTACCAGTTTTCTCTTTTCTTTCCCAAATTTCCCTACAAAACAAAACAACCCTTTAAATAAAGTGCTTGAATTGGCTCTTTAAATTAGTATGTCAACCATTTCAACATTTAATTACTATATGGATATGGATTAGTTTGGAATGAAAAATGTTTTTTCATTTAAATATTTTTCGTAAAAACTCTTTAAAATAAAAACACGTATGTGTTTGATAACTCTTTTTCAAAAGTATTTTTATGTAAAAGTTTGTTTGGTTTGTTATATCCTAAAAGTGTTTTTATTAGTTTCAAATTACTAAAAAAGAATTTGCCAATGAAGATGATAGCTAGTGGTCTAAAGTGGCCGTTGATGGTTGTTGGAGATGGTGGCTAGAGGTTAGTCGATGGAAGTCGCTGGAAGTGGTGGTCGAAAGTTGTCCGATAATGGTCACCGGAGATCGATGTGGAAGTTGGCTAGTGGAGGTTGGCTGGTGGAGGTTATCGGAGATGATGATTGGAGGTGATCAGTGGCAGTGGTCGGAAGTTGCAGACAGTAGTCGCTAGAGACGGTGGTTGGAGACAGCTGCAGGAAGTTAGAATGCGGTGATTGCCACAGGTGGTGGTCGAAGTTTCTCATATAAATTAGGGAGAGAATACTCAAAATTCATTTTTCTATGCTACGTAGAGTCGAGGGTAGAGAGAACAATTCCAATATCTCCCAATTGAAATGCTATCTCCTCTTTCTATATATTTTTGCCTTCAGAAACCATCTGAATGTCAAATTGGGAAAGATATACAGTTTGGTTATGAGATTTGCTTACAAAAAAGTTATTAGTATAACATATCATGTGGTGTTGATGATAGCCAATTTTTCTTTCTGAACTTGTGTTGGTATCTTCACATCTGTGGCCAAACCAAGAGCTTGAAGAAGCCAGACGACGTACCATGTCATGTCAAGCTGCCACCACTCTAGGCCGTGTCGGGCCGAGAACTCAAATGCGTGGTGGTTGTTGTGCCATCCCTCCCCAAATGCAAGCAATGCCACCCACCTTCACCAACAAACATAACATGTTTGATCAGTACCTCAACTTTACTAGAGATCAAGTTTCTTGTCATCGATGGATCTAGAACAAACTTTCCAAAGTATTTAGCAACGATTTTTAAAGCTTTCATGACATGATATAAGAACAGAGAGATTAAAACTCATACCGATTTAATATCGCTTATCAAAATGAAAATTTTAAGACATGAGTGAAATGGGTCTATAGAATAAAAATCTAGGTAGCGAGCATAGAACGTTAAATCCATTTGTCGACGACGATAATGTGAAGTTAAAAGATTACCAATTGTTCCTAGATAAATCCCCTGTTTTCCAAGCTTGATTTCCCCAAACATGGCAAGCTGAATTCACCAGCCAAGTGATGTGGTACACCCAAGCTATTCTCACTCCCTGTAATAAAGAATCAAACACAAGTCTTATAATTGGTTAGTCAAAATTCAACCTAAGCAATTGATAACACAATATATATGTATATCTCTATACAAATCTATAAACATCCTGCCATTAGCTATCCTATTACTACCATTGCTTAATCTTTCTACGGACCATGGAGATTCACAAAAGCCCACAAGAGCCCATCTGGGTAGCCCAATCCATAGCCCATTTCTAAACACAAGTCAACTTTCCCTCGACAAAGACAATTGAAATAAGAATGTTTAAACCTAAGTAATAATATTAATTGTCTCTGTCATTCAAAGAGTCAAATCAATTATATATTTACTCCTATATTTGGACTATTTGCCTTAAATCCTTTGTAATACACATAAATGTGAAAAAGAGAGAAGAAACCCACAACCAAAAAACAACCCATTCACCCAAAATCAATACATCAAAAAGGAAATAAGTAAACCAACTTACCATTCCCCAAACAACGAAAGGAAATCCACCCATTGCATAGAGCAAAGCACCAAGAGCAATTGGATGAAGAAGATAAGTACTCTGAATAAACCTGTAAAATGGCTGCTTTTGCAAATCCCCAACATTGTTTGGCTCTCCACACTAAAAAAAAAAAAAAAAGGCCAAGCTAGAACTTAGAACAAATTAATTTTTGGTAAAATTAAAGCCATGGAATTGAATTCTCACCCTCTCAACCACAGAATTAGTATCAAACAACCAACTCATGTGACTGTACCAAAAGCCTTCAATTGGGCTATGTGGGTCTCTTTGCGAATCACAAAATTGATGGTGATATCTATGCGTACTAACCCAATCGATCGGATTTCCCTAAAAGAAAATCGAAACAACCTAAACAGAGTAAGAAACAGAGCATAGTTTTAAGAAAACGCTAAACAAAAAGGGGAAAAAACAGGGGATTTTTTTGTTAGAACCTGAAGGGCTTGAACTCCACAATAGGCGAAGAGATATTCGAGCCATTTGGGAAGTTTGAAGCTCCGATGGGAGAGATTCCGATGAAATGAAAGGGTTATACCGAAAAGACCAGTGATAATGTATAGAGAAATCGCCACCCAAAATGCAGCCCAATTGAACTGAAAGGGAGCCAAAAGAGAAAGTAAATGCGTCGCCACTACCACTCCGGCAGTTCCAATGTCTAACGACGTCCATTTCCTTCCCCAAAATACTTTCCTCCGCCGCCTAACCACCACGTCCGACAACAAAATCCTCCTCCCATCCAACGGCGGAGGCGACGACTCTGGCTCAAATGCCTCTGTCGGGGGTGAAATTGCTCTGTTTTGAAGATGAATTGGTGAATTCAACCTCAGGGATTTGAAACTGCGACGACCCACAAAGTTTAACTCGAGAATTGGCGGAAAACTGAGGGTGGGGAGGCGTGGACGGTGGATTGCGCGGCCGAGGGATGGGAAGCGGTGGAATTTGGAATCGGAGGGTGGAGAATTGAGAAGAGCCATAGGAAAAAAAGAAAAAGAGCAGCCGACTCCGGAACTGACCGACCCTTTGTGGGGATTAATAAATGGAAGGGGAAATTTTGTCAGTTTGTGAAGGATTTTGAGGCGATTAGTGTTGAAATAGAGTTGTGGTTTGTGTTCATTTTGAAATAAAAAAGAGAGAAAAAGGTTGAAGAAAAAGAGAGGAAAAAGAGATAAGGTGGAAATGGAATTATGAGATTTCTGTGTTTTCTGAGAGAAATTTGAGCCAAATATTTCGATTCTCTTTAAGATAACCCCAAAACCCAGTTTTTTTTTTTTTTTTTTTTTTTTTTTCTACTTCTTCTTCTTCTCTTTTATATTGTTAAATAACATTTAAAATGGAAGATATTTCGTATTTCACATACAATTTCTTTGCTTTACGTTTGTCTTTCTCTTACGCCACCAACCAAAACTCTTTTTCACACCATGTCAATGCAAATTTGAATAATAGTTTAAAGGATATGTTCAAATTTGTACTATTTATTTATTTTGTTGTATACTATTTATTCAACTTTTAAGATATGTTTTTGTGCATTTCTTATAGATTATGTGCGCAACGCTCCATTTTCTATATTTCTCCTCTCACGACTTAAACGACAACAACAAGTAGAATTAGTAACAAATATATACGAACCTAAAAGTTTAAAAATTAATTAAATATTTTTTCAAAGTTGAAAAATTAAATAGTTATAAACCTAAGTGATTTATAGATTTATAGACTACAGTTACATGCATGTGAATGAATATTAAAATTGGCACCATTTCCATACATTTTGTGCTCTTGAATTCGAATCATGTCAATTGTAGGCCTCGTAGCATCATTTTTCATGCATTCTATTTCTTTTGTTCCTCAATTTTGCCAAGCCAAAAAGTCTATCGATGGTGGAAATATGGTTCATCACTTTGTAAAACGGCTAAAGAGAACGAGATGGATATGGTCAGTGACATTATTGGGTCAAACATTTAAGAACTATGTCTAAATTTGAGAGAAGTATTTATGTTGAAAGTGAAAACTACTTGTTATATTCCCTTTCTTTTTTTTATTTTTTATTTTTATATGGTTGGTTGTTATGATTTTCTTTTATCTTTTTGGCTAGTCCTTGTGTTACTGATTTTTGTGCACGACTTGTATTGCTTTGCCTGCAGATTTTTCTTTTCTTATTGGTTGCAGATTTTTTAGGTACCTTGCCATTTTTGTGGTGGCGTTCAATCTTTTCCATGGCATTGTTTTTTCCTTTTATGAAAATATATGTTATTCTTGTTTGAGGTGTAGTAAAGGTTGTCGATTGTATCTTTCTATTTTGTAAGTTTTGTTGAACTACATACAGAGAAACAAATTAATAAGCCTTCCTATGAGAATACTTTGTAATTGCTGGAAAAAGATAGAGTGCATGAGTGTTATGTTTAAATGACATACTCTAAGGAGAGAAGTTGACTGATCTTATGGTGAGAAGAATGATGAAGTTTCAATCTAGGAGGTGTCGAGTTTAGGAGAGCCTAAACAAAAAATATTGCATCGAGATGAAACGTCAAATTTAGGGGAAGCCTAAACTATTCATTAGAAGTTAGTTATTAGTGAAACAGGATAGTATAACTATTAGTTAAGTGTTCCTTATTAATTGCTCAACTTTACTAGTGGAAACTCTTCTCAATCAAGCATACTACCTTCCAGAGGTAGGTGTGGTTATATCTAATTGGGTTATTATCTTTATGTGTTATCTTCTCTTGTTAATTCTTATGTTGTTGATTATCTTGATACTTGTTTGTCATGAGGGTGTAGTTGCAAATTCTCCTACTTTTTCATTTGAAGTATGTTGTCTTTTCTTTTTTATTTTTTGAGTAAAGAAATATGTTTATATGAATAATATTAGGTGATGGGTAATGCTCCATTAGATAATATTTATATCTGATGCACTTGCCTTGGTTGCTAGTTGAATATATACATAGGGAATAATTAGATATCAGTATGGTTGAATTAAAATTTCATTTAATTGTTAGATAACCATTAGAATTGAATTAAAATTTAAACAAAGTTGGGTCGAAAGCCAACCGCATGTGAGTAATTATATACAGAAGAGAAAAGAATTGGAGAAACAATTCTCTTATTTTTTTATGTCTGCAACGGTAAAAAACAACATATTTATAGATTAATTATGAATGTTTAAAACTATTCGTAAAAATATTGTGTTTATTGGGGGTTAATTAGAAAAAAAAAAAAAAGATACTTTTTAAAAAAAAAATTAGGAAAAAGGGTTAGTTTGGAAAAAAAATTAGATAAAAGAGTAGTTTTTTTGTCTTTTTCTGTCACAGCCAATGGGTCAAATTGATGGCCATTTTTTTTGAAAAAAAATATTTTTTTAATGTAAATTTGAATTGTTAATTAAAAAAAAAAAACTGTTTTTCAGGTATTTTCCGAAAAATGCCGATCGGAACTTTATGGGAAAAATGACAGAGACCTCCATTCCTATAAGGTGTTGGTGTCTGACTTCCTAGTAAGTTTGATCATTCAAACTAACATTAAAAAAGTAATTTTTTTTCAAAAAAAATATCAGAATGCCATCAAAATCAACTTTTCCATTAAGACAAAAAAACCTGCCCATTTCTCCTAATTTTTTTTAAAGTACTCATTTCACCTAATTTTTTTCTAAAACTACTCCTATCTAATGAACCCGTTTATTGGTTTCATTCTATTTGAGAGACTTGGGACTGAAATGCTACCATTTGATCACTCCTTAGCAGCTGACCTATGCGGTTTGACCCTTTATATATATAATAAATTCTCTTTCCTTCTTAAATTACAAATCTTAACCTTTTCGTTTGTTTTCACTCCAACAAATAATTTCGAAATCCTAACTATTTCAAACTAATTGGTTCCATTTTGTCTAACATCCTTGAGGTGGTAGTGATTTTGTACTAGACTTTGTTCCCCCCCCCCCCCCCCCCCCCCCCTTTTTATTTATTATTATTATTATTATTATTTTCCTACGCAAGTCATTGAATTGGTAGCATTTTATTGTATATATAAAAGAAATTTTCTCCTTCAATATCATTATAACTCCACCAACTTGGAAACCCTCTTTTGTTTGTTTTTTTAATTTACCAACCCTTTACGGAAATTATTTTAAATAAGAAAACTGCATTAAATATTTTTAAATATAATAAAATAGCAAAATGATAAAATAATTTTTTTTTCTATTTTGCTAAATTTGTAAAAAGTTGGCAATTTTGGTATCTATTAAAAGAGGCTTTTTTTTTTTTTTTAATATGAATTCTTAAATTAAATCCTTGTTTACGGTTCACTGATTATATCAATTAATCTTAATCTTGATATTTTTTTATTTATTGGTGAAAATAAACGAGGAGGTTAAGATTTATATTTATGGTGAAAATTCGTTTATTATTTATATTTCTCTCTTGAAAGGGAAGAATTATTGTTGTTGGTTTTGAGCATGACAAGAGAGAGAAATAAATAGATTTTTGAAATAATGTGTATTGAATTTAGTTTGATTTTTAAAGTCTAAATTGGGGTGTCATCCAATTGTAGCATTTCAGTCTTTAAGAAAGCTGGAATTTTATTGAGTTCAGTCTTTAAACAGACTGAAACCACCAAAGACAAGAAATTAGCCCTATTTTTACAAATAGTTTTAGGACTAACTGTTTTTTTGCAAATAGTTTTTGATACAGCCATAAATCTATACTTTATCCACTAATACATTCAAATGGTCACAAGAGAGGATTTACCATAGACTCAATGGAGGCTCGGGCCCTTCTACTTCAAACCGTTTTTATATTAGTATAAAACAAAGTTATATTATTTAAGATAATTGTGTTGGGTAGCATTTTTAAGGGTAATAATTAAATGTATAATAAAATTTTCAAAAAATTGCAAATATAGAAAAAACTATCGTGGTAAACTCTTTCGTTGATCATATACTCGTACTGACGATTTGGTCTATCACTGATAGACTCTACTAGCGATATGGTTTATCACTAATAGATCCCTACTAGTGATATGGTCTATCACTGATAGACTTGATAACACCAAAAATGTGCTATTTAGCTCCTCTTAATTCAAGGTTATCCTTAGATTTTATGTGTTTATTTCGTTGCTTTACAAATATCGAGCACTTTTGAGGTAGAATCGGGTGTTAGAGTTGAAATGGAGCCAAATCGGGCTAAACGGAGCTAAATTTCATCAACTGGGAGAGAGAGAGGCAAAATGACAATTTTGTCCCTGATGCTATGGCGCAATGGCGTTGCTGCAATGCTTTTTCCCTAGAAGATGAAGTTGCTGAAATGCCCCTAGTGCTGCACACTGACTTTAAGTGCTGCGGTGCTCCGAAGATGGGACACGGATAAATTAGCGACAGCGTTGCGACGCTTCGACCAGTTTATAAAAAAGAAACCTTCGATTTTTAGGTTATTATTCTGCCACCAGTCGATTTCTTTCGTTTTTCCTCTCAATTTATACTTGTTCTTGAGTTTCTTATGCATCGATCACAACCTTGGATGTCCATAATGCCACTTATGGGCTAAGGTAACGTGTTTCTAGCTTGGGTTTCTAAGATTTTTCCTATTTCTTGTAATTGCTAGATTCTGAATCGAAGTTTGTTGTATTTGTTGATTTAATTCAGAGTTTCATTGTATTAAGGTCATTTTGTTGGATGCTTGAAAATATTATGATCACTGCTTTACAATTTATCTAATTCCTTACGTTTGATTTCATGTTAATTAATTGTAGAAAGCAGTAGGTTAGGTTAGCTTGCGAGTCAAATTAGATGAGTATTGATCTAACCAATCTAAAATTGAACCAAATGAATGTTTAATTAAGCGCTTGGAAATTAAACATTCACTCTAAAGTTCCCTCGATCTTAATGCAATTAGGCCAATTTGAACATACATGCTTTCATCATTTCAAATGGGACTAGTTAGTTGCTTAGGACAAACTAATTAACTTTTCTAATTAATTTGATTAGATGTAGGCAATCATTAAATTTCATTAATGAAAAATCGATGACCAATTTCATAGAATAGGAAAATCTGTTACAACCCAAGCTAAAGTCTTCTCATATAATTTTTTTACTCTTTTATCCATCACGTTCATGTTATGCTATTTTCAATTTATTGCAATTGAACTCCAAACCTTCCCCCTGGTTACCGTAAGACTGTAAATGAGTTTGATTGGAAAATTCAATTAGGCTCCCTATATTCGACCCGGTTTTGCCACTACTACAATTTTGGTAAGCACGAAAAATTTATTTTGAGCAGGATTGCGCAATGAATCCTTGACTTCCAAGACTTTGAAGTCAAAATCTAAATTTTGCTATATATACAAATCCTTTTGTATTGTGCTATATTTACAAATAGTTTAGACTTGATTACTAAATTTACAATTGTCCCTATTATTTGTCCAAATTTGGATTTGGTGCAACGATATAGAAATGCTCTAACTAACCCCCTTAATATGCCTAGGTTTGAATCTTTTTACACACAAGTCCTTCGAATTTTTTCGTTTTTTTATTCTACTGCTATGGTTATGTTGACCATGATAACATATAATTTAATTATATAGTAAATTAGAAAAAAGTAATTATATGAATAACTATTTAATGAAGTAAATTAAAAAAATACATATTGAACAAATTTTTTTGTTTAGAATTAAATTACGTCTTTAAATTTTAAAACTTCTCTTTATTTTGTCTTCAACTTTAAAAAGTGTAAACCTTTTAATTTCGTATGTATTAGTTCTTAAACTTTCAATTGATAAATTTCTAAGTCTTCAATTTTATGTTTAATAGAGTAATGAAAACACAATATTAAAATTTTAAATTTCATTAGACAAAAATTCAATTTTACATTTGTGGATCGGTCATTGATAGTTGCATCTCAAAGTACAAAGTTCATTTATTTATTTAATTTTTTTTAGAGTACAATAATGCAGAGAAGAGGTATTGAACTTCAATCTCATGGAACGAAGGTCATGCTAATCACCATTGAATTAAACTCACTTTAGTATAGAGTTTTGTCTTTCAAGAAAAGACTTTTTTTTGTCTTTTTCTAGAAAAACAAAAACCCACTTATGAAGAGTTAATGATTTTCAAATATAGCAAATGAGTTAACCTATTTATAAATATAGACTTCTATCACTTGAGCGATAGATTGCGATAAACTTCTATCACTCAAGCGATAGCCGTATATTGTGGTCTATCATTAACAGAGTGAAATTTTTTTTCATTTATAATAATTTTTTTTAAAAAAATAATAATTTTTCCGTAATTTTCCAACCATTAAAATCAACACCGACAAAAGTGCCGATATTTCTAATGCATTAAATATAATTTTAGCAAAAGATTTGCAAAAGTCATTAAAGTGTTGCTGAGTGTTGCTATTGTATATCTTCTTCAGTAAAATAGTTTCCATCTTAATGTAACATCGACAAAACTATTGACAATAAATTTCGATGTTTAAGTATAACAAATTGCAGTTGTTCCTAGGACACTATAGTTTTAATGCAACTTCTTTTGCTTTAAAGTACAAGTACAACATTGGCATGCCAATGTAAATAGAATTTAGCAATATTTGTCATGTATTCGGCTTTTTTTTTTTTTTTTTTTTTTTTTTTTTTTTTTTTTTTTTTATGTAGGAGGTTAAAATCTTTTGCATCCCATATTTATTATTCTTAGAAAAAGAAGTACAACATTATCATGTTTGAGCTTCCCTTTTGGTGTCTTAGGAGTAACATCATCGATGCTTCCCTTTGATGTTTGTGGCTGCCAAGCGTAAACAAAAGAATATTTCAAGACATTGATAAGCCCCTTTATAATATATGGGATGATATATATCATCACTATGGCCGCCTTTTGGTGTGTAAAAAATCTTCTCATTTTAGTAATTATAATGCACGTGTAGCTTTTAATTAGAAGGCTTTCCTCTAATTTTGTATTTTTGTTATTTTTTCCGTCAGAACTCTCCCTCCATATATAAGTTTGTATCTCTCTTTTTAACGAATGCATCACTTTTGGGTTTAGATTATGATGAAGGTGCTAAATAGTGTCAACGTAGTTGAGATATTTAGATGCTCCTCCTTATCCCACTTTCTTCTAGTATCTTGTTTTCTTTAAAAAAAAATTGTCATATTTGAGGTGCATAGGGACAATATTCTTGTGTAGAGTTCCTAACGTCTGATATTCTTGTTCTTACCTCTTATCTAAAAGAGGTTGATTTCCATATGTAACACAAGTGGATAATCTATTATTGAAATGTCTCTCGGCTTTAATAATTAATTACTCTATAGTACATTTAATTTATTTAGAGCATGAAAGATAAAGGGAGGTATTCATATACTACTAAAGAACCATGCTTAGTGCATGTTTGGGAATAATTTTTGAAATTGTTTAAACCACTTTTTTCATGTCTAAAATCACTCCAAAACTCATTTTTAATGATGCAAAATCAATATAATGTTTAATTCTACATTTTCAAATGCAATTTTCATATCAACAAAATTGATTTTGAATGACTAAAAATGCATTTCGAAGTGATTTTGAAAATAATAAAAGTAATTTTAACAATTTTGAAATTAATCTCAAACAAGCTACTAATATCAATTTTAGATCTAAGGTGGTTTAAGTTTTGCTTGCTTTTTGGCAAAACTTCTACCATAATAGATAAGGCAAATAGGCGAACCTCCACACGTCAAACAAAATATTAAAAACAATAGGGAAGATGATAAAAGAAAATAAGAGAGCAGTTGGAAACATAAATAGTAGTGATACATAGAGATTTGTAACTCAGTTTAGAGCAATATATATCATCTAAATTTGGGGGCAGTGTACCTAGTGGAAAGAAACTTCGCTAATAAAGAGTAAAACGATTACAGCGAAGTATACTTATTTATTAGACATCCTCCGCAGTGGCTCTCAAACAACTAACTCTTGATGAAGAGTTTATGATCCAACTAAACTTGAGAATCCCTCTCTGGTTGCACTAGCACTCTTTTCACCAGTTGTTTGGGGAACAAACATCAAACAAGCTTAGAAGCAAGGACTAAAAACATGTTTCTTAAGTGAACCTAAACAAATGCAAGAAGCAAATAATTTGGAAATTAAGGTTAGAAAAAAAAATTATAATCATATAAATGAACAAAAATTAGGGGGTGAAATTAGGAGGAAGAGGAGAACACCATATGTCTTTATTATTATTTTTTTCTCTATGTATGTGTTCAGATTTTGTTCACAATAAACACATACAAACTTCTTTGTTAATGAATATAAGGACAAAAACCTACAAACTTCATTTGGATCGGGATATAATGAGGACGCTAAGGAGGTGTCAACCTACCAGAGTTGTTTTCAAACAAACTTTTAATTTCAAGGGTTGAAAATAGTTTGAATACTTTATTCATGTACTATAGTTTTATCTTTGTAACAACTTACAATATTTTTTATGAACATATTTATCCATCTTAGTAGCTTTCAAGCATAGTATATATGGACACATTGATTTTCGCTTAGTACAAAGGCTACCACATGTGTATACAATGTTTGCTTTCATTAAGAGATTTTTTTTTTTTTTTTTTTTTTTGTTAAATATCTCTAAAGAATAATTTTTTTTAATATTCCCAATTCTTGTTGCGTGGCAATGCGATGTTAATGAAAATAGTCCCAAACAACATTGCGACATTTATAGTTAGGGTAAGATAGAATATTAGTGTAGAAGAGAGAAAAGAGGAATAGATAGTTACAACAGATTTACAATTGACTGAGTATAATACTTGACTGAGTTCTAATATTCTCAAACTCTACAAAGAGATTAATTCACACTTAAAAACCCTTCTTAACAGAATGACACTTTCACACAGAAGACACTTGCCACTGCCCTTTATTCAATTCCATTCAAACACTCACCCCTTTTCTCTCAAATACACAACTCATAAAGCCATGCAAATTTCTCTCTTTCAACACAACCCTTTCTCATTTCTTTGATTCTCCCTTTCTTTGAACTCTCATTATTCTCTCTCTATAAAGCTTGAGGATTTCCTTATATCACACAATGCATAGACTTCTTTTGGGTATGAATTTTGTTTTTCTTCTTTTTGAATCTTACTTCAATATTCATTGGTGTTTTTAATATATTTTTATTTTAATGATATTTCGTTCCTTGAGGTTGTGATTGAAGTGGGTTACACAAAAATGAATATAACTAAGTATTGCTTGTCTAAAGTTACAAACATTTATTGGATTTAGCTTTTCTTAGGTCATGATGAGTTTTGTGGGAGTTGAGAATCATCTTCCTCGACTAAACACATCGTACATATTTTGATATTAAAAGCGTTTGATCTATATGTAAGATTCCTATCAAGTTGTCTCCTATTCTATTAGGACTCCAAAGTGGATCAGATTAAGTTAAAATTTGAGATCTTAATTATTATTTGGTTTTTGAAAATTGTATTTTTTATCTTTTAAAAAAACGTTTGAATTCATATTGAAATTAAATAATATTAATAAAAAAAATAAAAACTTCGCTTAGATTTTAAAAACGTTTTAAATTAATAGAGTTAATGCATTGTTATATATATGCACTCGATTTCGAAGCTTTAAACTAGGTAAATTTTACTCCTATACTAAACATTCCATCTGTTTAACTAAGATATGAGATCTAGAGACATTATTTATAGATTAACCAAGTTTATTACAACTAATGAACTTATAATTTCAACATATGCCAGAGAAGGAGGTGAAGCCCCATGAAGCACGTAAGCCTTTGCTAATGGATGAACCAAAACAAGAACCAAAGGAAACGGTGAAGCCTCCAAGATCATTTTGGAGGAGAAAATGGACCAACTTAGACAAACGTGTTGCTTATATTATTTTACTAGTGCATATACTTTGTATTTTTGCACCATTTCAATTCAATTGGTCTGCATTTTGGGTCGCCGTTGCATTACAAATTATCACAGGTCTTTTTGGAATGACTGTATCGTATCATAGAAATCTTGCACACAAAAGTTTCAAACTTCCAAAATGGTTGGAATACTTATTTGCTTATTGTGGAGTTCAAGCTCTTCAGGTATGCTCATTTTTTTATTAAAAAAAATATTATATTTTGACAATATTCATTTTGCTTTTGAGAATTTGTATTGTTTTATGAACTTTAGGGTGACCCAATTGATTGGGTGAGTACGCATAGGTGTCATCATCAATATGTTGATACCGAGAAAGACCCACATAGTCCTATTGAAGGATTTTGGATTAGTCATATGTTGTGGCTTTTTGATTCCTACACTTTGACTAACAAAGTTTGTCCAAAGTATTCAAGTGATCTTCAAAAGATAGAGAGAAATATGTTTGTATTTTTTTCAAAGCATGGGAAACCCGACAACGTTGGCGACTTGGAGAAACAAAGCTTTTATAGATTTATTCACAAAACATATATTCTTCATCCAATTGCTCTTGCAATCGTACTCTATAACATTGGAGGAGTTCCTTTTCTTATATGGGGAATGGTACTATTAAAATCACTCTCATTTCTTTTCTTTCAACAACTGATCTATAAATTATTATTGATGGAAAAATAAAAATTTACCTATGTTTTCAGTGTGTGAGGATCGTAGTGATTTTTCACTCTACATTTATGGTGAATTCGGTATGCCATATATGGGGCAAACAACCTTGGAGAACTGGCGATTTGTCAAGAAACAATTGGTAATTTTTTCTCTTTCTCTACCATATATTATCATGTGAACAATGATTTGTTTTTAGAAGTTAGAAAAAAAGTCGACAGAGGCTCTTCCCATCGCAAAGGTTCATCGCGACTGACTCGTAGGGAAACCCTTTGGCAAGTAGGTTCTATACCCCTAAAATTTTGGGTTGTACCAATTACAACCTAAATGTATCAATTTACACTTTTCTCTAAATTTTATTTCACAAATATCGTACGGAGACTTTTTCAAATGTCGGTTTTACAAAATAGATGTTTATAGTAAATGCATATGAAAATTTTTCTCAAACTTTTATATAATTGATATCTTTATTTATTGTTACGTTATCTAGAAACACTACGTGCTCTAAGGTTTTTTTTTAAAAAAAAATTTGTTATCTACTTTTCATCAGTGTTATGAAAAATCAAGAATTATCTTGAGAACTAAAAAAAATAGTTTTGAAAAAGTAGTTTTGTTTTTAAAATTTGACTAATAATTGAAGTATTTCGTCGAGAAATATGAAATATAGTACAGAATTTAGAGACCAAACATAAATTTTAAAAGTAGAAAATTGAAAATTAAATCGTTATCGAACAAGATCTTATTAATAAATAGGATTGAAGGCTATATATTTGTGGTGTTTATATAAATAATTAAACCATATATATCATTTTAACTTTGTATTTATTATAAATATTTTGTTGTTTTGTTTACAGGTGGGTGGGTTTGACTTCATTTGGAGAAGGATGGCACAATAACCACCATGCTTTTAAGTATTCAGCTAGGCTTGGCCTTGAATGGTGGCAACTTGATGCCGGTTGGTATGTTATTAAATTCTTACAAGTCATTGGTTTGGCTACCGATGTAAAATTACCCTCTCCAAGCCACATGCAAAACCTAGCTATGGACAAACCAGATGACAAAATCTTCTAAATTGATATTTGACATTCAAAATATAATTATATGCTTCCATAAAGTTGTTTTAGAATGTGGAAAGATCAAATGCGATGTCTATAATCTTGCTCTTTGATGGATGTGTGATCTAAATATATATGTTATCAATTGCTATTTGAATTAGATAGTTTAAATGGTTCGAATTATTGAGTCATCTAAACACCTTTAATGATAGGTTTTGTTCATAAAAAGAATATAGAAAGCTCTTAAACTCTAGGTCTTGTTGTAGCAGTAGAAAAGGTTTCAATATATATTATTAAAATTGTCCAACTTTTTACATGTCATAATTGATTATAACTAAAGATAAATGTTATAATAAATGTCATAACTTTTATATTCTACTTTTTTGCATTTTTTGCCATTTCTATAAATGCATTTAAATTATTAGCTTAAGTGTATATTTCTTTAGACTTTTATTTGAAAAATGCTTTAGCTATTAAATTGTAAGGCTTTTAAAATCCCATCTTTAATTAATGATAAATAAAGGTAAAGTGGTACCCTATAATTTATTTTCAAATATAAATTGAGATTTTTTTAACTAAAAAATTTTCCAAATCTAATTTTTCACCTTCTTTTATTTGTCAAATTCAATAAATGCATCTACATTACTATTCGTTTTAAAGTTTAGTTTTACTTCTAAAATTTTGAAACTTTTAAAATTATGCAACATGCAAAAGTGCCATTTGTAGATATTTTGAATGTTGATATCTAATCGTATCGTATCCTACGAAATTAGATATAATTTAGATCCTTTAAAACAATTCAACTATGTAACTAATAGAAAGCAAATTAAATAGTTGATGGTTGAGTTGAATCTTAAGTGAAAACAGTAAATAATAAATGATACACAGAGATACAGTCAAAGTTTTACACCAGCTATGCGGCAACATCACACTGATAGTGACTTATCATGGACATACTACTAGAAATTTAGCTTTTGTTGATGGCAAAAAAAAAAATCAAGAAATACATATTTTGATGCCCAAAAAACATCAAGAAAGCCCTATTTGGTTTTGTGTCTAGGCGTCTAAGTTAGCTAGGCTTATATCTTTATGGTTTGCTGAATCTTAGATTAATTTCATGTAATTTTTTTATCCTATGTTGTACCTTATTTCTAACACTACATGTCAATCCTATTTCTAGACTTTTAGTCTCATATTCCTTTTTTAATTCAGTTTACATCTTTACCTTGATTAAGACTCCACTACTTTTCTAAATTAAGTGGTAAATTTAACTTAACAAGTTTAAAAATCAAATCAAGAAAGGAAATGTTTAAGTCAAAGTGATGTAATGAGGCAAATCACAAAGACAATTTTGGGAAGACATCCTCAACCTCTCAGTTCTTTGTGCTGAACTTATGAGCTTTCTACTAGCTCTTCTCTTTACTTATTCTACGCTTTTGAATGAATGCATTTTGATCTCAGGGCGTGATGAGAGTGTTAGGGAGGTGTCAACCTAGTTGAGATGTCCCGGTGCACCTACCGATCCCTCTTGCCTCGTGATTTCTTTCAAAAAGATCCTAGGGTATCCACACAATTGAACCCCCTAGATAATTTAGCTCATGATTAAAAATTTAAATTGATTTCATTAGATTAAAAACCATGATTACAATATCAATATTCAAAGAATAAAGAAATGAAAATAATAAGTGCTATAAAAAAAAACTAAATAAATGTTGGAAAATACCCTTATTCTCCATGGAGGCTAATCGACAATAGAAACGTTGTTGATCGAGAGCTTCTGACTTTTGAGCTTCTTAGTAAAAAAGTATGAGATAGAATTTGGAAGAGTCAACCTATTTTGATGATTATGTGGCCCTCCCAGATTTTTAGCGACATCATCAAATTTTTAGATTTTCAACAGATGCGGGTGCATCGAAACGTCAATGCAGCCGCATCCCCCTCAAATTTTTGCTTTTCCTTTTTAATCCCTGTTCTTTATTTTTATCAGTTTTTGCCATGTTTAAAAATACTCAAGGAAGATTAAAAATTTCCCAAACATATCTAAACTCATTTTAATTTATAAATAATATTGTGAGTAACATTGTATACAAAAATGTTGTCAACTTAAATAACTATGATTCCATCTTTTTCCTTTCACGAGAAAAAATTTATCAAAATGACATTATTATTCTCATTTACTTCGATATTCTTGTGAGTAATTATATTCAAAAAAAATTCTAGAATATCAATGTTTTTAGCCAAGTTATTTTCTATATTGATGTATTAGTTAACTGATATACCATGATGTTAATTATATTATAAGGTAGATATTGTATATATGATCGACAATGGTGACTATTGTTTTTCTTTTTCAGTTTTAAATAAAGTTGTTTTTCTTGGATGAGTTGAATTTCAGTAGTCTTATTTAAAATTTAGCATTAGTTGTGTGTTATGTTTTTGGGAGGACATTTCGGTTATGACTTTGCTTTGGTCTACAAAATCAAAGTTTGTCACTAGTTCTAGTGCTTCCTCAATTACTCTTAATTAACTATGCACCTTTCTAAAATGGAAAAAAAAAAAAAAAAGTACTAATATTAAGGACCAAAAAGACCAAATTAATAAATTACTACAAGAATTTGGGTCTCTTCCGACGAAATCTTTCCCAACGCCAAAACATCCATCTTTTCACCTCCATCAAAGACTTAGAAACTTCAAAAGGCAAGATATTCTTCATTTTCTAACCGCGAGTTCTTTCTGTACTTGTACGACTTCGAGAGCACAATGTTTATAAGAAAACTATTTGGACCTTATTTGAAAGAAAATTGTTTGATCATATTTAAGGTACATTAAGATGTTAAAACAACTTGGGGTAACTTAGAGTATGCAAGGTATGGATCATCGTAACCTTACCTAAGAAATAGATATATATATCTGTACCCAACTTGGCCTTTCATTGAAGGTACATTACCCTCACAATAACAAGAAAGATGTTTTTCTAATGTAGAGATGAATAGAAAACAGTAAAATTCTGTTGTACAAGAAAATCTCCTTCCTTTTCTGTGTTTTCATGATGGCTCTGTCCAAGCAAATAAATGGGAATAGAATAACTGAATTGAAGTGTAATAATAATTGCAATGAACGTCCTTCAATTTGATTAAAGTTATTGAATGGTATATAAGTTTGACCTTGGAAATTTAAACTGTACAAATCCAACTTGTTAACTAAAAATCCTCTTAGAACTGAAGAATAATACCTAAAGACATTTATTGGATCAACTAAATTTTGTGGTTGATATATTTCATTCAATAAATGAGCTAAAAATTTTAGTTGGAAGAGCACTAAGTTATTGCATGCCCTCAAAACTCAAAAGCCACTATAAATACATATGCTAGGGCAAGTGGTGTAACATTGAGCTAAGGCAAGCCTTGCCAATGGAGGGATCAAAGCAAGAACCAAAGGAAATGGTGAAGCCTCTAAGCTCATTTAGGAAGAAAAAAATGGGCCAATATTGACAGAAACATTGCTGGTTCTCTCTTCTTCGTGCATCTACTTTGTATTTTTGCAGGCTTTCATTTTAATTGGAGTGCATTTTGGGTTGTCTTTGCATTATACGTTATCGTTGGACTATTTGGTATTAGTGTTTCTTATCATAGAAACCTAGCACATCAAAGTTTTAGCCTTCCTAAATGGCTCGAATACTTGTTTACTTATTGTGGAGCTCATGCACGTTAGGTTTATCTTTAAATTGAGCATGTGAGTATTAAAAGTTGGTGATTAAGGCCATGTTCAGCAACTATTTTGTTTTAAATAGTTTTTTATTTTGAAATTTATGTTTATTTTCTCCTAAATCCCTACTATATCTTTTACATTTCTTGAAGAAGCGCACTTGAATAATTCTTAGTTAAATTTTAAAATAAAAACGATTTTGGAAAAACTACTCTTGTAGTTCTAAAATTTTGACTTGATTTTTGAAAACATTAGTGAAAAGTGGATAACAAAACAGAGAAGCTTATGGATGGAATTACTATTTATAAGTTTAATTTTCAAAAACTAAAAACAAAAAACATATGGTTACATACCAAGGAGCCTATATAAATTACTTTAAAATGTTTAATTTATATCCATTATACTTAGAAAATTTTCACTGAGATTTTAATTTTTCAGGGTGATCCTATAGATTGGGTGAGTACACATAGATGCCACCATCGATTCGTTGATACTGAAAGAGATCCACATAGCCCTATTCAAAGATTTTGGTTCAGTCACATTACTTGGATTCTAGATTCCTGTGTTTTGACTAAAAAAGTTTGTCCAAAATATTTGGATGATTATGAAAAGATAGAAAGCAACATTTTATGCTGTTGTTGAAGCAAGGGAGACCAGAAAATGTTGGCGACTTGGAGAAGCAAACATTTTATAGGTTTCTTCACAAGACATATTTTCTTCATCCGATTGTTCTTGCCGTCGTACTATATGCATTGGGAGGAGTTCCTTTTCTTATATGGGGAATGGTAAAATTAATGCTCTCTATTATCTCCCATATTGCTTCATTTCAATTAGTAATCCTATGAGGGTAAAAATAATTTTATTTTGTTTATATTACAAAGATTTAAACAAAGGATTTTTTTTTTTTTCTTTTTTTGTCCAACTAAATACGAGTAGGGTATTCTAATTTCTTAGCTTTTAGTTGATAAAAAATACATTATTATACCTATTGAGCTATATCTATGTTTGGTGAAAACAAAAAGCGACAATTTCAAATATAACAATCAACTCTAAAATGTTAGCAGATATAACACAATATAAAAGAATTTGCAAATATAACAAGATTTATATTCTGCTCTTTAGAATCTATCAGTAATAAACCATATCTTTGGTAAGAGTCTATCACTAATAGATTTTGTCACACTTTCAATTCTTTAAAATGTTGCCACTACTACAATTTTGGCTTTTCTTGATGTGAAAAAAAAAAAAAAAAAAAAAAAAAAAAAAAAAAAACCTTGTTGATGGCCAAAAGATGTCAAGTAAACTCATATCAAGAAAACTTGAATGTCAAGTAAGCTTATATCTAACATGCTATATACTTAGTTATTATCCTTAAAAGTGTTACACATTGCAATTACCCAAACAAAAATTTATTAGAGTAGAGTTTGATCTTTAACATCTTAAGGACCAACTATCCTTCTGTTAGTAGGTAAGAATTGAATAAACAAAATTTTAATGTTGATGCCGACAAAAATATGAAGATCTCAATTTTATGAAATTACACATAGAGATAGATATAAGGAAAAGAAATCAATGTTGGTGGTGGATATTTACGGAGAAAATAGGAATATATAAAACTTCATAAAAACTAATATAACTTATAAGTCTTGTTCAAATTTTTTTAATTGTTAATTTTAGGTCCACTTTATTAATTCGTATATTTATTGTATTTCATCCATAAATGTTCATTAACCCGCGCCCATGACCATGTTGATGTGAATATTAGAGTTATTTCACATTTGCTCCCAAATAACATATAAACTAACGAGATGGATTTTAAGAATCTTTAATCTTGTGAGTAAATTTTTCGGTACCTCGCTACAATGTTATAATATATATTGTTTACTCTGAAAATAAACGATTTCATATCATTATAAATAGTTGTCTTCATTTATATGTTCATGATCATTTGCACTTCTAAAGCAATATTTGACTTTAGGTTGGATTTTTTTCTTTTTATTATACTTATTAGGTTGACAAGATATGACTTAATCTACAAGTTATTTTTTCTTCTCTTTTGAAAGGATAATCTATAAGTTAAAAGCTTATTTAATTCTAATTTTCATTAGATGATTTATAGAGTACAAACCTATTTGAGATAATTAGGTGTGACTACTGATCTATCTACCTCTCATACTTTGTCCAAAGCCTACGTAGAATAGTAAAGATATTGGGAAAAATATCATTATTATTGTCGAAAATCACATTTAGATTGGTAGGAAAGAAAAAGATGAGAAATCAAATTCTTTGTCTTGCAGGCTGTAAGGTTCGTAGTACTCTTGCACATAACATTTTTGGTGAATTCCGTATGTCATATATGGGAAAACGACCTTGGAAAACAAACGATTTGTCAACAAACAATTGGTAATTTTCTTTTTCTTTCTCTCTTCCTTTAGTATGTGAGATATTATTAAAATTGTTCATTACATTTTTCTTTTTTTTTTTTAAATCTAAATTTAGATCACTGTGAAGTAACATAAAATTCTTTTATTTCAGAATAATTGCATACAACTTGACTTTTAACTAAAGAGAATGAGGTTTAAACTATCGAGCTATATTTTTGTTAGCTACACAACTTTTCATACATGGTGGCTAGTACATATACATATATATTTTTAAGCATATAAAGATTGCAAAATTCAAAACCCGTTGAATGCGAAGATTCAAATTTATAACCTTTTTATTGTAGGAATATGTCTAAACCCATTAAGTTGGTGTTCAAATTAGCCTAAACATAAATGAAATTCGATAAAGCTTAACTTTGATTATTATATTTTATATTTAGCATAAAATTAAAATGCGTTTTTTTTCAACGTTTATGTTTTGAATATAAATTGATTTATTAATTAAAGAAATTTATAGTTATTGAAATCTACTCAATGATTTTGCAAATGAAGTTCATAATTTAAAAAATAGTTGATATATAATTTTTTTTAAGAACTAAAAGAAATTAGTAGATGCATCGAAATATCCTTAGTACCCTCATCTTATTCAAACCAAAACTAAAAGATGGTTCAAAACTAGTTGATATATAGTTTTAAACACACCCATTGTTTTTCTAAAAAAAACACCTATTGCTTATTTTGATTAATTATTTATGTAGCTTTGTATTTTTCTATTGGTTTTATTGATTAACCTTTTCTCTTCTTTTAATTAGGTGGGTGGGTTTAGTTTCATTTGGAGAAGGTTGGCACAATAATCACCATGCCTTTGAATATTCAGCTAGACGTGGGCTTGAATGGTGGGAAATTGACTTTGGTTGGTATGTTATTATATTTCTTCAAGCCATTGGAGTAGCCACTAACGTCAAAGTACCTTCTCAAACCCACAAGAAGAAGTTGGCGATGGATGAAAAAAAAAATCATATGAAAGCCTTCCAAAGTGATATCCTTTTACATAGGGATTAATATACACACTTCATGAATGTTTTAAAATGACACAAAATTATGGAGTTATCTCAAAAGAATAAATAAATATACTGTTACCAATTGAATATGAGTTAGATATATGCTCATATTGACACTTATATATAAATTAGTTACTATCTGTAAAAGAGATAAAAGTGTTATCAAACCATATACATTGGTAATATAGAATGAATATGTAATATTTAATGTTACAAACTTATTATTATGCTTCAATTTTCCTGAGAACATTTCAATTTTATTGAAAATTAGAAAGAGATCTTGCTTTCTTTAGTGAACAAACATAATTAACTAGCATTCGAACAGAGGCAAGGTGTGAGAAATCTTAGTCTATTGAATTCATAGTTTGTTTTGTTCTTGTGTAATTTGAGAAGTGTCTGGCAATTTAGGTTATCTTTTATGCTTTCAAATTTATAAAGTTTAAAACTATTTTCGAATTATTTGTTTTAAATAATATAAATTCTAAAAATAACTTTTTTTTTTTTTTAATGTTTTCTATGTATCAGATTTTAAGTTTTAAAATTTAAAATGTAGAAATATATTAAAAAGGTTAAAAAAAATATTTAGAAATATAGTATTTATGTTATAAACTCATTTCATTTATATCTAGATTATCTAAAAGGAGATTAAAAGGAGAAACATTGGATTTCCACTTTGTCCCTTTTAATTGATAGTTATAGGGATATATTATGTCATTTGTGTAATAAAGATTAAACAATTTGTTAGAGTTTTGTAGTTGGTAATGTTTCTTTAAGGTTAATTGTGTTGTTATGTGTTAGTGTAGGCTTGCCTCTGTAGTTGTCTCGTGGAATGTCTTAACATTTATGGTTTCAGTTAATTGGTTGCTCTCTTTAAGATGTTGTTTCTGTAGTTTGATTGTTTCTTTATCGGGAATATTTTATGGTAGTTTATTTATCCCATTGTGTTTCCTTATCTGAGTTGCTCAGAATATTTTGTTAGAGTTGCCTTGTTTGTGTTTATGATTCTCCTTTTAGGGTTGGCGAGCGTTTTTGTAAGAAACAACAATTATAATCGGTAGTGGATGTTCATCGAAGAGTCAACCGTGTAACCTTCGAGGAGAAGGTCTGTGTTATGAATCTCAGAAGTTCTACTACTTCACCTTCAAGAGGGATTCTTGAACTTAGGGGGTACCTAAATTAGTAGAGTGGAGTGATCTCAAAATTAAGGAAGAAAAATAAAGGTCTTAAGAGGGAGTCTCACACTTAGGGGGAGCCCAAGTATTCATTTGCCAATGGACTCATACTTAGGAGATGAATATTTAGGGGGATCCTAAGGTACCTTGAGAGGGATTCACACACTTGGGGGAAACCTAAGTGTAAATTCAAAAAGTCAAACTATCGTGTATCACTGTTATTCTCGTGTTTTCACAGATAAGTACAACGTTGTAATAGCTTAAATGTTACATTAGTGATTTATCTTTCATGGGTTCAGTGCCTCTAGACATAGGTGTTCATCATCAGACTTGGTTACCAATCTCAGTGTTTTCGTATGTGTTTTGGTTTTCTGCTTTTATTTGTGTTGTGTTGCAAAGTGTTGAGCATTGTTCTTAACAAGCGTATTTGTGTGCTAAATATCTTTCATTATTTCACAATTTATTTATTTCAAAATAATGTCATCATTGTATTTTTTTTTTTTTACTTAGTTTTTGTACCAAACCTTAATTTCAAGGGAAATTGCAATAGGTGGCAATTTAAGAGTAGTTTTGTTTTGCAACCATGTCTTCCACCTTTGAGATTTTGCAAACATGTCACCCAACTAGAACACCTACAAAAATTTAGGTGTATTAAGTGTCCATGAATAGTGTATCAAATATATTAGTAGTGTATATAAGTGTATCAAGAGTATCAAATATATATCTAACTGTATCAAGGGTATCAAGGATATCGAATGTATATTACTAATGTATCAAATGTGTATTAGTGGTGTATTAAGTGTATCAAGGGTATCAGTAATATGAAGGTGAAAAGTGGTTGGACTTTTTCTTTTCTTTGTTTTTTTTTTTTTTTTTTTGCTATTCTTGCAAAACTAAAAGGTTTGGGCAACGACCCTAATATTAGTAACTTGTTTTGTACATTTTGCAACTAGCCTTAGTTTTAGAAGCATCATCATGTTATTTTTTTTTATTATTTTACTTTTCTTCATATTTATTTCAAAATAATATCACCATCACATTTAGTTTTGATTTTTTTTTTTTCAAATTTGATTTAAGATCAAATCAAATTAAATTTTGAATCTAAATTTTCTCAATAAATCGATTAAATTACCTTCCTAAATTTTCAAATTATCTCTATTTCTTATTTTTATATTACGATCTTTTATTTTTTTTTTTCTTTTGCAGCTTCATATTTTTCCTCCAATTTTTCTCTATGTTTGTTGTATATATATATATTTTAAATATTATTTTAAATGACAAAATTGTTGAAAAATATTTATAAATAATAGCAAAATATCAAAATTTATCTACGATAAATCACGATAGATCGTGATAGACTACTATTTGTGTATATCATAACACAGATAAACACAAATAGTAGTCTATCACGGTCTATCGCAGATAGACAGTAAAATTTTATTATATTTATAAATATTTTAGTCATTTTCTTATATTTGAAAACAATTTTTTTTTTTTAATTGTAAGAATCTATAAGCTTTTTTCTATTGTTGTGTGCTAAATTTCTATTAAAAGTTGAAACATATCAACTAGATGAAAATGTTGAAACATATCAAGGAGGAGGAGGAATCTTATTTATATTTATTTTTCATTTAATGATTTTTTTGTTATTATATTTATTTTCCATTTAATGATTTTTTTTGTTATTATAAATTAATGCAATTAATATCACGATTAATGTAGATAAATTGCTTCCATATTTTTAAGATAAAAAAAAAAATTGATTCCACTTTTTTTTTTGTAAGTTTGTATTAAAACGAATCTTATTTATATTTATTTTTCATTTAATGATTTTTTTGTTATTACAAATTAATGCAATTAATATCACGATTAATGTAGATAAATTGCTTCCATATTTTTAAGATAAGAAAAAATTGATTCCATATATATATATATATATATATATATTTTGTAAGTTTGTCTTAAAACGAATCCCAACGTAAAATTAAGCAATTTTTTTACCATATCATATCTACATGTTAAATCATTTAAAATCTTCTCATATCTTCAATCTTTCCCTGTCAACAATGATTAACAATACCTATACTTGAGCCACACCCTAGAAAATGTATACTTTAATGGTATATGTAGGCCCATTTGATAATATTTTCGTTTTCTATTTCCTGTTCCATGTTTCTTGTTTCTTGTTTCTTCGTTTTTTAAACAAGAAATAGGAATATGTTTGATAACTATTCATATTTTCTATTTTTTGAAAAAAAAAATAAAAACAGAAATTTGTTTGATAACTATTTCTAGTTTCTAGTTTCTTGTTTTTTTTTCTTTTTCTTTTTCTTTTTTTTTTTTAAAACAAAATAATATAAAAAAATGTCATACATTAAATATAAAAAATATATATTATCAAAAGTTTATGTTATTTAATAGAAATAAAGTCTCAATGACAACTAAATATAATAACAAAGTTGTATCATATTCTTCATATGTTGCCCAAGTGGGATTTTCGAACTCATGACTGGCAGAAGGAAAATAATTACTATTTTTTTTTGTTTTTCAATTTTGACCCATTTTTTAGAAATGTTTCTCAAAATTTAGAAACAAGAAATGGGAACAGTTATCAAATAAGTCTGTTTCCTAAAAAATAAGATTCAAGAAACAGTAACGTTATCAAACGGGCTCATAGTAGCTATAAATTTTTTTATAACATTTTCTTAACCATATTTTAATATAATCTCAGTTCATTCATCTACCTGTTGAAATCAAGCATATAATCAAGTCAATTCAAACCAAATAGCTACTACGAAGGTTTTATAAA
The DNA here is from genome assembly GCA_030954485.1 of Citrullus mucosospermus. Taxonomy (NCBI): domain Eukaryota; kingdom Viridiplantae; phylum Streptophyta; class Magnoliopsida; order Cucurbitales; family Cucurbitaceae; genus Citrullus; species Citrullus mucosospermus. The sequence continues at coordinate 27,102,121 of CM062061.1, read as the reverse complement.
AAATGAAAAGGCTATTTTGATTTAAATTAAAGTTGGAATTTAATTGGAGAATCATATCCAAATCTAATTAAAGAAAATATTTTTAATCATTATATAACTAATATAAGTTATAATATATATATATATAAAAGATAATATATTGATTAAATTGAAGTTTGGAATGAAGTAATACAATTATATAAATAATGAAGTAAAAGTTTGATATTACGTAGGTAATTAAATGGTGCAAATAAAAAAAATGATATTTTTTAACTTTTAGATAATTATAACAAAATTTAAAGAAATAAAAAAAAAAATACAATTTTAATTTTAAATCTAATAGTATTTAATTTAATAGATAATTGTACAAATTTTTTAAATAGAAAAAACAATGATTTGGTTTAATCTATAGTTTCAAAATCAAACTTTTTTTAAACAAAATAGATCTTCCACCTTTTTTTAGGAAAGATATCTTCCATCTCATTTATTAAACTTTCGTAAACGATAATAAATTTATACACTTATCTAATTACTGATTCACTTGAATTCGAAAAGGTTATTGCATTTTTTTTTTTTTTCAAATGGTAGATAATTAACATAAACCTAAAAAAAATTATATAATAAATAAATAATTCAGCCAAATGAGATGATAGAAGTTTGGAAGTTTTTACAAAAAAAAAAAAAAAAAAAAAAAAAAAAAAAAAAAAAAACTCATTCTATCTAAATGCTTTTCTTTCTAATTATATATATATATTTTAACATGAATTCAAACTATAATTTACTATGCAGTAAAAACTAAAAGCTAAACCAAAATTTACTGCTGGTTTAATTTATGGGTTAATTTAGTGGTATATATTTTTTATTTATCAGTAATTGCAACTTTAAAACAATAATTAATTAAAAATTATAATTATAATTAGATTACAATTATCAAAACAAGGAAAAAGTGTAAATGTTAGAAAAATGGTTATTAACTATAAATTGTGAATAATTCTAAAATTATAATAGTCTTTGCAATTTTCAAAGTTTAGGTTCTCGGCTTTGGCATGTTTTATTTATATTATTTTAATGTATATATACTTTTTATACGAATGGTTAAATTATATAATGATTTCTTTAAAAAATGAATTTATAATGATAATTGATTATTAAGTTTTTTTTTTATTTTTATTTTTATACATATAATTACTTATAAATTTAATGGTTTGTTTTCAAATATAGAAAAATGAAGTAAAATATTTACAAATATAGCATGCGATATAGCCTATCATTTGTGTCTAACATATAGACACATATGGTAGTAGCAAATAAACTATGATATTGTGTTATTATTTGTAAATATTTTAAATATTTTTATCATTTAAAATAACTTTTTCCAAATCTAATCAAAATTTATTCTCTTCAATCAAATGTTTAATTTTACCCATCTCATACATAAATTATATTTCTAAATTTTTATAATGGAGTTCTATCATAAATTTTACAAAACACGGACAATCCACGTGATAAGAATCAAAGGTGGTTATGAATTATTTTTTTCACTCTAAGAAGGACTATGCTTAAGCAAAATTAATTAACAGCATGTTTAAGAGTGATTCCAAAATAGTCGAAATCATTTTTGTTATTTTTAAAATTATTATATAAAACATGTTTTTAATTCTTCAATACTAATTTTGATGATACCGATTTAAAAGTGTAAAAATTTAATATTAAATTTATTTTAAATTATTAAAAATATATTTTTAAATAATTTAAATATTAATAAAAGAAATTTGGACGATTTTATAATCAATCTCAACGGTTGAGTCACTACAAAAATTATTATATATCTCCACGCAAACTTTAATTAATATATTGAAAAGGGACTTTAGGTGAAACTTTATATTTTATATTTCTCCCTAAGTTAGTATTCATTAATAAAATTTAAAGTATCTTATTATTTTTGTAAACAAAAATTTGAAGTATCTAATAACCCAAGGTCCAGCCTCTAGGTCATTAAGACTACTAATTTCCATAAATATATATATAACTACATTATAAAAATATAGAAATGTAATATTTATCTGTTATCTAAGGCTAAAGTCACTTCCTATGACCATAAATTTTGAAATTAGTTTTGATTATACTCTATGATTTTAAAAAATTCTTTTTTAATGATATTTGAATTTAATTCAAATTTCCTTTTGAACAATTTAATAATTACAACTTAGAAGGAATACTACGGCTATGGAGTTGTAAATGTAATAGGCAAATAGCATTAGACATGACTTTTATAAAATAAATGATTAACCTAACAAAAAATTGATAACTATTTAATTATCATCTAAGGCTTGGCTTAAGCTATAGGTGGATGAGGCGATTGTCTAATGCCTCATTTTAGAAAGACTTCATATTTTTTTTTTTATATATATATTATAATATTAGTATCTATTTAATTGAATTTTTAATGAAATTTAAATTAAAATATAAAATAAGATATTTATTACTTTTCATAAAGTTTTTCTTATAATATTGAAAATACCAACTACTCGAAGGAAGGAAGAAAAAAAAAAACTCCTAAACTCTCTCAATTTTGACCGACTGACATCTCAAATTTATTAACTTTTATCTTTTTATTCATAATTTTTTTTTATTTTTCCTTAAAAATCTCATTCAAAACTCTTAGGACCTTTCATATTTCATATTATTTATTTATTTATTTCAAAACTAAAATAGATCAACATAAGTAGTATGGTAGGTTAGATTTATTTTAAGTTGAATTCTCTCCTTAAATCTCTCCCAGCTCTCAAATTTTCATAGATATTTTATATGGTCTCACGAATTATGGCCTCAACTCAATCCAGCTGCTTCAAAGTTCCAGTTTTTATTTGTTCAAATTCTTTTACTTGTTTTTTTTAAAAAAATATTTCATATTATTAATTGTTCAATACCTTAATAATTAAGATTTGTTATATCTGCATATTTAGAATATTAATATGTCTACTAGAAAATATGAATACGGATATGAAAAACTCAATAAGAAAAGAAGAATAAAAAATTTGATTGAATCTAAAAAAGGTGCTCTCGATAAATTTGAAATTGAAGTTAAAAATAATAAAACTAATGAAATAATAGAAGAAATGATAGGTATAAATAAATCGAAAATGAAATAAAAATAGTAGATAATTATATGATTGAAAAGGAAGCAAAATAAAAATAGTAGATAATTATATGATTGAAAAGGGAAGCATTTTGTGGATCTTAAGTTTAATATTTTATATTTAGACATTTTTTAGATTGAAATTATATTTAGACATTTTTCTAATTTTCATTTAAAATTAGACATTTGTCTGGCTGCCGCATAGAAATATGCGAGGAATGGACTATCCTTATACGGTGGGGTTTGAAGAATAACATAAGAATAAAAATAAATAAATTGATTTCACATTTATAATTTGTTGGTAAATTTATCCCTATTATATCTTTGGGACTCAGGTCCACCATAGAAATAGGATTTATTTTATTTTTTCAGGTTTCGCTGCCTCCCACCATATATATAGGAAATTTTTAAAAAAATTATCTATCTTTCAGATTTGAAATTAAAAAATATCCACATATACATAGGCTCTTCAACTTGTGACGATAAAGTATGATGGAGATTGAGATTATAGTAATTATTCTATTGGTAGCAAGATGGCATGGGATTTTACCTTTGCAACATTTAAGTGATTGCATTTAGGTGCATTTTCGACATTTAGACGAAGAATGGAGGAGGGAGTAGGGGAAAAATTTCCCGAACGCTAAATGGGGTTTCCGGCCCGTCCTGCTCTGTTGGGCCTTTTTTTTATATTTATTATGATAATTTAATGGTAAGTTATTTATTTTTGTTATATAAATATTATATTTAATTTTCAAGATTTATTGTTTAATGGTCAAAATAATGAATATGTTTGAATTATAATAAATTTAGATTATATATATATATATATGAATAATTTGATAGATAATTATTTGGACTATTTTTAAATATGGTAAAATGAGTCAAACTATTTACAAATATAGAAAAATTTCACTGTCATGATCTATCATTGATAGACAATGAATTTTTTCTATATTTGTAGATAGTTTGATATTTTTTATTTATAATAATTTTTCTAATTATTTCCTTAACTTGAAAATTTTGAGTGATGTTTTTTAAATTTTTTTTCAAAATATTGATTTATGTTAATTGATTTTAAAAAAAATCAAAGGAGAACCAATTCCCTAGAGGAATCCCTGCCCAATCATCCTGAAAAATTTAGCGGAAACGAAAAATGAAATGGAGAACAGAGACTGAGAGTGGGAAAGCCATCTCCGGCCCAACTCTATTTATGAACTTACAAATAAAGCCTAAGGAATGGCATTCCATTGCAGTCATTTTATATGTATATGGTTACAATTATCTACGTTCCCAATGTGCTTATGATGTAGCACCAGGCGGACTGTTAGCTAGTATGTATCATCTTACGAGAATCGAGTATGGTATAGATCAACCGAAAGAGGTATGCATAAAAGTATTTGCCGCAAGGATAAATCCTAGAATTTCGTCTGCGAACAGGAAGGAGTTTACTTTTATTGATCTTATAGACCCTAGGATTCAAATTTAAGTTGGTTTTAGAAAACAAATCCTATTTGAAAAAGACTAATGATGAGATATTTTTTGGATTTTGAATCTTTTAATACACTACAATTGAAAAATAAAATTGCAAGTATTTTTATTTGGCATGTTGCGAGAAAAATCCAGTTTTAAATGTGGTAATTATTTTTTTTATTTTATTTACAAGAATAGAAAAAAAAAATCTTAAATTTACAAATTCAGCGATAGTTTTTCAAATTTTCAAATATAGAAAAAAAAAATATAGAAGTATATTTTTATTTTTTATTACTCCAAATTTACTTTTATTGGTGTATTAGCATGTATATCTATAGTATATCTGATATATTTTATATTTGGTATATCAATCATCTGATATACTTTATATTTAGTAGATCAATCAACTAATATACCAAATTTATTATTCATAAACCATATTTATCATTCTAGAAGTGCTATTGTATGTTTAGATCATGTGTGATACACTTGAAATTGAATTTTGAATGAGTATTTATATACTATTGATACATCAATACAATACTAAAAATGAATTTAGATCATGAGTGATATATTATCAATATACTAAAAAAATTAATGAAATGAATTTTTAATGATTACTAATATAATATTGATACATCTATGTTACGATTTAAATAAAATTTGAATGAATGTTGATAAATTACTTATACACCAAATCTTAGTATTGCATTTTCAGCTCATTATTATATACCATTGATACACTAATAATCTACTTGCAATTCATTTTGAATTAACACTAATATACAATTGAAATGTTAATGTTACACTTTAAGTATATTCTAAATGATATAATTCATATTTGGTATATAAAACATATCGTTGATATGTGTTTTTTTTTTTTTTTAAATCGGGTATATCAATTAATTAATATATGCAAAATATAAAATATTTGTTATACGATTGTTATATCAAATCAAATATAATCATATACCATTAAAATCATATAAATTTTTTAAAATTAAACAATTAACTAATATAATTTTTATATATATCATTTCATAAAATTAATGTATTTAACATATACCATCAACGTCAAAATTGTACTAATCAAATGAAAATAACTCTATGTCAACATAAAATAAAAAATAAAAAAAATATTTATCCTAATCGAACAAACAACGTTGACCATAACACAATTAAAATTATGATATATCTGTTGTATAAATGATATTCTTTAAATAAAGTATATCAACGGATTGTTTTATACTAATATATAATGTATATCAATTGACTTAATATACCAAAATATAAAGTATAACAAATATACATGCTTCTACACAAATGAGAGCAAAATCGTAAAATTAAAAAAATCAAAAATTAGATTTAAATTTTTTTTGCTATATTTACCATTTTAAGAAATGATTAATATACTTGCAAATATCCTTAAGATTTTTGCTTCCCATTACAATTTTCCTTTATTTAATTTAGTTAGGTTTAGATAAATAGATTTGTTTTGGTTGATTTTGTTACAAATCTTTTGATTACACTATATACAATAAATTAATATATTTATTCATATATAGCTACTTTTGCAAAGAAAAATATGCTTTGCTAATTTCCAAAAACCATTTTTAATTTTTGTCATTTGTCCAATTGTCCCTAGCAAAATGCATAATAGGACACGCCCTTTGAATGACCTATAACCTGGTGTGCTAAAGGGTTATTGTGATCTAATTTTTAAACTTTATTTGGATTATTTTGGTCAATACTCTTATGAATGTCAATAGAGTCTTTTTGGGCGTCGTTTAATTTCTAAAGGAAGTCGATAAAAAACAATTTATAATATTGAACTATTACCCAAACCTTATAATATTGAACTATTACCCAAACCATGGTGGTGGAGCACAAGTGGCAAGTTTGGGTCGATCTACAGGGAGCGCGAATTATGCTTCATTTATCTAATTTCCTAGTTATAGCTACGAATGTGGATACAGTAGATTCCATGAAAAGTAAAGACAAAAAAGTAAATAATAGATGTGCAATCAAATGAAACGTTCTAGCTTAGAGGAGCTAAATCATCCAATGTAACTTTGATCATCGAATTATCAAAGCATGATTTTAACTTATTACCTATGCCTAGCCTAATTGATTAGGAAACCTAACCAATGATCCAAAATATCAAATTAGCCAATTTGATTAGATAAGAAGCATCCTAATCAATTTAACTAACCACATTATGCTTTAAAGATTATACTAGGATAAATTTCCAATAGGAAATGCCTAATTAGAAATTTAATATGATTGCTCCTAGCTAGGTCGATAGAACAATGCTCTTCGTTGTCAACCACAAATCACAAGCCTAAAATGTTGAATTGCATAATCAAACATTGGTTGGTTGTCAATCAATAACAAGAAAATGTCATTCATAATCAATAAATCCAGAGTAAAACCCATAGACAAGAAATGATCTCAAACATAAAATACTCCTAAAAATACGATGGCTCCTCCAAAATTCTTTAAACTAGAAAACCATAGATCTTACCTTCCTATGGTGAGAGAAAAGAAAGAACCCAACATATTTTTTGCTTGATTATAGAAAGAAGATGAAAGAAAACCTAAAAACTAATGTTGTAGATGGATAAAGGAAAAAAAAAAAAAAGTGGCATTTGCCCAAAATTGCAACCCGGATCCAAATATATGACCTCAAACCAAAGGGCAGATTTTATATCTGTGTGATAGAACATGACGCCGACTAGTGCCCAGGTGCTCTGCCTTAATGACAGTTTTGTAATTTTTTCCTCTTTTGGCCTAATTGCTTTGTTAAGGTCCAAATTTATCTATTTTTTCCTAATGTTCAATCCTACCTCCAGATTGTCTGAAACCTATAAAATAAGCAATTTAACACATTAAATAACACAACGATCTCGAGTTAAACGGAGTAAAATAACCCCTTTAAATGCTATCAAATGTATCTTTAATTTTTCCAGTTTCTACTCTTTCACTAACTTAAACATCAGGATAGGTGTGAGCAACACCCCACCAAATGAAAGGTTTCTTCTTCCTATAGGTCCCATTATTTCCAAATTTACCTTGCTGCATGAGAAGCTCAATTATTATTTTTTTTAATTAATTTCATGATTTAAAATCATTTTTAAAACGCAAAAAACAATAATCATTAAAAACTACTTAATCATTTTAAAATCACTCAAACTAATCATTAACTGATAAAATAATCTATTAATAAACACTTTTGATAAATTACTTATAGTTCAACGACTTCGGTTAAAAAAAGAAAAATTATTTTAAATGATAAAAATATTGAAAATATTTATAAATATAATAAAATTTTAATTTCTAGGTATGGTAGACTGCGATAGGCCCAAATAAACCATCTATCTAGATTTATCGCTGTGATAGATACCTATCTGAATTTATTGTGGTATTTTATAAATAGAAATTAAAATTTTATTATATTTATAATTATTTTCAACAATTTTCCTATATTTAAAAACATCCCGTAAAAAAATTAAATGTATCTTCTTCCTTTGAAAAAAAGAAGAAAAAGAAAAAAGTATCATCTTTAGATATAAGCCTTTTACATTCATTTAGAGACTTAGGTTATCAATATGGAGACTTAAAATGACTATAAATACAAATGGTGGATGCAGTGGTGAAAGCCTAAGAGTAAAGAAAACCCTTTCAAATGGATTTGTCAAAACAAGAACCAATGGAAATAGTGAAACCTCTAATCACATTTAAGAGGGAAGAATGGAGCAACATAGACAAAATCAGTGCCTTTGTTATTTTCTTGATGCACGTGCCTTGTATTTTTGCACCATCTCAATTCACTTGGGGTGCGATTTTGGTTGCCTTTGTATTATATGTTATCACAGGTCTTTTCGGCATAACTATTTCATATCATAGACATCTTTCACACAAAAGTTTCAAGATTCCTAAATGGCTTGAATATTTGTTTGCTTATTGTGGCGTGCATGCATTACAGGTTTGATATTTGTCATCTTCTTCTTATTATTTTGGTTATTATAATGGCTTATATTAGTGTAAAATGTATAAAAAATAAATTAAACTACAACTTTAAATAATGTCAACATATGGATTGTGTTCTGAAAGTATTTATTTGTTTTCAATGTTTTAGGGCGATCCAATAGATTGGGTGAGTACGCATAGGTGTCACCATCAATTTGTTGATACTGACAAAGATCCTCATAGTCCTATTCAAGGATTTTGGTTTGGTCATATTACTTGGACTTTAAATTCCTACCTTTTGACGAAAAAAGTTTGTCCAAAGTACTTTAGCGATTTTAAAGGGATGGAAAGAAACATCTTGATGTTGAATTTGAAGCATGGAAGACCAACAAATGTGGTTGACTTGGAGAAACAATTTTTCTATAGGTTTCTCCAAAAGACATATTTTCTTCATCCAATTGCTCTTGCGCTTTTGCTCTATGCTATCGGAGGATTCCCTTTTGTTATATGGGGAATGGTAAAATACGATAACTATATTTTTGTTTTTTTTTTAAAGAAAACATGCATAAAATAAAATTATAGAAGGGAAATATCCCCCAACATCAATAGCACTAGGACATAATTTTGATTGCATATAAACTTTCAAATTTACTCATGGTTATGCATACATTTTCAAGATATTTTGGTTTATTTAATTAATGTATAACAGACATCAAATGATCAATATTTGAAATAATAAATGATGTTTGACTTATTCAATAAATTATGCTCAAATTATATTTTCCATCTCCCTTAAATTGTTCAATATTTTATTGTTGAACTATGTGTATCCATTAAATTCAGCTAGGTTGCAAGATCGACATATTTAGAGAAGAACAAACAAAAAAAAAAAAAAAAAAATACCATATGCATTATCTTTGTGCACTCTATGTTTCACACAAAAAAAAAAAAATATATATATATATATATATATTTTTTGAAATGATGTAAGAAAAGTATATTATATAGCAAATTCTGATGAGACAATTATATAAGATGAAAAAAAATGATGAAGCTTATATGCATTTAAATATTTTTTCAAAGCAAAATATTTTAGTGAAGAAAAAAGAATTATATTAATTTAATAAGACCCTTTGACCTTTTTATTATCATTTTTATTTATTTATTTAGTTATTTATTATTATTATTATTATTTTGGCAGTGTGTGAGGATCACAGTGTTCATACATGTAATGTTTATGGTGAATTCAGTAGGCCATAGATGGGGAACAAGACAGTGGAGTACATCTGATTTATCAACAAATAATTGGTAATTACACGTGTTGTCTCCATTTTTCACTTTACTCTATCAAATGAAAGGAAAGATTTGCTAAAAAATTAAAAATAAAAATAAAAATAAAAATTAAGGAAAGATAATTATGGAAATAATTTAAAAATAATTAAAATTACTTGCCATTTTAAAATCATTACTCTAAAATATGCCTTTCAAATTTAAAATTTTTAAGATTTATTTTGAAATGATTAAAAATTTCACTAATGTGATTTTAATCATTCCTAACGATCTCAAAAGAGGATTTCTATTTTAGGTCTTTATTTTAAGTATAGCAATTATCCTTTATATTAAATTTAATATATAAAAAGATTTTGTGTCATCAATTTGGAAGTATTAAAATATTATTATAACTAAATTTACTGTAACTCATCGTAGAAATTTGGTTACAAGATTATCTACTTTGTTATTGTGTTAAACCAACCCCAATTAACTCTAAAAATATATATTTTGAAAGGAACTCAAAAGTTTGAGATAATAAGTTTCATAAATTTAATTATATCATAAAGTTGGAAATGTAGTAGAAATCTTTTTTTTTTTTTAATAAATGTGACGGAGAAATATATATATGTGTGTGTGTGTATTTATCTATTTATTTATGTATCTATTTGTTTATTTGGGAAGGGAGTAATTACTAATATGTCATATATATATTTCTTTCTTTCAAAAAAAAATAAAAAATATGTCATATATATACACATACATACGTACATTTGATTATATGATTTTTTTTTTTTTTGAAAAAATTAATAAGTACCCATTCAGTTGTTTAATTATACGATCAAGAGAGTTAATTTAAACTATTTAAAAATAAAATTATTTAAAAAAAATACTTTAGTACTTCGAAAAAAATACTTTATTGATATAGGTGAGAAAAGAAATTATTTTACTATTAATTCGTTGGCATTTATTAACGTTTGTGTGTGTGTGTGTGTGTGTGTGTGTGAAGGCATTGAACAACGTATTTATTGATCTGATGATCCCATACACTCTAGCATTAATTTCATATTCATTGTAATATTATTCAATAACTTAATAAATGAAATTCAATGATTATATTGAATGTGTATTTATAGACTAACTTTAAGTCATTATCATCAATATTTTATATAATTGAACTAAACAAAAAAGAAAAAAAATCAATTATTTTTTAATTACAACATTATCCCCTCTTTGTTTAGGTGGCTAAGTTTGCTTTCATTTGGAGAAGGTTGGCACAATAACCACCATGCTTTCGAGTATTCAGCTAGGCATGGACTTGAATGGTGGCAAATTGACTTTAGTTGGTATGTTATTATATTTCTTCAAGCCATGGGATTGGCCACTGATGTCAAATTACCCTCTCAAAATCACAAGGAAAGATTGGCTATGGACAAGCTAAAAGAAGACACTCCAAAATGATGTTTTACACATGGAAATAGCAAATCTTCTAAATGCTTTAGAACATGGAATAAAACTGTGCCGACATAAATTAGGTTCCTATTTCTACAAGGCTGTAATAAAAAATATACGATATTAAAGTATTATATTTATTTAAGTTATTACATACATACATATATATATACAACTTATATAAATTACCCTCTCATTTAGCTTTTCTTTGTTTTTTAGTTAAATCAATACTGCTTTATATAGATTCAATTATGGGATCTAGTTGCTTTATTTAGTTGGGAAGCAACAATCGCACTTTCAACGATTCTTCATACGGTACAATCAAAATTGATATTGATCTCACCGATCAAAGCTCTTCATAAATTAAAGCCCTATTACCATATCTCTTAATCTCTCGGCTTTCCTATGTTTACTATTCGGCTTCTCTCTAATCCTCTTTTTCTGCTTTGTTCGAGATTATCAATCTATCCCTTTGTACTTATTGAAAACTAATGAGAATAGGAGTAGGATATATGTGTTTAACATAGGTAATAAGATATTTTTTGGTACACCTATCAATCTACGTTTCATATAAGATTGAACCGTGAGAAGAAGGGAAAAAAAATCCTCATTTCCAATCAAGTTGAATTTAATTTTTGTATGTCATATTGAAGTGTAATATCGGATGGAAAAAAAATAAAAATTAATGAGGGTTAAGACAAAGCATTGGTGAGGTCAATTCTCTCTGATATTTGCTATATTTCCATACATATGACCTAATTGTCATTTATAAGAGATGACCCTAAATTAGAGCACAAGTAAATAAGATTAGAATAATGAATACAAAAGACACATGACACAAAATGATAGATAACACCAGGGTCAATTTAAATAAGAGGTTAGATTTGTGTCTTTATAATTCCTAAACTCTAAATGTATGTAACTAATTCCTAAACTTCCAATTCTATGTGCAATAGAGGCATATTCAAAATTTTAAAAAATTAAATATTCTATTATATATACATAAAATTTAATTTATTGTTCAACATAGGAATCAGGGAGACCCTCTATCTCTTTTCCTTTTTATCATTGCTATGGATTATCCATCCAACCGGCTTGAAGAGGCCCAACAGAAAAACTTGATCAAAGGTATTGGGTTTAGGGGTAAACCTGTTCAAATCACCCACTTGCTATTTTCCGATGATATTATGTTGTTTTCCATGGCCTTGATTAATCTCAACCACGTTATACCGAAATCCCTACCTATTTTGGTCACATATCATTGAAAATATTGACAGAAAGCTTGATTCGTGGAAGTTTTTTTGTAAATCTGTTGAAAAATTGATGAGAAATTTACTATAGAAAAGCTAGGAGAAGAACGGGGCTACACCCTTGTTAGATGGGATATTGTCACTAGCTCTTCCACAAAGGATAAAGGTGGTCTTAGTATTGATTATAAAATCAAATTATCCAACGACCATCTTTCATAAGGGATTAAACACTGCGAAGTAGTGCCAATCTAGATACCCCTCATACTCTCTCAATTCGAATTGGTGTGTTGATGATATTCTCTACCTAGCGGCTTAATGGTCCTACCATGTCCAAATCATTTTGTCATTATGATATATGTTTCTTATATCCCTTTGAATAGGATGACCTTCTTCCTTTAATTTCTTCTTTTTTTTTTTTTTTTTATCGAGCTTATCTCTAACTCTCTATATTTGGTCGACCATCTTTTTCTCTGTTGTATATTTTCATCTTTTGAATGAATCTTTGTTATTTCGGGTATAATGATGGTGTTATGAATGAGCCTACCTAGTTGAGATGACCTTGTATATACCTACTAATCTGATTACATAGTACTTAAAAAAAATTAATTTGGCATTTGATAAGTTTTCAACATTTTTTTTTATATATCTTTTAAGACTATTCATGTGTCTATTAGATCGAATATAATATTTTAAATTTTAAAATTAAATTTTCTGCTAATATAACAATTGATTTTTGTAAGGAAAGTTATATCTAATATATTGAATACAAAATTGAAAATTCATGAATCTATTAGACATTGTTAGTTAAAGTTCAAAGTTCTACTCAACTTTTAGACATTAAGGGAGTTTATGTTTTAACTTAAAATTTTGGTTGGTGAGAAAATTTGGTGTAAGTTAAGAATTGGAAAATTAAGAGAAAAATTAGAGTATCTATATGAAAAAAATGAGAATATCTATATAGTTTGTTTTAAAATTATTATTTTCGAATTTAAAAAAAGCTTCAAACAAATTGATCATTATATTAACATTAGGAGCGTTTATAATTTTTTTTAAAATTTTAAAGTTATTTTTGCAATGAGGTATTAACTAATTTTTTTTTCATATACTTACGGTGAATGTAATTTTTAACTTTTTTTTAATTGAGAGTAGTTTTGAAACTTTTTAAAATTTTAGGGGTATTTTTGAAATAAAACTTTAATAGTTTCCATCCAAAACTAACGACAGAGGTATTTTTGAACTATTTTTTTAAAGTTTAAGGATATTTTTAAAATTTTAAAAATTCAAGGATATTTTTGACACAAAGTACATAATTTAGGGATATGGTAGCTTAGTTGGTTGATGTATTCAAAATTTAATATGTTTGCTTATTGATATCATATAGTTTGTTGATAAACTCAAGATTTAATATGGTTTTATAATTGACATTTGATAAACTATTGATTTTACTTGAAAATTTAATATAGCTAATATACTTAGAATGTTGATTGATGTTAGGATATACTATATTGATACAATAATGTCTAACTTCAAGTATTTACTGGTTGATGTTTAATATAGTCGATCTTATATTTGATATATCATTGATACACTAGCACATATTGTGTTTAAAAAACTGAAACACATGTCTTACTTCAACATAAGTTAGTAATTGAATATTGATTGTTATTAGATAAGTTTTTTATACAAAAGTTTATAAGAATATGTTCATCTGGTTCTTGAGTTTTTAAAATGTACCTTTTCAATCATTGAATTTTTAGAAATAGGTTTAAAAAGTCCTTCATGTATTTTCCCTTTAAAATTTTTAAGTTAATTATATGATATTTAAAAATAGAAAAAAAGTAATTTAGAGAGGAGATAGTTTTTACACAATTATTTTTTTAATTTACTATGTAAAATAATTAATAACAAAAAAATTATTTGAAGGACCTTCAAATCTATTTGTAAGAACTTAGGGATTAAAAATGTGCATTTTTAAAACTTAGGGACCAAACACATGTATTGTTCAAAACTTAAGGATTAAAAATATAATTTTTTCTACTAAACTATTATGAGAGACAAATAGATTTAGTTCCATTTATTTATTTATTTATTTTTTGTTATTTTTCAAACTAACCCGAATATGTGTAGCCATTATTCGCAAATTACCTAAATTAGGGATTCCAAGCATGAGAATCTCTTCAATTAAGTCCTGAGACATTTAATTTCTAGATATTTGATTTTAAATCTACGTGCCAAATGCCCCCATATATCTATTTTATTTATATTCGGCAAGCCTCAGGTAACAAAATACCTCCTTTCATTCAAATAATAAGGGGTATTCATAGGCAACCCCTTCGGTCTATAGTTTTTGAAACTTTAGATTTCTTATCTTGCCTTACGTTATTAGCATCAGTATATAAATCAAAGTAAGTAATAAATAATATTGATTATTTAATTTTTTTTAATATTAGAATATTTTCAAATATAGCAAAACTGTTGAAAATATTTACAAATATAGTAAAATCTTACTTTTTATCTGTGATAGACCATGATAGACCCAGATAAACATCTATAAGTGTCTATCCCGGTCTATCACAGATATAAAGTAAAATTTTACTATATTTGTAAATATTTTTAACAATTTTGACTTTTAAAATAATTTTTTTAGGTTATATTATAAATTTATTTTAATATTTAAATTTTAAATTGAAATTTGTTTCAAATTTAGTGCGGAAGATACTATACATAATTAACCTTATTTATAGATGTGCTTTTTTCCTAACAAATGGAAGAAGTATCATCTTTCTTTCTTTCTTTATTTTTATTTATTTTATTTTTTTTATGTCCGTAAATGGAATGTTGTCTGGATTAGCTTACGTACATCTCGACTAATCTCAAGTAATAATTTGTTTGACTCTATAATATTAAATCCTAGTAGAACCTATGACCTCTTAGCTTTTTACCAAAGTTGATCATGCCCCTATTTACTATTAGGCCAACTCTTGATGGTTAAGAAAAAGAAGTACCCATCCATGACTATGCTTATTTTTAATTGTTAAAATAAAATCTAAAATATAGATTACTAATATGCTAGCTATCTTTCTTATGTCATTAAAATTTGACTATAAATTATTTAAATACACAATTAATAGTAATAGTCAATTTCAATTAAGTACAATTAATGACCTTAAATGTACCTATCTTCTACACATTAAATTATCCAATCACAAATGCGCATCCTTAATCTTTTTGTTGAATATTTGAGAGAATTATCAAATTTTAACCCTACTAATATAATCAGGATCATTAATGACTAATTACTCTGTCATGCTGCTAATTTAAAATTTTGTAGAATTTTATATGGTTGTTGAAATTAGTAATTTGAAGAGGCTTAAATTAGTTATTATAGTTATATTATAGTGAGCCATAAAATGCACTATATATACATGTTGGAGGAGATGAGGAGATGGGTCAAATTAAACCTGAATTAAAGAAAACACTTTGTAATGGATATGTCAAAGCAAGAACTAAATGAAAGGGTGAAGCCTATAATTTCACAAAGGAGGAGAGCATGGACCAACATAGACAAAACTATTGCATGTCTTTTTTTCTTTCTTCATGCACTATGTATTTTCGCCCCGTTTCAATTTACTTGGAGTGCATTTTGGGTTGCTCTTATCTTATACACTATCACAGGTCTTTTTGGCATCACTATTTCATACCATAGAAATCTTTCACATAAGAGTTTCAAGCTTTCTAAATGGTTTGAATACTTGTTTGCTTATTGTGGAGCTCATGCACTGCAGGTTTCTCATTCCATAATCTTATATTTTAGTATATCTTTAGGTAATCATATCAAGTTATAACTATTTTATTTTGAAACTTTACATTCGATTTTTTTGCATTTTAGGGTGATCCAATGGATTGGGTGAGTACGCATAGGTGTCACCATCAATTTGTTGATACTAACAAAGACCCACATAATCCTATTCAAGGATTTTGGTTTAGTCATATTAGTTGGGCTTTGGATTCTTACACTTTGACTAAAAAGGTTTGTCGCAAGTACTTCAATGATTCCAAAGAGACAAAAAGAAACTTTTTCGTATTGGTAATGAAGCATGAGAGACCAGATAATGTTAAGGACTTGGAGGAACAAATATTCTATACGTTTATCCATAAAACGTATATTCTTCATCCAATTGCTCTGGCAGTCTTGCTCTACATGGTTGGAGGAGTTCCTTTTGTTTTATGGGGAATGGTAAAATAAGATCGCTATCTCATTAATTGTATCTTTTTTATTATCTATATCATATTTAGAATATTATGTATAAAATAGAGGTAATTATTTTAAATGCTAACTATTTTTAAATATATTAAAATATTATTGTATCTATTTGTGATAGATATTGATAGACACTCATAAACAACATTTATGAGTCTATCAGTGTCTATTACGATCTACCGCAAATAGATAGTTACATTTAGCTATATTTGTAAATAATTTAACTTATTTTCTCATATTTAAAAACAACCCATAGATTTTATTATTTATTTTTATTATCCTGATCAATCATATAATTTCATTTTAGTAAAAGAAAAATTGTAATAGGATGGAAAAAAAATACATAAGAGTATTTACAAATCTAACCATAGTTTTCTAATTTTGCCAATATGCCAAAAATGTTAGATCTAAATTATGTTTTTTTATTATTGAAATTTATCCCCACTTGTGTATCAATATGTATAATTGATATACTTTACACTTATTGTTGATAGATAAATTGACATATAAATGATAAATTTAATATATTAATTGTATAACTGATATATTTTATATTTAGTATATTAGTCGTTTTAATATTCCAAATATATATAAAGTATATTAATTAGTTGATTTATATATAAATATGAAGTATATCATATGTACACAGGTTGATACACCAAAAAAGATAAAATCGGAATAATAAAAATGAAAAATTAAATTTAAAGAACTTTTATTGATAGATTTGCTATTTAGTAAGGATTTGCTAGTCAGTAAGAATGTACCTTTTTTTCTCGACTTATATTTGTTGGCTTCAAAAGTGACTTTGTGATAATAGAGAAACTAAAAAAATAATTTTTTTTTTTAAAATATAGATAAATTAAAAGTAGTCTTAGTTTAGTGTGAACCCCTTGTAGTTTACCATATATATATATATATATATATATATATATATAACTGTGTGTGTAGCTGATCGACTTTTCATGCAGTGTGTGCGGATTGTAATGTTATATCATGTAACATTTATGGTAAATTCAGTATGCCATAAATGGGGAAAGAAGCAGTGGAATACTAGCGATTTATCTAGAAATAATTGGTAAATTCCTACCTTGTTCCTTTCTTTTAATTTTGAAAGAAGATTCAAATAGTTGATTTTCTATAGGGCCTTTGTTTCAACCTAATCTAAATAACATTCTTCCTAAGATGGTACAGTTTTTTTTTTTTTTTTTTCCTCTCTCTCTCTCTCTGCGAGAATATATATTTAATGTGAAGTGAGCCTCAATCATAATTGAATGTTTTTCAATAAATTAGATAATTTTAATTAAGTTGAAATATCATTTTAGTTCAAAGATATTGAGTTATTTTATTTTATTTCAATTTATATACTTTTTTAAATATCCAATTTTAGTACCTATATCATCAATATAGGTCATATAAAATTGGTCTTTATAGTTAGTTTATTGTTAATTTTTTCAAAAAAAAAAATCGATTAACATTTCGTTTATATTGTAAAAATATATTTATATAATGTTTTTTTAGCTACTATTATTATTTAACCAATTTTGATTGAAAAAAAATCTAAAAGACTAAATTTAAGATTTATTAGAAATATAGACACTAAATTTAAGATTTATAAAAAATTTCTTGATTTATATATCGCTAGACAAGCAAAAATGTTTGCCAACCTACAATAAAATTTCTAGTCCTACTATAATATGGAATTTTTTTTTCAAATTATCTTAATCTATTAAATGTCAGCAAAGAAACATTTAAGAATAATATGTAAGACCCTAATATATCATTAAATAATAAATGATAAAATTTTTTTTTTATCATTTCATATGTCATTTAATGATATATCGTTTTGTACAAAGAATATATGGTAGGTATTTTCATGATTTATCAAAATAGAAGAAAACATCCATATTAAATAGACAATTATGTTTCCTTATATTACTAACATTTATACTCTCGATTTTTGTAGATATGTTTTGAATTTATTAGTTATACGAATTCAAACATAGCATTAATTTAAATAAGTACCAAATATGACTATATCCTTAATTATTCTTTAAAATACAAGTGCGATTATTTAGCCAATATAAAACCATGTATTCCACCAAGGATATGTACCCTCAAATTTGTATTGCAATGTCACACTATAATATTGAATCAAGTTTTAATCATATGTAATAATGGGTAGCTAATTATATACATATTTTAACTTTAACCTAGTTAATATATTACGCATATATTATTTTAAAAAGTGAAAGTAATCGATCAAATTTTTTACTTTTGCAATAGTAATTATTGGTGTTTTATCAATTATCAACTTTACTTAAATGGACAGATATGCTCGAATTTTTTTTTTTTTTTATCTCCAAATGGTTGCACACTCAATAACAAAATAAAAGATTATAATTATGATTTTAGTTTTTTCCTTTATTATAGGGTTAATTGCATGTATATGTCTAAAATATTATATTGCTTTTTGGTTGGTTTTAGGTGGGTGAGTTTTCTTTCATTTGGAGAAGGTTGGCATAATAACCATCATGCATTTGAGTATTCAGCTAAGTATGGACTTGAATGGTGGCAACTTGACTGTGGTTGGTATGTTATTATGTTCCTTAAAGTCATTGGAGTGGCCACCGATGTAAAATTACCCACTCAAAGCCACAAGCAAAGGATGACTATGAACAAATCAAATGAAGGCTCTCTAAAATGATTCTTTTATACTTGGTAAAACAAATCATGCCAATGTAGATTTTACATAATTCTTGTTTGGATCATATGTCCAACTATATATAAT
The DNA here is from genome assembly GCA_030954485.1 of Citrullus mucosospermus. Classification (NCBI taxonomy): domain Eukaryota; kingdom Viridiplantae; phylum Streptophyta; class Magnoliopsida; order Cucurbitales; family Cucurbitaceae; genus Citrullus; species Citrullus mucosospermus. The sequence goes on along the minus strand of CM062061.1, from coordinate 27,082,544 downwards.
ATTCATGTATTAGGGGTTTAGGGTTTATAAAAAATATATTATACTTCTAAAACTTAGTTGGAAAATTTGGGTAGTTTTTCAACTATCTGTAATAAAAATAAAATTTTTTAAAAAAACTTGAAACTATTAGTAAAATTGTGCTAGTTTTTGCTCAATTGATAGATGGTTCCAAATTGGGTACAAGTTTGCTTCTAAGTTCTTTGAAGTTGGAGTGGATTAATGGCTTTGTGAATATTATTTGTTAATCACAAGATTGGAGGGTATCTACCAAGTGATAAAATTATTAGATAAATATGGAGTTTCATTTTAAAATTTAATTGGTTAATTCATGTATCTCCTAAGGATTGTAATGACTCTTCGTTTTTTTTTTTTTTTTTGATATCTTGGGTCCTTAATAATGCCCCTCAAGATGGTGCATATTTGAATTCACCATTTTTGGATCAGATTCCAATTTTTTTTTTTTTTTATTGAAGTATCCCTATTCGAACGAGGTTTTTGGAAAAACGTGATTCATAAGTTGAACTTAAGTTTATGTAGATTTGATGCAGATGTGATTCGATCCCTAGTACTTTATACTCTCTCAGTTGAATGTGCACACTTGATGTATGGAAGCTGAGCATATGGATGTTTTTGAAGTTAGAGTCTTGGAAAAATATATGTGTTCCAAAGAATTTCATTCTTCAAGTGTGGTTCACCTTCCAGAGTTATAAATCTTCTGATAGGGAGAATTCTATCTAGGCTCTATCTCAAGTGTAGAATTTTCTATTTTTATAAATTGTTTTGCCCATTTTACTATATTTAAAAATAACTCAACATTTTAATTAGCTATAAATAGGCTAAATCTAAATTACACATAAATATAGTTAACGGTTCTTTTCCTTTTTTTTTTTTTTTTTTTTTTTTCTTTCCTCTCTCTCTCTCTCATTTCTTTCTATTTCCTTAACCTTTTTTTCGTTTTTATCTATCGCCTCCTTTTTTTTTCCTTTCTTTTCCTCGTTTCTTTTGTTTCTTCTGCAAAGACGATCTTTCTTTTTCCAAATGTTCCAAATAAATTTAATTTTTTTTTGAGAGTTAATAAATATAAAATAATAACAAACATACAATATATTATAATTAATATTTTTCTTGTTTCATTTTAAATTTGGTTTTTGTTGTCTAGAAGGGATGAAACATTAAAAATGTTTTTTTAATTCAAGTGAATCATTTTTAGAGAACTAGAAATATATCTAATTTTTGTTTAGAGTTTCATTCTATATATTATAGGAGTTTATTCTAATTAATTAGGCTTCTGACATTAAAAAAAAAAAAGACTATTTAATTGATCTATAAATTTTAATTCCATTGGGATTTTGGGCACTTAATAAGAAATTTTATTATTTATTTATTTATTTTATTTGAGGCGGAATCTTATTCTTAGTCCTGGCAGAGGCAATTTGGATTTTTCCTAAAAACAAATGGATACGGTATCATATTTATTATTGAACAAGATGGAATAATTAGTATATAGTATTTAACAAATGCTACCTCGCGGCAAATAAACAAGTATAATTTAAATAGCATATCATCACCATGATTTCACTAGGAGAATTGCAATGAATAGGAAAGAAAAAGCTATTAGATATCTGCAAAGCTAACCATGATTTTTAAGTTTGTAATATAGCGAAAAATCTAAATTTGATTCTATTAGTCTTTATAACTTATTTATTAAACTATGATCGCCTTATAGTATTATATGGATGATTAGTTGGTTAAACTTATAAATAAGATTAAGCCAACTAGCATTATGCCATGATAATTAGATATGAAGTGGATTATATAATGAGTTGACTACAACATTCTATTGTTTACTTCTCAACGTGGAAAACACGATGGTTTTCTATCTTTATGTATATAACAAACAAGACCATATTTAATATAAATGTTCTAAATAATAAGAATATTAAACCATATCATACAATTTCTATTTTCATGCATCCTCTTTAATTATATAGAAAAAAAATATTTAAAAAATAACTTTTCTTAAAATAAGAAAATTGTTATGTGATAATTTATCATTGGACATTTAAATTTTGTATGTATATAAATGGGTGTAACTCAAATGTACTTTTCTTTTTATTGTTTTTTATTTAAACATGTCTCGATGGATTATTAGTTGGAAGAAGGGCAAATTTATTTATTTATTAGATTGGGACTAAGAAAGCAATATAAATACACAGCCTAGAAACTAACAGGGGAAAAATTAGTTTGAGGTAGAGCAAGGCCTTGCTAATGGACACATCCAAAGAAAAATCAAAGGAAATGGGAAAGGTTCAAATGCCAATTTGGAGGAGAAAATGGAACAAGAGAGACAAATATATGGCAGGTCTCTTTTCATTTTTCCACATCCTTTGTATTTTTGCACCATCCCATTTCAATTGGAATGCATTTTGGGTTGCGTTTGGATTGTACGTTATCACGGGTCTCTTTGGTATTACTATTTCCTATCATAGAAATCTTTCACATAAAAGTTTTACACTTCCCAAATGGCTCGAATACATCTTCGCATATTGTGGAGTTCATGCACTTCAGGTTTGGCTTTTTTTTTTTTTTACTCTAGCTCCTTTTGTTATAGAAACGTTTAATTTTCTTTTTTTTTTTTTTTGAAAAAATAGAAATGTTTATAATTTAGCTAGTTAATTCTAAAGCATATTACATCAATTATATATAGGTAAATACTACTTTGGTCTCAATATTTTTAGCGCTTTGGTTAATTTTAGTTCTTATACTTTTAAAATTTTTATTTTGGTAATTGTATATACTTTCAACTTTTGTTTATTTTGGTCTCGTACTTTTAACTTTTGTTTCTTTTGGTCTTTGGAGTACTTTTAAAAAGTGACTATTTTGGTCTCATGCAATAACGATAAAAATGAAATGACTAAAATCATCACTTCTTAAGAGTACAATGAACAACAAATTAATGAACATTTTCAAAATACAAAAACCAAAATGAACTAAAGCTAATAGTACAAAAATTAAAGTAGTATTTAAATCTTATATATTTTTTTTTTTCAACTGGAGAATATCTCAATGGTGAAGACATTTCTGCTTTCTCTAATTGGTCATTTTCTTGAACCCCGTACCCCATAAATGCAATCTCCGTATATATTCAAAAAAAAATGAAAGATTTTTACTTTTTTTTTTTTTCTTTTTTTTCTTTTTTTTCTTTTTATTTATTTTATATATTTTGTTAAACTTTAGGGTGATCCAATCGATTGGGTGAGTACACATAGATGTCATCATCAATATGCTGATACCGAAAGAGATCCACACAGCCCTATTGAAGGATTTTGGTTTAGTTACATCGCTTGGGCTATGGATTCCAATACTTTAACCAAAAAAGTTTGTCCAGAGTACTTTATTGATTTTAAAGATAAAGAAAGAAGTGTCTTTACAATGGTTATGAAGTATGGAAGGCCAAATAATGTTGCTGATATGGAGAAACAGACATTCTATAGATTTGTTCATGATACATACTTTCTTCATCCAATTGCTCTTGGAGTCCTTCTCTACATTGTTGGAGGAACACCATTTTTTATATGGGGAATGGTAAAAAAGATCACTCTCCAACTTTGTTTGCTTTCTATTATCAATCTATAAATCATGCAAAAAAAAAAATTTAGCTTTTTTATTATCAATTTTAGTATATATAAGGTATGATTATATTGATATCTCTATTCATTCTGCAGTGTGTGAGGACTTCACTGTTCACACATGTAACCTTTATGGTTAATTCAATTTGCCATTTGTGGGGGGAAAAACAATGGAACACTAAAGATTCCACTAGAAATAATTGGTAAGTGCTTTATTGTGAATTACTGTCATTAATTTATCTTGCTCATTGTCAAGTGAAAGAGGATTAAAATAGCTTGAATCTTTATTTCACTTGATCTTAGCTAAAAGGCCGAGAAAGGTCTAATTTGAATCTTTTTTTTTCAGTTAGTGATATTCTTTAGGTTGAAAACAATTTTTTATATTTGAACTTTTGAAAGAAGTAACATCTTAGTACCTAAATTATAATTTATTTAGTTCCTATATTTCCAAAATTGAAATAATTTAGTCTATTAATTAACTTTAATAAGTAAAGATTTAATCCCTATATTTTACATTTGTAACAATTTAGTTTCTATATTGTAAAAAAAAATTATTATAATTTAATAAAAAATTTTACACGTGCGGAGTGATAAATTGGTCAAAGGGTTTAAGTTATAGAAAAATGGTTTATAAGCTTGATTTTCAAAAGCCAAATAATTACTAAACGAGACCGAAATGATTACCAAACATGATTAACCTATTTCTATTTCAAAAAAACTCAAATTAATACTTAAACTCGTACCTTAACAAGTCATCTACTATTGCTCTTACTTGGATGACTTTTCTCCAGTCTATTCTTTCATGTATTCTGTTATTGAGCTTCCCTCTAGCTTTGACTCTTATAACCCTCTTTTAATATGTATATATGATCCTTCGAGGTATGATGAGGGCGCTAAAAGTGTGTCAATCTAGTTAAGATTCCCGAGTGCGCCTATTGATCCCTTCGACCTTTTGTTCGAAAAAAAAATAGTCATTGTAGCACTATATATTCAATAACTTGGTAAATTAATAGAGGTGGAATGACTATTGTATGTCATGTTTGTTAAGTAATGGATCCACATTTAATTATCTTGTAACTTAAAGAGAAGAATTGTATATATATTGCAATTTTATTATATGATTGTTTGTGTTTCTATTTTTAGGTGGATTAGTTTGTTTTCATTTGGAGAAAGTTGGCACAATAATCATCATGCGTTTGAGTATTCAGCAAGGATGGGGCTTGAATGGTGGCAAGTTGACATTGGTTGGTATGTTATATTATTTCTTCAAGCCATTGGATTGGCCACTGATGTCAAACAGCCCTCTCTAACTCACAAGCAAAGGCTAGCTATGGACATCAAACCAAATGAAGCCTTTCCAGAATGATGTTTTACATACAAATAAATTTTATTTAATTTCTTCTATGAACATTTTAGAATGCAATAACATTCGAGGTGATTTGGTTTGATTTTCTAACGCTAATTATCCATGTTTTTTCTTTCAATCTTTTTTATCATAATTTTCATATTTTTTTTTTAAGTAAAAGAGTTGAACTCTTAACTGAATTTAAAAAATAAAAATAAATTTTTAAAAAATATTTTTTTTTAGCATTCAAAATTTGAACTTAGTTTTTGAAAACATTGCTTTGCTAGAAAGTAAATAATAAAACAAAGAAAGTAAATAATAAAACAAAGAAATATAAAAATGAAAAGATTACGGGACTTAATTTTAAAAATCAAAATTCAAATGGTTAATAAATGTAGTTTAAATATTTAAAACTTTATGTTTCTTATACTCAAGAATACTTTTTTAGTAATTAGAAAGTATTTCAAACAATTATTGCTTTAAATATTTGCTTTGAAGAAGGTGTAATTCAAATAATTATCAAAAGTTGAATTCTCATCTTAGATTTCAACTTTATATATATAATTTTAGGTGTCAATTCATTTTATTGGATTTCTAAAGTTGCTCCTTCAAAGTAAAATAAATGATCTATAACAAATATGGTCAAATCCCTCGTAATGACTTAACTTTCCTAAGACCTTAGGATTTAATACTACACTACACATACATTGTATAAAAAATCTAGAAAAAACTTCGAGTTTATTCCCAATTAGATCGTAACACGAAAATAGAACAATGTTGTGTAACATTTAAGATACATGAGTATGAACTATTAAGATATATACATGAGTTGTGCAAGTTCGGTAAGAGGCTATCATACCTGAAATGCAATGAGCGCAACAGCGCTCCAAAGATGGATGCGTGCTGATATCCATCAAGCGATGCGGTACTTCCACTTAGCGTTGCGATGTTGCCGCGATTTTTATAAAAGAGAATTTTTACCGCCTAGGTCAAATCATTTGTCATTCTAGTCGACTTCTAGCATTTTCTCTCTTCTATTCTATTATCTTAAAGATTTGTTCATGTATCTAAACTCTACCTCGTCGATCTTCATGTCAATTATGGACTGAGGTAATACTTTTTAGCTTGGATTTTTAGGAGTTTTCCAAACTTTGATGTATTTGTGAGTTTTTGAAACAAGTTTTATCTTGTATAATTGGTTCAATTATGTTCTCTTTAGATTAAGATTGTATTTAGGGAATTAACTCAAAAGCTTAGGCTAAATAGTTTGATTATTTGAATTCAATCTCTCCTTAATTTTTTGCAATTTATTTTTTGTGCAATTGAACAAACCAATTTCAGACCCTCGTTTTTTTTCGATTACCTAAGATTGTAAGCAATTCAATTGAGAGATTCAATGATTCCCTGTGTTGGACCCATGCTATCACTGCTGCACATTTAGGTAGAAACGGTTTAAAATTATTTGGTCGGGAATTAGGCAATGAATCGTCCAATTGCCAAATCTTTTTTGTAAGAATTAAATAGTGCTTTGAAGTGTGATCGTTAAATTCTTGTTTAATATATTCAAAGTGAAATTATTTGCAAAAAAACTATTGTTTAAATTAGTTACTAGCAAAAACTTTATTAATTTGTTTAATTGGGCCCACATTAGAAAAAAGTTTCATTAGGTTAAATAAACTACTCTATCCACCCCACTAAGATTACCCTGCAAACCAATCAAAATCTATAGCAAAGCATAACCAATAATTAGTTAATTAATAAGTAAATGAAAAAAGAACTTAATTTGGTATATCTAACTTGGTATCTTAATTTGATTGACACATTAACCAATCAAGACAAGAATTGCTTGTGTGGAAAAGAATCAATACCGTTTATACCTTGTTTCAAAAAGATCACTAAACTTTCAAATGTTGTATTAATACTCTTATTTTTTTATATATATAAAGTTTAAAAGTACTCTTGCCGATAGTCTCAATTCCTTTGAAGATATCTTGAGTTGAAAAATAATTAATTTTAAAACAATTGTATATAAATACCCCCATTTGTCTTCATATAGGTACTCTCATCTTTCTTCCATTTTTCTAATTTTTACACCAATTTTCTTAGCAACCAAAATATGCATAAACAAAAACTTCAAGTTAAAGCATGGAATCCCACAAATTCTCACAAAATCCCCAAAATCAAAATGTCTCCTTCAAACTTAGCAAATGATGAATAATCAAATATAATCTTCTATAACTTTGAATCTTCTTAACTAATCACAATAAATAGAATAATTTGATTTAAAAAATGACAAACAGTTAACAAGAAGCAATAAAATCAGTAACAAGTATATAACCAAATGAAGAAGAGGAGTAAAGGGCATCATAAGAAAATTGAATGGGGGGGGGGGGGGGGGGACTTAGGTAGTAGATCAAAGTAGGGAAGAGAGAGAAATGGGAGAGGGAGATATTGATGGGATGTAGATAAATGATAAAAGGCATATTTTAAACTTCTTTTCGTTGAAAAGATTAAGGGTACTAACTTAGTTTTTGAAAGTTGAGAGGTATTTTTACAAGGAAGTACTAAAAGTTGAAAATTTTGAGCATTTAAGAATACTTTTGAAACAAAATACTAATGGTTTTCTTATAAAAGTAACTATAAGAATATTTTTTAAACTTTTTAAAAGTTTCAAGAGGATATTAAAAAAAAAAATTTAAGTTTAAAGATATATATATTTTTAATTTAGCCGATATTATTTCGTCTGAATTATCCAACCAATTTTTTGAAACAAAGCCTTCTTTAAAAATAAATGAAGTTCGAACCTTTCTTTAAGTTGAAATAAAGTTCACGCTATTGGCTATTATTAACGCATGCTACTAAATAATATGGTTGCTTTATACATTTTGAATGATATCATCAATTTGTTTGTTATTATTGTTACTTTATTGTTTTTATTACTCTAAGATAGTCGTCGGCTTCTTATTTTATTTTTATTTAAAAAAACAAAATTCATAAAAACCCAAAATCAAGGCCACAACAGAAACAAAAAGTCACGGATAGTAATATTCACTCTAGTTGGGGAAGTTGGCAACCCAACTTCTTCTAATATCTTACGAATTGGAAGAAACTAAATATATATATAAAAACCGACAGAATAACGAGCTACAATATGAGCAGCTTTATTCCCATCACAAGGACAAAATAAGAAATAGACATTTTCCAAGCGCCTCGTCAATACACTGATCTCATCAATCACATTCTTCACTTCAATAAAGTTTGACGAACACTTGTTTATCAAGTTTGCCACATCCTTGACATAAGATTTGACCACAATAGAGGGGGGAGAGGAAATATGAAGAGAAATGATATATAACGACTTGGAATTCCAACAAATTGATAGACCACCCTTGAGAACTCTTATGAAGCCCAACATAGATAGGAGACACCAAAGAGTCATGACCACCTACACCCTAGCCCTCCTGCACAACGCTTCATAGAGTTTCAAGAAGCATTGATATACATCTTTCATTCAGTTGACCAAAGGAGACACCACGAGACTTGACCCACCGAGCTCTCCACTTTAATAGTCAGCGAATTACCAGACCACAAGGCAAGTCATGAAAGAACATGTTTAACTTGCTTCGAAATTGCTCCAGCGAGGCTATAGCCCCACTGATATTGATGGTGTTCCGATAAGTCCAAAGACACCACATAATAGTAATGGCCTTGTAGCAATCTACCTCTCTAAGCTTACCCACCATCCCCTTCGTAACTCAAAATAAAAATAAAGGGCCCATGCTCTGGACATAGAAAAGCCAAATTCTCTTGACAAACTTACGGGTGCATAGAATATGGGAAGTAGAATCACTTATAAATCTCTCATTAGTAGACTTTTATCAGTTATAGCTTTAAATGTTAATCTTTAAAATCTGATAGTTTCCTTTCAAAGTTGATAACTATTTATAAAAATCTACTATTGACAACTACTGATGGCTTTAAGTGTTAATATTTCAAGTTTGGATTCCAATTGATGAAAGTGTATCAATAATAGCCACTAATTTTCAAAACTTAGGGACTAAACTTGTATATAATGAAGATATCCATGGACGCAATTTGTCTTGAAATGCAGTGCAACTATAAGTTTATAGTAGTTTGTCCTAAAGTAAATGAATGAAGGTTAATTAAAGAGTTTAGTTCATTAATCTTTATCATTGAAGCTTATAATCTGTATGGCCATAAGATCTCCTTGCTAGCTCACATCAAACCAACAATAAATGGAAAGAAAACTTGAACATTCAAAGTTATTGAAGAAAAAATATATTTATTGTATTTAATACCATTAATATCAGAATTAATAAACACAAAACAAAATCTTAATATTAATAATCTTTCTTGTAACAACATAACTAATTGTTACTTTTTCCTGCTTTTCTAAATTATTTTTTAAAATAAACTTCAAAATATTGATTATTATCAATGATACGGGTTTGTACTAAGAAAATTAATCTATGCCTAACATCAATAAATTCTAACGGCTTATATTTATGAATTATAAAATATTATAAACTTCTACATCAAGCATCTGTTATTTAAGTCATAATTTGCATTATTTAATCTAGATGGTATATTTAAGCGTAATTATACGAGATGTTTTCAAATATAGCAAAATCAACCAAAATATTTATAAACATAATAAAATTTTATTGTCTATCTAGATAGACTGCGATAGATTGCTATCTGTGTCTATCTATGTCATAATAGATACAAATAGTAGTTTATCACGATCTTTCACAATCTATCATAGATAGACTACGATGTTTTGCTATTATCTGTAAATATTTTCAGCAGTTCTGTCATTTAAAATAATTTATCTAATTGTATTGGGTAGCACTTTTAGGGAAAATAACTAAGTGTATAGCAAAATTTTTAAAAGATTACGAATATAGCAAAATCTATCAATGATAAACTCTTATCAGTGATATGGTCTATCATGGATATAGACCTTGCTATTATGGTCTATCACTGATAGACTTTGAAAGTAAAATCTAAATTTCGCTATACTTGCAAATTCTTTTGTATTGTGTTATATTTGCAAATATTTTGAACCTAATCGATATATTTGCAACTGTTCCTATATTTAATTGAGTACAATTAATGAGGTAAATATCTAATTTGTTCTAAAACAGATTACCTGCCTTTTTCTACATAAAAAGCATTTTAAATTAGTTTATAATGTTATATCACATTTATAAATAAAGAGAATGAGACTCAAATTTGATCACGCTAATATCTATTCAAAGTTACCCTTCCAAAATAAGTATACTTCAACTAGTATAATGTTTGCATTATCAATCTTAAAATTAGAAGTTTGATTTCTTATTTCACATATTGTTTGAAAAAAAACTATAAAGTAAATATTACATTTTTTTAATATGCATTTTAAATGTGTAATAAATTATTATTGTTTTTGTTACTAATAGTGGTAGTATTTTATATATATACACCATATTTGACCAATATTTTAGAGTAGCTATATTAGCCGTTAAATAATCTATACAATTAGTTGGAAAAGCCATAAATTATTATATTATTGTTATTAATTGAGGAAGAGCCTGAACTATAATAAATTATTATTGTTGTTGTCAGTGGAAGTGCCTTAAATTATTATATTATTATGACTTAAAATTGCACAATAAATACATATGCAAGGGGTGGTGAAGCCTCTCAATTACAAGGCCACGCACTAATGGATGCATCAAGAGAACCTAAGAGAATTGTGAAGCCTCCAATGTCATTTGGGAAGAGAAAAAGGATAAAGATAGACAAAAAAGTGGCTTGTGTTTTTTTCTTTTTGCATTTGCTTTGTATGGTTGCACCATTTCAAATCAATTGGGGTGCATTTTCGATTTGTTTGGCATTATTTATGATCACTGGTCTCTTTGGCATTACTATTTCATATCACCGTAATCTTTCACATAAGAGTTTCAAAATTCCCAAATGGCTTGAATACTTATTTGCTTACTGCGGAGTTCATGCACTTCAGGTTTGACAATTGATAATTTATTCTATAATTTTTAGAAATGTAACTTAAATGCGTCAATAATTGATTTAAAAATTATTTGTCTTTAATTTTTTTTTTCTTTTTTATAATATTAGGGTGATCCAATTAATTGGGTGAGCATACACAGATATCATCATCAATTTGTTGATACCGAGAAAGATCCGCATAGTCCTGTTCAAGGATTTTGGTTTAGTTATATTATTTGGATTATGGAAGAAAGAGATGGAAGCATTATTGAAATGATTAGGAAGCATCGAAAATTGGATAATGCTGCCGACTTAGAGAAGCAAACTTTCTATAGGTTTATTCGCAAAACATATTTACTTCATCCAATTGCTCTTGCAGTCATACTTTATGTCATTGGAGGAATTCCTTTTTTCATTTGGGGAACGGTAAAAATTAAAAATAAAATCTCCCTCCTTCTTCCTTTAATTCCTTTTAGTTATAAATCTATCAAAATTATTTTAAATATAATAAAATTGTTTAAAATATTTATAAATAATAATAAAATATTATAATTTATTTATAATAGATCAAGATATTTTGAGATAGACACCGATAGTAGTCTATAGCAATTTATCACGAATAGACAATAAAATTTTATTATATTTATAAATATTTTGGTATATTTTTTATATTTAAAAAGAAACCATCCATAATAAAACCTTTTTGTTAAAAAAGATCGTTTTCAATCATATTTAATTAAATGAGTCTCTTATGATTTTTATTTTTAGCTTTCTATTTCTAAAACTTTATTTCTTTTATTGAGTTACTAGCTAATGAAACCCAAATTTGATTGGTTTAGAGTCAAAATACGGTTCTTCTTGAAAAGAAAAAAAAAAGTTGAATCTAAGTATGTATGTAGGATTTGATTTTTAAAAAAATATTAAAAAAATAAATAATGATAATTTTTTTAAATAGAAAAACTGCTAAAATTATCTTCAAATATAGCAAAATGTTTTTGTCTATGAGTCATAGCCACTAATAGACTACTATTATCTATCATATTGACACTAATAGATTGTTATATATCTAATAGATGATAGTATAGTTTATTAGTGTTTATCACTGATAGGAGGTGACATTTTACTATATTGATAAATATTTTAGTTTATTTTGCTCTATATATATTTGAAAACAACTCCATAAATAAAGTAGATATAGTTAATAGGTTACATTATAAGCTTAGTTCATAAATTGTTAGGTTTGTGTCTATAATCCCTATATTTTAAAAAATGTCCAATAGATCCTTGAACTTTTGTGTTTAATAAGTTTTTAATAACTTTACATTTTAGGTCTAATAGATCTCTAAACTTTCAATATTGTAACTAGTGAAACCTTAAAATTTTAATTTTATGTTTAATAGATACATGAATTTAAAAAGAAATAGGTTGAATAAAGTAAAGATCTATCCGAATTTGTTTGACATGAAATATTTGAAGATCTATTAGATACTTTGAAAAGTTTAAATCCCGATTTTAACCGAAAAAGTTAAAAATTTATTCGAAACTAGAATTGTAGGTCACACACTATACTTTTTGTTGGGCAGTGTGTGAGAACCGTAATGCTTTTACATGTAACATTTATGGTGAATTCATTATGCCATTTGTGGGGAAAGCAACCATGGAAAACAAATGATTTCTCTAGAAACAATTGGTAAGTATGGTTCTACCTTTCTCTCTTTTTGTAATCTCGTTTTTTCAATAGATTTTAAAAATAGTCTTTATAATTAGTTTAATTTTTACTTTTACAAAAAAGATAACAATAAAAAAAATGATCTTTATTAGCCTTCACTCCATAAATTTTGAAAATAACTTTGAAAACATATTCAACTAGAATTTTTTCTCAGAGAAAAATTACAATTATTATTAGAGATTTAACAAAAGAAAAAAAAAATTCTAGAGTCATATATTTCATAAATATTTTTTAATTTAAAAATTTTTATTTAAAGCTTTTATCATCTTGAACACTTTCACTTTTTTTTTTTTAATTATTTTATTATATTTGTTTTTTATGTCATTGATGGGTCATCAAATATTCCTTAACTTAAGTATAGTTTGTTGTTTCATCTTCTTCATCTTTTTTCTTGGATTCATTCATGTTAAATGAGTCTTTCATCTTCTCCATGCTATTTTCTTCTTCGCTCTCAACATATTCCATTTCTACACACAGATTTTTTTTTTCTTCACTCTCGGCAGTTTTCCATTTTTCCATTAATTTTTCATTATCAATACTTCGTCGCCATCCTCCGATCATAATATGAGATATGCATAGATTTGAAACTGTCAATGGAAAGGAAGGGAAGAAAAAGGCGGAACTTCCCTTAGCTTTCAGAGTTTGTGTTTAGAAATGTCTTTATATACAGTAGGTGTTTTTTGCTGAATATTGTTATGGGTTAGTGACGGGTCAATTATTGAATAAATTTTTTTTTTTCTTTTGTATACTGAAGTATATATTATATGTTAGATATTTAAATAAATTTTTGTATATATAGATCGTGAATAAAAAAAAAAAGGTTTTTGAGGGAGAGGAACCGTTTCTGAGAGAGAGACAATGGGGAACTGTTTTTGAGAGAGAGAAAATGGGGAACGAGAGACCCGAACTTTCCTTAATTGACACATTAATGGAGGAGAGAATGAGGGAGACAAGGAGGAGAAAGAATAGGAAACGTTTTTTTAGTGGGAAGAACGATTTAACATTAAGTTGAATGGACTAAAATAAAATAGAATTAAACCTAAAGCAATAAAACGAAAATAATATTTTAACCTAAGTTTTTCTTTAAGGAAATATATTAAAATTGTACAATAATTATTAAATGTTATGTTTATTAAGAAATTTACTTCAATATAATTTTAATATTTCTCTCTACTGATTTCAAAGGTGGATGAGTCTGGTTGCATTTGGAGAAGGTTGGCACAATAACCACCATGCTTTTGAATATTCAGCTAGGATGGGCATTGAATGGTGGCAATTTGACCTGGGTTGGTATGTTATTGTGTTTCTTCAAGCCATTGGAGTGGCCACTAATGTGAAATCACCATCTCAAAGCCATAAGCAAAAATTGGCCAAAAGATAAACCATAATAAGCCTTTCTTTAAGTCATGTTTTAAATGGAAATAATTTTGCTTCTAAAAGTAATGTTTCAGAATTTGGAATAAAAGAAATGTCAATATATAAATAATAGAATTTTATGCATCAATTTACATTATGGTTTTTTTTCTTTTTTTTAATAGTTAAGTTGTAAATTTAGTCCTATGGTTTGAATAAAGTTAGAATTTAATATTTATAGTTTATAATTTGATTATAGTCTTTATGATTTGATAACACCTTCATAAATAGCAGGAACTATTTATGAGTATTTTATCAAACCATAGAGACTATTTATGAAGTTTTATCAAACCACAAGAACTAAGTTTTATGGTTGTTTTCAAAATATAGAAAAATCAATCAAACTATTTACAAATATAAAAAAAATTACACTTTTATCTACGATATATCGCGATAGACTTCTATCACTTGAGTGATAAACCATGATAGACTTCTATCATTCAAGCGATAAAAGTCTTTCGTAGTCTATCAATGATAGACAGTGAAATTTCTCCATATTTGTAAATAGTTTTATATTTTTTCTATTTATAATAATGTTCCTAAATTTGAACATTTGAAACTATAGGGACTAAACTCTAACCTTCTTCAAACCATATTCAAATTATTGGGACCAAATTTATAATTTTTTTTTATTTAATTTTTGTGTGTTTTTTTTTTTAACAAAATACTGAGATAGATCGGATCAGGGGGTGCACCAGGACATCTCAACTAGGTTGACACCTCCATAACACCCTCATTATGCCCCCAGGCCAAGTATGATTTCATTCATCAAAAAATATATACAATGAGCTAGAGGGAAACTCATATACAATGAAACCAAAGCAGGCAAAAGGGTTACAAAAAGAGCTTCCAATTTACTATTTAGTGCAATAGTAGATACATTATAATTACTAAAAAGTTTTGATTGAAATATTATATTTTTGTGTTAATATTATATTATTCTATCCCACTTGAAATATTCGACTGTTAAAGAAAAGAGAATTAATCAAACTTAGATATACCTCAACTAGTGAAGAGATACGTCAATCCGGATGTTTGAAGTCTGAATCCACAACACGAAATGTTATGTTAGCTCCAAAACATATAATATATATATATATATATATATATATATATATATATATATATATATAAATGAAGGAGAACTAATTGTTAAGTAAAGAAAGAATTGATCAAGTTAATTACGAAGTGTTACTTCTTTGTTTGTTATGTCATAAAGTGAACGGAGATAGGTGATGAACAGTTTCCATCCTATTATTAATAAGCATTTTTTAAGCTTCTTTTTTTTGCATAAATTAATAATGCACCTAAATTTTTTTTTTTTTTAATAACATTACAAGGCAAAGAAGGATCAACAAATGCACCGAGACTCACAACCCAGAATAAAAAATTGTATGCATCTAACTTTAAAAGTTCAGTTCAAAGAGTTTTTGAATCAAAGATACTAACACCTTCTAAAATCTATTTGTTAGGATATTTCTTAACTCTATTTAAAAAAACTTAAGAGTAGTTAATGAAATATATTTTTTAAAATATTAAAACACAGAGTTCAAAGAGTGTTTTCTACCATAGCCTAATATTTTATCAATACCTTTTTCAAGATGCTCATTATTTATATGAATGTCCATATGTTAGTCAATGTTAAACTAGTAAAAACTTATATGACAACCCAATCAACTTATGAATGTTGATTTTGAAAATCACACGTACAGTTCAAAATTTGAATATCTTCATTCAAACTATACTAATTTTAACAACTTAATGTCTAAGTCGTCACTGTTTAAAAAGAATTAACATCAACGATTTAGACATAAAGTTGTTAATATTTGTAGTATAGTTTTCTTTTTTTTTTTTTGGACAAGGATACTTTATATTAGTGATGTGTAAAGAAAGAAAACAAGCACAACAGAGCTAGGCTACACTTATATTCGTTCAGCTGTATTTGATTTCTTGCAAAGTACACACCAATTGGGATTCAAACAAATAAAGGGGTTACATACTTATATTTTCTCAACAGTATTGAGGTTTTGACGAAGAATTGTTTGTACCTTCCCAAAGAAAGTCTATGTGAGGAGATTACTTACACAGCTTGGGATGTCTGAATGTTGCCAATTATCAAACTTTTCAATTTTTTCAATGATAGGGTCTCAACATCCCTAACTTTTTATACAACCCTTATGGGTCTCAACTTTTTATGAATGTTTTTATAATTCTATCAAGAAGGTCTAAAAGAATCGATAGTTTGGATATAACATGAAAAAGTTAACTTTTTATACAAATTTCGATGGTTGATCTCGGTCGAGAAGAATCGAGAAAAACTACTTTAACGAGTTTTTAAATAGCTAGGGGCTAGTTTATGAAAGGTAAAACTTAAAAGGGATTATTTCTGACAATTTCTCATAATAAAAAGTTATCACTGATAAACATATTAATCGTTTATCGATAACATATACATAAAAACTGTTCTCGAAAATTGATACAAAAATGGTACCTAGTAAGTGATACACATCTATTTAGCAATAAAGATTTGAAATGGCTATCAATGATAGAAAAGAAGTTGTAGCTTAGTTTCTTTCATATTGTCTTGCACCATATCTCTATATTTTGGGCTTAAATCTTTGTGACTTTGCTTTTGGAACTTCCACAAAAGGTCTCATGTGCCAATACACATCATTGTTCTCACAATAAACCATAGATCTCTCATTTCTCTATTTGCACCTAATCAATATGGAACTTTGTTTGTACCAAACAAATCCTCCTCTCGAACAACATACTTACCACCTTGGGTCTCCTCTCATCCATTCATTCCCGCCCTGCTATTTTTTATTCAACGGCTACAAAATCAACAATTCCATGAGCTTCCCTTTCCATGTCTTGGGATACAACCCATAAGAGTTTGCATGTTTTTTGTACTAAACCCTTGTGATGGTTTCACACAGCTTCAGTAGTTATTCTGCTTCCAGAATAAATTCTTCCGTTTGTGCCTCGTAAAAAAAACTAGCAGGTGGGCCTACGAGAACTTGTATCGATATCCACATATATTCTAAAAATATTTGTGAAAATATTATTAAAAATATATCTATCAATGTAAAAATAAAGCCGATATTTATGAAAATAGGTTTCCTGTCTCCCCAACAACTTTGTTCCTGGATCTCATTGGTTAGAAATTAAAATAAAACCTTTAACCATAGATAAGTAATAAATATTTTTATCTACCACCCTAGGTTTTTTGAATATTTTTTCTTGTCCTCATAGTTCATCAATTAAATTTTTTTGCAGCTACCTCGGCGTCCATTAATAAAATTATATCGTCCTATGTAAGAAACTATATTACTCAAGCTTGAAATGCGATATAAATACATATGCCATAGGGGAAGGTAGTGAAAACCTGCAAAAAAAAAAAAAAAAAAAAAAAAAAAAAAAAAAAAAAAAAAAAAAATTGCCCATGATGCAAAAACAAGAATCAAAGGCAATTTTGAAAACCCCAAGGTCATTTATGAGGAGAAAATGGACGAAGCTGGACAAAATCATTTCATTTTCTATTTTCATTCTCCATATTCTTTGTGTTTTTGCACCATTTCATTTTAATTGGCGTGCATTTTGGGTTGCCTTTGCATTCTATATTATTACAGGCTTAAGCATCAGTATTTCATATCATAGAAATCTCGCACATAAGAGTTTCAAGCTCCCTAAACGACTTGAATACTTTTTGGCTTATTGTGCAGCTCATGCACTCCAGGTTTGACATATGCTCCGTTCTTAATCTCTTTTTATGTTTTTCAAGATATTAACACTTTAATATATACCTATTTTGTCCACTTAGTTGTTTTTCTATATTTTTAGGGTGATCCAATTGATTGGGTGAGTACACATAGATGTCATCATCAATTTGTCGATACAGAAAGAGATCCACATAGTCCTATCCAAGAATTTTGGTTTAGTCATATCACTTGACTTTTTGATTCGTATAATTTGACCAAAAAAGTTTGTCCAAAATATTTTACCAATTTTCAAAAGATTGAAAGAAGCATATTTATATGGTTCTCGAAGCATGGGAGACCCGACAACGTTCGTGATTTGGAGAAGCAAAGCTTCTATAGGTTTATCCATAAAACATATTTTCTTCATCACATAGCTCTTGCGGTCCTACTCTATCAACTTGGAGGACTTCCATTCTTTATATGGGGCACGGTAAAGTTTCATTTATATATATTTTTTCTTATTTGACGTCCTTTCTATTTGCTTTTAAATTAAATTCATATACATTTCATCTATTCCTTTCAATAAATACAAATCATTTCATTTATATATATGGAAAGTTGTATCTAAATTCTGAAGAGCCCCAATATGATCGTAATGCCTCAAGCTCAGTAGGATTGAGAATATTGATTCAGCACATGGAGCAATCTTACGTAGGGTGACATTCAATTTTTTTAAGAAGCAAGTTAGTGAGGACAGAACATATTACAAGAACTCTGTTAACTTATGGAGATAGGATTTCACTTTTACAAACAGTTCAAGAATGTACGGATGGTGTTGCTAAGGTTTGCAGGGGATGTAAGAGACTGTCAGGGGATATTAGGTATCGAATTTAAATTTCGACTCTTAGTTGGAATTCTTAGACTTGGGGCGGTTACCATGATATAGTCATAACATAAAAAGAAAAGGGTGATAAAAAGAGCATACAATTTCTCCTCTAATCTTGCATTTTGATAGATATATATATTTAAGGTTTTCACTTTGTGCTTAAAAAATATTAACTCGTTAGCTTCAAATTATGTAGTGTGTGAGGATCGTAGTGCTCTTGCACATAACATTTATGGTCAACTCAGTATGTCATATATGGGGAAAACAACAATGGAATACTGGAGATTTGTCAAGAAACAATTGGTAAGTGGTTCTATCATCCTTTATTTTCATTATCAAATGTAAGATATGATTTAAATATATAGTTAATTTTCATCCTTAATCCCTGTTTCAATATAGTTAACACTTAAAAATATTGTTTTAAGCATTTAATTTTTTTTTTAAATTAGCCTTAAATTGAACAATCATAAGATAGAAATAGTAAACTTTACAAAAGCTTTTATATGCAACAGTATTATGGGTGGTTTTCAAATATGGCAAAATGAGTTAACTTATTTATAAATATATCTATTTGTGTCTATCACTGCCTATTACTAATAGATGGTGACATTTTGCTATATTTGTAAATATTTTTTTGCAGTTTCGTCATTTAAAACAATTACCCTATTCTTTTTTAAACAAACTAAAACAATTTTTACAAAATTTATTTTCCGTCAAACATAACATCTCAGAGTGATCATTGGCTAGTTGACGTCGATTTTAGGCTCAACTAGCAAGTCAATTTTGAAGAGTTTTGTGTTTGCCTACTGACTGACCACACTAGCAATCAATGGTTTTGTTGGTTTTTTGAAAATTTGGAAACTAAATAAAATAAAAGATTCTAAGGGGAGAAGAAAAAGAAAAAAAAGAAAAAAAAAACGAAAAGAAAGAAGGGTGTGTTTGGTTTAACTTTTAAAGTGTTTAATTTTGAAAATAAGTTATTTTAGAAAAAAATTTAAGTGTTTGACAACCATTCAAAATAACTTTTAGAACATTTTCAAAGATTATTTTAAATGGTTTTTTTTTTTATAAAAAAATTTAGAATAAAAATGACTTTTTTAAAAAAATATTTTTTTATGTAATCAATTCAAACATGTTAGAAGAAAGGGAGACCAAAAGAAAATAAGGACAAAAGAGAAGAAGGGAAGAAAAACAAAAAAGAAAAAGAACCATGAGAAGACATGGGGAAGAGAAATGGAGATGGAAAATTAAGAGGAAAAAAGATACAAATAGCTGTTCATAAAAAAAATAATTATAACTTGGGGGAAAATGGTTTAATATTATGTCTATTTTGGGCAAATAAACTCTCAAGGTCTCACATAGAGATATTATCCCTCATAGAAATAGCTATGATTTTTTTATTATCTAGCAAGCCAATGTGAAATTTTACTCGCATTTTCAATCCTAATTACAAATCAAATCTTGTTGAATGAATTTCACCACCCATTTTCCAACAATTTGACAAGTACAAATATCAAACATAATCTTATATAATGAGATTTCTTTTTGTCGAAGATAATTAATATGTCTATCATTTATTTATTTATTTTTGATACTATGTGGATAGAGGAATCAAATCTTTAACTTCGATGTTGATAGTACAAATATTATGTCATTTAGGCTATGTTCATTTTGGCATATGTTTGTTATTTATTGTTTAGCTAACCTAACTACTGTAATTATGATTTACTATTTATCATATTTCCTTTCTTCTCTTAAAGGTTGGTAAGTTTGCTTGCATTTGGAGAAGGTTGGCACAATAACCATCATGCTTTTGAATACTCAGCAAGGTTTGGACTTGCATGGTGGCAAATTGACTTTGGTTGGTATGCTATTAGGTTTCTTCAAGCCATTGGAGTCGCCACAAATGTAAAATTACCATCTCCAATTCACAAGCAAAGGCTTGTTATAGACTATTGAGTCTTAATGAAATTATTTACGTTTGGTAGTTACAAGAGAGTGTTAGGATCCAAAAAAAAAAAAAAGAAAAAAATAGTGTTTAATTAGTTTACCTGAGCTTTTTCAAGGACAGTGTAAGCCCTAAGCAGTATTGATTATATAAATGCTACTATTAATCTTTATTTTTTAAGTTTTAGAAAGAGCTTCTCATAAATATTGTATATATGTTGGTATTATTTTGGATATTATTTCTTGAACATGGATGTTTTTTTTCTTGTGTTAAAGTACATCAATCAATTTTCTGTGGAGTACATAATTAACCTTTCATCGTTTTGGTGTAAAAAAAGTATTCTTTTCTCTTCATATGATGTTGCCACAATATCTTTAAATTGCCGTTCTATCCTTTAGTCTTAGCTAGCTACTAGCTCCATTTCATTTGATTTTGTGTCGAGCTTATCTCTAGCTATATTTTTATCCAATGAAGTTCTTTTGGTCTTGGGGCATGATGAGGTTGCTAGAGGGATGTCTACCTAGTAGAGATATCTCGGCACATCCCTTGATCCCCTTGCCTTGTGAATATTTTCAAAAAAAAAAAAAAAGTACATCAATTTACTATAATCTATAAGGGCGCTTAAGATCTTTAGCTGAATTTTTTTTATTTGATTTGGTGATTTATGTGGTATCAAATCAAGAAGTTTGGTGTTCAAACTTTTATCATGTCATTTCTTCTCCTAAGTAATATTGATTTCTGACATAAGTGTTATTTTGACACACAATGTTATAGCATTTCCAAGAACATAAAATAGAGCATAGATAAAAATCTAAAAGAACATAACATAACTCAATTTGGTGCAATACCACCTATGTCTTAGGGGCAGAGTGCTTAAAGAAAGATAATTTCTCTAATAAATAGTCAAGCGATTATAATGTTGTAACTATTTGTAAATATACTACTGTTAGGTAAAAGGTTACTTGGTCTCCCCCTAAGTGTGAGACTCCCTCTAAACAATAAGTTCTCTATATCTTTCCACGTTCAAATGAAGACCAAATTCACTTGGAATTTTGTCTCCCCTAAGTATGAGAATCTCTTCTCGTGTTGTAGATGATGCTTCAAGATGATCTAGAAACACACTTATGATCTACTATAACAGTTGCTTCACAATCACACATATTGACACACTTGGTATAATCTTAAACTATCCCTTAAATATGCACAACAAAAAAGGATAATCAGATAAATGCCAAATTAAGTCGGCTGAGCCTAGAGAAGGAAAAAATTCTAAGGAATAAATCTCTATAATTTTTCAAATGTGTGTTGGAATTTGTTATCAATCTAGAACCTAAGTTATTTATTTACATATTTATCATCTTTACGTTATTTACATTTCTTACTATAAGTTTAGAGAAGTGTACTACATAAATTCTTTAATCCTGTGCCACCTCTATTCTTAAAAATTCTCTCCAATAAAATTATTCTCCATCTGCCCCTTGGCTGTAGCTCACACATTGTTAATTTAGTGAACCATATAAATTTGTGTATTGATTCTTTACTATTTACGTTTTTTCTGTTCATCTTTATTCGTGGATTTCGTAACACTAGATATAGAAAAAATCATGAGGCGAAAAATACATTAAGAGAGACATTCTATAGGACGTTATACGGGACAGGATGATCATAAATATCTTAAAGTTGGACAAAATGAAACACTAAGTTACCACTATCCACAATACACTTAAAAAATATAGCCAACACTAAATCTGTGACAATTTCAAACTCACGAAGAAGAGTGATAAAGTTATAATATAGAACAATTCCTAATATTGATGTGAAGGCTCAAAGCATGTTTACCCATAATACCTTCAAGTTAAGGGTGCACACTTTTTATGCAAAAGTGGGAAGAAGATTCATGAGTATATCTCATTACAATTAATCATGAGATTAAATCTCATGTTTATGTAATAATATTGTGTATTAGACTCATAAATCCTAAACATGTATTCGAAAAAAGAAAAAAAAAATGATTTGACTAGAGATGTCGAGGGGGCCAGGAGGGGCCAGTGATGATCTCTTTGTCTTCGTCTCCACCGCATTTCATTATTCATCCCCCATGAAATTTCATGGGCACTATTCCCTTTTTAATCCCTTTAGAGAAAGCCAACAAAATTATGTTTTAGGAAAGTTTCCAATTAAACAATTAATTCTCAATTTTTAATTTTGCATGAAAAAAAAAAAAAAAAAACCTTAAACCTTTTAAATGAAACAAAATGAAATCTATATGAAGGTTATTTAATTATTCATATCTATATAATAATTAAAAGTAAATGAACGGGGTAGGAAACACGGAAATGCATTCTCCACCGGTCTCCATTTAGCTGGCCAGAAATATAAACTAAAAAAGATACCATTTTGAAGGTGAATGCTGGTGATTTTACATTAAAAAAAAATGAGAAAATCATAATCTTTATAAGATAGACGAATTGCATCTCTTAGTGTCGTTTATGTGATGGATATATTTATCTAATCAACAAGTTATATGTGCAAATGAACAATAAAATTTTATTCAATAACAATCCAAATTACCATCATAGTTATAGCTTCTTTTCTGAAGAGAATAAGGTCACATTCTGACATTTAATTTTGGGTTGGATATTCATTTGAGGCATGATAAAATCATTGGAATCACCTCAAACAAGTCATATTAATTATTAGATTGGGTTTGTCAACAAAGTTGTATTTTATATTTTAAAATATATATGTATTTATAGCATATTTAGAACTCAATTCCATTTTAAACAATAGTTGTTCATGATATTGTTTGATAATATATATGTTTATAAACCATATAAAGAGTTCTACTTACTAACAAAATATTGAATTACTTAACGTGAATATATTTTATTATAAATATTGTACAATTATTATTTTATAATATTTATAATTTATAAATTATTATATAGAAAATTATCTTAAATGGCAAAAATGCTGAAAATATTTACAACTAATAGAAAAATACATGATCTATCTACTATAAACCGCGATAGATCACGATAGACTACTATCTGTGTCTATCTTGACACAGGTAATAGTCTATCGTGATTTATCACAATTTATAGCGATCTATCACAGATAGAGAGTAAAATTTTGTTATATTTATAAATATTCTACTTCATTTTGTTATATTTGAAAAAGATAATAATGCATGTTTTAATTAAACATAAGTAACCTGAAACACAAAATTTTATACTCCAAATTCAAATAGAATATATGAGAGGGTAATTTTTAACTTTCATATTTGCCCTTAACTTTTTCAATAAAGACTTTTTTGACCTCACATTCACATCCCTCCATTCCATGCTCTCTAAGTACCTTTCATGTTTTTTTTCTTTTTTCATTTTACATTTTTCTTGCACTATATCTTTCAAGAATTCATATTTTGTCCTCACATTCTTTTCTAGTTTTGTGTAACTTTAATCCTTTTTTACCCTTCATGCCTTTTTTTTTTCTTTTTCATTTGATTTTGCATTTTTCCATTTTGTAACAATTTTTATTTTCTTCTCAAAATTTTTTTTAATCTTTATTAATAAGGAATTAACAAATCAAAATGGAAAACTATTTATACACATCATTTAATAAATACAAGTTCATTCACACAATAACTACATACTTCTCTTTCTTTGCACATTTTTTACATAATAAATGCATATATTTTGTTTTTCTTTCCCCCAAACTTAATTCATTTTATTATAGAGCTCAAAGTCTTCTACATGAAAATTAAAAGTCTTTGTTCTCCATAAAAGAAGCATTTAAAAATGATCAAAGAAAGAGGATTTAGAAATTTATTTTGCTAGACAAAATATGATCGAAGAAAGAGATTTTAGAAATTTATTTTGATACATGGAGGGATACAATTAGATTTTATTGATAACTTATTTGAAGAAGCATCTAAATATAACTCAAAAAACTATTTGAAATTTCTCCCCAAAATTATAAATTACTATATAGTTTATTATTATTATATTTTTTTTTTGTCTAATTTTAAACTTCATGTCTAATATTTACAATAATTATATTTGTTCAACTATTTATATTTTCATCGATAAAATTATGTTTCAAACATTTTCAACTACATGAAACACATTTTTTATTCAATATAAATTAACTAAATAAAACATACATATAGTGACCGATAGACACTTATAGACTTGACATTTTGCTATATTTATAAATATTTTAGCTCATTTTGCTATATTTGAAAACAACATATATGAAAATATAAAATAAATTCTTTCATAATTTTTACTATTCAAATCCATAATCTAAAGATAGTTCTCAAAAACAAATATACTAAACAGACATAGACTAAATCCATTTTAGTCGGTAAATTTGAAAACATAATACAAAATCCATTTACTGTAAACCTATGATAAAAGTTATATCAAACTTCATATACATATATTTTCTTTTTGAAAGAAAAACCCAACCTAGAACAAAAACTAATTATTGCATAAGACAATAATACTGAAAAGGAATCATGGTGGAGTGGTTTTATCTTGGATGGCCAACTTTTGCTTATGAAGTTGAGAGGGTAATTTCACATCAGTTGCTAATCCAAGAGCTTTAAGTAATAAGATAACCAACCATGTGAAGTCAAATTCCCACCATTGAAGCCTATGTCTAGCTGAGTATTCAAAAGCATGGTGGTTATTGTGCCAACCCTCCCCACAAGCAATCAACCCTATCACCCTGTGTGTCAACATATAAATATAAATTATGTTATTTAATTAACAAAATATATATATATATATATATATAAAACATCCCCAACCATGATAATTAAGGAGAGAAATAAAGTTAAATTACAAGTTTAGTACCTAAAAGTTTTGTCCAATCAAACCTTAAACTTTATAAAAATAGTTAAAAAGTTTTTGAATTTTTCATTTTGTGTCTAACAGGTAGCAAAACTTTTAAAATGTCAAATAAATAAAACTTATTTTAGAGATTTAAAATTTGTCATAGATCTCTTAGACACGGTAATAATCAAGGATTTCTTAGACACATAATCAATATGGGTAATTGCAATGGGTAGCTATTTTATGGATAATAATTAAGTGTATAGCAACATTTTTAAAGAATTGGGAAATATAGCAAAATCTATCAGTGATAGACTTTATTGCTAGTAGACTCCTATCAATGATAGACTCTACCACAGATAGACTACTACTACTAAACGATATGATCTATCGCTGATAGATTTTGAGAGTTATTGGATCATAATTTTATTATATCTCTAAATTCTTTTGCACTGTGTTATATCGGTTAATACTTTGTGTTTAGTTTTTGAAAATTAAGTCTATAAACACTACATCTACCTAAAGATTGTTTGTTTTCTTGTCAATTTTCTCCTAATATTATAAAAAACTAAGCCAAATTTTGAAAACTAAAAAAAAAAATAATAATAACAATTTTAAAGGATTTGTTTTTTTTTTCTTCAGAATAGTAGTTCAAATGGTTTTTTAAGAAATGTAAAAATCATAATTGGAAAATTGAAACAAAAAACAAACCTAAATTTGAAAAGTAAAAAACTACCAAACCAGACTTATCTTTTCAAATACGTTAATATTTAGAGACTTATTAAACACAAACTTAAAAATTCAGGAACTAAACTTGTAATTTAACCAGAATAGCAATAAATAAATAAATAAATAAATATATATATATATGATAATGAAAAAAAGAAGAAGAGACAACACACCAATTGTTCTTGGACAAATCATTGGTGTTCCATTTTCTGTAGCCCCAAATGTGGCATGCTGAATTTACGAAGAGTGTAGCATGCAACACACAAATCAGCCTCACTCCCTGCCATCACCATTCACAATCAAACTCTCATTAATTTTCTTATACATTCTCCTTTCTAAATGGCTAATTGTCAAAACCAACAATTAAAACCAATATGTTAATCCTTACCAAAAAGAATTAGTAATAAAGAAAATGATAGGTTTAATTTAAAGGCATGGTCAACTTTTGAGTTTGCACTTGAAACCATTTTACACTTCAAAGAAAGTTTAATAGGTTTCTGAAATTTTGGAAGTAGTTCAATTTTTTTTTTTTTTTTTTTTTTTAAGGAAATATGTCAGGTTTACAAAATTCTGTTTGTATTAAAAAAAAAAAAAAAAAAAAAAAAGTAGTTGCAAACGAACATATAAATAAAATCTAATAATATGATATGCATAGATCGATCCATGAAAATGGATTATATATTTCTAGTGCAAGCATTTCTAAAAAATTAAGAAATAATTTTATATTTACAGTTTTAAATATTATTTCAAATAAAAAGTGATTATTTTGGTCTTTATAGTTTATAGTTTACTGAAAATTAAAGTTGGTAGGATGCACCCATTTTCACGCTTTCATGCCTTAATATATAAAAATAAAATTTGATGGGACGATACACAAAATTAAATAGGTGTTGACGAGATGTAGTAAGTATTTTTCCATGATAGATAAGGCAGGTAGAAACTAAAATGTTAAAAAATGAAGACAAATAGAAGTTTTTTTTCCATGTTAAATCTTACCATTCCCCAAACAACAAAGGGAAGTCCTCCAAATTTATAGAGAACAATTGCAAGAGCTATGGGATGAAGAAGGTATGTTTTTCGAAGGAACCTATAGAAAGCTTGTTTCTGCAAATCCTCAACATTCTTTGGTCTTCCATACTTTAGAAAACCCACGAACCAATTCCGAGAAATTTTTCGTTTTGCTTCTCTTTCTTCAAAATCTTCAAGATTTTTCTGGTAAATCTTCTCGGTCAAACCATACGAGTCGAACATCCAAGTCATGTGACTAAACCAAAATCCTTTTAAGGGGCTATGTGGATCACGATCCGTATCAACAAACTGATGGTGATATCTATGTGTACTAACCCAATCAATTGGATCACCCTGTAGCAAAACAACAACAACAATAAAAGAAATCATAAAAGGATTACCAAACTTTAATCACTCCAATAATGACTTTAATTAATAAACATATAATACTAAGAGATGACAAACCTGAAAGGCTTGCACTCCTAGATAAGCAAACGTGTACTCGAGCCATTTGGAAAGTTTAAAACTTCTATGTGCGAGATTTCTATGATAGGAGAGCGTTATCCCTAATATGCCCCTAATAAAATAGAGTGCAAAAGCAACCCAAAAGGCTTCCCAATTGTAGTGAAATGGAGCCAAGAGAGAAAGCACATGCAAGAACAAAATTCCACCAGCAGAACGTCGGTCTAAAGTTGTCCATTTTCTCTTTAAGAAAGCTCGTTTAGACTTCACCACTGAAAATGGCTCCTTCATATCAGGTTTATCTTCAAGCTCTTTTCTTATTGCCTCCATAGATGAAAAGAAAAGATAAGAAACAGCCAATGTATAGAACACTCCCAGCTTGGCTTCTTTAATTTTTACTTGTTAGTTGGTGTATTTATAGTGAGAGATTTTGCCAGAAGAATAGTACTTTTGGGTGTGCTTTCCAAAAAAAAAAAATTTTTTTTCCTTTTCTTTTCTCGTTTTAGAAGATTATTTTGGTTTTTTTACTTTGTTCTATTTCCATTCGTATACTTTCAAATGTTTATGTATAATCTCTCTTTTCAATAAAATTGAAGAATGGTTATGGTTGTTAATTTGAAGTTGATTTGTGTAACTTTGCAAAATAATTAACAATAATTTATAATAGAGAAAAAGAATAATCCTAATATTTTCAAAATTAGTAGAAGGTTGATAGAAATTAAATATCTTTTGTTTTTTCTTTTGATAAAAGTAATAGCAAAAACAAAGTCCGAGAACCAAGTTTAGACACTTGATAATCCAAAAATTAAAATAGAATGGTAGATTTGACCAAAATAATATTTTTGCCTGAAATCTTTTATCCAACGAATTTTTTGAAATAGTAATTGTCAAGTCCTCTATTGACGCAATTTCATCAAACTATCAAATTTTGGTTCTATTGTAGTTTGTAAATTTGTTATTAATTACTACAAAAAGATACATTTTTCGTCTTTTAAGTTTTCGGTCTATTTTTTATTTGGTCCTTAGGTTTCAAAATGTTACACAAAGTTCGTAAATTTTGAATTTGATTACAATTTAGTCTCTAGGTTTCAAAATGTTCCAATTTTACCCTTGAAGTCTAAGTTTTGTTTCATTTTCATCTCTAAGTTTCAAGATTTACACTTTGACATTAGATTTTATACTAAATATTTACTTCAATCTTTGGCATTAATGCCTATTAAACAACTTAAAATAATTATGAAGTTATATTTTAAAATGATTTTTAATAGTGATAAAAAAAATAGTGAAACTTAATTAATTATAATTCTTTTAACTTAGTGAACAGAAATTAACCTTTTAAACCAAAACTTTCAAACAAATAACTATTTTGATTCTAGTCACTAAAAAAAAAAGTAAAAATAGCTTATATAACAATGAATTTTTTAGCAATCGTGATGGTCATTAACCGCTAAAAGACAATTTTTTTTCGGTTCAATAACCGCAGGGAAAAACGGGTAGCATGGTGGAAAGCTCAATGTTACTACAATCAATAGTACAAAGAGAGCCCTTTCCACCTAAGATTGAACGGAAGTCGCTCCTCGATGGACTTTTTGTCACAAACTTGTTCTTTTATAAATATGTTGTTGAGAGGTCTATTGCAACAGTTTAAAGAATCATTGGAATCGCATCAAAAACATCATTGTAATAGTTAACCCTATTGGGATGGTTTTTTTACATCATAAGACAACAATTAGAATAACCGCAACTTAACTTTGCAACAATTAGAAAAGTGTGGGGGAAGAACTATTTTTTAATGTACATGTAACCCTTTTTTTATCTATCTCAACAATTATGATCTCCATTGATAATTCTTGCAACAATTTTAGTAACCCCTTTTGCAACAAATTTAGATTGCAACTATAATACATAAATTTTAAATTATTCACATTCTAGTTCCATTTTCCTTAATTTGAGTGCATTTCTAAATTTATGGAAAGATTTGTTCACAAATTCTTGTTAAATGTTTTGGTAAGTTTTTAGTATCCTTACACTCTTTATAAACCATTACATACCACCTTTATTCATTTAAGAATGATGTAAGGTGGACAAAATAAAATAAATAAATAATAAATTAAAAAGTTATTTAATAACGTGTAGAAGGGGAAGTAATGCTGGGTGGAAATAGATTTTTTTTGCAAACTAAATGGATGGCCGATAAACTTATAAGTTGGAATAGTTATAAATTTAAATGGCTTTGTAAAAGAAAAATACAATAATTGGAGAAGTAGGGTTGTTTGTGGTGTGTTGTTGACAGGACGATGGACACCATAATACCGAATGGCAAGCCGTACAGTCGATAACTACCGTAGACCTCGACAAACATTACAACAATGCATTAAAACCGATAAATGAATGATCTTCTAAGGAATTGTTAGGTTGTTGGAGTCACCCTATTAAACTTCTCCACCTATCAATATTTTTTATTAACATTAGTACATATTTACGAGTTCGACATGGACAAAGAATCATATAACTTTCTTCTCATATACCCTACCTAAATGGATCTAATAATACAATTCTCTAAACTTTTCTATTTTTTTACCTGAATAGACTAATGGGCTATTATTACACACAAAAATCTAATCAAATAATATACTTTTTCGGTCTTCTATAGTCTTTATCATTCATTTTTTTTTAAATATCTATAATATATATATACTATCTAAAAGGAGCTATGCGAAGAAACTTTTGATTCCTTCTTTTGTCCTTTTTAGTTGATGATCATAGGATTATATAATCTAATTTCACATTAAAATCATTAAATAAAAATAAATTTCATCTATTTTACTGCATACATGTTAAAAGTAGGGATCTTTTTGTTAAAAAAAAAAATGCATTTTATCCCTAAAATCTCAAGGTCGCATTAAAGGGAGGGAAGGTAATTTAAAAATAAATAAATAAATAAAATAAAATAAAATAAAATATAGATTTTACTATATATAAAAAAACACGTCATACCATTATTAGTGATCTATCATACCATTATAGGACTCTATCAACCATAGAATCTATCATGAAAAGATTTTACTATATTTATAATTTTTATATAATATTATTGTACACTTAATTATTATCTCTAAAAGTGTCCCAACAGAATTATTCTTTTACTACATGCTTTTGTAATTTTTTCTTTTTTCATAATATTTGAAATAAAGTAAAATATCTTTACATATCAAAAGATATTTAAGTTCTTAGGGTTTTGATAGAAAAGAATAATATTCTTGTTTAAATTAAAATTTAGAAAATAAAAATTAGAAATATATAATAAAAAAAATTTGCCCTTTTATTTGATTGTTATATCGACATATGAATTATATTTATTCTAACTATAAAGATTAAATCATTTGTTACACCCTCTTTTTAACATTTTAAAATCTTGATTTTTATTGTTTTATATCATTTATAGATTTATTTTTCAATCTTTCACATTAATTTTTTATTAAAAAATTTTATCGAAACAAAACTATAACATCTTTTTTTAAATTTCTTTTATCTCACATAATGAAAAATATCATTTTGTCCCTCATTCAAATGCCTTCAATTTTACTTTTAGCTAAAACAAATTTTAATACCCCAAATGGACTTTTGGTAAGATTTCGAACATTTAACACAATTGTTTTTCATAACTTTTAAGTTTTTTTTTTTTTAATTAGAATTATCATTAGTTTTTGAAGCTTAAAAAAAAAGACTTATGAGAAAATGTTCCAAATCTTACGGGAAGTCCATTTGGATGAGAAAAGTTGGGTTAATTAAAAGTAAAATTGAAGGCATTTGAATGAGGAACAAAATGACATTTTCATTATGTGGGGTCCTCCACTCAATAAGTTTTTAAAAAATAGATCAATTTTGATGAAAATATTTATCGATAAAATGTCGATTTTGATAGATATTTCTGAAAAAATTATAAAAATAAAATATTTAAAATTTAAAATTTAAAATATTATATAAACCTTTTATGATTTTTAAACAAGTTAACATGTCTATTGTTTATATTATATTTACATTAGTCACACTTTGTTGTCTATTTTTTATGTTTTGTGAATTTTTCTATGATATAACGAAAATATTGATTAACCCCTCATATCGATATTGAACTCATAAAAACGTGAAAATATCGACCATGTCGACAAAAATTTAATAGTATGTTTGCAACAACACAAATAACTGTTTAAATCAAATATTAGATTAGTTTGGTCACCAATCCAATTTGTTCATAACAATCTACACTAAAACAAATATATATATGGCAAAAGAATGTTAAGTAATTTGTCACAACTTAAAATAAATTTGACGTTCGATTTTGTTAATGCATAAAGAAAGCAAGAAGGAAGTAAAAAAATTAGAAAACATCAAATGCTCGCAAATAGTCTTAGACATTCTCATTTAGTAATTCTTCGATTTTTCTCATAATTAGATGCAAAATTTGTCCATTTTTGCACTATTGAATAATTTGCACAATCTTCTATCCTAAGTTCGACTCTTCATTTTCACAATTGCATTTTAAAAAAAAAAAAAAAACAATATATATCATATATAAAAGTGATTCGAAATTATATTCAATAGCCATAGCCATTAAGAAATGTACAAATTTTCAAATTCGAATAAAATGATTTTTGAAAACAACTACAATGTGATTTCTCATTGAATAATTTTTCTTACCTATGTGTCATCCATTATTCATAATTGAATAATACAGTCTACTTTGACCTTTAATTATGATAATAAATTTTCATGATATATTAACATTTTTCATGGATATTTTTCCATTTTTATAGGTTTCCGGATCGATATTTTTATTATGTTGTTAAAAGAAATCCAAAAAAACATAAACAAAAAATATGCCACTAATATAAATAATAAATTTTGTTAACTTATTTAGGCATAAAATGTTCATCTGTAACTTATAATATTATTTTAAATACTTTTTTTTTTATAATTTTATTTCTATGGACATTTCAGAGACTTCAATATTCAACTATACTCGAAATTTCTATTTGGAATCATTAATTCAACCGTAAGCATTTATTTCCTTTTCTTTGAAAGAAAAAAAAAAAAAAAAAAAACATGTATATATTTACTTTTCTTTGAAAAACAAAACATATATTTACTTTTAACTGGCCATGCTCATAAATGTTTAGATTCAATTATTCAATTCACAAACTGTAAAGCCAATAAAATCATACAATGAATCTGCTCCCTCCATAACACAGTCAGTAAATGGAATTTCACTCCATAACACTTTTTAAGGAATGAGAATAAAGACCCATTGCTTTGGAGAGCATTAAATTAGAGACAGAATGCATTGGATTCCTTTCACCCTCCTTTGAAATTCAATGTATTATTGATAATATCCCATTGAAAATGCAACAATAATGAATAAGATGAGAAAAATGTGTGCATTATCTTAAAAGGTAAGATTTTTTAAGTGGTCATCCAAAAAATAAAATAACGTCCATATCTAACATTAATGTTGAGATAATATCAAATTATATGGGTATATATTTCGAAGTTCAATTGAATTGAAACAAATTTATAAATAACCCAAGGTGTTCTAATAATAGCTTGATTTATAGTTTTTAAAAATTAAACTAATAAATATTATCTTTATTTGTGAATTTTTTCTACTTTATTATCTACTCTTTGAACTTTCTATAAATATTTAAAACTCTGTTTGAAATTGTGAGAAAACAACCATATTTAAAATTAAAAAAAAAAAAATAAGAAAAAAAAAAAGCGAAAAACAAAAATTGATATCATACCGGGTCTAAGGTGCCTTTTGATAAACCTTAGATTTTTGGTACATGGTTTTTGAAAATGAATCTTGTAAATTTTACCCTCATTCACAAATTTATTATTTTGTTATTCATTTTCTAAATTTTTTTTCAAAGTATCCAAGCCATTTTTTGGAAACGTAAAAGAGGTCAATAGTCATTTCATTTTTCGTTTTTTATTTAATTATTTTTTTGTTATTAAGTTTATTAATTAATCTTCTAAAAAAAGAAAATAAAAAATTGTATGCTTTTTGTCCTACTTAAAAACATATTTGAATTTTAAGTCAATTTTCAAAAAATAAATAAAAGTTTAAAGTGAACTTTATTTTTAAACAACCGGTTTGATTTTTCAAAACATTTTTAAGAAGTGTAGGTAGCAAAAATTGTGAGTGAAATTTGGTGCTTATAAGCTTAATGTTTTAAAATATTATCAAATGAAGTTGTAGTTCTTAAATTTCTTTTTCAATTTTGGTTAAATAATAAAAATATTTCTTTAAGAGTATCATTACATGAAAAACTACAAGACAAAAATTGTAAAAAAAAGAAAAGAGAAAAAAGGCATAATTTTAAATATAAGAAACACTAAGAACAAAATTGACAGATGAAATGAAGCATTAACTCTCCCTTCAGATGGAAGAAAGTTTAAGAAATGATGATTTAAAATCTAAAAAATACTTTAAATTAATTATTTAATTTGAAGCCAGAAATATTTTAAATGAATATAACTAAAATTTTGTGTTTGGATAATGACCTTATAAACAAAAGTTAAGATTTTACTAATATAGAATTTTAACTATAATATGTTATTTAAAAATTAGAATAGGACAAAGTTAAATTAGTTATTTTTTTCTAAATTCTATGAAATTCTAGGAAATTCAAGCCATTCTAGTCATGAATTTTTTAAAAATAAAAATAGGATTTAAAATTACTCTGAATTTTAAAGTTATTATCTTTCTTCTAGTAAATTCTTTTGGAATCTATTATGATTTGAAATTTCTCAAAATGAGGAGGTTCCATACAGACCATAAATTTTTATCTTCTTAGTTTTCTGAAAATAAGGTTGTTTGCAGTTCATTTTCTGTTTCTTAAAAACGTTTTGAAAATCATGCAAATTAAGAAAAATAGTTTTTAAAAGAAATTTTTGTACTAAATGATCTAATCCTTGACGTGTTAATGTGGAATGATCTAATCCTAAAAACTAATAAAAAATGATCTTCTGCTTATGTCATATAACACTCTATCGCCTGAAACTCTTTTTTGTAGTCGTGTTGTCTCACCCATCCCAAAGCCCTAATCTGATATTTATTTGCATCGTGATTTTTTAAAAAATTTACATATTTGCCATTCGAGGTCACACGCGTCCAACCACTTGCAAAATTATAGTGGATCCCAGTTGCGATTTTAAAGCCAATCACAATTTCTAAAATAACCATGCTTTAATTTATAGAGTCCTCTGTTATAAATTTTTAAAAATCGGGGTTCTCACTGTGGTCCCATATTCATACGTTGAACCTCATCCCCTGTTGGCAAATTGGGAGATTTAAAAAAATAAATAAATAAATAAATACTACTCAAATAAATTAAACATCATGCAAAAATAAGATGACTCATCATTCGGACAATAGATGTTATACTAAAGGTTCTAAATAACTCACAAACCAAAATATTTTTATATGATTGGCCTCTTCTTAAAAACTTGTTTGTCATTGACCCTTTTGGCATTTGAAACATCACTTTTACCCTCAATATTAAATACTTCACCTTCTCCTCCATTTCCTACGTCTTAATTTTTTCGGTATAATTGTTGGAATAACAATTATAATTTTGAGTCCATCCAAACTAGTGGTTAGCTGTTTTTAAAATTAGGTGGTTTGCTATTTTCTAATGTTTAATTTTAAAAAATTAGTCATTTTGAAAAAAATTAGAGTGTTTGACAACTATTAAACATGGATTTTGAAGTGTACTCTAAACCGTTTTTATCAAAATAGTTTAAATAAAAATGAGTTTTTTGAAAAGTATTTTTTTCTTAAGTCAAACTAAACGAGTCCTAAATAACACTCTCCAAATTTTCATAGGTATCTCTTTATCTTTTTTATTTTGTTAAAAATATTTTTTTTTCTTTCTTTCGCTCGATAGAACTGTTTAAACGTATCTTTTTCACTACAATTTTTCTAAGTTACACTTCATAGACTTCTCTTTCTTTCTTTTTTCTATTTTGTTAAACAAAATCTTTCTACAACTTGTGAAGGTATTTTTTTTTTTTAATATTTTGTTAACAAATTTTTCTTTTTGCAGTAGAGTTTTCTAGTCTTATAAGGAAATATTTGATTCTCGACTAAGAGTTGAAAAACGAAGTTTGTACTAAGACTCAGGGAAATTGCACGTAAGAAAAGGGAGGAATCTTCATAGATTGGCTTCCACCAATCGAAGCGCATTTCAGATGGTGGTAAAGTGAGACCACATAAAGAGTTCTTCCTCATTCAGTCAGATTGATTATTCAGTAAGTTGACTCAACTAGTTGGTTATGTAATATACTCGACCAAAGAGTGAGGAAAGAACAAAATTTTTGGCACATTTATACGAATAAATATTTCTTTTTCTAAAAGCATAAGTAGTAAACATTTTTTACTAAGATTCAAACATACAAAATAAAACCAAACAAAAATAGTTAGCATAAATAGGACTCCAGTAAGCATCGGAGTAGACCTCTACTAAACAAATCCAAATAAAATCATACATTAAAACACAACACCTAGTTTTTTTTTTTTTTTTTTTTAATTCCTTTGTAGGGTTTGAGAATTTTCATACGTATCTCTTTCTTTTGTTTGTTTCGTTTATTAACAACTTTTTTAAATTTTAGTGGGATAAAACTTCGTTGGAGGTATCTCTATCTCTTTCTTCTTTCTTTTTTCTTTTTTCTTTTTTCTTTTTTTATATATATTTCTAATTTAATGAACATTTTTTTCCCTTTTTGCGGCTCTATAGGTATACAATAGGCCCGTTTGATAGCTTGGGAAAATACATAAATAAAAAAGTTCTTCAATTAGGGTTTTTAAAAATGATAATTTCCAAGCTACCCCATTTCATATACAATAGATACGACGGAAAAAAAAAAAAAAAGAAAAAAAAAAAGCTGAAAACAGCACTTCTTAAATAGTTTTAAAGCTTAATATCATTATTCGATGGATATAATTTATAAAGTACACAGTACAATATCTTCTCTCTCTCTTTATTCAAATAGTCAAAAGATCCCTATACTTCAGGACAATTTCTAGTTTTCTTTTTTCTTTTTTTTCCTTTTGTTTTCTACATATTAAATATTTCAAAAACATAAAATTAAGTGTTCAATATCAAACAAAGGGGTACAGTTCATATCGCAATTACGAAAATTGAAAAAATAAATTGAGAGAGAGTTGGAACATTTTGTTTGAAATGATTTTTTAACGGTTTAAAATTATATTTCTTTTTTTTAAAAAAAATAATCTCAAACAATTAAAAAGTCACTTTAAAGAGCGTTTTAGTATCATCAGTCGATCTTAGGTTGAATGGCCAACTTCTGCATGTGATGTTGAGAGGGTAACTTCAAATCAGTGGCTAACCCTAGAGCTTCAAGAAGCAAAATAACCCACCAAGTAACATCCAACTGCCACCATTCTAGGCCATGTCGAGCTGAATACTCAAACGCGTGGTGGTTGTTGTGCCATCCTTCTCCAAATATAAGTAACGCCAACACCCTACAAATCAAAACTATTTCATATTAGCCCAATTGGCGGCAAAGTTTTATATATGAAAAAGCTCAAAGTCCTAATTTTCATGAAAAAATGGTTAAAAATATCAATAAAATAAATTCTTATGTTTTTTTTTTTTTTTATCAAATAATCATTTAGACTTTCGGAACTATGATAGATTAAAGCTCCATTTGTGATTGTTGTACCTTTTAAAATAATTGTTGTTAATTTTTCTTTTCAAAAAGTTGAAATAAAGTAAGATAGTGTTAGGTAGTTTTAATTTTAAATTAGAAGAAAATAAAACTAGTTACAGTGATAGATACATTTATACTAAATTAGTATAATTTAATTACATGAACCAAAGTTAGGCTTATCATTTTAATTATTTTTACATTGATAATTAATTTATAATTTATCGTAATATATATGTTTTTCAAATTTTGTATGATTTGAATTCCAACTAATTTTGTTTAATATAAATTATTTGGTAAAAGTTTAAGAAAAATAATTATTACAAAAAAATTCAATCAATTAAAATTTAAAAATATATGTAAAAAAAGATATTAATGTGGATGGAAGTTATTATAATATATGTATTTAAATGGATAAGAAAGTAAGCATATTTTTAGAAAAGTTAAATTTAAAAGCTACTACTATTAGCTTTTTGATAAATTAATTAAAAATTTGATTTACCAAATGTTAGACAATCACTTTCTACGATTATAGACATAATTCCAAATGGAACCTAAAACATGGATTTTCACTTCAAAATGAGTTGGCAATAATAGGAGGAGTAGCTCATGTTTCTTATAAATATTGTAAAATATCCTCACAGACCCAATACAAGTTCTTAATATGCTTTGTCCTTACTCATATGCTTACGAAGAAAATTTAACACATATAAGGTTTCTCCAAGTCAATCAAATTTAGCTTTGGAGTTTGTATGATTAAGCTATTAATTCATGTATTTCTCCTAAACTCAAATGTTACCTACCCCTCCCCTAACCGCATCTTAACTTGGATGGAGGAACTTTCTCACTCGCGTTCTTCATAGGAAAATTTCTAAAAGGTCACCTGATAAGGGACAACTTATCTCCACCTATCTCCACAATGCTATGACATTGTCCACTTTGGGTATAAATTCTCATTGGCTTTGCTTTTGGAACCACCCAAATACCTCAAATTAATGAAGATATAAGTGTCCTCACTTTATATACTAACACTTCCTTTCCTAACCAATGTGGGACTTTATTTGGACCCCACAATTCTCCCTCAAACAAAGTACTACCTTGAGTTCTCCCCTCATTCATCCACTCCCAACCACATGTGAGAGCGTCCTCTTATCAAGGCCCAGAGCAAAGCGAAATAGAGCATAACCCATGAATTATTTTGTTGAATATACTTGGTATCGACCACTTGTCGCAACTTTAATCTCCTCCCCTCGAATAAAAATATATTGCACTCCTCCTATCAGTCTACTTGACTTGTTAGGTTTACTCTCCAATATCCAATCCACTTGATTTACTTGCTTGCCGCATCCAACCACTCTAATTTGTCAGATTCGGGGAGATTCATCCACAAAAATCACTATTTTTGTTTAAAATTGTTGAGGGACTCAGCCACACAACTAGGTTTAGACCCTGACTCTGAAACTAATTAATAAAGGGACAATAAAACCTCCACCTATTTCTATAATGGTATGATAATAGTTCACTTTCAGCATAAACACTCTCATGACTTTGGTTTTAGAACCACCCAAAAGTTCTCATACCAATGAAAATAATTGTTCTAACTTATTACCATAGATCACTTCCTTCTCTAACCAATGTAGGACTTTTTTTGCACCCAATAACAAACACCAAACATATAGGATTGTTCCAATCCAAACACACTTAATTTTAGAGTTTTTATGGTTGAACCACCGAAAAGGAAGGTAATTACCTTGTTGGTATATAGGCAGTAGTTATAAACTTTTTTAAGCATTTCTTAATCATACTCTCATAAATTCCTAGGATCTCTCTCATTTGGATATGTTCTGAGTTCATTCATTTATCTCTCTTGAATTCAAACGTTACAAACGCAAATAAAATATCCGAGAAAAATTGATAGAAAAACATTAAAATCAAAAAAAAAAAAAAGAAAGAAACAGAAAAGAAAAAGGAAAAAAAAAAAAAAAAAAGAAGGAAAATGTAATGTAAAAATGAAAGGAACATGGGCAAATCACCAATTATTTCTGGACTGATCCCCTGTGTTCCATTGTTGATTTCCCCACATGTGGCCTAAAGAGTTCACAGCGAAAGTGACATGTTGAAAGCATACAGTTCTTACACCCTGCATCATCAATGCATTTATTCAATCAATTCAAACCCATTTAATTAACCCTTCCTTTTCTTGCCCTCTTCATCCTTTTCAAACATTCTTTCTGATGTTAACATATGATGCTTTTACGGAAACTACAAACAACTAATGTTCTTAACCCCTTCAAAGATTGCATAAGAGAAACTATACGATAATCCTAAGCTAAGTAGTTCAATTATTGGTTAAAAGTT
This sequence comes from Citrullus mucosospermus, assembly GCA_030954485.1. Classification (NCBI taxonomy): domain Eukaryota; kingdom Viridiplantae; phylum Streptophyta; class Magnoliopsida; order Cucurbitales; family Cucurbitaceae; genus Citrullus; species Citrullus mucosospermus. Next base: position 27,042,757 of record CM062061.1, on the reverse strand, counting down.
TTACATCATCAACCAAAAAGTTAGCATCCACTATATGTTGTTGACCTAAAATAAAAAAAATAAAAAGTGCAAATAATTGATAGCAATTGGATGATTTTACTGTATGTTAATAGCTGTCATCAATTGTTTCAAAAATAATAATAATAATACTGTCGTCAATTCGTATAAATTAGTTATTATTGTGTTTTAACTCTTGTTGCAGTTACCATTTTTGTACCGACTAGCTTTTCTATTCTATCCCAACCAAACCATATTTGTTTCTACCCTACCAAAAGGAATAAAAAGAATAAAAGATATCCAATGATGATGTTTGGTATGATATTTTAATAAGCTTTTAACTTTACGAAAACGTAGACACACATTCGATAATATATAGTGTAAGATTCAAATTTTGACAACTAGGTCAATAGTGTATATATATTTTATGTCAGTTGAGCTATGATCATAATTTCACGAAACACAAGTTAAAAACTTGGACTTGGTGCAAATTGTGTAGGTTGAATTGTAATTAACTAGCTTAGCATGTAGTGTAAAATAATAAGAAAAATTATTAAATAGAAAAAATATTAAACTATTTACAACTATAGCAAAATTTCATTTTCTATCTACGATAGACCACGATAGACCCAGGCAGATATCTATCCGTGTCTATCTGGTAGACTGATAGATGTCTATATGTGTATATCGCAGTGTATCACAGATAGAAAGAAAACTTTTACTATATTTGTAATTATTTTCAACCATTTTTCTATTTTTAAAAACATCCCAAATAATAATAATAATAATAATAGGATTCGAAACATGTAACCAAGACGAGCAAACCCAAGTATAAAACAACCTCTTTTAGATAAAGATACTTGTTGTGGGTCAGTAGGTGCACCGGCCTATCCCAATTAGGTTGGCACAGACCTAGCACCCTCATCATCTCCCACTTCCCTTCATTCATATTCAATAAAAACAATTTTAAACCTAAAGAAATTGCATCAACCTAATTAAAAGTCAAAGTAAAATGAAAACTTAGTGCTACGAGAACAGATCTTACCATTCCCCAAACGAGGAAGGGAAGCCCTCCGATAGCATAGAGGATAAGTGCAAGAGCTAAATGATGAAGAATGTATGTTCTTCGAAGAAACCTATAAAAGGCTTGCTTTTGTAAATCTTCAGCATTGTTAGGTCTTCCATACTTCAAATATCCCACAAAAATATTGCTAAAAGTCTTTCGTTTTTCATCTCTTTCCTTAAAATTCTCAACATTTTTTGGGGAAACTTTTTTAGTCAAACCATAAGAATCAAATATCCAAGCAATGTGTCCGAACCAAAACCCTAGTGTTGGAGTGTGTGGATCTCTTTCAGTATCCACAAACTGATGGTGATATCTATGCGTACTCACCCAGTCAATCGGATCACCCTATAAAATACACGAACATAAATTATGTAAAAATTACAAATAAAAAATTGAAAAAGGAAAAAACAAAAGACGTTGAATAGTAAATATGGTTAACTTGAAAAGTATGAACTCCGATATAAGCAAACGTGTATTCGAGCCATTTGGGAAGCTTGAAACTCTTGTGTGTGAGATGTCGGTGGTACGAGAGTGTCAAACCGAACAAGCCGGTGATAATGTAGAGTACAACGGCAAGCCAGAAAGCTGGCCATGTGAAATAAAATGGCGCCAAGAGACAAAGCAAATGCATAACAAGAAAAGCACCAGCGGAACGTTTGTCTATAGTTGTCCATTTTCTTCTAAAAATCGGCCTTCGTCGGGGCGTCACCGGAGATTCGTCTTCCACCACCATAGCCTTCTGATCATTATTTTTATCTTCTAGCTCTTTCCTTGTTCCCTCCATTTGAGGAGAAAGCAGAGATATTAATGGTAAAATTAAGAGCAAAGAAACAGTAGTATGGGGCGTCTTGAAAGTACCACTGCCTCAGCTCAGATGCTAGGTTTTATGCCTTTGCTCTCCCTTTATTTATAGTAGAATGGGGCTTCCATATTTTAGCATTAAAAAAAGAAAAGGAAAATGAGGCTTTGGAAACTAATATTGAGTTATTTGAAAAATCTAATGGTCATAAAAGTGGCAGGTCACCAAGATCAGTGACAACATTTAAACTACAACTTTTCTGGATGTAGAAGTAGTTGATTAATTATGTTTAACAGACATAAATATTAATGAAATTTATTTATCTATTTAATATAATGGAATTATTAAATTATATAATCGATAAAAGATAGGAAAGAATTATCTAGAAGTATTAAGATGAAATAAAAGAGGATGAACTTTATTATTGAAGAAGGACAAACAAAACAGCGAAGGTCACACTAATTAAATTCTCTAAGTTTCCAATCCAATTTAAATAACCTAAATTTAAACTTACTTGAAAAGGAAATAAACATTAATTTACATTCCAATAGCCAATCTGAGTTTAATGAACAGTACGTTCACACTTTCTCCAAGCAAGGGTAGGTTTAAACTCTCAAAATTACATATTTGATGTAGTTCCATTAAAATTTACGAATCTAGTACTATACATAGAATTAGAACTTTAGAGTTTTATTTAAAGACAAATGGAAGAATGAATTAGTTTTTTCTAAATTATTTTACAACCTATCAAATATAAAATTGAAAGTTTGGAGATTACTTGGACATTTTTTTAAAAGTTAAAGGACTAAAAAGACACAAAACTTAAAGTCTAGAGATTGTTTGATAACTAATTGGTTTTGAGTTTTTAATTTTTTTAAAAACAGAATAATGGAATAATTGTTTATTTTCAGATATTTCCAAATTATCTCTCACCCTTTTGGAAGACAATCACCGTAGCGGATACTAGTTGGTGCTCGAAATCGAGCCCTTTTTGTAATTATGATGTCATCCATTATTGTTCTTAATTGGAGAGCTTTTCTCTAGTTCTCTTCTTGAACTTTTCTATGTACTTTTGATCTCCTTGATCCTATATCAATGGATCTACTTTTGGGTTTGAGGTGTGACGAGGGTACTAAAGATGTGTCATCTTAGTTGAGATGTCCAAATGCATTCTCTGATATCTTCTATCCTTCGATATCTTGCTAAAAAAAAAAAAAGAAAAAGAAAAAATGGATCTACTTGGTATCTAATTAAGTTTTCTGTTTTTTCAACTTTAAAAACTTTTTAAAAATTGTAAAGAAAATTCAAAAACAAAAAGAAGTCCTTCTTGAAATTGGGTTTTCGTTTCTATAAAACGGACGCATCCTTGGTTATTAAAAGTGCCTTCTGGTCTAGTGGTTGGCATATGATTTGACCAGAAATTAAAAAATAAATAAATAAATAATTACTTTTGTTTATTTTCTATTTTATAATAATAGTTTCTATCGTTTCATATAAAAAACAATGGTTGTAAAAAACATTTTCTTGTTTTACACTTTATTTCTACAACAATTCTCATTTTTCATTTAACAAGTATATTTTAAAGTTTTTTTTTTTTAAAACAATTTCAAAATTCCAAGTTGTGGAAAAATATGAATAAATTAAATTTTTTAATTATTGTTGTTTTAGTTTAGGAAAATACAACCAGAGGTGTTCACAAATTTTGATGGCCCGAAAACCCCAATCAACCATACGTATTCTATCAAAATTAATAATTTAAAATTAAAATTATTATTAATTTCTTGTATTCTATACCGTCCATTTAAAATATTGATAATGTTTTATCAATTTAAATTGTTTAAAAAAAGTTAAAATAAAAATATAATTTTATAACTATGTATATTAAATAAAAAAAAAATCAAGAGTTGTTTTCAAATATAGCAAAATGAGTTAAACTATTTACAAATATAGAAAAATTTCACTGTCTATCATTGATAGACCGCGATAGATTTTCATCGCTTGAGTGATAGATCGTGATAGAAGTCTATCGCAGTCTATCACTAATAGATAGTGAAATTTTTTTACATTTATAAATAGTTTGATATTTTTTTTATTTATAATAATTTTTCAAAAATAATTTGAAAATAACTTGAATTTTATTTTTTATTAAAAATATATATATAAAACTAAAAAATCATCAAAAACTTATTTTGATCTTTTAAAAATTGAAAAAAAAAATACAATTATCAAAAATGTTGTTTTAGAAAAAAAAACGAAAACTAAAAACAATTACCTAACATGTTTTTAGTTTTTTGTTTTTAAAAGATAGAAAAGTAAAAATAATTTAACCTAAAATAAAGGGTGACCTACAGCATGTGACTCAAAGGGTTTAAATGGTTATGAAGTTATGAACATGGAATATGAAAACGCACTCATTTTCTTCTCCATACATCCTTTTTTTCTTTTGCTATGGTCCACAGTTGAATCGGGAAAAGAAGAAATATTGAAGAAGCTGCTTAAAGATCTATCCAACTTAAATATAGGTGGGAAAATTCGGTATATAAAATTGGAGGTGATCTAAAAATAATTAATAGGGCAACTGTATTTTTCATTATTACTAACTATCCATTTATTTATTTGGACAACTTTTAGTTGAAAATGAGGTCAGCTTGTTTGTTGAAAGTTGTACAGCAATGACATTCTTACATATTTGAAAATTCATTCGAAATGCTTATTTGATGAACACCGTTTGTCTTTCTTTTTAAATATGTGCATATAAGTGTATGTTTAAAGTAATTATAACTCAATTGACATATAAATGTGTTATCGATCAAGAGGACTGTGGTTTGAATCTTTCAAGCATTTTTCCTTCATTTTTACATCATTTTACATTATGAAAAAAAAAAATTCAAAAAAAAAAAACATGCACCAAATAAAAAAGGAAACGAGGGAAAAACTTTTTTAAAGAATTATACAAACTTGTAATGATTAATATTAGTATCATTATACACATACGTTTATGTTATTTGATGAACTTGGAAAAGAAAGAACAAAAATTCATTTAATTTGCCCATTAATAGTACCCTAAATGTGTCATCTTACTCAGCTTAACTCAAGTTCGTTCTGTGGTTTAATAGATCAACTGAAGTCTTAAGAAGAAATTAGGTCAAAAGGAGGTGAAAATGATCATGGATGCCCCTCTCCTGCAACGTCATGCGTGTTGGACAACACCATCCATAACACTAAAGATAATAACATGCAAAGCGACTGGCGTTGTGGTGTTGTCCTGTGGTGCCACGATGTCATTGTAGAGATGGAAAGAAGACGCCACAAAAGAATGGTCCTGGAACCGCGACGCTATCCTGTGGCACTAGGCCTCCATGGCACATATAGAAACAAGGCAGATTTGGAAAAGTGCACGGTGGCTTTTGTAACAAAGTTCGAGTCAATATGAAAACTACCCTACATCTGCGGGAACCCCACAAATCTTCTCGGCTAGTTACTCTGTGGAAAGTCCTCGTCTACTTTTTACCAAAACGAAGTCAAAAGCAAAATACAAAGTTTGTTTTTCACGTGGGGGGTAGGGCTAATCCATTTTCGGGCAACTAGGCTAGGACTGGAACAAGCACCCTTCACTATTTCCATTTTTTTTTATTGTTCGAGAATTTTACAAATTTGTTCTTTTGCATTCAGGGTTGAGTGTGGAGAGTTGGTGTACGACTTTTAGAGCTCTAGGCTTGGTTTTGGGCTCTCTTGGCCAAAACTCATAGTTTCTTTATACTTTGATTTGTAATAAAGATTTTCATGCCAAGATTCGATGACCGCTTAGGCCCTAACTTCGGTTTTGAGCTTTGTTGGGAATTTATGTTTATGGATTTTCTGAGATTTTGATGGAATGTTTATATTTCCTCTAGTTTTCATTGTTTTTTATTCTTTGCTTGAATTTCTAGATGAGCATGGTAAGTAGATTAAATTGACAACTTAATTGCATAAACTTGTATGTTTGTTCGCTCACGCTATGCATTGTTAGAGTTATCCGTAATTGTAACAATGGCATGCTTAATTTGATTAGTAAATAGGTCAAGTTATAGTTATGGTTTAATCTATGGTATTGCCAAGATCATCAATAACAAATAGATAACAAGACCTAAGGAATTTAAAAAAATGTTTTTATCAATTTCAAGAGTTTAATGTGATTAACTAGTAGGAGGGAGCGCTAGTGCACATGTCAAATTATAATATAGTTAAAACAATCAAGAGACCGAATATCGTCCTATAAGGAATTGGTTCGATACTTTTAGCTATTCAAAGATTCTTTTAATTTTATTTAGGCAACCAACTTGGGGTGAAAGTAATCTAAACTAAATTTAAAAAGTAATGTGACCAAATATGGAGAGTATCAACTAAATTAAAGATGTTAGTTTTAAGGAATAAACTTCATCAATGACATTATTAAACACAATTGCTTTGGCTCTTGAATTATTAATTAACACAAAACATAAGTCTAGAAGCCTTATCCTAGATTGTCCCTCTCTCAATTTTTTCCTTTCACCTAATTACTAATAAGTAATCTCTTAAAACTAGATGATTAAGTAAAGTATTAAGACTCTTCATCTACAACGACCTCTACTGTTATCTCTAACTACTCTAATGTTTTCAAACGATAGTCTAGTGTGCATAATATAACCTAAAGCATACTTTCTCAAGCAAGACTTCAATCATGAAAGGATTCAAATATTGGTCAAACATTCAAAAGTATTAAAAATGATCATACTAGAAAACATTCATGCAAATGGAAATTAAGATGATTCTTCACACATAACGCACTTGTACCGTAGAGTTCCCTAACAATCATTGAGACAACAAATTAAACAAAGTATGAAAGTAAACTAACATAATTAGACACAAAGGTTTGGTAACCCAATTCAGTGATTTACCACCTACATCAGGGAAGTAGTGTGCCCAAGAAAGATAATTTCACTAATATGAAAAGCTAAGTTATTACAATGTTGTACTTATCTGTAAACTTATGACAATTACAAAGACAGATATAGAGCTTAACTTGTAGTTAATCACCTAGACTCCCCCTAGATATGAGACTCCTTCTCAAAATAACTTAGTCTCCCCCTAAGTTTGTGGATATTAGTCAATGGTCACTTAGGCTCCCCCTAAGTGTGAAACTCCCTCTCAAAGGTACCTTAGGATTCCCTAAATGTGAAATTACTTCTCACCAAAATAGCTATTTTTCCACTAGCAAATCAAGAGCACTTCAAATGACAAACTTAGGCTCCCCTAAATTTGAAGACTCCTTCTCTGTTAACGATACCTTAAGATCTCCTGAGAATTCATTCTCAAGCAACAAGACCTTAGGCTCCCCCTAAGGACAACATGATCTACCCCAGATCGATTCAAACTTCAAGACACATAGTATAACCATCTCAACACTCTCTTTATTTCTTGTTTTACAAACATTCAAATAACAGAGAACAAGCAGTTCGACCACCATACAAAACACAATGTAACTTTTTCAATTCAAAATAGCAACCCTAGGAAGACACTACCTTCTTCTTAATTACTTGCAACGGAAAAGGAAAAACATCTCTAACCAATATTAGCACGGCAAAAAAAAAGGAAAATATCCAAAGATAATTAAGTCTGAGGATATTTCGAATAAGGAAAAAATAATCTCACAGGATTAACATTCTTGAAAATTTTCAGAGATAATTAATTGATTTTCATGTGAACACATTTGAATATAATAGTAAAGGTTTATATGATTACAGTTGATTTTGTAATTATATTTGTAATAACTTGTTATCGTATAAACTGCTATTTAAATGATATACAACTTAGAAATATGGTTTTATAGCATTTTTTACTAACGTAAAAATTGATATCAAAAGTCAATTATAGTGTTTGTGTAATGCTATGAAAATTTTTCATAACATTAAAACTATGCAATAAAAAATGAATGTTTTCTAGCTTTTTCTATAGTAGGAAAAAAAATGCCATGAAAAGTTAGGAAGTTTTAATATCATCAACAACAGCATGTATAAATATGTTGTAGAAAATTTTTTATAGCATTTCTTACTATTATAAAAATGTTGTAAAATACATTTTATAGCAATTTTTGCCAATGCTATGAAAAGTTATCATAACATTGAACATACGCTATCAAAAGTTGATTTTCTATAGTGTTTTTTATAGTGTTAAAAATGTTATGGAAAGTCGGGGACTTTCAATAACATGGGCTATGACAGCATTCTGAAAATGTTGTGAAAAGTTTACGACATCGTTTTTTTAATGTTATCGTATGTGATATTGATTGCAATGTTATTACTTGACGTATGCACTTACACTCAACGTAATATATATATATATATATACTTTTCATCGTTTTTTTAATGTTATCGTATGTGATATTGATTGCAATGTTATTACTTGACGTATGCACTTATACTCAACGTAATATATATATATATATATATACACACTATCAAATCAAAATCATATAACAACAATACATCCATAAACATAATAACAAGAATGAATGAACCAAGTAAGTTTCATTAATCAACCAATAAATTAACTTTTCTATAAATAATTAGTATATTGAAATTAACTCTTAACCCTACCCAACTTGACATCATATCATATATATCTCTAAACCTAATAAAATTAACTACTGTCACACATCGCTATAAGAAACATGAATCATATGTAGTGTCCAATAAAGTCATAATACTAAACTCTCAACACACATCTAATTCTAATCGATTATAAGGTATTTATCTCGTCAACTTAAAACGACTAAGTAAATGTAATTAATTAAAAAAACTGGGTTAGTTGCACAAATAACAATCAAGTAAAAAATAATTAAAAAAAATAGCACAAGGAAAAACATATTAGGGATATATAATAAAATTAGCGTCAGATATCACTGATAGTTGCTATCAGTGATAGTCATATTGGTAAATGGCTAAAAAGTCCACGTTCAACCTGCCATTTCGCGCTTCTTCCGGTTTTCTCAAATTGAAAGTTATCATTGATAGCAACTATCAGTGATAGCTAGCCACTGATAACTACTATCAGTTGCTATCACTAATAGTTGTTGTCAGTGATAACTTTCAATTTGAGAAATATTAATACAACCTTGAAATAATAACACTTGAAATATTAGCTTTCAATTTGCTATTTAGTTATTAGTGGCTATTACTGATACAATTTCATCAATTGGAATCAAACTTGCAATATTAACACTTAAGGCTATAAGTGGTTATCAATGCTAGATTTTTATAAGTAGTTATCAACTTTGAAAGGAAACTATCAACTTTCAAAAATTAACATTTAAAACTATAAGTGATAGAAGTCTAATAATGAGAGGTTTATAAGTGATTATCACTAATACCTAAGTTGATCATATCATCAATATCATTAGTATCATTCATTTAATTGATATATACTTATATCATATCATTGATATTACACCCAAATAATGTAAGGTTAAGTGGGTTGTCCAACGAGATTAGCCGAAGCGTGGATAAATTGGCTCGAACACTCACAAATAATATATATATAGTACTCCTATGAGTTACTATGTCACATATAACACTATATGTACATAAATATTCCAAGTCATGTTATAAAAAACCAAATGTTAATCAAACTTATAATATCAGCAAATCTAAATTAAAATACTTACCTTAATAGGAATGAGCCCACGTACTTGTTGAGCATAAAATATTCTAATGGTCCTAAAAAAACACAAACAAACAATAAGATATGAAACTGTTTACCTAATAATTTGTTGGTTGGGCATTCGGTGATCTTATTTGATTGAGTTGTTAGTGGGGCTACAAGTGATGGGATGGTGTTGGATTGAGGGAGATTCAACTCTCCAATTGTTAACCTGCCTTTGGGGTAAACAGAAGGGACCAAATAAATTAATTCTTTTTTTCTCATAAATGCCAACCAATAATGACAACTTTCACGTGTTTAAATTTAAATATAAATTATTTTAGATAAAATTAAATTATTTCACAATCACTTAGCCTAGCTTTTAAAACAACTTTGATCAAAAGAGTTTAAATAATAATGACTTTTTTTTCTAATCAATCCGCACAAGCCTTAAATTCTTAAACAAAGTTTTAAATACAAAACCTAAATTATTTATCTAATAAATTTTAAAACTTTAAGTTTTATATCATAAGTTCTTAAACTTTCAATTACATACAAATGGGTCCTTGATATCTTCAATTTGGTCCAAAAAGGTAATTAATTATTGATATATTATGTATAAGGTTGAATTTTATGTTTAATAAGACTTTAAACTTTCAATTTTATTCTTAGTAAATATGTGAATTTAAAAAAGTATGTCAAATAAGTCAAAATTTTATTAGATACAAATAAAAAAATCTATATATATTTTGAACGCAAAATCAAAAATCCAAAATCGAAAGAGATATACTATACATAAAATTTAAAATTTAAAAATTTATTAAGCATTTTTATAAGTTTAACTAATTATTTAATACAAAATTCATAGTTTATAAATCAAATATTCACAAACTAAACAAAAAAAAAAATTATGGAGTAGACCTCGTAACCTTTAATTAATTAAGAATTTAGAATATAAAACACTGTTTATTGTATTTATTTTTATTCGGAATAAATTCTCCAAATACTTAATTCAACTTCTTTTCGTCCCTTCGGTTTTTGGGGAAAAAAATTACATAAATAAATATTATATTAAAAAAAGTATTTTATACTCCCCCATTATTATTTTTATTTTTTATAAAATAATTAGGTGAATCTAACAATCCCTCTAAACCTAGTATATTATATATGCAATATAGTAACCTATTTTTTACCGTATAGTATGTGTTAATGTATAACTTAATTAAATAAGACATTATAAATATTTTAAAGTTCGGGTCAAAATTTCACCCTATAGTTTTACGTAGCTTTATGTTTGAGCTTTTTTTTTTTTTTATAGAAAAGAAAATGTATATAGTTCTTTAACTTAATAACAAATGTGTGTATTAAACTTTACATGGACCAAGTCATTGATTGTGACAATTAATTTGCTCTCCATTGTTGGGGTAGGTACTTAACATTCATGATTGAGTTAAAAGCTCCAAATTCAAATTGAAAAGAATGTGGATCACAAATATTATAACACACCCACATGCCCATACTGGACTTTTGAATTTGGCACACATAATGGCCCAACACACATGCTTCTATAAGGGGAAAAAAATTCAAATATTCAAATTTTTACAATTTTTCAAGTATAGACTCCAACTTTGATTCAAAAAATACTTGAATTTCTAGACATAGTCCATATTTAAAAATAAAAATAAGTTGTTGAAAACTTTTATTTTTCTGTTTTAGTTTTCAAAACTTAATTTGGTTTCTTAAAAAAAAAAATTTAGTAAAAATTGTAGATAGCAAAATATGAAAGGAATTAGGGAGGAAATAGTTCTTATAAGCTTATTGTAATGTTTGAAATCAAGAGGGATATATAAATGAATTGAGATCACATCTAAATGAAAATGATTCTTAAAATATGAAAGTATGGTTAAGAAACTACGTCTATGATGTCACGGATAAACTACGTCAATATTAATGATAGACTTTTATATCTAAATAACTAAGATAGTTAATATATCTATATTTGGAGTTCGTACAACTAGGCTATTTTTAATATGTAGAATTGTTATTTATGCTATCTTTTTTTCTACATATTTTGAAGTTTTTCCTCTTAAATTTTCTTTTAAAAAATACCTTTTCAGCATCTAAAATCTTTCAATAAACTATACTATACTAACTTTAAATTATTAATTTTTTTTCAAAGGTAATATAGAAAAATTGATTTTATTTAAAAAGTGTTTGTTTTTGAAAAAAATTTCTTAAACGATTATAATAATTTTATCAATTCTGACAATCAAAAGTCAATTTTCAATTATGTAATTTCATAAGAAAATGTATTAAAATTTGTTTATAGAATACTTATGTGCATTAAATTATTGTTTTTGTTTTTAATTTATTATTTTGGTTTTATTTTATACTTTAATTTTAGCTAAATTTATCAATCCTTAATGTACTAGAAAATTATCAAATTGGGACTTTAATATTTGAAAAATTTTAGAAGTTACCCTGAATGTACTATTTGTAATGATGCAATTCCATTAAGCGGTGTATCTAAATAGGTTAATGAAACAATAATTTAATAATACATAAGTATTCTATCCACAAGTTTTAATTGTTTTTTTTGGAATTATCAAATTGGACTATTTTTATTACATTAATGATAAAATTTTAAAAGATTTAGCAAACTAATTACCTAAAAGATTAGCCCTTTAATTTTTGTATTGTTCTTTTTGTCTGTTTCTTAAATCAGTATTTTCTTAGATTGATAAACATATATAATTGGATAAACATTTTAATATTCTACAAAATCATCAATAAATAAGTGTGACCATGTAAATAATTTGTAATTCCAATTTTATTTAATTTTTTAACTTTGCCATCAAATATTATTTTAATTTCCAACACAAGTAACATGTGCACGTAATGCTAACTAGAACACATTTAAGATAAAAGAACACAACCTGAGTTCCTTACTAATTGAAAATTTTCGAATGGGGAGAAGCAACTAAGCAAAAGTTTTAGCTAACTGATTGTCAAGGTTCTTCCTCAGGCTGGCTTCATAATGTCCAGCAAGGGAATCGAAAAGAAATCCGGCCCCGACGCCAACGGCTAAATCGATAGTGTAATGACCTCTAGTACCCAACAATCTAATGGCTTGGAGGAGGTTGAGGATGTCGAATGTCCAAGCCAACCCCCACCGTTGCATCCGCCGCATGTCCAATGACGCTATCACCGATCCGGCCATGTGACCGGAGAAGAACAAGAAGAACGATACATTTCCGACTGGAAAATCCATCTCCGATCCCAAAAAACCCTAAAACATATCGCGAAAATCTATTTTAGAGAACTAAAATCATGCCAACAAACAGAGATTGAAGATGTTTGAATTCTATTTTGATCCTCTATTTTCAAATTTCTTCCTACTAGTTTCGAAACTTTGAAAATGTCTATTTGATACGAAGGTTATATTTGTCCTTTAATACTCTGTTAGGTACATACTTATTTCCAACATATGTGATTAGGATACATCCTTTAAGTTACAAGTTAATATCAATTTTGAAAGCAAAATAATTTAATAACATGTAAGCATTCTACTAACATGTCGAAACTTTATGTCAAGACAGAATAAGTCAAAAAGTTAAGGACCAGAATAAACATTTTAAAAGTCTAACTGTTAAAATGAAATAAGGATAACACGTTTAGAAAATATAAATAATTAAATATGTCTAATAAGTCTATCAACTTTCAATTTTATTTCAAATATATCCAACTTTAAAAATATCTAATCAGCCCTTCAACTTTTAATTTACTTTTAATTTTTTGTCTAGTAGGTTCAAAAGAACTCAAAATTTTAGAATACTAACCAATCAATTAGATTTAAATTGAATTTTGTGTTTAATTTAACCATAAGTTCTAAATTTTATACCTAGCTAGACCTATGAATTTCAAAAAAAAATAATAATAATAAAATAATAATAATAAAGCGTTCAATAGACGTATATTTGATATAAACGTAAATATTGAACAACTAAAACTAAGTTTAACGTAATTAAGAAGAGAGTGCACCTGAGGGAGTGGAAGTTGGGTGGAGTAGCCCAGAATGCCACGGCAAGTGAAAGTGAACACAGCTGCAAGACTAGCCCTTACTCTACCTTCGACTAGCCAAGTCCATGCTATATAGCTTGTTTGCATTCCCACGAACACCTACAATACAACCCTTAATTCAATTATACTTTCTCCAAATCTCGTTTTTGAATTCAAAACTTTTGAAATATTGAAATACAAAACTATAAACTAGTTGAGTTATGTTTGCATTTAAGTTAATATATTGCAAATAGAGTGTATCTCAAACTACTAAATTGTTAAAAAAGAATAATTAATTAGAACTTTCATTTGAGATATGTGAGTTATGTTGAGAAAACGGTTGAAAGTTTTTGTTAAAGTCAATATAGTTTTGTCGTAATTGGTGTATACTCGCATTTTCAATGTCAAAAGATTCAAATACTCATATACCCTACTTGTTGTACTAAATACAGACAAGTTTTGCCAAACTTTTTTCTTTTTTGATATCCTTTAGTATCCATGCCAGACTTCTTACAATTGTTTTGTCGAGGTAAAGACACTAACAAAACCTAACTGAAGAGTTAAGAACAAGGACAAAACAAACAACCAAAAAACTCAGACGACACCACATCTCAATCAAACAAGTCTCAAAGAGAAGAACCAACTTGAATCTCCTCAATAGAAGCCCGAAGCCATTTATAACAATAGAGAAAAATATCATACTGCACCATCTAACTTAACCACTTGAAAAGGTCACAAGGTAGTTTAATGGACACAAAAGTTACCAATACGAGTGTAGTTCAATAAATATAAGACATGAATTATCATCTAAATATTAACTTTCATGCAATTTTATATTAGTTTCTAAACTTATGAAATTATGTTGTTTTAATAATTTATGTATTCTAAAGAATTTCAAATTGAAAATAAATAAATAAATAAAAGTCTTCAAATAACTCTAAGTACTTAACTAATTAAATTCATTGTCACTTTGAGGTTCAATCCCTGAATTAAAAAAGTTCTTAAACTTGTATATTTCTACGGGAATTAAACTAAGGAAACTAAAACAAAGACAGAGACATTTTCAAAATGAAAAAAAAAAAAAAAAAAAAAAAAAAAAAAAAAAAAAAATTACGACAGAGACAAAATAAAAAAATCAGGACCAATATGTTTTATAATTCTGCAAAGTACAAATAACAAAGGTTGAAATTTACTTGGATTCTTATATTTTTTCCATTTTAGTATTTATATTTTTTTAATATCTAATTTTAATGCATGTATGCTCAACAAATCTTAAATTGAATTCATCTAAATTAATCTAACAAAAATTGGTTAAATTAATTATATTTTTTCCTAAAGAAATGTTTTGTTGTTGAAAATAATTTTTCTAAAAAAATTAAAAAACAACAAAGTGACTAAACTCAACACCAAAAGATCAAAATAATATTTTAACCATAGCTAAATTATACACTCATCCGCTAAAAATGTATTTAAATTTTTGAAAGTATGAAATTAATAGTCCGAGATTTTGAGAAGATAGAGAGGCCAAAATTATGCATTTAAAAAAAATAATAATAATTATAAAACTATAGAAAAATAAAACGTTTGACCAAAACTCCGAAAATAAAATAAAGAAATAAAAGAGCTATAGAAAAAAGAGCGAAAATTGATTGATTGGGTGAGTAAAGTTTGGAGAAAAAAGAGCTAACCGTATTGAGAGCCGCTAGCAGTGTATTAAGCTCTGGCCACGAGGACAGCACGCGATGAAGTGGGCGCGTGATCACAAACCCCAAATCGAAGGGTGGAGAAGCCGGCGGAACCATCCGGAGCGTGTACTCCACGTGGATAAAGAAAAACATACCCAAAGCAAAAACACAAGGTATCCAATGATGCCTCGCCACGTATACCACATCCTCCACCGTCCATCTCAGACACGACGCCTTCCCGATCCCTTTATAACAATATCCGCCGCCATCGCCACCGTGGAAATCCTTATTCCCCATCTTTCCTCCGCCGTTTCCGTTTCCGTTTCCGTTGCTGTTTCTATGCCGGAGATTGCAGGTCAGAGTTGCAGCACCGTCGAATGCCATCGGAGATCGGTGAGAGGCACATTGGAGTAAAGATCGGAGAGATTATATAGAGCGGAGTTCGTTGGCGGAGGTTTCGAGGAGGAAGTGTACCGGAAATTTTAGAGATCTGAGAATTTTTTAGAAAAAACGTGAAGGAAAAATAAAGGAAGGGAGGATTCTTAATGAGAAAGTAGGTGAATGATGGGTGTACTGTGTGGTTGAGCGATTGTTAAATAAGCGTCCAATCAAACTTAATCTAAATTAAACTTCTTCTAACCCTATCTATAGTTCCCAAAAACTACTATTACTTTCCTACTCCATATTCTTTATTCTCACTATAAATTTTAATTTATTTGCTTTTCACTTTTCACTCCTTTTTAAATAATACATCTTTCAAATTTGATTTTAACTTTATCAAATTACCACCTTGAACCCTCGTTTAATAATGTTATCTTTTTCTTTTTTTTCTCGTTTCTCATTTATCATTTCTTGTTTTTTAACCATTAGAAACATAACCATATTTGGTAACTATTTATATTTCTTGTTTCTTAAAAAAAAAAAATAGTAACATAAAGTAAGTACCGATGTAGGTTTAACATGCATAGTTATTTCTCACTCGAGTAATTCGCTTGAAATGATATTGACTTAGATTCAACTCACTTACGTTACTCTATAAATGTCGTGGTTGTTAGGTGTTTAAGTGAGACTAAATGCATGTTTAATTAACAAAATTCATGTATTGCAAAATTTTCACTAGTTCCAAATGTACTAAAAATTCAAATTCAAATTTTAAAATTTAAAATTTAAATATATTTAAATATACATATGACAAAATTCAAATTTTAAATTAAAAAATATTATATAATATGTGTTTTTGTATATGTAAATTTAACTTAGGATAAATATTGTTGTGAGTAATCCCGCATTAGCTAGGTAAGATGATAATCATATATATACAAGTAAAGACAACTATATCTATAAAATCAAAATGAGACATTTTGGGTAAAAGCAAAATTAAAGTTATAAGGATTATGTACAAAGTGGACAAGACAATGGATGACTATTTGACTTTTAATCGATGATAAAATTTATTAGTGAGTAAATTATGGGAAGGAATCAAGCCACGTAGGCAATGAAGTTTAGGATTTCCTATTCTATATGATGAAAAAAAAAATTAGATGGATTTTTATTTTATTTTTGAGTAGTCTAATTTCTCTTCTAAATTTATGTTAATTCTCCAAAATCGATTAATATTAATATTTAAGACAAAATACACTTTCAGTCCCTAAGATTTGAAGTTGATATCTATTTGGTAAATTAATAATTTTGCCAAATCAGCTATCTAACTCATCATTTAACGGTCACATAATTTTTTCGTTACTCAACTAATGGTCCAAGAAGCTTCAAGGACCATTTAGAACCATTTCTCAAATCTCAGGGATTAAAGTGTTAGTTTTTAAACTTAAGGGACCAAATAGACATCATCTTCAAAACTCCGGGACAAAAAATGCATTTTATCTTAATATTTATTATAGAAAATAGAACATTGAAAACTATTAAAATATAAAAAATTAGTATAAAATACTTTAAACAGTATTGACCAAATTTAGAAAAAAAAATACCAAAACGATTAAGACTAAAATATATAATTAGCCCAAATTAGACTATCAAAACTTCTATAATTATAGAGTTCTTTTAAAATATAGAAAAATGATATAACTTTTTAACAAAGATGACAAAATGTCATTGTCTATTAGTTATAACAGTGATAGACATTGATAAATTACTATCATCTATATTATCTATCACTAATAGACACGGACAGATGTCTATTAATGTCTAATCACTCTACTATATTTGAATATTTCTAGTAGTTTTGTCATTTAAAACAATTACCCATAATTCTAAACTCTATGGTTGAATATAATTTTTAGGGCAAATATCAATTTATACCTCTAAATTTTGAGAATTGTATCAATTTAAACCTTAAACACTTGTAGATTTCGTTTGACTAATATCGTGTGAAACTTATAATTTGAGTAAATTAAAATCCTAAATTTTCATAAGTCATCACTTTAGGTCTTTCATTATGATTACCTTTGAAGGTTATTTATGCATTAATTCTCAAACGTGCGTAAACTTCTTCAAATGTTGGTTTTACAAAATGGACGATTAGAATGAATGCATGGATGATGCACAAAGAAAAACTTGACTAGGAGTCTAACTTGATTTGTTTATGAAAGTTTGGGGATTTAATGACACAATTATAAGTTTCACATGAAGTTTTCTCAAATGGAATATAATAGAGGGTGTAAATTAATACACTTGCAAAAGTTCATTGAAATAAGGATTATCTAACTCACACATCTGTTGTTATTAAGAATGTCAGAACTATTTAAAACACATTAAGAACAAACACACAGAAAGGTAAAGAACAAACAGAACTCAGAGTTTGGTAACTCAATTCAGTGCAAAATCACCTATGCCTGGGGAGTAATGTGCCCAAGAAAAATAACTTCACAAATGAAAAAAGTTATACGATTACAATGTTGAACTTATCTGTAAAAGAGCAAAGATTACAGTGACACACATAGAGTTTAACTCCTCAAATAACCACCTAGGCTCCCCTAGATGCGAGACTCCTTCTCCATGAAACTTAGGCTCCCCCTAAGTATGTGTACATTAGTGAGGAGACATTTAGGCTTCCTCTAAATGTAAGACTCATTCTTCAAGACTTTATCTTTCCTTGATCAAGTGAAGACCACTCTACTTGATGAACTTATAAGGCTCCCCCTAAATTGTTGAATCCTTTCTCTAAAGGTAAAGATGAATAATTTAGCAAGAATGTGAACATACAATAACTCACGATCTACAGTCGTTTCACATTTGCAAGCTCGACGTCAACACTCGTTTTTCTTTGTCTTACAATAATAACACCAATAATCTAATCACAACCCTAACTTGATAGCCTCAACCCCTTAAATGTTCACATGAAAAAACGAAAGAAGCAAGTTGCCTTAAAACAATTCGACAAATCACATGATAAAATAGGAAACAAATCGCATTTGATATATTTTACTAATGATATTTTTATTTATAAAAATCAAAGTTTTGTTGGTTCGTGATCCAAAATTTTGTTTTTGAAAGCAAAACATTCTGTAGAAAATGAAAACAAAATTTGTAGTTTCACTCTATTTAAAAATATGTTTGGTTTCAACTTAAATTGGAATTCAAAAAATTTGAAAATTGTTTTTTTGGTGTGAATTTGAAAATGAAGAAAAAAAAGTTAATATTATTTCTTTTAAGTAGGGATTTATTTTTTAAGACCAAAATAATTTACAATAATTAATAATATGTGTAATTTATTTGAAGAAACCTCACTGACTGTTTTTTGAAAAAAAAAAAAAAAAAAAAAAAGACTGTATATGTTGTTTTCTAAATTTTGAAAATAACATTTAAAAAATAATGGAAACAATGTCATATTATTTTTTAACGTAGGCCACTTTTTAAATTGTTTTTAATAGTAGTTTTTGAAAATAAGTGTGTCAAACATATTTTCATGGTACTCTACTTTGTATTTTTTTCATTTCTGGAAATATTAAAATGAAAATGATCACGAACTAAATGGTGGAATTTTGTTTTACTAAACTAAATTATAGAAAATATCTTTAAACTTTCTATTTTGTATTAAATTACTTCTTAATTTTTAAAAGTTTCAATAATATTTTTAATAAAATATTAAAAATATTCTTACCATTAATTTTGGATAAAAACGTACATTGTTTCATAAATATCCTTAAACTTTCAAATATTTTAATAAATATCTCAAAATTAAAAATTAAAATATACATTTATCGTTAGTATATGGACGGAAATCGTTAATGATTCATTTAAAAAATTATCTCTAAACTTTCTAAAATTACAATAATACTCATAATACTTTTTTTAAAAAAAAAATAAATTTAAGTCAATAGTAATTAATACGAATTTCCTCGAACTTACCTTCAAATTGAACAAAGATTGCGAAGATTGACCAAATGTGATTCCAATTTAATGGGTGGAAATTCCAAAGGGGGCACGTGACGAGTAATTGTTTTGGTATTGAATTTTTTTTTTTTTTTTGTTCTTCTTTTTCTCTTTCCTTGTTTTTTTATTTGTTTTATTGGGTGATAAAAATTTGGATCAAGGCTTTGTATTGGTTGGCGTACAACTTCCTAACAAATTTCTTTTATCCAATTTTGGATAACATGTTATGAGTTCCGATTTCATCACTCTTTTTTTTTTTTTCTTGTTTTTCTTTCGTTTGTTGTGTCTAAGTATAAAATATATATAAATAAAATATACTTTAAACATTGGTAGTCCCTTCAAAACTAACAATAAACCTTTCTTTCCTCAAAAAAAGAAAAAAAAAAACATTAAGATGTTGTTCGTAGTCATAGAAGATATATATTTTTTAAAAAAATACTTTTTTGCTTATTAATAAAATATATTAAAAATATTGATTAATCCTTAAATGTCGAACTCTCTAATTTACGCATATGTCAATAAATACTTCAATTCTTGTTCTTCCTTTTTTTATTAAAGAAAAAAACTGAAAGTGAAATAAATCTTTAGGGAGTTAGATTTCGATTGTATATCTTATAATTTTAAATTTTTCATTTTTATCTTGGATTTGAAATTAGTTTTATAAGCGCGTATCCTTTCGAAAGTTTTGTTATTGAAAATAAAATGGAAGTTGATACAACAACTAATGTTTAAAAATTTGAAGACATGTGAGATATCGTTTACAACATAATTACGGAAATTGTCTTGACAGTTAATGAATAAAGATAGATTTTAAGAATTGGATCTAAATTTAGCTAAGTGCTACCACTAATAGACTATGGATATGCTTGGAATACATTTTAAGTGTTTAATTTTTAAAAAATAAGTAATTTTAGAAAAAAAAGTTTGTAGTGTTTGACAGCCCTCGTATTTTAAGTGTATTTTAAACCATTTTTATTAAAAAAATATTTAAATAAAAAATATTTTTTTTCATGTCAATTCAAACGTTTTGATAGTGATAGAATATATTAAAAGAAATTTTCCAAGGTGGGAATCATTGTGATACCTCATGTACACGTGAAGATGTTTCCATTATTTTGGGGCGTTTTCAAATTTTTAAAAATAATAATTTACAAAAAGTCAATTCAAAATAACATTTTCATAATTTGAGCAATATATATAATTAAACTATTTTTTTAATAAAAAACCAAAGATTATTCGACTTTGTCTTTTCAAATCTATCAACATAATATGTTATTCGATGTAATGGTGGACATTCCAAAGGGTGCACGTGAACCTCAATTACTATTGAAATTTATTGTTTTTTTTTTCTTTTTAATTAAAAAAGTGGATCATATGGTACTATAAAAGAAATAAAAAATAAAAAAGAGGTGGACCTCATATCCATGTTTTGTTTGAAATACAACTTCCCCAAAAAATTTCCCTTCATCCGATTCTAGATGACAAGTTATATGGTTCGATTTCATCACAACAACATTCTTGTTTTATACGTTGTGGTCCTATGTGTAATGTGATTTTAAAATGCTTAAAAGTATTTAGTTATTTTCAAAATCTAGTCAGATACATGTTTTTAATTTAAAATTAATTTAATATTTAAATTTATTTGATTTTTATATCTTCAAAATTGATTTGTGTAGCATTGATGAAATTGGGTGGTACTAGTTTTGGCTTCCTCTTTTCTTTAAGAAACTTTATTCGGGTTTCCTCCTTTTTCTCTCTAATTAGCCCCTATTTTCCCTCTTGCTCATGCTTCTCCATTTTTCTTTATTAGACTTTTCCTTGGGTTGGTTCCAACCATTTTTACTCTTGTTCTAACTCTTCATTTTCCCCTTTCACTTGTGCTTTTGTTACCCTCATGTTAACTTATTATTGTTTATCTCACTCTGGTTTGCTCTTGTCCGAAAGAGACTCTTTTGCGCACTTTCCCTTCTCAGTCTTATTGTAATTCCGCTCTCAATCTCGATCTCTCCCATGGTACTAGCTCCTTCCTATCATCTTTTTATATAGATCTTCATGACATTCAATTGAAGAGACTCACTAATTGAGCCATTGTAATCTCACTTTTCCTTTGAAGGTTAATGAAAGACACACTCTTAATTAAATAAATTCACGAGGCTTTTTGCTTTAAATAGTTGCTCTGTTGCACACACCCAAACTCAAAACCTCCAAAAAGAAATGAGAAATTTGTATGAATAATCCAAAAATTGGGCCGAAAATGCCAAATGACCCGAATTTTCAAAAAAAAAATACCAAAAGATCATTTACTGACGTCAGACTTGGATGAACTTACCGAAATGAACTCATGCACTTGGAAAAATCGATCTTGCTCTCACTCTTGCTCTCTCGCTCTCGCTTTCACTTCCTTTCCTCACTCATAATCACTCTCATCTATCTTGCTATCTCTCACTCTTGGTCGTGTCGGAGCTTGGACTCTTTGTGTTGGAGAAGAAGAAGCAGGAGAAGAATAAAAGAAAAAAGGGAGAGAGAGTTCTAGAGAAGAAGGGAAAAGAGAAAAAAAAAATGAAAGAGACAGAGAAAGGGTTGGAGAAGAAGAGAAAAAAGAAAAAAAAATAACACGGGAGAAGAAGAGGAAAAAAAATCAAGAAGAAAAACGTTATAATTTCACGTGGTCATGACATCGTCAAAGGATTATTTGACTTTTTTTTTTCAAAAATTAGGTCATCTGCCATTTTGAGACTTTGTACAAGTATTCCAAAAAAATGTCACCACTTATTTATCCCTTGAAAAACTTCACCAATGACAAAAACCGAAGAAAGAAATGTAAAGAAAATGGAGCCCAAACTAAAGGCCCAATTCATTTTTTACTTAACCAATAAGACTATTTCTATGTTTTTTCCCTTCGCTTTATTATTTGCTATTTTATGATCAATTACTTATCTTTGCTCTAATATGAGTAATGGGAATTTGAGATTAATTTAGTTTATTTCACTTTTATTTATATCTCTCATAAATTCCCAACAAGTGGTATCAGAGTTAGCCAAAAAAACTTCAAGGGTATCATAAAATTTGATGGGACAAATTTTGGGTATTGAAAGATGTAGGTTAAAGATTTCTTAACTTACAAGAAGATGCACAAGACATTGAAGGAGAGGCCAAAAGAGATGTCAGATGGGAGATTTTGAAGGAAGAAATAGTCACAATCATCAGAATGTGTTTGTCGATGAATGTGACTAATTTTGTAGCCAACAAGGCAGTGAAATTGATGGAAATGCTTACAAACGGGTATGAAAAACCATCTGCTAATAGTAAAGCATATCTCCTTAAGCAATATTTCAACATGTAAATGGTTGAGAATGTTTTTGTTAATTCTTATATTAATGATGTTACCACTTTAATTAATCAGTTAAAGTCTGTAAAGATAGAATTTACTGATGACGTATATGTTATTTAGTTGTTAATGTCTTGGAAAACTATGAAAACAGTAGTGTTTAATTCAATTGGGGATAACACATTAAACTATATATATATATATATATATATATATATATATATATATATATATATTAAAAATAATTAAAAAAATTATTCGGAGATGGGTGGGGGCGGGGATTCCCCACCTCGATCGAGGCAGGTACCCACGAGTCGGGGACACGACTCCACTAAGATTAGTGTGCATTTTTATTAAAATTCTTATTATACTTAAATTGAACTAATTCGTGTTGCACTATTGGATGAGACGTTTCTAGCTGAATTTGAATCCAAAACAATCTTCATCATAGTAGAACCTTGTTACAGAAAATCGGACATAGTCCCTATTTTGGGACAAATAGTATATTTTTCGGTGTTCTCTTTTCTCTTCATTTTATTATTTGTTATTTCATGATGTATTACTTATTCTTGGCTCTAATATTAATATGTACGGAGGAAGTTTAATATAAATCAATTTATTCCGCATTTATTTTATATCTCGCATACAATTTCCAACCAAAAAAAATTAGTCTCAAAAGCTAAACTATAAATGTTAACAAGCACCATTTATAAAGCAAAATAATAAAAGACGTACTTGATCCAATACAAGAAAAAAAATAGAATCGCATGTATAAAGAAAGGTAGAAGTGGTAAAATTCAAGAAAAAAAGTTGAAATTAAAGATTAAGATTAAATTACAAATTTGGTGAAATTAAAAATCAATGTCCAAAATTTGATCCTATTGTTTGATAAAATACCTGCCATAAAGACAATTATTTATGAAGGTTTTGAGACTAAATTTGTAACTTATCTCCTATACTATAAGGACAAGTGATTAACCTTTGTAATGAAGAATGAAAATGGCAATGTACAGAGTCTAATAATAGTTCTAACGAAAAAACTCCACCAAATTTAAGTATTTAAAGACACAGAAATTTCAAATGATAACAAGTTCCAACTTCATCACTAGTTATCATAAGTTAATTAATTTGAAATCAAATCCTGTTTTAATGTTCAGGAACTAAAATATTTGGATAAGTTATATCATTTAATATTCTAATTTTTTTCAATTAACAAGGTTTACCCACATTGATTTAAAGAAAACATTTGTTGAAATAGGAATAGTACACAAAATAGTTCAGAAGCTTTGATGAAAACATAGAATATAATGTGCAAGAACAAGGATCGAAGAAGGAACTAAACATATACATAGAGAGGGAAGAAGGCTTATTACTTAGGTTTGGAGTTGAGAGAGAAGTGAAAGCCTTATCGCTCTAATCATATCTGAGAGGGAGACTAGGCCAAGAAGCAAACCATGTTCGTCAGTTACCCAAATTCTGTGCACATGTTTTGACACTACTTTTTCAATCACTTCCTCCAGCGAACTTTCCGGTCCGCACGTGACCAGCTCTCTCACACCCGCTGTCCCCGTCCCCTCGAACAATGGACTCTTTCGAACTGCATCAGTGAAGTCTAGCGCTGTCTGGTGCAGCCACGACTGCAGCGTCGCAAGCTGGCACCCCCTCAGATCTGTCGCTGAAAATGTGCCTACTAGTTTTTTTCCTCTTCCCTGATGAGACAAGTTGGAAACAATATTCCAATCCAAAATTAAAACTTTATCTAATATATGATATTATATATAGGGAAACAAATTTGACTTACTGTAAAAAGTTGTGCGTGGCTTTGTTGATCGCCGTTGAGCTGAGTACTTCCAACAATGGGAACTGCATTGAGAAAACTAGATTTCATACACTTGATTGCTTCTATAACTTTGGTTTTATCTGTGATGGCCATAACATTCTCATTCATCATCCCTTCCATTTCCTTCACACTTCTCTTCAAAATCCCTTCAATTTCCCGCATTTTTTCTCTTATCAGGAACCTCAACACATCCATCTGTGTCAACATCCTATAACTCGACGCTGACTCCACCAGCTCAACGCCTACCGCCTCCTCCACCTGCCCATCCAAAGGAACCAGCGCTCGGTGGATCCCTTTGCTGAATATCTCCATACAATCTAATATGCTACCACCCCATATATCAAGAAATCAGCGCCTTAAATTGTCTACTAAATTTCTAATTCAAATAATATTTTAGGCTTTATGAATTCATACTTCAATTTAACCAACATGTCAAAAATAATAGTTTATAATTATTGATATTTCCATCTTTAATTTTTACGAATCTACAATTTTACTTCTTTATTTTTTACTCTACTCCCTTTTTAACCCGTTAAATACGGTTTCACTTCTCTATTTTTTCCTCTTTTTTCTTCTCTACTCCCCCTTCTTTTTATTAAAAAGAAAAATAAATAAAATTGTACCCTCCGATTAAAGTAATAGAAGGATCGAGGGATTTTAGGAATTTTGATTTTGAGATTGCAGGAGGTTTTTTGTTTTAACTTAAAATTTTGGTAAATTAATTTAGTGTGGGAATTACAAAATTTTAAGAAAATTGAAAGTATATATATATATATTTAAATTTGTTTTTTTGAACTCAAAAAAAAACTTTCGTAGAAACATTTTTAAACATTTTAGAAAAAAAAAATTAGAGTTATTTTTCTGTTCATATATTAAAACAAGAAAATTTCTTAAAAAATTTATTCGAAGATTTAAGGATATTTTTGAAACTCGTAGAAGTTTAAAGATTTCCATTCAAAAGAAAACTAAAAGTAGTGGCCAAGTGTATTTTGACTTATTATTAAAAGTTCAGAAGACTTTTAAACCTATTTTTGACACAAAAGGTTGATGGGGGCATTTTTTATAATTTAAAAATCTTAAAATAATATATTAGTTTTCAAAATCTCTAGCTCCATAGTCAAACATCAAACTTACTAACTTTCTAAAATCGAAATAAAAAACTAAAAACTAAGATCCATTTCATAACCGGCCATTTGGGGCATTTTATTTTTAAAATTTAATTCTTTGTCAAATTTTAAAAACTAAACCAATTTTTAAAAAAAAAAAAAATTACTCAAAATTCAAACGTTTTTTTAATAAGAAAGGTGAGAATATACTAAAACTATATAGTAGAAAATAGTGAATAACCAGCATCAATTTCGTAAAGAAAATAAACATGAAATTGTCATCCAACATGGCTATTCCAAACTAAAAGTTTTAATTCATATATATACATATGTTTAATCTGCGGAGTTATCTGAACACATTAATAAATTGACCCAATCACAACCTAAAAGAAATTTTGATTTCTTTCTAGAAAACCTGATTGATCAAATACCAAATTAAAATACTCCCCTACCTGGTGTTGGGATTCAAAGTCCAGAGACTCAAACCTTCAACATTATGTCCAATAATCGACGACACCGGAACCGCCATCTTTCGATCGAGATCGAGCAGATCACGGTCCTCGTTGTCATGGTGATCATCGTCAGCAATATGAGCCAAGATATCAAGCATGGTGACCATCCCAATATAATGCTTTCTTAGCGCCCCAGTCCGCTTATCAGACTCCATGATCATGGAACCGCCGGCGCCAATCCAATGGCCAGGTGGTGCCGCCACAGGGACCGCCACGACATGGTTGGCAACTAGAACGTTCATTGTTTGAGCAAGAGAGGCGGTGTACGGCACCTCCACCAGCCTCCTCTTGTCCCCCATCAGATCTTTCACCTTCATCTCTACCACCCCCTGAGTCTCCGTTCTTTTGGCCGACGGTTGCATTTTCTTTTGTTTTTCCGGCGGACTCTTTTTTTTTTTTTTTTTTTAAATTTTTGTGTGGATTGTGATTTGAGGATTGAGGATTCTTAATATTTCTTTTTTTTTTTCTTCTTCTTTTTATTATTATTATTATTTTTACTGTGTATGGATAGGAAGAGAATAAAATGAGGGCTTTTCCTAGGTGTCGAGCTTTGGAGGGGATTCGTTTGCATGAGGGTGGTTTTGTTGACACGTAACAAAGCCTAGTATTAGTAATGAAATCACCCTTTTCTTTATACCATTTAAAACTTGTGTGGTTTGTGTTATTGGTATCAATTTAAACTCTACATTTTTTTATTCCTATTGTTTCACACTTTCTCTTACATTTCATTCTAAATGATGTTTGCAATTAAAATTTTAATGGGTCAGAGATGAATCCATATCTTAGTAGATATGTGGTTTGAATTTTACTACTCTATTATTATACTAAGAAAAAAAATTAAAACATTATATTTAAATATCGTTGTTCGTGGATCAATAACAATGTAGAATTCTTCAAATATCAACTTAACAAACATTAAATGGTCATAATTATTGATGTATATATTGATGATTTTTTTAAAAAAAAATCATAATAGAGAGTCTAAATTGATTCCAAAGTTTAGGAGTTTAAATTAATAAAATTGTAAATTTTACACCGTGTAAATAAATGTTATAAATTGATATACTCATAAAAATTTAAGATTTAAATTCATACAATTATTAGATTATAATTTTAATGGATACAATCTCCAAGTTTAGATCCATATAAATTTACATTTTCACTTTATTTTAAGAGAGAGGTTACAAAACTCATGAATTTCAATTGTGTTTTTAATACAAACTTTAAATATGTTTAAAACAGTAATGGTCTGATTTCTTTGTCTTGCCATGAATATTAAAGGTCCCTATTATTTGTATTTGTTTTAGGGTTACCACTTTGAAGAAAACGTCTTCTGTCGTATTATTAGTTTTTAATAAAAAAAAATTGTATTTGTGTAAATCGGAGAGATTGTAGAGCAAGAAGTTCTACAGATCTTAAGTTTATTTCTTAAGAATCACCTCTTACATGAGAAGAGATCC
Source organism: Citrullus mucosospermus (assembly GCA_030954485.1). Lineage (NCBI taxonomy): Eukaryota > Viridiplantae > Streptophyta > Magnoliopsida > Cucurbitales > Cucurbitaceae > Citrullus > Citrullus mucosospermus. Next base: position 27,014,860 of record CM062061.1, on the reverse strand, counting down.
TCACATTTAGAGGACCCTAAGTATATCACGTGAAGTAGTCTTGATTTGGAAGTGAAAAAGATTGAAGCAATTATTGAGAAGGAGTCTCTCACCTAGGGGGAGCCTAAATATTCTTAGGCTAAGTCAATTTGTTTGTGTGTCACTGTAAAAGTTATATATTTATAGATAAGTACAATGTTGTAAATGTTTACCAGTTCATGAGTAAAAATATCTTTCCTCAAGTTCTCTACCCCTAGGCATAAGTGATATATATTGCATTGTGAATTGGGTTACCAAACATTGTTTATCTTTTCATTATCTATATTTACCTTATATTTTTGGATTATTGTAACATTGTGTGTAACTTGTTACTTTTTTTTTTACATGATGACCCATCTTTTATTTTTATTTCATCTTTTTCTAAAAAAAAGAAAGTTATTTACAAATTGAGTTGAGAATATTATAGGCTTTAATTTGATGCAGATATCCGACTTAATATAATTTTTTTTTAAAAGAAAAAAATCCTATTAACTTTAAGGAAAATAACTTTAAGGCTCTTTTCAAGTATAGCAAAAGAAACCAAAATATTTACAAATATAGCAAAATTTCACTGTCTATCATGATCTATTGCAGATAGACTATGTATTTTGCTATTAGTTATAAATATTTTCAGCAGTTTTTCCATTTAAGATAATTTCTCATAACTTTATTTGAGTTAATAAAACTAGGGTTGGCCAAAAAAAAAAAGAAAAAAAAAACGAGGCCCCAACCCAATCGGGTCAGGGAATCCCCGATTTGACCAGGGATGGGGGGTTAAACCGGGGACAATTTCCAAGTATCCTTTCGGGACGGGAAGGGTATCCTCGCCCCGACCCCGACCCCAAATACTCTATACCTACCCGTTTGTATATAAAATTTTATATATATATTGTTGACTCTCTCGCTCTCGCTAACTGAGTTTTTTAGCTTGTGAATTTTTTTTTTTTTTAGTAGTCCCTCAACATCAACTTATTTAGTTATTGGTAGTAATTTGGTTATAGTTTTGCTCTCACCCTCTCTCACCGTCTCGCTCTCGCCGTCTCTCACAGAGACCCGTTTCTCCGATGAGAAATCCTTGCTCCTATCCTTCCCTACAAATGGCAGAGAAAGGAGCAAGTATGGGGTCCTACAGAGCCAGGGACGAAGAACCCATGTACCCCACCCCAACCCCTTTGCCAACCCTAAATAGTTCATTTACACCTCCACATTTTTCCATTGGTTTAAAAATGAAGGAATTAAGAAGATGAAGTTGGACCCACGTGCAGAGCCCACTTCATGAAAGCCCAAAGGCCCAAACGCGAAAATCCCGTGACCTCCATAAATACAAATATTAAATAACATTCCTCTTCAAATTCTCGTGACGCAATAAATACCCTCAATTTCTTACACTATAAACTTTCAAAATACCTAAATCCCCAAATTCCTCATTTCTCCTTCTTCAACTTCTTCCAATGGCGGCCTTCATTCAATTCCCCCATCTCCTCACACTCTTAGTCTTAACCCTTCTCCACTTCCCTTCCCTCTCCGCCTCCTTCACTGTCATCATGTCCGACTCCGGCGCTCCCTCCGCCCTCGTCGACGGCCCCCAATCCGGCTTCTCCCTCCACAATGCCGCCGTCCGTACCGACCCCGCCGAGCAATCCGCCGTCTACGACATCATGTCTGCCACCGGCAACCACTGGGCCACCGAGATCCCCGACGTCTGTGGCGGTCGTTGGCACGGCATTGAATGTATGCCCGACAACCATAATCTCTTCCACATCGTCTCTCTTTCATTTGGTTCACTCTCTGACGACACGGCTTTTCCGACGTGCGACCCGACCCGGTCCATGATTTCCCCTTCCCTCACTAAACTCCCACATCTTCGGACGCTATTCTTCTACCGTTGCTTCTCTAATAATCCCCAATTTATCCCTTCATTCTTAGGGCAGTTGGGTCCTTCCTTACAATCCTTGGTCCTTAGAGAGAATGGGTTTATGGGCCCAATTCCGATTGAATTAACCAATTTGACCCGGCTCAAGGTTTTGGATCTTCATGGTAATAACTTAAACGGGACGGTCCCGGTTGGGTTCAACCGGTTGCTCAGTTTGAGGTCGTTAGATTTGAGTCGGAATAAGCTCACCGGTTTGATCCCGAGTTTAGGTCTGTCTAGTTTGAGAATACTTGACATAAGTCAAAATCTTCTTAGCGGTTCAATTCCAATAGGGATTGTTACGTGTGGGTCTCTGGTTAAATTGGATTTAAGTCGGAATCGTTTGACAGGGGCAATTCCAAAATCTATCAATGGCCTTCAAGAACTTGTTCTTTTGGATTTGAGCTATAATCAAATCTCCGGCCCACTTCCGACGTCGTTTGGTCTTTTGAGCTCTTTAGAGGTCTTGATTTTGAAAGGAAACCCAATGGATTGTGTTGTTCCTAGTGATTTATTTGATGGTATGATGGGTCTGATGACATTGATTCTTTCTAATATGGGGTTTCATGGCCCAATCCCAGGATCTTTGGGTCGGTTGCCCAATCTTAGAGTCCTCCATCTGGATGCCAACCACTTCAATGGCTCAATCCCCTCAAACTTTGAGGACTTGAGAAACCTTAATGATTTAAGGCTGAATGATAATGGGTTGAGTGGACCAATCCCATTGCGAAAGGATATGATTTGGAGAATGAAGCGGAAGCTTAGATTATACAATAACTCAGGGCTGTGTTACAACTCTGAAGCTGGAGTTGTCCATGTCTTGGGCTCGCCTTATAACATTGGTATTGGCCCATGTAACACCCCTTCACTCCAACCATAGCAAATGTATCTTAGATCATTCAAATGTTGCTACAATTAGTGTAAATGCATCACATCAGATAGTTTCTACTTTTGACCCTCTCTTATTTATTTATACTCATATGTAATCTCCTTAATCATCCTTCCTTATATTAAAATTTCTTAATCAAACTTCCCATTAATATTAAATATTAACATTCATTACTAAATTGAAAATATATTATACTAGGTAAGGGTGAATGTTTGCTCTATTTTCTCAATTTTGGGACCAATCAATTAATTTTATAAAAAGGAAACCAAACCAAAGTCTAATGAAAAAAACAAAATTAATTGATTGGTTTTTATTCGGTTCGATTTATTGCGGATTTTGTTATCCTATTTGGGCCTTTTATTCATCCAATTTTTCATTTTATTTTTGCTTTTGTTTTGAATTGTATCTTTTTGCTTTTTTTTTTTTAATTAAAATTTCAGCCTACTTTTTGATGTCCAATTTTATACTAAAAAACAAACTAAACTCGTGAATCAACTAGATTCAATTTGACTTTTTGCTTTTTCAAATTTATGTTGCACTTCAATATTAAGTTTGAAAATATATCTCATGTGTTGATTTAATAAAGTAGAACATGTTCACCTCTAAAATTAAAAATTTAGAATTTAGTCCGTTTGATAAAATTCTTAAGAGTAGTTTCTCTACCATAGAAATTATTTAGAAAAAAATTTATCAAACAATATAAGTTAAATTTCAACTTTCTTTTCGAAATATAATGACCAAATTTATATTTTTAGTTGGTTTTTGAAGATCATAAATTTAAATTCCAAAAAAGAAAGAAGTTTCAACCAAGGCATTTAGCCAATGGCATTAATTGTCGTCTCCATGTGAAGGAAAAAAATTTATATATATATATGTGAATTCTTGTTTGAGCAATTAGCTGCCTTTCTCTCTCCGCAAAACCAATCATTGAATACAACTTTATGCCATTTCATCATTCCAATCATTAATGCTCTTCTTCTTTTCTGTACATTTATTACGGTGAACATTCACAACTCATCCACATATATTTTCTTAATTTCCTCAAAATCTATAATTACATTTTAGTTTTATATATCTTATAAAATAGTTTCTATATTGGAGGACCAGAATTTTATTACATATGGTGAGATTTTATCAAACCATAAAAATTAAATTCTAGCTTTTTAATTATTATGTGTTTTGGGATTTTGAAGAGAATTTGATGAATATTGATTAATTTATGGTTTTTGTTCTTACATTAAATTTGAGTAGAAGTAAAGTTTTGAGATTAGTGAGTTGTTTTTATTATTATTATTATTATATTTTGTGTAATTTGGTCTCGAATATTACCAATATTATAAAAAGAATATTATAATTCTTACATGAAATTCTATTAGTAAGTCTTCTACATTAACTTACTTTTCTTCATTGGAGACTCATTGATTAAACTAAAACATAAATTAATAATGATGAAGAAATATCTTTACGGAGGCTGGACAAAAATAGGGGAAGAAAAAGAGTAAATTGGCCTCAAGCATATACTTCAGTAGCCTAACAACACGTACAATAACCAATTTTATTAATTCAATAATTTATTATAAAGTAATTGTTTTAAATATAGCAAAATTACTCAAAATATTTTTAAGTATAACAAAATGTCACTATTGATAAATGTGTAAAGATTTTAGAAAAAATATTGAGAGTGAAGAATCTTACATCGGTTAAATTGAAAGATGTGATGAGTTCCAAACCTATAAAAGAAACTGATGCCTTTAGTTTCAAATCGTCTTAATTAGAAATACTTTAACTATGTTTATAAATAAATTGACTCATTTTACTATATTTAAAAACATTCTTTTACCATGGTCGTATTTTCTATCTTCTCCTAATTTTTGTTTGCTTCTTTTTCTATCAATATTTTTTATATGTCTTTAGTGGTTATGTTGCCAATTCATGAAGCAAGGATCCACTCTTTTGTTATTGGTAGAATAGAGATGAAAAAAAAGAAAAGAAAAGAAAAAAAAAAAAGAAAGTTTCCATCGAAATTTCTTCCTATTTTTTCTATGTTCTTTCATGGAGTAATGAGTATGTGGCAAGCATAGTTTATTGTTATTTTAAAAAAAAAAAAAATTGTTATATATTAGTAATTTTACTATAAATTTTGGATATGTAAAACATATTGTATTTCCTTGCCACTAAATTATTATTATTATTATTTAACCAATTTCGATACAAATTAATATTGAAGAACTAAAATTAAGACTTATTAAAAATACGGCGACTAAAACTAAACAATTGAAAGTACAATGACCAAAAATTTATTTATTAGGAAGAACAATAATTAAAAGGGGTAGTTGCAATTGCAGATATAGCAAAATTGAGATTCAACTCTATAAATATATCAATAATAGACCATATCATTGGGATCATATCATTGGTAAAACTAATACATTCTATGACTAATATAGATTTTACTATATTTGCAATTTTTTAAAAAATATTCACATATTGCAATTACCTAATTAAAATATAAAATCTTTATGATGCACGTTTTAAAATAATGTTTTCTTTTTTGAATAAACGTTGGATGGGATGGATTGAGCAATAAAATATTCATAAAATACTTTTCAGTCATGTAAAGATCAAATTAATGATCAACGAGTAATTATTTACCCTAACCTTTCTAAAGTCACCAAGTGCGTCATTGACTTCAATAATTGGTGACCACATAGTATAATCGGCTAGATTACAAAGTATACCAATAAACTTTTTTTTTTTTTTATTTGTTTAAATAATTTTCAATTCTTTTAAAAGTTACAATGCCATTTTATGAATATTTCAAATGGATTATACGAGTGGATATATGTTATTAATGTGACATGAAAATTAAGAATAGTAACAATGTATTGATATTGATGACTCAAAACAAAAAATTAGAAATTACATACAACCAGTTGCAATATTTTAGGTCATTGTCACACTTATTTTATGTCATAATTTTCATCCACAAATTTAAAAGACCGACTACACTGGAGTTTTTAAACTTGAAGTGTCAAAATAGTTTTGTAATTTTTGAAAAAATAGAATCCTTTATTTCTTCTTTTTTTTTTTTTTGAATAAAGAACAAAATTTAAGAAAACTTTTGCAAGGGATTTGAATCCCGTCGAAATTGTGTGATCACGTTATTTGATTTCTTGAAAGAATTAAAAAAATAAAAACCAGAAGAAAATGTTAAGCATTATATCTTTGTCGATCCATAATTGCAGCAAAATATTCTCCTCGAATCGGTAGTCTTCTCCTTGAAATCTTCCTTTTCCACGAGATATTCCTCGTTATGACTCTAGCAAGGATCCGACTTATGGGAATCGCTCTTAAAAGATGAGAGGGAATGGGGAAGAAGAATTTTTAGACAACCCTTCCTTTTCTAAAAATTGGAAAAATTTTCTTAAGAGAGAACCTCAAGAGAGATTGTGTTATAGAGTGTGTATTCTATGAGGAATCCAAATGAACCTATGGGTTACTTATAATCCTATTAGGATAACATCTGCATAGATTTTAAATTAAATATTTAATAATATTAAATATTAATAAACATCTACCTAAATAATAGGTAAATTATTTTAAATGATAAAAGTATTGAAAATATTTACAAATAATAGCAAAATATTATAGTCTATATGTGATAGATCGCCATAGATAGTGAAATTTTGCTATACTTGTAAATATTTTGGTTCATTTTCATATATTTGGAAACAACCCCAAATAATGTTTCATATTAAATTGTTTAAAATATTAAAATCATATTTAAATATTTAACTTTTGCATAATCTTTAATTTGAATCTTATCCAAAATGAATAATTAATTATTTGAATCCAATTCAAATAAACTGATTAATTCTCCATCTATTTATTTAATTCGAATCTTATTCAAATTAAATAACTTGTTTATCTAATGGATCTCATCCAAATAAATAAATAAATATTTGAATCACATTCAAGTAGATTAATTCTCCTTATTATAAAGCTGTAATTTGAATCTCATTCAATATATGTATTTAATTGTATCCAATACAATTAACATTTTCTTTCAAAATTTGAACACTTCAAATTTTCTTTCAATCATAATTGATCATTGTTGGTCCATAGTGAGCTAGCAAGGGGACCTTATGGACCTACAGATTATAAGCTCTAATGATTCAAAATTAATTAATTAAACTTTTTTAATTAAATTAATCTTCATTCATTAACTACAGGACAAACCACCATAGACACATAGTTAAACTCTTATATACTATAGGACAAGTAGTGTCCATGAATTTAATCAGTATAAGTAAGTTGATCATTCATGAGTTGTTCATAATTATAGTTGGGTCAAATATCCGTTTTACCCCGTAATTATCTGTTTTCCTTTAAGTACCACTAATTCTCTAATAAATAATTTGTTTATGGTCCAACCATAAATTAAGTCCCTCTCGAGCCAATGAGAGGGTAGGGACCCTTGTTCAAGACCCAAAATTAGAACTTAAGGGAACTACTCATCTACTTACCTTATATGGGAAGAAGTGAATTCTATCTCGTGAAGTTATGTTTCCAACTCCTCATTTAGTCAAGTCCCCAAAATGGTAGGCGTATTGAGTCGGCAACTCAACCACTCTCACCCGTGCAAATCAAAGAACTGACCTCATAGACAGGAGTTCATAAGTCACTCAGGATTAAGATCGAATCACACATGATCATCCTATGAAATATTAATCTCATCAATTAACGAATTTATAAAGAGAGATTAAATATTTCGCGATTCAGTCTTATAGAAACTCTTTATATAGGTTACCTCCACTCATATGTTTCCACATGAACGACTTGGACCAAACCATTTGTAACTATTACAAACTGGGTCGTATCCATAGTGTCACCAAGATAAGTCATGTCACCCAACTTTATCCATATACTATAGACCCGTAGGTTATCTTTTAAGCATGATCCAACTGTATGTCAACTACATACATGGTCAAGACTTTATGCAATGACCTTGAATTTTTTTGGTTGATGGATAAATTAATATTGCATAATTAATAATTAAATTAATCAACTAATAAATTACGAAGCCTTAAGGCATAAATCCCAAAAAATTGAAAATAATATTTATGAGATATATTAATTAAAAAACTATTGTTTCTTAGTTTATTGTGTGCGCATAAATACAACGGGCGAAAATTAATAAAGTTGTTTTACAACAGGTTAATCTAGATATTGTATGATAGGTATGAATATGAAATTAAAAGTTAAAAATCTAGAATTTAAGGCTCCATTTGGTAGCCATTTCGTTTTTTGTTTTTGTTTTTGAAAATTAAGCTTATAGACACTATTTTCACTTCCAAATTAGTTCATTTGTTGTCTAGTTTTTACCAATAGTTTAAAAAACTAAGCAAAAATTTGAAAACTAAAAAAAGTATCTTTTAAAATTTTGTTTTTGTTTTTGGAATTTGGCTAAGAATTCAATCATTGTACTTAAGAAAGATGCAAATTATTATAAGAAATGTAGAGAAAATAGGCTTAATTTTCAAAAACCAAAACTAAAAAACGGAATAGATACTAAACGGGGCCTAAATGTTTGTGTTTGATTGTGACAAGATAATTAACATCTGGGTTAAATGTGGTTTGTTTTATAAATTTTGTTTAAGAAAAAAATAATTCAAACTATTAGATTTAATTAAAATTGTAACTAATTAATATTTATATTAAATAATTTATAATTAATTAATAATAATTTAAAGCAATTAATTATGGAATGGAGCGGAGAAATTTAATTTGGGCCCAATTTGGGGTCAACTGTATAATTATCTCAAGAATTTAGTTATTGTTTTTTCCAATATATTTGTAATGTTAGTTTTATGAGCTTCAATTATATCATATATTTTTTATAATAAAAAATATTTATTTACTAATGATTTTATCGTTTTAAAGTGATCATTATATAAAACTCGAAAAGACGATTCAAATTGAATTTCAAATAAAAAAAAAATTATAACCAAAAGAATATTTGAATAAAAAATTTTACGTGGCAATAACGTGACACATGTGGATGAATCACACTGAAGAAGAGATAGTCCACGTGGAAATACAATCAAATGAGTTGGGCTGCTCAAATTATGATAAATCACGCCTTTGAAGGTCTTTTTAGATTTTTTTTTTTTATTTTTTATTTTTTATTTTTATTTCAAAAGATTCTTTTGACAAACGTTCAATCTGAATTTTTTTAAAAAAAAATAATTAAAGCATGCATGGATGAAAAAATTGAAAAAAATTATTTTTATCTCTCCTCAATTTCAAATTGGATTCTTACCAAAATTCCATCTTCTAATATCTGCCCCTCATCATTTTTGACCTAAATCTAACGGCTATTTTTAAATCCTTCAATTTTATAATTTAGCCAAATTTCATCTCCTTCCTACCTCTCCCAAACAATTTTCCAGCTAACTTTTCTCATCTCTTTTACTAGAAAAGATGCCCAAAAATCTCTAGTCTCTTACAATCTATGAAAACTATGGAGTGTTTTCTAGTGCTCAAATTTGTGTAATCTATTCATGTGAGAGTTTTCTTTTTGTGGAAATTTGTAGTAAATTGCCAAATCACTCTGAGTTTGAGTGTAGTTATTTAATTTTGAACTTAAAAAAGAATTTGAGTATAGCGGTTTAATCTTGAACTTGAAAAAAGATTTGTAGTGCTTTGATCTTGAACTCGTTGAAAAATACCAAAATAGGTTCGATCCTAAACCTACAAAAGGATTGGTTGTAGTTTGACTCTTGAACCCGTAAAAAAAAGATATATCAATTTAGTTCTCAACCATAAGAGAATCCACGTAGTAAAATACCTTAGAAGGAGTCTTGGAGAATCGAGTAGCAATTCCAAACTACTATAAAAATTAACAGTATGATCTTTATTTCTCTTTGTTATTTAATTTATATAATTAATTTAGTTAGCTTTGTTGTTAATTATTATTATTTTTTTATTAGTTTCAATTGCTTACATTTGGTTTTAAATTTCTTCACAAAGTCCTAATTTTTTAAACAATTCTATCCAACCTTCCAGTATTGTCATATGATTTTAATTATCTAGATCTAAAAAATAAATATTCATGAAACAAACATGGTTTAATATATATCATTGTCAAAAGTAAATAATTATCTAAATGTGTATTTTTAATTAAGTAGATAAAATGTTTATTCGTTAAGTTAATCAAAATATTTTGAATGCTTACTAATATGAGTATAACTCTATGTAACGTGTATGTAACTTAGTAACACTTTGACAAACAGAATTCAATTTTAAATAGAAATGACCATGGGCAAATTAAGGATGCACTCTCCAGTTTTTAGTCTCAAATCATAATTAGAATGGAATAACCTACCACTTGGATATTATTATTTCGTATTTATACTTTTAAACTTTAAGGGTGTGTATTGGTTTAATTCTTGAATTAATAATTGTATCAATTTAAACTTTAAATTTTTATAAGTCTATCAATTTACACCATCTATTATGTTGATTTAGTAAAAGCTCAGGTTAAACTTATAACTATATCAATTAGACCCCTAAACTTTCATAAATTGATCAATTTAGAATATTCTTAATCAGAATTTCTTTTGAGAGAATCATCCATGGATTTGCTTTAATCGTCTATTTTGTAAAATTGACATTAGAAGATCTCTACAAACGTTTGAGAATCAATGTATAGATTATTTTCAAAGGTAATCGTAATGAAAGACATAAATTGATTGACTTATAAAAATTAAGGAGTTTAATTGACTCAGATCCTAAGTTTCACACGATGGCCGATTAATATACTTATGACAATGTAAGGTTTAAATTGATTAAATTATTGGTTTAATGTTTTAGTTGATACAACCCTCAAAGTTTATGGGTACAAATTGACATTTAATCATTTTTTTTCAATTTAATTCAATTTTATTATACCCAAGCTTCATGGACCAAGATTAAATGGGACAAATTCCAACATAATTACTGAAATATATAGCAGGCTCCTCTAGTTAATTGAATATTTTCGGACCATTTATAGTATTGCTTCTGTAAACATAGTAGCTAAATAAATCCAACGAGTTACATAAGGTAGATATTGTATAATTATTTGATTTTTTTGCAATTTTTCCGTCTTAAATAACCCAATATTGGTCCAATTTTTTTTTTCTTTTTTTAATCCATAATCTGTTACCTGAGGAACTTTTCTTTTCTCATTCTTTTAAATATATATATTTTTAACTATTTTAGTGTGTAGTTGGAATGTATTGCAAAAAGATGAGTGAAATAGATGATGTATCCAAGTATTAACGTTATTAAAAATATAGGGTTTTTTTTTTATATATATACACACCTAGTTCAATAAATATGTGTTTGACAAACAATAGGAATTCTATTTTTTAAAACTATTTTTAGATTTTATGATCCAAATAGTGCAAGTTTTGAAAACACTACTTTTATTTAAGTGTGTGAATTTATATTTTAAAATGAAGAATTATATTAAAAAAAAGATTAAAATGTTTAGAAATATAGCATTTCCATATAAAGTCAAAATAAAAATTATACAACCTTTTTAAAGTAAATTATTTTAAATTACAAAATTGCTGAAATTATTTACAAATAATAACAAAATATCACAGTTTATTCGGGATAGACAGGGATAGATTACTATTTGTGTCTATATGTGTTGATAGACCTTGATATTTTGCTATATTTATAAATATTTTGATTCATTTAGATATATTAAAATAATTTTTTTTTAAACATAAAACGTTTTCATGAATTAGCTAATATAGTTTTTTTTTTTTTAATACAACAAGGAATAGAGAGCTTTAAACCATTCAGAAACACGTCCAGAACTGAGCTATACCCATTTTGACTTTAAATATAATAGTAGATATAATTAAAATAATTTTAAAAATACATTTAAAACAATTATTTAAATTAAAACTCAAAATTTAAATTAGTTACCAAATACGGCCCTATCTTAATATTTTAAAATAAAAAAAACCATATTTTCATTGAATAATTTATATGAAACGTCTATTTTGAGATAGACCTTAAAATTAAAAATAATATTGTTCCCATGTTATTAGTATTATTTTTTTTTTTAAAAAAGGATTGTTCTATCGAGTCGTTCTAGTTGGGAATTTGAACACAGCTGGAATATTTGAAATTGAAAATTACATAAAAAAAAAAAAATGTCAGACATGGAGGCGTGAAGAAGACTACAGGAGGCCATTTCTTCTGTCTCTCTCTCTCTCTCTTGTTTCTCTCTCTACAAAACGCTCTCAATCGCTTCTCTGTCCTCAAACAAAGCCCAACATTCGTCCAACTTCTTCTCTTTTTGAACTTTTTGTTTTTGACACCCAATATCAAAACCCCATCAAACCAAACCCCATTTCATTTTTCCTCTTTTTTCAAATGTTTGTTTCTTCCTCAATCCCTTTACGCTTCGCATCTCTCTCTTCTCCCTTCTGCAACAGATACTTAACTCTGTGACTAAATTAACCAACACCAACCTTTGTTTATCTACACACTAAACTTGTCTCTGATTTGGCTCCCTTTTCATGGCCCTTCGCCCTTTCTTCTGCTGTGGAATTGGTTCGGATCGGTACGTTTCGACCAACTCACTTTAAACTCTCTTGATTTACTTCATCTATATATTTGGTCTGCTATTTTACTCTCTGGGTTGCCCTTCTTACCTCTTTTTCTCTGCCCCCTTTTTGGTTATTCCAAAGATTCTGCTTCTGGGTTGAGCTTAAAATCTCTTGTTTTCTGAAAATCTGATGTGTATTGTATTGGGTTCCAATTCTAGGCTCGGGTCTGACTTTGAATTTGTGAGAGATTGTTTGAACTTCAAACGGGAATTTTATCAACACTTTCTGGGGATGCTGTCTTTCGACGGAAGAGTGATGAGTTTTGGATATTGAAGTTGAATTTGGGATGACTTCACTTTTTTTTTTTTTTTTTTTTTTTTGTTGTTGTTGTTGTTGTTGTTATTGATCTGATTTCTAAACTGTATGATCCTGACTCATATGATATGCAACTTTCTAGGAGGTTTTTGTTTGTTGACTGTTCTATTCTGCAGGAAAGAAAGAGGGAAGAAACAGCAAACATGGAGGGTCTTTTCGTTGAAGGAATTACACTCGGCCACAAATAATTTTAATTATGATAACAAGCTTGGAGAAGGAGGATTTGGTAGCGTTTACTGGGGTCAGCTGTGGGATGGATCACAAGTAATCAATGCCTTAACTTTCCTTAATTTACAAACTCCCGTAATTATTTGCTCAATAATGATCAAAGGATGCTTAACTTATCATATTTATCCTATCAATTGATGTGACATAGATTTGTTTAAATTTGGAATATTCTTCAATTTGTCTTCATGAAATTGTTCCACCTTTCTTGAATATTTCGAACTTACTGAGTCATTTTAGCTCCATTTAAATACTTGTTTTTTTAGTTTTAAACTACGAGTGAGCTGACCAAGTTAAGATCTTGCCTGTGCCGGATAATCTATTGAATGTTCTAAATCTTTCAAGAGGCAAAGTTTACACTTCTTGAAACTTCATGTACATGCTCTGTATCATGTAAAATCTTTGAAATATTTATCACATGATTGTGAAAGGATGGTGACCGGGGCTGTTTGGTACGGCTTTTATCATTAAGATTCTTCTCTTGTTCTGTTTAGTTACCTTACCATGCCAGCAGAATGTTACCATTTACGAGAGTGTCTAATGCTTTTAAGTATCAGAAACTTTTAATGTTGAATTGTTATAGACCCAAACAAAATCACTGCCCTATGATCTCGGTTTCATATTCCATAGAAAATGTATTATAATTAGAAACTTGATCTGATTTGTTTTTGGTCTATACATTGAAGCGCTTACGTGGTAAATTGGTAATATTTTAGGGGATACATGTTCATTTTCTTTTCTCGCCGATTTGGAATGTTTGAGGAGTCACGTGTGAAGGTTTATAAAAAAATTGCCTTGGGTAAATGACAATCTGAAGGGTAACTACCGTGGGTCGGTCTAGTATTAATAAGGACTATGAAAATAATAAAGGATTTAATATCCTACAAGTTTCCTTGGAAACCAAATGTAGTAGGGTCAGACGATTGTCGCGTGAGAATAGTTGAGGTGCACGGAAGATACTTGACACTCACAGAGAGTAAAAAAAAAAAAAGTCATTCCTAAATATTTGAATTTTAGATTTGTTGAAACTAGGGTCGATAGTAAACAACCTTACTTGAATAGGAACTGTTCTATAGATTGTACAACTGTATCCTTGAGTTCTAAAACTATGATTGACAATAAACTGTAGTAAGTTAGGTACATTTTAACGCTTTAAGGAGTTGATTCCATAAAGTTCAAAGTGGGAATCTTGTTTGTAAATTAGTCTCCCCTTTGCATAATTCATGGTTTGAAATTCCATTTCAGAACTTAAGTTTTGGTCTCATCTGAACACGTTGACATAATTTGTATTTTTGAATATTAGAAACAGCAACCCATTCTAAAATCTAAATGGAATGTTTTTGCAGATAGCAGTTAAAAGGTTGAAGGTCTGGAGCAACAAAGCAGACATGGAATTTTCTGTGGAAGTTGAAATACTGGCCCGAGTTAGGCACAAGAATCTATTGAGTTTACGTGGCTACTGTGCTGAAGGGCAAGAGCGCTTGATTGTGTATGACTACATGCCCAATCTAAGTCTACTCTCCCATCTACATGGACATCACTCATCAGAATGCCATCTTGATTGGAAACGTCGTATGAAAATCGCTATTGGGTCTGCCGAGGGAATTGCGTAAGTAAAACACATCTTTATTTTATCTTGACGTTTTCTTATGCATTTTGATCACTCCCAATTTTGTTTGGTTCAGCTATCTTCACCACCAAGCAACTCCACATATCATTCATCGAGACATCAAAGCTAGTAATGTTTTGCTGGATCCAGATTTCCAAGCTCGAGTAGCTGACTTTGGATTCGCAAAACTCATCCCCGATGGTGCAACACATGTAACTACAAGAGTCAAGGGCACACTCGGATACCTTGCTCCTGAATATGCTATGTTAGGTAAGGCATCAGAGAGTTGTGACGTATACAGTTTTGGCATTCTCCTGCTTGAGCTTGCTACCGGCAAGAAGCCTCTTGAGAAATTGAGTGCAACAATGAAACGCACAATCATAGATTGGGCACTACCGATTGTAGTTGAGAAAAAAATTGACGAACTTGCAGACCCGAAGCTAAATGGAGACTATAACGCAGACGAACTAAAGAGAGTCGTCCTTGTTGCGCTCTGTTGTTCCCATTCACGACCTGAGAAACGACCGACCATGCTCGAGGTGGTTGAGCTGCTAAAAGGAGAATCAAAAGAGAAGCTGGCCAAATTAGAAGATGATGAGCTGTTCAAGAGCCATCAAGTAGCTGCACAAACTACAGAAATACAAGCTGGTGAAGATAGCTCAGACTTCATATCAGAAGAAAAGGATTCAAAAGAGAAGGAGAAAGAGAATTCATCACAAAACCCCACATGAGAATAGTAGCTGAGTCTACTAGCTTAGAAAGAAATTTCAAACAGCTCTTTTTTTTTTTTTTTTTTCTTTCTTTTATTATTATTATTATTTTCCCTTTTCTTTTGGGAAGTTGTGGGCTGGTTATACAGTAGTTCAAGTTCCAGGTTAGCTCTGGCTGTCCTTTACAAAAGCATGCCAGGGTGGTAATTGCCATTGATTCTCAAGCATTGTTTTATGAGTGCAGCTGAGATTGTATGATTTGTGGTTGCCCTTTTAGACTTTTTTTGGGGGGTTCCAATTTATGTTTGGATATATATATACACATATTGTAAGTGGCATCAAACTGTATCCAACCTGGTGGTTCTCTCTTTGCATGTATAGACTACTTTTTGTTTTCATTTTGTTGTGCTTTAGTAGGAGGGAGAAGATTCTATACACCAACTAGGTTTTTATTTATTTATTTATTTATTATTATTATTTTTTATTACACTATAAAAAATTGTTTAGGTGCCTTGGAGAGAGAAGAAACACCTCCCCAGTCCCCACTAGCAAAGGAGCAGATAAAGATAGATATGGACAAGAGAAGAGAGTACTATTAAAATGATTGCAATTTTAGAATTTTTGTTCAAATATCATATAAAGAAACTTGTACCAAAAAAAAAAAAAAAAAAAAAAAACTCATGCTTTAGTTAAGGTTGTGTTTTAACTTTTAATGTGATCAATTACTCCCTTGAAATGGTTAAAAAAAATGCATATAAAAAATATCTTTTTTTTTGGGGCTTTAAATAGATTTGGTATTTCTACATTGAAATTAAAATTCTCTTTTTATTGATTAATATTATAGTTTCAAATAGGGCTAAGAAATTGGATTAATTTGCACAATCATGTAACATTTCTTATATTTCTAGAGTGGTGTGTGATGTGTGCATTTGCCATATTTAAGGATTTTATTGTAAAAAGTGGAGATGTCAAAAGGCTGTTTAATTATTTCCTAAACAGATTCCCTACATCTATATATAAACACTAGTTTATCAAGAATATCCAAGCTTCAAATGGTACTTTCATTGTCAAATATGGCTAAGAACCAATAATAGATTTTCGAGCTATTAGTGTTTATCAAATTTGTTCCTAACTAACATAACACTATTGTATCGATTGGAGTGTGACTAAATTCTCACATTGACTAAGCAAGAGAAAGATCCATGGTATACAAGTAAGGACAACTACGTCCAATGGTATATGACATTTTAGATGAAACCTAAAGCAAAGTCACAAGGGCTTATGCCCAAGGTGGATTATATTATATACCATTTTAGGAGATATGTGGAGGTCCATTATTGTCCCTAACTAGTGGTATCAGATTCATGCCCCTTACACTTAGTCACGTCGGTGTGCCTCAATGACATAATCACTGTGATCTTTGCCTATTATGGAGTTTCGTTGTCCCTAACAGAATCAAATGACAAAGACATTGTTGAGATAAGATGACTTTTTTTTTTTTTAATGAAATGAAATTATATTCATGTAACAAAATAATGATTTTCCATTCCTTAGTTGAAAAACAAATTAGCTAGAGCAGTAGGAGTGTTAGTGAAACTAATACAGTGGAAAAAGGGAAAGCATGCACTATTGTGTGGTATATCACACACGCTCCAAACTTAATGGAAAAGCTTAGAAGCTAAGAATTTGGATATGGAGAGTTAACTTACTTTCCTTTGGAGCTCTAATGACATTCTTATAAGGGTGTTTCACTTAGAGATTCTCTCATATAGGGTTTTATGACCGAAATTGGATTTTCTCTTGATATTATCGGGTTGAGACATACAAGCAGCATGCCCTATGGGGCATTGTACTAGGATCAGCCTCAACCCAACAACTTGATTTGGGTTTTAGCTCAAAATCGATTTGCTCCTCTAGGTCCATTTTGGTAGTTAGATATAGTTTCTATCCCCTTATATCTTCTATGCGTTTGCCATTTTGGTCACTTTTTTGGGGACATTTCTACTTATGTTATGAAGCTAGGCAAAAAGCATGACTAAGACACGTATTAGAATTTATGAGGTTAAAGATATTGATAAAGTGTGACAAAATGTTATGATGTGTTTGTGTTACTCGTTCATTGAGTTAAATATGATGTTGGCTCTTTCTTTTAACTTTTAGTGATTTTTCATGTTGTAATATGCAACTTTAGTTTCTTAGGCATATGCCTATCAATTGTTTACCAATGAAGGGAAACAGGAAGGACCAAAATTGTTTCCTGTAAATTAACAATAAGGTTGTTGTAAGTTGTTCTTTCTTATGACTGCATGCTACCACATGCACATACCATTCTCATTTCTCAACACAATTGCTTAATTTGATGGCTTGTTTAATTTGAACTTCCATTCATTATATGACAGCCTACAAAATATGATAAATTTACAATATAATTTGCTGGCCGTTTTTTTTTTAAAATCTTTTCGAGTGCATCAAAAAGGTAAGAATAGATCTTCTTCTAATTCAGCTTGACATTTGAAAATGAATATGGAATAACACAAGCTTCAAAGCGTTGAACTTAACTAAGAAGTGCAAGATTTGAAATGAGTTAGAGTTATGCATATTAGATATATAACAACCTAACTCCCTAGGACTCGTGCTAGGCCATTACTTATGCATGCATACAATCCAAACAAAACATTTTTCATAATATACGCAAAAATCAAGGTAACATTAATAAAGTAAATAAATTTGCCTACGTTTGATAACCAAAAGCCTTTAGTTGGGGTGCCCCTAAAACATTAACGTATTAAAATAGGAAATTTGGCACAAAGAAATAAATAAAGAAAAATGTAGTTTAGTTTCAATAACAAATTTCAAATACTATATAACAAAAGGAAAAACATGAAACTCGTGCGGAAACATTAGTTTGGTCCCAATGACACAGTCAAGGTTTTTCTTCCATCGTTCACCAAAGTGGATGAGTACAAAGTACTTAGTAAGTAACTTCACTGCTTGAGTTAGGCTAAGCACCTATATCCAAAAAGTGTAACATACTAGAGTTATCTACTGAGTGATTTAACCCATTCTAATACACATCTACTGGTCCGAAGGCTCATAAACATAGTAGGGCATCCGTCGGCACCCAGTAACATAGTAGGAAACCTGTAGGTCTCCGGTAACATAGTAGGAAACCCGCCGACTTCTGGTAATATAGCAGGAAACCTGTCAGCTTCTAGTAATATAGTAGAAAACCCATCGGCTTTTGGTAACATAGTAGCATTAGAAAAGTAAATCGTCACTTTTATATAAGGTTACATCATGCTGATATTGAGTTCACATCATATATCATCATCATACTTATAAAACGGATATAGGCATCTCAATTTCACCCAAACTAAACAAATCATTCAAAATTGTCTAAATCGCCTAACTCAAGGGCGATTCTAGTAGTAAAATTACTTACCTTGAATGAAGCCCAAGAGTGTAAAACCATAACGATTCCTGCGAACTCTCAATTTAAAAACCTAGAACAATAATCCAAACTCAAGTTAAATTCTTAGGACTTAACTCCATTTGACAATTAATCAAATTCCGTCCAATCAACTTTGAACTCTTACTCAAAATGCAATTATATATCTAATAAATCAATTAATATGTCCATCTACAAATTTCCAATTTTATATCTAATAGTAATAAGTTATTGACCTATAATTCAATTATATATCTAATAAATCACTTAATTCTTAAAAGTATAAAATGTTAGAAATATATTTAGTTTGTTACTAAGGGGACATAATTATTAAAACAAAGCTAACCTTTTATATGCCGTTTGATATTTCTTTATCTTTTATTATTTATTTATTTTATATTTGAGGAAATTGTATTATTTATTTCTCTCTCTACAAATCTTTTAAAATCCCATGTAACGCTCCTCTCTGTAAAATGGGAATGCATTAGGAAAGGGGAAAGCAAAGACTTCAAAAGAACCTAACCCCAAAGAAATCAAATTCTTCTTCTTCTTCCTCCCCCTCTTTCCCAAGCAATCTCCTTAAACCCTAACCTCTTCCCTTTCTGATTTGCATCAGATTTGAATTTGGTGTTTGCTCCGTGGACGAAGGCCTTCTTTAGGAATTAGCTTCTGCAAGCCACTACCCGGAGACCATGTCTGCTGTGGTGTGCGGTACCAAGAGATCCTTCTTTGAAGAACTCCCGCCTTCCCCTCCCATTGCCAAGCGCCTCCGCTGCTCCACTTCTACTTCTCCGATTCCATTCGCTGCCCCTTCTCATATTGATCACCTCCACCATTTGTTTCCCCACATGGACCATCAGGTTTCTTCTTTCTTCCTTTTGGTTATAAATTCACTTTCGCTTCAATTTGATAAACTGTCGTACTGAGATTGCTGGTTGTTTTTGTTTCCTGCGTTGCTTAGTTCCTGCTTGTGTGTAATTTGATACTTCTTGATAGAATAGGATTATAAACTGAATCTATATGGAACTTTTTACAATAGTTTTGGACCTTGGGGGGGAATCATGTTATTCTCTTCTTTTGGATTGTGAAATACCAACTGACTTGAATTAGTTGCGGTATGAAATTGGAGTGGTTCTATTCAGTTTTGATTTGTAATGCATCTCTTTCGGTGTCTTGTTAGATAACTGCTGCACATGTATGTTATAATTAATATTAAGTTTGTTTTTTCCCCAAGGTTTTCTTTATCATGCTTTGATTTTCCCTTTCAGCTTCTTGTGAGAGCCCTTGAAGAATGTGGCAACGACTTGGATGCTGCCATCAGAAGTCTGAGTGACCTGTGTTTGGGGTCTGCTGTTGAGAATCCTGTTACTACTGCAGAACCAGAGAAAAAATTGGATCAAGGTATCACTGAGTGCTAAGTAATGAAGGAGATGCTTCATATGTAGTTTCCTTGTTTCTGTTGGCTCATGATTTTAATTATATTATGACGATGAATTTCTTACATTCAAGATTAATTTCCCCCTTCAAGGATTTGATGCATGTTTATTTCATAGAAGAGATCTAATGGGTCCCCGTCCCTATAACTTGCTGTCCCTAGTTTGGAATCCTAATTATACCCCTGCCTTGTGCGGGTTAGAGGAGGGTTTAAGTTTTGATTGAAATTTGAAAAACAAGAAACAGAGTTCTCATTCAGAGTACTATGCATCCATTATATTAGAATAAGATGTATTCTTTTCTCGTGTAAGTGACTAAATGCTTTGCTACCTACCCTCCTGTTTGTATTTTTGGTTGATAAGCTTATGTTTACCGAATTGAATTGGCTGGTACATATACATAAACAGTTGGAAAAAAACCTTAAATCTGAATTTCTGGAGATAAAGCTGTATGAGGAGTTATAATCTTCTTTAATTCTTTTGTTATTGATGCTGTATTGCCCCTGATCGTTTTGTAATGTGCTTTTTTCTAGCCTGGACATTTATTTCTAGCTTTTCAGCACTATCTATCGTAATACGTTCTTTTTGGTTCTTTTGATGAAAATACATCTCTGCTTTTTATTAAAAAAAGCACTATCTATTGTAAAACTTTGATATTAATGTTGAACTTATCATACAGCTTTTCTGCTGAAAGCACCGTTCTTAACCTTTTGTTGTTAGCCTTGAGCTTTTATCTTATTTCTTTTCTGAAAACATCAGTAATTCAGTGCACGTTTTATAAATTTGCAGGTTCATTTGCTAACAATGGAGAGGCTGCCGCTTCTGTGAATTGTTCAGCACCAAGCAGTGTTTCTCTTGATGGTAGAAAATGGATTGACTTGTTTGTTGTGGAAATGATGAACGCTACCACGATAGCTGATGCTAAGACTCGTGCAGCAAGAGCACTAGAGGCATTAGAGAACTCAATTAGTGAACATGCTGGTGTTGATGCTGCAAAAAATTTCCACAAGGTACTTCAATTTTAGTGCCCACAACTCTAAAAAAGTTTCCACCTCCTTGGGGGACAATTTTTGGATACTAATATGTTTTCGGAGCATTCGAAAGCAGTTAGATTTGGTTTGGGCTTATTTGCTTGTTAAACATGCTATTGCTATAAAGTAATGATCCAGGCTTGTAAACTTATGTTCTTTTCAATCTCACTCAGGAAAATACGCAACTGAAGGAACAAATTGATGTACTTCTACGAGAAAATACAATTCTTAAGCGGGCGGTTGCCATACAACATGAGCGTCAGAAGGAATTTGAGGATAAGAATCTAGAGTTGCAGCACCTTAAACAGATGGTATCTCAATATCAGGAGCAGCTCAGAACCCTAGAGGTCAGAATAAATGTAGAACTATTTTAAGTTCTTCCCCAGTATTAACTGACCTGTTTTAATTTCTTAAACACGTTCATGTTGATGCAACTTTTCTGACCTGTTGAACAAAAATCCTGTCAATTTGTTACAGATAAACAATTATGCATTGACAATGCATTTGAAGCAGGCTCAACAAAGTAGCTCGATTCCAGGACGCTTCCATCCCGATGTCTTCTAGCAATGAGGAATTTTAAAGATCTAAATTATTGCTTGCAGAAAAGAAACTAGTAAAGCGTGAGTGAGGAGGAAAGGGAAAGCAGGAAGGAATGGAGCATGTTCATTACCGTCCTCAGTTTCCTATGAATAGAGGTACTGCTAATCAGTGTGTTTGTTTGTTTAGTTTGACTTCGGTCCTATCGGACCTCTGTTGTGGAACTTCCATTGTTTCTCCCACAGCTTTCAATAAAAGTCTGTTCAATTTGGTGATTTCGTGGTTTTCATTACGATTTGAAGATGAAATCATAGTCATATTTTCTATAAACCCATTTGCAGAGCAATATAAATTGAAAACACAGAAGACGAGTTTCAGGCAGCATAATTGAGGTTATTATGTTTCCTCAATTATTCTGTCCGAAGTAAAGAAGGCAAGATGACATGCACTTTTGTCCTGGTTTTGCATTGGACATCGGTTTGTTCATATTGAGCACAGCTCGAGGATTTTGGCGGCCGTGTGCCTTATTTTTCTAAAATATGTTTTGGAAGTAACTTTTACTTTAAACTTCAATGCTTCAAACGTTTTGTCTGATGAAGGAATGATTTATTAGCACTCTTTATACTGTGTGTGATCAGTGAGGTTTCTATTTCTTGGTATAAGAATCTTTTATTTTTACTGTTCCTGTGACAAAGACCCTTTATTTATTTATTATTTATTATTTATTTTTTTTATTTTTTTTTTATTTTGTGTGTGTGTTTTTGAGGTAAAGCAGAGGGATCATTTGGCTTTCTTGATACTTGATATAGTGGGCGAGTTGGTCTGCAAGGAGAACTCTTCATCAAATTCTATTCTTGTAAGTGGAAAATAATTGTCTATATAATGAGCGAGTAATTTATGAATGGAATGTTTGAAATGATTGCAGAAGACGATTTTAGAACGAAGGTGTGGTATTTGTTGTAGTAGCTAGACAATAGTGACATATATTAAGTTCCAACTTTAAAAAATAGCTATTTCTTAACATTTCTATATAGGTTGGCGAGTGAAATAGAATTGTTTTAAGTTTCACATCTACCCTCAAAAGAGGGAAAACTTGATTCAGAAATAACTAGAAACTTTGGTAAAATTGCTATTAACTTTTTTTTTTAAAAAAAAAAAAAAAAAAGTAAATTTTTTCATATTTTAAGTAGAGGGCTTCTCATACTGTCCCTCATTTAAGTGTTTTTGTTTGTTTAGTTTTAAATATTTTGTTCATCACTTGAGTGGAGTTAACAAGTATAATAATTGTGTGGAGAATTTTTTTTTTTTTTTAATAAAATGTTTTTTAATTTGAAAAGCATGCCCATTTTGGAGATACTGTGTAAGCATTAAGTGAATGTCCTTTCGAGTTCTTGTGTATATAAGTGAAGGCCAAAAAAGAAGGAAAAAAAAAAAAGATGCTCCAATAGATCTTTTTGGTTGCTATTGCTTCAATGAACTTTGACACTTTACTTGGTTTTTTTTTTTTTTTTTTTTATTTATTTAAATATTTTATACGATCATGAGCTTGACATTTTATTAGACATTTATAACATTTATAAAACAATTACAGCTAAATTCATGCGATCCTAGCAAAATATTCATTAAATTTTAGGTGAAATTGGCTGAAACGAATAATAATAAACCCTTTTCGAAATTAGGCAAAATTAAATGTGTTCCGACCATAATCCCGGCCGACCCGCCCAAAATTGGTTGGGATTTTTGCAATCCGCCCAACCATTCGGTTGGTTAGGACTGACATTTTGGACTTTGGTTGGGCTTCATGTTTTTATATATATTATATATATAAATTAAATTTTAATAGATCATTTCCCTCTTTTACAGCTGGTTGAAAAAAAAAAAAAAAAAAAAAGAAGAGAGAGCTCATTTTTGCCGAAGCTGTTTTTTAAATATTTATTAGTGTTTTCATATGTACATTAACTTTTAGTATCAATAGATTTCAAGAAATCACACAAGAAAGAATTTCAATATTTAAAAGAACTATTTGAAGCACGTAATTGCATAAAGATGAATATTAATTCTCGGTCAAAAGAATTTTAGATTTCATTTGAATATTGCATAGAAATTATTTTTTCCTACAACTTCCTCTCCCATAGGACCAAATGTTGATGCAAGATTTTGGTACGTATATACAAGTGAGTTAATGCTAGTAGATTGTGTTGAAAAAACCTCACTTCTACTGTAGAAATAAGCACAAAAATAATAGAGAAACTAAAAAAAAACAATAAAACTGGAAACACAAGAATTCACTTCTAATGTTTTGTCAAAAAATCCAACAAAATGGTCCAAGTGGATAAGATTTTGCATTGATGTAATGTTCGGTTTCACACACTTTGATGCTTAAGCTACTACTTGGTATGCTTATTGAGTTGAGTTGAGTTGAATACATGATAGAACATATTATTTTTACCGTGGGATTTGACCTTTTCTATGTATATGGTTTCCTATTGGTATATGTATCAAACTTGTATAATGATGAGTCAGCTAAATTTATGATAATCATACTTAACAACCTTGACCTTCCCTCCTCAAATAGTTAGTGATCCACTTGGCTCAAGCTTGTGAGCCAACAGATAGATCTGATCATCTCTATGGGGTCCTTGTGGCCTTGATGACCGGTTGAGCCCAAGCTCTTAGGCCCCAACCATTTTTAAGGAAAATTGCAATGTATAACAAAACAAAGCGTCCATATTGAAAAATATTAGCATGATTATAAAATTATAACATACTTCCAATTTTACTTTTGCAATCAGGTTAAAGCATTCTCCTGATTTTACAGATGATGTATTTTGATTTTCATAATATATTTTTATTATCTTTTCATTAGTGAATTACTCATGATATTATTTTACCAAAAATTCATATTTAAAATATCAACATTTTTATCCTTTTAATTTCTAAACCTAACAACTTTTATTGATTCAATCAATTTGAAGATCAACTTCTTTGTTGTTGATCATTCTTTTAATTTTTCAGAGCTCAAGAACACAGGCTAAAATGTTTCTCCTGCTACGTTTCGTATTTAATTTATCAATAGTTGGGTTTACACTCTTCTATTTTTTAATTTAGATTTGCATGTCGATTCTTTTATTCACATTGAACGATATACATGTTGATATTTGAGATGTCCCTTGTTACCACATCGTTCTACTGTATGATGGAAGGTTAGATGATGAACAAGCATTAACACGACTTCAAGATAGCTAATGCACAACTTCAACCAACTTCTAGCTTAGGATAATTCACCTTAGTAGTAACCCTCTAATCACATTGTCTCCCGATTGGGCGATTGACATGGGAACAGGTCAAATAAATTCAACATTATTAGAATGATCAAAAGATAGAGATGTATTTGTTTGTCTATTATTCTAGATGCTATTTCTAATGATATTTGTGTTGTTGAAAAAACAATATTTACAAATATAACAAAACGTCACTGTCTATTAGTGATAGAACAACGATATATAGACACTGATAGACTACTATCATCCATTGTTGTCTAACTTAACATTTTGTTATATTTGTAAATATTTTGGCTCATTTTACTATATTTAAAAACAACCTATATATTCTTATCACTTGATTGCTTTGATTATTTCTTTAGAAAATGGTTGAAAATACCTTGTAAATTTTAGGATTTTTGTTAGGGGTATTTAAGTCATCTAATCAATTTAATTTTATATTAAAATATTAATAGGTCTTGATATTTTTCCAATGACAAAGATAGGATTATAAAACCCTATTTTAATCCCATAACATCATGCATGCTTTGTTAGACAGGAAGGTAACATATACAAATTTAAAGTCAAAATTGGAAGCTAAAAAAGCATATGAATATGTGTGTGTGTGATAGAGATTCCACAGAGCCAAAGAGACAAGCTTTGTGTTTGGAATTTAGAATTGAATTTGAATCAATGTCCTCATCAATTCCCTATTCATGTTTTTTCTTTTTTTTTTTTTAATAATTATGTGAGATGATGATTGGATGTCTATCTTTATAAAATAAGAAATAAGTATATGGATTATGAACATTAAAATTAAAGTTACATTTGATAATTATTTAATTCTTTTTTTAAAAAAATTAAAAAATTAAACTTATAAACACTACTCTCACCCTTACATTTGTTATGCATTTCCTACATCACAATTAAATTTTTTTAAAAGAAAACAAGCATAAACTTCTAAAACAAAATTGTAATTAAATGAGACTTAAGTGAACTAGTTCGATCTTTAAAGTTTATGAGTACTTTTTAGTCCTTTGTTTGGTCGAGATGTTAGACCTTAAACTCAATAAAACTTGCAATATTGACTGAAATATTGAAAATAACAAGGTAGTTTTTGAACTTTTAGATAGTTACAATTTAGCCCTATATTTTCAATTTTATAATAATTTAGTTCTTAAATTTTAATATATAATAATTGATAGTCTCGGTACTATAAACTTTTGTAAAAAAAAAAAATCAGTCTTTATTGCACAATATATTATATTGGTAAAATCCAATGAAATTCATTATAAGGGATAGATTGATGAATTTTATGAGCGGAATATGTTTATACTTAAAAAAATAAAATACTAAGTTGTTATATGTTATAAAATTGGAATAAATATTAATTTATATCCCCAAACTTTAGATGTTGTATCAATTTAAACTTTGAATTAATAATTATATCAATTTAAACTTTATAAAAAAAAATAATAAACCTTAAACTTTTGTAATTATATCAATTTATACCCTCCATTATTTATGCTAGGAAAAATCTCGAGTTTGCATTAAAGGCACGAAATTTCCAAAAACATACAAATACACACGTGAAAGCTGCTAAAACTTGATAGATTTATTTTTAAGTCTAATATTATCATTAATGTGGCCGAGGTATATTATTTCCTTTATAATATTTTAGTTCTATTATTTTAGGGTAATTGCAATGGGTAGCACTTTTATAGATAATAATTAAGTGTATAACAACATTTTTAATAATAGCAAATATAGCAAAATCTATTTGTGATAAACAAGCTCTATCGCTAATAGGCTAATAGACTCCTATCAACGATATGGTCTATCATTGGTTGACTCCGAGAGTTGGATTTAAATTTTGTTATATCTACAAATTCTTTTGCATTTTGTTATCTTTGCTAATACTTTGGGCCTCATTGCTATTTTTTTTGCAACTGTCCCATTATTTTACTGGGTCAAATTTTCTAATTAAACACTCTAATTGGAGATGTAGATAAAACTCCAAGGATTAGTTCTCTTTCTGCCTCATTAAGTAGTATTTTCTCTCCATCAAGAAAATCTAATCAAATTCTAAAGGAAGGCCAAGAGAGAAAAGCAATCTATTATAAGATTAATATCACATGGATCTAGATATGTTACTCTAACTCATGTTAATTGTGAAAATCATATAGTTCAAAGATCTTGACTTTTATTTATTTTTTACAATGTTAGGACTTCATTATATAATCATACAAGTTACGAACTTACATGTGGTATTAGAACCTTGATTGAGAACTTGTAATTTGAGTGGGTACTACTCCCATTTTATTATAAATCGTGTCAGTCAAGTAAAAATGATGTAGATTGTCCAATAATATCAAGGGGGTGTTTGAGCTCCAACTTCAATTGGGTAGAGTGGGCTATTGTAGCCCACCCTATGTTTGGGGTTCTAATTATAATAGTTGGCATTTCCAACTATTATAACATAATCTACTTTTAACTATAGTATTACTATTTCAAATCTTTCTTTGTTACAATGTTTACTATTTTTCTTAGTGTTTGCTATTTCCTGTTCATCCTCTCTTTCTCTCTTTGGTACAGTGTTTACTATTTCATAATCAAACTAAAATAGTCTGCACCCCAAACAAAAACTATTATAACCTAGATTAAAATAGTATGTATTCCAAACACATACTATTTTAACCTATACTATTATAACTCATTGACTAACCACTGATTTTAATAACCAACTTAGTTCTCCAAATACACCTAAAACATTTTTTTAAAGCAAAATAGACTAGAGAGTACGTAATGTAGGAGTAATGAAAAGTTTTCGAAACACATGCTAATCTCCTAAATAAACCAATATTACTAATATAAAAAAATTGGTCCTTAATTTCCAGATTTATACTTTTTAATCTCTATTTTGATAAATACTCATTTCTCAATCATTAGCGTTATTGCCGATCAATTAATTAAAAATAATTATGAAGTGAGTCAAAATTTAAAATTTTAATATGATGGAAATAGTAAAACTTAATTAATTATAATTTTTTTAAATTCTTTTAAATTAATTAATAGACATTGACAAATAATAAGTATTTAATGAATAATCGAGGTTAAAAATATGAATCTTGAAACTTATGAACCAAATTGAAATTAGGTAATGTTTACCCATCCGTAATGAAAATTGGTGTAATCTGGAATGAGATTCCATTGATGGATCAATCGTAATGGGTCTCAATCGCATATGTAATTGGATTGTTTTTTTGTCACTTTTATTTAGAATTATGAATCTGTCACATTTATTATTGTCGTTACCGTTACTGTTACCGTTTAGGGTTAAACAATAGCGGTAACGGTAACAATAAATGTTACAGATTCATAATTTTCACACTGTAACAGTAACAATATATGCGACGGTAACGATATTAGCACATAATTTTCAAGTGCAATTGGATTGATCACCCCCCACTTATCAATTAGTTTGCATTTTTTTTTTTATTATAGATTTGGAATGGGTACCATATGTCAATATGAGTACAGGTAACCAACACCAAATGTAATCAAATAGAGGTCTACTTTTCAGATTATCATTGATTTATTACGTTTTCATTGTAGTAAACATGACCTAAAACTCAAATCTCAAAAGTAAAATTGTAAACATTTTGATAATCTAAGGATTAAATTTAATCTAAGACTCCAAACATAAAGACTAAACATGCAACATTATAAAACCTAGGAAATAAAATAGAAATTAAACATAAAATTTAAACGATGAAAAAGTTTATTTTTTACAAGAAAGAAAAAGCAAAAAGAAGGAGAGAGAGAGAGAGGGGTAATTTTCATTTTGTAGGGTTAGGCTCAAAAGAAAGGCACAAAAAGTTTGCTATAAATTTCCACTATAATTCTCTCTCTCCCATTTCCATAACTTCTTCTTCTTCTTCTCTCTCTCTCATTCTTTAATTTCTGTGTGTGTAAAATGGCAAGACCTCAACAACGCTATCGAGGAGTTCGTCAAAGGCATTGGGGCTCTTGGGTCTCTGAGATTCGTCACCCTTTACTGTAATTCTCTCTCTCTCTCTCTCTCTCCCTCCCATAATCACTTCCTCCAAAATCACTTCTCCATCTTCTTTTCCAACCTTTTCTCTCTAAATTATCCACACCATATTTCAAAGTGTGTTCATAATGATTTATATATATATATATATAAGTGCTTTTCATATAATTTTCTTTTTATTAATGTTTGATTTTTACACTTTTTAAATCTTATTTTCATGCATAAAAATTGAGCTTAATTGCATTTCTTCTCGGAGGTTCCATACTTCATTTTCATAATTGTTGTACTAAAAAAAATGTCACTTTCATACCATCAATAGTGACTTTGAGTTATTCAAAAGTTATTTGAGAATGAATGAACAAAATAAAAAGTAATTTTAATAATTTCAAAACTACTCTCAAACATACTTTCTTTGGTAATATACTTTTTCTTTTAATACAACGATGGTAGAAATGAGAGATGGAACCTTCGACCTCTAGAGAAGGTTATGTCAGGTAATACACTTTTTATGATCAATCCTTGGGTGCAATCTAGAAACAAGAGTTGCAAATATATTGTTTTAGAAGTGTCATTGGACATGAGTAAGTTGAAAAAGATTTCTACACTCAAGTTTATTTTTCTACTTTGAAATAATTATTCATAGTTCATGAAATTTAGTACAGAACACATTGACTATTTATTTTTAAATTTTCATAATTATGTAAACGGTAAAGTTGAAAATTTAAAATGAAAAATGGTTTTAAACTAAAGAAATAAAATCGTTTACTACATGAGATAAAAACCACACAAACAAAAATATTGATTTGTAAACCATTCTAAACGAATCAGGAAGACAAGGATATGGCTGGGCACTTTCGAAACGGCGGAAGACGCCGCCAGAGCATATGACGAAGCAGCTACAATTATGTGTTGCCCTAACAATCTCCCAACCAATCACAGTGCGCCACCTCACCTCTCGTCGGCGCCGCCGTCGTCTAAGCTTCTAACTCCCACTTTGATCGACAAGTTGCAAAGATGTCGAATGGCTTCCCTCCAAATGACCAAAACCCAATTCGCCCTCCGGAAATCCGCCGACCCAACTCACCGTCCGGCCACCAAACTCCACGACGGTCACTGGTCGGAAACAGAGGTCAAGTGGGTCGCCGGTGGGGAGGCTGAGGAGGTCCGCCGGCTTGAAGACGACCACGTGGAGCAAATGATTCAAGAGTTGCTTGATCTTGGGTCCTTTGAGTTTTGCCCTAATGATAATCATAATTTTGGTTCTACAAATAATTAGAATATATTATTTATGAAATAAATTTCATGCTCTTTTTCTTTTTAATTTTTCATCCTTGGATTTTTTTTTTTTCTTTTTAGTTCAATCGGTGGAAATTTTGAACAACCTCTTATTCGATGCTACAAACTTCATGCTTAATTAGTAAAAAATATTACATATTTATGAGTTATCTGTCAAGAGAAGATAATTATTCTAGCTACTACATAAAAAAGTAATAATTTAAAATTGATTTATTCTAAGTAAATAACACCAAAAAAAAAAAAAAAAAAAAACCTATTTTCTAACCAATAATAAGTTTTATATCTACAGTTACATCTCCTCCTCAACTGTACTAAAAAAAAAAATTTATGTGTTTATTATTTTTGTAATATTAAGATGCCATGAACAAATATTTTTTTGCTTCCATGTTATTGGTCACTTGAAGAATATTATTTGATTGAATAGAAGATGACATTACCTTAATTTTAGGAAAATCTCAACACAATGTGCCAAATATCACTCCACAAAATGTTTAATAACGTTTAGTAGAAAAATTCTTAGCTCATACAATTTTTTTTATTTAAAAAAAAAAAAAAAAAAACTTCAACTAAAAAGAAGTCAAAAGAATTGTTGTTTGACAAGTACATGATCTAGCTACAACCTTGGATCATGTGAAGCCAAAAAAAAAAAAAAAAAAAAAAAAAAAAAAAAAAAAAAAAAAAAAAAAAAGAGGGAAAAATAAGGAAAACTATGAAATTTTTTTTTGAAGAGAATAGAGAAAAAGATCTTAAAAAAGAAAGAAAGAAAGACAAAAATCAATAAAGTGGAGGAGACTAATGAAGCCTGATTTAGATTAGACACTATGTTTGTTTGTCTAGAAGAGTATGACAAATAAACTTTGTTATTTTTTTTTTTTAAATACCAAACAAATTAATGGATCAAATGTATAATAGAGATAGAATGAGTATGTGGGTCAAAAGTGATGTTAAAAATAGAAAATATATATAAGAATAAGATGAAAGGGATAATAAAATAAAGCTGTCAAGTCCCTTTATCAAGATGAGAAGAAAAAAGAAAAAAAAAAAAAAAAAAAAAAAAAGCGAGAAAGCAAAAATGAGAATGTTTTTAAAGTGAAATTATAATCATTATGATTTTTGTTGATCGAACCACATTCATATTTGAAAAAATTATGTATTTTTTTTAAAAATAAACTATTTTTTTTAAACGTTATTTAAATATTAATTATATATTGATTGTCAAAGCGAACATAACTCAACATTTAAAATATGTAGATGAGAGGTTCAATCCTCCATCTCCACAAATCCACAAATGATATAGTAAACAAAAAATTAATTTATAAATGATTTAATCGATTAGAATATTGTATATTTGTTCTAAAAGATTATATATATATATATATATATATATATATATATATATATATATATAAATAAAAAGCAAAGACCTATATTTTGGATGAAAATAATAACTTTTCCTTTTTCTTTTTTTTGATTATTTTTATTGAACCAAACCTATGTTCTTTTTAATAATAATATAAAAAGAATTGTTCTATGATCAAGCTAAAGAAAAGCAAGAAATACTTAAAAAAATAATAATAAAGTGGTTATCAAATCCAATCTTTAATTATTGCTACATATAACTCCAAAGTTAATCTCCAAATTAAATAGATGATCATTTTAGGATTATTTTTAAATATAGGAAAATAAATTAAAATATTTATTAATATAACAAAATTTTATTGTCTATCAACGATACACTACTATTTTTGATAGACACGGATAATAGTTTATTTCAGTCCATCGTAGATAAACTGTGATATTTTGTTATTATTTATAAATATTCTCAACAGTTTTGTCATTTAAAATAATTTTTCATCATTTTAAAGTCATGCATGTATAATGGAATCCATCAATTAGCATACAAATTCCAACAAATTAGACCCACTTTTTTTTTTTTAATTATTGGCTCCCCATTTTTATATTTGTGTAATAATATATGCTTTTTCTCCCATCAATTTTTTTTTTCTTCTCTCTCTCTCTCTTTTAAGAAGCTCATCAACAATGATGCTTTGTACATGTTGTGAAATTGATTGTGTTCCCCATTACAAATTTCATACTTCAAATTTTTTTTTTTCTCAACTTGAAATCATGATTTCTTAATTTATTACTAGTTTCTGAGTTATTAATTTATTAATATTAATTTTCCAATACATGGAGACAATTCTTAAATAATATTCTATTTATAGATTTTAAAATTCTCATATCTTTTGATTTCAAGTTTCTAGGACATATATATTTTTATTTTCAAAAATAAAAAAAAAATCAAATAGAATCAATAAAACATGTCTCAAATAATTATCAAAACGAAATATTGAGATGTAATTCTAATATCTCATAGTTGTTTGTAACTTAACAGGCTTAGAAAACAAATGGGTATGTGAAGATCATGTGGAAATTATTTTAGATCTAACTCTTTCCCATTTTATTCATTAAAAAGATCACAACATATAATGTTTTGATATTATTTAATTAATTTAAAACCAAATGAAGAAGAAGAAAAAGAAAAAGAAAATGATACAAACAATACATGCTCCAATCCAACTTATTGATAACATATAAAAATTTGGGTTTTGGTTCAATCATGAGTTTGAAAATTGTGTTCATGTGAATCATATAGATAGATAGTGATAACTCATCATTTTGATCCTTTCTTTAAATTTCCATCTTTCCTATTTTACTTTCTTTCCACCCTATATTGTATTAATGATGATAGGGCTAAATTATTTTAGAATAACTTAAAAGTTCATCATCTATCAACATCAAGGTTTAATTTAATAAAAATATCACACTGAATAGGAGTATAAAGCTAGTTTCCTACATTAAATTATAATATATATATAATTTTACCTCAACTAACTTTATTCTTATTATCGTTCTCATATTACTTTGTGTTAATTTTATCTTTACACTTTAATTTAAAATTAAATTTATTTTTCTCCTTAAATTTTCGACTTTATGCCTATTTGTTCGATTCCTTCGAGTTTTCGAAAAACATAAAATCTTAGTTCGGCTTGAGTTTTATAAAATAGTTCCATTCAGTCTATGTTTTTTTTTTTACACACTACACTAGCAAGGGTTAGTTGAACATGTTTGTTAATTTTTATTATATCTAATCTTATAAAATTTTGAATGAGAAAGAGCAGTGTATATATAAATGCATTCCAAAAATGTCATCATCTAAATAATCCATAAGTAGCTTTTGGCTATGACAAAAGGTATGGATTTAGTTGAACATGTTGTGTCCGAACTTGGCCACAACAAAATTGTCATCATCTCTATATATGTATCTCTTCCAAAATTGCCATCATCTAAATCTCTATCCTTTGGCATGGCCAAATTTAAACACAACAATTATCTAGATTTCAAAATGGAGGTGCTAAAAAAATAAAATAAATCAATCAATCGATATCAAACTCTGTAAAGTCTTAGATACACATAATACTCCTTGATATACTTGAATTAAAATGATCCACTTTGAATTTTTTTTTTTTTTTTTAAAAAAAAACTTGAACTTCTTCTTCTTCTTCAAAAGTAGCAAACCTGCCTATTGATATACACTTGATACACTTGACTGATATACTTGATATACTTGTCAATCATGCACTTGTTTATACTATTATAAAAAACTTGATATACTTGATAATGATGTACTTGACTGATAAACTGCTGATAAATTTGTCAATCATTCACCCATCTATACTACTGATAAACTTGATAAAGAAACACTTGGATGATGTACGACTGACAAACTTGATAATGATGCACTCTTTTTATAAATGTTGATACACTTAACTGATATACTGCTATACACTTGATGGATATACTGTTAATAAATTTGATAATGATGCACTTGACTGAGTTGATTTATCTTTTTAATGATACACTTAGACTAAAAAAAATGAACTTCTTCTTCCCCTCCTCCACACCATTTGTCATTGGTCGTCGCTTCACCTCTTTGGCACTTACCTCCGTCGACTGCCGCATGTCCGGTCGCCACTTTCTTCTCTCTCTAAATTCTATTTTATTTGACACTAAATATATTTGATTGCTATTTAATATTAAGTAATTTGTTATTGCTATCTATATTAAAAAGGAAAAGGAAAAAAGTTAAAATTTTTGCTACAAAGACAAAAAGAAAAAATCTAATGGATTGAAGGAAATATGGTGAATTAAAAAAAAAACTCAAATTTAAGTTTTTGTTTTAAGGAGAAAAAGTTACTTAAAAAAAGTTTTTTTTTAAAAAAAAAAAAGGAAAAAAAGAAAAAGGAGCATTAAAAAGAAAAAAAAAAAAAAAAAAAAAAATGGGGCAATTCAACGTTTCTTCCATATCTCTTTCTAATAATTCCAGTTATCCATTTAAAAACTTCTTAAATGATCAAAATACGGGAGAGGAAAAAAAAAGGGGAAACGCTAAAATGTTATTGGAACAATTTTGGAATAATAAATAAACAAATTATTATTAAAACTAAAGATTTTGCTACCCATGCAAAATTTGAAACCTTAGGGACATGCTTATAAAACCATATTCTTTTATTGACACCCATTGTGATTTTCCATTAGAAAATCCACGTTCAAATTAAATTACAAATTCCATAATCTAATTAATTAGAAATCCATATTCTAATTAAATTAGAAAATCTAACATAAACCCTAATTCTATCAATTTAAATTAAATCTAAATTTCTCTTATCAACTCTATTTAAATTAGTTATCTTCTCTAATTTGGTTCCAAAACTAAAATTAAATAATTATAAATCAAATCAATTTAAGATAATTAAATTTAAAATTACTCAAAACTCGAGATGTTACGGTAGATCTATAAAGTCTCCTTGCTAGCTCACCACGGACCACAATGATCAAATATGTTAAAAGAAAATTTATTTTAAAATGCTCAAATTTACGAAGAAAAATATTAATTGAATTAGATATAATTAAATACATCTTTTATTATAAAGTTTATTAGAAATGGAATTCAAATTATATTTTTATGATATGATGAATTAATTTATTTGAATGGAATTTAAATAAATAAAATAAAATTGATTAATTATATTAATTTGAGTGAGATTTGAATTAAATAGATAAGAATTAATTTATTTCGAGTAATTAATTATTCAATTTGAATGAAATTCAACCTAGAGATACTGTAGAGAATAAATATTTAAATATAATTTAATTATTTAAAACCTTTTAATATGAGATATTAGATGGTAAATGTGTTAATATTAGATATTATCAAATATTTAATTTAAGATCTCTGCTTAGGATTAGAAGTAAGAGTTGAATAAATAGGATCATAACATACACTCTCACCTTCATAATCTCTACAATTATTCGGTAGGAATTCTCTTCTAAGAAAATTCTTTCAATTTTTAGAAAAAAATTCTCTGAAAATTTTCCTTCCTCATTCTCTAAGTTAGGGATTCTAAGATAATATTTTGTTGCAATTATAGATTGACAAAACCAAGAGACGAAAATTTCTAATTTCAATGCCTAAAATAATTACATAATTTACCCATACCGACCTATTGAATAATATCAGTAAAAAGTTTTTACGGTGATAATTAATATAATCAACTTTGCGAAGTATGAGAGTAGTTTATGGTGATAATTAATATAACTTGCTAATTAGATTAAAAACAAATATAAAATAAGGTTGAAAATTACAATTTTAGTTTTTATATTTTTAATTTTATATCATTTTAGTCATGTAACTTTTACATGCAACAATTTTATTCATATATTCTAAATTTATATTTCATCGAAATTAAGTCTCAAATTTACTTATTTAACAACTTGAAGTGTTTGTAATTTATAAACTATAAAGACTTAATGTTATTAAATAAAAAGTCAACATAGTTCCTAATCAATTTATTAATCTATATATATACAAAGTTTAAAATCTTAATATCAACAAAGATATTTTAGTCACAATTTTACAAAAATGTAGTTGGAGATATTGAGAAAATTTTGATGCTGATTGATATTTATAAAAAAATAATT
The DNA here is from genome assembly GCA_030954485.1 of Citrullus mucosospermus. NCBI lineage: Eukaryota > Viridiplantae > Streptophyta > Magnoliopsida > Cucurbitales > Cucurbitaceae > Citrullus > Citrullus mucosospermus. Next base: position 26,978,407 of record CM062061.1, on the reverse strand, counting down.
ATAAAAAATAAAAAAAATACATTTAAATTAATAAATAAATATTCTACACATTTTAAAACTAGAATTGTTTTAAATGACAAGACTATTGAAATATTTACAAATATAACAAAATTTTATATTTTATCTAGGTCTATTATAGAAAGTAAAATTTTGTTATATTTGTAATTATTTTCAACAGTTTTGCCATATTTGAATACATCTATTTTAAAACAAATTAAAATATTCATATTATTTATATTAGAATTATATTAGTGGCATTTTATTGTTTACTTTTTCGTATTTCATATACTTTTTAAAATATGACAAAAATGTCAATTCATGAAATGTTGATATCAAACCTATAAAATTGTATAACTATCGAAATGTTGACAAAAAAAAAAAAAAAAAATTATTCCATGCATTTAAGAGAAATTTTGTTAAAACTTAGAAAAAAAAGAAATCAGTAGGAACTAAATCTTGTAAATAACAAGTAATTAAAATAGTTGTAATTTGTGTCTGTAATTAAAAGAGAAAAGAAGTGAGGGGCATAAACGTAAAAGGGGCATCTTCTCTTCGAATTGCAACAGATGGCGCAAGATTGAAGGAGAGGAAAACAGAAAGTTGCAGTAATGGCGGTACTTCACTTCCTTTGGACGACCGAGCTTACGGGAAAACCATAACTCTCGCGCCTTCATTCATTTCCTTCATAAGCTTCCCTATAAAAGCACCATTCTCCTCCTCACTTCAACATAACAAGAAAAACCAAAAAAAATATTTTACCATTTTTCCCCTCGCCGAACCCCGATTTGAAGGAACCCGAAGGCGCTTCAGTTACTACAACATCATTACAATGGCAAATTGAAAAAAGAAAAAAATATATATACACACACACACACACACATATACACTGATTTCTCCAAAAACCCTTTTGCTTTTTTTTGCATAGTCTTCATATATTTCCTTCTATATATTTCTCAAAATGACAGACATCAGCTTGGAGGAGATCAAGAATGAGAACATTGATCTTGTAAGTTCTTTTCATTTTCTTTACGGTTTCTGTTTTTCAATTCTTGTGGATTTTTTAAAGTTGTTAAATGATTTACAGGAGCGCATTCCCGTCGAGGAAGTGTTTGAACAACTGAAATGCTCCCGAGAAGGTTTATCCTCAGAGGAGGGGCGTCAGAGGCTCCAACTCTTTGGCCCAAATAAGCTTGAAGAGAAAAAAGTGAGTTGTAAATTAATGAGAGACCAAACACAAATTTTTTTTTTCTCTACTTTTTTATGTTCTAACATTTCGAACTCTTTCACAAATTACAGGAAAATAAATTTCTCAAGTTTTTGGGGTTTATGTGGAACCCACTTTCATGGGTTATGGAAGCTGCAGCTATCATGGCCATAGTTCTTGCTAATGGAGGGGTTAATAACTTAATATTGTCTTTGTTTCTCTCTGTTTTTCAAATGAGATTCTGATATGATGAGTTCAATAATGGATGAATTGCAGGGGCAACCACCGGACTGGCAAGATTTTGTGGGGATTACTGCATTGCTTATTATCAATTCCACAATTAGTTTTATAGAGGAAAACAATGCAGGAAATGCTGCAGCTGCACTTATGGCAGGACTTGCACCAAAAACCAAGGTAAATTAATGATACAAGAAGAACAAGAAGGTGATTCTTGTTTGGCTTTTTTGAGATATGGATGAATGAGTAGCTTTTACTTATGGCAGGTCCTTCGTGATGGAAGATGGTGTGAGGAAGAAGCTGCAATCTTAGTTCCGGGAGATGTTATCAGCATTAAGTTGGGAGATATCATTCCAGCAGATGCTCGTTTGTTGGAAGGCGATCCTCTCAAGATTGATCAGTCAGCACTTACAGGTGAATCTTTGCCAGTTACAAGAAGCTCCGGTGATGAAGTGTTTTCTGGTTCCACTGTCAAGCAAGGTGAGATCGAGGCTGTTGTAATTGCCACTGGTGTCCACACCTTCTTTGGGAAGGCTGCTCATTTGGTTGATAGCACAAATCAAGTGGGGCACTTCCAAAAGGTAATGGTCCCAACTTTCACATTCTCTTTCAGTGAATGATAAGGTTGAAACTGATGATAAGTTTGTGTTCTATTTCTTTTGAATTCTCAGGTGTTGACTGCCATTGGAAACTTCTGTATTTGCTCGATCGCCGTGGGGATGGTGATAGAGATAGTAGTGATGTACCCGATTCAACATCGCAGATATAGAGATGGGATAAATAATCTCTTGGTGCTTCTCATTGGAGGGATTCCAATTGCCATGCCCACAGTGTTGTCAGTCACAATGGCTATTGGTTCTCATAGGCTATCCCAGCAGGGTGCTATTACAAAGAGAATGACAGCTATTGAAGAGATGGCTGGAATGGATGTTCTTTGCAGTGATAAGACAGGAACTCTAACTCTCAACAAGCTTACAGTTGACAAATCCATGATTGAGGTCAGTACTTTACACACATTAATAAAAAGAAATTATGTAAGTGAATGAAAATGATACTCATGGAAGTTAATACTTGATTTCAGGTGTTTGTTAGAGATGTGGACAAAGATAGTTTGATTTTGCTTGGAGCTAGAGCTTCCAGGGTTGAGAATCAAGACGCTATTGATGCTTGCATTGTTGGGATGTTAGGTGATCCTAAGGAGGTATTCTTTTAACTCTATAGCAAATATTTCCTTAAGTTCCATTGTTCTCATAGGTGATGTTCTAATGTGTTAAACCCTGTTTATGATTACCTTGCAGGCCAGAGAAGGCATTAGAGAGGTTCATTTCTTACCCTTTAACCCAGTTGACAAGCGTACAGCCATTACATATATTGACAATGATGGCAACTGGCATCGAGTTAGCAAAGGAGCACCAGAGCAGATTATTGAACTTTGCGACCTCAGAGATGATATCAAGAAGAAAGCTCATTCAATCATTGACAAATTCGCCGATCGTGGTCTTCGTTCTCTTGCTGTTTGCAGACAAGCTGTGCCAGAAAAAACCAAGGAAAGTGCTGGATCACCATGGCAATTTGTTGGTCTCCTACCTCTCTTTGATCCACCAAGGCATGACAGTGCAGAGACAATCAGAAGGGCACTCAATCTTGGTGTCAACGTTAAGATGATCACTGGTGACCAATTGGCAATTGGAAAGGAAACTGGGCGTAGACTTGGAATGGGCACAAACATGTACCCATCTTCCTCACTTCTTGGACAAAGCAAGGACGAGTCAATTGCTTCTTTGCCTGTTGATGAGCTTATTGAAAAGGCTGATGGATTTGCAGGCGTCTTCCCTGGTAAATTCAACTTTCTTAATAGTATAATTGTGTTTCTGCCTTTGCTTTTAGATTAAATGAATGATGTTGTTGATGTTAAATGCAGAGCACAAATATGAAATTGTGAGGAGGCTTCAAGAGAGGAAGCATATTTGTGGAATGACAGGAGATGGTGTGAATGATGCTCCAGCTTTGAAGAAGGCAGACATAGGAATTGCCGTTGCTGATGCAACTGATGCTGCAAGAAGCGCTTCAGATATAGTCTTGACAGAGCCAGGATTGAGCGTGATCGTGAGCGCTGTTTTAACAAGCAGAGCCATTTTCCAAAGAATGAAGAACTACACAATCTATGCAGTCTCAATAACCATCCGTATTGTACTTGGTTTTATGCTTATTGCACTCATTTGGAAATTTGACTTCTCCCCTTTCATGGTTTTGATCATAGCCATTCTCAATGATGGCACCATCATGACCATCTCTAAAGATAGAGTAAAACCCTCTCCTCTTCCTGATTCATGGAAGCTCCGTGAGATCTTTGCAACTGGCATTGTCTTGGGCTCATACTTAGCAGTTATGACTGTTGTTTTCTTCTGGATTGCTCACACTACTGATTTCTTCTCGGTACGAAATTTACAATTGCAAGTGATTGGGCTGCCTTTAATTAGGCTATACAATTGTTTGTGCTTCCGTATTCAGAGGTTTCTTTGTGTTTTTGTTTAGGACAAATTTGGTGTACATTCTATCAGAGGAAATGGTGGTGAGCTCACAGCAGCTGTGTATCTTCAAGTCAGCACAGTGAGTCAAGCACTCATCTTTGTGACAAGATCTCGAAGCTGGTCCTTTATTGAGCGCCCTGGTCTGCTCCTGGTGTTTGCTTTCTTCCTAGCACAGCTGGTAACAATACTCACAATATATTTATATACACACACACAAACAAACCATGAGAGAGCTTAAAACTAATTGACTCAATTTTGTTTAGGTGGCTACCCTAATTGCTGTATATGCCAACTGGGCCTTTGCTGACATGAAAGGAATTGGCTGGGGATGGGCAGGAGTGATCTGGATCTACAGCATAATCTTCTACATTCCTCTTGACATTCTCAAGTTCGCGACTCGATATGCATTGAGTGGCAAGGCTTGGAATAATATGATCCAAAACAAGGTACATACAGTACATAATTTAAAAACAAACAAGGGTAATCTTTCACTTGTTGCTGCTACCTGCTAACCTCACATTTCTCATTGCTGGGCTACCATTTCAGACTGCTTTCACATCAAAGAAGGATTATGGCATTGGCGAGAGGGAGGCTCAATGGGCTGCAGCTCAACGTACTCTTCATGGCCTACAGCCTCCTGAAGCATCTGAACTCTTTCATGACAAAACCAATTACAGGGAGCTATCCGAAATCGCTGAGCAAGCCAAGAAGCGTGCTGAGGTTGCAAGGTAATAATAACAGCGAAAACCTCTTAGGTTCGAATTTCTGTAATGTCATTTTCTTTTAAGCATTTGGATTATGATTATGATTGATTGACATTTTGAAGGTTGAGGGAGCTTCATACATTGAAGGGGCATGTTGAATCGGTGGTGAAACTGAAGGGATTGGATATTGAAACTATCCAACAACACTACACTGTTTGAAGATGAAGATCAAAGAAAGAGAATTTGCAGGCGGCGGAAAAGGTGGCCGCCGGCGACAGCAACAAGACACAGAAATCATAAAAGGAAAAAAAGAATTGAGATTATTATTATTATTTCATTCATTAGTTCAATTATTACATTAGGCTGTGTCTTGTTGTTGGATTTTTGTAGTAGGAAAGTAGAGTGATGGCAATAAGTCGCCAGCACGTGTGATTGTGAATTTCCAATCCTATGTTGGTGTCAACCCGACACGTGTCAGCCGATCGGGTATTATTATTCCATTTTTTCTTTTTGGTTCCTGATCTATTAATTATGAAATAAATAATAAAAAAAGTAGTATTGATCTTTTCATGTCTTTTGATTGATGGATACTCATTTTAATTATGTATTAGTTAAATGCGTTTCAATTTATTATATCATAAACTAATTATTAAAAATTTGAATTCGACCCATATGAATTGATTAAAATTATAATTAGGCTGTTTCTTAAATTACTTTAAAAATTAATTAAAAATTAATATTATATATTAATAAATAAATAGTTATAAATATTTTTTTCCTAAAATATAAATAGTAAGTTGAAAGTAATTAAACTAATATAGAAAATTAACGCTAAGTAATAAGAAACAGTTAACTATGGGAGACCTTTCATTTAACTTTTAAGATAATAAATAACAGCTAAATTTTTTTAGGTGAAAAAAATAAGAGTTCATATTCTTAGAAGGCATGACCCAAGTAGAGAATCAAAGACAAAGGGTTAAAAGAAAAAGCAAAATGAGTAGTCTTAGAAGCTTCTATATTTTCTAAAAAAAAATATCATTTAATAAATAAATAAATAGGTTTTCTCTTGTTTGAAACATATTATTTTAGTCCCTATACTTCAATTTTAGTTATATACTTTCAAATGTCTAATTTTTAGTCCCTCAATAAATCCTTAATTTACTACTAGTTTATTGTTACTTTTTATAGTTGGTTCAATTTTAGTTTATATAATTTCAAATGTTTAATTTTCAGTCCCTACTAGATCCCTTGAGGTTGGCATTTCTCCGCTTTGGGTTGAATATGACTCCAAGACTCTTTGGACTCCAAGCTTTTGTTGATTTTATTCACTTCTAGCTCCATGGTGTTGTCCTTGGTTTTCATTTCTCCATGGGCCAATCGTAGATGTAACACTGTTGCACATATGCTAGCTACCCATGCTCGGTGTTTTCATTTCTATGTTGTGTGGCTTGAAGACCACCCCCTATGGGTGGATGCTCTTCATTCTAACTCTTTTTAATTTGGTTGGTTGACTCTTTTTTGTTATTGTACTTAAAAAAGCAATATATATATATATATAGTCACTACTATTACTTTCGATATACATAGTCATCTCCATGTCTTAGAGGTTGTCAATAGATATAAATAAGAAAAATATGAATTTATACCTTTAAATTTTAAAGTTGTATGAATTTTAACAATAAATTAATAATTAAAACTTTTGTAAATTAGTTTAAACTATGAACTTTTGTAAATGTATATATTTACACAAAAGTAAATATAAAAGTGGAACACAAATTAAGTGGAAAAATTGATGGTTGAAACTTTTTCTAGAAAAATGTAATTGAATTATAATAGTTTTATTTGTATACCAGGCGGTTATTTTCAAATATAACAAAAAAACTATTTACAAATTTAGAAAAAGTTTACTCGGATAGATATTGAAATTTTTCTATATTTGTAAATAGTTTTAGTGTTTTCTATTTATAATAATTTTACTATGTATAAATTTGATTTTATTTGGTTATCATAAAAAAAAAATCCATTCAAATTAGAAGTCTTTTCAAGTTTCTCTCTTCTTTGTAATATTACTTTTGTTGAAATATCTTTTCCTTTTAGGTCACATTTACCAAACTGTAGGAAAATTGGTATAATTAGAATAAAATTTCATTGATGAATGAATCATAATAGACTTAAATCACAAATATAATTGAATTTCTTTTAATCACGATTACCAAAATTATGAATTTGTCACATTAAATTTTGTACTTATTTTTTAATCTGTTGACAATAAAATTAATTTTTATATGAAAATAGCACAATTTGGTCCTTGAAATTTGGACAATAGCTCAATTTTGTTCCATAAGTTTCAAATTGTCCAATCTGTCCCACATGTTTAGGAAAAATTCAGTTTTGATCCTAGTCTTGAGCCTCAACCCTTGAACCATGTTTGGATTGGTTACGAAAGTGTAGTATTTTTTTATTATTATTATTATTATTTTTTGAAAAGAAGTGTGATACAATGTCAAAATTATGCTATTTTAAACTCAAAATTAGCTTAAATATATGTTCTATTTTCTTTAAAAAGTAACAATTTGGTCCATTATATTTGAACACCTTGTAATTACATCCCTGCCTCTTGCTTGTGATAAACCTTCCTATATCATGGACGATCCAACCAGAGTGAGGATTGGTATGGTTTATAACGATACAAAAATATGGATTTCTAGCAATTGGAAAATACATAGTAATTTTTCCTTTCTTTTCTTAGAAATAAATAAATAAATGGATATCATTTCCATGACATTTAGAAAAAGACTAAAAAAAAAAGAAAAAAAAACCTTTACAAAGTTTCGAACGTATAGGACCACAGTGCAAAGAGTTGATAATATAAAATGGATGAGTTTTAGTAGTGGGATCCACCAACTCTTTAGGCCAAACAAGGAGTGGAGTTCACAACTCTTACTTTCCAACTCTTGCTTCTCAACTACTCAGGCCAAACACACCCTTTTGGTGGGGAATGAAAATCTAATCCATGAAAAGATTCTGGGTTCGTAAATTAATTACTCATTTCCCACTTCTAGTTCTTTACAATTCCTAATTATCTTTTAAAATGATATCCCAAATGTTTTAAGTACCATACTGCTCCTTCTGCTGCATGCTCTGCTGCTACTTTCTTTCTTGTTTGAGGGTTTCCATAGCATTCCAAAACTGTTCCACAGGCTCCCTTCATCTCAACAGTAACCTTGAATCTGTACCTGAATCAAAATAAAATTTTGCATCAATTGCTAAAATCCCATCAAATAATGGTTTCATTTAAGCCTGTTTTCAATCTATATTCTTGAATACAGATGACCTATGGACATGTCAAATCCAACAATGAGGAAATTTCTCAGAGCTGAAGCTAAAAAGAAACCTTGATCAGCTCTCTCTTGGCTAGCCTTCACTTTACCGTAGACATCCATGGTGTCATAATTGTCCCCATTTTGAAGATAGAAGGCAATAACAATGAGAAGTTTGGGACAAGGAGTGAAGTTGTTTAGTCATGAAGCTTCTTGGGTGAAGAGTTAATAAGTCATGGAATTGATGTTTTTTAGTAGTAGGTTCACCAACTATAAGCCAAACAAGAAGAGGAGTTAAGCAATCCACTTCTCCTACCTCCTACTCTTTGGCCAAACATGCCCTAAAAGCTTCAAAAATGTAATTTTTCAGTTTTATCGCAAGCCCAAAAGGTAGAATAAGGATTCATCTTTGGTCAAGTATTCTAGAAATATCAGGGCGTTGAAAGTTTGGCGCTGACAAGTTACTTGAATAAAGAGTTTGTAAGTTTATAACTTATGTTGATGAGAGTCATTGAACTTACTTTTTTGCATGGCTTGGACCTTCTTCCTCGCAGCATTCAAACAGAGGAGGCTGCCAGTGATTTGCAGTGCATATCTCAAACAGAAGGGACTTTGCCGCTCTCTTTTCTGAAATACCTAAAATGGAAAGGTGAAACCAAACCATTAAAGCAAACTTTTGAGTGCAAATGGAAATTTCTGGAGCATTTACTGTGCTTTTCATTAACGCCATGGCAATGCTTATGGGAATCAGAAAGCCAATATACTCAAGTTGCAATGGAGAAAGCAGAAAGTCACACCAAAAAAAATCGTCAATAAAAAGTAAGCAGTCTTCCTCATCGAGCTTAAACGAAGATCAAGTAAGCCATCAAGGTGAAAGAGCTTGTTTGCTTTTTGTTAGTTGAGTTGCTAGTCTTCCTCTTATTTTGTTGTTGTCATTTTTACTTTGAATCGATAAATGGAGAATGAGACTCACTCCTTGTATTTTGCTCATGACTCACCCTGCCAGTCTCTAGAGAGCTCAACTCCAAAGTCAACTCTAAGAGACAACAAAGATGTTAGATTATTTGTTCTCCTATCTACATATTTGAGGTGGGATTTGGGGACTCCAGCTCTCACGAGCACCCTATGAGGGTCATATTTTTTTTTTTTTTTTTAGAAAGAGAAACTAACCATTTGGTTTTTGGATTTTGAAAATTAATTTTACAAACACTAGGCAAGTTTTTGTTATCAACTTTCTACTAACATTTTAAAAATCCAAGACAACTCTTTTTGTTTGTAGAATTTGACTAGGAATTCAAGTGTTTCTTCAACAAAGGTGAGGATTATAACTAAAAAATTGGAGAAAACAAATATAAATTCAAAAACAAATAACTAAAAGCAAAATGGTTATCAACTATGCCTTAGTTTAGAAAAATATTCTCACAACATTCTGCCACTAAGGACTGTCATCGAATAATTCATAAAGTCTAATGTTACCGTTTTTTGTACGGCTTGGAATACACCATTCATACACAACTTCATTCATTATTAAGAACAAGTCATCCTGAGAAGAATCGAAAGAAAAACAGGCAAAGAAAAATAGAAAGTAATGAAACTGTTCAAAAACAATCCGGAAAATGATCCTGATCCAGAGTTCTGTTTTGGAAAGTTTAGAGACCAAATGCTTACCATAGACAACTACTTACTTTCTTTTTTCTTTTTCACAAATGCACCTTGAAATTAATGGACGAACATTAATAACGAAGTGGGAAAGCGATTGGGGGTAAATAGACGTTAAAGACAGTGTTCCTAATGAAATGCATGTGAGTTGAACAATCAATTGTTAGAAGCAAAACCACAAAATCACGAAGAAGAGAACAATCCATGAAGATGATGAAACATAACAGGAGTCATCTATCTCGAATTTCAAACAGCAATCACTCAAGTTGAGGAACTAGGTTTAAACCGGTACCTTCTTTAGTCGAGCCATGTCTGCAACAACTGCTCCTCGAAGCTATTTCCTGGCAATTGTCTTTCTTTTGAACGAAGGAATCCGACGGAGCCTCCGGAATCGTCTTCGTATTCAGAGCTCGAGCGGAATCAGAACACGCTGGTTTCATCGGCAAGCCAGCATATTCGTGCGACCTTATTTCCGGCCGGTGATTAGGCGGCATATACTGAGGAACGCTCCTAATATACCTGGATTTCTCAAATTTAGCCTGAAACAAGTCCAGATAAAAATCAAAGTCCCTTCGAAATCCATAGAACATGGAATACAATCGCAGGAAATCAATCGAATTTTACCGGAATGGAGAACTGATTTCCATTCCCAATGCGCGGGTTATTAATTGGAGGAAGATTTTTGAGATTGACATTCAATCTTCGAGGACAGGAAGAAGTGTTCTCCATCTGCTTTCCTCGATTCTTTCCGCTCTGCTTCGAGGATCTCTGTGTACCGTATCAAAAATCAATTTCAGAGCGAAGTGAGTAAATGGAAGATTCATAGCAATCGAAGCATAATAATCCTAGAATTGAAAGAAAGATCAGAGCATTAAGGATTGTTGTCATACGAAAAATGGAAAAGTTTGCGTAGATTCAGCCCACTCTGCTAAGGTCCCCTTCCAATAAATTCTTGCTTTCTTCTTCTTTCTTTCTCTTTCTCTGTTTAGAGTACAGTGATTCCATTGCTGCGGATACTAAATTTTAAGCTTCGTATGAATGACAAATTATCGCGATATTTTGACATGGACATATCCATAAAATCCAATAACCAATGTTTAAAATATCACCAGAGTTTAGAAAAATAATTAGAATAATATGGTAGTTTCAAAAATATTTATCAAAGTATTGTAGTTTGACGGAGAAAAAAATTTAAAAAATAAAAGAGATATGGTCAACCTCGACCAATTTGTAAAAAGAAAAAAGAAAAAAAAAGAAGAAGATATAACCCTTGACCAATTCCTAAAAATTAAAAATTAAAAAAATTGATTGATCCTAATATTTGATTTGATTAAAATTTGTAGTTTTACGTATAACAAGAAAAGATTTATCATGAATGGATTTTATTGATTTGAAATTTAGTTTTAAAATAAAAAATACTTTTCAAAAAAATCCCACATTTTAAATTATTAAATTAAATATAAAAAACTCTAAATCATAACATACTCCCTACATCATCACATTAAAACAAAATAGAAACAAAATATATTTTAGGTTTAAGATTTAAAACTAATAGAATAATCAAGTGCTTCCATTGATTTTTTTTTTTTTTTTAATAAGAAAGGATTATCACAATTTAAAAAGAAAGGTTTAAATCAAAGTTTGAAAATAAAAAGATAAGCAAATAAAGTAAGTAAGGGATAATTATCTCTAAAAAGAGATTTTTTTTAAATAGAAAAGGATTATCACGGTTTTTTTTTTTTTTTTTTTTTTTTTTTTTTGCAAAAGATCACAATTGTTTTTAAAAATTAAATCAAAATTCGAAACCTAATTTTTTTTAATTTCAAATTTTGGTTTAGTGTTTTACATTTAGTTTTTAAAAACAGTTGTAAAAAGTTGATAACAAATCGTTTGGGCATGAAATGAGTGTTTATAGACGTAATTTTTAAAATTTTAAAATAAAAAGGTGAAATAGTTATCCGTCTAAACCTAAATTTTAAAAATTGAGTTTTCAACGTCACTGCTAATATATCTAAATTTGACCTTATTAAAGTTAACATAAATGATAGATTTAGAAAATATTTAGAGAAATATTGTAGTTTTGAAATTATTTTAACTAATAGGGATTATCAAAATAAAAAACATAAAATTGTTACTATATTTTTGTTATCATAACTAATTTATAATCTTTTGAATTATCTAATTTTGCAAATTTAGATTTTCATACCCATATTTTGATTATCAACCATAATCAAAATCAAATATTAGTTTTGAATTATTAACCTACTTGAATAAAAATTTTGGGAGTTTAGTTTAACTAATTTATAGAAAAAATTAGATTCAAATGGATTTGATTTTTAAGTGAATGATAAAATATTTGTCTTTTAGACACAAAAAAATTAAAATAAGTTTTTTATGGTTGAAATTAAGTTAAAATATAGTTATCATCAATGTTCAAAATATCGATATCGATGGAAATTTTGGGAAAAACCATGGAACTTGATGGAAATTGTTATAATTAGTTAATGAAAGATTATAGTTGACCAATTTTAATCACAATTTCTATAAAGTAAGACAATAATTAGATGTCTATTGTAAATGTTTGTGCAAAATTTGATGAGAGAGCATAAATTTAAAAGAAAATTTTGAAGTGAAAATTATGAAAGTTCTGGATAAAGAAAAAATTCACATCAATTTAATTTTGAGGTGAAATGATGTGAAAATTTTATGAAAAAAGTTTTATTGAGATTAAAAGTAAATATAAGTTATTTTTTGGTTTTTTCAAATTCAATTTCTTTATAAATGAAAGTTTTGGACCGAAAATGAAGTTAGAAAATGAAGTTAAAAAATGAGAAAAGTTGGAAATTAAAAAAGTGGAACATAAAAAATGCTTAATCCTTTGTCGAAAAATGACATTGACATATGAAACTATAGAATTGTGTGTAATCATAACCATAAAGTTGAAAACTTGAACTGACCTATTATAGTTATTTCGAAAAAAAATTGAAATTTTCTTGAAATGTCGAAATTTCTCAAAAAAAAATTTCAAAATCTCAAAATTTCGTCCAAATGGGACAATGGGAACATGAACTCTAAAAATAAAATAATTTTGAAATCTAAACATGAACTCTAAACCTAAACTTATAAGCACTAATTTTATTATAATTTATATGTTTTGTTATTTATATTTACAAGTTCAATAAAAGTGACTTTAAACTAGGTTGCTCTCAAGTTGATTTTTAGATTTAACCGAATTGTTTGGATTGTAAGTTTAATAATTTTTACTAAAATTGAATCCGGCTTAGTTGGTTCAAGTTATTTAAGTCGTTTATTTAAATTTTTATTTATAGAAGTAAAATATATGTTAAAAAAAAAAAAACAAAATTAAACCTTTTTAGATATTGAATTAGGATTAACAACCTAATTTTAAGGGTTGTTTTCAAATATAGAAAAATGAACTAAAATATTTACAAATATCGCGAAATTTTACTATCTATCGCAGATAGACTGTTATATTTTACTATTATTTATAAATATTTTCAAAAATTTTGTAATTTAAAATAATTTCCCTAATTTCAATTTATAAGATAAAAAAATTAAAATTATTGGTAAAACTTTATCCCAAAAGGGTAAAGAAAATTGTCACCTTGTTCAAAAGGATTGCAAGTGAAAAAAAAAGTGAAATATATCCAATGCGATAATTTTTTTTTTAAAATTAGATACCATCGATCAATGAGTTATTTTCATTTTCTAAATAAGTTTATAATTCATATCATAATGATAATTTATTGATTGATGTTCTTAGAAAAAAGAAAAAAAAAATCATTTTCTACCCTAAATTTACAAGTTGTCAATTTTAATCCAAAACTGTCAATTTTATCAAAAAATTGAGAATTAATTATTTGTTAATATCGATACGAGATTCTATACATCAACAAATATATTCGCATATACTTAAAAAAAGTTGGATGGACAATAAGTATCTTACCTACAAAATATATTTACTTAAGTTGAAGGATAAGTATTTGAATATTTGAATATTTTCATATCTGATTATTTACCAATACAATGTTGTAATTTAATATCACAAATCAGCATTAAATACAATGCAGACTTGCCTTCTTTTCCTTTGTTCAGCTATATAAAATCGCACAGTCCAAGTCACCATAAATGATAGAGAAGACTTGCCTTCTTACTTTCTAACTTGCAAGTTTTTCAACTACTCAGAGAGAGAAGGGGAAGCTTTCTATGCAACTTTCAACTACTCAGAGAGAGAGAGAGAGAGAGAGATTTATAGACTACTTACATAAATTGGCATTGGAAGTCACAAATTTAAAGGTTGAAATCCTTGCTTCCCACTCTTCTCTCAGCATTGAGTGTTGTGTCTATTAATTCACACTGATGCTGCATTGAAATCCTTCCACCTATCTGACTTCTGCTCTTTGAAACTCAACAAGTCAAGCATAAATTAAGTTATAGAATTCAGCATCATCATTGCAAACTTCAAGGCTCAAAACAAAACCAATCTATACCATGCCCCTTCTATATACATAACAAATAACACCACCAACAAAATGCATACAATATTATGACAGAAGAAGAATCAGAACTGAAATGAAGCTTACAATAGTAATCGCATCAGTTGTAGCTCTGCTGTTGATCTCCCAAGTACTTGTAGAAGCAGATACTGAACATAAGCAAAATCAACATGAAAGAAAAGGGTGGAAAGATGAAGAAAAGAGAACTAGAAGCAGAAGCAATGGAAGAAGAGGAAGAAGAAGATCTGATTGTGATCCATTTTACCAATACTTATTTGGAACCTGTGGCCAGTGGCCTTTCCCAACCTCCCCTTCAGATAACCCATTTTTGGCACCCTCAAGACCTTATCTGCCCCCTTTAATTTCTTCTCCTCCTCCAGTTTATCAGCCAGTCCCCATAGTTCCTTCTCCTCCTCCAGTTTCTCAGCCAGCCCCCATAGTTCCTTCTCCACCTCCCTTTATTGCATCACAGCCACCGCCCTTGGCTTCGCCTGAAACTCCATCTCCCCCAACACCCTTGGTTCCTTCACCGCCACCACCACTGCAATCTACTCCGACTCCTTCAGAAATGGTTCCACCACCTTTGGTGCCTTCACCACCACCATTATCATCTACTCCAACACCTTCAACCTGGTTTCCACCACCTTTGGTGCCTTCACCACCACCACTATTATCTACTCCAACACCTTTAATAACGTTCTCACCACCGTTGCCAGAATTTTCACTACCTCCACCAGTGCCTGATCTGCCACCTCCTATTGAATTCACACCAGATCAACCACCGTTCATCCCGATATTTCCTCCACCACTGGTATCAATCCCAACTGAAACGCCGCCTTTCACAATTCCACAGCCTCCCAGGATCTTTCTTCCACCTCCCCTGGTTCCTGAAGTTCCAGATATTCCACAGGAACCATTTCCATTTGTGTCTGCAACGCCAGCACCAGATACTGATTTTATTGAGCCATTGGTGCCACTGCCACCTGAACCATCTCTCACATCTCCATGATTCTATCGCCATCTAAGGAGCTGAATCCTTCTTTTTGAAATGCAGCAACTTGTAGCCAACCCATCAACTATGTTGACCATAAGAGTTGTTTAAGAGTTCTGTAATGTTTGACTTTGAGAGTTTGTAGCCTGGATGATTACATTATGGATGGCACTCTATAAAGCATAAAACTTCCACAATATTTAACATCTCAGAACGTTCAAAACTAGAAAAGATTAGCCTTGCTCTGATAAATAACTTTTCTAAAAGCGTAACTTTCTGTATTCTTAGATGGTGTAGGCCAATGGAGAGTGGTGGGAAGTTTGATAGAAGTGTCATGATTGAACTTGTCTTTCCTGACAATAATCACATATTGCTTCATAATGACTAATATAATGCTTGAAAATTAAAAGTTTGTGAGAAAGAAACGCTGAATTAAACTTATATAAACGTTCAAAGAAACATAAAACACACAAGACAACTCCCCAAGTTCTAAACATGTTTGAAATAAAAACACTAGGGGTATGGAAAAAATCCCTTCAGTCTTCAGAATAATGCATCAACTTGACCAAAGATGGGAAAGAGGTTCCCCATTTTGGCATCTCTTGACACAGTCCAGGACAATCTCTTGTAGTTCTTTCTCAATATCTTCCATGGGTCGGCAAGCATCAATTATCTGCAATTAAATCAAACGAAAGTTCAAAATACAGTCAGTCAATTCCTTTTTTTTTTTCCACCCAAAAAACAGCTTAAAATAAGACGAACATAAAAGCCCAAAGCAATGATTCCTCATGAATAAATTCGGTGAATATTATTGTTTTGATTTGCTTGCAGATACTTTTGAACATAGATAGGGGAGACTAGACAAACAGTCATCGAAGGAACTTTCTATCTTGGTTATATATATCTAAAAAATTCTCACCCATTAGCTCCACAGGACCTTACAGTTGAAATCGTCATGTACAAAGTGATGGAACTAACTTTATAGGTTTGAAGTCTTTCACATTTCAGCCAACCCTCTTCTTGGGATAATTTTAATATCATGCTTCCATTTATGAGCCAAACAACTCTTGAAACACCACAATCAAATTGATACTGATACATTCCAAACTTATTTTAAAAAATAAAATGGCTAAGAAACCATCTTGGTCCCTATCATCTTACCTTAACCACCCCCACTATTAACACATCCACGAAAAGTCTTTCAAGCCATTAACTCCAATTATTATTTATATAATGCCGATCTAGGCCTTGGATCTGGGACTACCATCTGCTCTAGAAAAAAATTGTATTAGTTTTTCTCTTTCTCTGTTGATTCAATCTCTCCCTTAGAATTCAGGGAGGTGCCTTCACTGTATCATACCCTTTCTGTTTCTATTTGAAGCCCATCTATGTTTGAAAATGTTGAATATTCATCCCCATTGACAAACCAATGTTGAGAAGTTTTAACACTTGGACTCCATCGTCGAGGCATTTTGAGACTTCCACAAAGTGACCTCTACTATTGATCTTGGAGATTTTCTGATGCCAAGTGTGGCAATTAGCACTCTTTACCTTTTTAAAGAAGTTTTGACTGAGAGGTGTATTGACAAAAGATATTCTACTGCATCTTTTGTACAATGGTTCAAACCAGTTAAAGTGGCATCTTTTAATAGAAAGGATATTGCAGGATGAATAACGTTAATTGGATAATATTCTAGATCAATTCCTCATTTACCCCCAAAATAAAATCTATAAATATGAGCTTTTCCCCTCTTGTTTGAAACACATTATCTTTTTCTAAAAGGTTAGAAGGCTTTTTATTGATAAAATGAAAAGAGACTAATACTCAAATTACAAAGAAACAAAGACATGAAAATAGCAAATACAACCAATACAACCATATACAACCTATAATAGCACTTGAAAAGAAATAGAACTCCTTTGATATCAACTAAACAGAATGCTCCAAGAACAAAAGACACCATTTCAACCAACAATTGATCTCTAACAAGGCAGATGAAACCTACAGGCCTCTCAAAAAAAAATCTTGCAATCAAAACTGAAAGGATTATTTCACAACAATCTTCAAATGATCAACTAAAACGCCTGCAACTCTTGAAGACACACAATCCGCACAAAGAGCAAGAATAGCATGAAGAAGTCATTAACCAAGCAAAGGGACCATTATCATTCTAATAAAAGATTCACAACCTTGCTTGATTCCTAGAGGATTACTCCTTCAGGCTACTTAGGCTACATCAAAGGATCTTCCTATACTTAAATCTACCATCATAGTCAATTGTAAAGAGCTTGGATTCTGCCCTACACTTGAACACGAATAGTCTCTTCATACTCGACGGCTTCAAGAAACAGTGTCGAGGTAGAAAGGAAAACATTTGAGATGAGGGGAAGGAAGTGAGGAGGGGAGCCTAGGCAGCCATTGTAATTTATCGATGATTATCAGATGTTATAACGCAGCTTTATTCAAAATTTATCCTTCATTTTTCAGTTTGAACTATAAGAAGCACAAACTAGAACACAAGAAGCGACCAACATACACGTGGTGCTTAAGTTAAGTTTCCTATCATACATATGTATAAGAGGAAGAGAAAGAAGAAGCCTCCTATTATGAATAGGTATTTGAAGAGGTATAAAATGGAAAACTAAAGGGTAGTAGTTAGTAAGCGGGGGAAACCCTAATTAGGTGGCAAGAGGGGACAGTAGGGGGAGATCAGTTTTTCCGAAAAAGGGTGAAAATGTTCTGGGAAAGAATTCAGCCCTCTCAAATTGGCTGCTAGAAGCTTTTGTAAGTGGATCAGCTGAGGCTTCTCTTCTAATTTAACCAACTTCCCCCAAAAGCGTTCAAGCCATGTCAACCAAGTTTGAAAAAAAGTAATTAAATAACTAATTAATTATTTAGGTGTTGGGCACACGCCCAAGGGCAAGGAGTGTCCATGTCTAGGCATCCTAGACACATACCACATAGACATACCAATCTCAGAGTCTTGGAGTATCGATGTTTCCAAGATACAAATGAAAAACAAGTTACCTGCCATTTAGAATCAACCAAAAGTTGATAGCACTTGGCAACTTTGTTCTGGAACTCAATCTGCTCGTATCTCTCACCTCCATAACCTCCTCTTTCTGCAGCTCTCTGATCATTCAAAAATAACTCTTTATTCACTAAGCAATCATAATACAGAGAGAACGTTTTTTAACTTGAGAATTTGTCTGGTTGGTGATGGTTGTAAATCAAAGTCAAGTTCCATCATTAACATAAAAGATTACAGTACTCCTGGATAAAGTCACGCAGATAGTATAATCTTTTGATATCATAGATTGTATTTTTTTTTTTAATTAAAAAAAAAAACCCCATTATTCTCTTGGATTAATTTATTCTTCTTATATTGAACTTCAAAATAAGTCTCTAATAACATCTGCTCTACCTGAACAATGGCTTTCTGTATGCTACAAACCATATATTTTGAGTTCCATACAAAAATCCAATACAAAATTTACAATTGCTCCTATGATATGTGAAGACGTGGTTGAAAGATGCCGTATCATCTATGAATTGAAGAGCCAAACCAAAAATGTCAATATGTAGCTTCGGTAATTTACAAGTTGGAAAAGATAAATCATGGTAGACCATCCTAATAAATGCATTTAAAATTGTTCCAGAATGAAATGATATGGTGATTTGACCGACCTCAGGAGATATGTCTAGGTACAATACTAGGTCTGGAGTTAGCAAGCCAACCTCCGGTGCCTGAAAAGGACAAACATAACATCAGCATTTCTTTTTACTATTCTTTTCTTTATTTGGGACACAGACCAATAGGAATATATTGCTTTTATCAACCAGAAAACAAAATTTTTCATCGAGTATGAGAGACAATGCTCAAAAGATGCAAACTCCACCTGGAAGTGAAAAAAGAAAACAAATAAAAAGCATGAAGGAGAAAGAAAAGCATCTCACTTAAGGCATATATCATAGGAAGAGTAATGAGTAAAGAATTTGGAAAAAGAACACCATGTAGAGGCTTTTTGTAACACCACAGTTAGAAGGGGTACACGAATGAATCGAAATCACATCTGAGTGAGAGAGATTTTAAAAATATGAAAGTATAATTTTAAAAAGGCTTAAGAGTTACTACTTATACCATCAAGGTGCACTTTCATTTTCGGTGGCTCAATCATAGGAACTCCAAAGTTAAGAATGTTTAGCTTGGAGTAATTCTATGTTGAGTGACCTCCTAGGAAATTTCCTAGGCAGTATGTGGGTAAGGACAAAACATGTTAAAAGGACCCGTGTTAGTTTGTGGGAATAATTTTCACTCTTAGAAGCTCTTTAAGACCAGCAAGAATGATGTTGCCAGGTCGCAGGGGATGTAGGGGAATGATGGGGTCATCAAGTGCTGAATCCGAATTCTGAATTAGGTAGAGTAATGACTAAAGAATTTGGAAAGGGAACACCACGTAGAGGCTTTTAATCTTGCATATTTAAAACAATCAAACCACAAGAAGATATTTATCTTTGAAGATTATTTGATTCCTTCCCATCCACAATTGGCTTTGACCACATTAATCCCTAATTTTTTTTATAAGAAACATTGGGTATATTCAATCAAAAGCCAACAAGGACAACCTAAGGGCAAGGAGTTGAAAGGACCCCTCCCAAGGAGCAAACTTATCTTTGAAAATCCTGTTATGTCTTTCTTCCCAAAGACGCCACATTAATCCATAATAAACTTGATTTTTTAGCCAACAATCAGCTAAAGAACATTTTCACTTAAGACACGCAAGAGAATAACCACTGGATGTTGAAATAAGAAAGGAGCTTGAACCAACACATTGACAAATAAGAGCAGCTAAGAAAATATGAGAAAGATAACCTCCATCTGCATAACAAAGAGGGCATACGGATGACCTAAGATAGAAAAATGGCAAATTTCATTTAGACTGATCCACAGCAGCACATTTAAACATTTTGCACTGTAAGACTTCCAAATGGCCTTAAATAAATCCTTTTGCAAAGAAGCAACAAAGACTAACTCTCTTTATAAAAATTTCACCAAGAACAAACTAGTTGAATGTAAAGACCACTGCCTTGAGTCTTCAATAGAGCCAACTTTTTTATTATAAGAATACCCAATAAAGATTGCAAGGCAATGATTTCATCATCTTTCAAATGCCTTCGAAAAACTAAAAACCATGAGAAAAGTTGATTGTCCGATAGGTCCAAAACTGAGCCGTTTGGAGATGTGGAGATAGCAAGTAAGTGCGGCAAATGGTGTTTCAAAAGAGAATCCCCAATCCATCTGTCCTGCCAGAAAAGAATATGATTTCCATTTCTCAGTTTAAAGGAGGCAAATAAATCATCTCACTTCCAATTCTTAGAAATGCTGGTCCATGGACTTCTAGGCTTGAACCATACCTTCCAGCTGTGTGCCATTCAAATTGAGAACGCCCAGGAATGTCCATAATCGCCTCAGGCCCAAGAGCCTTTTCTTGCCCAAGCTTTTAATAGCACGCCAAATTTCCTCAAGAGAGAAAGGAACAATTAGAGCCTCATTTGCTGGTCTTGAAACCACCTTCCACCAAAGATTTAGAGGAATAAATTGCTGACTGGAACCTTCGAATATAAGGAAGAAAAGAAAAGTCATAATTCTGAAATAAGCTCTCTTTTTTTGGCTGCCAAAAACCGATGAAAGAAGCTGTATTCACATTCCCTTCATGCAGACACTGGAGTCTACGTTTCTTAATCAAATTTCATTCTTCAATCAAGAAAAGATTCAATAACTCACCTTTTAATGAATACCTAAGATACCATTCTTGACTAGTCAGCAGTCCCAATTCTAATTTGGCAGCAAAATATGCAATTTCAGTAAATATAAGTTCTTCTCCTTATCTTTTTTATTTTAACCTCATATTCAGTAAACTAACCCTTAGTAGATGTCTTCAGATTTCTGAGTTTAGAGGAAATAACAAAACCTGCCCAGCCAAATAATGACTTTTCGATGAGCTTCACACAATCATGCTCCATAAGCCATGAACTGTAAAACTGGAAAGGTAAAACCCCCCATACAAAACTACCCGCTTCGAAAAGAAGAGGAAAATTGTCAGAAAAGATACGTACCTGCTTTGACACCCTAGAATTTTCAAACACAATCTCCCATTCAATGGAAACAAAAAAATATGTCTAACAAAGACTGTTCACTATTACCTTCTCCTAATCATGTGAATTTTCCACTGGACAGAGATTTCCACTAAACCCAGTTCTTCAATAATTTTATTAAACTGCCCCATACCCTTGTTTGTCTACACATAGGGAATCACTAATGAACCCATCTGATTATTTTGAAATCTCCACCTGAACACTATGGTTCCTTGCAACAAGAGTGAAAAAAACACAATTCACTCCAAAGACACTTTCATTCATAATCATTTGGTTCATAAATGTTTGAAATCCAACAAACTTTATTTTGTAGAAAAGATACCTTCACCAAGAGAGAATATCCTCCTTTTAATACGTCAACAACCTCCACTTTGCTTCCATCCCACAAAATTAACAAACCACCCGAGCGACCATAAGATCCAATATCAACCCAATTTACATCTCTTGAACTCCATAATGATTTAATAAATCTTCTATCGAAAGAGGAATTTTTGGTTACTTTAATACAAACCAACTCAGAACAAATAGGCAGTAAAAACTTCTTCAACTAACTCTTTTAGAGCTATCTCCCAAACCTCTATTATTCCAACAAAAAAAAAAAAAAGAAAAAATTCATTGGATCGCCAAAACAGAAAATCCCAACTTCACTTTACGTTTTCTGACAAAACTCTTTTGAGATTGGAGGATTAATTTCTCAAAATTTTAAACCACAGGCCTCAATTAAAGAAGAAAAAATTACCCAGCTTAAAGGGTAATTTTGTCTTGAAAACTTGGCTATCACTGGGGAGAACCTCTTAATCTTTAGATACCAAAACTTAGACTACGTTAAAGAAAGAGTTTTGACTTCCATATCTCTTGAAAGCACAATGTGAGCAAATTACCAAAGAAAAAACCAAACACTTTCCAGGAGATTAAATCGTTGACTAGTCACTGGAGGCCAAGAACATCAGCAAGAGGAGACCAAGAATAATGGTTTTTGAAGGCTAGAGGAGACAAGCTGGGAGGAGAGAGAAGGGAGCATCTGAGGGGTCTCTTAAGACTTCTGGAATATATTACTACAAACAAAATCACTTAGGGCTAGGGGAATGAAAAGGCCCCCTCACAAAATATAGTGAAGCAAAGCCTTCAAACATGGAGTTTAAAGCTAAGCCATAATTACAAAAAAGACGTGACTTAGACACCACAAAGAAGAAATTAGTTATACAAATTACAAAATGGATGGAATGAAGTATAGCACTTCAGAATAGCATCCCACATTAAAAAATACAAATAAAAACAGAACATCAATATAAATAAACAAAGGATTCATCCAAATTATTTATTTGTATTTTTACCTTACACCATTCAAACCCAAGTCCTTTGGCACATGAAAAGGCCACCCCTGAGTAAGAATACCGATCAAGAATAAGAGTGGTTCCACCTTTCAACTTAGTTTCCATTAAGGATCTGCATGGGCATTACAGTAATTAAACAAAAATCACATACTCTTAGGGTAAAAATATACTATATCCTCAGTATATTACATGCAACAAAATAGTTTTCGCAAGTTTTCAACTACTATTGCTTGGAACTTCTAAAACCAGGTATCATTATTTTCATTTCAAAGCTTGCCACTTCATAACAATATAGAAAGCTCCATCACTTGTTAGGAGCTGAAAATGTGTCAACCTAAGAGTCTGATGTGCAGGTTGTATAAAGGAAAATTAGAAACCTCTTCTCCCATCGGTTAGCACTGAAAAGAAGATGTATTGTGTGGTCATCCAGCTGTGATTCGTTAGAAAGATAGGAAGATATCATCTGTCCAACACTAGTGGTTCTGTCAGGAAACCGCCATAGTTCAGCAGAATGGCCAAGTCCTTCTAAATACTGGACTAATCTACTGGACTGCGTAGTCTTCCCACATCGGTCCAACCCTTCTAGAACCACCAAGGCTCCTCTAGAGTTGCTGCTGGAACCTCTTAAGATGGAGTTCTGATTAGTTCCCATTCGGATCTTCTGGATAAAATTCTTATACGGAACTTTTGGTAGAAAACTCGAGGATATTCTAGTTGTTACTACTCCAAAACTCCTAAATAGGAAAAACAAACATCAGAAATATATAAACTATTCAAGAGGTCTTCTATATCAATCATTTTCAAAAGAAAATTGTAAGTGAACGTGATTGAAGCATAAACTATCTTATGCATATTTGATTTTTTTAAGAAAAAAATACACCTTCAAAAAAAATTCAAATGTATTTCTAACCAATACGCCTTAGCCCACCAAAAACAAATATAGAAGGGAATATTTCTATTTTTACCCCCTACACTTGTTATGTTGTATCAATTTTCACCCTAAATCATCAAATTGCACCTCTAACTTCGGTGAGTGTTGTAGTCTTAAACTAAAAAAAGTGTTATAATTTTTCCCCTATGATAAGTGTACGTACCAAATATCGTTAAAAAAATATTCTCATAAGCCAAAGTGAGCACAGCTCAGGATAATTGTTATATCCTCCTTACCTTGAAGTTGGAAGTTCAAAATAATAATAACAATAATAAAAGTATTCTCATATGCATCCCATGAATAGCAAAACACATATATCGTCTAAAATTAATAGGATTTCATAGAAAGAAGCAAAGAGAGCAATATTTTCTGATAAAATTTTCGAGCTTTGATAAATCTATTCAATGGCTAATTTGTGCATTAACTAAACCAAAATTTGTGCAAAGTTCAATTTTACTGAAATTAGTGGGTATTTTGGAGATTCTACATTGTCTTTTTGCTGAAATTAGTGATTGAATTAGCGGAAAATGAACAAATGATAGAAGTTACAACACTTATCAAAATCTAGAGTCCAATATGATGAATAGAAATTGAAAGTTTGTGGTGAAAATTGATACAACTCAACACTTTTAAGGGTAAAAGATGAATCTTTAATTCTTTCCCAATATATAATAATTATTATCTAAAAATTAAACATCATAAATTATAGGTAAAACAAGAAATTAATCTTACAACGGCTTATGGAATGTGGAAGCAAGCATGGATCATATCCCGACCTTAAAACTGCTTAAAATTGTATGCTCAATATCCCATAACTGCGACAAATAGAACTTGTAACTACCACATATAGAATCGGCCCTGGTCCTCAAAGGCAAGCTAAAGTTCCGGCTCACATGAAGGAAGGCTGCTAAATTCAACATTGTAAAAAAATGTGAATAGGTTTTACATCCCAAAAATAAAATAACAGTGGTGTGGAAAATGAAATGTCATAACTAAATGAGACATAAGTGATTCCAACCAACTAGGAAATTACATACTTTGGATTACCTCCTAATCTTTCATTTGAAAACATTTTGGAAAAACAAAGCAAAAATAAGTACAACAATACTTAATAAGCAATTCTCGTATCGAGTTCTAAAATTCATTTTCTTTTACAACTCCTTGCAAAACTTTCTAAAGCAACTATCAAACTTTCATAAAATCAAAACTTCTATTTGAAACTTTGTTGCAAACGGTGCTTTCAAGACCAAAATCCTTCAATCAAACAAGCTTTCAGAACCAAACGTTTTGATTGAACAAAACTTTCATTTTAGCAAGCCTTTCAAACTAAAACTCTCAAATTAAAACTATTAGTCCTTCAACATTTTAGAAGAACAAATCTTTCGAAGACTTTCAATAAACAAGGCTTTTCAAGACTTTTAATAAACGAAAACTTTGAAAACTTCCAGTTTCAGTAAGATAAAAACGTTTGGTCGATCAAAATACTTTCAATTCAGATAGCACTTCCAATCTATTAACACTTTAAGATATCAGAGTGGGAAGATGCATAATTGGATTAGCCAAGACATATATGGTTACTCATCGGTAACATCAATCTATTCCATCACAAATGTCGATTAGAAATCGGATATAAATGCTTACATTGCCGCCGTGAATCCCGTAGTACTGCCGTCACAGAGCAGTCAGGGTCTGGGCGTGCGACGTGGGTGATGAAGGATAAGAATGTGTTGGTGACGACGCCAAACTCGCCGGAACAAGGAATATTACGTCCTCGGAGGCTGTTCAGAGGGGTTCGGCGGCTGTGAGGGTGAGGAAGAGGAAGGAGAAAATGAGGAGAAATGGTAAGAAATAACCCCTCAAGTTTTCGTGTTCTTTTAAATCTCGTTAAAATAGTTTTTTGGGTCAAGATTCGCATCGGAAAATATATATATTATATAATTTTTTTTTCCGTTTTATCTATTGTTTTGGACTTTATCAGTGAAATCTCGGGCTCTTGAACAATATAAAGTAATAGTTTTGAAAAGGATGTTAGTTTTTTGAAATATGAAAATTTGAAGAGGCTATTTGTGATAATTTCTCATTTCTTTTTTTGTCTCTCATTTCTTTTTTAGGTTAAAATATCATTTGTTATCTCTATGTTTTAAAATTTGTTCAATTTTAGGGTAAATGAGAGGTTTTTTTTCTCTTTCTCTTTTTTCTTTTTTCTTAAATACCATTTTAGTCCTTATGATTTGAAATTTATTCAATTTAGTCCATATATTTCAAATGCCCAATTTTAATTTGTGTATTTCAACAAATCTTAACTTTAGAGGTACTAGTTTATTGTTAATTTTTTAAATAACTTTATGTTATCTAGAGCATTTTTACCATCAATTTTGAAAACAAATTTATATATTTTATTTTCTTGCATGAAATTATTATCATTATTTAATTAATTTTTGTAAAAATTAATTTTGAGGGACTAAATTTAAGATTTATTGAAAGTATGAAGACTAACATTGGAGAGCCGAAGATATCAGAACTGAAATGGAACAAATTTTAGTATGGAAGTAAAATGATATTTTAATATTTTTTTTAATTCTTCTCTCTATTTTCTACTCTATTCTTCCCATATTCTTTTCCTTTTCCGAGGACAATTTTTCCAATCTTAAAAGTTAAAAAGTTATAATTAGACTTCTAAATTTTAATAAAACTAGGAACAAAAATTCGTTGAAGCTCTAAGGTTTCCTGATTAAATGTACTAAAAAAAATTTCTCTCAATTCTTAATAATCTAATTTTTATCTTTTTTTTTTTTTCAAATTTAAACTCTAATCAAGCATTCAAACAATTTATATATCGATATCTATATCTTAGTCTCCTTACTATATTTTCAAAAAAAAAAAAAAAAAATCATCTCACTTTTTCTTTTTTGAAGTCAAAGTTTTTTTTTTAGTGGAATAGAGAGATCGAACCTCAAGGTCGAAAGTACAACCATAATCCGATTAAACTATGGTATAAAAAGATAAGTCTTTTCACTAGGTTTTAAATTTGTGATTTAGATATAAATTATTTTTTATGGTTTATTTCCTAATTATTTTTGTGTAGGTATGGCCCTCAAACAAAAGTTGTTTGTTTTGGAAAGGCTTTCTGTGGGGGCAGTAAGTTGCTAAGACTTGGGATTTGGGTGATGGGAGGACTATTAATATAGAATAAACTTGTAATGTGATATAATCCAAAATAAATGTTTGAATTGAGCATTTTCAATCCAATTCTATTTTCTACCATTTTCATGATGCATTCCAATACTCTTTTGATTCTCAGTAATCTTATTACATTCCAACTCTTCAAATAGCCCCTTAGGATGTTGGATGATCTGTGGATCTGAAGACAGGTGTGTTTCAAGTCAACTATGCCTAACTTTGTAGACAGTGAGTTGGAGGTGCTCTCGTTAATTGAGGAGGAATGGCGGTGCAAGGCTATCCACGAGCTCGAATGGTTGGTGGGATTGGTGGTGGAAGCGACTTTAGAGCACAAAAATTCCTTCTAAGGTTAAGCATTTCATGTGGATGGTGTTTTATTATTTTCTCTCGACTAGTTCGTCGTCATTTGGATGTTTCTAAGATCTGACATATGTGTGGGGATGGGGTTGGGTCTGTACAACATATTTTGTTTGATTGTGGTTGAACCTTACCCAAAAAAGTTTGGAGTCTGTTTATGTTTATTCCGTCTTGGCGTAGGTTGGATCTTCAGAGATTTGATAAATCGGTTGTGGGTTCTTAAGTTCATGCCCTTACCTACAAATGATATTGAGAAACAAACAAAACTAAGAACAAGAATTAGAAATTAAAGAAGATTTCATTTATGGTTAAATCCTTTGAAATTCTCACCCCTTATATGTATTAATTATTCATATTCTAAAAAGCGCATATTTCTGAAAGCTAAAAAAGAAAAAAAGACTTTACCAAAAAAGACATGTCAATCCATCGACATATATCAATACAACCACCACTCCATTTTTGCTATATCCTAATCTTAACTGTTTTTTGAATTTGTAAAACAAAAAACACATTAATTTTATGTCCACTTCAAAAGTAGTATCCTATTAGCTTTTAGATTATCGTAGAGTTTTTAATTAATATTTAGTTTTCAATTTCATACTTTAAAATAAGATTTATTTTATATATTTATCTATCTCTCACCTAATCAAATCTATTTCCATGAAGAAAAAAATATATATACACCATATACATTATTTAAAAAATAAAGCTATTTCCTTTAATATTTAAAAATTGATCTACAACAAACAAAATTTGTCATTCTAAAAAATTATATAACATTTTATATTTTAAAAGAAATTGATTATAAGTCATTTAATTCTTATATTTAAAATAAGATGTTTTTTTTATATATTTACCAAACAATAAAACCTATTTTCACAAGTTTAAGCTAAAATTTATCCAACATTATTTTACTTCTTTTAAGAGGTTTTTTTAAAAATACAAATAAAGCTACCAATTCTAAATGGAGCCTAAATCATTACATACTAAAATTAAAGAAATAAATTACTACAAAATTAAAAATATAGGGAAAGTGTCGAGGATTTATATCACTTCTTGTCGATGGATGCGTTGTAAACGTTAATCAAAGATAGAGGAATACAGGATTAAATAAACAATAAAGTCGAATTACAATTTACAAGGTTTTTCAAGTAATATAGTCAAAAGTTAATTAAAAAAAAATTAAAAAAAATCTTCAACATGCTCCAAAATGAAGGGAAAATGAATTGCCAAGGAAAAAAAAAATCAATATGGAAAAGAAAGGCAAGATTTAGTATAAAAATTATTAAGTAATGAAAATAGTTGAACCGCAGACTAAAATTGTTGCAGACCACTTTACTTTCAAATCCATTATTTGCCAGCAGGAGCAGGGCAGTTCATTTGCAGCTAGAAAGGAATAAATTCCACAAAAAAGTATTAAATCAGATCAGGATTTGCTAATACAATCTATTGAAATAAAACTTGAAAAATTCTACACCTTCCCATTAGCAATGAACTATCTGACATCTCCAATGCTTCCAATGCCATTTTGCCTTTCATGCCAACAAGCTGAAAACATCTCTTCATGATATGATGATGTGAATGAAATAAATTTTAATTCCACAGAACTTTCTCTTCAACAAAACTGAGTGCAAACCTCATGAAAGAGATTTGAATGCATGCAAGAGAAGAACAGAGATCCACCTGAACTCAGGTCTTGTAATCTGGGTTGTCTCGAAGACCAAGTGTGTTAAGAACCATACAGTAGGATTCCCAGTCTGTTCGTCGAAGATACTTCAGTAGCTTTTTCCTCTGTTGTACCATTGCAAGAAGACCTTTCTTAGAATGCTTATCCTGAATCGTATTAACCAATTTTTCACATTAGTGATCGATGAAGATGTGACGACAAATAGTAAAAAGAAACGACTTCAGAAACCATCTAGGCCAAATGGTGTGTCTGTAGAAAGCAACCCTTTTGATAGCACAGAATCAGATGTTACAAATTAGTGTAAGGGAGAGATGTGGTTCCTAAAACCAGATGGTGAAAATTCAATACAACACAAAATGGAATCAAGAAAAGTGTAACTATGATCTTACACTGTGTAGTGGATCAAAGGAAAATACGGTTTCATTTACCTTCTTGTGCAGGACGGCAGTTAGATGATTGATTTTAGTGGTAAGTTGAGCAACTGCAGAGTACATAGAGAACAAAATTAAGCATTATTTGAATCAGAGATTGCAATAAAACGCATGTCAAAATTTTTACTATGAAAATGAAACCTCCCAGTCCCGTATCTGTTCAATCACACAGCCTTAAGGCACGATAGAAATAAAGGGGGGAAAAGAAGGTTGGTGAAAAATGCTTCAGAATTAGTTTGGAAAATTTGTGCCACGGGTAAAGGCTGGAGATATCCCATGCGGTAGAAATTTCCAAGTTAGAAATGTGATCTGCCGAGATGAATGGTTAAAACTATTACAGTCAAAAGATATACCTTGAACTCGAGCAGATCCACAGTCTGACTCTGACATTTTAAATTCATCTCTAACTTTTGCTAACTCAATTTTCATCTTTTCAGCAGACGACATGTTATCCGGATGGAAATACTGCATGAAATTACCGACTTGAGTAAATGACAATTCAAAATCAGGTAGTTCAACTTTTGCAGGAAACAAGCAGAATGAAACTGCAGTGTGAAACTGTGAATGCAACTTTAAAAATCAGGAGCTTGTTTGTATTTAACAATTAAAGGAAAACAAATCAGGAAAGCAATTACCTTAGACGATTTGAAGAACAGAACAGGAAAAAATGAACAGTTTCATTACCGTTGGAGAATCCAAAAGGTAATAACGAACAAGCGCTGAGCTAGAAATGAGAGCTAGAATTGTAGCAAACAATAGGACAAGCAAATATGTCTAGTCCGGCATCCATTGCAAGGGTTATGATAGTTTTAAATTGTTGATGGAAAAGAAAAGATAAAACTAGTTACTATTACTTAATGGAATCTCGTACCTTTTCAACAAGATGTTCCTTTGGAGGTTGTAGCATATAGTTTGGTGTTCGAATTAGCGGACCCAAGATATCGAGCCGCTGGACTGGGCGACCAAAAATGAAACAATTTCAAACCTTCAGTGACTAGTAAAAGTGCATCACTACCCAGAGGAGGACCAAGATAACAGTTCTAATGAATTAAGTCAAAGAGAGATACTTCATTATGAAGATTTTGATTTAAACTAGAAAGGGATGATTATATTATCTCAATCTCTCCATTTTGTAACTCTGAATTAGAAAAAGAATTAAAAACAGCCCTTAATAGTTCATATATTCTACGGTCTACATAGCTTCTTTAACTAAATAATGCACTTAAGATGGCTTCTATTCTTCCTTGTTAAAGTTCCAATGTTTAAATGGGCAATAATTTTGCAAGATTTTTAGTCCACTTCCTCTTCCAGACTAGTTTTCTTAATAACACAAGCAAATTTCTTTTAACAGTTCTAAAGAAAACTAGTTATAATTCATAATCATATACAAATTTGTTTACTCACTTGTCGTTTTCTTTGCCTTTTCTGCATCAGAAATCTTCATCTGAATCAAGCTCGCTCTCAAATCCTGGAATGAAATCCCTCCAATTCTCGACTCAGTCTCCTTCTCCTCCATTTTCCTAAGCTTCATCAACCTGTCATTCAACTCCGTCAATGAAAACCAATTCTTCCCTTTTGCTTTATCTGACCTCAGAGCTCTCAACTTGGTTCCCAATTCTCCATAGCTATACATCTTCACAAACTCCGTCTTCATTCCCTCGTTCTCCCCATGTTTTCTGTCCCTCGTCTCCTTTCCAAAAACCGACGCTAGCAACCCCTCTGTTCCACCCATCACCGGCGTGGACGACGGTTCCGACGGTTTCAATTTCAAGCTGTTTTTAAACGCCGATAAGGAAATTGAATCCCCACTCTTTCGTTCATTTTGCATCGCTCTCGCTGAACTCGCTTGCCGCAAGCTCTCCCGAATAGAATCGAATGACATTCTATTTCGGCCATCTCCCGTCGAATCAGCAGGTGCATTACCATCCTCGCCCTTGCTCGTCGCAGTTTTCTTGTAAAGCTCTTGAAATGAGATACCGCGCTGCCAAGACGAAGAAGCAGAAGAAGAAGGTGTAGAACCGACGTCGGAGGGAGGAGGCACAGACGATCGACTGCGAAATTCAGAGAGATTCTTCCTGATTTCTTCCAGTGAAGCGGGTTTCGAAGCCGGAGAACTCGACCGATTGGGAGGCGAAGTGAATGGGTAGGAAGGCCTTCCAGCAGTGGGTGAAGAGGAAGATTGCTGCTGCTGTTTGAGGCGGGTTTTGACATCGCTGAAGTAAGAAGACATGGGAGATCGAGCTGAGGCAGTGGAAGTATCGGCGGTCTCGTCATTTGGGTCAGATGGGGCGGAGGAATTGGAAGAGAAGAGATGGATAAGAGAAGGATTGGTTAGACTTTTAGGGTTTTTAGGTTTGAGGCTGAGTTGAAGCGCCATTGCAAGAGAAACTGAAGAAGGTTTAGAGTGAGATTTTGGTAGAAGAAGAAGAAGAAGAAGAAAAAGGCGCCTAACTCTGACTAGGGTTTGAGAAATGAACCTCCGGAAGTTGCCCAACAAACCGGGTCGGGTCGACCCACACCAATATACCTTGGATTATTTATTTATAGTTTAATTACACGTTTGATTTCTTAATTTTAAAAAGTGCTCTCCATGATTTTGTGTAATAGGATTCAAAACTTTCATCGTGTATTTAATAACTTCTACACATTCAAAATTTTCAACTCATCCCAACTATTACGATTATACCAATTTACACTTTACTTCAAATTTTATTTATTTGACTAGTGTTCTGTGCAACTTGTAATTTAAATTGATTGCACTTCTAAATTTTCATAAGTCAATCATTTTAAACTCTTCGTTACGATTACTTTAGAATCATTCATTTATTTATTCTCAAACATGTGTAGATTTTTTCAAATATCGATTTTACAAAATGAACGGTTAGAGTAAATGTATAGATGATTTTCAAAGGAAATTTATCTAAAAAGTTACATTTATTCATTTATGAAAGTTTATAGGTTTAAATGATACCATTATAAGTTTAATGGAACATTATGGAAGTTGTAAATGAATACATTTACAAAAGTTTAGGGTTTATTTGATACAATTATAATTTTAGAGTTTAAATGAATACAATGCTAAAGTTTAATGGTATAAATTGATATTTGTCCAAGTTTTGAATAAATAATTGATTTATTAGATATACATTTGAATTTTATATCTAATCTAACCACAAACTTTTTTACTAATGAATGTCAATAAAATAGTGGATTTTAAAAGGACTTGAAAGCCCAAGAGTTAAATTTGTAATTTACAAATTCAAAGACAAAATAGACATCAACCTCAAGGTCTATAATCTAAATTTGTAGTTTAGTATTTATTCGTTTTCTATTTGAGCACCTTTTAAAATTTTTTAGGTTAGAATAAATGTTTAAGGGTCCGTTTGATAACGTTTTCGTTCATTATTTACTGTTTCTTGTCTTTTAATAACTAGAAATAAAACATGTTTAGTAACTATTTAAGTTTATTGTTCTTGAAAAAAAAACAAAAAACAAAAATAGAAACTTGTTTGATAATCCTTTCTTGTTTCTTATTTTTTACATTTTTTATATTTTTTTAAAACATTCTCTCTTATTTTATAGATTAGTATAATTTAATTATGTAAAATAAAAAATATATAACATGCATTAAAATATATAATTTTTTTTAAAAAATTACATTATCAAATACACATAAGTCTCAATGCAAAATTAATAACTATAATACAATTGTTTGTATCATTCATATGTTACTAAAATTTGATTTGCAATATCACTTCACATTCAAGCCATTTGTCTTAAATGATGTTGACTAAAATCCAGCTCAATTATATTATTATACAAACGTCGTGGCTGTAAAAGATTAAAGTAAACCTAATTGAATGTCTTAGTAAACAAAATATATATATATATAAAGTTAGTGTAAAATTTTAATCAGTTTTAAATGTACTAAAAACAATAATTTAAATTTAAAATAATATATAAATCTATATATTTAAAAAATTTAGAATTTAAAATAACATGTAAAGAAAAAAAAGAAAGGGAAGATTATAAAAGAAATATAGTCAAATTAATATAGAAAAAGACAAAAAAAATGAAGAAAACTATTATAAATAGAAAAGATATTAGACTATTTACAAATATAGTAAAATTTTATTTTCTATATATGATAAACACAAAGATATCTATCCGTGTCACAGATATTAGTAAAATTTTGCTATAATTGTAATTATTTTCTAACAATTTTTACATTTTTGAAAACATCTCAAAATATTAAAAATAGATAAATAATTAAAAATGTTATGCCTAGAAAACGAACCGGGAACAATTTTAAAATGTTTTATTACAAATTCAAGATACTAAAAATTGATAACGATTTTATTTTAAATTTTCTGTTTTTGAAATGTTTTTAAATGTGAACTATTTTCAATTTTACCTTTGACAAATCTTAAAGAAACACTTAGAATAGTCAAATTCTAAAAATAAAAACAAAATTTTTGAAAACTACTTTAGCTTTTAGCTTTTGTTGTCTAGAGTTTATGAATGTTTTTAAAATCAAAGCAAAACTTTGAAAACTACAAAAAAAAAAAAAATATATATATATATATATATATATATTTTTTCAAAATTTTGTTTTTGTTTTAAGAAATTGACTAGGAGTTCAAATGTTTATATAGGAAATATGAAAACCATAAGTAAGAAATTGTGAGAAAACAAACACTTTTTTAAAAACTAAAAACAAAATAATTCTTCAACAAAATCTTAGAGATTACAATACATTTTTGCTTTTAACATTTACAAATGTCCAAATAAACTCGTATGCACTTCAAGGAAACAAACTTTCAACTTTATCTTGTTGCTGGATTGTTTTGGTCTCTTAAAAATAAAATAAAAGAACAAAAATTGTCATGAACCAAAATAAATCAAAGTTTAAAACTAAAGCTGAAGATACAAATTATCAAAGTAGTAGTTTTATATCTTTATTTAGTATCTCTGACCAGCAGAATTCTGACTTAACTTGCAATCTTCAATCCTTCCTGGTTTCAGCCATTCTGTTTCAAATTTAGTCAATGGGAATGGAAAACTGGGAAAGAGGCAGCAAATGGGCCTGACAAGTAATTTGTTCTTATTGTCAAAAATGTCAAAATGTTTACAACCTAAGATGACAGTTTTTTTATAGTTCTGGGGAAAAATGAAGACCTTAAACTCAACTCGTTCATACAGATGCAAAGCCTGCAAAGAATAACCAAATTGTAAAGAGAAACGAACAATATTGAGAGACCTCAAGTGTGTATTGAAACCGACATCAGAGCGCATTTGCATAGCAACTCCAAGAGGCAAACAAAGGATCCCTTGCCCGTGTTCAACTCAAAATGTAGCAGGTTTATGGGAGTCTATTGACTTTAATAGCTCCTCACCCATCTCTTTGCATCCAACTCGTTTCTGAGCAGTCAAACAAATCATTAGAATGATGACCAAGAAGAGGAATTAAAGATAATAGTTATCAAAATTGGCAGTAAAACGGATCGTATAAACAACCCCAACTCTGCAATACGTTTGATCATATAAGGGATATAATTTGAAGCCTAAAAGAGTTGATGAAACCAATAAAACCAACTCAATTTGATCAATATAGGGACAAAAACTACCTACATTATTCGTTTCCATGATATCTAAAATATATTGGTTGAGGTCATTTGATTACTACTGAGCAGTTCAGTCGTTAACTCATTTTTTCCCCAGATGTTTTGATCTTGTTGATATCAGTTCGATACGGCATTTACCTATACTTTTACATGATTCAAGGACTCTAAAGAAAGAGAGAGCGAGAGAGATTCTCTCTAGAGAATACGTACACATCCAGCTGAGTATATGTCACCGGTTCTAAATCCTCTGTCTAGAGTATCCAAAACTGCAGCCTCAATTCTTTTGGCAGCATTTTCTTCACCGAGGCCATACTTAAGAAGCATAGCAGCACTGAGAACTGTTGCCAATGGATTTGCCTTATCCTACATATAAAACCATGTCATTTCTTAGCATAAAACTTCGCATACTTACTGATATGATTTTGATCTTTTAACGACACAAACCTGTCCAGCAATATCAGGAGCTGAACCATGTATAGGTTCAAAAAGTCCAGGTCCCTGTGCAAACGATTAATTTCATTAGAAGGGAATTGAAGAAGATTTAGATCACAAAATAAATGCAAAAAAAAAAAAAAAAAAAAAAAAAAAAAAAAAAAAAAAACCAGAATAACAATGCAAGACAATAATTTTGACTACCGATTCACAAAGACTTGCAGATGGAAGCATCCCAATACTTCCAGTAACCATGGATGCAGCATCCGACAAAATATCACCAAATATGTTGTTCGTCAAAATTGTATCAAACTGCAAATTTCCACATTCAGTCCAAACAAAACACAACTATCCCATCACAGGAGCTATCAGGCTTCACTTTAATAGCCCCCCTACTGGAAATAAGACTACTTTTCAATGCAGACCTGTTTTGGTTCCCGAATAAGCTGCATTGCAGCATTATCAACATACATGTGCGAGAGTTCAACATCCGGGTATTCTTCAGCTATTGCTGTCACTCTTTTCCTCCAGAGTATCGATGCCTACAAAATAGAGAGTTCCAGCGCAAGGTTTTTATAAAGCACACATGACCACCGTTTTTTACTGTTGAAGCTCTTACATAACATACTGCGCTGAAATGTATGACTGACTATATTTCAATAAAGTAGGGAAATTCTGAACTGAATGAATCTTCAGCAAAACTTAAAAGAAATCTGGAGGTCACAGCAACACATTCTCAAAATTCAACCTATTTCCAGCAAAATACAGGAATGGTCTAAGCTTGTTCTCTCAAACTTCCTAATAACTTTTCCTAAGAGAGAAACAACTTTTTCATGGAGAGAAATGGAATAGACGAGAAAGGTTAAGCCCTAATTTAAGGTTACAGAAAGACTTTCTAATTAGCACAATGAGAAATTGCTATAATTACAGAGAAAAAAAAAATGTTGACAAAGACGACCAAGAAGAAGGAAGAGGCATGATATTATTGCAAACTTCCTCCAATAACAGATTCCGTAGAAAGCTCCCACTATCCTTCATTAAGTAGGAAATGCTTGATATGGGATGACAAGGTTGTTCCTATGAATTGACCACAAATATCAATCAATCAAGAAAAAGAAAAGATCAAAGTTTTAAGCACCTCCAACACATTTGCTTTGTCTACGGAGCAAACTCTTCCTTGCCGCTTCCTAGCATTCTTAAATGCCACATGAGCAACACGATCAATCTGTCATAGAAGACATTAACAAACTGAAAAATAATCGCTCAAATAGACACAATATAAAGTATATAAAATAGAAAGAGGATTATTACAAATTAAGCATGTAATCTTAATTTCAAAAAAACATTAATTATGGAACATCTAATCGTTCCAATTTAAGATTTAGATAAAATAGCAATGCTTTTTATGCTTAAAGAAAAAAGGGAAAAGAACGAGAGGGAAAAAAAGGTATAACTTTTACATGCATGCATGAATGATCTTTGAAAAATGGATTTGTAAATTGGCATGAAATTGTTGAGTACGAGGAATGCTGATCTCCGTATGTCGTATAGACTAAAAAATTGGATACTTTATATGCAAGTTCACAAGGAAGTAGAATTAAAAACAAATAAATTACCTCCTGTGCAGAATACACTTCAGTATTAAATCCAATTTCTTCCCCATTTTCACTGGTTTTAAAACCTCTTGGTTGCCCAAAATAAATACCTAATTCAGGTGGAGGAAATCATGGCACCTTTATTCAAAACCCCAAAATTGAGAGATGGAGGGAAATCAAGACATCCAATCTCATTTCATTTGGGAGGGGAAAATTATTTACCTCCAGTGAGTTCCCTTACGACCATGAGATCAACACCTTCAGCAACCTCTCTCTTCAAAGTTGAAGCATCCACCAACTGAAGAAGTAAGAAATGGAGTAATCAATAGGCAATAGAGTACCACATATAAGACTTCAACCTCATATTCAGAGGTGTATCTTCCTGAACCCACAGGTTTGCACATGAATTTATGCATCTCAATTAAAAATGTTACAGGTAAATTCTTTCACGTTTCATTTAGGACCCAAGCAATTTGAAGGCAGGCAAACTGTGATACTCTTGAATAAGAAATGCAAAATGCAGTTTGAAGTTCCACCCCACACGTCTGAATGCAAACCATTGAAAGTTAATCCTGACAAGTTGAACACTGAAATTACCAACATAATTTTCCTTTTTCTCTTTTTTAGATATCCATGAGTGTTTGAGTTTGCTTGCCCGCACCTCAACTATTTTCCTAGGAGAACCGCTTAGCCCTAGGTAACTCCTAAATATTAAATCTTAAGGAGATGGTCATCATGGTTGGAACCATTCCCTCTCAAACTTATATTATTTACATAACCTTATTGACTAATAGGCCAACCCATGGTGGCTACGAACATCAAGTCATGCCGTACTAATTCAGATGTCTGAATTAACATGAAACAAGGCTATCTATAGGGCTTAAAACAATAACCCATGGTGGTTACAAACATATTAACTATCCTAGTTAGCATGAGGCTGGTCTAAAATTAACATGAAACATGATTATCTATAGGGCTCCAAACCAAGCAACTTTCATGAACCAAACACCTATTCGTTGCAACTGGGACTTAGCAAGATACCTACCCGTTATATGGAATAGTATTGATTACAGGCCAACATGAAAAATGAACCTTGAGCTTGCAATTTCTTTGTAAATAGTCTGGTGCAGTGGAGGGAGGATGTAGAAGTTCACCTGGGGAAAGACAGTTGCCGGCCGCAAATTAGCAAACACTTCAAGACCTTTCCGGAGTTGAAGCAACCCAGTCTCCGGCTTCAGGTTTTTGGGATAGTCATCCCATTTGTAACTTGTAAACGGAATGAACAATGAGATTATTCAACAAACCACACCATTTAAATAAATGGAAAAAAACAAAAAAACAAAAAAACAAAAAAAACCAAAAAAAGGAAGAAATCATTGTGATAGCACAAGCTATAAGTACAGATACCCTCCAATGGCGCCAAATAGAACGGCATCAGATTGTTTTGCTGCTAAAAGCGTCTCATCTGGCAATGGAACCCCGGTTAAATCAAGCGCAGCTCCCCCCACTGGCATCTCTTTGTAATCAATTCCAATCCCTAACGAAACAGAATCCAATCTCGTCAAAAATCAAAACGAAATGTACAACCTCACCAAAGAATTCCTTCAGCAAAACATAAACCCAACCACTACCATATATAACCCAAACCAAAAAAAGGGCCCCAAATTCTTTTCTTCGCGAAACACCGGCAGCGTTCCGACCAAAAAAAAAAGGGGAATAAAGAGAGAAGGATTAGAGGGACCTTCAAAAGAAGCAGCAAGATTGAGAACATCCTTGGCGACGGCGATAACCTCCGGGCCAATGCCATCGCCGGGAAGCAGGGCGATATTATAGCGGCGGGAAGGGGAAGTTCCGGCAGAGCACCTGAGACGGAAAAGCGTCGGCGATGGCTTAGAAAGGCTGATAGATGGGGAACAAAAATTGAAAGGCTTTGCGTTGAAATGCAGAGCCGCCGCCATGGATGAAGAAAGCCTGTGAAAGCTTGAAATGTGAGAGTAGGAGGATATGCGAGTGCCGAAATTTGGAATGGCTATAGCTTATAAATTCACTTCTTATTTATTCATTTGTTTCTTTGAAAAGTCGTTTCTTATTTAAAGTGCTTTTGAAAAGAAAAAAAAAAATTATTTTGCAACTAGTCGAATGGACTTTAAAGTAATTAATATTTTTATTTTAAATAATTCTTATAACAAATATTTAAATAAAAATAAACTTTTAAAAAATATTTATTTTTTAAATTAATCCAAACGAATCCTTAATTATTTTGGGGCAAAATTCCATTACGGTCCTAGCAGGGAAATGTTCCCCACCCCCTCATGACATGTGGGTTTTGTTATTGAGATTTTTACATAAAAAAGCATATTTGACCTACATTTTATGAATGTATTTAAATTTGAATTTTATTTATATAAAAAAAAACTTTTTGTGTTAATTGGGGACAATTCTACCATTTTTTTATTTATTTATATTCGTTTTTTAATATTATTTTTCAATTTACTAATTTCACTTAATGTTGGAGAGAGAAGATATATTTATTATGGAAAGAAAAAATGCATTTAATATAATTTCTTCTCATTTTTATGTGGAGAGAAAAAATATATTTAATATGATTTTTTTTTTCATTTTTAATTGGAGAGAGAAAATGCATGTTTTTATTTTCCGTTTTGTTTTTCGTGTTTGATTTTTGATGTTATGTGATATATTGTGTTGTTTGTTTTTAATATTATTTGTTTTTATGTAATGTATTCCATTATTTATTTTGTGTATATATCCAAGTATTTTGAGATGTATGTTTTTTGTCTTAGATGTTTGCAAATATTCCAACCAATATATGAAATATACCGGTGAGATTGACTACATGTTCAACATAAATCACAGTATATATCATAAATTCTAATTAAGTAGCTAGAAATCTCAATAAATTCTAAAGCTCTCTAACATAAATTGTTAATTCTCAATTAATGTGACAACTTCAAATTCACTTTCCAACCACATAATTTTTAAATAAACAAAGTTATATACCACAATATACATATTCATGGATGTACTAAATGTTCAATATATATGGACGTATATATCATAAAACAAGAAATATAAATATATATACAAATATATATATCACAATATATATCGAAAAATCGAAGAAGACTACGCATATCCCCAAACCAAACCAAAGTGGTCTTACTGAACTGATCAAACCACGACAGCAATATCTGAGGAAGAAACCCACGACGACGAGATACAAGAAAGAAACTTCTTTAAAAAAAATAAAATAAAATAAAAAAAGATGAAAACGATTCTTCATAACAAGCAATCTTCTCAAGACTAGCAGCCACTGGTGCAAACAAAGGTCGCCTGAACAATGGGAACAACGACCACTGGTGCAGACGGGAACGACCGAAACTTGAATGACGGGAACAGCGGACAACAAGTTGAACGACGACAATGGTGTCGTCGATGGTGACAGGGTGGATTGAGGGAGGGAGGCAGTGGCTAGAGAAAAGAAAGGGAGGAGGAAGGAGAAAAGAGAGGGAAGAGGAAGAAAGGGGAAGCGGAAGAATTTAACATTTTTTTTTCTTTTTTAAAAAGACGTCAATGGGTATGAAGCTCTATGCTTGTACATGGAGGAGAGAGAAAAACTTTGTGCATGGAGGAGGGAGAAATTTTATGTATATATAAGGTCTAAATGGTAGATAGCCTATGACAGGAATGAAAAAAAATCTAGGAAAAAATCTTTTATGTAAAAAATGGGATGTTGAAGACATTAACGTATTTGAGCATTGTATTAAAGCCTTTTACGTAGAAGCTTTTTTTATGGAATGTATTACATTGGCCCACTAAGTTTTAAATCTCAACCACTTTTTTTTTCTTTTTTTTTTTTTTAAATTTTAATCGACACTTTTATCTTTTTACAATACTATTGTCAGATATAGTAAAATACGTCAAAATGTTTATTTTGGTCTTATATTTTTACTTTAGTTCATTTTGTCCCTATACTTTCAAAATGTTCATTTGGGTCTCTATACTTTCAACTTTAGTTTATATTTTGGTCCTTATACTTTCAAAGTGTTCATTTTGATTCTTGTACTTTCAACTTTGATTCATTTTTATCCTTGAACTTTCAAAAAGTGGCTATTTTGTTCTCTTAAAAATAAAAAGTCCATAATAGTCACTTTTTAAAAGTATAAGTACCAAACCAAACCTTTTGTAATTATAGGACCAAAATGAACCAAAGTTGAAAGTATAGGGACCAAAATGAATGAGTTAAAAGTATAGGGACCAAAATGAATCAAAGCCAAACGTATAGAGATCAAAGTAGTATTTATAATAAGATTTGACTTTCGATGACCTTCCTTCCAAAATATAACCGATCTCTGCCTTATAGTTCCATCTACCAATAGTCGATATTGATCTTTTCAAACACTAAAGCCAATTGTTTTTACATATTCATTATAAAACTTGAATGTTTCATCTTCACTTGCAAATACCATTCCAATTTTCGGTACATGTTCCTCATCTAGCCTAAAAGGTACACGAATTGCATTGTCTACTTGAATAGAATTTAAGTCAATATTGTCCTTATGTGTTTGAGACGACATGAAGTAGTCGACATCCTCAAAATAATTTAAAAGAAAAAGAAAATGAATCGTCACCAATTCTTTTTACGCTGTGATCAGACACTAAAATAAGGTAGACAAATTACAAAAGAAAATAGTATACGAAATTCTTTTAGAAAAATTTAACTCTCAAATATTTTTAAATGATTTAAAAGGGTGAATACGATTTAAAAATTAACAACAAAATATTAGTGAATAACACTATAACAATCATAAAAGTATAACAGAAGTAGTAAAAATCAAAATTAAATACAGTAACTAAAATGAAGTATATAATTACATTTTAAAAAAAATTAAATGAAATAAGAAATTAAAAATAGAAAAAAGAAAGAAAGGAAAATGCAAAATAAAATAAAATAAAATAAAATAGGAAAAACAAAACAAAAACAGTCTGACGCGAGACCATGCTGCAAACAAATAAAAAGAATATATATATTAATTTGAGTTGATGCTGATGCGGCCCATCAACCTTCTTTCTTTTTTCTTAATAATAATAATAATAATAACCACGACAACGATAATATTTAATCCCTTAAAACTTTTTTATATAAATTGCTAATTGTATTTTATGTTTTTAAATTCACCCACTTAAACACTAAAAATTTGAATTTTTATTATATCTAAATTTTAAATTTTAAATTTTAAAATGTAAAATTGTAACCAATAAAGATAAAAAACTCAATTCATATTTTCAAAAATATAATAGGTACTAGGTAATGTATTATAAATTATATTATATTACAAAATAATAATTATATAAACTACATAGAGAAGAAAATAAAGAAAAATAATAAAATAAAACAAACAATAACAAATCTAGGACAAATGCATGTAAAGGTAGGCAAAAACTACATGATAAAAAAAAAATTAAATTAAATTGAAGAAACAAAAGACAATAACAATAACAAAAAAATCTCTAATACCTTTACCCTTTTTTCTGAGATACTAGAGAGAGAAAAGATTCAAGAACCTTATATTCCTTATTAAATAAGGTGCTGGTACTTGGAACAAAATACTACCAAATATAATCTTGACTAAAGGTGGGGTTTCACTGTGTTTGCCTTTGATCTTTAGAAAAAAGTTCTGTAATTTTTTTTTATATGAGGTTGTATTTTATTTTATTTTATTTTTTTAAAAGAAGATTGAATTGGGATTGATGTCCTCTCTATATCCAGTGTGTGGATTGAGATTCTCTAAAATTTTTCTTTGGCCTAGAAAAAGGGGTTTATAAAACCCAAAACATTACTACAATTGCTTTTTTTTTTTTCTTACTACTTCATTTTATTTAGTTTTATTTTGAATGGTGTGATTTTGTCAAACTTAACTTAAGATTTAATTAACAAATAACATGCAAAAATGTGCAAATACACATGTTAGTTCAAAATATTTAAAAAGATGTTGGGCAAAATAGGTGGCTACAAATATCACCTACATATATATTATAATAATTAACTTTATAATAAACATATGAAGTAAAAAAAAAAAAAAAGTGTAATTTGTCTGTTCAATTAGAAGGGAAAACTGGATTAAACATAATTCTGAGCTAGTAATTGATTTGATATCAAAAGTATAACCAATAATTTAACAACGATATCACTGACAAAAAGAAAACAAAATACATAATAAAAATAAAATAAAACCTTAAAACATAACAAACTTAAAAGATTTACATGTTTGGCAGAGATCAGCTAATATATTTCTGCATTCAATAAATAAATTGTTAAAGTTTCGGGTTGGAAACATTTTTTGTGATCTTATGATATTCTTTAGCATTTTTTTGCATTTAATTTTCCAAGTTGCTCACTATTTTTGGAAATATGGATTCTGCAATATTTTTTTCATATCTGTAAAATTTTGTTTTTGGTATTTTTGTGTTCTTGGATATTTTTGGAAGGTAGGGTTGATCAGTTTTTTTGCAATGCTATTTAAAGGTCTTAATCTTTCATTGAGGATTGGCGACTTCACGAAGAAAATATTGAGCACGTGTGTGATAAATTACAAAGTTAATTTCAAAGGGTTTAGTCGTTTTGTACTACTATATGCTTAGTGTTGTCTTCCAAACAATTTGATTTGTTTCTACAACAATCTTTTAATGCAATTTATATGAGTTTAGGGGGAGTCTAAGTGACAATAGCGAAGTGGCCTTTGCTTAAGAGGAAAAGATAAAGTTCTCATTGAGAGGGAATCTCATTCTTAGGGGGAGCCTGAGACATTTATCATTAACGTCACTACTCAGGGGGAGCCTAAGTCAACAAGAGAAGGAGTCTCTCATCTAGGGGGAGCCTAGGTGAAGGGTTGAGTGATTAAGTTGCACAAGAGTCCCTGTAATCAAGTATTTGTTACAGATAAGTACTAAGTTGTAATTACTTATCATATATATTAGTGAAATTATCTTTTCTATGCATCTAACTCCCTAGGCGTAGGTGGTATTTCATCAAACTGGGTTACCAATCCTATGTGTTATTTGATGTGTTCCTATTTAAGGTTGTTTATGATTTGTGAACTGTTGTAACATTGTGGTTGACAGTTTTTTACAAGTAAATCTCCTCTGCATTTTTCATAAGTAAAAAAAGTATAAAATTATTAGAATGAAGAGAAAAACAAGGACAAATTACAAAAATCACTGCAAAAATATGATAGTAGTTGCAATCTCACCCAACTTTAAATTTTATAAATCAACCCTTTGAACTTTTATTTTAACCCATCCCATCTCTTCTTCTTCCCTAACTTCCATCTTAATCTTCTTCTTTAATCTAAAAACTAAACCTACCTTTTCCCCTCTTCTTCTACAAATTAAACCCACTCCTCCTAAAAAATAATATAGATTAAAGATGAGAGAGAAAATTGTTGGTTGAAACAAATAGAAAATTGTTGCTTTAAAACTTAGGTGGGATCCATGTAAAAAATTACATAAATAAAAATATACTAATAGTGTCCCATGTCACCCATTGAATATGTGGCAGGTACATATGATGGGTGGCAATTCAATTCTTTCCGTATAATTGAGGGTAGGAAGATTAAAATCACATACCTCATAAATACAAATAATTCTATGCAATTGATCAACTATGCTCGGTTTGGCGCAATTCAAATGTCAATTGAAAAATATTTGGGTGTATTTGGATTGTACTTTTTTTTTTTTTCCAACTGACTCGGTGCAACCTACCAAGTGTTAGTTGTCACTTGACAAATCTTTTTTTTCTAAAATTTTCTTCATGTGTTATCAAAAGAGATGTGGAGAAAAGTATTAGTCTAAGATGCATCCAAGTATTAT
Source organism: Citrullus mucosospermus (assembly GCA_030954485.1). Lineage (NCBI taxonomy): Eukaryota > Viridiplantae > Streptophyta > Magnoliopsida > Cucurbitales > Cucurbitaceae > Citrullus > Citrullus mucosospermus. Next base: position 26,933,629 of record CM062061.1, on the reverse strand, counting down.
TCATTTCAATTTAAGTTACATTTTTACCATTTTAATTTTCGTTTTCATTTAAAATTCTAAAAAAGAATATATAATAATTTTAAAGTATTTATGAAATGTAAATGAAACTTTTGAAAGAATAATGATCGAAGAATTCAATACATAGCAAAAGAGAGAAAAGGAAAATTGGAAATGTGATTAGTGCTTTTGGAGTTTAAAATATAATAAATTTTGGATTTTGTCATTTTCAATTGTTTTTCTACATTCTGATTTTACCCTTTTACATGGGTAGAAAATGTAGGAATGAACGATTCACACTATAACAGAAGTATTAGATCATCTTTGAACTTATTTTGAATTAAACTAAAAATAAGGTTAAGCAAATAGATAGACTAAAAAGAATAATGGTAACACTTCTCTTTTTGTATTTGACTATTTATCGTTTTAGTATTTTTTAAGGGAAGATTTTTATTTTGAAAATTTGTGGGATTTTATGTTTTAATTTAAAATTTTGGTTGCTAAGAAAATCAATTACTATACTAATGATAGGAGCATTTTTTATTTTTAAATTTTAGAGTTATTTTTGCAACAAGGTTTTAACATTACCTATTCATATACTAATCCTAAGAATTTTTTTTATTATTATTTTAAAGTTAAAGGTTTTTTTTTTTTTAATATACTTTTGAAAATTTAGAGATATTTTCGAAATAAAACACTAATGGTTTCCGTTCAAAATAAAAGACTATCGATTAAGATCATCATGTTCCTAAACTTTAAAAAATTACAGATAATTTGTAAATGAATTTCCCATTGCGTGGACTTATCAATTTTTCATTGTGGACGAGTACAATAACTTTCTTTTAAACAGGGATTGAATTTGATGAGATATGAGATTTTTGTTCTTGAGATCTTCTCCAACATATCCAAAGGGGATGTCTCTTATTTTTAGGGCAAGTTTGACCTTCTTCACAAAAGGGTTAACCCACATTCCATAAACAACCCCTTTGTCTTCTCCAGTCATATATATCTTAATCTTGTTTCTAGTTGAGTGAAATAAATAGTTAACAATACTGTTAAATGTTTTGAGATAGCCATGTTAGCAATGGTGTCAATGGAGGAACTTTTTAAACTTATTTTTACGAAATTCAACGACTAAAAAGAGTTTTTTTTTTAACTTTCTAAGGTGTTTTTTTGTTTTTTTTTACCCGCTCCTAGAAAGGTATGAAATCTAACCTTATGCTTATGTTAACACTATTAGAGTTCATATGATGTTGGGTTGGGGATGACCTTCGCAGGTCGACAATGGCCTATCTGACCCAATGTGGCCCAATGCAACATCACTTTTCATGCTTTTTTTCCCATCCAACATCGTTTCATGGAAGGAAGCCCAACCAAGTCAGTCCACTCTTCCAAAGCCCTATCCCAATTTTAAAATAAAATGTGTGAAAAAGTTACATTGCATTGGGCTATGACATCAAGTCAGGAATAAGCCACTGTTGGCTGAGACGTTCATCACTATCGCGATGTCACACTTAGAAAAATTCATAACTCTTTTAATTTATTCATAGTGCTTTTATTTTAGAATCGACATAGAGCTTTGGAAAAGTTGTCCCTAGCCTGATAGTAATATGAACAACATAAAGTTAGATTTCATATGTTTGTAGGAGCCAAGTAAAAAAAACATAAAGACACTCGAGAAAGAGTCATCTGTAAAATTTTTTTTTTTTTAAAAAAAAATCTATTGAAAAAATGGCTAGTTGCACAAATAGCAATGAAGCTCAAAATAATAAAAAATATAGCACAGGGAAAAACATATTAGGGATATAGCACAAAATTAGCGTCATATATCACTGATAGCAGCTATCAGCAATAGTCATATTGGTAAATGACTAAAAAACCCATGTTTAGCTGCCATTTCACTCTTCTTCTTTTGATTTTCTCAACTTGAAAGCTATCACTAATAGCAACTATCAGTGATAGCTATCCATGATAGATTTAAATTTGAGAAATATTAATACAACCTTAAAATAACAATACTTGAAATATTAGCTTTCAATTTGCTATCATTTAGTAGTAGCTATTATTGATACCCATCAATTGGAATCAAGTTTGAACTATTAACACTTAAGGCCATCAATGGCTATCAATGGTAGACTTTTATAAGTTATTATCAATTTTGAAATGAAACTATCAACTTTCAAAGATTAACATTTAAAGCTATAAGTGATAAAAGTCTATTAATGAGAGGTTTATAAGTGACTATCACTGATATCTACTTAAGTCATATTATTGATGGCTCCTGGCTATCACCGAGAACTTTTAGTAGTGGCCATCAATGATAGACTTTCATCAAATGTAATCAACTATTATATCATTGATATCATCGATATAAGGATATCACCTAAGTTATATCATTGATATCACGTATATCATGGTTATCAATGATAGTTTCTATCATTGATAACATGCTATTAGAGATAATTTTTGTCATTCATTTTTACCATCAAATAACATGCTATCGTTGGTAGCTTCTATCACCGATAACATGCTATTAGCGATAACTTCTAGGCATGTCACTTACACTTTAGTTTGAGATTCAACTTTATTAATTAATTCCACTAAGTTGGCTACCAATGATAGACTTTTATAAGTGATTATTAACTGTGGAAGAAAATCATCAAAGATTAAGCTATCAATGATAGAAAATATTAGTGGTTATTTCTAATAGACTTTTATTAGTAACAATCAATTTTGAAATATTAACACACAAAGCTATCAATGGCTATTATTGAGAAACTTTTATCATGATTATCAATAATGATATATGCCTGAGTTTGATATAATTGATACATAAATATGACAGATATCTATCTAACTTCTATAACTAATATCACTTATAATGGATACTACGATACACAAATATTTAGTGAATTTTATTCTAACATTTAAAAACATGAGTGATAGCCAATAAATTCTTCAATCAAGGATATAATTCTTTAAGTGACTAAGTTATATGTATATTAGTGGCTATGACTAATAGATTTATATTATTACGAGGAAATTGGAGAGATGAAAGAAAAATAGGAAAAAGATTTATATTATTATGAAGAGATTGGGGAGATGAAAGAGAAAAAGAAAAGGAAAAAAAAAAAAAGGACAAAACAAAATATGAGAAGATTGGGGGGATGGAAGAAAAATTGGGAAAAAAAATGAAAAAGAAAATATAAGGAGATTGGGGAGATGGAAGAAAATTGGAAAAAGAAAAGAAAAAAAAGGAAGAATAAAATATGGGAAGATTGGGGAGATGGAAGAAAAATTGGAAAAAAAAAAAGAAAAAAAAGAATAAGAAAATATGCGGAGAATTGGGAGATGGAAGCAAAAGTTAGAAAAAGAAAAGGAGAAAAAAGAAAGAAGAAAATACGAGAAAATTGGGGAGATGAAATAAAAATTAGAAAAAGAAAAGGAAAAAAAAGAAAGAAAGGGTAGAAGAAAATATGAGAAGATTGGGGAGATAAAAGAAAAATTGGGGAAAAAAATGTAAAAACAAAAGAGAAAAGAAAATATAAGGAGATTGGGGAGATGGAAAAAAATTAGAAAAAGAAAAGAAAATACGAGGAGATTGGAGAGATGAGATCAAAAGCTAGAAAATGAAAATGAAAAAAAAAAAAAAAAAGTTATGCAAGATAAGGGGGTACAAAATTGAAAATCACAAAAATTCAAAAAATTGACTAATAAACATTTGACATATTTGTAAATATTTTTAAAATGTGCTATATTTTAAAAATTTCTCCTTATTTTGGTATCTATTACAAATATATTTTAAAATAGTTCAGGACCAAAATGACTTAAGGAATAAAAACAGAAACTACTGGAAAGACAATTTTCTCAATACTCTTTTTTAAAAGAAATTTCTTTTCCATAAGTTGCACCTATCTCCACATCTCTCCGTCAATCACAATAAATATATACACACATATATATGAAAATAAAAAACTACGGCATATAATTTGTAATTGAACACATCGGTGAAATGCATAAAAATAGTACATATGCACCCATGCATTACTATTATTTGCAAGAAAAAAACCGTTCATGAAGAAGCGTGAATTAAAATTTTATAACATTAGAACCTATAAATGATTTTAAATTCTAATTAAAACTGTTCATCTGCAAACTCCCTCTTCACTTTAACGCCAAAAAACAAAGAACGCAAATCAATCGCAGAAACCAAACCTTCTTCACCCATCATGGAACAACGCTTCCTCTGCACTCGACAATGGTATCCAATTCTTCGTCTTCCACCTTCGACGAGCTCAAATGGGTCATTCAGATTCGTCGGACCCTCGAAGAAGAACTTGATGACGACGATGACGACGGGATTCCAGTAACTATCTTCAAGGTCCCTAAATTGCTAATGGCGTCCGATCCACATTCCTATACTCCACATTTGGTTGCGTTGGGTCCTTACCATTGTTGGCGTCCGGAGCTCCATGAGATGGATAGATTCAAGCTCTCTGCTGCTAAAAGGGCTAAGAAATTCAGCCCTACAAACCTCCAATTTCACGATCTCGTTGAACAATTGTCGAGGCTCGAGCACAAGATTCGAGCGTGTTACCACGGTTGCTTGGATCTTAATGGCGAAACTTTAGCCTGGATGATGGCCATTGATGCCTCTTTCTTGCTCGAGTTTCTCCATCTCTATGCCGGAGAATTGAAGATTCCCCGGCGAGTTTCTTCGCGAATGTCGCATTTGATGGATTACGCTGGGACGAAGCCGGCACATAACGCCGTTCTCAGAGACATAATCATGCTCGAAAATCAGATTCCATTGTTTGTATTGAGGAAGATGATGGAATTCGAATTCGAATCCTCTGAACAATCTGATGAGATTTTGCTCTCCATGATGATCGGTTTGTTCACAGAGCTTTCTCCATTCAACCCCACGGACGGGATTCCAGAGATTCAAATTTCAGATTGCGCTCATTTGCTGGACTTTTTATACCAAATGATCACTCCTAAATCGAAAGAACCATTAGAAATTATCGAAATCCCTAATGAAATCGAACAATCTCCCCAAATTTCGAGTTACAGAAAACGAATCGCACACAGATCCAAGCAATTCCTCAAACGCTTAATTAGTTTCACAAAGCGAGCAATGCAATCTCAACATGTGAAAACGATCGCTCGACTGCCGTGGACGATTCTCTCCACGATCCCTCCATTCGCAGTCTTAAAACAGCCCGCTGAGATTCTATTCTTCAGAGAGCAACAAGAAGCCAAGAAAGAAACAGAATCTCAAAACCCTAATTCAAATCCGAACGCAAATAGAGTGCCATTAACGGAGGAAATAACAATACCTTCCGTTTCAGAGCTCTTCAAAGCCGGAATCCGCTTCTCACCCTCCCATGGCGGAATCTCAACGATCACCTTCAACGCCAAAACCGGAACGCTGTACCTCCCAACGGCGAGGCTAGACGTGAACACACAAGTAACGCTGAGAAACCTAGTAGCATACGAAGCGTCAAGCGGATTAGGGGCGTTGGTTTTCACAAGATACACGGAATTGATGAACGGAATCGTGGATTCCGACGAGGATTTGAGATTGCTAAGAGTAGGAGGAGTGATCGTGAACCATCTGAAGAGCGACGAAGAGGGAGCTGCGATGTGGAATGGGATGAGCAAATCGATCAGATTGAGCAGAGTATTGGAGTTGGACAAGGTGATTGAAGAGGTGAATGAGTATTACAATGGATTGTGGAGAGTGAAAATGGGAAGATTTGTCAAGGAATATATTTATAGTTCTTGGCCTTTGCTTGCTTTAATGGCGGTCGCTTGGTTTCTGTTCTTGATCGCTCTGCAAGCTTTTTACTCTTTCTTCAGTTGCTTTCGCGCCATTCCTCCCAGTCGTTCTTGAAACCATGGGTTAGATTGCAATTTGGTTCTCGTTCTATTGAGATATTCAACTTTTCATCCTTATTATTATTATAACTATAATTTATTATTATTATATTTAAATACTATTTTGATACTTGAACTTTGAATTGGTCCCTAAACTTTTAAAAATATTCGTTTAGTCCTTGAACTTTTAAAAATATTCGTTTAGTCCCTGAACTTTTAAAAAGTGTTTATTTTAGTCATGCAGGTAAACTTTTGTTAAAACTTAAACTTAAATGTAAGGCGACATATATTTTTGAGCTTTAAATGCATTGAGTAAGATGAAAATGAAGTAAAATGTCAACTACCAATTCGTCAAGATAGTGAACAACCAAAATCTTGAACAAAAAATAGCTTTCGAGTTATCCCAAACAAAATCACTTTACCACCATATTCAAGATTGAAATCGTAGATTTTTTAGTGTGGTTAACTTATTTGATTGCTTAGTCATCCAAAAATATAAGTGATTTGATCATTTTGTTAAGAAAATAAAAATTTAATAACAAAAACCAAAGTAAGCATATTTTAAAATTTTGGGACTAAAAACATACATTTTTAAAAATTTAAGGACCAAAATAGAACAATTTTCAAATTTTAGAGACCAAAAGAAGATTTAAACCTTATTATTATTATTTTCTAATTTCAAGTAACATGTGAGGTATTAGAATATATCAACCTCCAATTTAAAGAGAAAGAGTCTATGATACTCACTTTCAGTCTGAATGTCCTGTCAACTTTTTTTTTTTTTAGAAAAATAAATTTTGATCTTTAAATTTGTTAGTTGTATCAATTTGATTATAAACTTTTAATTTCATTAAAAAAAATTTACCTTTTCACAAATGTTAAAAAAAAAAAAAAGTGTTAAAATATTCATAAGTTAATTAATTAAATTTTGTTAAAAATAAGTTTGCCGATTCACAAATTAACTATGAAATAATTTTGTGGAACTTCATAAATTTCAACTGAAAAGTCTACGCCAATGTTGTTTTTCTCTAAACTTCCATTAATTTCGTATTATATAATATGTTTTATAATTTATTAAACACATAAGGGAGTTTTCTTTGGAGTGAAAATTTATTAGAGTAAACTAAGAACAAAGTGGCCAAAACACATTGGCAGTGATTGAGATTAAAAGATGTTATTGTTTGCACCCTACAATATTAACTACCGCTCTTGTTAGATGATCAAATCTAGCATGGATCAAGTTGGATTGAGTTAGAGTATGTTTTCAACTTATTCTCAAATAATTAAAATTATTTTGTCCTTTTTTAGAATATTGTAAAATGTATTTTTACAATCCAAAACTTAATTTAATGTTACAAAATTTTAATTTAAAAGTGTAAAATTAAATATTAAATTAATTTTGAATAACTAAAGTCTCCCTATTTTTTCCTTCATCTCTTCTTCAATACTCCCATACTCCCCTCTTTGTTAAGAAAATTTGTTTATCTAAAATAAATAAATAAATAAATAAAATATCCAACTTTGTTTAAGGTATATAGACTAAGAAATAATAATAAAATCACCAAAAGATCTAAGAACTTAGATGTTTTAACAAAGTTGTACATTAAATGTTTTGTATTTGGCTATTTATCGTGTCGGTATATTTTAAAAGTAGATTTTGATTTTGGAATTTTATGAGATTTTATGTTTTACTTCAAATTTTGGTTTTTATTTGGATTGTTAAGAAAATTGGTGGAAGATTTTGACAAATAGGAGGAAAATGAGAGTATTTATATGATGAAAAATTAAAATAATCTATATAGTTTGTTTTAAAATCCGGTTCTTTTCAAACTCTAGAAAACTACAAACAAATTTATCACAATATGAATGATAGGAGGCATTTGAAAACTTTTTTAATGAAATTTTAGAGTTATTTTTGCAATGAGATATTAATGGTTTCTAACTCATATTCATATACTAATAGTAAAATTATTTTTTTTTTATAATTCTTTAAGTTTTAAGATTATTTTTTAAACAAAACACTTACATCTAAACTTAACGATAATGTTATTTTGAACTAGTTTTGAAAATTTAGGGATATTTTTAAAACTTTTGAAAGTTTAGATTATATTTACCTAAAATACAAATTTCAAGAGCATTTTTTTTAATTATTTAGCCAATAAAAAAACATAAATCTACATTTTTATTCGGAAAAAACTTGGGTGAAGCCCACTATACCCGATTAAAAAATTGGCATGTTACAATTTATTTTTCTAAAAAAATTATTAAAAAATAATAATAATTATTATTTTTTTTCGGTATGTATGGTGAAAAGGGAGTAGGTACACCTAAGTATTACTCCTCATTTTGAATTAAAACTTCACGCGTGTAGCACACATTTAGAATGGGAGCGTGAGAACCTTTATTTGGTTTCGAAAAGCCCACGGCTATTATACACACTACTTAAAACCCAACCTATTATTAATCGATCCCACGCACCCAATGACCGATTTACATTAGGTTAACAATCAATATTACCCAATTACCCTCAAACATTCTCTTAATTACATCCCTGCCCTTTCTCCCCTTATAAATACCCTCCTTTCATCACTCTTCAGTTGTTTTGTTAATTTGCGGCACTTCGAAAACTTTGGCGCCTCCACAAATATCAAAAACCCTTAGTCTCTAACCTTTTTCCCTCTTCTCCAAGACCTCTCTCTCTCTCTCTCTCACTTCACCGCCTGCAAATCCATGGCTTCATCGTCCGGAGCCAAATCTCGACAATCCGCCACATCCTTCCCGTCGCGACGCTACATTTCTTCTCCGTCGGCTTTCGCTTCCTCGAGTACGGCTTTCATGTCTCGACCGTCGTCTATGAAGCCTGTAGCAATGTATAGAAAATCTTCTTCTTCTTCTTCTTCGTCTACGCCGTCGTCGTCGTCGGCGGTATCGTCTGTGAGATTTCAGATTGATCAGAGGTCGGCATCTCCTAGTCGTTCGATTTCCGTTCAGAAGAATCGCGACAGGAATGCGAATGCGGTGTCGTCGAACAAGAAGAAAACGTGCATGTGTTCTCCGACGAAACATCCAGGCTCCTTTAGGTGTTCTTTCCACAAGAATTCGAGGTACTCTGTAAATGTCGCGAATCGCAGCCAATTCCAGAACGGATCGTTGAATATCCGGAGATCGGCAATGACGAATTCGTTAGTGAGAATTGGAGGCGTAGAAGGTGCAGACCTGGTGAAAAGATCTTTATCGGCTTTAATTAGGCCTTCTTCACATCAGCAGCGGCGGCGATCAGCTTTTCAGCCTAGACCTAGCCGTCTATCAGTCATGTCAAGACCAGAGGAGGAGGACTAGCGGTACATTTTCCAACCCTAATCATTCACTGCGAACTGGTTTTTTTGTCCATAGCGACGAAGAAGCTCATCAAAAGAAGATCACTATTTAAAACTCATCGTTACGAATTCTGTTTTCATACTGTGATTTACAAATCAGTTATCATGGACAATTACATCCATAGACGAATTTGAGGAATGTACAAGCAGTGACTGAATATTGGTGTTGATGATCATTCGAGAAGTGTTGCAACTCGAACTGCCGATTGGATGGTGATTAGAATTGGGGATGAATTTTTCAACTGTCTTTTGAAGAAGGTTCTGAGTGATTTGTTTCTGATTTCCTCGTTCAAGATTCTGTTTCTCAACTTTTTTCTTATAGGGCTGAATATGATCAATTCTTTAATTCTTTATATATTTGTATCCATTTGATTTGAAGATTATGTGTCAATATTTAATACAAAATTTTACTTATAAACTTAGTAATACATGTACACTCTTAACTTATTTTGATATATTCTTTAGTTGAAGACATCGATTTGACATCTTTGCTATCAATCTAGACGCCAAACATTCAATATTTCTAACTATTAAAGTAAATATCCCAATTTTTATTGAAAAATGATTTTAAACGATAAATTATTATTTGTCTATAATAATAAAATTGTGTAAATATTTTAGTTCATTTTTCTATATTTTAAAACAACTCATTTTTATTTTTATTCAATTTGGTCCAATAATCTTAATCAAAATTCTTTTTTTTTTTTTTTCAATCAAATAAAGTTTTGTACTAAAATAATTTAACTAATACATCAAATTTTAATGATATGTTCGGAAGTGAATCTAAAATAGTTAAGAAAAAACTTGGGATGATGTGGCACGTGAAGTATGGGATTTACACCTAATCATTCTCTTTTTTAATAGCATGAAAAATATATTTTGTATTTTAAAAATATTTTATAAACAATCTCAAAGGAAAAAAAAAAAAAAAAAACAAACTTGTTAGAGGAAAATTGGAAATATTTTTTCAATATTTGAGATGGAAATTGGAGGTTTATAGTTTTTTTTCTTGAAACGGGAAGTTTTAGAGTTGAGATGGTCAACTTTTTTTTTCCATATATATATATATATATTTTTGACGACCTACATAATACTGTTTTCAGAAAATATTTATACAAATATATTTGAATATTAATTATAATATTTACATATATGCTTATTATGCCGCAGATGAGAAGATTTTTCAATCAAATAATGAACAATTTCATAATACTTCTAGAGGGAACACACACACATATATATATATATTAACATAGATGAAACATATTTTATTTTATTTTATTTTTGAGTTCAACATAGATGGCATATTGCTATATATTTGAACTTTAGATTTTTCCTCAATTTTTTTTAAAGTGAAGCCATTTATTCGCAGAGTGAATATCCGAATTTGAAACTAACTAATAAATGAAGTTATTAAAATCTTAACCATATTTTAAAATTCGCCAGTATACTTTTCTTAAGAATATATAAAATAAAATAAACATTTGTGAGTATTTAATTTCACCTAACTGCCGCAACATATTATAGACAAATAAGAATAATAAAATCAATTTACAACCTACATTTTATTATTGTATCAATTAAAAACTAATATTTGTATTAATTTAAATTTTAAATTAATAATTATATCAATTTATTCTTCTATTATGACTTGTTAAATAAACATTGTCTAATATTTATAATTTTATTAATTAAACTTTTAAATTTTGACCGACTCTAAGTTCAGATTTTCAATTCTAATTGTCTTTTTTTTTCTTTTTTTTTTTTTTTTGTTAATCTTACATTTTGGAAAAGTCTATATGTTTATAAAGATTGATGTATTGATAATTTTGAAAAAGTAGTTTTAATAAAGTGTCTGTGTTGATTTACTCACCACAATATCATACTTTATCTATTTTTAATTAAAAAATATAAAAATTTAATTAAAAAATTATAAATTTTATATAAAAATTTCAAATGAAATTTAATGGAGCGTGTAAATTGATATAATTATTAATCTTGAATTTCAGTTAATACAACTTCAAAATTTATGAATATAATTTATTGTTTTTTCATTAAAGAAAAGAAGCCACAAATCAATGTCGTTCCAATTTCAAAGTCAAACCTTTATTTTATTTCCTTGGATAAAATTATACTAAAAGGAATTAATTTATATAAAAATAATGTGAGTAAAGGATTGAACATCTACCTTTACAACCAATGCTTTTTCTTAAAATATATATGCATCTCCAAATTTTTTTAAAAAATTGAGTACTGAGTGTTTATAAAATTGTTCATACTACATCATGCTTTTAGAAATTGTGTTGAGTTCACTAACAATAAAAATATTTATAAAACAAAATTTTAATATAAACAAAACAAATTTAATAATTTCGTAACACTTAAATATTCAACACAAATTTTAAAACATTGTAAAATCTATTAGTATTTAAAAAAGTAATCATTATGAAGAAAATTTATAACGTGAACAAAGTAATAGAGGATGGTACTTTCATAGCATTAGAATTTTTTTCTCGAAATTACACTTGTCTTAATAAAAATATCTAGTATTGATACTCACTTTACCACGCTAAAATTTTGGCTTCATAAATGTTAGTAAATCCTACACCGATGTTGGTGGACCACTTTATTTCTAAATGTAAGTTGATGAGACAAACAATAAATTAAAGTAATATCAAAAAAATTTCATACTATCGTGACACTAACAAATTGTTAAATAATAATTTGTCAAACTGCTCTTACTTTTTTTAGAAAATATTAATGGTTTTTTTTATATGTAACTAGGGTGAAATGTACCCAGATGTTTGTAGGTGGATAGAGATAAAATAAATTATTTTGTGTCTCTCTCTCAAATAAATTGAGATTTTTCTCCTTAGCCTCACTTTCATTTTTTTTTTATTTGTTTGTTTATTTATTTATTAATAAAGCACGAGGATGCGCGATTGCTAGAATAATAGAATAATACCAAACCAACAAAAGTCAAGATGTTAACTTTTCCTTTAAATAAATAAATAAATAAATAAATAAATAAAAGCTTCTTCACAAAAAAAGAAAAATAAATAAAAATAATAATATCTCTCATTTCTCCTTCTTTTTTAATGTCATTTTTGTTGGTAGGTCACATTCTATATTTAATATAAAAATAGTTTGATGTATTTTAGATTATACTCATATTTCGTGCATCTCATTTAATTACTCAAACATAAGATAGCACTTTTTTTTTTTTTTTTTTTTTTTTTTTTTTTTTAATTTTGTAAATATCTTTTATTATTATTATCGAAGGTGATGCATGAAGATAAAATATTCCCTGTGTTGCAACAAAATATTGTTATTTTAATTATTTTGTTAGAAGTTTTAATTTAATCAATATATTTTTAATAAATCTTTCAATTAGTCTATACTCTTAGTTTATAAATTATAATAACTTAAAAAAATATCTATTAACTTTTATTTTATAAATTTTGTTACTGATATCTAACAAATATTGACAAAAATATTAGTTTTAAGCAAGGTTCGAAATATCGAGGTCTCAATTTTATAAAAATATCGATATCGAAGAAAATTTAGATGTCCACTGTAAATGTTTGTGTAAATGTTGATGTGAGAGTATAAATTTAAAAAAGAAATAGAAAAATAATTAGAAAATAATATAAAGTTTAGAAATATTTTAAGGTGAAATTATGTGAAAATTTAATGAAAAAGCTTGAATGAGGTTAAAAATAAACATAAACATCATTTTTTTTTCTGCGGTTTTTTCATATTCAATTTCTTTAAGAATAAAAGTTTCAAATCGAAAATAATAAAACTAAAAATTGAGAAAATTGGAAATTAGAAAAAGTAGCGTATAAATAATTTAATTATTTGTCGAAAATGACATTGGCGTATGAAATTATAAAATTGTGTGTAATCAATACCATAAAATTGAAGAACTTGAACCGAGCTAACGTAGTTAATTTAAAAAATCAAAATTTTCTTTAAGTGTCGGAATTTCTCAAAAACTTTCTCGAAATCTCAAAATTTTGTTGAAATAAGGAATTGAAATATTCTCGAAATCTCGAAACTTCTTCGAAATTGGGGGAAAAACGAAATTTCTCCCAATCTAAATTTCAAGTCCATCAAAAATCTTAAAACTTGGATAAAAATTTTCTAGCATGGATTCAGGATTCATTAAAGTATAAAATTTTTGATGTCTAGAGGTCAAAAAACTAAAATAGAATGAGGGTGAAAGTACATTATTATTATTATTATTATTATTATTATTATTATTATTTAACTTAAAGGCTGAAAGTACAAATTAAACAATATGCAAGACAAAGTAGTTGGCTCTTGGTGTTTGTGTTTGTTTTTTGTCTCTCTTTGATTGCTATAATTGATGTGTTTGAAAAATGTATGATTGTGATGTTTATTTTCTAGGAATTGGCTATCAATTATCATAAGTTTTGTTGGACTCTCAAATTTGATTGGTGTTAGAATTATATGAAACTTGTTTTAGGGTTAGCAAAGTATTTGGGGCTGCTCTTCTAGTGTGTAGAGAGTAAGTATTTTATTTTTTGAGAGTTTATCAAAGACAAGATTTAGAAGGTGGTTCAAAGGTGGAAGCAAAAATTATTATCCACACACAAATGGGTGTTGATTAAGGCCCTCTTTCAACTTACTTGAGAAAAAAAAAAATAATTAAGAATTATATTTTCATTTAAACTCTTTTGACGATATAAATAAAAAAAAAAAAAAACTGTTTAAAATAAATAGGATTGTACCTAGGTTAGGTTGGGTTGGGAGTGTTTTATGAATCAACTCGGAAATTCGGGTTGGTTGGGTTGGCAACCCAAAAGACCCAAATAAAATCTTCAATAACCCAACCCTTAAAATTTTAGTTTGGTTGGGTTTGGTTGTCGGGTTATAATTTTCTTTTAATTAAAAATATGTAAATTTATCTACAACACATGACTAACAACTAACATCTCAAGAAATTCAAATATTAAATACCAAATATCTACGATATTGATTACAAACTTTAAACAAAGATATATATATATAAAATTCAAGCATTTTTTCAGCACGACCAACCCAAAAACAAAATTAACCCAACCCAACTCTTACATTTTGACTTGGATAGTCAAAGTTCTTCGGGTTATCAGATCATTTGACTAAAAATAAGTGTTGCAAAAGCTATTTTAAGTGGTTAAACACTTCATTTCTTAAAAATTTAGTTTCAAAATTAAACTCTTAAAAAGTTTGCCTAATTTAAACAAGTGTTCAAACACATTTTGATAACGTATTTATAAACCATAAAATTAATTATAATTACTCACTAAATATCAAGTTGAACATAAAGGGTGAATAGTTAATTTACTAAATTGTTTTACATCAAAAAATTGTGTAATTATTACTTTGTAGTATCATATAATTTATCATATATTACATAATACATATTTTAATTTAACAAAAATAATTAAATTTATTTTATTTTAAAATTTTAAATTCAAAATTTAAATACACTAAAAACATTAAAAAAAAATGTTGTTTCAAAATTTGCACTAATAACAAAATCTAAAATCTAGATACAATTTTCGAAAATAGAATGAAAACTATCTCCCACATGCATATTTACTAAACTAGGTGAATTTGAACGGCCTACCCAACTAACCCTTGCTAATGGATGGAAACCTAGACAAATTGTAAGTTATGTCTCCTTCAACTTACATATATGAAAATTGTATTTAAAATTGATTTTCATATATGAAATTGTATTTAAAATCATAAAATTTGATTTAAAATTAAATATTACATTCATTTTGAGTCATTAAAAATATGTATCAAAATGATTTTCAACCCGACAAAAAAATAATTCTAATAATTTAAAATTACTCCCAAACATATACCATACTTGTTTATGAATTTAATTTGTTGGATTAACAAATATCCTAGTCTCTATTAAATTTTAAGACCACACATGTTGTTGACATTAAAGTTTCTTATGCTTTTGAAGTTTCTACATGTATTGTGTATTTATTATAACTTTGAAAAAAATCTTCTTTTTTAAAAACAATTTTTCTATAAGCACATTTTAAAAAAATTAATAATTTAAAGAGTGATTTTAAATGAGTTTTTTAAAAAATAAAAGATTAAATTAATTTGAAAATATATTAAAATGTGTAATAAGAAATAAAAATATATTTATAATTAATAGAATCACTTGATAGTTATTGCCACCAAACTATAATTTTTTATTTTTTAAATTTTTTTTTGTTAATTTTGTATTTCAGAAGGTATTCAAAATAAAACCTAAAATTATACACTTTTTAAGTATTTTCTTGCAGTTTCAATTCATCTCCTTGTTTTTTTCCCCCTCTCAAAACAAGTCCTCTTTCTTTTATTTTTCTTGTGATTCCTCTTGTTCATCCTTTCCATTGAATTTTTGCAATGAAAACACTAAAACAAATTCACCAATTTATATTCAAATTTTGCAAGGAAACCAAAAAGCCTAAAATACAAGAGCATTTAGCACTGTTCATCATGACAAATCACATGGGTTTAACAAATCAAAACCTAAATCTTCGGTATGACATTAAAAAAAGAAAGAAAGAAAAAGAAAATTGAAATACCACCATTGAATCTGGTGCATAGCTTGTGAAAGCAGAACCGACAAGTATGAATAAGATACAAACTTTTTAAGGGAAAAAAAAAATAAAAAAAATTGATTCTTAGCTTCATAGGACTGCGTGTGTTGTGAGCGGGGTCGTTTGGCTTTTTTCTTTCAATTCGACACCTACCCTGCTTCATTCCTTCAAAAATCAACTAATCTCACTGCTTTACGCCAACAAAAACAAACCCCATTTCAGTTTATTCCCATTTCTCCTCTGTTTCTCTTTCTTCTTCCAACTCCCCTTTATAAACCCGTTTTTGAACCCCCAAAATTAGCGATTGAACCCTTTTCCCATCTGGGGTTTTGTTGATCTTAGTAAGATTAATCGCCTAATCTTAAGGGGATGCCGAAGCTGGTTTTGAAAGGGGGGAGTAGGCCTCCATGGGTTGGCTTAGCTGCTGCTGTTTGGGTTCAAATAGCTGGTGGTTCTTCTTATAACTTTTCTCTTTATTCACACTTGCTTAAATCTGTTCTGGGTTTGAATCAGCAGCAGCTTACTGTGTTGGGAGTGGCTAATGACATTGGAGAGAGTATGGGTTTGGTTCCTGGCCTTGCCTGTAACAGATTTCCTCCATGGGTTATACTTTTGTTTGGTGCTTTCTGTTGCTTTCTGGGTTATGGGGCTATTTGGCTTGCTGTTAGCAGGACTGTCCCCAATCTGCCTTATTGGCTGGTGAGTTTAATGTTTATCTTTTCCCTTTGTGAAGATCTTTCTCTCATTTTTCTATCTGTTCTCCTGGCGGCTGATTTTCATGAACTTTTTAGGTTTTTTCTTTGTTGGTTGTTGTTTGCTGTTCTTGATGAATGGGACAATTTGTTTTTTTTTGTTACTATAAGATAGCCTATGATCTAAGTCTTGATGTTTCTCTATTAATGAAGTTGTTTTTTTGGTTTCTGGGAGATCTTGAATCAAAGCTGCTTTGTAACTAGTTATAATTGGATTGATAACTGATAAGCTAAATGCTGAGGGTTTTGATACAGAAGTTACTTTGTAAGTTTTGATGCAAAACTTATTATATTAATTATGCAAAGGCTTGATAAGAGATCCCCGCAATCCACCTAAATGAGATTATACGAAAAAGATCTCTTCAATTAGTAAAAATAAAAAATAAAAAAAAAATCCTATTATTTCCTTCTACCCATTACTCCAATTAGTTAGCCAAGAAGTAGACTAAGGAAGTTTAGCTTTTGTTTCGGTTGGATGCGGGGATGTGCAGTGGCGGGATCAAACATAAATTATCTTACACTGAGGTCAAACGAGGTTTGATCGAGTTAAGCAATCATGATATACGAGAATTTCCTTGTGGACAAGATTGTCTATCCGAATCTTTGCAACTACGTGAACCCTGTTAAAGTTCAATGGAGTGAACATACAACATTGGCTAACTAATGAGGAAAATTTGTCAACAATGTTGACATTATTTCATTTCCTTTATCCATGGTCAAAGTTTTTCATCTTTAGAACAGAAACAAGAGATGGATGATATGACTGTTTAATAGGTTTAGGGTCAAACTTTGAGCAACTTTAGCAGAATTAGTTATTTCATTGGCATTTCTCTATATTAAAATGACAGCCATTATTTCTTTTTTGAATATTTGAATGTATATGATTAAAATAATGATGTTATCTATTCATAGCTTCTTGTCCATTTTGAAACTAAAGGTAATTGAGATCTTCAGATGATCTAAATGAAACTAAGCAAGTATATTGATGCCAATATGCTCATGCAATGACTAAGAGGTCAAAGGTTCAATCCATGATGGCCACCTACCTAGGAATTAATTTCCTATGAGTTTCCTTGACACCCAAATATTGTAGGGTCAGGCAAGTTGTTCCGTGAGATTAGTTGAGGTGCGCGTAAACTGGCCCGAACACTCACGGATATATATATATATATATATATATATATATATATATATATATATAAAGCTCATGCCATCTCATGTAACTCACAAGCACAATAAGTCAGATGAAACTTTATATGTATTGAATGGATAAGGTTGTAGTTGATTACAAGATGAATCCTACTATGGTATTCAAGCGACTTTGGAACTCCATCCTACTTGATTCCCAAGTTCCCTTCATCTACTCTCGATCATACTCTCCTACTCCCAACCAATTTTCCATTTTGTACCATTCTATTATCTACTAACTCTACTACACACCTTCAATTACATTTTCATATCTCCCATGGTTTTTCCTAACAGTTTTACCCACCTAGCAGAAAGGAGGCCTAACATATATGTTAAACGTAGAAAATGGATGGGATATGACTGCTTGCATATTCATCCATTTGTAAAACTTAATTTCCTTCACTTTTTCGTAGTCTTTGCAACATTTCTATTAGCTTTGCTTCTTCATCTTGTATTCTTTCATTTCTTCTCAATTAAAGGTTGATTATTCATTAAAAAAAGAAAAAAGAAAATATAGGTCATGTGCTTTAAACATTGTATTCTGGATGTCATGGCAGCTATGGATTACACATTGTATTGCTACAAATAGCAATGCATGGTTTGGAACAGCTGTGCTCGTAACCAACATGAGGAATTTCCCTCTTAGCAGAGGTACTGTTGCTGGCATTCTTAAAGGTTATGTCGGGCTTAGTGCTGCTGTATACACAGTGATATACAGTATGGTGCTGAAAAAGTCTGCTTTAAATTTACTGTTGTTTCTTGCGATCGGGATACCCATTTTGTGCTTAGCCTTGATGTACTTTGTTCGACCTTGTACTCCGGCTTCATCAGAGGATCCATCTGAGCGTGCTCATTTTCTTTTCACACAAGCTGCTTGTGTTTTGCTAGCTGTTTTTTTAGTCTCGACCACAATTCTAGATGCAACAACAACCCCTAGTGACGCCGTTGGATACACCTTAGTTGCCATAATGGTTATCCTTTTAATGTCTCCTCTTGCAGTTCCCATAAAAATGACCATTTGTGCAAAATCCAAAAAACTTGGCCCTCGAGTTGATTCTGCGGAACCTTTGGCTTCTGGAGAAAGCGATTCTTCCCAAATTGAACCTCTATTGACACCATCTTCCTCAGCTACAAATCTTGGAAGTTTCTGCGAGAATGATGATTCATCAGATGTAGAAACACTTCTTGCTGTGGGAGAGGGAGCGATTCATAAGAAGAAGAGAAGACCTAAAAGAGGGGAAGATTTCAAGCTCCGTGAAGCCGTAATCAAAGCTGATTTCTGGCTGCTTTGGTTCTTGTACTTCCTCGGGGTCGGTCCAGGAATAACAATTCTCAACAATTTGTCTCAAATTGGGATTTCATTAGGTGTTAATGACACAACATTGCTGTTGGCTCTTTTCAGCTTTTGCAATTTTGTCGGTCGTCTAGGCTCTGGTGTTATTTCCGAACACTTTGTCAGGTAAATACTTATACAGAACAGATCACTGAATTACTAATTTGTTCCAACTTTTGTCGATAAGGCTTCCAAATCTTCAAATTCAACTATTGCAGAGTCATTTCAGTGTTAAACTGGAGAAATTTTCCAAATTACTTTGATTTTATATTCTGAGTATCTAGTGATTTTCTCATGAAGTTGCTCAATCTACCAAATGCTCATCGGTTCGGTCTGGTATTCATTGGTCGTGCAGGTCAAGAATGATACCTCGCTCACTGTGGATGATGTTTGCACTAATACTCATGGCTATAGCATTCCTCCTGTATGCATCTGCTCTCACGGGTACTCTCTACGTCGCCACTGGTTTAACTGGAATCAGCTACGGAGTTCTGTACTCTATGATGGTCCCTCTCGCATCTGAGATTTTTGGTCTAAAGAATTTTGGAGTAATCTTCAACTTCATGCAGCTGGGGAATCCAATAGGAGCAGTCCTTTTCTCAGTTCTACTCGCCAGTACTCTATACGACAACGAAGCTGCTAAGCAAGGTTCGATAACCTGCATAGGCCAACAGTGCTTCAGGACGACTTTCTTCATCCTTTCGGGCGTTGCTGGGTTAGGTTCGATCGTGAGCATGATTCTGACTGTTAGATTAAGGCCAGTCTATCAAATGCTATACTCCGGTGGCTCGTTCCGCTTGCCTCAAAGTTCAGGTCATTGACATTTTGAAGATGGCTTGAAACATTGCGCTAGATTCGTCGATGGGATGCTTAACTAAAAGTTGAAAGATCTGCAGCTCGTTTTTGGCATCTTTTCATAAGTGATAAATTTTGTGTAACTTGAGGATTTTCTTGGCTTTGGCCAACTTGTATTCTGAGTTGAAAAAGTGATGTGTATTAGCCTTTTTTTTATATTTATGTTGTCTTTGTTACCCTTGTGCATTAAACACAATGGGAAATGCATTTTTTTTTTTTTCTTTTAGGTATGATATACATCAGTATGTTGTTTTATTCAATAATAAAAAAATGAAAAAAAAAAAAGCTATTAACTATTGGTGTAATGTAATACCAAAAGAAATATGGGAATGCATTTGGGTTGGGTATATTAAGGCTCTATTTAGTAAGTACAATGATTTCTTTTTTAATTATATGTTTTAAAAATTTATGCTTCTTATCTCTCAATTTTGTTATTATGATTTTCATCAATTTTTAGTTAAGTTAGAAAATGAGTTGAGTTTTAGAAATGGAGTATAAATTAGATAACATAACATAGGAAATTATGGGCGGATGTAAAAACTAAAATCAAATGGGTCTTAGTTAGCTTTTTGCATTTTAAATTTATGCTTGTTATTTTCAATTTCTTTATTTGATAGGAGCAAAATATTTTATTTAATTATTTTTTAAAAATCTTATTTTCCCTATTTTTGAGCATCACAAGTGGAGATTTTTTTTTTTATTTTTCTTTATAAAAAAAAATCTTATTTTCCCTACATCGCACATAAGAAGAATAAATAAATAAATAAAATCACATTTTCTTCCTTTTTTTTTGCCAATTTAAATAAAATAAAATTTTATTTATAATTCACATTAAAAGAAAAAAAGATTCTCATCTTATCTAAATTGGTAAACATTTTTTAGAAAAAAAAAATCTCATATTAACGTGAATGATATTACATATTTCTTAGAAAAGAAATAATATTTTGGATCTTTTTTCAAACGAAAAATAATTATTATGAAATTTTATAAAAAAAGTAGAAAAGATTATGTTAGTTTAAATTAAAGTTTGGAATTTGAAGGATAATCATATGATCCAAATTGAAATTAAAAAGATCTTTTTACTAGATAAGTTTATCATGAAATAAAACGTAATAATATCTTGGTTTATTAAAATGAGTAACCGAAATTAAAGGATAATCAAATCATCTCATTTCAAATAAATAAAAAAAGACTTTGAGAGTGGTATTATCACAAAATTTTAAATTAAAGTAGAAATTAAATGATTAATCAAATAATCCAGTATTTTTTAAAAATAAATTTAGGGAAGATTATCATGAAGTTAAAAATAATAATAATAAATAAATATTGACATTTTTGTTTAAACTATAGTTTGAAACTAAGAGATTAATGAAATCTTTCCAATCAAAATAAAAAATAAAAACTAAGAGACGATTATCACGAAATTTTAAAAAAGATTGGAAAGAAATAATTTGGTTTAAATTAAAGTTTAAAAAAAGAATGGAAAGAAATAATTTGGTTTAAATTAAAGTTTAAAACTAAGAGGATAATCAAATTATTCAAATTAGTATAAAAAAAATTATTTTTAACTAAAAGACGATTATCACAAAAATTTAAAAGATTTGATTTTGTGAAAAAATAAATAAATTAACTCATATCAATAATGCATTAAACAATTATTGCATATTATTCTATTCTCAAATTCAACACTATAAAATAGTATAACAAAATGAGCAAAAATATTTACAAATATAGAAAAATTTTCTATTTATTAACAATAGACTGTGATGAATTTCTATCAATGACGATAGATTTAGACCGAAATTTTCTATATCTGTAAATAATTTGATATTTTTTCTACTTATAATAATTTTTCTAATTTAAAATATATAATATAACAAATATTTTAGTTTAACAAACATCCATTGAATTTATTACACAAAATATTATATTTATTAACGTTTTTTTTTTAAACCTTTCTTAATATAATTTCATATTTTAAAATTCCAAACTAAAAAAGATACATGAAAAACATAGAAAGGGTTTTTTTCTTGAGAAATTATAATATTTGGATACTAAAATTCGAAAATAATTTTAAAAAATAGAAAAATTATCTTAAATGGAAAAACTGCTAAAAATATTTATAACTAATAGCAAAATCACTGATAGACAGTGAAATTTTGTCATATTTGTAAATATTTTGGTTCATTTTGTTATATTCGAAGAGAGCCCTAAAACATAATCTTAACTATTATTTGGGATTGTGAATCAAACATTTTTTTTTAAGGGTGTGCACTAGAGCATGGTGAGGCTGACGAACTTAGGAAAAAGCAAAACCTAAGCCAAATCTTTAGCTTCATCAATAATAAAGAAAGATAACTTAGTAATATCACTTAGCTCAACTCGTTTAAGAGATTAATCTCCTCCCGTATGGCATTTTGTTTGTCAACATTGTAAATTTCATTTTTATTATAATTATTGGATCAATGTTGGGTGAAGGTCCCACTCTTAACTTGATTAATCAAATTACAAATTTAATCCCAAAAATTTTAATTGAGTCAAAATTTTAAAAAATATATAATAAGTACCTAAATTTTCAATTTTGTGTTTAAGAAGTCATTGGATTATTCAATATTTTGTAAAACTTTATTACATATTAGACAAAAAAATTGAAAAATTTTAATTGACAAATACAAAATTAAAAATTAAGAACATATTTGACATCTTTTAAATCTAGAAATTTACTAGATATATCACTGTTTTAAAACTAACTTTATAATTCAACCCATACCTTAAAAAAGAAGAGGAAAAAAAAAAAAAAAACTGTACAAACTTGCAAACTTACAATATGATTAAATAATAGAAAAGAATACAACTTCCAAAATAGCCAACAGGTCAACTCAACATTGGAATAAACTTGATAAAATAAATAAATAAATACATATCAATATTGATTTCTCCCACCCCAAGTCACATTAAACTTTCTAAAAAGTGTTTCGCCACATATTTATAAATTAAAGGATAATTGTAATATAAAACGGTTAATAATTAATTGTATAACTATATTTTTAATCTTATTAGTCATAGATTATTATAAATTCCTCTTAAAGATATGGTCTATTACTACTCGACTTTAACTTGAATTTAAATTTTGTTATATTTGCTATATTTGCTAGAGTTTCATTACTATATTAAGTCTAAAATTCATAAAGAGATAAATATTAAGAGAAGGAAAATTCGAATATTCAACTGCAAAGAAGAAAGAAAATTGGAATAAGCAAGATTGATTGATAATAACAAAAGAAATGAATATTACATTACAAACCTCAAACCACAAGAACAAAAGCTGGGTTTGGCAGAGATTATCATCTTCTAAACACATCAAGATCCCCCACTCATGCCTCTTAGAAACACATACCTAAAGACATGAATGAATTCATCTTCAAAAAAGAAAAAAAAAAAAAAAAGTAAAGAGAGACAATCATCATTCTGAATTAGACCCTTCTTCCTAAAGCTTGTCTTCTCCAAGACCCACCACTTCAAAAGTTAAAATTAAAAATTAAAAATTAAAAAAAATAAATAAAAAAAATCTATTCCATCTATTGGTGGAAGAACACAAAAACCTATCTCTCACCATCAAATTAACCCAATCCAGAACTGTAATTGTTAAGAAAAACACATAACAATTTGTTTGAAATCATGGATTTTCAAGTAGGTTTCAAATTCTGAAACATTGCATCCCACCTGATCTCCTCAACGCCATCTTCCTTCTCCTCCGCCGGTAGATTGTACAAAATGGGACCCGAAAAGGCCTGAATACGCGGCCACATCAGACCGGGATCCGGACTTCCATTGGTGAGAAGAAACCTCCCCTGCTGTTTACCGACGGAGAATGTCTTGTTCCTCTTGAGCAATTTAGCGGCGTAGGTTGATTTCGGGACGAGAACTAGGGCTTTAGAATCATCCAATTGATCGTGATGAGTGAAATTTCGGATGAGATTCGCGAATCGGCGCTTGGTCTTCTTGAGAGCGAGGAGAAGACGAGTGATGGGACGAGGATGGAGGGCGTTGTCCTTACGAGCGAGCTTGAGGATCTCGAGTCGGTGCTTGGCAATGGAGATTCCGATGCTCTGGAGGAATTCGTGGTTGAAATAGAGAATGTCTTCGTGTTCGAGCTCGTTTTGAGCTAGGGCAAGCCCGTATTCGTATACCAGAGAAGGATGTAGAGTTGTTTTTGAAAGCCATGAGAACCAATCCATCTCTGATTTTTCTCCTTTCATTCTTCACTCTCTGAATCGATTTGCAATTCTCAGTCACACAGATCGCCATTTTTATACTTAACAACCAACTTAAAGAAGAAGAAGACCACACTTTTCTTTTTCTTTTTTTTTTTTTCTTTACTTATGAAATTCAATATTTTATTTCTTTTTCAATTATTGTAATTTATACGTTTAAATAATCATTATACTCTTTTTTTTTATTTGATATATTTAAAAATAAAATATAAGCTTAAAAAAAAAAAAAATACTATTTTGGTTTTTGTTCAGTTTTATTTTTTTTTGTAATTACACCAAAATCTTAAATTTAAGGGAAGTTATTTTAAATATCAGATGTGTTGAAAATATTTACTAATAATAGTAAAATATCACGATGAAATTTTGTTATATTAGTAAATATTTTAGTTCTTTATTTTTATATTTGAAAACAACCCTAAATTTAATTACTATAAATTAGTTTTTATCTAATTTGGTTAATTAGTAATTATTATAATTATGTAATAAAAGATAATATATGTCTTCAATGTTTATAGATAATAACTTTTTGTGGAAAAAATACATAATAAACTAGCATAAGATTAAGGTTTTGTTTGGAATGAATAGAGAAAAAAATATATTTTTTAAAAAAATTATTTTTATTTAAACTCTTTTAATAAAAAATGGTTTAATATAGATTTTCCAAGTATTTCAAAAAATTATTTTGAGTGATTGCCAAATACTTCAATTTTTCCAAAATGACGTGATTTCAAAATTAAACACTTGAAAAGTTTAAAATTTATTAAAATTATATGGAATACAAGAACCAAAATAATATTTTTTTTAAAAAAGTATTGAGACGAAAATGCAAAATGCAAAATGAACCAAAGTTGAAAATAAGAACTGAATAATAATTAAACCCAATTCATAACATTGAATAAATCTTTTCAACCTCATAGATTTAAGGTTAAAAATAAAATTTTGGTCTCTCAACTACTATGAAAGTAACATTTTATTTTTTATATTTTTGATTTTGTAATAATTTGATCTTTAACTTTAATGTGGAACAATTTAGTTGTTACAAGATTAAGTTCCTAGGATGAAAAATATTGTTAAATTTTAATGAAATTTTAAAGGTAAAAATTTAAAAACTGATATTTAAGTTTGACAAAGTTTTCACTGTAAAAAATCAATTGTTTCGAATTTTAAGTACAATTACTTAATTATTCGTACTTAAAATTTAGAGATTGAATTATTAGAGACCAAACAAAATTTACACTCAAATATTCGTTCAACTCATCGAGCTGTTAACCATTTTTCTTTTTTTTAGAATTCATTTGAAACATATGGTTTTATTTTATTTATTTATTTATTTTAATTTCATTAAATGACATTTGATGACATTAAAGAAGGGCTTTGTCAAACCCCCGAAAAAGCGTTTGTTTGAAAAGTCGTATACTTTTTAAATTTAAATGTTTACTATTTGACTACTTTGTATTTGACTCTTTTTTTCTTTTTTTTTTTTTTTTTTTTTAAATTAAGAAAAATATTTTTCTGATAACAATGCTCACTTGCATATAAGCCTGTCCTTTGAGAATTTTTTTTTAAAAAAAAGGTTCTTTAACATTTTTAATATGCAGAAAAGTCGGCTCTTAATTATGAATTTAATTTCATTTCTCTTAATTAACTCACAATGTGGATAATGTATTTTGATTCAATATTTTTATTTTATCAAAGGTCGGTTACTCACTAAGTTAATTTAATTTATCTTAATTCCAACTTTCATTCAACAAAAAAAATAACACACATTAACTAACCTAAATTATAGGGTTTTTTTTTGTCAAAAAAAGAAAAAGAAAAAGAAAAAGGAAATTAAAGAAAAAAGTATACTCCAAAACTTTTTCTTATTTTACTATTATTTTCTTTTGACAAGTTTGATGTTGGATTTTTGTTATTATTTCTTTTTAGCAAAGAAAGTATTGTAGAAAGATTTGCATTAATTGCACTTTATAAGTCAAGTTACCATTAAAAATAGTGTTAGGTGAACTTATTATGTTAAAGAAAATGGACACGAAATATACAAATTAGGTAGAAAAGTTTAAACTCCTAATGGCTATATTCAACCAACTACACTTTCTTAGTTAAATTGTAATTAATGTACAATAAGTATACTATAGGATTGTTTTCAAATATAGGAAAATAAACTAAAATATTTATAAATATAATAAAATTTTACTATGTATCTTTGTCATGATAGACATGTATAGTAGTATTTGGCTATTATTTGTAAATATTTTTCATAGTTTTGTCATTTAAAATAATTTTCCTTCAATATACATATACAAAGTGGAGTACTGATGCCCTAGTTTATTGTATTTATGTGCTTTTTTTTCTGTAAACTCAATCGTATATACTTACTGTGTAGTTTTAGTCCAAGGGAGAGTTTGTTGGGTTTTATGTCTTAAACTTCGTTGTTTGTAATTAATGGATTTTATTCTTAATAAAGTTGTTATTGAGGTTTATTCAGTAAAGTTGTTATTAAATATGTGAATTACATTTAAATCCAATAAACATGGGGAATACTTAGACTTTAATATTTGAATATAAATTTACACTAATTAAACTTTTAAGACAATATCCATTTACATTTCTAAACTAAATTTTAGGGTTACATCAATTTAAACCCGAATTTTCGTAAGTGAATTGATATAGGTTTTCAATTGAGATTTTACGTGAAAATTGTCTATGTATCAATTATATTAGACGAATGGAATGTATGGACGAATTTTAAAAGTAATCTTAACAAAAATATTTGGTAAATTTAGCAGAGGATTTTGTGTTTGATAAACTAGGGGAGGTTTATTTGGTAGAAGGCTTGAGGGTGACAAAAGTAAGGAAGAAGAAAAATGTGAGAATGTGGGGTATGAAGGAAGCCAATGGGTCACATATTCCCTTCAAAATAGTGTATTGAAAGTGAAACCCAAGGGCTTGTTTTTGTTGAAATATGCATAATTTTCTCCCCCCATCAATCAAGGAGACACATAAAGAGAGAAGATTGGATTGGTTGAACTAAAAGCAACTCTTTTGTGTTTGTGTTCAATTATGGTACCTAATCAAAATTAATTACATATCATTATTGTTTTAGTCTTCATTTTTAACTTGTTTCGCTACAACTAGTTTACTTATTGCATTTTTTTAATAGAAATTTAATATATAATAATAATAATAATAATAATAATAATAATAATAATAATTTCTTAAGAAAAAGACACAATTTGTATATGTTTTCAGATTTATAGATGGAAGCTAATCAAGATTTTTTTTTTCTTTTAAATAACTATAACAAATATTAGAACTATTTAGAGATTTTTCAAAAATATATAGAAAGGACAACTATAACAAATAACAACTTGATATATATATATATATATATATTTTTTTTTTTTTCCTTTGGAGAGGTATTGATTTGGATGTAATATGTGATGAATTTGTTTAATTATTTGTCATCTGGTTAATTAATTAGAACAAATTGAATAGACATGTCACATTAATGCATAATAATTAATATACGTTCAACAGGTTTTGATTTATGCAATAAGCGTTTAATAATAAATTATGTTAACGTTTGGTTGTCTTTTTCAATTTTGTTGTTTTTGTTTTTATTGTTGTTATCATTATTTTATTTTATTTTTTTTAAAGAAGGGGTTGCTGTTATATAATTATTAAAAAGAGAAATTAGTTTAAATAACAAAATTGTTAAAAATATTTTTAAATAATAGAAAAATTTTACTGTCTATTTGTGACAAACCGCAATAGAGTACTATCTATACTCTATGGCATTCTGTCGCAAATTAATAATAAATATATTTATAAATACTTTGGTTCATTTTAACCACCTTATTAAAAATTGTTATTTTATAATCATCTTATGATATGACTCATCTTTGTAACCATAGTAATTTGTGGTAATTTTTTTAAAAAAAGATTCCAAATAAGTTTTGACTCATCTTTTGAAAATTCAAGTTAGTTTTCTGCTTATGTCATCGTTGTGTAAAGTTACCTAAACAACCAAAGAAGCACACCGGCTTCTTTCTTGATCTCTCAGCTTCTTTCTCATTCTCGCTTTGCTTCTTTCCTCCAAAATAAATAGGTCATTCAGTCACTCATACCTAAATCATCAATCTCCTTTTTGTACCTAAATTATCGATTTTTTTTAGAAAATCGAAGATGGAGAGTAAACTTGAATCGGAGCAAGATCATGGCACGGGAGAGTGAGAATTGAGGAGCGAGAGCAAGTATGGAGGGAGCATAGAGGAAACAATTGAGAAGGAAGGAGAGCAATTGTGAACTGAGGAGCGAGATGTAGAAGCGAGATCGAGAATTGAGGACCCAACCCATCACATGTGTATTTTGGTTGTTTTGGTAATTTTATCCAACAACGACGTAAGCAAAAGACAAAAAACGGGTCAAAACTCATTTGACCCCTCAAAAGAGGTCATCCGTACAAAGATCTTTTATTTGTTGTCACACATGTCCTTAAGTAGAAGTCAAATATAAAAACTATGTTTAGAAGTAATTTTGGCACGACCAAATTCACTTTTCTATAAAAACTGATGTTTGACAAACACATAAAATTAATTAAAAAAATTGTATGAAATCACTAAAAATTCACTTTTGAAGTACCAATGGGCTGGTGATAATTTTATTTTAGCTTTTGAAATACCTAAAATGCCCTTTATATTTAATAGTAGAATTAAACACACATTCATTTCTTCTTTCTCTCTTTGGTTGTTGGCTCCTCTTTTATCTCAACTATGATCTCTCTCTCTCTCTCTCTCTCTCTCTCTCTCTCTCTCTCTCTCTCTTTCTCTCTCTCCCTCTTCAATTGCTTCCATTAACAAGTGATAGAGCTGCTTGAAACCTCACATCAAATACCCTCTACTTAATTAGATATTTATTATAATTATTTAGTTAAATAAATTTTCGAGTAATTTGTAATTCTAAAATCATATGCACCCAAACGTAATAATAATTCAAAATTATTTTTAAATATTTGAAAATCACTTTAAAAATTAAGTTCACAAAATCAATTCTTCCTAATTTTTTTTTTCTAAAATCAATAAATGGGAAAGAAGGTTTGCTATTGTATGCAAGAGCAATACAAAAAGTGGGAAATGCTTCTAAGTCAACTTTTTGTGTTTGACTTAAATTCTTAATTCTCCTTCAAGCATATCACCATCTCACTCAATTCTTATATATAATATGTATGCATGTATTTTGGTATTTGACCTTTGATGAAGAGATAATGCTTTTATTTATTTTTATATTTTTTTAAAAAGGAGATAATGTTTTTATTTTTATTTTTTTAAAAAACATCTTATTAATATTTTAGTCCTATATTTAAAAAATAGGTTTAACACGGTCCATATATTTTAAGAAAAGTTTATTATCATTCTCGTGGTTGAATTAAAAACTTTTGAACTAGTGAAAAGTAATAGTCTAACTTAACCGACCGTTAAAATTTGATAGGAGTGTAAGCTAGCTAATTATATTAACTATTAAAATTTTTGAAATTTATAAATGCAGGTTTAAGCCACAAATAAAACTTATCATATCATAATTACATTATTTATCACCAAGAGTGGAGATGAATCAGAGTATAGATAAGAACGTGGAATTATGTTCATATTACAAAAATTACGATACATGGAGTATTTGAATTAGGCATCTAAAGGTTTATGAATTTGTCCTTTACTGATTTTCACTATTAAAAATAGAAACCATAGTCCACCCCACGTTAAAATATATATTATCCAAAAATATAAAATATATTTTAAAAGTAATATTTTGATTTAGACATTAAAAATTGAAAAGAAAAACAAACAAACAAAGGAGAAAGACAGAAGGCAAAAAGGTATTTTGTTTGAGACTCAAAATTTGCAAACATTCACATGCTTTGCTATCAATTCCATGTTTGGCTTTTTCTGTGGGAGCTTCACGGATTCAATTAACTTTGTTTATTGCATTTCCTTTTGATACTATTTTGTATGAACATATATAGCATTTTCTTTATGCTTTTTTTTGTTTTTTTTGCCATTTTTATTTTTTTTGTTAGGATTTTTTGATTTAGACAAGAAGGGAATACAATAATTTAAATTGATATTTGGATACATGTGAAAAATTCACTAATTAGCCCCCTCGAATTTGATTTAATCTAAATAATTTATGTGGGTGTAATTAGTGATATAATCATTTGATTAGTTTTACTAATTATATTTGAAAAAAAAATTCTGTATTGTTTTTAAGTTTGAAAATTCAACGTTTTAACTTCTAAATTAGAGGCATACATTTTACTTAGTTCAACCATGCTTTTATTATCTTAGATCTGAATATAATTTTAATATATATATTTTTTACTTTTTTTTTTAAACATATGTAAAATTAGCTTAAAGGTAACTGGCATGACCTTGTATTCTAGAGTTGTTAGTAGCTTTTAGATTTAGTTTTTCTAAATATCCGCTACTTTCTTAACCATTTAAATGCATATATTATAGGAAAATTATTATAAATATAAAAAATATCAAACTATTTACAAATATAGAAAAATTTTACTATATTATAACGATATTTGTAAATAGTTTGACTTTGCTATATTTGAAAACATCCCTATATTATAACAATATTCTTTCCTATTAATATACTTTTTTTACATATATGTTCAAATTTTAATTGATTCGTTTTTTTATAACAATTATTTTTCTTAAATTTTTATCCAATAATTTAGATTAGATAAAATTAGTTTAAATTCAAATTCATATAAAATTTTAAAAAATATATATTATAATAAATTATAAATAAATTATCAATGTGAAAATAACTAAAATAATAAGTCTACTTTTTTATTCGTATAATTAAATTACATCAATTTAGTATTAGTTTATCTAACGCTATAACTAGCTTTTATAATTTAAAATTAAAATTTATCAAACACTATTTTACTTCATTTCACAACTGATTTTTCAGACAACTATTTTAAAAGCTACATAAATCCTAAACTAAACCTTAAATTTTGGTCTTTTGAAAACTAAAGCATATAAAAATTAATTTTCAAAAACGTTTGTTAGTTTGAGAATTTGAGTGAGAATTAAAATATATTTTTTTGAGAAATGTAAAAACTTCAGAGATAAAACAAACATAAAGCAAGTTTGATACATTAACAGACGAGGTCTTAATTTTTATATATTTGATTTCCATGGTTAGATGCATAATTATATGGTTGCAATGATGTAGATGTGATGTTGCACTCCACCAATAACAACCTAGGGTTAAAAGAAACATTCATGTGATTTATATGAATATAGTAATTGCAAAAATGACTTGAAATTAAGAAATTGTAGAATTAAGCCTATATAATTGTATAATTTACTATGCTTTTATTATTTTATTTTTGCTATTTTTCATGATAAAAATGTCACACATGTAGTGGGCTTGGCCTTTAAAATAGATTGGGTCCCCAAGAAATCCACACTTTGTAAAAGTTGGGTTGAAAGGGTGGGCCTGAACTTTTGGGCCTTGACCCAATGGAAAAGATCCAATAACCTTGGCTCAAGAAGGTCTAAGAAGATTGAAGTAATCTCCACTCCAGCCAACTCCACAAAATCTTTTGTATTATAGATATGATGAAAATATATTTGGTATACTTATATTTAAAAATGATTTTGAAATACACCTCTTAAAATAGCCTATTAAATAAACAACAAAGTGTTGTTTTCTTTGATTTTCAATTTAGTTTATAAACATTTTTTACATATAAATTTTTACTATAAAAAATAAAATAACAAAAGATCAACCAGCCAAAGTTATAAAATTATGGAGTAGACGTATCATTATTGATGTCATGGGTGAAGGTTTTGAGCAAATGAATGAAGAAAACTCTCAAATTAATCGTTTCGCTTCTCAAATTAAGGATTTGTTTTTCTTTCTCTTGAAAAAAAAAAAGGACATCTCTTGCTATAACCTATAATAAACTACGAATTTTGTTATGACTTTTACTTAAGTGGAAAATTATTTATTTCATCAATATTGTTAATAAAAAATGATTATATTAAATTATTTTTTTCTTGAATTTTCCTTGATACCTATTTTTTTTTTGGTTCCTCCATTTTTGAACAACCAAACGTAGCTTTCAATTTTGGATTCAAGTTTAAAATTTTTAAATTAAAACCAAACATGTTTAAGATAGAATGAAAACAAGAATTTTGTTCTTGTTATTGAAAACACCAAGAATTAAATGGTGCCTTGGATTTTACTATTCTATAATTTGAAAAAGAATGAAAAACAAAATTTTTCAGATAAAATAAAGGAAAATTATTATAAATAAAAAAAAAAATCAAACTATTTATAAATGTAGCAAAATTCTACTTATCTATATGTATCTATCTAATAAAGTTATAGATGTCTATCACGGTCCGTCACAGATAAAAAGTAAAATTTTGTTATACTTGTAATTATTTTCAACCGTTTTTTTATTTCTTTTGAAAAGATCCCTAAAATAAAATGATTATGTTGATAAGATTTAAGTTATTTATTTATTTATTTTAGTTCAGAAATTTTGATCACGTTTAGTCCTTATATAAATAAATAAATAAAAGTTTCAATTACATTAATCATTAAATCCCATTAGCAAGATATATTGACATGATGACAGATCTTTTATGATAAAAATTCAATATTTTTATAGTAGGTACTATTTTCAACTAAAATAAATTATAGAACAATGTATGGATAGTAAATTTATTTATGAACTAGACATAATTGAATGTTAATAAAATGAAATATCACTTCACTTAATAATTAAGTTATCTTTTCTATATTATCATTTTTTTTAAGTTTAACATGGAGTATAGCAATAAATAATACATACATTATGTCAGTCGAATTTTACTTATTTTG
Organism: Citrullus mucosospermus; assembly: GCA_030954485.1. Classification (NCBI taxonomy): domain Eukaryota; kingdom Viridiplantae; phylum Streptophyta; class Magnoliopsida; order Cucurbitales; family Cucurbitaceae; genus Citrullus; species Citrullus mucosospermus. The sequence continues at coordinate 26,900,443 of CM062061.1, read as the reverse complement.
ACACATTGATTAATATCGTACTGTGTGACCAGTCACATTAACGAGCATCAATAATATGAATTTTTTTTTTTTATATTTTGTTTAGGGTTTCTAAAGCCTTGCATGTTAGTTGTGTTTAATTTCTGAACTCTACTGCTGTTGAAGATGTAATAAAATTGCTTTTGTTGTTTGTCTGTGGATGTAGTTTCTTTTCCTTCTTGTTTTTACCATTTGTTTAATTACTTATTTATTATTCAAGGACTAGAGAAATAAATGGAAGAAACGAGTATGAGATTTAGTAAGTAGCTTTATTGAAGTGTGTTTTAAGAATATGATATATATATTATTTATTTTTTTTAGTGTTTGTGGTGTAGGTTTAGTGAAAAAGAAAGGAAAAAAAGAAAAAGAAAAAGAAAAAGAAAAAGAAAAAGAGATGGAAAATGGAGGTTGTGGGAACTACTTTGAACAAATATATAAAGGAGGATTCTCTTTTCAAAGAACCTTCCTGCAAATGCCAACGTCCCATGAAAAGAGAGAGTGAAGGAAGTGAAATAAATGACACACACCAAGAATATCTTTTTTTTATTATTATTATTTATTATTTTCTTTTTACCCTTCTCGATTCCCCCTTCCCCTTTTTAACCCCCCCCCCCCCCCCCCCCCCCTTTTTTTCTAACCTTTTAAAATATCATTCCTTTTCTCTTACTCCATGGTGGTCTCTTTCCACTTTTTGTAATTTTTATTTTTTATTTTTTTATTTTATTTTTTATTTTTTATTTTTTATTGTAATTTGTGTGTGTTTTTGTTTTTCTCTCCTTCTTTTCAACTTTTTAAAGAAAATGCATGTCGATGTATGATTCTTTGTTTTAATATATCCTTTTCAAGTGTTTGTTATTCTTTTGAAGTTGAATTGGGGATTTGTTTGTTTATAGTTTTGACTGTTATCAACTAGTTTTTCAAATTAATTTATGTCCATTTCGACTATTATCATACAATAATCTACTTGATTTTAGTTACAACGTTTGAGTTCTATGTGTTGGGAATGATTTATCAAAAATCAACTTTTTGCTTTTGTTCCATTTAATGTATTCATTTTTCCATTTTAATCTGTTAATGGTTTTTTAAACAAAAATCGATAATTTTATGATCTAAAAACGGTTTTCAAATGAATCTTTTGACACCTCTAAAAATAATGGAGGATCTCTTCATCAATAGGGGGTTTTCAACTTCTGTTTCTTCTTTTTTGTCGTTGAATTTTTATGAGCAAGGTTTCCTTGATTTAAATCATTTTTTGACAACTGCTAGTCTCTTAGGGGTGTTGTGTTAACCTTAGAAAACAACGACATGAGACGAGTAGCACTAAGATCTATGAAAATTACTTTCAATGTAATGATAATTCCACTGCACAATAATTGATTTGTTCAACACTCTGATCTATACCAAGGAAATATATGCGCTATCGTTCATTTGACTATCTCATTTTAATTTTTTTTAAAATTTACATTCCGCTTATTCAAACAAACTTTTAGGTTTATCCGATGTTAAATTTAGGGTTTTTAAGTATAAGACAATGTGTTTTTACTTATCCTAGGTCTATTTTAACCTTTAAAAAACCTAGCATTGTGTACTCATTCAAGCTTTTTCTTTTTTATTTGCCTTGTAGATGATCTTTATGTGGCAGAACTTTTAGTCTTTATCAAACTATTCTAATTTTTTCCCCTTTTAATTTTTTTTTCTTGTAATAATATACTATAGAATATAGTGGGAAAGCCCAAGACTATGACAACTATGTGATGAGTTTGAGATGAATTTTACAAGGTTGAAGTGTTGTAGCTAATTAATTAAAAGCATTTTCACAATTTTCTTAGTACTTGATATATTAAACAATTAATGATCAATGTGTTGCTTTAATTTCTTTTGTTATTGTAACCTTAAATTAAAGTCTATAAAATGACTCATTTTTTCCATTTAAAATTTATCCTAATTGCTACTAACTTAAAATACTAAAATAAGAGAATCATCTACCAAAAGTGTTTTTAAAAAGTATTTTAACATTTTTTTTAAAAAAAATCTCACCTCAAACTCACTCTTTGTTGATCAATCAAATCCTCACTTTAATCTTTTTTATTAACTTTATATTTTCTAAAAGACAATGATTAAGTGCAGCCAATGATTCTCCTAATTTGTCCAACATAAATAAAAAAATTTCTTTGAATTAATTAGTTTTTTTTTTCCTACTTCATGTTCAAACTTCAAATGGTGTTACAATATCATGGAGAAACAAAAATATTCCTCTTTGTACTTCAAGAAATTGAGTTTATTATATTCATTTGATTAATTAAATTACTATAATAATACATCGACTTTGTTGAGAATATTGAATTTATTGTATTTTTATGTCCTTATCATTCATAAAAAGTCAATTATTTGGAACCTTGTGAAATTACAAAAGCGTCCCCAGTGGATCCAAGTTGTTTGAAATTTTGAAAATTCTGTGTTAGAAAATGACATCTATCTTATTCCTCGAAATTTTATTTTTGAAATAACAATATTTAGCTTATTAAATTAAATGTCACCATCCACATAATTTAAAGATTGAAATACCACAAAATTGAGTTTTCTCGAATTTTATATCATATCATCCAGGTCCACGAAATTAAAAGCTTTTTTCTTCTTTTCTCTTTTTCAATAAATTATAAATCAAATCAAAAAGTTGAAGGCTTTGTAATATTGAAAATGAAAGAGAATTCCAAATTGACACGTAATTCCATAATTTTTTTTAGTTCAATACAATATCGATTTATCAACTTTCACAATAGTATCTTATCCACTAACCTGTATTCAACAATTTTTAGTTAAAATACTATTTTTGTCATTATACTTTGGAGTTTGTTTAATTTTAGTCTCTCTATTTTCAATAACATTTAGTCCATACTACTAGTTTATTGCTTATTTTGTTTTTTTTTCAAAACCTTTTTATTACATGTTAGCATTTTCACCATAAATTTTGGAGACATATTCAAATATTGTATTTTCTTTCATGAAATTTTTGTTATTATTTAATCAATTTCAATTAAAAAAAAATTATCTTTCAAAAACAAAATTTAATATTTATTAAAAATATGAACTAAAATTAAAAATTTGAATATGCATAAACTAAAAGTGAATAATGAACCCAGATGGTATTTTAACCTAAATTTATATAGCATATTGAGTGTATGAATTTTCAAATAGGAATAAATAAGTAAATATATGATTAATATTGATTTAAATTAATAAGCAAAATTTGGAGGGTTAGCTACAATTTCTGAAAACTGAAAAATCTGTATTTTTATTTTAATTGGAAAAATAAAATTAAGATATATTTAATTCCTATCTTTGCAAAACAAAATTTTTTTGGCCTATTCTTAACATCACTTGTGATGATTGGAATTGTCGCCTCATCTCATAATAACATCACCTTGTTACTTTTATTCTAATATCTTTGAAATTATTCTCTTTATATGTCACATCGAAATTTAGTAACATGGTCATCAAATTGATTTTCTAGGTGTTTAATATAATACATGCCCTTACTAAAAATTTTGGCATGCAATATAAATATATAGGCAAAGTATATTGATGGTAAATTTTGATTTTACTTTCGATGTTCCCTCTCCCTTCCCTACAAACAAAATAATAATAATAATAACAACAAGAATAAAAAAAATAACAAAATAACAAAACAAAAAAAAAAAAGTATTTTTTTAGAAAAAGAATTTAAACACTATATGAAATAGGAGAATTAAACGTTTGACTTTTAGATCGATAATAATTTTAAAAAAATTTGGTTTATTAACTTGTATGTAACTCATCTCGGTCATCACCATTGTCCTATTAATAAAACTATAAAATTCATTTCTTTTTAGTGGGATGTTAAACTAGAATCTTATGTGTCAAATATTTACATAACTCTGGTTAATTAAAGTCTCATTTAGTTTTTGGTTTTAAATTTTTTAGAATGAAGCCTATAAAAAAATATTTCAACTGTTAAATCTTTTGCCAATGTTAGCTACTTTTTATTACTTTTTAAAAATTGAGCTAAAATTTGAAAACTTAAAAAAAAAGTAGTTTTTAAAAATTTTGGTTTTGTTTTTTTTAATTTGGCCTACACTTCAACTCTTTTACTTAAAAAAGATACAAAAGTATTATAAAAAAAAAAAAAGTGAAAAACAATAAACTTAATTTTCAAAAATTAAAAATAATATATTTGAGAGATTAGAAATTCAAATAAAGTTTGTGTCTAAATATATAATAAAAATAATATTTCAATGATTAATGTATTTGAAAAGTTTATAATTTAGAGTAGGAGGATCAATTAATTTCGGCTAGCCAAATGACCATCTTTTTATGAGGTTTAATTATAATAATGTAGCTGTGCATGTTATATATTTTTTCTTCTAAAAAAGATTATAATTTCTTTTTCTATTTTTTAACTCAACAATATGTACGAGTGGTTACTTGAACATCTCAATAGTTCAACTATTGATTGGGTATACATGACTTAATTAATTAAACTATATTTAAATTAGTATTAATGATTCGACCATATTATAAAGAGCATGTCTTAATTAGTTGAATTGATTGTGATTTAACTATGCATAAACATAAGTGGGTATTTGAAAGTTGGTGGAGTGGGTTATTATAGCTCGCCCATTTCATGTTTTGAGACACCAATTATAATAGTTTATCTTTCCAACTATTATGACTTACAATTAAACAATATTACTATTTTAAATCACTCTTTTCTATAGTTTTTTTTTTATCCGTGAGTGTTTGGATCAAATTACATGCACTTCGACTAATCTCACGGAAGAAATTTTGAACTTGATACCATGTTAAAAGCTTAAGCTTTTGGGTCAATCATGATTTAAGATGGTATTAGAGTAGGTGGTTTAGGGAGATCATGTGTTCAAGGCGCGAGGGGGAGTGTTGGTAATATAAAATTAAATTTTCCTTCACCCACTAGCTTAAGCTTTTAGGTCAATTAGCAATTTAAAGATACATGGTATCAAAGTTACATTTATTGTTTGTTACAATATTTACTATTTCCTACTAATCTTCTATTTCCATTTTTGTTACCATGTTTACTATTTTCTACCTCAAACTTAAACGGTATGTACTCCAAATTCATTACCTCGACTAAAATAGTCTAATAGTTTACAACTCAAACATGGACTGTTATAAACTACAAACAATTATATCTTACAGACTACAATAACAAACTCAACGCTCCAATCGTCCCGTTGTGAATTGTAACATCAATTTTCTTTAAAAAATGAGGTAAATTCCCCTATAATGAATATTTATAGAAATAAAATTAGATATTAAACAAAGTTTCTCAAAGAAAAGTATGGTAGTATTAGAATTTGTTTTTCAAAATATTCAACACATGTCGATGTTTGTTTGGTTGGAAGCAAATTTGAATGGTGGGTCCCACGGGAAGCCGGAAGGGAGCGTGGACAAGAGTCGCGTAGAAATAGAATTTGTACCTTCTCTACGAATCAGTACGAAAAGCAATTTTTTTTTTTTTTTTTAAGAAAAAAATCATAAATAAAACCTCTTCAACAAACTTTTTAAGTATATATTTCTTTTAATTGAAAAACATCTATCATAGCTCTCATTTATACCAACAATCTTTTTTTGGCAAAATAAAAAATCGTTTTTAATTAATTTTTCTGTTTTATCTTGTGGGTTAAATTACAAATTTGGTCCTTATTGTTTAGGAGTTAGAATTCATTTCTATGGTTTGATAAAATATTCTTAAATGGTTCATAGAGTAGAGATGTTATATGAAGTTTTATCAAACCAATAAGTACTAATTATAAGGTTTATTAAACTAAAAGGATGCAATTCTAACTTTATCCAAATCATAAGAATCAAATTTGTAATTCTTCAAAATATATATATATATAACGAGTGTGTGTGACTCGCTAATAATAACTTAATATAAGTTGGAAAGTCAATCCAAATCATATTTTCATAAATAGAATATCAATTGCTATCTAAAAATGAAGATACAATTCTCCATTTTTGTAATTGTTGAATAAAAATGTATATACGTGTTTGAAAATTACATCTTTTATAAAACTTTTAATACAAAATTAAAATATATATTATTATGGGGCAACCACCCAAAGGGGCTATGGTCTAAAGTTAAGGAGTGTCATCACATTTACATTTCCCTAGAGAGTAAGTGTTTGATAACTTCATAAACTACATCGATTGATCCGAAGCAGCCCCATCTATACAAAAAGAGTAAAGAAATCCTAAACCCACCGATAAATTATTGAATCTACCTCAAGTGCCTCCCACTAATACTATCAAGCTTGAAACACGGGGTCCAAGAAGGTGTCATGGATACCACCATCAATTGGTATGAGATCCAACTATGCTCAAACTAAACTTGACATAACCTTAATCGATATTAACTTAAACATTGAAGTATGCTATGCATATAACACCACCGAATGGATGCAATATCTTACAATTAAGCTTAAAGTGGAAAATCATAATTTTCAACAACCATTTTACTCCCACCAAAATCACACAACAACAGATTTTATAAATTTTAATTTCACTTAAATTACAAACCACATTGTTCCAACTTTTTCAATAGTTTCTCCATGTGTCAACAACCTTTTACAATCACATATGGAATGCATGAACTTCCTAAATTAGGAGCATGCATGAATAGCCCAAATGTCACCTTAAGTACAAAATAGCTTTATCATTAAGTTTTAAAGTGACCATTTTTCCAAGCTCAAACTAATTAGAAGTACTTCTTATTTTAAAGTTGATATTACAAATTTTATATTAATTGAATTAGTATGATTGGTCAAACAAGTTGATTATGATGTATCGTATTTAAGAATCAAATGTTAGAAAAAGTTAAAAGAAAAAAGAAAGTTAAATATGATTTAGGACTCGTTTTGGATTGACCCAAGAAAAAAAATGGTTTTTTAAAAAATTCATTTTAAACAATCTTTTATAAAAACTTATTAAAATACACATGAAAAAATATTTGGAGTGGTTGTCAAACAATCCAATTTCTACCAAAAATGCCTTATTTTTTAATTTAAATACTTGAAAATGTGTCTCAAACCTCGTAGGTTGAAAAAAGTAGTGATGTTTAGAACAATTATTTTATGTATTAACATTTTAGTTTTTAAACTTTTTATTTATTGTATTTTATCATAAATTTTCAATATATTTATTTTTGTCTTTCATCTAAAAGGTATTTTTTTCCTCTATCAATTATTTAACTTATGAAAAAAATGTCAACAGGAACATAATTCAATAGGTCAATATATATGTAAAAATATGTATAAATCGTTATTTTATAGCCTCCATTAGTTTTGACAAATTTTACATATGTCAAACATAAATGAAACTTGATCCACATTTGAAAATACTTTTAGTTTTCTATTTTTTAAAATCTTTTTTTTTTTTTTTTTACCATTTTCTACAAACTATTCACATCATTAAAAAAACATTTGAATTTTAAATCAAATTTCAAAAACAAAATGAAGTTGTAAAAAATATGATTTTTGTTAGCTTTCAAATTATTTTTTTTAGATAATTTGAATTTAAAGAGAAATTGCTTAAATCTTCGAATAAAACGAAACAATTACCCATCTGATTATTCATATATATAATCTAGATGTTTAATCCTATTCTTGGTTGTTAAATCATAATGATTTAAATTTAAATTACAATAGTAAAAAGAGAATTTATCTTAAATGGTAAAACTGTTGAAAATATTTACAACTAATAGCAAAATACACCGTCTATCGCAATCTATCACAGATAGACGTTGAAATTTTATTATATTTGTAAATATTTTAGTTTCTTTTACTATATTTAAAAAAAAAAAAACCCTAGTAATAATAAGAACATAACAATAATAACAAAGAAAATTATAAAAAGGGCAAACATAGTTAGAGACAAGGGAACGGGAGTGGTGATAGAGAAGGAGAATACACTTTTTTTCCTCATTTCATGTCTATTTATTAGGGGTAGTCATGAGACAGGTGAACATCCCTAGTCAATACAAAATATAAGGACATGTGTGTGTTAGCAATTTGAATTCTGTTTTATGTTTTCAGATCTATTTAGCAAATATATGTTTGACAAATAATTTAGATTTTATTTTTGAAAATTGTGTTCCGGATTTTGGGATCCAAACAGTGCAAATTTTGAAAACAATACTTTTATGTTTTTATTATATTCATATTTTGAATTTAAAATTTTAAAATGTAGAATTATATTAAATAAGTACAAAAGATTTAGAAATACAATATGTCATATTGTAAACTCAATTCATTTTTTAAAAAATAATTATTATTATTATTTTGCAAAGGCTTTAATTAAAATATGTATTTTGTGATATAGTATAAATTGATAATAATTATACCAAAAAAAAAAAGCATAAATCACGTTCATAAATAAATTAATAATAGTTTATTGTTAACTAATATTTAATGAGCAACTACAACTAATTTTATTATTTATAAATATAATGTCAAATACATTTTAAACAATTATTTAAATTAGAACCTAATTTCTGAATCCGTTACAAAACACATATATGAAACAAATAAAATACAACTTTATTTTTCATTGAATCTTTTGTCTTTAAATTTTTGTTTTTAGATTCCCTATCAAACAAGTTCGGAGTATTTCTCTTTTTCAAAAAAAGAAAAACTTAAATTCTTATTAATACCCATTAATCAAAATAAGTATAGATCAACTAACGGCTAACATGTATTATCAACCTCAACATGAGAACCATGGTGTAGAAAAGGTAGAAGGAATTTTAAAAAAAAAAAAAATATATATATATATATATATATATATATATATATTAAAAAAAAAAAAAAAAAAAAAAAAAAAAAAAAAAAGTTACATATATGGGGGAGGTTGAGGGTCACACGCGACATCTACTAAATGAGTGGGTCCCACCACAAGGGGATCCCCCCGTCTTCCCTCCAACTTCTAAGTCCCACTCTCCATTTTTATTGTTTGAGATCTAAATCAAATATCCTTTTTTAATCCAATGAAAATAAATTTTAAATTTTAAATTTAAAAAACAAAAAAATCATTATTTATCGTGTCTCTTTATTTCTCCTCATCGCGCGATATATCGTTTACATATATATCTTCTTGGACTTGTCCTACCACTCCATTTTTTATTTTTTATTTTTTATTTTTTATTTTTTTTATCTTTCCCTTTTTGAAAGTGACTAGAAAAAGAAAGGCTAAAATTCCATTTTTGGGTTCCAAAATTTCTCCATATTACCTTTCTCTCCCTCTGGTTCAACACTTCCCTTTCATGGCTCATAAAGTGTGGCCTCATTATTTTTCCAAATATAGATCATTCTAATAAGTTGTTGTCTCAAATAAATAAAAAAAAAAAAAATATATATATATATATATAAATATTTTAAATATCAAAACTGCTTAATATATTTATAAATAATAGCAAAATATCACCATCTATGTGCAATATACGCGGTAGATCACTATCTGTGTCTATCGCAATTAAATAGTAAAATTTTATTATATTTGTAAATATTTTGATTATTTTTCTATATTTGAAAAGAGTCCTATTAATTATAGTGTTTGAAATATTAATTTTCTATTTTTTTACAACATGTGGGTTAAGAAATTGAAGCTCTCACTTTGATGTTACAAATACAACTGATGTCAGTTGAATATACTTATGGTGGCAAAATTTTAGTTTTCTATTAGTCAAGTATTGGTTGCCCACCCATATGAAAATAATACAATTTATTACTGTTTATTCATAAATTTATTGATGGTCTACATAGATTTATTAAACACAAAAATTAAAAGTAATATTTAATATTAAGTATTAAACAAACATTTTTTTTTATAAAAAAATTCGTTTATGTCATAGGTGGAGATTTGAATCTTTAGCTCTTTTTATGAAATAGAATACTCAACCATGATTTTGTTAAGATTGTATTTGCGAGCATAAAAAGTACATATGGAAGAATCCTAATGGCCTAAAATGTTGTAAAAGAAATTACTTATTAATTTATTATAATCATTTTTTAATTTATTTTAACTTCCAAACCTGATCTACCCTTATTGATTTAGCTTTCTTAAAATTGTGTCACCTTGCTTAACCGTTTATAAATCTCAAATTTATTATCCATATTAATATATTTTTCCACATTGTCTATTCTCTCGTGGAAATTTGATGGGTTCCATTTTCTTTTGACTTTTTTTTTCCTTAAACTTGTATAAAAATAATTTAGATTTGTAAACATCATATAAAATTTTAAGTTATACTATCATAAATTATAAAGTAAATATCAAATTGAAATAATAAGTCTATCGATATAACTAAATAACACTACTATAGTTTTAATTTACAAAAATTATAACTAATTTTTCTAATTTAAAATTAAATTTTATCCAACACTGTTTTACTTTGTTAAAAAAATATTTAAAACACAACCGTAAACAATTATTTGAAAAGTTAAGAAAATTTCAAACAAAACTTAGTTGACCACACCCTACAATTCAGAAACCAATTTTATAAGTTAATCAAACTATTATTATTATTTTTTAATTAAAAAGAAGTAAAGTGTATTGGGTATGGTGGGTAACATGATGGCCCACCTTTTTTTTCTTTTTCTTTTTCTTTTTTGTTATAAATTTAAAACAATGCTGGGATAAGGAAAAGACAAACAAATGAATAAAGGTATTTTAGTTCTTAATTATTGGGACTGAAATGAATGGAAACATAAAGTCAAGAATAATCAATTTTTAAATTTTAAAATAATTCTTTGTTAATTGACTAATTTATATTATTTTCTCAGTGGGGAAATTATCAATCCAACCAGATGCTGTCTCGTTATTGGAGGCTATTTATTTCATTTTCACGTGATTCTCAGTTTCTTTTTTTCTCTCTATTTTTAAATAAAGGATAAATACTTTTTTGTCCTGATTTTTCTTTTTTTCTTTTTTTCATTTGATTTTTAAATTTCAAAATGCTACACGTTTAGATTTGGTTTCAATTTAGTCATTAATTTTAAAATATTACAATTTTACTATTGAAATTTGAATTTTATTTCAATTTTGTCCGTAGGTTTCAAGGTTTACACTTTTGACTTCTTTTCTTTCTTTTCAAAATAATTACTTTTCATTTTTAGTGCTAAGGTCTATTAATTAATTAAAAAATATAATTAATTAAGTTTTACGGTTTTATATCACTATTAAAATTAAGTTTATAATTTTACTCTATAGCTATTTTAAATTAATTAATATATTAAAAATGAGTATTTAGAAAAAAAATGAAATTAAAAATGTAAAATTTAAAACTAAGAAATTAAATTGAAACAAATGCAAAATTTAATGGCTAAAAGTATAACATATTGAAACATAGAGACCAAATGAAAACTATATCCAAAATTCAAGACAAGAAGATATTTTAGAATAAAAATAATTTTATTATTTCTACGTGATATATTTTAACGACATAAATTCATCAATTAATATTGAGTATTTTATTTCACCCATATAATCTTTTAATATACGTCTTTGAATATTAAACAAATTAGTACATTAATTCATAAAATAATCGATATTCATATCAATATTTTGGTTTACAACATAGTTCTATGCATCCATAAATATGGTTTCGAAGCATGGTCTACACAATTCGGATTTCAAAAGGAAACATGGCTATTTTTCTATATAGTATTTATTTATGCATGGCTTGTTTTGAACTTGCTCGTATTGATTTATGTTAGTAGACCATCTTGAACCTATACGGAGTATTAAATTTTCATGATCGACGTTTTAACATGTTCTTAGTTTCAACATTGAGATAAAGACTAAATCGACATTTCCGTATATCGTAAAAAAAATTGATAAAATATAAATAAAAAAAAAAGTCACAAATCTGAATATAATATAAATAATAAGTATTTAATTTTTATAAAAAATGTAAACGGTTTATTATATTAATTTAAATATTTATATCTTTTATTTAAAATGTCTATTAACATTAACATTTTATCAATATTTTTATCCATAATTGGGTAAAATTGAGATTTCGACATTTCTATTTACATTTTAATTATGAAGATATATTATTAACTTGTTTATGGGGGAGGGGGAATTATTTTTAAATTCAATAATTAAAATGAAGATAAGTCATTTTCAAAATTCATAAAAATAAAACATACCAAACTTAAAAGTTAGAGAAATTACTTTTTCAAACTACAAATAAACTAATTTAAGTGCATGTGTTAAGGGTGGTTTTGAGATTGTAAAACCACTCTTGTCAGATTTAAAACCATTTCGAAATATATGTTTAAATACTTCAAATTAATTTAATATTTAATTTTACACTTTTAAAATATATAATTTTTAAATTATCATAATTTATTTTAAATAATAGAAAGCATGTTTCAAAGTAGGGTTAAAAATAACAAAAATAATTTTAACCATTTTAGAATTAGGAATGTTTGGATTGACTTGAGAAAATAAAATGTTTTTAAAAAAGACTCATTTTTATTTAAACTCTTTTGATAAAAATTGTTTAAAATACAATTTAAAATCTATTTTAGATAGTTGCTAAATAATTCGAAAAAACGATATAACTTATTTTTAAAATTAAATACTTAAAAATGTATTTCAAACACCCTTTACTTTAATAAAAAAACGAAAAATTATTGATATGAGTAGGGGAATATATTAGTGCTTGAGTTGATGTGGAATTTGGTCCATTAATATTTGGACAAATGTATATGATAGTTCTTTAATTTTAATATTTTTTTGTTTTTAAGGCAATATTTCATTTTTCTTTCTTCCAATAGTTTATTGAAAAGATTGATTGGGTCATCTTACCTTACCCTTATTTGGGTAATTTCCTAGCTGGCTTTTTTGGTGTCTTCATTTTTTACCAAAGGGGCTATTGGATATTTTTCTTGTACTTCTACACCATAATAATAAATTTTATTTTATGAAACAACAATAATAATAATTTTTTTTTTTGTTGCTATATACTCTGAATCTTTTTTATAATTTTTCTCAAAAAAAAAAAAAAGTCAAATTCAAAATTTGAATAAGATTGTGATATATATATATATATATATATATATATATATATATATATATATATATATATATATATATATATATATATATATAAGCCTAACACGCGTACAATAGCATATCTTAGTAATTAAAATATCTCCATTTTAACTTAGAATTTAAAGGCAATGATTTTTTTATTTATAATATAATATATTAGAAGATTTAAAAAATAACAATAATAATAATAAAAACTACTCTCTTTCTTTTTTACTTTGTTTAAAAATAAATAAATTAACCAAGAGTCTTTTTGTAACAACACTTAAAAGGGAAAATGTATATTAAAGTAATAAAAATGGCTATTTAGGCAGATGCATCAAAATCATTTCAAGTTATTTCCCTTTTAGGGATTGGCAAAGGCCACACATGTAGTGACACCAAAATCCCTAATTATCTAAAATTAATATAATTAGTTTATCTCTCTAGATTTTGTGAGTAAGTTATTATTATTATTATTTTAAAATGATAAGTCATGGGTTTGATAGTGGGTTAGTGGGGGTTAGAAATGGAAGTCAAAATAGATGGTGGGAGCCCATAGTGCATGAGAGAGAAAAATATATAGATCCTTAAAATTTTCAAAACACACAAAAAAAAAAAAAGAAAAAAATTTGGTTTGGCTGTCTACATCATTGCATCCCCAACTTGGAAAAATCCCTAATATCTAATGTTTGAGTGCTTCCCAAACTTAAATTTAGCATCTTTGGTTCATTTTCATCTACCATGTATACATCCTAAACTTGGTCAATTAGTATATATTAATTAATAAATAAATTGATTATTCCTTTTTAGATGGTTAGATTTTATGTTCTAAAACTCGTAGTTTGTAAATTTTTTGAACTTATTCTTAATAAAATTATTATCAAGATTTATTCAGTAAAGTTGTTATTAAATATGTGAATTGCATTTATTAGGTCTAATAAACTAAGAACTCCTATCCATAGTTTGAATTCTTAGACTTTATGTGCAAACATAAGAGTGGGTAAAGTCTAAATAATAGCCAAAATAGTTATAGTATAGGGATTAGGCTGGGTACCTTATCTTGGGAACACTATGGATGCAGCCCACTTTGTATATGATACAAACCATGCGATCCTATATCGTTTATGTAGAAACATATGAGTAGGGGCATCCTATGCAATGAGTTTGCATAAGACCGGACCATGAAATAATCACTTTTACTTTATAACACCGTTTACTGTTAAAACTAATTATTTCAACATGATGACCTGGGTAACTCAATCTTAATCTTGAGCTAACTATGAATTCCTGTTTATTTGGGATTATTCTTTGATCTACATGGGTAAGAGTGACCCGAGTTTGCCGACTTAATAAGCCTTTCATTTTAAGGATAAGACCAGGTAGATAGTTGGGGACATAATCCAAGGGGTCTCACCCTCTCATTAGCCCGAGAGGGACTGAGTTTGATGGTTGGACCAAAAACTGATTGTTCATTAGAGGATTGGTGAGACTTAAGAAACAAGATGTAATTACAGAGGTAAAACGGTAATTTTGACCTAATTGTACTTACGAATAACTTGTGAAAGATCGACTTACTAATTATGGTTATATCAAGTGAACAGAAATATATCTACAGTGAGAAAAGTGTAGCTACTAGGCTATAGTGGAGTGTCCCGGTAGTTAACGAATGTTAATTAACTAAGTTAAAAAGTTAAGCCGGTTAATTTCGGATCGTTGGAACTCATGATCTGTAAGTCCCTTAGGTCATGGACTAAACCTTAGAACAATATGTGTTAAGAAGCAAATTTTATGATTAGTTCGTTTGATTGCGAATTAGACGAAATTGGAGAGTTGGAAATATCTAAATATGATTTGAATATTAATTGGATGAATAGAGAATTATCAGGTTGGAATAGTCGGAAAAAGTGGAAAAGTATTTAATTTAATATTTAATATAATTAATTATTATCTAAATTAATTTGAAAAATTAAAAAAATTAAAAAAATTAAGTTTAATTGGAGATTAAATATGAATTTGTGAAATTCATACTTAATTACAATAGATTTTTCCACTCATGCATGCTTAAGGAGGAGGTGTACTCTCCTTAAACACCTTTAATCCCCATGTCTTCCACCTCCTAATTGAATTGGATTATCAGCAATGTGGGTGTCAATTTGCATGGTTTCTTCTTTAAATAGAAGAAAGAAATTGAGAAGAATGGTTGATCTTCTTGGCCAATTTTGCTGAAATTATCCACTTACTCAATGCTCTTCAAAACAGTCATTTCTTCACAAATTTGCTAAAAATTCATCGCAATTTAGATCCCACATTCTGTTCTAAGGCCAAAGAATAACAATGAAGACTTTTGTGGTGGTCCACGAAGTGTTTGTGATCAAAAGGTTGATATTTGGTTCATGATTTTGTTTGAGATTGAGAGGTTAGTATTTGAAAGTTTGTATTTAAATCTAATCGAGTTTTGTATTTAGTGGACCAAATGTGTGTACTCCTTTTCTTAAAATCAAAGGTACAAATTTGATCTCACATCATATTTGTTGTACTAAAAAAATATATGTATTTGAGTTTTTGTTACTTCATGCTAATCCTTTGGTCGCAATTGTTCGGATTACAAACAACTCTTGAATTTTCAAGAGTAATATTACTCCTTTTTTATTTTATTTTTTCTCTCAAAGAAGAACAGGTCTTGCCAAAGAAGAGATTAAATATCTTATATGTATATTTTTCTTCGAGAAAAAAAAAAAAAAAAAAACTCTAAGAAACTTTTAGAAGTAGGGAATCTTTTGCACAAGAAATGGGGTGTTCATAAATTCTAAAGTATTTAAGAATGAGCCACCCTTTACGTTTAAATTTGAGTAGGATGACATGTTGCGAAAAATATGAATTCGCTTAGTTTAAAATTGTTGTAGTTTCTAAAATAATTATTGTCAGCTTTATTTTTTTAAAAATCATTTGTAAAAAGAAGTAAAAGATTTGGCGCGTTAGTTAGACAGTGATGTTTTGCTATATTTGAAAATATTTTCAGCAATTTTACCATTTAAAACGTGATTCTCATAAATCAATTAATAATTGAATTTATCAAACAGTACAAGCGATTAAGATTTTTTCAAAATCACTAAATGAAACTTTAATTAGTTAAATCATATATGTTGTACAAAGAAATCAGATATTTGAATTAATTAACATAAAAGTTACGAATTGATGATTTATAAAAGTAGTAGTAGAGTTTGATGTAGTTAATGGAATCTATAAATAGACATATTCTATGTGAGTGGGATCTAATTAATTATATGAAACTTAATCTTGGGAACCTAAGTTTCTTTTAACCAATAAAAATGATTATTAATAATAGAAGAAAGAGGTAAAATTTAGTCAAAGTAGGAATTAATATGAATTGTCAATCACAATATGAGAGAGAGAGAGAGAGAGAGAGAGAGAGAGACGAGATTTAAAGTGTATTTGTTGTTGGTATTTGAAACTTGAAAGTGATGAAGAGAGAATTTGATTTAAAGTGAATTGTTGGTATTTGAAAGTGATGAAAGTGACATTTGTTTTCCCAATGACCTTTTTATTCATCCAATATATCGCGATATATCGTGTCTTTTTCAAAACATCACTCAATATCTCTTTAAAATATATATATATATATATATATATATATATATATATATTTTTTTTTTGATTTTTTGTGGTAAGAAATTATTGATTTTAATAGGGAAACAAAAAAATCACTTTTGGATATTAAAGAACAAGGGAGGAAAGTAGTGCATCTTGCCAATATTAAATGAATGGATGTGGAAAATAGATAAAAGCTCCAATCCAAACCTACCCTTATTTTATTCCCCTCTCTCCCTTTATAAACCAATTGATCCCAAAAAATAAATAATTAAATAATTAAAAAAAATGGAGCATGTCTCCGTCATTTAAATATTAAATAGGAAAAATATCAAACTATTTACAAATATCTAATAGATTAATTGATTATATGTGTAAATAGTTTGACTCATTTTACTATATTTGAAACAACTCTAATATCCAATAGATTAATTGATTTAAAAAAATTTTAATTTACCATGGACCTATTAGACACAAAATTGAAAGTTCATCTGAGCTAAATAGATACAAATTTGAAAGTTAACTAATCGACTTTACCCCTTACCTTTTACTATTTTAAAACAAACACAACTCATATTGTTTCTGAACTCTAATATTTTCTTTACAAAAAATAAAAAAATTTATAGAATAAATTACAGAGAAAACAATTAGGATTCTCATATTGCCTGAACTTAACAAAAAAAAGAAAAAAGAGACTAAAATGTAGGAAAATTATATAAAATGACAAAACTGCTGAAAAAATTTACAACTAATAGCAAAATACATAGTCTATCTACATAGATCGCAATAAACTACTTTTTGTGACACATATAGTAGTTTATTGTGGTTTGTCGTAGATAGATTAGGGTTGGCAAAAGAACTCGCGGGGCTCTACACCGATCGGGTCCATGAATCCCCGGTTTGATTGGGGATGGGGTCAAACTGGGGACATTCTCCAAGTACCTGTCCGGGGACATGCCAATTTATCCCCGACCACCCGTTTATATATATTATGTGTCTCGCTCTCACTCTCTCCCTCAGTCCTACTCTCTCTCAGTCTCACTCGCTCTATCTCAGGGAATGGGTCCCTGCGGGGACTCATTTCCTTGGCGGGGATTAGGGTAAATTCCCCCCACGAGGGCGGGGGCGGGGAACCCCCACTCGCCCCACCTCGCCTCCATTGTGAACCCTAAGATAGACAATGAAATTTTGCTATATTTATAAATATTTTGGTTGATTTTGCTATATTTGAAAACAACCCTAAAATATATCTGACATTTCAAGAAATTATAACTATTGTAGCAAATTTATTTAATTTTAGCTATGATACTTAAAAATGTCTAATTTTAGTCTTAAATTTTATCTTAATAGAAAGAAACTTGAAAATGTAATGAGGAAAATGATATTTTATCCTAATAATAATAATAATAATAATTAAAAATATAGAAAGGGGGGCTGAAATGGATTTGAGTTACATCATTTCGTCGGTGACAACTGGTGTACAGAGCTTAGTGGGGTTTTATTTATTAAATTTTTTTTTCCAACAAAGGAATAGTTGTGGTCCCCGCTAAAAACCTTTCCCATCGGTTCCAAGTCGCTGACAAATTACCTTCAAAAACCGTGTCCATTCCTCAACTTCCCACCCACATTTTTCCTTAGTCAACTTCTCTCCGCTCCAATACCAATTTCTCGCGCAATACCTCCACGATACGTTCTAATTTATCGCTCATATTAAAATTAACTTCTTTTTTTTTTTTTGGAAAAATATATAAAATAGAAACACTGACGTCATATACATGACATTTGAATACTTTTCTTTTTTTCTTTCCTTCTTAAATTCAAGTATTAATTTATTAATCACAGTCTTGTACGGCCACCATATTGAATTGCCCATTAATTTAATTTTCAAATAATTTTTTGTTTTTAGTATAGCAAGCAGCAACTGCTGGATGAAAAATTAAACCTCCATCGAAAAGGATTGCATGTCAAAAATCGAAATAATCGAGAAATTTAGGGAAAAAAAATATAATAATTAACTTGAAAAACTCCGAACTCGACAAAAATTGTGACCCACTTAAAAAAAATTATTTTGTAAAAAATCGCTACAATCACATATAATAATTATCCCTCTAATATCAATTATAAGAATACTCTCTTGAAGTTTTTGTAGTACTCACTCCCTTTAATTTCACTCTAGCTCCAACCAGAGAGTACAAAAAAAATAAAATAAAATAACTAGAGTTACCATAATCAAACTTTTTAAGTGTTTAATTGGGACAACTTGAAACAAATGTGATAAGCTTCTTTTATAATGCTTACAACTCATCACTTCCTTACTCTATATATATACACACACATCGGAATTGTAATATTGAATAGTAATAACAACGACTAATGAGAGATGTCCTAGTTTTTGTTTTTTCTTCAAATTTTATAGATGCTAAGATATAACGTTAGTTTAAAATAAAATTTTAATCCTTGTATTTTAGGAGTCGTTCAATTTTAGTCAATTTATTTTCAATCAATCTTAAATTTAGTTGTTGAGACTAATTTAATGTTGATCTTTTCCAAAAAAAAATTATTATCTATTAGCATTTTTACTATAAATCTGGATACTTATTTATATATTATATTTGCTTGCATGAAAAATATTATTGTTATATATCAATAAAAATTAATTTCAAAGAACTAAATTTAAGATTGATTGAAAGTACACAAACTGAAATTAAACAACCTTCATAATGTTGCAATCAAAATAGTATTTAATGTAGGTATACATACATAATCAATATGATATTAAAATTCTAGTTCAACAAATTCGAAGTAAGAATTTTAAAGTTAACTTCCAAGAAAACATAATAAATCAATGATGATATAAAATGTGAGTCCCATTTGAATATGTTTGTGTTGTTTACTTGTGTTTTATACTCGTACGTGGCACACTTCCAAATATGTAATAAAAAATGCAAATTGATCAACGAGCGGATGATGCTCAATCAAATTACATTTAAAAATTACGCTGATATCGTTACAGTTATCATTATTGGTAATGTTACAATATGAAAATTCTATAATTGTCACATTTACTGTTAGTATTATCGTTACATTACCGTCTAACCCTAAACTGTAACAATAACAGTAAATATGACATATTCGTAATTATAAATAAACGTGATTAAAAAAATAATCTAATTACATTTATGATTGTGTTCTATTATGATTGATCTATAAATAAATTTTTATTATAATTACACTAATTTTTATTATGAATAGATAAACCAGACCTAAATCTAAAATGTCTTCACTAATTTGGTCAATGTACAACTAAGAATATATTTTGTATGCTTTGTAAAAAAAAGAATATTATTTTATATGATTTTGAAAGGTGTGTAATAATAAAATTATAATTGATTTTGATTGACAAGGTATGGCAGAAAGCAAAGTAGGTAGAGACCCCACATTAATCAATATCAAATATTTAATTTAATTTTAATTATATTTGAAAGGAAAAAAAAAATTGTCATTTCTGGCAACCATGGGTAATGGGTTTTGAATACTATTTTTCCACTTTTCTTTTTAAAGAAGAAATAGAAATTCCCCTTCAAAACATTAATGAAGTAATATATATATATATGTTCGTACCTTCCATGAAAATATAATATATGGATTTTATTGGAAAATTAAATCTATACATTTTAGAAGAAGTTGGCACGTTCATTTATAACCTATTTAATATATAAACGTACATTTTCAAATAATTGATTTTTTTTTTTTAAAAAATTGATTTCATTTTAAGTTATCACAAATAGTTTAGATAAGGTTTAGTTATATTATAATTCGGAATTTCAAGTATGATTCAATTATTTCCTTAGACTTTGTCAAGTTTATTTTAATTCTTTGAGTTTTTTTTCTTCCCAATAAATAAAAAATAAATTAATCTATTAATAATAAAAAAAATTTGGTTGTTTTCAAATTTAAGAAAATTAATTAAAATATTTACAAATATAGCAAAATTTTAAAATCTATCTACAATATATCGCAATAGATTGCGATATTTTGCTATTATTTTAAATATTTTCAACAATTTTGTTATTTAAAATAAAATTAGGGTAATTAGTTTAAATGAAAAACTAATAAAAATATTTTTAAATATAGCAAAATATCATTATCTATCCGTGATAAATGATAGTAATTATTAGTGTCACTTGTAGGTCTATCGCGACATTTTGTTATGTATATAAATATTTTTGCCCATTTTGCTATATTTGAAAGTAATCTTAATTTTTTTAAGAAAAATATACCTAACATAATTTACAATTGTATCAAAAAGTTAAGATTGGTGTTAGCCAATTTTTTACACATCTTTAAAGCATTTGAAAATTGATTTCAAATCCGTCTCCTTTATCTTTGCTTTAATTTGTCTCTACTATTCTTTTATTTAAAGTTATTTGATAAAAATATTACTTAACTTGAAGAATAAGTACACTATTATTTTTTTTAATGATGTCTTTTTTTTTTTTTTTTATGAAAAATTAAAAATCTCTATCTCATAAAGGGTCAAAGTTTATTTGTTTAAAAGCATGATTTCAATGGCCTAGACTAGAGACTCGTTGGCCATAGGTGGGCCACCAAAGTGGACGAGTTGATAACTTTCTTTATATCTACATATCCAATGTTACTATGCTGACATCCTCATTATATACCAAATTTCCTATCATATGTTCACCACACTGTTATTAGTTATATATTTAATAATATAGAATCATATAAATAGTGATAAGAAAAAAAAAATTGACTATATTTTATAGGATAGTTGTAAATACAGTAATCAAACTTAAAGTATTAATATATACAGTATAATGCAAAAATATTTATAAATATAGCAAAATTAAAATTTAGTTTTCGCTAATAGGAGTCTGTCAGTGATAGAGTAGATTTTGCTATATTTTCAATTTTTTTAAGGTTGCAATATACTTAATTGTTAGCCCCAAAAATGATACCCATAAATACTCTATTTTATAGCTATGTTTCAAATTCAACAATTGTAAAAGTGAAGATAATCTAACCAACAATTTTTGAGATGATATAATTTGTACTTCATCCAACCGAGTTCTACTTAAATTGAAACTATTTGATTATTAAAGATACATCTTCTATATTGTATCAATCAATTCAATCAATGTTTTTTAAGAAATGATGACCTTGAGGCTTTTTGGTATATGTAATATGAATTGTTTACCATATTTTTTTGTTATTTATTTTAGCTCACCAACGTTTTCAAATGAGATATTTGAATCTCTTATCTCTTAGTTGATGATGTATGCTTAAATTAGTTTAACTATGTCTACATATATATAATTCAACAATGAATGTTATATTGTTGTAAGAGCAATTAGATTTGATGAAATAAGCTAAACATCAGGAAAAGATAAAGAAAGATAAGTACAAGATAGAGTGGACTTGAGATCAAATAAGTTCAAGTGATCTAATTTGATCAAATCTTAATTTATGTAGGATAAGAAAAAACCCTTCTCCTCCCAATCTTGAGAGGAAAATTTAAACTTCAACTTGATCTGAAACTAAATCTTGAACTTCATTTGGAATTAGAACTTCTAATTTATCTTCTCCATTTTAAAGTTTTTCATCTCTCACTTTGACATCAAAGTCATATTTCTTTGTTTAAAAGGTTCTCTATTCTCCAAATTATAAATTTACTATTGTTATCATACAAAGATCGAGTATGTTTTCTCCGAGTCTAAATTTTGACACCATCAATTATTATATTTTAACCAATTCAATTATACCATTTTTCATATTTATGAAAAATAAGGGGTTGTTTGGGGAGTTAGAATGTAATAGAATTACTGGGAATCAGAGAAGTATTAGAATGTCTGAGCACTTAAAGAATAAACAAAAATTAGATCGCGAACCATAGAAACGGTGGGAAATAGGATTGGGTTGAAAATTGTCGGATCAAAATAACTTTTGTATCACAAATTGAGCCCAAAACGCTCAATTCAAATATTCATTCTGGATTACATACATTACATTACAAGTCTATCCTATTAAATTTTTCCAAACAACCCCTAAAAGTTATATGTTACCATTTTTTATTAATGGTATGATTTGTCAATGTCAAAACCACACACAAATATCTTTATATTATTTTAAAAAATTTCTTTCTTTCAAGTTTATCCATGTCAACCGAAAAAGAAAGTAAAAAAATATACATATACTAAAGTGATGTGTCGCTTTACCAAATCGGGTGAGAGCGCGTGAAGAGGAATCCGAAGACAGAGCGCGTGAGTGAGATCCAACTCTAAGGGGTCTCTCAATGATATATTTTTTCCCCTTTATTTGGGAATGGTTTTTTTAGACATTTGACGTAGGGTAGGAGTCACTTTAGATTTTTTCAAAAAAAAAAAAAAAAAAAAAAAAAAAAAAAAAAAAAAAAAAAAAAGAAAACCACTCACTCTAGTTATTACTTGTGTGTATATATATTTTTTAATTTCCCTTCAAAGCTCAAATTCTTGCATTCTTATTTTCGAAATTAAAAAATGTCCCTAAATTTTAATTTGTCTTTAATTCAACAATTTGAATTTGTGAATTAGGATTAAATTAGCTTCAAAATGATATCTTTTTTATTTTAATTCTATTAAGTTGAAAATAAAAAATTCAGTTTCGTCACATTTGACGATCTTAAAATTCAATGGCAGTATAGCTCATTGAGCAATGAATGAGGTTGAATCTCATTGTTGGTAGAATGTTTTCTCTAATTAACTTCGTCTTTTGGTTGATGTGGATTTGGCCTCGTTACCCTTGAAATTGTTGAATGTATGTTTTCATAAAAAATAAAAAATAAAAAAGAAAAAGAAAATATAGACATGGTGTTGACATTGTTAGTTTATGTGAATCAAACCTAGTAGCTAGGACTTAATACAAAGTGACACAAGATGGCATAAGGAGATCAACTAAGTAGAATTATGTAGTAACCGAAAACAAGAGTGTAGTATATTTTAAATTATTAAAATTCTATTTCAGTTTTTGTAGTTTGAAATTTGTGTTACTTTTATTCTTATACTTTCATATGTTCAAATTTAGTCTATATATATTTAATAAATTCTAAAATAATGCTTAAAGTTAGTTTATTTTGTTAATTTCTTTTTCTAAGTAAATCTCTATTTAGGTTATTTAGCTTTCGTTCATAAATGCTAGAAACATATTCATATAGCATCCTTGCTTACATGAAATTATTATGATTACTAAACTAAACTTGAAAAGAAATTGATGCTAAATTTAAAATTTGTTGAGTGTACGTGATAATTTCAAACATTTGAAAATATATAAATTAAAATGAAATAAAATTAAGAGCACAAAATGATATATTTGAACTTATCTCATTGGCATTTCTAGCTTAAATAGCCATTTACCAATCTAAATAACATGTTAATTAGGTCAATATTTAACCAACAATATTATATAGACACCAAAGATAGCATAACTCAACTAGCATTTATATGTGTTAATGATCACAAAGTCTACCGTTTGAATTTTCTAACTTCTATTATACTAAAAATAGTAATATTATGATTTGATGAAATTAGAATTATTAATGTAACTAAAATTAAATGACTACACAAACACATATATCAAAAGTCAGTGAAGAAAAAGTAAATTCTAACATAAAATATAAGTCCAAGAGAAGGTTTTAGTTACAAAATATTGGAAAATTTGAATTTAAAAGTCAAATGATATATTTTTTGTAAAAGAAATATATATAGTTGAATTGATATATATGTACATTACTAACTTCAACGTAACAGGTTAATCTCTCCGTATCTTAAAAAATGTTATTTTTGTGAAAATTTATTCGAAGCAATATTATATTGCAAAAATAAAATAAAAGGAAAATAAAACATATAAAGAGAGAATGAATGAGAGAAAAAAAAAAAGAAAAAGAAAAAAAAAGTAATAAATAAATAAGAAAAAAAGAAAGGCAAGAAGACATTGTGACAGACAGACTAATCTGTATTGCACAGCCTAAACCTCCACTAATTAAGGTATCTAAGTGGGACCCACTTTTTCATGCTTTGTCTTTGTGAATTTTTTTTTTTTTTTTTTTTTTTTTTTTTTTAATTTTGTTATTTCTCATATTTAAAAAGATAAAGTTGAAGTGAAAAGTTCACTTTTTCCTACTCCATTTTCAGCTTAATTTTTATTTACTATATAGTTTGAAAATCTTATATCATATTACATCATATCTAGATGGATTAAATCCACATTTCTACTTTATTAAGCTCACATTTCTTATTTGCCAATCTATCATACTTAAATTTTAATATGTTATAATTTTTTCTATCAAGTCTAAAGATTTGTTTCAATTTGGTCCTTAAAGTTTTAATATTTATATTTTTAACCTTAATTTCTTTCATTAAATACACCAGATCTTTAGTGTTTATTTTTATTAATTAATTTAAGATAATTAAATTAACTTTTTTACTAATTTTTCATCACCATTATAATTATTTTAAATTAATTATCTAAAACTTAACTTTAATACTAAAGTGAGCATTAGTATTAAAAAAAAAAAATCTAAATTTAAAGTTTATAATTTGCAGATGAAATGAAAACTAAACTCAAAATTTAGAGACAAAATGATTAAATAAAATAAAACTAAGGCAGTCTCTCCAATATATGGAGATCGCCTCTCTAGAAATCGAAACAACATCCATAAAGGTCTTCCTTATTGTAAATACAAATTGAGCCCATCGAATTTGACTCCATCACAGAAGACCATTGCTTTCAGCATTGGACCTCGTCTTCAATTTTATTATTGTTTTTTTAAACTTTTAAATTAAAACTCACCAATTTAAATAAAATTTTAGGTCATATAATTTTTCATTGAAATTCTATCAATGTAACACAATACATATGGTTAATAATTTATTTAACACATGTGAGAATACTTTGTAAATGATCTCTAGATTAAAAAATAATATTGAGTTTGAGGTACGATTTATTAGAAGCATGTGAGACAACACTTTTCTAAATTTAAGGTTACAAAATTGCAATACTGACATGTGTTTAAGATACAGTTGGATGAAATTAAAATTTTATAGTATAAATTGTTAAGATTTGACAAAGTTATGAGTAAAAAATGATTTTTCCCTTTTGTTTTAAACTACAAAATTAACAGATAAATTTTGATACATGTATTTATTTTATCTCTAAATTTAAAATTTTTAACCGATGATTTTGGGTGATGTGATAAATAGATGACATAAATGTGGATAGTTGGAGATCAATCCGAGCTTAACTTAGTCAATATTATTGTAAATTGATTAGTTGATTTAATATAGGGCAAAATGTTTTGTATATTGTATCGTTAAATGTCAAGCATCTTGTCCCACGCTATGTATAAAACGTGTCTGAAGATATTTTTCTTATTTGTTAAAATATGAGGTGCAGTGTCTCATATGAACTGTTTTCTTTCTTCATTACAAAAATATTCTTTTCGTCCTTAAAGATATTTTCAAAGCGGCGCCTTATTTATAGGGTGAGATCATTTCTTGCCAGGGTTAATCTCTTCGAATAAGTTTGCGGCGGTGTTAGAAAAGGCTAAAGAGAGTTTTATTCATGCAATGCTAGAAAACCTTGTGAACTTCATTGTTAATGGTGTTATCAATAGTCATATAGACTAGGCTAAAGTATGTTCAACTATTGTTTGTCATTACGAGTGAAAAAGAGTTTATTTAATACTTAGGTGGAGCCTAAGTTTTGTTTTAGGTTAAATAGCATAGATGACCCAAAATAAGGATCGCAAATGAAAAATAAGTACTTTTTTTAAAATTAATGAATTTTGGCATTTTGCTTATGTCATCACTTTGAAAATTATTAGTTTATCTCTAAAAGAATTCTTCTTCTCTTTTCTCCGAATTGATATGTTTCTTTTTTGTTTTTTTTTTTTTTAAACTTTTGTTCTTTTTTCTACATTTCTTCTTTTTTTTTTCTTCCATTTTTTCTTCATTTCTTCTTCTCCCTATTTTTCTGGTTTATTTGCATAGAGCATAGAGCATCGAGTATCAAACATAGAGTATAGATTATTAGAGCATAAAGTGAACTTCTAAATCAAGCATAGAGAGTAAAGCATCTAACATCGAATATTGAGTGAACTTTTGAATGAACCATAGAATGTAGAGGATAGAGCATAGAGTATCAAGCATTGAGTATCGAGGATTGAGTATTGAGAATCGAAGATTGAGGATCGAAGATCAAGTAGCAAGTCTTAGCACAGAGCATATAACATAGAGCATCGAACATCGAGTATCAAGTATAAAAAAAAAAACTTATGAATCGCAGTGCACGGATGGTTTTAAGGGGCAAATAGGCAAATTCACAAGGTATCGATGCAAACAAAAGGCCACTTTTCATTCATTTAAAAAAAATGTACCATTTTTTCATTTGACCCCAAAAAAGGCGTAATTCATTAAAAAAAAAAAAAAAAAAAAAAAAAAAAAAAAAAAAAAAACCTTCATTTTATTGAGGGATCTTATATTTAGCTTGAAATAAGCTATTTCATAAAGGCAAAGGGGAGCTCATGTTTAGGGAGCCTAAGTAAGCTTGTTTGAAGGGATATCAAACAAAGATTGGAAGAAGAAGCATATTTGTAGAAGTGAAAAGATCTCAAACTTAAGGGGAGCTTAAGTTGAAACTAAAGATTGAGTTGAACGTGAGTCACTATAGAAGGAGTCTAACAAATAAGTATTTCATTGTAATTACTTAACTTTTTTTATAACAAAGTCTCTTACCAATAGGCATGCTACCCCGTAGCTAAAGTATGTGATATTGTACTGAACTAAGTTACTGATCTTTGTATCTCCTTATATCTATTTTTATTACTTATTATTCAGTTTGTCTACTTAGCAATTGTCTTGTTACAATATTGTATTTGACTTGTGTGTACTCTCCATTAGATTCGTTTTAAGTTGACAAACCACATATTGTCTTTATAATTGAAGACTCAATCATTGTCATAGTACATCAAGATATTACTTATGTCTCTAAAAAGCTAAAAGGGTTAAAATATCTTATTCGAGGGTTCAACTCAACAAAGAAAATTTAAAAATTATTTTATCATATGTATAAATAAGTATGCACTAAAATTAAAATTAGGTTTTAACATATTCATCAAAATTAAATTTACTTTTCACATCAACTACAAATAAAATTTAACAAAGTATAGGAATAAAATGGTACTTTGTATAAGTATATGGACTAGTAAAGTTACAAAAATCTATTTTCATTATCATCAATTATAAGTAGAGATTCAAATCTACCATTAAAAAAGATTAACTAAGCAAGTTGGAACCTTTTAACTCTGAAAATTGTATTGCTTGGCACACCGAAAAAAAAAGTCATTTTGACATAACTATTATTCTTTAATATATTGCCCACTTAAAAATAATTGTTAATTAAATCCAACACAATAATAAACTTTAATGACATAAAATTTGATCCACCTTTATTTAATACATCAATCATATTCACCCAATACTTTGTCCTTTTTCCCCCAAAAAATTGTCCATATCTTCACAATAATTCCATCACATCTTGCCCTATGAATAGTTTGAATTTCAAGCATTTAATGCAAGATGGAAAGTCCAAAAATTGAGAAGGAGAAAAAAAAATCATACTTATCTTTTACAAAAACTTATTTTTGGTCAATATATATATTTATATATTCATAGCCATCCTTATCTTTTATTTTGTCACGCATAAATTAAATATTTATAATATAATTAATTATTGCAAACCAATGGCCTTCTTTTGACCACGTTTCTTTGGCTTTTTTTTGTTTCTCAAAAATTCCACCATGTGGAGTTGATGTTACATTGATGTTGATTGATAATAAGAATATTTTTTTAATTAATTTTTTTTAATAATTATTTTAAATAATAAAATTGTTGAAGATATTTTTAGATATAGCTAAATGTAATTGTCTATCCATAACAGATAACGATAGATGATAGTAGTTTATTAATGTATATCACTAATAGATAGTAACATTTTACTATATTTATAAATATTTTAGTTCATTTTGTTATATGAAAAAATAATCCATAATTATATTACCAATTTATATTTATTTTATAATTATGTGATAAATAAAGATTGGATCTTAACTATTACTTATCAGGATAAGTTGCATGTTTTTTAAAGTAATTCTTAAAAGGTCAAAATTACTTTAATAACTTTTAAAGTTACTTTAAAATTAGTTTTAAATCAAAATCAATTTTGATGATACGAACATTAGATTTTTAAAGTGAAAAAGAAAATATTTAATTAATTTTGTATGATTAAGTAGATGTTCGAAATGATTTTGAATATGAAAAAGATATTTTAACAATTTAAAAATTACTCTCAAATATACATAAATAAATATGAAAAAAAAAAAACTTTTTCCGTTGGTTTGTTCAAATTTTGCATCATCATATTTAGAAATTTATAAATAATAAATTTATTTTTTAAAGAATAATTTTGAATGCAATACTTTAACTGCCTTCAAACATTTTCTTTTTTCATTTTCAAGAGTAAAACGTGTGGTTTAATTTCAATTTTTTAAAAAAGTTGATGTTTTAAAAAATATAATTCACATTAAAAAACAAATTTTTAAAAGGTAGAGAACCAAGAATGAGAATTGAGTAACTTTTTCTAAGTGCTTAGTTACTTTTAATTTAATATGAACATCTTTATATTTAAAAAAGAAACTAAAAATTGGAGGAAGGCATAAGATTAAAATATTGATATTGATTTAGATTTTTCATTATTTCATTTTACAGATAATATTGATGTTGAATATTTTTGTAAAAATAGAAAATATATAATTAATAATTAAGCTATTTCTACATACCTTCATATCTAGATTAATATATATATATCTTATTGATTTTTATAAAAAGGTATAATATCAATGTGTGAAATTTTTTATTTATAGATATATCGACATATTTGGCGAATATTTTAATTTAAGAAATTAGAGAATATAAATCAGTAATACAATGTTTTCTCATGGTTGCTTTAAGAAGAAGATGTTTTTTTTTTTTCTACTGTTAAAAATAATAATAATAATAATAATAATAATAATAATAATAATAATAAAACACATCAAAGGGGGTCGAGTTCCTGCAATGGCCTACCCAAAACGTGTTGGGTAAAAACATTCATGTTATTTTTTAATTTTTAATTTTTAATTTTTAGAAAAACCTTTGATTTTTCTAAATTTATTAAATAAAAACTTGAAATTTATCTGCTGCTGTCGTGTTACACGTTATTGAAATTTAACTAATTTACTTATAAATAAATAACATTGAATGGTCATATTTATTTATGGTAGTCCCTAACTTTTAAATTTATTTTATTGTGAGTAATTACAATGTGTTGATTTTAGGACTAACAACTAAATGAATAATAACATTTTTTTAAAATATAAATATAGCAAAATCTATTACTAATGATAGACTCCTAGCAAGATATTATTTATTATGGATAAATTCTGAGAGTTGGATCTAAATTTTAATATATTTGTAAATTGTCTTATATTATGGTATATCTGTTAATACTTTGAACGTAATTAATATATTTACAAAATGCTCTTTTTATTTTTATTTAAAAAATCTTCAAAATGTTTATTTTAATCCATAAATTTTTAATTAAAAGAAAAAATCATTTGGTCTTAGAAATATTTTCTTTTGGATCTGTGTACTAATGATTGTTTGATATTGTGTTTTGGGCTACATAAGTCAGATGTGGAGACTTTTGAACTCGATCACAACAAAGAATATAGTAGTTTCTAAAATATATTTTTTGTAATTTGAGAAAAAGATATATATATTTTGAAAGTTAGAAAATTAAAAAACTAAAATGAATTTGATCCATGATATATTGAAGCAACATATTCAGAATTTTTTTTTCCATGTAATAAAAGATAATTTTATTTTATAATTTAAGGACAACTTCGGAAGTTTTGTCAAACCACCTAAACTATATTAATTAAAACTCTTTATAAAACAACCAATAGTTTTTTAAACTAATTTAAAACCATAATAACTAATTTAAAATTTTTAACCTATAAAATACAGTGAAACTATAGTTAAGTTAAAATAAAAGGTTGATTTTACGTTAGTCTTTTGTTGATTTTTTGAAAAAAAAAATTGGCTTAAAAAAAAACACATAATGTTAACTATTTGGATAAAACAAACACGAGAATAAATCAACTATTATAAAATTTAAATATATTATCGACTCAATTTGATTCTCTTATCTATATATTATTTTTAAAAAATCATTTTAATAACTAGAATAAAACGAAACTTAAAATACATATACTAAAATGATATTTAAACCTTATACTAAAATAGGTGGACGAAACTTATAATTTAAATTTCTTTTGTTTTCTTTTTTAATGTTTGATCTGGACCTGTCTCGATGCCATCTTTAGATATACGTCATTTTCATAGACAAGAGAGAAAATTATTATTTATAGAAAGAGAAAAGAAAATTTAAAAAAAAAAAAGAAAAGAGAAAAAAAAAAAAAAAAGTAGAAGTGGCCATTGATAGAGAGAGGTCGCTTTCCAAGTAAAAGAAAAATAGACCCATTGTCTGACATCTGACAACTCGTCGCTAAGGGAAATGAGACGCACGAGAATTTCAAATTATTGTGATAATATTACATAACGTCAATATCTCGCGAAACATAGATTTTATTATTAAAAGAAATATTATATTAAAGGAAAAAAAAAAAAAATGTTGCCGAAAGTGACATCACATCTCATCAATCCTCTTGTCCATTGTGCATGAACTTTTAACTCCCAATTTAATCATGGTCAAATCACTAATCCTTTTTTCTTTTTCTTTCAATATTTCAATTCATTATTATTTTTTTGCTTAAATCATATAAGCTTTCCCTTGTTTTTCCGTTTCACCCACCAACTTCATAAATTGCTATTAATTAATTAATTTTGCTATTGAAATTTATACATTTATTGAAAAACTTTATCTTTACTCCTTTTATCTATTTTGTACATTTATCTAAAAATTATATCTTACAATTATGCACTCTAAACATAAGCTTTCTAACTTCACCATATATTAACTCTAGACTTCATCATACAACTTACCACTCCAAACACACCATCAGGGTTCAACAAAGCTTTGAAATATTTATGCTAACAAAAATATCGAGATTTCAACTTCGATAATAATATCGATATGATGGATATTTTTGTATGAAGACAAATTTTCAAAAAAAATTATTTAAATTAATAAATAAAAAACTTACATTTTAAAAATAAATTAACATGTTTATTATTTATATTATTAACATATTAATACATTTTGTTGCTTGTTTTGTTATGTTTTGTAAATTTTTTAAGAAAATGTCAATGTTGAATATGTGTAAATATAAAAATATTGATAGAAAATTTTTTTACCATGGTTTTAAGAGTCTGCCACCTAAATTGCAATTTTTTTGGTAGCCAAGTGAAATGCCTAATAAGATATTGCCACGTGGCACTCGAAATTTTTTCTCTTTTTTATTTAATTTTTGTCCTATTTGCTGTTCTTCATCTCCTCCACTTCAAGTTTTTCCTATGGCTTCAACCTCTTTATCTCTCTCTATAACAATTTTCTTTTTACCTTTATAGCCTCATAAACTACCTCTATTTCAAAAATATTAGAAATTTATCTTTTAGTAGTTAATGAAATTTTTAGAATTGGAGAGAGTTTTATGGATGACTATGAAGATAAGAGTAAGTCAATAAAATGTCTTGGGTTGGGAGAGATGAATATCAAAGCAACAACAAAAACAAAAATATAAAATTTGAATTGCATCAGGCACGTGCTTTTAACTTTTTTTTAATAATGTTTTAACTAGTTGATTTACGTTTAAATTGAGTATATATAAATTTATATAATCAATGAACAAATAAGATTAGTAAAATTACATGTATTTAGATTAATTTGTTGATTTTTTTAGATTGTTTTTTTTAACCTCTATAATTTTTTTTTATGGAAATTAATGATGTATAAATAAAAGGGGGAAAAAGAAGCCCCTAACTTTGTACTGAGAAAATTCTATTAGTTAAAAAGGCGTGGGCCATTTGTATAAATTAGAATACTTTTAAAATAAGAAATGATTTAAATGATTCTTTTTTTGGAAAAAAGAACTACTTTTTATAATAATTATTGTTATTATTAATTTCAATGTATAGTACGTAGGGTTTAAAGTTGGAATTTTTGGTACTGCATCAAAAAGTGGGAAAAAAAAAGTAAATAAAAGACATCTATTTTTCACTTAAAAGGAAGAAAAAAAAAAAAAAACTTGGATTTTCTTTTTTGATAATGGAAAAAAGCTTGGATTTGATAAATAATGGAAACTAACAAATATTCTCGTTAACGATTTTATTCTCGAATTTGTTTGTTTCTCAAAACCTTCCTCTTTTACCAATAAATTTATCTTTAAAAAATCTTGATTTTTTTTTTTTATCCCATTGATTTTACCACTTGTAGTTTAATCTCCTCTTTTACTATTGGAAAGATTCCAAAATTATTGTACAAATTTAGATAAAAAAGTTTCAATTTTATCAAATTAAACCATAAATTTACGTACGGTAAATTTTACCTTTGATTTTATTTTTCGTTGAAAGCTTTATAAGCTTAGTAATTTCAATAAAATAAAATTTGGCATAAAAGTAAATTAACACAAGTTATAATCTTCAACAAAAAAGGGAAAAAAAAAATCTAATGTTGTCTTCTTTTCAATGTCTTATCGAGTTAGTATCTAACATATATTTATAATTATTCATAGTACATGTATGAGAAAATTTTTTGTTAATGATATTTGGAGTGAAAATTTATTAGAAAGTTAAAATTGTAACCTTCTTTAAAATTTAAAATTAATATTGCAACACTTATCTAAATCTGAGATGCAATGTGATAAAATTAAAAGTTTAATGTGAAAATTGGTACAATTTTACAAATTCAATGACCAAATTTGATTCCTCTCCAAAAAGAAGAAGAAGAAGAAGAAGAAGAAGAAGAAGAAGAAGAAGAAGAAGAAGAAGAAGAAAAAAAAAAAAAAAAGATTTCTTAGAGTTGGAAGGGGCCAAGAAAACCCTAAAATAATTGATAGGGGAAAAAAAAGTTAATCTTTTTAAACAAAAACCAGGAATATCTTTTGCTTGCTTTTGCTTCCATCTCTTTGTTAGGAAAAGTAATTATTACTTCTTTAATAGGACCACCATGCCCTACTACTTCATTTTTCTTCTTTTCTAGAAGAATATTTTATAATATTATAATTTTATATAAATATTATGTGAAATAATTAATCTCTAAAATTTACTATAAATTTAGCCTCACACTTAAAAAAATATATAAGTTAAGTTATGTCTTTATTAGAGTATTAATTAAAACTATAAATTAATAATTGTATCAATCTAAATTTTTAACTTTTAAGAGTGATTCAATTTAGATCATCAATTATTAGAATTAATTGCTAATGCATAATTTTCGCAACGTGTATAACACTTCTTAAATGCAAGACTAAGGTAGATTAGAGAGGGAAACATAGAAATCATATAGTAGATTCTCAATGTATAATTTAAGGAAAATTATTATAAATTCATTTGAAAACTCTTAATGCATAGTTTTTGTGTGTATAAGACTTATTTGAATCCAACTATTTTAGTGTAAATAAGAGAGAAAGACAAGAACCAAATGAATAGTAGTAGATTTTGTTTGATTAAATTTGAGTAGTTTTTTTATTTCTCCATCTACCTCAATTATTCTAAAAATAATTACATTTTTTTTTCTATTTTGGTTGTATTATTTTTAGAAGAATAATTTGAAGTGAAATTGTCTTAAATGATAAAACTGTTGAAAATATTTACAACTAATAGCAAAATACATAGTCTATCTCAATAGATCGCGATATACTACTATCTGTGTTTATCGTGACACAAATAATAATCTATCATGACCTATCGCTGTCTATTGCAGATAGACAGTAAAATTTTGCTATATTTGTAAATATTTTTGTTCCTTTTACTATATTTGAAAAAAGCCCTAATTTTAATTAGGCGATGTTGAGCTCATTTTAAATGAATTCAAACGAACATATTCATAATCACTAACAATTAATCTAAATTGATTCACATATAAAAGTTTAAGGCTTAAATTGATACAATTATCAGTTCAAAGTTTTAATTGATACCTATCAAAACTTTTGCTTATAATAATAATAAGACACTTTTTATCACTTTAGCCTTTCATATGGTTAGAACTTTATGGATTGGACTAGAAATTGGAATTATAGATTTTCTTCTTTGTCCATTTCATTCACATATAAATTAACGAACAAACAATTAATTAAAAAATTGACTTTTCAACGAACGATAGTTAATTCAAGGATAATTATTTTAAATGGTAAGATTGTTGAAAATATTTTCAAATATTACAAAACGTCACAGTTTATAAGTGATAGACATCTATCAATATGTATCACTATCTACCATTGACATTTTGTTAAACTTATAAATAAGTTGACTCAGTTTATTATATTTGAAACGAGACCTTAATTCTATTATATGATAACAATATTAAGTTTTATTCTCAATTTGAAACTAGGCATAGAAAATATTATTACCCCTTTAAATAATAACAAATTTTAATTATACTTAGCATGGCTTTTATCTATACGACAACTATTTTTATAATTTAATCTACTTTAATAGTTTTCTCTAAAAAGATTATTTGTTTTCGATGATTATTGAGATTCTCAATTACGTATTTTAATTATTAGGACTGAGCAGTAATTCTAGGACCTATTATATATTAATATGATTAAAAAATAATAAGTCAAATTCTTTATAAATTAGACTCCATCTATTTGGCTTTTTTTTGTTAATTATGTTTTGTTTTGTTTTGGTTGGGGCTTTTTTACATTTTTTTAAATCATGATTTTCATAGTTTTGAGTAAATATTTGAACTCTAACCAAATTGCAAAAACAAAATTTTAAAACTACTTTTTAGGACCTCTTTGATTACCCTTTAATTTTTTTGTTTTTGAAATCTATTTTTTAGTTTTAGTTTTTAAAAAATAAAAACCATACATATTTAGTAACTGTTTTTGTTCTTTTGTAGAACACAAAATAAAAAACATGTATGGTAATTGTTTTTAGTTTTCTGTTTTTTTATAAATTGTAAAACTATTTGATAATTATATTTTTGTGTTTTATTTTTAAAAATTCAAAAGAAGTTTTGACGAATTTTTTAGTTTTATTTTTAAAAAAATAAAATCAAACTTTTTTTTTTTGCAATTTTTTTTCAATAGTATACATAATTATAAAATTATATATTTATTTTTAACTTTTTGAAATTTCATATTGATAATAAAATAGGAAATTTGTATGGATAACCCAAATGACAAATGATTTGGATTTTCAAAAAAAAAGTCAAATGATCCTTTGTTGACGTCAAGTTTGGATGAAATTAATGAAATCAATTCGCAGACGCAAAAAAATCCATCTCACTCTCACTTACTTTCTTCACTCTCATTTTTCTCTTGCTCTCTCTTCTCGCTCATTAGAGTTGGTCGCGTCGAATCTTAGATTTGTCGTGTCGAAGAAGAAGAAAAGAAAAGAGAGAGAGAATTCTGGAGAAGAAGAGAAAAAAGAAAAAAAAAAAGAAAGAAAGAAAGAAAGAGTGAGTCACTCAAGAAGAAGAGGCAAAAAAGAAAAAAAAAAAAGGTTTTTATACAATTATTCCAATACTATATCAATATTTTAAATTTATTGAATAATCACAACTAAAATGAATAAAAACAACAAAAATAAATATATTAACAAAATACGTCAAAATAATTTATTTCTGTAAAACAAAATTACAGGAGAATAAGAAAATAATGATAATAATTAATTTGACTTACTGAATTCACCATTTTTTTTTTGTTTATGACAACTTTGTTCTCTACAATGTTTGAATAATTGTATATAAAAAATATTCAAATAGTTACATCTTTTAGTATGAAGTTATATCTTTTAAGAAAAGACGTATCATTTCATTAAGGTTGTGCCATTTAAAATATATATATATATATATACTTTTTTATGAAAGATGTGGTATTCTAATTTTTTTTAAAAAACAAATTAATTTTGTGAATATTTGTCCACAATTTAACTTTTAATTTTGAAATTATTTAGAAAAATTGAAGTAATTCATGTTAAAATAAAAGGAAAATGGAGAATTGATTTAGATTTGAAGGGTAAAAAAAATTATTGTCAAAATTATTTAATAATAATAATAATAATTTTACTCATATTTTTCAATGAAAAAATCTTTAAAATAGTATTGTTAAACTAAAAAATGATAACTAATGTAGAAATGAATTGTATATTAAGAAAGCTTTTTTTAATATCATTTTCCATGAAATTTCACATAATAATAATAATAATAATAATAATAATAATAATAATAATAATAATAATAATTCACATCATCTAACCCCTCAAACATGAAAGACTAAGTAGAGTTAAAAAGACAAAGATAGAAATATTATTGAAAACTAGTAAAAGGAAAAAGTAGAAAATTTTTGCACACTCTACCACCTAAGCTACATTCATGTTTGTGAAATTAAAATGATTTTTTTTTTCGTTTTCAAAATTCATTAACTATTTTAGAAAAAATATTTTTAAAATTGAAAAAACAAAAAATTCAATTGATTATTATACAAACTTGTTTTCCAAAAACCGAAAACCAAATGGTTATTAAATAATCTCTTAACTTTTCAGAACTTGATTGGATTTGAAAACATTTGATCGACAAAACAAATAAATTAATAAGTAAAAATAGTATATGTGGCTTAATTTTAAAAAAAAGTTATAAATAGTTATCAAACGGAGTTTTGTTACTTTATGTAATGTACTAAAATAAAAGTTTGGCGTCACTATTGCAATTTTATACTTTGTGAATACCATGTAATTCTTTTTAGGTTGAGTTTCCAATGTCATGCCTAAAAAATTCTGTCTAAAAAAATAATTAATAATAATATTATTTAATAATTATGGTTAATAACATTTAACACTAAAGGAAAGTTTGTACTATTTATAATTACAACATTAAATTGTGTTATCTATTATAACTATTTTTGAGAATATCAAGATAATAATTGAACTAATACATAAAAGAATGTTAATATAATAATAATGATAAGTTATAAAAGAAATGCACACAATTAGTTTCTTCTTCTTTTTTCTTGTTTCTTTTTTCTTTTTTGCTTTTTTGGGAAAGGACTTCTATCTGTTTATCAAATGTCTTCTCACCCATAAAATGTCATGGAAAACATACATTCACATGATAAAAAATATATATATATATTTTTTAAAAAGAAATATTGGAGAAAAGGAAGGCCAAAAATAAGAAGGAATAGAAAAAAAGAAAAAAAAAAAAAAAGAAGAAGAAAGGCCAATAATAATAGGAAGAAAAATCCACTTGTTTGCCTCCTTTATCATTGTTAAAATTGGGAAGAGGCCAAACAAGTCATAAGAAAGTCCCTTTAGCTAGATATATCTCTATCTAAAATCCTTTAATGGGTCCCTTCTTTTAACCTTTTTTTTTCTTTTTCAAAACTAACCCTTATCATTGAAAATTGTTTTCCTTTTTTTAGCCTATTATTCCTAAAATGCCATGGAAAACATACATTCACATGATATAAAATTTTAAGTTAAAATTCTATTTTAGGCTTGATGTTTTTAAGTTTATTCAATTTTAGTTTTTATATTTTTAATTGTCAAATTTTAGCTTTTGTATTTGTAAATAATTTTAAACTTAGTCCCCAACACTAGTTTGTTGTTGATTTTTCTAAAAACATTTTTGTTATTTATCAGCATTTTTATATGGTTTTGTTTAAATGCTCTTTTACATATATAATCTAAATAAATATGACCCAGTTACATAATTGTCTAAACTTATTTATTTTTTTACATGAATAGCCTAATGAGCTATTATTTTAAACAAAAATATGGTCGAATTTACTTTTTCAACTCTCTTACCCTTTAGTTTTTTAAAATAATAATAATACCAAAATACGCATGTTAGGGAAGTTTTTTCATATCACGCACATTTTTTTACTTCTCAAAATGATCTTCTTTTCAAAACCTACACAAGTAGGAAAGTTTCTCAAAAAAATTGAAAATATTTCACCCTATAAACGAAAGTAATAATCGGTGAGAAGTTTCAAAGGAGAAAACAAAGTATATTTGATATATGTTGAATAATATATTCGATATATATATATTTAAATTTTCTAGAAATAAATCTAGGTATATTTGATAAATATATGAACAAGAAAAAATTGTACAATATATCGTCTTATATACCGAACAATATATTTAATGTATATTTACATTTTTCAGTATATTACCAATATATTCGACATACATGTGCAAATATATAACGAACATAATGGCGTTATATGATAGCCAAACACTTACCCATCGTTACCTTGAACAAAAAAATTAATGAAAAAAAAACGAACAGAGTTTGACAAACAATGACCAGAACATGGAGCAGGTATTGTTATGGCAAGAATCAAAATGAAGAAGATAACCTTGTTCCATAATTTTAGGAATAATACCAAAAGAAATAGAAAATAGAATCAATACCATTAAATGCAAAAAAGGGTAAACTTTGATATTTCATTAAATAAAATAATCAAATATTTCTTAATAAAATCTTCCAAAATATATCTGATTATTCGTATATATATTAATGCGATTAAGAGAGAATAGATCAAAAGGTTCAAAATCACGCTGAAATCTAGATATGAAAATTTTCTATATCTTAAGAAATTTATGAAATATTAATTGTGGATTAAATCAATAAGCTAGAATTTTTTTTTAAAAAAAACATATTCACATATTTTGTATTTTCTTGTATGAAAATTATTGTTATTATAAAAACAATTTTAGAGACTGAATTTAAGAGTTATTGAAAGTAGAAGAACTAAAATTAAATATATTTCAAAATATAGGGACCAAAATTGTATTTTAATCTAACTTTGTATTTCTATTATCTAAAAATAGCTACATTTTTATTTTAAGGAAAAGTTCTAAGAGGTTTTATTTATTTATTTTTTTAAATGGACCATAAGGACGTTTATGTGGATGCTATCTTTTGAATGGATAATTATATGGATTTTTATTTAAAGAAAATTTTAAGTTATTGTGAGAATCACATACATCAACCGTAGGTTTTTTTTAGGTAAAGCTTGACCAATGGGTCTCCATCTTTAATAAACGCCGACACTTTTTTTTTTGGTACTAATAAACCATGACTTTTTTTTTTTAATTATTATTATTATTATTATTATTATAATTATTTTCAAATATAATAAAAAAATTAAAACATTTATAAATATAATAAAATTTCATTGTCATTTCTGGTAGACTGTAATATAAATTTATAAATATTTATACATTTCACCTGTTTTGCTATTTAAGATAATTTCTCTTTTTGTTATAATTATTATTATTTTCATGACTAACCAAAACTTTAGATACATTGTATTAAGTGTCTAAAGTTAACATTCAACAAGATGCCATTATTGTAATTAGTCACTCTCACGATATTTTGATACATAATTAGTGTAGCTTAAATTGATCTTCAAATGGGATAATGGAATATTTATCTCCAAAGTTTTGTCGTCTAAAAGAATAGACTTGATTGCTTATTTAGAATTCACATCATACAAAAATGCTTATTTATAATTTTCATCATACAAAAACAAAATAAAATTATGCAGATTTTTTTTTTTTCCGAAAAAAATTTATATTATCAACCCTAAATTTTAATCATTGTTATTGAAAATTAACACTTTTGTTGATAAGTATTTAGGGTATGTTTGGCCTAAAAATTTTGTGGGTCCATATTTTAAAATATCAATTTCATGACTTATTAACTTCTTAACGATCAAACAACTTTTCAGACTAAACAACTTTATTATGTATTCTAAAGACCCCTTAATTTTATTTTTTTAATTGTTTAAAAATAAGTTTATAAACATTACTTCCACCAATTAATTTTTTTTTTGTTTTGTTATCTATTTTAGTAGCGTTTTCAAAAATCAAGTCAACTTTTGAAACCTGAAATAAATAGGCTCTTTTAAAAACCATTTGTTTTTTTTTTTTTAAATCAAACTTATAAACATTTTTTCTATCTATGATTTTCTATTTTATTTTTATACCTATTTTTTTTAGAGGTGATTTAAAAATCTAAACTAAAATTTGAAAACTAAAAAAAATTATTATTATTTTTTTAAAACATAATTTAGTTATGAATTCAAATGTTTTATTTGTAACAATGAAACAAATGAAACATCAAGGTAATGGATGGTGAGAAACAAACACATCTTTCAGAAACTAATAGTGACTATTTGACGATGCCATAATTTTTAAAGATTTAATTTTGTTTTTAAATTTTGACTAGAAATTTGAGTGTTTATTATTAAAAATGATGGAAATCATCGAAAATAAGTTGTGAAAAAAGAAATATAATTTTTAACTATTGAAAACTAAAAACTAAAAAATTATTAAAGGGAGCATATATAATTAGAATTTGAAAATTTCTTTCCAACGATCATATATTTCCAAATATCACCTGAGAGCATAACGTTATTTTCTTCTATATAAGGATCGAAGGGCTATGAATTTTGGGATTGCCATTTTTTAAGGAAAGAAAATCATGTAAATCTTATAGGGCTGTTGGGTAAAATAGTCTTTATAACAGGTAAACCATAACTTTAATAGCGGGTTTTTAAATTTAGCAAAATAAGTCAAAATATTTATAAATATAATAAAATATATGTGTTAATGTCTATTAATAATAGACACTGATAGACATCTATGAATGTCTATCGCTGACGTTGTCTAGCGATAAACACTAATAAAATGTCTATCATTGATAGACAATGATATTTTGTTATATTTGAAAATATTTCTAGTAGTTTTGTCATTAGTGGCACATATGAATTAACTTAAAAAATAAATATTTTTCAAAAATTCATTTTCATTTAAACACTTTTGATAAGAACCGTTTAAAATAAAGACACCAATACCTTTCAAAATTCATTTTAAATAGTTGCCAAATACTTGTATTTCTTAAAAAAAAAAAAAAAAAAAAACTTATTTTTTTAAGTTTCAAACACTTTAAAATATATTCTAAACCCGCCCTAAAATAATTACTCTCTAACTATTTTTGTTTAAATAAAATTTCTAAAAAAAAAGGATGACACCATAAAAATATTTATCTAGTCCTATTTTTTCCTCTTTCATTAAAAAGAAAAGCCACAAAAGACAATGTGTAAAAGAAACACAGAAAAAAAAAAAAAAGGGGTAAAGAGATGGGTTCTTTTGGGAAAAAAAACTTTATAAAAGAATATGTGTGGCTAATGAATAATGGTCATTGATAGAAGGTAGTTGTGAAATATTTCAACAATATTGACAGATTATAAATTTTAAAATATAAATAATAACTAAATTAATACTTTTGTAAAAGCTCAGGAATGAAAATTGTTTTTAATTTTTTTTAAAAAAAAATTATATATTGATTTCGTGTATGTTGGGATTGTTAAAACCACTTTTGTAATTATGTCTAAAATCACTCTTAAACATATTTTTAGTTACGTAAAATCAATTTCGATTTCAATTTTACACTTGAATGCAATTTTGTATCATCCAAAATTGTTTTGAATGATTTTATAAATAACAAAAATGATTTTAACCATTATAAAATTATTGACTCAGTCACAAATACAAAATTTAAAACATCAAATTTATATATTAAAAAAAAAAATGATTTGACATTTGAAAAAGGGTGGATAGACATGTCTCTCTCACATGGGATGTGAGAAATAATGGGAGGCTGAGGTTAAGGTTAATCATTTAGACAGAAATAGTACAACTTTTTGGGTAGGTTTTGTTTACCTCCCTCAAGAAAATGACACTACCAATATACATATATATATATCTATATATCTATATTTCTAAAAAAAGAATAAATTTTATTATTATTATTATTATTATTTTTTAAAAAACTACATTGAATGCCAACTATTTTGTTGAACCCACTTCTCTCCTTTTTAACTCCACATTGTGCCCTCCCCACACTTTTCTTTTTTTCTTCTTTTTCTATTTTTATGTAAGAAGGGACTCTTCTTCCTATATCTCTTGATGAATGTTACGAGTTTAGAAATTATGTTTTAGTTGTGTATTCATCTTAAATTGGTAATGAAATAAAAAAAAAATAATAAAAGTCTAACTTAAATTAAGTATTTTTATCTCTCGAGAAGTTGAGGCTCAAACACACCCACTTTAATA
Organism: Citrullus mucosospermus; assembly: GCA_030954485.1. Taxonomy (NCBI): domain Eukaryota; kingdom Viridiplantae; phylum Streptophyta; class Magnoliopsida; order Cucurbitales; family Cucurbitaceae; genus Citrullus; species Citrullus mucosospermus. The sequence goes on along the minus strand of CM062061.1, from coordinate 26,857,298 downwards.
TATTCGTAAAAAACACTAAAATGACCCATGTGCTATAATTGGCTGATTTAATATCAACTTTTTTTTTAAAGGTAGTTTGTTTTAATTGATTTTTGTTTTTGATTTTTTGGAATAACATAACTTTTTTTAAAGAAAAAAAAAAAGTGAACAATGGTTTTCAAACTTTCTTAAACCCATCATGCAGATTGGATTTCTTATACATTTTTCCTTTTCTCAATTGATCAAATAGAAGACAAGTGAGGTTCTACTTTTAATTGTTAGGGTAGGTAATTAATATTTATCATTTTTTAACAACATAGAGATGGAGAAATCTAACTTCTGATTTTGAGATTGATTGTATAAATATTATACCAGCTGTTGAGTTGTGCTCATTTTGGTTTAATGTTGAATTTACTTAAAATATGATTGAATTGACACATTTAACCTATTTTACTCCCACTTTATTTTCATCTTAAAATTGGATGATTCCATCATTTACTCAATCAATTCTAAATCGATAATGCTTAGCTTGAATGTAATAATATATTCAATAGAACCATAAAACCAATAAACTTTAAAAATGTGTATAAAAGCCCTGGGAGAAGAAAAGAGTTGGAGATAATTTTCATATATGGTTAGGCTGTTTTACACTGAAGCCACGTGGCGGAGCATGATAAGAGAAAAGACTAAATAAAACCATAAGATAAAATGAATACAAACAAAATAACAAAATAAATAAACCATCAATAAAAAACTTAATCACATCGTTCAACAAATTTTATTGTATGGTTTATAAGAACACCTAATGTCTACAACGACCAGTTATATATTAAAGAGGATGTCAACCCGCCAAAATATGTGTTACCATTTATTCATCTAATGAATTTTAAGTTAAATTATATATATCAATCGCTATATATTTATTCAATTAGTTTTATAAAAGATTAATCTCAAAGTCTAAAATGATTTTTGCTACGTATGAATTTGAACCTTTTGTTTACATCATCATTAACCAAAAATTACCCTTAATTTCTTTTTTCATCTTCCTTCATCTTTCTTCCTCTTCCCGATTTCCTTTTCTTTTCCTCTAGCCCTCTTTTCACTTGCACAACCTTTCCCCTTTAGTTCTCGATTTTTTTTCCCCTCACCCCCTCTCTTCATTTGCACTTCTCCTTCGAGTGAGACCACAAGACCATCTCCTTTTGATTGTGTACCTCTACCTCTTTCGATTGATTTGCACGAGAGAGAGTAAAGGGTGTAAGAGTCCAGTCTACATATATGCACGAGATTCCATTTTGGTATTTTCACCAAAATTTGACGTCAACAAATGTTAAAAAAAAAAAAAATCTTATTTTAAAAAAGTATGACAACTTTTAATTTTCATTAAATTTTAGATCATCGATTGGTCGAACTCACTTTTATATTTAAGTGAATTTTTTGTTGTACTTATAAAATTATATATATTTCTTTTAGTGTACTTTTTAAGTTATTGCTCCCAATGGTCCTATTATCAATAAATGATATCAAATGTTTTCAAGCAACATAAATGTCCATTGATGTGATAGTATTATAGTCAATATTGTTTTAATATTCATTAATGGTAAGGACTATTGAAATTCATAAATTGCAGTAGGGGAGAAGTCCAAATTGAGAAAAAGAATTAAATTAAGTAGATTACACTTGTACTTGGAATAAATCTTAAAATTATTATTAATTTAAGCAAGGGTGCACTATAGAATCATAAAAATATTTATAAAATAAATCTTTAAAAAAATGGAAATAAGGGTGTAAACAATATATTTGGAGCTTGAAAAGTACTATAAAACAATTTTTAAAAATCATAAAGTACCAAAATATAATAATAAGTATGCGAGATTGAATTAGAAATGCCAAAGTGAGTTTAACTCAATGCTTATTGGTATGACTTTCTTCCTTAAGTGTTAAAGGTTTGATTCTCCATTTCAGCATTATTGTGCTAAAAAAAATAAATTAGAAATACATATTATATACAGTAAATTACAAATTTATTGGCATTGAAACCGTTTTCTTTATTTTGTAGGTCATCTCTATCCTAAATTACAAATTTATTATTACTGTCAAGTGAAGGTCAGGTGAGTTTTCCTCAATCCAAATTTTGGTATCAATAAATTGAATTGTGATCATCAAATTGAGTATAACTCAACTGTAGATGTTTTTCCGACTAAAAGGTAGGTGATTTAAATTCCCCTCCTTTATTTTTACTATTTCAACTAGTAAATAAAATATTGACAAATGGATGAATGAACGAGGGTACCATCTACTATTATGACCGAGGTTTATGATATTGAAGTTGACAAAAATATAATGTTGATAGGTGTTTTTGATAAAAACAATAAAACATAAAAATAAAAAAAAAATCAATAAATAAATATTTCACGATGTTTAAAGTTTAAATTAGTTAACATGTTTAGTATTTATCATAATTTTTTATATATAATATAAATTTAGATTAATCCATTGTTAAAATGCATAACTCATGAAAATGTTAAAATATTGATATTTTCAAATGAGGTGCAGGACTTGCCACGGAGAAATTTAAATTAAAAGAAAAAAAAGAAAAAAAAAAAAAAAAAAAAAAAAAAGCGCCGACTGACTGACTGAAAAAGGATCCAACAATCAAACAGGGAAAGATATTTCAATCGTACGGTTCTCACTTACCCCCAACGATGTCAAATCTGCTTACGCCCACACCAGATTATTTTTAATTTTATATTCTTTTTTTCCACTTTTATCATTTTATTTTTCGGAAGAAAAAAATAAGCCGCCTGGGTCCCACGTGTCACAAAGTCGTCCGCTCACTTTTGTTCCCTTGTCAGTAATTCGTGCAACCACGCGCCTCTAAAGCGCGTTGTTACAGTGTCGGTCTTTCCTTTTTCTTTCTTTTTTTTTTTTTCTTTCTTTGAGTACAATTCGGCCTCTCTTTTTAATGTTGTCTGTTCGGCAGGAATGTTAAATAATATAATAATTAATAATAACATAAAATGATATTATTATTTTATCATTTATGGAAATATGGATATTCATTGTCATTCTTCTCTCTCTACTCTCTACCCTCTCCCTACTCCATAGCCATACCAAAAAATAATAATAATAATAATAATAATCAATCTTTTTTTTTAATATAATAAGAATTCAAAAATTTAAACCATAGAACTTATATGAGCCTTAACCACATATGTATGCTAGTTGAATTATGCTCCAAAATATAAATCAGTTTTGATACTCAAGGTAACTACATTTAAACTTTAGTTAAAAGTTTTTAATTGTGATGTGTTTATTTATTCCACCTAGGTTTATCAACTCTTAAGAGACGTTTGGTATAGAGTGGGGTTGGGAGAGAGGAGTCTTAAGCTCACTCTCCATTTGGCCTAATGTTTAAGTAATAACTCTTCTAGAAAGCTTTAACAAATGACCATGCAAATATGTCACACAAATAATTCACTTTTAAATTTTTTTTACTCTATCACTAATATCTCATTTAATAGTCTATTAATGATATACCATTTATTAGTCAGTTACATACATTTATCAATACTAATTGACTATTTTAATAGCACCTCACTGACAAACCACCACCTATATAAGATTTGTATATTGTATCATTTGTAGATGTCTATCACTTACTAACTATTATTTTGTTTATTGATGATGAAGTTTTTTCATGTATATTATCGATAGACCACTAATATATTCATCAATGATAATTTTTTTTATTGTTGAATACACTTTTTTTTTTGTCTATTGACAACAATTTCTACATGTTTGATACTCGTGCTATGTTTATCGTTGATAATCGACTTTCATTGGTACATATTTTATTGCTTATATATATATGTTTAAAAATGACAGATTAGTGATATATTGCTATTATTAGTATTGTTATCAATTATTATTATTATTATTTTGTTGATATTAAGTTATTATCGATTTACTATCTCTAATCTTTTTAATCTACTATAGTGGTAAATCAATATAAAACTCATAACACGTGAATATGAAAACAATTATGAGTAGAAAAACAATTTTAAATATCACTAATACTTTTTTAAATTAGTTATATTAATATGATATATAAGTGATACACTTAACCAAAATGAGTGTACAAATAAAAGAAGGAAAAACAAAAGTTGAATATCATAGATGATATAATATTTTGATTTTAATTTTTATTGATAATGTATATCCATAATAAACCTAAAGAAATCGAACAAGTAAGAAAACATGTAATAATAAATGAAGTAAAATGATATCATTCTTATACCTCATATTTATACTCAATAATATATTTAAAAAAAAAAAAAAAAAAAAAAAAAAACGTAATAGCAAGGACTATGTAAACAATCATCCATGCTTGATAGACTTCAATATGTGATTAGATAGGTCTAGTGATGGACTTCAATCGTAAATAAATATGAATTGGTTAAAGGGAGCCAATGAGCTGCATTTAACATTGAGCTTTGGTGACTATATGAAAAAGAATGTGGCAACGTCTCTTGCCTCTTAAAGTAGAGATTGTCAATTGTTGGAAGATTCTTAATGATGTCATTCTCACGCGAGTAAACTTGACAAACAAGGGTATTGCATTGGACACTCGTTACCCATTGTGTTATAGGTTCATCTATTTTGGAAATACTTTGTCACTAAGGCTATTTGGTACCATTTTTTTCTTGGCTGATGTTGTGTTGTTTATTTATGCCAGGAATAGGTCGTGGACATTGGATCACTTTGACTAGATGAGGGAGAATGGATTGTTAGATGATCTGATAAATTTAGTTGTGGTTATTTAGGAGTGTTGTTGAATCGAGTAGTTTATCGTAATGGTGACCGATTTGTGGGGACCTTAGTGGAGTCCATTCAGGATTCCCTTGCATCTTGTTGGAATAGGCCGATTGTGGGGTTGAGATCAAAAGATGAACACCATGGTTCGAGTGAGAAAGCAAAGTGAGACGACAGTGTTTGGGTGGTGTGGGCTTGCTCTCTAGAGGGTCGATTGACACAATCGTGTAATGTTGCTTAGGATGCTTCAGGACCATAGAGATATGCTTATTGCTACTAGAGGGAGAGTTATGAAAGGATCTTTTGACATGTTGTATGTAGAGGTTTGTGTGATTGTTGACAGACTTTAGTGAATAATTTCGTGGGTGCAACTGCCTTTAGTCGTGGAGTTAATTGCTATTGACTGGGGGAGAAAGAAGTGCCAACTTTAGTCAAATTGGTTGTAGAAGATATTATGTCAATGAGAGTGCATCACGAGATTTAGTTTAAATCATGTTCCATGTTCTCAGAATTTGGTGGTGGATGGGTTGGCTCAATGGGTGATGAATGGATCTCAATCTCATTATTGGTAGGACTAGTTTTTTAATTGGTTGTGTATCTAATTGAGGTAGATTTGACATCTTTGCTATTATAATGTTGTATGTTTGCTTTTCTTTAAAAGAAAAAAAAAGAAAGAGAGAGAAAAGAAAAAGAAAAAAAAAGCTTTTTTTTTTTCTTTCTTTATTTTGTTGATAATAGCCAAAAAAACAGATATAATTTTATGATTTAAGAAAAAAAGAAGTGTATATTAGACTAACACATATTGTAATTTAAGAAATTGATATTTAAAAGGGCTAACGTATTTATATGGATGGGAACAAATCCTTTTTGATTAACTTCACCTTTGTCCAAATCACTCTTAAAAGCTGAATTTTGGCTAAAGACTTTTCAAAACCATTATTTTGATATTTAAATTTTCAAAATGAATATTATAGCTTTGAATTATTATCAAATTACAGACTTTCTTCTTCTAGCAAACACATATTACATGTTATTTGAGTTATATTCGTCTTTTTTAAAAAAAAATTAAAAAAAAAAAACTTGAGCATGATCATCTATCATTTTATTAGAATTTTGTATTATTTGATTGCTCTTTTAATGGGAAGTGACATAGATTCTCCAAAAAGGAAAGGAAAAAAAAGTAACAAAAAGATGTAACGTAAAACAAGTGGTTTATAAATTCGATAAATGAAATTTATATGAAACTTTGATCGGTTATATGGAAATTTAAGTCAACATGAATATAACGCGCGCATGATTGACAAGTACTCAATTTTTTAATTTTTTTTTAAGATCTTCAAATTTATATATCTACACATATTTATTGTACTAAAATAATATTTGACATATTCAATTAAGAACAATAAATTTTGGTGGATTATTGAACTATTGTAATTTTCTACCCACTCAAATTTTATTAACAAATAGCAATTTTGGAAGTTCTTAAAACAAATTAAGACTACATTGAAATTAAAAAACAAAGTCTAAATAAAAATATTTTTGAATACCATGAATTTATTTACCGGATAACATACTTTCATAGAAATATCTAGTCGATTTTTTTTAGGCTGGAGTGTAAATCTATCTTTACCTCTGCATTTGTTGTACTAGTGAAGGCATATATATAAATGAATTAAACTAATAATTGTTAACAATTTTTTTAAAAAAAAAAAAGTAAAGTTTTTTTGTTTAAAAAATTAAATATAAAAGTAATAGATAAGTTAAAATATCATTTTGATTATTGTATTTTAATTTTTATTTTATTTTAGTTACTCAACTTTTATTGGTCAAATTTTTGCCTTCTGTATTTTTTTTTTTCATGAACATTATTATTAGTTAACCTTCATACATAACTTAACTAAATTTATAAAATTAAATAATTAAAAACACAAAAGGTAAAATGAAATGAAATATAAAGTCTAGAAACCAAAATGCTTCATTAAAAAAATAAAAAAATAAAAAATAAATAAAATAAACTATAACAAATGCTTGATCTAAAAATTTTGGATATATGGTTTAACCACCAAGTATACTGACGTTTGAATACTAAATTTGACTACCATTTACATTATTGAAGACTCTAAAAGTTTATAGATTAAATAAATAAAATATTCAAAATTTTAAGGAATTAAGTTGTAATTTAATTGCATTAAATTATACAAATTATAGGATTCATTTGAATTGAGTTAAGAAAAAAATGTTTATAAAAAAATTCATTTTTATTTAAATTCTTTTGATAAAAATGATTTAAAATACTTTTCAAAATTCATTTTTAGTAGTTGTCAAACACTCTAATTTTTTCAGAAATAACTTATTTTTTAAATTAAACAATTGAAAATATATTCCAAACACACTCATAATTAAAGTTATGTTTATTTTTTAAAAAAAAACATTTTTTCTAGACAACATAGAACGTAATCATAAATTGAGAAATTATAATCCCTACACCAAGCTAAAGAAGTCGAAAAGGGAAAGAATCTCTCCAAACTACTCTCTAAATCATCTAAAGCCCATTTAGCCAATTCATGAGCCACAACATTTTGCTCGGCTTAGTATGAGAAAAAACTACTGACTACCTATCATCCACAAGCAATTGATATCTCTAAAGATATAACTAAAGCGTGTGTTTAGAATACTTTTTTAAGTATTTATTTTAAAAATAAGTTATTTTGAAAAAATTTAGAGTGTTTTGGAATGTTTGACAACTACTAAAAATGAATTTTGAAGTGTATTCTGAATAGTTTTTATCAAAAGAGTTGAAATAAAAATAATTTTTTTAAAAAATATTTTTCTCTTAAGTCAATCCAAACGGGCCAAAGCCTCCATTAAATTAACATCTCCCCCAAAAATGGAACTATCATCTTCAAGAAACAAAAAGTAACAAATGGAAGTAATCGGAAAAAAAAAAAAGAAAACAAATGTATGTTGGAAAAATCACTTTGAAATTTGTATAAATTTTCAAATAATATGTAAATAATAATTCCACGTGGGAAATATCCATAATATTAGGTAAATAATAATCTCATATTTTCTACTCCCACGTCCTAAACCGTACACGTCTATCAAAAACTCGTACTCCACTGACAGCCAACTAATATGGCAATTAGTTATAATTTTTGGAAAAAACAATAGGGTAGAGTAGAAAATTAAAAAATAGGAAAAAAAAACAAAAAAAATTATTAAAATTATTTTTAAATATAACAAAAATGAATTATAAAAATGTGAATAGAGTTAGATTAAATGGTTACATAATAGTTCAAATACTAAATTTTTAATGATTAAAGTTCATGAATTAAATCATCAATTACAAAAACATTTTTTTACCATCTTATTTTAATTCATAAACACATATTTTCTTTAACATAAAAAATATAAAAATATAAAATTGAGATACTTAAGTTGAAGAAGTAAATATTTAAGTATCGAGTTATACCAAACTCTAATTCCTAATTATTAGTTTTCTTTGGAGTATTTTCTTTTAACACAAGTAAACGTATAGTCATGTTGAAAATTTATAAATCTCTTTTCATATTTAGTTTTATTGATTTACACAATAAGAATATCAATTTTTATTTAATTTTTTAGTTAAATGATCGTTGAAGTAAAATAATTGAACCATCGATATTTGAGATGGTAATTATGTTTTATCATACACTTAAGTTTGACATGTTTAGTAATATATATAGTTTTTACTGTGACAATAATTTTTTTTTTATTAGATTGAAACATTTTGGCACAATTACAGTTAATAATTTTAATAAATAAGCTTGAAATACAAATTTGTGAGATGAGATGCATGTTGAGAACTATATGAATCATGGTGCACAAATTTAATGACTATATAAAAAAAAAAAAGTAATTGCAATAGATAGCGCTTTTAAAAATTATAATTAACTGTATAGCAACATTTTAAAAAAATTACAAATACAACAAAATATGTTAGTGACAAACTTTATTGTCGATATATTCCTACTAGGGTATGGTCTATTATTGATAGACTCACAAAAACGCATCTAAATTTTGCTATATCTACAAATTTTTTTTGCTTTATGTTATATTTGCTAATATTTTGAGTTTGATGGCTATATTTCCAACTATCTATAAAAAAAACATATGTTTAAGAGCGCACACTAGCTTTATCTCACATCACATCACATCTCAAAATCTATATTTTTCTGAGATTCATAACCCTAACACTTAGTGTATTATTTCGTATAGCTTTCTCCGATAACTATTTAGTTTTTTATTTTTAGTTTTGAAAATTAAACTTATAAATACTATTTTACTTTTAAATTTTTTGTTTCGTTATCTACTTTCAACCCATGTTTCAAAAACTAAAGTAAATTTTTGAAAAAAAAATAGTTTTCTAAATTTTTTTTTTCCTGAATTAACTAAAAACTCAACGATGAAAATCATGGTAGAAAATTAGGAGGAAATAGATTTAATTTTTAAAAACTAAATGTCGAAATGGGCCATAATGATTCATATAACATGTGTATTGTCGTGAATCCAAATTATTTTACTTTTGTTAGTACAAGAGGGACAAATTATTTTGTTCATTACGATGTACGTGGTGGCTTACACAAAATTGTAAAATATTGATAAAAGTTATAATTTAGGTCCATTTAGTAACCATTCCATTTTTTATATTAGTTTTTAAAAATTAAGACTATTTTTCTCTCAATTTCTTACAATGATTTGTGTCTCTCTTAAGTATAAGAGTTGAATTCTTAGCCAAATTTAAAATTAAAAACAAAATTTTAAAAACTATTTTTTTTTAGTTATCCTAATTTGGCTTGATTTTTTAAAACATTGATAAAAAATAGATAACAAAACAAGAAACTTAGATGGAAGAAATGTTTATCGACTAAGTTTTCAAAAACAAGAAACCAAAAACTAAATAATTTTTCAAATGGAACCTTAATTTTTTTGATTGTAGATGGGGGACAAATCTAAATTAATTATTAAAAAAATATTACAAATTGTAGGAAAAAAAACCAACACTAACCTAAACTTAACAACTATGTACTTCTAATACAGATTTGATAACACCAAACTAAACAATTATATGCACCCAACCACATGTGAAATAAACTCTTCAAGCTGATTAATTCTTGCCACTAAGAAAGATTAGGTAAAATAACTTCATCCCTTACTCCAAATTTCCCTTAGTGATTAATCATCTTTAAATGTTATTTTGAAGTATGTTTGAGGATAAATTTTTTTTTTGTCCATATTCAAAATTATTGTGAAATGTAGTTTTGATAATTGAAAATAAATTTTGAAGGGTAAAAATAACGTTAAAAATGTAAAATCAAACATTTATTTAACTTTTGAATGATTAAAGATATGTTATGAATTGAGTTTAAAAATCATAAAAGTAACATTAAAAATTTCATAATCACTCCAAAACATGTCATAACTATATTTTTCAGTAAAAATGAATATAACTCAACTGACATATAGATATGTTAATAATAACTAAAATGTTTGTAGTTCAAATTTCTTTCACCCTTATTGTAAAAAAAAAAAAAAAAAAAAAAATAATAATAATAATGTTAAAAGAATTGTATTTAGTGAGTGTCGTGCTGAAATTTTATTGAAAAAACATAGAGAAATTCAAATATACTTTTTTTGAACTTTAGAGTTGTATTAATGAAATCAAAAACTAATAATTTTATTGATTTAAATATTAAATTTTCATAAATAAATTGATTTAAACTATCTATTAGTGTATTAAAACAAATTTCACTTTAATCCATTTAAAATAGCTCAAAATCAAATGAGTATAATCATTCTTCATCCAAAATTCTATCAAAATAGTAATAAAAAGTAGTTATATAATTCATTTTGAGTAGATAAAAAAATAGAGGAATATGAAAATATGAAAAACCACTCGTAATAATGATGAATTGTTACTATTTATTTGATTCTAATTTTCATTATAAGTATTATGTTAATCCATGCCTCTAAAGAAGCTTATACACATAAAAATTAAGCATTAGTGATTTTGAAATAGAATTGAAGGTATAAATCAATTCATTTACGATTATTAGTTGAAGGGTTTAAATAATACAATTGCAAAATCTAAATCTAAAGAAAGTATAAATTAATTTCCTAATAGGTAAAAAATGTAGCTTTTTTTCTTTTTTAATTGTATAGCATAAATTTAATATGTATGTGTTGAAACAACAATATTTTTAGTTTTTTTTTAATAAATATAATATAAATTTTTTAACTTACAACCATATCTTAAAATTTGTATATATATGTATTTTATTCATATAATTTTTTTAGTACCACGAACATGAAAATGTGATTGAACTTTCGATCTTATAGAATGCTATATATGTAAATTAACACGCAACTATGTTTGCTTTAAAATTTCACTTACATAATTACTATCTTCCTAAAAGTAGATGAACAAAACATACCTTTTGAAAACACAAAAAACTAAAATGAAATTAAAATAACCAAAGTGAATGTTTTGAAAGTTTATAGACCAAAATAAACAATTTTTTTTTAATGGTCAACAAATTAGTTAGTACAAATTTGAATTTTTTTAATCTTATTTTTAAGTGGAAGTGTAACCTTAATTTTTATTTTATCTTTTTTAAAAGTTGAACAAAGTGTAGCTCTAATTGTTGACCTAAACTTAATATATACCTTAACTGTTGAGATATATTCATGCTCCAACAACAAAAGTTAAATATGAAATAATCAAAATAGAATTTAAACTATTTAAACCCTAATTTTGTTTAAAGATGATAATTAAGTAAAAAGATGTAAGAATATTTTTTTATTTAATTAATAGATATATGGAAGAATTTAAAAAAGAAAAAAATCTTTGTTAGCCAATCACAATTCACAAGCCTTGAAAATAATTTGGCAAAAAATAAACGTACGTACTGCTGGAAAAGAACAAAGGGCCCACACTTTGCCAAAACAGCCCCTACTCACAATTGTTAATTGCATTTTGCCACCGTCATGGATACCGTTTCTAAATCGAAATATCACGAAATATCGTGAGATATCGTGCTATGACGAGATTTAAAAAAGATGGGAAATATCGTATATATCTTATCGTCTCGCAATCATGAAGCGTAATACTGTATCACGTGATATAATAAGTAACGCATCTCTTCGAGTGGGTCCCATGGCAGGCTGTGTAAATTTTTCACAAATCTGAGGGCCAAATTTTGGGGGTCCCTCTCCCGAGAAATCTTGTCGTTTATTGGGGGATCTGAACGACTAATTTATTTTAATTTATTATTTTTTTTCTCTCAATTTCGGAAGCCGGGGAGCCACTGATAATTAGCCGCCACCGTTCGATGCGGCGGAGTGTTGATTTAACATGGTTGACATTTTGATCCAACGGTTTGCATACTTCGAGGGCTGTGGATCTGTTCCACATCCGATCAGATCCATCTTAATAATGAGAAATTATTTTTGTCAAGCTCAAATAATATGCACACATTTTCATTTAAATTCTAATACTTTAATTTTTTTTAATTTTTCTTTTTAGTCCAATTAACCACTTGAGAGCAGTAGAATTGGATCAAAATATAATTTAAAGAAAAACCTAAAAAGTTTACTTATTAATTTAAATATTTTGATGGAAATGCACATAATTCTATGAAATTGAGACTTTGAATCTTTGGTTGGTATTGTTTAGATGAAAAAGAATTTAAAAGAAAAATTTTGATCAGATAATGTTGTTGGGTTCAATCTAGATTTAGGTAATTAGGTTAAAAGGAAAAAAAAAAAAAAGAAAAACAAAAACAGTATTTTAGAATCTGTTTGATTGACTATAAAAAAAATTCAAAAAATCATTTTTATTTAAGTGTAAAAATTGTTTAAAATACTTTTAAATTAACACTCCAATTTTTTTTAAAATGAATTATTTTTAAAATTAAATTATTTTTAAAATTAAATTAACCAAATATTCCCTTAATAATATGGTAATAACTAACACAAGAATTGTTAAGATCCGTTTAATGACTTTGTTTTTTATTTTTCTATATTTGAATTATTTTGCTGATGTGTCGATTTAGAACCGTATTTACCCACATAATCTTCCCAGGTAAGTATAGATTTTTTTTTTTTGGGTTAATTTTTAAAATTTAATTTTAATATGTGGTTTGGCGTTGTTATACAGCTTAGAGATGCCGCGCCGATGAAGTCGACAAAAGGAAGCCGGCTAAGCGGGGCCCACCGAAACTGCACTTATTACACATCGCGACTGTAGTTATAACCGATAGCTTATCAAGTTTTAAATATTTTTTGTTATTTTATCCGTTGATAAGTAAATGTGCTTATCATCTGCTTTAGCTGTCTCCTGGTCCCTATATAAAATCACCATTTCTGCAAGTTCATGTATTTTTCTTGAGAGAGAGAGAGAGATAAGCTTAGGAGAGAGAAAAGAAGAAGAAGAAGGAAGAAAGAAAGAAAGAAAGAAGAGAGTGAAAGTCTTCATTCTTAGAGAGAGAGAGAGAAAGGAGAGAGAAAGCTTCTCTAAGCTCTCTCTCTGTTTCTGAGTTTCTGTTTTTTTGTTCTCTGAACCAACCCTTCTATGTTTGTTCTTGTTTTGTTTTCAAGGTATGAACAACCTCTCTCTCTCTTCCTCTCTGTTTCTCTCTTGCTATTTCTCTGTTTCTCTCTCTGTTTGTCGAATCTATTACTTTAAGATAATTTCCCCTTTTTTCTTTTTTTTTTTTCTTTTCTGGATTTGTAAATTTTTTTTTTTTTTTTTTTTTTTTTTTTAAATTTTCTTTTTATGCTTGACCTGTTAACCATCCTTTCTCTCTCCATTATATGCTCTTTTGCATCTTCGATTCCCGTAGGGTTTAAAGCCGCTTTCTCTCTCTGTATATAGAAAACCCTAAAATTATTTTTACTTTTGGACCAATTTTAGTCGAAGCAATATGTCTCTCAGCTAATTCTTGTCGAAATTTATCTATCCCTTCGATTTTGTATCTATTGTGTTAGTTGCTGGAGGTAATTTCTTTTGGCATCGTGTTCTGATTTTTCGGTTTAAGGAAACAAAATTTCACTGCCCCTTTTTGGTTTCCTGTTTGATTCTTTAGGTATTTTGTTCGATCTCTAACATGTCTCTGTTTGTTTTTTATTTTCCAGATCTAGCGGTTTTTTCTGCTAATACTGATAAAAACGGAGGCGGTAGTGATGTCGTCCCTCAGTAGGGAGCTGGTGTTCTTGATCTTACAGTTTCTCGATGAGGAAAAATTTAAGGAGACAGTTCACAAGTGGGATATTTTAGTTCTATCTTTTTTTTTTTTTTTTTTTTGGATGCCTTTTTGTTTTGTTTTGGATTAATTTGTTTTTCAGAATTTTGGTGCTTAAATTTGCAGCATTAATTGCTTTATTTTCCATAATAGGCTCGAGCAGGAATCTGGGTTTTTCTTCAATATGAAATATTTTGAGGATGAGGTGCATAATGGGAACTGGGATGAAGTTGAGAAATACCTCTCTGGTTTTACAAAAGTAGATGATAATCGCTATTCAATGAAAATATTTTTTGAGATTAGGAAGCAGAAGTATCTTGAGGCATTGGACAAGTAAGCTCACATTTTCCATTTTGATGGGATTCTCAGCCTGTAAATTTGAACTTATCTCTCCTCAGGTCCATTTTAGTGAGATTATTTCTTCTCATTTCCTTTTTCCTTTTTGTTTGCAATTGTATCAGGCATGACCGCTCCAAGGCAGTAGATATTTTAGTAAAGGACTTAAAAGTTTTTTCCACGTTTAATGAAGAACTTTTTAAGGAGATTACTCAGCTATTGACGCTGGAGAATTTTAGGTATGGCATTACATCAATAGGATATGATTTTTGCAGAAGAGCTAGTTGGTAATGCACTGCCTTATTAATAGGGAAAATGAACAACTGTCCAAGTATGGTGATACGAAGTCTGCAAGAGCAATTATGTTGGTTGAGTTGAAGAAGCTAATTGAAGCAAATCCTTTGTTCCGTGATAAATTGCAGTTTCCTCACCTTAAAAACTCAAGATTGCGTACTCTTATTAATCAAAGGTGATTTATCCTGCATTCCTGTTTTTTATTCCACCAATCGTGGACATTCGAAAAATTGTCTCATTTAGTTTGCCCCTCCCCCCAATACAAACACATTCTTTGCTTATTGAAAATTTAGTTGCCTAGGTTTCAAAGTGTGGAACTGTTAACTTCTGTCATTACTTGATAATGTTTTCTTGTTCTAAAGACTCGAAACATTCGTTCGTGTTTAATGCACTTACTGTATAAATGAAACACTAAATCAAATTGTAAATTGCAGCTTAAATTGGCAGCATCAACTTTGTAAAAACCCTAGACCAAATCCAGATATTAAAACCCTCTTTGTGGATCATTCTTGTGGGCAACCAAATGGTGCGCGGGCTCCGTCTCCTGCAAACAATCCGCTTCTTGGATCCTTACCCAAACCTGGAGGTTTTCCTCCTCTTGGTGCGCATGGGGTGGGTTATCTTTGTAACTGTTAACCTCATTGACATTTTTGAAGTATCTTAACATGCACCTTAAAGAATTGTGTTTTTCTGTTCAGCCTTTTCAGCCCACGGCAGCTCCAGTTCCTGCACCTCTTGCTGGTTGGATGTCTAATCCCTCAGCTGTTACTCATCCTGCAGTTTCTGGTGGGGGTGCCATTGGTCTTGGTGCTCCATCTATCCCGGGTAAGTTGATTTATTATGTATTTGAGAGCTATATAGTTATTGTCTTAACACGCTGATATAAGCTACTATAAGGGTGTTGTATGATTGAGGTTTTATTTTTGTTATTTCGTTGTAGCTGCTTTGAAACATCCACGGACTCCTCCAACTAACCCTTCTGTAGAATACCCTTCTGCGGACTCTGATCATGTTTCTAAAAGGCCAAAACCTATGGGGATGTCTGATGAGGTAATCTAGTTTTTTCTTTATTTTATACTCATGATTCTAATCCAAGTCCTGGAATGTCACATCTCTGCACAACTTATTGTTTTGTTCTTACTGCCTCTTTTTTCATATAATGAAGGTAAATCTACCAGTTAATGTTCTGCCAGTTTCATTTGCTGGTCATGGTCATTCACAAACCTTTAATGCACCGGATGATTTGCCAAAGACCGTTATGCGAACACTGAATCAAGGGTCATCTCCAATGAGCATGGATTTCCATCCGGTCCAACAAACTCTGCTTCTTGGTATATTTAAATTTATTTTGAATCATCTATTATTTTTTAAACTACCAACAGAATAATGTGACTGTAGATGCTAGACTTCTCTATTTTGGTATTCCTGTAAAAGATGACAAATATGAATAAAATTCTCTTTTCAGTTGGCACAAATGTGGGTGAAATAGGGTTGTGGGAAGTTGGATCTAGGGAGCGACTTGTTTCAAAGAGTTTCAAAGTCTGGGATCTCAATGCATGTTCAATGCCTTTACAGGTATTCCGTGTAGACCAATGTTGCAGATAACATCTTATCTCAATTAGTGAAATCTATACTTATCTTGATGATTTACAGGCAGCTCTACTTAAAGAGCCTGATGTATCGGTAAACCGTGTTATTTGGAGCCCTGATGGTTCTTTATTTGGTAAGATTGTATGTTTCCTTGTAAATTTTATGTTATCAAAGTGAGTGTTGGTTGTTGAATAAATTCCACTCTGGTATAGGTGTTGCCTATTCGAGGCACATTGTTCAAATATACTCCTATCACGGTGGTGATGACATGCGACAGCACCTGGAGGTGTGTATTATTAGAAGTATTGTATCTTGTGTACCTTCCCGTCTGTAGTATGACACTGAAATTTGTGAATCAGATTGATGCTCACGTCGGTGGAGTTAATGATCTAGCATTCTCCAATCCCAATAAACAACTTTGTGTCATAACGTGTGGGGATGACAAGACCATTAAGGTAAGTTATTTATTTCTTATTTAGGTCATGTAAGGAAGGGAAAAGGGCTTCTTTTTATTGACAACTTTTTTTTTTTTTCTTTTTCTTTTTTATGTTTGTAGGTCTGGGATGCTGGCAATGGTGCAAGACAATATACATTTGAAGGCCACGAGGCTCCTGTTTACTCTGTTTGCCCTCACTACAAGGAAAATATTCAGGTTTGCCCTTAATGTGCAACCTGAGTTTTTGCGAGGCTGCTTGGATATTCTGCCTAATCTGCTACATACGTGTTTTTGTCTCTCTTAGTTCATCTTTTCAACAGCACTGGATGGAAAGATAAAAGCATGGCTATATGATAATATGGGCTCACGAGTTGATTATGATGCTCCTGGACGTTGGTGCACAACCATGGCTTACAGTGCAGATGGTACGAGGTGTGTAGTACTTACTCAATTGTGTCGGGAGGTTGCTTGGATTTGCCTTTTATGGGCCCATGGTTAAGAAGTTTACAGCATTTTTACTTCTATCTCACTTACTGTTTGGTGCTTAGGCTCTTCTCATGTGGGACAAGTAAAGACGGAGAGTCTTATATTGTTGAGTGGAATGAGAGTGAAGGAGCTGTTAAGAGAACTTATCAAGGGTTCCGCAAGCGATCTCTGGGTGTTGTACAATTCGATACGACTAAAAATCGGTTTTTGGCTGCTGGTGATGATTTCTCCATTAAATTTTGGGATATGGACAATGTTCAGCTTCTAACAACTGTTGATGCTGATGGAGGGCTCCCAGTAAGTTTTCATGCAAGTAAACTGGAAGATTTAAAACTATAGTTCACTATTGTTTATTCTTACTGTGTCCTTTTCATTCCCATTAATATCATAGGCAAGTCCTCGCATCCGCTTTAACAAGGATGGCACCCTTTTAGCTGTTTCTGGCAATGAGAATGGAATTAAAATCTTGGCCAACGTGGATGGAATCCGACTACTAAGAACATTTGAAAATCTTTCATATGATGCAGCTAGAACGTCAGAGGCTGGGACAAAGGTAGTTTGATTGTATATTTAATTGATGTGACTTTTCACCATATGGTTAACTCTTCTGCTAAATATCTAATTAACTTCTATTTAATTTTTCAGCCCACAATAAATCCAATTTCAGCTGCTGCGGCCGTGGCAGCAGCAGCGGCAGCTAGTAGTGCTGCCGATAGAGGTGCCTCTGTCGTCACCATGTCTGGAGTGGTTTGTGTTGCTTAATTGCAAATTAATGTTTTTAGTAGGAGCTTGTTTATTTTTCTGTCCCCTGCATGTATAAATGAATCATGAAAGTTTTAGTTCGTACTTTTCCTCGCCCATTAATTTAACATCAAGCATGTAAATCTACCAGGCTGGGGATTCCCGAAGTTTGGGGGATGTGAAACCCAGAATTCCTGAAGATTCCAATGACAAGTCAAAGATTTGGAAGCTCACTGAAATTAACGAACCATCTCAATGTAGATCCTTGAGGCTGCCTGAGAATGTAAGAGTGAACAAGGTAAGTCATTCACCCTATAGGATGAAATTTAGCATACATTCCTTTTCATTCTGCTTCTCTAAATTAGAGCTTTTATTGTTAAACCACAGTTCTGCTTGATTTGAGACATTTTGGGCTTGGAGCAAAACAAACTAAATTTTTAATCTTTTATAATAATTAAATAACTACGTATGTGAAAATCTGGAGCAGAGTGGTTTTTTGGGTTTATTTTGAGCTTCAATAGCTTGAGATTTTCTGGGGGTCCCTTGTTCTTTCTTCTCTGACTGTGCCTTGTTCTTGATATACTCAGATATCTAGGTTGATCTACACAAATTCTGGAAGTGCAATCTTGGCATTGGCATCAAATGCAATTCATCTGCTATGGAAATGGACGCGAAGTGAACGTAATTCAACTGGCAAGGTATCATAAAACATTGCATTCTCAGTTTTCTGTCTGCTATCTGGATCCTCTTTCATTCCACATCAGAGTCTAAATTTCCATGTATCTACATAATCAACACTTTCCTATCTTGCAGGCAACTGCAAATGTTTTGCCACAATTATGGCAACCATCAAGTGGTATTCTAATGACCAACGATGTTGCTGACACTAGTTCTGAAGAGGCTGTGCCCTGCTTTGCTTTATCCAAAAATGATTCTTACGTCATGTCAGCTTCTGGTGGAAAGATTTCCCTCTTCAATATGATGACATTTAAGGTAACTTACATTACCCTTCAATTGGTCATTGCCATTATTTGCTGATAAGTTATACCTATCTTCACCTTCTTTGCAATTGTAGACAATGACAACTTTCATGCCGCCACCACCTGCTGCCACATTCCTTGCCTTTCACCCACAAGATAACAATATAATTGCCATTGGCATGGATGACTCCACAATTCAAATTTATAATGTCCGCGTGGATGAGGTAAAATATCCTCTAGAACATTATATTCTCTTAGCCTTGTGGCAATATTACATAATCAAATCATTGGTTGATGCCAGGTAAAGAGCAAGCTTAAAGGCCACTCTAAAAGAATAACTGGTTTGGCCTTCTCTCACTTACTGAACGTGCTAGTTTCATCCGGAGCTGATGCACAGGTAATTTGCCTATGCCATGATGGTTCTGTGGATTGCTCATTGTTGTATGGTTTCACCGTTTGGATATGTAGCAATCTAATTATGTGTGGCCAATTGCACTTTTTGATTGAAGACTTATAAACATTTTTGTACTTCGAGCTCTCTGCCATTTATCTCAACTTCTTAGTTACCCGTCATTTGATAGACATATTTAATGGGACAATGCTTCCCCCCCCCCTTCCCCGTGTTTGAGCCTATCAATTTTTGGCGAATTCTTAAATTTGAGCCACTTATTTATTTGTTACTTATTCAGCTTTGTGTGTGGAGCTCTGATGGGTGGGAGAAGCAGAAAACAAGATTCTTGCAACTTCCAAGTGGTAGACCACCATCCTCACAATCCGACACTCGTGTACAGTTTCATCAGGACCAGGTTCACTTTCTGGTCGTGCACGAGACTCAGATTGCAATATACGAAACTACGAAACTTGAGTGTGTAAAGCAGGTCTTTTTTTTACCCCCTTTCCTGTTCGTTCATCTGTTCTTTGTTCTGGAAGCAATGCCTTACCCATGCCCCTCCTTTGTTAATTCACATTTTAGTGGACGCCACGGGAATCTGGTGCACCAATCTCTCATGCAACATTCTCTTGCGACAGTCAAATGATATATGCCAGCTTTTTGGATGCAACTGTCTGTGTGTTTACCGTTGCTAGTCTCAGATTACGTTGTCGAATTAGTCCTTCAGCTTATCTTCCTGCTAGTGTGAGGTATTTCTCTCACTCCACTTTGAAGTTTATGTAATGCTCCTGCTTTAAGGGCAATTCATAAGTTGATGAAGTTCTGGTGTAATGAGCCCTTGGAATGGGCCTATAATGATTTGATTGGTTGGTTTATTCTGTTACCCATTCTGTTATGTTGAATATTGGTTCGCAAGGGTTGGTGTTTTTTTTCTTTTTCATTTGAAAAAACATAGGATGAGTAAAATGGATACTCATATTGTGACACGAATAAAAAGTTTGCGACGTTATCTTCAGCTAAAACATGATGAAAACTCGCCGCTTGGTCATGTACTCAACAATATCGGTTCTTATTTTTCATTTTCTTATTCCAGAAGTGGAAAAGAGCATGGCTTTACATTCAAATTTCAAACTCATCATCTCCCTCTTTTTCTTACCTTTCATTCTACTCGTTCCTTTCAGCAACGCTTCTGTACAACCACTAGTGATTGCAGCACATCCCCAAGAAGCAAACCAATTTGCTTTAGGGCTATCAGATGGCGGGGTTCATGTCTTCGAACCTCTCGAATCAGAGGGAAAATGGGGTGTGGCTCCACCTGTCGAAAATGGATCAGCATCAAGTGTGCCGACAACTCCATCAGTCGGAGCTTCAGGTTCAGATCAAGCCCCGAGATGATCGAGCAGCTAGCACGAGTACTTTTACATGCTTGATTGCTGGCTCTCCAACTTTAGGTATACTTCAGATTTTAACTGGTTGACCTTTTTTTTCTTCTTTTTTCTCCTTGGAACATTTGTTAGCCATGTTTGTATTTTGTAATTTTTTTATGGTTGATTTTCCATTTCCCCCAGTTTGTTGTTCATGATATGTAGTTTTACTCAAGGAAACAGCAAAAAGATGTAGATTTATCTTCTTTCCTCAGATTCTGTGTAAGTTAACATTCTGCAGGAGTATTACTAATAGTCAAATGACCTTACTGATAATTTTTTTCTGTCAATTTTTCTTCTCTCCCTTTCCTGAAGTTATATTGTTATTATCTTTCTTCATGTGGTGTCCCTTTCTGCTTGTGCTGCTCATTGCTCGAATTGTTCAGGTTGCATATTTGCTCAACTTAATCAGGACTTTATTCCAACGCAAAGCTGAGAAGTTGAGTTTGTTTGGTTTGGTCCAATCGAAATTAATCATGGGTGGGTGGATGTATCAACTATATTATTCATAACCTGACTCAATTTGTTTAGTTTGAATTTGGTTGCTCAGCTGATTAGGGCCTAGTTTCGTAGATAATGCATCGACTACCATTTCTCTATCGTTGTAATTATTGAATATTTTAGATGATGAAAATCTTTTGGATAATGACTTTAATGATCAACCTTCATGAATAACATCACAAAAGAAAATGGATTTGCAAGGGAAATTCATTACAAAGTTGGGAGGACACTTTTTTAAGAACCCAGTTCTATTTTAGTAATCTATACTATATCTACCGAAGTATATGAGGAGAGCATTTTTAGTCTTGTCTTTCCTTCACATTTTTTAATATTTCCGTCATTTTTTACAACTATCCAAGTTGTAGTTGGTTATCATTTCGCGGATTGGTATGACCTAAATTATGAATAGAAAACATCACGATCTAGCAATGGTGACATATTTGAATAGATACTCATGCTTTTTGTCTCATTCCAACTATTTAGAATGCAATGTTTTACACGATAAGAAATTGCATATCCTTGTGTGGATGTATTGAGATTAAGAAATTGTATTTGAGATTAAGAAATTGTATATCCTTTTGTGGATGTATTGAGATTTGTGTCATAAAATTGAGTTATTTAATTATTTTATATGAAATATTATCCATTATAGTAAAATATCCAAAGTTAATAATATAATCTTGAATAGTATGTGACTAGTGTTTTATGTTCAAGAAATAACTTTGTAGGGTGTCCTATCTTTGTAATATTATAGATATGACATTTTGTAATTGTGGAGACATGCTAGTTGGGTATTGCATACCGTGAGTTTGTATAAAGTTAGACTACGATATATTTAATCTCTTTATAAATTCGTTAATTGAAGAAATTAGTATTTCATAAGATGATTATATGTGACTTGATTTCAATCTTGAGTTAGTTATGACATATTTATTGTATTTGATACATTAAATGTAAAATAAAACTATTAAAGTATTAAGACATATTAATAAAATTATATACATAAGAGTTCATGAGAGTGATATGGCTTCTCATACATTACATAAGAGTGCAACTATCTATCTATTTATATATTTATATACAACTTGCATGGTATTGAGCTAAATAAAATCATTGTGATCCAATGGGTAAATTGTTCATTCCCAAGTATGAGTGTGATGTAAACCATGAATATGAAATGTTAGAAGGGGACAATCATGTTCTGTCTTATTACAATCATTGTCTTAATATTTTGAACGGTGGGGATGGAATTGAACATCATTTAATGTTTGATTTTCAACCTTTATAGTATGTGAAACAAATCCTACAACATTAATGCAAAGACTATAGTGAAGTCAAGAAGCTGAAAACTATCCATCAGAGTATTGTTTGGTCAATGCAATTTACCTTTTTGTTTCTGAATGACTCATTTATGATAATATAATCATTGGGTTAATGCAGCCATTCTATCCAAAGTAGAAAGACAGGTAAATGAGGGTTTTGTAGCGATGAAGCTGGACATGAGTAAAGTGTATGGTGTTAATCAAGACAGTGTCCCAGGTGATCCCCACTTACCCCATGAGTTGTTTTAAACTTCTTGTAAATCTTTGTTTTGGACATGAGTAAAGTCTATGGTGCTACTCAGTGAGGACAATATTACAATCATGGCAACTTCTTTTGAGCTCAAATTGGCCATAATCCCTCATTTACTTGGTGTAGCATAATGCAGGGTCAAGAGATGTTTGAGAAAGGATACTGATGGTGTATTGGTAATCTCACATCAGCGTTGACTCTTGTCCATGTTACCTTTCACTTACCCTATCATATGGCTCAAGTTCTCTTTCTCATTTGGGGGTTGTGATTCAAGGAGTTAGCAACGTAATAGCGGAAATAATTAGGATATAAGACACTCTAATTATATCAATTTTGAACATTAAACATGCTTGTTCTAAACACTTACTTGTTGTAGCTCAAAATTGAAATAGGTTCCTTCGAATTTCTGATCACGAACACTCCATGGGCAACTTTTAGAGTCTTCCTTGTTATCTTCAACCCTTAGAACGGATTGTAGGATCCAAAATTGAGTTCAATTTGAAACAAAAAAAAAAATGAAGAACACACTAGTTTTCTGTTTTTGAGTGCACAAATTAGCAAGAATGCTTAACCTTATTCTTCAATACCTCTCTTCTATTTAAAGAAGAGATCATGCTAATCAAATTAGCATGTAAGAAGTCAATTGATTAAATCAACCAATTTGGAGGTGGAATAAGAAGAAGATTAGGTACCTTGCATGAAGCACACCACCACCTTCATCATGCATTGGATTTTAATATTCAATTTCAAAATTTGATTTTTAAATTTAAAAAAAATAATTTTAAATAAAATAAATTTAATTAATAATTAATTAAATATATTAAATCAATATTTAATATTTAATTAATTATTTTTCCACCTTTCTCGGCAAATTTCGATTCGATGAATCTCTATTCACCTATCTAGACTAAAGGATAATCTCAAACAAGTAGGAGTTCATAATTAGCTAGGATTAAGATCGAGTTACCTAAATCATCAAATTTGAAATAATCAATTTTAACAAGGTGTTATAAAGTAAAAGTAATTATTTTATGGTCCGGTCGTAATGCCCTCACTCACATGTCTCTACATGTACAATATAGGATCACATCATCTATATCAAATACAAAATGAGCTGCATCCATAGTGTCCCAAGATAAGGTACCTTGCCTTATTCTTATACTATAAACCGTTTTGGCTATTCCTTAAACTTGATCCACTTTTATGTCTATACATAAAGTCTAAGCATACCACCTATAGCCAAGGATTCTTAATTTATTGGATTTAATAGATGCAATTCATATATTCAATAACAACTTCATTGAATAAATCTTGATAACAATTTTATTGAGAATAAGTTACAAAATTTATAAGCAACGAGTTTTAGGACATAAAACTCAACAAACTCCCATTTGGACTAAAACTTTAGTAAGTAAATGTACCTAATGTTGAGTTTATAGAGAAAGTCATATAAATATAATAAACTAGCGCATCAGATACCCAAAGCTTTCTCCCACTTGTTCTAATTTATTCAACTCGAAATCCTAAACTCACTAGATGATACCATTGTATGAATCAATTGCCTCCACAACCTCAATAGATTTGATCATAGATAAAAAGATTCTCTATTAACATCGTGGTTTTTTAATTTTTGACATTGGGAAGAATTCATAATCTTATAAATTTTTTTGAAATGTTAATGAATGAAAAATGGTAGCATTGTAATTTTTAAAGAATTAGGAATATTTTTAAACAAATTACATGTTTTAGATTTTTTTTGGCTTTTTTCAAATATAATAAAAGGAACCAAAATATTTACAAAATTTTACTATCTATTTGCAATTGACCGCGATAGATCGTGATAGATTATGTATTTTCTATTAGTTGTAAATAATTTCAGCAATTTTGCCATTTAACATAATTTTTCCTTTTTTTTTTTTTTTTTTTTTTTTTTTTTTTTTTTTTTTTACTTTTTAAACGTTTATATTTAGTCTTTGTCATGGTATTATATTTTCCATCTAGTTTAACATTAATGTGAGAGGGAAATCGACATCTCTATAATAACGTAGAGAAATTCATAAAACATAAAAAGAATAAGCAGTAAAATATGACTGATTGTTTAATAATCATAAATATTTATTTATTTTATTAATCTAAATATATTTTCTTGTTTTTTTTTTGTTTTAATAACATTTCAAATATCTATCAATACAAATATTTTATGATATTTTCATGGACATCTTAATTAAGAACTCTACGGGAAAAAATATAAAAAATAATAATAATAATAATAATAATAATAAATAAATAAAATAGACTTTGAAAAGAAAATGATAGAAAATGGTAAAGAAATATCCAGACTCCAAGGCGAGGAAGGAGCTTAATCCTTCTTCTTCGTTTTGAATTCTGATACTTACCCTTTTCTCATCTTCCTCATTCTCGCCCTTTCCATGGCAATGGCTTCCATTTCTCTAGACATTGCTTCCGCCTTTTTTACCCTTCCTTCTAGCCGCTCTAACCGTATTTCTTCCCGGCTTCCTTCTGCTTTTCTCCCATCTCGCCCCTTCAGCTTCACTCTCACGTCTTTTCAATCAACTCCTCTCGCCGCCCTCGACTTCTCTGTGCCTTCCAAACGAACCTCCCCAAGATTCTCGGTCTTCGCCTCCACGGCCACACCCACATCGGAGAGCGATGAATCCGATGTTTTGACGAAAATTCCGCCCGATGACCGGATTCCGGCTACGATTATCACTGGCTTTTTGGGTTCTGGGAAGGTAAAACTCTCTCTCTCTCTCTCTCTCTCTCTCTCTCTCTCTCTCTTACGGTTTCGTGTGTATGTTTCTGTTTGTTGGGCCGTTTTAATTCTTTATGAACTATGGGAGAAATTAAGTAGAGTTGGGAGTGTTGTTTTGGTGTCTTATGCTATTTGGATTGATATTAAGGGAGTGTGTTTCGTTAAAATCACTTTTCAGAGAGTATAGTTCAAATCTTAAGAATAGCGGTTATTGACGAAATGAATTTCACTTGGAATTCCAGAGGTTTCTGTTTATTTCATTTGCATCTTATAAATCCTTGTTTTCGGTTTTTTCATTTCCATGAAGTTGCCAGTCCTGCTATTCGTTTACTTGTTGCCTCTTGAGTTAAATATGTGGGGTGGGAAATTCCAACCTCACCCTTTGGTGGAGGTTTGGTGGAGGATATGTAAGTAGAGTTATGCTCAATTTAGCATTTTCTTGTTGCCTTTTGAAGAAAAGAAATCACTTGGAACTGAAATTTTCTGACTTGGGGACATATAAGGGATTGTTTCTTTAAGTTTCTAACAGTGGCAGTGAATTGAGTTGAGTTATTATTTGGAAAATTTTAGAATCTTTTTGGTTCTGTTTTCATGTGAAACTTTGCAGACAACATTGCTTAACCATATATTAACAGCAGAGCATGGAAAGCGAATTGCGGTAATTGAAAATGAGGTACGAGATAGAACTTTCTGTGCCTCATCATGTGGCTCCTTTAGGATTATATATTTAACTCTGCATTTTGTCTTAAAACTACAGTTTGGAGAAGTAGATATTGATGGTTCTTTGGTTGCTGCGAAAACTACTGGAGCTGAGGACATTGTTATGTTGAATAATGGATGTCTTTGCTGCACCGTGAGGGGTGATCTTGTACGGATGATATCAGAGCTGGTTAATAAGAAGAAAGGGAAATTTGACCATATTGTGATCGAGACTACAGGTATGAAGAGTTTCCCAATCATGAGAACGAATTCGTTCTGTAGTGACGAATGCGCATCTGTCCTATTTATTCATGATGATTTCATGTGACGTTTTCTTATATATTATATTACATCATTGGAATATTTAGGATTGGCAAATCCATCACCAATCATTCAGACATTTTATGCTGAGGACTCTGTTTTTAACGATGTGAAGTTGGATGGTGTTGTCACGTTAGTTGATGCCAAACATGCAACATTTCACTTGGACGAAGTTAAGCCGGAAGGAGTTGTAAATGAGGCTGTAGAACAAATTGCTTATGCTGATCGAATCATAGTAAACAAGGTATTCTTGATAGGTGACTGATTTAGCCCCTCAAGATATAATGTTCAAACAAGTCAACTTAACTTATGAGTAGGTTTTTCTCAAAGCCAAGCCTGTTTGTAATATTATACCCAAAATTTAATGCCTTATTTTTTTTTAATCCCGTGGCATTTCGAAAGAAAGTCTGCTTGTTATTCTGCTTTTAAGGATTGTGCATTCAGGTTAATGTCAATGGCCTCCCCTCCTTACTAATAATACAATTTAGAAAATTTGCCCGTGGTATTCTTAGGTAGGTGGTGGGCTTCTTAATGTCCTATTATGCCTCTTGTCCAAATTGCACTACAAAAAAAGGAAGTCAAATAGCCAACCTTGAAATTTTGACTTGAAATAATTTTTAGTTTTTGCTCAAAATGCTTGGCTAATCCGTGAACTGTGTGCCACTAGACTGATCTTGTTGGCGAGCCACAAATTGCTGATCTGGTCCAACGGATAAAGGTTAGTATCACTCAACACTTTTTCTTATATATTGATTTATTAGCTTTTGAATGATTCATTTATGTTTATTTTTTCTTCCAAGAATAGAAAATAAACCGCATGGCTCAACTGAAGAGGACAAAGTTTGGCAAGGTTGACTTGGATTATGTTCTTGGGATAGGAGGCTTTGATTTGGAAAGGTAGTTCAATACCATCTAAAATTATTTCCGTTGTCACTGAAAGAGAAAGTAACTCCAGATTCTTTTGTTGCCGCTCTTTCTGAATGCTAACACCTTGTTGGATAAAAATATTCATTTTGATTCACTTTTATGTTCCATATATAGCGTTAGTTACATTTGTATTGTTGCCATTTTTTTCTTTCTGGTGTTTAGCTTTTTGTTTATACTTACCATTCCTGCTTGATTTTGTATAGTTAAGTTTGGATCTTCTCCTCATCCTCATTTCATGTTTCCAGGATAGATAGTGCTGTTGATATTGAATCAAGGGAAGACCATGCTCATAGTCACCATGACGATCACAAGCACAGCCATGAACACGAACATGACCATGATCATCATCATCACGATCATGAACATGACCACAAGCACGGTAAAATTATGGGCTCATATAAACATGTTACATCCGTTGTGCGTTATTTTGAGTGCTACATGTTATAGTTATACCCAGCTATGCCACTCTTCAATCACATTGTGGTGGAGATTTGAATCATACATGGATTACAGCCACGTGCTTCTTGCTTTCTTTTCCAGTGAAAATAGTGCATCATCCAGATTTGTTATGGACGTCTTGCCGATTCAAGTATATTTTACGGCAAAAATTGGCAAAAATTTACAAAGAACTCACGTATTTGGTTCTCATTTATAACGTCCCTATGTAGTGAATGAAACTTGCTTTTGACTTAAAAACACATTGCTCAAAGTGCAATGCTTGAATAGATTGTTTTAGCATCTAGATCATGGAATTGGAGTTGTACTAAGTCATCAGTACATCCTTCGTTTTTCCCTTTTTTATCTAACATCATTTTCAACTGTTCATTGCAGACCACCATTTGCACGATCACACACACGACCCTGGCGTTTCTTCTGTGAGTATTGTCTGTGAAGGAATCTTGGATCTTGAGAAGGTTGGTGTGGAGATGGGTTTTCTTGTCATCAAAATGAACTCTAATATTCTTCATTGGACTATTAATTTATCAGGCGTTCCTATATATTAAGAATGCCTCACGAGTAATTTTCTTTTACCATTGGTTCTTCGTCATGGCCATATGTGCTTGTTTGGCCCAACCGAAAGATTTTCACCTCTTTGTTGGTATTGTTCAGGCAAACATGTGGCTTGGTACGTTATTGTTAGACCGTAGTGATGACATATATCGGATGAAAGGTCTCCTATCAGTTCAGGGTATGGATGAGCGATTCGTCTTTCAGGTGAGTGAAACACTAATGACTAATGATTTTTCTATTAGTATTTTTATTATTTTTGTAGAACAATTGGGGTTTAGATTCGAACTATGGTTCTCGTAGTTACTAACACACTCATATGCCAATAGGTTACTAACACACTCATATGTCAATTAAACCATGCTCAGTTTGACATGTTTTTTCTGTTCAATGATTGGAAACAAACCAATGCTTCAATAAACCACCAAATAGAATTTACATCTTTAGTTTTTCAGTTCTTGGTATCAAATTTTAGAAGGTTCATTGTATTAATTCCCTTCTCTTCATTTACACATTGAAATGTTTTTTGAGTTCGGTAACGTATATTCTCTGTTGGGTGTGACAGGGTGTTCATGATATATTCCAAGGTTCGCCCGATCGATTATGGGGTCCGGATGAGCCGAGAATCAACAAGATTGTGTTTATAGGAAAAAATTTGGATGCAGAAGAGTTAGAGAATGGGTTCAAAGCATGTTTACTGTGATAACCTTCTATATGGCAACATAACATGATTTTGGAAAAATACTGCACTTGAAACATTAATAGAGCTTTTTTCCCCCCTCCCCTAAATCACTAGTCTCATTTTATAATGAATTATATGGCTGAAGTTGACCCGTTCATTCAATCTCGTTTTTCCTGCCAAGTAGATATCAAATTGGTTAGGGAGTTGAAAAGAAAACTATTGCTTTTATGAATACAGTATTTATCTGAATTAAATTTATAATTAAATCTAAAAAAAAAAAAAAAAAAGGTCAAAACAAAGTTGAATTATAATTTAGATTTCTAAATTTGGATAGTTAGGTTTATTTATGCATAATTCCATCACTAAAATATCAACATTTTTTCTTCCTTAAAAAAAAAGCATAAGAGTGAAAATTTAAACTTCTCATACTAAGATGAGTACACGTTAATTATGGACAAGGTTTGAAACATCGATGTTGATAAAAATATTGAAGTCTTCATTTTATGAAAATTATAAAATGTTGATTTTGGTTGATATTTTTGAAAAAGTTAGAAAACAAAAAATTAAAATAAATAAATTTAAATTAGTAAATGAATATTTTATGACTTTTAAGTAAGTTAACATATTTATTATTTATATTATATTTAAATTAGTTACATTTTGTTTTTTTGTTATATGAATTTGATTTAATGGAAACTTTGATTTATTCTTCATGTCGATATCAAACCAATGAAAACATAGAAATATCGATAGACATATTAAATTTATACTATGATTGTGGGTGAATTATGCTGGCCAAAAATGAAAATAAACTTTGAAAATAATTAAAAGAGAAAATTAAAAGTTAAGGCATGTTTGATTGAAAATTTATTTTAAATGACAAAATTGTTAAAAATATTTATAAGTAATAGCAAAATATCAACCAAAATAGACTAGTGTGTATATCATAAATACCGAAATCAAATATAAATTAAAATCTAAGACTAAAACACCAATGTTGATGTCTATATATAAATTTCAATTTGACGAATGGATTTATCAATAAAACATCCTCAATATAAACTACATTTTAGCTTTAAAGAAAAAATATATATATATATTGTAATCAACCTTGGAAAAAAGAAAGAAACAAAAAGAAGGGGGAAATGGGAGGGATGAAAATGGAAGCAGAAAGTTTCAGAAGCATGGCGGCAACTTCCCAGATCGAAAAATGGCGAATTTGGAAATATGAGAATACAAATAACGAATCCCATTCTCCTTCAAAAACCCTTCCAACAAATCCCTATCTCCTTCCGGTTCTTCACTCTCGCATTCCAACTCATAATTCCTTCCGAAATCGAAAATCGTTTCATCCAATTCCAATTTCAATCCCTTCCATTCATATACTCTTCTCACATTCCTGAATCCCCCCAAGCACACAAACCCATTAATATCATACTTATCTTTCACTTTCTCCACAATTTTGGACCATTCCATCAACAGCATCCGATTCGGCTCCTCAACGCAGGCGCGCCCGATCGACGGCTCCACCGGCTCTTCCTCCTCTTCGATGCGGCTGATTCCGTCGGAGATTGTAGGTTTCGCTTTGAGAGAGAGGACGCAATGGCTGTCATCGTCGTAGAATCGGATCCGGAGGACGGCTTGGTTGGAGGAGAGCTCGGCGTTGGCGCCGTCGAAGAAGATGTTGTGTTGATAGTGAGTTTTGATGTGGTGAGAGGAGAGGAGGTGGGAGAGTTTCTGGTGAGAGGAAGAGTCGGGGAGACGGAGCTTGATTTCGACCTCCATTGGCGGTGGTTCATTTGGGTTGGAGAAGCGTTTTGTGGGGCGGTGTGAAAGAGAGGGGTTGTGGAAAATTGGTTGGCGATGGAGATAAGGGTTGGGATTGCGGCGGAGATGGAAGGAGTGGCCGGAATTTGGAATCAAACGGAGACTCATTGTTAGTGGTTTTGGGAGACACAATAATTTCGAGATTAGCCTTTCAATTTCAACCACTTACGACTTGCGATCATATCATTCTCCCAAAAATTTACAGATAGGTGTTGGATTTAGATAAAATATCAGAACTGCAGTTTGTTTTACGAAATAAAATGATGGTCTCTTATTATCTTAAAAAGAGTCTATACATTTAGTCTTAAGTATTGTAATTGAAATCGAAATAGATAATTATTATGCGTTCTTGTATTTCTATTTTTATTGATTTCTTTTAATTTTTTTATTATTTTTTATCAAAATTAATTTTATTTTTATTATTTAAAAAATGATGTATCGAGAAATTTTGACCTTTTTTAAAAAGTTAAATTGTGATTTTCTTTTTCATGTGATAAATGAAGAAACATAGGAAAAGCCAAACTATACTTAATCATGGTCCATGGTTCTTGAGTTTTCAAAAACATTTCTTTACTCCTCAACTTTTCTAAAATAAATGTTGATTAGTGAATTTTCAAAACATATTTTTTTTTTTTCAGGAATAGGAATAACAAAAGTTGTTTGAATTTTTCTCTCTTGTTTTTTTTAATAATTGTTACCTTTTTGAATTAGACAAATAAGTTTTAAAAATAATTTTAGAGAGGAAATAATTTTATTATTATTATTTAAATTTTAAAGTAAGAAAATAATTTACTAAATACGCAAGTGAATATTTTAATAAAAAAAGACTTAAAATCATTTTTAAAAATAGCAAAATGAGTGAACTTATTTATAAATATAATAAAATATCACTGTCTATCAATGATAAAGATTAATGGACATTTATCCGTATCTATCATTTATATCAAGTGATAGAAAATGATAGTAGTTTATTTGTGTCTAACACCGTCTATCATTTATAATAATATTATTTTGCTATATTTATAAATATTTTCAATAGTTTTGTAATTTATAACAATTACCCAAAAATTTACCTTGATTTGGTTGATAATTATTTTAAATTAATTAGTAGATAATTAATACTAGATACCAAAAGTGAGTATTTAGTGAAATAGTTAAAAGTGTAAATTTTGAAATCTAAGGACCAAATTGAAAAAAAAATCAAACCTCAAGAGTGAAATTGTAACATTTTAAATCATAGAGACAATGAAAACTAAACCCAACTTAGGGATAAAAAAAAAATGTATTCTTCCCCCAATAAAATTACATAAGTATTTTAACCTCTACTCATAATACAATATAAAACTTCAAAGATGACAGGGATTAATCTCATCATAACTCAACCGATTTTATATATATATATATCATTTGACAGTCAAATTAGATTCATTGGGTTGAATACTGAAATTCAAGTCTCTCCAATTTTACATGTATCTATGAGAAAAGAGAGATCATTTTTCTCTTATAAGATGCAAGGATTTTGCAGAATCTGTCAATGCCAACAAATTTGCTTTGAAATGTTTGAAGACGAGAGATATATTTGTTTGGTGTTGAAAGATTTCTGATAGGCCAACGCCACTTCTCCATTCCTGTTTTCTCCACCAAATCCACAACCATATAAACTAAGTAATAGAGAGGGGCCTATAAGTAATCCCACAAAATAATGCAAAACTAATGTATTTCTTTTTTTGTAAATTGAGTTCCTATTAAGAATATATATATATATATATATTAGTTCTGAAATTATTAGCATCATTTTTGTCACGTTAAAAATTACTCTAAAATATATTATTAATCATTCAAAATCAATTTTAGTGGTATGAAAATAACATTTTCTAGTACACCTTTAACTTCAAAGAAGAGAATGCATGTCAGTTACTGTTGAGCTAAGCTCATTTTAGTTATATGAAAATAACATTTAAAAGTGAAAATTGAACATTAAAGTTGATTTTAAAGGATTAAAGATGTGTTATAAAGTGAATTTGAATATCACAAAACTGATTTTAACCATTTCAAAATCACTCCCATATTATTCAAGAAATTTGAAGTATATCACAAGATTCAAATCATTTTACCTTAGGGGGATGGAGTTTCTCATCCTGATCTTCAAGAGAAGCCATCAAAGCAGCAGCTACCTCATTACAGAATGTATGGCTATGGCTTTTGTTTAGGGTCTGAAATTGCTGGTTTATCTCATACACAAGATTTCTGCTTTCTTCCAAACTGTCAAACATAGCTTTCTTCATAGCTCTTGTCTCTTCTTCAAGAATGCTCAGTTTTCTACTGATCTTTTCAATTTCGCAAGCCTTCACTCTCGATCTGGGATTGTCTTTCGACGAGCTTTTTGCAACCCCATTTCGATCAAATGCTCTTAAAACCATCCCATGACTTGAACCATCTGCTTCAGTTGCATGACCATGAGAGCGTTTATGGTGTTGCCATTGTAGCTGCCTTAGAAAACAGTCAGCTTCATCAACTTCTGAGGCCAGTTTGCAAGTTCTCTCGGTTGTTGTGTGAAGTTTTTGAAACACAAGAAGAGTTTTTCTTAGTTGGACTGGCTTCGGAGAGAGGGAGAGAAAGGGAGAGGAATTTATATTTGGGAATCAGTGCCATATGGAGAATGTGAAGAGGATGATGATAAAGTTTAGCTTCAATAGTATTGGAAAAATAAAATCGATGAAAAGCTTTAGCCTTTTCATGTTCTCAACAAAAAAGGAGATTTTGGTTGGGGGAAAAAAATAAGAAAAAAAGAAAAACAAAAAGAAGAGGTTGGGTAGGAGACATGATTGTGACATGTGAATGAATGTTGCTTATGGAGAGGGTTGCAGTGGCAAAGTAACCAAGCTTCGAAAAAGATACAGGAAATGGACTCAACAGAACACACCAGAATTTTCGTTTCTAGAGAGAGAGATTTTCTGCACATTTCTCAAGATGAAGTTTTAAGAGTAAAACCTGAGTCGGTGGATACGACGAGCCTCTGATGGCGGCTTTTAGAGGATTGTTGTGTCTACTTCAAGTGGCAAGTTTTGGCTCCATTTCTACAGAAGCTTTGGCGTCATGTAACATCCTGCAGCATTTTCAAACCATCGACCTTATCTTCACCTTATAAGACAACAAACAATGAAGTGAAAGGGTTATGTTAAATAAGATTGTTTTAAATGTATTGTCTACTGAATTACCCATAACCAATTCAAACGATCCCCATACATACATCTAAGACAATCCAAATGGCTAATCAGAATTCCTCAATTTCTTATGATAGACTACTCCTATTAACTTTATCATGTCTCAATCATTTAATTTTTTGAGTTCAGTAGTAGTTAGAGACAGTAGTTTAAGCAAAATTGATGAGAAATAATTCGTTTTAGAGAGATTCTCATTAAGATAGTTCGAAATCTTTAATATATATATCTGTATACAACAGGATGAGCCACGGGCTGAATTGAGTAAGCAGTTGAATAAATGAACATGTTTGAGAATTGAAGTTGTTCATCAACGCTGAAATTGCCTGAGAAAGACATGATACATGATGCTTCAGCTAGTAATTTATCGTTTCCATACTTCACGTGTTTCTCCTTGTCTAAATGGCTAATTAGAATAGTTTAAGTAGTCATCTTAATCGACAGGCACCTCAACCTCCATTTTCAGGTCCGAATTGCCAAGAATCTGCAAAAGAACAAAACTACATATTACAATATATTGCAGCACAGGGAATATATAGATCGAGCAAGTTGTGAATGACTCACAGCAAGTTCAGATGACTGAAGTCAGTACAATAATAGTTTGTACGGGATCACAAAAGTGAACTAGATGGATTATAGGAAAATTCATGGAAAGGTTATCGTGCAAGACACCAAGTGATGAATAATGAAGTAATTCTGGGGTGTAGAAAATAAGCAACTCAACCATGATTGGGTGGAACGTTTTCATTCAGATGTTGAAGAATCAGTAAGTTTAAGTCTGAAATGATTTCAACAATGAAGTCTAAACTTCAACAACAAGGTACTGTTATTGATAGTTGTACAAATTTTCTTAAGTTTTCAAATATGATTGTGAATGTTAATGACTATTGATTCACAAATTTCCTTGAGATTTCACTACTTTATCTGTGTGGTAATATTCGGCTAATTTTAGATGATTAATGTACACCCTTTTCTCAATTTAATTCATCCAAGTTTCAACTAATTATAAATTATTTTTGTGTTTGTATACTGTGTAAGATTAGGAAGTCGCTGACTCACTTGGTCTTGTAATTGGTACAAATGAACAGGAATGAGATTTATGATAGTAAAAACAAACCTTAACGAAATCCTCCTGGGTTAAATAGATTTCCTTTGTGTAACCTGCTTCCTCCAGAAGTTGGCTTAAGACTTTCTGCAAAAGAGATAAAAAGACAAAAGTTTATAACATGCCATGTGTCATGGAAAATATATACAATTCTCCAAATGCCTCATAAGATTTAGTGCAACGTCTTTGAGTACCTTTCTTTGGTCATCAGACATGAAGGGACCAGACAAATCCTGTAGCACTTCTATCATGTCATTGAAAGACACCTTCCCATTAAAGTCCACATCGTATACTTTGAACATAACTGATGAAACAAAAACAAATAATATCTGATGAGTCCAAGCTTTTTCAATCAAGACAACAAAGCGGATTAAATCAGCATGGCATTGAGTAAAATTTTAGATAATCAAATTTGTAGCTAAAAGAGTATGATGTTAGTGGGTAAAGAAAACGATTGACAAGAACAGAAAAGAGGAGATATAGTGCCCTGTTTCTGATAGGCAGAAGGAAATATAACTACTGAAGTCAACCGCTCTCTCTCACCATAAATGAAGAATGTTATCTAATAAAGAAAAAAAAAATTATTAAGATATACATTGAGTCTTTGACCAAATACTCTTACACTATCCAAAACAATATTAAAATGGCTACTCAAATCATGCTGATAACTTTTACAATCCAAAATCGTACATCAACTTATAAGGCCAAATTCACTATGTTACGCTATCGACCTAGGCCCTATTAAGCCAATTACAATAAGTTAATTGGAGAATACTTTTAAAGCCCATTTGATAACCTTTTCTCACTATTTATACTTCTGGAAGGAAACTATAATCACATTGGATAGCTATGGTTAGGAGTGCAAACAAAGTCTCATATTAGTTAGCAAAGGGAGAGATCCATGGTAGGGAGAGATCCATGGTAAGACAATTATCTCTATTGGTATAAGACCTTTCGGGTGAAAACCAGAAGCAAAGGTATGAAAACTTATGTCCAAAGTGGACAATGTAAAGAGAGAGAGGTCCCGTTGTCCTTATCAACTTCATAAATTCCCAATACTATCAAATTCAAAAACATAAGAATACCAGCATTGTTTTGACAGAAGTGCAGAAAAGGAGAAATTTTTTTTTTTCTTAAACATTCTGTTGAATATTACAATGTCGAAATCATCAAATATCTCTAAAGGAACGTCTTAAATGGAAAATTCACTATTCCACAACATTTCTGTACAATTAAGTGTGGAAAGTGGGAAATATAAACCAGAATTCTGCTCTAAACTTTAAAGAAAATTTTTAGAATAACAAGAGAACATTGTCAAACAAACAAATGAAGAATGTCATCAGACAGGATCTAAACAAGCGCAAGTAAGCATTTTAAACGTACATTCAATTTTACGTTGGATGCTAGCTTTAGCACTAAATGCAGACAAAAACGCCACGAAATCCTTAAAGTTCAAACCATCAACCATCTTCAGAAGCCTCTGGAAACACAAAAAGGAAAGGACAAACCATCATTCACCGATTAAAGTACATGAACTTCACAAAATTAGGCTCAGAATCTTACTATTTCAAGAAATCAACCATAGAAATGGAAAAAAAAAAAAAAGAAAAAAGAAAAAAAAAACCTGAGAAAGAGGATTCATAGCGAATTCTGGGACTGATAAGAACTCATCGGCCAAGATGTATCCCTTCGAGTTGCGATCGAGTTGACAAAACCTCTGATACAGTGACACTATTTCTTGTAGCGTAACTGAATTGTAGAGGCAAAATGAATGAGAACCGAGAGAAATTAGAAGCGAAGAGTATGGAATGAAAGAATAAAGAACAGAAATCGAAAAACACTCACATAGATTATCGCAGTGCCGTTGAACTTCTTCAATATCATATTGAGTGAGCATCGAGGAGGAGTTTCCCATTGTTTGTCGCTGAGATTCAATACCCGGAAATCAAAATCTACCTTCTCACCTCGAAGAAGAGGTAAAACGTAGGTAGTTTGCACGGAGGAAGAAGATTGCTGAGAATTTGCTACAGTAGAAAAGGGAGAAATCAATACACACGGTAGGAATCGATAAATTCTGTGGAGTTATTTGTTGATTGATCAGAAAATTTTCGAAACAGAATCAGATCAGAAATTGAGAGAAGTGGCCGATCTGGGGCTGAGAACTGCGCCTTTAGCTGTTTTTGCTTGCATGAAATGATCTGAATTTTAGGACCTTTGAAGCGAGGCTGATTAAAGTTATTACTTTCAATAAATTATTTAAACGGCATTTTTTGAACTAAAATTTGAAGTGTGTATATATATATATATATTGAAGAAGCTCCCACAGGCCACACTCATATGGCAGCAATTGACATGTGAGTCCAATGTTAATGTTTTTATGGACATTTTCATATTTTTCACACTTTATCATTTGCTGAATTGATATTTCTAAAATAAATAACCGAATGATAATACTCATACTAATATAAATAATTAATATTTTTAAATATAACATAATATTACTATCCATAAGTGACAGACATCTATAGTAATAAATAGTGATATGATATTACTAATAGATATCTATATGTGTCTATTCCTAATAAAGAGTTTATAAATGCATCAATTACTATTAATGATAGACTTGACATTTTGCTACATTTATAAATATTTTTTACTTATTTTACCATATTTAAAAATAGCTCTAAATTCTTTGAATTTTTTGTTTTATTCTTTTTTCAAAAATTTTGACATTAACATTTTATCAACATCCCATAAAGTTTTAGTTTAAGAAAAAAGAAGAAATAAGAAAAGATTGAAACCTCAAAATTTTCGTCGACTTTAAACCTTGGACAACCACTAGAGATTGGAATTAATTTATATAGTTATAATTTATATTACCAATTTAGTGATTTTGGCATGAGAGGTCCCAAAAATAGAGGGCAACTATTAGATTAAAAAAAATCCTCACAAAATTTTAAGAACAAGAAATATATAACATATTGAATTATAGATATCACAATGAAATTTACTTTAAAATAAATTATTATAAATAAAAAAATATCAAATTATTTACAAATATAGCAAAATTTTATTTTTTATATGTGATAAACCGCGGTAGACCTCGATAAACATCTATCTTTGTTTATCTAATTATC
The DNA here is from genome assembly GCA_030954485.1 of Citrullus mucosospermus. Classification (NCBI taxonomy): domain Eukaryota; kingdom Viridiplantae; phylum Streptophyta; class Magnoliopsida; order Cucurbitales; family Cucurbitaceae; genus Citrullus; species Citrullus mucosospermus. The sequence continues at coordinate 26,818,772 of CM062061.1, read as the reverse complement.
AGTCTATCACAAATATAAAGCAAAATTTTGCTATATTTGTAATTATTTTCAATAGTTTTTCTATTTTTAAAAACATTCCTAAATAAAGCAAAGAAACTTTCCAAGTTAAACAAGAAAGAGAGAGAGGAAAAAAAAAACGCCATTGCTGAAGTCTGCCTGTAGCTCAAACAAGTCTAAAAATGAAGCATGCATAGCTTGGACAACAGAACAAGGCATTGTGTGTTATTGAAATATCCACCACAGTCCATTCCAGCAGTAGAATTAAAAAAAAAAAAAAAATCTGTTCTTTTATCTTTTTTTTCTGGGGGGTGGATGAGATTTTGACAAAATAAATAATAATGAAACCAACAATCTATGGCAGCTTGATTGGTTACATCCCAGATTTGCATTATTGGAGGAAGTAAATGGAGGTTTTTCAGCAAGCATCAAGGTCCCGGCATGGAGGTGGTTTCGGGTCACTTAGCAAGGTCGTGTTTCCTCCTTCTGGTCCGCACCGAATGCGTCCTGGGTTTTGTGTGCCATGCTGAAATATGGGACAGAGATGTTAAATTTTAGATCATAAAAGAGAAGAAATCTGAGAACTAGAATGGGAACTTGACATCGGGAAACCAGTTAGTTTCCTTACAGGCGGTTTCTCCCCTCTTCTTAACATCTCTACTATCTCGACGACACGTTTAGGAGTGACATCTTCCTGAAAATGAAAAAAATACACATGAACTCAAGAAACTACTTGTGATTTGAGCATAAAGAGTCTATTTTGCTTGGTTGAGTGAAAATATTATGCTGCACCCACATAGTAATTGTATGTGTATCCTTCAGATCCGTTAGAGTAGTCGGCGACTGTGATCATTGGAGCGTTAACACAACACCCCTACAGAAAATAAGCAGATATCAGATCATCACTTATGTAAGTAACTTGATAGAGTCGTATCGGTATGTCAAGAGATAAGATAGTGGAGAAATGGAGGAATTAATCTAAACAACTTGACCAGCATTATGGAGAAAATGTAAACATAACATGGGGACGATGACTAATAAACTCAAAAGCAGTTAGGGCAACTGACATCTCGTTTTTCATCCAAATGAAAGAGAAACAAACGAGAAGAGAACTATAACCATAAAAATGCTGAAGAGCAGGGCCAGGAATGAGAAACTGCTACACTCCATTAAACCATGCTATTGAATAAGTATAAAGAGTTCACTGGGAGGTATCGCCTTAAAAACACAAGTTTCACAGAAACGAAAATGAATTGGAGCCAAAATATCAATTGCAATTTCAACAGCCTATTCGAGAAAGCTAAACTCTCCCAAGAATTGAGCTCTACACAAAATAATGCCGATTTCCTCTCCCGCTCCATCTAGGCTAAATAAATAATAAACTAAGGGCCCACTAGCATAATGGCCGAACAGAAATACCATAAAACAAACAGCCAAATGATAAACAGAAACCAAAAGACTAATAAAGCAGAAGTACTAATTAACCGGTCCATCCTTGCTCCTCCTAACATAAGTATTTGTAAGTATTAAGTCAACTGGGGGGTGGTGGCGAAGGTCCTTAGGGGTTTGGATATAGGCAATTTGAGAACCCATTACAAGGCCCTTTTGGCTGAATGACTTTGACCTTTTCATCATGAGTCTAAAATTTTATGGCATGAGGTCATTGTGAGCAAATTAACTTTATGGCATGAGGTTAATGTGAGCAAATATGGATTGTTCCCCTTTTCAATAGATCTTGAGGGGTCAAAAGCACTTCTAGAAACTCTTAGGAGAGGTGCGCCAAGGTGTTTCCTTTCTTTTCTCTCTCTCTCTCTCGGGAAGATATGTGGTTGGGAGATAGACCCCTCTGCGTTATGTTTTCTCGTTTATGACAATTACTTATCTTCAATGAAGAATTGTTCAGCAACTGCTCTGTCCCATCTTATGTATTAGATGATATAATATTCAATTTACCTTCACCCATCAGCTTAAACTTTTGGGTCAATGGGTGATTTTAACTTTTAAAATGGTAGCAAAGCAAGTAGTCTAGGAGGTCATGTGTTCAAACCCTTGTAATGTTATTTCCTCCCCATGAATATTGATTTCCATTTTTGGGTTTTCTACATATTTCAAGCCCAACCAAAAAGTGAGGGTGAGTGTTAGATGATATAATATTAAATTTACCTTCACCCATCATTTTAAGGTTTTGGATTAATCAATGATTTAAGACTATGAACTCTCCTTTGTCTTTATTGATAATATGCCGTCCTTCTTCTGATAGGAAATCAACAGATATTATCACTCTTCTTTTTTTGCTTGAGGAGGTTTGTTGTACTCTAAATAGAGAAGGGATGCTCGTATTGGGAGTCCTAAATTGTCAGAAGGTTTTTCGTGTAAATCCAACTTTGTTTATTTGGTTAACTCCTTTGCCTTGGGTGGTTTCCTATTACCTCGTTGTAGAAGGTGAAAATGTTCAAATAGGTTAAATTTTGTATTTGGCAAGTTCTTCATGGAAGAGTTTAACACTTTGGACTGAGTGTCAAGAAAAGTGCCCGACTTGATTGGGCCACTGTGTTGCATTCTCTGCTGAGGCCCTTTTGTAATTTGCCTCAGGTTTGAGGTCTTTTTTTTTTGTATGGCATTGTTGTCTTTCTTTGTTTTTTATTATTATTATTATTATTTTCTCTCTTTGTGAAAGTTTGGTATTCATTAAAAAAAATGTATAAGAAGGTCAGGGTAGATGCCAAGGAAATAGAATGAGAGAAAGGAAATAACTCTCACCATGCATTCCATTTCTCCAACAGAGAACAGACCATCCTTTGTTACTTCTGCACATCACAAACATTATGGGCTTATCTTCAGATCTATATACCTTCAAAGTCTTAATGAATAAATTGTAAAATAAGAAAAAGTAGATAAATTTGTATCAACAATATAGTAATGATCATTGTTATAAAAGTTATGTTATAGAAATTTAGATTGTTGTTCATATGAGATCAAATATTTTTAACATATATGGACCACCTAAACGTAATAAGTTGAACAAGTTTAACTCTAGACTTCCAATCGCTTGCAATAATTATGAATTCTGCCATGGCCATCATTTCATGAGCAAACTGCTACATAATACTCACCATTGCGCTTCACTCCCAAGTGCTTTAGTAAAGCATCCTCTATTTCCCGAGAGCCACGAATCATGCATGGAGTAGTGCCACAAACTAACAAATGGTACTTGCCCACCTGTAAATAAATTAATGAAGTTCAGCAGGTTAGCTGGTAACCACACAATTTTTAAATATATACACCAGAAATCCAAATGTAAATGAAGAAACAATGTAGACTTATTTTATTCTCTCTCACCTTAGCTCGATTGAACATTGAATAAAATGTTGCAACTTCATATACACGGATGGGAGCAACCTCCACAACCCTGGCTACCTGAGTTAATCATAAAAGTACCTTTTCAACAAAATATATTGACATAACATCCATCACGTTCAAAGGCTTACATAATTTTTCTACTATTACAATCAACTTCCAACCAACCTATGGCACAGGATTATGTGCAATTTATAGTCAATAAAAAAAATTTTAAAAAAAATTAAAATCAACAAGAATCTAGAAAGTGCATACTTTGGTGATTAAGGACTAATATAATTAAAGGGGTTCCGCTTTATTACGAGTCTCTCAAATAATGGAAGGCAAATGAATTGTAAATAGCTATACTAGACAAATTTAAACATAGAAAAAGCAGCAAGCATGTTATTTAAAAGTTTGGAGACCATGAATCTCCTTTGTAAAAATCAACTTATTTTAGTTCTTTTAGATGATTTTCTTTAGAAGATGCTCCCAGTTTCCATATGCGCTTGTTTTGTTCCGAAGGGTGTTCTTGCTTTGGGTTATTGTAGTTAAGGCGATCATTTTAGAGTCAATGTCGTCATAATCCAAGATCAAATATTTTTTAGGATTACTGAAGTTGGGAAAAGTAGTTCAAATTAGCCAAGCTCAGGGATTTCTGTTTGGATTTATGCACAGCATGACTATCTGTGGAAAGCATCAAGCAAGTCATATCTACCCAACCCCAAAGAAAATAATAAATGAAAAAATCACACAAAACGATAATAGAGAGGCAAAGGCTTTAGCAAATCAACTATGAGGGGTCAAATGCAGTGTATGTGTTATAACGGTAGAAATATTTGCATCAGATTTTGACTATTGAATATCAAAGATTTTTCATTCAATTTTGGGAATATTTCAAATTACTGACATGTCATCAAATTAAAGAGCAACTTCAAAGCATAGGCCAACATACTGCGTTCATTGCAGAAACAGGAAGCCATCCTCCATGCTGCTGTTGTGCAAGATCTAACAAAGGAATGACTGCAGATTGTTTATAGTTGGAGGGGTAGTGGGATAATATCTCTGCAATCTGCACACGAATAAGATCAACTAAACCTTTTTTTCTTTTCTTTTCTTTTTTATAAGAAATATTTCATTGATGATATAAAATTACAAGAAGCAAACATCTATCCCTATTTGCTACAACAATATTAAGCCATAAATTCCTTTTTTAAAAGATAATAATAAGCAAGCATCAGTACGGATGGTTGAAAAACCAAGTATGGAAATATCATACTGATATTAATAAAGCCCACCAGAAAATCTACCTCTACAACAAAAAAGATAATTAAGCTTCCACCCATTACACAATGATGAAGAGGATCTCAAATCCTCATCACATACTTGTATTAATAAGGTTTCTAAAAGCATAATTTGTGAGGAATACAATATAGTTACCAAATACTAAATTTACAATGATAGTCTAAGATATTGTGATTTCATGTACGAGAGGGGAAAAAAGGCTTCTTCAAGGGTATCCATCAATTATGTTGCAGCATCATGTATATAGGGCATTATTTTGGCTAAATCCTCAAAAGCAACATTCTATCCATCAATCATTCTAGTCATATACATTGGTCTTACAGTTTCAGTGCTCTTTTCCTCTTTAATTTAGATGAGAGGATGTTTCATAAAGTTGATGGGTTCGAAGCAAGACAATAGATATAAACAACAAATCTAGCAAGTCTCGATCAAATTAGCAGAATAATCATTTTTCTAAAAGAGAGTGTCATAAGACATGCCAAATGCAGAAGAATATGGATCTGGTAGGCATTCAGATATCCTAAAACAATAAAGGGTAAAACATTCCCGTTTCGGAACAAAAACGCCAGAAATCCTAAAATTCCGAGAGCATTCAAAACACCAACCTTTTTTTTGTTCGGCTCAGAGAATTCCCAGGGAAGATCGGGATTGTTATCCGGCGAATCAACATGCTGCAACACGTTAAAATTCGAATTCATGAGCTCGACAAGAAAATTAAGCCTTTCAATGAATTCACGCAACACAACAGAGAGATTACGAAATTAGTTTCATAACAGCCGTGGACTCACATAGTTCAAGGCAGTTGAGAAGCATCGCGAAGTCTGTAGCAAACAAAAACTCAAATTAGAGAATGGAATTGGGGGATGAAAGAGAGTGAAAGAGAGAGTGAGATAAAACCTGACGGAAACTTTGCCGGATTCCGGCAAGACGATTGGCAGCCAGGCGAGCTAGCATTTTCGGAGAGAGAGAGAGAGAGATGAATTTAGGGCCTAGGAATGGAGCTCGATTCAGGCTCAGAGTGAGGTGGAGAGGGAGAAGCTGCCCGCTGCTTCGCTACAGTCATGAGATGTTGGGAGAGACGAGCCCGTTAAAACGATGATACTTCGGCCCAATGACTCGATTTGGATACGCTCAACTGGAAGAATAGCTTATTTGAGAATAAATTACAAATCTGACCCATCATTTGAGGAAAGTTTGAATTTAATAATAAACTCTATAATTTGATTAAATCTTCGCAAAGAGTCTCCACGGTAAATATTATTTTTAGAACTCTATCAAATTATAAAAATTATTTATGAGAATTTTACAAACTATAGTAACTAAATTGTAACTTTTAAAATTATAAGATAGACTAACTTTTAACTTTCTTAAATTATATTTGTAATCTAACTCTTATTTAAATAGTATTACTTGAAAATGCAATTACTTTTTATTAAGATTATTGTTTTTAAAAATTATTATTAATATATGATAATTTCTAGACTAAATGTTGTTGTTTTAATAATAAAAGACGAATACCAACTTTTTACTCATTTCCACGTCTAGAATAAAATTGAAGGTGAATTAAAATATATTTTAAAATTAAATTAGCAGACTATTGTCTTTTGAAAATGCATTAGCAAAGAGCATGATAAAATGTACTTGACATAATAATATTAGTGGCAGACAAATGTGATCGACCTACAATATGAAAGATCTTAACACTAATGTGGTCTTTGCCACACATACTTCCATGTCTAAGTTAGCAAGTAGAGAATTTGAGTATTAGAGTTGACTTACTTCCTCTAAGGGGTTTCTCACATATTTATAATGTTTGTTGACCTATGTCTTCTTCCTTTAGGGTTCTCGGGTTACATTTGGTTCCTCTTTTCCTCCTTAGGGTCGGTTCTTTTGACTTCTCCTTTTAGACCAAATTTTGGTTGTCTTCATTGTTCCTTCATCTCTAAATGTCGTTTATGTCATTTGGTCTAAAACTATCCATAACATAAAATAACAAATATTTAAATTAGATTCATGATTAATTGCAAATGCATGAGCATGTGTTGACGGATAAATTTTGGTTGTGATATAATTTGATATTTGATATACAAGTTGGTGCACTAGTGAATGTAAAATTACAATAAGAAGAACAAAAGGAGATAGAAAACATATTTAAACCATGATGTATGAGGCGTGCTAGAAGTCTGATTTCCCGAATTGGTTATCCTTTATTTTCCATAATGATGGTGTTGGTGTTTAGTTGTGTTAATGAAGTTTTCTTGGTTAAATTCGTATCTAACCTAATGTATTTTTTTTCCATTTTTTTTCCTAATCATTATAATTCTCTCCCTTTTTTTTTAAAGAAAATTACACATTGTTGATCTTGTCATTGTTTTCTTTGCTCTCTCTCACTCATCCATCTTTTTTTAACCGGTTTAGATATTATGGTTACTAATACACTTATATGTCAATTGAGCTATATTCAATTTGACTTTATTTAGTTACAAATATATTATGTATATGTTTTATTGTGAATGTTAAAAAAAATAATAATAAAATAAAAACAACTTACACATCAAATAATTAAAAACCATCCACTGGATTTAAAAAAAAAAATCAACATCCCTCTAAAAACAACTCCAACTTCAATTGTTCGAAGAAAAAATAAAGGAAAAAGAAACTCCCCGTTAAAAGAAAAACTATTTAATCATATGAGTGTAATGATCTCATAAAATTATTTTAAATAATAAAATAGTTAAAAATATTTACAAATAATAACAAAATATCATAATCTATCGGTGATAAACGACAATTGACATTGAAATTTTTCATATTTATTTTTCTATATTTGAAAACAATCCCTTAATTAAAAATTAGAAGAAAAAAAAAAAAACCATAGTCTCTCACACTCCCCCACATATAAACCACAAATGTCACACTCCTCCACTCATAAACAAAACTTACATTTTAGAATATAATTATACAATAAAATTAATTATAATTTAATTATGGCATATCAATTTTCCTTCTCTCCAACTCATTTTCAAGAACAATTTGAGATTTTTCTTCTTCTCCTTCATTTTTATGTCTCTCTCTTTTAAGGTTTCCTCCTATTCATTTTGAATAACAATTTGAGATTTTTTTTTTCTTATACTTCTATGTTTTTCTCTCTTTGTTGGTTTTTTTTATTAATTTTATTTATTTTCTATGTTATTTTCTTAATTATAATGCAATATATCACTAATCATTTCTTTGTTTAAGTAGTGTTATTTAGTAACCTTCAAATTGGTGAGAGGCAAATGTAATAATTTAAATGTAAATTATGATACAATTCTTGCATTGTATTTGTTTTGTATTTTTTTTTTGTAAAATGAAAATAGTATTAATCTAATAAACTAAAATGAAAATGCCGTGTGCAAATCCCGTGTTAAAAACTAGTTATATTAAAAATATAGTTTTAAATTAATTAAAAGTATTAAACAATTATTAATACTACTTCAATGGTTAATATTTAATTAGTTGAATGGACAAAATGCACTTTTGGTCGTTGAAGTTTGGGGCTTATATCTATTTGATCCTTGAAATTTTAAAAGAGACACTTGAGTTTCTATAATTTGGAAAATTGTTCTAAACACTCCTTGAACTTCCTCAACTATTAGTTGACTAACGGAAATATGATGTGGCGATTAAACGTTGCTAATTATGCTTATTCATTTAGAAAAATAATTAATTTAATAATATGTTTTAATAGTTTATTCTCCTCCATCTTTTCTTTCCATCTTTCTCCTCACTTCTTCCCTTTTCTCTCTCCTTCATTCTCTCACTTTCTCTTCCCCTTTCTCTTATCCTCCTTCAATGTGTTTTTTTAGTACAACAATTATGGAGATGGGGTTTTTAACTAGAAAAAGAAAAACCCAAAAATTACATCCGTGGAGAATCAAAGTTCCATTGGAGTTCAAGTAGAAATTTCTTTCTATTCATCTTGGATGGATTACCAATAATTTATCGAATAAACTAAAATTATAATGCCCGAGTTTAGGAACTTGAGGTACATAAATGAACTGAGATCACATCTAAATGAGAGAGATCCTAAGGATATAAAAGTATGATTAAGAAATGCTCAAAAAAATTGAAAGTTAATGCCTACGCCAACAAGATGCACTTTTCTTTTCGGTGACTCAATTATAAGAACTCCAAAGATAAACATATTTAGCTTCGAGCAATTTTATGTGTAGGTGACCTTGAGAAATTTCATAAGAAACATGTGAGTGAGGACAAAATATGTATGTTGGTTTGTGACTATCCTAATTGAATCATTGGTCTAAGGCATGCCACAATCAATTGGTTGCTCAAAGTCGTCCCACTACAATCTCCTATTTCCCATTAACATGATAGGTATGTATTTTATATTGTCATTGGGGAGAGACGGAAGAAGAACAAAGCTTAATCACCTAAAAAGTTGACCTCAACAACAATCTTAAAGGTGGAACAGAGAGCGAGGAGAGCACAAAAAAGAAAACATGGAAAAGAAGAGAAAAAAAATATATATTAGTAAGGTTACATTTGGTTTTCGAAATTTGTACTTGTTTTCTCACAATTTTTTATTCATGATTTTCATATTTTCTATGTAAACATTGGAATCATTAGCCAATTTTTGAAAACAATAGCAAACTTTTGAAAACCATTTTTTAGGCTCCATTTAGTAATCATTTCGTTGGTTGGTTTTGGTTTTTGAAAACTAAGCTTATTTTCCCAACATTTCTTACAATGATTTGCATCTTTCTTTTAAGTACAATGGTTGAATTTTTAGCCAAATTCTAAAAATAAGAACAAAATTTAAAAAGCTACTTTTTTTAGTTTTCAAATTTTGGCTTGGTTTTTTAAACCATTGATAAAAACTAAATAACAAAAGAAGAAATTTGAAGATGGAAGCAATGTTTATTGGCTTACTTTAAAAAAAAAAAAGAAAAAAATGGTTAACAAACGAGATCTTAGTTTTTAAATTTTGACTTTGATTTTGAAAACTCTCCTAAAATGTAGACAACATGCTATAGAAAACCATACAACATAAAATGTGACAATATAAGTGATATTTATAAACTTAAAATAAAATATTAAATAATTATGAGATGGAGCTTAAATTAATTATTTTTTGAAGTCAACAGGCACATTAAACAATATTTAATCACCTGTAGAACTTTTAGAGAAGGGTTAAAATATGAAATTTGAAATAGCAAGGACTTAGTTGAAAGAACTCGTTCATGAGTGGAAAATTGCACGAAATGACCCAAAAACTAAAAACTTATCTATAGATGACTTACTCCCAAAAACTTTATCATAAGTGACCTTTTGGACACGTGAAATACCAATTTTACCCTCCCGAACTTAAAACAACCCAAAACGCGCCTTCCCATTTTTTCTTTAAAAGTCGCCTCCTACCCGTTGGAATGCTTTTCCGCTTTCGCTTTCTCTCTCAAAATTTCCCGCTTTCTCACTGAACGTCCCCATTTTCCCTCTTCTAACCTTGTCGCTTTCGCTTTCGCTTTCTCTTTCTCTCCGACCCTTTCGATTTTACTCTGAAGGTTCGCTTTCTCTCTGAACCTTTCGCTTTCTCTCTTGCTTTCTCTCTTGTCCTTTCCCTTTTCCCGGACGTTTCGTCTTCGCCTTCTTCTCTTCTTCATCGTCGTCGTCACCTACTTCATTTTAAAGGTAGGCCCCGTACTATGTTGAGGATCGCTTAGTATAGATCAAGAGATCGTTGAACTTCGATCAAACGATCTCTTGGGGCATATATTAAACGATCGCCTAGTCTAGGTCATATGACTAAGCGATCGTGTAGATTACTAAGCGATAGTTTAGTCCGATACGTGATCCCTTAGTTTACTAAGCGATCGTAGAGTATGGACTAAGCGATCTCGTAGTAATATACACGATCGCTTAGTACCTTAAACGATCGCTTAGTATTCTACACGATCGCTTAGAAATCTACACGATCGCTTAGTATATCTACATGATCGCTTAGTGTTTAATAAGCGATCGTTTATGCTTTTTTAATATGTTTAACTAACTTTATACTGCATTTCAAATCTGTAGGTTATCAATGGCGGTATCTGAGGACAAGTACTTCCCAGCCACCGTCTCCTGCATGGTCCACAAAACCAGCTCCCTGATCAAGAGCAAACTGACCACTGATCAAATGGAGATGTTCAGGAAGACCTCATTTGGTCCACTCCTGGACGTGGACCTAGTGTTCAACGGACAGCTATTCCACCACTTCTTGCTACGGGAGGTGAGGGAGGATAGCACCGACTCAATCAGCTTCAACATTTTGGGGAAGAAGGTCACCTTCACCCAGGAAGACTTCAATCTCGTAACCGGACTATGGCCGACGGAAGAAACAGTCGATCGAGATACATTCGGCGAGAGATTACGGCGTCTCATCCTTGGACCTAGGGACCCGAATGACAAGAAAGAAAAACTGGTCAAGGATGTCGAGGTGGCCTTCGAGAAGACCATCTTTACCAACAATCAAGACGCCGTGAAGGTGACCCTCGCCTTGTACATCGAGACCGTTATGATGGGCAAAGACAAGAAGACACAATTCGACATGAAGATACTCGGGATTGTGGACGACTTCGAAGTCTTTGCGAACTACAACTGGTCGTCTGTCTTCTTCAACTGTCTGTTGAGCAGTATGAAGACTATCATGCGCGGAAAGAAAGAGGCGCATGATATCAAGAAGGCAGACAACCCCAAGCACATCACCTACTACTGCATCAAGGGATATGTGCTTGCGTTCCAGGTACGATTTAGTCCAATTTACTCTCCAACAATTATATTTCTTTATTTTGCGTAAGCCTGATCTGATCCGTTTTTTTTTTGTGTTACAGGTCTGGGCATACGAGATATTGTCCACCTCCAGCAAGTTCGTGGCTACTAAATCAAGCAAAACAAACATTCCACGAATTCTGAGATGGACCTGTTCCCAGCCGCCATCATACAAATCGTTGGAGAGGAATGTCTTCCAACCCAAAGAGGTAACTCATCTCCTACCAAATCTAAGCGATCGTTTAGATAACCTAAACGATCGTTGATATACGTCTACACGATCGTTGATATACGTCTACACGATCGTAGATATATATCAACGATCATATAGATTAGCTAAACGATCGATGAGTATAAGTATGCGATCGCTTAGTATAATCTAAGCGATCGTTTAGCTTATCTATACGATCGTTTACAGTATTTTACTAACCTTTTGATTGTTCATTTGTTGTTTGCATTACAGACGATCGTCCGAGTGAGACTTGTGCCCTCGCCGGATGAACTGAGGTACAAGGAGGATAGAGCCAGGGGAGTTGAGTTGACGCCGTATGTCACCCCTGCGTCAAGAGATCAGCCATCGGCTGACACGGATACAGACCAACCTGAGACCTCACACGGATTCCTCGAGCAGCCCGATGTTCAAGTTGAACCTCCTCTGCCACAAGAACAAGAACAAGTCGACCAAGGAGGAGTGGAGACCAACTCGAGTCCTCTCCCGGGGCAGTCTAGTGGTCAGAGGGGGAAGAAAAGGCGCGCCGAGACGTCTGAGAGGCAACCCTGTGCCTCCTGGAGGCACAGACACTCAAAGTCGTACAAAATCCTGTCGAAGGAGATATCTGCTGTTCGCACCGACTTGGCGAACCTGACGACAATGGTTCGTGAGCAGCACGACCATGTAAGCCAGCAGATAGACGACCTGAGGAAGTTTATAGAGCGTCTATGCCAGGTTAGATTCCTTCTGTTTGTTTTTGGTTTTTTTTTTCATACTTATCGCATATGAAAAGGTAAGTGATCGCATACAAATGGTAAGCGATCACATACCAATACTATGCGATCGGTTACCATTTGTATGCGATCGCTTAACTTTTCATATGCGATCGCTTAGTATTTGTCTGCGATCGCTTACCATTTGTATGCGATCGCATACCATTTATACGTCTAACACATGTTTTTTCTGTCTGATTCAGAGTGGCGACGATGACGAAAGAGAGTACAATGGGGAGAACGAGGGTGGTGAAGCTGACAACCAACCCACAGAAAAAGGGGGTGGCGAGGGTAACGAAACGGCGGCGGTGGAAGAAACCACTGTCGCCACCAATGAAGAAACCACCCCAATCAACCACCCCACGACGCAGCCACCATCCATCCAAGAGCTCCACATTGAAGAAGTGCTCCCCACTCAATCATTCAACATGAGGAGCATGGGAGAATTAACAAAGACAGCCGAAATGGCCGAGGTATGTAGGTGATTAAATTTCATATACACATTATTTACATATCTATTCTAACACAATTCCATTGTTGTATAGGAATGGAAGGTGATGCCTGACCGTCGGAAGAGGTCTAAGCCGACGAGGTTTTCACCGGAGGATGTGAAGAGGCAGAAGAGGGAGCCAACATCCTCCAAACCCGTTCCCCCCTCACAACCTTCCCAAACCTCTGAACCTTCTCCTTCCACATCTCCTCAGCCAATTCCCCAACCCTCCGAACCCTCCAAACCTTCCAAACCACCACCTTCTAAACCTTCCCAACCTCCACAACAAACTCCCCAAACCTCCTAGACCCCACCTTCCCAACCTTCACCTTCTCAACCTCCACCTTCCCAACCTCCACTTCCACCTCCACCTCCACCCTCCACCTCCCCAACCTATAGTCCCGTCCCCAACTTCCCCATCAGATCGGTCCGTGTGTATGATCCCCTATTCCCGATTCCGGATGTGTTCTGGTCTGCGTATAAGAAGTAGAGGAGCACTCTGAAGACGAAGGACAAGGTGAGGACAGTCACATACGCCTCATGGACCAAGGAATTCTTCCACACTCTTGAGAAGAATACATGGGTGCTTGGGGACGTAAGTATTTCTTTAACCCTCATCTTATCGTTTATATTTAACTAAACGATCGCACAGACTTGAACTAAACGATCGCTGATATAATCCTATGCGATCGCTTATTATTAAACGATCGCATAGACTATATAAGCGATCGTTTAGACAACTCTAAGCGATCGTTTAGTTCAACATAAACGATCGCTTATGAATTCATAAACGATGGTTTAGAAATTCAGTTGCTATTATTGCTAACCTATTACGTTTTTTCGGTAGAATATGGACATACTAGTGCTCCACATTCACCAGAATCTTCACTCCCGCCCCGATTTGTGTTCACATCGGTTTACGGTGGTGAACACTGCCGTTATGGTATGTACATTAATATCTGATAATTTGACTTATTGTTATTATCGTTTAATCTAACATTTGGTTTCCTACAGGATTCCCTCACGAATATTGAAGGAATCTCCACGAATATACGGCCTGATGGTGTGGTAATGCATGATGGGACAATTGAGCCTTGGACTAACAAGGTTGCACACTCAGGCTTTTGGGCGATGCACCTGACGTTCATGGAGTCCGCACACGGTCTAAACGAAGACTACAAGCCTGCGTGGTCGGAGGTTAATTACGTTTTCGGGCCGATCAACATAAATGAGCATTGGCTCATGGCGGCAATCAACCTTCGGGAGTCCACCATATTCGTCTTCGACTCCATGCCAGACTACATACGTGCGGACATAGTGAACCCAAGACTCCAGCTGCTTGGCGGGGCCATACCATCCATTTTGATCGCAGCCGGTTTCGACACTAACATTCCAAATTTCAAGTACCGGCCATGGGACGTGAAGCGATCCAAGACAACGCTTCAATGGGGCAAATCCCTCGACTGTGGGATTTTTTCATGTAAATTTTTAGAATACCTTGTAACGAATACTAATAGAGATAGTTTAAATTTGAACAATATGCCTGTATTTAGGAAACAATATGTAGCCGAATTATGGGCAAACAAATTTTTATGGTAAATCAATGAAGTTAGTATTCGTTTAAATTTTGTCTCAATTATCTCGTTTAAATTTTGTCTCAATAAAATTCTCTCAATAAAATTTTCTCAGTTAAATATTGTCTCAACTAAAGTTTGTCTCTATATATGCGATTGTGAAATTTACACTTAATGATGACTTAATACTAATTAATCACTTAAACATATAATAAACAATTACGCGATCGTTTAATCAATATTACACGATCGTTTAGTAAATACTAAACGATCGTGTAATAAATACTATGCGATCGTGTAGTAAATACTATGCGATCATGTAGTTAACACTTAACGATCACCTATGTAAGCAACTACAAATTAAAATAATTACAATTACAATTACATATACACTTAAGTCCATTGTAAAAAAAAAAAAAAATACCAAGTACATTGTACATATACACTTAACGATCACCTATGTAAACAACTACAAATTAAAATAATTACAATTACAATTACATATACACTTAAGTCCATTGTAAAAAAAAAAAGAAATACCAAGTCCATCGTCCCCTGCATCCATCGTCCCAATGCGTGTCATGCGTTCCAATGCGTTTCATGAGTTCCATGCATTCCATGCGTTCCAACGTGTCCCATGCGTCCCACTTGTTCCGTGCATCCCATGCGGAGCATGCGTCCAAGTCGTCCAATTCGTCCAATGCATCCCACGCGTCCAATGCGTCCAAGTCGTCCTTCACGTTTCATGCATCCCATGCGTCCCCGTGGTAGGCGTCATCAGTGGTTGCCGGCATGTTTTTCTGTTGTGCCCTCTTTGACCGCATCGCGTACACTTATGTACTTGTCGTGGCTCCTCACCGGTAGACGGAATTCTAATGGTCTGCCGTCGACCTACACTTGGTACCTTCCACGGTGGTAAGATCTCGAAGTCATCGAAATCAGGTCTTTGCCTCCACTCTTGTCGATGGCCAACTGGGTATATCAGTTCGGCATAAGCGGCAAGTACACACTTTACTGTGAACCACTTCGAGCACAACGTTTGAACGTTAATGTTCCGCATGGCTGCCGCAGCTACTGCGTGTGAGCATGGAATCTTCATGCAATTGAACTCCATGCACGTACATGTTCGTGAACGGAGATCAACCAGTCCGCCAAGATGCCCATTGTCAACACTTAGCACATACATGTCCACTGGAGATACACGATACGTTCTGGACACCGATTCAGCCTCTTTAAGGATAGTCATTGCATAGTCGGTTACAAGGTTTGTGCATGCCATGGCATATGTACGTCTGACATAGAACCAACTCTGTAACCAACCCTGAATATGCTCTAGAAGCTTCGTAATCGGCAGTTCCCTCGCGTCTTTTAATACTCCATTGAGGCATTCTACTATATTCGTGGTCATCTTGTCATACCTACAATGGACTTGGTACACCCGTGCCCACCGATGTAATCCAATCTCTTCAAGGTAGGCTGTCACCTCGGGATACATTTGAAGCTTAGACCAATATATTTGAAACTCGGACATCCTGTAGGTCTTGGCTGCTAGGTAGAAGTGCGGAATAATGTCCTTATTCTTGAACTTATCCATCAAATTATTCCGAATATGGTATATACACAATGCATGGAATGCCTCTGGGAATATACTTGATACAGCCTTCCCAATGGATATGTGACGATCTGATATGATCACCAAGTTAGGGATGTCTCCGATCGAGGCCTTCAAGTGGGTCATGAACCAAAGCCAGGATGCATCGTTCTCGCTGTTTACGATACCGAACGCGATTGGATATATGTTGTTGTTGCCATCAATACATGTTGCTATCAACAACATACCTTTATATTTCTCGTGCAAGTGCGTACCGTCGACAACAATAACAGGACGGATGCAGTTCAAGAATCCCCTAATGCATGTACCGAATGCCATGTACACGTACTTAAAGTACCGCTTCTCTTCTACTTCAACCTCAAACACCGTGCCTGGATTTGCAAGTTTCAGTGCCTCACCATATGAATTGACAAGCGCGTATGATCCTTCTGGCGACCCTCTTGCAAATACCAGGGCGTGCTCCCTTGCACGATAAGCTCGCCCATAGCTTATATTCACACCATAATCCCGCCAGACATCTTCAATTATATCCCTTGGACGGTACGTTCGGCCTACTTGATCGTACTTGGACTTGATTAAGTGGCCAATAACCCAACTCGTGGCTTGTTGGTGATTACCAGTCCTCATCTCATGGGAACACGTATGGGCGCTCGGATACTTCGTCACTTTGAAAGAATCGTTTCCTTCTAGCTTCTTCGCACGAACTCTCCACTTGCATCCCTCGACCAAACACTGAATTGTCAGCAAACTCTTCGTGGACTTCTTCACACGGTATCCAAAATTCTTCTTCAAAGCGAGTATTGATAATTTAACTGACAGGTCATATTTGGAGAAGAAAATTTGACCTTCCCTTACATCCTCGTCGTTCAAACAATCGTGGGAGACTGTGATGAGGTCTTCGTACGATGGGCCATTTGATGGACCGGCTATGTCTACAAATGGTTGGCTTGGGACAGTGGGTGGCACTTGGACGGATGACATTGCCACGGGTGGAGTTGGGATTGTCTGTGGTATTGACCACTGTTTGTGCACGTCATATGAAGGAATACTTTGACTAGCTCATTCTTCACTTCTGTCATCCCCCATATTGCATGCCTCAACATTCTCTTCCAATGATGACGTGGTGGGAAAATCATATGTTGATATGTTTGGAACTGCTTCAGCCGTTGGACTGCATTCTGGGTGTATGTCATGTACTCCATGCCTCTCGTGAGGTGTAAGTGATACGAACAATGACATCCGAGATGCATCACTTCCTTCTAGAAAAAAATTGAGATCTTCATTGTCTATTATGTCAATTGGAGTCACTTGGACCAACAGATTATAGCAGCACTTGATGTGTATATCGAACAGGTATGGATCAATGTTCAGTCTTTCATGCAATATGCTAACTAATTCACTATAGGTTATATCTTTCCTGATTTTCAGACCTTTCATTTGACCTCCAACATAGTTGCATCCGGACTGATCCCATTCCCCACCAAATCGCACAAAGATTCGAAGTAGATTCGTTGACCTGCAGAGAAGATAAGTTTTTTGGTTAGAAATGATCTTCAGTCAAGTGTAAACGATCGCCTAGTATCATGTATGCGATCGCCTTGTGATGGACTAATCGATCGCATAGTATCATGTATGCGATCGCCTGGTGATGGATTAATCGATCGCATAGTATCATGTATGCGATCGCCTGGTGATGGACTAATCGATCGCATAGTATCATGTATGCGATCGCCTGGTGATGATTAAGCAATCGCCTAGTCGCATGTATGCGATCGCCTGATGATGGATTACACAATCGCATAGTATCGTAACAAGCGAATGCATACATGATGTGTACGATATAGGAAGATAATCGACCGTTTATTTAAACCTATACGATATAGGAAGAGAAACACTTACATTCTCTGTGTTTCTGATTCTAACCCACAATGTTGCTGAAACGAATAATGGACGAAGATGAAAAAAGCGACAGACGCTGTAACTCTCAGATAAAAATGGAAGAGAAGAAGTTGATGATACTCGCAGAACTCAATGGAATAATGAAAGAATGTGTGAGAGTGACTGTCCATCACTACCCTTGCATTCAATTTTGTTGGTATAATGGTAGTTGACATTGAATGATTTTGGAAAATGCTGGTGATGAAGTCTTCGACATTCAATGCAATCAAGAAAGGGGAGAGAGAAAGTTCTGGGTTCATTTAATTTCAGGGGTAAAATTGGTATTTCACGTGTCCAAAAGGTCACTTATGATAAAGATTTCGGGAGTGGGTCATCTATAGATAAATTTTTAGTTTTTGAGTCATTTCATGCAATTTTACTTCACGAGTCTCGGTCAGCGCAAGGGTAACTCCTCTGTTTAGTATCATTCTACCACTCCTACTTTTTCCTCAGAGGCACCGTTCATCACAAGCAGCGCCAAAACTTCGTTCCATTTTCCGACCACCGCAAGATGCCGGAGCTACCGGAGGTGGAGGCCGCGAGGAGAGCAATAGAAGAGCATTGCGTTGGGAAAGTGATTAAGAAGGCGGTTATAGCCGACGATACGAAGGTCATCGACGGCGTATCGCCTTCCGATTTCGAGGCTTCGCTCCTAGGCAAAACCATTCTCTCCGCCCATCGTAAGGGCAAGCATCTGTGGCTCCGCCTCGATTCTCCTCCTTTCCCTGCATTTCACTTCGGTACACTTACCTTCTAATTTCCTTTATTTTTTTTAAGTGCATGTGGTATCTTGTAGTCACGTTTGGTTTCTTCTATTGCCTTATTTATCGTGGAACCATATGTTAATTCGAGTGAAATGTAGTGAAACTTGGATTTTATTGGTTTCATGTGAAATATGTAAAGGGAAGTTATGAAATTTAAGGTGTATTTGGAAGTATGTGAGTGTGATTGGTTGCTTCAACTATTTAGATTCTAGAGTTCTTGTTATTGGTGCTTCTAGTTCTAGGTTCCAAATTTATAATGCGACTGCCTCTACTTTGTTTTATTTGTGTGTTGGAAGCACTAATTTTGCCCCCAATTGAAGTCGGCTGCTTGCACACACTTCTGCTGTGCTAGAGTATTTAGATCGTTAGCTCACAAAGATTTTTTGTTTACTGGTAATCAAGGCTGACCTTAGGTTGACATTCTCTTATATTATATTCCCCTTGTTGTTTGAGACATTCTCTTCCTAATTTTTTTACAACACTCACTTTTACCATTTTAGGCTTCCTTTAATCTCGTTCATGTTGATGTTGATTTGCTTCAGGGATGGCGGGTGCCATATATATTAAAGGTGTAGCTGTCACAAACTATAAAAGGTCAGACGTGATTTGACCAAATTTATGGTTCAGGCAGTGTGCAATTACGTCTAGAAAGTTATGCTTATTTCTTTTAGGTTCTTGCGTTGGCACTTGTGTATGTTGATGGTTCTTTTTTACTTAGTTTATGGCTAAATGAAAAGTTGCTCCGTTTCAAGTTTAGGAAGGAACCATATTTCTTGTTTCAAGATTTTAATTTGGCAATTCTGCATGTTGAAAGCTCATATAAGGAATGAAAATGAGAGGAAAATAATGGAAATATAAGAGTTCTATGACCTGTAATTAGTTATACTTATAGTACATTCTTTGAGTGATACAAAGGGACTAGATAGAGATTTTTTAGTTCAACATACAGGGTGGGAGGATTCAAACTTTTGACCTCTTGTTGAGAGCATTCACGTGATCATACTGAGCTGATTAGTATATTGACCAGACATTTGCCTAACCGAGTTAATATAGATGTTCCTCCCTGGGGTTCTGAAACACAGAATATAAAATGTTAGATGTTATTGCTTGTAGTGTAAACTCAACTCGTCCAGGTTTTTTGGTCACATATTTTCTGGGCATGATTTAAACCACTCATATTGTGCAATCACATCCTTACAAATATATCGATGTGCTTTCCTCATTAGTTACAATAATCCTACAGAGTAATTTCTGACTCTGATTTTCGTTTAACAAATGGTGATACCTGCAGGTCTATGGTTAATGATGATGATGAATGGCCTTCCAAGTACTCTAAGTTCCTTGTTGAGGTAAGATCGTGTGTTTTCCTAATTAGTGTAAGGTTGCTAACTATTTGTTTGTGAGACTCTATATAGCTGAAGTGTTTATTAGTGTGGTATTAGTTCACCTTCATACTTCACAATTATTTATTCAAGATAGTTATGACCACATAATACATTAAATTTTCTTGAGTTCTTTCTAATTTATGTCATTACAACATAATCCCAGAAATCTCCTTTGTGCAGCTTGACGATGGTGTAGACCTATCCTTCACTGACAAAAGGCGGTTTGCAAAAGTCTCCCTGCTCAATGATGTACCTTAACATGACTCGTTGAAATACCTTTAATTTCTGGGATTTTTTTTTATTATACAGACATTTTAGTAATGAGTCACTGCCAATTTCATGCATGACTATTTTTCAGCTTCCCTATCAATTTTGTTTTTACAGCCAGCTTCAGTGCCCCCAATATCTAAGCTTGGCCCAGATGCTCTTCTAGAGCCTATGGCATTGGATGAGTTTATTGAATCCATGGGGAAGAAGAAACTGGCAATTAAGACTCTATTGCTTAATCAGGTAAAACTTTCTACACTTTTGTCAGTACTCTATGTTCATTGTTCACAATGCATAGTTTGTAGATTTAGTTGAAGCCGTGTCCATTCCCTGATGTTGAACAATAAGAGTGCTTTGTTTTGTATCTGTTTAGTGTTCGATCATCTTGGTGTTGGATTAAAGAACTGACTCTGTGTGAAGTTGCAGTATCAGAGTGTCATCATATTTTATTTCTACAGAGTATCAGAAAAGAAAATTTATTTTCAATGCTATGGAAGATTAGAAATGAAGTTTTATTTTCTTAGTTTACAATTATGATTTGTATTAATCTTCGCCTGACTTCACAGAGCTACATTTCGGGTATTGGCAATTGGATTGCCGATGAAGTGCTATATCAAGTAAGTTCACCTTACTTTGTTAGCCTGCTATATAATATGAATAAAATTATAGGGATGTATATTTCATGGTTACACTGTGTGTTTGTAGATATGGACACACTTATCTTTTCTCTTTCGATTATAGAGACTACTTTAGGGGCTCCAGATGAGGACTAATCAGTTTAAAACATCCATTTAAAAAAAAATCTCAGGCAAGAATTCATCCAAATCAAAGTGCTGCGACCCTATCCAAAGAAAGTTGTGCAGCTTTGCACAAGAGCATACAAGAGGTACGACATTACTTTTTTCCCTCCCCCTCCAAATCATCCCCAACCCTTGCTGCCCTAGTCGGAGTTGGGCATGCTGTGCCCTTTAAAGATTTTTTAAGCAAAACATTCATTCTTCATGGAAAATATAAAGGAACCACCTGTAGGTCCTTAAAAGAGCAGTTGAAGTTGATGCCGAGTCCAACAGCTTTCCTGAAGAATGGTTGTTTCATTTTCGATGGGGAAAAAGGCCTGGACAGGTCAATGGTAAGCTCAGTTAGATATTTGATCATTTTGATGAAGCAACTGTATTTACAGGTAATTGAAAAAGCGCTTGAAGTTGGAGCAGATAGTAGTCGGTTCCCTAATAATTGGCTTTTCCATTCACGTGAAAAGAAGCCTGGCAAGGCTTTTGTTGATGGTTTGCTCGACACTCTAAGATATTTTTCTTATACTCCATCGGTATCATAATTTTCAGTTCTGAAATTATGTAGACATGAATTGTTCAAATTCAATTAATTTCTGTTATCAACCCCTTTTATTTGACCATTTCACATGTGTTAGCTGATTTTGTTTGAAAATGTAATAAAATTGGCTGCTAAAACCTTCTCAATGGCATCCGCTTCCTTAAAAACAATAGACAAATAGTAATTCACCACTACTTCTCCTTTTATCTTCTGCAACGAAAAAAAAGTAGTGAATAAGAATCAATGACCAATAACTGTTAGCAAAAGATTCCTTGGCATTTGATTTCCCCACGGCCCCCATAAGATCATGTTACTTAGTAGAAATATGTTTGATTCGATGACCAGTCCGTAATGTTCAAAAAGACATGTTATTCTTGGGCTTTCCTTCTCTTGCATATAACATAAATTTGTTTTTAGAATCGTTTTGGCGTTCTCTCAAACATGTCTGCTATATGCCGCAGGTAAGGAAATACACTTTATCACTACAGGCGGCAGGGTATGTTGCTATGCAATATGAAAAGAAAACTAAACTGGCACATTTGACGCACATTAATACATGAATCCTTTAAAGGCCTCATTTGATGAATATATTATTGTCTTGTCTTAGACGTCAGCCTTTGTACCGGAGTTGCAAAAGCTTACTGGAGCTGAACTGAAAAATCAAAATTCAAAGAGAAAAAGCAATGATAGCAAAGAAATGAATGATGAGGGTGCTGGTGAACTAGTGAGCAAGACACAGAAAACTGCTGATACTAAGAAAAAGCCAAAGCCTAAAGGTCGCTCTAAGAAACCTTCACCTAAAAGAAAATCCAAAAGCGAAGACGACGATGATGGCTCTGATGAGGAAGCTGAAAATGATGATGCTAGTGATGACGACAATGGTCGCCGTGTTGGAACGAAGAAAGTGAGAAAGAAAACGAACGCTGAGGGAATGCTTGATGCTACTTCTGAACCAGAGAAGTCTTTGAAACAATCGGTTCAGAGCAGTCAAAATGGTAGGCGGAAAAAGAAAGCAAAGTAAGCTTATGTCCCAACTCCTAACACATCATATGTAGTATTTTGTTTTTTGGGTTAATTATGAGAACATGTTTCTGTAGTAGAACTTACCCTTTTGTCATTAATGTTAATCCTGACCGTAGATGTGGGCATGACTTGTATCATCCGTTCATTTTGAAGCATGTTGATATGAAGAATGGAGATGTTCAACTCGTTTTCTAAATGCATTTCTGTTCATTCATGGCCCGAAGCACAAATGCGTTAGATTTCTATTTAAACTTTAGTGGCACTATTTTTTAGGAGCATTTTAAATTCGAATTTATCCGTTTAATCATAACTCAATTGGTATTGGTTAATGTAAATACTCCCAAATTTCTCTACCTACATATTTCCTAATTAAAAAAATATGGTTAAATTATAAACTCTTGATACGAAGCTTGAAGTGTAATAGGTTTTTAAACTTTTAATTTTGTATCAATATGTGTTTAATAGATCTTTTAACCTCTTCTATTTTGTGGATAGACTAACTTTAGATCATATATTAACATTATTTTTTTTACTACTTGCCTTTGTTTATATGCATCTCTCAATACTTAGAAAAATAACCGTTCAAAAATAATTTTTAATACCCATCATATAGTGACAAAGTTGAAATACGATATATGTTGGCTTATAATCCGACTATAATGGAATTAAGTACACTTTTCACACTTTAACTATTAGACAAACAATATAATAAAAACGGATTGATTTTCAGAAAAGGAAATCTTCAAGAGAATTTTTGTTATTTTTTTTTGTTCCTCTTTTCAAATCTCTAGAACTTCGGGTCTTTTTTGGATTCAACAACAACAATAATAATAATAATAATAATTAATTATTATTATTATTATTATTATTATTTTTTTTTGGAAGAAGTAGGACAAGAGGGAGATGATATCTTAATGCAAGCAATGATGGAAGGGTTTCATTGCATGTTTTAGTTGAGAGTATATACTTTTTTTAAAAAATAATATGTGGAGTGGGAGAATTTAACCTTTGACTTCGAGATTGATAGGACAAACACTATACCAATTGAGCTATGCTCGTTTTGGCGAGTATACAGTTTATGTTATGCTCATCTTACCAATTAAAAAAAAAGTTGTTTTCAAATATAAAAAAATGAACCAAAATATTTACAAATACAACAAAATTTTACTGTCTATTTATGATAAATTAAGATAGACTACTATCTGTGTCGTGATAGACACAAATAGTAGTTTATCATAATGTATCGCAGTTTATCGCAAATAGATCGTAATATTTTGCTATTATTTATAAATATTTTTAATAATTTTGTTATTTAAAATAATTTTTCTAAAAAATATTTACTTTTTTATTATTATTATTATCATCATCATTATTTTGACAATAAGAAGGAATAGAGAATAATTCAACTATGCTCATGCCTCATGTTGACAGAGAGATATACTTATTGGAAGAATATATTGAAAGAAATGTTAAAAATATAAATAATTAGATGGAAATTTATTAAATAATAAGGATTAAACTGACAAAACAAAAGTGGATTAAAACATGTAGACGACATGTCGTTTTTACAAGAATAATCATACAACTATGAGCTAAGCCCAAGCCCAGCGAGTGGCTTGGGGGAAAGGCTAATGTATCAGACTTTGACGCACCGAAGCTGAACGCTGTTCACCCACCATGACCGGCGATGACTCGTTTTCTCCGAACGACGACGCCTTCGCGGCGAACCCTAACTTTGACATCTCCGTAAGTTATTTCGCACTCCATCTTTGTTCTTGAGCTCTCTGTTTTCCTGCGTGAGATTAGAGTTTCTATCTTCTGTCACTGTCATTGGTAGGGTTTTAAGGCTTGAATTTATCTTATGAATTTTTTGACCCATCCATTTCATTTAGAAGGCACATTAAGGAAATTGAGTTGATTTTGACTTAGAAACTTCAAAAACCAATAAATTGAGGGTGAATTTACTCTCTGGTTTCTGAATTTTGTATACAACTTTATATGTGGTGGTGAGGAGATTCTGTAAGCTACTATCATGAAAGCGAAGGATGTATGAATATGGAGTCCTTTCATAGCCTTCAATGTCAGTTCATGTTCAGAAAGTATGGATATGTTTCTGTTTTTGAACCTTCTAACAATGAGAAGAATTTCTGTGTTCTTGATGAGTTGTTTTCTTATTTATTTAGATAGAAGAAGGCTCTCAAAACAGTGGAGAATTGCTTGAGGAAGAAGGCAATAATCTTGAGAATGACTGTGAGCAATTATTTCGGATTGATGATGATGATGATGATGATAGAGATGAAAAAGTCCTGTTGGATGGTCATCGAAATCATGGAAATGATGTAAACTTAAGTGATGGTAATGAAAGCTTTGGTGATGATATAAGCATAAATGCTCACCATGAGCATGACAGAGATGAAAGTCCTCTAATTGATTGCCAAATTGATTTATCTGGAGATAAGGATTATCCTCCTCCAGTTGCCGGGATGGAATTTGAGTCTTATGATGATGCTTATAATTATTATAATTTCTATGCTAAGGAACTTGGCTTTGCTATTCGAGTGAAATCCTCATGGACTAAACGTAATAGCAAAGAGAAACGTGGAGCGGTTCTCTGTTGCAACTGTGAGGGCTTCAAAACCCTTAAAGAAGTTAATAGTCGAAGAAAAGAAACTAGGACAGGGTGTTTGGCAATGATTAGATTGAGATTAGTAGAATTTAACCGATGGAGAGTTGATGAGGTAAAACTTGAGCACAACCATTCTTTTGATCCTGAAAGAGCTCAGAACTCCAAGTCACACAAAAGGATGGATACTGGGACTAAAAGAAAGGTTGAACCAACCATTGATGTAGAGGTTCAAACAATCAAGCTATATCGAGGTTCTGCATTGGATGCAATGGGCCATCAGGGCTTAAGTTCAAATGGAGAATCTAAAATACATGTCTACAAGCCTAGGCGCCTGCTGCTCAAGAAAGGTGATGCCCAAGTCATTCATAATTTTTTTCATCGAGTTCAGCTTACTGATCCAAATTTTTTCTATGTGATGGATCTTTATGAAGAAGGTCTTATGAGAAATGTTTTTTGGATCAATTCCAGGTGCAGAGCTGCATACAGTTATTTCAATGATGTGGTAGCCTTTGACACTACATGCTTGTCTAGCAACTTTGAGATTCCACTCTTTACGTTTGTTGGAATAAATCATCATGGGCAATCTATCTTACTTGGCTGTGGATTACTTGCGGATGAGACGCTAGAAACGTATGTTTGGTTACTAAGGGCATGGCTTACATGTATGTCTGGCCGTCCCCCACAGACTATTATCACAAACCAATGCAAGGCTTTGCAAGGTGCAATAGCTGAGGTTTTTCCAAGGGCTCATCATCGGCTTGGTCTATCATATGTCATGCAAAATATTCTTGAGAATGTGGGAGAATTGCAAGAGTCTGAAACATTTCATGCTGTGCTGAGTAGGACAATATACAATTACGTGAAAGTGGAAGAGTTTGAAATGGCTTGGGAAGATATGATCCAGCATTTTGGGATAAAAAATAATGAGTGTATCCAAAGTTTGTACGACGAGAGAGAGCGGTGGGCACCTGTTTTCTCAAAAGAAACATTCTTCGCTGGAATGTATAATTGCCAGAAAGGTGATTGGATAATTCCTTTTTTTCATGGTTATGTACACCAACAAACTTCTCTGAAAGAATTCTTTAACATATACGAATTAGTTCTTCAGAAAAAGCAAGAGATGGAAACCCTCAAGGACTTGGAGTCCAGTGATTTGAGCCCCCTGCTGAAGTCAAGATGCCGCTTTGAGTTGCAGCTCGCTAAATTATATACAATGGAGATATTCAGCAAATTCCAAGATGAAATAGTGATGATGTCTTCTTGTTTTAGTCTTCCTCAAGTTGAGACGAGTGGTGGACCCATCATGACGTTTGTGGTCAAAGAACGTGAAGGCGAGGAGATTCCTCGAGATGGAAGGTCTTATGAGGTTATGTATGATAAAGCAGGAGGAGAAGTTCGCTGCATTTGCAACTGCTTCAACTTCAAAGGCTATCTATGCCGACATGCGCTGTTCATCCTAAGTTACAATGGCATGGATGAAATTCCATATCAGTATATTCTATCCCGGTGGAGGAAGGATTTTAAGCGACTTTATGTTCCAGATCTTGGCTGCCATAATATAGACATTACAAACCCAGTTCAGTGGTTTGATCACTTGTACAGAAGAGCAACGCAAGTTGTTCAAGAAGGCATGACATCTCAAGACCACTATATGGTTGCTTGGCAAGCACTTAAGGAGTCCTTGAACAAGGTGCGTCTTGTTCCTGATAGGCATGTATAAATTGGCTATACCAATCCTGTAAATAACCTGACATTTTTCTGTACATTATATATATCATTTGTTCAGCTATGCCTAAAGAATAGATTTTGTTTGGTAATCATTCTGTTTTTAGTTTTCAGTTTTAAAAATTAAGCTTGTATATGCCTTTATTTATTATTATTATTTTTTTTTTGTAGTTTTTATAAACAGAAAACAAAAAGTAGAACTCTTATCAACTGGATTCTATTTAATATATGTCGTTCAAGTTTGTATAAGAACATCTGTGCTCTGTTAGGCTTTTGATGTGGTTGGCTACTCCAATTACATCTTTGTGCCAAAGTATAGTGCTGCACATTTTCATTTGGGCCAATTAATGGTAGTAAATTTCTCGTATATTTCTCATATATGCCAGGAGCATAGCTCAATTGATTTAGACACATCCTAGTTTAAGAAATTAGAATCTCACTCCAAATGTTGTTGAACTCAAAACAAATATCTCCTCACAAGTTCAACTGTCTCTTTACAATAACAAAGAGTATATATATAAAACATGGACACAAAAAAAGAAAAAGCCCACAAAAATCTTAGCTCTGTTGTCGAATTCTTGTTTCTGAATGTCTTGATTAACATTGTAAAAGAACATGTCAAAAGCTCAACTTCTTTGTAATAGGGAAAAAAGTTAAGGTTTGTTGTGATATATTTTCAAATATCCTGATCGATCTGAATATCTTGTTATGAGCTCAAATTTTCCCTGAAAAAGAAAAGAAAGAAAAAAAAGGAAGAAAAATGAGAATGACTTTGGGGGTACCACTCCTATTCCAGTATCTTTTTAGACATTGAGTTGTTTGTAGAAGAAGACAGAATTATATATGAAGAAGAAAAGAACATGATACTATTTTATGCAGAAATCTCACTTCTCAATTTGTTGGTAAATCTCAAAAGTCACGTGAGTAAGAAGCCATGTGAGTAATGGTAATAGAAGGCTCGAAGGGATTGAGTTTGAATCGAGACTCATCTACTTAAGATTTATTATTTTGTGTTACTATGACAACTAAATATAGGCAGGGGCTAGACAATTTTCCTTTGAGAATAGTTGGACTAGTGACCTGGATGCTCACAAATATAAATTGTGATAAGTACACTGGCAGTCAAAGTCCTATAACCATCGAGTTTTTGAAAGAAAGTTGGGTTTATGTCTTATGATCATAAGCTTCATATATGCTACGAGATACACTCATGGTCTGACTTAATCAAACCCAAATTGTTTATCTCTGTTTTCGAGCATGGGTAGTAAGCTCACATGCAACTACTGTTTTGATGATGTTCATGGATTGAATCGACAAATGTCACAGATTGGCGAAGAATGCTAACTTATGCCACCAAGTCTATTGAGTAATTGCAATGGGTAGCAGTATAATTCATTACTTATAGACTCTCTGTACCTGCAAATTTTTTTACATTGTACTATATCGATTGCAACATTTGCAACCATCTCAAATCTATTTGAATGTATCATTTCTTGAAAGTAATATCTTCCAAACAATCAAAGTCATAATGAGATTAAAAAACAATGCTTTGCCATAAATTTTCAATTTCAACCATTAGAATTATAAACACAAGTAAATGTTGGCAACTTTAATTCTTTACTTCATTTTTGCTAATTCACCCACTAATTATATATATTCTTAAAAAAACCAATGCATAAAACTCTAGAAACTCTCTAATTTAATGAAAATCAAGTTCTGAATCAAATTAAATTAGATTAATATACAAACTCACCTTTACTATTGTTTCATATCAAACATATGTTCTATAATTTATTGGACTCATGTGAGAATATATATATATTTTTTTTCACAATTCTTCAAACAAAATCCTATCATAAGCTAAAATTAACAACACTGGTCAAAATTGAGAAAATTGTAATAATTATTTAAGTTTAGAGTATATATTAATAAAATTGAAAATTTAGAATAAAAATGATACACATTATCAACTTTAAAGTTAAAATTGATTATTTTCCCTAAAGTTGAGTGATTTATTTTATTATTTTTAAAGGTTTGACTGAATTATGTTAAACTTGACAATTTTTAAATTTTTTTTAAAAAAGATATATATTGAAAATTACACACCTCAACCAATCAGGCAACAAAAAAAATTCCTACCAACTTCTTGAGAAAAGAAAGTAGAGGGATTTACAAAACCAACCCCAAAATTACGGTTAGACACCAAGGGAAAGACACAACTCAAATACGGATGACCTTTCTACGAGCACCATATAGCATTGGAATAGAGCTACCCAGTACAATAGGTTATAAAATGGGATGGTATGCTGTGACGGAAAAGTTTAGATGAGGAGAGATGGAGAGATGCTGCTTGTTAACGGGTCTATGGCAATAAAAACTCACAATTATGGTTTGTGTTGTTCTTGTTTCTAATCAAATCAAATGCTTTCCGTTTTCAATAATTTATTAAAAAAAAGTATATTAACAAAATTAAAAGAGAAAATAAATTTGCAATTTTTCTGAAAAATTGTCACCGATAGTTATGATAGCGACAAAAATGGCAGAAGAAGAGAAAGAAACTTCAGCAGCTGGATGAGAATGGCTGGGTTGCTGAATAACAATGGGCGCTGCCAATACCAATTACGACCGTGTAGAAGCTATCACATATAGCTAAAAACTTCGCTCCTCCAAGGTCAGGCGCTTTTTAGATTTCTTCCCCCCCCCCTTTTTTTTTTCGCTCAATCGATGAATTGCACTTCTCAATCTTGTGGTATGTTACAACTTTTTACTCTTCTTATCGAAATGAAATTCGACTAAGCTATGATTCGAGATTTGGAAGCCGAAAGCCAGATCGGGACTTTCAAACTTCTATGGATTCATACCTAACGACGAACGAAATCAACAATTAGAGTCTATTCATTGTTATTGAACTTATTATAGCGTCTATTTTTCTTCTGAATCTTTTTCTTTTATATAGAAATCGTTGATTTTCCATCTAGGGTAGATGGATGGAGTTTCTCTCAACACTGAGCCAGTGGGCGATGAGGAGGGGGATTATTTTGAAATCGAAGGAGATTCTGTAATTGCAGATTATGTTGATCAAAGTGGGATATTTGAAGGAGAAAATCCACTTCCTCCTGCCGTTGGTATGGAGTTCGAGTCTTATGAGGATGTGTACTACTTTTATAGTTGCTATGCAAAAGAACAGGGATTTGGAGTCCGAGTTAGTAACACTTGGTATAGGAAGAGTAAGGAAAGGTACAGAGGGAAACTTAGCTGCAGCAGTGCAGGTTTCAAGAAGAAGAGTGAAGCAAACCGACCGAGACCGGAGACGAGAACTGGTTGTCCAGCTATGATCAAATTTAGATTGATGGACACTAGAAGGTGGAGAATAATTGAAGTTGAGCTTGATCACAATCACTTAATCAACCCAACTAGTGGAAAGTTTTATAAATCTCATAAGAACTTGGGTGTTGGAACCAAAAGATTGTTGCAACTAGATAGTGCCGAAGAAGTGCAAAAAGTTCGGCTGTTTCAAACGGTTGTAATCGACGCTGATCACAATGGATACTTGGATGTTGATGAAGGAGAATTTGGAAATAGAGTCGATCATTCCAATCAACTGAAACTTAATGAAGGAGATGCTCTAGCTATTGAAGATTTTTTGTGTCAAGCACAACTGACAGATTCAAATTTCTTTTATGCCATGGATCTTAATGAGAAGGGATCTCTGAGGAATTTGTTTTGGGTTTCTTCAAGGTCAAGGGCCGCGTATACTTATTTTGGTGATGTTGTGTACATTGACACATCATGTCTAGCAAACAAATATCAAGTCCCATTGGTCTCAATTATTGGCATAAACCATCATGGGCAGTGTGCATTATTTGGTTGTGGTTTACTTACCATGCAGACAGTAGAGTCATATATATGGTTGTTTAGGGCATGGCTTACCTCTGTACTAGGACGACCTCCACAAGTTATCATTGCAGATCAATGTGAAGCACTGCAGATTTCTCTTGCCGATGTCTTCCCCAGAGCTTCTCATTGCATTTCTTTATCTGATATAATGAGAAAAGTTCCACAGAAGCTTGGAGGTGTACTTGATTATGAAGCAATCGAAACCGCAATCTGTAGAGCAGTTTACGACTCCTTGAAGCCAGAACAATTTGAGGCATTGTGGGAGGGTATGATCCAGCAGCATGGACTTGGAGACCATAAATGGCTCCAAGGGCTTTATGAAAATCGGAGACGGTGGGTTCCAGTTTTCATGAAGGATACATTTTTGGCTGGAGTGTTATCAATAAAATCCGGTAATATAGTTTCTTCTTTCTTTCAAGAATACTTAGGCGAGCATACTTCTTTAAAGCAATTCTTTGAGCAGTATGATCAAGCTCTGCAATCACATCATCAGCTGGAAGCTTTGGCGGATGAAGATTCAAAAAATTCAAGTTTCATGCTTAAATCAAGATGCTATTTTGAACTGCAGCTTTGTAAATTGTATACCAATGAGATACTTGAAAAGTTTGAGAGAGAGGTGGAGGGAATGTATTGTTGTTTTAGCACTAGGAAGTTGAATGCTGAGGGGCCACTATTGACATATGTTATGAAAGAACATGTAGAAATGGAGGGTAGTAGGAGGGATGCAAGAGAGTTTGAAGTTTCATACAATGAATCTGACATGGAGATCCAATGCAATTGTGGCTTATTCAACTCAAAAGGATATTTGTGCAGACATGCTTTATCAGTTCTTACCCAGAACGGTATTGAGGAAATCCCGGCTCAGTATGTCCTACCGCGATGGAGAAAAGACGTTAAAAGAAATTACATTCTTAAGTATAGTTGCTGTACTGGTATTGATATCAACAGCCAAATTCACAGGTATGACCACATATATAGGTCCATTGTGCAAGTAGTTGAAGAAGGGAGAAAATCGAAAGAGAGGTACGACATCGCTATACAGGGAATCAATGATATACTGAGCAAGCTTCGTCTAGGAACAGACCCTTCCAATTAATTAGTTTGCAGATATAAGGCTATGGAGATCAAAAGATGCTTTGCCTTATTACTTTTTGTGTACAGTTTTGCTGTTTGGTCAAAATGATCAGACGTTCTTGATATTGCTTGGTTCAGAGTTGAGAGAGTTCACCTCCCCTAATTAGTAACAATTTTGTCCTTCAACTTTGGTTTGTAATCATTTAGTCTTTGTATTTTTTTTTGTAACGATTTAATTTTTGTACTTTTAATCTTGTAACAATTTAGTATCTAAACTTTATTATGAAACAATTTAGGCATGATTGTATAAAAAGTCTATTTTAAAGGCTGAAAATGACAAATGACTCAATTTTTTTGCCAAATAACCTTTTGATGATGTCATGACTATAGTGAAATTACAGTGTTACCTTTATGGAATCTTTTCTCTTTTTTCTCTTCTTTTCCAGTGTTTTCTTCGTCTTTTTTTTCTGTTTTCTCTCTCTTCTTCTTCCCCGTTTCTTCTTCTTCGACCCCCCCTCTCTCTCTTTTTTTCTACTGCTCTCTTGTTTCTTCTTTTCCAAACTCTGGTGAGAGAGAGCGAGAAAGATGAAAGTGATTGTGAGTGAGGAAAGAAAGCGAGAGCGAGATTGGCTTTTCTGCATGCATGAGTTCATTTTGGTAATTTCATCTGAATTCAGCAAAGGGTCAATTGACATTTTTTATAAAAAAAATCGAGACATTTGGCATTTTTGGCCCAATTTTTGGGTTGTCTGGACAAATTTTCCAACAATTTTGTTCTTGTACTTGAAAATTTGTAATAATTTAGTTCTCATCGTAGTTTATTGGAGAAATTAGTGTTAAGATTTAATGAGATTTCTTGCCTTAATAAATTGATAAATCAATTAGAGACTCAATATTTCTATAAAATAAAAAGTTTGCTTCATAAAATAATAAAAATTGGCATTTTTTTAATGTTAAGACTAAATTGTTACAAATTTGAAAATACAAGGATCAAATTGTTACATTTTGAAGTTTTGTTACAACATTAAATGTATAGGAATTAAATCGTTACAAATCAGAACTAAATTGTTACTTTCACAAAAGTTTAGAGATTAAAATGTTTTTAACCTTTTTTTGGGATGAACTCTTGGTTCGATGGAGGACTTGCTTGTTTAAAATATTTTTTAGCATTTAAAAACCACGTTTGAAAAATTATTCTAATTGATATAAAGAATGTACTATTAATCTCGACGTCGGAATTCCTGTATTGTCAAAAGAAAAAAAGAAGTGTAAGATTTTATGGTTAATTTGGATTAACTTCTCATTTAAGCCGTTTTAAAAATATATTAAATAAAAATGTTTTATATCTAACATCTTTTAAGCTACTTTAAATAGCTACTTTTTGTTGCACCATATTCCAAAGTGATTATTTAATTAAAATAGGCATTAATTAAAATAATAATAATGAAACCTCAAACTATCTGTAGATGTGAAATCTAAATCCAATCTTTGTATAAAGTTTGAAAGTTCATTAGTCTATCATAAAAATGTTTCAAGTCTATTAATAATATAAATTTACTTGTAATGAATTACATTGATTTTTTAATATTTTTTGGCTATCAAACCGTCTTATAGTGACTCATTTAACATTTCTGAAAACTTTATAATTTTTGTTTAAACTACAAATTTCATCCTTCATTGCAGAATTTTAAGAAGTGCTCTAGAAATCTCTAAAAATAATGTGGTCTAAATCATATTCTAAACAATATGTTTCTTACTGTTTGTTTAAACACCAACTCTTGGGGCCCAAACGTTTTCCTTTTTCTTCTTTGTTTTTTTGTTTCTTTTTTTTCTTTCGTCCTCTTTTATCTTTTACTAAAAGAATAATAAAAATAATAAAAATAAATAAATAAAATTTCGAGATGTTTTTAAAAATAGAAAAATTGTTTAAAATAATTACAAATGTAGTAAAATTTTATTTTCTATTTTTGATATACCGCTGTTGAATGAGAAATTTCGGCCCAACGTCATCATAAAAAAGTCCAAATGTATTGTGGAATTTAATCAGATTGGGTCGAGTAATTAAAATCGCTCGGGTCAAAAGCCCAACCCAATTCAAGTCCATTGTGAATTTTTCTGGGCCAAAAAAAGATATTGGGCCCAAGCCCAATCCCAATTTTTGGGCCAAAAAGTAATTGAGACCAAGCCCATGAAGGCCCATAGAAACTCTATTATCTCTTCATTTGAGGGGGGGGGGGGGGGGGAAGCATTGACAATGGAGAGGTAATGCTCTGAAGACGGAATCCTGAAGATTCCAAGACCTTGAAGTTCTAATCAAATTCTGAAGACTGAAGCTCAAAAGATTCGAAGATCCAAAGATTGAAGCTCTAAATATCTGAAGAACACAACCCCCCTTAGCTCAAAAGATCGGAAGAATACAAGTTTTGAAGAATGCAAAAACTCTTAAAGCTTTGAAGAATGCAAAACTCTTAAAGCTTTGAAGATCAGAAGACTAGAGTTTGGAAGAGTATAACTCTCTTGAAGATTTAAAGACAAAAGCTTAAAGGACATTCAGAATATCAGAAGACTTTCTCTGAAGCTCTTGAAGTCAAAAACTCCAAAGGTCGATCAACAAGCCTAAAGGCCGATCATCCAAGCCCAAAGGCCGATCACCAAGCCCAAAGGCCGATCACCCAAGAAGATCAATAAGCCTACAAGCTGATCACCCAAGAAGATCAATAAGCCTAAAGGCTGATCACCAAAGAAGATCACCACACCCAAAGGTCGATCACCCAAGAAGATTAACAAGCCTACAAGCTGATCACCCAAGAAGATTATCAAGCCCAAAGGCTGGTCATCCAAGAAAATCAACAAACCTAAGGATTAAAGTTTATTTTGTCTAGAGGAAGAATCAAAGGATCAAATATTAGATATTGTACTCACAACACTGAAATTAATACAAATACGAAGTTCAAGTTCCACGAATTAAATTTCTTCGAAAATCTCGGCGAACAAATTGGCACGCCCAGTGGGACACTCTCTACCTTTCATCTCTTTCTCCCGCACAAGACATACGACATGGCATCCAAAGACAATGCTTCTAACGCTTCAAGTGACACTTTCAGAAGACCGATTACTCGCAACCGCTCTAAGGAAATACAATTGGAAGAGCAACCTACCTTTGAGATTGCAACAAATATATGGGAGCGAATCTCAAGAGACCCGAAAGTTGGGGTCATCATCAAAGAGAATCCTACACTTGACAAGCATACCTCAACTTCTGGACGATCAAGCGAGGAGACATCCCAACCAAATGTAATATCAGTCATGATGGCTGACGTGGGAACAAATGAGGAGAGAATGGCCGAGCTCGAAAAGAAAGTTAACATGCTACTGAAGGCAGTTGAAGAAAGGGATTATGAGATTGCATCCCTCAAGAATCATATTGAAAGTCGTGACGCGGCTGAATCAAGTCATACACTTGCAGTCAAGAACAATGACAAAGGGAAGAAGGTTTCGCTAGACAGTCAGCCCCAAGATTCGACTTCAATTGCTTCCCTATCTGTTCAGCAGTTGCAGGAGATGATTACAAACTCCATCAAGGCTCAATATGGAGGACCTAGTCAGACTTCTCTCTTGTATTCCAAACCATATACAAAGAGCATTGACAACCTAAGTATGCCAAATGGGTACCAGCCACCCAAGTTCCAGCAATTTGATGGAAAGGGCAACCCAAAGCAACATGTCGCTCACTTCATTGAAACATGTGAAAATGCTAGAACCAGAGGAGACTTTTTGGTTAAACAATTCGTTCGAACGTTGAAAGGAAATGCTTTTGACTGGTATACCGACTTGGAGTCTGATTTAATTGATAGTTGGGAACAACTCGAAGGAGAGTTTTTAAATCGCTTCTACAACACAAGACGAATAGTCAGTATGTTCGAGCTCACCAACACTAAGCAACGAAAAGGCGAACCAGTCATCGACTACATAAATCGTTGGAGAGCTGCAAGTCTAGATTGCAAAGATTGTCTCACTGAACTTTCTGCTGTTGAGATGTGTATCCAAGGCATGCATTGGGGACTTTTTTACATTCTCCAAGGTATAAAGCCTCGCACTTTTGAAGAACTAGCAACTCGCGCTCATGATATGGAGCTAAGTATTGCCAATCGAGGGGACAAAAACATGTTAGTCCCTAGCGTAAAGAATGAAGAGAAGCTTGCCGATGTGACTTTAGAAGAGTCTATGGTCGTCAATTCGACCCTTCTTAAGTCGTACTCCAAAGAAAATGATAAAAAGACTGAAAATCGACAAGAATATGAAAGGCGTCGACTGACTCTAAAAGAAATGCAAGACAAAGTTTATCCTTTTCCTGATTCTGACATTCATGATATGTTAGAACACCTACTGAAAGTGCGACTAATTCAACTTCCTGAGTCTAAACGACCAAAAGAGATGCAAAAAGTCGATGATCCAAACTATTGTAAGTATCATCGAGTCATTAGCCATCCAGTAGAAAAATGCTTCGTTCTAAAAGAATTAATTCTAAGATTAGCTCAACAAGGAAAAATTGAGCTAGATTTTGATGAAGTAGCTCAATCAAACAACAAATAGATGCAGTCAAATATGTTCTAGCCAACTCCATCATAAAGAAATGTGTTTATTGCAATTTGGAACCTTGGAACTTGTATGAGTTCAGTTTTGGCACCAGAGGCTAGGAAATAAAACCAAAGATGTGATCAAATATATCACTCTTGAAAATAATGATTTGACTTCTAAAACTCGCCAAAAAAAAAAAAAACTTTGAACCACGTTATGATTTGATCCCTTACCTTAAGGGTACGTAGGCAACTTAAAGAAATTTTCAGTCCATTAAATATTATCACAAAAGTTGGGGTGTCACAACCACCTACGGGTGAACCTAAAAAAAAAAAAAAATGATCATCTCGGTGAATAATGAAACTCCAAACTAAAGACATTCATCTCTAGTGGGGGCAACACAACAAATTGGGGGCAGAGCAACAAATTCAAGATATTCTTCCCTAAAGAGGTGATACAGTAGATTGAAGACAAACGTTGCTTCACATGAGACTATACAAGTTGCATTATACCAAAAATGGGCCTTCACTAAAAATCTTTTCTTTGCTCTTTTAAATAAATAAGCTTCAAGAGTTAAGTGTTGCTTACTTCAAGCTCAAGGCATCGCTCACCTAAAGTTTTGACACTCCATCTGCAAGTGTAGAGGCTATTCAATGCTTTCAACAATTCTTCTTCAAAATCAAGTTCAAAGATTTCGTTGATGATTCACCAAATTCGAGTTCGAAGAATTCGTCGATGCTTCATCAAATTCAAGTTTAGAAGATTTATTAATGCTTCACTAAATTCAAGCTTAGAGGATTTTCCGACGCTTCATCAAAATCAAGTTTAGGAGATTTATCGATGCTTCACCAAACTCAAGTTCGGAGGCTTCGTCAATGCTTCACCAAAATCAAGTTCAAAGATTTCGTTGATGATTCACCAAATTCAAGTTCGAAGGTTTTGTCGATGATTCACCAAACTCAAGTTCGAAGACTTCGTCAATGCTTCACCAAAATCAAGTTCAAAGATTTTGTTGATGATTCACCAAATTCAAGTTCGAAGGTTTCGCCGATGCTTCACCAAATTCAAGTTCGAAGGATTCGTCAATGCTTTGTCAAATTCGAGTTTAGAAGATTTATTGATGCTTCACCAGTTCGAACGATTCACCGATGCTTCACCAAAGTCAAGTGCGAAGGATTTGTCGATGCTTCATCAAATTCAAGTACGGTTCGCCTGGCTTTGAAAGATCAAGTCTAATTTGCTTGGTAGGCTCCACTTCATATGTGAGATCAAGTTCGGTCTTCGTCTTCAATGTTCAAGTCGTGACTCTGCTTCAAGTGGCTGATGTGACTCCCCCTCATCTCCAAGGTTCAAGTCGTGGCTCTGGCTCAAGTGGTTCGCGTGGCTCTACCCCAACTCTAAGGTTCAAGTGTAGCGCATCTCGAAGGTTTAAGTCGTAGCTCTGCCCAATCCCAGGCCCATCCCTAACTCAATAGTTCAGAGTCCTAGGGTCATCCCTACCTGTAGGGTGACGGCGAACTTCAGTCGCTAAGACCTTCATATCGTTAATATCTTCCCAGGCTCATCCCTAACTCCCTACCTGTAGGGTGACGGCGAACTTCAGTCGCTAAGACCTTCAAATCGCTAAGATCTTCCTAGGCTCATCCCTAACTCAATAGTTTAGAGACCCAGGGTCATCCCTAGGGTGACGGCGAATCTCAGTCGCTAAGACCTTCAAATTACGTTCAAATCGCTAAGATCTTCCCAGGCTCATCCCTAACTCAATAGTTCAGAGACCCAGGGTCATCCCTACATGTAGGGTGACGGCGAATCTCAGTCGCTAAGACCTTTAAATTGCGTTCAAATCGCTAAGATCTTCCCAGGCTCATCCCTAACTCAATAGTTCAGAGACCTAGGGTCATCCCTACCTGTAGGGTGACGGCGAATCTCAGTCGCTAAGACCTTCAAGTCGCTAAGATCTTCCCAAGCTCATCCCTAACTCAATAGTTCAGAAACCCAGAGTCATCCCTGTAGGGTGACGGCGAACTACAGGGACGGCGAACCACGAACCATAGTCGCTAAGATCTTCCTGGGCTTATCTTCATGCGTCAGGGCAGCAAAGAGGTGACACACCAAAGAGGCAGTGAGCCAATCTCAATCTTCATGCGCCAGTGCCAATCTTCATGCGCCAGGGCAGCAAAGAGGCAGTGAGCCAGTGAGCCAATCTTCATGCGCCAGGGCAGCAAAGTCTTCACGCACCACGCCAGGGCAGCAAAGTCTTCACGCACCAAGTCCAAAGACAACTTCAACTAGGATGCAAGTTAGCCTGCAAACAAAAAGGGTAAGTGATTAGAGTAAAATAATGATGAAAATAGAAAGAACAAAAAAAAAAAAAAGCTGCGAAATAAAGCCTAAAATGAAAATGCATATTCCAGAGAAAAGGAAAGGATTTTGAAGAAGGTGAACTCCGAAAGCTAAAGAGAAAAGAAATAGAATTAAAGCTGATGCAAGTGTCAAACTATCACAACGAACTAAGAGTTCAAATTCAAGTAGAAGACCGAAATTTTCTCAACCAAAATCTTCAAATATTGGGTGGTTGATAGAGCTTCTAAATACAATTCAAAAAAAAAAAAAAAATTAAGTTGTAGTTGTGATTTTGGTTCTATTGCCAAGTCCAATGGTGGGTAAAATTAAAACTTAATCCTTTTTACTTACTCCAAGCCAAAAAAATTTGAGAAAACTCCAATTTATTCCATACCAAATTTGGTGGATCATAAATTAGTAAAATCAAATTAAATCAAGGCCAAAAATTTGAGTGGAATCTTCGATTTACCACAAAATTCAAGTATATTATTCCTAGGTGGCAGAACAATCAACACTAGCAATAGTTTCGGGAAAAAAACACAAAAAAGGGAAACCAATATAAGGAGTCCAAAGCTGACAACCGGAATTCGCATTACACTTTAAGGAAGAGGAAGAAAAGATGGTAAACAAAAAAAAAAAAAAAATCTGCATTGAAGATATTTTGTTTTCGACGCCAACAACAGTTTGGGAGAAAACACAAGAGGAAAAAAATAGCAGTAGCAGAAGAAGTATCAATTTCTTGATCAATCGAAAGCATTGGAAGGATGAAGAATTTAGGATGTCTTCTTCTCTATTTATAGAGAGTTATTATCAAATCAAATAAGATTTATTGACCAAGATAATCTCAACCAAATCCTTCAAATTCTGGGGTGGTTGATAGATTTAATTTCAATTGAAGATTGTAATTCTTCTCTAACCAAAATTCAAGGGTTCAGTTGCGATGAGAGATTCTATTTTTTATTCACTCCAAGTTAAAAGGAAAAATCTTCAAAATTTCAACTAAACAAAATATAGGACATGG
The DNA here is from genome assembly GCA_030954485.1 of Citrullus mucosospermus. NCBI lineage: Eukaryota > Viridiplantae > Streptophyta > Magnoliopsida > Cucurbitales > Cucurbitaceae > Citrullus > Citrullus mucosospermus. The sequence continues at coordinate 26,778,697 of CM062061.1, read as the reverse complement.
TATTCTAAATCTTTATGGGATCTCAATTGAAATCCAAACAAAATTCTGGATTGCATTCAAATTATATTCCAAAATCAAATACTTCTTAAATCAAATATTGATTTAATCCAAATTGTATCCCCAAATCGGGAGTGGAATAAAATCAAAATCATATTTCAAATTCGGAGTCAAAATTGGGGTAAACTCTCGCTTCTTAGCTCAAAATATGGGTATAAATTAGAGTGTGATCCAAATCCAAACTAAAATTTGGATTAAGTTCAAATTATATTCAAAATCAAATTTTTCTCAAGTCAAAATTTGGGCATATTCTAAATTTTTAACCAAAATTGATTGACGTTCAAATTCACCCCAAATTCTATCCCACATTCAGACATTTTGGATAGAAATTCAACTCAACTCCAAATTCAATTTTGAATTAAGTAGAGCACGAATTCTGCTAAAGTTCAAATTGGAGATGGTGTTAATAATAAAAATCAAAACTTTGACTCCAAATTCATGTTTTGATAAGTTGCCAAAAAAAAGTGTCAAATATGCAAAATTAAAATCAAATTTATGTACTAAATTTATAAGTTTGATTAAATTGACATATCCAATAGAGTCAAAATCAAGAACGTATAATTTGTATTTGATTCCAACTTTATCTTCTTTTTCGAGATTCATTCACTCATACACGTGCAAAAATCTCGAAAAGGGGGCATTTGTTGAATGAGAAATTTCGGCCAACCAAATTTTGCCACGTCATCATAACAAAGTCCAAATGTATTGTGGAATTTATAAATCAGATTGGGCCGAGTAATTAAAGTCGCTCGGGTCAAAAGCCCAACCCAATTCAAGTCCATTCACATATTGGGCCCAAGCCCAATCCCAATTTTTGGGCCCAAAAGCAATTGGGACCAAGCCCATGAAGTACCATAGAAACTCTATAAATAGAGGCTTTATCTCTACATTTGAGGGGGGAAGCATTGACAATGGAGAGGTAATGCTCTGAAGACGGAATCTTGAAGATTCCAAGACCTTAAAGTTCTTCCAAGACCTTAAAGTTCTAATCAAATTCTGAAGACTGAAGCTCAAAAGATTCGAAGATCCAAAGATTTGAAGATCAGAAGACTAAAGTTTGGAAGAGTATAACTCTCTTGAAGATTTAAAGACAAAAACTTAAAGTACATTCAAAATATCAGAAGACTTTCTCTGATCCAAAGGTCGATCACCAAGCCTAAAGGCCGATCACCAAAGAAGATCACCAAGCCCAAAGGCCGATCACCAAAGAAGATCACCAAGCCCAAAGGCCGATCACCCAAGAAGATCAATAAGCCTACAAGCTGATCACTCAAGAAGATCAACAAGCCTATAAGCTGATCACTCAAGAAGATTATCAATAAGCTGATCACTCAAGAAGATTATCAAGCCCAAAGGCTGGTCATCCAAGAAAATCAACAAACCTAAGGATTAAAGTTTATTTTGTCTAGAGAAAGAATCAAAGGATCAAATATTAGATATTGTACTCACAACACTGAAATTAATACAAATACGAAGTTCAAGTTCCACGAATTAAATTTCTTCGGAAATCTCGTTGAACAACCGCGATAGACTGAGATAAACACCTATCACTTTACCATATAGACACAGATAGATGTTTATCGCAGTCTATCGCAAATAGAAACTGAATTTTTTGCTATATTTATAAATAGTTTGATATTTTTTCTATTTATAATAATTTTCCTAAAATTATCTTTGATAAAAAATATTGTTAAAACATTTTTTTAAAATACCATAATATGTCTCTTTGAAGTAGTTATATCTAGGATTGGCAATGGGGCCGACGGGGGGTTCCCGTCCCCGCCCTCTAGGGGAATTTTCCCCATCCCCGCCATTTGTAGGCGAGGATTCCCTATTTCCCCTGTAATCTCTGTGGGGATTAACTTGTTAATTTTCTGGGAGGATTTATTTTTTTCATATATGTAATACCATTTTTTTTTTTAATTCAAGTCACTTTGTTTAAAATTGCACTACTTCACAAAAAATAAACTAATTGTTTAATTGGGCTTTTATTTTATTTTTAAACTAATAGTTTTTGGGCCTTTTGAGAATATATATATATATATATATATATAACTTTTATCTTTAACTCGGGTTGGGATCGGGGCAGAAACAAGGATACCCTCTCCGTCCCCGGACGGGGATCCTAAAAAGATCCCCGATTTGATCCCATCCTCGGTCAAACCGGAGATTCCTCAACCCTACAATTTTTTTTTTTTTTTTTTTTGCCAATCCTAGTTATATCTCTTTTCCATTTATAAAAATTATACATATTTACTATCTCACTCTAATCTATATCTAAAATCACATGCTAACTAAAAAATCATGGCTAGAAATGTATAATTTAACTAATTGACCTCTTCAACAATTAGTTTAAAACTTTCATTTTTAAAGTGTGGTAACTATGTTTTTTAAATCTCTCGAAAAGAAAGTAATGTCAATTATCGTTGAACTACATTAGGTAAAACTTTAGATATAGAAACTAAATAAAGGTTAAACAGAAACCCATGAACAAAATCATTGGTTTTAGTTGAATTAAAAGAAGGATTTCGATTTAAAAATTAAATTTGACAAGAACAAAAAGCTCCGCAAGATTTCCAATCTTCACAAGAACCAAAAACAAAGAAGCTCCTCCCCAAGTTCTGAATTCTCCAAATGAATCTATTAAAAACAGATGAAATTGGATATGAAGAAATAAAGTAAAATTTGAAGTCTGACAAATGCACAGGAAAATGATAAATGTATTCATCAGTTGGACATAGAAGCATAAAATCTCTATTCCATTTCAAATAATCTTCAACAGGATGCAACATAGAAGCCATATGTTGCAACTGAACATAAGGCTATATTAACAGAAAAGAATTATCTATATGAAATTAAATCAGAAAGTAAGGATGCTATTCAATTCCTGTTAATCCAAAAAATCATTTCTCTTAATAAAAAATCAAAATCTACACTAAAAAAAAAAAAAAAAAAAAAGGAAAAATCTAAAACTCCCTTTTCACAGTGGCATCAGAAATCTCAGTAGATGGGGATAGTAATGATCCATACTGTAGCCAATCTCTAGTGCAAATGAGAGCCTCAAGTGTTGCTGATGGCAATGACCTTCGATAGCTATCCATTTTTCTGATTTCGGTGTCAAAAACCGCGTCACGAGTAACAGTTGACACCGGCATGGACAGAATGTCGCATGCCATTTTTGCCAGGGTAGGATACCGATATTTGTTTAATCTCCACCAACTCAAGACGTCGAATTCTTGTGATTTGGGTGATAACTCCTCTTCTAAATAACGATCTAACTCTGATTTTGTTTGCTGGTCTTCAGAGATTTCAGAAATATATACATCAAAATCTGACAGCCCGTCACCTGTTGTAAGAAAGATTTCTCCCTGATGTTCTTCCTCGTGCATTTCGGTTATGGAGATACCAATGTTCCCATCTTCTCCAAAGGTCTCTGACAGGGTCAGGGTTTCCATGGTATACTGGAGAAAAAGATCTCGGAGACCATAATCAACAATTCTGGTCCACTCCTCTGCATTCTGAACAAAAACTTTGGAAAAGATGAATTCAACAAGCTTAAACTTGAACCTTGGATCCATTACAACTGCCAATGCTAAAACTAAGCAGCAATCGTTCCAATATTCATCAAACTTATCTTTCAGAGGCTTTGTCAGGTCACGAACAAGTGGATCCTGGCTCATGCTTGCATTAGTGAGCTCCGTTTGAATTTTTGATACTTCTGGAAAGAACACATTTGCAGTTGGATAACAGGGAGAAGTTAATATGTTAGCCACACCAAAAAAATACTTCAAATATGTGCAAAGAGTTTCTGCCACCTTCCAATCATCTGCTGATATATTTAATTCGTAATTGGGATCAGATGCATCCAAGCAAGAAAACACTTCTTTCAATTCACAGGCTGCTACCAACATGTGAAATGTTGTGTCCCATTTGGTTTGATTATCAATTGAAAGCTCCTTATTGCTGGGTACTTGAAGTTGGCCCTTCAACTCAAGAAACTTTTCCTCTCGCACAAAGGAGGTTTTTACATACTTCACACTTTCACGAATCTTCCATACGACTTCACTCGTTGATGACAGTGCATTCTGTGCAAGCTGACAAAGAACTTGGGCTAAGCAATTTCCTAATAATAACTGACCATTAAGAAAATGTGGGTCACTAGCAACTAGGAAAGTTCTAAAATTCATAGCAACAGTATCACTCAAAAAGGACTGGTCAACTGTGAGGGCATAGACGCGTCCACCCAATTGCCAATTAGATAAGCAAGTGAGAACGGCTATATTAAGGGCATCATCCTTGAGAGAGGGTATTCTAACAACATTTAGGATTCGACAATGCGAGTTCCAATTATTGTCGATGAAATGTCCTTTCAAGAAGACATAGCAAGTGGTGTCACTAGAAGTCCAAACATCTAATGATAGACTTATTCGACTGGGAATTCCGCATACAAAATTTAAGAGGCTTTCTTTTTCTCTAAGGTAAATCGATGTGCATTCTTCCTGTACCGTAGTGTAGCTCATCATATTGAACTGTGGTTGAAGATTTTTGACGAAATCAATAAAACCGGGCTGCTCTACCATGTAAAGTGGATACTCATGCATAATAATCATGATGGCAATATCATGATTACAGCGATTCTGATCAAAGGGGAAGCTTGTAAATGTAGGAGTTGCTCTATACCGTTTTCTAGGTGGATTGGCAGCGTTCCCCTTGGTGAAAGTTGTAGAGGCACCATTAGACTGGTTTCGTTCACGGCTTACAGGGCAGATGCCTAAAGCAATGTGACGCTTTAGGTGGCTGGTGCCTGCTAACTTTGAGCCGGTAATGTAAGCAAAAGATTTATTGCACTGGTTACAACAGGCTCTGATACATCCATCTTCAACTGTCTGAACAGTGAAATAATCCCACACAATAGACTTTTTCCTTCTACGCTTATTTGGATTGTCCATAAGTCTTAAAGGAAGATCCTGTTCAAGTTCCATTGAAGTTGTAACACTGCAAGAGAAACAACAAGTTTACACTAAACATCCATCATATACAATATTAACTTAACCTCAACATATGCCACAATTTGCAAGAACATATTCTTTCAAAAATTCAAAATTATAAAAAGAAGTAAAAATCCAATCCACCTAATGCAACAGCAATCAAAAAGATACAAACAAATAAGAATTCCCCACCCCACCACCCTGTTTTTATTATACTCACCCAATTCAAGCCAATAACTCTTCTTGATTTTTTCTGCCCCAAAAAGAAGAAAGCCCATCCTACGAACATACTAGAATAAGAAAGCCTGTTTAATACTTTTTCGAGCTCGCATACTCAAGAGCCACAAATTCAATGCAAGGGCACTATGATAAACCCCAAAGAGAGCAATGACCAAACCAGAAAACCCCGAAAAACTTCGTCGAAACAATGTCCTTCTGTAAACACTCTCTTAGGAAGCCACATACAAGAAAAAGAAGGATAGAAGACAATAAACATACCCAGATTGATGAATTTCATTATCAGTTTCTCCGTTCTGCAACTCCATCACAGAAAACCAACAAAAGGGGGGGAAAAAAAAAAAAGAGAGTTCCGTTTTGTATAATCTTCCGACTGTCGAAAAGTTTTAAAAATTAAAAAGTTGCAGAAAGAGAAATTTGAAAATTTGGCGCAACGTCGGTTGTGGAGGTTGAAGACGAAGTTTAATGGGCTTTGCGGTTCAGAGCTTCATAAACCCTAAAGTGGACCAAAAAAAAATAAAAATAAAAAAAAAATAAAAAAAAAATAATAATTAGGGCGAATTTAACACGTTGATATTTATTTAATCTTGACCCTCCATTTTCCTTTTTCCTTTTAATTTGATTTAAAATTGAGTAAATTTAATTTGGATGGTTTTCAAATATAGCCAAATAAGTTAAAATATTTACAAATAAAAAAAATTTTCAACAATAAACTGTTTATCATTAGGTAATAGATGACAATAGACTTTTACTAGTGATAGAAGTTTATTGCAAAAAAAAATTTCTATATTTATAAATAGTTTGATATTTTCTTTCTTTATAATAATTTTCCTATAAATTTAGTCTTTAATTTTATTTTCTAGATTTGTATCTATACGTTCTAAACTTTTGGTTAAACACTTGTGATCCCTTAACTTTCATAAAAGTTACAATTTAATCTCTAAATTTTGATCGGTAATAATTTAGTTTTTATACTTTTAATTTGGTAACAATTTAGTCCATGAAACCTTGGAATGTAACAATTTAGACCTCGTTTTGTAACCATTTCATTTTTTGTTTTTGTTATTGAAAATTAAGCCTACAGACACTACTTAAACCTCCAAATTTCTTCCTTTGTTGTCTAGTTTTTACAAATAGTGTTAAAAAATCAAGCCAAATTTTGAGGAAAAAAAAAGTAGCTTTTAAAAATTTGTTTTTGTTTTTTAAATTTGATAAGAATTCAACCATTGTACTTAATGATGCAAATCATCATAAGAAATATGGAGGAAATAAACTTAATTTTCAAAAATCAAAACTAGAATGAAATGGTTACTAAACGAGCCTTAATCTTTATACTTTCACATTTGTAACAATTCAGTCCCTACTATAAATTTTTTTAATCAAAATTAAATGTCAATTTTTATACTTTATGACATAGACTTTATATTTTATAAAAATAGTGTGTCTCTAATTAGTTTGTTAGTTTATTTATGTAAGAAATCTCATTAAATTTTAATACTAATTTCTATAATAGGAAATCGTTACAAATTTTAAATTACAAGGACCAAATTGTTACATAATAAAATTTATCTAAATTGTTACAAAATAAAAAATATAAAGACTAAATCGTTACATATCAAAATTTAGAAACTAAATTACTACTTCTATAAAAGTTTAGGGAATAAAAGTGATTTTAAATTTTAAACTAATTCACTAACCATAAAATTGAAATCTTAGAATTATATTAGATATAAAATATACATTTATATTTAATAACACAATTAATTTTTAAATTAAGTTAAAATAAAAATAATAGGCACGAAATAAATTTTCAAAAACACCTCGAAGAAAGTAAAGAATAATCATTTTATTATAAAATGAAGAGAAAAAAAGAACAAATATAAGAACATAAAAATTGAGAGAAAAAAGTAGAAAACATATATGTACTCAATTGAAATGTGTATTACAAATGCATCATGCACTGCTATTTATAGGATATGGAATATCGTATATTACAATATAGAATTCAATAGAGTGTATATTACAACATGAAATTGAATGAGAGGTTTACGATATTTGATAACCTATGTAGGTTATGAATATCAATACTATATTTATAATATCTATTACATTTATAATACCTTTAATATTTATTCATTTTTAAATTTGAAGATAGATTACTTCCAAATAAGAGGCACGAAGTTGAATAAGGAAAGACGAAAAGATAAAAGAAAATATAACTTTTGCCTTTTACTACCAAATCCCACTTTATTTATTTTAATAAAATACAAAACTAAAGCATATGTATCAAACCTCCATTGTTTAAAATTAGAAAAATGAAATAACAAAATATAAAAAATAATTGTCAATGTTATAAGTAGGATTGATTGGACTTATGTTAGGGGCTTTCTACAAAGGTTGAGAGGTTGTTGTTCAAAAGTTGTTCTACTGCTTAAATGTTAGATTTGACCAGAAATAGACCGAGAGGAAGCATTGACATGGTGCCCTCGATGGGTCAAGACCAATGGCAAAATCTTTACTCTTCTCTTGTTTTTTTCCTTTTGTAATCTATACAACATATGATTGTTGGATACTTTGAACATGAGTGGTTGATTTTATTTCCAAAACTAGGGTTAGATTGAATTCATTAGGATGTGGCTTTTTTTACTTTAAATTAGTAGCATTGAATTTATGAAATTGACTTTCTATCTATGTCTATTCTTATTCAACTTGATGCTTGATCACCATTAGATCATTGTTAAGTCTTTAATCTTGCTTTAGAGAGAGAGAGTTCTAGATTGGAATTAGCATGTTAGATTAGTGTTGGAAGGATGTGCATGAGAATAGTAAGAGAAGAAACCATTAGAGGTAGTTAATGAAAGTTTTTAATGTTGCGTCTAATTGATTGAAGCTCAACGTATAATAGTATTAGCGATCATATACTATGGGTATGTTTAGTTGAATATTTGAAAACAAAAATTTGAAAACAATGAATTCAATGGAAATAGAGTTGTATTTCATGTTTTCAATTATGTATTTGGTAGCAAATTTTTAAATTAAATTCTAATTTAAACTGGTGTTTAAGGGTGTGTTTGAAATACATTTTCAAATGTTTAATTTAAAAGATAAGTCATTTTGGAAGAAATTGAAGTGTTTGACAACAACTCAAAATAGCTTTTTAAGTGTATTTTAATAAGTTTTTATAAAAACTGTTTAAATAAAAATGAGTTTTTTTGAAAATATTTTTTTTCTTAAATCAATCAAAACAAACTTTAAATCGTGTTTAGTACTATATATTTATAAATCATAAAACTAGTTGTAGTTACTCACTAATATTTAGTTGACAATAAACTATTATTAATTTATTTATAACTATGATTTATGTTAAAAAAAATTATATGATTATTATTTTGTAATATTATATAATTTATCATTACATAATACATATAATAATTTTTTAAAAAAAAATGAATTGAATTTATAAAATGACATATTATATTTTAAGTACTTTTATCATTATTTAATATAATTCTGCATTTTAAAATTTAAAATTTAAGATCTGGATACAATGAAAATATAAAAATATTGTATTAAAAAATTGCAATGTTTGGATCACAGAATTTGAAAACAGTTTTCAGAAACAAAATTCAAATTATTTGCCAAACAAATATTTGTTGTATTTAATGAATTTGAAAACATAAAAAGAATCCAAATTATCTACCAAACAGATCTAAGTAACCAGGGATAATATCCGATTGGTAAAATTTGTGCCCGTGAATCTCAATTAAAAGTATATTTATTTAAACATAAACAATTTAATTTTTGTTTCTGATTTTCTTCCTTTTAACTAGTGGAATTATTTTTCATTTTGTTTTATACATATAATATCAAAACAATTTTTAAACCATAGCTAAATAAAAACCCCCAAAAAAAAAAAAAAAAATTCCGAATAAGCTCTCTTGTTTTTTAGATTATAAATAAATTTCAAAGTGTTTAAAAAAGAAAAACGAAACAAAAACAATACTTTAGATACTTAAAACTTTGACTCTACTCATAATAACTTTAGATACACATATTAAAGAGTGTGTTTGGAATATATTTTCAAGTATTTAATTTAAAAAATAAGTCATTTTGGAAAAAAAAAGATTTGGATTGTTTAACAACCACTAAAAATGGATTTTGAAGTGTATTCTAAACGGTTTTTATCAAAAAGAGTTTAAATAAAAATGAGTTTTTTGATAAACTCTTTTTTCTTAGGTCAATCCAAACGGACCCTAAATTTCACATGTCAATATTTTCACGTTTCCATGGTTCAAACATGAGAGTTAAATCAATATTTTTATTATATCGTAGAAAAATTCACAAAACATAAGATATACATAACAAAATATTATTAATATAAATATAGTATAAATAATAGACATAATAACTTGTTTAAAATCATTAAATATTTATTTACTAGTTTAAATTTATTTTTATAATTTTTCTAGAAATATCCATCAAAATTCAAAATCGACATTCCTTAAATATTTCCTTCAAAATTTTCTTAAAATTAAGACTTCCACATTTCCATCGAGACATTTATGTTATCCATCATATACGTCGAACAAGTTCTTTTTTCCCAAAAACAAAAAAAAAAATGTAGATTCCAAACAATCCTATTGGAACAAATAAGATTGTATTGCAAGAAATGAGTAAAATTTGAAGTTTGACAAATGCAGCATAAAATGTTAAAACTCTATTTATAAGTTGACATAGAAAACATAAAAAAAGATCTATTCCGTTCTAAACATTTTAAACATCTTGAACAAAGTACAAGGGTTGTGGTTGTGGGGGTGGTGAAATTACTGAGTCAAAAAAAGAGGTAAAAATAATTAGCTCGAACCGTCACAACCGTAACCATGCGCTAGAGAGCAAATAAATATACATATTTGTCCGATGGCTTAATCAATCCAGTGAAATCATCGATGTCGTCAGTCTTCTTCCCTGTAGAAGATCAGTACTGCCACACATTCTGCAAGACGATCCAATTGTCGGAATAAGAGAACTCGAATCTAACTTAGAATCAAAGCTCTACTTGTCTCCACCTCCGAACATTCCCATCATATCCTTATTTGAACCCATTTGCTTCATCAAGCTCTGTAGGCCACCCATCCCGCCAATTTGCTTCAAAATCTGGGGAGGAAGGACCTTACTCATGTGCTGTGCGTTCATATTTCGAGATAGCGCACTCATTTCACCCTTCTTTGGGATCTTCAGCCCTTTCATCTTGCTCCATACTTTGGCGAGACGCTTGTACTCTTCCATCATTTCCATTACTTCCTGAACACGGCGACCTGAACCTCGTGCTATTCGCATCATTCGTGACTCGTTCATGAGCTTTGGGTTTGAGCTATCCAATTCTGTTTAAAATATTAAATCCATGCATGAGGATCGTTAACAACAAATTCAACTGGAACCCAGTATCCACAGCAAGAAAAGAAGGGAAGGATATGTGGATAATTTCTACTTGCCTTCATCCGTCATCGAGTCCATCATCGTCATGTAACGCTTTAGTTTCGCCTGGCTTTCCTTTTCACGTCCTTTCGGCATCAATTCAGCACTAGATCCAGGAAGCATTGAAAATACCTAAACGGACCACCTCTTAGAGTACTGCTTATACGTTTAAGAAGTCATTAATGTAAACAAGAACTGCAATCAGAGAATTACAAGCTTCACCCACCTACTTTTCAGAATAAGCAATCAGAGTATACCAAGTATTTAGAGCAGGCCTAAGTTCAAATTACATAGAAGACACATTATCTCAATTCTTTACCCTGCGAACTGGGCTAGCTAGCACTTATAATGCTCAGGACCTCAATATCTCCATCTTACCAATTAAAAACCTACTTACTATGGAAGTTGTAGAAGAGACGCTTCTGTAAATAAAAATGTGTAGGAAAACATATTGTTAACTTGCTTAAACAATACGACAATACACCTCTGCCTTCTCCTATAAAGTGTCGTATTGCAAGAAACAGAAGGTATTTCTAAGATTTATGTCAAAATCATTACGCTTGGGAGTGTAAAGATTAGAACTAGAGGAACAACTCTTACTACAATGAACAAGGTCACACTACTACCCACAAATCTCCCTCAGAAATCTCAAAAGGTCAACCCACTTTACTTTTTCTTCAAAAATATAGGAGGAGCGAATAATAAAATTGCAGTATAATATATCAGGTGTGAATAATACCTGGCTAATTGGACCCATCTTAAGTAAGTTCTGAAACTGCTCGTACATAATTCTCAAAGTAAAATTTCCTTCTGAAAGCTTTTGCAAAAGCTCTGGTTGTTGATCCATTGGCACGACTTCATGAATTTTATCCATGAAGCCAGACCAGTCTCCCATGCCTAAATAAATGATACAGTCGCTTAATGAACAGGTAACAATAGGCAACTGACGTAAACAAGTTCAGATTCAATAAACAAATCACCTAGAAGACGGCTGACAAATGGTTTAACATCAAAAACTTCAAACTCATCCATGTGTTCTCCTGTTCCAATGAAAATAACCGGACTCTTTGTTGCTGCAACACTGCGACAATAAGTAGAAATTGAGGAAATAGATTCAGTTCATGATACACTATTCATCTATATATCATCAACTGACAAATATAAAATGCATACACAGTGTATAAGGGAAAAAGAGAACCACAAGTGTTAAACAAATTTTGACAAAAAGGTCTTCCTATGCATCAATTTGACTAAGTCATAACCAGGCCACTTAATCAAACAATAAATCTGAAGAATTTCAACTGATAAATCCCATAAGGCTCCCAAATTACAAAGCAACATATAACTATGGCAAAACAATTTGCACAAAGAAGCGATCTTCGGTATGGCTTTTCATCCCAAAAAAAGTGAAACAAAAGCTTTGAAACTTACGCACTAAGAGCACCACCTCCCTTTGCATGACCATCCATCTTGGTCACAATCACAGCACCAACTGCAACACTTTGTTTGAATGCTTGAGCTTGGTCAAATGCCGCTTGACCAATACTGCTATCCATGACAAATATAACGAGATCCGGTTTCTGGACAAGGCAAAGAACAGTCAGATATTTTAACAAGTCATCATCAAATGGCCATAAAATAATAAGTACAAGAAAAATACCGTTGCTTCAGAAACTTGACGCATTTCTTCAAAAAGAGCAGCTTCCTGTTTGTGACGCCCACTGGTATCAACAATTATGAGATCACAATTTTCTTTCTTGAATCTTTCCACACCTTCCACCGCAATTTTAACAGGATCTGATTCCATGTAACTACAAAAGGGGGACATAGAGAATAATTAAAATACTGAACGGCTACTTGATGAATCAACACACTGAGAGAGTAAGAAAACTTCAATGTATAAGTAAAATAAAAAAAGAAAAGTAAAAAAAAAAAAGAGAAGAGGAAATGCATACACATATGCATTTACATTTTTAAGGTCCAGGGTATGCCCAAAACCATAAATTATAAAGGAAACGTACCTCCTAGTCCTTCCAGACCTCACCCACTCCCATTCCTAATCCCCAACCACATCACAAATGTGCTATGCTAAAAGAAGAAAGCTTAAAAGTCCAATACTATCAAACACAAGGATCAATGCATGTAAGGAAGTATTTTGCTCATAGCAAGAAAAGTCCTAAGTAGGACGGCAACATAAAACTGTATAAGGATAACTAAATCACTAATTTGGTAAGATCAACCCTCATATGTAGTTACTTTTCTTTTCAATAAAAGCAAACCATGCTTCCATGATCACATAAATGAACGGTAAACTCAATAATATATATGCACTACCCTACCTTCCATAAAAGGGAATCTTTGCTTTGGTTGCATTCTGCTTCAATTGATCGAAAGCACCAGCTCTGAATGTATCTGCACAGACCAAAGCAGGCTTCCAGCCTTTCTTCTGATGATAATATGCATACTTCGTACATGTTGTGGTTTTCCCAGACCCTGAATTTAAAATATTTAAAAAGTATAGATTAATTTAAAAAATTCAAAAAAAAAAAAAAAATGAAGAGTAAAAAGAAAACATAGATTCCATGATTGAGCAATATAATTCAACAAGAATGTATTCTGATTTATGAGAAAAATCCTTAATCAAAATATAACTAGAAATCTTTCAGTCAGATGCTCAATCATGATTAAAAAAAAACTCCAGATAGTAGCTTCAGATTTCATCTTGTCAGATTCAAATGGTGACTAATGATGATAACAGTAACAAACCCTCATCATTCTACATGGCAGAACACCACATTTAAGTGGATCATTAAACAGGTACTAAAGACAACAATTTTACAGCTGTAGCGTACCTTGCAAACCAACAAACATGACAACACTTGTTTTTCCTTTCTTTGGTGTAAAAGAAGGCTTCCCAGGATCTAGCATTTTGCACAGTTCATTAAACACAGCCTACAGAGGAAGAAGAGAAAACCTCTTAAAACCTAGCTTACCAAATACCAATAATAGTACAAATAGGTAAATCTTAAAATAGGTGAGTCAACAGTTGCATTAGATGGATCCTGTAGCACAAGTTCTACAGATGTCCATCAAAAGCGACGTAATGTTTAAGAAGGGCAGGATTATAGTATGGCAAATGTACCCAAAAACTGAGTAATTGTTCAGCATGGTTTTATTATCAGAAATAGTTGTAAAACTGATGAGGGATAATATCATCTTCAGATACTGACTGCTGGAAATGAACCTCGGTTAATTGTAAATATCAGTCACTCTGTGAAAAGCAGGACATATTCCAACTTGTTTCCTCCTTTCTTTTATCACAACTCACAAGGTCACAATTTTGAGGTTAACGTCTCTTTCATGAACTTTTTGAGATAGCACTCCTTTCATCAAGTCATCCAAAAGGAGGACAACTCCATTTAATAAAACAAGTCCATTAAGAGATAAACAAAAGATCTGAAGTTAATCTAGAATTTTAAGATCGTTTAATGTTCTAGAAAAACATCCATCAAACATCTTACTCTACAGCTCATCGACATTGAGCAGAAGGACTAGACCAAGTGATAGACCTATTCAGGTGAGGATGAACCAATCTACACTCAATGGCTCTATCCCCTTAACAAAAGAACGACTAGTAACGTTAGAATCCCCAGCCAAATCCCCAAAATGGCCACGACCATGAAAATATAAAAGCTAATCCAACTCATCCCAAAATGCATTTCTCATCCTGTAGGTGGCAAGGCCATGAACACCACTAATCCAAACAGACCGGTCATCCAAGCAGGCAAAGTGAATGGATAAGGTGAAACAGCTCTGACCATCTCTAGAATTCAACAAAACTCAAGAGTCGCATAGCATAATGAACCCCGGGAAACTAAAAACTCTGAATTGAAATAATAATATTATTGAATCGTCCGAACTACTTCAATCTCTCTGTTTTAGTTCCTATCCATCCACATAGTTTTTGTGAATCCATACGACTTTTGTTCTTCCATTTCTTTATTTTTTCTAAAGCACTCTTTGAATTCTTCATTTTTTTTCTTGATTTAATTTCTCTATTCAATAATGAATTCAAAATTACAATACAGACGAAACAGAAGGACTTCCATTGTAAGCCCTATCTAAATTCACAGTAGTAGGGCGGACAAAGTTACCAACCAACTCTAGAGATACAAAGGTCGGTTAACTCTACAACAGCATTTTTATTTCATTTCGTGGAATGCCAAATAACAATTGCAACAGCAATCCCAAATCATACAAATCCCACCACATGTCATATTTATAAACTTCGACAAATCTATAAACATAATTAATAACGCTCAGAAATATTTTGCCTTTCCTTAAATTATCGGAGTACATAATCCACTATATGGACGTGAATTAAGAAAGTCATTGAGCGTTGAGAAACAAGAAACTAGTTCCAAATTCAGCTACAACTCTCAGAATCAACTATAGTTTCATAAATTACTTCTACAACAGCAAATCATAATAAAAAAAAACTAAGAGATGGAAAAATGAAAATGAAAATGAAAATAGAAAACAAAATGAACGATACCTGTTGAATGATCTTGCGCTTATTGTGACCAGCGGCGAGGTCATCCAGATTGACAATTTTCTTGATATTGGCCTGCATGTCACGGACGAGCTTGAATTGGACATCAGATTGAAGAAGAGCGCGGGTGATCTCGTTGAGACATTCGTTCAAAACCTTCTCGTCGATCACCGTCGCATTGCTCATCTGCTGGAGAGCACGAGAAATGCTCCCCCCAAGCTGTGCTAACACCATCTTCGCTGATTCTTCGAAATCCGAATTCGAATTGTTGATCGATTAAGAGAGGTTTTGGAATAGGGTTCCGATTTGGGGGTTCTGAAAATTTAACCACCTTCCTCTTCGCCTTTCAGAACCTCGACGCGGAGTGGTAATATCAAAAATCCGATTGCACAAATACAAAAAATTGGGGGAAAAAAATGCTATACGATGGGGCTGCCCGCATCAGATCCCATCTTTGGTTTTTTTACGACATTAAAGCTTGGGGGTTCGAATCACGAATCTCGTCTTGCTTACGCGTCTCAAATATCAATTGAGATATGCTAAAAGGACTAAGGAGAGAAATTTTTGATTTTCTATTTTGTCCATTTTTTGTTAAGACTTCTTTTTATCTATTTTAGTTGATAGTAATTACATAAAATTATTAAATAATCTCAATAAAAATTGGAACCTTAAATGATAAGAACTTTGAAAAAAAAAAAAAAATCTCATTTTTATCTAAAAAAAGCCATTCAATTCATGTCTAAAAGATATGAATTTTTCAAAAAAAAAAATTGTTGGTGTTTATGCCTGAAATCTCGTGGTTTATAATATATAAACAATCTATTTATTTAATAAAATAAAGAGTTATTTTATTTAACATTTAGACTTGCTTAACTCAATCTAATAAACAAATATTCAAGCTTGTTTAATGAAAACTTGAATAGTATGTGGTTAACACATAGTGGATCATGTTCAAGTGATAATCTAAATGGTCAATAGTATATGGATAAAGTTTGGTACCTTATCTTGGTAATATTATGGATATGATTCACTTTGTAATCGTTACAAACGATTTGATCAAAATCGTTCATGTAGAGACATGCGACGGGGTACCTTGTTCAAAGAGTTTGTATAATACTAGACCACGAGATAGTTAGTCTCTCTTTGTAACACCATCGACGGAAGAGATTAAGATTTCATAGGATGACCATATGTAACTCAATCTCAATTCTGAGTGAGTTATGGACTCTTGACTTTGAAGGTTTTTCCTTTGATTTGTATGGGTGAGAGTGACCCATGTCATCGACTTAATGAGCCTATCACTTTGGGGACAAGATTGAATGGGGAGTTGGGACCATAGTTACACAAGATGAAATTCACTCATTCCCGACATTAGGGTAAAGTAGAGGAGTTGTTCCCTAAGTGTTGACTCCATGTCTTGAATAATGTGACCCCTCCCTCTCATTGGCCAAAGAAAGATTTGTTTATGGTAGGACTATAAACACGTTATCCATTAGAGGATCAGTGAGACTTAAGGTGCAAGAGGTAATTATAAGGGTAAACTGATAATTTTACACATCTATAATTACGAATGACTCTTGAATGACCGACTTACTTGTAATAGTTATATCCACGGACACAAAAATATTCAATCGTGTGAAGAGTGCAGCTGTAGGTCTTTAGTGGAGTGACCCATAGTTAATAAGTATCGATTAATGTAATTAAAGAGTTTAATTAATTAATCTTGAATTAGTGGAGCTTCTAATATGCAGGTCCATTAGGTACCCATGCTAGCTCATTAGCGGATAATAAAAATTACCAAAGAGTTTAGGAAGAACTTGAATTGTTCAAATTATATTAAGGGAATGTGCATTAATTGTATAAAATACAATTAATATATTGTATATAGATACATTATAATATAAATTTAATTTTGAATGAAATTCAAAATTAAACTATATAATATAAAAGTTTAATTTATCTTAATAAGATTCAAATAATAAATAATATGAATGAGATTAATATTAAAACTATAGGTTATGAGAGAGATGTGCATTTGAATATGATTAAATTAATTATTAATTTAAATTATACTTTAATTTATTTAAACTAAATCAAATTTTAATTTAATTATTAATTAAATTATAACTTCCTTGTATTGCAAGGAAGTAGGGTTGGCAATGGGGCTGAGGCAGGGCAGGGCGAGGGGGTTCCCCGTCCCTATGGGGGAATTTACCCTCATTCCCGCCCCCGTCCTTGCCATTTGTAGGCGAGGACGGGGACAGGGATTCCTCGTTAATCTCTGCAAGAGCGAGCAAGCGAGAGCAAGAGAGAGTGAGAGTAAGAGCGAGTGTAATTAGGGGTTGGTTGAGTTTGGGCAAGAGAGAGTGAGAGCGAGAGCATGCAGAGAAAGAGCGAGACAAAGCAAGACAGAGAGACCGAGATCAAGGGTGTGAGAGAGAGCGAGACAGATAGAGTGACGGGTTGGTGTTGGGGGATATCGAGGCTGGGGCCGAGATACCTTCCCCATCCCCGGATGAGGATCCTAAAAGGATCTTTGGTTTGACCCTAGTCCCCACTCAAATCAGGTCGGGTTGGGGCCCTACGGAGACCCATCCCCGCTGGTTTTTTTGCCAACCCTACAAGGAAGTGGTGTATGTGAGAGATGGAGTTATTCTCCCTCTCACTACTCTCTGTTGTTTTATTTAATGTCAATTGTCTGCATTGAAGAGAGGTTACTGATCATCACGTGAAATTGATCCAACCTATCTCTCTCTAAACTTTTGTTCTCACTCACACAAGCCTTACAAAGAAAATGTTTCTTTCTATAAAAAATTTCATCTTCGAAAAGAGGTTCCCACACAACCTGTTCCTTGCCAAGATACATAGTAGGGAAGACACTTGTGGTGGTGTTTGTACGAGATCCAAAAGGAGATTCGGTTCATGATTGCGTGAGAAAAGCTTGTTGGAAAGGATTTTGAAGAGATGTCTTCAAAGGTAATCCTTTTGTTTTCTAATGTATTTCTTCTACAAAGTATTAAAACTGTATGTTTATCTTTCTCTGCAATTTTGTGTTCTTAATCGAAATTGATGGTAAAGACAATTAATTGCTTCTGTTGGAGATTCAATTCCTTGAAAAACATCTATATTATTTTTATATTTTGTTAAAGTTTTTTCTTCTTCTTCTCTTTAACAAGTGCAGCCATAAGTGAGTGAAGGAGAAGAATAGCATATGATCTTCTTCATATTTATTTTACATTTAATTAATTTTATTATTATTTTGTGTGAGATTGATATTGAGATTTTTTTTAGATTGAGATTTGGATTAAATAACTAAAATGTTAAATTAAAACATAAAATTTCAGAAAACTTCACAAAATCTGAAAATCAAGATCCTCTCTTAAAACATACTAAACTAATAAATAACCAAATAAAAAAAATTATATTGGACCATTAGCACACACTCAACTATTAACAAATAACTTTATTAAAACATTTAAGTCTTAAGATATATTGGTACTTATATTATTATTTTTTGTTATAGTCTATATAACTTAACTAAAGTGGGTCGTTTTATCATCATCATCATCATTTTGATATAAAAAAAAATGTCAAACAATTAACAAAAGGGGGAGAAAGAGTGTATTGAGGAAGAAATGGGAGAGAAAATAGAGAAGTAATAAGGTATTAACGATTCTTGTTCATATACTAATAGCAAGGGTTGTTGATACCAAAATTTGATACCAACTATGAATTTATAATTTTCGGGAGAAATTGAATGACCCCCTGCATAATAGAAAAAAAAAACTTGAACGGGTGCAGTGCTTTGCTACCAACACTCCAATAATAAAGTCAGTAGTGCTTTGCTACCAACACTCCAATCCTTTTGAATTTTGATTATATAGAAAATTGATTTTGTAACGGTCATTTGACTAATTAATCTTTTAAATAATTAATTTGATCGTTACTAACTTAACTTAGTTTTTACAACTATTACTAACTTAATTTAGCAGTTGCGTTACTAACTTCTCTTAGAATGCCCATTGGATCATCCTTGTAAAGCCTTTCACTTAACCATATTTTTACCCACAATAAGGATATTTTTTTAACTTTGGTTTAAATCTTATTTTAGTCCTTGAACTTTGGATCTTGTTCTAGTTTGGTCCCTAAAACTTCTAAAAAATGTTTATTTTAGTCCCTACTATTAAAATTATGTTAACTCTCCAACAAAAATGTGAGGAAGCTTGTATTTTTGGATGACTTTAGATGTATTGAGCAAAATGAAGGTGAGGTAAAATGCCAACAACCAACACACCAAATTACTGTACGACCAAAATTTTGAACTAAAAATTATCTTTTAAATTCTCTCACTTTGCCACCTTATTCAAAATTGAAACTCTAGATTTTGATAGCCTGGTCATCAGAAAATACAAGTCATCTCCCCATTTTGTTAAAGAGTTAACAAAATTTTAATATAGCAAGGACCAAAATAATGCACTTTTTAAAAGTTTAAGTACTAAAAAGAACATCTTAAAAGTTTAGGGACCAAAATAAAACACTATTCAAAGTTCATGGACTAAAAAAATATCTTTAAATGTTTAGGGACCAAAATAGAACATTATTCAAAGTTTAGGGACCAAGACCAAAATAGAACATTATTTAAAGTTCAGGGTCCAAAATAAGATTTAAACATTGAACTTTTTTTAGTTTAAGTTCTTGAAACTTTTGAAAGTTTAGAGGAATTTTTGACACAATACAGTGATGATAAGAATATTTTCTAAACTATTAAAAGTTCAAAGGTATTTTTGACACAAAATATAAAATTTAAAGACATTATATAATAAAACCCAAATTTTATATAGGCCTCTATATTATTTTAGCTATCTATTTACACTTTCAACACCTATTTAAGTTTAGAATTCAATTTTATGTAATTAAAAGTTGGAAATTATTTTACATGATAAAACTGTCGAAAATATTTAAAAACAATAGACTACTGTCTGTGTCTATCATATCACAGTATATCGCAAATAGACAGCAAAATTTTGCTATAATTATAAATATTTTAGTTCATTTTCCCAAGTTTGAAAACAACCCTCCAAAAGTTTATTTTGAAAACGATGACAAATTTATGAATAAGATTTGATTTTTTCCATTAATTTTAAATATCTGATTTAATGTGAAAAAAAAAAGTAACCAATCAGAACTTTGCGAACGTGGCACGCTGGCGAACAACTATGGGAACAGAGTGAAGAAAGCAAAGATAATTTCGCGGTGGCCGTTAAAAGAAAGGAAGATAATAGAGAAAATGGCAGCGACGGCGACGACGACCGGAGTCTTAAAGATCGGCGTTCCGGCTCCTGCCAAATCAGGAAAGCAGCCAACGAATTTCGCAAGGCTCGCAATTCGCTATCCAAATTGCTTTCTCAAGACGCGGCTGAAATTTCCTGCCATTCGAGCACTTGGACAAGGAGGGAATCCGAGCGGCAACGACGACACCGGCGCCGGCGGTTTCATCAATCAGGTATGTGTTTTCGCTAATTGTCTTCTGTCTTTCAGTATATAAGAACATACGCTTTGCAAATTGCTGTTTCCACCTAGTAATTCGAGGGCTAATTAGCTGAAGTTAGGAAGAATGAGGGGGAAATCGATAGAAGTCTTTAATTAACCACATTTTAGCAGTATTTTGATTGATCTCTGGCTAGATTCTAAAATTTCCTTTGATTGAATTATCAAACCTTGAAAAACATGGATTTCATGTTTGCGATGATTTTTATCCAATGCATTCACAGCTTGATATGTGTACAATTCAGTTTTTAAGAAGTTCCGTTCAAGATTATCATCACAATTCAATTATTTCGAAATGATTTTGATTTATAGTTATGGGGTAAGATATAAAACGAATGTTTCCACTCTTATTTTGTGGAGTTACCTTCTGCTTTAATCCAAACAAATCGAACAATATCAAATCAAACCAACGCCTTCCTATCCTGTCACGGTTCATTTAGTTTGGATTATTTTACTTCACTTTTAACTTCAGTAGCTACATTTTAAAATCTCTCTCCACACGCATATGTAGCAGCCCATCCCCGGTCGGACATGGGATTGGCTGACCGTGTTTGCGTGGAAAGAAGAAATACTTTTATTTTTTTTGTTAGTTATTGGCCGAAAATCCACAAAACGTTTTCGAAATTCAAAATCCTCCCAATTTTGTGGATATTGGAGCATCGAGCATCTTCTGTCGGTTGCACAGGTCGTGGTGGATTCTTTCGGTTTTAGTTTTTCTTCAAACACTTCTTGAGAGAGCTCTTTCTTGTATCGATTCCAATTCTTCTTTGATAAATGCACGTAGGGAGCAACCAATGTGTAAACCATTTAGAATCTTGTGCCAAAATTGCTTTCAAGGCAATGGTTCTCTTCACCACACAACAAATCTTTTTGAAATTCGATTAACAAGGTTTCTGTTTCTCCTATTCACGTTGCCTTTCTCAGAGAGAAACAAAGCTCTTCTTGGATATGCTTGATACTGACGGGGAAGCCTAAACTTAAACATAATCAGTATAAAATTGTGCAGAAAAATGGAAAGAAAGGAGAGTTTCAAAACAATAATCTATGCAATAAAATTAGTAAAGATGGCCTGGAATGAGAGTTTCAAAGGTCAAGTCTATGTTTGAGTTTTCTCATTCCAGGCTATCTTTACTAATTTGCTCTTTGTACTCTCTAAGAAGGTAGCTACTGTTTAGTTAAATTACATTTCTGTTTTTCAAACATGACATGTTTAGACTGTGTAATGACATCTTGTATAGTTTGATTGAGTTGTTAGTGGTAATTTGTTAGTTAAATTGCAAATTTAGCCCATATGGTTTGGAAAAAGTTAGAGTTTAGTCCGTATAATTACGTGCAAAAAGTGTTTTAAGCACTTCAAAAGTCATTTGAAGCAAGTTTTGAATATATCGTACTGATATGGTAATATTTAGTTCGCTTGCCTCACTTGACTTGGTAACATGCAGGAGGATGTGCAATTTTTGTTGAAACTGGCGGCAGGTTCCATAGCAGGGGGATGTGGAATAAAGTATGGAAGTATAATCTTTCCAGAGATAACCAAACCCAACATTGTACAAGCTCTTATCATGATATCAACTCCTGTGGTTGTAGCCATATGGCTTTTGATCAAGCAAAGTCGTGAAGAGAGACAAAGCTAGCAAGCTACTATCATTTTTACAAGATGAATTGATTTTAACCATCCAAAAGCCTTTTTTTTCTTTTTCTTTTTCATTTTTTTCTTTTTTGGTAATATATGTAGTCCTTGTTAAAAGCACTAGAAATTGAATATAGATGAAACATTTCTTTACAGCTTTACTATCATGCTTGCTGGATCATCTTCATTGTAAAAGTTAATACTAAGAATAGGAATCATGCCCTTACACTATTCATATTGTTTGGATTTATCAGGTTTGGTTTCTCTATAAAAAGTGAACACAATGTTAAATTAAATTAAGTTTGATAAGAAAATATTTATTTGGTTCATGAACTTTATCTAATTTTATATCTCTAATAAAAGCCTAAACCTCCAATTTTTGTGAGATTAATGAATTTTTAAAAATGTTAAATCGAGAGCCAACTAAAAATTCAAAGACCTATTAAATACAAAATTGAAAGTTCGTGAATTTAATAGATACTTGTTCTAAGGTTAGAGATTGAATAGACACACTTAAAAAGACTAAACTTGTAGTTCAACTTTTAACAATAATAAGAATTCAATGCATAGATATCTCAATTTCAACTTCAAAATGGACTCTTCTCCATTTTCTGTGGACAACAATATTTCACCAAAATACTCAATAAGTCAAAATCATTTGTTTTTCTAATGCTCTGAATTGTAATAAATGAATATGAGTCTGAAATGTAATTCTAATCAATATCATTAACTAATGAGACAAGAAAAACTCAACTTTAAGATAGTTATGAACATCCGCTCTTTGCACAATGGTCACTCCTGGAAGACGCATGAAGAAAGCATCTCCAGAAAATTGCAGTGTCTTTGAGCCATTATTGAGTAGGAGTAGAGATCTAGAGCCAAGGAGGTTGAAAAAGTACTTGTAATGATAGTATGGTTTCGACCGAAGCCAAAGCTAAGCTCGACACATAAGGCTAAAAGTTATCCTTCAGCCATTTTAGAGCTCCTTTAGCTACAGACCTGCAAGTTCCAAATTTTACAAAATACAACAGTAAGCTATATAGATAAAGTACACGTGAGGTTTGAAATGTTAGCAACCACATTTTTTGGCCTCATACCAAATCTCTACAAAGATGGTAAGAACTTTTTTATAATTATTATTAGAAACATAGAACCTTCATGATATGAAATTACAAGAGAGGGGAAGACCCCAGTGGGGAGTTATAAAAGACCTTTCCAATAAAACTCTATTAGTGAAATAAGGAGGAACATTTACACCAAGTCACAACCGTAATAACTAGTGTCAAAAAATCTATGGGGGGACTTCTTTTCCTCGAAAAATTCTGCCATTTCTTTCTTGCCATAAATTCCAGCAAAAGACTATTAAAATTCTCCCAAATCATCTTCTTTTCCTTTTTGAAGGGGTGTCCACCAAGGGTATATGAAAGCAGAAGTCTTGTATCTTCCGGGAGGACAACTTTCCACTTGAATGTAGAAAGGACGTGATTCCAAAAGGATCTAGCAAATGGACAGGAGACCAAAAGGTGTCCTTGAGATTCAGCTTGCTGTTTGCACATAGAACACCACTGTGGGGACAAAATCATGTGGGGCAATCTTTTTTGAAGCTTATCATGTGTATTTATGGCTCCGTGAGATAACTCCCATAAGAAAAATTTAACCTTTTTAGGATAATTCCCTTTCCAAATCAACTCAAAAATAGGTAAAGCAGATCATTGTCCGGGGGCAATATCTTGCAAGAGAGATTTATTGGAGAAGGTGCCGTTCAGTTCAAGCTTCCAATATCCCCTATCCGTATTTTGGGATAAGGAGACAGTTGACAAGCACTGGATAAGAGCTCCAAATTCCTCAATTACTGTATCTCTTTGGTTTCTTCTCAACCTTAAATTCCAGAAGCCCAATTCTGCACCCCAGAAATCCTTGATAGCCCCTTCTTTGTTTTGCGAGAGATTAAAAAGCAGAGGATATGTTTGATTTAGGGGAGCAATTCCGAGCCAAGTGTTCTTCCAAAACGAAATATTAGCCCCGTTGCCAAGAATATAGTATAATCGGTCATGAATCAAATGGCAATGTTTCATTATGGTTTTCCAAGGACCCCTATCTGCTCTGAGGGAGATGCTGCCAGGGTTGTTGAGAGGGGTGCCTCCATATTTTGCATCAATAACCTTCCTCCAAAGAGCCGATTTTTCAGATTGGTAACGCCGTATCCATTTAGTGAGGAGGGTTCTATTCCGGTCTTTCAGACTGTAAAACCCAAGCCCACCTTCCTTCATGGGATTAAGGAGATTTTCCCATTTGACATGATGAAGGCCCGGACCGTCTTTGTTACCTTCCCAAAGGAAGCTTCTGATCAGTTTATCCAGATTTTCAGTCACTTTTGTTGGCATTCGGTAGATGGACAAATAATAAGTAGGAAGATTAGTGAGGGTTGCTTGGATGAGAGTTATCTTCCCCCCTTTGGAATTTGACTGTTTTTCCAAGAGTGGAGTTTGCTTTCAACATTCTCAATCATAGGTTCCCAGAAGGCTTTGGTTTTAGGCTTACCATGGAAGGGAAGACCGAGATAAGTAGTAGGCCAGGAGCCAACTTTGCAACCAAATTTGCAAGTAAAACCAGAAAGGTGATATGCTACTTACTGTGGCACCAATTCAGCATGGAAGATAAATAAAAATTTTGAGCACAAGGTATATACTTGGTTGGATTTGAACTTTTCCCTCATTTTCCTCTTTTGTTTCATCCATCCATTCAAACCCCTTCATCAAAGTGGGATCCAAAAGAGTGTAATTGCTTTTTTTTCCTTCTAATAATACGAGAAACAAGATTTCTTTAATTGAACAAACAAGTGAGGAAGGGAAATTTGAAACTTTAACTTCTTGATCGAGAAGAGTAAGCATATCTTCAGATAATAAGTCATTGTGAAGTATTTACTGTATACTTAAAATTACCGATCAACTTCAAAATGTATAATAATTCTAGATACCACACCAGTCACCACCTTTAAGTACAAAGAAAGGGAAAACAAGGAAAAAGAAAATAAACAAACAACTTTTGAAACCAATTATCTATAAATGCATTCAGAATTTCAGAATAATAGAAAACTATTTCAAAACAATCTTTCAAGAATCCCTGGGAGAAAAGATTAGGACTATAGTCTTTGGAGGGCAGCTTCTTAAATTTAAAAGTAAAACTAGTTCCCCAGTTATAATCATCAGATTCAAGAAGGTATAAATTATAATTGAAAGAACAGAAAAGAGATAATACCCGGCAAAATCTTGTACTTTTTTCCATAGATCATTCGAGTCCCCATCATCAGTAGATTCAGTACTATTGGCAACTGTTTTGACCTCACTTTCTGTACTTGTATCTGTAAATGCAATCAATTCTAAAAATTCCAATATTCAAAAGGTAAATGTAATTCCACTAATTATAGTCTATGGAAAGATTAGCCAAAATGGACATGAAGGGAAGAAAAATGCCAATTAGCAAAAAATAAAAATAAAAATAGAAAAAGAAAAGAAAAGAAAAGTAGAAGGAAAAAATGCACCTTGTCCATTTCATTTTTAGTTCTGTTTCTAAAATTGTGCTTGTTTCCTCCCAATTTCTTTATTACTATAGCTTTTATCTTTCTTAAGTAAACATTTGAATTCTTAGTCAAATTTTCAAAATCAAACCAAGTTTTTTAAATTACTCTTTTTGAATTTTGCAAAAATTTTGAAGTAATAACAAAACAAAGGAAGCCAAGGGTATACATTATGTTTATAATCTTAATATATATACACACACATGAAGCACAAATACTTCATGTGAGGCAGAAAATTGGTATCAGTATCTACTGCACAATGTGGCATATTTCTTTCTTTTTTTAAAAAAGAAAATATCGAATACATGTGTCCTCCTCCAGACACGTTGGACCTTTTATAAAAATATATATAAAAAATAAAAATAAAAATAAAAAAAGAATGAAATGCAACTCATCTAATCTTCCCCAACACAAAACTATGTAGCCTATTTAAAAAGCCCACTGCCCAGCCCAAAACTAAAAGAAAAAAATAAAAATAAATTGATAACCAAACCGTAGAATCATCTCATCTTATCTTCAAGCCTTGAGTCCCACAATGTCACGTTTAAAAAAATAATAATAAATAAATAAACCCCCACTTGAATATCTTCAACAATTCAATCTCTAATCTTCTTCTCTAATCGATTCGACTCCAGCACGACACCAACTTTTTCTATTGTATTCTATTGACTGTTGTATTTCAATATCTCTAATGTTGCTTTTGTATTGTATTTCGGTGTTTGTATTGTATTCTGTACTATAGTCATGAACCTGAATATTTTATGCTTTTAGTGCATTATCATATTTAGTATCTTTATGTTAAAGAATCTAAATCCTAGTCTTTTAGAAATTAACATATCACATATCCTAAGAATGATATCTTATCGTATTCGTATCCAACAACCGTATTAATGTTTCTGCTTCATAGGACCAAAACAAAATGACTGTCAAACAAGACCCCAATAATGCACCATGAGGCTCAAATAATTAATTTTGGAGTTCACTCTCCTGCCTTTCTTTTTAATGA
Source organism: Citrullus mucosospermus (assembly GCA_030954485.1). NCBI lineage: Eukaryota > Viridiplantae > Streptophyta > Magnoliopsida > Cucurbitales > Cucurbitaceae > Citrullus > Citrullus mucosospermus. The sequence goes on along the minus strand of CM062061.1, from coordinate 26,751,628 downwards.
AAATATATAATATATACATGAAATTCCTTTATAGGAGATTGGAAAAACATGCAGGAGAGATCTGTGAATATTGCTTACTAGTTGATTGTGGTTGGGATTTTTGGCGAGTCCTAAACCGTCTCCCAGTCCCAGCATTGTTGTTCAGTGAAGCAAGTTCTTCAAGCAATTCTCGCTCTTTTTCACTGTAAACAAAAATGGGTATTGTTAAATAATTACTAAAAGATGGAGGGAAAGGAGAAAATAAACAAAATGTATAACATTTACAAGGAGAAAGAAAGATTTATGTTGTAAAGCATAGAAGTGAGAATGGTTGTCACTCTTAGCCTAGTGATATTTATGTAAACAAACAAGACTCAAACCAGGAAAATATGTCGTGCATGAGATGAATTATATATCAAGGCCCGAAGATTCTTCTACCTGGCTTAACTATGAACCCATTGAATAAGTTTAAATGGAAAAGCATGTCTATTACTCCCACTAGTGGGTCTCTATTATTTCCAAATTAGAGGTCAAAAACCCATGCCAAATGTTACCATCGTATCAAAACCAAATGTAAGTTGACTATTTAAGAACACATCCAAGAAAATTCTATCTTCCAACATGTCTTTTATCTTTTTACATTTTACCTGATACGATTTGGTATGGTTATTTTGATTGTGAATAAGTGGTCGCCTCGAATTGATGGCTTATTTAGTTTTGGAACACCTTTCTTCGCAAGAACAAGAACATCACCAGGCTGAGTACCAGGTGGAATTTGAAGTTCAGCCATTCCTTCAACTGTCTTTACCTGTACATATAGTCCATATAAAAAGATATTGTTAAACACAAACCTTGGACATTAGATCACTTATACACCAGATAATGAAGTTTGTCATGAGTCGTGACAAAACTATTAACTATTAGTTAATCTTATGAAATGAAGGTTGCAACAATTTCTTGCTAGTAAATCAAACACAAACACTACAATGAAGAGCTCATAGTAGACTATTGCTTGAATTTTTCTTTTTTTTCTTTTTTTGATATCTGTGAGTGTCCGGGGCAGCTTATGCGCACCTCGACTAATCTCATAGGACAACCTGCCTGACCTTACAACATTTTGGTGTTAAGGAAACTCATAGGAAATTAATTCTTAGGTAGGTAGCCACATGGATTGAACCATTGACCTCTTAATCATTTATGCATCTCAATTAAAATTTAAAAGGTATCACAAACATCAATTCACTTGTACACGCTGCAGAAGGCTGACGCACAGTTCCACACTGCAAAAAACTAGCTGCACAACCCATCCAACTATTTACGGAGTTCAATTATAAACTTATAGCTTGAATAAAGAGTAAACCCTCCAATGAAACAAATTCAACAAAATGCATAACAAAAAAATTATTAAGAGTCCACCTTGACAACAGATCCCATAATGGCATCCAGATAACTAATAGCTATTGTTGAGTAAAGATTGACGCCATCTCTTTGTATTCCGGGTATCTCTTCAACATCAAGATACACAAAGAGATCTCCTGGAGGGCCCCTGACAAAGAAAAAGACTAGATGGCTTACTTGCATGAATGACTAATGAGAACTTGACAATAAAACCTTGATAGAAAGTCAGGTCATTCCCATTCCTCAAAATAAAGGTATCTCAAGGCCATGTAAATATATACTGATAATCCATACAAATATTACATTTCAAGGACGTGTGAGGACAGATTAGTGTGTCACAAGGTTATGAATCAGAAACATCTAGGCAAACAGATACTTTCAAGGGGGGGAAAATTACACACACATTACCCTAAAATATTCTAAATAAAAAAAATGTAAATAAAATAAAATCTTAACCTCATACCCTCTGGGTCCAGCATCACCTTCTCCTGCAACTCTTAGGATACTGCCTGCACTGACCCCTGGAGGAACTTTAACTTTGATGTTTTTCTTAACACGGATGCGTCCTTCGCCGGAACACTTCCGACAGAATTCAGATATGACCTCACCATTGCCACCACAATTTGGACAAACAGAGACCTGACACAAGCATTGGAGCAATCTGGCTTTAAACAAATACAAAACTGTCCCTGATAGTAAAGGGTAGATGAAGCATTCCAATCAACTCATATCTAACAAAAGCTTCTCGTTAAAAAATAGAGTAGAAGATGTAATATGAACTGTTAATGTAGCAAATACAAATTAAATGAATTTTCAAACTCAGCCAGCTATTATGTTAAGGATACCAAAGGACAAGTTGTATACCTGGGAAAACAAGCCAAAAGGTGTTTGCTCGGTTCTCATAACTTGACCTCTCCCTCCACATGTTGAGCATATCCTCATTTTGGAGCCTACCTTTGATCCAGTACCAGAGCAGACTTCACATGTTTCCAAATGGGACAGCTCAAATTCTTTCTCTGATCCAAATATGGCTTCAGAAAATCCTAAATTGATGTCATAACTGGACTCAAAATATTGAGCAGTTATTTAATGGTTAATTTAATAAGTATGGACTACAAAGGAAGTAATTTCCTATTGATTGAAGACAGAACATGTAAATCAATGTAAGTAGATATTTAGTCACCTATTAGTTATAATAATTCCTTATGTATCCAAAATAAATAGTGGTTGTTGAAAAGATCATGACGACAAACATTGTGCTAGAATTGTTTGCTTGGCAATAGAGAAATTACAATAACTAAAATGTTATAAAAGAATCCAATTTCGAGGAAAAAGGAAGAAGATGGTATGATGGCTTTTTCATGTAGATTTTCGTACATGCCCCTTGGTATTATGCTACATAATAAGAAAAAACTTATTTACTTAATACACTCTTCTTATGGGCAATCACATTCTTTGCCACAAAGATGACAATTTCAACCATGGCAGCTACCCAATCAAAGGCAGTTGTAAACTTGTAATGATAAGTGCACAGGTTAGAGTGGCTTGCCACGCCTCACCTCTTTCCAACAGATTATCTAACTGCATCTCTAAAATCCTATGCTAGAGGGAGATCAAGTGAGAAATCAAGCCAGAAAGTACCATAGATACCTGAAAATTTTTTAAATTAATAGGTCGCTACTTGGACCTTATGAAAGTAGGAAGTGGTGGGAGAGAAAGGCAATCCGAGGTATCATTGCAAAAATTTCCCAAATCAATAAAAGAAATTAAGGTTTTCCTCGGCATGAACATAATGGCATAAACACAAATACATCTACTTAAAATTTAATACCAAATACTCCAATAGAAAATAACACATATAAAGAACATGGAAATCATCAAAGGTACAATTAACATTCCCTTAATTGAATCTGACTAACACAGACATTGAAGGAAACATCACACGACTCCAAAAATAATAGCACAAAAAAAATTGTACTTTTCAAGCATTTGTCACACTGTTACTCACCGTATGTCTTCACCCTTAGTAACAGTACTACTACGACGTGTGCGGAACCCAGTTGGATCCATACCACCAAATCCTCCCATGCTTGGTCCAAAGAATGTCTCAAATAAATCAAATGGATTAGTCTGCAACAAGTATATATAGTATAAGGCCCAAAATTTCTTGATGTGAAAATGCATCAAGCAGGAAGCACTATTTCCCTCAGAAATTAGAGATGTTATCAAATAACAACAATACCGTATAAGCACTAGAACCTCCTATGGTACTCTTAACACCAGCTTCGCCATATTGATCATACAAAGCCCGTTTCTTATCATCTGAAAGAACCTGACAGCATTGTACTTGAGATTCAAAGGACAATATTATAAGCGTGAAATATGGAAGCGTACTTCATCAGCAATTGATGACATCACAAATGATGAAACCAACTTTCCGAAACAATAAATTTGGAAGAGCTTGTGAACATAGATGGTTAAAGGAAATGCATAGATTTAATTGTTGCTAATGAAGACTGGAAGATTACACATTTCAGATATCCTTGTAACTTGAAATGAAAGTTCTTAGAACATGCACCACATGTATTACGGTTATTATTTTTTTTTCCTCAATCATACCTCGTAAGCAGCACTGATCTCTTTAAACTTCTCAGTTGCCCCAGGTTCTTTGTTGACATCAGGGTGATACTTGAGAAAGGAGAGAGAATTAAAAAAAGTCAATATGACTAGCAAATTTATTAAGAACATATCTAGGCTTAGGCTGTGTTTGGGATTATTCTTAGAGGTGATTATGGAAGAATCTTAAGTTCTTAACCACTTTTTGTGTTTGGTAAAACTGATTGTAAGTGGATCTAGTAAAACTACCTTTTTAAAACACACATTCATCCAAACAATTTTTAAAATATGGCAAAGTAAAATCAGGTGTCACTTCTTAACAAATTTATATTGCTCCCAAAACCAAATTGGCAAATTCTATATCCTAATTTTTTGGTTGATTAGTCCAATGCAATCATTTTTTCAAATAACATTATATCATCCATTATTTTAAAAATCAGTTCCAATAAAGTAAATTGGTGTTTGGTTAATTTGATATAATGACTAAAATAGACCTATTAAAATTTGCATATATATATATGGTTGATAATTTATAACCTAAGTATAAGAGAAATAGCTGCAATTAAAATTTAAAATTAAAAAAAAAAAAATGTGGTTTTACTTTAAAAGAATTGTTGTGTTGAACTAATCACTTTGTTATGATATAGAATTTGGCTGCGTAAGAAACATACTAGTACTAGATATATAATCAATAATACAATTTTTAAAAATTGTATAAGGAGTGACATCTGATTCTACTTTTAACTGCTAGGGAACATATTATTTTTTTTTCATCCGTGAGTGTCTAGGCCAGCTTACGCACATCTCGACTAATCTCACAGGACATCCCGTCTAACCCTACAACATTTGGATCCCGCTATGTCCCCTTAGCCCTTTAGCCATTTTTTGAGCTAGGGAATAGATTTTAAATCTGTTTTACTAAATTCTGGTTAGAATTCTTTCATAATCACTCATAATCACTCTTAAGCTGTGAGAATCAATCTCTAACGTGGCCTTAGAATAACAAAGTAATAGGATTCACAAATTTCACTGGCATTGAGCTTATTCAAAATTTTAGTGTATATGCACCAAATAAGAGTAAATACAGCCTGCCGTCCACAAATATAATAGTCATGCCACATGGATTTCTCACAATCTACAATAACAATTTTGTATTATTAATATTTTAAAAAGAAATCATCAGTTATTATTGAGAGTAAAGTAAAGTAGTCGAATTATCAGTGATTGGGCAATACATGAAGAAGTTAAGATGGCATTGAGAGCTTAAACAAACAGAAACCCTTTTCAGAGAATTTCATTTCCCTACAGATAAACTTCTCAAACAACTAATCTCCAGCTTGATCACGATTACCAAATTACACAAACACACACACAAATGAATGAACAAATTCCGTACCTGACGAGCCAATTTCCGATAAGCGGCCTTAATTTCCTTGCTATCAGCAGATTTGGGGACCCCGAGAGTGGCATAATAGTCGCCAGAAGCACTAACAACAATTCCTAGGCGTCGTCTGGAAGAGACCCTTTTATTAAATTGGGAATTGGGAGAAGAAGGAGAAGAATTAAAGGAATAAGAATGGGCAGAGAGGAAGTTTTGGTGGAACCTGAGATGGGTTCCGCCATGGAAGAAGGAAGAAGATGAAGCGGAAGAAGAAGAAGCAGAGAAACGCTCAGAAGGGGGAAAGGTAAGGGGAGATGGAAGAAGAGAAAGAGATGAAGCAGCGGCCATTAAAGGCAGTAGAAAGGAAATGGGTTTGATGAGAGTGCTATATTGAGGGGAAATGGCTTGGATTGTTCATCGTTTTGGTGGGAAATTTTACGACACGATAGAGACTATAGAGAATCAGTAGAAGAAGGGGATCGAAAGATATATATGATTTTTCTTTTTACCACGTAATGCCACTCTTTTGATTTTGTTTAGGCTCTTTATGGGATTTTAGGCCACATTTGCCCGAGTATAATAAATGTAATGTGATAAAGCGAGTCTCATTTAATTATTTTAACGTTGTTTATTTATGTTTTGCATTTTTATCCATACATAGACTCACTTCTAAATCTATAATCAAAAAATACAAATTGATTAACGAGTGGATGATGCTCAATTCAATTACATCGTATTATCACTGTTACCATTACGATTACCATTATTATTATTGTTTCAAAAAAATTATGAATTTTCACGCCTTTAGTATTGTTATTACTGTTTGACCCTTAGAAGTAAAGGTAACAGTAATGATAAGAGTAGATATAACAAAATTCATAATTCTAAGTAAACGTAATTAGAAGTATTCTTCTGATTCATGGTCATTACAATAAATTAATATAATTCCATTAGATTTGAAAATTCATTTAATTTGTACTTGCTACATTAGCTCCTCACGTTACATCTTCCCAAAAAAAAAAAAAGTAAAGGGACAGACACTATGCCTTGTGACCTTCGATTGACAAACATGAGGGGAAAGGGAGGATTAAAGCACAAGGAAAGAAGGGTGAAATGGGAGCTCTAATACTGCGAAGCCAGCCTAGAAATGGGAGCTACTGAACTTAACCATTTAGTTGTTTAAACCTCCAAACAAGACTAAATAGTAGTTGATTTAAGTTCATGCATAACTCGGTCGCATCGTTTAAGACAGTGCTGAATGTTGAAACGTCGTTGGCCTCTGTTTTAGGCATAGTGTTAAATGTTGAATCAATATAGTTATGTGGGATTTGACACTTGGAATGCTCTAAGACTATAATTTCATTGACACGGGGTGTTTGCACTGAGACCTCAATTACCCATATCTTTATCACTCATACATTTGGTCGATCATCATGCTCTTTTTTAAGGCCACTCTTGTTTGTGGATTTTTTTTTCTTCCTTGTTTGATCCATCTTGTTGATGACAACAAACAATATTTTCTTCTTTCCTAATGTTGTTTTGTTTTTATTCTTCTAAAAAAACACTTTTTAAAGTTCAATGGCCTATTTGATACAAAACAAAAGTGCAAGAATATATTAGACACTTTTGAAAGTTCAAGGACAAAACAGACGCAAATCTGAAAATTCAAAAACCAAAATTTGTAATTTAACAAAAATTAAATTACAAATTTAGTCCATAAATTGATTTTTGTATATTTGTTTAATAGGTTTTACTTTGTGCCTATTTAGTCTCTAAACTTAAATGCATAGAAATTGTGCCAAATAGGCTATTTCTCACACTACATTTCAATAACGTTAGTTTAGATGAAAATTTTAGGTTTAGCTTTCCCATATCAGTTTTGATGAAGATTTTTCTTAGATTATGATGTTATTACAGTTTTTCTTTTTCCCATAATAAAGATTTTTCATAAGCAAATAATTTTTCTGTATTAATCATATAACAACATTTTAATGTCTAGCATACATATTTAAGTGGTCACTGGTCAGTCAAAACGAACATGACTCAATTGACATATGAGTATGTTAATGATCAAGAGATTTGTGGTTTAGATTCCCTTACCCTCATTGTATATAAAAGGAACGTAAATACTTTTAACATTTTATCAAAATGATTTCATTTAATACTAATATATTTATTTTCATTTTGACATTCATATATAACTCCACATGTGCCATCATTCTCCAAAACAAAAAAAACAAAAGAAATCCATATATACCATGTACACACCCTTTTTCTTTTTCTTTTTCTTTTTTCTCATTACTTTTTTATCATACATATACTTGCAAATACAACAATATAATTGATATTATTAAATTAATATAATCAACATATGTACTAGTTTATAAATACTAGAAAATAACTACGTGGGTTGCAAGTGTATACCATGCAAATTTTTATAATGGTTTCATTTATTTTGTTAAGTAATAATAGAAATTCAATATTTTTTTATGACAATGTTTATAAACATTTCTATAATAGAAAAATGGAAGATTTTTAGTTTTAATGAAAAATTCTAAATTATCTGATAAGAAGGGAGGAAAAATTATCATTTTGGTCCTTTAGTTTCTAAGAATGGGTATTTAGTCTAGGACGTTTTAAATTGGCCGTTTTAGTCCCTGAGTTTTGAATAACAAGTTTAAAATATCTATCTACTAAAGCTCTACTAAATTTAAACAAAAAAGTTGACTAAATAGATAGTGTGGTTTGATGACTTGAAAAAATTTTACTTTTAATATATATCTCTCCCCTCTCTCTCCTCCCCACTCTTCTCTCTCTCATTTTCTCGAACCTTACAATCACTCACTATTCCCATCCTTCCTTAACAAAGAGAGAATGGTGAGTCGTTGTGAGGTTTCAAGAAACAAGAGCGGGAAGAGTGGAGAGAGAAATATTAAAAGTAAATTTTTTTCCAAGTCATCAAGCCACATCATCCATATAGTCAACTTTATTATTTAAATTTGATGGAGTTTTTAGTAGAGGAACATTTCAAACCTATTCTTAAAAACCGAGAGACTAAAATTGTCAAGTTGAAACATCAAAGACTAAATATACACATTCTTAAAAACTCAAGAACCAAAAGGGTAATTTTTAAAATAAAAATATTTTGTATCTATTAAAAATTTATAAGGTGTTATATTATTTTAATTTTATATTTTTCTACTTGACTACAATATATGTCCCATATTTCAAATGAAAAAGTATTTTATGGAATAAAGAACACATTTCTTAAAATAGATTGTATTTGTGTAGAAAATAAATAAACTGTAATAGAAATAAATAAAAATTGATAAAAATAAAAGGTTGCATTATTTTAAGTTGTATTGAATATGTAGTTTAACCCTCTAGTTTAAATTTTGGTTTAATGAGGTAATTTTCTAACTCAAATATGGTACTTTGCAAATAATTGTTTATTACTATATTTTATTTTAGTTTTGTAAGTTTTAACTTTTTTTTAACTTTAATTAATTTAATTCTTGGGACTAATGGTATGAAAAACCACATTTCATTAATTATAAAGTAACTCTTACTTAATTATAATTTAAACTAAATTATTAACAACTATTTATTTATGTAAACTATTTTTTTTATTTTTATTAATTAAGTTTGTGTCCTTCAAAAATCTATGTAACTTTTACACTCATAGTCGAAAAATTCCAACTCATTATTTATAGAGTGGTTCTTATTTTAATTATAATTTTAAAATGAACTAAATAACCAATTATTAAAGTCTGGATAGGTAAGGATTCTTTCATAACTCATTCATCAACTTAAACCAGTGAAACTTATTATTGAAATATTATAATTATATCCATCATCGAAAAAAACGTACCTCTTTTAGACCAACGATCATTGTAGTTTTAGAACTTATTATTGAAATATCGTACTTTTAATCATCATCATCATTTGAAAGGATAAAGTGTATCTTTTCACAAATTTTTGTCTTTTTGAAAAGACAGTAATGATTAATTTATTAAAAAAAATGTAAAATTGGAACATCCTCATCTTTTAAATTTAATCATCGAACGGGTGAAAAGATACACCATATCTAAGAAGACTAACTAATAAAATTACGATACTTCAATAATAAGTTTCAAAACAACCCCATGTCTAGGAGTCCTAATTCTAATTCTTTTGGCATATTGTCAAAAAGAAAATTCTTCGCATAATACACTTGTAGTTAATTAAATAAAAGAACATCTTAATAATCATCCAAATTAAACAAGGAATGATGATGGTACACGGGTTGGGTTGGACTAGGTTAGGGGTTTTATTGTATCAACCCGAATCATATATTTTCGGGTCGGGTCATCTTTTTATTTTATTTTATTTTTAGGCCGTGATTGGGAGGGGGATTATAAGTCGAAGCGGTGTGTCTGACCATGAACGATGGAGCTATTGAGCATGAACTTCAGGGAGGTGGCAGATTATGGAGAAAGATTGAGAGTGAGAGGGAGACGATCGTGAGAAAGATTTGGAGAGAGTGAGACTGAGGTCTAAGAGTGACACAAGCATTGGAGCAATACAAAACTATCCCTCATAGTGAAGGATAGATAAAGCAATCAAATCAAATTATATCAAACAAGCCAAAAGGTGTTTGCTCGGTTCTCATAACTTGGCCTCTCCCTCCACACGTTGAGCATATCCTCATTCCTCATTTTGGAACCTACCTTTGATATAGTAGCAGAGCAGATTTTACATATTTGCCACAAACATGGCAAAATGTCGACCATCGCAGCTACCCAACCCAATCAAAGGCAGTTGTAAACTTGTAATGATAAGTGCACAGGTTAGAGTGGCTTGACAACGGTGAGGAAATTTTTGAGAGATTCAAATTGAGGTCTGAGAGTGTGAGATCGTGAGAGACGAGATTGAGAGTGAGACCGTGAGAGATTAAGAAAGATTTTAAGAGTGAGAGGAAGACCAATGGCAACTCGATGGAGACAATGGCGACTTGGCAAGCAACTAAGAGAAAGATTCAGACAAACATTGAGCATTGAGGGACTAAGAGAGATGGCAGAGTGAGGCGTAGAGAAAGTAACAACCTAGGTGGTTACTTAAAAAAAGGAAAAACCGAGAAACAACCCGAAATTCAATTTTTTCAACCTAATCCAACCCAAAAAGAATCTAACCCTACCCAACTCTTACGGTTTGGATTGGGTAATCCAAATGGGTCAGAGTTGTCAGATTTCCTTTTTTTTAACACCCAAGTAAAGATCATAATTTCAGAATCACGATTGATTTCATTACAATTCCAGGTTATGTAATCAGAGCTCGAGGAGAGAGGAGGAATTTCTTGGGGGCAGCTCACCCAACATCAAGCAACCTAAATGATCTTTTTTTAGCTCTCACTACAAACACAAATGGCTCTTTTTCACAGTTCACTAAAAATAAAAGATTCTTATAACAAGAAATAGAAATCTCACTACTGCTTACACATGGTATAAGAAGTACTTATAATCATTCCTTCATCAGACAAGCCATTTGAAGCACTGAAGTTCAAAATTAACAAGATACTTCCCAAAACCTATGAAAAACAAAATAAGGCACAAGGACGCCAAAATCCTCGAGCTGTGCCACAATATGAACAAACCAATGTCCAAAGCAAAACCAGGACAACAAAACTGCATGCCATCTTGCCTTCTTTACTTCGGACAGAATAATTGAGGAAACATAATAACCCTCAACTCGTCTTCTGTGTTGTTATTTTAAATTACTCTGCAAATGGGTTTATAAAAAACATATGACAATAATTTCATCTGCCAAAAATCATGAAGTTGAATAAAGACTTTTATTGAAAGCTATGGGGGAAACAATAGAAGTTCACAACAAAGCTTGTGGTTGCAGTCAAACCATTCAAGGTTGACGATATGACCAAACTCAAACTAAGCGAACACACTGATCAGCACACAGTACCTCTATTCATAGGAAACTGAGACGGTAATGAACATGCTCCCATTCCTCCCTGCTCTCCCTTTCCTCCTCTCACTCACGCTCTACTAGTTTCTTTCTGCAAGCAATAATTTAGATCTTTACATTCCTGTTTGCTAGAAGACATCAGGATGGAAGCGTCCTGGCATTGAGCTGCTTTGTTGAGCTTGCTTCAAATGCATTGTCAATGCATAATTGTTTATCTGTAACCAAAGAAACAGAATTTTTTCCAACTGGTCAGAAAATGTTGCATCAACATCAACATGTTTAAAAACTTAAAACAGGTCTGTTGGTAGAAGGGAAGATATTTAGAACGTTCTGCATTTATATTCTCACCTCTAGGGTTCTAAGTTGCTCCTGATATTGAGCTACCAACTGTTTAAGGTGCTGCAACTCTAGATTTTTATGCTCAAATTCCTTCTGACGTTCGTGTTGTATGGCAACTGCTCGCTTAAGAATTGTATTTTCTCGTAGAAGTACTTCAATTTGTTCCTTCAGTTGCATATTTTCCTGAGTGACAGTGAAAAGAAAATAATTTTACAAGCATGGCTCGTTACTTTATGGCAATAACATGTTTAACAAGCAAGTAAGCCCAAACCAATTCTAACTGCTATCAAATGCTCCAAAAATATGTCAGTATCCCAAAATTGTCCCCCAAGCATGCATGTGGAAATTTTTTGGAATTGTGGGCATTAAAATTAAAATACCTTGTGGAAATTTTGTGCAGCATCAACACCAGCACGTGCACTAATTGAGTTTTCTAAAGCTTCTAATGCTCTTGCTGCACGAGTCTTAGCATCAGCTACCGTGGTTGCATTCATCATTTCCACAACAAACAAGTCAATCCATTTTCTACCATCAAGAGAAACGCTGCTTGGTACTGAAGAATTCTCAGAAGCAGCAGCCTCTCCATCGTTAGCAAATGAACCTGAGAATTTTTAAAACGTGTACTGAATTATTGATCTTTACAGAAAAGAAATAAGATAAAAGCTCAAGGCTAACAACAAAAGGCTAAAAACAGTGCTTTCAGCAGAAAAATGCATGATAAGTTCAACATTAATATCAAAGTTTTACAATAGATATTGCTTTTTTTAATAAGAAAAAGAGATGCATATTCACCAAAAGAACCAGAAAGAGCAGATTACAATACATAGTGCTGAAAGGCATAGAAATAAATTTCCAGACTAGAAAAAGGGAACACATAACAAAACGATCAGGGGCAATACAGCATCAACGACAAAAGAATCAAAGAAGATTATGATTTATAATTCCTCATCCAGCTTTATCTATAGCAATTCAGACTAAAGGTTTCTTTTTCCGACTGTTTATGCATATGTACTAGCCAATTCAATACGGTAAACATACGCTTATCAACCCAAACTACAAACAGGAGGGTAGGTAGCAAAGCATTTAGTCTCTTACACAAGAAAACAATACATCTTATTCTAATATAATGGATGCATAGTACTCTGAATGAGAACTCTGTTTCTTGTTTTTCAAATCTCAATCAAAACTTAAACCCTCCTCTAACCTGCACAAGGCAGGGGTATAATTAGGATTCCAAAGTAGGGACAGCAAGTTAGGGGGACGGGGACCCATTAGATCTCTTCCATGAAATAAACATGCATCAAATATGCTTGAAGGGGGAATTTAATCTTGAATGTAATGAATTCATCGTCATAATATAATTAAAATCATGAGCGAACAGAAACAAGGAAACTACATAAGAAGCATATCCTTCATTACTTAGCATTCTGTGATACCTTGATCCAAATTTGTCTCTGGTTCTGCAGTAGTAACAGGATTCTCAACGGCAGACCCCAAACACAAGTCACTCAGACTTCTGATGGCAGCATCCAAGTCGTTGCCACATTCTTCAAGGGCTCTCACAAGAAGCTGAAAGGCAAAATCAAAGCATGAGAAAGAAAGCCTTGGGGGAAAAAACAAACGTGAAATATTAATTATAACATACACGCAGCAGTTATCTAACAAGATACCGAAAGAGAAGCATTAGAAATTAGAACTGATAGAACAACTCCAATTTCCAGCCACAACTAAGTCAAATTAATTGATATTTCAAGTGTCAGAGGCATAGTCAACTATAATATACAAGCAGAAGAAAATAACATGATTCCCCCAAGGTCTACAACTGTTGTAAGAGATTCCATATAGATTCAGGTTATAATCCTATCCTATCAAGAAGTGCCACACAAGCAGGAACTAAACAACGCACAAAACAAAAACAATCAGCAACAAACGGAGTAGGAGAGCTTCTCAAATTCAAAACTGAACTGAATCTAAAAGTACAAGGAAGGAAGAAGAAACCTGATGGTCCATGTGGGGAAACAAATGCTGGAGGTGATCAATATGGGAAGGGGCAGCGAATCGAATTGGAGAAGTAGAAGTGGAGCAGCGGAGGCGCTTGGCAATGGGAGGGGAAGGCGGGAGTTCTTCAAAGAAGGATCTCTTGGTACCGCACACCACAGCAGACATGGTCTCCGGGTAGTGGCTCGCAGAAGCTAATTCCTAAAAAGAGCTTCGTCCACGGAGCAAACACCAAATTCAAATCCGATGGAAATCAGAAAGAGAAAAAGGTTAGGGTTAAGGGAGATTGCTTGGGAAAGAGGAGGAAGAAGAAGAAGAAGACGAATTTGATTTCTTCGGGGTTAGGTTTTTTCAAGTCTCTGTTTTCCCCTTTTCTAAGGCATTAATTTATCAAATAGGAGCGTTTACATTGGAATTCTAAGGATTTATATAGAAAGAAATAAATAATAAAGGAAAATGAAATATCAAACGGCAGAGGATAACTTTATTCTAATATTTATATAACTTCCTAAATAATAATAATAATAATTATTATTATTATTGTATGATACTGTTATATAATATTTTAATGTCAACAAAAAATACCAATTTTTAGTCCAATTTGACTGGATATATCCATCTTTCACTCTAATTTTCTAATTTTCAAATATAATAAAATGACTCACATTATTTATAAATATATAACATATTATTATCATTGATAAATATTGATAATTGATAGACGCTTTCAATTAAGCACTAATAATTAATAAACATAATATTGATAGATAGTAACATTTTGCTATATTTGAAAATATTTTCAGCATTTTTACCCTTTAAAATAATTATCATTTTATTAAACTACTTCTTGATTTTTTTTTATAAGTGTTGAGATTTTATTAGATTAAATTACATATTTCTCTTGGGGGGTGTTTGAACCCCAACTTCAAGTAGATAGTTCATTCTAGGGGCAGAGCTTAAATTATAATGGTTGGTGTTTCAAACTATTATAATCTATAGTTAACTACATATTAGTATTGTCATTTTAAATAAAATAGTATAAACCCCAAATACAAACTAAGACTAAAATAGCTTGTCCTCCAAACACAAACTATTATAATTTACTGACTATAATAACCATTAATTCTAATAACCCACTCAACACCCCAATCATCCCCTCCATTTCTATTTACATAATTGTATAAATTGTAACATTTTTATAAGTTTAAGAGTTCAATTTTTATCATTTGTGGGTCATATTTCTACAATTATTATAAGCTTGAGGGTTCAATTTTAACAAAGTTTAGGGGCCAAATTTTTACAATTGAAAATTTGAGGGTCTAATTGCAACCATCACAATACTTTAAGGGTAGTTTTTGTATTTTGCCTTAAAATTTATATTTTAATACATTCTAATTTTAAAATTTATCACTCAAACAATTAAGAAAATTGCTTTATTTTAGTATTTGATTTTTTTTTTAATAGGTGTATTTAGTTTTGGTTTCTAAAGTTTCAAATGGTAGCTTCCACTATGAACCTGCAGGTCATTCCTATGATTTTGTATTCCTCAGATTTCTTGATAGTAACCTACCAAATCCAAACTAACATTTTGGTACAAATTTGATTGGGAAAAAAAAATTATATAATATGTTATGAAAATCGACAAATAACGATAAGCAAAAAAGTGTAAATAATAAAAATTCTACAGAAAAATTTACGTGGTCATTAACAGTGTGTTAATTACGTCCACAGGTATAAGAAGAGCATTTTATTATTACAGAGAATAATTTAGATTAGAAAAAATATGCACATATAAAGTTAGAGAGTTTATATAACACAATTCTCTAAACCTTGTCAAAAGTTTTAGGCGTGTTGCAAGTCCCCACTAATAAGACTCCATACTTGAACATTCGAAATGCCGACAAATAATAGATTCAAAGCATTTCAACATAATACATAACATATTACAGGGATACAAGCTTAATTAAATATAGAGTAACTTCAACCTTAATTAAATAGGAAAAGCTTTAACAATATTAACTAATTGTGTTCAACAAATTAAACAATCAGTAAAACAATCTAACAAATCAAGAAGGCTAACACAGATGTACACTAACAAGTCTCAGAAGAAATTAAAGGAAAAGAAACCAAAATCTGACATATACAGGAATTTGCCAACAAAGTTTTCACTTGGCAAATTCAGTTTTTAGTATGACAATGAAACATACATGCTGCTGTCTTCTTCATTTTGAGACCTCGAGACTAAAACACAATTATTCCAAAAAAAGTTAATGAATTAAAAAGATAACATTAAAAAAAGTAACATATTTAACCTTAGCATAACTCAAATAGGTTACGACATAAACTATGGGCTATAGAAAAATCTTTAAAACATGCTCCCTTCCTCAACCCTAAACCCTACGGCTCCACGAATGTCCAAATGTTATTAAGAAAAAAATCTTTAAAACATTTTTGTTTTTCGAAATCTTGAAATATCAATGCAAGAAAAACAAGTAGACAACATGAGATAATTCATCAAATTAGTCACCATAAAGTTTATTGCATACTTAAATCACTGTTCACCTTCACACTGTCTATTAATTTTCAAATAAAACAATAAACAACTTCAATTGTTTTTAGAACATAGTCCACCATGAAAACAAACCAAATGCAAGAAAAAAGACTTCAAACAAATAGTAGGGAAAACAAGTTTTCACTTAAGTATTTTTTTTCTAAAAACAAGAGAAAACAAACTAAAAAAGTGCTTAAAATTATTTATTCCACCTCTCTCTATTTATATAAAAGGAAATACTTCTAAGTTTAGTGCTACAACAGAAGATGGAAAGAGAAGCGAAGTAAAAGAACTTTTTACAGAACTATCCAACAAGAAATCAAGGTTGATATTTACATTCAGAGTCAATCTTCCCTCTATTTCCTTTCTCCCAGGCCTACTCGGATCTAACTTGTCATGTTCATAAATCAAATGCTCAAGTTTCAATCCCTACACTTCCTAGCTGAGTTCATTACCTTGCAGCTTGTGTTATTCCATGTCCATTTCCAATGTCAAGTAATGCTAAAACCAGAGGAAGGCCTATTCCGGCAGTCTGATGCACTCTTACAAAAACCCCATATCCTGGAATATAATACCCGTCCTCTGAAGAAATTTGCTAGCTGAAATCCAGCTCTAGCCATAGAAACAACCTCCTCTCGATTCGAACTTTCCCTGCAAACTTGAGAATTCTCAACATCATCTTGACCAGCAGGTTGATTCTCTTCAACAGATTTTGATTCTGGCGAGAGACTTTTATGGGAAGTATAAGTTTACTATCTTATAGACCAGTGCAAGAATAAAGCATCGACTGTTCATTGCAGAGTAGAAAATATTGAGAAATTTTCCTTCATACTGAACTACGTTATCCTCTTACTTGATATGTATATTAGAAATGATAAGTCCAGGCTAATCTAATAGTGAGAAATGCAACAGAGATGATAACTGCACTTCTGACAATGTAAAATAGAAACAATGGAAATTTGATTTTGGGAAAAAATTTGAATGATCTAAGAGTAATATATATGTTGACTCCCCTCTCCCAACCCCGGGGGAGGCTTGCAAAGTCATACAGTTTGCATAATTTGTAGACTGCCACCTGCTCAATGAGACTTTAAACAAGCCATCAAATTGCGCAATTGTGTTCAGAAAAGAGAATGTGCTCGTGCATTGGCATATATATGCATGTGCTAGTGCAACCATTAAAAAGAACAACTTAGAAATGACGCTGTTTTGGAAGAAACAGACGCATATGCTACAGCAGCCATAAGAAAGAACAACTTACAACAGCATTGTTTTGCAAGATGCAGTTTGGTTCTTCCTATCTCTCTTCATCGGTAAACAGTTGATAGACATATGCCTAAGAAACTGAAGCTGCATATTACAAGAGGGAAAAACATTAAAAGCTAGTGAGTACCCCGCATTTAATTAACTCTACGAACAAGCCAGAGACACATCACAAGCATTCTCTCACACCTGATCACCATCTTTAATCCCAAAAACTCTAATGCATGTCTTGTCATCAATAAGCTTTTCGCCTTCATAACATAAGCAGAAATGTCCCCAGATAAGTGACCTAGGAGCATACACGTCCAGTAATATTTAATGTGGTGGAAACAAACAACATACATGTAGAACCCAATAAAATTACAAAACTCCTAAAAGGAACAAAAACAAAATCATCAGTGATAAAATTAGACATAAGTCTCATAACATGGTTTATACTACTACCATGTAATCTTGCAGTGTTCACTCCCCCCGGGTGAATCAAAAACTTCCTCAATCGCTCGTTTAAGATCTGCTACTGTACCATTGCGCGATACACGAACACCTGGATAGCCAAACCATACAAAATCAACTTAATTTGTGGTTAATACTGCAATTATTTGGTTATTTTCAGACTACTACACATGATCTCCACACCTACAATTAAAGCAGGAGAAAAATGGCATAATGTAAAGAATCGCGAGATTTAAACATATTGCTGTTGCATTTTTCTTAGCCATAGTCGCCATAAGCCGCAACAGTTTAATTAGCTACTCTTTTTAAAACGCTTTTTTCCCGCTACAGTGTTCTCAAGAAAGCACTCAATTATATTCTCTAAAGCAAGTTATATTAAAGCACTTTCCAGTTTCCATCCATCTTTCATCTTCCATTTTCCATCTCAACCACCAGAAAACCGACAGAAACTCCATTCAAGACAGATTCTCTTCTCACGTCTTACAAGAAGCAAAGGAAGTCAAAGAAAATGTAAACAATGAGGAAGGAATCACCAAATACAGAGCCGTCGAGCTTAAGGACGAAGAGATCAATGAGATCCTGTCGAGGAAGCAAGCGATAAGGCCTTCGGTGGAGAGCGTCAAATTCAGCATCAACGTCGAGCGTAGCCGGAGCCAAACACCGGTAATCAATGAAGCGGCTGAAACGCCATAAGTTACCGATCTTAGTCCTTTCTGAGTGAGGAGAAATGGTTGGCATTGTAGGAGAGTGAAGCAGAATCTAGGGTTTGGAATTTGGAATGGGAAGGAAGAGAGGGAACAAAAAGGGAGGGATTTAGGGGAAGTTTGTTTCGTTGGTTTGGTTCTTCTGACTACCGAGCTTCGAAATGGAGAGGAGAGGACCGTTACGAATTACAATGGAAGGAGGCTTATTTACATATGGACTCGCGCTAAGAATTCTACTTTTTAAATCCGGTCACTGTCCCTTCAAAATTTTTAGACCATTTAAACCGTGAACTAGTAATGAAAATCAAATGACAAAAACTATTCTTGAACAATAGTGATAATTATAATTATATTTTTAAATTTTTAATTTAAAAAATGAATCCTCAAAATTATATAAATATTAAAATTGGGTCAAATGGAGACTTAAAACTTACATAATTCATAAGTTGTAACATTTGTACAAGTTTAAGAGTTTTTTTTTTTGTTATTTGTGGGTCCAATTTCTATTGTTATTGTAAACTTGAGGTCCAATTTTAATAATTTTAGAACTTTAGGGCCCCAATTTTTACAATTTAAAGTTTGAGAGTCTAATTACAACTACCATCGTACATCAGAGGTGGTTATTGCAATTTGCCAAACTAATAATTACATCCAAAACTTGAAATATCGAGATCCTGAATTTATGGAAATATTGATAAGAAATAATGATGAAAATTTTGGAAAATTTAATACCGATGGCTGAATTAGACTATAATTGACCATTTTTAACCATATTACTATAAAGTAAAATAATATTTAGAAGTATATATCAATGCAGGAGCAAAATTTTAAAAAAGGAATGAAAAAATAAATACAAAATAATATCAATTTGGTAATTAATTAAAAAATTAAAGTACTTTAAATGTTTTCATATAAAATAATTATAAATTGTTTATTTATAAAATGAAATCGATACAAAAATGAAAAGTCATAGCATTTTTTTTCTTGTTCTCGAGGGAAAAAAAAACCATCATAGCATTAAACTTACATCACAATAAGATTAGAAAAATCATAACATTAAGCATAAAAACGATAAAAAAACATAACATTAAACGTAACACTACATAATGAAGAATAAAGAAGAAAAAGAAAGCTCTATAAGTAGATGGAGTTTGAGAAAAAAATGAGAGAGTACTAGATAACTTAGATTTGAGAGTAACATGGAAGAAGTAATTTGGTAGAGGTATTTATCTGATAAATTATGAGTTTTTATTTTATTTATTCAAAGTTTGTTTCTTGGACATGAAAACTTTAGATGGTAAAAAAAGCAAAACTCTCTTCAATTCAAGTTCGAAGTGAAAATGATGTGAAAATTCAATAAAAAAGATTTGAATGAAGTTAAACGTAAAATCAATGGACTATTTTGTATTGATTTAAATACGCTATCACCCTAAATTTTAGGGTATAAATTCATTACTTAGGACTCGTTTGATAGCATTTTTATTTTTTATTTTATTTATTATTTATTGTTTCTACTTTTTTGAGAAGTAGGATTAGAAACAAGTTTGATAGTTATAGTTATTTCTTGTTTTCTGAAATAAATAAATTTCTTAAAATAAAGAAATAAAAGAAAAAAAAATGTGTTTGAGAGCTATTTCTTGTTTTTTCTTTTAAATGAAAGAAAATTATAACACATAATTATATAATAAAAAAATATAACATGGATTAAAACAAATATAAGACTATTATAAAGAGTTTATAATATTTAATACAATTCCAAAACTAAAGAAAAAAAATATAATAACTTTTATCCTTCAATTGTTATTCAAATTTGATTTGCCATGTAATCTATCACTCCAACCAATTTGCGTTAAATGATGTTGACTTTCCAAATTAGATTACTTTGTAAATTGTTGATCAAACTTTATATTAAATTTTTAACAATCAATAATTAATTGCACAATATGATGTAGGACCGATATGACAATCTTAGAGAAAAGTGAATGAAATTTAAATAAACTAATTAAAACTTTTTCGATAAGTATGGACCCAATTAAGCAAATCGATAAATTTTGTTGCTAGCAAGTAGCTTTAAACAATAATTCATACAAATAAATTCAACCCAAAATAATGAAGTTCATAATACTACTTTAAAACACTCTAATTGATTCTAGTAACAAAATTGGTAATGGATGTAGAAATTTAAAAACTACCAATCAAAATATACAAATATGAGCAATTGATTTGAAAAATTAAAAATTGCAATTAATTTCACGTAATAAATTATGATACACAACACCTTTAGGAAATTTTCATAGTGGTTCGGTCAAACTCAATCTACATCCACTTTTCAAAGCACCTCTTGACAAGAAAAAATAAAAATTTTTTAAAACTTGTATTTAATAATTTAAATGTAAAATTACCTAATATATCCCTAGGACAAGAAAAAGAAAATAAAAATTTCTTCCCATAGTATAGATAAATATAGATGGATAATAGATAGATAAATAAATAAAACCTTCAGAATCTAGACAGAAGATCAAGATATGGCAAAAGAATAGGCCATTAAAATCTTTTAAAACTTATAAAATTTCAACAAAGATATTCAAATTCTAATGTGGCCTCCTATAAGATCAATTAGTTTTATACATAGTACACATAAATAATATTTTTTACACATTTATGAAGTGTTTTTTCTTTTAGAATTTCAGGATAGGGGTGTCTTTCTTTTTACGTGTTTTGTAAAATTTTTTACTTTAATTAAACGAACGCATCTTCATTTTTATCTCAACCTCTAATGAATTTTTTCAAGGATTTTTATTGTATTGAAATAATTATTTTTTTAAAAATGGAAAAAATTCTTGTAAGAAATTGAAATTAAGACCGTCAACGTTCACTAATATTTTATTTTATTCTTAAGAAAAATATCTCTATAAAAGATTAAAATATGAATGAGTTTATTATTTTAGGAATATTTTCTTTTTGTTTTGTTGAATTTATATTTGGAATTACTTGAAGGAGATAGAATTAGGAAGGAAGATAAAATGTAATCATCAAAATAAAATATAAAATCTAAAGTTGTAATTGTAAACCTACATTATATAATTTGAGAAAATCAAGGAAAAGGAAATTAGAAGACGGGAAAGGCCGAAGTTTTGCTATTCTCCAATTTGCTGCGACAAAAATCAATCTTCTTCTTTGCTTTCTCTTCTTTATCTCCTCCATCCGCAATCGAATTTCTCAAGAAGAAGAAGAAGAAGAAGAAGAAGAAGAAGAAGAAGAAGAAGATGCGGCGCTCTGCTACAAGGAAAGCCGGTCAACCCAATTCAACTTCCGTTAATTCTTCCGCCGTCGATCTCTTTCGCTCCGGTATTTGATCTTTTTTCCTTTTCACAATTCGAATTCTTCTACTAGTAATCCTCGCCATGGAAATCGATGATCGTGTTTTGTATATATTGTGGTTAATTATGTGCGCTGTGGTCATGGACATGGTTTATCTTTGATTAATTACTCCCCCGATGCCTTTCTTGAGGAGATTTTTATAGTTAAGATTATGTCTACAACTTGTTATGTTGATGATTTTGTTAGTCTTTATATAGAGTGGGATTTTAGTAGGACGAATTAACTCTGGTATTTAGCTAAAATTGTGTTTACGGCTATGAAATTTGGGAATTTCAAGCTTATATTACCGACTGTTTCGTACATGTACTTGAGCATCTGTTAGAGGGATGGAACCTCCCACCTCTTGGATGACCTTTAAAGGTCATACCAATTACCTCTGAGCTAAACTTACTTTGGCTACTTGATCATCATAATCTGTTAGAACTGATCCGAGATGACATGAAGTGAGTTAAAAGGCTTCATTAGAAAGTGAGAGTTGTAGAGTTGGAAATTGAAAGCAAGAGAATCTGAACATGCAAACTATTTTCATTCATTGTTTTGAGATTTTCTTAAAATTTTTTATTCAGTTATGAACTTTGTTGGGTGGTCTGGCTGTTCTTAAGCAAAACTATGTGATTGCTGGCTTTCTCAGTTATACTGTAATAATTATTATGCCCATGTTGAAGTGTACTCTTTTCTTCTTATGAGGTGATTTATGTGAAAGTATTTGATCTTTTAGATTTCTGCCACCATATAAGCCCCTATTTTTACTTTATAAAAAATAGAAGTTCTCAATTCTCATGAACTTAAGATTCTCGATTTATTCAGCCTCAAGTAGAGCAAGCACAAAAGAGTTGGAACGGATTGATAGCCTATTTTACTCATATGCCAATGCCTCTTCCGGTTTGATCGAGTAAGTCAACTTTGGTCAATTGAAACAACTCATTTTTCAGCATTGCTAGTTAGCTTTGCATTGTACCACATATATGTATGTATGTATGTATGTATATATGTATGTATATATGTGTGTATATATATATTCTTAATTCAGTATTATGCTGTTTAGATTCCTAGCAATGTTCAAATAACAAACATCCATCCATGTTCTTTTAATGATCAAGGAGGCTGTTCTCCTTATCTGTAAGAAGACTTCTGAATACTTGTATGAATAAGATCCGTATGGTATGTAGTACTGACTATTTCTTTAACAGTCCAGAAGGAATTGAAAGTCTTTGTTCAGACATGGAAGTGAATCACACTGATGTAAGGATCTTGATGCTTGCTTGGTAAGTTGTCCTTGGAATCTATTGAAAGCTCAATTTTGTTTTGGTTTATATGACCTCATTGCCTGGGAACTAATGGATTGCACATACCAGGAAAATGAAATCTGAAAAACAAGGATACTTTAACCTGGTAAGAATATTTACTCTCTTTTGGGCCTTGGAACAGATCTTTCTAGTATTGTTGTCCTTTTATTTACCACAGTATGCATCAAATCATTTAATCCTCTCTCTTTAATTTTCTAATCAGTACAGTAATCTATGAAGAGGATATTTTATTTTTTCCAAGTGGTGAGTCTTTATTAACTCCTTTGGAGTGGGGTTCTAACCCCCTTTCTTGTGTAATTTCATACCATCGAGGAAATTGCTTTTTAACCAAAGAAAATAAAAAGATAGATTTTATCTTGTGTTCAGCACCAGCATATAAGGAAAATCCTGTCATTTATATTCTCAGCTTCAATTTAGAAAATTTGGTTGCCAAGATTTATGAAGTGTTTATATATTTTATGTTGCTCTCTTGTTTATTTTTTTCATCTGTTCTTCATGTCTATTTCCCATCTATTCTAATTGCATTGTGAAGACAAGATGAAGCATTTAGTCCCTCCTTACTAAACTCATTTGATGGAACGTTAACCTGTTGTATATTTGATAGGAAGAATGGCGCACAGGCCTCAAATCTCTGAGGGCTGACACTGTTAGTAAATTAAAGAAGGCACTACCAGATCTCGAGAAAGAGGTACAATACTTGTCTTGTTAAGAGTTTCAAAACAAACTAGTACGTATAGTTAGGGCATTGCTTAATTTTGCGCATAAATCTTTAATTACCGATTCTTTACATTTTGAGAAGGTAAGGAGGCCGTCAAACTTTGTGGACTTCTATTCTTATGCATTTCGGTATTGTTTAACAGGTAAACAAATAATGTTTAGTGTATTTTTAATCTTGAAGCTTGCTTCATTTTCTTCTACCCTATATTGTAATTTGATCTTTATGTTCTCTTTATTCCATTGATATTTTTCTTAGAGGAGAAGCAAAAGAGTATTGACATAGAGAGTATATGCGAGTTACTGGATCTTGTTTTAGGGTCTCAGTTTCATCCCCAAGTCAATGCATTTGTTGAATACTTGAAGGTGAGTGCGCCTTGCGTTTTTTGTCTTTTAATTTGCCACATTTATCCACAGGCATGTTTATTTGGCACTGTAGTTAACTTCAGCAGTGCATCAGAGTACTTATAGATGTTTAATAGTAGCACTAGCACTTAGTCTAAGCGAGTTACATTCTTGAGTTATAGCCTCTCTCTACCATACCTAGTGGAGCATACTGCTCAGTGTTGATAACTGGACTTAACCATATTATTACTGTAGCCACCTAGTTAATCTGCTTTCTCATGAGAACCTTAGGAGTTAGGACATGGGTTGGTGATTCAAGACTGGTGATTCTGTAAAGGGCACGTTCCAGAGTGATGAATTTTCTTGCATAGGATTTCAACTTTTTGCATTATTGACCGATTAATCCCATATTTTTGCTGTCTTCCCCCTCATCAAGAAAGTAGAATGAAAATTTCTTATTTGCTCCTATTTTGTATGCAGATACAAAGTGATTATAAGGTTATTAACATGGATCAATGGATGGGCTTCTTTCGATTCTGCAATGAGGTACTTTCATTATCGCCCAAAGCACATTAACACGACATGTTTCGTTATGTTTACTTGCATCTATCGGCAATTCTTATCTTCTCATCCCTTGGATTCAATAAAACAAGTATGATCTTAAGCTTGATAACTATGTGGTTCTTGAAAATTAAGCATATAAACATTATTTTCACCTAGAGTTCTATGTTTTGTTATCCATTTTCTACCAAAATACATTTTCTTGAAGAAAGATGGAAACCATAATTGAAAAATTGGGAGGAAATGAGCACAAATTTCAAAAACAGAAAGCTAAAACGAAATTGTTACCAAATGATCTAAGTTTGACAGAAAGCTAAAACAAAATTGTTATCCAATGATCTAAGTTTGCCAGTTAACTGAATTCTTTTCTTTTTTTCAATTGGTCAAGAAAATGTGTATTTGGATGATTCAAATGGGTTAAACAGTTTCCAGTATTTTTCTCGTACTCTGTCATTTTCCCCCTTTTGAACCTGTAGATATGGAAAATAAATAAATTTATAATTGTAAAGAGGGTCCACCTTATACCGTAATTCCCCTAGTATAGAAAAATCAGTTTGAAGGAGAATGATGCAAAAATAACTTCTATATCCATCTCAAATTGTTTTGTTTGTGTCGTCAGCATATGGTATTTATGTTCCTCAATTCAAGTTGTGACACTTTGATGCTCATTACGCAGATAAGTTTTCCCGACCTGAGCAATTACGACTCAGAACTCGCTTGGCCGTTGATCCTGGACAATTTTGTTGAATGGTTACAAGCAAAGCAGAGTTAAAAACCTGATGTGTTCATCATACAATGTATTTTGATGTAT
Source organism: Citrullus mucosospermus (assembly GCA_030954485.1). NCBI lineage: Eukaryota > Viridiplantae > Streptophyta > Magnoliopsida > Cucurbitales > Cucurbitaceae > Citrullus > Citrullus mucosospermus. Next base: position 26,725,869 of record CM062061.1, on the reverse strand, counting down.
ACGCCACAGTTGTTGAAGCAAGTATCTTATTTCTCATAATGTTTCAGATTCAATATATATTTCTTCGTGCATTCTAACCAGCTTTATGAACATTTCTGTTTCTGCAGGCTCACCTTCGATTACACGTTTGCATAGCAGCAGGATTTTCACTCATTATTCCTTCTTTTAACTCTTTTTAACTTCTTTGAAATCATTGGTCATTCCCATTATGTTCAAATTATCATCATTTCAAACTCTCATGGATTATTCTTCTGCTAAATTATTCAAGTTTGTGGCCTCCATTCTTCATCATAATAGTTAAGCCATTCAATTGATATTGACCCACTATTTTTACATACATTTTGTGTATCCATGAAACAGCAGCTCAAGCTGATATTTACCCGACAGCAAGAATTTGGGAATATTTTTATTAGCTTTTTTGAATACTTGTCCCAAAAAAGAAAAAAGAAAATAATAATAATAATAATAATAATAATAATAATAAAAAGGGAAGGTTGCTGATAAATTAGAGGTCCTAGGTGGTATTGTGTCCAAGTAATCTTTTTTTTTTTCCTTCTTTTGTTGGGTTCTTGTGAGTTATCATTGAGAATGAGTAGAGTTACATAAATTCAAATGCGTTTGTAACCTTTTATTGTTGATATTTTCTTTTACCTAAAATTTTTTCATCTGAAAGAAACAAAATTGATTTATTAATAACGTTTTCTTTACCTTACAATAATTATCAAATCATAATATTATTTTGCTAAAGTGAGCTTAGTTCAATAATAATTTATATGACTTTATTCTTTAGAGGTCGAAACTCTCACTCCTATAACTGTATGGAGTTTTATGTTTATTTGGTTTTGAGTTTTATTATTTTATTATTTTTATTTTGTTAAAAGTATCATTTTGGTTATTGTGATTGGGGAGTACTAAAGGAGTTCAATTTTAGTAATTGTATTTTAAAATTTTGATTATAGTCATGGACATCCATTACATTTTAAACATAGTTTTTCTTCTTTTAAAAAATTAAGTTAGTTGCTAGTTTATTGTTTTTATTTTTTTAAAAAAATTATTATATGTTAGCATTTTCACCATAAATTTCACATGAAAACTATGGTTAGTAAAATTTAACTTTCACCAATTAAATTTAAGTTGAATTTACAGTAACCTTTTTTTTAGGTAAGAATTTACCATAACTTAATTGGGTGTTTAAAAAAAAAGTATATTGACTAAAATTGAACAAAATATCAAATAAGACCAAAACTATTTAAATGATAAAACTGTTGAAAGCAAAATATTACAGTATTTCATCTATAAAGTTTTGCTATATTTGTAAATATTTTGATTCATTTTTCTATGTTTGTAAGGTCAAATTGGTATTTTAACCCTTTTTTTCAAAAACAAAAGTTAAATTAAAATTGTTATCTAATGGGTCGATTGTCACTATTTTTTTTCATTAGTTAGTTGTTGTAATCGAGGGTTGAGCTACTTTTTAATTAAATTTATAATATTAATGATTTGCACTATGTTAAAAAACGTGTGATTTTCTTTGAGAAAAAAAAAGAGAAAAAGAAAAAAAGAAACTGTAAATTGCCGTAGACATTGACTGATATGACGATATTAGTTAGTAACGTAATTATATATTGCATTTATTTTTTTCTTTTTGGTACTTATGGTTGCAATATTCGACTTTTGGTTTGCTAAATTTGCAATCAACCTTACAATTATCTTTATTTCAAAGAAAAAAAACCTTAAAATTATCTTAAACTTAAGAAAATGATAATATCGTTTATAAATACGTGAAAAATATATTTTTAAGTATCAAAAGTGTTAAAATACATCTACCATCATATGGAAATTATAAAATAAACTCAAGTTAAAAAGAGAAAAGTCACTACAAAAGTGAACTCTTTTATGAATCAAATACTAAATTAAAAATCAACCATTAATTTAAAAGGAAAGAAAATAATATTTAAAGCAAACCTATCAATGAGTCAAAGCAAAAGGTTTTTCACATGAAGTTAGATGTTTCTTAGTTTGAAAGTGAATGAATGGTATGGAGGTTGCCTCAATGTCCATACACACACCCAAAAAAAAAAAAAAAAAAAAGTTAATTTCTCAAACTTTTTGACCCTTAGGCTTAAAGCATTCAAAAAGAGCAAAAGTAGAAACACCAATGTCACAAAAGTGGGACACAATTGCAAAATAATGGGCACAAGGCACAACTTTCCTTGCAAATTTGCACCTTATTTTAGGTTATTTTGCTTTTTTTCTTTTTAAGGACTCTTGCCAGTTCCAAGGCTACAATTAAGGGTCATTTTACTTGATTTGAGGTACTTATCCAAAAAAAAGTCATTTGCTAAATGATAATTTTAAGTAAAATTACTTTGTTTTGGTCCATTACCACCTGAGTTTTAAAAATAAACTTTCTTAGTACCTAAATTTTGTGAAATTAGTTTAAAAGGTTCCTATACTTACCAAAATCAAAACTTTAACAGAATTTTGACGGGATGATAATGTGGCAAGATGACATGAAAAGAAAATTAATATCTCTTTCCTCACGCAAGATGTTGCACCATTTTCTCTATCCCTCATATATTGGGAAAATTCCTTTACTACCAAAATTTTCATACTACTTTCACTTGTTGTGTATCAGATCAATGTTTTTAAAATATGATGAGACCCATCGACATCAATGTGAGGTCCACAAATCTTTGTGAAAGCAAATTTATAATGTGAATACATAGAATATAATACTATAGGAATACTAAACTTTTTTAAGCACAAAAATTGGCATGTTGTTGCGTAGAACAAAATAAGAACCCTTCTTGTTATTGTTGTTTCCATTTTTATCCCAATTTTATGCAAAAACCAAACCAACAGAAAATCGAAGAAGAAGAAAGAAAAAAATCTACTTAATTTCCAACTCTCCCTTCACCTAAAAATGCAAAGGTAATACCAAAAAATCAACAAGAATAGTTAATACTCCAAAAGTTTCAAAATCAAAATAGGGAAAATTAGAAACTAAATTTGAGGGATCAAATTCACACCCACTTGCAATGCCTCAATTTCTTCAATCCCTATATGAAAAATCCATTTTTCTTCATAGATTATTCAAATTCCCCCTTCTTCCTTAAATGACCTTGCTAATCTTCCTCTTTTTCATTCTAATTCAATCTTAGGGTATGTTTGGAATACATTTTTAAGTATTTAATTTAAAAAATAAGTCATTTTGAAAGACATACAAGTGTTTTGACAACTAATCGAAATAAATTTTGTAAGTCATTATTGCCTAAATAAGAGTTCTTATCAAAGGTATTTAAATAAAAATGTATTTTTTAAAAACATTTATTTTTTAAGTTAATCTCAACGGACCCTTAGATTAAGCTATTTGTTTTTGTTGGTGGTAGAAGCTTTGGATAGATTTAGTAAGTTTATTGGAACAAAATACTATAGTAGCTGAAAAAAATCTCATGAGATGACCAAAAATTAGAGTCAAGTAGTCAAATTTCTTTTAGAGTTTTAATACATAGAGTGAGTGGTCTTTTAAATTCATTTTAACAAAACTTACATACTAAAACATGTCATTTTTGAAACTAAGAGACCAAGTCCAAATAAAAGTATGAATTTAGAATTCAAATTTACTTATCATGAAATTATCTTAGGTATATTAGTTAGTTTTTAGAAAAGTTTGTATTAGATATGAAATTGAAATTTGAATGAAGCAAATAAACATTATTAAGATTGAGAGATCAATAAAATACAAAAACAAAATTTCACGTATTTGTCAATCATTTATAAACTCAACGACCAAATAAACACAAATCTTAAAGTTCATAGAATAAATTTGGTAGTAGGTGAAATTATAAAAAATTGAATACAACGAGTTTATTTGCAATAGTAAAAAATTATCTGCTGTAGAGAGCATTCCAGGGTCATATTTGCAACCAAGAAAATGAATTTACCCCATTAAGAAATTTCATCCAAATTTGGATTCCATTCCACATCTCACCTGGGAATTCAAAACCCAGCCAATAACCACTTTAATGGTAGCTCAACCAAATCCAAGAAAATGGGGACATTTGATGGTGGAAAAAGGAAAACATTGCAGAGACAAACAACCCACTTTGCCTAATAATACATAATTTACATAATCACTGATAGACCCCCAAATTTCTTTTTTTTAAAAAAAAATGTTAAAGAAAGAGAGAGAAAGAGGGGTAATTAAAAACTAATAGTTTAAATTGCAAATTTCATCTCTTATAAATTAAAATTTAGTCTCCATATTTACAATTAAAACTTTGGCTTCTATAATTTGATAAAAATCTCAATCGTAATGATTATTTAGAAGATTTTATCCAATCATAGAAACTTAATTTTAACTTTTGAAATTATAGAAACTAAATTCTAACTTTCTTCAAATTATAGAGACTAAATTTAGAACCTAACCTAAGAATTTGAGGTGGGAATCAATGGTGAGGTTGGAAGACGAGGACGTCTTGTTCTGCTTCTGCCTCTGCGGAGAGTAATCGGAGAAGATGATGAAGAAGAGGAAGAATTAGAAGCTGAAGTTTCAGCTGTTTGGATTCTTGAAATCAATTCATTCTTCTTCTCTTCTTCTCCTTCTTGTTTTTCTTCACTTGTTTTCTTTTGCACTCTGTTTTGACCAAATTTTGTGGAGTTTAAAGTTGCTGGTAACACACAGTTGCAAATCCACCCTGCATTTCAAAACCTTCTCAGTGAATCTAAACAAACACAAAGATTCAAAACAATCCATGATAGATACAAAAATGAAATAGGGTTTAAATTCAACTTTGTCCTTGCATTCTATTGCTCAGGAACCTACATTATATTGGTCATACTTTAGGCCTTCATTGTTATCCTTGTTCCTGTAGTCCAAACTAAGTTTTGAAGAAATCAAAATAGTTTTTAGTTTTAAATTTGATTAAGTGAAAATGTTTACTTGTTTAAGATGAAAGGTATGTAAGAAAATTGCAATAACACTAAAAATAATTTTTAAAAATAAAAAATCAAATAGTTAAATACACAAAAAGAATATTTCTAAGTAAATATTTGTTAATTTTAGTCCATATATTTTCAATAAATCTTAAATTTAGGCCTTCTAGTTTGTTTCTTTTTTTTTTTTTTTTTTCATTTTTTTGGTTATCTATTAATAGTTTCACTATAAATTTTAAGAACATATCCACATATTATATTTTTTTGTATGAAAATTTTGGCCAATTTCAATACAAATAAATTTTGAGGGATTAAACTTAAGATTTATTAAAATACACAACCTAAAATTAAATAAACCTCAAAACATATGAACCAAACTCAACAACATTTACTAAATTAGTAAAAAGGATTAAAATACTTTTTAATATAAAGTTGTAGGGACTAAAGTTAAAATATTTAAAAGTAGAGAGATAACAAAAGGAAAAGCACTAAAGTTCATCATCAGCAATCAAAGAGAAATAAACAGGAAAAAAAAACAGCAAGAAGTAGAAAAGGAGATGTAAATTTAGATCAAAACTGGAATTGAAGTGGGGATTTTACTTATCTTACCAATTCTAGCAAGGCGATTGACCCAACTTGGGATGGGATTTCCAGTGAGTTTGATGCAAACATGGTTGCAAAAATGGTTGCAATTTTTAGTGATTAGATTATATGCATTTCCTCTGTAATCTTTACCAAGTTCCTCCATTAATGACCTCACTTCTGCTTCACTCAAATCTGTTTTTCCAATCAAAATTGATTTCCTGAACTTGAATCCATCACATTGCTTTGGTTCCCCTTCAAATATCCCTGTACTTGGATATTCATGAGCCCCAAATGCAAATTCAATTCCATGAACTGCATCAGAATCCCATACATTTACTCAGTTTCACATCAAAAATGGAGGTTCAGAGAACAGCAGAAAAGTTCTTTTTTCTCAACAACAATTCCATGAACTTCATTTTCTCAACAGCCAAACACAATCCATCAAAATAAAGGTCCAGAAAACACCAGCAAAGATTTTTCAAAAGTAAATTACAGTTCAAGAACAATCAACAAGCACACCGAGTCCAATTTCCCTCCATTTTCTCAGCATCCAAACAGAATCCGTCAAAATGGAGGTCCAGAAAACAGCTAGAAAGTTTGTCCAAGAGCAAATTATACTTCAAGAACAAACAAAACCTAGAAGTTCGTCTAATTTTCCATCATTTTCTCACCATCCAATTGTAAAATCACACTTAAAAGGATACATAAAGCAAAAACCTAGAAGTATATTCATGTTTCCCCCCATTTTCTCACTAACCAAACAGAAACAGAACTCATAAAAAATGGATTCATTATTCAACAATTACCAAATCCAGATTAAGCATCAGAAATGCAGATCTAAACAGCAGATTTCAGCAGAGAAAGGGATGAATTAGAAGAAGAAGAAGAAGAAGAAGAAGAAGAGAAGTTAATAATTAGAACAAACCTTGAAGTCCAGAATGATAAACTCCGAGGCCGAACCAATATGCGTAGCCATTAATGGGCGTCAGATCGTACACATTGAGGTACACTGGAGCCGATCCGGAGTCGCCATTGCTGGAGATTCTTCTGCACAACATTTCGATCTCACTTCCACTCGCTTACTGAAACTAATAACTCCATTGCTAAATATCTTCGAACCAATAGAAAATTCATCGGAAACATAAACAAAAAAGCAAAAGAAAAAACAATTAATGAGTAATCATAACTTTCTTGATTATTAACAAAGTTTATAGTTTTTTTAAAGTGGGATTGGGAAATGGGAATCTTCTAATTCAAGTGGGTGCCACCACTTGTTTTAACTAAAAACTTCAACTCTATTTCTTCAATAAATTCAGGATTTTTTTTTTTTCCTTCTTTCAATTCTTTTTCTCTCTCTAGGTTAAAAATATCATTAATTCCAATAAATCTTACCTTTCATCCTCTATCTTTAATAAACCTTAAATTTAGCATTTGAAAATTTGAAGCTTATTTTTAGAATAATTATTTTAAATAATAAAATTATTGAGAATATTTTGTAGCAAAATGTTACTAGACATTGATATCCTACATTGCTATCATTTATTCATATCTATTAGCGATAGATATTAATAAATTGATAGACAGTAACATTTGACTATAATGGTTAAAAAAAAATTGGCTCGCTTCGCTAAACTTCTTATTTTAAACAAGATTGGTTAAATAATAATACCAATTTTTATATAAGAACCAACATTATACGAAAAAAAACATTTTGGGCTACATCTATTTTTATGCATCCCACCAAATTGTCCAATCATAAATTGTTACATGACAAATTCTTCATATTTCTTTTTTAATATATTTTAATTTATTGTTTGTGTGATGAAATTGAGATGCATGATGCACCCAACTATTGAACTTATATGAATATATTTTCATAGAGACCAAAATGAAACAAAATCTAGAGTACAAATACTAAAATAATATTTTCATCATTATATTATTTATAGGTCATTTCAGGTCGATAATCCTTTTGTTTTTTCTTTTTCTTTTTTTTAAAATTAAGTGTTACAAGCATTATTTTTTTCTATGATTTTTTTCTTTTCTATTCTACTTATATATATATAAAAGAACTTAAATTTTATTCCATAAAAATGTAAAATGTAAGTCATTCATTTATAATTGAATAATGTTTGACTAGTGAATAATATTTGTCTAAATACTAGTTAGTAAGACATCTTACTGACCATCCAATGTGATGCATTTTTATTAGCTATATTTTATTGTATTTAACAGATAAATAGAACTCACTAAATATTTGAGCTACTAATTAAAAATGCTATCACATTAAAAGTGTGCAGTATTCTTTTTGAACAAAATAGTAAACTAGTAGCACATTACTTTATGAAATGGGAACCAATGTTAAACTATAAAGTTATTTGTGAACTTCAAACATTTTCTATGTTCAACATCTAAATTTCTTTTAAAGGATGTACTTAAATTTTAGGGTATTTGATGAGTTGCTTAATATAGTAGTGTAGTTTATTTTAGTATAGGTTAAAAATAGTTAATACACAATAAAGAGAGAAAGAGAGAATGAGTAGGAAAGTAAACGGTAACAAAGTGAGATTTGAAATAATACTGTAGTTATTACTTGTAGATTATAATATTTAGAAACATCAATTATTATAATTGGAGCCCCAAATATGGAGTGGACTGTAATAGCCTAGTCCGCCCACTTTGGCCCAAACACCCTCTTAAAATTGAGTAAATTGCAAAAGTTGTCCTTGAAATAGGGTAGTAATTGCAATTACACCCTAAAAAAATTAGGCCTCTAAATTTTTACAAGTGTTAAAATTAGATTCTCAAGTTTACAATAATTGTGTAGAAATTGGAGCCACAAATGATAAAACTTGCAACTCAAACTTATATAAATGTTACAATTATATAATTATATAAGTTTGAAGGTTCAATTTGACCAAATTTTAAAATTTATATAAGTTTGAAGTCTTAATTTTTAAAATTTAGAGTTTACGGGACCAATTGCAATTATCACATACTTTAAGGGTGATTTTTACCATTTATTCTAGATTTTATTTTCATATAGACTAATGAAATAAACAGGATTGATTCTATTTGATTTTTTTATTATTATGTTGTAAACAAGTTTATTTTTATTATTATTATGTTGTAAACAAATTTAATAAATTCATATAGGCATGTAGATTTATATTTCATTAATGCACATTATATATTAATAACAAGAGTAAATATAAGTTTGGAGTATACAAGATAAATGTAATAAGCCAAAATGAGTTTAGCTTAAATGATATAGCCGATTTGTTGTTTGAAATTGAATGTTAGATTTGCTATTCTACTATTGTTGTGTTATATAATATAATAAAATATTTTTAAAATTAAGGAGTTAAATCAATACCATTTTGCCAAATAGAAATAATCAGTAGAAGCAAATTGAGGTTCACAACTTTTATTTATATATATATATATATATAAAATCATAAGCCTGTGTGCATCTGTATTCTTTAGTAGTCTATGAATATGGACAGGGAAAATACCATGATATTTCACATGTGAACACATTACTTTTAATTTAGAGGACAATTCATTTGAAATTCAACTTAATTTATCTATTTCACAAATTGGTCATATTATTATATTCATGCTCATGTGGATATTCACTAACCATGAGCAATATCTTTCTATAAATCAAATTTAATTAAATTGATACGTGTGTGAAATATATCACCTATCAATTCTCAAAAGTTAACAATAAAATTGTTAACCTGACATAACACAATTGTTAAGGATAATACAATGTAGATGAAAATATCAAAATTTTGAATCTTCTCATCTTATATACTATTGAACTAAAAACAATAAACTCAAAAAATTAAGACAAAAAATAAATGGTAAACAAGTTAAATCCAGTCATCAAAATGAACTTAACTCAATGATAATTGACATGATCTGCTACGAGATTTCATCTCCCATTTGTTGTATTAAAAAAAAATAAAGACAAGAATATTACCTTTTCATAAATAAGGACCAAAAGAATTGAATACATCTTTACCATTTTCTTTCTCATTTCCATATCATACATCAAAGTTTCCTCAGTTGAATTTTGTACCTTTCAAAATAACTTTAATCTCATTCAAAGCTTTTTTTTTTTTTTTTTTTTTCAATTTTATTTAAAGATCATCTAATTTAATTAAAAAATAGTAAATTGAAAAATATCTTATTTAATATTACGTTATTCCATCCGAGAGGTAGCATCCTCTTACGACTATTGCGATGTCCTTTTGAAAGTTGAATACTAACATTGTTTGGAGTCTTGTCACCACCATTTGGGTAATTACTTAGAAATGGATGTTAGTTGGTTTTGATAAAGTTGAATACCTCTCTTTAAATACAATTGGGGTAGGAAATATTTATACCACAAATTTAGTAATTTACCTATATAAATACCAATTAAACTATACTCAATTTGACGGCAAATTTTATTAATTATACGACAGACTGCAAAGTGATTAAGAAAATTGCTTTGATGATTATTAAAAAGATTTGATTGGATGGCAGCTTGTTGTGCTAATAAAGTGAATGGATAGTTTTTTTAAAAGTAAATATAATTTTAAATTGTCAATATATACGTGAAAAGTTAGCACACATGCATTGTATTTAGAATGGGTGATTAAAATTGGATGTTTAATTAATTGAAAAAGAGAGAAAGAATATAATGATTACCGTTGTAGGTTAGTCATTGTAGTGGGCCCACCACAAGGATGAGTCACAACCTTTTGGGGGAAACATAAAATAAAAATGGGTTCTAAATAGAAGGGCCTTATTTATATCTTCACATTAGATAAATGTCTTCATATTAGATAGTGTATATATACTCTTGTTTATATATCATTTTTGAGTACTTGTTTAGTAGGTTTATAAATCATTGTCATGCTATAAATTGGTAATATGTTTGTATACTGTTGTTATTGCATGTGGTATTGTATTTTACATTTTTTAATATAATGTGCAAAAAAAAAAATTATATTGTATTTCAATATATAATATTATTTGTTTGACTCGAAATATGCCTTACCTAGTTATTTTGTTTTCTTCAATTTTATATCGAAATGATTAGAATAACAATATACATAATTTTGGTATAATGTATATACCATATATAATGTTGTTTAAATATATTATTTTCGAATTCTCAATTTTCGTAGGTTCATAGACTATTGTCATAAATATGTAATGACATGCTAATTAGCACCATATATATGTTGGGATGTATGCCCTAAAGGCTCGTAGTTAATAAATAATTTGAAATAATGGTTAATTATTTTATATATGCAATTATCCATTAGAGAATAATCTAAGGTTATTTTATGTAACTTAAACATGTATGTAGTACAAGTAGATCATATTTAAGTAATAACCTAAATGGTCTGTAGTATAATGATAATGTTGGGTGCCTTATCCTAGTGACACTACGGATACAATCCATTTTGTAAATGTTACAAACGATTTGATCCAAATCGTTCATGTGGAAACATGTGAGTGGGGGTATTCTATACAAAGAGTTTGTATAAGACCAAAATGATTAATCTCTCTTTATAACACTGTTGACTGAAAAGATTAACATTTTATAGGATGACCATAGGTGACTTGACCTTAATTTTGAGTGAATTATGAACTCCTGTTTATAAGGGTAGTCCTTTAATCTTTATAGGTGAGAGTGGCCAGATTCGTCAACTCAATATGCCTACCATTTGGGGGATTTTTCTAAGTAGGAAGCTGCGAACATAGCTACACAAAATGAAGTTCACTCCTTCCCATCTTTAGGGTAAGTAGATGAATTGCTCCTTTAAGCGCTGACTCCAGGTCTTGAACAATGGGGTCCCTCCCTCTCACTGGCCCAAGAGGGTTTTTGTTTATGGTCCTGTTTATGGTCATACCATAAACAGGTTGTTCATTAGAGGATTAGTGAGACTTAAGGAGTTAGATGTAATTACAGGGGTAAGCCGGTAATTTGACCCAGCTGTAATTACAAGTAATTCGTTAAGGGTCCACTCACTGTTGATTGGTTATATACATGGACACAGAAATATATCTACAGTGTGAAGAGTGCAGCTATGGGTCTTTAATGGAGTGACCCACCATTAATGAATGTTGATTAATTCAATTAACGAGTTTAATTAATTAATCTCGTATCATTGGAGCTTTTAAACTGTAGGTCAATTAGGTTCCCCTGCTAGCTCACTAAGGGTAAACATAATGAATATTTAGTTTTGGAAAAATTTGAATTGTTCAAATTACGAGGGAATGTGCATTAATTGTATGAGATACAATTAATATAATATATAAAGATACATTATAATATAAAGTTATTTTTGAATTAAATGCAAAATTAAACTATATATTAAGAGAGTATTAATATTTGAATAAGATTCAAATATTAAATTAATATGAACGAGATTCATATAATAAGGAAATTAAATGCTAATTGTATATGATACAATTAATATAATGTATGTAGATATATTATATTATAAAGTCAATTTTGAATTAGATTCAAAATTAAACTTATATTATAAAGTCAATTTTAAATTAGATTCAAAATTAAACTTTATCATATGAGAGAATAATATATTTGAATAAGATTCAAATATTGAATAGTATGAGTGAGATTCATATTAACACTATAGGTTAAAACATAATATGAATAAGATTCATATTTAAACTATAGGATACGAGAGATAAATACATTTGAATATGATTTAAATGTAATATTAATTAAATATATGATTTTTAATTAATTTATATTAATTAATTAGATTAATTAAAATTGAATTAAATTAAATTAAATTTGATTTGATTTAACTTTAGTTAAATTTTAACTCCTAAGGGGAGTTAAAAGATGGAAGTTAATCCATAATTAACTTCCTCCTCTCCATCAATTTAATTATGATTCATGAGAATGTTTTTTTTTTTATTATTATTTTTTTATGGATGAACAATTTCTTTAAAAAAAATTCTCTCTCAATCTCTCAACACTCCCAAGTTACAGAAAAAAAAAGTTTCTTTGCAAAATCTCTTCCCAATCTTCCAAAAAGAGGTTCCCACAAACCTTTTCCTTGCCCAAGAATAGTGAGGGAAACTTGGTGGTAATGTCTTGTTCGAGATCCAAGAAGATTGAACAGATTGTGGATGCAGTAAAGAATTGGAGAAAAGGTTGAAGAGTTTTCTTCAAAAGTATTTTATTTCTCCTTGAATTGCTTCTTAGTGAAACATGCTTAATTAAAACATGTTTAAATTTCTCTGTATTTTATGTAAATTCAAAACGTATATTAAAAGTACACACGTTCACACACTTCTGCACGTAATTCAATTCTTTCATTATGTACGGAATTCGATTCCTTCAATAAGTACGAAATTTGATTCCTTCAAAAACAACATGATGTTAACTTCATAAAAAATGGCTCTTGTTTATTTACTTTTATAAAAAGATAATCTTACTATCTTAGGGAGTGGCTTAAAGGGAGAATCATTTTGGACTATTTTACCCTTGTGTCAAATCTCAAATTTACAAAATATACCACTAATAATAATTATAAAATTTAAAATTTAAAAAGTAATAATATAAAAAGCTCTTTTGACAATATTATTCAAACATATTTTAACATACTCTATTATTTAGTCGATGTAGTTTCAATAAATTGTTTTTGCATATAAGACTTCCTTGAATTTTTAGACCAAAATGACCCTTGAAGTAGTCGGTTGGGATATTATTAGAAGACTCTTCCTGTATTGATGAAGCTCCCTTCATTTTGGAGAGAGAGAATGTATTTATTATAGAGTAAGTAGAGATTTTTTTTCCATTTTCAATTGGAGAGAAAAAATATATTTAATATAATATCATTTATTTTCCATTCCACTTATTAACCATTTCAAAGCAACTTGTTGATTTTTGGCATCTTCTTCGTTTTTCATGTTTGATTTTTGATACTATGTGATATATTTCATTGTTTGTTTTGAGTATTATTTGTTTTAATGTAATATATTTCATTGTTTATTTGATGTCTTTTTATCCATTGTAGCACGAACATACCTTTGTATATATTGAATGTGATATATATCTCAGATATTCTTATATATATGCACTTCTAATTAGGTATTGCTTTCGATATTATGATATGTATGTCATTTTAGTATAAGTTTTATACAATAGTCTGACTTAATTGAGTTTGTCTTTTTATTTATTTATTTTATTTTAGGAATTGAGTTTGTCTATTATATTCTATTGTTTATTTTGAGTTTGTTTATATTACCCATTATTATCACATATATATCATGAATATACCATGGTTTAGATTCATGGTATATTTACCTTAAAACATTGTTTGTTTGTAAATATTTTAACCAATATATGAAATATGCTGATTAGATTGACTAAACGTTTAACATAAATCATAGTATATATCACAACTTTCTCTTATATCACGATATATATCATAAATTTCATTTATATCACAAATATATATCATAAATTCTATTCAAGTAGCTAGAAGTCCTAATAAATCAACATTTAACAAAAGCCCCCTAACAGAAATTGTTAATTCACAATTAATGTGACAGATTCAAATTCATTTTCAAACCTCATAATTTTCAAATTAACAAAGCTATCTACCATAGTATATAAATCACAAATGGACTCAATGTTCAATAGATATAAATGTATATATCATAAAATAAGAAGTTTAAATAAAAAAATTGTCTTTCACACCTAATTTATATCAAATAAACGTGTATATATATGTATATATATATATCATAGTATATCTCGAAAAATCTAAGAAGAATAAGTACATATATCATCAAACTGAACCAAACTAGTCTTACTAAATTGACTAAATTGACTTGGTTCGACCAACCGAACTGATCTTGAAATACCGAGGTAACATAGGTCATCTAGGTCATGTATTTGGATGGTACTTGATCTGGTTGAAGGCAGATGGATTTGTTCGGTGAGCAGTGAAACTAGGTGATGAGCCGAACAAAGAAACCCATGGTGGCGAGATTTGGGTGCAGTGGGCCGAAAGGAGGGAGGCAACGATTAGATCTTGGCGGTGCGCGAGTTGAAGGAGATTTAGGTGCGATGACAGCTAGATCTTGGTGGTGCGTGAGCTAGAGTGCATGCATAAGATTTGAGAAGTTTGGTCGAAAAAAATTGAAGATTTGATAGAGAGGGTTTGGCAGGATAGATTTGAGAGATTGAAGAAGATGTAAAGTTGTGAGTATTTGAGAAATCTTATGGTTTAATATGTTTTTCCTGAAAAAGTGCATCTCATTTAAAACTCATTTCTCTTTCCTATTGATAAATCGCGATAGACTTTCATCACTAGCTGATAGAAGTCTATCATAGTCTAAGAATAGAAATTTATCGCAGTTTATTGCAGATAAACAGTAAAATTTTTTCATATTTATAAATATTTTGACTCATTTTACTATATTTAAAAACAATATCATTTTTTTTTATAATTTTGAAGCGTATTAAAGGCTAAGCATGCATGAAATATAGATCTTTATTTGGCGTTATGTGTAACAATCCATAATACAATTGTACATGAACTTTAATATGGTGGGCCGAAGGCCCAAATTTTGATACATTAATGGGCCTGACAAACGAAGACTAGTTGAGCCCATAAGAATCAGTGACCTATATATTCGTTCCACTTTTCCCCACGCCAATCTCATTATAGGACAATGTTGCGCGCCAGAGCCAGTTGGAGTCAATTTTCAAAGCGATTGAAGCCATTCGAAACCAGCTCATTTTGCTCCAAATCTCACATTCAGACAAACAAGAACAGCAAGATCAATGGCGACAACAAGGTTGAGTCGGATCTTAGCAGCTACAACGAGGCGTACAAGCAACTGGATAACTTGGACTTCATGACCGCTTCCAAGATCCTTTTCACTAAACCTTCCAATAAAAAGAAATTTGGGTATCACTTTCTATTCTCTATATTCGTATTCCATGGCTGTTTGATCGGTTCTACACTTTGACTAGCGGTTTGTTCTCCAAGTTCTTTGGGGCATTTTGTCAAACATGTTATGTTCGCATCTGTAGTATGTAATTGAATTAGGTGAGTCTGGTTGTATGCTTGTGTATATTTCAATAGATTAACGAAATTTGAATTTTCAATAGTAATGCATCGCATTGTTTGTTTACAAAGCTTAATTATAAGATGCGTGTGATGATTTGTCCTATTGGAATTAAAAGTTTGTTCAAAATCCATGTCTTTCTGCTGATTTTATCTTCTTGTTACCAACTTAAATGTATTTAACATCTTTCTTTCATGCTCAGGGTTGATTTCCATCTTGTGCAACTCTTCTTTGCTTGCATGCCGTCTTTGGGTGAATACCTTTATCTTTCTCTCTATATTAATTCTGTGTTTGGCTAGAGATATTATATGTGTCTTGATTACTTGCCTAAATGCACCTATTTCCTGAAACAGCTGTTTATCTGGTGGCCCAGTATGCTCGTTATGAAATGAGGAAGATGGAAGCGGTAACTAAATTTCAGGGCCTCATTTTAAAGTTTCTTAAGTTGACGTTCTGCGTTTACTGCTTTATGTTTCTTAGTCATTTTTTCTGAAGACATCTGTGCCCTTTGATTTCATAATTTGACGTTTTCACATAATACTGTTTTCTTAGTTTGCTCTGTCTACCTTTTTCTGGTTTACTTTCCCTATATTCTAAAATTATCATGTTCAATGGACAAAATTAGGTACCAATGGAAAAACTCTTTTATATGATAATTTTTCAGTAGGATTCATCAATGAAGTACCAAGCTTTAAATTATTTGACGTAAAGCATTTATGTAGTACTCTGCACAATTTAAAGTTCACAGTTGTCAACTAGGTGTTCCCATATATATTTGTCGTTATGGATACAAAACGTTACATTGAGGATCGCAAATTATTATTGTGTCACAATAGTTCCAGTCTTCCAGAGTCTTAATAGTTGGAGCCCATTTTTTGTATCTATAGTATAGGTTTTTGTTTAGCATTTTGTTGGCTCTTGGGGTTGCCTTCTTGTACGGCTGTTTTCATTCCTGTATTTTACCTTCTCAGTGAAAGTTTGGTTTGTCATAAAAATGTAATTGGCCAATAAAGCACGTAGCTTAGCTTCGGCCTCTTTGATGCCCCTGTAATCCTGCCCTGGAGATATCAATTTTGTTCCTTTATGCAACATGAAGTCCTAAAAGGGTCTTTGTGTCAAGTATTAGTTTGTTCTAGGAATATTTTCTTTTGTGTAATTTAGATTACCATAGCTAATTATTGTTATTCCAGTTTAAGAGTTTGTTTAGGTACACATACATTCTTCTGAAAATTGTTCCCAAAAATTCATTTTCTAACTTCCCGCCAAAATAGAAAAAGAAAAGATCAGACTTTTTTTTTTATTTTTTTATTTTTAATTTTAAATATTTCTTTTAAATTTTGTTTCCAATTGTTTCTGAATGAAAAAAAAAAAAAAAAAAGGAAAAAACTACTGGAATCTTCTTAAATTTTATCTCTATGAATGTGAAAATGGAATATATTTAGATAAGTTTACACTAATACGGTAAGGATGTATATAAATTGTTACTTCCCAAAACAGTAAAGAAGCACAAGCACATGGAATTAGAGAAAATGGTTCTATTTTCAGTATTTTTTGAACCCTTTGAAAAAACCATCTTACCATATAAGTTTTCCGACTCAGAAAGTTATTATTCTTTTTAAAGATTGATGATGGATTTCAAATATGGCTTTGAAACAATGTTTAAGTTTTCATGATTATTAATTCTTTAATCAGATATCAATGCAAGAGTTGAAATTACTGTATCATCATTTTGTCTTTTAAATCAAGATTAGTTGTCTATATTTTCGTGTTTGGCATCATATAATTTCATTAAGAAGTTCAACCTTTTTAGATTCGGGTGTTAGGTTATGAATTATCATAACTAGTAGCTGTCTCAATATTCAACTAGTGGTTTCAAGCGTGATTTGGTGTTAGAAATTGTAACAACTTCATATGGGAACAACATTTGGAACACCCAGTGAATAAATTTGAGAATGTGGAAAGTTGGAAAGCCAAAAATTCACACCTTTTGTATCTTTGTTGATCTAATACAATTAGATCAGTTCATTACGTATTTGCTGGCCTTAACTTCTATAAACGGTTAGCTCTAGTAACCTTGTAATAAGTATCATTCTCTGGCTTCTAGGTACTCTGTCTGTTGTTTACAGAATGGTCATGAGGAACCTCTTTCTATATAAGATAGCAAGCAAAGAACACCTTTTTTAACAGAAGTACAGTATATCATTTGCTGATAAAAGGTAGAGTTAAAGTGTGTTCAGTAGTTAGAGAAGAAGGAAGAAATTAGAAGATTAAATGAAATATTGCTAGAAATTTTTGAACATTTGAAATTATAGATGTTAACCAACCTATGAATAGGCCATCATTTTTTCTTTGTTTAATTAGATATAAATGTAAGAAATGAATAGGTCTCAATAAGTGTCCTAACTTATTATCCACCTATCTCCACAATGATGGAGGTTAAAAACCTATAAATAGGTCATGATATATAGGTTTGTACCATAATTTGAAACTAATTGACAAGGACAATGGAGCCTTCAGCGATCTCATAGTATGATATTGTCCACTTTGGGTATAAACGGTCATGGTTTTGTTTTGGAACCACTCCAAAAGGCCTCATACTAATGGAGATAATTGACCTAACTTATATACCATGAATTTCTTCATTTCCTAACCAATGTGAAACTTTATTTGGACCTATGTTCATGTTTGTGTTAGTAAACTTTAATTTAGAAGTTCAACCTTTGAAAGTTTGAAATTATGACTTATGATAACTAGTAATTGTCTCAGAAATTAAACTTATGGTACCTAGCGGTTTCAAGGGAGATTTGGGGTTAAAAAATGTTATGACCTCTTATGTGGACAAGATTTGCTACACCTAGTGGTTTCAAGGGTGATTTGGGGTTAGAAAATGTAATGACCTCATATGTGAACAGCATTTGCTACATAGGAAATGGATGTGAGAACGTGGAGGGTTGCAAAGTCCAAAGTTAACAGTTCTATATCTTTGTTGATCTCATGAACTTAGATTAGTTTACATATCTTACTTATTGGATTTAAATTTTATTAGAAAACACAGGTTGATACTTGATAGAGTTGACATTTTACAATCAGGTATCATCCTGGCTTATCATTAGTCGGTACTTTATAGATTGCTAATAAAATGGTCCTTTGGAATCTGTTTCTGCGTAAAATGGTAAGAAAAGAACTATGTAAAAATATGTATATGTAGCTTTCAAAAATGAGGCAAAGAATGATAACATTGTCACCCATGGGAATTTGGATACTCAAGTTTTCCTTTGGTTCTTCGATTTGGTCCCTTAACATTATTCTTCTGTGATTTTCAGTTTCAATGGTTTTTTTAACCAAAGTCACCATATCAGGACCTGGAGCTGAAAAAGAAGAAAGAAGAAGAAGAGAAAGCTAAACAAATAGAGTTAGAAGAGACTGAAGAAATTCATGAAAAGAACCCAGAGCTTCAGGAGGTAAAAACAAGACTCGATAAACTTGAGGAGACTATAAACGAAATTGCTGTTGAATCCAGAAAACAATCAGGGATTGGTATAACAAAGAACTCTGAAAAGGGTCAAGACGTTGATAAAACCAAACATGGGGCAAATATTGATCCAAGCAAGTCTATGGATGACCATGATGGTGGACAACAGATAGTACCGGCGCCAGTTTTGCCTGAAGGTCATGCAAGCGAGTCTACAACACGAGAAGATGGTAAGCATCAAAACCAAGGTGGAGGATCTTCTCCAGATGCCCAGAGATAAGGAAAACACCTCTCTTAATATTCCTGCAATATCCTGCCCTTAGTACTTCCCATTTTTGGTGAAAGCTAGAGAAATGGAGTGAACAATGTTGCCAAGAATTCAACAATACCAGGTTTTGTTAAATTATATTGCTTGAGGCTGTAGCTTTGATCCTTAACAATGTAAATGGTTAATAGGTAAAGGATCCATGCCCATTTTGTTATGACAATTAATTACTTCATGATTAACAATCGACATCTGTTTGTGTTATGTAAATGTACCCAGCCACAAAGCATTTCTTCTCTCTTTCACTCCCTCCCCGGGATATTATTCAAGGAGGTTGCCATAATGTGCTGACAATTTTGTACCATTGGATACATGAAGGAGAATTGGGAAAGTATCTTGAATTTATATCTAGTAGTTATTAGGAAGTATACAAGTTCACCCAACGATTATTAGGAGGCAATTACACATTGTGACGACTTTATTGAATAACTTTTTCTTTCCTCTCCAATTAGAAATCTTACTGAACTCATGAAGTCACTGGCAGTGGAATGAGATTGACCTAGATAACAAGTCATTGTCATCAAGTGGGCAGCTAAGTGGTTGTGTTCCTGCTGATCATACTGTATTGCAGACCCAAAGGTCAGAACAAATCCAACCCCACCTTGTCCCAGGTCTCCTTACTGTATATGTAGCTTGAATTCAACTTTGTACAATATATTGATGATATACAAACAATATGTTGGACCAAACAAGTGGTTTATTTTTGGATTTTATCCTCTGACACATTAAAGCATTAACTTGATATTTTGAGGGTAGAATATTTGAGAAAAGGTTGCATTATCCATGTTATATACTTTCTTTTTCCATAAAGTAAATTAGTCTAATTAAATGTATTGGAGGAGAGAGCTTCTCTAATGAGGACTTGTTATCCTGAGAGAAAGAAGGTGATTGGTTTAAACTTCACCTGATGCCATGTGATCATAGATCCACAATTTTTTGGTACCTTCTCTTGCTACTTTTGGTGTGTATCTGAAGAATTACTGTGTGGAGTTTAATCATGTTTACTTTGAGCACCCTATTTCTGTTTCAATTTATATCAGTAAATATTTTAACATATTACTTGATTTGATGAAACTTGATTCATTACTCAACCTCTGATAAATTACTACTTATGGCTTTAGTTGAGGTGCAAAATCAAAGGCTATGATTCTTCAATGTTGCAAAATGGGCAGTCTAACCCAAATAATGGACACCCCAACTGATGAAGTAACAAAGACAACAGATGGCCAAAACCCAAAGTTTGCTGAGTCATTTTCAGAAAGGTTGTGTGGTATGTATGATAAGTAAGAGTTTTTTTTTTATATTTTTTTTTTATTTTTTTTATTTTTTTATTGTCATCAATTGTCTTAATAGCAGGATTTCTGTTACTTTTACATCTTGATACTAGGAGAAATTAGTTCCATTATTATGACTAATGATCACGGTTTACATATATGATTAAGATGAACATGATTTGTTTCGGATATGAACCCCACCACTGGTTTGGCCTTATTAGGAGATCCTGTAGGTCAGAAATCAAGACAATGAAGATTTACCCACAATTTAATAATGTGGGAAAAATGATGATGGTGATGGAATAGCTGAGGGTGAGGAGGAGGGAGAGTCATTATGTGCCTTCATTACTTTTTCACAAGGTTTGCTATATCTACACCTACCTCTTTTTTTATTTTTTATTTATTTATTTGATCTTCTAATGTGATGGTCTATTACTTTCAACTGCAAGTGGGTCAACAATGTTGTCATCCACCATTCTATTTGCATACATATATATTCATATGTCTCTGTACGGTGGTCTCATTAAATGAAAACTACAAGCATCCAAATTTGTGCTCATTTCATGGACCACACATCATAGTGTTTAGTCTTTGAAATTTAGGACCCCTTTATCCAACAATTTCATATTGGGGCTTTCTTGAATCTTCTCTCTCTTTCTCTCTCACACACACAAACACAAACATATTTGATTGACAAGAAGCCTAAAATATAATGTGGATCTTGAATTATGACATAACTCCATGTTTGTCTCTGAAATTTCTTTATTCCTTTATTTTTTCTTTAATCATAGCTTTTTAAGGTTTTAATTCTTTTTTTATTTTACTTCTTTTGTATAATTTCTAATCGTAGTGTGTTATTGCGTGACTAATACAATGTCAACTTGACAATAGTCTTTCTTATTTGATAGACTAAAAATAAAGAGTCTAAAACCTAAATTGGATTTTGAATTATGGTACACCTCCATGGTTGTTTATGAATTTTCCTTTTCATCAAACTGTCGATTAGTTCAATTTTTCTGAAAACTAGATCGTTCATCGAAAGAAGTTAAACAAGAATTATGGATTTCAAAAGAAACTTCTCAATGAATTAAATGATATAAAAGAAGTTTTATTGATTTTTTCCATTGAATTTGGAAATCAATAAATAATATAGACAGTATTGAATAATCGCCCACATCGCTTATAGTGTATGCGTGTGGAATGAATCTTAATTATAACGGCCATAAAAGCATGAATGGAAATTTCCTCTATGCCTATACTTAAAGTTTAGTCACTTTTACTAGTGGAAACTTGCATCTCTATCTATCACTACTTTTTTTTAGAGAGAGAGAGAGAGAGGGGGGGGGGATTACTTTCTCAAATTCCAAAGTAAATTTTAACAGATATGTTGTTTTTTCTTTTGGCATGTAATAAATGGGAATTTTCTTTCAACAGGTTTACTTTTGTGTTCTTCTTATGTTGCCAAAATGGATTATTTACAGAGACAATCTTCTCAAGTATTGGAAACAGAAAAAGGAAAAAAAAAAAGAAAAAAAAAAGAAAACAAAAAGAAGGATCTAAATCAATTCCCATCTTAGCAGAAAGCATCAAATTTTCAAAAAATGGAAAAAGAAAAGAAGAAAAAAATAAAATTGAAGGAAAGTTCCCTTTCTGATTAGAGCTTAAGAGACAAGTCAAGCTTCAACAACTCATCTTGTTTAGGCTTCATCTTCAGATGACTAAAACCACCACCACCGCCGCCATCCCACCAGAACCCTCCGAGAGGCGGTGGCGCCTCCGTGTCTGCCGCCGGAGAGAATTTCTTCACACCCTGAAACCTTGCAGCTCCGGTGTTCGACGAAATGCCTCTAAGACTTCCAACGTGGGAATTTCCCTGCATCAACCGGCCAATCGCCGGGTGTTGATCGAGCGGCTGCCTTGACCATCCACTGTGACCATAAATTCCAGATGACCCAATTGCAGAAACATGAAGAGAAGAAGGCTTATGAACCATGGAATGAGCTTGAATTCCAAGCGACCTACTGAACGACCCATGAAGAGGAAGAGAAGCCAAACTCGAATACCGATGAGCAAGCCCGAAATTAGAGGCCGACCCGACCCGTTGAGTCCTCTTTGCTAAAGTCCTCTCTCGCTTGTGGGCATTTTGGTGTCCCCCAAGAGCTTGAGAACTGTAAAATTTCCTCTGGCAATAGTTGCAAGAGAAAACCCTGGGCTCTGTTTCTGTATCTGTAGGTTCTGTTGTTAAATTCACATCGAAACAGTCGATTAGATTGAGTTCTGGGTTCGACCCATGATCGGAATCTTTATTAGAAAGGCTCAGATCCAAACCCAGTTGAGAATTAGGGTTAATTTGGTCTGTTATTCGATCCCCCTTTGGACATGGTGGAGAAGACTCTGAAGCAGAGATGATTGTTGAAGTTTCAGAAGGGGATGGTTCTGGTATTGGAAAATCCATTGAAGGAGGACGAAGAAGAAGAAGAAAAGACACAGTAGAGAGAGAGAGAGAGAGAGAGAGAGAGAGAGAGAGAGAGAAGGGTTATTGATGTGGTAATAAGTGCAGTGGTTTGTTGTCGTATGTATAGCAGAGAAATGGCACTGTTTTACAGTTAGAAGGTCTTAATATAGCAAGTCAAGCGAATGAGAAGAACAGCCTTTCTGATGTGTTTTGTTTTGGCGCCTCTGAACTGATCGAGTTTTCACACTTATGCCTTCTTTGTCCCCATTTGTTCTTTTTCTCATTTGAGAAAACAATAACTTTTTGGAGCCATTCTGCAACTTTTGGATACTGATTTAGTTATTAAAATCGATAATTATTATAGTATATAGGTTATAATATACCATGTTTGAAGTACAAATTAGGGTTATAATAATCTAAGTCAAATATGTAAAACTATTTTTGTACAAGTTAATGAAGAGGAGGGAGGATTGATAAGAAATAGTAAAACATTGTGACGAAAAGATTTGAAATAGTAATAATGTAGTCAATTGTGAGTTATAATAGTTGAAAACACTAATTATTATATTTGGAAGCTCAAATAGTAAGTGGGCGCCCACTCCAACCAGTTGAAGTTGGAGGATCGAACGGTCCTTCGTGTTTATTTAGCCTTTGAACTCTTTGATAGATATGAGATTGAAACTTTAAGAATTTTTTAAAATACGAAACTTTAAAACA
Organism: Citrullus mucosospermus; assembly: GCA_030954485.1. NCBI lineage: Eukaryota > Viridiplantae > Streptophyta > Magnoliopsida > Cucurbitales > Cucurbitaceae > Citrullus > Citrullus mucosospermus. The sequence goes on along the minus strand of CM062061.1, from coordinate 26,701,981 downwards.
TAAATAATCATAAAAGTTTATGACAACATAGGCAAACTATAAGTTTGAAAGTTTCAAGAACCAAACTTTGTCATTGATAATCTAGGTATAAATTAATTAGTTAAGACATGTGTTCTTGATGAAGAGGTATGAAGTTCGAAATTATTTTGCTAAAAAATAATTTAACTTGTAATTTAGTTGAAACATTTATATTGTACGTATCCATGATTGTGTTTTAACACAAAAATAATTTTGCAATACAACTATACCTAACTTCTATATATTGTCCATGTCGTAGGACCTTAATATTCTAGATATATAGCCCTCTAGTAGGGTTTGTTCTTGTACTACCAATATATTATCTTTTTCATCATTTGCTCTTAATGGCTTTAAATAATTATCGTTTGTTTGAAATTTATTTTAGTTCCTAAAATTTTCAAATGTTGTTTTAGTCCTCAAATTTTGGATAAAATTCTAGTTCAATCTTATAAATTCTGTTTACAAATTATTTAATAGAAAATTGGTATAATTACATTTTTTGTTCATTTACTGAAGATATATGAAAATCTACATGTAATTGAAAGTGTTTAGTCTAAAAACAGATTTTAACTCTCGTTAAATGATAAACTAAAAAGAAGTATAACAATCTTTTAAAAATCAAAATAAAACATTTAAAGTTCAGAGATTAAATTGAATAGAACTAGAATAATTACGAAAGTTTTAGAACTAAAATACGAGTTAAGCTTCTCTCTTCCACTTTCTTTTTCCTTTTTCTTTTTCTCTGTCAATCTTTTTTTGGTCTCCTTAAAGTTATTATTTTTAGAAAACTTACCAAGCAACATCATGAGATTTGAGTTTTTTTTTTTTTTTTTTGGCAAACATAAGAGATGCTTAATTTTATGTCCATAGTGAATAAGCGGTGCCGTAGTTTTTATTAAAGATGACTTAACTGTCAATATCATCCATAATTAATTTATTGGAAATGTTGAGATACATCCAATGGAACTTTTGGCATATTTTTATTTTCTTTGTGATTGTGAATTTAAAAAGTTGTCTTATATTGTAGTCTTTGTTAATTTCATAAAATATTCTATGATATATTATTAGAAAAACAAAAATCATATGGTTTGGTAAAAGGAAATATCCTTCCTTCTGTCATTTATGTTTAAAATTAGAGAGATTTCTTTTGTTGTGATTTTGTTTTGATTCTTAATCTTTGTCATTTGTTTCTAAAGTGGTCAATAAATTTTATAAAGTTTTATAATATATAGTATTGTTAAAATATTGATATAATTATCATGAGTTCAAGCTTTTAATTGATAATGTGAATTAACATGGTATTAAAGTAGGAGATATAATTTTACATTTAAAAATTGAGTTGAGATAAAAATAACATATGCATGGGACATGAAAATTACAATATAACTATATATTTAAAATCTAGATGGGCTATTACTCATTTTCTGACTAGTTGGTAGAAATCTTCTATTAACCATCATTATGCTCATATTGCATTTTTATTGGGCTTTGCGGTGGATGCCCGACAACCTAGATCTCCGACTTGCTTTCTTCTAGTTTGGTCTTAAAATTTTTGGAGCTGACCTACGTAAGAGACCCTTGTACTAGTATGGTGTCAAGCTTGTTGCACTCCAATGCTTAAGTTAGTACAAGGAATGACTAATTCAGCTAAGTACAAAAAAAATAAGGTCGGGTATCTCATTTAGAGATTACTAACTCTCCTTTTTGGAATGGTCAAATGAGGCTATTTATAAGTTAGTCTTTTGACACACATTTACGATTTCTTTTGATGGTAGTGGTGCTAGGAACATTTTTAACACTCAAAGTTGCAAGGTGTTAGTCTGAACCTGCTTGGTTATTTTCCAATGGGTATATATTCATCGGCTCGACTGGTTGGCTCAAACCTCGAGGCAAGGATATTTCTCTTTTGGGACGTGCTCTCCTACACTCTTAAAAAACTTACGGCCTTATTGATCAACCCTCAACAAAAAAAAAAAAAATATATATATGTATGTATATATATATATATATATATATATATATATATATATATATTTATTTATTTATTTATTTATTAGAACATTTTTAATACTTCATATAGCCTGGTTAGTCGGTAAATATTATCTAAGAATTATCAATAGAAAAATTTTAAAGTTCATGGATTGTAGTTGTTAAAAAGTAAAAAGGAATTATAAAGAAAGCTCATATCACTCTTTTTTGCTAAAGGTTTCAGTGAGAAAAATCAAATCTAAAATTTGAGAGACTATAATATATTTTAAAAATTTAGGTCATACCACTCTTTTGCTAGAATTGTGAGGTTTCAACCCATAATTGCTTTAATTGAGTTTATCAACAACTTATAATATGAATTCAAATTTAAACAATAGTAATGTTTAGTGCAACCTAAGTTGCATTTAAGTCTCGTCTCTCCCTTCATCTACACATAAAAAAATAATTTTTTAATAATTTTTCTAAAAGACAAATTGACACATGAATGCACCTAAATTTTCTACTTCAAACAACAATATGATTTTATTAGTTTCCCAGAATTTGAAGTATATATAATATTGTCCAAACATATTTTCAAAAATTTAAGTCACATCTATCTCTCACCCATCCTTTTGAGAAGTAATCAACATTAATATTTGTGTCTTCAAGTATTTGCCAAGTGTTTGAATATGGTCATTATAATCGATTAGAAACTTTCTCTAATTAAATCAAATCAGCTCTAAATCAACAAATTTGTTGGCTTAATCATTCAAGACAACAAGTTGAACCCGTTCCCAATTCAAAGAAAAAGAAAAGAGAAATTAGCTTTTCGGGTTTTGAAACATAAGTATGTTTGGTTCCTAAATTTTCAGAAGGTATGTCTTCTAGTTTGTGAACTATTTTAAAAGGATTTTGAAATAATTTTTTTATTATTTTAAATAATTATATGGCATTTTAAATTAGAAAATAATTTTAAAAAATGGTTGTATTCAAATATAGCAAAATGTCACTGTTTATTAACTAATTTATTTATCAATATCTATCATTGATAGAGAGTGCTAGACATTGATAGATGTCGATAAAGGTTTATCACTGATAGACAGTGACATTTTGTTATATTTTCAGCAGTTTTGCTTTTTAAAACAATTACTTTTTAAGAAGTTATCTTCTCTCTACGTTATTTTTTAAATTAATTTTATGATTTAAAATAATAAAAATTACTTCAAAGACCTTTTAGATCTATTATATATTAAAAATTTGGAGTCTAAAAAAGTAAATTTTGAAATCTCAAAGACTACATGCATCTATTCATAAAATTTGATGATTAGGAAGTTATATTTTGAAAACTTAGAGAATAAACACACATATTCTTCCAAACTCGAGAATCTTAAAAAAAAATCTTTAATGTTACTTGAGAATAGAAGCTAAATCAAATAATTAATGAAGCATTTTTAATAATAAATAGTAAATAAAAAAAAAAGAAAAAAAAGAAAAAAGAAAAAAAGAAAAGAGAGACCAAAGTATTCTTTATACGACAAGTCGCTTGTAGCTTAGCTTTTGGTAGCTACTAGGTAGGCAAGTAATGTCGTTTAATTTATAAACCTAGTTAGATTTGAGATCTCTCTCTATCTTAACGAAAATTAATTTTTAAATGTCTTTTTATCATAATCAAAATTTATTTTTCAAAACTTTTTATAAATAATTCATTAAACTCTAACCACCTCACTCCTACGTTTTCTAAAATAAAAATAAATCCACATATTCTTATTATCAATTATAATATAGTGACAAAATATAATGGCCTAGTCTTTTTATTTATTTATTTATTTTTTAACAATATAATGACCTAGCACCTACATAAATTTTTTTTTAAAAAAATGATGTGCTCAAGTTCGGATTTTCTTAAATGATTTATTTATTTAAGTATATATTGATTATTATTTGATTATTGAATATAGATTTTTATGTATCTTTTTTGAATATATATATATATATATATATAGCATGTGGGAATCGAACCTTTTAACATTGATAATACAAATTTTATGTCAATTAATTTTACTCATGTTAAGAATTTTTCTATAATTTTATTTGACCGTGTATCATATGCATGCATTTTTTTTTTATTTCACTCTCTTCATAATCAATCACTTATTTTTATCCATCTCCTAGCTACTTCAAATACTTTTATATTATACAATGAAAAAAGTAGTCATAGAAATGATTAACCTAAAAAATAAATGTTTTTCAAAACTTCATTTTCATTAAATAGTTTTGATCCATTTTGATTGATTGCCAAACACTTGTATTTCTTTCAAAATTATTGATTTTTTAAATTAAACACTTGAAAAAGTATTCCAAACACATCCTTAATTTGACTTGAATGTCACTCTATCATACTCAAAGTTTGAAATGTTTATTATTCATATTATATTTACATATTAGTACATTTTGTTGTTTATGGTTTTATGTTCCATGGATTGTTTTACTATATAATGGAAATATCAATTCATCCTTTCTTTTATGTTGACGTTGAACTTAAAAGGTTTGAAAAGAGTGATATGTAGAAATGTCAACCCCTTAACGAAAATTTAATACTATAATCATGCCGAAAAGAAAAAAACAAAAAGTAATAATAAATATCAATTGATTTATGTCTTATTTATGATCTTTATATTTTTATTAGGTATAAACTATCTTTTTAGTCTCAATACTTTAATTGCAATTTTTTTAGTAAGTGATATTGTGAAAATCTCAAGATGGGTGATTCCTATATCCCTATTATGAGTTGAAAATAACAACAAAATTGTAATCTAGCAAATTTAATATTTTGATTATTGATATAAAAAATTACAAAAATAAAATGGGTAAACATTGGTTGTACTCCAAAATATAAAGTAGTTCTAAACATCTTGTAAGTATTCTTCTAAAATTGTAATACCATATCAATGAGTCATTGATCACATTAACAAAATATTATGTAACATTGGGTTCATGTTACTCTTTACTAAATAATAAAATCATGTAAACCATAAATATCTTATTAAAAATTCTAAAAGTATAAACATTAATTTCAAACTAAGGTTTAAAACAATGACTAAAATGGTAATTTTACAAATATTTTCAAAAGGGTCTATCTGTCTCACTAATATCATAAACATATTTATGGTTTTGGATTATTACACATATATTTAAACTTTTAATTTATGTGATATTTTATGAGAGGCACTATTTTGTTTTTATGATTACAACTTCTCATACTATATATTGACTTTAGTTGAGTAGAAATTTGAATCATACAATCCTAAACAATGATGAGTAAAGTGGAAGAAGATTTGTGACTTCAAATACATAGATATATATTATGCATCTATTGTCCACTCAAACTAAGCACTTATAATTATTAAAATTTCACATCCCATTTGTGGCTGCACCAAGTTGAATATCTTCCCAAATTTTTAAAAGGGTTAGGTAAGCATCCACAAGTGGACTCATTCATCCAATCAACTTATTTCTAATATCACATCCTTTAATTTGTGTAAACCCTACCATATCTGTTTTTTTTTTTTTTTTTCTTTTAATTTTCCTTAAAAAATCTAGATGGAGATTTAGATGATTAATTTGAATCTTGAATATAATTTAAAGGTATATTTAGTAATGTTTCATTGCTATTGTTTCTTTGTTTTAGTTGACTTAAAAAATCTAAAAGATTGAACTTCAAAATGGTTTTTCAAATTTTAAAATTTGGTTAAACAGAAGAAAACAAAGAAATTAGGAGTAAGAAAAATTTAATCATCTGAAATCAGAAAACTTTTAACCTGGATCATTTTTTAAATTTGGACAAAATATTAGAAGTGTAGTTGTTATGAATTAGAAAAGTTCAAAGAAGTGATGAGTTCCAAACACTTAAAAAAAAGCCTATTGCTTTGGTTTCAAATTGTCTTAGAAACATTTTAAACTTCAGTGTGCTAACTCTAGTTAAATTCCTTTTTGTATTCTCTAATTTGATTGTGGGGAAAAGGGTGCGAGTGGTACAAATACTTGAGAGAGTGTCTTATTTGTAATTGAGGTCGAGGGAGAGATTTCTGTGTGGTTGTAATCATTTTTTACATATAGTGGAGTTTTTTTGGTCTGTGGTTTTTTCTTTGGTTTGGAGTTTTTCCACCCTAATTCTTATGTTTCTAGTTTTATTGCTTTCTTTTAATTTCTCTGTTATTTTTCTACTTATTTTTATAGTAGCAGTGAGAGGTTGTTTCGAAGGAGTGGTATCAAAGCTTTAAGTTTGTAGTTTCAAGAATTTTTGGGTATGCATTGTGGTTGCAGCATTGGCTGAACTTCCACATTAAAAAAAAAAAAAAGAATTATTGGAACACGCTACAATATTATAAATAGTATGGGTTGTTCATTATTTGCTGATTTGCTAGGAAGTGAAGCAGATAAGTCAAGCTTTATGAGTCAAGGGAAGTCTAATGTAGAGAAATTTGATGGAATGATCACCTTCGACTTGTGGCAAATGCATGTCAAGGATGTGTTAATACAATCTAAGGTTACACATATGCAAGTTAAACGGTGGTGGTGGTCTAGTAGAGTCCAGCGGTAGTTCCAGCAGAGATTCTAAGTAGCAAATGATAGACTGCTGGGAGATACAAACAATCTAGGCACATGAAAAACAGAGCAGGTTCTTCAAAGGGTTCTAGCTAAATCGGATGCTAACGTTGTCTTTCTTATCAGGGGAGACGATTACTTACTCTAAAGTAGACATAATTCATCCTTATGGTATGTCTGCTTTACCATGATAGAGGATGTGATGTTAGCGGTTCTACAAGTTTGCACGCAGACGTTGACTTGATGGTTATGCAAGATGTGTGGTAGAGGTTATGTTGATGGTTGAAGAACTTCTAGGTGAGCCAAGTTGATGGAAGTTGCACCATAAATTCCAGCAAAGGGTTGATTGGAATGTGATGGAAAAACAAAATCTTAGAAGGTGGTATTTGAAGTGGTCTACTTTTTATGGTGGAATATCTCTGTGTTGAGAATTATGATTGTTGATGAAGACAATAGATGTAGTAGAAACTATGGATTCTTCAAATATCTTGCCAGCAATGTAGAATTTGTTGAATCTTGGCAAAATATTAGAAGTGCAACTCTCCCAAATTGGAGAAGTTAAAAAAAGTGATGGGCTCCAAGCACGGTAAAGGAAGAGAAGTCTATTTCTTTGGTTTTAAATTATCCTAGTTAGAAACACTCTACGTTTGTGCTAACTCTAGTTAAATTCCCTTTTTGTATTATCTAGTTTGAGAGTGGGGAAAAAGGTATGAGTAGTAATGAGATTTTCTTGGTCTGTAGTTTTTCTTCGGTTTAGAGTTTTTCCATATTAATTCTCGTGTTTCCAATTCTATTGCTTTCTTTGAATTTCTCTCTTCTTTTTGTTCTTATTCCAATAGTAATATTAGGGTTTTCCCAACCTTCTAAGACATTGGCCTCAAATTGTTTGTGTTGTAAACAATTTTGAGGACATTTAAAAAAAAAAAAAATAAATAAATAAAAAAAGTGAAAAAGATAAAATATATCACATGATGAACGTGATTCTTATTCAAAAAAACAAAAGGGGAATAATAAGCGCCAATATTTGATAATTATTTGATTTTTAATTTTTAGCTTTTGATAATCAGATAATTTTTTTTATATTTTTTTTAAAATTTTGTTTGTTTATTCTGATTTTCTTACTTAAATTTTCAATTTTCTTAACGATATATTTGAACAAAACACAAGTTTTAAACAATTTTATTTTTAACTTTAAAAAATTAACTTAGATTTTTGAAAATATTAAAAAAAAAAAAAAAAACTGAACAAAAAAAACTTATAAAATTTAAGCTTACTCTCTCATGGTTTTCTTTGTTTTGTTAGGAGATGTTTTTAAAATTCATGCCAAGTTTTGCAAAGTTGAAACTTCAAGACATCAATTATCATGCTAAAGTTGATGGTTTGATTTCCGCTCTTACTATGGCTTAGAACTAAAAAAAACGAAGAAGAAGAAAGAAAATAGGGGACAAGATAAGGGTGAGAGTTAAAGAGATCATGGGTTCAATCTATGAAAGCCACTCAAAGATATAAAAATAAATAAATAAAACAAATAAATATGAGAGATTTGAACTACAAACCTCCTAATTGCTAACACATACTATATGTTTGTTTAGCTAATATACTACTATAAGTATTATATAAGTAGAGCATAATTATTTTTTAGGAAAATAATTTTTAAAATTGAACATGCATATCTTTTTTTCATTTTAATAATCCTAGTTAAATTAACATTTTCTTTTCCAAACTTATGATTTGTAGCTAGTTCCAATATTGTCTCGTAATAATGTAAATAATGGGTTAGTTTGTGTTAGAAATAGCTTTCATTTTAGATTTTTGCAAGAGTAAGCAAGAAACAAAGTTTAATAATCATCACAAATTAAAGTTCATTCTACGTGTGTTTGAATTTTTAGTAGAAAATCTCACTAATTAAAGTTCTCTCTCATTGATTTTTTTTTTCTCCCTAATTATTTTATATGAAATATTAGAAAAAGAGTAATATTATATAATATCTAATTTCGAATGTACCTATGGACTATTTTGCAAAACAAAGAGATTTCATTGCTTGATATTATAAAACTATAAATTGACTAAAAGAACAACAACCACGTTTTAAGTTTTGTATTATTTTATTGGGTTACTCAACTTTAATCTAAAAGTTTTCTATTAGGGTTGTTTTTAAATATACCAAAATGAGCTAATTTATTTACAAATATAGCAAAATGCTATTATTCATCCGTGATAGAGTGGATAAACTACTATCCTCTATCATTATCAACAGTTGATAGATATTAACATTTTGTTATAATTAAAAATATTTTTAGCAAATTTTTGTCATTTAAAACAATTACCTTTTTTTTTTTCTTATTAAGATAAACAATATACCTCGTGTTATTTTCACCCATTTCTCTCCTTGGTCCTAGGATGTTATTTTTTGGGATAATTGCAATGGAAAACAATTTTATGATTAAGATTTAAGTGTATAACAACATTTTTAAACAAATCTATCATAGACACTATCTAATAGACTATATCACGGGTAGACTCCTATCAACGATATAGTTTAGCATTGATAGGCTCCGATAGTTGGATCTAAATTTTGCTATATCTGCAAAAAAAATTTTTGCATTGTGCCATATCTACAAATACTTTGAGCTTGATTGCAATAATATTGACAACTACTCTTATTTTCTATGGTATTTTTTTTGTTTACGATGTTGGTTTTGTGTTTTTCACTTCAAAAATTAACTCAACAGAAATATTGTAATAAACTTTAATTTTGTAAATCTAAAATATAAAACTAAATGATAATATGAGATAGAGAAGTATTGAAGAGAGGATGATTGATTTGAATGAGGAGAAAAGAAAAAGAGAATCTGATTCCAATTTTCACATTTGATTCTATGCATCCAAACAGAAAGTTTATTTTGCACACAAAACTCAAAGAAAAAGAAATCAAAACTCCCACTTCTCAATCACTTCAATGAAAAAAATGTCCAAATGGGAAGCCCAAATAAGCCTTAATTGAGAAGCCAATGGGACCTTCCCACGTGTGAATAGGAAATGTGGTTTGTCCTTATGCGTTCTTCAAAAGGTGACAAATGGCCGACAGTTGGATTGAGAAATTGATATCAACAAATACAGAGAGAGAGAGAGAAGCTCTTTTATTAGGGTTTCCATGGTGGTGTCCCACACCAAACACTATAAATTTAAAAGAGAAAAAAAAAAAAAGAAAAAAAAAGAAAAAACATTCATATATCATATTTTCACATTTTCTTGATTATGTCCCCCCCTTTGGATTAGTGTTTTAAACTTGTTTGAGGCAAATTATGGATAAACTATCTTACTCGTCTCATAACTATTTTTTCGTTTTAAGTTAATTATGTTTTTATTTAAAGAATGCTCATCATTTAATTTGATCGTTTTGATTTTTTAAAGAAAACATTTCAATTGTTCTTAGGATTCGTTTAAAAGAGTATTTCCCTAATGTAATGACATGTCCTGAGTCCTAATCTCCTAATGTCTGTATTCCAACAACTAAATGATATAGCTGATTTTCTTCCTATTGCTTTTTATTTGTTTCTTCCTCTCCTTTACAGTCTAGTGCCTTTGAACCTCTCAGGTTCCTTCACTTAAAGTAGTAAATCCAGTGATATATATACTTAGAGTAGTGAATCCAGTGATATATATATATATATATATATATATATATATATTTATATTACATCTGATCTGATCATAATAGTTGAGATAAAAAATTAAAAATTTCTTATTCTAATAGTGAAGGATTCCTCTTTTAAATTGACAATATATGTGCGCACGCATGTGTAGCAATAAATAGAAATAACAAAAATACAAAAGTGAAAATAACAAAATATTGTAAAATACATATAGTGTAATACTATCTTTTTTTTTCGTTATATCACTTTTTAAAGTATTGTATTGAACATGTTGATATGATAAACTTTTTAACAAATATCTCACTTGTTTGATTACTATTTTGTTTGCTTTGATTTCTGTTTTTAATAAAGAATGATGATCACTTAATATAATTTTTTTTTGGAGAAATAATTTCGACAAACACATATTTACATCTTGTTTAAATCGCTTTATAATATTGTTTTCCAGACTCGATTAATGGCACAAATTTGGATTAATATCTCACACTAGAATCTCAATGACTGCTCTTATAATGCTAGTAGTTGCAAAAATATTAGTTGGTTATATTATTTTTTATAAGTTAAAATACCATTTTGGTGCTTGTACTTTAGAACATGTTAATCTTAGTCCATGTATTTTGATTGACCAAAATGTGTATCAATGATAAAAATGTAATTTAATGAGGTATAGTGCAATATATCATACACCGTCAACAAGTAGTAATGTGGAAAGTATTACAAGTATCGTATCTCCAAGAGACTATTTGTGTAATTCAATTTTTCTAAGAAAGAGTTTTTCAATGTGCACCAGATTACCAATAAAATGAGTGATTTTAGGGGTTGGTTGCGAATAATAATAAACATAAAATGATAATAAGAAACAAGGAATTCAACTCAAGTTTCAACTCATAGATAAATTGCCTTAAGCTATGCTGCCACGTCAAGTCAACATCGACCAACTATGAACCAAGAACAACTCCAATTTAGCTTTGTTTCACAAATACCCTTAGAAGCCTTAGTAATAATTATTGTCCATATTTCTATAGCTAATTGGATTTTAGATAGTTTCATGCAATCCCTTGGTTCTACAGTATGCCTTATGTCTAAGGTCACGTGACGTTCTATGTTTAGACTCTTAGTCCTATATTATTTTTGAGATCCGTTCATATCTTAACATTCTCAGCATTAAAACTCAACTAACATGCAAATTTAAGTGATTATGTCAAATTAACAAGATAACATAAGTTTCAACAAAAGAAATAGAAGGAGTGAAAATGACGCACTTTAATGCGGTTGCATTGGCCTCGTGCCATGTTATCTTTAGGGTGTCCTTTAAACCATGTTATTCAAATGTAGATACTCTTAAGCCATGTTATATATCTTTAGGGTATCCACAAGACTGAATCCCTTAGAAAACTTAGCCCATAATTAGATAAGATGAACATATTTCATTAAATCCATGGATTAAAATGTAGTAAATAATGAAATGAAAAGAAGAACGAAAGAAAAACAACAAAGTACAAAAAGAATAAAATTTAGGAAACAATAAAATAGTGACTTTGAATTAAGCCAACAAACTAAGGTGCCCTCTAGGATGGACTCAATCATTTCTCAAGATGAATCCCACTTTAAAACACATTCTTACATAGGGTTAACCTAAAGAAGCCATTTCTTCAGAGTAACTTTCATTCTTAAAGAGATTATGGATGAGTTTTTGTGGGTTATCTTGAAAGATCTAATTTTTTTTATTTTTTTAAAAAGAAATTATTATTATTATTATGATTTCAACGTTTTATATAGACTCTATATGATTGGGTAATGGCCAAAATTCATGCTCCAAACCTTAGTTGATTTATGGGGTCAGAATGACTTGGGAGCAAAAAATAGCAAAAACAGGAATTGTTTGAAAAAAAATCCCAATTTTTTTGAATTTAGGGCAGACAATGCAAATGAATCACTATTTTATTTTTGTAAAAACGATCAAAACGTCTATAAAAGCTCATAAAACTAGTTTAAAATAGTTAAAACTAACTTAAGACAGTTCAAAGACACATGTTTACTAATTTTACTCATTTTCGGCCATTTTGGGCTCCAAATATTATATGAAATCCTTCTTTTACTTGAGAAAAATTACAAAATATATTGTGAAAATTAAACATGCCCTCTTTTAACATCTATCATACTCTCAACAAATCAAGTTTATCCACTACTATTAGTTTATTGTTGATTTTTTTCAAAAACTTTTGATTATATATTAATATTTTTACCATAAATTTTGGAAATATATTAACATATTATATTTCCATACATGAAAGTTATTATTATTGAATCAATTTCGATAAAATTTAACTTTGAAGACTAAATTTAAATTTTTTCGAAAATATAAAGATTAAAATTAGACACTTAAAAATAGAGGAAGTGAATAAATTTCCAAGTATAAAACTAAAAGTATTTTAACCTTATTTCTATAAATGACAAGTTAGAATAAAGTATTCAATTATATGTGCATAAAATGAAATTCACAATTCTAATTAGGTTAAAATACCATTTTAATTCTTATACTTAAATTTTGTTCAATTTTAGTCTCTCTATTTTCATTATTCAATTTTAGTATCTCAACTTTCAATGAATCTAAAATCGTTATCTATAGCATTTTTACTATAAAATTTGAAAACATATTCACATATTTTATTTTCTTACATGAAAATTATTATTATTATTATTTAATTAATTTCGATAAAAGTTTAACTTTATGGATCTCAGTTTAAGATTTATTGAAAGTATGAAGACTAAATTTAAACTATTAAAAGTATAAAGACGAACAAAATTCAAAATACGAAGACAAAATAATATTTTAATTACTATGTTAAATAGACAATTTGGCTGTTTTCTTACATTGAGATTTGCAAAAATAATTTGGACGATGTGATGTGTGGGTACATGACTTGCATTAATTGTTTGACACCTATATTATTTGTATCATGTTTTTAAAAATGGTTGAATTTTATTGGAAAATTATTGAAAATATGCTAGAAGTGATTAGGATCGTTGATTATTGAAAAGTTGAAAACTCAAACTATGGATGTTTATTTCTATATTTGTAAATTTTGAAAACAAATCAAAATTTTTTAATGGTTCAATTTCGTTTATAACTAATATATACACAAAGATATATTTAAAAAAAAAAAAAAAAATCTCACTTTAGTTCCTTGCTTTTGAGTTTGGTTCTATTATAGTTTATGTATTCTTAGATGTTCAAATTTAATTTTTATATTTTTAATAAATCTTAAATTTAGATATTGCTATTAATTTTTGTTTTCAAAGAAATTCAGTTCATGTTGCATTATTCTTTTTATACATTTTAAAAATATATTCATATAAGGTCTTTTTCTTATATAAAAATGATCAAATTCAACAAAACATGAATTTCAAAGGACAAAATTTAAGATTTATTTAAATTACATAGATTAAATTCAGACAATTAAGAACACAAGGATAATGGAAAGGAATTTATAGTATATAAGAACCAAAATGGTATTTTTGCCTCGATAAAAAAAAAATAGCAGTATTAATTTTTTTTTTAATATTTAACATCTATTATTCAAGATTTTATAAATTTAAAATGTGTGGTAGATAAAAAAAAAAATTAACATCTATTATTAAGTGTTTAATATATTGAGTTTTATATCATAAAACTTGTAGTTTGTAATTTTTTTGAACTTATTTTCAATAAAGTTATTATCGAGATTTATTCAGTAAAGTTGTTTTTGAATATATGAATTGCATTTATCAAATCCGATAAACTAAGAACCCTTGACTATATAGTGAATACTTAGACTTTATGTGGTGACATAAAAGTGGATCAAGTTTAGGTAATAGCCAAAACGGTCTATAGTATATGAATAATAAGGCTGGACACCTTATCCAAAGGACACTATGAATGCGACCCACTTTGGATCTGATACAAACAATGCGATCCTAAATAGTTCATGTGGAGACATGTGAGTGGAGATGTGTCCTATGCAATGAGTTTGCATAAGACCGGACCATGAAATAATCACTTTTACTTTATTACACCGTTTACAGTTAAAACTGATTATTTCAACCTGATGACCTAGGTGACTCAACCTTAATCTTGAGCTAACTACGAACTCTTGTTTGTTTGAGATTATCTTTTAATTTACATGGGTGAGAGTGGCCAGATTCGCTGACTCAATATGCCCCCCATTTTAGGGATAATACCAAGCAAATAATTGAGGACATAATTCTGCAAAATGAAATTCACTCCTACCTTATTTAAGGTTAGAAGAGAAGTTGTTTCCTTAAGTGCTAACTCCAGGTCTTGAACAAGGGGCCTCGCCCTCTCATTGGCCCGAGAAGGATTCGGTTTGTTGGTTGGACCACAAACCAATTGTTCATTAGAAGATCAGTGCAACTAAAGGAACAAGAGGTAATTACAGGGGTAAAACGTTAATTTTGACTCAGCTATAATTACGAACAACTTGTGAATGATCGACTTACTAATCATGGTTATATCAAGTGGACAAAAATATATCTACAGTGAGGAGAGTGCAGCTACTAGGCTTTAGTGGAGTGTCCCAATAGTTAACGAATGTTAATTAACTACGTTAAAGAGCTTAACCGGTCAAGTTCGGATCGTTGGAGCTCATGATCTGTAGGTTCATTAGGTCCCATTGTTAGCTCATGGACTAAACCTTAGAATAATATATTGAGTGAATTTACAATGTTCGAATTCAGTTGAGGAGCAAAATTTATGGTTTGTTCAATTCGTTTAATTATGAATTAGACGAATTTGGAGACTTAGAAATATTTTAATGTGATTTAAATATTTTAGAATTAAAATCAATTTTATGAAATTGAATTTAAAAATCCAATTTTGAGAAATTGGAAAAATCCACTATATATGATGAAGGAGGTGGTGTTCTTCATGCAAGCTTCTTCCCCACCTTCTTCTTCTACCTCCAATTTAAGTGAGTTATTCAACAAATTCGTTATCAATTTGCATGTTCTCTTCTTTAAATAGAAGAGAAAAATTGAAGAAAAGGGTTAAGCTTTTAAACTAATTTTTGTTGAAATTCTCAACTACTCAAAACCCATAAAAACAATGTGTTCTTCACCTTGTTGCTAAAAATTCTACTCAATTTGGATCCCACAATCCATTTTAAGGCCTGAGGATAACAAGGAAGACTCTTGTGGTAGTCCACGAAGTGTTTATGATTAGAAATTCAAAGGAATTTAATTCAATTTTGAGCTACAACACGTAAGTGTTCTTCTCCTGTTTTTCGGTTTTGGTACAAACATGTTTAATCTTCAAAATTGATATAATTAGAGTGCACTAGATCCTAATCGTTTCTGTTATTATGTTGCTAACTCCTTCATAATATACCATAGATTTTTAGACACAAAATTAGAAGATCATGATCTATCTAATATATATATATATATATATATATATATATATATATATTTTAAATCTTAAACACCCAACTAAACATAAAATTAAAAGTTTAAAATTCAATAATTTAGGAACTAAGCTTATAATTATTTTACATACCAAAATAGGTGAGGAATATTTTAGAGTTGTTTTTAAGCACAATTTTCTAATTTGTCTAGAATAATTTCAATATTACAAGCAACCACCACTTGATTGTTGTATACAACAAAAGTAAGCTGTCATAGACAATCTATTATTATTATTATTATTATTTAAAAAAGAAATAAAGAAATAAAGAGAATTAACAACAAATTTGTGTTTTCAAATGAATTCAGGATGTGTTTGATTGTTTTGTGTTAATGAAGTGTCTTGAACTAAAAAGATTGAAAAGAAAGAAGATGCTATTGGGTAAATGTGCACTTGCTTTTTAAAATTTCATCTCTCTCTTTTTGGCTTATATCCAATTGGATAGAAAGTCCAATGTACATGATTTCCTTTTTGTTGGGTTTTTCCCTTTAGGTTTCTTAAATTTTCTTCCCAAAATCTTTTTGTAGATTTTCTTTCTCCACTTTTCACTTGTTCAATTGATGGTGTTAATTAAAGTGGTTCACTAGTTTATAATAAAGCAAATCCAACCAAAATTATTATTCTTCCTAAGATGCTTATTAGGTGAGTTAAACGATTAATTTGATACGACCATTGAATTTGAGCAAGTTCTATTTAATAAAATAATGTGAAAAATTTTATCTTTTCTAATCTAAATCTTCAAATCAATGAAATAAGGCTATATGTCTTGTGAACCAATAACATCGAATTTAATTTAGTCAATTTGAGTATTCTAACGGTTATATTTATACCATTTTCGCTCTTCATCGAATAAATTTTTAAAGATAATGATGTCATGACATCAACCCACTTTCAAAATCTAATTACTATTCAAATTTGGCAACTTAATATGATTCTTCCAAACAATCTTTTCCAAATAGTACTTGCAAAGAAATAAAATAAAAGGGAAGCTTGGTTTTGTTGACTTGCATGAAGAATAAGCATCACTTTGCAAAGTCTAATTTGGACCAAAGCATTTATTTATTTATTTTTGGAGGAAGCAAGCAAAGCATAAAGTTTGAAATGACTAAGGAAATGTTTATAAGGGCAACTTAAATGTACATGCTAGCTTTTGGTTCAAGTCTCTTGACTACAAACCTAAAAGTAAATTTTAGGAATAATATGTTTGGGAACAAATCTCTGTATATATTTTCGTAATTATATGATATTTTCGTCTTTCATTTATATACCTCATGTTTTTTCTCTTATCTAGGCTAATGTACGATTTTAATTGCATTCCCAACATAATGTTACTTAGTTTAAATCTTTTGATCTTTGAGTTTACATAAAAAAAATATATTTAGTTTCCTCCACTTTCAAATCTTAAAACAACTATAATTTTCGTAAATTTTGTGTGACAAAAAGTATCTTAATCATTGTCACTAGTTATTCATTATTAATTATCTAACATATGTAACTTACAACTATATTTAAAAACTTAATACCTAACAACTTAGATTCTATTTGTAATTTTAAAGTTATCGTCTCATTTTAAAAATATTTGTTAATTGCTAGTAAAATAAATAAATGATGTGCACAAAAATTTATATATAAAAAAAAACTACATTTTTAATCATTAAATTTTTATCGTAGTAGATGCATTTGGTTGCCCTTATATTTCAAAATAAACTATTTTTAGTCCTAAATTTATTATAATAAAGTTTAAAAGAACTCCTGCCACTATTTAAAATATTTTTTAATTATTTTTTTAAAAGCTAATATGTCATTTTAAATTTAAAAAATTAAAAATTTATCTATTGTCTCTCCTCCCTCAATCCTCCTCCCCTCTTCTATTACCTCTCGCCTTCTGCATATATTTATTTATTTATTTTATTAATATTTTCTTTTTTATTTAAAAGAAATTTATTGTAGTTTTTATTCCACATGTTATGGGTAAATTTTGCCTCAATAAAATATGAGGTTGACACTCAAGTAGGACAAAAGCAAGATTCAAGATCAAATACTTAGTCCAAAGCCAAAAATAATCTTAGACTAGGCGAGCCATGGGTTGAGGGCATTATAAGTTTCATCCTCAGCCTACGAGGTCAAGGATGACTCGTTCCATGACCCAAAACTAAAAGGGAAAGAAAGATTTGAATAGCTCTGAAAACTGAAGAGAAAAACCTAAGTCAACTGGCTTGTATTATGACTCTAAAAAAAGAAAGTCAATTTGCAGTCTTAAAAGTGTTGATACAACTAAAAACTTCTTATGATTTAGACAGTGAAATTTTGCTATATTTATAAATATTTTGATTCCTTTTGCTATATTTAAAAATAAAAATGACCTTTTAAAATTATTTAAAAAAATTTAGAGATGGAGAGGAAGCTATCTAACATCTTAAAAATCAAACACGTTTATTCTAAAGGGATAGAAAGATAATTCTTTCTTCAGAGAAAAAGTTAAGGTTGCGAGACATCAATGATCATTTATGTCGAGATTCATGGGCTAAAGTAGTTAGAATAATTGAAAATATATAAACAAAGATAAAATCATATACGAAAGCTAAGTTTTGGGCCCAAGTAAAATATAATTAAAGAATAATTTGAACATGAGGAAGAAGCAATATTGTGACATCACTTTTGTTAAATATGTGCTTTTGAGGATTGATTAATATAATGGAAGAAGTATGATACTTGACACACTAACAAAATTATAACTAATACTTCTCATAATCAACGTACCTTAACTGGCATAAAATTTGTACGATCTTAAAATTAGAAATTTGATTTCCTACCTCACAAATTGTCAAATAAATAAATAAAATAATGCTTCAAACTTTTTATTTTTTTTCATTTTAAACTTTTAGTTAATTTGACAATTAAGTTTTACGAATGCTAATATATAATTTGAGATTTATTTAGAACAGAATATTTAATTAAGTTTAGTAGTGAATTTTTTATCATATATATTTTTTTTTTCCAACCATATGTGAAATGAAAAAATTAAACTTCTAATATCGAAATTAATGGTATAAAGTTTATATTAGTTACACTATGCTTATTTTAACAACATTTTACCACATTATTTAAAAGGTTATGAAAATGTTAAATTAGTTTTTTGACTAGAACATATCTTTATGAACATTAAAATAATTTCAAAGGTTTTAGTTGAAATTTCTATTCATATTTCTACATTTCCATAAATTCGACGTTAATATGAAGGATGAATCGACAATTTTAACAAATCATAAGAATATTCATGAAACATTAACAGTGAACAACAAAATATTACTAATGAGAATATAATGTAAATAATTGATATATTATTTTGTTAAAAAAGTATAAAATATTTGTTTCTTGATTCATTAATATTCATAACATCACACTATTTTTATAAAATTAAGACATAGACATTTTATCGTACATCAACATTTCAAATATTAGTTGTTCCAAATGTCTTTATGAGTTGAGCCAACTAATACTTTTCGGCTTATAAAGTTTTTCATTCAAATTAACTTGTTTTTACGCAATTGTTTTAATTAAGGATATATAATATTGTTATTATTTTTTTTCTATCAAACTAAATCCATCACGATTTTTTATTTTATTTTGCTAAATTATTATAAGTTTAGTTGTTCAAGCTTTTGAAATTGTATTTATTTTAGTTGTTCTTGTAGTTGAAAGAATTTCTAAGTGATGAAGTGTTTAAATTTTCGTACTTTTGTCTTTACAGTCCACATGCTTTAAAAAGTGTTCTATAAACTTCTAATTTTTTTTTTATTTAACAATTATATTTTATTAACTTTTTTAGATTTTCAAAGCGACCTTAGCTTAGCACTATTTAACATGACCTTTCATTCTAGAGGTAAGAGGTTTGATCATTCATTTCCACGCTTATTGTACAAGAAAACTTTCTTAGATTAATTATGCTTCAATAACACATCAACTATGTAAGTTAAGAATTACAAACAAAATCAACTGGTTGCGGACAAGAATATATATAGCTCAAATTCTCTAGTTCTCTTCGCCTACCATTTTCTATCACAACTTTCTCTAACATTGGTGGGTTTTTCAATTTCATAATTGTTTTGATTTCCTTTTTCTATTCCTCAATAGTGTGTCTATATATATATATATATATGTCGTCCTCGGTCCTGGACGTTGAGATCCTTTGTTTCATGATGTTTATTTTGAGTTCTTAGTATGATATTTGAATGTTGTTTGATTTTGGGTATCTCACAAAAAAATATTAGTTTGCATTATTCTTAAAATCTAGTTAATTCAGAGTTAGCACGATCAAATTTAGGACAACCGTACAAAAATCTCTCAATGTGTTCGGTGAGTGAAATTAAAACCTTGGACTTCGAAAATATCTTGATGGCCCACTATAATATAATTGGACCAAACACGAAAGACCCAAATTTTGTTTTCCTCGAGTATAGTGGGCCTAGACGAAGCCCAAAGAAAAGAGTTAGCCCAGCCCAGGTAGGAAACCCACCCAGTTAGACGACGGCGTTTCTTGGAGAACTTCAAGCAATTATTTAAAACCAAAGTAAAAACGAAAAGTTCCAGCCGTTTACATTCTCAGTGGGACTCACCGGAAAGCCAATTAATACAGATGTCTAAAATGAGAACGGCGTAGAGGATCTTAAATTTTTTTTTTTTCCTGGATTAAAGCTTACGCAAAATTGCATTTATTTTTGCTTCGCCAAGAACTCTTTACCGGTTGATTTTGCAGACGATCTGTCTCGTCTCTTAGCGAACCCATTTCTTCGTCCTCTAAAGCGGAAAATTTCACCAATTCATAAAAAAGAGGGGGAGGAATTGGAGAGATTCGGGAAGAGAGGATTCGATTCGTAAATTTTGGCCGGGATTTTTTTTTTTTTTTTGTTTCTCATCAATAATTGATGTCCGTATCCATGGAGATTCCTAGCTCGTGGGATGCCCTTCGCAAACAGGTTTGATTTCTCCTACTAATTCTTGTTTCTTTTCGGTTGTTGGATTCTATTTCCTTATTTCCTTTATATTTTCTCGATTCGGTTGTGTTTTTGGCTTTATTTCTGATTGTCGGTAACCTTGAATCCTGTCGTTTGAAAAACGATGCATATGAACCGTTTTCGTTGTGTGTGATTCGAAGAATTCTGAAAGATCAATGGTTTGACTTTTAGCTCGTGATCTATAGCTTTTTAGTTTTGAATTCGGAGAATTGGGATTTTGGAATATGAGATGTAAATTTGGTCTCGTTCTGTTGTGATAATTCTGTTGAAGTCGTTAATTTCAGGATTGTAAATCTCGGTATAATTCTTTTATGTTTCTTTGTACTATCTGTTCTTCTGTAAATGATGTGCAAAAATTTTATACACATGGATAAGCGTTTTTAAAGAATTGTGAATCCGGGTTTATCCCATAATCTTCCTCTGCCCTATATATTTGTCAAATAGTCATTGTTTGTAATGAGATTATAAAATTGATTAACTTATAATGAAGAAAATTTCTTGATGCTTGGGGATTTTGTAATGAAGTTGGGCTACATTGTTCTGCCTTGCCAATTCTATCTCATTTCTTTTGCATGTATGAGTACGTATGCTTTTTGCATCGAACATATTCTCATCTATGCTATTTGATTTGTTGTCGTCGTTGTTGTTTTTTCTTTTTGTAACGAATCTATGATAATGTTTCTTATGTTCCTACAGGCAAGGAAACTTGAAGCTCAGTTGGATGAGCAGATGAATTCTTTCCGAAAACTGGTTTCAACAAAGGGTTCTACGAATGCTGATACAGCTGATAGTGATGTTGAATCTGGGATAGAACGTCTGTTAAAGCAGCTACAACAAGTGAATTCACAGATGCAAGCTTGGGTCTCATCAGGTGGTTCTGAAATGGTTTCCCATACCTTGACTAGACATCAAGAAATTCTACAAGATCTTACGCAGGTACTCTGTCTTAAAATTTTTTGTGTAGTAGCTATGTTAATATTTTCACATTTGAAGGGAAGAAATACTAGTGGTTTTGTAGGGTTAGTAACTTGTAAGAATTTCCTTTTGCACAATTACACAACAGTGAACTCATGGATTTGAATGGCTGGCATTTTTGTAATGTGGTATTGGACAAAACTTTAGGGTGTGTTTCGTTGGTGATTTAAAAACAAGAATTTAAAACATGAAGGATTTAATGGAAAATAGAATTGAATCCCATGCCTTCACTGTTGTTGAATATGTGATTGGTAGCAGATTTAGAATTAAAAAACAGATGCATGTTTTAAAAATTCACTTCCTAGGTCACAGGGTGACAAGATCCAAATACTATTTTCAATGAAGTCAATAATTTTGGAAACAAGAGATTGAATTCAGCTACGACACCACAAGCTCTTATTTTCCCTTATTGATAACCTCTCTCCCCTATAATTACTGATATTTTTTAATGTGCCCTTTAATTACTGATATTTTTTAATGTGGGGAGTGATGAGCATGAGGGTAACCATTGGAACTCTTTAGACTTCTTTGTGAGATCTGGTGTATAATTATTCTAATAGTATGTACCAAGCTAAGAAGCTAGACTTAGTCCAGCTTCTGCAAGTTCCTTCTTTTTCTCTTGATGTTTTTGGTCTTCATTGTTTTTCCAGAAGTCTGCTGTGATTATGTCTCACATGGAATGTAAGACCAAGTTTTGTTGATTTAGTGCAGGAGTTTTATCGTCTTCGCTCCAGCCTCCGAGCCAAGCAAGAACATGCTTCACTTTTAGATGACTTCAGGGAGTTTGATCGTTCAAGACTTGAACTGGAAGATGGTTTGGGAACTGCAGAACAAACTCTTCTAAAGGAGCATGCATCTGTTAGCCGTAGCACAGGACAGGTATCTTTACCTATCATAATTATTTGTATGGACTACAATTCCATTATATTCTACTTGAAGGTTTGGTTTGTGGATGCCTTTGACGGAGTTTCATTTTTGGTTTATTAACATTGTTACCGTATTAGTTACTGACTACTGTAGGATTGAGAAATTTATTTGTGAGTTATCATGTTCTGTAACCTGTCATTTGTTTTCATGTTTTCCATATTAGTTACTTACTTATTGGAATCCAGCATCTGGGTTTTAACTTTTTTCTGAACTTTTGGTGTTACAGATGGATAATGTGATTTCACAAGCTCAAGCAACCCTAGGTGCACTTGTCTTCCAGCGATCGACCTTTGGTGGCATCAACTCAAAGCTTAGTAACGTTAGCAGTCGCCTCCCATCGGTATGTCGTTACTCTTTTTCTATTTTTCTATAGGCACATAATAGATTTCAACCCAATTAATTTCTAGAAGGAGAACTCATGTACATCGGGTGGGAGGAATACCCATCCTAGATAGTAAGGGCGTGTTTGGACTGGCTTTCTAAGTGCTCAAATTCACTTTTTTCTGAAAGTCAATCCAAACTGCGCTTCAAATACGAACTAAAGGCACCTATTTTCATTGAATCTATGCTAAAATTTTCATCAGCATGCATATGCATAGACCCTATTATGTTGCGTTCAAAAGATGAATCCATTTCATTGATCTAATTTCAATGATTGTTCAGGTAAATCATATTCTTGCAGCAATAAAGAGGAAAAAGTCAATGGACACAATCATACTCTCTCTTGTTGCGTCCATATGCACATTTCTGATCTTCATCTACTGGTTGACCAAGTGAGTTGTGATTATGTTCTTGGCAACTGTGTTGAAGTTGTTACATTACATGCTTGTTGTTTTCATACTCGTCTACGGGGTCCAGCTCATCTTTTTCTTGTTGACTCTATTTGTAACAATTTTTCCCCTTAATTCATTAAATATTTTTCGTAATGTCATTGAACTTTAATCCCTTGTCGGGGCGGGGTGGGGGTACAATATAAATAATCTATCTACCTGCCTGGGAAACTGAGATTCGTCCTTTAACACTACGGTCATATTATATGGGGATAAATCTGGATTTTTTTTGTTTGGGGGGGGGGGGGGGAACTCATGGACTTGACAATGTATTTTTGTATATTTAAATTCTGTTGGCAAGTTTTGTGATAGGATCTGTGAATATATTTGAATTTTGATTCTGGAATTATTATCTGATTGATGATATAGCGTAGGAACATTTAATTGTGTGCATTGTGAATTAGTTAGGGCTTGTTGGGATTGATTTTTCTAAGTTTTTAATTATTATTATTATTATTATTTTCCTCTAGAAGTACTTTTTTAAGCATTTAGAATGTCAATATACAAGCCCCCTAGTCCAACTTTGTGGATAAAATACTTGTGACTTTTAAGTGAAGGTTTGATTTCTGCTAAAAATAAATAAATAAATAAATAAATAATAATAATAATAAAAAATAAAAATAATAATAGAAAAAAAAAAAAAAAAAACCATGAAGGTTTGAGAAAATTCAAATGAATTTTAAAAAGTTAAAATTGTAGTTTAAGATTTATGCCTTTAACTTTGAAGAAATTTTGTTCATATTCTTATATTTTCTACCACTAATTATCATGATTTAGATGAAATAATTGTCTCGTCCAGAACCGACTCAAAGTGTAGCTCTTATTATGATAATAATAACCCAGCTCAATTAATTAGGAGAAAAAAAGATTTTATTATTATAACAATAATAATAAAGATTATCAACTTAAACATAACTCAGTACATATACCTTTAATCAACACATCTTCGAATTCTTAGCTGACATGTTGAACTACAAAAACAACCTTTTTAGAAGTTTTTATTTTTTTATTGTTTCTTTAAATTCCGTTGTCATAATTTGAATCATCTACTTTTTTTCAAGTTCGGAGATTGAATTCTTTGTCATTATTGATTATTGTGATAAAAAATGTTGAGAGATTCAACTACATCGTAAGGATTAAATTGAACTTTTCAAAACTGCACTATCTAAATTAAATCATGAGGCCAACTCGACTTTAACTACCTAAGGGAATTTTAAAATGTTATCTAAAATTTTAATATAATTTTTAATTTTCTAATTTTTCTAATTTTATTTTAAAATTTGAGTTTTGTTTCTTATTAAGATTATTGCTCTGAACTTTGATTTTCTTTTTTTTTTTTTTAAATTAAATACTCACTTTTACATTTTAATATTAATATCTATTAATTAATTTATGAGGTGAAAATTTTATTTAATTTAATTTTACTTACGTTATTTTTTGCTTCAAAGTGAAAAATAGTAAGATTTAATTATCTATAATTATTTTAATTGTTTAAAATTAATTAATAAGCATGTTAATTTTAAAATTTAAGGATTAAATTGAAACAAAATACGAATTTCAAACGGAAAATTGTAATTATGATAAATTTTGGGACTACTCTAAATTTATCTAAATGTATAATATTTCAAAAATTAGAAATGAAATAGAAATTAAATAAAAAAGGTATATTATTTTTCATATTTTCTACGAAAGTTAGAGAATGATATTTTGAAAAGATTTAAATGGGCGTTGTAAAAGGTCTCAAGAGTGTCAAACAAAACAGCAAAGCGTTGAACCAAAAAAATCAGAGAGCGAATGGAGGACGACGATGATCCATGGTTAGCTCCCGACAAGCTCTACCATTTTCTTCTCTGCTTCACTCTTACAATCCTCTTAGCTTCATTGGCCCTTCACACGCGTTATCCATTCATCCGTCGCCACTCCATTCTGATCGGATCCGTCCTGTCTCTTTTCGCCGGAGCCGCCAAAGAGGTTGCCGACGAACTCGGCTTCTTCAAGTCCGCCGGAGCCTCTACCAGGGACGCTATTGCCGATCTGATCGGCGTCTTGTTCGCTTCTTTCCTCCTTCACGCCCTCAGATTCTCGATCAGCAGTAGCGGCAACAAAGAAGCTAGCCCTAATCGGGACATTTTAATGGTCTGACTCTGAGAGGTTTTTCTTTTCGAACTATTGATGGAGAAAAGTGAGTGGAAGTGGACGTTTTACTTCGATTGAGGTCTTGATCATCGAGGCCATTTTGACAAACAGAGGGATTCGTTGGAGGTGAATTGAACGTGCTTTCGTTTTCTTTATTCTGTTTTATATTCGGGTTATGAATTCTGCATTTCCTGCGATTCTCTGGCATCATTGGGTTGGCTTTGAATTGCTTCTTTTCAATGGAATTGTTGAAGAGATGTTCGATTTCATTTACTGTATCATGAATATTTGTTGCTTGAGAGTGTAAATTAAGAAAGAAGGATTAGATTACTTCTTATTATATTACATTTCATGCTGGTTTAATTGCTGAGTTTCCGATGTGTTGATTAGATTTTGTTAGGTGATTGCAATGTAGCATCAAAGGATCTGCAAGGTTTAGCTCATTTTTCCTTCCCATTTCGAGTATTAATGATATTACAGCCTCTTTACTAAAATCCTAATAGTCTTTTGACAATTGAATGTTGTAGGATTAGACTCGTCCCCAAGAGCTCACTGTATAGAGAAAACACTCTACTCTTTATATCTGTTTCTGTTTCGATTGATAACCTTTTTGTTTTTAGTGTTTGTTTTTTTTAGAAATTGTGCTTGTTTTCTTACCATTTCTTTTACAATAATTTTCATCTTTTATAAGAAAACATTCATATTCATAGTCTCCTCCATTTGACTTTTACAATAATTTTCATTTTTTATAAGAAAACATTCATATTCATAGCCTCCTCCATTTGACTTTTAGAGAGAAGGGACGCATTTTGTGGTTAATTGGGGTGTTTGCTTTATTAAGAGAAGAGAAATAATAGGTTCTTTAGAGGAGTGGAAAGGGACCCTAGTGATGCTTGATTCCTGGTGAGGTTTCATGTTTGTCTTTAGGCTTCGGTTTCAAAGACTTTTGTAATTATTCCATAGGCAACATTATACCTAGTTGGTCCTCTTTTCTCGAGGGGTTTTTGTGGGGCTTGTTTTTTTTTTTTATTTTTTTATTTTTATACCCTTATATTTTTTTTCATATTTTTTTTCTCAATGAAAGTCGTTTGTATTAAAAAAAAATCATAGCCAAATTCCAAATTCTCAAAACAAGTTTTAAAAAACTAATGTTTATAGGCTAAAGCGAGCTTCGCTTAGCGGTAATTGACGTGATCTTCCATGTTAGAGGTGAGAGGTTCAATCTCCCATCCCTACAATTGTTGTACTTTTAAAAAATCTAATATTTAGAGTTCTCAAATTTGGCTTGTGTTTTGAAAACATTTGTATAAAAAGTCTAATAACAAAACAAAAGAAGTCATAGGTGGAAGTAATTTTCAAAAATCAGGAACCAAATGGTTACGAAACAGGCGATAGTTTTCTAGATGTTACCCCAATTGAGTTTACAGTTCAACTGCTATTGTTTCATTTCCAGATTACAAGACTATTACAGGGAGTTTCTCTTCCTTTTGTTAAAAACTGGAAATCCTTTGGTTAACTATCATACACAAGACCAAAACCTGCAGCCTGTCTATAGACATTGTTCTATCGTGTATTTACTACTGAGCATAAATTTGGTTTACTTTTTCCATCTTATTGATCTTTTCTGATTTGGAAGTTGCCTCAGCGATCTAATGATCAACCTGTTTTCTGGGTTATTTAGGTAGGTCGGGCAATCAATCTGTTGTCATCCTCGAAAGCTTCCTGCAGTAGAAGGCAAGCGTGAATTGCCATCTTTGTCGGGCAACTTAACTGCAGTGTAGATTCCAGCTCCACACAATGTCCCTAGTATGGGAGCTGTGAGGTAAATCCAAATGGCTCTAAAGTTGTTTGCAGCAATGGCTGGCCCCAGTGTTCTTACTGGATTCATTGAAGCTCCAGTTGTTTGTCTGTTACATAATTAAAATGAAAAAGCTTTTAGTTTGTCTGTTGTTTAGTTGAAAGATGAAGTTGTTCATAAGATGCTCTAAATTACCAACTGTTTCCTTTTTAAAATAGTAGCCACTTAGTTGACATCTGTTTAACTCAAGTTCGAACTTGCATTGTACAGGAATATTTACATTTTCAAGAGCAATCTATTGTTTTGAGTTGGATAAATCATTACCGGTTTGAGTTTATCATATATGAAGTGAATATGTTTTCAATTTTTTTTTTTTTATAGGGTGAAAATCACTTTTGGTCTCTAAACTTTAATTTGTAACGATCAAGTCTCTGTAATTTAAATTGTAACAATTTAATCTTTGCTTTAGAAAAATCTCATTGAAATTAAATGTCAGTTTTTATAATTTAATGAATTAAATTTTGTAGCTTATAAACATATTGGATCCCTAGTTAGTTTTTATTTGATCAATATATGTAAAAAATTTTACGAAATCTCAACACTAATTTTCATGGTAAGATTAAGATTGTTATCAATTTTAAAGTATAAGAATAAATTGTTCATATACTAAATCTCTAAGATTAAATGGAAACTAAATTGATACAAATTAAAGTTTATGAAATAAAATTATTAATTCTATTAAAGTTCATAGATGAAAATTAATTTTTACACAATGTCATATCATTTTATTTAACTTTTTAATTACGTATTAAATTGCATAATATGTCTTTGTATTTAAAGTATTGTGGCTATTTTTTCAAAGTTTAAAAAGTACTAATTTGGTTCTCAAGTTTTAAATCATATAATTAATATCCGTTTTAACAATTTTCTAACCGTTTGTTGGTCAATAAGAACCAATATGAATTAAGGGGACAAAGTCAAGTCTTTAGAATAGAATCGATTTTATGAAAATGAATGACATAAAGCATATGAATGGCTAGGTAATGAGGTTTAAGCAATTGGGTTGAGTAGATTAAATTAGGTCTAAGGTTTGATTATTGGTAAGTGAAATAAGAAGTGACTATTTATCTTGATTAGTAAAAAAATTTGGGTTTAATAGCATTAGTTGTTTTACCAACTAATATTTATTTTTAAAAAAATTAAAGAAAAGTATAATCCAAAGCTACACTATTTGAAATACAAGCATGAAATTTATAATTTGACAACAATGATATAATTTAAAATTGGTTAAATTTTTTTCAACTCTCTCAGTTAATTTAGTCTTCAAACTTTAATTTATTACAATTTAATCTCTAAACTTTAATTTGTAACAATTTAGTTATTCTATTTTTTAAAATTTATATCAATATGTAACATTTGTACTTTCAAATTGAAACAAATTTGAAATAACAAAGATTGAACTATAAATTTTAAAACTATCAAATTGAAATAAAACCTAAATCGTAGGAACTAAATTGAAAATTTTAGAACTACGAAACCAAAATACTAATTTTTTAAGACAAAACATTAATAATTTAATTAATAAATTAAAAAAAAAATTAAGGAGGAGATTTAAAAGTAAAAATAACTCTAAAGATTCTTTCAGAAAAAAAGAAAAGAGTTTAATTTATTGTGATAGTTTTGGACATACCCGGCGATGAGTACATTGAGCATAACGGTTGCTCCTACCGCGATTCCCGCCAATTCTCCCACCTGCATTTCTAATTCCATGTCATCCCCCTTTAATTTTATTTTTTTTTTATCATTTTTTTATTATTTCATTTTGAAACTTTTTTTTTAAAATTATTTTAAATGACAAAAACTATCGAAAATATTTACATAGCAAAATATCACAATCTATCTGCGATAAATCATAATAGATTACTATATTTGTATCTATCATCTATATTTGTATCTATCATGATATAGATATACATAAATAGTAGTATTCTATCGTAGATAGACATTCAAATTTTGCTATTTTTTAAAATATTTTAGTTCAAATATTTTTTAAAATATCAAGAAGATAAGAAAAAATATTAATTTATACACTAAACTTTAGTGCTTATATTAATTTAAATATTGGATTAATAATTATTATCAATTTAAACTCTAAACTTTTATAAGTATATCAGTTTACACCCTTCATTATGTTCGGTTTGGAATAATCTCTTGTAGCTTATAATTGTATCAATTAAGCCCATGAACTTTCATAAATGGATCAATTTAGACTCTTAGTTCTAATTTTCCTTTAAAAATCGTCCAT
Source organism: Citrullus mucosospermus (assembly GCA_030954485.1). Taxonomy (NCBI): domain Eukaryota; kingdom Viridiplantae; phylum Streptophyta; class Magnoliopsida; order Cucurbitales; family Cucurbitaceae; genus Citrullus; species Citrullus mucosospermus. The sequence continues at coordinate 26,672,287 of CM062061.1, read as the reverse complement.
TCAATTTAGACTCTTATAAGTCATAATTTCCTTTAAGAATCATCCATTTTGAGAGGTCTATGCATGGATGATTTTCGAAGATAATCACAATAAAAGATCTAAATTAATTGACTAATGAAAATTTAGAGTATAAATTGATATTGATCTATGGATGTAATGGGTAAGTTTAATAACAATTTAAAATAGACCTTTTCAGACATGTTGTGATTAAAAAAAAAAAAGAGCATTTTTTAAATAATAAAAGTAAAGAATGTGTTCAATGTTTTTTTTTTTTAATTAAGATTATTGAAATTTAAATAAATTTGAAATCTTGAAAGGATGAATTAATGTCTTGATTAATTCAACTATTATTAAGGTAGAGTAAATAAATGTATTTTACTATTTTTTTTTTATATGATCACTTTTTAAAACAATATTTGAGCACATTTCAAGATGTATCACTAGATGCAGTAATTATTTTTAAATAATACCTTAAAAACCAAGGTTTGTCAACTTGTGTGACTTAGATTTCAAATATTTTAATGCCAAAAATGTAATATAATCTATATTTCATCGATTTTTTTTAAAAAAATTTTCTCGTTCTTGAAGAAACAAGAAGAGCAGAAAGGAGGAGGAACTCACAGCCCGAGTGTCAGTAGCGACAGCAGTGATGACGAACATGAGGTTGAAGCTAATGATAAACTCAAGAGCAAAAGCTTGGGCATTTCCACATGAAGGAACAGTGGCTCCTCCTCCCATTATGGGATCAAAGATCCATTTCAATGCAAAAGAAGAACACAAAGAAGCCACCATTTGAGCTCCAATATACACTGGCACCTGCTAATTATTAAATATATATCAAGAGATTTCAAGCAAGTTTAAGGTGATGGGTGAGAGTATAGAGATCATGGCGGCTACATACATGCTTCCATGGAAACTGCTTCAACGCAGCAAAAGCAATGGTGATGGCCGGATTCAGATGGGCTCCAGAGATGTGACCCGTCGACAAGATCACAATCATCACCGCAAGGCCGGTGGAGGCCGCCAGCCCAATCAGTGTTTCGGTTCCTTTCGTCTTTTGGTTCACGATGGCCGTGGCGGTTCCGGCAAAGATGAGTATCGAGGTACCTATGAACTCCGCTCCCACCTATTAGCAAGGACGGAGGCAACTTTTATATATATAATCTTTCTGTTCTAAAAATTTACAAACACAAAATTAATTAAACTATATCATCTTTTAAAATGTATTCCCTTTTAAATACATCACTCGTTATTGGACATAATTGTTTCAACCATAATGCAAAGTTATAGGTGTTAGAAAATAAAATGGAATTCACATCTTGAGCTGCATTCATCTCTGTGCAGTCTACCTCAATTGTAAGACAAACAAAATTCTAACATTTCTAGAAAAAAAAAATAAAGAGAGTGTGGCATGATAAACTGTGGTCGGACAATTACCTAAAAGGCGCTCTCTATTCTATATATATATATATAGAGGGTTACCTTTCTTGCAAGTGAGACAGGAGAGTACGGCAATGAACAAGAAGAGACTAGTTTAGATAAGCCTCCTTCTTCACTGCCCCAATTATCATCAACATTGAAAGAGATGCAGCTCTTGAGAAGAGATCTTTTACCATTCTCACTTCCATGCTGATTATCCTTCACTCGTCCAAACAGCGGAGCCCCGGGAGTCCCCGGTGTCACCGGTGTCGATGGAGCTTCCTCTGTGTCCATAACACCAAAAGTTCTAAAACAGAGGGAAGCTAGAACAAAAAAAAAACAAGGTTAAGTTTGTTCTGTTTTTGGTTTTGGGGTTTGTCCTTTTGTGGTTGGAGAGTGAACTATGCTGAATGCTTTTGCTTTATATATATATATATATATAGAAGAAATTTGGCTGACTTAAAGGGAATCACTAGAGAAAAAGATAGAAAAAGAAAGAACATAAGACAGTGGTTGTAAACAATATTGGACCCTCTTTCATAAAAGTTTTAACCTCTATAATATAAAAGGTATCTTTTTCCAAAAACAAAATAAAATAAAATAAAAATTGCCACGTAAAAATTTGTAATTGAACGTAATAACACAAAAATGAGTGCAATCCTAGATGCATCCAAGTATTTTTTTTTTTTTATAATATTCATTGTTATATCTATTCCTCAAACGCCCCTTGCACATTATTGTATTCAAATTATATGGATCTTGTAAGATAATATGTTGGTTTTTGTGATCTGATCCATGATGATATGATGGAAATGTTGTGGTTCTAAACAAAATTATTGGTGATTTTTGTGATCTTTTGCTTGGCAAAGTTTCTGTTTAACTTTTATCATTTATAAAATGATATGTATTGGTTTAAATCTTTCAGCTACATTTTATTTTGATTCTTATTTACTTATTTCTTCTTCATAATTTATTTTTGTTCATCTTTTGTTCCAAGCATGTTTTTTTTTTTATTATTTATTTATTAATTTCTTCTCCCTAGTTTTCTCATCATTTCTTCTTTTGGTTTCATTTTTACCTTGTAGTTTTCTAGTAACTTTTATTATTTATATAAAATGATATTTATTGATTTAGATCTTTTTTTAAAAAAAAAAAAATCTTTCAGCTACAATTTTTTTTTTTATTCTTACATTTCCCAAAGATTTATTTTGAGGGTAATTATTTTAAATGACAAAATTGTTGAAAATATTTTTAAATATAGCAAAATATCACTGTCTATTAGTGATATACACTAACTATCAGTATCTATTACTAATAGACAGTGATAGATGATAGTAATTCATTAGTGTCTCACTTGCTATCACTAATAAACAATAATATTTTGTTATATTTATAAATATTTTGGTTCATTTTGCTATATTTGAGATATTTGAAAATAACTCTTATTTTAATCTTTTAATTTTTTTTTTTAAAAAAAACCAATCATTAATAGGTCGTTACCATTACTATTAGTTAGATGTGCCTTCAATGTCACATAACTAAATTCCTTTCAGCCAACCTATGTGATTATATTACATATATATCTACATTAGTATGTTGATACATACTTATTAAGGTATGTCATCCATTTGTCAAACAATGAATACGAAAATTATATATATATATAACAGAACCAAAATAGTTATTATTATTATTTTTAAATGAAATACTAAAATGAACATTTTAATAGTTAAAGAGAAGAAAAAAAAAAAACAAATAAACAAAACATCGATCTAACCTATAAATATATTTTTATTAAAATTGTCATTTTAGTATTTACTATCAAAATTTTGTATTGTGTTTAATAGAAATCCTACATTTCGGTTTAACTATTTGATTTTTTAAAAATTTGTAAAAACTAAGCTTATAAACGGTACACTCTACTCCTACTTCTATTTCTATTTAATTTGATTTTGGTGGCGTCTATCTATTTTAAAATTGTTTTGATATGTAACATCAAACACCAATACATTTTGGATGCATGTATATATCCAAGGGCATGTGGGTTTTAATTTTTTTTAGAAAACCATTACATTTGTTCCTTAAGAAATAAGATCTGAATGGGAAAACAATAACAATACATGTGGTTTTGAAGTATATATAACATAAATAAAGATGTATTTCCTCTCCCTTCATCTAACCATTCCCTTACTTACTACCCATGCATCTTCCAACCAAGGCCTGCTACCAAAGTTCGCTCGCCAACAACTGAATTATAGGCTCTCTTTCAAATGATTTCTAAGTATCCTTAAAAAAAGTATTTTCAACTAAAAGAAAATTGGTTAAATTGTAGATTTGGTCTCTATGATTTGGGAAAAGTTAGAGTTTCATCCGTTCCTATGATTTATAATTAGAATTTATTCCCGATGGTTTGATAAAACCCTCCTAAATAGTCCCTCTAAATTCTAATTTTCTCCAAACTACAAGGATCAAATTCGTAATTTTCCCAAGAAAATACTAATAATTTAAATCCTAGACCCATAGTTTCCCAAATATTTCCATATGACTATAATTATTCAATTTAAATGGTGTTACTAGCTTTATCTGAGAATGGTTGATATTAGTTATGTCTTGTAATGTTCCTATATGTAGTTGTTTGAATTTGGCTTCTAGTTATTTGATTAAAAAAAAAAAAATTAGAAGTTAAATCAAAGCATATGGGTTTGTGACACATCTCAGTTGCACGTGAGTTGGCTTTCAAATTTTGGAAGGACCAATCCACCATTATTATAAACAATAATTATAAGCCTTAAAATATTGTCTCCAACACATGTTTGGTTGATATACGATTGATTAGGGGAAGTGTCCCTGAAGGTCTTTAGCTAATTAGTATTTTAATCCACTATTTATTTAAAAGTATAAAATAAAAATCAATTATCAGAAGCAGAGAGAATCTCTGAATTTGGCATATAAATTATTTATATTTATTCCATATTTGTTTCATGGTATTGTCTAACTAAAGCTAATTAAGTGAGTTGGTTTTGGTCCATTCTTTTTTATTTCAATTTATTCTTTTGCTTTTCTTGCTTTTAATCATTATGAGAAAAACCACACAATAGGGGTAATTTATACCAAAAATAGGGTTAAATATTGAGGAAAAAAAAGACTAATATATTGATTAAGATTAATTAGGAAGTAAAATTATCTTCAATGTCAAAACTACTGAAAATATTTACAACTAATAGCAAAATACACAGTCTATTTTTGATAAACCGCGATAGACTACTATCTGTACTTATCATGATACAAATAGTAGTCTATCATGATCTATCGCGGTCTATCGTAGATAGACAGTGAAATTTTGCTATATTCGTAAATATTTTAGTTATTTTTGCTATATTTGAAAATGACCCATATATATATACACACCAATTTAGCCCTACAATAATATATATATATATATAAATTAATTAATTAATTAATTAATTGTTTGGGTTGTTAAATTGGTTCACTTTTTGCTTCATGTCTATATGCTTCTAATTTAAAGTATCGTGAGTGTGTCCAATACAAAAGCATCATTAAATAATTAGAGCTTCAAAGCCTTCAAAAGTGATTGAATTTTATAAAATTCAAATATAGTTATTCTTCTAAAATTAAATTGATTTCTAGGGAATTTTTTTTTGGATATATGTCGTTGTGACTAGATAGTTGAAAATCTGATCGATTTCAAGTTTGTCATTCATAATTATGTATCTTACTTTACTGTCTCATCAAATAATAATAATAATAATAATAATAATAATAAATAAATAAATAAATAAATAAATTGAGAACTAATCAAGAAAGGTGATCAAGGAATAACCCTAAAAAAATTATAAGCTAGGGTAGAATATGACTAGGTAGGTGGTATAAATTTGCGTTTCTAATCAATTTGTGAATATTATTCTTTTCAATCTTAGTTACCAATTAATTAAAATTGAATTTGTTCTCCACTTTTTATTCTCATTGACCCATAAAAAAAAATCATACACTGCATATAATATTAAAGACAAATTACAAAAACCAGTCTTGAAGTATGGTAGTTAGTTGTTATTACACTTTAAAATTTTCCATTCTAAAAATTGAGCCCCTAAACCTTAAAATTTGGACTTTCAAGCTTACAATAATGGTAGAAATTGGACCCACAAATTAAAAAAAAATTGAATCTTCAAACTTATACAAATGTTATAATTTATACAATTATGTAAATTTAAAGGTCTAATTTGACCTATTTTTTCTTTTTAATAAGATACCAGAGAAGATGAGATTAGTAGCCGCACCGGGACATCTCAACTATGTTGACACCTCCTAATTTGACCTAATTTTAACACTCATTTAAAATTTGAGGACTCAATTTAATTTAAAATTGAAAGTTTAAGGGTATAATTGCAACTACTACCATACTTTATGGGTGTTTTTTTTTCCTTAATATTAATATCAACCCTTTTGAACAATAAAAATTACAACAATAATATGCTTAATAATCAAATTGATCAATTGGTGAAGAACCCTAGAAAGGTTGGAGTAAGGTAGAATATAAATAGGGTGTGGTACAAAAATTTAGGGATCCTTCATGTGACCAAAATATCTACTAATCTCTTTTTTCATATGTTCTCTGTTGAAAATAATCTCTCACTTTGGTTGACAAAGATTTTCACATATCTTTAAAATCTCCTTCTATATTATGTTATCAGATTGTCATTGAATGTGAATGAACATTGCAGTAGAAGCTTGAAGCTTTAATTTCTAAATTAACATAGTTTTTATTGAAATATATATAAATAAATGGTATGGAGATGGGTAAGATTTTGAAGTTGGTAAATATAGATGACACCAATTGATTTCATATATACAATGTCATTCCTTGATTGCCTTTTACTCTTAGACCCTTATTCATTTAAAAAAATGTAGAATGTGCAACACTTACTTCAAAGGATAAGAATGTAAAATGCACTGTCGGACATGCAACCCCTATATACGAACATAAAAACTACAGACTTAAGTTAAATAATAAAAAGAATATATGTTAAATTGAGGATGGATTGTGTTTAATCAGGTGTGTTGTTGAAAAATGGTGTTTCACAAAGTAGAAGAAATAGAGAAAGTTTCACGAAGAAGAAAGAGGGAGGAATTGAAAAGTAAAATAATAATAATAATAATAATAATAGAATTTTTTTTTCTCTTTTCACATGTAGCAAAATGAGCCAAAATATTTACAAATATAGCAAAATTTAGTGCCGAACCGAGATAGATCGTGATAAACTGCTATCTGTATCTATTGAGACACAAATAGTAGTTGATCACGATCTATTGAAATTTATCACAAATAGAATATGATATTTTGTTATTATTTGGCAGTGTTGTCATTTAAAATAATTTTCTAGATTTTTTCACCTAAATTATTTACTTTGATTTTTTTTTTTTTTCCAATTCAATAGTTTATTTAAAATACAGATACCAAAATTGAGCACTTAAAACTCTAAGAACCAAAATAAAACAATTTGATGAAATTAGCAGATGAACCAAAATGATATTTGAAGATTATATATACAATTGAATTACTATTTTGGTTCTATATAAGGGTCGACCTACGGCATTTTGGTTGGTAGAAGTGTGGATATGTGGACGCAAATGGTTGTAAGGCTAGCATGGCAAGAATAGAAAAAGGTTTTGGTATCTCTATCTTGTTTTAAAGTGTTGAGAGACCTAATCCAGTAGGGAGAAAGAATATATACAATTGGATGTGAACCCCATTGTTGCCATTAATCTGCCTGGGATTTACTCCATTCAACCTAACCATGGTTGATTAGTCTTTCCGAGGCCAAAGCGAATTTTTTAAACTAGAAGACAACACTAACTATTCTATAAGTCTCTTGAAGAGATCTATATAAATAGGTTAAGTATAAATATTAGGCACCTCTCGATTTATTTCATTAGATGGTAAATAAGTATCTCAAAAGAAATGCTCTTGAAACATCCTAGTATTTCTTTAGAATATCTAAAGAATTCTAAAGAACTCCTTTAGATAAGGATATAGTCATAGAAATATCTATGTTGTTTTAGAATTTAGGAAAGACCTAGAAAGATCCTTACACTTGGAACTCAAGTATCTCACGACTATAAATAGAAGTTGTCTTCATTTACCTGTCAAGAACAGACAAGGAAGAAACTAAGAAATGCTAGAGAGTTATACAGATTTAGAGTGAGGAACAGTAAGTGGGTGAGAATTTGAGAGACTGAAAAATGTTTCTCACAAAAGTCTCTATATTTGTACTTTCTTTTTGAAGTGACTCTCTTTCTTTTGTACTAATTTCTTGATCATATTTAATTGAAAAAATGACCATATCCATGACTCTTTAATCTATTTGCTATGACTTTTAGCAAGGAGTTTGTAAATGATAGTTGCATAAACTAATTGGCCAACAAACATTTATGTTCTTTGATTGCTTTAGGAAAAAATTTAGGACGATGAGAGTTTTAAGCTCTCACACATCCTGTTGCTCATTTAAAACTTTCATATTATTTTTTAGGGGTCGTTTGTATGGTGGAAATCCAAGATTTCAAAATTTCTATAGAATGAGCATCTAGATTACCGTATTTGTTTTTTGATGATGTAAAATGCACGAGCATCTGGAGATTCTTGTGCATACTAAGATGAGCTTGAGAATTTTGGATGCTATATTGAAATATGAGTTTTTTAGATTCTCGTATTGAAGACATTCTCCTTTTACTTTTTTTAAACCTTCTTTTTTCATATATATATATATATATCACTCTTTTTTATTTTCATTTTATAATTAAAACAAATATTGTCAACTTTGTATTCCAATCTCTATGATTACATTATAGTTGTGTTTTTTTTTGGAAAAAAATTAAAATTAAAATTTATTTTACAAAAAATCTTGAATTAGTATATATTATCTCCTTAAGAAAAAAAATATAGCATTATATAAATTTAAGACCTTACCAATTAATATTTATTTTGTTGAGAAAAATGACATAATGTAAGTTTATAAAAAAAAAAAAAAATCTACAATTAGTATATACTAACAAAAACAAATATATCATATAAGTTCAAATTATATTATTAATTATAAATCAAGGAACGAAGAACATTCTTAGAATTATATAAATTTAAGATATTTCCAAATAAAAATCCTAAGAAATAAACTATCGGATATCCTAAAAAATGTTAGTATAAATCAAACATAGTTATCTTAAGGTGCCGGACATTTATAATTCTTGGCCTCTATAATCTCTTACATATAAAGATTCTAAATTATCTACCTTCTCAAGAAAGTAAACGACCCCTAAGGTTACTACTCACAGTATTTTCTTTTAGTAGGGTGTGATCTCGTCCTCTGTTTGCTTAAACCAAAATAAAAATAATAATAATAAATAAAAAAATAAGACCATGTTAGAGATTAGTATATCTTCGTTTCTTTAGGGTTAAAATACCATTTATTTTGGTCTCAAATTTATTTAATTTAATAGAGTATTTGACTTAATCTTATTTTCAAATATCTAATTTAATTTTCATACTTTTAAAAAATTTTAAATTTTGGTTTTTACAACTTTAAACGAAAAAAAAGAAAAAAGAAAAAATTGTTATTTACTAAAACTCACTTTAAAATTTGAAAAATATTCACATATTATGTTCTCACATGAAAATTGTTATTATTATTTAATCAATTAAAAAAAAAAACTTTAACTTTGAATAACCAAATTTAAAGATTTATTAAAATTATAGAAACTAAAATTAAACAAACCTTATACAGACCAAAATGATATTTTAACCTTTCGCTTAATACTTGAAACTCCAATAATAAATGTAAAACAGATGCAAAGTCAATAAGTAATACACCTTAATTTCTAAGATTAAAAGAGAAAACTAATCACTGCTTCATTTAATATGAAAAAGAAAAATGAAGAGATCCAGTCTCCCTCAAATCCCAACTTTATCTTTATCAGAAAACTTGCCTTTTATTTTCCACAAGCAGAGCAGTTAATGAGTCTTACAAGTCACAAGGAGTACTGAAGACCATATAAACCACAGCTAGTGTTCATTGATAAACAAACTGCAAGAGCCCAGAAGATCACGTAAATACAACAAACAGAGCAAAGCCAAAATCAAAATGACTCTGCTGCTATTCAGTAAAAGCTAACAATTTCTACCTCAGTACACAAAAAGATGGAACATCCTCCGCAAATGGTTGAACAAAATCTAATCAAATCTAGACTACTTCCTGCTTTTGTAACAATAAAATTATAATTGGGGGAGAGGGAGATCAAAGATGGAAAAAATGGCTACGAAAAGACCTATATTAGAGATTTCAGCGGATCACGCCGCTTAAGTACTTTCTGTTGTATTGATCTGCAACTTTGGACAAAGATTGTATCGTAATTGGGAATCCTGGACCCATCTGCACATTACAAGAATAATGAATAACTTCACCGTTTAGTAGACATTCAGTAGCTGCAACTAAGAGGATGTAAGATCCCATATAGAAGAGATGTGTATCACAAAAGTCCGCAACCATCACTTCCATTTATAAACATGTCCTCGAAACAAATAATTTGCAGAGTAAAAATGAAATATTTACCATCTACATGACATCAACTCGTAAAGAGCCTACCAATAGAACTCCAAATGTATTGAAATATAAGAGATATTAGAATTACAACATAACTTTCGCAAGTATTCAAGGTACTTGTATCCTTGTAACTTTCTAAAAATAAAATTATAACCCTTCCTTAGCCAGTTAGTTACTAACATCCCCTCGATACCCCGATAAGACTATCGGCATTTCTATCACCTATAAAAATTCAGTCTGACAATAAAGGATGGACTCGTGGAGAATGGGGTCTTATGGTCAATATTTAGAAAGGAACTGGCTCATGTCCTTTACTCAACCTTTCAGAAATTTTTACAAGATTTATCATTTATCAAGCAGCTGATATTCCCTTAACCCTTTTAAATATGTATGCTACAGATGAATTATTCAATACCCCTTATAGCAAAATAGTATGATGAGATTTTTTGGAGCTATTGGACTTCTTAGTTTCATGCCAAGACATTCATACGATGCGAAATTTTCATACATCTGATTGACTGATTCGTCCAAACAGCACAGACACGCATATTTATTTTTAGCAGTTGTAGGAATTTGACAAAGGGAAGATGCCGGTGAGTAGCGAGAAATATCCAGGCTTTCTAAACATCAAAATAAAATCTTAACGTTGTAATGAAAGAAAGCATGTGATCAAATCACAATTTTTGTAGCCCTAAGACCTCCATGATCCATGTTCATCAAGTTTGGAATTAGAAACTAATGTATGATTACTATTGCATAATCCTAGTAGATCCCTGAGAGATTTTGCCATAGTTGAACTCAGCGATTTATCACTATGCTCATATGAGATTCAGATATTACGATGATCAGAACAAAAGTTATAAGAATTACCGTGCTACATATGTGGAAGGAATTTACATATCCAGCATATTTTGAGGCTGCAATTAACAACAAATAATTTCAGTCAGGGAAACCAAAGAAAATGGTATGATGATTGGCACAGAATAGTCGTCAGTTGATGGGAACATTTTTTTGTAAAAGTAATAGTACTTTAAGTTCAATGATGAATGAACTTGTATTGATATTCATCAACTACAGAGTAGTAAAAATAATAATAATAAGAGACACAACTTGCCTTTTTTCAAGCCAGCAGGCTTTGCAAGCAAAAGAGCATTCACAAATGCACCGATATTTTCTCTTAAGGACTCTTCCGAATGACTCACCTGCAACAAACAGTTTATGCTATTTATTAAGATGGGAACATTTCTGGAAACCTAAATTCAGCTTCAGTATGTGCATTCCTTATAAAACTAAGCTATATGAATTAAACTAAATTGATTTTACCTTCCCAAGCCCCACATGCACAATAGATGTGGAATCCATTTTAAAGTGCATGTGTCCTTCTCTTGCTTTCTTTAAGGCCCCTTTGATATCACTGGTCACAGTACCTAGCTATACAATATATCAGCACATCTGATTTGATTTCAATCTATAAGCAAATAAATACCATAGAAACAGAGGATTATGCGCTCACTTTAGGATCTGGTAGCAATCCACGCTGTCTCAAGATCTTGGAAATCTAAACAGCAATAACATCAAACTTTGAGTAAACGTTTTATAAAAATATTCTTCTTGAATAAGCAGCCATCAGCATAGAACAACAGTACAATGCACAAAAAGTTAAATTCCATAAACCTTGCCAATGCGCCTCATCATTTCAGGGGTTGAGAAACACTTATCAACATTGAATTTCCGACTGGCTGCATTTAAAGAAATGAAGTCCCAAACAATGGTCAGTTTCAAATTCACGTTCATCTAACTAACAGGACTAACTTGATTTTGCAAAGCTTTTGATCATGTTCATTGGGCCTATTTGAACTACATTATATCATGTGAAGGATTATCCAAGAAGAAGAATTGATACTTCGTTCTACAAAACTTCTTAAGCTGTTAATTTTCATGACAATCCTGTAGAATACATAGAGACCTTAAAAGGGACTAATTTCACCTCTCATTCAACATTAGGGTTTAATTTAATTTGATCAAATTGAAATTTTAAGAAAAAATTAATTCATGGAGTCAGTTGCAAGTACAGGAATGAAACAAAATTTTCACAAATAATAAAAAGGAAACCCAATAGGATCAATTCTTACTGGCAATTTCCTCTATTAGTTCAACACCACCTACAATATCAGCTCCAGCAACCCTTGCTTCCTCAGCGTCAGCCCCTTCAGCAAAGAAAGCCACTTTGACAGTCTGAAAGGGAATATATATTTTTTCAACAAATTAACTAACATATTGAATTCCAATGTGACATGCTTATTCAAACAGAATTCACATGCTTACCTTCCCAATGGAATGGGGCAGAGTCATGTTACCCAGAACTTGCTGCATTTCAGAAAAGGAAAGCCATGAGTGCAAACAACATTTTAGTATATAAAAACATTGTAAGAACTACGTAGAATACCAAAGAGGGAAAGAACATATCATTGTGCACAGAATCAGCAGGAGAAATGAAGGAATTTATATAATGTTCAGTAAGAATCAAGGATGTGGATAACTTTCGGAAGTTATATAAAATGGGTGACAGAATAAATAACAGATCATTTAAACTTTTAGCAAATTTAAATAGTGAATCAGACAATCATTCGTATATATGCCCTCTGATCAGCTACTTTGAGAACTCTATTGTGCACACTAGTGTAGCTGCAAGACCAGCTTAAATTGAACCATTAACAGGTACCATATTCCAATCAACTAGTGGAGTAAGGAAATTCCCAGGTTTCCTTTCTCCCCTAACATCCCATAGTTACGAGTCTAGTAACAAAATCATTCGAGCTCAATTCCTACTGGGAGAGAAGAAACCACAGAGTACAAAAATAATAGACGAATTACCATTTTCCTAGCATCAACCCCCAATCTTGCATGTGCTTCAACAGTCTCATCAAAATTTCCCTTGGCAGAAGCCTGCGCTTGATTTTTTTTTGAAAAAAAAAAAAAAAAGAAAGTGAACAAAAGATGAAGATTAAACAATGACTTTGTCAATAACCATTCCATAAGTAAAATTCTAAAAAAGCACGTTCATTTTACAACTCCAGAGATCATATAGAGAAATTTAAGTAATATTCTACAATCTACAGGTTTCAGTTATCCAGAAACGCCTGCAGTAGAGAAATTTCTCGTGAAAAGTTAAAATCACAATCTTGTACACTGACCTTCACTTGACGGATAGCGTCCATCAAATCAAGAACTACCTTCTGTTCCTTCTTCTCGACCTTGATCAGCATTGGAAATGGAGCAGTGACTTTCTCCTCCTCCGCAACCCTAAAAACCCTCCTCCTCCACTGGTTCTCGGCCTCAATTTTCTTCCTCTCCTCCTCCATTTTCCCACTCTCCACACCCTCTTCTCCTCCGCCAGAAGCCGAAACCCTATCTTCCGGAAGCGGAGCAACACGCGATGTATAAGATACCGGAGCTATAGATGGAGTATCCTTCATATAGCGAATTTCCTCGCGAGTCCACGTCCTCCGACCTTCGGGGCTTGGCGACGGCCGTCGTGGAGCCGGCGGAGATTGAAGCGATTCTGGGGAATCGTGGCTCTCATCGGATTGCGGCTTGGGCTTGATGGCGTAGGAGACAGGCTGAATGGGAACGGAACGAGGGGTTGTTGGAGAGGATTGATTGAGGGGAGAATCGGGATCTAGGTTGGATTCGGATTGAGAGGAGGAGAGTAATCTTCGAAACTGAAGGAACTGGGGAGTTGAAAGAGAAGGAGGTTTAGCGAGGCAATGGCGGCGAGATTGAGTGAGGATGAGCTTGAAAACTGCCATTGATGGATTGGAGCTCGAGAAGGAGACGAAAGGACTGTGGTTTTAGAGGTTTAAGTCGGGGAAGAGATCCCGCAGTGTCTTGTGTTAGAAAAATGGGACCGGCCCGGCCGGTCCGGTCGGGTGTGACCGTCTATACTATGGAGTATATTTGTTTGTATTTTGTGCAACTATTTTAATTTTTTATTATTATTATTATTTTTGGTTAAAAAGATCATTTTAGTCTAGTCTAGTCCTATAAATATTTGCTCAAATTATTTCAAATTTGCTATAAAAAAAAAAAAAGAAAAAGCAGTCCTAAAAATATATTCATTAGAGTTTTTTTTTTCCTAGAAATTATTATTATTATTTAGCTAATTTCTATAAATATAAATGTTTAAAGACTAAATTTAAGATTCATTTAAGAGTAAAAAACTAAATTTAAACAGGAAGCTGAAATAAATTTAAAATAACTCATTAAAATTATATTTTAACTCTTTTTTTTAACAGGTTTATGAATTTTTTATTTTATGTTTAATTAGTTCTCATTGTTTGTTTATGTTAATTTATTGGTTAAATTATCATGATTCCTTTAATTCTAGTCCAGGTAAAACGTGTTCAAATTATTTATTCACTTTACTTTCAATAAATTTGAAAATTAGTTTTTATTGCTAGTTTGAATTTAAAGTTAATTTTTGTCCATTATGATGAAAATAATAATAATAGAATTTTGGATTGTTTCAAATATAGCCAAATTAATCAAACTATTTATAAATATATAAAAATTTCACTATTTATCGACGATTTTCTATGATGAACTTCTATCACTAAAGCGATAGAAGTCTATCGCGATCTATCGTTGATAGATAGTGAAATTTTGTTATATTAGTAAATTGTTTAATTTTTTTTTTATTTATAATAATTTTTCTAAAATTTTATTTTAATAAAAGACAAACGTGAAGATAGTTTTTCAAACTAATTTACATATAGTGAAGGCCTAATTGAGATTTTTTTTAAAAAAAAAAAAAAAAAAAAAAAGTTTAACAACAACTAACTAAACAGTGGAGACATACTCAATATATACATATAGAACTACACATTTACACTACAAAAACACCTTTTTTTTTTTTTTTTTTTTTTATATCTAAGAACATAATCATATCAATTACATTTCAGAAAACACATTCTATAGAAAAATCGCCATATCGTTTATACTACAGGTCACATTCACAAAGTGTATTAAATAATCACCATGAATTAGTTTTATTGGATTGCAAACCAATTTAACATAAATTTCATAACTCATAATCATACATCAAACATCCTTTTCTCATTATTCTGAAGCAATTTAAAATAAAACACACTTATGACATTCTTAACCATAACTTCAACTAAAAACACACATTTTCTGGAAACTACCTAATAGTTCTTCTAAATCATATGTAATCATAAAACTACAATAAAATTTCATAATATTTAGCTAAATACTACAACATATAATAAAATAAACCACTCATAGAATTATGGGAAAAATACATTTTGCTCCCTGAATTTTGTAGAATGTATGTATTTGGTCCCTATGTTTCAAATTAACCATTTTTAATTCCCGAGTTTTCAAGAATAGGTTTAAAAACTCCTTCAACTAATAAATATATTAAATTTAAAAATAATATTAACCTTATATCCCTTACAACAAGTTTTATCTCTTAGCTGTTAGACGTATTTTAAATTAAAATACATATAATTAAAATATGGGCTATGTATGTGGATTAGTATTTTATCAGGCCCTATTATGTGATCTATTTAATTAAAGTTCCTAGATTCCCAATTGAGTATGGACTTAATGGGTAGAAGTTCCTAGATTCTCAATTGAGTATGGACTTAATGGGTAGAAGGCGGCTATGGTTCCCAACACACCTTGAGAGAGATATTCAGAGTTTTGGTTGAGGAAGACAATAGTCATTTTGAAGCTATCATCAATTTCTCAAATGGAGTCCGGTGTGTTATTTATTCTTGACAATTTGACATGAATGATCCTGAGGTCAATCTATTCAATATAGATTTAAATTAATTATGCTAACATTAGCTTCTAAGGATAGCAACGGACTTAGATAATCAGAACGTTTTGTTTTTGTTTTTCATCATAAATTTGGTGACAAATTTCTGTTGTTAAAAAAATGATCAATTCATCCAGAATTCAACATCGTCGACATTCTTGTGTGGATACAGTCACTATGGGGAAGGGTTTTGTAGTCCCACTATGGCGAATGTTTATCAACTTCATCTTCTTCCTCTCCCTATTCTTCTTTTTCAGCCACAACTTCTCCTTTCTTCATTCTTTTCCCTCTTCTTCTTAAGCCACGTATCAATTTAATTGAGCTAACCCTTCTACTTTTTTATTTTATTTATTTTACAAAGTAAAAGGACAGAGGTAATCTTAGAAATATAACATTATTTTTGTATATTTGACTTTAAGTTAGTTAGTTTATCTTTATTGGGTTTTGGTATTTTGGTATTAGGGTGTGAGAAAAAGCAAATTAGATATTGAACCATGAAAAATATTCAGATTTTTCGCATAACTGAAAACAATGGTTATTATTGATTTTGGAAAGTGAGTTGGCAAATTATAGGATCACATTCCAATTTTTGTTTTTCTTTGTTGTTTGTGAATTATTTTAATTTCTTAAATTGCATGTTCTAAGTTTTTTTCTTTTTTCTTTTTTTTTTTTTTGAAAATTACAAAGTTGGTCTCTATAGTTTTTGAAGAAAGTTAGAATTTAGTTCTTATACTAAACTATTTGTGAGAGTTTTATTTAACCAAAGAGACAATTTATGAAATTTTATCAAACTATAAATACTAAATTCTAATTTTTAAAACTATAGGGACTAAATTCTATTTTTTTCCAATCTATATGGACTAGTCTAATTTTTTTTTTTTTTTTCTGCTTGGGTGTTTCATTGGGCCAACTTTTTTTTTTTCCTTTTTTTTTGCAATCAAGTTAAATTAGATGACGTCTTGGTGTTAAATTGGTTATTAATTTTTGAGTAATTAAAATCCATTAAAATTCAATATTTACCCACCCCTTTAGTAGTGTAATTATTGTCATTAGATCTAGTGTTGTCATTAAATCTACATAAATTTGAGGTTTTTTTAAATAAAAATATTTTAATTTTTAAAGTTTGAAAATATCAATTAATACCTCTAAACTTTAAATGTTATATTAATTTGAACCATGAACTAACAATTGTATCAAGTATATCTATTTAGACTCTCCATTACATTCCGCTTAGAAAAATCTCGTGTGAAACTTATAACTGTATCAATTAAACTCCTAAACTTTCATGAATAAATCAATTTAAATTTTTATTCAAAATTTCCTTCAAGAATCATTAATGCATTTACTCTAGTCGTCTATTTTATAAAATACTTTGATCCATTAGTTGAAGTATCTACTAGTTTTAACAATGACTCTTCATTTATTATAGTACACTCAAACTTTATAATGACTCACACAGCTCTGTAAAGCAAATCTACTGGCATACAACAATAAAGATTTAAGAAACACTTTACCAGCATGCTGAAAAGTTGACGAGATAACCCTACAGCAAATTCCAATAGTCAAACGTCAATTCAATCAACACCACAAAAAGTGCAGAATCAACGTACCCAATCTTTATGTAAATGTTCAAATTCCAGGAATATCTTTGTTTACTGAATGTCACACAACAATACAACCAGAATTTTGTGTACTACTTCATCAATTTTTCATGAACCCAAAGGGATATCAATCGTTGAGAGCTTTCTTAGGGGATTTTGGTTTTCATGTGGCTTTCAATGCTTATTGCCTTACAAATCTTCTTCCAACACCGCATAGCAATAAGCGAGGGAATAAGAATCCAGAACGAATTTGCCACTACGAAGTATGAATAGTAATAAAATGGACCTGAAGAAAAATTATCACCATCTAACAGAGCAGTTATGTAGTACACAAAAGTCCCATATAGCTGCCCCAATGATATGGCAAATTGTAGTATGTAACTGTACGACTTTTCTGTAGCTATTGCATACCTGTGAACAATTCAGGCCAACGAAATTGTTAAGGAATGGAAAAGAAGAGTAAAGCACATTGACGGCCCTAATTGGATTACTTAGAAACACTCTTTCAAGTACTTAGAATAGTCAATTCAAACAGCCCTATGTCTAATTATGATTCCTCATACGTATAGCATTTCTAAATTCCAGATGATAAATACTTACACTGCTAAGATGCAAGCTGGACCCTCTAAAACAGAAGTCAATCCTTCAATACTGACAATGCCGGACTCCCTAGCTGCATATCGAGAATCTCCCTTGCTGTATTCTTTCCCTGGCAAGTTGTGCACATGGATATTAGGGGAGCATCCATACAGCCCTTTTATTACCACAAGCTGTGGTTATAGAGATAGTGAATCAAATTAACTTACAAACTTCAGCAAGGTAGAAAGAAGTCTTGTCCTTGTAAAATTCTGGAGAGAAAACAAAGTAACCCTCGAGAACCATGTGGGTAAGGCCAGTAAATATCCACCAGCACATGAGCAACCTCTCAATCTTTGTCTTTTTGGTAAGTCGTCCTGTTATAAGGGGAAAATGAAGATAAAATCAACAAGCATAGAACCATTTCTAAACGGCTGTAAGAACCACACCTTTTTCCATTGCTAAAGTCAGATAAAAAAGAATTAGATAAAGATATAGAAAACAAGTATAGACACTAGGACTGGAGATCGATTTCTTCCACTATATGCTAAAATGACATTTATGTTGTAAATCTGAACTGAGAAGGTTGCAACAAGGAAGGATGTGACACCAACATGAGTTTTTAAGTTCACAAAGATTGGTGACTGCTTCTATGGTTTCTTATAAGAACAAAACAAAGCAAAATGTCTAGACCTGAGCTTTCCTGCCCAACGTCAAACATTTTTTTTTTCCAATCCTAGTATTGCAATCACAATGAACGTCATGATTCTTCTGAAAAGTTACTGAGATGGTCCTCAATTTTCTTCTCCCTCATGGATGCTAAATCGTTCAACAATTTCTTTTCTACATCACAAGTTTCCAACAACATTCTCCCATATTAAAAATCCATTTCCAAGAGCAGATACAAACCAAAGATTGAAGGAAAAGTAACAGAGAACATGGTATTGATACTAGCAATAAATTACAAGGACCCAAACCCTCTTGACTACTCTCTAGAATCTACCTCCCTTTGTTACTTCCCCAATGAATTTACACCAACATGATTGGTCGCTAACCATCATGGGTTGACATAGTGAAAATAGGGGGCATGACCTTGATAAAGAGCTAAAAAGTCATAGATTCAATTTATAGTGGCCACTTACCTAGAATTTAATATCCTATGGGTTTCCTTGACACCCAAGTGCTGTAGAGTCAAGCAGGTTATCCGTGACATTGGTCGAGGTGCACATAAACTGGCCTGACAACTCACAGTTATAAAAAAAATAAAATAAAATAAAATAAAAAAAGTTGTTTTGCTTCTGTTGTTGGCAATTGTGACTCTCCCTACTTCGAACCCTTGATACAATCTTTGAATATATTGCCAATTATCAAGTGTTTCCTACTTCATTCATGGTGTTAGGATCCAATATTTGTACAACAGTCTACCTTCACCATGAATTTTGTTTCTTCCCCCTTCGTTTAGTTCACGTCCGGCTTCTTCTGCATTCTCCTTCCATCATCCTTTGAATCTCCTTATTTTTCCAAAATGCAACTGAAATGATCCATCCGTCATGAATGCTAAGCTATTGAACAACTTCTCTGACATACAACATCTCCATCAATATTCTCCTAGACTTAAAAGATCCATTTCCAAGCAAAAATGTTCTGGTACTAATTTAACAGGGACCAAATCTTGGACATATAGACCAAAAGACATCCTAGCTTTGTCCGTACCATCAATATTGCCATTCTAAAGCAATCATCTAAACCAAAAAGACAACAGCACAAGTCAGAGGAGTAGCAAGGCAAGTGAAATCTAGCGTCTCTATTTGTTTAGCGGATCTTGATCCTCTCGAAAAGAAAAACAACAGAATAATTGAACGAGACACAGACTTGAATTTTCACATCGGTTTCATCACCAGCCTGAGACATTGAAAAAGCGAAATGCAAAAAAAATCTCAGAGGAGACGAAAAAGAGTAGAATGTTTGAAATTGTTTGATTTTGCTCCCGATTAATTCACTCAACATGTGACTTCTGACAAGTAGACAGGGATCCGACGCAATAACAAACTAGAGATTATGAAAACCATCGGTGTTCGGCTCCAACACAGCATGAAGCAGAATTTGAAGAACACAGAACAGAATCGAAAGTAAAACTCGAAGTAAAAGATGAAAGCATACCGGAAAGGGTCCAGACGAGGAGAGTGACGAAAAGAGAAGAGAAGAGATAGACGCCGAGAATCGTAGAGAAAGGGAGTGAAATAGGAACATATTCGGGGAGTTTCAGATCTGTGGGAACGTAGGGATGCGGGGCAGCTTCAGATTCCCCCGCCATTGATGACTTCTTTTTCCCTCTGGTTTCAAGTTTGACCAATGAACTCGCTGTTCTTTCACTTCGAGCTTCATCCTGTGACCTATATATATATATATATATATCTGAGATTAAATGCGCTGTACTTTTTACAGAAATATTAGGCAGCCGGAATTTTAAAGGATTGTGTTCGGTGCAACCGGAGAAGTATGGTTTGGATTCACTTGTTTTTTAAAAAACTCATTTTTATTTAAATTATTTTGATAAAAACTATTTAAAATACATTTTAAAATTTATTTTAAATAGTTATCAAATATTTTAATTTTTTTAAACTGATTTATTTTTTAAATTAAATATTTTAAAATGTATTTTAAATACACCCAAAATCATTTATGATGCTTTGGTTTAAGATTTTACAGATGTGTGACAATAAAGTATGTTTCAAATAGAATACTTGAAATAAGTGCAAGGATAGAAAATCAATATTTTTAGTTGTAGAGCCCACAAACCCCTTTGGCCCAATAATGAGCATAGTTCACAACTCCGCACTTATCAACTCATTGGTCCAAACACCCTTTAAGAAGTTTATGAGATGCCCTAGGAGTTGTTTAAGGGCTCAAAACGGAATGAGTTTGTAATGTAATGTAATCCAAAACTCATGTTTGAATTGAGCATTTTGGACCGATTTGTAATACCAAACTCATTTAGTTCTCAACGCACCGGGTTTCATGATCCCATTTACATTCCACCCTCGATTCCTCACTCATTCTAACACTTCTCTGATTTCCAATAATACTAATTACATTCCAATTTCCCAAATAGTCCCTAAATGGAATGCAAATTTAAAGATTTTGGGTTTGTGAAATATTTCATTGTATTTAATGGGTGATATTAGATTAGTTTAATCTTTCATGTGAATTATTTATTATTATTTTAATATGATTAAGTTTAAAATAAAATATTTTCATGTTCTTCAAATATAACTAAATTCAAAACTAAATTGTGTCTTTAATTTTTTATATTTTATATTGACTAAATTAAATATAAAATGACTAATTTAAAAAAAAAAATTGGATAGATTTTTTAAAATGACTAATCTAAAATACATATTATTTATACAACTAATTTTAGTTTAGTTTGTAATTCAAAATCAACCGAGTTTCAATTACTTTTCCAAACAAAAATGGAAGGAAGATTTGGTCAACCTTGAAATTGAGATTTGACTAAAATTAGAATTAAAAAAAAAAAATTCACAAGGTCGGTTTGGATTAACTTGAAAAAAAAAATAGTATTTCAAAAAACTCATTTTTATTTAAACTCTTCTGATAAATTTTGTTTAAAATACCCCTATTTTGAGTGGTTGCCAAACACTTCAATTTTTTTCAAAATGACTTATTTTTTAAATTAAACACTTGTAAATGCATTCCAAACACACCCTAAATTAAAGATAAAGGTATTCATTTAGAGTTTTAACATTAAAGTAGATTAGTTCCAGTTGATTATTCACTGTATACTATTCAAATCAACAAATGGGGAAAAAATGATGACTAATCAAATTTCTAGACAATTATTGATTTTACTAAGTTTCTTTAAAAAAGAAAAAGAAAAAAAAAATTATTGAGGGTTGCCCAAGGCAAGACTTAAACTCACATGGTATCAAAAGGAAGCATGGGAGAACATTTGTCCTAAAAGAAAAATGTCAATGCCTTGAGGTTCAAGTCGACCAGCCGAACTAGTGAATATATTACAATCAAGAAATAATCGAGTTCCTCCCTTGCACCCTACAATCTTGAATACTGAAAATAACTATGACATCGCCAAAGTTTTATGTAACAGAGATAAGTGTCAAAGTAACGACTTATAAATATCCCCATTCGATTAACTCAAATGGAAGAGTAAGTAATCTCCAAATGAGAGTTCTCACCTTACTTCTCATGTGTTTAGTTGAACTATATACTCCCTATACTGACTTAAGCATTAGAGCATGGTAGGCTTGGCTCCACATCGGTGCGAGGGTTTCTTACATAGCGGAATAACTTGAGACCATACCAAGGAGGAGCAAGCTGAAGGTCAAGCCCCCAAGAGCCCCACAACATCATCTAACATGGACGAGATTCGAGCACCCAAATCGACGCGAGGATCTCTTACGCAAGTCAGCTCGAAATAACTTGAGACCAGTCCAAGGAAAATAGATCAAAGGTCGAGCTTAGGAGAGGCCCTCAACATCATCCAATGCAGATAGGATCTAAGCGCCAACAAAAATGTTTGTTAAATTAAATGAAAGAAAAACATTATTGTTATGTAGAGAGACCTCATGCAAAGCACACTAGTAACGAATTTAGTTTTCAAGAGACAATTATGTAATATAATTACACTTTATTTTAAACAAATAAGGAAAGAAAGATAGAGTATTAAAAAAAACTAAACTACCAATAGTAATAATAAAATTTTAAGAAAAAAAATTAGAAGAGAGGGAAGTAGTATTTTAAAAAATTATTATTGTAGTTAAGTTTTTTTTTAAAAAAAAATTCTACACATTTAACCTAATTAAATAGACTCAATTAAAAAATTGTCTTATTCTCTAT
Source organism: Citrullus mucosospermus (assembly GCA_030954485.1). Taxonomy (NCBI): domain Eukaryota; kingdom Viridiplantae; phylum Streptophyta; class Magnoliopsida; order Cucurbitales; family Cucurbitaceae; genus Citrullus; species Citrullus mucosospermus. The sequence continues at coordinate 26,649,362 of CM062061.1, read as the reverse complement.
TTTTTTTAATACTCTAATAAAATTAAATATTACATAAAAATCTGGCCCTAATGTCTATATCACCCTCCATACATGTCAAACATTTTGGAAAGAAAAAAATAAAATAGGAATACAAAAAGACACATATGGAAAAAATATAATCTACTTTGTTTTATTTTCAAAATCCAAACACGAAAGAAATATCCCGTCTTTGCAAAATCATTCACACATCAACTAAAGTCAACGACCAATGAAGGGTTTTGAAAGCAAGAATTGCCAAAAAAACTAGCACGTCGATGAAGAGAAGCTTCTTCAATCAATAAGGTTTCAAACAACTTGTTGGTATATTTGGGAATAAAACTCTCAGGTCTTCAGTATATTTGGGAATCCCCTCTTTGTTTACCCATCAAAGAATCTCAACAAATAGTCGCTTACATTAAAAATTGCCATAAGAATTCCCCTAAACTTTTGCAATATGGACGATGTTCAACCCCATTCATTCGCCAAACTTCTAGCTACGTTTTGTTTTCAATCGATTTATTTTAAATAATATGAGGATACCGTCCATCTTTGTTTTCTAAACCATTTCCAATGGGCTTGAATCGTAAACATTATTTAAAAAGTGAATAATGGAGGAGGTGGGTGAGAGAAACAAAAAAATAATAATAATAATAATTAATAAATAAATAAAATACATTCTTAAAAACAATTCATGTTCATAGCATCCAAATTATAATTCTAGAAATAAAAAAATTAAAATAAAGAAATACATTTTTAGCCCGTAGGTTTTGAATTTAGTTTCTATTTGTTCTCTAAATTTTTAAGAGTTGCACTTTTAGTCCTTAAGTTTTGACTTTAGTTTAAATTTAGCCCCTAGATCTCAAAATGTTATAATTTTATCTTGAGATTTGAGTATTATTTTAATTTGGTCTCTAGGTTTCAAGATTTACACTTTTAACCTCAATTTGTTTTGAGATTTGAGTACTCACTTTCTGTCTTTTGTGTCAATGTCTATTAATTAATTTAAAAGAATAAATAATTATAATTAATTAAGTTTTATTATTTTCACATTGTTATAATTAAATTTAAAATTTTACTTCATAATAATTTAAAATTAATTAATAAACATTAATGCTAAAGACGACTTTAAGTATTTAATTAAAAAGTTGAAGTTAAAATGACCAAATTGAAACGTAACTCAAACCTCATTGGTAAAATTGTAACATTTTGACTAAATTGAAATTAAACTCAAAACTTAATAACTAAAAGTGTAACACTTTCAAATCTAGGGACCAAATGAAAACTAGATTCACAATTGAAGTGAGCTTTTTTGGTGTAGCTTCCAAAAGACCAAATCAAATAATATATATAATTATCGACCTTAACAACTATTACTATTAAAGCATAGTATTAGTAGTAAGGCCGATCGATCCACAGGGAAGTACGAAGATTAGCTTTTCAAAGTTAATTTTTTAGCTAAAGCGGCAAATGGGGAATTTTGTGTGTCGGTTGAAAAGCAAGCATAGAAAAATAAAATGCGGAATGTATATTGCAAGAAAAGTAAAAGGGATGTCCTAGTTTTATGAGGTATCCCCAATTGCTTGTTGGCACATAACTAGCGCGGAGAATGTTGTTTTTGTTACATATTTTCTATGCCATGTAGCATGATATTAATAGGGCCATTATAGTGCAATTACATTTTAAGAATATTTCACTTACAATATAAATCCAAAATTGTTTTATTCTAATAAATCCAATATGATTTTGTCCAACTTAACTAGAAATGTTACAGGCACAAATTTTTAAAATGATTGTTTAAATTAAAAAAAAAAATTGAAATGCATGATGTAAAAGTAAACCATAAACCCCATTTCCCAAAAAACTTTCAACACTGTATGTGTACTTAAAAAAACAATAAAATGTAATTCACAGTTTATTAAAAAAATGTAGATCATTGAATAAGGAAGTTTCCAAATAAAAATAATCACAACAAAAATAGATTATTTATGTAAATAAAACTAAATTAGATACACTTGAGATATGAACTCAACGTAGCACCCAAAACATCTAAAACACGAACATATAAATTCCATTTACATATAAACTCTACAAACATATAAAAACTCCAGACATCATATCTCACTCAGCACCCCAAACAACCCATAATCAATAATCTTTCCCACCCCTCTACTCTATATACTATCCCTTCACCCCACTACTCTATATACTATCCCTCTATTTATGAAAGTCCTTTATATTTATTTGAGTTTCATTTCAATAACTCATTTTCTTTTTGTTTCCATAAATACCCTCTCTCTCAACCTCTCCTATATAAATTCATTCATCATCTTTTTTAATTTTCCTCTCTTGAAATAGCTAGTCTCTTCCAAGTTATTTATTTAGTTTTTCTTTTTATAAAAAAAGTAAAAAAGTTTAATATATAAAAATGTTATCTTTTTTTCAAATATTGAATTAATATGGATAACTCAATTTCAATTTACATTATAAATTTTTTTCCACAGCGTTAAAAAATTTGGTTTTGAGAGGTGCCGTTGGAGTATAAGTAGTTCAAACAAATTATGAAATTCAATTAAATTATAAAAAAATACATGTATATATAATTATATCATAAAGTAAAAAACACACCTTTTAAAACTAATAAAATAAGTTCGAGTTAATTTGAATTATTTCAAGTGTACCCAATGAACAATCCAATCCATAAAATTTCCATTTATTTGAACTCAATCAAATCTAAATGAACTCCATGCTTCAAATTTAGTTCAAAAATAGTGTGTGATACTTATAATTATTTCAATTAATTAGCTCTTAAATTGTCATAAATGAATCAATAAATACCCTTTATTAAAGTTAGTTTTGAAAAACATTAATGTAAAATTCATATATTGTGTAGACTTCTTCAAATGCAAGATTAACAAAATGGACAATTAGAATTGATACAATTTGAGGAATTTGGACTCTCAAATAGAAAAGTAATTTCTATTTGAGAGTCCAAATTAAGTTGCTTACGAAATTTTAGGAATTTAATTGATAAAAATTATACGTATGAAACATGATGTTTTCTAAATGTAATGTAGTGAATGGTATAAATTAATACATTTGTGAAAATTTAAAATTTAAAATGATACACAATTAGTTCATAGTTTTAATTGATAAAAGTTCTAAAACTTTAACCGTATAAGGGCACATGTTGCACCTCCCTCAAATTGTAATTAGGCAATGAGAATTAAGAATGGTAGGACCCACTCCATTCCTTTGATGTTGTTTACCAAATTCTACCATGGAACTCAATTGTGGGTTCCACCATTTTTATTATACCAAACCCATAATCTCATTCCCTTATAACAAGGGCATCCAAGCAATTGGTATTCCATTGAAACATAGAATCATAGATTTGCGTCGCCTACTTGCTTTAAGCACAAATGAAATGGCTGCTCATCATTCATTGAATTCTATGAAGTTTTTAATACCTCACTAATTAGGCTTACACTTTTGAGTTCATAATGAATGAAATTCACCCCTGGATGAAGATCAAATCTCTCCTCCTTTTTACTAAACCATGGGAAGCCTCGAGTAGTTTACCAGACAAATTGAGTAGGTCGTATTTTTATTACCATTACTGGATTAGTAGGACCCATCCCATATTTCTTTTTCACTTTACACTATTTCCCATTCTTATCTCCCTTCAAAACTTTCTTTTTGTTACTAGTTGTCTTTTTGTCTCTCTCTTTTCTTTGCTCTCCCCCTCTACCATCTTCCTTCTTGGTTTGGCTTTACATAATATGATATTAAATTTGCTGTCATTCATGAGCTTAAGCTATTAGATGAGTTGGTACTTTCACTCTCTCTCTCCCTCTCTTCCACCTGTTTTTTCATTTACAATTTTCAACTTCACAGTTCAAGAAGCTTTTAAAAAGCTAATTCTTTCTCTCTCTCTCTTCGCTAATGGCCAACAGAAACTCAGTATTAAAAAAAATTACCATAGCCAGAGAAAAACACTTTTTGCAATCACTTATTAGAAGCTTGTCATCAACGCCAGACCAACACCACTAAGAAAAGAGCTTCTTCAACACACACACATTAGTACAACTTAATTAAAACCTTAATACACCAAACAAACAAACACTTTGCATGTTAATGTTTTGGGTCATATTTCATAAGTCATTCCAACCCTTAAAAGCCTTGTACGTGGAATCTCAAGAATATTTTCCCCTTGCCTAAAGTTCTTCCTCAAGAAACTATAAGCATAATTAACCACCATCTTCTTAAACAATGAGGATTTTGGTTCAGCCACTACCTCTGCTTCTCCCAACAAATAAACCACCCCTTTCTTCATTGCTTTCTCTATAAATCCCATCTCTTCTTCCACTGCAGCCACTCCTAGTACTTGACGATCCGACCCCCTCGATTTCGAACCGCCAACCGGCTGAATGGACCCTGACGAGCGTCGAGATGACTGGTTTCCCATTTCCGCGGATACTGTCATCGCACCTTCCACATGCACTGTTGCTACTGAAGAAGAAGAAGAAGAAGGTTTTACTTTTGTTGGTTCAATTTTGGCTGAAGCTGGTGGCTCTACTGGAACACCTTCCCGCATTACATGTTCTTGGCGTATGAATTCTTTCAAGCTCTCCACCAACTGCCGCTCAAACTCAGCAGATCCGGTGACTATGTCTTTGTATCCATATCTGGTTCAATATTTATGAATATTAAAAGATACCTTTCAGGATCCAACGTATGAAAGATAGACTATTTACAATATTTTATAAGATACATGAGCAATTTCTTGTGTGTTTAATTTTTATAATAATTATCACCTTCACGTTTTAAGATATTGTGTTTAATAGTTTAGTTCTTGAACTTCTCTAATAAATCTATCCAAGTTTGTAATTTTTTTTTTTTTTTGAAAATTTGCATCTAATTAGTATTTGATCTATTTGATATCTTTTTTAAATAAAAAATATAACTACATAGGTATTAAATTAGTTTTTAGATTTGTCTAATATATTATAAATCTATTAGATGACATAGGATTCAAAGTTGAAAGAGAAAATTTAGAAACCACGTATAATCCTAACTTAAAAATTAAATTTAAAGTAATTTATGAAATTAAACTTTTGAGTGACAGAATTTAAGCAACTAAAGTAGTGTGTTTAGACTTCTATTATACGTAATGATGAATCCTTAATGGTAACGACATGTAATAAAGCAGGAAGCATATATAAAAGAGTAACAATTTCAGTAAGTACTTGTGTTTTAGTTGAATAGTGATTTAGCATGCAGAAACATACCTGACGACACATCGAAACATATGGTACTCCCTGGGCTCGACATGGCGGAACAAAAACCGCTCGTCGGGTGCGACTTTGCTGATGGGAATGGACTTGATCGAGACGAAGACGATGACGGAGTGAACAGAAGGAATACTAGAAATGAAGTGAGGAAAAATGGGAGGAATACCTTGAACCAACTCAGAGTAAAGAAGACCAATTCCAGGAATTCGGTTAACATCAGGATTATTAGCTAGCTCGGTTATGTAGCCACTAGAGACCTTATTTTTGAGTTCAAAAATGTATCTTTCCCTATGAACATAGTGCCAAACAATCATGACAGCCATGAGAAAAAGAGCAAGAATAAGAGGAAGAAACCCGCCTTGAGTGAACTTGTAAAGAACAGACGAGAAATAGAGAAGTTCAATAGAGCCAAACACCAGAATGAAACAAACTATCAACCAAATACTGGTCTTCCAAATAACCACCATGATGAGAGAAACCATGGCGGTGGTCATGATCATGACGGACACGACCGCAATGCCGTAGGCGTGACCGATGTTCTCCGTGGTTCTGAAGGCCGCGGTTACGATCACACACGCCAACATTAGAAGGTAATTGATCTCTGGGATGTAAACTTGGCCTTCGTATTTGGGTGAAGTGTGGATAACTTTTACTCTTGGGAAGCAACCTAAAGACAAGGATTGTGATATTATGGCAAATGCTCCTGAGATCATTGCTTGGCTTGCTATGATGGAGGCTGCCACTGCAACTACGAACATTGGCCAGTACAAAGGATCTGCACATGCATTTCATTTCCTTAAAACAACCGTCACATTTCAATCTGGTATTAATAACCACTCAGTTATTACTTAAAACAACTCACCTGGAATTGAGTCATAGAAAGTATTGCCAACATGATCTGGGAATTTTCTTAGATATGCAGCTTGCCCACTGTAGGCTGCTAATAAAGCAGGGAATACAATAGAAGAGAAACTAATCTGCAAAATTTCACACATACAATAATTATACACACAATTCATACCATCAGATTTTAACCTTTAAATTTTGTAGGTTAGAATCACAAACTCAATCCTTCCAACTTTTAGATTCCTTTTTTTTTCTTTTATAAAGATATGTAGAATGACAAACTTAATCCTTCGACATCTCAACTTCAACTAGGTTGACACGTTCTTAGCATCCTCATCATATCCCACTTTGATAAAATGATAGTAGTAGAGGTAGCTAACAAGTAAGCCCACTCAAGAAGAGAAAGTTACATAAAAGCCGCAAAATTTAAAGAGATGATTGATGGATTTTAATCTCTGAAAATATTTGAATGGTAAGTCCAACTGCCGGTTAATAAGAGAATATTCTCCAAAGTTTGGTATCACTATTGCAAGTCTCATTCATACCATAGGATACTATAGGTTACTGAATTTTCAAATTTCTATCAAATAAAGTCATTCAACGCTTTAAAAGTATTTAATGAATTCTTAGATTTTGTGTTTGTTTTATAAAATTCACAAAGGTACAATTGAAAGTTCAGTAACCTATTAAACATAAAACTACGACTTATCGAATTGCTTTAACTTTTAAAATAATTGCTGACAATTTTTTTTTTAATCAGTTGTGACATGAAGTAAAAAAGTGTTTGATAAATTTTAAATTTAAACATTTTTTTTGCAAGGGTAATCAAATTTAAACGTAAAAGAAATATTATGGTTGTTCGGTCAAGTAATACTAAATTGTTGTGATTTGAATATAATAAACAAAGTAGACATTACTTTAAGGGTTGTTTTCAAATATAGGAAAATGAACCAAAATATTTACAAATATAGCATATTTTACTGTCTATCTGTGTCATGATAAACACAAATAGTAATCTATCGTGATCTATTTGCGATAGACTGTGATATTTTGCATTATATTTTCGACAGTTTTGTCATTTAAAATAATTTCTCTTATTTCAATCACTTTTATATTGATATTTAATATATATATCTTTTTTGAAGGGTTGTTTTTAATTATAGCAAAATGAGTCAAAATATTTACAAATATAGCAAAATTTTACTTTCTATCGATGATAGACCCAAATAGACATCTATCACTTTTAGGCGCTAATAAATGTCTATTTGGATCTATCACGGCTGATTCAAAGTAAAATTTGGTTATATTTGTAAATATTTTAAGCAGTTTTATCTTTTAAAACAATTTCTCATTTTTGAATTAGATATTTAATATCATATTTATTATAAGATAATATAATAACATATTTATAATATCATATTGATCATATTTATTTGAAACATCCCTATTTACTATAAGAATTATTTCAAAAAAAAATTGTAACCTGTAAATTGAAAATAACCTTGTTTAATCTAAAATATTTAATAAAGTCTTAACAAAAAAAAAATGTATAAGAAACTGATCAATCTTTTTTTTTTTTTTTTTTTCGTATTAAAGAATGGTCGTGAAAAAGAAAAGAAAAAAAGATAAATTTGGAATTTTGTAAATGTAGCCCAGCAAAGATGACAAATCTTTAAGAAAGCTGAATTGAAAAGCTGGCATGAGAGTGATTTTGAATGTAAGAATAAAAAAAAAAAAAAAAAAAAAAAAGAAAGTGATTTTACATTATCAAAGAGCGATTCCAAACTCAGGACGAAATCTAAAATTCTAGAGACCCACAAATTTATAATTTTTAACCTAACATTTTTTTTCTTTTCTTTTTTTTTTTTTGTTAATGGATGCACTCATTTCTTTTTTTGCAACTACATGCCAACAACACAACATAAAAAGAAGTTCGATCGGTGAATTATAAAAAGATGAGTGCAGTTCAAAGATATGGACCCTAAATATTTCTTATATTTACCTGGATGGCTCTAACATTGAAGTGACCCAAATCAGCAAACATGGCCTCAGTCCCTACACCACGCACATACACATATATATATATATATATATATGAATTATGATCCTGAATTGAAGGATACGTTTGAATTCACTAGAAAAATAATTTTTTTTTTAAAAAAATCATTATTATTCAAAAGAAAAGAATTTAAAATACATTTTGAAAGTGTTTCAAAAGTTCAAATATCTTCAAATTTTTCCAAATGACTTATCTACTTGAAAAGTTAAAACCAAACACACCCGAAAAGTAACGGAAACAAAATTTGAGTGAAAAGGGAAGAAAAGTAAAGAGAGGGACCTGTGATGCAAAGAAAAACTCCACCAAGGGAAACCCAAGCTTGTTTGCCATTTCTTTTGAAGTAATCAAAGATATATTTAGGGTTAAAAGCTTTGAGAACAGCAGGGTCATGCTTGAACAAGTTGAAGAGGCCAATGCCACCAATAAATGCAAACCAAATAAATATTATTGGGGCAAATGAGAATCCAACTTTGTCAGTTCCAAATCGTTGAATGCAGAACAAAATTACAAGAATAGCTACTGAAACCCCCACAACCGCATCTGTGTAATCATAACAATTCATCACCACAATTCATCACATAAGTAAGGGATTAGAGTTGATATATATGAGTGATTAGAAATGATTCACTTGTTAAAGTTTATAGTTTCAATTGATACAGTTATAAATCTCATATCATGTTTTTTCAAATAAAATGCTATGAAAAATGTAAATTAATATATTTACGAAAGTTCAATGGTTAAATTTATATATTATTAATTTAAGATTTTAATTGATACAAGTTTAAAGTTTAAGAGTACAAATTGAATTTTTTTTTAAACAAAATAATACTAGAGAATAGGATCACGGATGCACCGTGATATCTCAATTAGGTTAACACATTCGTTAGCACCTTCATCATACTCCGATTCTAGATGATATTCATCCACAAAGAAAAAGTACATAATATACAATGAGAGCTAGAGAACGACTTGGAACAAAAGGAAAAGCATAAATAGGCGATAGGAAAGCCTTCTAGTTCAAAATAAGGGAAGAAATATCATATATTTTTTTTTAAAAAAATCGAATTTAGTACTTCACAACGCAACTAAACTAAAGATATAATATCGTCCTAGAGATGGGGTACATATTGATATTTTCCTGTTATATCTTTAATAAATCTAAATGTATATGTTGAATTTTTGTTTGTTTTTTTTTTTTTTTTCATTTGTTTTGTAAATTAGTGAGTTTATTAATTAATTTTAATAATCAAATTGTAACTTGTAAGTCAATGGTTAGCTGAATAATAATAATAATGGAAACAAAAAGGTCAGTTCACTATTATAAGTCAATAAATAATGACTAACTATATCTATATAATAAGTCAATAAATAAGTCATGGTTATGTTAGTAGTATATTGGGCAGCCATAAATGAATGTTTTTAATTACTAATGGAAATAAAATATAAGGAAAGTTTGGCCAGAAGTATGATTTGTATAGTGGTGTACTAATTAAAAATTCTCATGTAGCAATTTATTTTTATTTAAAATTTTTTTTTAATTATTTTATTGTGTGGATAGAGAAAAGAGAAGCATAAGAGTTAGATTACATTTAAGTATTACTCCTTTTATTATAAAGTTCAAATTTTAAGTCACGTAAACTAAAAAAGTTTTGTCCTATTGAAAAGTCTTTGTTTGAGTAAGAAAAAATCATTTTAAAGGATCATATTGTTATATAGAAATTTGTTGGATCTTTTATGATTTATTTGAAAAAAAAATCATTTTTTTTCCTTGTATACACCCTTTCGTCTCAATGAAGTATCTTTCTAAAAAAAAAAGAAAAAAAAGAAAAAAAATCTCATATATAGTTATAGACCTATATAATTACAACGAATCATCCTTTTAATTCTTATTTTCAATTCTTATTTAGAAAATTTTGAAGGCCGAGATACATCTTATATCTTATTTATATTATTGTGTTTCATTAAGGTGACAATTCAATCATATCAATATTTTGGAACACATATAAGTGATGCATCACTAATCTAAAATTAATTGTTGGTTTGTTTTTTAGACCAATCAAAACAAATCCAAAATTAATTGTTATATAACTAAATTTCCATTCATCGTACCTGTTCCTAGTGATTTGATTCCACTCACTGCTGAGAGAACTGCACAAATCAAAGAATAGGGTTAAATATAGGTTAAAATATCATTTTGGTCCACGTATTTGAAATTTGTTTAATTTTAATTTTTATATTTTTAAATATTTAATTTTAGTTATTGTAATTTCAATAAATCTTAAATTTAGTTCCTCGAAATTAATTTTAATTAAAATTGATTAAATAATTATAATAATTCTCTGGTAAAGAACACATTATGTAAATATTTTTTTAATTTTTTTTTTGTTAAAATGTTAGTAAAAAATAAAAAGAAATGAGAAAATCTACAATAAACGAGTAGTAGAGACTAAATTTAAGATTTATTGAAATTATATGAACTAAAATTGGACATTTAAAAGTATAAAGTCTAAAGTTGAACAAACTCTTAAGTATAGAGACCAAAATAATATTTTAACCTTTAACAATGTTAAGTGATTTAAATTTAAATGTATTTTGATTTTGATTTGAGGAGGTTTGTGGAAAGCGATTTTAAGTAGTAAGAAATAAGAAGAAAGAGGTTTATGTTTATATAGAGAGGGCATTTAAACATTTAACCATTTTTTATATAATACTTTTTCAATACAGCTATTTGGTTTTAGAATCTCAAGTATAGAGGGAGGCTACCTCTCCTATTCGCTTCTCTACAAGATTGACTTTCTTCTTCCTTCAAATCAGATTCAAACATTTAAATTTTAAGAATGTTTTATGAAAGCTAGAAAATATGTCCTATTTGGATAACAATTTTATTTTCTATTTTCGGTTTTTAAAAGTTAGGTTTATTTCCTCCTAATTACTCTATTATTCTTTCCCCTATATTAAGAAAACACATAAATTTCTAGTCATATTCTAAAACCAAAAACAAAAATGTTTATAATACTTTCTTACTTTCCCTGAGAACTAAATATTCTTAGGCGAGTGTAGAACTACGTCGGGTGACCACTTGGAAGTCCTCGTATTCACCTCTTAAATTTTTTTCCGCAGTTTTTAAAATTTTGCTTGGTTTTTTTAAAACATGAATAGAAGATAGATAACAAAACAATAAAAAATTATGAGTAAAAAGTAGAGTTTACAAACTTAATATTAAAAAAAAAAAAAAAAAGAAAAAGAAACAGTAATTTTTAAAAACTTGTGTAATTAATAATGAAGAGTCATGAATCTTATTATCAATGTAAATTTTCCTATTGGAATTTAGAGTTATTCATAATCGAATCAATTAGTTCTTAGTATTGGTGTCCGAGCCTTCGATTTACAGACAGATCGATGAATATTTAATCATTGACTGTAACCAATTGGCTAAAGAATATGTTAGAATGACTTATATCTGTTATCTGACCCTTTGAATGACCAAGTACAATTATGACCGGGTAGGGTTTAGAGAAGTACTACACTATATAAACTCTCTAACCCTAGAGATACCATGTAAATCTATGTGTCGATTCTCTATTATTTTATATTTTATGCATTATTTATTTGTTGATTTCGTAATAGAATTATGATGAAATAGGAAACAACAATAAAAAGAAGAAGTAATTAAGAGTAGAAAGCATATACCCGAGATAGATGGAGTGAGAACTCCATCTCCAATAACCATGGAAGTCCCAGCAATAGTGACAAGAAAAAGGGCAACTTTTGCAAACATACTATTCTCCAGCTTCTCTTTCACTTTCTGAGATCTTCTCAAATTGGAAGGCATAAGGAGCTGATAATTTGAGAGTTCCATGTCCTCTGGCTGTTCATTAGGAATCAACCCCACTTTCACGTAGCGGCACAACAACGAGTAAAGGGCAAATGTCCCCCCATCGCCATTATCATTTGCCCACAGCACAATGAAAACATACTTCAACAATGGAACCAATGCTATGGTATAGATTATGAGTGATAGAACTCCGATCACATCGTCTGTGTCCCCGATCGCCCCGTTGCTGAATGTGCTTGCAAACACGTACAACGGCGATGTCCCGATGTCGCCGTACACCACTCCCACGCTCTGAAACGCCAAGCTTAATGTTCGCCGCCAATTTACCTGATAACCCATATGACAAAAGCTTAAGCTAATAAGTTACCATCAATCTAATTATTCTGTTTCTTTAGCTAATAAATTTAATCTTTTATTGTTACTTTAACTCTATCCTCACAAGTTTGAAGTTTTGTAGAAAATTTAACAAGTGGTTATCCATATTAATTAATTGAAGAGTAAATGATGTTAGAGGAATTTGAACATAGATTTTCTTGTTTTGATACTATGTTAAATCACTTATGATTCTAAGAGTTTAAGTCAATATTGTTCCTCATAAATTTAGGTTTTAAATATTATATTTTATGATTTTTGTACTTTCAACTTTAATTTTTTATTGTCTGTAACTCTTAAACGGTCTATATTTTTTGGTCCATATAATTTTAATTTTTTGTTTATTTTAATATCCTTAATTACTTTCTAATTTTTTTTTTCGCCAATATGCTTTTAGAAAAATACAATAATTATTATGTTCGTCCCTATTTGCAAGATTCTAATACAAATTCAACTCATAAAACAAAAACCCAATTTAATCTCTATAAATCATGTGGTTTTGAATAGTACTTAAACTATAATATTTTAATATTGGTTAATTTGTAAATTTATTCTCTATAATTATAGAAAATTAAGGCTAGTTTGATATATAATCTTTTCTTTTCTTGTTTCTAAATGTTTTATAATTTTCTTAATTCTTTAATGCATGTTTTATATATTTGTTTTTATCTTACATAATTAAATTATATCAAAACTATTAAATAAGGGGAAGGTAAGAAAAACAAATACGTAAAACAAGAAAGAAAAAAATAGTTATCAAGATTCTATTTGTTTTTTGTTTTTTTTTTTTTTTCAAGAAATAAGAAAGATAAACATCAAACATATTCTTATTTCTAAGTTTTAAAAAACAAGAAACAAGAAACACGAACCTCATCAAACGGGCTTCTAGAATCTGGTTCTCAAATTTATAGTTAGAATTTAGTCTATATAATTTGATAAAACTATGAGAATTTTATCAAACTATAACGATTGTTATATGATATTAATATAAGGACTAAATTGTAACTTTCAAAACTATAGAGATTAAATTTTAATTTTCATCAAATTATACGGACTAAATTTATAATTAATCAATACTTAGACAGATTCGTACGCTGGAGAGTTGACGAGATGCGATTGCCGGAATCTGACCGGCCTCCAAATTGAGTGAGTCTACACGGCGGAGGGTTGGCCATGTAGACTTTCTTCCCCTCAAATTTTTGTTGCCTTCTTCCCCTATCTTCTCCTCGGCCATTTTTCTTCACTTGCTTGTGTGTGGCTTCTCTGTGTTTTTTGGCTTTCTTATTTATAATGTAAAAAATGGGACTCGAAAAATCCAAATTGTTAATTTTTAAGAATTGTTTAGTTGCAATTATTAGTTTGGTTTTATCATATATATTATATGTTCTTCCAATGAAATTGAAAGTCAACTATATAATTTGGTAGATACGTGACAATTACTCGATCTGTGAGATATTAATTAACTTTAAAAATAATTAATAACCCTTGACTAGAAGGGTTTGCTGATGCATTGGAAGACCTTTCTTTTTATGTATTGAATATTTTTGCAACTTTATTTCAAAAAAGTATTATGCGACTTTACCTAGGATTAACAAGCAAATTAATTAATTAATATGTAATGATGATGCTAATTTGATTCTCGGATTCGAGGTACTTGTACGAATTTGCAAATATTATATTCTTATTTTAATTTTCCTCGCTCATTCAATTAAGTATTCTTTTTTTAATTAAGAAAATTATTCATTTTCACACCCACTTTCTACCTATTTCTAGAGTTTAGTTTATTTTTAATACTCAAATTTCAAAAGATTACATTTTTACGTTTTTATCTTTAATAAATTTTTAATTTAAATTCCATTTAATTCATAAATTTTAAAGGTGTTACACAAGGGTTTAAAATGTCGGGGTTTTATTTTTATGGAAATATTGATATATCATAGTTACTTTTCAAAAAAACTATAAACTAATTAATACAATTTTAAATTGGTAAATAAACATTTTGCACTTATTAAATAAATTAACAAGTTTATTTTATGTAATATTTATGTTAGTAATATTTTGTTACTTTTTAGAGTAATTGTAGTGGGTAACACCTTTAGGAAAAATAATTAAGTGTATAACAACATTTTAAAAGAAAATTGTAAATATAGCAAAATCTATCCATTATAGACTCTATCATATTAATGTTATGGTCTATTACTCATAGACTTTGAAAGCAAAATCTAAATTTTACTATATTTGTAAATTTCTTTTGTATTGTTATATATTTGTAAATACTTTAAACATGATTGCTACATTTGCAATTGTCTCTATTTTTTATGTTTCATGAATTTTTTTTTGTAATAAAAATATTAACTCATCCCTCCTTATATTGATATCAACATAAAATGTTGGTATGTTAACATAATTTTCATTTTAGTACAACATCGATGGAGGATCGAACCACCGATCTCTATATATAATATCATAATTACACACAACTAATGTTTACTTGTAGTTCATGACATAACATATAATAGTTAGTAACTCTAACGTAACGCTAACTTATATTTTAACTAATGTGATGTGATAAAGAAAAAAATAAAAATAATCTCTCTCCAAAGTCCTTCCTGAAATAAAAGTCAAACTTATTAATTTACAGACAATTTCATGAATTTATTAAGATTCTTAAATAAATATATTTGGAAAAAAACATCGATTATTGCACCAATAGCAGTGCGCAGAAAGACTTTTTTTTTATCTTTTATTTTTTATAATTATTTTTTTATCTTAAATTAAAATCGTATAACCAAAAAAAATAAGTAGCATTCGATTCAACCAACATAATACATTCCAGTTAAGTAATAGAAAATACTTAAATTGAGCCATGGAGACACTCATAAAGCACACAAATTAGTTGGTTAAAAAAAACACTTAAATATTTAAAATTTAACAATAACATGCCTAAATTCAACTAAATTCCCTTCAAGTTGAAACTCATAACTAGAAGAAAAACTTACGTTTTTTTTTTTTTTTTTTGGTTGAACTTAATCTAATTGAGAATATTAAATAAATTATAGATAATACTTATCCAAATTTGTGCTTCTTATTTGTGCTTAGATCTCGTTCGATGGTCTCGACCTTCAACCCACTTCTCTTTTAGTCTGGTTTTGATTTTGTTCGAGTTGACTTGCATAAGAGATTCTTGCATCGGTGTGATGCTGAACCTACTGCACTTTAATGCTTAAGTTAGTACTAGGAGTGGCTAATTTAGCTAAACATAATATAAGGTAAGGTTATATCTTACTTTACCCTTCTCTCTGAAGTAGTCAAATGGGGTTATTTATAAGCATGTTCTTTGACACACAATTACGGTTACGAGTGACACTAGGGGTGTTTGGGATATCGTGGGATTCAAGGTTGTCCTTCCTCTAACACCTGTCTTTGGTCACATGTAGTAGTAGGGGTGTTTGGGATGTTGTGGGCCTTGAGATTGTAGGCTGCCAGATGAGCTTGCCTAGCAAGCCTAGAGAGTGAGCTCAGCTCGGTTATCCATTGAGCTCATCTGATCGGCTCAATTTGAGATTATCTAGTCGGCTCAAAATTCGAAACCTTAACTTTTTTTCTTTTGGGATATGCGTTTTCCTATGCCTCCTTCCGAAACCTTATGGATTTGGATCCCCTGTGGACTTTAGGCCTTGTCTTGAACAACTCTTAACAATTTCAATTGATGAGGTTAAAAGTTAAAAATTAGAGGTAAATAAATATTATTAATTACTATTTGAATATGATATGAAATAAATTAAAAATATAAAGTATAAAAGAAAGGCACACATAACAAAAGAACAAAATGTAAAAGTCAAATACGAGAAACGTGGAGTCGCCCATTTGCTCGTTTTCAAAACCTCAACGACAAGGACATCAAAAATCATTACCATTTCTTTTACATTAAATTATGACAATTATTAGCAATAATGCATCAATTAGTTAATTTAAATTAAGATTTGGAATGTCAATGCAATTAATATGAAAAATGAGTTCAACTTAGCTGATTAAGACCTTGGACATCTATTTCAAAGGTGAGATATTTAAATTCGTGAACTAAAAAACAAAAAAGAAAAAAACTCATTTTAAATTGATTTAAATTATAACTATGGTATTAAATTTGCATTCACATGTTGGCATTTTTATGAGTATTTTTACAATTTTTTTTTATGTTCGACATCAATGTGAGAGGTCAATTGAAATTTTCATTATATCGTAAAAAATTCTATGAAACATAAAAAATAAGCAATAAAATGTCACCAATGTAAATTAACGCTTAAACTGTTTATATATTAATTTAAATATTTTCTTATTTTGTTTTTATAATGTTTTCTAAAAAATATCTATCAACATTGACATTTTATCTATATCTTTATTGATACTTCCGTAAAATTGAGACCTCCACATTTTAATTTTTGTTGACAAATTGACATGTAAACAAAATTTGAGAGACCCTTTTAACCTATTTTTAAGAACTAGTGGACTAAAAAGATACATTTTGGAAATATAAGGACCAAAAGTACCTATTTTTCAAAACTCACGGACTAAAAATGTAATTTTTCCTTAAATTTACCGCCTAACTCATCAACATAACCCTTTAGATTGATTGGTGATTTAACATGGTATTATAGTTGGTCTTGTGTTCAAACTCTTATAATGTCATTTTCTCTTAATTATTATTGATTTCTACTTATTGGGTCTAAACGTATCATAATTCACCAACTTAAACATTTTAGATGGATCGATGACTTAACAAATAATTTAGAAAAGATTAGTTCAAATTTATATGCATATAGGTCATTTTAACAGTGAACTTCAAACTTCTTCATTAATTTACCCACATATTGTAAAAAAAAAATCGATATAAATTCTATAGTTTAATGCCTATTGTAATTAAAACAGTCTCAAAACTAAAATTATAAATTTTCAAATGGCCAAATCCAATCACAAATACTTATACCCTAGCAACAAAATCCAAGTACTATATAAAAAGTTCTCCCAGCTTACCAACAAAATGTTTATATAAATAATATCACATAATATCATAAAATACATATTCTAGTATACGTCAGAAAATTTGAGCCCAACCAACTTATATTGTCTCTTTAAGATAATTTTACTCACTCTAGTGCTTGAGTTTCAAGAGTAATTGTCTCCCAAGATGGAACAAATTACCTTTCTTATGGAAGCAACCCCCTCGTTCACAAGATCTAACGAACTCTAGTTTGTGGGATAAACCGAACTTTTAGATGGAAGAAAAGTTTTTGAGAGAAAAAATGAAAATCCAATTTGAAGAAGAGACTTATTTATAAACCTAATTCGTGGTCATTCGAATAATCATGTCCCTTCTTCAACACATGAAAGATATATTCATTCATGAAAGAATGCAACACATGGAGTTGAAAGGATGAGACTCTAAACAAAGATCCACATACCATTTATTCCAACAATTCCCCCCAAAATGGTAAGTTCGCTGACAATTTGAGATAAAAAAAATGAAGAAGAAGAAGAAAATGTTTCGTATTTTTCCCAACGAAGAATCCACATTAGTTTAAGTAGTAAACTTTGAACATTCCCTAGTGAACATCAATCAATTTCACTTGGTTAATCAGTGGATTTGATGTTTTGAACTGTCAACCGTTCTAGAGTGAACTAAGACAATAGAAGTCACACAGTTTCTCATTCTAACAAATTTTGTTCTCATAATTGTGTTCATTTTGGTCTGATCTCATGATTTGTTTTAAGAATTCGTCTTAAAATTCTCATAGAATCGTCCCTTCACAATCACATAAGTGATTCCTATAAAGAACATTGTATATGCTCTTTTCATTTATTCAACCACTTATAGAAATCATTAAAAGCATAATGCCTACCCTAAAATCACTCTTTCACTATCTCATCATCTTTAGAATGGAGAAGACAGTCAAGATTCCAACTTAGTGCACATTTAGTTATCAAGAGATTGGTTTGTTTGTTGAACCAAGATCTTTGGGAGATCTTCAGTTAACTAGGTTGGGTTGCCTTTCCGGTTAACTCTTTAAAATTATAGGCTATAATCTCATTATTGTTTTTGAAATTTCAACCAACTCTCTAGTTAGATCTTTTGCAAACGAATCCACAATATTATTCTTTTTTACCGTAATTACAAAGTCAACTGTGCCAGTTCTACTAGAAAATAGTTGTCTGATTGTAAATTATGTCTATGTCTTCGACTATAAAGGGTATAGGTTGTATCCACACTTTATAAATAACATAAATTTTTTTGTAGCCAACTCAAATATATTCCAACCTCTTTTAAACTATTTCCAATGTTCTAAACTTGGATTATGAATTTGGAAATAGCGACTTCCTCTAAATACTCCTACACTAATATAAAATTTAAGAAGGTTTCTACCTAGATATCCATAATTCACAATGAATTTTATGTATTTTCATATATGAAATTTTATACAAAAATATAATTAACCTTCAAATACGATGAGACATGCATAATCACGAAATTGTATCCTATCACGGTTTTGGAATCAATCATTTTATAGATAAGAAATTTTTTACTATAAATTTCGTCGTTATGGCATATTTTGTCTTGTATATATATTTTTCACTAAATATTTTTGCAAAACCACCTTTATACACATTATATATAGTGTGCTATATATTAAAAAAAAAAAACCTTACCAAAGTAAAAGGATAACATTTCTTCTTGGCATCATTTGAAATCATTGCCATTAAATTTCCAAAAAAATTCTCCATGATTCCCACTAAAATGTGGTAAAACAAATTTGTATTGTTGATAACATTTATGTGAAACCGATTACTAAATATTTGTGAAACAAAGTAGATAACTTTATCGAACAAGTTTTCAAAAAAAAAAAAAATCAATAAGGCCCCGAATAAACTTGAGACATCATTCATTATGTTTGAAATGTAAAACAACACGAGGAACATTGTGTTTGATACCTATTATGCATAATAATAAAACCATACAATTTTTTACTATTAATAACACAACCAAAAAGGAACATTATATGAAAATTGTATTTAGGATTGTTATATGAATAGAATCACATAATATTAGAACATACATATCGATTGTATACATGAGAGAATTTGAGGCCAACGAATTCACGTTATCTCTTGAAGACAATTTTATTCACGGTAGAATTAACTATTTTATTAAAATTGGGCTGTTTTAAAAATTATTTGCAAAAAACTGTCAAAACTATTTGTAAAAATAGGGTTGATTTTTTTGTTTTTATTCAGTTCAGTCTCTTCAAAAGTGAATTGTATAATTTCAGTCTTTTAATCTTTTATTATATTTATTTAGAATTCAGTCTTTCTAGAAGACGGAATTAATTTGCAGCATATATATTTTTTATATTTATTTATAATTATGTCTTTTGGAAATACGTAAATGGTGTGTGTAATATTTTTTTTATAATAATTCTTTTAATATTGGACTGTTTTTAAATATAGCAAAATGAGCCACATTATTTACAATATAAAAGAATTCAATAATAGAAAGTTTTCCAATTTTGTTTTTTTTGAGGAAACGGAAATAAAAACAACAATTCAATCCTATTTTTACAAATAATTTTGATAATACACGTGTTTTACCAATAGTTTTTAAAACAACCCTATTTTATGTTTTACCAATAGTTTTTAAAACAACCCTATTTTTATACTTAATCCTTAGTATTGTCATTCTATTTTGTTGACAAGTACATAGGATCTTGTACAATTTGTTCCAAAATAAGTAGTATTTAATATAAGAGTGATTTTTCCCAATGATTTAGAATTTAAAGGATTTGTGTAGGTCTATATAAATTTGAGATTTTATTTTCTGTATAGGTAGAGAATGATGATTAATCTTGTCAACTAATTAACAATTGTTCCAGATAATTAATTAATCTATATAATCATTGTTCCAAATAACAATGAACCCAATTAACAATATGTAAGAACTGAAATAAAAAAGCAATGAACCTATAATTAAATATTAATTATTTATATCACTAATTTTAGTTTAGTAGTAATTTGTAATTCAAAATTAACTAAATTTCAATTGCTTTTTCAAAAAAACAAAAATTAAAGAAATATTTGTGTTCATCAATTTTAAAATGGGGATTCGATTAAAATTAATTTTTTTTATAAAAAAATTGTTCTCAAATAATTTATTATTTTAATTTTACTAACTGATAAAGATGTGAGCCTTTTTTGTGTAGCTTCCAAAGACCCAATCAAATAATATTTATAATTATACTGATCTTTACCACTATTACTACTAAAGTGTAGTATTAGTGGCAAGACCGGGTCGATCTGCAAGGAAGCACAAAAATTAGTTTCTCAAACTAACTATTTAGTTAAAGCGATAAATGGGGGGTTTTGTATGGTTTGAGATTAAAGGATAGATGTGCAACCAGACAAAACATTTTAGCTTAGAGGAATGAAATCACCCAATGTAATTTTCATCATCGAATTATCAAAGCATAGTTTTAACTTCTTACCTATGCCTAGCTCAATTGATTAGAAAGGCTAACCAATGGTCCAAAGTATCAAATTAGCCAATTTATTAGATGAAAAACACCCTAATCAATCTAACTAAGCACATTACGCTTTAGGGATTATGCTAGGATAAATTTATGCCTAATTAGAAATTTAATTTGGTTTCCCCTAGGTCGTTAGAACAATGCTCTTCGTTGTCGACCACAAATCAGCAGCCTATCTAACCTTTTGCTTCTTAGAGATTAACCTATAGTTACATGTTACATATTATATGTTATTCTAAAGTGTTGAATTGCACAATCAAATATTGGTTGTCAATCAATAGCAAGAAAATGCCATTCATATTCAATAAATTAATAGTAAACCCCATAAACAAGAAATCTCAATCATATTATCAAAAATACTCAAAAAAAAAAAAAAAAAAAAGATAGGTTCCTCCAAAATTCTTTAAACTAGAAAACTATAGATCTTATGATCTAATTACCGAAGTGCAGTTTTTGTCTCTATGCGAAGCGCTGTCAAAATCGGCTATATGCAGTTTTTAGCGCTGCAACAAGTCTTTTAGGGGCGTTTTGGTCTTTTTAGCTTCCATTTGACCAAATTGTTTCATTAGAACTTCAATTTTTTCCATTTTAACTCCGTTTTCTTCCTAACGCTTTGGTTATACCTTTTAGGACTAGATACTTACAAATGATACTCAATGTGTAATGAACAATCATCTTGCAAGATAAGACAACTTACTAATATGTGAATACCTTCAATCACATGACTCGACATACACAACGATGCATAAGTAATAGTAGTAATTGTATATAAAACATATAAGAATTGAGGTAACAAGTTGTTTTTGCATGCTTTTAAACTTATAAGAAAATCACATATTTAAGAATTATTTTTTCTTTTACAAAATAAGGGCCCTATCGGGTTCAAACCGATGACCTCTTGATCTGCAGTTAAATGCTCTACCACTGAGCTAAGGACCCATTATTGACAGATTTAAAAACTATTAAGACCAATCAAATAATCACATTTTTTTTTCTTAGGAAATACATTCTTCCATTAAAATTGTTTCCTTCACCCTATAAAACACACAATCTCATCAAAGTTTGAAATAGTTTTGAAAAAATTCTTTAAAATATTTTTGTTAAAATTATGTAATCAAACTTATGGTTGACGCCGTAGAGAATATAAAGCCCATATGCGAAGTCGAAAAAGTAGAAGTAGCGGGTACTATTTATGATGTCCCTGGGATTGTAGCCAAGGTGACTAGTTCGATAGGACCTAGAGAAAGAGAGGGATATGCTTTTTTCTTTTCTAATCTATTTAGGGGGGGGGGGGGGGGGGGGGGGGGAAGGAGGAGAGGCACGGAAACAGGATGTGACGGGGATCTCCCTAGTCCCAGAGTGGGAGTGCCGATGAGCCCCACTTGGGAGTAGTAGGTTGGAAGTATCTATGAATTATTAGAGCTGTTGGAGAGCTTTAGAGCTCAAGGTTCGTAAAAGTCTTCTGGTCTTCCATCGAGACTAGTTCCGGGCAGGAGGGCATCAGATGCCGAGAAAAGGAGAAGAGATCTATCCGCGGGGGAAGTTTGACTGCTAGAGCACCAGCCTGTTGGAGTGAATAGGATGATCGGGCCGAGGGCAGCCCCCTCTTTCCCTCACTCTCCTTTCCCTAATATGAACCTTGAGTCATCAAAGCCTTTCTGACTCGACCTGGTCCGGTCGCCCTACGCGACTGGCGCGGCCGAAAGGCGAAACTCTCGTTGCAACAAAGCTAGGTGTTCGAGGATTGAATGAACACCAGGATTGAACTACCTCTTATGGGTGTATATACTCCTGTGTAGCTACAACTTACCATTAGCTGTGGGAATAGGGTAACCGTACTTAACGCGGGAATAAAGCTCATCTCTTTCAGACTCTTCGACTTACAGCTCTTCATCGGAACTCACTGCCCAAAATCTTAGGGCTGACAATGTGCCTTGAAGTGCCTCGGACATAGGATTCATCGTGGGCCAATTCCCGACCGCTTTGCCACCTTAATATCAATGAAGCCCACCCCAGTATCATGAACGCAGAGCGCCGACTGTAACAACCGTCGGCCGCCGAGCGACAAAAACAAGCAGGAGTCGTCCTATCTACCTAGAAAGATTCTCGAAGACTTTCTAATATTATCAAAATCAAGCCCCAGCCAACTTGACTTATTTTAAACCCCCAATCGGTATGAGATACCCGGAATGGGGGTACTGGCATAGACACCTTACTCCTATTAAATAAAAAAAAAAAAGAAAAAAAAGAAAGAGATATGATGTAGAAATGAAGTGTATAACAAAGTATATATAACAATATTTTCCATATAATTTCATATAAAAAGTGTAAAAAAGAAATTGTACCAATTAGGATTTGAACCAATTTGTAACCAAACGTATCCATTTTTCAAAAATTAAAAATCAAAATTAAGCTTATTTTCTCTCAATTTCTTAGAATAATTTTTATCTTTCTTGAATAAAAAAGTTGAATTCTTAGCTAAATTCCAAAAACAAAAATCATGTTTTAAAAATCTTTTTAGTTTTCTTGTTGACTTGGTTTTTGAAAACATTGGTAGAAAGTGTTGAAAATTCCATATTGGAAGAACCAAGGGACCTCACACTCCTTATAAAATAGATGAGCTACTCCTTTCATTTCGAATTGGTTTTGAAATGAAACCCCATATTATTGAAAGTATAATAAATCAAGAAATTTAGAGGTAAAATAGATATTTATAAACTTTATTTTTAAAATCTAAAAATTAAATAAAATTTATTTTTAATGTGCATGCCTTTCCAACTCTACTAATTTAGAGTGCAGGGTTGAGTTTGGTGGGTTTATAATTATTGTGTTTGGATTGCAAGATTAGGTTGAGTTGTATATCTGTTTACTACATCATATTATTTGTGACATATTATTTGTAAGGTTATCCTAATTAGATAAACTTTTATGTAACACCTCGACTGTTCAGAAATAGTTACTTTTCCATCGATTCAAATTTAATTTTAGATTTCATCTTGGTTGCTTATTTTAGACTAAGTTGTGGTTTAGATGGAATTAAATTTTGGCTTAATTTGACTATCAAATGGATAATGGATGTTTGAAATCTACTATACAAATAAATTAGATTTAAAATAGATTAAATTATCATATTTTAGTTTTCAAATTTTCAGATTCAAGATTTTAATGTAAGTCTCGAGTTCATGATTTTGAGAATTTAATGTAAGTTTTTATTTTTAGAGCCAAAATTGAGTTTATTGGAGAAGATAATTATTTTATTTAGATTTTTTTTTCTATTTTCTTGATAAAAGATTTGGGGATGATATTGGGATATTTGAAATCTAAGAAGGAAAATGGAAGTTTGACTTGGCTCAAAGTTAAAATTTGGTTAAATTTAAGGGCATGTTTGGATTGACTTAGGAAAAAAATGGTTTTTAAAAATTCATTTTTATTTAAATACTTGTGGTAAAAATTGTTCAAAATAAAAACACTTTGTGTTTTGCAATTTTTCTCAAAAGTATTTTTAAATGTAAGTTTGTTTGGCCTATTATACACTAAAAGTGTTTTTGATATTGTCAAATTACTATAAAGCGTGACTATAAAACTATAAACTAATAATTTAAAATAATGGTCGCATGAATTGGTCGTCCAGGACGTGATCACCACCAGAATTGATAGTGAGTTGTTATTGAAGGTGGTTATTAGTGATAATTGTCAGAGGTGGCCAGAGTTGCAGCAGCAAAAACGTATGAGAAATGAGAAAGCTGGCATTGGCATGAGATTATAATTAAAAAGGGGTTGCATTAGTGGTTGAATTGTAATGGACCTTTACAATCATGGTCCATTACAATATAAACAATCATGAACTTGTAATTGGATTACAATCTAACTCATTCCAAACCTACCAAAATCCATCCTCCAAATAGCAGCATAGTCATTTCTTGAGCTTGTCTTTGTCTTGTAGTAGAGGCAATGGTTTTTCTTTTCAATTAAAAGAATTACTAACAAGATGACATAACTGCATTTAATGCTATAGGTGACGACCAAATACATGGTGTCATTCTATTGGAACACCTCTCTTTGCTATGTGATAAACATTTGTATTCTTCTTTTCTTAAAAAGATTATTTATTTATTGATACTTAGAATTGAACTAAAAAAATGGGGAGGTTGGGTAGTCTAAGCTACGCGCGAGTATTGGTTATCGTTGTAATGGTTGATTTCATTGATCTCAATATGAAGCATTATTTTTTACATTGACCCTAGCTAATTTAAGAAAAAAGATACTTCATTAATGGGTGTGTTAGTAACATACTAAAGCCGGAGAGTTACAATAAACTTTCAATATTAAACACAATAGAGAGGAAGGAATTGTAGTTTGGAAAGAGCTTTGATCAAGTAGATTAAAGACTAACAATAGAGATGATTTCCTCTTAAATTCGTGCTCTACTATGTTAAATGTTATTGAAAATGCGATTGTTTCTTTCGAGCTAGAGAATTCACAGGCAATTTTCATCCCATCCAGCAATTGCTTCCTATTTTATCATTAGTTTGGAAGTCATGGGGGCAGAATGTATATGAGATGTGATGGAACCCTCCATTTACAATATTTAGTTTAGCCAACAATTGAGACACCAAACCACCTGGCCTTGTATGTTTGAAGCCATTTTTCAATGATTGACCCACACATTATTCCACAAACATCTCAATTATAAGTTTGAACTATTTTTTCTTTATAAAATCTCAATCGATCCATTAAAAGATTCTTCCAAACGAAATAATCCAATAAAACAGTTTCATTCTATTAAAAAGTGTTCATTAGATATATATAGATCAATTAGTGCAAAGAGCAAAAGAAAAACCAGAATCACTTTACTTTATTTCCTATGACCCTTTTCAAAAGGGGAAAGAGAAAGTAAATAGTTACCATTTTTTTTTTCTTTTTCTTTTGAAAATGAGAAGTCTATCAAATCAAAAGAATACAAAATGTATGAATATATTATTATTGTTATTATAAGAGCTAATACATAGGTTGCACAACCTATGCAGTCCACCCCAATTGTTCACTCCAAAATATATCTAAGAAAAATAAGAAAAAAAAGGGTTTATTACGTGACAAATTGTAGTTAAATTGACAATTCAATTATTATTATTATTTTTAATTACTATAGAATTCATAATATAATAAAGAGATAAAAAATGTATATACACTTACAGAATATGGGAAAAATAATGAAACCGTGTGAGAGAAAATAATTTAAAACTGGTAATGCAATGTTGAACAATTGTTACAAGTACACACCGAGTTGGGCAGTGGGTTATAGTATACTGATATCCTCCAAAAATATAAAAATATAAAAATATATATAACATCAGACAGTTTCTGAGCTTGGGTGCCGCCATTCCATTAGAAAAGAAAAAGAAAAAAAACAAAAACACACACACCTCTTGTAGCTTAAACAACATATTAAACTGATGATGAAGGTAGAAAATGATGATGATATATATATATATAGCTCAATAGAAGTAGGTGGATGAGGAACCGAATCCGAAGGCGTCGGCACCGGTGTCAGGGAAGGGTGGCAAAACCACGTTTGAATCGAATCCCATAAACGAGGAAGAGGAGGAGGCAGTGGACCAATCAATCATGGTGGCACAGTCGTTGTAGGAAGAAGACGCATCGGGGGGGAGTGGAGGGAGCTCGGCGTCATCGTGCGAGATGCCGGTGTCCATGAAGGCGGTGACGGGTTGATAAGAGTCGGACTCGGGTAACCAGTCGTTGCCCGGGAATGAACTGGTGGTGAAAGGGTCGTGGTGGAGGGAGAAGCAGAGGTGGTTGGGTTGAGTTAGGGGAGGTAGAGAGGTTGGAGTAGGAGTTGGAGGGAAGAGTTGGGATTCGTCGGGAGAGATAATGGAGGTGACGGAGGAGCCATGAGGCATGTCTGAGTAGATGAAGTTGGTGCGAGCCTTGGAGCCACGCATGGACCGGGCTGCTCGGTCGTAGGCTAAGGCGGCCTCTTCGGCGGTGTCGAAGGTGCCGAGCCAATGCCTTTCTTTAGTAGAAGGGTCTCTAATTTCAGCAGCATATCTGCCCCATGGGCGCCTTCTAACACCAAGAAATCTAGTGGGTTCTTGTTGATGAGGTTGTTGGTCTTGTTGCTTTCTTCTTGGCTTGGATGAAGAAGGGGAGTTGGTTTTGGAGTTCTTGAAGTCCATAGGAATAAACAAAAAAACACACACACAAAAGAGAAAGAGGGAGAGAGAGAGAGAGAGAGAGAGAGAGAGAGAGAGAGAGAGAGAGAGAGAGAGATTTTGTAATGGAATAATAATGGAAATAGAAAAAGGGAATGATTGTAGGCCTGGTTTTAGGGGAGTTGCATGTTGTGGAGGGGTTTAAATAACCCTCATTTATGTAATAATATAAATATATATTATATTATTCACTTTTTCAAACTATCTCCCACCACATTCATATGTTTTTAATATTACCCTAAACTGAATGAGGAAAACTCCATACTAGTGGGTCCCAATTAACTGTGCATGATAATTGGTCATCTATAAATCAAACATATGTGAAAAGGGATTTGCATGTGATACTCTCAATTCAAATTCTCTTTTTTAATAATATATATTAGAAATATTAAATAAATGAGACCCAGTAGCTAATGGGAAACTTCTAGTATTGGTGCTACTATATGCTCTTCCCTCTATTTCAATTTACAAATAATTTTGTGGGAGAACTCATGCATCACTTTTAATTAGAAAGTTAAAATAATATTTAGAAAATATCTTTTTTAAAAGAAAAGTTTTGCACCCATACCAATTTTAAATTACGTTCTTGGATGAGCGACATAAAGATAGGTGTAGCTCAAAACGCACTCAAGTATTTTTCTACTAATATTTAAGATACAAAAAAAAAAAAAAACTACAGAAGATTTTTTTAGATATTACTTTTTAATGTATGAATTTTTAACCTAATTAATTAAATTTTGTTAGCTAAATTATCATTTAGTTTTGAATCATTCCATGTGAATAAAGATTTCAATAATTTTCTTAATATTTTTTTTATATAATTTAACTTCACATTTGTTACACTTGGAAAATTAAATATAGTTACTTGATTTATAGGTTTTGATTAGTCTACTTGCCTTGTAGCTTAACCATGTATCATGATTACATTATTTAGAGAAACATAACTATTAAAGGTAGATTGAGCATAGTTCAATTAGGTTAGGCATTTTATATCTTTCGTAAGACATGTTTAAATCTCTACTACACATATTGTTAAACTAAAAAGGAAAAATAACAATTGATTGCTACAACATTTCTTTAAATATCTCTACAATGTTATAATTATGTTTTTCATTTTGGGCAAAAGCCCTAATCCTCCCCTTGACTACACACTGACACCACTGAATGTGAGGGGAATGACTTTGATATCACTTGTTAGGGATCACAAGTCTCTAACTATCTCTACAATGGTATGATATTGTCCACTTTAGGTATCAAGCCTCGTAACTTTGTTTTTTGTTTCATCCAAATGGTCTCATACATAGAAGATAGTTGTTCTCACTTATATACTACGAATCTTCTACGTATCTAATCAATATGAAACTTTGATTATACTCTAATAAATAGGGTGGACTACCGATTTTAAGATTTTGATTAGAATTTTAATAGACTGGACAACCTAGAAATTTTTGAATAATAATTTATAACTCCTTTTTCTTGTAATTTAGAATTAAATCACAAGTGGTTTTCACTCTCCAACCCTGTTTTACCTTAATCAAGAAGGAAGACAACACATATATATATATACTGGATCCTCTATGATGGATCATTAATTCCTTAAAATTGAATAACATACTTAGAAAAAGGTATTGTTGCCTAGGTGCTTCAAGGGCCAACTTAATCCTCTTAATAAATAATAATATAGTCCCAAATTACTCAAAAGTTTCAAGAAATTCAACCACAAGTCTAGTTTTGTTTGATACCACTTAAAATGAAAATTATTATACACATATAAAATGTTTAATCCTTAAGATAGGGAGATATCTAAAAACTATATATGTATGTGTTTGGCATGCCTTTTTAGGAGCTCATAGCTGACTTTAATCACTTTTTAATTTCCCCAAAAGTTGTAGAGGTTAGTTAAAAATTAAGAGTGATTTGTTCCATTAAAAGCATTTCATAAAATCTTTTGATAATCCTAGTGGTTTAAGGATATACATTTTAATATTAAGTATATAAAAATCATTTAAGCTGCTTTTAGATTTTTTTTTTTTTAAAGAATACTTTAAATATATATATATACACGTACATATATATGAGTTGTTTTCAAATATAGTAAAATGAGCCAAAATATTTATAAATACAACAAAATGTCACAGTCTATCAGGGATAGATAATGATAGACAATGATAGACATTTGTGAGTATTCACTAGTGATGATGATAGTAGATTATCACTATCTATCACTAATAGACAGTAACATTTTGCTATATTTTATAAATATTTTAAGAAGTATTGATATTTAAAACACTAAAAAAAAACGCTAACCTAGTAGTTGTTCATACTAGTAGGCAAAAGGCCAAAATATCTTCTTTTTTTTAAAAAAAAAAAAAAAAATTGTCACGTTGGATGTTGGATCACTAATTCTCTTTTCAAAATTTATGTCAAACACACACTTTCTCCTTGCTCAAAATCACTCAAATCTTAGTTTATTCATAACATAAACATGATTGATTAACTAAAGATCTTAATTATCAAAGTTACTACCTTCTACTTCTATCTACATGGCTTTTTCAATAGCTTTTGATTTCTTTGAACTCTTTTTTATGGGAATATATGAAGTTTGTGCTTCTCCAAAAGTATTTATGAATGCAATCCTTACTAGATATAATTAACGATCTTTCAATTGCTGAAATATAAAACTCAAACACACTCAACATCAAAAGTTCAAAAAAGATACTTGGTATTATGATATATAATTACTCTCTAAATCTAACTTTTCTTTTCTTTTTCTTTTTTATTTGAAAAAAAGAGCTAACTTTCTTCTTGAGTAGACTACTTTTTTAAGTTTCTCAACCAACAAATGGCACAACTGATTTGACATTTTACAAAATGTTGATCCCACAGGCATGCTGATTTTCTCCATAAATTACAAAAAAAAAGTAATAGAAAAATTATAAAATTGTTTTTAAATATAGCAAAATGAACTAAAATATTCACAAATTTATCGAAATAGACAATGAATCAAATGTTTAAATAGATGATAATATTTTGCTATGTTTAAAATATTTTGAGTAGTATTGTTATTTAAAATAATTAATGGAAATTATAATTTTAAAGAGTATTAATTAGGAAATTAATAAATTACAGAAAAGGGTATAATTTGAAACCAAGTCAATGATTTATATAGTCAAATCCATGAATGAGGAAATGATCTGATCCACTTGATAGCCATTATAATTGCATGTTCTCCATCAATCAGCTAATAATTATTAACCAAAGATGAGATTTTTCTTTTTAATTTTAGAAAAAAAAATAATAATTAAATTTAACTAAATAATATCTGAAAATTAAAGTATGAGAGTTCTAAATCATGATGATATCCAATAAACCTAACTTATTATTTTCCCTGTCAAAGGTTAATTAATTTAAGACTAAAAGACTGCCCAATCATGATTTGTGTACTAATCAAATCGCTAAAACTCGTATTCAATCAAAAAATTATACGCATGCAAACCTTGAAAGGAACTTTATCAAAATCTCCCCTAAAAAAAATTAAACGTTGAAATACCATTTTGGTCCTCATATGTTAAAGTTTGTTTAATTTTTTTCTCTATATTATTTTAATTGTCCAAAGTTTAATCTCTATATTTTCAATTGTTCAATTTTAGTCCATGTATTAAATGATTTTTTTATCGAAATTGGTTAAATAATAATAATAATTTTAATACAGGGAAATATAATATGTGAAATGTTGTTTTCAAATATAGCAAAATGTTATTGTCTATCATTGATAGACATTGATAAACTACTATCATCTATCATTGTCTACTAGTAATAGACATTGATAGATGTTTATCAATACCTATAGCTATCTATCACTGATATACC
Organism: Citrullus mucosospermus; assembly: GCA_030954485.1. Taxonomy (NCBI): domain Eukaryota; kingdom Viridiplantae; phylum Streptophyta; class Magnoliopsida; order Cucurbitales; family Cucurbitaceae; genus Citrullus; species Citrullus mucosospermus. The sequence continues at coordinate 26,618,286 of CM062061.1, read as the reverse complement.
ATGACATTTTGCTATATTTAATTTGTAAATATTTTCAGCAGCTTTGCTATTTAAAACAATTACCTTATGTGAAAAGTATTTTCGAAATTTACAATAAAAATGTTAATAGGTAATACATTTTTTTAAGAAAAATATAACATTAAATTTGTCGTAGAGACTAAATTTAAGATTTATTAAAAGTGTAAACACTATAACTGGACAATTAAAAGTACATAGACTACAAATTGAACAAACTTCAATTTTTTTTTTTCGGACCAAAATAGTATTTTAATTAAATATAATAAATTTTTCTTTATTTGGTTTAAGAAAAAACATGACGCAGCATATGATTGCTTAAGGCTAAAACAAAGATGGATCTATTCAAATCTCACCATCATTTCCTTCATCATTCAAACATCTCCACACCTTATGGCTTTTCCCCCACCTTTTAGTTTTTGCATGCTCATGATTTACAATCTTTTTCACTATTGATTTGAATCTATTCATTTTGGTTATATATTAAAGGATCATGAAAGTAAAAATCACAAAGTAAGTTCAAGTTAAAAATTCATACTAAGACGGTCCACAATCTTTGTAAGATACATACATAGTTATTACTCCTTTTGTTGAATCTTTTGTTTTGAGATAAAACCTCATATTTATCTAGTATGGTATCAGAGTCTATTTAGATAACACAAGATTTCATTTCAAAATCAATTAACGAGAAGAGGAGCAGCGCATATTTATTTTATTAAGAGTGTGAGGTCTTTCCATTTCTTCAATGTGGTATTCTCATCATATCCTCTCAAGTTAGTACTTCTTTAGGTTCACCAATTTTTGCGTTTGATCCCAATTTTTTTAATCTAATACCCATTTAGGCTTCATCGTGTACTTTGATATCATATTAGATAACATTGAGTTTTAGCTCAAAATCAATTGGCATAAAAAGGAACAATAAACTATGTATCTTTTTAAGAATGTGAGGTCTCTCCAATCTTTCAATGTGGGATCTCAATAGAGCCCATGAAATTCAAATAGATACTTCGATCAATTTGAAGAATAGTAAATTCAAAGAGGAACTATTTTGAAAGATATGTTAAGAATCCATTATTAAAATGATGAAGAAATCTCACAACCTTATGTTTATCGAGTATGGTGCATTTGTCCATTTAACCAAAATCTATAATTTCCATATTTTACATTTGTTGTAGTACTAACTTTTTATTTTTAAATAACAAAAGAAACATCAAGATATCTAAGAAAAGAAGGGTCTCCAAAAAAAAAAGAAAAAAAAAGCACTAAATAAATAATTTGATTTTTTTTGACAAGGGTCATGTTACCCTCTACATGTTACATGAGAGAGAGAGAGAGAGATAGAGATAGAGAATATAATTATCTCAGCCATGTGCATCCATTTTGTGCTAAATACAATGATACACTCCACAATCATCTCTTAAATTTTGAAAGTTTGATTGGCTTTTTTGTCCTTTAATTAAAATTTAATAAATTGATTGGTTTAATTAATTAATGTGGTGTATAATATTGTTTAGAGAAATAACCCCATTGCTTAATTAAGTTGTATGAAGACACACACATATACCCCCATATGGGGGAAACTTGGTTTGTTGGGTTGCATGTGACAACGACAAAAAGACATTTACTCTTTTATTCAACCAAAGAAAAAAAAAAAAAAAAAAAAAAAAAAAAAAAAAAAAAAAAACCACTCTCCCTACTTCATTTCCTTTCACAATTTATATGTATTGTTTTTCACAAACATCTCAACAAAGGTCGGTTCTTCACCTAATAATTGACCATGTCCTTTTTAACTACAACCCCATTATCGACTCAACTACTCATATGCATTATGCTTTTATTTTATTACATAGTTTATCCCATTTTAAATTGCTTGATACTTAACGGTTTGAGATAATATCATATTAAAAATACCAACAAACTTGTTCGTAATTATCTTTAATAATATGATTAGAGATGTTCATTTACTCTCTCTAGAAAAATTTGCCTTGAAGTGAGCAAGAATCTTTGTTTATACAAAGAATAGGGTTGGGCGAGGGTTTTTTTTCTTTTTTTTTTTTCTTTTTTTTTTTCATTTTTTATATCATGTGTATTGTGTGTTATATATAAATTGAAAACTTGTGTATTTTGAGACTATGCTTTGTAGTATTGAACATTATTGTTTTAGTAGGATATACATGATTTTATCCGGAACTACCCTTTTTTTTACTACCCATTTAAACATATACTTTTTCAAAAAAAAAAAAAATCAATAATTCTTATTAGTTGTAACTAGTTTTCTATGAAGAAATAATTCCTCACGAGGGAATTGACCCCTACAAATTTTCTACGAGGAATCTTTATTCTCATCGCCGCTAAATTAAATGAGAAATTTCTTGAGGACATGAATAGAGATATCATTTAACGACATTTCTAGACATAAAAATTTATGTTTAAAATAAACAATATCGTACCATTATAGAGATCATATCTAAAGTCGTTTGTCCCTGTATATTATAACACAAATTTGTTATTAGACATGAAAAGAAAAGAAAAAAAAGAAGGCAGAAATTAAAAAATCAGAATGAAGTTTCTTTGGATTCCTGAAAACAATATTCTGAAATATTTATAAAAGAAAATCGTGATTATTTAATAAATGAATAGATTATAAGAGGGGGAGTCGGTCGAGCCAACAGATATCCAAATCCAAGAGCATGTATTAGTTAAAAGACTTTGGCAGCTTTATAGAGTATAGTATTGGTTTGGGATTGCCGGAAGATTTGACTTTTTATATCAGCTCCTCCGTATGTCTACGGTGGTGGACCCGGTGGCGGTGGTGGTTAACCACCACCTTTCCTAGAAACTCTCCTCTGTTATTACTTTCTGATTAACTCTTTTTTTTTTCCAATATGTGTGGGGTAGAGGATTACTTGAGAGTACACAAAGTTTCACATTGGCTAAAAATCGAAGTGATCATGGACATATAAATGAGAACAATTATCTCCCTTGGCATGAGGTTTTTTTGGGTGGTAACAAAAGCAAAAAGCTACAAGAGTTTATGCCTAAAATGGTCAATTTCATATCATTGTGGAGATATTTGGAGGGAGGTCTGTTGTCCTTATCAATTGTACCATAACTATGGCCTAAACCTACTTGTGTGGGTGAAATCCTCAAATTTCAAACAAATAGATTTAGCGAGCCTTGTCGTCTCCTCTGCCTTGACAAGAGCAAGTGTGATACATGTTTGTGTTCTATTTGGATGTTGGCTTGAGATGAACAAGATGTGCCTCAGGATAATGAGCAAGTTGACTCAGTATGAGCGGAATGTGCTTCGAGATAAAGAGCAAGTTGACCCAGGATGATCAGGAGGTGTCTCGGGTTTAGAGCAAGCTCTCTTGGTTAGGAGTGGATGAATTTGTTTGAGGGGAGACTCAAAGTAGTACTTTGTTCTTGGGGAGAATTGTTAGGAGGGCAAACAAAATCTCATATTGGTTAGGAAAGGAAGTGATCATGAGTATATAAGTGAAAACATAGTTATCTCAATTGTCCTTATTCCTCGAAGTTGGTAGTACAATTATATGTCAATTGAGTTATACTAATGTTGGCATATAGTTGTTTGATTATGACCCTCAATCTTTATGTGTGATTTTCTTTTTCACTTGCATTTGTTTTACTTTCATTACTTGAACTTAAATTATAAAAATCTAGACTCTATTTAATAACCGTTTCGTTTTTTAAAATAATCAAGCTTATAAGCACTACTTTTCCACTTATACATGTATTTGTTTTCCACGTTATTCACCTGTAACCAATATTTTCAAAAACCTAGTTAAGTTTGGAAAGTTAATATATATATATATTGTTGTTGAAAATGGAGAAAGAATTCAATTCCTTTTTTAAGAAAGGTAAAAAAGGTTAAATTGTACAAAAATGTCCTTAAACTTTGTGTCAAAAATATCACTAAACTTTCAAAAGTTTCAAAAATACCCTTAAACTTTTAAAAATACCTTTACCGTTAGTTTTGGATGGAAATCGTTAGTTTTTTGTTCCAAAAATACACTTAAAGAAAAGTTCAAAAATACCCTTACTGTTAATATATAAATAGAATTTGTTAATACCTCATTGGATAAATACCTATGACAAACTTTAAAATTTTGCATTAGTACTCGTATCTAAAAAAACTAAACGTTAAAAATGCTCTCATTGTTTATCTACACACCTCATCACCTCTTCCATTTTCTTTGGCTCCCTTACTTCAATTTTGCCTATAACTTCTCTATTTTCTCTGTTTTTTTTTTTTTTTTTCCTCTTCTATATTACTCTCATTCTTGTTAACTGTTTAACTTTTTATTTATCTCATTAAAAAAAATGTCCCATTCAATTAATGTATATAAATTATAGCAAGAAGAAAGAAAATAATGAAAACACCAAAAGAACCTTAGGACTTATATGTTTTAGCAACATTATACGTTAGTAGTTGAGTGTGTTAATAGCCAAATATGTGCTTTTTGTATTTGGCTATTTATAGTTTTGGTAAGTTTTAAGGGGAGATTTTTATTTTTGGAGTTTTGTAGGGATTTTATGTTTTAACTTGAAGTTATTGTTTACATTTTGTTGTGACAAAATTGATGTAAGAATTAGATGTACAAATGAGAGAAAAATGAGAATATCTATATGAAAAAAGAGGATATCTATATAATTTGTTTTAAACCTGGTTCTTTTCAAATTCAAGAAAACTTCAAAAAAATCGATCACTATACTAACAGTATAAACTTTTTAAAACTTTTTTTTTTTTGTAAAACTAAGAGTATTAATGCAACTTTTAAAAGTTTAATGATATTTGAAACGGGCATTAAAAGTTTGTTTTCATACACTAACAATAAAGGTAGTTTTGAAACATTTTGAATGTTAAAAATATTTTTGAAACTTTTAAAAATTGAAGAGTATTTTTAATTTGCCATCAAGTAGAAAATTTAGAAGTATTGTGTATAATTTAGTTGACAAAAAGAAAAATTAAGAAAAGCATGAATTCCACAAACATGAAATCATTATCAAAGTGTTGAAGATTCGACACATTGGGTCGATCTCAATCTTTTATACCATATTAATTAGATACCCATATTAATTTGACTCCACACGTTCCGCCAAAACTTTTTTTTTTTTTTGTTTTCCGTTCTAAATACGGTGTCATTCTTTAATGATTATTAATTCCTTCCATAAATTGGTGATACAAAAAATATCATAATAGTTAAAATATCTGAAATTTTCCGTTTTTTTCCCTAAAATCGTATTTTTTTTTTAAATTTTTCTTATTTACATAAGACACTATCATAAAATTTGAAAAATCCCCTTCTCCCAAAAAAAAAAAAAAACGGTATTTTCCCAAAAAAAAAAATGCAACTATTTTTTATCTCTGCTCTCTAAATTTGCTAATGCTCATGTGTCATGAAATGTCTATTTTGTGGTAGTGGTTTTATTTCAAAACTAACTAATAATGAGATAAACCTGATGTGTTTGGGATACTTTTTCAAATCTTTAATTTAAAAAATAAGTCATTTTAAAAGGAATATAAGCATTTGACAATGATTCAAAATGGATTTTGAAAGTTATTAATTTCTTTAAATAAAAATGAATTTTTAAAAAATATTTATTTTTTAAATTATTATAAAGGGCACACAATTTACAAGCATTTAAAAGATATGTGAAGTTTATTTATCAGAATTTTAGAGTTATGAATGAACTAGAAATGGGAGCATAATCTCTCATTTTGGGTTAGAGTGTGGAGAAGACATGATATTGAGTACACAGATGAGGCTAAACATTTTAGTATGAGACAATTTTGATCAATTGCAATCCAGAATCATACCCAATTTATAATACTTTTTAGTGTAAGCGTTTTTTAGTGAATCAATTAAAAAGTCATTTTTGGATAATCTAACTCTCTACAGCTTCTTTTTTATTATATATACCTCAAACTCAAGAGCCTCTTAAGAAATAGCATTTAAATTAATCTAAATTGGACCCAAAAACTGATATAATTATATAAATTGTAAATTTGTGTAAATTTAATTAAGAGTTCATTTTTTGTCAATTGTGGGTCTAAATTCTACACTTATTATAAGTTTTAGGGTCTAATTTTAAGTAACTACTACCATATTACGAGTGGTTTTTACAATTTGCCCAATTAATTGTTTAAAACAAAAAATTCTCAAGAGTTATTCAATCTAAACACACTATTTATACCATTGAGCAAACAGAAAGTTGGAAGGACCTTCTTTAGATACTTAAAACATATATTTATTTTGTTTCACTTAAAAGTATCTTTTGTCAATACTTTAAAAGATGATTAAAACATGCCCAAAATTCAAGTAAATAAACTAGGAGGGTGTCTATGATGTGTGTAAATAAGTCAAAAAGAGAAGTTATAGGTTAAAAAATGAAAATCAAATTGAGGGGGCAAGTGGATATAAAATCCAAAAGGAAGATCTTAAGATGCGAAAATTTGGTGAATTAAAAAGGAAAATATAGGTAGAACTTGAATTAGGAAGACACAATTATCAATGCTTTGAAAGAATAATTTAGGGTAATTGGTCTATATGTCATCCTAATGGCATCTATAATGCCTTTTTTCAGGTGATCTCATATATTCAATGTTTTGGCTCTTCTTTAATTGCCACCTCCTATAGCTCTTACTCTCTTCAAAATCATATAGAATAGGTTACTATTGCTCCATGTGATCCTTTCAACACACACTATATATTCTCGAATATGTAACATAACGTATTTAGATGTCGAAAGTTAATTCAAACGCTCAGTCAAAAAAAAAAAAAAAATGTGTGATACCTTTAGTTTTTATATCTTATATTAGCTAAATTTAAGTGAAATGATATGTTTAGTGTTTTTTATTTATTTTATTTTTTTATATATTCGAACGACTAAGTACGTGAGCCGAGGTCAGGGGAGTGTGCCCCAATGGGGTTCGGGGCAACGCCCTCAAAAGTTGAGTAGAATTCATTCATATTTGACATATTTAATTATTTATGATTATTTACAATTATAATCCTAAGGTTTAGTGAAATGCAATATATAAACTCTCTAATCCTAAAAGCATCATTATTCTATATTCTGTAACATTTTCTTTAATAAAATTGTTAATAAACCACATAAATCCTTGCGTAGATTCTTTACTATTATATTTTTTATATTATGTAACAATTTAATTCTCTTTTAGTTGTATATTTTCTTTTTTTATTTTTGGTCGGTGAAACTAATCCAGCTTAACTATTATTTCTTATTTTTTTAGTTTTACTATTAACCTTTCAAAATTATTTGATTATATTTTGATAATACTCTTGAAAACGTAAACTAGTATGATATTTTCAGAACTAGAAAAGGACCTAAAAACTCTAAAAGAGCTTAAGAACTATTCATTAATTTTTTTTTTTTCATTTCAATCGTCTTTTTCCCATTTAAGTTCCAAATTTGTTCAATATTTTTATAGAAGTGGTAACCTTATTGTAGGTAAAAATGAGAAATATCCAAGAGTTAAAGATCTTTTTGAGATTTAAAATTTTAGAGGACTAAATGTAAGGAAAATAAAATAAAATGGTACAAGAGTAACATTCAGGATGACGACTTCGTTTGAGATTGTTGTAACTTACAAAATAATTGTTGATTAATGTTTGATACATTTCAATTTTAAACATTAATTAAAAAGTATTTAACAACATTTGGTAAGTTCAAACCAAATTTATTGTAGCTTAGTTACAATGACCAAATTAGATATTATTTTAATTATTTATATATATATTGATATTGGAATATCTTCAAAAATAGAAAAATTATTGAAAATAATTACAAATATAGCAAAATTTTAATTTCTATCTATGATAAACCAAGATAGACATCTATTACTTTACCAGATAGATATAGATAGGTGTCTATCTAGGTCTATCATAGATAGAAATTGAAATTTGCTATATTTGTAAATAGTTTGATATTTTTTCTATTTATAATAATTTCTCTTTAATATATGAATTTTTTTAGTTTACATTATACTACTATATATTGTCATTTCTTTAAATTATATGATAAAACTATAGAAATTACATGATTTAAATTAATTTTATACTAACATTTAATATTATTTTATTATAAGTTACTTGTTTACAAAAATAACATGATTCAAATTGCACATTATTTTGTTTAATATTTGCTAAAAGTGTAGGAAAGAAATCATTATAAAAATATTGAATCATTCGAAATTTTATCGATATGGAATGATATAGATGCGAAAAAATAACATATAGGGAAGGATAGGATTGTAATTTTAAACAATTAAGTTGATAGATAGTTTTAAAAACTAGTTTGAAAAGTATTTTCAAAGGTGGTAGATAGATGATTTTGCACATTAGAAAGAATTTGAAAAGTGTGATTTTAACAAAATTAAAAGGAATAATATGTTTACCAAACATATAAAACAATTAAGATTCTCTTACAAATGTTGCTTTTAATCCTTGGAGAAGCAATTTCGAAGAGATTCGGCATGCATCTTGTAACTAAATGATATCATGCACCCATGAAAGATGATCTTTTAATTAAACTTCATTGTCAAAATGAATATAGTTCAATTGATATGGATAAAATGTGAAACTTTGACCGAAAAATCTAAGACTTTTTGAATCTCTCTCCACTATGTTCAACATTAAAATGGTATTCTTTTGGTCTCCTTGCATCATTAGCCAACGAATGTGCAGCTCTTTGTTTCCTTTTGTAGGAGTTAAGAGAACACCCTTGAAAATCTCAAGTCATAAATGTTGGATATTTTATTAAAAAGTGTTCATAAAGTTTCATCCTAAATTCAATCATGTTTCATTTACAAATTTAATTTTTCATAGGTTAAATTTGTAGTTTATTCCACTTGAATGAGTTATGTTTGATTTTGGTCAAATAACAACTCAATTGAATTAAATTTGACAAATATTTCAGTTAGGTATTTATTTGATTTTTTGTTTTTTATTTTGTAAAGTTATTAAGTTACTAGTATAAATAGCAATTTGTTTCTTCATTTGAACTATCATTCCAATTTGAAGAGTTCTTTTCTCTTTTTTTATTTCTTCTCGAATTGAGTTGAGCATCCAAGATTTCATCATATATATCTTAGTAGTTTGAAGTTCCCATTCTACTAGAATTAGTAGTTGTATCATGTTGAGACGATCGATGTAGTCTACTTGTAGCTCGTGTAGACTAAATAAGTGTCTTCAAGATAACGCCTATGAAAAGCGCGCTTCAACTACTTATTAACATTTCCACTATATCTCAATGATTTTTTGTTATTCTAATTTATAAACCTTATTATACCATATGACTTACATTTTAAATTTGAACATTATTATTGTATGCAATGCGTCTAATTATTGTATTTAATTAAAGTATAAATTATAATTAGTTAGCTAGTGTCATCTCATTCTTATATATCGTTTCTCCAAAAAAACCATAAATAGAAAGAGAAAAAAAAACATGAAATTATGTTTAAAATTGGACCCAATAAGAAGAATAAAAATAAAAAATAAAAAAAAATAAAAAAAAAAAATGAAAAGGGTGGCATGTAGATTGATTAACTTGAGTAGCATATATTATGATAATTGTGATAATGATAGAGAAGAATTGAGTGATTTGGTATTAAGAAATAGGAAAGAAAGAAATAATTGAGGAAGCAAAGCGTCAAAGAAGAAAGGGAGAGAGGGAGAAGGTGGTTTGAAAATCCCATGAATCTCCATTCCCAAGAAACGAATAAAACAGATTGAACAGTCAAAACTCAACAACAAAGGAAAACAATAATGGTCAAAGGAAAACTTTCCCACCCGTATAACATGGGGGACCAAAAAAAAAAAAAAAAAAACAACAAAAAAAGGTTTTGTTGTTCTAATGATTTGGTTCAAATGGAAATTTAATACAATTTCCTTTTATATATATATATAATTTGTTAGAAAAGGTGTTGACTGTTGAAGGGAATGACAAGGATACCTTTGAAATTAGGGGAGTTTAAGATTTCGAGGTTGGAGTTTGAATGGAATTCGTCCTTGTCTTGTTTAAGACTTTATAGGCTTTCTTATTTTCATTTATAATATAGATGGATTTTATTAGAAACATTTGTATATATGGCAATTTAAGAAGTAGATTTTATATTGTAATAATACTATCTATTCTATTTATAGAAGTATTGAATCAACAATTAACATCATTATTATTATATTTAGGCTAAAAAAAAAAACCACTAAAATATAGTTTATTATGATCTCTTTTATCTTTCATTTTGTTTGGTGCCATAAGTCGAACTTGAATGTATTTCAATCTCAAAATTGATGGACTGTAGTCATGCAGTTCCTCTCCTCAACTCACTAAATGATCTTGTATTGATGTACTCCCTCACAAAATTAGTTTCGACTAAGAATATTCTTTGGAGTAATCTGATTGGGACAGGTCTTTGGAGCATTTGGTTGGAGAGGAACAACCGTATCTTTAAGAACTTGGAAAAAATTTCTAATTCTCTATAGAAAGACATCATCTTTTTAGCCACTCGTTGGTGCAAAAAATCTCTTCTCTTTTGTAATTATGATGTTACCTCCTTAACATTGATCTGGAAGGTTTTTATTGAATTTCTTTAATGTTATATTTTTATCATTCGAGCTTCTCTCTAGCTCCTCAATTGTAAATTGATTTTGATGATTAATACAACTTGCTTTTGATGTCAGGGTGTGATGAGGGTGCTACTGAGGTGTCAACTTAGTTAAGACGTCCTGGTGCACCCACTGATCTCTCTACCGCTAGTATTTTATTCAAAAAAAAAAAAAATCTAAAAATTGATTGGGATTCTTTACATGTTTTTTCCTAGATGTTGTGTCTTTCAGTACACAATTCTTTGGTTGGATCTCAACCCTTTTTAGGCCGAGTACTCGTTCTAACTTCAAAATCAATTGGTTATGAAAGTAAAGAAGTTATTACACGTACATGTTTTAAAAGTTGTGAGGTACCTCTATCTTTCCAACGTGAGTTGCTCTACAATAATCCTTACAAGTGTGCAACTTATTGCAAAGACACTCACACTAGCTAATTGAGGCTTCAAAGAAAGAGGAACTCTCAACTCTTCATTACAGCTGTCTACATAGTGATCTTGGTTAGAAAAAAAAGCGTAAGCTAGCTCTCACATATGACCAACTAAAGAACCCTAAAATGTTAACAAAAATATCAAAACTAGGTTAATATGTATCTTACAAATTAGCAAATACAGATCTTCTTAATTTACAAAGGAGTTTGGGCTAATGTATGAAGAATGGGTTCGTACACTCTTAAAAAAAAAAAGAAGAAATTTTTATGTGAAAAGTCCTCTCTACACATTATATTTTATATGTGTCCTACAAATTTTAATTATTCTATTTTTGGAATGGGAAGTTATAGAAATAATTTTGTCAAACTATTTTATTCCTTAAATTCAATTTGATATTAAATTGGGTTGGAGAAGTTATGGAAAGATTTGATTCTAGAAGGATTTGTTTTCCTCAATAACGTTGATGAAGTATGGAGGAGATTTGATTTATATTCTAGAATTTTTGTAGTATTTGATTTTAGAAGTTTTTCATTAAAAAAAATATTAGTAAATCTTAATTTCAATTAATGTGTTCTTTAGTTTCTTATCGAAAATTATTTGCTTTATTTCGTTTTTTTATATTCCGTGTTTGTCTTGTATAAATCAAATTTTCATGTGATTAATATATATAACAATATATATATGTAGAATCAAATGAGTATATTATTATGGTTACAAATTTTTGTTTCATATATGTTTTGTTTCTTATCACTTGTATATATGAGATTTATTTAAAATATATACAAAGTTTATTTCAAATTTTATAATAGGTACAAAGATCAATTTTGTCATGTATAGTTTTTTAATTTAAAAAAATATATACTAGACATTTTAAGGGGTTTATTAGAGTCAAAATTAAAAGTTTAGATATTTATTAGTCATAATTTTAAAAATTAAGGATTAAACTTGTACTAAAATTAATGAAGTTTTAAAATAATGGCAAAGTAAATAACAAAGTAGAAAATTTATGTGAAAATGGTGTTTATTTGCCTTATAATTATCAAAAGCTAAAAACAAATAATCAAATAGTTATCAAATGGAATTAGTGCATGTGTGTATACAGGAAAAAAAGGTCATACCGTTTCACCACCTAACCACTAAACCAAATTCTTTTTTTATGTTTAATGGGGCACACGCTAATATATATTCATAATATAAATAATATTTTTTATAAAAATATAAAATCAATATATATATATATAACAATGAAGATGTGAGGAAGGCACATGTCCTTTGGTCCTTTCATAGATCCGTCCTTAGTTATATGGACATTTGGACCAGATTTGTGTGTAATATACATTTCATTCTATTAAGCTATTTATGAAAAAATAAGAAGTTTAATACATTTGTAATTTGACCAATTTAATTACGCTATACGTATAGAGAATGTATTTCAAAATCACTCACAAACACAACTATAACTCAATGTTGTTGGATTTGTGGACAAGTCCACAATTAGAAATTTGAATTTTGAATTTTGAATGCAGCCCAAAACAGGCATAAGATGGCTTACATTGTCAATTGAAAACCCACATGGTAAGGGCCTAACACAACAAAATTATAATCCATTTTATAGAAATAGTAATATATAATTATAAATGATCTGGAATGAGTAGAACATAATTACAATGATTAACTATTTACTTAGTTAAACTGATTAATTAATTGACAAATCATAATCTATATTATCACATCCCATGTAACCATGTTACATCCTGTTTTAAATTATCAATTTACTGTGCTCGTACTCAATGAATAATAATTGAAGTTAAAAGTAATATTATTCAAAGGTCCACTCATATTTATATATTGAAAAGATAGCCATTTTGGCCAACAATGCACGACTTATCATTTTATTGGAAGTTTCAACCACTAAGTTAGTAGTAGATATCAATTATGGTACAATACTCATCTTTTCTATACAAAATTTCTAAATAAATTGAGATAGAACGATCCTTTCATGTAATCTTTATACTTCATTCCATAACAATTTGGTCCATAAATTTTTAAATGTATGACAATTTAGTCTTTTACCATTAGTATTTAACATTTTTCATTTTCTTATCTAAATTTTGTAATGAATTACTAGTCTTTATCATGAAAAATTCTATCAATATAAAATTTCGAGCTTCAAATGAGCATAATTCAACTAGCATAAAACTTGTAATATCGACTTCGATGTCAAAGATCCTATTCTCCCGCCCTCCATATTATCCAAAAAAAAAAATGAAATTATAGTTCGTATTATGCCATAATCTATTAATTGTAGTCTATAAACACATATGATATCTCTCATTACTTTATAGAATAAACCATATTACATCTCCACAAGATTTTACATGGCATGGACTACAATGTTAGAAATTTTGAACTAGAAGGACTAGTATACAAACTACACTTTTGGGACATAATTTTATTGTTATTAGGAAAAAATATTTTTTTTTAGTTTGTAGGCTTTGGGTCTAGTTTCCATTTGGTCCCTAGGTTTTAATATGTTATACATTTAATTCTTAAGTTTTAAGTTTGGTTTCAATTTAGTCAATAAATTTTAAATTATTACAATTTTACTTTTAAAATTTGAGTTTTTGGTCTCTAGGGTTTCAAGATTTTATACTTTTAACCTACTCGCTTTCAATAATTGATGTCAATGTCATTATTTAATTTAAAATAATTATTAAGTGAAATTTTAATTTTAATGGTGATGAAAAAACAGTAAAACTTAATTAATTATAATTATTATAATTATTTTAAATTAATTAATAGACGTTAACACAATAGACTAGAAAATAAGTACTTAATGAAAATTCAAAATTAAAAATGTAAATCTTGAAACCTAGGGACTAAATTGAAAAAAAAAAACTCAAACTTCAAGAGTAAAAAATGCAACATTTTAACTTAATTGAAACCAAACTAAAAACTTAAGGACTAAAAATGTGACATTTTGAAACCTAAGGACAAAAAAAAAAAAATTAGATGTAGAAAACATAGGTACCAAAAAAAAAATACCTTACCCTTAATATTATAGTTATTAGTTAAAGAGTATGCAGAGTGGTGAGGTTTTCGAAGTTTTAAGATCTTAATGAAAGGTATATATTAACATTTGATTACTAAATTACAAGATGAATGAAAGTGTGCGTGTGACGTAGTCGGGGTGGAAGGTTATTAATTAAATTGTTAAAAAGAAATAGAAAGGAAATGGGGTATGGGGAGCAATGGAATTGGTAGGGAAGTGAAGGAAAAGTAAAGAGTGGTAAGGTTTGTGGAGGCAAAGGATGGTCCATTTTGTGAATGTGCTTTCACTTTCATTACATGGGGAAAGGGAAAGGGAAAGGGAAAGGGAAAGGGAAAGGGAAAGGGAAACCTTATCTTGAAACCTAACCAAAACATAGCCATATCTTGCCTTTGCCCCCTCCAAATACAAAACGGCCCACCTTCACGGCCCAACAATACCCCTTTTTATTTATTTATAGCTTTTCCTCCATGCAGCCATGCACAATCATTTTCACATTTCTCCCACGTACATCTTTTTAAGATATTGCTTTTTCCCCCCTTTTATGTGTCTTTTTCTAGAAAGAATAAAATGGTTATTAAGTTTTTTTTTCTTTGGAACATCTTAAAATTGATTGGCAACGTTTTCTATATATATATATATTTTTTAAATAATATTGTGAGCTCTTTCCGTCTTGCAATATAAAATCCATAACAAAAAGTAGCATAATTTTGTATTTTTATTTGGATAAAATCAATTTATACATGTGCACAAACAAATATATTTATTCAAATTTTGTTTGGTTAGTCAATTTGAACATTATTATCACTCTAAAAGTTAATGTTTCGACCTTTCATCCTATAATTGTTAAACTTCTTTTTTTAAAAAAAAAAAATATCGAATTGGCTATGTTGTACTAGTTACTCTTCTAAAAATTGTTTTAATATTCTACTCAAAATTTGATTTTTTTTTTATTAAAAAAAATTAGTTTAAATGATTTGGTTTTATTTTTAAAATTCTAGCAATTCAAATACATATATAAAAAACCATAAAAAATAGAAATAGATGGTAAAAATTTACCATTTATTTTAAATATACTCGTATTCCTCCAAAGGTTATAATATCATCATTTACATTTCATAAATATTTCAAAACTATTCATGAAGTAAAAATGGGTATGACAAGAAAACCAAAACTAAAACCTAAACACGGTGAAACTCATTTTAAACCCTAATTTCTAAGGAGAAGTCTATTGACCTCAAAGATAATTTTGTATGGTTTAAAGTTGAAGCAAGTAGCAAATATTAGGGGGGTTTCTCATATAATTGAGTAATAAAAGAAATAAAAATAAAAATAAAAATAAACGTAAATGGTGTGGTGAAAGGGAAGGATGGGTAGGGCATTTGTGTTGTAAGGAATGAAAGGGACACCCAACCCTCCGGGAATAGAGTCAAACCCAAGATAGCTACCCCTTTGCCTTTCTAACATAACAAAACATATTACAGCTACAGAAACTTGTCTTTTTCTCCCTATCAAAACTCCATCAATCCAATCCAATCTCACACACACGTGTGCCTATTCCACTTCTTCTCACTTTATCTCCAGAAAAGTTTTTCATACTCCTTCTACTTATTATATATTACGTCAAACATAGTTTTAAAAATAGAATGAGTCCACTAAAATTAATGTGAGATCCACTGATAGAAAGATACCTCTATAATTTCAACAAAGTAGTATATGAAATTTACATTTTACTAGAAAATTTACCATATTGCTGAAATATCATGCTCCATTTATTTACACTATAAATTTATTTTCATTAACTTTAGTAGATTTCAAATTAATGTCAGTTTCACTCTAATTTTAAAAATATTTTGACGTGACATTATATAGAGGAATGAAGTATTAGAAATTAGAAAATACCCCATATGCTTACTACTATTTTTCTTTTTTTTTTTTTTTTTTTTTTTTTTTTTTTTTTTTTTTTTTTTTTTGCTTTCTTTTCCATTTTTTCATTCATATTTTTCCCAATTAGTCCAATCACTCTTCTCCACGTGGGGAATGCCTACAAGTTCAAGTTTCTACCCAATGCTTTGGAACACTTTCATTTTTAAATAAATAATTCAGCAATCAATTACTGGACTCACATCCAATTTATTTATAATTATAATTACATATAGATTTGACCATCAAAAAACTTCTTTTTGTTTTTAGAATCAAATATCAAACTTAGTCAATTTTAGAGGAAAAATATGAAAGTTTGCTCTTTCTAGTTTTTATTAATTGAGGTGAGTGTGTATGTAAAGCTCATCCCTAGAGTTCTTGTTGTAAAATTATGATGGGTACAATTTGAGTTTAGGCTTAACTTCTAATTCATCTTTTATATAAAGGTATATATGTTAATGACTTGAATACTACACAACTTCTTAAATTCTTAAATGAATTTTATTAATATAGCCTATATATATTGATGATATTAATGCATTAGATACATTAATATAACATGCATTATTATTTTTAATATTAATGTACTTAATACTTTACCTATAAATTTGAATATTTAAAGAAAATTCAACATAATTGATTTATAAACGATTTTGCAAGTTAGCAAAGGAATCCTAAAAACATATTATGTATATATAGATCATATGCTCCAATTATACAAAATTAACTAATTAATCGTGTTAATTAATTAATTACCATTGTTAATCAAAGTTACTCTACTATAAACTTTAAATTACATTTTTGTGAACTAAAGAGCAAGTTATATCTAGTGAGAGCCATTATATACAACTCATACCTTTCTTGACTTGTTCATAAGAACAATTATTAGGTCAAAGTATTAGATTCTCCTAATTATGTCTTACCAACAACATCTTTTGACTAGTGAAAAAATGAACTTCATTTCTCAAGTTTCAAAATCACTTTTCTTTATACGGAAAGGATTACTAGGTTTCATGATATAAGATTATATGTTCACAAATCCTCGCACACGCCTTCCTCAATACACGTGTATCATTGATTACACCCATCTTTTTGCAACAAATCCCAACCATACACCAAAAATATTTAAAAAAAAGAAGTGAGAGTTTGTTACGTGACAAACCATGGTTATAATAATTGAATGAGTTGAAAAAGATGAGTACAACGAGTAGAAGTCTGAGTAGCGTACGCTTCGTACGCGATACTTGTAGTTGCATTAATGTGAAACAAGAGAAAACAAAAGGTTGTACTTTAGGGGAGAGGGGGAAAAAAAAAGAGTGAAATGGGTGTGGAGGGAGCCACAAGTAATAAAAGGAGGAGGCAATGGATGGGGGAAGAAACAGAGGCAGCCAAGAGGGTGGGGGGTGGGTTGCCCTTAAGTTTAAGGCCACGTGCTCTACATAAATGCCCTTCAGACAAAACCAAACCCACTCTGCCCCTTCTCTATTTGCCTTCCCCCTTTCTTTCTACAGTTCTTCCTGTCTCCTTTGAGCTCCTCTCATTGTCTCCCCGCCGTGGCCTTTCCACTGCCTCTGCCTCTGCCTCCATCTATCGTCGCCTCGTTCGGATTGTTTCGACATGGTTTCCACTGTTTTGTTAGTCTATTAACTTAACATGAATGGATGAGTCATGATTTAGATAAGTTTAGTCAGGTAAATACAAACTTATTTGTTTACTTACATTGAGGCTATGTTTGGGGCACTAGACAGACTTCATCTGAAAATTACATTGTACCATTGCCGTTACCATTATTGTTATTGTTCCAAAGTAAAAATTATGAGTTTTGACATCTTTACTGTTAGTGATACCATTTGACCTTAAAAGTAAAAGTAACAATAATAGTAAATGTGTAAAAAATATGATTACACCAATTTTCATTAAATGTGATCTTAGTGGGCCAAACACCTCCGAATCTGGAGGGGGTGAAATCACCCTTGAAAGTTGCAAAGTTTTCAACATAAATGATGCTAAAAAGAAACTGCTACTTTGTAGTTTGTTTCAAATAATTCCCACACAAATCAGGAAAAAGGGAAAAACACAAAGTTTCTAAAAAGCAGCAGAACGAACTCTGGCTCTTTTACACAATCAATTCAAATCTGGGAAGAAGAAGAAGAAGAAGAAGAAGAAGAAGAAGAAGAAGAAGAAGGAGAAGAAGAAGAAGAAGAAGAAGAAGAAGAAGATTGGATCCATCTCTAGCACTGTTTCCCAGAAAAATGAGTCAGAAGAAAAAAAAAATGACATAAACACACTAATAGAGAATGATGGTCAATGGGAGTATTGAGGTTTGAAAGGCTCCCAAAATGGAGTTTTGCTGCTGAAATATCTTCCCATAACTCTAGAATCCAGAATTCTAATGGCTTCTTCTGATTTAATGCATCTAGGTGTCTTGTATTGATTCACGGAAGAGCCTTGTGAAACACAAAAATCCATGAGTGCATCAAAAGCTCCATGTTTCACAACTCTAATCTCCAATGGTCCAATTGATTTATCTTTGCTTCTGCACCTTCTGTAAACTGAATCCAATGATTGCTCTATACTTGAACAACATTCTTCCATTAAACCCACTTCCATTTCTTCCAAATTCTCATTCCCTTCTCTTTTCTTCAGCTCCCAAAATAGAACATAATGCCCTGGAATTGACCTTGTATCTGCATAACTTGTATACTCTGTTAACAAAACACCAAGTGGTTCAACCAACAATTTCGCCTTTGTGATTGCATTTAACAAATCATCTTCGTTTGTTTTGTCTGTGTCTATGCTTAGTACCACATTCCTTCGATGAACAAACTTGAATTGAGGTGCATTGTTGTGGAAGCCAGTTACCATTAGAATATCACCAACTCTATATCTGTATAGCCCTGAACCCACCACCAAAGAAAAAAAAAACAGAACAAATATAATGTGGGTCAGATCCAAAAACACACATAAAAAATAAATAAATAAATAAAAAAGAAGAGGACTTCTTTTCTCTTTTTTTGCTTTTAATTTTGTCACCTGTGAAAGTAGTGACCACCAATTCATAATATTGACCAAGTTTGACATCGACAAGATCCACTGTTTTGAATTCATCAATTGGTTGAACAGAGCTTCCATTGCAATGGCTTAATTCTCCATCGTTTTTCTCCACCGGTAAGAATTCAAAGAAAGCCATATTTGGAAGAAGTGTATAAGAAACATCACAAGGTTTACTCAAAGGATTGAAATTAATCCCAAAATAGCATTCAGAAGAAGCATACATAGTGGAAACTAAAGGAAGGCCACCACTGTAAAATTCAAGAGTAGGAATATACTGAGCCATAGACCCAGTTACAATAACTTCAATGTATTTTGTTTTAGGCCAAATCTTCTTAATTATACCTTCCCATGATTTCTCACCACACATACCATCAATCAAATCAGCCAAACCAGCATTTGGCTTTGTAAGGATTGAAGAAACAGCAACTCTGCAATTTGGGTCAGTGATCCATTCACTCACTTCCCCATTTCTTATATTATCACTCAATTCTTTCCAATAATCTTCTAAGAATTTGATAGCTCGAAGAAAAGCAGAGGCAAAAACTGCACCAACTCTTAAAACTTCATCTCTTTGTACTAACCCACAAAGCAATTGACAATACATACTTTGTGTACTGTCAGAGCATAGAATTGTCTCATCTGGGCTTGTGTACACATTGTACTTATTAAAAGGCCTATTCCTGAAGTTTTTGCTTTTGTAATAGCTTGTCAAAACTGGCCTTGCCATTAACCCAGATGGGGTACTCATTTCTGGCTTTATAAACAAAAGATACATCCCTTTTCCTTCTTCCAAACCGGATACATGCCTGAAATTTCAACAATTTTTCTCTAATGTTTAAACGAAAAAAAGAAAAATAAGTAAAACAAACCAATTACAATAAAAGTTAATAAAGTTTACTGTTTTATTCATACTTGTTCAAAACAGGTACAAGGAGATTGTAAAAGAATGTCTTTCTGTCCAAATCCTCAGCAGTAGAAGGCATCATTTTTGGCTGTCCTCCAGAAGTTCCAGAGCTGCAAATTTTGAATTTGTTCGACACAGTATGAAACTTTTTTTTTTTTTTTTTTTCTGAAAGTGATTGAAAAATGAATGAATTTAATATATATACCTTGTGAGTAGCTCAGTGATGGGTTGAGATGAAATAATATGAGAAGGTTCACCATTGGCAATTCTCTCAATATAAGGCTTAATGTCTTCATAGTTGACCACAGGAACAGAGTTCTTGAAACTTTGGAGATCAGGAGAATGGCCATTGAGGAAAGTCTTGAGATATTCTGTGTTGAGGTTTTGTGTAAGAATCTTCCCAATCACCTGTTCTTGGATTTGCTTTGCATTTTGTGTAAGATCTTCAAGCAGCTTCAACCCAGATTCATTGTTGTTGGGATCAAATTTTGGCAACATCCTTTCAAATCAGGACAGGAAGAACTAAAGAAGAAGAAGAAGAAGAACCAAAAAAAGGGTATGAATTTGAAGACAAAGTGCTTGACTTTTAAATTTTAAACATTGCAATGAATGAAACAGCAAAAGAAAGGTAGCTTTTTCCCCCCCTTTCTTTTTTCTCTCAATCAGCTCATAACTATAACTATAAACTGACAATTTCAGTATGCAATTTTTTTTTTCTTTTTTTTTTTTTCTTTTTTTTTCCTTTTCTTTGTGAAGGGATTCTGTTTTCCAGGTATCTGTAATGGCAGGGAGGCAGAAGGGGAAAGGATTAAATAACAGATTCTGAAGGGTTTTTTTCTTTTTCTTTTTCTTTTTTCTAAACAAAATTAAGTGGGAATAAATTACAAAAACAAAAAACAAAAAGAAGGAAATGTAAGGGAAGTAGAGGCTATGGAGGTCCTACACATGTGGCCTTGTCTGGTAAACTGTGAATTATTTAAATATGTATATAAAATAGAGAGAGGGGAAAAAAAAAAAAAACAAAAAACAAAACAAAAAACTAAAGGTCAAAACTACCTATTAAGTGGCTATATTTGCAGATAGCCTCATGTTTCAATGATTTTTTTTTTAAATATAAAAACAGTTTTTGTAAGTTGATTTAATCAATTACAATTTAAAAATTAAAAAAAAAAAAAAAACTTTTTTGGTACTTAGATTTTAGGTTAATTTGTATTAAGTTTAATTTCACTTGTAGTTTCTAAATTTCAAAATATTACTGAATTTCTTTAAAATTTGAATTTTTTTTTAATTTGATATTTAAGTTTCAAGATTTGAACTTTTATTAAATACTCACTTTTTAAATATATTAATATCTATTATATTTATTAATTAATTTAAATGAATTTAAAAAATTATAATTAAGAGTAATTATTTTAAATACCAAAATTGTTTGAAAATATTTTAAAATATAGTAAAATGTTACTATTTATCGCTAATAGACAGTGATAGTTTATTATATTTTGTAAATATTTTGGCTCATTTGCTATATTTGAAAACAACCCTATAAATACTTAAGCGGATATTTAGTAGTAAAAAATCTTAAAATCTAGAGATTAAATTGAAACAAAATTCAAAATTGGTAACATCATTTAAACTTAGAGATTAAATTAAAATAAAATGGATCAAATAAAGCTTAAACCCAAAATGTAGAAACTATGGAAAAAATCTTCTTTTTTTAGAAAAACTATCGAGTATTTTGTCGAAATGTGATTGAAGTGAACTTCAATATATCGAGTATTTTGGGAGAGAGAGTGAAGAAGAAGAAGAAGAAGAAGAAGAAGAAGAAGAAGAAGAAGAAGAAGAAGAAGAAGAAGACAAGATTAAGAACTGTCTTTTCAAGCAAATAATCCAAGAAAAAAAAACGTATGCATATTGGCAATCATGGACATATCACTTTACAGCTCTCTCCTGCTTCAATAAAGATACCACTTTTAATTTCCCCCTTTCTATTTTTCTCTTTTATAATTCTTTCTCCCTTTTCTTCCATTGTGGATATTCACGTGATACTATACAATAAATACACTTCCAATATTTCTTATACGGAGTTGTTTGGGGAGTTTGAATGTAATTAGATTACTAAGGATGAGAGGAATATTGAAATTCGTGAACACTCTATGAATAAACCAAAATAAAATTGCAATCCATGGAAACGATGGGAAATATGATTGAGTTGAAAACTGTCGGAACGGAATGACTTTTGTATTACCAATCGGGTCCATAACTCTCAATTCAAACAATCATTTTCGATTATATTACAATACAAGCCTATCCTATTACGGTTCCCCAAATACCCACTAACATCAACTTTTTTTCTCTTATATTTAGTTGTTTAATCATAGTTTGTTAACACGATAAATACGTTTGAAGATGCATCTAAATATTATTATTGTTATTATTATTATTTTTTTTTTTGGTATATGTTGAAAAATTTTCAACTTTCAATAATATTCATAAATAAATATAAAGATAATTGTTTAAAATGACAAAAATGTCGAAAATATTTCTAAATATAATAAAATGTCATTATTGATTGTCTATTACCGATAGACAGTAACATTTTGCTATATTTATAAATATTTTGGCTCATTTTGATATATTAAAAAACAACTCTAAATATAATAATATTGTGAAGAAAAAAATTAAATAAAATTGAAAATTTGGTTCCTATGGTTCACAGAAAGTTAGAATTTAGTCTCTATATTTGATAAAAATTCTTATAAATAGTTCTTATTGTAGAGACTATTTATAAGGACTGTATAAACTATATGAATTGATTCTAATTTTCTTGAAACTTATATGGATCAAATTGTAATTTAATAAAAAAAAAATTAATGATAATGAGAATATTTTTTTTTTTAAGCATTATTTTTGGCTATGATGTGGAAGGGTTTCCATCAGGTGACACGAAATATAAGACCCACAAAAAAGAGTTGCTGTCTGGAAATTAGATTTTATTTTATTTTTTTTTCTCTAACAAATTTGTATTGAAATGCAAGGCAGATTTTGGTTTAATTAAACAGCTTAATTAACAGTGATTAAGAATTTATGAACATCTATAAATACTAGGTTGGGTTCTAATCACGATAACAGTATCAGTATGTTCCAAATATATATTTAAATCCAAAACTGAATCAATTATGATTAAAATCATAATAATGTTTCGACCAAAATATTCAAACCATCAGACAGACAATCTGTGGTTTTCATTAATTAATAACCTGTTCTTGTTCAAGTCATCCCAATTTTGGAACCTTGTAATTAAAGATATACATATATATATATATATAATAAAATTAGGACACTATGTATGATGTGTAATTCAATAATTCCAAAAATAAATCAAAAGGGATTTCTTTTTCTTTTATTTTTGAGTAATTAAATTCAAAATCGTAAAAACACCTAATAAATCAAGAAAAATTATTATAAATAGAAAAAATATAAAATTACTAATACTGATAGAAGTCTATCGTTGATAGACAATGAAATTTTTTTATATTTCTAAATATTTTAACTCATTTTGCTATATTTGAAAATAACCCATAAATCAATCTCTCATTTTATTTTTTTATTATTATTATTATTTCTTTTTACATTTGGGTTGTGCTCATTTTCACCGTCCATTAATTTCAACCACGAAAAAAAAAGAAATGTGATTGAGCTAAAGAAATATACACAGCCTAACTAACTAACATAAAAGTATTTTTTTTTTTTTTAAGATATGTAGAGTAATTGTTTTAAATAATGAAATTGTTGGAAATATATTGACAAACAATAACATTTTGCTATATTTATAAATAAATTAATTAATTTGGTTATATTTTATGTAATGATTTTACGGGAAAGGTACGTAAAGAAAGAAATTAATTATGAAGTTACTTGGAAGAATAAAAACTTAGTTATAGGGATTGTTGTGTTGTTATATATATGGAATGAAATCCGATTCCTTTTGGAAAAATGAGAGGAAGAATATAATAAATAATATGTGAAGCCAAATTGAAGCTTCACATGAAAGCAACCAAAACAGTTTCATTTTTACCATGAAAAGAAGAGAGATAGTATTCTAAGAAATGTTGTATGCTTTTCATCATTACTAAAAAGATTTGTGTCATAAAAAATTTTAAATACATAATTTTTTTTTTTTTTGAATAAATAAAAGAAAATGAATATTCGAAGTAATGAATTATAAAAGAGAAAGTCCAAAATGTACTGATATGTACGGGAAAGTTCAAGATTTGGATGTTTATTGGAATATGGAAATAGGATTCATGCTTTTTTTTTTCTTTGCCACATTACCAAATTATGTGCCTCATGTCTCACTCATTTTACTACTTTTTTTTTTTTTTTCCTAATTTTAAAAGGTTAAAAAATATCCATTTATATAATAAACTTTGAACTAATAATCATGTCAATATAAATTATCATTATTCTTCAATTTACATATTCCTTCACATTTTGTTTTCGAAATATTGTTTAATGCTTAAAATTCTATCAATTAAATTCCTATGTCATAATTAGCTAATCATTTTAGACTAACTTTGAAAATTTTAATGTATCAATTCTTACGCATGTAGACTTCTTCAAATGAAATGGACAATTAAATTTGATGCGTTAATGGTTTTTAAATGAAATATAATTAACTAAGAGTTTAAATTGATTCGCTTGAAAGTTGGGAGTTTAATTGATAAAATTTATATGTGTTAATCCAAATGGAACGTAATGGAGAATATAAATTAAATGACTCGCAAAGTTTCAAGGTTTGAATCACAATTATTAGTTTAGGGTTTAAATTAATTTGACTCCCAATGATAAAAGGGTATAAATTAATAGTTTTGTTTGGCCTTGTAAGTTTTAACATTTTTTTTACTTTTAGTTTGGTTTATATTTATCTTTAAATTTTAAAATATTACATTTATGTGGAGTTTAGTTTTCATTCGCACCTATATTTCAAGATTTTACATTTTACGCTGAGAATTTCACTAATGCTTAGTTTTTGGTTATATGTTTAGTAATTGATTGTTTATAAACTAATTATTTAACTATTAAAATTAATTAAAAAATATAAACAACAATTAGTTTAAATTAAATAGTTGAAAGTTAACACTAAAAGGACCAAAAGTGAGTATTAGTAAAAACTCAAAAGGTAAAAGTGTGAGATCCAGAAATCAAAAGACAAAAACTAAATTCAAAATTCAAAAATAAAAATATAATGTTTTGAAATTTAAAGATGGAGTGGAATCTATACTCAAAATATGGTAGAAATATAATATTTTGAAATCTAATAACAATATATACAAGAGTTAGAGTATCAAATAGATGTATTTTTTTAACATATTATATTATTAATTTAAAGATTAGAAGACATATTTATTAAATCGTTAATTGACTCAAAAGTTTAAGTCGATGGGTGAAGGCAAATTTAATATAATATGTTATAATATTGTTATTAAAAAAAATTTAAAAAAAAAAATTGATGGGGGTGAAATGAAATAGAGCATTTCATGTGGTGTCATTTTAGCATTGTTGAAGTGGTGTTTGGTGTTGGTTAAATTAAAGCTGGGAATTTAAGGCGTGTGGGAAAGACAAATTAAGAAGCTAAACAACAAATGAATTGGATTTAATTAATTAAGTAATTAATAATTAATTAAGGGGATATTATTATAAGAAAATATAATGAAATTTCATCATTCAAAACGGGATTTGCTAGATTTTGCTTCGTGGGTGGTCTTCCTTATTATTTAATTAAGAAGATAACAACTAAAAATAAAGGGAATTGCAGAAAAGAACAAAGTTAAGAGTGTTTTTTAAAATTTTGGATTTTTAATTACTTTAATTTCAAAAGAGAATACAATAAATAATACACACAATAAACCCTTGAAATGGGCAGAGAAGAAGGAGCAAAACAAGGGGTGATCCATATCCAAAGTTTGGTCCTTAAATTTTTTAAACTAGTATACACTACTATTCTTAAATTTTGAGTTTGATTTTAACGTAATCCTTAAGTTTCAAAATGTTACAATTTTGCCTTTGAAGTTTAAGTTTCATTTCAATTTAATCTTTATGTTTCAAGAGTTTACATTTTTAACTCCGATTTTTACTAAAAGATCTATTTTCAATTGAGATTAAAAGTGTAAATCTTGAACTTAAGGACAAAATTAAAATAAAATTCAAAGTTGAATGTATAACATTTTAAAATGGATTGAATCCTAGGAAATAAAAAGGTTTTTTTTTTTATTATTATTATTAATAAGTTGTATATGTATAAATAATAATAATAATGATAGTAATAATATATTAATAAGCATTAAATAAGATCTCGAATGGAGTTGACCCATGAGAATATAATAAGAATAGAGTAGAAAGAAACAAACAAAAAGAAATTAATGATCCATCTTCATTTTATGATTGTTCGTCACCCTGTCGACAGGCTTTATTATTAATCCAATTTGAAGTTTTTTAAAATAATAAATTCCCTCGGTGTGTTTCCATTTCAACTTCTCTTCCTCCTCTCTCTCTCATCAATTAAACCTTACCCTCTATTTTTCATTTCCCTTATTTACAACCAAACATTATAATATACATTTTAGGTTAAATGTCTCATGTGTCTCTCAATTCAAAATAAATAAATAATAATAATAACATTAAAAAAATATACTTCCATATTACACTTTTTATCTTTAAGTTTTAAGTTTAGTTTTTATCTAATCCCTAAGTTACGTTGGTTAGCATTGTAAATTTTATTTTCATTTTGTCTTTAAATTTTATTGTTTTACTATTTTACCACTGAATTTTTAATAATACTATTTTTGTATTTAAAGTTGTCTTTTTAGATAGCCAATTTAGAATATATGATGTGAAGATATTTTGTAGCTAATTTTAATAGTGATGAAAAAGTAATGAAAGATAAATTAATTGTAATTCTTTTAAATTAATTAATAGACATAAGCACCAAACAAAATTGGAGTGAGTATTAAAAAATCAAGTTTAAATTAAATGTTGAAACCTCCCTTTCTCTCACTCATTGTCCACCTTGCTACTCTAAGGGGTTGTTATGTAACAAGTGCATGATGTCAACTTGATGAATTAATATCAAAATATAAGACTTTCCTATTATAACAGGTTGTTCAGAGTTTTCGTTCTTCCATCAAATATTCTGTTTTTTCCCAGGTACTTGGGTTTAAATATCCATGAACTCGTTGTATGCTTACTAGCTTCATATAATTGAGAAAAAAAAACTAGTTTTCTAGAAGCCTTTTGTACATATCTCTCACCAAAAGGTACTACTAGATAATGTCTATCTAGCAAACTCTCCGCTAACCCGAGTGATCAGCACTCAAATATCTGTCCTACATTCATTCGTGAGAGGACTCCTAATGGATTGAAAAGCATATCAACGGATCTTCAATTTTGCAAATAAGACATATCTTCTTTAGGAAACATTTTTGAAACAATACATTTATTTTCATGTCTTCCTACTACCTTATTGCCTACTTTGATTTCACCCTAGGGACCAAATTGAAATGAAACTCAAAGGTAAAAACGTAACATTTTGAAATCGAAGGACCAAATAGAAAGTAAATGCAAAACTTAAGAGTAAAAATATAACATTATGAAACCTATGAACTATATAGAAACTAGGCTCAAATTAAGTAATATATCCTGAGATTAATATACGATACTTTTTCATGTATTATAGGTTTTTTTTTTTTTTTTTTTTTTTGGAAAAAGATGTGTAGCGTGGATTCGTAAATGCACCAAAAAATTTCAACTAAATTGATACTTTCTTGTAGATATCTCACCAAAAAATTGAATCTATTGTTAATATTAGATATCTCGAAGATATTCGATTGATCCTCATCATGAATATTGAATTTTTTGATTTATGGATATATATTACCTTTTTTCTTTTATCAAACTCCAAGCAAACAAATTGACCTTTTCAGTAATGTTATATTTGATCTAATTTGCTACTTTGCATGGCTTTTATAAATGCATAAATTTCTAAAGACAGGAGTGTCTTTCCTTTTGATTGGACTTTTTAACCCCATATTTTTGTTTGTAATATGACATATGAGATAATTAAAATTTAAAAAAATTCTTGTCATAATATAAACCACAACTTCTAAATTATAATATAATGTTGATGGTTGCAAATCTTGGAAAGATCAGAACCAACAATTAAGGGTTCTTGTAACACTTATTTTTATAAAGTTTTATTTTGGAAATGTAGGGTATAAATATTAAGAAAATTATTTTAAATGATAAAATTATTGAAAATATTTACAAATATAGCAAAATATCATAATCTATTAGTGATAAATAATGATAGACATCTATCTGTGTCTATCAATGTCTATCTGTAATAAATGATAGTAGTCTATAAGTATCTATCACTGATGATAGACAATGACATTTTGTAAATTTTTTTGTTCATTTTGTTGTATTTGAAAAAAAAAATAAACCCTAAATATTATTAGATAAACGGGAGGTTTTATCTTAAAATAAATTGACAAAAAGAAGAATAACTCATGTTACAAAAATTGCAAAGTTTATTCATCTTTTCAATGAAAGAAGGGTTGTCAAAAAAAAAAAAAAAATATCCTACATTTACCCATACTTTTCTTGATTTATTTACGATTTCTTTTCAAATATAGCAAAAGTAACCAAAATATTTATAAATATAGCAAAATTTCATTGTCTATCTG
This sequence comes from Citrullus mucosospermus, assembly GCA_030954485.1. Classification (NCBI taxonomy): domain Eukaryota; kingdom Viridiplantae; phylum Streptophyta; class Magnoliopsida; order Cucurbitales; family Cucurbitaceae; genus Citrullus; species Citrullus mucosospermus. Next base: position 26,589,517 of record CM062061.1, on the reverse strand, counting down.
TGATAGATCGCAATAGACAGTGTATTTTGCTATTAGTTATAAACATTTTCATTAATTTTGCCATTTAAGATAATTTGTCATGTACATATATTTTCTAATAATGTATTTATAAACCATGTAAAAATTTGCAAAATAAATCTAAATTTTTTAGATCTGGTTTGATGACTACTTAGGAATTTTTTTAAAAACTATTTGGTGTCCTGTTTTCTATTTTTTTTTCCGTTTTTTAAAACAACTTGAATTTGATAATGGATTTTCTTTTTTTTTTTTTTAAATCTGAAAAACGTTTTTATATTAAAAGAAAATAATAATAATAAACCATATAAAATGGTTTTCAAAAGCCACAATTTCCGTTTTGTATGCGTCATGGATTTTTTTAAATTTAAATTTTATAATTTGTTTCCAGCTTTTCTTTTTAATATTTATTCAATATATAACTTTAATTCTATAATATTTTAATATTCTATCTATAGATATTTCAAACTTGCATATATTATTTTATCTTTTAAACTGAAAAAAATAATATGTAATTAAAAATGTTTTCAATCAATCCTATGAAATTATTATTTTATGTTATATTTTATAAAATAATTTGTAATTTTGATTTTTTTCCCAATAATTTGTAACTTTTTTTTTTTTTTTTTGCCATTCTTTTCTTCATTGTAGCTTCTCTTTTAATATTCTAAGATTGTTTATGACTTTGGCTTCAATCATGTGAGTCAAAATCAACTTTGACATATAGTTCTAGCGAGAAATTAGGTTGCATGCGAGAAATTAGGTTGCATATTAACGTTATGACAACTCTAACACGACATTGATTTCTTTTTCTTTTTCCTTTTTTTATTACAAATTTTGTTGTTTTTATGAATAGAGATTATAGTCTTTTTTTTTTTTTTTTCCCTTCAGTTTAACCCTCCCTTTTTATTCTTTTTCCTTTAATTGATTAGGAAAATATATATAGAGCACGTATCTTAGGGTCAATTGAGTAATTATAATAATGCAACATTCAAACAACTTGAGCGAGTTTTGTCCCGTACATCAGAGGAAATAGTACGATAAAAATAATTTGTTATTCATTTTATAGGAAAAATATTATCAATTAATACCTTTTCTCTTTTTTTTTTTTTAAGCCAAAAATAGTTACCAACCAAGTTTTGGTTTCTATTTTTAGAAAACATGAAACAAAAACATTTATCAAAACATATTGCTTTTATTTTTTAAAAACAAAAATAGAAAAATAGAAAATAGAAAAGTCAAAAACTAAAAACAAAAAATTGAAATGGTTATCAAATGGAAATTAAATTTATAAACACTACTTACACCTATAAGTACTTTTTTTTTCACTTTATCATTGTTTTCAAAACCAAAGCCAAGCATTTTTTTTTTTTAAACAACTCTTTTTTTGAACTTAACTTAGAAACCAAATCTTGTTTTTAAGAAATTTGAGAATTAGAAGGTAAAAAAAATTGGTAAAAAAGAAGCACAAATTTCTAATCCAAAATCATATTATCAAACGAGGAATTAAAAACCTAATCTTTTTTATAAAAAAATTAACTTACAATTCAAATAAGTTTTAAAGAAATGTGAAAAGCCCAAAAAGGAAAAAAAATGGAAAAAGAAACATGATTTTAGAAAATAAAAAACCAAAAATAAAATGATGATCAAACATACTTAGTTAATTGAAACTTTCATCGAAGTGCAATTTCTTACTTTCAAATACCAATAATAACCTGAGACAATTCCCAAAAATCATGCTAGGAATGCTAAATTTCCTTAACAAAATGGTCATTTGGATCCTTCATTGAAAATATTTAGAAAAATAAAAATTATTACAAAATACTCAATATGCGTTCTTATCATATTTGAAATTCATTTTCCTTAAAATAAAAAAATAAATAAATAAATATTTGTAAACATGACAAAAATAAGTCCACTGTACAAAATTCAAAACAACATATTTAAACTATATGGGTAGCCTTCAAAACATATCTATAATCAATCAAAATATATGTAATCTTATCAAATATTTTTTATTAGTACATTAAGGGTATAGAAATTCGAACTGCAAACTTTATGGTCACTAATACATACAAATGTCAATTGAGTTATATTCAGTCAAAAAAGTTTGTAGTCTTATTCCATAGCTATAATCAGTCATTAAAATTGTGATCTGAAACAATTTTTTTAAAAATAATTTCTTGTAAGTAAAATAACAAAAGTTACACTTAATCATTCCGAAAAAGAAAAAAATAAGTTAGGGAAGCTACCGTGGTAGTGCCTTGGAAGTGACCTCTGAACCTATTTTTTTATTTTCTTTCCTCCAATTCTTTCTTTCTTCTATTTTGTGTCGAATTGACTCACTTTTTTTTTTTTTTTTAATATATATAGATCCCCTTAAAGACTATATACTTTTTTTGCGCTAAGTTCTCAAATTCTACTTTATATATATATATATATATATATATGAAGTTGGCGAATTTGATATTAAAATATCAATAATTGAAGCCTTAGAAATTGCTCACAAGGTGGCAAATGGAATTCAATTCGCGGCTCAATTCTATGTCAAATGATTATTTGTACTACCTAAAACAGTAGCAGTGGTAAGGTCAGATCGAATATAGGGAGCACTTGAACTTCTCAATCGAAGTGTTAACAATCTAAGTAACAAAAAATGGGGTTTTGGAATTGTTCGATTGTAATAAAATTAAATTGCATAAAAATAAATGCAACAAGTAATAGAGGTGAAAACATATATGAAAAAAGTCTAGCTTGGATTGTAATGGATTTTCTCTATTCAAGAAATTTGATCATCAATTCTTCATTACCAAAATTAGTGTTTGCTTGCACCTAACCAATTTAATTGGAAAGACTAATTAAATTGTCCGACTAATTAGTACAAATTGAATTGTTGAAAGACATGCAAATTCATGTTCGTCCTAATTGCATTAAGTTTTATAGAAACATTAGGCAAAATATCCAACTAGAAAGATCATGATTAAATATTCTTTTGACTCAATCCTAGGTCGATTAGAGCAATAGTTCTCGTGTTCGATTCACAAGCTAACCTAACCTATCGCTTTATACGGATCAATGTACAACCAAGTGTCATGAATTGTATATTAGTCTAAAACAATGACTATAATATTCACAAGCGTCCAATAATATGATCATAATATAGTCAAATTCAGATTCAATCAGCAATTAATAACAATAACTTTGGTTCGAAATCTCTCAAATACATGAAATTGGGGGGAAAATTCTAAAAACCCAAACTAGAGAATGTTACCTTAGCCCATGATCTACATATACCGATCAATGGAGTAGAGTTATCGTACAAGAACAGACCTAAAAGACAGAGAAAACAGAGAGAATTCATGTAGGGTTCGGCTGGCATCGATTCGAATAATCTAAAAATTGTAACTTCTCTTTTTATAATAGGCCACAACGCCACGGAGCTGTAGCAAATCTGCACACGAATGAACTTTGAAGTGTCACAACGCTCTCAAGTAGCATCGTGGGGCTGTGTGCTTTTCACGAATGATAACCATTCTGTGAATGTCGCTGCGACGCTATTTCGCATGGGCAAAATTGTAATTTCGACCTTCTCTTTCTCAGTTGATGCAATTAAGCTATGTTTTGGCTCGATTTAGCTCCATTTCGCCACCAATGACCTGTTCTACCCTTTAGGTACTTGAAACCTATAAAACAATGAATTAAATGCATAAAATACAGGAAAACCCCCAAATTAAGCAGAGTAAGATAACACATTTTACTATCACAAGATACAATATCAAAATAACCATGCAAAAACTGCATCATCAGATTGCCTTAAATGTCCATCTTAAGCTAACAACAATTACTAGTATATGATTTGAATAGTTGTTAGTTTGACCACAAGACTAAATTAGATTTGAATAGTTGTTAGTTTGACCAAATGCCTCATTGCAGTCCAACTCCTTTTATTTGGAGTGTAGTTTTGATCTACTAGTTGCTTGTCTTTCTATACCAACCCATCTTTCTTCTACTTAGTTTTGAAGATCCACTACAACGAGTTGTCATGACATAAGAGTACTGAAACTAAATTGAATTTGGAAGAAAAAGATTCACAAAAATATGAGCTTTTAGCTCTCCATTTGAACGACCTATTACATTATTATGAGATGGTGTCGGTAAGATGTCTCATGTGCTATTATTTTCCAATGCTTTCATTTATTATTTTATACATACTTCCCAATTGGGAATTGAGTAAAGCCTTTTTGTATTTTGGAGTCCATTGTGTTGGCAAGAAAGGATTAATTAATGCGTTCCCTTTTGAAGCACTTTTTGTTTGGTGTGGATCTAATTAAATTTGGATAAGTAGCAAATGTAGAACTAAGGTCATCATGTGATGTAGTTGAGGATTTGACTTGTTTGTTGCATTATGAATGGAAGTTGGAATATTGTTTATGTCACAAACAAAAGGCAAGTTTCAATGCTCTAGGACAGATTCCTCAAAACAACATCCATTTTGTTGTTTTTGTGAGGTTGGGCCAGTGGTTTGATTCGGTTTGGAAGGAAATTTTGTTTTTATTTGAAGTTGTTTTGTGTTCAATCTTCTAATCTTGAAAATTTTGTAATAACAAGAGATACTAGCAAACATTTGACTACTATTAGTGAGAATATTATCAAAGTAACATGTATGTATCAAGTAATCATAGGCTATTATTAGTAGAGGCAAAGTAAAGGATTGAAGACTTTTCCAATTAGAAAAATACTTGGGTGCATCTAGGTTTGTACCTATCTTTGTGTAGTTTATGTAGTTGTCTAACCACAATTAGCCACATGACAAACATTTTTATTCTAAAAAATATATATATTTTATGTGATCGAGAAACTATACAATGATGGGTGCAACCAATGATGCATCAAAATATTGTTTTTATGGTTATTGTTATATCTTATGAGAACACATAAATAAGTACATTTCATTTGATTGGATATAATAAGGTATAGTGTGGGAAGCATTTGAACCCAAAGGTTTGAATATGACTATAGTTAGGTTCTTTCTTGGTAGAGTTTAGGTATTCCTCTAGGGTGTGTGAGAGAAAAAAAAAATTGGTGTTTGATGCCATTTGTATGTGTTAATTAAGGTAATTTGCTAAAAAAAATACATGGAGACCAAAAAGAACAAAAGTCGAAAAAACCTTTGTTGCTGAAGAGACACATCCAACCTTAGCTTTTTTAGAGAAGCCAAAAAAACCGTTTGAAAATTGCTTTTAGATTACAAAATTAGCGATTTCGGTTAAAAAAAAATTAACATATTAAATCATATTAAATAAACAAACCATTAACACATTAAATGAGAAAATAGTAATAAATTTTTTTAGAAAAATTAGCATATTAAATTGGACAAAAGCAAAATGTCAATTTTTGACACGTCATTCCAAAAATTGACAAGTCATTTCCAAGAACATACACACTAACTAATTAATGTGGGCATGCATAAGTTGATTTTGAAAAGGACATCGATAGACTACTATTACTATCTCTGTCTACTGGTGATAGGTATTGATAGATGTCTATCAATGTATATCATTGCCTATTACGAACAAAGAGCGACATTTTGCTAAATTTAAAAATATTTCCGACAATTTTACTATTTAAAACAATTACCAATATTCAAAGTATTTTCTTCAGAAGTTCAAAGGGATTATATTAAATATTTTAAAAGTTAGAAGATAGGAAAATGAAATTGTCTTATAACTAGAATAAAATTTAGTCTATTTATTTCTTTAAAAAAATATTATTGGTTGTTTTTAACTATAGTGAATTAAAATTTAAAATATTGATTATAAAAAAAGGAAAAATCGCGAGAACTACCCCTAAAATATGATGGTAGTTGCAATTATACTCTCAAACTGTCAATTGTAAAAGTTGAGCTCTCAAACTTATATGATTGTGAAAATTGGATCTTCAAAATTACATAATTATAGAAATTGTATCAATTGTATAAATTTGAGTGTTCAATTTTTATCATTTAGAGGTCCAATATCTAAAATTATTGTAAATTTGAGGGTCTAATTTTAACACTTATAGAAGTTTGAGGGTCTAGGTTTTATAATTGAAAGTTTTAAATTGTAATTGCAACTACTATTATACTTCAATAATGATTTTTGTAATTTGTCAAAAAAAAAAAAAAAATTGATACTTTTGGAGTGTTATATGTATACCATTAAAAGAAAATATCTAAACTTTGCTTGTAAGAAAATTGTTCGAAAGTTTGAGTCCCCAAAATTTTCTCACCAAAACGATTTTATTTTATTTTTCTATCATGCTAAAAAAAATATATTCTATTTGGTAAATTTAAGTTATTATTCATTAATTAGACTTTATATATAGCGTGATATTTAAATAAACATAAATATAATTTGTTCAAATTAGTCAAAGTAACATATTAGAAAAAATCAATATATATACCAAGGTTCGTAATATCGATGTTGTTTAAATTATTTAAGGAAACTTTGATTGTGACTTAATTAGACTATAATTGATCATTTTTAATCAAAATTTTTATAAAATATGACAACATTTATACATATTGTAAATATTTGTGTAAATGTCAATGCGAGAGCAAAAATTTAAAAAGAAAATGACAAAATAATTATAAAATAATGTAAAGTTTAGAAATATTTTGAGATAAAATGACACAAAAATGAAAGTTTGGGATGGTAATAGAAATAAAACTCACATTAGTTCAAATTTGATGGAAAAATTTAATGGAAAAAATTTTTAAGTGACTAAAACTAAATATAGTTTCTTTTTTATGATTTTTTTTTTCAAATTTAACTTTTTTTTAGGAAATGAAAGTTTTGGACTAAAATCAAGCTGAAAGTTGAGAAAAAAAAATAGCACAATAGTTGGAACTTGAAAGTGATATTGATAATACATTAGCATGCAAAACTATATAATTATGTGTAATCAGGACCACGAAATTGAAAAAAGTTCAACAAAGCTAACATAACTAATTTTTTTAAAAATTCTCAAAATTTCGTCAAAATGGAGGAGAACGAAATTCTCCCACTCAAATTTCGAGGTCATCGAAATCTTCCACCATGAGATATATTTATATAATAATAACTTAAATTTATTGCTTTTTATGGTAAATATGTTAGAATAGTTTGAAAATTAGATTGGATAAATAAAAACTTAAGGCTCCACAAGCTAAATTCATTTGGTCTAAAATAAGGTTTTATTTAGTACAACAATTGTGAGGTGAGGGATTGAACATCCGACTTCTAGGAACGGGGTGCATGCTGGAAGGCGCAATTTGTTGCCCAATTTTGTTCCAAATAATTTTCCGTTCTTACCAAGACCGTAGTGGTGGCAGTACAGATTGAACACAAGGAGCCCTCAAATTTTTCAATCAATCAAATTGCTTACTATCCTAAACTAACCAATGTGGGGGGTTGGAGATTTTGTTAAACGCAAGAAAAGTAAAATTGAAGAAAGTTTAAATTGATTGAAATTCGAATAATGAAAGAATCTAGCTTAGGCTTAAAAGTTGTTTCCCCAATTGTTTGCATCTTGATCACAGGTCCATTAAATGATTCTTGTAACACCTAATCTTGACCATCTCACTTAGGACGCTATGTGAGAGCCCTAATTATCTAATTAACCATCTAATTAGATGAACACATCACAACAAATTGGCTAATAGCATTAAGAACTTGGAACATGCTAAGTTGAATGCCCAACTGGAACGCCAAATCGACATTCAATGTAATTATTCCCTAGGTTGGTTAGACAATATTAGTTGAGGTGAATTTACAACTCACAAGCTAATTCAACCTATTGCTACACTAGATTAACATGCAATTGAATGTCACACATATTGCAAATTAAAACGTAGCAATTGATTATACGTCGTACACTGAAATATAATCAAATATCATTCATAATCTGAGAAAAATTGAGAAGCATTACAAGAATTTGATAATCAATGATTCAAACCTCACAAAATTGCAAAAACAGGGAAATCAACTCTATGCCTAAACAAGAAATAGTACCTTAGCCCATAATCTTCACGCTGAACACCAAGGAATTGTTATGGTACATCCCAATATCAAGAACAGAAGAAAAATGGAGACAAAACTGTGTAGAAATCGGCTGGGATTCGTGGTCTTTTAACCTATGCGGCTGAATCGTAATTTATAAAATTATGATGACACCACGTCTCTGTCGCAAATACGCACAACGAACACTTTAGAGCGTCGTGGTGCCAGGGTAGGGCCTTTCTCCAAAGATCTTCTTCTCGGGAAAAAAGTGTTGTGGTAACGCCTAGGTGGCGCCGCTGCACCATGACTTTAGGGACATTTCGGTCATTTTGCTTCCCTCTTCCCGATTGATGCAATTAGATTCCGTTTTGGTCCATTTTGGCTCCAATTTAGCTCGAATGCCCAATTCTACCTCACAAGTGCCCAATACATGAAACAAACATATAAAATTTAAGGACAACCATGAATTAAGCGGAGCAAGGTAACACGTTTTCAGTGCTATCACATGCCTATACCACTAAGCTAAACTCACTTTGGCTAAAATAAGGTTTTGTAACATTTTTTTTTTAAATATTTTTTCTCTCTCTACTCTCGTTCTATTTCTACCAAAATAAGCATGACAATACTAACATAAAGTTGGTTCTTTATTTGATTTTAAGGTCAGATGTTCGGTTCTACCACCCCACATATTGTTTAAAAAAAAAATCCCTCTAATTCTATTTCTTTCTCTAAAACTCCTACCTTGTCTTCTTCCTCTAAATTTTTTCCTTACATTTTTGTTTTGCCAGTGGCAACAACGACAACAAACAAAGTGGTTTCTTCCTCCTTTGACAATGTGAAATGTTTTTCTAGATGCCAAATAAACCAAATACAAAGGTCACGAGAGCGTGAGGCAGTGTGATCAGAGAAAAACTCGTGAGGGAGAAAGGAAAAACTCTTAGGTCGTCTGGTACATGAAAATTGGTCATAGTCTAATACGCTTATTGGTACAAGGTTTGTGGGTTGGACATGAGAACATATTCTCAGGCATCCTCTATTTCATGCCCTTACAAAAGGGTGAATTTTCTCTTCTTTTAATATATATAGTTAATTAATTAAACTAATTCATATTAACTTTTAATTTCAAAATAAATTTTATTGATTAATTGATTATTTAACTAGAATAACTCAACAATGTTTTATTATTCTTTTTAAAAAAATTATATTTTATTAAAATATATATTTAATTAAATTTCACAAATCAAAACTCATTAAATTAATGCAATACTTACTCTATTGAATAATTAGTATACAATATCTTAAATATATTTAATTAGTTAATTAAGATTAGTTAAATTAAACTAGTACAAAACTTCATCCAATCCACACTTATTAATTATTTATTATCAGTTATTTATTTATTAGGATTAATTTTTTATTATTTCATTCATTATTAACATATCATAATTTTAAAACCTTTTTAGTATTCTTTATTTTTTTTTCTCTTATTTTTTTCCATTTTTTATATAATATATTGTTTATTAAAATATACTCTTACATTATTTAATTAAACTCAAATTAAATCTATAACAAATATTAGACTTAATTAATTAAAATAATTAATATTATATTATAATTAATAAGACATTCATTAAATATATCAACTAGTTAATTTTAATTATAAATTACTCATTTTTTAAAATATTTATAATTAAAATTATTTGATTCTTAATTAATTAGTTAATAATTTGTATAAATACATTGAATGATATTTATTGCTTAAATTAATTAGTCTACTAAAATAATGTAAGATTATCCTCTTTAATTCCATAAATTAAATGGAAACACAATTATTTTCACAAAATTCTCCTACCTTTTCAAATGTACAACCAAACACAATCATTCTAATTGTGAGACATTTAATTCCAAGACATATTATTATGAAGTATCATTACTTTCCATGCATAAACCAAACTGCCCCTTTGAGGAGAGGGTGAGAAGGTGAAAAAGAACAAAAGCCAAAGTGTGAGAAAGCACAAAAATAATTATGAAAAAGACTTGGCGACACCAACAAACAAAAAGTTAGAAAAGCTTTATTGCTAAAAAGTCAATTAAATTCCATTTCTCCAAATAAAATAAAATAAAATAAAATAAAAGAAAAAAAAAAAAGAAAAATTGAAGTCATATGTACACAACTCCTCATTTCCTACTGCATTATAGAAAACACTCATTGTCATCCTATTTTCTATCATTTTTGTCTACTTATCTCTTTCCTAGTTTTTTTTTTTTTTTTAATTCGTGAATGTCCAGACCAGCTTAGTAGGTGGCCACCATGGATTGAAATCATGCCCCTTGGCCCTTTGGTCTTTATAAGATATTCCCACCACCATTAGGTCAACCCATGATGGTTCATAGTCTACTGACCTTACCATGTTTAAATTTAGCATTTAGGACATATCATAGTTCGATATGTTAAAATACAAAATGATATATCATTTCATTTAGTGCTATAATAGATGAAAAAAACTTGGGTGCAGTCATTTTTTGTGAATGAAATTATATCAGATGACACAATATTTTTAATAATTTTTTAAAACTTTTTGTGAGTAAAAAAAATTAGAGAATATATAAACTTTTTGTGCAGTATTGCTATTTCAAATCCATTTTTATAACCGTATTTATTGTTTCTTACTGATCCTCTCTTTCCTTCTCTATTATAGTGTTCACTATTTTTTACTCAGACTAAAATAGTATACATAACACGTACTTTAATAATCCACAGATTATAGTAACCGACTCAATACCCCAAACACCACCTTATATTATACGAACAATATTTGAAACTAAATAGGAATTAAAATGGTAAATTTAAAAAGTAGTTCAATAAAATGAATTTTTATTAGTACAACACAATATGGAAGGATAGATAGAACAACGACTTATAAGAAAGAAGATCATGTCAATTATGAGAGTTATCCATTTTAATTCCAATTGCAATAATTAAAATAAGTATTAAAGCCTAATCACATGGCGGAAGTCAATAAATACATGACAACATAAATAATTTCTCTTCTTCAAATTTTGTGACAAATGATGAGTGTGGTCCAAATTATATATATATACACACACTTGCATCCAAACTTCAAGACATTGACAAAAATCTCCAGATCCAAGACCCCAATACTAATGGTTTATATATAATATCATTAATCAATAAAAATTTATGTATTTTATGGCAACATATATAAGGGAAAAAAAGAAAACCTATGTGTGCTCAACTATATAACATGTGTGTATGTATGTATTTGAGGAATTCATATAAATTTATGTATATAGTGCATTGGATCACATGAAATAAGAGCTCTATCTTCTAATTAATTCATGATATATTTTTTAAAGTACCTTTAATCCCATATTCTTCTATAATTTATTAAAGACTATTAGTGAATAAATTTGCAATTTTTTGTGTGCATAGAGGTCTTAATATGATAGTGAGTTAAATTTGAGGTTTTATTTTTATTTTTGCACATGCATAGAAGGATTTAAAAAGATGATTGGTTCTACAAAATAATTGTTGGGGATGTGAACATGTGCTACACATCGATTAGAAACATACAAGATTATTCATGATGTATTAATAAGGACAATATGTGTTAAACTAGAAACAAATTCATTTAAGCTTTTGCTTAAAGTAGACAATAAATCAAACTATATCTTAGAGTGTTGGTAAGTTTTTTTTTTTATGGAAATTTATTTAAAAGGGTTTCTTGGAGAGACAAATTATTTTAAATTTAAGTAAAAGTTATCATTAAATATAACAAAAATTCTAATATTTGAGGGGATGATTTAAATAAGTGTATTATGATGGGAAGGGAGTCAAAATTGTCCATGGCTGCATGTGATTGATGCAATGATAGATCTCATGGTTTTTGTAAAATAAGTCAAAAGGGGTTGTGAAGATCATTAATTAATTATAATTAGTTTAATCAAATGGATTATATATAGCATTATTTATTTTAGGTATAGGTTTTAATAATTATTTTATGTGATGGGGTTGACGATAGAAAAGAAATTTAGGTAATCTCATCCATTTGGCATATATGCATGTTCTCTTTGTTTATGAAACCCTAATTGAAAAATCCCATATACCAAAAGAAAAGGCATATTATAAAAATATTAAAGAGTTGGTTTTGTGTGGTAGGGTGACAATGAGAAGGGATGATGGATTCACATGGAAGGCTTAATACAATAACTTTGGATAAAATAGAAAATACAAGTTTTCTTCAACCTACATATTCAATTCAAGTCACTCACATGGAATTTATTATACCATTATTATTTTTTATAGCAATATGAAAGTGAATTTTTTGTTTGAATTTTGCTCTAAGAATATCTAAGATGGAAAACATTGAGTTTTTGTTAGAAAACGAAAGCTTATATATATAGGGAAAAAATCAATAATTTTGAACCCATGAGTTAGTATCAATTTTAACCCTAATTAAACTTTTAACTTCATCTAGATGTACATTTAAACTTAGATAATTGTTGCGATCTTAAACTCTTTAATTTTTAAAAAGTGTTACAATTTTAATTTTCTAACTACGCTCTAAATATCGTTAAAAAAACATTTTATCTTCTCTTCTTACATTCAATAAATTATATAAAAGATATGTATGATATGTACTTGATAAAACTTTAGAGAAAAATATAAGATAAACATAGAGTTTTATTTCAAAATCAATTGGCAATATAGGAAGAGTAACTCATATATTTTATTAAGATTGTGTGGTCTTCTCAATCTTTTCAATGTAAAGTTTTCTATAAGATAAACATGAGGTTTCATCTCAAAACTAATTGATTAAGAAAAGAGTAACTCGTGTATGTTATAAAGTTTGTGATGTCTCCCCATCTTTTAAATGTAGGATAATCCTAAACATGCCCCTTCAAAGATAGGTGCCTCTTTGGGTTCACAATTCTTGGATTAGATTTTCTTTAAATAAAAAATATACATGTTTGAGCTTCATAAGATTTTGATACCATATTTAGATAAACATTGAATTTAATCTTAATACTAGTTAGCAATAGAAAGAGTAACACGTGTATCTTGTATAAATTGCAAAGTAAAACAACATTGGCGCTATACTTTTATGTCAAAAATCTATGAATTTGGGCAAATTTATTTATTCAATTGATAATTTGTGCATTGGTTAGTTTTATATTTATACAAAATTTTGTTTTATTTAATTAATGAGTTTATGAAGATGGTTTTCACGTTGGTTTCTATTAAAATTAGTAGACACATTAACAAAAATTGAAGTGAGAGTAAAAATTCGATGAAATACTTAGGATTATTCAATTTGGTTTTTCCCTTTTTTTTTAATAAAAAAACTAAATTGGTTGAGTCAATTTTTTTTTAAAATAATTTAGTGGTTAACAAGCTTATTTAAAAAAAAAATAATAGTTATGAAATTAATCTAAACATATAAGGATAAGATTGAATGCTCTTATTAACAAACATCATGTGAACTATTTCACTATTTATATATATATATATATATATATAGTTCATAACATGCAAGATTTCTAACTTCTTGATTGAGATTATATACTTTGTGTCAGTTAAACGATATGCATATTAATTCGATATATTTTCATTATTAAATTTAAACCAAAAGTGTGAACTTTTCTTGAAAAGAAAAAGAAAATATAAGAAGGAAAGTATTATTCTCTTCAAAGAAGAGAGACAAAACTTTTAGAAAGAATATTCTTGCATGGTTAATTCAAGAGTCTATGGATCAAACAAATTTTTGGACTAACAAGATAAATAGTAAATTTTAAAGTTTCTTTGGAAAAATAGCAAAAAAAAAAATTTCAAAATTGTAAAAATAGCAAAATAATTTTTTAAAATGAAAAATACTAATTCGCAAATATCCAAACTACTCATGCAGGCTAAAATTTATAAAAACCCACATAACAACCTAAAACAAAACCAAAGAGAGCTAAACCAATGCAAATCCAAATACACAAAAAAGAATAAAATATACATTTATGCAAAAATGGATTGAGTCGGATAAATGTTTAAGGCAAATGACCAATTGGTGGAGGATTGCAGCCAAAAACAAGATTAGGATGGTGGTTTGTGGTTGAAGTAGAGGGTGAAATAAGAAGCATACAAAGAAAAAGAAAAGAGAGGATGGATATTCTTGGCATTTGACAATTGGCGACAACATCACAAATAAGAAGAAATGACTAAAGGAAAGAAAATCATAGATAGGAGTTGTATGGTTGTCGATTAGAAACTCGTGAACAAAAAAAACTGTTGGTGGTATGATATGCGGCTACAACAACGGTAGAACAACAAAAGTGGGAAGAGAGAAATAAGTTGTAGCTCATAGGGGTACATCTTTTTTCTCTTTTGTTTTTCCTTTCTTTTATTTATTTTTACTTTTTATTGATTTAAATTATATTAAAATTGGATTTTAAACAAAATTTAGAGGAAAACAAAATCCAATTATTTGAGATAATGAATTTAAATTCACAAATATCTAAACATATTACGGTTTGTATATAATGATATATTATTATATTATTATATTATTATATTACATTTTAAAATATAACTTATATAAATAGTAATAATATAAACGAAAAATGCATGAAATAAAAAATTAGATAAGTCGTGATAAGAATACAAATTTCTATGTGTATAAAAAAAATTGAAAAATAATTATATTAAACTTAACCAATTCGAAAAAAAAAAAGTTACAAAAAATTGAATTTGATAACAAAATATATAGACAAATAGAAAAAAAATTGAGACAAAACCAAATTTGATAAGAAAATGTATAAATAAATAGAAAAAGAATAAAATAAAATCATAACAAAAGATAGATTTGGATAGATATTGATAGAGAAAAATCAGTAAAATACAAAATTTAGTTATAATAACCAATCAAAAAAAAAATTGATAGAGGAAAAAAAATGCAATATTATGTTATAATTAAGAACATGAAAAATGATGGTTAATTCAGATAAAGATAATCAGGTATTATGAAAAAGAAGAAAAAAAAAAAAAAAAAAAAAATCGGGTGAGTGGCACACATTTTCCAAAACATCTTATTATTTCCGAAATTCGCCAAAAAGTCCAAATGAAATTTGAATTTGTACTATTTTGTCCAATTTCCCAACTTTCTTCCATCCATAACCTACATATCCATAGGTTATGGATTATGCATATGTCTAGGCCCATGAGCCCAACTCAACTCCTTGGGCTAGAGCTATACAGTTTATAAATGACCCTAAATTTAGATGGAGGTATATTTATGTGTGTATATATTAACATTTTAAGTGAGATAATTACTACAAAAAAAATTAGACCCATTCCGTAATTATTTGATTTTTAATTTTAGTTTTTGAAATTTTTACTTGTTTTCTACTCTTTCTTACTCATGGTTTTCATATTTATTACCTCAACATTTTACTTCTTATTCAATTAAAAAAAAAAAAAAAAAAAAGACCACCACTTTTTCTTATAAATTTTTAGAATTTCGCTTTGATTTTGAAAATGCTTCTAAAATGTAAACAACAAAACATGGAAATCTATGGATGGGAGTGATTTTTATATGCTTAATTTTCATAAAAAAAAACAAAAAACAAAAACTAAGGTCCCATTTGTTAACTATTTAGTTTTTTGTTTTTACTTTTGAAAATTAAGCCTATAAATACTCATTCTACTTTTAAGTTTCTTTCTTTGTTATCTACTTTCTACCAATATTTTCCAAAACTAAGTAGGTTTTGACAGCTAAAAGAAGTAGCTCTTAAGAACTTGTTTTTGTTTTTTAGAATTTGGTTGAAAATTTAACTCTTTTACTTGAGAAAGATAAAAACTATGGTAAGAAATTAAGAAGAACTAGATCTAATTTTCAAAAACCCATTAATTACCAAATGAGGCTTAAATAGTTATCAATATGAGCTTTAATTTTCAACATTTTATTGAAAATGGAAAACCCTAGAAGCACGCTCAATTCTAGGCATGTTGCATTTTTATGAACAAGCAAACTTTATTTTTCTTTTTGGAAGTTAAGGCTAAGGGTTGGGCAACAAATTTGAATTGGCAAGGTTAAGTTTGAGGTACAAAATGATAAACTAGAAGATACTTCAAACTTAGACACCTTTTTTAACAATTGCTATATTTAGTATAAGGTGTTGGTTAAGTTAACTATTTGATCACTTAGACACATTCAAGTTCTATGTGACCCTCCCAAAGATTTTAAACCCTACCTTTAGGCTAGTTTTTAGCAAAATGTACTTACCAACTATTAAAACACTTACATAACCTATGGTGGGTGGGAAAATAGCATTTAGGTTCGCTTGGGCACATTAAAGTTCATTTTAGTCCATTTTCCCCCTATTATAACGATCCTAGAATTTGGGTTTCTTAAAACTCTTTGAATCTAATATTTTATCCCTAAAAAATATTCTTAGGTTTATGTCGGAAAAAGTTAATATAACTTTTTGTCCTAATTTCTAATGAATTGAAAACTTTGTCCATTTTCTTCAAAGATGAATAAGGATTGATTAAGCTTAGAGATAGATTCTCAAGAGATTATAAGGAAGAGATTGCAAAATTTATGGAACTGAATGGAAAAAATGAGATGCCTACGTAAGAATTGTTGAAATTCAATGTCACAATCATTAAATATAGTAGAATAACGTAAATTTATTTACATATGGATAATATCTCTTCTATACAATCAATTAGTTCATTATGGAGAACCATTAAACTTAAGTTTTATTTCAAATAAACGTGGCTTCTTCAGCAGATGATAGATTAAGGGAAGAGTCTAATCATCACAATGATGAGGATGGGATGTTTGGTTTTTTAAATGATTTGCAAGGGTCAATGACAAAGGAGAAGAGGAAGATGACAAAGAAGACTTTAGGGTTAAAAGCTTGAGAATGTTGGACAAATGAATAATTATATTTAAACATTTTTTAGAAGTTGATGGATGAAACATGTAACCTTGATGGATGAAACACACAACTAATTATATCTTGGTTGTTCAAAAATTTTCCTATTAAACTTTTTGGTGAGGTTGATGTAGATCAATGTTCTCAATAATTCTAGTAACAAATTGTTTGATATGTTATTAGAATTGTTGAAAGATGCATTTCCAACTAGTCCATCTATACTTGGTTTATTTTATGATGACACAAAGGACAAGGAGGTTGGAGGATTAATTAAGAGGAAAAAATGGAGCACTAAAATCATAAACAAGTTTGAAAGATGAATTGAGATTTTAGGTAGACAACAAGGGAGAGAAGATGACATTCAAACATTGGGTAATGTGACAATTTTCTAGGTTGGTTTAGGTACTTTCAAATTATTTCGGTTGTTGTTGTAGTAGATTTAAAAAAATTAATTTGGTTGGCTATCATCCAGCTACATACAGTAGCAATTTAATCATGTATGTTGTAGTATATTTTAAAAAATTAATTTTGTTATCGTTTGGATATCATATACAATTACGACGATAGCCACTTGATTGTGCACTTTCTCAAGGTCTGTGTGAGTGCAAAAATGACACTTAGAAGGATTGAAGGGTGCTTAGGCACATTTAGGATACGTTAGGTGGATTATGTGCCTTAATTAGGTCCATTTTAGGCACTTTTTTTCTTTTTGAGAGTTGTAGTGACATTTAACACTTTTTTTTTTTCCTACTTTGTAGATTTTTGTGGTAGGCTTGAGGCTTCTAGGTTATTTTGACTAACTTTTTTACCTTGGCACCTTTAGGACATCTATGTAGCTTCAAGGGGTAGGTTACACATCTTAGGTCCATGTTTTAAGCACTTTCTAGTGCTTTTGAGAGTCAAATTGACACTTAGACACTTTTTAAAAACTTTTTGGTTACTTTGTTTATTTTAGAGGAAGACTTGAGGCTTATAGATCATTCTGTGTACTTTTTGGCCTCAAAGGATACTTAGGCACCTTTAGAACATGTTCATGGTTTTAGAGGGTGTGGGTTATTGTTGACCCTCATTATTGAGCTGACCTGATCCTAAAAAGTGAAGGACCAAGCTCAAGGGCCTAAGACATTATTTAAGCTTGGATAAGGCCAACCCAACTCTCAATAGGCAAGCCCATGACCCAATCTTTGGGTTTGGCTATTCAAATCAAAGTTTGGGCTAAGTTTCATTTGACTTGAGCTAGGCCATTAGATTAGCCTATTGAATATTAATTATTTAAATATTTAAAAATAGATATTTATATTTTAGATTTTTTTAATGAAATATTATTAAAATTTGTCTTTTTATTTAATTTATTTTATATTTTTATTATTGTTCTTGGATAAAATTATTGATATTAGAAAGTTTTATTTAGTATTTAATTGTCTTAAGAAAATTTATTAGCTTTTTAACTCTTAAAAAAATTATGTTAACTTAAAATACGACATATTTAAATGTATTTTTAAAAAATATTTAAAAATTTAATTTTTAATATATAATTTATAGTATATGAAAAACTATACACATGCATACATATTTGAGTTGGTCCAATGATAAGTCTATTGGACTGGCCCAACAAATCAGATCCTAGTTTGGTTCAAACGAAATTCGATTTATCAAAATGGTGATCCATATTCAATCTAAAGAATGAATGAATTAGATTAAGTTGGCTGATTAAATATTGACTTTAGGTCAAACTTAGATTAAGCTACAATCCACAAGTCGGTTGATGAGACTGAGTTATTGTTGCCTTACGATCCTTATTCAAAATTGAAAGGATGTCGACACGGTCAAGCAGCAAATGATAGTATTTATATTATCTCACAGGATTAAAACTAGATTTTAACCTTTTTAAGCTCGACTTTTGATGAATTCAGTTTGTAACCAAGATCATAATTTATTTGTAATTTTAAAGTAAATTCTGAATTTTAGTAAATGATAAGAGTAAAATAAATGCTTTTCGTTTAATAAAATGTACGTAAAACTACTCCTTGCAATTGAAAACCTATAAATTGAAATCCTTTTAATACTAGATTAAATATTATATCAAATAGTTCGTATTGTAATTCTCCCGAATTTATGTATTTCTTACTAGTTTTTCTCAGACCCAAGTAATTCACGCGGCTGCATTGAACATTTGAATTTGTGTTATTGTAATATATTACCTTCTTTTTGCCATTTTTGTGCGCAACTATTACTCAATTGTTATTATAATATATACCCTATTACATTTAGACTATTTTCGAAGGTGGTGGTGATTGTCAAAGTTGGTTGGTGGCGATAGTAGCTAGAAGTAGCTGTGGAAAACGGTTGGCAAAAGTGAGCATAAGAGTTGGCTATCGATGGTGGTGTTCGGAGGTGGTTGCTGGAGTTGGTCGTCAATGGTAATCGTCGAGATTAGTTGTTGGTGGAAGTTGTCAAAGATGGTTGTTAGGAGTTTTATTGGAGTAGGTCGTTGGCGATGATCGCTAGAAATGGGTGATGATAGCCACGACAACATGGTGGAAGTGAGGTAGAAGACAAGTGAGGACATTTTGATAATTTTAAGAATTATACAATTAGAGAGAAATTAATTATTATACTCAAAATTCATTTTTGTAAGAGTTGATTTCAAAGTGTTTCTTTCAAACCAACTTATTTTTATAAATTCATTTTTTCAAAAATTATTTTAAATGATTGTCAAACATTTCAAACTTTTTGGAAAAGAACATTTTCTTCTAAAAATTAAACTAAGATTATTCTATCTTTTTTCTTTAATCTTTAATTCAAATTCAAAAGACAACTATCCAAAATCCAAGCTTCTCTTTTTCAAAAAATAATAATAACTACTAAAATAATTTAAATTTTTTTTGAACATTGAGAAACAACCCATGGGCAGTCTCGTATTTGGGACTTTTTGCACATCCAACCATTCGGCAATAGTAAGGGATGACAGCTTGAAAATCTATGTTAAGTCATTTTCACATACCGAGGGGAAACCTCACTATATATCACTACCTAAAGTTGATGAAGAAGGGTGTTGTGCATTCTCCCACATTCTTGTCGTTCGGCGTTGTTTGAGATTTCTAGTCCGATGAAAGACGTCTAAGATACTTGTATTGCAATCCTCGTCCGTTTGATTAACATTTCTTCTCCCCCAGCCCAAAAATCAAACTACCTAAAAATTTGAAACTTGAATTTGACACACATGAGCTCTTTTCAACCGGTTTAATTTTGTATTCATTCACATGTTTCTAATAAAATTTTAGGAGAGTATTCAACATAGAATTGACCCAAACCAAGTATAGTTAAATTAAAAGTTTCTATATAATTGAGTCGTTGGAAATGAATGTATATTCTGTTGATGTAGATAGTAACAATCGATTCTTTTATATCTTTCTTGACCATACCTTTATATCCTCGATATTCTTCTTATTTGGATATAGCCTTTACTAATTCATATAACCACCCTCTACTCTAACGTCACATAAGTTTTTCGAATGGAGGAGGCACACTAGGTGATTTATCATTTTGGGCATGCTTACGAAGTTGCCCCAAGTATAGTTTGGTGTTAAAAATATTGGTTTTTATTTTATTAAGATGCTTTGGGGTTAGTATTATTCTCAAAAGCTACTTTGCAAGATCATGGTGATTTGAAGGAAATGAGAATGAAACTTCCTTCATGTGACAAAATTCTGTTGTAAATTTTTCTAAATAATAGTAAATATCATCATCTATTTACAATAGACTGCGATAAATCGTGATAGACTACGATAATAATTTATCACGATTTATTGCAGATAGATAGAGAAATTTTATTATATTTATAAATATTTTGGTTCATTTTCTTATATTAAAAAAAAAAAAAAAAAAAAAAAAAAAAAAAAAAAAAAAAAAACTCAGATGATAATGATGATAAAAGTTTGTGGGTTATGGCTTATTTTGAGCAATAGCATTTTGTATTGTTCCAGGCAAAGGAAGAAATCAAATTGAGAGAAGGAAGAAGCAGAGTTTTCCACAAGGGTTTAGGTTTCAATCGTCCTTTAATTGATCAATGAATTACAAAGAGTTGTGGATTACGAAGTGAATTGGCTAGACAATATCAACTTAAATTGAACAATGAATTACAGAGTTTCCCATAAGTTATGGTGGTGGTGTGTCCTTAATGACCTTGGGCTGGGGATGAATACGGTTGCCAACTAGGTCGATTGTCCTCTTCTAGATTGTGTGTCATGAATTTCTTTGATTGTGGATCATGTACAGGATCCTAACTTTATTCTTATTGGGCAAATTTGTTTAGGAGGCTTCCATCACTTCATCTTTGCCAGTTTATATTAGGTTTATTTTAAATTTAAGATTAACTAACGTGGTCCATTAACATTATCTATTATTTTATTATTTTATTTGTTAGGCCAATTATTTTATTGGACTAATTAAGTAAAAGTGAATTCCTAAATTAAGTAACAATAATTCCCTAATTGAACATCATGATGGGAGATGTTATATAAAAACCCTAGGGATTTATCCTCTCTCTACCTCGTTAGCTAGTTCTTTTCTCTTCATCAAAAAACCTAATTAAGTTCTAAAGGAAAGTCAAAAGAGAGAAACACAATCCCCTAAAAGACTATTATCATGGATCTTAGGTATGTTATTCTACCTAATGTTATTGAGAAAATTATCTAGTTAAAAAATCTTGGCATTTATTGTTTTATACAATATTAGGATTTTATTGTATAAGTTAAAACTTATAGTTTACTCTCCACCAGTAGAGATGGATGAGGTGTGTGTGTGATGATTCCATCTAATGATATTATTGATGGAAGCATTGGTTTATGGTAATAAACTCTTGTGAGCCATTTCATTGTTAGTCATCTCCCATTTCTTATAATGTCTCATTTGATCAATAAGATTTAGGGGAGAATTGAGGGGTCGATTATAATTTTGTTGGACAACAGTCTAGTCATTTCTTTTCAGTTTCACAGTGCTCAATCCTATGAATGGGCCCTAACCAATGGGCTTGTCATGTTGGAGGTTAGTCACTTATACTTCGTAGGTAGAAGTTGAATATTGTTCCTCAAAATTTTGTGTTTGGTAAAGTTTCTATTTGACTAAAATTATTGAATATTCTGCTAGAATTGTGGACCCATCAGGGTTGAGTGTGATTGCTAATGCAGTTGGGCGTCTACGTCTAATGTGCTTTGATAAGGCCATCGAGGAGAGACATCCTTTGTTCCTTGCTCACGTGTGTGTGGAGGTGCATATTAAGGCTTCTTAGCCAACTTTGGTTAAATTGAGGATCTGGTGGGGTTAATTATGAGATCCCAATTGACTGTGCTTTGGAAGTCCAAGCGATGCTCTCATTGTGTGTTTTTGGAGCAATCTAATGTATTTTGTTCTATTTGTCTACAACAAGATATGATTATCAATGGAGCTCATAGTACATATTCCTCTCATTTGGATGTTCAATCCGCTTCTTTTCCTCTTCTAAGAGGTTTAGGTTCTTATGTTCATTAATTGTTTGTTTCGTCCGGTGCTTCTGTTATGCATCTTGTGTCTCCTTTTGAATAGTTCATTTAATTTGTTAGGTAATCATTTCATCTATATCTTGATCTTGATTTCATCCTTGTGCTTTGGCTTAACCTAAAATTATGAGTCTTCATTATGTTTTTTTTTTTTTTTTTAATCTTGTACCACATTTGCAATAATAATAATAATAATAATAATAATAATAATAAATGTTACCATTAGGGTCTAAAAAGTTGATGCGAACAAAAATGTCATGGTCTTTATTATATACTTTATTGTTTAGAATTGTCGATAAAATGTTAATGTCAATGAATACTTTTAAATAATTATAAATACAAATAATTAAAAGATAATAATTCATAAAGGTTTTATTTTTATTTTTAGACGAGGTAATATGTTTACCATTTATATTATATATACATCAGTACATTTTGGTTCTCATGTTTTTATATTCCATAAATTATTTTACGATATAACAAAAATGTCCATTCATTCTCCATTTCAATGTTCTTCATTTAGATAAAAAATTTACCTCTTAGTTGTTAACCTATATACTTTTGCCACTTAGCTAAGTTAATTTTGACTTTTTTTAGTACAACCACTGCGAGACGAGAGATTAAACTTTCAACCTCTAGGAAAAAAAAGTTATGCTAATTACTATTGAGCTAAGCTGGTTTACAATAGCATGTTATGTTGGGATGTTTAATGAATATTTGGTTAAATATTATTATTATTATTATTGAAAAGATATTTGGTTAAATATTATAATCATGGTAGAAATTTTCGATCGAAATGTCTTGAAATTTCGCTAGGGGGGAAATTTTCGCATACACGCGGATAGCAGAGAAAATGTGCTATCTTACTTTGCTTAATTCGAGGTTGTCCCTAGATTTTACGTGTTTATTTTTTTATTTTATTATTTTATAGGTTTCGAGCATTTGAGAGGTAGAATCAGGCGTTAGAGTTGAAATGGAGCCAAAAAGGAGCTTAATTGCATCAACTGGGAAAGAAGAGATGAAAATGACCAAAACGCCCCTAAAGCCACGACACATTGGCATTACTTAGGCGCCCCTTCGGCACTTTTTCCTGAGAGTAGAAATTTTGAAGTAAGGCCCTACCGCTCCAAAGTTCTGGCCGCGCAAAATTCCTTCAGCACCAAGGCACTGCATCCTAGCGTTGCGGTGCCATCACGATTTTATATAAGTGAATTTCAGCCACCATGGTTAACTTTCTCACCACCAGGCGAATTTTGATCAATTTTCTCTCTACGTTTCCTTTGTTCTTAATTATTGGATGTATTGAAGCAATACCTCAATGTCTAATAGCACTTGAAATGTGTTATTTTCCTCAGCTTAATTCAGGGGCGTAAGTAATGAATTGGAGCTAAAACGGATATTACATCAACCAAAAAAGAGAACTCCAAAAATAACAATTTTGCCCCTGAAGTCATGGCGCAACGCTTTTTCCCGAGAGGCTAAAGTCAGCGATAACACCCTGGTGTCGTGGCGCTCCGACGTTTTATAAATTAGGATTTTCGATTTTTAGGTCAATTTATCATCAGCCAGCCGCCCAATACCCGACTTCTCTCTACTTTTCCTCCTCTTTTCATCAGTTTATGCATTGGAATTCAAACCCATTAATCAGCATGTCGATTATGGGCTAAAGTACTTAGTTCTAACTTGGGTTTTTAGGGATTTTCTTCTATTCTAATGTTCTTTTGAGTTTTTGAACTAAATTCTATTGTATGCATGATTTGAATGTGAATTTAAAGTATTATAATCATATTTGTGGAAGTTGGTTAATATTGTGATCAATCGCTTTAGATCAATTTACAATTCGTGACACTTGGTTGTACGTTGATCATAACAGCAATATGTTAGGTTAGTTTGCGAATCTAATTTGATGAGTATTGTTCTAATCAATCTAGGTTTAAATTAATATAATATTTAATTTCGGTCTTTCCAATTAAATGTTCTGCCTAATTATCCCTATAACTTAATGCAGTTAGGGTAAACTTGAGTTTTGCATGCCTTTCATCGGTATTTAAGTAGGATAATATAATCCAATTAAATTGATTAGGCGCAAACTACAATAAATTCAGTGATGACGACTCAATGATTAAGAACATTGAATAAAGAAAATCCTGTTATAACCCAAACTAGCCATTTTTGCATAATTGTTATCACAACCTCCATTTAATTTCGTGCTACTTTAATTTCATTAGTTTCTTGCAAATAACCATCTAAAACCCCCTTCCGGTTACCTTGAATTGTCGACTGCTTAATTGTGAAATTCAAGTGCTCCTTGTGTTCAACCCGACTTGCCACTACTACTGTTAGGTAAGTTCGGTAATTTATTTGGCACGGAATTGGGTGACGAATTCCATTCGCCATTGTCCATTATGAAGATTATGAGCTAAGGTACCTTTTTCTAGCAAGCATTGAGTAGTTTTCCCCGTAATTGCATACTTGTGAGGTTTTGTGTTATTTTCTATGATTTTCTGTATTGTTACCAATTTCTTCTCAGCTTGTATATGATGAATGATTATATTTCAGTGTATAAGGTGTAATCAATTTAAATTGCATGTTAATCCAGTATAGCAATATGTTAAGTTAACTTGTAAGTTGTAAATCTTTCTCAACGAACATTGCCTGATTAACCTAGAAAAGAATTAATTTGAATGTTCGATTTGGCATTCCAAATGAATGTTTGGTTTGGCAATTTCCTCGATCTTAATACAATTGGCTAAATTAGTAGGATCATTTCATCTATTAATTTGATTAGTTTGATGATTTGGACCCTAACTTAGTTTTACTAGGTGAGGTGGTTAAGGTAGACAATATAGGAACAATTAGATAATGCATGATCAAGTTGCAATTGGGGAATTAGCTCGACTGCCTAAGTTAGATTTTAATCATTAAATTTATCTTCTGCAATTATCTTTCTTGTAATTCATCAACAAATTCTAAACCCCCCATTTTAGTTACCCTCGGGGTATAAACTATTCGATAGATAAATTCATAGGTTCCTTGTATTTGACTTAGTCTTGCCACTACTACGGTTTTAGTGAGAACGGTTAATTATTTGGAACGAAATGAGTAAGAATTCCACCTTCCACACACACACACATAAATATAGCAAAATTTTACTTTTTATCCGTGATCGTGATAGACCTAGATAGACATATATCACTTAAGTGACAGACACTGATAGATGTCTATCTAGATATAACACACAAATATAACAAAATTTTACTTTTTATCAATGATCGTGATTGACTCAGATAGACATATATCACTTTAGTGATAGACACTGATCGATGTTTATCTAGTCTATCATGGTCTATCACTGATAGAAATTAACATGTTGCTATATTTGTAGATAGTTTCAGCAGTTTTGTCACTTAAAACAATTTTCTTATATATATTTATTTATTTATTTTTAACTTCATTTAGACCTTTTCAAGACTTAACCATAGCAATTTTGCGCCTGATTTTTCACCAAATAGTTATTGTCCATTTGAAGGATGAAGATCATTGGCTAATGAGATATATCCACCAATATGGTTTATATGTTGGTCGTACGAGTTCAATCATTTTCATTTAGGTAAATATCTTCAACATTTTCAATATAAGATAACTTGAGAGCAATATTGTAATCTCTATCAAAATTATCAAGATTATGGATTAGATGTTCCAAGATCATCTTTCTAGTATTAGACATTCACATGTTATTATAAACATATACAAATATTTCCTGGCTATTTTAATTTTGTAATTAATTACCAATTTTGATATTATTTTTTTTCATTTCTTTTTTAAATTCATGATTTTGCATTGATATTCACATCATTTATAATATACATTTAAATATTTCTTACTTTATATAAATAATGATTAAAAATAATCAATTATAATTATTTAAGTCACGTTGAAAATTTCATTAACTAATTATTGGTATATCAATCTATTTCCATAAAATTTTTCAAAATTTTCGTACTTACATATCTCAAATCTTGGTTAGTGAATATTTGGTTGGATATTCAAATGCAATTGATTAATAATATGGTGAAGTGAGGACGAAGAGTGAAATGGAGAGGAAACAGGTGGCCCCACTGGGAAGGAGATCGGACGGATGAAATTTGTTGGAACACGTCAGAATTAACCCTCCAAGGAAGGCCACCGCGGCCGCGCCTTCTCTCAGAGACCGAGAGATCAGTTCCGTCTTCGGCTGGCGCTGACGCGCACAAACGCTCCCCACGCTCCTCCTCCTCCTCCTCCTCCTCCGTCTGTCTTCTGTCAAAATGATGCCGCCAGAGCTTCAGTCCCGCTCATTTCGCCCTTACATCTCCGCCTCTACCAGCGCCCCTTCCTTCTCCTCCATCAGTAATGGCAACCCATACGACCAAAACCCTAGTCCCTATCTCGATCGTCGCGGTTCTTCTTCTTCCTCTTCTTCACCTTCCTCTTCCTCCAGATCTTTCAGGAATTCCCGATTCTCTCCTTCTTCCTTCATCTACAACCCTCGGATTGCCATTGCCCTTGTCCCTTCTGCTGCCTTCCTTCTCGACCTCGGCGGCACCCCCGTTATTGCCACTTTGACTCTTGGCCTTATGATTTCTTATATCCTTGATTCTCTCAATTTCAAGCCTGGTGCCTTTTTTGGTGTTTGGTTTTCTCTTCTTTTTTCCCAGATTGCATTCTTCTTCAGTTCCTCTCTTAATCTCACTTTTAATTCTCTTCCTCTCACTATCCTCGCTGCTTTCCTTTGCGCCGAGACCAATTTCTTGATTGGCGCCTGGGCCTCACTTCAGTTCAAATGGATTCAGATCGAAAACCCCTCTATCGTCCTTGCGCTCGAACGCCTCTTGTTCGCTTGTGTCCCGTTTGCTGCTTCCTCTCTCTTTACTTGGGCTACCATTTCGGCTGTTGGCATGCTCAATGCTTCGTATTATCTTATGGTCTTCAATTGCATCTTCTACTGGCTTTATTCTATTCCTCGCCTCTCCTCGTTCAAGAACAAACAAGAAGCGAAGTTTCATGGTGGAGAGATCCCTGATGATAATTTGATACTTGGTCCTTTGGAGAGCTGCATTCATACCTTGAATCTCTTGTTTTTCCCTCTGCTTTTCCACATTACATCTCATCACTCGGTGGTGTTTTCTTCCGCTGCTTCCGTTTGTGATTTGCTGCTTCTGTTTTTCATTCCATTTGTCTTTCAACTCTATGCGTCGACCAGGGGTGCACTTTGGTGGGTCACTAAAAATGCCAATCAAATACACAGTATTCGGGTCGTCAATGGCGCCGTTGCTTTAGTTGTTGTAGTTGTCTGTTTGGAAATTAGAGTTGTTTTCCACTCCTTTGGGCGCTATATTCAGGTGCCACCGCCGTTTAATTACCTACTTGTGACTATAACTATGCTCGGAGGGGCAGCTGGAGCTGGTGCTTATGTTATGGGTATGATCTCGGATGCTTTTAGTACGGTGGCGTTCACTGCTTTGGCTGTGATAGTTAGTGCTGCCGGAGCAGTTGTTGTGGGATTTCCAGTAATGGTACGTCATTAACTTTCTATGATTTGAATATGTTGCATTTTTTTAATCCGCATACTGGGATGAATTTTATTGCACGTTTTGTGGTTGCAGTGCATATATTGCTTCATATTGATATGCAAACTATACTCGGCAGTAGAGTTGCTTATCTAGATGTTTGGTTGAGATATATCGGTATGTTGTTTTGCTTATGCTTTCAGTGAAAAGTTGAGCCGTTGTTTCTTGAGGCAGGAAGCAGGATTTCTTTGGTATCATATGCTTTCCTCTCTGAAGGCGGAAGAGTGACTTTGGTTGAGTCAGTGGTGAGTGGAATTTTGTTATGCCTTTCCCATTTTAAGATGCCAATCTCGGTGAGTAAGGACATTAAAAGGTTTATGAAGAACTTCTTGTGGGAAGGGGTGGATGAGAGGGAGCGGCTCACTTAATGAAGTGGGCGGTTTTTTTCGAAGCCTTTGGAGGGGGGGCTTAGGTATCAAGAATCTGCAGCTACGTGAGTCCCTTTTGGCCAAATGGTTGTAGTGCTTCCACTTGGAGCATAACTCTTTGTAGCAAAGGCTTGTGAGTGAGTATGGCCCTCCCCCTTTTGAATGGGTTGGAGGTGGTAGGTTTAAGGGTTCTTGTAAGTGCCCCTGGTCAGCTATTTCCATGGGTGTTCCTATGTTCTCTCAGTAATTTTTGACAATTACCCTGGAACTATCTACACAAAGATTCGAATAGCTGAAGATCCGGGAGTTTTTTGCATTTAATCATTGATAAGACTGTTGGTTTTCCTTCTCCAGTGATTGGAAAAGAAGCTATTTTCAGCAATCTGGAAACCCAAAAGTCCTAAAAGAATTAATATTCTTTTCTGGATTATGCTAAATTGTAGCCTAAATTCTACTGATGTGGTTCAATGGAAACTTCCCTGGATGGGGAGTTTTACTCATGTCTTCTTTGAGTGTTCATATTCTTTGGCATGCTGGTTAAACTCTTCGATCTGTTATATTGCAGTGTTTCTAAATAACACCGAGAATATTGCTGTTCAGCTTCTTGTTGGGGGGTTTTCTTTGCCTCCAAGATCAAATTTATCATGGGCCAATGTAGTCAAAGCTTTAATTCTGGAACCATGTACACTACTTCAAAAGAATTCCTCCAAAACCATCTAAATCTTGTGATTCTGCTCTTTCCAAATAAGTTAATAAGTCAGAAGGAGGCCTATAATTGCATAGTTCTGAGTACTTTACCATTGCCTTTGATTCTAATTCTCATCCAAAAATCAAGTGTCCACCCAATTAGTATCTATGAAATATTCCAACAAACAAATTCCTTGAAAGAGAAAGGAAATTCCAAAAAAGGGTTAAGGTTTTTGCATGACAAGTTTTACTTGGGAGAGGATCTTAATGGTGCATTATTTGTAGGAGGCATCAGGAGGATCTAAATCATTTATTATGGGATTGCCGGTTCACAGCCTACCTTTGGGGTCGTTGGTAGAGGTCATTTCGTGTTAGTTTGGTGCACTATAGAGATGGGTGGTTTTTGGTCAGAGTAGGTGCTTCTGCATCCTCCCATTAGGGAGAAGGGAAAAGTGTTGTGGCAAGCAAGCTTCTTTGCTATTTTGTGGGGTATTTGGCTTGAGCAAAACAATATGGTGTTCAAAGAGGTTAAGGAATTGGAGGAGGAGCTTTGGGATGTAGTGAGGTTTAATTCATGTCTTTGTGCGTCAGTCACTATGCAGTTTTGTAATTATGTTATTGGTCTCTCTTTTGGATTGGAGTCTTTTTTGTCTAATGGTAGACTTATGCTATTTCAAGGCTTGTGTTTTTTATTCCCTTGTATTCTTTCATTTTTTCAATTAAAGTTTGATTTCAACTTTGGAAAGCAAAATTATGAATGAAGAATATTGTGATATGAGGATTCACCATCCATCCTGTAAAAGCAGCGAACCAAGGGGGATACGGTCAGTAAGGGAACTTTTTCTGTAGTTTACAGGTAGTATTGGGACTTCTATTGGAGAGCGACCAAAGAAACACCTTAACTTTCTTTGGGATTTTGAATTACAAAGTGGAGTTTAGACTTAGTGTTATATGATATAATATTAAATTTATCCTCACCCATCAGCTTAAGCTTTTGGGTCAATTAGTGATTCAAGATGGTATTAGAGTAGGTGGTCAAGGAGGCACGTGTTCAAACTTTTACAATGTTATTTTCTCTCCAATTAGTATTGATTTCTACTTGTTGGGTCCTCTACATATTTCAAGCCAACAAGTGAGGGAGAGTGTTAGTACCTCAAATTTAAGACTTAGTAAGGTGCATGGAAATTGGAATTGGAGGAGAATGTATCTTTAGACTCTAAGAACCAAATAATCTTGTCTTGACCCACTTTTAGTTGGACCAAATCAAGCTTTTCAATAAACATAACCAACTGGCTAGCTCTTGATCAACAAGTCTTGATCTCACCCCAAATCCCAAACTTGGTGCTCAATATGCCCACAAGTTGCTATGATGGGCCTTTTTTAGACGAATGAGCATAGCTGTCGAGGAATGGTGAGGAGAAAGGGGCTGAATCAGCCCAGGCATTCTCCTTGGAAGTTCATAATATTGAACGATTGTGGGTACTGTTATTATTATTTTATAAGATGATTCAAAGAATTCTTTGATCTTTTTGGCATTACTTTGAACCATTGGAACTTAGTCAAGGAATTCTCTCCATTCTTCTTCCTTGTATTTTGTCTGAGTACCAAACTTATTCTTTGTTCCTTCATAATCTATAGCTAAGGCCTTGGATTTTTCCCCCCTGCAATGTACAAAACTTCTATTCTGTTGTATGTATGTCATGAGATAATGAGTATTTGACATATATTTCTTGTTTGTAATTCGTTATCTTGCAGTTCCTCCCACTACCATCGGTGGCTGGTTTTTATCTGGCTCGGTTCTTTACAAGGAAGAGCTTGCCATCTTACTTTGCTTTTGTTGTGCTTGGGAGCTTGATGATCATGTGGTTTGTGATGCATAATTACTGGGATCTAAATATTTGGCTGGCTGGCATGTCCCTCAAGTCTTTCTGCAAACTCATTGTGGCTGATGTGGTCCTTGCCTTGGCTGTTCCTGGTCTAGCTATATTACCGTCAAAAGTTCAGTTTTTGACGGAAGCCTGTTTGATTGGCCATGCCTTACTACTATGTCATATTGAGAACCGTTTTCTAAGTTACTCTAGCATATATTATTATGGTCTTGAGGATGATGTGGTTTATCCAAGCTATATGGTTATTATGACTACATTCATAGGCTTGGTCCTGGTACGCAGACTATCTGTTGATAACAGAATTGGACCAAAGGCAGTCTGGGTTCTCACTTGCCTGTATGCGTCAAAGCTGGCAATGCTGTTTATTGCTTCCAAATCTGTTGTATGGGTGTCAGCTATTCTCTTACTGGCTGTTTCACCCCCATTGCTCCTTTACAAGTAATATAACGAACTTATTCTTATAGATTTGTTTTAGATTCCATTTACCTTGATACTATTAAGACTTCAACTTTCATTTGGGATCTTACAGGGATAAATCAAGAACATCCTCCAAAATGAAGGCGTGGCAAGGTTATGCACATGCTGGAGTCGTTGCTTTAGCAGTGTGGTTTTTCCGTGAAACAATCTTTGAAGCCCTTCAATGGTTTAACGGGAGGCCACCATCAGATGGTTTGCTTTTAGGGTGCTGTATTTTTATGGCAGGGCTGGCTTGCATTCCAATAGTTGCTCTCCACTTTCCCCATGTCCTGGTATTTATGTCTTATTTATTTAATACCCTCTTTTCTGTTTACTTTGTAATTTGTCAACTTGCACTTCTTAATTTCAAATGTCTAAACAATGACTCGATTTTGTGCACCATATAAACAACCATCATATATTATTTTTTCAGTTATGAAGAATATTAATCAATCATATGATTTTTACCAACTTGCATGCATAAACTTATTTCTGAGTATGAGGTGAACAACTAAATTCTCCAAAGTCTTGCTAGGTAATACATCATAATCATTTTTGTGGTGTTGCTATTTTCATAAACCATTTGTCAGTGTTTTCACATCTCCCTGAAGTTTCATAATTGGAACGGACAATTTCTTTTACTAGGGAAAAAACGTTAATTCATTACTTTTTTTGGCTTTTGCATGAGCTGTTTGCCAATTTATCTTTCTACAATACGACATACACTAGTGAACTAATTACCATTTTGCTACTTCCTTTTTGCAGTCAGCGAAGAGATGCTTAGTGTTAATTGTGGCAACTGGTTTGCTATTTATCATGATGCAGCCACCAATTCCCTTGTCTTGGACATACCGTTCTGATATTATTAAAGCTGCCCGTCAGTCTTCTGATGATATTTCCATCTATGGTTTTGTTGCCTCAAAACCTACCTGGCCATCTTGGCTGCTTATAGTAGCAATTCTGCTCACTCTTTCAGCTATTACATCCATAATACCCATAAAATATATTGCTGAGTTGAGAGTATTATACTCCATAGCTATGGGTATTGCACTTGGCATTTACATATCTGCCGAGTACTTCCTTCAGGCAGCTGTCCTGCACATCCTTATTGTTGTCACCATGGTTTGTGCTTCGGTGTTTGTGGTGTTCACTCATTTTCCATCTGCTTCAAGCACTCGGGTCTTACCTTGGGTGTTTGCGTTGCTTGTTGCCCTATTCCCTGTGACATATCTTTTGGAAGGGCAAGTAAGGTTGAACAGCATTTTAGGAGACAGCGTTAGAGATATGGGAGAGGAAGAGCAGATGATCACAACACTACTAGCAGTTGAAGGAGCGAGGACATCACTGCTTGGCCTTTATGCAGCAATCTTTATGCTAATTGCATTGGAAATAAAGTTTGAATTTGCGTCTCTCATGAGAGAGAAAACTTCTGAAAGGGTTGGAATGAGGCACACACATTCTGGTGAAAGTAGCATTGGTAGTCTTAACACAAGAACAAGATTTATGCAACAACGACGGGCTTCTTCCTTGTCAACATTCACCATCAAGCGAATGACGGCAGAAGGAGCATGGATGCCAGCAGTTGGCAATGTTGCTACAGTGATGTGTTTTGCTATATGCTTAATTTTGAATGTCAATCTCACAGGTGGTTCGAACTACGCTATATTTTTTCTGGCTCCAATCTTACTGCTTTTAAACCAGGACTCAGATTTTGTTGCTGGATTTGGGGACAAGCAAAGGTATTTCCCCGTTACCATAGTGATATCAGCATACTTGGTCCTCACTGCAATATACAACATAGGGGAAGATGTTTGGCATGGAAATGCTGGATGGGGTCTGGATATTGGTGGGCCAGATTGGATATTTGCTGTTAAAAACTTAGCTCTTCTCGTTCTTACATTCCCAAGTCAGATCCTTTTTAACAGATTTGTATGGAGCTTTACGAGGCATACAGACTCAACGCCACTGCTAACAGTGCCCCTTAATCTACCATCTGCCATCATGACAGATGTGCTTAAGGTTAGAATATTGGGGATTTTAGGAATTATTTATTCCTTGGCCCAATATATAATCTCCAGACAACAGTATATGTCAGGATTAAAGTATATTTAGACAGACTGTACTCTGTAGATTATGTGGTGCAATTTTCAAACGAGCGGTGCAATTAAGGTTTGTTCCTCCGGTCTTTGCTGCTTGTGGTATTTACTATTTCTTTTCCAAGGCCTTAATGATTTTGTTTTTCTTTCATTCTATAGGAGGCTAGTGATTTTAAGAATATTTCCAATTGTCTAACCTCCTTGACGAATCAATGGTATCTCTTAACATTTGTCGGTCCAGCAACATGTTTCAATTTTGATTGAGCATGTTATATGACAACAAATGTACTAGAATCTGGCCATGCTTATTATGTCGGGAAATTTTGACGTGGAGCGCCTCTAGGTTCTCAATTTATCACCTCTGGGATACTGCCGGTGATTGACTGATCTTTTCCATGGGACACTGAATTTTGTTTCATGTATAACACACGATGCCATCTGACTGACTGCTTGTTTATTTCCATTTAGAATCTGTTCACTCAGCACACATAGTTCAATTCACCATTTTTCTTTCTTCTGGAAGGTTACTTCCCTCGTGGTTGGTTCTAGGATGATGGCTCTATATTTTTCAAGGAATAGTGACCCAAACTCTTGCAATTTTATTACCTTGCAAATGATAATAACAATAATAATAATTAGTAGTAATGTAATTTGTATGAATGTAGCTGCTGCTAAAGAAAGGAAGGCGCCCTTTGTTTTGGTTTGTTTTTCTTATTCTATCTTGAAATAATACCATACTTTATGATTCTGATAACTCTTCTTCCAATAGATTGCAAGGGAACGATGTGCACATCCTTTGCACGTGTCCAAATATGACTGGCAAATCCGATTTCCAGTACAGTATATGCCTTTGTATTAGTAATGTTCATGCACATTACAGCCTGCTTTAACGACTTGCATTTGGATAATGAATTAACAAGAGATGACTTTAGGAATAATTCATATGGCCTTTGTTTTGATAGCTTTATTATGTCTATCCCCGTTTGCTTTGTCTTTCATATCATGGGATATTTGAAGGGACATACTTTGCTTATTATAAATATTTTTGGAGGGAAAGTTCTCTAGCTCCGAACTTTTGCTGCAGGAAGCAAATTGTTTTTGCTCAATCTTTCTTCACAGCTCCCATTTTCCCAGTGAGGGATATTAATTTAATGTCAAGTTTTGATCAACTTATTCCTTTTTATTGGTGTTTAAGTAGAACTCATCAAAATAAGGTGTGTTTTGTGTAATGGGGTTCTGAAATTATTCTATAATGGTGTTTTCAAAAAAGAATTCCTCTGGTTTGTTCTATCATTCAAAATGAAACTTGATGACCTTTGAAAATAGTAATTTTAGGTATGGATGCAAAGAAAAAAGAATCAAACTAACCTTTATTCACATTACATTGGAGATCTTGATTTTTGTTTCTAAGAAACTGGAGTATTTTTTTTGCTCGGTTTAGTTTTTGCTTCAAAAATTGAAGAAAGAGATCGATGGATTTTGCCATCAATAATAGGGATTAAATTGAAAATTTTATATCTTAGAGGTCTAATTTGAATATGCAACTATAAAAGTATAATATTCTAAAATATTAGGATTAAAACAAAACTATTTTAAAATTTTGAGGATAAATTATAACTTAAACCTATTTATTAAATGTTTTTATAAAGCATTTGTGTTTTAATTTTATAAGGATAAAACTGCAAAAATTACCTTAAAATATGGTGGTAATTGTAATTATACCCTTAAAACTTTCCATTTTAAAAATTGAGCTTTCAAGCTTATATAAGTGTTAAAATTGAGCCAAATTAGACTTTCAAACTTACATAATTGTATAACTTGGTATACATTTGAAGGTTCAATTTTATCATTGTAGGACCCATTTCTACAATTATTGTACACTTGAGGGTTTAATTTGAATACTTTTAGAAGTTTAGGGGCCTAACTTTTACAATTGAAAGTTTGAGATTGTAGTTGCAATTACCACTATACTTTAGTCATTATCAATATGAGTATAGTTTAACAAGTACTCTCGACCAAGAGATAAAGAAGTTAAAAAGAGAATACTTCTTTTTTTCTTTAGATATTTTTTTAAATATTTGAAAAATATTTTCTAGAATCTGTCTCGTAGTTTGGTTATGGAAGTGAGTGAATTAGAATCTTTCTACATGATTTGGATGGTTGAGTAGCTAGTCAAATTACGCCTCTAGTAGTTTATTGACACTTGAATTGTCCACTTTGCTAGACTTATAATCTTCCTACTTGATTAATATATGATAAATATGAGTAGTTTCTCAAATTACCCCTCTACTACTAGTGATTGCCTCTATTGTCCACTTTGCTTGATGGATGGATATATTGTCATTTACCTATAGAAATATCTATGTCTTCAAACTAAAACATGACTTTCCTTTCAAAAACTAGCAACATCTTTTGTGAATATCATGATTACGTTTCTTTGATTATCGGTTTGCTATCATGTGGAGTTTTTGTCCTAATTTTTCCTTCAAATCAATTAAAGGTTGAATGACGAGTGTAGTTTATAAACTTTCGAGTTTGTGTCTCAAAAGGTCCTTAAATTTTAAAAGATTTCTAATAGGTCTCTCAACTTTCAAATTACATTTCTAATTCGTTGTTGAACTTTAAAGATGTCTATTAAGTTTATTAATATTGAATTTTATGTCTAATATGTCCTTAATGTATTAGAAATCTTTTTAAAAAAGTAACTACTATATTATATAAGATTTAAAATTATTTTATATCTAATAGAACTCTAAATTTTCAACCATCAATAACTTCTCTTTAGAGCTTGTGGCTATTTCTCTTTTCACTACGTTTGAGTACTCAAGACCTGTAGAGCTTTTTTCAGTATAGTTTATATGTACCACTTCCATGGGCTTCTTTCACAATACCTCTACAAGGAGATGAAGACTGTCCTTGAATGCTCTCTTTAATGATGATGCTTGATACATTATTTAATCTAATTAATCAACTCTCGGATAAAATTTGAACCCTAACCTTAAAGAAAAGTGTAAATACCTTAACCATTAAGATATACTCAGGTTGACTTGTGCTTAGTTATATATCATAGGATCTTCCCCTATTATTTTGAATGTGGGACAAGGCTTAAGATTGTTGAAGGGAGGACCTGAGGCATATTTGTTTGAGGGAATGATTGTCAAGGATAGAATAAGGGTAACTTGTATCAATTATCTCACAATGTTATTTTTTTTTTTATTAAGCATCATCGAGATTTGAGGTTTGATACTTTGTTCAAAGAAAACATTTTTGGAAATGTGAATAATGTCTCATCATAAGATAGGGAATTAAACCCTAATTTAATATCAACTTTTTATTAAGAAAATTATCTTTTTAGTCCCTAAAATTTGAAGAAAATGTACATTTGGTCCCTGAATTTTAAAATGTACTCTTTTAGTTCTCGAGTTTTCAAGAATGGATGTATTTGGTCCTTAAATTTTCAAAACATACCTTATCAGTCCTTAAGTTTTTAACCATAGATTTAAAAGGTCCTTGAAGTATTTTTTTAAATAAAATATTTAAATTAATTATATGGTATTTAAAATTGGGAAAAATTAAAAAATAATTTTAGAGAGAAGAGATATTTTTAAAAATTATTCTTCTAATTTAAAATGCAATATAATTATTTAAAATAATAATTATAAATTATTTGAGGGACGGTTTAGAGCTATATTTAAAAATTCAAGGACTAAAAAAAGTACATTTTGATAGGAGAAAAAAGCAATTACAAAAACACTAAAGAGATTTTTCATAGAAAATTTAGAGTCTAAAACTTAAAGGAGCAGTTGCAAACATAGCAATGAATCCCAAAGTATTAGAATATGTGATACAATGCAAAAGAATTTGCAAATATAACAAAATTAGTTCTAGCTCTCGAAATCTATCAACGATACAGTCTATGCATATACAATACAAATATAAACTCCTATATCTCTTATAGGAGTCTAGCAATGATAGAGTCTATCATTGATATATTTTAACATATTTGCAATTTTTTAAATATGTTACTATACACTTAATTATTAGCCCTAAAAGTGTTACTCATTGCAATTATCTAAACTTATTAAAAAAAAATTATTAAGGCGCATTTGATAACTATTTGTTTTTATTTGTATTTGAAAATTAAATTTATAATCTCTACTTTTGTCTCTAAATTTTTATGTTTTGTTGTCCACTTTTTGCAATGTTTTAAAATACCAAGTCAAAGTTTGAAACCTAAAAAATAATTTTCGTTTTTAGATTTGACAAAAATAAATGAAATGTTTCTATGATAAAAGTGAAAACCACGAAAAAAAATAGGAGAAAACAAATAGGATAAAACAAATGTAAATTTTAAAATATAAAAATTAAAAAACGAAATAGTTACCAATAAAGGCGGGAACTAGACAATTTTAAAGCAAAATGAGTATGCAAATAAGGTTGGTGAGATCATAAAATGTTCAAAGGTTTGGGTCCTTTTAGGGAGAGATGTTATAATGTACCATTCATAGCTTACACATTAGGAAGTGATGCCCATGCTAGTCCATAAAATGGGACATTAAAATTGGAACTAACCCAATTTTTTAAGTTCTATACAGCTCCCAAAATTTAATTTAATCTTTAAATAATAATAATAATAATAATAACAACTTTTTAGCTCACTGCTGAGCAATTAATTTCATCATAATTGCCAACTACATTTGGTTGGTAAATGGAATGCCAAAGAGTCCAAACAATAAATTCCCATACTCAACTCTAATTCTAACAGCTGCATGATTATGACATTTTATATTCTTTTGATAGGAAATTATTTAATGTGATTTTTTTTTATTATTTTTTTTTTTATAAGGTGGGAGAGGAGGTTGATAGTAGGTTCTTTAGGTTAGTTGAGGTAGACTAATTTTAGCGTTTTCTTTTTTTTTTTTTTACTTTTAATTAAGGGTAGAGATATGGAAACAAACTGGGAATAATTTGTTTGATTTTACCAACTATGAAATCAAATACTCCTATATATGTATATAGAAGAAGTAGCTTAGATTTCTTTTTAACATTTCTAAAAATCAACTCTAATGCTAACCATCTGTGGATATGAAAAGAAACTCAAGTGGATGAATCTCACATTTTATTATGTCTTCCATTTTCCATTATTCCTTCTCCAACCTCATGATCTTTCCTGTATTTGTACCTATGAGCTGAGTACAGAAAAATGCAGAAATTGATGATACTCATGACTGTGAGGAGCCAGTAGAAATAGTCGAATCGTCCCGTGTTAATATTTTGCGAAAGCCAAGACGGATTTCTTCCGTTCGAATTCCCCGTGATGGATTTTATAATACTGTTTAACAACGACGCCGCGAAGCAGCCCAAACCGCCCGCAAGAGCGGCGTATGCGGATCCAATGCTCTTCATGGCATCAGGGGCTTCCTCATATAAGAACTCAAGCAAACCAACAATGCAGAACACTTCTGCTATGCCAATGAGACAATACTGAATGAGCAGCCAGTAGGCACTCAAGTTAGGCATAGGGGTCAAAAAACTTGCCTCATAACCATTTTTTATAGCATAGTTCCTTCTATATCTCTCGAATGCCCCGGCCCAAGCGACTGACATTATCGAGATCGCTAGACCAATGCCGACCCTCTGGAGCTGAGAAGCACCGTGCGGGTGACCTGTTATGCGCCGAGAAAGCGGAACGAATACCGAGTAGTAGAGAGAAAGTATGAGGAATATGCTGAGGCCAGGGAAGACTGGCATGCATGTGACAGGGAGCTTAAGATGGCCTATGTGAGTGTTCATTGTGTATGCTTGTTGAACTGAAAGAGTGAGATATTCTGTGAGGACTAAATTGAGCATTATTGTGCAAGCTGGTATTGGAATGAGCTTCAAAAGAATCTTCACTTCTTCAACTTGTGTCACTGTGCAAAGCCTCCATGGACTTGGATTCCCTCCATCTTCCTTTAACTGCAGTGCTGCTTTGTCCAAACATCTGCAATCTCTCGTTAAATCACCACTAAACTTAAAAACTTACAACAATAAAATACAGTTACTCTAATACCATGTTAAATTGTGATATTGATGTGTTTGAATAAAGAACGATACTATTTACCTGAAATCATCAGTGTGAAGGATCTTTCCACTACCTTTGATAGCCGATTGCTTGCCAGGAACCTCGTACAAGCCAACCAACTCGCTGTTAGAAAACGAGGTGTGTCTCTTCCTGTATGCCGCTACAAGAACTTGAGCAACTCTTGTGAGAGGGCTACCTCCCGGCAACCGGTGCCGATACAAAGGAGTACCGAGAAAGAAGGCGATGTTTGAAAAGCCCATAGCTACGGCTAAAGAGCCAAAAGCAGACCCCCATCCATGCTTGATTTGTATGTAAACAACAGCAGTGAAGGCCACAATGGCTCCAACAGTGACAGAAAGGTAAAAGAAGTTGAAAAAACGATCCAAATGAGATTTGTAATCTTTGCTTTTTTCATCAAATTGATCAGCCCCAAATGAAGAAACACATGGCCTTATACCTGCAGCCCCAAAGCCTGTCAAGTAAAGGACTGCGTAAAGGTAAGTCATTTGCCATGACTTTGCTGGCTCACATTTGCCTAAAAGCAGTGATAACTGATCACATTTCTCTTGATTTGGCACAAATGAACTAATTGTAGCACATAGAGTTATCCCTGTTAAGCCCTGCATTAAGTACAAAACCAAGGATTTCAATTGAATATCTTCTCCTCATCAGCTTTGTATTGATGGGATTTTATAAGTTTCGTATCGTTACCCCGAGATAAATGGTAGTAAAGATCGCAATCGTCCAATATCGACCGAGATATGCATCGGCAAGGAAACCGCCAAGAACAGAGGATGCTTGTGAGATGCCAAGGAAATTGTTAACTGCATCTGATGAACTAGTAAATGGCATATGCATCACATAGAACATAAATGCTACCATGTTCACTGAAAGCCCAAAATAAGCCATTCTCTCTGCCATTTCATTCCCTTGTAAACAAAACAAGAGTGAATTTTTACTTTTTTGTTATTCATTTTCAAGTCAAAATAGTAACAACAAAACAAAACAAGAAGAAGGGTTGTTTTGCAGCTAACTTACCAAAAATAAAGAAGGCTGCAATCCAACCACCAGTCTTTGAAAGATCAGCAATAGGTTTGCCACGGATATTAACCGGAGTCGTTCCTCCGGTATAACCACGTCCGAACGCGGTCCTTCGATCGTCGGATTCGATGAAAAACATCCCAAGCTTCTTCCTCTGAAATGATTCTGAATGTTCATCCAATCTACCAAGCACAGGTGTTTCAATCACCTCTTGAGGTGATTTTATTTCTCTACTTCCCATACTTGTAAATTCTTGAAAGAAAGAAACAAAAATAAACACTTTCACTCACTGTTTTGAGTCTATATATAAGAATTGAAAACAAGAATTTTCTCCAAACCTGTTGTGAGATTTGTCAAAAGAAGAAGAATCTATACCCTCCAGTACCATCTGCAGTTTCACATTGTGAGAAAGAAATATCTTTGCTTATAAGGACATATTTTTTGTAAGGTTTCTTGACAGTTAGTGACTGATTTTGACTGCCTAATTAATAAACATCCAACCAAACAAGTGTAGGCCCCACACAACAAAATCACAAACCAATCAATTTTCTTCAACACAAAAGAAAAGTCTCAATTAATAGGCCTCAATTTCAACAAAAAAAAAAAAGAAAAAAAACTCTCTATCTCTCGATGCCAAACTGGTTGGGTTGGATTGAGTTGGAGTATTTTTTTTAAGTGATTTTAAAATGGCTAAAATCTCTTTTTCGTTTTTTAAATTCTTGTAAAACATGTTTTTAATTCTTCAAAACCAATTTTGATGATATGAAAATTGTATAAAAGTATAAAATTGAAAACTAAATTAGTTTTGAGCGATTAAAAATTTTGAAATATTTAAAAATATAACAAAATTTTACATTCTATCTATGATAGATCGCAATAAACATAGACAGACATCTATTAGTGTTTATTGCCGATCTATCATAGATAGAAAATAAAATTTTGCTATATTTATAATTATTTTTAATAATTTTGTCATATCTGAAAACATTCTTTATCTCTAAGGTTGTGCTTATTAATATAGATTGTGAATCAAGAAATGAGAATAAGAAAAGGGATATTGCAATGGGTACCAAAAAAACATAAAGATATTTGCAAACATAGCAATGATTTTCTAAAATTACAAATATAGAAAAAAAAAAAAAAAAAAAAAAAACTTAAACTTGATTCTCAATTTTTTTATTATTACGATTTTACCCTCGTTTTTTTCTCTGGATAGTGCTTACAAAATCTAAGAATAAAAGTTTTGTTTGTCTCTCTAATTTTTTTCTTTCTCTAACTTATTTTTTATGATTTTTGTAATTTGTGTTTCTTTCCAAATTTTGTGTCCCTCCCACTAACATTTCTTTTTCACTCTCTAAAGTTTTTTTTCTTTTTTTTCTTTTTTTTCCTTTGTATCTCTCTAATTTTATTTTTCTATTTAAAATTTCTCTCTTTAAATTTTTCTTTTTGTCCCATGCTAAATAATGCCCCTCCTTGTCTCTAACATGTTTCCTCTCTAAGACTCTTTTAAGCTATCTTTTTATCTTAAATTCTTATTTCCCTCTTAAAATGAGTCATAATATTTAAAAATATTTTGAGAAGTTTTGTTTCAAAAGCTTTCTAGCTCTTTTAGAATACATGGAATCAAATATCAAAATAATTTATAATTAAAATGAAATTGTTTTCTCTAAAATCACTCTGAGACTTGTTCGGTATATCATTAAATCACAGATCACTTACAAACAAAATATTTTATCTAAATATGTTTAAACTTACTCCGGAACATCTCTTTAGAGTGAAAGTCTAAAGGGGTAGTTTTACTTTTATTTTATAATTGTTTTGTAGCGGGGGTTGTTTAAGTTTTGTTTGTTTTGGGAAGCTGTAAATTTATGAAAGAAGAAAAAAAAAAATTAAAAATTGGACAGTGCATTTATGGCTTGGGGCAGATTTTGGGTAAATGTGGTTGAAGAAATATGAGAATATGTACCAAATAAAAATTGAATATCTAAATTCTAAAGCTAATTTATAGGTTGGACGTT
This sequence comes from Citrullus mucosospermus, assembly GCA_030954485.1. Taxonomy (NCBI): domain Eukaryota; kingdom Viridiplantae; phylum Streptophyta; class Magnoliopsida; order Cucurbitales; family Cucurbitaceae; genus Citrullus; species Citrullus mucosospermus. Next base: position 26,546,770 of record CM062061.1, on the reverse strand, counting down.
GGAGATGTTTCTTTATTTAATACCGACTTGGCTGTTATCATTATGCGCGACCCTGGCCCCATTCAGGCTCTCTAACTGCACACCTCTTCACTTCAAATTCTTCCCAACAATATATCTATACACTTTATATATACGGCAGGATATATTAGTAATAGACCATATTAATAACACGCAGAGTCAATTAACGATAAATCATATCACTGATAGAAGTCTATACACTTAATTATTATCCATAAATGTGTTATCCAATGCAATTACCCTATGTAGTTAAATTATAGAAGAATTGTTACATAATAGTTAAAAGAAAAAATAGCTCAAATATTTCACTATATGGATTTTTAGCTACCTTATTTTGTTATGGAATCGACAAACAAAGAAAACTGAAAAATATAAAGTAGTAAAGAATCAACACAAAGATTTGAGTAGTTCACTAACAATATTTTAGTTATATACACGAGCAGAGAGAGAACAATTTATTATTAGAGAGATTAATATAGATTATAGAATAAAAACACTTCTAGGGTTAGAGAGTTTATATATTACATCCTCCTAACCCTAAAGTCAAAATTGTAAATTGAAATTTATGTAGATCACAAGAAGAACCACATGTGAATAACAATGTTACTAACAAGAGTAAAAACAACTTAAACAGAAGTATAAGAGAGAGATAACGCACAAAAATGGTAATAACGCACAAAAATGGTAACCTAGTTTGGTGTAACCACACCTATACGTCTGGGAGGTTTTACGCATGAATGAAAAAAGTTCCACTAGTTATAACCAATGTTTACAATATAGTTCTTTTCACATACGAAGTTCAACTAAGAATCATAACATGCAATAACTAGTGAGCGATTTAGGCTCCCCTAAATATTGTGCTCCTTATGAAAGAGTTAATGGATTGTGCTCCCCCTCAATATGATGCTACTCAGCAATAACTCCAATCTCTTCACTCTATAGTTGAAACACCATTCAACTAAGAAGTAATGCACCATACCGAATATGATGTCAGGAACTAATCAGTATATTGTCAACAAAGCAGGATCTGTCTTCGACTAGCAAACTTGAGCCGATCACAACCAATCTCGAAACTCTTCAACGCTTACTTTCATTCATACAAAACGATTTAACCTAGAAAGGCACAACACCATGAAAATATATATATAACACAAATAAAAAAAATCCATCATAACCAATATAGGAGATCGAGACCAAATAAAGGTCTAGCCCAAAACACGTAGACCAAAAAAGGAAAGAATATCCAACAACACGAACAAAATAAGAGACATGCCAAGAGACAAACTAGATAAAAAAATATATTAACGGTCAAGACTACTGTAACAAAAATAAGATAAATACGTCAAAGAAAGATAAACTTTGGTGTGGAGTCGGGGTCTTCCCCACGAGGTATCCTTCCAATTTGTAGCTTTTTTTATTATTATTATTTATTTATTGAAGTACAATATTCTTCCATATCCTCCTCGATCCAATTTCGTGTTTAAGTGGGGAGTGGAGGAAAATTTTTCCATAATCTAAACGGGTCCCCATCCCATTCCATTTCTCTTTGTTTGCCTCTTCTTTAATTTATTATAATTCTTATTATTAAATTCCATATTTTATTATAAAATAATCAAGATAATGAATATGTTTAAAAAAAATTATTATAAATAGAATAAATATCAAACCATTTACAAATATAGAAAAACTTCACTGTATATCAACAATAGACCATGATATACTTCTATCATCTATCACATGCCGTAAAAATTTTCTATATTTATAAATAATTCGATATTTTTTATTTATTTGAAAACAATCCTATGTTTGAATTGAACATTCAAATTTAAATTATATATATATATATATATATATATATATATATATATATTATTTGATAGATTATTATTTCCATCTACTAGAAAGTTTGAGTAATTTTTCTTTAAATTCAAATTGTCCCTGTGAAATTAATCAATAAAAAAAATTAGTGAAAAAGTTTAACAATTTAATTAAAACTTTCCTACGGTAATTATTTAATTAAGTTGATTTAAAAAAGAAAAAAACAAAACGGGCAAAAAAAAATTCTCAAGAACACCTTGCCCTAATCTCCACGAAATTAAATGGAAAATTTTGCAAGGATGGAGAGCGGAGACAAGGACAGGGAAGCCATCCCTATTCCTGCATTGCCCGTTCTATGGACATCTCTATTGAAGAGGGAGTTGTATCGTGCATTTCTTCATGTTTGTTCCAAGTGCGTTTTGGTAGTTTGAATATGTAGAAGGTTCTGAGACATGGTGTTGCTCTGATTGCAAGTCTGAATTTAAAGGAGTATAAGAATGAGTAAATGCTCTATATACCAAAATTATTGATTGAAGACTTACTTTACAAGAACTGTGATGCTTAGATCAAACCACGTGCGTAAATCGAAAACCTTTGAAAGATAAAAGGCTTCCAATCTCTAGTGAACTGTCTACACAAGTAATAAGTAAGAAGTACTCCATCCAACTGTAGGATATGTAACAAATTTTCATAAAAAATTTATGCTAACTAGAAAAATAATTTTGAGAGATGGTTGTGTTTGTAAAATAAAAATTAATGAAAATAAAAAGGGATATTCAACACACGTGTATACTTGTCGGTTAGAGAACGTGACTTTTCATGCAATTGCAATTACAATTTTGACTCAAAATTAAACATGGTAAACATGATTCAACACCTATTTGACACTCTATGAAGTATCTATCGGAGCTTAAACCAATAAACCTATATGTTTATGACTAATAGAAACTTAGATAATTAAGTTTACAATCCAAGGCGGTCTTAAAGGTTTTACCATGTGTCTAAAGTAAAACAAAGGTTTATACCTAAACTCTTTTTCTAGGTTGCTTTTATGAAAACCAAATCCCTTTATTTACAAACTATGCTATAGTTAATTATTATTATTATTATTATGCGTGAAATGCTTATTCTCCTCCATTTGGGAGAATAATTAAGAATACAAATCGAGTCATTTTATTCACATATTTGAATCTAAAAAAAGAATTTAGCTCATGATGAAATAAGATAAAACAGTAAATAAGTTGAAAGACATAATAAAAGTAAAGGTACAATAAAGACGAAGAATAATGGAATAACTTAGGTTTCTAGAGCAAAATAAGTTTAGACTTATAAAAGAGGTTCAACCTTGTTAGATTATATAATTAAATTTGTTTTCACCCACACTAGCTTAAACTTTTGGGTCAATTCACAATTTAACAAGAAACCTCTTAAATTAATACACCATCAATGAGATTTAACAAGAAGCCTATTAAATTAATACACAATCAATGGAGAAGGAGAAGAAAGCAAGTCTAACTTAATAGAGAGTTAGGTAAACAAATAGATTACAATGCCTAACACAAATTAAATGCTAAATAAAGTCACCCACGTAAAGAAGCTAATTACAATAGTGTGTAATCATGACAGGTAGAGAATAGAGATCAATGTGTTGACAGGGAGTATGGCTAAAAATCCCACATAGATTCTTTAAACATCATAGATATTGTATAAGTGAATGACAACATTTTCCACACTATGAAACTTGTTAGATGGAATTAAAAGTAAAGTCACGAAATCATGACCTTCTGCTCATCATCATTCCAATACATGTCATTGAGTTGTCCTAATCTAAATGCCATGTTTGATGGTTAAAATCATTTTTGCAATTTTTAAAATCACTAAGAAAATGCTTTTAATCATTCAAAATCAATTTGGGTGCAATCATCAAAACTTCATGTTGCAAATCATTCATAATCAATTTTAATAGTATGAAAAATGCGTTTAAAAGTAATTTTTAAACATTATAATAGTGACTTTATCTATTTCAAATCACTCTCCCAAACATGCACTAATGTAGTTTAGAATTTCAAGTTGACTAGACCTTGACGTTGTAAGCTTTTGGGAAGTGGAAATCAATATTAATTGGGTAGAAAATAACATTCCAATGGTTTGAACAAAGGACCTCTTGGACCATCTACTCTAATACCATATATTAAATCACCAATTGACCAAAAGCTTAGATGAAGGCAAATTTAATATTATATCATCTAACATAACATATTCCTGCTCACATGTGTGAACTTACTCTGATATCATGTGAAATTATCAATTGACCAAAAATTTAAACGGATAAGTGAAGACAAATTTAATATTATTTCTAACAACAAATAAAAAATTTTAAAGATAATTTTTTCAACTAGTTACATTATTTACTTTTCTTCAATCTCATTGCACTAATTACGTACTAATTTAGAAGACATTAATTATTTAAAAAATTTCCCCTAAAATAGCGTGTTAGAAATGCCATATGTGTTAGGTTGAATATTTTGGTCTCATGAGACCTTATAAATTATCTCTATCCAAATAGTTTGATATATTATTGTTTCAATATTTTTATATAATGGGGGATCTATTTTAATCATACCCCTAAATTTTAAAGAGTATTTATCATTTTAAAATTGTACATCTTGAAATTCTTCCAAACATAAATCTTTGGATTGTGACTTCGTAATTATATGATGGACAGTTAATATGTGGGTAAAACAAGGTGTATGTGATGTGAAAATTAAACTTTAGTAACTTGGAATTAGCAAGTAGGAAACGGCCTTTAATTTGGGTTTATGTCACCTATAATTCATTCATAAACACAAAACTCTCAAATTTATTTGATTCTCAATTAATGGAATAAATGTTTTGATGTACCTACTAATCTCTCTACTGCTAGTATTTTGTTAAAAAAAAAAAACAGAACGACTTGGATAAAGATTATCTTGTGATCTAAAACTAAAAGGTAAGAACTAGTTCCCTACTCAAGGTTGAACGCACTCCACAAGTTGGATCAAACTGACTTTAATGTTTAGCATGTAAACATAGAACAAGAATTACAAATTGGCGTGTGTCTCTTGTGGCTTGTATAAAAGAAATACTGTTTATTCAAAATTCAACTTGCCTTATCATCTAAATAATTTAGGTCATGTTTAGTAACCATTTGTTTTTTTTAAAATTAAGCTTATAAATACTACTTCTACTTGTTATGTTTTAAAAATTGGCTAAGAATTCAAGTTTTGTATTTAAGAAAAATACAAATTATGGTAAGAAATTCAGAGGAAATAAACTTTAATTTTCAAAAAAAAAAATTACCAAAAGAGGCATAAATTAATTTTTTGATTTATTATCCAAAAATATACTTAAATTTCAAAAAACCAAATATAAAATATAGTTACCAATTACTAGAGTACGTATTATTATATTATTCCACTTAAAATAAAAATATATAGCCAATTTTATGGATCAACTAACCATACTTAATACAACATAATATATAGCGTCATCATGGTTTGGATTAGAAGAGCAATTTGGAAGAATGATAGCAAAAGTAAGCGATGAAATGCACCGGCGGCCCAACATTAAACTCATGCTCAGCCAACTCCGTCACTGTCAAGGTTGTTGATACCTGCCCATGATCTCCTGGCTGCAGCCAAGCCACCATTGATCTCTCTCACCAAGCTTTCTCCATTATTGCCAATATTGATGCTGGAAGAATCAACATTGAATCTAATCACTAACCTCTCTAATCCCATCGTAAACTCTTGATCATTTTTTGACATATTTCGGTGTTGGATAATTTTTTTTTTCTTGATTTTTTTTTCATATTTTAATTACGAAAAAGAAAAAGATACGTATTAGTAATTGTTATTTTCTTTGTATCGATTTTTTTTTTAAAATAAAAAATATTAGATCTTAGTTTTTTTTTTTAGTTTATATATAGAATTAAATATCCAAATTTTTTTTATGTTAGAATTATCTTTTTATTATGCTATTTTATAAGTTAAATCTATAAGTAATGCTTAATTTAAGCATGCCCAAATCTACCCTCTACAAATACAATTATTTTTCATAAATTGATCATTTTAACCGCCGTCTCTGGCTAGTGTTTTGTTATAATTGAGCACCTTTTTTCCTTGATTACTTTGCAGGGGAAGAATGTCTCCATAAGCCATTCTGATCAAGCAGAATCAACAAGACAGAGTGGTCACTAACAATGAGAGCAAGAGATCTGCATTATTTCCCATCAACTTGGTCTTATATTTTACAAATAAATATATGAAGAATATTACATATAATATATATATATATATATATATATATATATATATATATATATATTATATTCTCTGTTGTTAAAGTATTATCTCCTTTCATGATATATATGTATAATAATTCAATATCTACTCCTGGTGATGAATATGTTTCAAAAAGGAAAAAGAAACCCTAATGCTTAATTTGAAACCTTCAGTTTTTTGATATACTATGTAACAGTATGAATTATTCAATACTGAAAAATTACCATACAGAATATAGCAGATGTGTTAAATGTAATTTGTAATTTTCCATTAATCTTTTGAGTTCTTCGATATGACTTTTTGGTGGAATATGTAAAGTCAATTGTCTAAGAGAATGAGAGATCCATTCTAAGAGTATGTAAAGGGTTATGTAATTTTTTAGATCAGAAGACTATTTCCTAAGTATTAATTAGTATTCTCTTGAGAAATCTATTGACACCTATAAATAGACGTATTCTCCTAAGAAATTTCAATTGAACTAAGTGTCAAAGCACTCAATAGAAGAAGTTTCTTCATAATTCTCTCTTCATTCTTAACTCTCTAGCCTAATTTCCTTCATTGCCTCCAACAGCCGACATATATAGGGTTTTTCTATTCATTTCAACTTCACTCCATGTTGACAAATTATTGTCGTTGATGCACAAATTTTAGACAAAGAAAAATTATATGATCGTGCATGCATGTGCTTTGGCAATGAAGTAATTATATGTAAAACAACTTCACTCCTTTGTATTATGTACATAAACATGTTTTGTGTTGTGTAGATTCTGCCTAGGGAGATTTTTTTCTTATGTGTTAGATATGTGTAGTACAGATTTTGCTAGTTTGCTTTCTTATTCTCAACAACATGTTTTGCAATGTGCCATATGATGTCAGCATAATGTTTCATGACGGACAGATTCTGGTAGAATGTGTTTTCTTTATCTATGAGTGTGTATTGCATATTTGGTGGCTTGCTTTCCTATTCTTACATAGAATATTTCTCCCTTCCTTAAAGATCTTTTTAAGGTTGAGTCATATATATTGTGGTCTTATTTATTTTTAAGGTTAGCCCATTTATTAGAAAAGTGTGTGTATTGAGAGTTTTGAGCTTAGGAATTGTTTAAGCCTCAACCTTCATGTACTATGATTAAAAATTTCATATTTCCATGTTGAGGGTTTGTTCTAGTAGTCAATTAGACTTGGCTAGATTGTTGTAAGTGTAGTCCGTAAGTGATAACTCGAGATGGGTTTTTGATTTTGTATTGAGGGGAGCTTAATCAAAATTTGGGAAAAGCTTTTTGGAATTAGATAACTCAAGATGGGTTCTCTTTACAAACTAGAAGGATATGATATAGTTTTGTTCTAATAATTGACCTAAACTATGACAACCTTACTCAGATGAAACTATAGGGTCTAAATGATAGGTCTCACACTCATAGAAGATACATAAGGTTGTTAATGAATGTGATCTTATGACCAAATTAATGGTAATTAAATGTCGTAGACATAATAGTTATTCAAGCTGCTAAAGATTGAGAGAGAACAGAGAGTTTGAGATTTAGATCTGGTTTGTACATGAGTTTTGAGATTGAAGACTGATTTGTTTGATTAAATTTCATTAGTGTTGTAAATTGATAAGATATTGTCGTGTGCGTTTGGTTTTATCTTACGCGTAGTGGTGCTTTTAGTTTACATCTCTCAATCTTAGTTTTATTATTGATTTGTAAAATTTGAGACTAAAGTTGTTCAAAAATCTTTTAATATATCTAATTGAGAAGTGTTCTTAAAACTTGTTACATTTGAATTATTAATGAGGCACATAATTGATGGATCAAAGTTAACAAAGATGTCCAATTCGTATATATCTTCCAGCGCTTGGAGTTATATATATAACAAAATTAAATTTTCATCACACAAGAATCTAGCTAAAGTGAGGGAGGAGAGAGGGAAAAAAAACGTGTTATAAGACCTAAAATATATGCACAATTCTTACTGTTAAAACGAACTTTCAACCTCTCAAAGAGAGTATAGCTCAACTAGAATCTGTATGTATTTTTTACTAAGAAGTTTATAGTTTGAATCTTCCCGTCTACCAGTCTCTATTGTACTGAAAAAAAGACTTATGACCTTTTGCTGATAAATTATTTATTTACTTATATAGCATAAATTTTAGCCTCAAAACATTATCATTTAAGTTGACTCCTTTTTAAAGTTTGACGATTCGAACCTCCTACTAGTTGGTAGAGTGTATGCCTTACATGCCTAACATCTCTAGAAGAATCATCATATTTGATTTAGGACTTAGGGCTTAGTAATAGGACCAAATGAAGTCTATTGTATCATGAAAGAACTTACTGTCTTGAAAGCAAAAATAAGGTGATCTTGATGCTAAATCACAAGAAACCAGTTACTCCCCTAAATTAACACAATAGCCAATCTCTGACATGAACTTATCAGAGAAAGGAACGGAATTAGATGAAAGATAGCTTAGAAACAGCAACAAGTTGAAAAAGATGAAGAAAATAAGGGTTTTCTTTTTTTTTTTTTTTTTTTTTTTTTTTTTTTTTTGTATTCTAGGTGTCTTCAAAACAAAAATTACAGTCTTTATGAAGAAAGAAAAAACATTTTTAGATTTGAGAATTAATTGGAGGAACTAACTTCGGATCCGATAAGTCATAAAACGTTTTATAAATTGACTTTAAAAACGATAATAAAATAGTAAACTTTTTTATAAAAAAAATTAAGAGAAAAGTTATTTCTTTCTTACTTGCGAGTCGAACCTGCGTGTTCAGATGGAAGTGGCAGGCTTGAGGGGAAAGTTTCTACTTCCACCATGACCACAATTTGAAAGCTCCTTTGTAAGCTTTTGTTATATATACTCTTTTGGCAAATCAAAATCTTCCAATACGTGACAAATTTCAAAAAAAAAAAAATAAAATCTTTTGCTTTTTGCTATGAGCCAAGGTTCAAAGTCACTGAGGGACAAGATACTATATGTAAACGACTTTTATTTTAATATAATCATAAATATTTGGATTTTATTAATACTTTTGTAAATATTTGGGTTCTACTTCTTGTATTTTTTTTTTTTTAATAGATATTTTATCTTCTTGGTATATATGTTCGGATTGAATTTTATTAAACTGTCACTGTTTGCAAACCTTGAAGCCTTCTAGAAGGAGGCAAGGAAACTCATTTAAACAATCTTAATGATTGACTACAAGAAATTCTACCTCATATAAACAATCTTAATGATTTCCATTCATAACTGATAACAAAAAAAAAAAAAAAAAAGAAAAAAAAAATTCTTTAAACAAAAGTTTTAAAACTATTTTGCACAAGCAGCCACCCAGATGGCAGATAAAATTATCCGTTAAAAATATATATATAATAAACAAAAACCTAAAGCTTATAGTTAAAGAAACCATTAAAGAAATTAGGGACAGATAATGCAACTATATCAATCAATCTAAAGTATTAGTAGATATAATAAAATGCTAAGAAAATTTGTAAATATAGTAAAATTTAGATCTAAGCCTCGGATCTATCAATGATATACCATATCGCTAATAATAATAGAGTTCATTATTGACAGGAGTCAACAATTGAGTCTATCACACACAGATTTTGCTATATCTACAATTCTGCAAAAATGTTACTATACACTTAACTATTAGCTCTAAAAGTGTTATCCATTGCAATTACCCAAGAAAATTACTAAAACACTATATACTACGAAATTTATCTCCCATTGCCACCAAGAGCACAACTTAGCTAATATACATAAATATAAAGGTTAGAAGTTCAAATTCATAATCTCACACATATGGTTGAACTCAAAAGAAAATTCTTGTTTATGACATTTTGTTTTTGTTTTAGAAATATTTGGCTAAAATTCAAATATTTAAAATGAATACTATGATTAAGATATTATGAGAAAACAAGTACAATTTTAAAAGGTAAATGGTGTAATGAAACATAGCTTTAGTATATTAAATCCAAACAAGAAGTCGAGTATACGACTAAAAATATATCCCACCAAAATTAAGAAAGAAGATCATAGATTAGACGCAAGTGACAAAAACATCACTAATTGTGTAAGACTTTAAAAAATATTTGGGTGTAGTCCGATATTGCACCCAATAAAAACATGCTGCTACATGACACTTTTTTATTTTTAAAATTTTTTTTTTATATTTTGTTTATGTTGTCTAAAAGAGTGAGGAGCGAGGATTATAGGTTAGATACAGTCTAGGCTACATCTATCTAAAAGTAAGTCACTAGATTGACATCATACTCAAAACAACACAGATATCATCATCAAACAGAGACATTTGAATGAGTTGATTGTCTCAAACTTTGGTTCAAAAATTGGAGCTGACCAGAGAGACTTTGCCGTGAACCAATTTTAATGTTGAATTTTTCCACTAATTACATTGTTTACTTTTCTTCAGTCACTGCACTAATTACGTGCTAATTTGGAAGACAATATTAATTATTTTAAATTTATTTTCTTCACTTAACGTGTTTGAACTGCCCACATGTGTTGAAAATTTTGGTCTAATGAACTCTACCTTATTTCTATAAATTGATGAACTCATATTGGGTTTAAGGATTCATAAGCAAATTAAAAAGGAAAAAAAAAAAAGAGTTATGTTACAGTTTATAATTACAAGTGAAATATATAAATCAAAATGGAAGCAGTAATGAAGTCTGTGGTGGTAGTGGTGAGTTTGGTGTTGACACTTTCTTATGCTCATGCAGAAACGGGCACTGCAACTTTTTATACGCCCCCTTATTTCGTGAGTACATAAACCATTATTCTCTCTCTTTTCATGATTTATATATCCAAATAGTTTGATATATTGTTACTATATTTGTTGGAATGTCTTGAATTTGTTATATTGCGTTTCGAATGATCAAATATGGAATCTTCCTGATTGGGGACGTAGTCTAATAATCTCTCTAATAATAAAATTACTCTCTCTCTACCTGTAGATGTAGTTAATATTAAATTTACCTTTACCTATCAACTTAAGTTTTTTAGTCAATCAGTTTAAGATGACATCAAAGCATGTAATCCAAGTGCAAAAACACGCTATCGTTCATTCAAAACTTAATTTGTCTTACAATCTTTAAATAATTTAATTAGATTAGACATTATTTGATAGTTATTTAGTGTTTGATTTTTGATTTTTGATTTTTAGAATTAATTAAGTTTATAAACATTTACTTCCACTCATAATTTTTTTTTTATTTTGTCAACCACTTTTCGCCAATGTTATTAAAAATCAAGCCAAAATTTGAAAACTATTAATTAAAAAAAAAACTAGTTTTAAAAAAGGGCGTAAATTTTCAAATATCGCAAAATGAGCCAAAATATTTATAAATATACTATCAGTCCACCGTAAAATTACAATATTTGAAATATTTTCAGAAGTTTTACTATTTAAAATAATTACCCTTCAAAAACGTTTAATTCAAATATTCTTTAAGGAAAAAAAAAAAATTGAAAATCATAGTATTGAATATGTATTTCAAAAATAAAAAAAAATAAAAAAAAACCGTTAGCAAATACGACCTTCAACTCTAAATAGTAAATTTTATGGCTGAACTAACCCACTAATGGTGGCTATTAAGAATAATATATATGTATGCATAGAAGAATATTAAAATAACAGTGGGGACTTGCAAACATTGTGTAGCGTCTGCATGCTTTGGGTTCGAAGGGCAAGGGACAATGCTAGCAGCAGCAAGCGATGGAATATATAGTAATGGGGCAGCTTGCGGGAGAATGTATAGGGTTACATGCAGTGGCCCAACGAACTTGGGAGTTCCACAGCCATGCACAGGCAACTCTGTTACTGTCAAGGTTGTTGATCGCTGCCCATCTCCTGGTTGCCAAGCCACCATTGATCTCTCTCAGGAAGCTTTCTCCATTATTGCCAACACTGATGCTGGAAAAATCAACATTGAATATAATCAGTAACCCCTCTCTCCATCCCCATCTTTAACTCTAATATTACTCTCTTCTTGATTTACCTAATTCCATGTTTAGGGTTAGCCGTCCGGTAACGTTTCTATTTCTTGTTTCCTTATTTTTCTTAAAATATAAATAAATAAATAAATTCTCGCTGGATAATCATTTAGTTTTTTATTTTTGAGTTGTTTTCAAATATAAATGAGTCAACTTATTTATAAATATGGCAAAATGTCATGTCTAACAATGACATTTTGCTATATTTGAAAATATTTCGCATGTTTGTCATTTAAAATTATTAATCTTTTGGTTTTTAGTTTTTGAAAATTTAAGTTTATAAACACCCCATTTATTGCTTTGTTATTTACTTTTTATTGATGTTTTAAAAAACTTAAAGTCAAAATTTGATAACTAATTAGGGTGGTTTTCAAATATTTATTTTTGCATGTTTTTGGAATTTTGTTAAGAATTCAACTCTTGGACTTAAGAAAAATGTAAATCATTGTCAGAAAATTGATAGGATATATACTTAGTTTTCAAAAACTAAAAACCACGCAAACGAAATGGTTACCAAACATGATCTAAATAACCCATGTATCTAACCCCACTTTTTATTTATTGTTCTTTTTTCTTTTTATTGAGGAAAATAAAAACGTATTAGAGTTGGAAGGTTTTAAATTAAAATTGTAAACTAAAGACATCATTTAATATTTATATGTCGATTAGGGATTCTTCTTCTTCTTTTTTTCTTTTTGTAATATCGTAAGTTTAACGGAGTTGTATCTACTTCCAAAATAACCATTGCACAATTGGTATAAAGTATTACTATCAATCAACCTTGAAATTAGAGGTTTGATTCCACTCCCATTTTAAAAATAAATAAATAAGTTGTAGTATCTACTCAATTAGCGCTAAAATTGGACTTTTTATTTCATGGGAAAATACATTTTCTCGACATAGTATTAGGTCTAGTTTCCATTTGATTCCTGGGTTTCAAAATGTTCACATTTAACAGTTTAAGGCAACCTTTCTTGGTCGGAGTCGTCAAATCTCCGCCCACATTTTTCAAAGTAAGAAACGAGAAAGAAAAAATGATTCGAAACAAATGTTCAAACTTTGTAAATGCAATTTTTTTTTCCTTGTGTAAATGTTATTTTAATAGCCCTCCCCTCTCTGGTAGAGTTTTGTTATAACTGAGCACCTTTTATTTCCTTGACTATTTTGCAGGGTCTGAAGAATATCTCCATGTGCCATCTAATAATGAGCAAGGAAGGAAATTGAATATTTCCCATCAATATTTTATCTTTTACTTATACCAATAACTATGTAAGAAGAATATTTCTATGTAGCTTAACAATATGAAATAAACAGGAGCCCTTACAGCCAATATATACACACATTTTAATATTTTATATATATTATCAGGTATGTTGGGAATGTGTTCTCTCCTTTCATGATTTATATAATCATAGTTCAATATTTAATTTGGTAATGAATCTATTTCAAAAAAAAAAAAAATGAATGCTTAATTTGAAACCTTCAGTTTTTCTCTATATACTATATGTAATAATATTAATTATTCAATACAGAAAAATTACTATATATACATAATATAGTATGAGAAAGAGAAGCCATTGTTATAGCTTATAACTTATAGGAAACATATTCCACTCCATGTTGACTCGGTTTAACTTTTCAATTGTCTAATTTTGAAAATAAATCTTTTCTTAGAAAAAAAATTTGGAGTGTTTAGGTCTTGTTTGGTAGAGAATTTGGAAATAGAAATCTAGAAACAAGGGATTAAATGAAAACAAAGTCGTATTACATGTTTTTAGATACGTGTTTATTAACAGATTTAGAAATTGGATTTTAATTTAAACAATAGTTTAAAATGTGTTTGATATTATATATTTATAAATCATAACAAATTATTATTAATTTATTAATGAATATATTTTAGGTTAAAAAAATTATATAATTGGTGTTAATATTATATAATTTACAATACATATTACATTTAGAAAAAATGAATTAACTTTATAACATAACATATTGTATTTCTAAATGTTTTTATCTCTATTTAATATAACTTAGCATTTTAAAATTTTAAATTCAAAATCTAGCTAGATACAATGAAAACATAAAATATTGTTTTTAGAATTTTTACAGTTTTAAATATTGAATTCGAAAAACAAATTCAATAAAGATGATTTTTTTTTTTAGAAAGATCACTTGATTTTGCATGCATGTGCTGTGGCGGCAAGGTAATATGTAAAACAAACAGAACTATATTAGCGGTGTAGGGCATAAACACAAAAGCTCGGGTATCAAAGTTAAAAATTGAGAAAAATCATATAGCAATTTAATTTAAATTATGTAAATGAGGAAGAGAAGTTACTGAGGCTGAAGTCATATATATATAAAAATGTATGTATGTATATTTATTTATCTATTTATAATAATTATTTTTTGGGTTAATTTAGCCCTTGAAATGAAATACAAAAAGTATTTTCTAAGAAAAAGAAAACAATTTCCCTCAATATCTCAGGGCCATATAAATGCATCCTCTTTCCTTCGGTTGATACCGTCGATTCATCTTTCCCTTCCCGTCTCCCGCAGCCCTAATCGTCGCCAGCGGAGTTTTGAGAGGCTACGTGTACAGGTATTTCCAAGCTTGCTTCCGTTAATTTCATGTTGTTTTTATGAGGTCATTTCAATTTTTGTGGTCGCGTAGTTGTTATAATCATGGGCAGTTAGTCTCCTCTGTTTTTTTCATTCTAACTTGCTAATTTTGTGGAGTTTCGATTTCCATTTTTTTTTTTTTTTTTGTGTTCTTTTTCAAATTGAAGATGGTCTTTCTTGAATTGTTCTTCTTCTTACTGATATGAAATGGCTGTTGGAATCATTTGGTAATTGTCTACCATACCGATAGGTTGTTGAGGTTGATTAAATGATGTCGAACAAATATGTTCTATCTTGATCGCTTTCATTTGCAGTGCCCATGATTCTCTATACATTTTACTTGTACTGTTTTAGGATTTCATACGATTTAACTTTTGCTTTTATCATGTTGAGATGATTGCTTCTCACAGTGTCTACCCCCTTCCGTCTTCCTCA
Organism: Citrullus mucosospermus; assembly: GCA_030954485.1. Taxonomy (NCBI): domain Eukaryota; kingdom Viridiplantae; phylum Streptophyta; class Magnoliopsida; order Cucurbitales; family Cucurbitaceae; genus Citrullus; species Citrullus mucosospermus. Next base: position 26,531,533 of record CM062061.1, on the reverse strand, counting down.
ATTTTTCCCTGAAAGCATTTTATTCCAATTAGTGGAGCTGCAATTGCAGTAAATTTCCTTGAATCCTATCCGTTACTTCATCACATTGGTGCTCTGAAAGTTGACTGACCAGTAGTTATCGTAGTAATTGTTCTGTTTAGATTTATTCATCCTTTTTATTTTGTTGTGTAATTTTCAGTTCATCAGTAGTGCTGCAAGTTAGTATATTATTCCCGTAACATTTAGGATGCTTGGGTGATGTGAAGAAGTTTACCATCTTTGTCTTCCCCCTTCCCTCTATTGCCCATTTAGTTTCTTAAATTAAATTTCAACCTTGCTAATGATGGTTGAGTTTCTTTGAACGATGCCATGCCATTGGCTTGCAAGGTTTATCTTGGCTGCTTGCTTCACTTGGAATAGGAAATAATTGGTGGTCGATGGTAGGTACTTATGTTGGATAGGCCTATCAATTTTTGTTGTGATAAAAACTTGACTTAGAAAGGTCAATCTTATTAACTATGGAAGAAGTATACCTCATGGCACCTTTAAGGATAAAATTGTGATTTGTTAAGAGGAGTAGAAGTTGAATTGTTTTTGCATTAGAAGATTCAAGTTTGTTGGGCTAGGTTTCAGAATCCCAAGTGAATGGACGCATATATGATATATGCTTATACATGATTGGAAACTTCGAAATACATGCTTAAATGTATTGCTTATACATATGCATGGTTATTTTTCCAAAACTGTTTTGGATGGGTTTTCGTTACATCTATACCAAATGGTGGAGACTGGGAAAGTGGGCTCTGATGTGATACTTATTTTGGCTTAATGGAACGACGGGAAGGAGATCTGTTGTAAAAAATACACATTTTGGTTAACTTGGATGATGTGTAGGTTAACATTGGAGTTCTTAGGTTCTTCCATAAATTAGTGAATGTGGTAGAACATAGAATAATAAATATTAAATTCATAAGGGTTATGTCTAGTTTGGAAATTATTCAGTTCCAAGGTGTTGCACTGGCAATAATGCTTCCTAATATCATTTTAACATTCTTAATCACTTTTCGCCCCCAAATGGTCACAAGGAGTTCTATTTATGAATCATGATGTACTTGGATGAATGTCTGAGCATTATATTTATGGAATTAATATGAAGGATTTCGATTTTACATGGTAATGCTTGTGGTCAAATTGGCTAGTGGTAACTTAATTCTATGCATTTTTTTGAGAACAATCTATTTTTATTGACGATGTTGTTTAATTAACATGACTTGATTTTTAATTAAATAGTTGAGTGATCTATGGGGTTATGTGGCATAATATTTATTAAATGGTTTTACAGGTGCTAGAGTAATTAGGAGAAGAAGAGATAGATTTTGAATGAAACAAAAAGGAATGTTATATTTAAAAAAACTTTGTTCCATGGCCAGAAGGAGGGGCACTAAATATATTTAATTAAAAACTTACTTTATGGATTCTCCATGCTCCGAAGACTCCAATTCTTATTAAGTGAACTGGATCAAGGAAAAGCAAGAAGTTTAGCTTGCTAAAGTAATTGTTCTTTGTCACTGAAGGAGGATGTGGAGTTGCTTCCTTCAACATACTATGACAATCAAGTTTTGGGGTTATCATGACTCAAATATGTGAAAATACTTGCTTCAAATATGTACTACAAATGGGGATCTTCGAAGAATTTTATTTAAGCCTTGGCTTGCCTATTCACCAATAATTCACCACCATGGTCCAAGTACAAATGTGTTAATTTTCAAGCCAAGTATAAAACTTAACCTTCTATGGGTTAAAATTTTTCTTGACCCTAAGTGAAAATGGAGAAAGGAAGATTACTTGGAGGCAAGACTAAGCAACCAAACGAAGGCTTTCAAGAGTGAGTACTCAAAGGTTCAATAGACTTAAAACTAGAAAGCATGGACACATTGATGATGTCCAAGTGTCAGTGTGTGTCGGACATGTTTCATCCAACGATACGCTTACGATATGCCATTTTGCATTTTTTTTGTTATTATTATTTTTATTTTTGGACACTCTCAGACACATTATTGTCATGTTAATAGTTGCTTATTAATGGCCAAGGAGGAGCACTAGATGAGGCCCTAGATTTAGATGGGAAGGAGGATGGTGATTTTTACATTTGATGATGTTTCACTTCTTTTATTTTTTGTTCATTCTTAATGGCTTGATTATTATTGGATGTTTTTACTATTTAGTATTGAACTTTGAGTCTTTTGCAATTTACATGACTATATTTATATAAATTTATGTTCTCTATAAACATATTATTTATTTGTTCATTGGCCTCGCTTTAGTCTGGCGACACATTTTTGTCGCCTCTTGCCTGAAGGTGATCAAGGGCTTGTCACCTTAAGACCACCTTGCGCTATAAAAACACTACTTAAAACATTAGGGGTTCCAACAAACGTCATCTCTGGAATTGTTTATCTTCTTCATCGAGTAGGAAGGGAAGAATGCGGGGTGGGGTTTTTTTTGTATTTTAAACTAAGGCGCCCATCAAGTCCACTTGTGGAAAAAAGTTCAAACACTTGCCTGTTTTTAATTTGGGTGAAATACACTTTTGGTTCTTGAATTTGGAGATAGGTTTCTATTTAGTCACTAAGTTTCAAAACCAATTGTTTAGTCCCTAACTGCTCTGCTTTCCAAATGACTAGTACTTGACTTATCAAAGGAATGATTTGACAATTAAGTTGAGATGATGGGACTTTTTTCAATATATGAAATAGAAAATAGAACACACCAAAAGGAAAAGGGAATTAAAGAAAAAGATGGTCCATAATTGCTTTGCGTATCCAAGGAGGTAGAGTATTGGTTTATCTTCTTCCTCAAATCGGAGTTTGACTTGCTATTTGTGCAAGGGTATGCACCACCAAGTTTCAACATCTACTGATATGTTTGAAGGTGATATCCATGAAATTTTTTGCAAGCCTTGGCACCTCTTGCTCAAACAGATAGATTTTCGCCAAAGTTTCCAACTCTCCATTGATGTTGGACCATAGAAAGACCGTCAAACTTGACCAAAATGGGTTGGTTAATAATGTTCATTGTTGATAAAACTTTCAAGCCTTCCATAACAACTTTAATATCCAAATGGTCAGTAACATTCCATTGATGTTTACTCTTGAATCTCCCCTTTGTTGGGCTTGGGAGCCTTTACACAATACTCTAATTTCAATCCAATGTGCATTTCAAATTATTAAATAGCTCAATCCAGTTATGAGCTTATATCAAAATGATGATTACCTCTCGTGCGAGGTTAACCAAATTTCTTCACTAGATAAAAACATAAATATGACTTTAGTACATAATCCATGAATGTAGGGAATAAAATATTTCCAACTCTCCATTGATGTTGGACCATAGAAAGGCCGTCAAACTTGACCAAAATGGGTTGGTTAATAATGTTCATTGTTGATAAAACTTTCAAGCCTTCCATAACAACTTTAATATCCAAATGGTCAGTAACATTCCATTAATGTTTACCCTTGAATCTCCCCTTTGTTGGGCTTGGGAGCCTTTACACAATACTCTAATTTCAATCCAATGTGCATTTCAAATTATTAAATAGCTCAATCCAGTTATGAGCTTATATCAAAATGATGATTACCTCTCGTGCGAGGTTAACCAAATTTCTTCACTAGATAAAAACATAAATATGACTTTAGTACATAATCCATGAATGTAGGGAATAAAATATTTCCACCCAGTCCAATTTGATTTCCTTCATGAGTTCAAGAATATCAAGCTATGATTGTGAAATTTAGCACATGTTACAAGATTTGGGTTTCCAAGTCTTGAAACAATTGTTTCAATTCAACATACAAACAAGAAAAAACCAAAGGAATAAGGTCACAAGAATTGAGTCCCAATGGATTAGAGAAGAGCGGTATTCGAAAGTACAAAAAAGTTGAGTAGTGGAGGACGCCTGAATGTCAAGTACTTATAGAAAGCAATTGAAAAGATTGGCTAATCAATGGAGAGAAAGAGGGGAGTGAAAAGGACCTATGAGAGATGCAAGGAGAAGGGTGACAACAAAGTAAGAATAGATGTCCAAGATGTCATGGCTATTATATGGAGGTGACGACAACTTTAATATTAAAGGAGTGTTGAGGCTGACCTTGTTACCCTTTAGTGGCAGAATCATTTCCATGGAAAAAAGTGAAGAAAAAGGGAAGGGAAAAGCAAGTGAAGTGACACATAACGTAAAATAAGATCTAGTTAGCACTAGTTAATTGCCAACTCTTCGGACATTTTAGAATCATTTTACAACGGTTAGAGAGTAAATTGTCAAATTTTGGAAGTTAGGGACTGAATAGAAACCTATCCTGAGGGACTAAATAGAAACCTATCTTGAGGGACTAAATAGAAACTTATCCTCAAACTTAGAGATGGTTCTAACATTGGACTGGGTTTATTCATATTTTGATCATTAGACTAGTAATATAGCTTAAAGAATTGTGATCCATGTTCAGAGATAAATTATGTGTTGATGTTCCCCGTTTGGAAATCTTGTTGCATGATGGAGGGGCTAAAACAATGCATAGGGTCCTTTTTTGGCATTCTTTTTGTGTGACATGAGGTGTTTGAAATATCTAAGGTAGAGAACATATCTATTGTTGATGTGTTTTGCTTTTGGCAATCTTTTGGTGTGAATTAGATGATGCTTCATATATATCTAAGTTGTTTAGATCTTTTAAATACATAGAGGTTTCGCACAATGGTCTCCAAAATGCTTTTGGATTGCTTTTGCTATTAGTTCTCCATTTGCTAAGTTAACAAAAAGATAATGCAACATTTTTAAAAATTGATTTTATATTACTTTAATGTTCAATGTCTTAGGGACAACAACTTTACGTTACCTTTTAAGGTAGCATGACCAAAGCTAATTAAAATAACACTTATAGTTTCTCCTCTTCCTGGTTCACTCATCTCTCTCGCTTCCATGCCTAGCTACTCTCTCTCATCACTTTCCTTACCTAGTCGACCTTCTCTTTTCTTGCTTGCTCCTCTTCTAAACTAAAAGTGACCAAGCGTAAGAATTTATTTTCTAGCATCTGCTCTTGTGCCGTCTGGCGGTTGTTGCTTGGTCTTCTTTTTGATTTGGCGCATCACTCTTCAAATTGTTTCATTTTTAGCAATTGAGTTCAGTTTTTCATGCTTGAGAGGTGATAGGATGTGGAGAGAGGAGCAGGTAAAAGATGAAGTAGGTGGTGTGAAGAAGGGAAAAGATGAAGTAGGTTGTATGTCATGGGGCAAAGAAAAAAAGTTCTTAGTGTTGCTATTTGCTCATTGTTTGTGCTCTAGCTTTTTTAAGTTGCTCTTCAATCATGCTCTAGCTTGATTGTTTGCCAAATGCTCATTCGTTGCTCATGTTGCTTTTCTATTCTCTAGTATTGCTTCAATATGCCTCAATAGGGGATGAGCAACTAGGTCTAGTTTGTTGTGCTTTAGAGGTAGGAAAAGAGGAAGAGTAAAGGAGGATTAGTAAGTTGAAGGAAGAGGAGAGAGCTGGGGAAGGGGAGCTAGGAAGGGGTTGCCAATGGAAGTCTATAATTAAATAGACTTTATTGTGATATAAAATCATTTAAAAATGGCTCATCATCTTTTTATTAAAGTAGTTGGCACAAAAAGAATGTATAAATATCACCATGTTATGTTGTAGTATTGTAGAAATCTCGGAGATTTAGTTATAAGTTTTTGAAACTCTTAAACAAGTTCATCATCAAAAACTTTGAATCAAGTTCGTTTATGAAACCTCATGGGTTAATACTGTATCCCTAGAATTCTTTTTCTACTCAAGATTTTTTCTTGTGCTACCGTTTTGATTGTTTAAGCTATGGCAGTCGTCAATGACAAAGAGGAGAGGGAAAGCATCAAAGGGTAAAAAGGGTAAAGAACCCTTGAATCATTCTATCTCAAAGAAAGGTGTTAATAAACTTATTAAGAAGAACAAGAAGTCAAGGAGGACAAGTGAAACTTCCACTCTAAAAGTTGCCCATTCTACTTCAAGATCAAATCTTGTTAATGGTCCAACTTGTGCTTCAGCTTCAACTTCAATCCCTCTTGTCAATGACCTGAAGAAGCACGAGAAAACGGAGGGGAAGAAGTATGACTCTGGATTCATTTTTATGTGCAATGGAAAAACGAAGCTTGAATGTTATCAATATCGTGTTTTTGGCTTACCAAAAGGGAAAATTGAAGTTGTGAAGCATATAAATCCTGACATGAAGCTATTTTTGTTTGACACGGACTCAAAGCTTCTTTATGGAATCTACCAAGCTACTAGCAAAGGTGCATTGGATTTGGAACCAAATGCATTCAATGGGCAATTTCAAGCGCAGGTAAGAAAGACTACCATTGTTGTGTAGATTTAAAAAAAGATGGGTAGTTTCTCATAAAACTAAGATTTATGCAAGCATTTGTGCTCTTTTTCTTTTGTCAATATGGAGGTCTAAAAACTCGAGTGTACAACTTAATGTGTGCATAATTCGTTAATTTTTGTTTTCGATATGGGGGCTTGAAAACTCAAGTGTACAACTCAATATGATAAGTTATGGTGGCAACCCTAATTGTTTTGTGGCAAGGGTTCCTTAACTAGTTCAAGCATCTCAATTAAGATATTTGAATCGAGCACATCATTGAAATTATTTAGTTATCATGTTAAGTGATGTTTTTTGCCTTATGGATTAAGCATATAGTGTAAACTTTGCAAATATTTGTGTTTCTTTATGCATTGGGGACTACATCGAGTGATTGGGAGCTCTCTTAGAATTACGACCTTGATCAAATTGTCATGTAGGTTGTATTATGTTGTCCTTGAGTTCTAAGTCACACTCAAGCTCGACTTGACCTAGAAAAGTATAGGTTTGAGCTTGGCTAGAGCTTGAGTGTAGTAGGCCTGAGCCACTATTTGGGGATGGACTCAGGTTGATCTGAGCTACAAGAGGCTCATGGTTTAGGCCTATGGACTTGGCTCATTGGATAAAAATTTGAATTGGGCGTGGGTTGTTCCATTATATGAGCCCAATAAATAATTAACTTTTTTTAGTTTTTAAAAAAATATTGTTTGGGTTCTTTAAACTAAATTTTATTAAAATTTGTTTTCCTATTAAACTTTATTTCGATAACTCTTTGGTGTTTTTCTTAATTTTACTCAATAAGAGTATTAATAGGATAAGTTATTTTATTATTTAAGAAATTTATTATTATTATTCTTTTGTCATACATGTATTCTTTTTTTTAAATATAACTATGTGATAAGAGATATAAACATGTGGCTTAGCAAAAATATTTATCTATTAAAATATATAGAATGTAATACATATTGTATTAAATCCATTTAGATTAACCCACTTATAAGCTCAATCAGCTTGTTTGACAAGTTTATCCAAATATGACTAAAATAGGCCGACTTGTTCCAAAATAATATTTGCTTTGATGAATGGGAGGCTTAGGTTGGGCGTAACTTGTCCGATGTTGAGTTAGGCTTGGATCTTTTGGGCCATGAGCTCTTTGATGAAGCTAAAGTTTTGAGGAATCAAGCTTTTGAATCTTTAATTAAAATGATCATGTGTCTCATACAAGGGGGGAAAGACTCATATTTATGGAGTTTATGGTTAGTTGGGGTAAAAGTAACCTAGAATATTACCCAATTAAACCTATTCTTCCTACATCATTCTACCCCACCAAAAAGAAAACACGCCCGAGTGCTAAAAAGAAAAAAATGAAGTAAACAAGTAATGAAATAAACTCATTCGACAGAGTATGGCCAAACCAACCTCTTACAACTTAAACAAGATATTCTAATTAAGTAGGTAAATTTGAGATAGAAAATCAAACATTGCGACCAAAAGCTGAACATCTCCATCAGCTATAAACCCCGAAAAGACGTCACCAAACAAACACTTTTTGAAGAAAACCTCTCAAGGAATGCGTCGTCTTCATCATTCGCTTTAAGTTCTTCGACGTTCTGGTGATGAATTTCCTAAGCAATCAGTGTGTCATTGATCTTGCCCAAGCTTTTGACTCTTCCACCTTGACGTTTAGAGTTTTAGTGTTTGATACCTCTTCCCCATCTCCTCTGGTTGATTTTTTCTTCTTTGCTCGAGACTATTTCCGAATCAACATCTTCTAATTCTTCCTTTTCTTCTACTTTGTTCGCGTGATTTTTGCCCCAATCACCTCCATCAACTGCATGGGCTCAACAAGATTTTCTCGAAATTTATCTTCAAGATCTTTTATTTGAAACATTTCCAACTGAGTTCTTTTGTTTATTTCAATATACGAGTTCTTTTGTTTATTTCAATATACAAAATCAGTTTTTTCTCAAACTCTTGCAAATGATTTGATAATTGATCTACACTTTGAGTCATTTTCCCCAATTTACGTTGGAGTTCTTTTGCTGTTTTCTTTATTTTCTCCAACGCTATGTGATCTAAGTAGTCATTTTGTTGGATTTTTTAGTATGTTTCAGTCTTATAGTAGGCATAGGACTAACTAATTCATTGATTTTCTTGAATAGGAATCAACCTTTCTTGGTTGTGTTTCATAATCATAAGAGTAGTTTCGAGCCTTGAATGTTCTTCTTGGGCTATAAAAATCCATCATTGATGACTTCGATTTTCTTCCTTTTTTTCTTGAATTTTAAAGGGTTCCTCTTAAATATATGTGGGGGCTATTTGGAAACGAGGCATAACATTCAAAGCTCCCTCTTACTATCAACGTCACCCTTGTGAATCTTTTTTTAAAATGATCACATGTCTCATACAAGTGTGGAAAGATTCATACTTGTAGATTTATAATAAGTGGGGTAAATGGGGAATTAAGCTAGAATATTACCCAATTAACCTTATTATTCCATCATCAAATGAGAACTCCTTCAAATAAAACTTTGGCTCTTGTCATTTTCTCGAGTTCGAATGGGAGAACAAACAACAAGAAAGGCTGTTTCTTTTTAATGGAGTAAAATAATCTAGAGGGGTGACTTTTACACAAGCCTAGGATATTTGGATGTGTCCTCCAAAGGTAATGGGTGGAAGCCCTAAGAGTAGAACTTAATAATTTGCAATCTTTGTTGTTTCTTAAAGCTAGTATAGGGCATCATGCTTTTATCTCGAGATCTTGTCACTTTACACAATGGATAAATATGTAAAATATTATGACGAGTGAGGTAGAGTTAAGTATCTAGTGTCCAGAGTCATTTAGTTACATTTAGAAAAATTTATCTTTTTAGTCTTCGAGCTTTTAGCCGTAGGTGTGTTTGGTCCTGAAGATTTAAATAAATATGTACCTTTTTAGTCCTTGAGCTTTTAAGAACAGGTTTAGAAGGTCTTTGAGTAATTTTTTTAATTATTATTTTAAATGTTGACATGACATGATATTTTATATTAAAATAATAATTACAAAAAATACCTTCTCTGTCTCCTCCCCAAACCCTCCTTCCCTCTTTTTTAATATTTATTTTTAATTTAAAATGTCATGTCTAAACCTATTCTTAGAAACTTCGAGACTAAAAGGGTAAATGTCATGTCTACCTTCAAAATAATATATAATTACTCAAGGATCTTTTAAACCCATTCTTAGAAACTTGGAGACTAAAAGAGCACATGTTGAAATCTTAGGGGCTAAACGCACGTATGGTTGAAATTTTTGGGACGAAAAAGGTAATTTTCCTATACATTTATTATAAGTATGGTGCTTCATGTTGGGTTGTTCCAATGAGCTCGCTCATAAGTGAGTCAATCTTAATACATTTACTTTATGTTTATATATTGCAATAAGTGAACCTTAATTTTTTACTTTGTTAAAGGAAATTACACTTTGTGTATGTGTGTATGTGTGTGTGTATGAATGTATATATATGTATGTATTTGTATATACACGTAGTTTCTAGTTAATGAAAAACATAAAGTGTAATTTTCTTTAACAAGTAGAGTACAACTCAAAAAGAAAACTTGCAATATCAACAATTTTATTGCGTAAAATAAAAACAATTCAAAATGTTCCAATTTAAAATTAACTAAAAAAATATTAATGTAATAAAGTTTGATTTAAAAAAATCTAAAAATATGATTTGTAAGAATAATTTATCATCTAATGAGCCAATGGGGGTTGGTGCAATATTGAATCGAAGTTTGATCCAATGAGTCTAGTATGTGGGTTTAACTATTGGAGGTTGAGTTGCCCTAGCTCAAAGCTAGACAACATTCCCTTACTCTGGGCATGGGTTGACATTGGTTCATTACTCTTTTAGTTTCAACTTGTCCAATAATGATGCTGAGCCTAGGGTTGATAAAGTCTCCCTTTAGATTATTGGGTTGTGCATTATGCTAGTGCAAAGAGTGGGGTCATTGACATCTCGTTTATTGGTAAATGGACATGCCTTTTTAATTACAAAGAAATCATTTTTTATATTTTCTTCAATTTTTGTAGACAATATATTAATAAAATGTGTTTAAGTTATATATTCTTAGCGTATATATTATGTACAAGTTAAATAATTAGTTCAAATAATATATTTTTTTACAAACAATTTAGTAGAAAATTTCAATAATAGTAGTAATAATAATAATAAGGGAAAACTATACAAACCATCCTTGAACTATGAGGTTTTTGTTACAATCACACCCATGAACTTTTTAATCGATCAATTAACCCTCTGTAGTTTATTAAGTGTTGCAATCATGTACTTGGGTTAGTTGATCTTCAATTAGAAAAGGGCAAACTTGTCCATTCACTCAATCTTCCTCTCTCATAAAAAACCTCCTCACCTATTTCCATGGTAGAAAAGAAGTTTATCCTGCAGTCGATCTCTTATCCCGCAGCTTCGTCGGCATTGCCAATAGCCAGTGGATCAAGTACGATGTGTGAACTAAGTGGAGAGACGAGTTCGGGAAGAGATGAATGTGGAAGGATTCAGGTGATATGTAAAGAATGTGTTTATTGATGCTCTGGGATGGGAAGTAAGTTATATCTTACATTTCTCATGGTTGATTCCCAGGCGTTCATCTGAATCAACCTTCATATTAACCAAGTTTTTTAATGTGGGGAAGAAAGGACCTTGTCAATTGTTGGTCCATATTGTTGAAACAAAAGGTTGGCTCCACTTATTGCAATGTACAGTACATTGAGAACCATTTTGAGTTGTTAGACTTTCTCGTTGTGTGGTAAGTTTAAGGATATCAATTCCTAGATTAGTTTGTATATAGTATATGGGTCAAGTCATGAATATTTATCTGCTGAATAGGGAGTATCATAGCTGCAAAAGTAATTATTTCTCTTGCCGACAATGGGTTGTCTCCTTGCCCTAATTCCCCTAAACTTTCCCCCAATTTCCATGTCTTTTTCACCAATCAAATCTCCAACAGAATTGTAGTTTAGAGAAGTGTCCTCAGCGGCGGACCGGGCACAAGTTCTCTGGAAGGGAGCGCTAGAGAGGGTGAGAGCCCCATTAAATTAAAGAAAAAAAAGAACGCTCTATTCCTCTCTGTCACTATTTTGCCGCTGCTGTGCTTGGATCCTTCCACGGTTGTCTTTTCTTAAGACTAATATTTGCACTTTGTTCACACATTGTACTTGATCCACTGGTTGTTGGCAGAGTTGCGAGATAAGAGATCGGCGGTGAGATAAACTTCTTTTCTTCCATGGAAATAGGTGAGAAGGTTTTATAGGAGAGAGAGGAAGATTGAGTTAATGGACAAATTTGACCTTTCTTAATTTAAAATCAACTAACACAAGGACATTTTTACAACACTTTATAAACAATAGAGGGTTAATTGATTAATTTAAAAGTTCATGGGTGATTGTAACAAATCCTAATAATAATTTAAAGAGAGCAGGAAAGAGAGAGGTAATAGGCTGAGGAATTTATATTGTCTATCCTAAAATATTAGGATAAGTATTTATTTTATATTTTCAAAATTTTAAAATGCAATTTCAAATCAGAGACATCATTTTGTCGTTTTTGAAAGAGTGGATTACTATTTATTACTATTATTATTATTATTTTTTTTTTTTGAAAAAGCAAATTGTACCAAACATTTCTCTTTAGTTTTCCTTGAATTAAAACGGATCATAAGCTAAATTTGGCCTTATAGATGTAAAATTTCTTTCCCATTTGCTTGTACTAATGAATATTTCATTTTTTCTTCACTAGTGTGAACATTTATACTGAACGGCAGGTGTAGGTGTAATTGTGTAATTTGGGACATTTTTTTCCTTGTTGAATGTCAGGTGTAGGTTTAGATGTGAAATTTCATTTGCACAAGGGGAGAATTTACACAAGAATTAGCGAGGGATTCAAAAAGTTAAACGTGTTTGGAGTTTTTGTAAGTTGATTAAAGTGGTGCATAGCTTCAATTGCCTGTTGAGCATGAACATGTTTTGAGGCATTAATGATGGAGTGAAAGACATTTCTGTCCAGTGCTTTCTAATTAATTCCATTTATTTATAGGAAACTTGGGTTTGTATGGATATCCTTTTATCTGACATACCTTATTTTTTATTGATGGGGGATGAAAAAAAAGGCTACTTTAGTCCTTCCTTCACTCGGGCACAAAAACTGAAGCAAGTGCCTTGCCATCTGACTATTGATCAAGGTGGCTGTGGCTTCCATTGTTTTGTTTGTTGCTATTGGTGGGCAGTGCCTTGAAGAAATTGTGAATTTAGTGCTTCATGTATTATTTTTGGTGTTGTATCACGTGGCTATTTATATACCTTCTGACTTGTAAATGTATGGGAAGCATGCATCACAATAGAAAATAGATTATCTATCGTCCTGTTCTCATTGTCTTGTTTTTTGATTTCTTTGGTTTTTCTGATGTAGGTGAAGTTTAAGATATTCAAGGATTGCTTACCTCTTCCCGAGACTGCTTTCAAACATGCAATTAAAGACAATTATGAGGGTCATCGGAAATTTAGACAGGAGCTCAGTAGCACACAGGTTATGCTGTCCTAAACCTCTATGTTGAATTGCTTTCGGATCTAGGTTTCATATAATTGTCAAAGGAATGTTGATTTTCAGGAAAGTGTGCTTATTATAATTTGCTGAGGTTTTGTCTTATATAATGAAGGTGAAAAGTCTAATTTCCTTGTTCCGCCCAATTGCCAAGAAACCATCTGCTAAGAAATCACATGCTCATCCAAATGTGGGGATCCAATCGTCATTTAAGTCTGCACGAACCAAAGAAGTGGTTAGATCATATCCTCTTGAGAAACCGTTGTCTGAAGTGCACTACCAGCCAATCCTTGAGACAAGACCTCAACATGATGTCCACCATGGGCATGATGTCCACCATTGGCAGTATGATCCATTTGAACCAGGATGGCATGTCTCTCATTCACAAGTGCAGCCTAGGCTTTTAAGAATAGAAGCCCCTGCCCGTCATGTTGAACCTTATCATCCCCGTCATATTGAACCTTATCATCCTGAGCAGGCACATGAAGCATATTTTCCTGGAGAATCTTTTAGACACCCTCCAGAATCCTATGCAAGGTATTTTTTTAACTTTTTTTTCTGTTGTCTTGAATATTTGCTTTGCTTTGTGTCATTCTGTGCTTTTTCTTGCTGCAATTTGTCCAATTGATTTAGAATGGTTGCAGATGACAATTATTATGTATGTAAATGTGGTTCTCTAAAATTCTAGCTCTACTGTACACACGTGTTTTAAGTTTTGTTCCTTTTTAGTCTGGTTCTGCAGTTGTGAGGGTGAGGGGCAATGATATTTTCCCAAATTTCTCCTCCACATGAGTGCTAATCAAACTAAAGCGCCTTGTGTTTGAAGTTGCATTATTATATGATGTCTGATGCTATTTATGGTTTTGTTGGTTGTTCCATTTGCAAATTACTATTGGTATTTGAAGTTAGTCCAAATTGTTGAGGGATTTTCTTTGAAAGTAGATTACGTAGAAATGGTTTGCCAATAAAATCAGAAAAACATACCAAATGGGCCTTAAGATTTTGATTGGTGGGTTAATATTTACTTCTTTTCTTTTGCATTGAGAACACTTATCTTTGCTAGTTTTAGGATTTTAACTTCAATGTACAGGTTTTTTCTTTTTTTGAATGTTGGTTGATCAAGTTGTTCTAAAGCTGAACATTTTCAACAGAGCTTTTTGAGGCGGTCCAAAATTTTATTTAATTATTCAGACTGCACAATGACTTTTATCGGTTGGCTTTTTTATGTTGTTGATAACTGTGATAACTGTGATTGCTGAATCATGGGGGCTTGCAAGACGTTTTTAATTCTTTTGCATTAGAACAATTATGTTTGTTAGTTTTACGATCTGAACGGGAATATATATATATTTTTCAATGTTGGTTGATTGAGTTGAGCGAAAGCTGAACATTTTTAACGAGTTTCTTGAGGCGGTCTAAATTTTTATTTAATTATTGAGAGTGCACAATGATTATTTGCTCTTTTTATGTTGATAACTGCGATTGTGATAAGTCTTATTGCTGAATGCGAATCATGTGGGGCTTGCCAACGCATTTTGCTTCTTGTATATGAAAAAGATGGAATTAGAGATAATTACTGTGCGCAAGGTGTTTGTGGTCGTGCATATGCAAGTTGCTTCTTTTGGAGCCTTTTCTTCTTAGTTCTTACCTTAGATCGCAGTTATATAAATTGAATAACCCATGATGTGTTTTTCTTTTTAACTTCAACAGTATTCGCAATACGATCGAGACAAATAATGGAGACCATCGGTTTGTGTATGGGCACCAGTATCATGCATCACAATTCATCTTGGATCGAGATGTTACTCGCACAGGTTATATTCCTGGTTACTATAGCCAACGGCTGTCTCCTACAGCCTTACATACTGTTGCTCCTTTGTCACAAGTGCGGAACAGGTCACCATCTCCATATCGTCCACAGAACAGGTTACCATCTCCATATCGTCCACAGGACAGGTTGACATCTCCACACTATTCTTACTATTCAGCAGTGGCCTCTCAGGATCGAAGCGGGTTGTATGCTGGTTCAACACAGGTGACAGCATCTAGTAATCTTAGATATGGTGAATCAAATTTGCCAAGTTCATCTTATTATTACTCTTCAGCTGCTTCAAGGCTAAGCTATCGATAAGTAGCCAGCCAACCACAACCAACTTCAGAGTTTGAATTTGGTTTTAACTGCTTTCACTCTTTTGGCGGCTGCTCCGATGAAACCAAAACTTTGTATGTTCGTCTTAATTCCATGTGATAAGAAGACATCAAGGTTCTTTTATGTTAGAATTTGGCCTGATCAGTGTATTCGAGATTTGATTGTCTATATCCACACAAGACCTCAAGACTTGAATTCCGTGCAGTATCATATTCTATATTGTTCGGTGGAATAATTCCTATCATTTATCATGCGTCAATTTTTTTTTTTTTTTTTTTAAATATTTTTTAATATTTTTGTCCTGAGGGATTCAGACACGAATATCAATCTGTAGTATTATAAATGATTTCATTTCTAATTTGAATCACATTCGATAAGTTAGACTTAACCCATAATTTTGGATCTTTTCTGTTGATTTCTTTTCTTAAATGAACAGCCATCAAATCGTAGGTGTCACCTTTGCATCAGCTATAAAGGACCAAATCAATAGGTTGGGTATGCATAGTTTCCACACAATTGAATTAACGGTTAAATTACAAGTTTTATTCAAGTTGAGGTTTGTGTAAAGTTTGGTTCTTGTTTGTGTTTAATAGGTAACTGACAAATTTGAAATTTATATAAGTATATGAATTAATTGATTTGTTATATTATTTTGAATTGAGAAAATAATTTGACAGTATTAAATTTAACTCAACTTTTAATGTTATCATTTAACAATATGTTATATATATATGTTATATACACGAGGATTGATAATGGTATGTGTATATATGGTATATTTTGAAGGGATATAGGAAAATAGTTCGTAGTAAATTATCATGATAGAGTAAATTAAGGCGACAAAGTGAAAAGATATTGAAATCAATGAGTAGATAGGAACTCTAGAAACAAGTAAACAATAATGATTTAGTCTTCATAGAACTAGATGTATGACCTCGGAACATTAACATGCAATATGTACGATGGAGTATATCATATATTTCCATTAAACATATGTGTTGCTGCGAATTCAACATTTATGTATGAAAATTGAAATAAACACATAATTAAACTTAGAAAAGTTACCTATTGAATTAAAAACAAAAAAAAGAAAAGAAAAGAAAAGAAATGATTGAAACGTCAATAAATATTGTCATGAAAACCGGATAATCCTTGCAAAACGCAAAATAGTAGAAACCGTACCAATTCAATTTTGTGGAATCAAGATGTATGGAAAAACGCTAGATAGTTGGAGTTTGGCCGAAATAGAAGTTAAAAAATATGGTATGAAAAGTCGAAGAACTTCAACCAAAAAAGTGTCTTCAATTGGAATCAATTTGTAAAACATGAAGAAGACAAGTAATTGAAAAATATCAAGAATGTAAGAAATTTGATATCTAAAAATCGGCACAAATATTAAAAACAATTAATTGTAATAAATGTACCAATTAATTTAGTTATGAAAACAATTAATCTAATGTGAAAGTCACTATAATATACAAAAAAAATTTGAAAAATCCATTGCAGTAAAATTCAGTAAATGGATGAAATTTTGAGTTAATTTCAATGGATAGGAGTCTATGAATTAAATAAAAATAAAAATCTATTTACAAAAGTTTTAAATGTTTGGACATCTATAAAATTATTGTAAATGATTTTAGTAAATGACCTGTTTGGCTAAATATCTATGTAAATAATATCACACACGAGCCCCAGAAAACAACACTATAAACCACTAGACAACACTCATAACTTATGTTAAATAGTATGAAAAGAAAGAAGTTAAAAATAAGTAATATCACACCTTAGTTAAAGATTTCAATGACAAATAATGGAAATGATTAACCGCAGCCTAAGCTAGGCTGCAGCAATCCCATAATCCTCTTTTCTTTTAATTAAAGAAAACATTTTCTTTTTAAAAAATTATTCCACATGGTACAATTCCATTGGGGGCTGATCGGAGCTGCACAAGAGATGGATGACACCCAAGTTTTTTTCAAAACTTAAAAATTTCAATACATTAAAATTTCAAGAACCTATTAAAAACGAAATGAAACTATGGAACCAAGCTATACTCTAGATCTCTAAGAAACCGAGGAAAAACGAAATAAGAATAAGTAATTTTTTAATTCAGTAACATAGGTAGGAGTCTGATTTCTACAATATTACTTCTATAATAGAATTATTTTCCTGTAAAAGCTTATACACTATTAACCTTATTAGAATACTAAGTTACCAGCAACTAGAAAACAAGTAAAAGAAAAGTAGAGAGAAAAGAGGAGGGGTATGAGTATTAACCGCGAAGGATTTAGGATAGAGAGTGATTCATCGGTTGCAAATCTCTGAAAGATATTTAGCAGTCTTGGATTGGAACTAGCGAAAGTTTGCCACCATATACATCAGGGAGCTGGCTCTCATCAATGTCATTAAGCAGGGTTGATCTCAGCTTTTTGTCCTCCACAAAGCTTATCTACAAACATACAATATACCACAGTGTAGCTTTAAGTAATCGGTTAAAAACTACTTTTCATCGCAGTCAAATTTACGATGGATGATCAAATAAATTCTATGGGATTAGGTGACTGACTGATAGATGGAGATAATTGTATGAAAGCTCCCAAAAAAAAAAGAAAAAAAAAAAAAAAAGAAACAGTTACAAAATTATCCTTAATTTCCTTTTTCTCTCTTCCTCTCTTCTTCCTGATTTTCCTTCCCTCATTCGCACGGGTCATTCTCCAAATCCTTTGTTGCCAGCCATCAAAACGTTGCAGTGGGTTTGTCGGAGAGAGGAGATCGAGATTGGGTGTCGCTGGCGAGAGAGCGAGAGATCAGAGAGCAACAGAGAGAGAGAGAAGACCATGAGTGAGTGAGAGAGAGGAGGCCAAGAGAGAAAGAGTGCAAGAGAGAGAGTGCAAGAGAGAGAGAGGAGATCAAGAGAAAGGAGAACAAGAAAGCAAGGAGAGTGAGAGAGTGAGACAACGAGAGAGCAGAGAGCAAGAGGCCAATCTGCGAGCATGACATTCCGTTTTGGTAATTCCACGCGAATATGATGTAAGCAAAAGACCAAAAAACCTCAATTTTGAAAAGTAGGGCATATTTCATTTTCCCCCGTGCCCACCTGTGCACAAAAAAACCTGCTTCAGGAGAAATGTGTCAGAAATTTTACCTTCTTCTTGGTTTTCTTGTCAATAAAGGGGTAAACCATCTTCCATGCTGTCATGAATATGTAAGGAACATGGACAATGTATAACTTTCCCAGCCTCTCAGGGTAGCAATCCTGTGATCAAAACCATCAAACTACTTTTTAACACTATTTGGTATGGAATTCTATAATCCTACTAATAGTGAAGAAGTGCTATTATTTGGTATGGAATTCTATAATCCTACTAATAGTGAAGAAGTGCTATTGTTGGTGTTCTGAGAGTTAAAAAGTAGTGAGGTGGTGCATCGCTTTAGCATCCAATTTTTAAAAAGACAAGTGAACACTACTGTAAAGGACACCTTGAATGTTCAAATGTCAAACCTGCAAGATTGATAGAGATGCTCGATATCCACGAATATCACTATTAGAGTATCCCCATCCTTGAAGGTCACCAATACACACAAACTTTTCCTGTCCGCTTGGCATCCTGAAAGATTGAACTAATAAGACATAATCACGGCTTACATGAGATCTGTCACACAGAGGATTATATTATTTTCAACCTTTTTTCTCACAAAATGGAAATTAAAAATAATAATAATAATAAAGGTTTCTTTCATTGACTCTGTAATCTATGTTGTTAGAAGATGTATTGAGGATAACCGTGTTGAATATAGAAGACTTTTTTCAAGATTTCCCCTAAAACAAGGGTACTATTTTCCATTTGAACCAACTAAAAATGCAGGCAACTGAACTACTTGAGAAGCATAAATTACCTGGAACATATTTTCTCTAGAACAAAGATTACATAACCTGCAAAAGGTTAAAAGATAAACTGATAAGAACCTTCATATGTGATTTTTAAGTGAAATAAATAACACCAAATTTGGATTCACATCACATGAGCTCAAAGTCATAACATACGAATAAACTCCTCTAAACTTCCTTGTTTGTGCCTGTTACCAAAGCCAACTACAATTGGACGTCCCTTCTTATCAACACCTTGCATAAACAACTTGTTGTGAGCGAGATTGGTTGATATCTCAGACGGTGATATAAATCCGTTAGGAATAGCAGACCTTCTCCAGCTCAAGTACTTCAGAAACATGGCAGAAGCCTTCTCTATATCTAAATCACGAGCTCGTAAAAACCTTCGGATCATGAAATCATCTACATCCTGCAAACATGATGCAAAATATCCAAGATCTTTAAAAAAACAAAGTTATCAAGAGTTATTTGAATGCACATAGTGTGCTTAAGTTATAGCGAATAGTAAAAAGCAACTGGTAGCAAATAATCATCCACTGTGCAGCTTGAAACCAGCTAGTGGTATGGAAAATGTTCATCTCGCAATCGCAATTCATCCAATTATCCTAACAAGTTCTTCAATACAAGAAACAAACGGCTTGTTAATTTAGGTGATATGCGTCTGGTAATATTTACCCTCTCGATTCTCATAACAAATGTCCTTACAACTGAAGTACTCGCCACGGTTTCCGTTCCACAGGATTTTCTACATATGCTAATTACTGCTGAAGTTTTGGATATTTTAAAACATGGATAATCCGCAAAATATGCAACTCTGCCTATATATTTCGAAAATAGTTCTAAAGATTCTCTGATTCAATTTTCTGTGGGCCAATTGTGGTAAAAACAATGGGCAAATTAATTGAAGAATTCAACATCAGTATTTAAAAATTAATTTTAACAACACGATAACATGAGTTACAGATTTGACGAATCCAAAGAGTCTAAGATTCATAGTTACCTCTGAAATAAGTTAAAAGGGGGAAAAATATTGATCCAATGGGAAGTTGGACGGGAAGTGATTAACAAGATGGACGTAGAGTAACAAGAAAACAAAACAGATCGAATTCGAGCAATGAATGAAAGATGTGGTGAAATGTATCTCGAGAAAAACAATCCTCGAGATCTTTCCAGTAATAATAACCAAATTTCAAAAGAAACACTACACCGCGGATTTGAACATTATAAGAGAACAAACACGCAATGAAAACAACCGAATCGCAACGAATTGAAGAGGAGTAAGTAACCTTAGCAGAGGAGTCTTCCTTTTCAACAAAAGCTCTCATGATCGCGACCTTCTGTTTCTCAAGCTCATTGAAGTCCAAGCTATCATCGAGCACAGGCGTCAGAGAACCATTTGATTCTTCAACACACTCCTTGAAGTCCTCTTCTTCTTGCTCTTCTTCCTCCTCCGTCCACTCTGACTTTTCCATCGGCTTAGCGTTACGCTCCAGAGACGTCGAATGCTGAGTCGCCATGAAGAAAGAGAGTGGGATTGAGGGGGAAAGAATTTTGTACTACCAGATCTCTCTTCTTCTGTCCGTCTCCATTTACAGAGTTGAAGAAGAAGAAGAGGAGGAAGAAGAAGAAGAAGAAGACGACTTAATTAAATGCGTGTTGTTCTACGCGCCGTCCCCAGCGATTAAACCGGATTTCTCCCTCTTACAATCCAACAGAATCGTCGTGGTTTCAGTAAACCATAAATTTGGTTAAATTTTTTTTTCTTCCTTTACAATTTTAGTCTTTCCAAGGTTTCAATAAACCATAAATTTGGTTAAATTTTAATGTTTTATGTCCATTTTAGTTTAGGTATTTTTAATAAATTTTAATTTCAGTCTCTCAAGATTTTTCAATCAAAATTAGTAAAATAATATATAAATATATTTTTAAATTAAACCAACAATAAATAAATATATGGTAGAAACTAAATTTATGATTTATTAAAGTTATAAGAACTAAAATTGAACCATTGCAGAGACCACATAGTAATTTCACCTAATTTTTAGAGGAATTATTATAAATAAAAAAAAATATGAAACTATTTATAAATATAGAAAAATTTCAACGTCTATTAATGATAGACTGCGATAAACTTCTATCAATTATTATAAATAGAAAAAACATTGAAATTTTTCTATATTTGTAAATAATTTAGCTCATTTTGCTATTTTTGAAATTTTAAATCTTAGAAAGATATTTACATAGTGTAATTTCTTGTATGAAAATAATAATAATTATCTAACCAATTTCGATAAAGAAAACTTTGAATAACTAATTTTGAAATTTACTAAAATTGTAAGAATTAAAATTTGACATTTGAAAATATGTGAACAAATTTGATAAATTTCAAAGTACAAAGATAAAAATAATATTGAAAAGTAAGCTTGGTTTAGTGGGATTGACATGTGCTTCGTCCCTAGAAATTGAAGGTTTAATCTCTCATCCTAGAATTATTATATTAAAAAATAATAAAAATAATTGATATTTAATTTTTTTTTAGAAAAGATAATTATTCACAAACATTTTATTATAATAAAGAAAAAAATTTGACCACTCAAATAAAAATAGTATGTTTCATATAGAAATTCAAATTCTATTTGTGTATGTAAATAAACTAAAGCACGGACCGAAAATGGTATATGACTAGGATGGAATTTACTTAATATAATCACTTTGAATTATGTATAGCTAAATTTTAAAAACAAAAAATGAAACTAATGCAAAAGTTAGGACAACCGACTAACCAGCCCGACATCGTAATACATATTAATGTAAACATTTCAAAGACATAAAATAGTATTTTAAAAAACTACAAATATAAAAAAAAAATAAATCAAAATATTTATAAAAATAGCAAAAATTTACTATTTATTTGTAATAGATCGTGATAGACTACTATCTATGTCTATCATAGACCCAGATAGTAGTTTATTGCGATCTATCGCAGTCTTTCATATATAAACCATACTATTTTACTATTATTTATAAATGTTTTTCAACAGTTTTGATATTTAAAATAATTTCCTTATAAACATTCCAATGGTATAAAATAATAATTAGTTTCCATTAAGAATTGAAAACTTTTTATGAATTCAGGTTCTACTTGTCTTTATGCTATTCACATAAATATTCCATCATGAGTTGTCACCTTGTAATTTTTGTATAAAATATATCAGGTTCCACTCGATAAATTAGTAAATAATATATTTTATCAAACATTTAAATGGAGAAATATTTGAGTGCAATTTAAGTTACACTCTAAGTTGCACTCAAGTATTTGATGAAATATATTATTTACTAATCTATCGAGAACTATTTTTTAATGTGATTGAAGACGATGCATGAAGATAGTTGCAGTCTAAATTGCACTCGATTATTTCTCTATTTAAGTACTTGATGAAATATATTATTTACTAATCTATCAAGATTTACTTTTTAATTTACTTTAACGCGGAAAAGTAAATAGACACAACTTTTTGATTTAAGTTGTGTTTGGAATACCTCTTCAAGTGTTTACTTTAAAAAATAAATTATTTGGAAAGAAATACGAAGTGTTTGTCAATTACTCAAAATAGATTTTACAATTGATTAATGTCTTTGTTTTAAATAGTTCTTATCAAAAGTGTTTAAATAAAAATAAAATTTAAAAAATATTTACTTTTTAAACTAATTTAAACGGGCTATTAATTTTTCTATAAAATATGGAACATTAACCGCTTACAAGTTTAAAATTTATCATTTCATATTAATATACTTTCTCATTCTTTCATGAAATTTTGATTGATTCAATTATTTTTATAACAATTGCTTTTCTTTAACCTTTTATAAATAATTTAGGTTAAACAAAATTATTTGCAGTTTAAATTATATAAAAATTTCAATAATTATATTATAATATAATTAAATAAGTATGAAAATAAGTGCAGTAATAAATCTACTTTTTGGTCCATATGACTAAATCACTCCAATTTAGTATTAAGTTTATAGAACATCGTAACTAGTATTTTTTAATTTAAAATCAAAATTTGTCAAACATTACTTTACTTCGTTAATTCTTATAAAAGTATATATGTAAGCAATTTTTCTAAACTTAAGCCTAAATGTTATGACCGACAATAAAATGGAATATAGAGAATTAAAATAAAGATAGAGTGGATTTGTTTCTAAACTTTAGATTTTGTATCTATTTAGTTTTTTAACTGTCAAAGTGATCATAGCTCAATTGTCATGCATGTCAATGCCTTAAAGACCAAGATAACGAGGGTTTAGATCCTCCTATTCCCAAAATTGTACTAAAAAAAGTATTTAAACTTTTAAAAACATTAAATTAATAAGTCCATAAATTTGCATTTTTTTGGTCCAGAGAAAAATATGTAGATCTTAAAGTTTTTCAAAGTTCAAGAATTAAATTTATAATTTTGAATGCTCATAGACTATAGATCAAATAGACACAAATTTTAAAATTTATTGTAAAATTTTTGAAAATTAAAGAACTAAATTTTGAATTTTGAATTTTCAAATGTTTAAGACCAATTAGACACAAATTTTGAAATTTATGAACAAAATTTGTAATAAAGAATAAAGTACTAATTTGAGGATGACGGAAACTTTTAATATTTTGATTTATCTTTCAATTTTCAAGTAGGGTAATAGAGGAAAAAAAAAATTAACATTCAATATACTTCTCAAGGAAGCCTTAATTAGTTTTTTTTTTTTTTTTTTTTTTTTTTTTTTTTTTTTTTTTTTAACTTAGTTCCTAGGTTGGTTTTTTAAGAAAATTATTATGAATAAAAAAAATATCAAACTATTTATAAATATACCAAAATTTCACTTTCTATATGCAATAGACTGCAATATACTCAGAAAGACATCTATCGCGTCTACCTAGTAGAGTGATAAATGCCTATATCTATAATACGAAGAAAGTAAAATTTTACTCTATTTGTAATTATTTTTCATAGTTTTTTATTTTTGAAAATATTATTATTATTATTATTATTATTATTGCAATTCCAGGTATTAATTTAATATCAATAGTTTTACAATTTTCTATATAATTTTTATAATTCGATAAAATCTCAACAAACCAGTTTGTACCTATTAAGAAACCCATAATGTTTATTTTTATTTTTTTAATTACCTGTGTAACACTTCCCTGATTCAACTTCTATGGAAAAAAATCATTTTGTCTTGCAACTTTGCTCCATATATTGGCAGATATTGACACGAGTGGTTGAACATTAAATAATTTTTTTTCGTTTTACATACGACTATATAGTCACAATCTAGTAGATATAAAATTTATTTTTTTAAAAAAAATTTTAAAATTTAAAGATACACAAAAATTGAGAGTTAAACTTGAAACTGCGTGGACATAATTATATTGATACAATAATTGAATATAAAATAAACATTTTTCTTCATCCACTAATATGTTATAATTTTAGGAAAAGAAAAAAAAAAAAAAGTTAAAAATGATGAAAATAAGAGATCCAACAATAAATAGTAATGAGTAATGAATGTTTTGTATGGTCTCACTTTACAATGTTATTATTGACATTAAAAGGTATCGGTTGCGACAGATTCTTTTAGAATTAATTAGTTTGTTGTGATATTGGTGTGTGGTGGTTGCGGCTATTAAATTTCTAATAACAACTTCTTTTTTTTTTTTTTTTTTTAATTTTATTTTCTTCTCCCAATATTGGTGGGATTTTGGCCACATGTAATAGTGGCGATCCCTAGCCTCTTAAAATCTTCTCTTCGTGGCACATGTCCATTCCACTTGTTGACATCCCTCACACCTTGCTCACATATACTATTAGTTACGTTGATAATTTAGTTGGCTAAATTATAGTCATAGAAAATGTCCTTCCAACTTCGTACTTTATATTAAGATTGGAGTAAATAAACCCTTGTTATTTTTTATATATATCAATGAAAAGTAATTGTACATAATAGCTAGAATGAGTAACTAATGAAAATTTACGTGAATATACTCTAATACCCCCTCAAGATGGACTTAGAAGGATTAATAAACACCCATCTTGAATAATAAAAGCATAAGTGTAGTACGTAGAAGGCAACGACTTTGTGAGGATCCATAGGCAATAATATGAAGCTAAGAATAATTGAAGAGTATGTTGCCTTTGAGACAAAAACAAACTAGTTCAACAATAAGCCAACTCCAAACCATGAAAATATTTCAATGTTACAAGATCTTTGAGCTTGAAACATCTATGAAGATGACGTTTAAGGAGATTTATTTGATTTGTTGATGGACCACAAATCATAATATTATCCACATCAACCAATAACGGTACTATAATGTTCACCTCAACCTTTAACAAACAATTATATTAGGCTTGTTTCAACCCATAAATTGATTTGTTGAACTTGCACACAAAGTTTAGTATTTAAAGAAGTCACAACAACAGTGGCCAAATTTTAATCTTAAATTTAAAATGTTCTTAAAACAAGGATTCCTTAGGAAAATAATCTTTTTTAATAAATTGTCTTAATTTCTCCCTCATTTTTCCAATAATTGAAGTCACAATTTCATAAATTAGGTGGAAACAATACATTAATTTAGCTATATTAGAATTTAGAAAAAAAATTCGTATTTCTCAAATCTATCATAGGATAGTCTTTTAATAAAGTAATTTTTTTAAAAAAATAAATTAATTAGACGTATTTTTTCATAGTCTCAAATAACTTTCAATAATTCTAAAAAATTTGTACTCCGAAATATATATTTCTAGAGTTTATCGTATTTTTTAGAAACATGGCCTTGAAAAGACACTCTTTAAGAAAGTGATTAGAAAACGCCATTTTAAAAAAACGTTTTGTAACAAACTCAAAAGGAGAAATTTTATAGTATTGAGAATAATTTTGTAATAGGTGAAAATAGATTTGAAAATACAATAGTGAGAGATCCTTGGAAAGCAACGCAAAGTTCATAGATAAAATAAACAAATTTAAAGGCAAACCATAATAGCATAATAATAAAAGTTTTAACTAAATTAGCAATAGATTAACTAATAACAATATTCATAAATAGTCAAAACGAGCATAATTTAACTAATATACTAGTATATTAATAACTATGAGACATGTGGTTTGAATCTCCATATTCTAACTATACTTTAAGGCGTAAAATATAATAAAATGGATTGAAATCAGATTTCAAAATTTCAAATTACAAATTAGAAATTTAGAATTCCAAACATTCCTACATCTTTCATAGATTTATTTTTTTTACATATACATATAGAAAAAAAAGTGAATTTAAAAATATAACAACATGGTTAACATGGAAAAAAATTTTAATAGAGGAGACAAAAACCAAAAGAAAATATACAAATATTCAAATACCCGCGCCCATCTCAAGTACCAGGAGTGATAGTTGGTTCGATTGTGTCTGTTTTGGAGTCAATCAAAAATCGAACCAAACCAATCGGTACTATAAAGAACAAAACCAATAGAATGGTTTTTATTTTATTTAGTTTATTATCGATTTGGTTCTCGATTTTTCACTTTTTTTTTCCTTCCAAATTTTAATTTTAATTTCCAATTTTGTTTTGAATTGGTTATTTTTGCTAATTTTAAATTAAAATTGAGTCTATTTCTTTTTTTATATATTGAAATTGGACATTTTTATTCTTTTCTTGACACTTTCCAAATACAAACCAATATGTCCAATTTTATACTAAAAAAATCAAACCAAACCAATGGATTTGTTTGGATTGGTTTGTTTTGTCTGATTTTTTCGGTGTTTTGTCGCACTCCTATCAATCACCCTGTCAAACACATCTAAAATTAAATAATAATAATATAATAGTAATTGAAAATAATATTGCCTATTTACGGACTATTTTCAAATATAGAAAAATAATCCAAATTATTTACAAATATAGATAAATTTTAGTGATAGATCGCAATAAACTTCTATCACTAGGTTATAGATCGCAATAGGCTTCTATCGCTTAGTGATAGAAAGAGTGATATAAGTCTATTACAGTTTATCGCTGGAATTTTTCTATAATTTGTAAATAGTTTGATATTTTTTCCATTTATAATAATTTCCTGCTCTTTAAATCATTTAAATTTTCTATTATTTTGAGATTGACTTTTTTCTTTAATTTTATGACTATTTTAACGTTACGATCTGAAAAAGCGTTTAGATAATTACATATCTTGTAACCATATGATAGTTGCAGATCCAATATCTTTAAATTGATCCTTGGAGGTCTAATGTTTAGAATTGTTTGACATCTAAGATTAATTTTAGATCTGAAATGTTATACGAATTTCCTTATAAATAGAGGATATTAATTAGTTTGAAAGGACACATAGATTATTTCTTCTTCTCTTTGTTTTCCATCTCATTAATTTTCTGTAAGCAATTTTTGTTCTTGATTCCAACTCTTTTTCAACAAATGCTCGCGTGTCAAGAGTGTTGTGTTGATCTTAGGGAGCACCTAACGTGAGACAATTAGCACCAAGGTCATGTTGCAATTGCTTTTAAAGCAGTGGCCATTTCACGACACAACAATCGATTTGTTAGACACTCCGCTTACACACTATTTACTCACTTCTCTTCCCTTTTCAAACATATGTTTCACTTTTTTTTCTCTAAATCTTCAAACTTGTTTCCCTCATCATCTTTAACTAACATCTATTTATGAACTTTTGCGAAAAATACATTTTTGGTCCCTAAATTTTGGGTTTAGTTTTGACAAGCACTTGAAAGGTGCTTATTATTCTCTCAAATTAAGGGAGTTTTATATTAGATTTCACTTGTTTGCTAGTGATTTTCAGGTTAAAACGAGGAAAATTAGAAGAAACGACTAAAAGATCAAAACCGAGCAAGAATACGGCGAAAAAGAGCTGAAAAACGCATCCTTGTTGAAACGCATGATGCGTCGCGACGCTAAGGCAGCGCTGCCGCGGCGCTAAAGCAAAAACGCATCAGCATGGACGCAGAGTAGCACCGCGGCGCTGAAGCATAAACGCATCAGCATGGACGCAGAGTAGCATCGCGGCGCCAAGATGTCGCTGCCTCAACTCATCTTTGATGAACGCAAGACAGCGTCGCGGCGCTAAAACCCGAGAGCAACTTATTTTTTGTCGCAACGCTAGCGCCGCAGCGCCAGCGTTAATTAAACGCAAGTTTTATATTTTAGGTTAAATTTTTGGCGGCCAAACTCTATAAATTTAGGGGTTTTTAGCAGTCAAAAGAGGAGGAGAAATATCAAGAAAAGCAAGAAAGTTGCAGAATTAAAGAAAGATCCAAAAAGGTGAGAATTAAGCGAGAGTTCGAAGAGTGAGTTAGCCGCAAGGAAGAGGAAAAGAGTTCGAGATAGTTTTGGTGCCCTTCGAAGTCCGACGCAAGAGCCAAGGAGTTGGTGACGGTGCTGCCTTAATCAAGAACCTCTTTTCAGTAGAGTTTCCCTATTCTTTACACTCTTTCTTTGATTATTTTTGCTCAACATGTTGCTTCACGCTATGAGTGGCTAAACTCTTTAGTTTTAGGGTTTGATGAATTATTTGTGAATTCATGTTAATTTTGTAGATTCATGGTTTTGTTCAAATAAATATGCTTTTCATTGTTATTGTGTTTAATTCTTGAAGATTGGCCACCTTCACATGTTAGGTTAGATGTATGATCGAGAGATTATATGTTTAATTTGATCTATAACAATGAATCATTGGTAACCTATCACGAGAGTAGTTAGATTGACAATGAAAGTTGCTAAAGACTAGTTTTAATGCCATGTAATTTTGTATTGGTTTTAAGAGATTAACTATCAATCAAGTTGCATGAGAAAGAGTTGTCTTCGAGAGAAGATAACTTGGAATTAAGTTTCTAGACTTAGGCATAAGAATTAAAATAAAATCCATGAAATCTATAATTTTGCATGATGAAACAAACAAGGATTCGAAACCCTAGACTCTCTTTGACTCTTGCAATTCTCCCTTTGATATTTTCTTTGCTTGATTTTTCTTTTTCCCAAAATTGAAATATTGAATTTCAATCCTCAAATAAAATTGATTCAATTCTAGAATAGCTAAGTAACTTAAACCTTCCCAATTGGATCTCTAGTGGAACGATACTCAGACTTAACCGTTTTATATTATAACTTGACCCGTACACTTGCGGTTAACACACAAAGTGGCACACCAAGTTTTTGGCGCCATTGCCGGGGATCCAAAGAATGGTTTTTGTTATTTAATATTCATTAGAATTGATAGATCTTAATTTGAGGTGTATATTATTTGATTGTTTATTTATTTTATATTATTGTTTTTTATTTTAGTTTATTTTTTTTATTATTTGGTTGGTTTATGCCTCGAGATAATACTAATATCCTCCCTTTTGATCCCGAGATTGAAAGGACGTGTAGAAGAAATTTAAGGGCTCAACTTAATCAAACTACGGAGATGGCGGAGGAGATACCTAAGGCAATTAGAGACTACTTTCAACCGACATTACCGGCAAATCAACCCGGCATTATGAATGTACCCATCAATGTCAACAATTTTGAGTTGAAACCGGAATTGATCCAAATGGCTAGAGAGCTAGCCTTTAGAGGAAGAACTAATGAAGATCCTCACAAGCACTAAACGATCCTTCTTGGAGATATGCGGGACGATAAAGATGAATGGTGTTTCTAATGATGCTATTAAACTAAGACTTTTTCCTTTCTCTTTACAGGACCGTGCTAAGAATTGGTTGGAAACCATACCTCCGGATAGCATTACAACATGGGAGATCTTAGCTCAAGCTTTCTTGAACAAATATTTTCCACCGGCTAAATCTCAAAGACTAAGGAAGGAGATTGGAACATTCCGCCAACTTGAGGATGAACAATTATGTGAGGCTTGGGAGAGGCATAAGGATCTCTTGAGAAGGTGCCCTCAACATGGTTACCCGGATTGGTTGCAAATTCAACTCTTCTACAATGGATTGGCAAGTTCAACCAAATCCATCTTAGATGCAACCGTCGGAGGGTCAATTTTTTCGAAGAATGCTCAAGAGGCCTATACCATACTAGAAGACTTGGCCACTACATCGTACAATTGGCCATGTGAACGGTCTTCTCCAATCATCCCAAAAGCCACCGGACGATATGAGATGGATGAGGTAAGTTCTCTAAAAGCTCAATTGGCTTCTCTTACTAATGCTTTATCTAAATTTTCTCAAGGAAGCCAAGCCCAAGCAAGTCCATCATCCATAGCTTCCCTTGCAGCCATGGTAAGCCAACAAGAGCCAAGTGAGTTGGAGGTAGCCAATTATGTAGATAGAGGACAATACCGAGGTCAACAACTTCCAACTCACTATCATCCCAACTTGAGGAATCATGAGAATTTTTCATATGCTAACAACAAGAATGTGTTGCAAGCACCTCAAGGATTCAATGGAGCGGGGAATGCAAAGACATCATCACTAGAGGACATAATGCTTGACTTTGTCAAAGAGTCAAGATCAAGGACAACCACATTGGAGAATTCGGTCCAAGCAATTGCAAGCACCGTTCAAAGCCAAGGTAAGGCACTTCAAAACTTAGAGGTTCAACTTAGTCAAATGGCAACTTCTCTCCAAACAATGCAAAAGGGTAAGTTCCCAAGTTGTCCCGAGATAAACCCAAGAGAGGAGTGCAAGGCCGTGACTTTGAGGAGTGGGAAAAAGCTATCCACTCCCTTGATTAATGATGAAGATGATGAACTCCCACAAGAAGAAGATGAAGTCATCATAGAGGATGTTCAACAAAAAGAGAGTGCATCTAAGGAAAAGGAGAAATCAAAGTCCAACATAGGGAGTACTTCTAACTCTACTTCTTTTATCCCTAATACTTTACCTTTTCCTCAAAGATTTCAAAAGAAAAAGATTGATGCTTAATTTTCAAAATTCTTAGACATTCAAAAAGTTAGAAATTAACCTTCCTTTTGCAGAGGCATTAGAACAAATGCCTAAGTATGCTAAATTCATGAAGGATGTATTTTCTAAGAAGAAAAGATATGGAGATTATGAAGTGGTTGCACTAACCGAAGAATGTAGTACGGCAATACAAAGGAAATTGCCTCCAAAACTAAAGGATCCAGGGAGTTTCTCTATTCCTTGTCATTTAGGCAACAATAAAGTTACTAACGCACTTTGTGATCTTGGAGCTTCCATTAATTTAATGCCTTTATCCATATTTAGGAAGCTCAATGGAGGAGAGGTGCAACCAACTACCATATCTTTGCTTTTGGCCGATCGATCATTTGTTCATCCCTACGGCATTGTGGAGGACGTCTTGGTCAAGGTAGACAAGTTTATCTTCCCGGCGGACTTTGTGATATTAGACATGGAGGAAGATGCCGAAGTTCCCATAATCCTTGGGAGACCATTCTTGGCCACCGGAAGGGCCCTCATCGATGTGCAAGAAGGAAAGCTCACATTCCGCCTTAACGATGAGGAGGTAACATTTGACATCTATAAAACCCTTAAGCATCCGGATGTAGAAAGGTATGAGCATCATGAGCCAAGCACAAAGGTAACATCGCCTCTCTCTTCAAATAAAAACTCTATACATGATGAGCCCCCTTTGAATGGTAAGACTAATGACATGCTTGATGTTAAAGTAGAAAATTCTATGAAGCATGTTTTTAGTTGTGATATATCTCCTAGTTCTTGCATGCCTCCCAAACCTATAATGAATTATGAACAAATTATGGAGAAGCATGTTAAAAATGAAGTGGTGAGTCCGTTAAAATCTAAGCATGATGATTCTTTAATAACTCTTGACCACATTAGAAACGATGATGTCCAATTTGATAATGATTTATTGACTAACTCACTAAATGCTAATGAATATGTTTGTGAGTGTCAATGTGGGCGAATACTAAAAGTTGTAGGTGATCCAAAGCATGAAAGGAAGAAACCACCTTGGGATCCACCGTGATTCGAGAGCCCCGTCTAGCTAGAAGACGTTAAACCAAGCGCTTATTGGGAGGCAACCCAAATTTATTACTTTCTTTACTATTCTTTATTTTTTTTTTAAATCTTGGAGTCACTCATATGCTTTATCTCTCAGGAACGTGGTTTATCACACAAAGTACTCCTTACACCAAACCTGTTTGGTGGCTTCCCGCTTGCTCCCAGGCTTGCTCTTTCCTTGTTAGATATTCTTATGCATTGGGGACAATGCATGATTCTAAGTTTGGGGTGGGAGGTGTCTTTTGTACTTTTGTGTGTTTTCTTATCCTGCTATGCATGTTAGTGAAGGTTTTAATGATCATATGCATGTCAATACTTTTGTGTGTTTTCTTATCCTGCTATGCATGTTAGTGAAGGTTTTAATGATCATATGCATGTCAAATTTTTTGAAACAACTTTTGTGTGTTTTCTT
The DNA here is from genome assembly GCA_030954485.1 of Citrullus mucosospermus. NCBI lineage: Eukaryota > Viridiplantae > Streptophyta > Magnoliopsida > Cucurbitales > Cucurbitaceae > Citrullus > Citrullus mucosospermus. Next base: position 26,499,101 of record CM062061.1, on the reverse strand, counting down.
ATCCTGCTATGCATGTTAGTGAAGGTTTTAATGATCATATGCATGTCAATTTTTTTTTTTTTTTTGAACAATTTTTGAAAAAAAATTTTGAAAATTTTGGAGCTTTCAAAGTTAATGGAAATGTTGTTTTATGGTTGTGTGCCTTGATGTTGATTGCCCATGATGAGATTCGAATTTGCATGATAGATGACTTATTGTGGAAATAGAATAGCACTATCTTGAGTTAAATTCATTTAAGTCCCTTTTAAAATCTCTCATATTCTTGAGCACGTAGCCACTTTTATTTAGAATCTTTAACTGAAAAAAGGATTAAGTTGGGTGTATTTAGTTGTCACTTCAAAAGGCCCCCCGGTTAGGGAGTGGAAATGCATGATAGCTTGTAATCTTAGACTAAGGAAAAAGAAAAGAGTATACATGCCTTGAGAAAAGAAAAAGTGTACACAAAATATATGAGCTTTATTTGTCTATCTTTTTAAATGTTAAACTTGTAATGAGTATGCATGGATAAGGGTAAAAAGAGCTGCCTTTGCTGTGATCAGTAAGGACGCCTGGGAATTGACTAGGTACGAGTTCCTACAGTGGATGTGTGAAAGCTAGTGCCTCTAGGTAAAAGAATGCAAGTTTGGGCCCATGAAAAAAAAAATATATATGATTGAAAGGCACCTTAGTGGACATATTACTCACTTAAATGCATGAAAACTTGAAGATTGGTGCAAGAGCTAGAGTAGGGGGAAAACTAAAGAAACTCTCTTAAGTCCTAATTTGAGTTCTAGTATTTTAAATTGAAGGAGGCTTGCACACACACACATGGGAGATAGCAAGATTTGACCTTGAATAATTATAACAATATAGATATGCTTGCATGTTTCTACTTAAGCTCTGAATGCTATTCTCTGAGACATGAGTCAATTGCACACTTCGTCATCTAAAACTCCTTATTATTTGATTTTATTCTTTGCTCGAGACTAGCAAATCTCTAAGTTTGGGGTGTTGATAAGCACTTGAAAAGTGCTTATTATTCTCTCAAATTAAGGGAGTTTTATATTAGATTTCACTTGTTTGCTAGTGATTTTCAGGTTAAAACGAGGAAAATTAGAAGAAACGACTAAAAGATCAAAACCGAGTAAGAATACGGCGAAAAAGAGCTGAAAAATGCATCCTTGTTGGAACGCATGATGCGTCGTGGCGCTAAGGCAGCGCTGCCGCGGCGCTGAAGCATAAACGCATCAGCATGGATGCAGAGTAGCACCGCGGCGCTGAAGCATAAACGCATCAGCATGGACGCAGAGTAGCATCGTGGCGCCAAGATGTCACTGCCTCGACGCATCTTTGATGAATGCAAGACAACGTCGCGGCGCTGGGAAGGCGCTGCTGCGGCGCTAAAACCCGAGAGCAACTTATTTTTGGTCGCAACGCTAGCGCCGCGGCACCAACGTTAATTAAACGCAAGTTTTATATTTTAGGTTAAATTTTTGGCGGCCAAACTCTATAAATTTAGGGGTTTTCAGCAGCCAAAAAGGGAGGAGAAATATCAAGAAAAGCAAGAAAGTTGCAGAATTAAAGAAAGATCCAAAAAGGTGAGAATTAAGCGAGAGTTCGAAGAGTGAGTTAGCCGCAAGGAAGAGGAAAAGAGTTCGAGATAGTTTTGGTGCCCTTCGAAGTCCGACGCAAGAGCCAAGGAGTTCGTGACGGTGCTGCCTTAATCAAGAACCTTTTTTCAGTAGAGTTTCCCTATTCTTTACACTTTCTTTGATTATTTTTGCTCAACATGTTGCTTCACGCTATGAGTGGCTAAACTCTTTAGTTTTAGGGTTTGATGAATTATTTGTGAATTCATGTTAATTTTGTAGATTCATGGTTTTGTTCAAATAAATATGCTTTTCATTGTTATTGTGTTTAATTCTTGAAGATTGGCCACCTTCACATGTTAGGTTAGATGTATGATCGAGAGATTATATGTTTAATTTGATCTATAACAATGAATCATTGTTAACCTATCACGAGAGTAGTTAGGTTGACAATGAAAGTTGCTAAAGACTAGTTTTAATGCCATGTAATTTTGTATTGGTTTTAAGAGATTAACTATCAATCAAGTTGCATGAGAAAGAGTTGTCTTTGAGAGAAGATAACTTGGAATTAAGTTTCTAGACTTAGGCATAAGAATTAAAATAAAATCCATGAAATCTATAATTTTGCATGATGAAACAAACAAGGATTCGAAACCCTAGAACTCTCTTTGACTCTTGCAATTCTTCCTTTGATATTTTCTTTGCTTGATTTTTCTTTTTCCCAAAATTGAAATATTGAATTTCAATCCTCAAATAAAATTGATTAAATTCTAGAATAGCTTAGTAACTTAAACCTTCCCAATTGGATCTCTAGTGGAACGATACTCGGACTTAACCGTTTTATATTATAACTTGACCCGTACACTTGCGGTTAACACACAAAGTGCACATCAAGTTTCCATTTAGTACCTAGATTTCAAAATGTTACACATTTAGTCCTTAAGTTTTGAGTTTTGTTTCAATTTAGTCCCCAGGTTTCAAAAGGTTACAATTTTACCCTTAAGATTTGAGTTTTGTTCAATTTGGTCCTTAAGTTTCAAAATTTTCACATTTAATCTTGATTTTTCACTAAATAATTATTTTTGGTTCTTAGTGATAATAGATGTTAATTAATCTAAAATAATTATAATGAATTAAGTTTCACTCTTTTTTATCACTATTAAAATTAAAATTAAAAATTTACTTCATAACTAATTTAAATTAATTAATAGACATTGACTCCAATGTCTGAAAGTAAGCATCTAATAAAAAAATTGAGCTTAAAAATGTAAAATCATTGAAACTTAGAAACCAAACTAAAACAAAACTCAAATTTAAAAGTAAAATTGTAACATTCTGAAACTTAGGAACCAAATTGAAACTAAACTCAAAACTTAAAAACTAAATGTAAAACATTTTGAAACTTAGCAATCAAATAGAAACTAAACTTAAAACATAGAGACGAAAAAATATATTCCCTTAATTTTTCTAGGAGCGGAAATGAATACTCCTCTTCTCTCCCTCAGGATATGTCACTCTCTCTTTCTTTTAATCTCGATTTGGTTTTTTTACCATACACATTTGTATTCTTTGTTTTATCTTAAAAAGAGAAGAAATTACTCGATCTAAGAAGAAACTAGGGAGAAATGAAGGAAGTGGATAAGAAGAAGAGAAAATATGTTAAACAAAGACACAATGCAAATAAAGACTTAGGCTTCATTTGGAATAAAAAGTGATCGTGGGAGAATCTTAATTCGTTTAGATTGTTTGGTAAATCTAATTGTTTATTAATTTATTTGAAATTACTTTTCAATTTGCTCTTTCATTCAAAATCGCGCTCATACTAACTTTTGAATTTAGTCATCATCTCTAACTAAGCTTTTGAAGATACAAATATACCTTCCATGTCTTTTCTTTCACGTCTATTCAATAACAACCACATTTGGATGGATTCCATTTTTAATAACTTTTTTGTTTAACTTTTATCAAATAATTTAGATGAAAATAAAATTATTTTTTAATTTAAAGCATGTAAAATTTGAAAATAACTATATCTTATGGTAAACTTGATATAAAAATATCAATATAAAATAGTTGAAACAATTATATGTCTACTTTTGTCTTTATAGTTAAATCACAACAATTTAGCATTAATTTATCAAAAATCATAATATGTTTTTCCAAGTTTAAATTTGAAATTTACCAACCTTTATTTTTATATCATGCCACAACTGATTTTTCTCACAACATAACTGACAACAATTATTTTGAAAGCTATAACAATCTCAAATTAAGTCTAATTAAATTGTTTGAAAAATTAAAAAAAAAAAAAAGTAATTATATAGACTAATTTTAAGATTAAGTAACTATATATATTAATTTTAAGATTTATTAAAAATACATATATTAGAATTAGACAATTAAAAATATAAAAACGAAAATAATATACAAAACCTAAAATTACAAAACCAAAAGAATATTTTAACCTAAATAATAATTCATCATTATTAATGTTCTTCTCCTATAAATTAAGAAATCTATTCAACTACTGAATGCCCTGAACTAAACGCCAGAGAATTTATGCATTTTTATTGATCAGATTTCTCATCATTCATCTTTAAAATAATGTAGCTGGATAACCATTTTATTATTATTGTTTAAAAAAAATATTTTAGACTACAAAACTGTTCAAAATATTTACAAATAATAGCAAAATATCACAATCTTAGTCTATTTATGATAGACTACAATTTATGGCTATCATGACACAAACAATAGTCTATCATGGTCGGTTGCAAATAGCAAGTAAAATTTTTCTATATTTATAAATATTTTGGTTTATTTTCTTTTATTTGAAGACATCCTTCTAAAAAATAATTAACCAGAATAAAATAATTATTCAATAAGTACATATTAGTTTATTAATTTATTGTTTACTGAATATATATATATTTTTTTTACTTAAGACGATGTTAGGGACTCATATATTTAACCCCTTGGTTTAAAGCCCATACACCTTAACCAATAATCTATGCTCGAGTTGGTCTTTTAATTCAACTGCAAGGTAAGAAATTCGAACATATAGTAATATTCAAACCAAGGATAAAAATATATGTTGACAAGTTGATATATATAACCGTAAATGAAAGGGTTCAACATTGATATAAAATATTCATTAAAATTATTAATTTATATAACTTTTTTCAACGGGTGGTTCCAATAATTAGTTAGAATTCCACATCATACAATTATTTTTAATTTGGTTATCTCAATTTTTCTTTTTCATTGTTAATTCTTTTGAAATTGTCTTTTTTTAAATTTTTATTTATTTGGGTATCCTCAATTTCCGGTTCATCTTAATTTAAGTAGTAAAAATACGATCACAGACAATGGTATTGAGCCTCCAAAAGTCAACTCTCGTCTCTCCTAATACAATTTGTTTGAATAAAATCATTCACCAACATGCAAATCAAACCCAATGTTTCTCTTTGTCTCTCTCTCTCTCTCTCTCTCTCTCTCTCTCAATTAGCTCCTAATTTCTTCGACTTAAATCTAAGCACTCGGTGTATCCAACGAAGGACAACAACAAATCTATTTGAGTTCACACAACAAACATCCATTCCATTTACATGCTAACATCTCCATATACACCATCATCCTTCCAGGTTCTTTTTCTTTTTTTCATGTTGAATTACAGTTGTAGTTTTAGAATAAATATTGATAGTTGTTGATCCTGTGAAAAAAGGGTGTAAAATTAAGTAAATAGCTATTTCCTAATGTAAAAAGGTCTTTTATTTATTTATTTTTTTTTTCTTAAACAATATAACATAGAAGTGAACTCAATAGGTACTCCAAGATATCTTAATTACGTTGATATATTCGTAACACCCTCAAGCAAAAGGTTCGATATATACAAAGGAGTTTGGACGACAGCTTGGCACAAAAATAAAGTAGAAAAACTAGAAAAAAGTCATCCGTTAAAGATAATAATAGATACATCTTAATACTACAACATAAAATAGAAATAGAAATAGAAATTTTAATAGTTAGTTAAAAGAGGTAGAGTATGAAATAATTTTTATGTTTTATTTATTATAATGATAAAATAATACTTTTATTTATGTTTATGAAAACAAAAATACTTCTATTCGTCAAAAGCTGAAAATAATAAACATGAAACTATATATACATAGGAAGGTTAGTGTCTGAAATCTTTTTTATTCTTTTTTTAATATTATTTAAGGATTTTCGGTTTAATAAGATTCAAGGGTGTACATAGTTTCTCACGTGGAGTATTGACTCTTTTGTAATTTTTTTTTTTAGAGTTTGAGTTGATTTATTAAGGATTGTTTTTAAAGGCAGGAAAATGAATCAAAATATTTACAATATCGCAAAAGTTTACTATTTATATAGTTCGTGATAGACTACCATTTGTGATATTTTTATTTATAAATATTTTTAATAATTTTATTATTTAAAATAATTTTATATTATAAATTTATTTTATTTTTTATATTTTCATACCTAAAATATTTTTAATTAGAGAGATGGAAGATAATATCTAAAATACTACTAAACCTATAAGTTCGGTAGAATTGTTGGAAATTTATACCATTTAAATATATATATATAATTTCGTATAATACTAATTAAATAATGAAATTATTTGTAGAATAAAACCACTCACGGAACTATATTCTCAAAGAAATTAGTTTTGGTGCTTAACGTAACCTCAAATAATAAATACAGGGAAAATTATTTTAAATGGCAACACTGCTTAAAATATTTATAATTAATAGAAAAATATTATAATCTTTCGCAATAGACCGCAATAGTCGTAAAATTTTGCTATATATTTTGGTTTCTTTTGTTACATTTGAAAAGAGTCCATACTATAATCAAATTATAAGTCATCTCCAAAAATATATAATAATAATAATAATAAATTCCCACTTGACCACTTAAATAATATCAATTTTCGTCTCCTAAAATAAATTTAAGGATTTGTTTGAATTGATTTGAAATTTTCATTTAAATATTTTTAATAAAAATTGCTGAGAATAAAAACACTTATGTATTTGACAACTCTTTCTAAAAGTATTTTTTATTTGTTATTTGTTATTTTATCCATATGCAAGTGTTTTTTTTTTTTTTTTGTCATATACTAATTAAGGTATTATTATTGACAATTACTGTAACAACTATAATATATTATGAACTAATAATTTAAAATAATGATAATCGAAGTTGGTTGTTTGGGTGGTCGCCAGACTTAGCAGCTGTCGGTGGTGGTGAAAGATGGGGAAAGTGAGGTTGATGACTTTTAAGGACATTTTGATAGTTAGAAGAATTATATTATACAAATCATAGAGAATAGATTAACATTAAACACTTAAAAATCATTTTTCTAAAGGTTGATTTTAAGTGTTTGTCATGCGCCAACTTATTTTTTAGATTCATTTTTTTTCAAAAGTTATTTTGAATGGTTGCAATACAATTCAACCTTCTAGATAGTAATTTTTTCCCTAATAATTTCTTTTTTTTTTTTTTTTGGTCAAAATTAAATACTTACAAAGTTAAGTTAAATACAGTTTTGGTCCTCTTTCTCTTGATATCTCCCCCACTACTATTCCTTTGATCCTTATTTTATTTTGACTTATTTTTCATTTCTAAGTCTTCCTCTTCACACCCCCACTCTCTCTACATTTTATATTTGTTAGCCAATTCACTGCTTAGGTTTTTCTTTTCTTTTCTTTTCTTTTTCTTTTTCTCTCTATAGCTTCCTTTAGAAAACCTTCCATTGGTATTGCAAGCTTCCCTTACAGGTGGCCCCTCGGTTTTTTTATTTTATTAAATCATATAAGGTGGGAAAGAGTCAAACCATAATACTTTTCAAACCCCTTCAATTTTAAAAACCATTTCCTCCATTGCAAAGGAAAATGAAACAACAAAACAAAAAAACAGAAAAGGAAATTACGTTCTTATCTTTCTACTTATGGCCCGTTTGGGATTGTTTTTGCAAGCATAAAAAGTGATTATATGAAAATTTTAACCCTTTGGTTGTTTGGTATATATATATATATATATATATATATATATATATATATATTTTATATTTTTATTTATTTATTTATTTGAGTAATTTGGTAACTCTAAAATCATTTTTGGAACTCAACATGATAAATCAAAATTACTTTTAAGTATATGAAAATCACTCTTAAAAGTCTGAAACCAAACATAAATATGATGGTATAAAATAAATTGTGACTTTGTTTTAAATCACTACACTTTAATAATCAAAATATGACCAACAAATTTTTAGTGGCATGTCAAGCATTGTGTGTGTTTCTTTTTCGCACATTTATATATATATAGAATTTCGTATTTTATCTCAACTTTTTTCACTCATTTATTTGTTACATTTCAATTTATGGTCATCTATTAGATTTGTTCCATAGTTTATCTCATATTAAAAGATGTGATGAGATTTTGAGATTAGAAAAGCTAAGACACCTCACAATTTTAATAAGATAAATGAACTACTCCTCTCATTCAATTCATTTTGAATGATTTAAATTCGTTTAGATGTAAATTAAAATATGAAAAAAGTAATTTTAACTATTTCAAAATTATCGTTAAAACACATAAAAAAGTTTATCAGAAAAGGATAATATGGCAAATATATATATTATTTGAGTTTGTAGCTTACATGTTTTTAGGGTACGGCATAGGGTACAGCATAGTGGAGAGTAGTTTTTCCTATTAGACCATTGTAACACCCCCACCCAAGATATTATATATACTTCTATATCTATCCCTAGGAGTGAGTGTTACCTAATCTGTATTCTAATATACCCTGTTGTAAATGCATTATTATATCATAACTAGACAGTGAAATGCTCAACCTTACAACATTATACAAAATTTCTTAATAAGATCGCATCATAAGTAAGTTTTAAAAGACCATGTTTAGAGTTTACAAATATGTCTGGTGAAACTCACATATGCTACTCAAACTAAGTGCAACTACTACTAAGAGATGGGGTTTACAGATTTCCAAATTTCAAAGATTCTATTCTGACACAGACGGATCTTGATGGTAGGCTAGACACCCCGAACACGCTTGCTACCTGGAAAAGAAACATCAAGAAACAAAATCTATGAGCTACATTGCTCAGTGAGTGACTACTAAAATATAAATTTAATAACATTATAACTACAATCTTTGATAACCATTATATACAGTCTATTCATTGTCAGGCCAAATAACCTTATGGTTGTTTCAAAATAATAATATAATAACAAAAAAACATATCTAAAAAATATTTATCTTTTATGTATTTCTCTTATATTATTGTTGTTGGCAAAATATCATTTACCTGTAAATACAGGGAAATACATTTAATTATTGTTAAATTGAAAAATTATCTTCTGTATTTTAGTTGCATTATAACGATTTTTAATAATAAGATTCCAATTTTTTTTTCAAAACTTTGGGGTGAATTTAAGGATTTAAATACAAAACTTTTCTTTTTAAAATTGTAGCTAAACAAAAAAATAATAATAATAATAATAATAAAAAACAAACAAAAACAAAAACAAAAACAAAACTCAGTCTTACGAAAATGCACCTTAGAATCTGTTGCACATAAAAGACTTCAAGCAAGTTCTAAATTTCATTCTTTTATTCATGAGAAATTGTTTGCATTACAAATAAAATTACCAGTACATGAGATATAAATAAAGTTACAAAATGGGTTTGATCATTATTATACGTTACTCAACTCCAAATTAGCATAGTCCTTTTTGTTGATCATGCATATCGACCCCGAAGTATTCACCTACAGTAAAGACACAATTAGATTCAATTAATTTGAATGACAATGCTAAAGAATTAAAGTTAGATTTATCAAACACAAGCCAAAACAATCCCTTCCCCTAAACTAAAATTAATTCCAAAGAATGAACAAAAACACACAATAATATCATGAGAGTTGTGGGTTTTCAGTCTCCATATTTTTGTACCTTTCTCATTAACATTTGTGCTATATTCGACATAAAAATTTACAATTTCAAAAACATATCGAACTCGACCCTTTCACTATTGGTTAATGTGTGTACGTAATATGTGGGTTAACAACTCTAGTCCCTAGCTCTTGTCAGTGTAAGTCTTTTTGTATTTTCAAATCCTTTAAATCCAACCGAACATTAGTCGTGTCTTTTGTTTTTCCCTCGATATTTAACAATGTGTCAGATCTAAGTTGTTGCAAGTGTTATTTTCAATATGCTTCACATCTAATTTATGTTGTAAGTAAAAATTGCACTTTTTTATCCTATTTTGTAGGATGCTTACTGGCTCATTGGCACTTTAGCTCATTTTCTTTTATTTTATTTTCTTTACCAAGTTGCTCTTCAGCTTCAGTTTCAATCAATGGTTAGTTGTAATCATAGTTAGTTGTCCAAGTATCTGCCACCAACCATGTCATGTGTCCCATAACATCTTTTGTATGGACATTTAGCACCGTTGATCGATCCCATTGGCAACTTCATGTCGGGAAATTTTTTTTGAAGGTTCTCCCGACGCCATAGTGTACAGAGATAGAGAAATATTGTATGCCGACACTATAAACATACCATTCGGAGATATATATATATATATGGTGGAACTTTTTTTAAGGATATCTCCTGATGCTATTGTCGATGGCGTCGAGAGAAGGTATTTGGCCTGACACTAGACATAGTAGCAAAGACTAATCAAAAGAATTGGTCGACTCTAAAGTTCAAGCATCAAGCTGTTCCTAGACTTTCACACATATACGAGAATTCACAGTAGAAATAAAAATCTTTCTTTATTTAATTTGTGCAAAATATTACTAATAACTTTTATGTGATTTGTATTATAGAGATACCTGAGGATCAAGTAATCGGATCAACAGACTTATTTCGGCGTATGCACTCTAAGGATGACTCATGGGTCAATCAGGCCACTAATAATGGACACATAACTCTTTGATTCCTCCAATGTAAATTAATTTATATAAAGTTGTCATACAATTATTTGTTCTAATTATTTCAGAGTCGAAAGGTGGAGTAGAGAGAGACCTCCACCCAGGAAGAGTCTAAACCAATATCAGGAGAATATGTGAGCAAGTGTTTGGACAAACAAGCAGGCCACATCAAAAGTCTTGGTTGGGAAAAGTCTAATAAATCAAGAAGAGTGAAGCTATCATTGAATGCATCCTCCTCACGGATCATAGAGGAGCAAGAAATTGAGATATCCTTAAAGACAGAACTTAAATAATAAAAAAAAAAGAAGTGAAAGTTGAGTTAAATGAAATGAAAACTCAGTTGCTATGCATGGTCTTATGACTCATGAAATCACAAGGAGATAAATTGAAATAGGTATGAATTCTTCAACTTTGATGGTAAACTAATTAGGAGATTGGATATGTTGTTATCCTGCAGTTATGGTAACAACATAAATGTATTTATATGTTTTCATAAGTGTTATATATGACTACCCAGTAGTTATGTAGTCACATTTTTTTTTTAATTGAACCATATACTTTTGTTGTGTATATTGTAGGGGATATATGGTTAAATTATAGTTGTTATATTATAAAATTTGGAGGTGGATGGGGAGGAAGTTAACTTTAGTTATGGATTAGTTATTATGGTTATAAAAGCTTAAGAGCATTTTGCTAAGTTTTCCTTCTAACGGTTGAGTTGAATTTTAACTTTTGATATTCAGTTTTGACGCATTGAATATAGTTTCTAAATTTAAGTTTGAGATTTAAAATGTACGTGTGAAGGGAGGGGGAGGGTGAAGAGTTAAAGCATAATTATGTTTATGTTTGAGTTGAAATTTAATTTTTGATATTGAATTTTGACGTATTTGTAGGATATAGCTTCTAAATTTAAGTTTAGATAGTGTATATACGTGGGGGAGGGGAGGATGAGTGCCCAGAGCTTATTTGAAGTTGTTAATGTTTCTAAGTTTAAGTTTAAGTTTTATATTGAATTTGAGATTGGTATAGAGGTAAATGCATAGTTTACAGGTATGTTTGAGTTAAATTTTAAGTTTTGACGTTGAATTTTAACTTATTTGCAGAGTAATGTGTGTAAATTTAAGTTTGAGATTAAAGTGGGTGGGTGAAGAGAGGGAGGGAGAGAAATGGTAGAGTTTATTTGAGTTAAATTTTAATTAGTTTTGAAGTATTATTATAGAGTATATATAGTTTATAAGTTTTAGTTATAGTTAAGTTGCGGAAGTGAGGCAATAAAACTGTTTATAAGTTTTCATGTCAGAGTGTAATATTCTAAAATTTTGAATACATGCATTTAGCAGCTCCTATATTTATATATGAAGTTAATTATTCATATAATTAAGTAGTATTATTTTGAGGTCATATCCAAGCAAACAAAGAAGTCAAGATGAATGTATAAGATATGTTTGTTTGTAGGCGCAACGTTTAGTTATTCGTAGATAATAATAATAATAATAATAATAATAATTAATTAATTAATTAATTAAAAACCTTAAAAAAGATTTCATTTTCAATAATTTAGAGAATACTAAAAAATGGGCAAAAATGTGGCCATAACAAGACCTAATTCCCCCAAATGAGTTGGGTTTTCTAAAAATAACATATACTTGTGTTCTATATACCTGTTTGTTGGTTTCTTCATCAACAGAAACCTTTTTCCTCTACGATTCACCAAACTGATAAATCATTCAACAACATGCTAAAAAACAGCAGACAAGTTGTTTAATTTCCACCTACAGAAAACATGTAATATAATGTCCTACAAACAAAGGGCTTACCGTAATATTGTTCAAGCATCGGGAGCTCTGGGGAATACAAAGGCCATTCCCTGAGGGATTGGATTTAATGCTGACTCTGGGATTATTCTCCACTGAAATAATCTCCTCATCAACTAACCCCAACTCCGTCACGCCGGAGATAGAACCTCCGCCTCCGCCGCCGCTTTCAGATATTGCGGTTGCACCCACTGATTGGCGAGCCACCTCCCGGATTTCATCCACACTTGGGTTATCTGGGAATGAGGGGAGAGTGTGAACGGCTTCTGGAAAATTAAGACGAGCCTTGGAGCCTCGGAAGTAGAAGGCCACGGCGTCGTACGCCCTTACCGCTGTCTCCGCCGTCTCGAAACTCCCTATCCAAAGCTGCTTCTTCCGGGTCGGGTCGTGAATCTCCGATGCCCATTTCCCCCACTGCCTCTTCCTCACGCCTCTGTAAGATTTTGAAACACGGTCCGCCATTGTCGTGTTAACTCAACTCAATGAATAAGACATTCCCCTTTCATTTGTGTGTATGTGTTTATATATATATATATAGTTTCCCATTTCATATACCATTTTCCCACCAATTTGTAATCTTGTTGACTTTCTTCTTTCATGGTAACCATTAGTTAATTAGCCACCGTCGGATGTACTTAACTTTTTTTAACCATTAACCACTTTATGCTCAACCTTACTCTGGGAGCTCATGGACTGGACTGAACTGGACTACTATTTCCGGTTAACATTATTACTTATAATTAATTTCATTTTTAAACTGTCTCTCGTAAGAGAATTCAGTTTAATTCTCATCCCAACGTCAAACTAAAAGTTTATATATTAGTTGAGGTATGATTTTTTTTATTAGAAAAATAAAAAGATTGGGATTAAGATTGATTAGTCAATAAGCATAGGAAAAAATGTATGGTTTAATTAGGATTAATTTTAAGTCAATAAATAAATAAAGATGTATGCATTCGTCATATTTTAAATATGAAGGGTCACATAGACTAAATTAAAGCTTGTGCATCTCACATAAACTTATTACTCTAATCTAGTTGAAATGGCCACCTGAAAGGAGTAATGAAGTGGGGAATTTGGAAAAGTTGTGATGGGTTGGGTCCGTAGTATATGCACAATAATTATATTCCAAAGAAAAAACTCATGACCAACAAAACAACTGGAGCATACCATTTGGAAAAGGTCTTTTTAACTTCAAATTTTATTAAAATATGTTTATCCGTGGAAGAGTTGGCCCCAACCACAATGTACTCTCCACTTCTAACTCATATTATACCATATGTGTCGTGGAATTTACAAACTTTTTTTTTAATTTGAAACCAATATCAATAAATATCTTTGGTTGGAGATGGAGACAGAAGGAGAATCTATTATAAGTATTAGTTTTTCTTATTAAATGTGGAAAATACATAGTGTTAATTATATATATATATATATATATATATATATTATAAGTTTTGTTCAGTATGTAGCTCGGTGCCTTAAGGCGGCATCACATCATGGCATACAAATTGTTACGCTAGTCTAAAGTCCTTGACGGCATGCACACTAATTTTTATATGTGCATATATATTTTATTATTTTCATTTTCATTTTTTTTTTATGGTGCATTAAACTGCATCCTAACACATTTTGTAATCTTTAAGTTTTGAAAAGTGTGGCTAATATATTTTATTATTTTCATTTTCATTTTCATTTTTTTTATGGTGCATTAAACTGCATCTAACTTGCATTTTGCAATCTTTAAGTTTTGAAAAATGTGGCTAATATATTTCTAAATTCTTAATTTTTGACTCTAATAGGTAGAGTGTCTGTGGGTTGAGTTAAATTGGGTTGGTTGAATAACTTTTTAGACTCAATCCAATTGGTCGGGTTATAAATTTCTTCAATCTAAATAACTTTTAATTATGAAACTGAAACATCCAAGTTGGGTTGGTTCAGGTTACTTGGTTTATTTATTTAAAATTTTGTTCCAAAAAGAAGTAGAATGTTTAGATGTGAGATTTTTTTTAATTGTTTTTTATATATTGAATTAGAATTAACGACTCAATTTTAATTTATGTTATAAAAATTTTCTTTTCAATGTACTAAAAAAGTGCTTTTAGGAGTGGTTGGAAAAGAATTATCCAAAAAAAAATGAAATTAAATAAAACTAAAATAAATATACGTATATATAATTTTATCATAAGTAAAAAATATATATATATAAATTTTAAAATTAATAATAAGTTCGGGTTTGTTTGATTTAGTTTGAGTTATTTTAGGTGAATCCATAAACCAACTCAAATTATAACATTTTCATTTATTTGACTCAACCCAACCCAAATCGTACGGGTTAGGTTCGGTTGAACAGACTTTTCGAGTCAAAGTTTTTTCAACACCCCTACCAATGAGTCACTTAAAAATGTGCAATAATTATATAAGTTTACAATTTTATATATAATAAAATCTACAAAATATTAAGATTATTTTAAATTAATCATGTTATTAGACAATTTTCTTTGCTATGAATCTTAAATTTTCAATTTTGTAGTAAGTAGATACAATATAATTTATTGTGTAATATAACATTTAATTTTTAACCTTTTTGTAAATGTAAGAGATTTATTGGATTCAAAATTGATATTATAGAAATTTAGTAGACACAAACATCGAGAAATCATGAACCTATTTGACGTCTTTTGAAGTTCAGGAACTCTGCATAGAAACAAATATAGAAGAGGGCTAAATTTCTAACTTTATATGAATTTGTGTGCCCCTATCACAAAGTTCCGGATATGCCATTAGTTAGAGATATTAATTTTGAATGAATTTGAAAATTGAAAAATAACATTTACAAATATAGAAAAATGTCATGTCTATCACTAATAGATAATAATAGACTAGTATCATTTATCACCATTTTGCTACATTTGTACATATTTAAGTTTAATGAAATGGATTATTACATTATCTACATTACTTAATGCCTTCTACCATTAAAAAAAAAAAAACAAAAAAAAAATCATTTGCAAATCTCATTTCTACCATTATTATAATGGTTAATGGCTAAACATTGTGTTTTTGTTTGTAATGGCTAATCATTGTGTTTTGGTTTGTAATGGCTAATGGTTAGCCAATATTGGTTAACCATTATTGTCAAGTTTAATGGTTAACCAATACACTTTCACAAAATAAATTAAGAAAAATACACTTTGACAAAATAAATTAAGAAAATAAAAAAAGGGGAGATGGAAACAAAAACTTAGGAGTATTTTGTCGAGAACGACATTGGTTAGTTCAGGAGAAAATTAAAACACCTCATATAAGAACACGTTTAAATAAATAAATAAGTAAATAAATAAAAATATCTTTTTAGTCCTTAAGTTTTGAGTCTAATTTTAATTTAGTACTTGGTTTTCATAATATTACATATTTAGTCCTTAAGTTTTTATTTTAGTTTCAATTTAGTTCTTAAGTTGTTAAAATTTTATCCTTGAGATTTGAGTTTTGTTTCAATTTGGTCCCTAAATTTCAAGATTTTACATTTTTAACTTTAATTTTCCTTTAAAACTTCAATTTCAATCATTGACGTCAATGTCTATAAATTGATTTAAAATAATTATGAAGTTAAATTTTTAAATTTTATTTTAAAAGTGATGAAAATTTATGAAGACTTAATTAATTAGAATTAAGTTAATTATTTAAAATTTATAAACATACATTAATTAAGACTAAAGATGATAAATGATTATTTGGTAAAAAAATTAAGGTTAAAAATGTAAATCTTAAAATTTGAAGACAAAATTGAAACAAAACTAAAATGTCAAAGATAAAATTGTAATATTTTAAAACTTAAGGACTAAATTAAAATCAAACTCAAATTTTAAATATTATATATATAAGATTGAGATCAAATAGAAATTACACCAAAATTTGAGAATATATTTAAAAATAAAAATAATGGGATAGGAAGGTCTTTGCGGCTTTTTAGTGGGACCCACCAGAAGAATTGTTGTTTAGCTAAAATCAGTACGAGTCTTTGTACTACAAATGAGTACAAATTTTATTTAAAAAATAAAAATAAATAAATAAATAAATACAAAAATCTACTCCATTTTTTATTGGAGAGTTTAAACAAAGATATTTATGAGATATAAATTTGATTCCTCCTCTCCAAATCAAAGATTGAAAAACACTTTTACTCTTTCAATTTTAAAAATTGAGATTCTTAACTTTGATGAGTAACAATTTAGTTAATATATTTTCAATTTTGAATCAATTTAGTCTCTAAATTTTAGCATAAAACAATTTAATCCTTGTGACTTTAAATTTGCAAAAATTTTGTCAAAAAAAATTAGATGTCAATTATATTATATTATGATGTATACTTTTTATTTTATAAAAATAATAAATCTCTAATTAGTTTATCAATTTATTTATTAAAAAAATGCTAAATCTTAATATTAATTTCTACAATAAGTATTAATTTGTTACAAATTTTAAAGTACAAAAACTGAATAATTATAAAAGTAAAAGTATAGAGATTAAATTATTACAAAATAAAGTTCATGAGTTAAATTGTTACTTTTATGAAAGTTTAATAACTAAAAATAGTTTATAACCCTAATTAAACTAGTATTAAAAAATATGTATAAAATAAATAGAGCACTTTGTATGTTGTTTGAAAGATAAACTGAAGGAGGGACATTTGGTAAAGATAAACACATGAAAATGGAAGGGTAAAGAAATTTCTTGTAAAAAAGAATGCATGTTGCCTTATTCCTAAGTACTTAAAACTTTGATACACAAATGTAGGTTTAGTTTGCTTGACTTTACAATTTTTTTTTTTTTTAATTTTCTAATTCATGTGTTTTCTAAATTTGTTTTTGGATTTAATGATTTAAATAATACAAATTTTGAAAACAACAATTGAATAAGAAATTTTGGTCCATAAAAATATACGTGTCAATTATAAAATCCTAGCCATGCTTCGTGCGTGGATAGAAATGACAATTCTACCCACATTTGTCTTCGTGTTTGCAGAAATAATTATATGTCGACGTATAATTCATGGACAGAAATATCCTTTCTGCCCACATATAATGTGCGAGCAAAAATGAGATTTTTGCCCACAAAGGATGATGTTTTGGCAGAATGCACTTTGTCGACTCACGTTGCATGGGGAAAAAGACGTTTCTACCCACGTTTTATATTTTCGTCAAATGCATCAAACTATGTCGACGGACTTTTGCTCATAGCATAAAAACGTCAACATAACTTCTATTGACGTATTTTTGCATTAGCCGAGACAAAAACTCTTTTAGTATAAAATTGATATTTTAATCTATTAATTTGTTTAGTAATAATAAAAAATAAAAATAAAATAGATGTTTGGGTTTGTCTTCTTTGTTTTTCTTTTTTTTTTCTTTTTTTTTTTTAAAAAAAAAAATCACTATTGCATGTGTTCTTCAATGTTTACAAGACAGTTCACTATTGATGGGTACATTGTAACTACCTTATAAATATTGAAGAACATTCTACCATTTAATTCATTTTCCCTAAATTTTGAATAGTCTTTCTTAGTTTATTTTTTCCTTTTACAAAATCGTGACATTTAGGGGGAAAGAATGGTAGGGACTCAAATTTTAGATTTTATTTATGTTAGTTAACTATGTCTATTTTATTTTAAATTGTTACTTATTTATGGTCTTTAATTCTATCGTTTAGCTCATTCATCCATAGTAACTAATAGACAAATGTATCCGTTATCATTAAAAGTGGATAGTCGGCCTTCTTTGTAAACTATTTTCTTTAAAATGAGTATGACTAACTATCATAAAATTTACACTATTATATCGATAATAATAATACTTAAAAAAAATTGCACTAACTATTATTGGTTAGTAGAGTTTTACTTTTACTTATTACATTGTAGGCGAACTATTTATTGTTTTCTTCTACATCAATGTATTACTTTAATTTAAATGAGAATTATCTTTCAATGTTTTACTAAAAGATTTCACTTTTAAAATAAAAGTTAAATTTAGTCACCCCACATGTTTGGAAAAGAAGGAAGAAGAAAGTAATTGTAAGAAATAAGTTTGCCTTTCACAAATAATACTCTTTTTAGCCAATTGTTTAATGGCTCATTCTGGTGTAATTTAGTTAGATCGATACCAAGACCAAAACAAAAATTTAACTTTTTAATGACACACCCAAACTAACAAGTTTCTGAATTTTTTCTAGAAGACCTCCCAAATGTTACCTAATCTTTTTCAAATATTATGTAGGTAATCTTCTTCAAATTCCTCCTTCCTAATTCAAATATCTAAGTTAATCTCTATTCCCTTATGTCACATCACAAAACCTTTCTCTATTTCAATATTCATTCTACCTTATCTTTTATGGATTCATCTTATTAGATTTTAATTTTATCAATTCATAGTACTAATAAATCTGGAATGATGCAGCTGGTTTAGTGGTGGCTACACGTCTATGGCCTCCCCATAGCTGTGTGACCAACCAGAGAATTGAATATTGAATTTGGGATTTGGATCGGGAAATGACTGAAAATGTCAAATGACTCGAATTTTAAAAAAAATGTCAAATGACCCTTTGCTGACATCAAGTTCGTATGAAATTACCGAAATAAACTTGACAAGTGGAAAAGCCCATCTCGCTCTCGCTCTCTCTTCCTTTCCTCACTCACAATCATTCTCATCTCTTTCTCACCGGAGTTGGTCGTATTGAAGCTTGACTTGTCATGCCGAAGAAAGAGAAGAAGCTTAGAGAATAAGAAGAAAAGAAAAAGAAAAGAAAAAAAGAAAAAAAAAAGGGAGTTTCACAAAAAAAGAGAAAAAAGAAAGGAAAAAAAAAGTCAGATTGTTGGAGAAGAAGAGAAAAAAGAAAAAAGAAATCAAGAAATTCAATACCATAATTTCACATGGTCATGATATCATCAAAGATTTTTGGCATTTTTTTTTTCAAAAATTGGGTCATTTTCCATTTTGGACCTTTAAAATAGATTTTTTATGCCATTATTCCAAAAAAGAAAAAAAGAGTGTCAGAAGAAGAGAAAAAAGAAAATATATATATATATATATATATGAAAAAATACAATACACTAATTTCACAATACTATAACACAATAAAAAAAAAAATCAAAAAATTGGGTCATCTACAATTTTGGGCCAAAAAAATAATTTTTTATTTGTTTGGATCAGGAATAGGAAAAGAGAATTTGATCTTGAATTGGATGGTAAATTCTTGTTTTTGGTCTAAGTATCAATTCTGAGCAAGATGTATCGAGATGAACTATCAAAAGAATAAAAAAAATAATAAAAAATATAAAATAATAAAAAAAAGTAGTTAATTTGGCGGGGAATTGATACAGAAAGCAGACCTGCCGAAGGTTGAGAGTCCATTTTCTGAGAGCAGGAAAATGGAAATCGCCCTTAACCCATCTTCCATGGCTTACCAGAGATTTGGACTTTGTAGCCACCTACTCCCCTCCTCCAACCTTTACTAATTTCTTCTACTCTCCCCCATGGAAGATTCTTCATCCTTGCTGCAATTTCACTGTTCTTTACCAAATCAACATTTCCCTTCTCTGTTTCTTCAAGCAATTCCCTCTCTTTCTCTCTCCCCGTCTCTTTACAATCTCCATGTTTCCCATTCCCTCTCTAAACCTAATTTCTAAGAAACCCCTTCTCCTTCCTTCCAACAACCTCCCCTTTCGACGTCCCAACCATTTGGCTTTCCTACTTCTTCAAATACACTCTGCATTCTCCTCTTCTCCACCGGAACTCCCAAAATCCATTTCGGTTTTCGCTTCTTTCATTACTCCCACCCCCTCATTTGGGTTCTTCAGGTCCCCGATGATGAAGCTTTGCTTTTGGGCTTTCGCTATTTCTCTGCTTTCCAGCATTGCCGCTGTCCCCAGTGCTGTCCCCACTGAACGAATTTCAGGTTTACCATTGTTCTTTAACTTCAATTGGTTTTTGTAGTATTTCTTCATCTGCTCGGTTTTGCTACTGTTATCTTGATCCTCATTTCTGATGCGTATTGGGGTTTTTTTTTCCCCCCATGTGTTTCTTGTTTCCCAAAGTTAATTGATTACTACTTTTTAGTACATAATTATGCTCTAGTTGAGTTCTTGTGAGTCAGATTCTGCTCTAGGTCAGTGATTACATTGGACTTTCCAAGTTCAATAAAAATGAACAGCTAGAACTTCATGTTCATATTCTGCAAGTGGTTTTGAACTTCAGTGGATTTCTGCATTTTGATCCCAAGCGTTGGCATATTTGGTAATGTGGTTTGTTTATTGGATCCAGGAAGTGCTGGGGATGTGTTAGAAGATAACCCAGTTGGAAGATTGAAAGTGTATGTTTATGATCTTCCAAGCAAATACAATAAGAAGACTCTTCAAAAGGATCCAAGATGTCTCACTCATATGTTTGCTGCTGAGATATACATGCATAGGTTCTTGTTGAACAGTCCTGTCAGAACACTGAATCCCGACGAAGCCGATTGGTTTTATACTCCAATCTATGTCACCTGTGACCTCACCCCCAATGGCTTGCCATTGCCCTTCAAATCCCCACGAATGATGCGAAGCGCCATTCAGCTTATCTCTTCCAATTGGCCTTATTGGAATAGAACCGAGGGTGCTGATCACTTCTTTGTTGTGCCTCATGACTTTGGTGCCTGCTTTCATTATCAGGTAACCTAACATACTTTCTCACTGCAATAGTATGCATACAAAATTACATATGTGGTAACCTAGATTAAATGTGCATGACTTATCAATATAAACTTTTGGGTTTAGGAGTTATCAAACATCATACGAAAGCAAGTCGTCATATATTCAAACTACTGTAATATTGTTTTCTTTCTAATTAATATTGATTGTCACTTTTGGGTCTTATACTAATTTCCAGCAGGAGAGGAGTGTTACGAAATGTATTAGAACTTAAAATATAGTATAATCTCATAAGTTCATAGTTCATTTGAGATTTAACATGATATTGGAGTATGAAATCCTCTCTGGCTATCTTGAAATCCATTTCTTCCCCCAATAAGTATTGTTAATCACTTGTTGGGTTTGTTGGGTTTGTGCTCATTTTCAAATCCACAAAATAAGTGCATTAAGAATATGTATAAATGATTATTTTTATCATTTAACTGATTAAACTTGTTCATTTAGTCGTGATACAATATTTGAGCCGTTATATTAAAATTGTTTAGACTAGATCTTTCTTCAAGTATATGAATCATCTTCCCTCGTTGTGGCTGAGAGACAAATGCAATAATCTTTGCGCTTGATTGTTGTATTGTGTAGGAAGAGAAGGCTATTGATCGCGGAATTCTTCCCTTACTCCAGCGTGCAACTTTGGTTCAAACTTTTGGACAAAGGCACCATGTTTGCTTGAATGAGGGCTCCATCACCATTCCTCCATATTGTCCTCCCCAGAAAATGAAAACCCACCTGATCCCCCCGGAAACTCCTCGTTCTATCTTCGTCTATTTCCGGGGATTGTTTTATGATGTTAACAATGACCCAGAAGGTGGTTATTACGCAAGGTGGGAGTCTGTTCTGCCATTCTTGGTCTTTACATTCTTAATATGGAACAGGGTTGAATACAACACTAAATAGGGTTATAGAAATTCGAGTTTGTGTTTTGACAATTTAATGTAACCTACAGAGGTGCAAGAGCAGCAGTGTGGGAGAACTTTAAAAACAATCCTCTCTTCGACATCTCTACCGACCATCCAACGACATATTATGAAGATATGCAGCGGGCAATATTCTGTTTATGTCCTCTTGGGTGGGCGCCATGGAGTCCAAGGCTGGTGGAAGCAGTGGTGTTTGGTTGCATCCCAGTTATCATAGCCGATGACATTGTCTTGCCTTTCGCCGATGCTATTCCATGGGAAGAAATTGGTGTGTTTGTCGACGAAAAAGACGTGTCCAACCTCGACACGATCCTCACATCAATACCACCCGATGTGATATTGAGGAAGCAAAGACTGCTGGCAAATCCATCAATGAAACGAGCAATGATGTTCCCTCAACCAGCTCAATCAGGCGATGCTTTCCATCAGATTCTGAACGGCTTGGCTCGAAAATTGCCGCACGATAAGGGTATTTACTTGAAGCCTGGTGAGAGGATTTTGAATTGGACTGCAGGACCTGTGGGGGATCTGAAGCCTTGGTAGATAAAATGTTTCAACTTTTTGGCTGTTGTTTGTAATTCATACAAAATGTATCAAGTAGAAAAGCTTTAAGCCATGCCATCTCCTACCCCCTACCTAAAGTTTTGATTCATTTTGGGTACATAGTTTTTGAAGTGTCTCTAGTTCTGTGGTATAGTATAGCCAACCCATTTGATGAAAAGTATTGAAAAGGTTTAAGAATCCCCACTGAATATTCAACTCATTGTATTGTCCTCCAGGGCCAAAATGACGAGCATGGCCCAATCAGTACCTACAATTTTTAACTTCTGGTGAATTGTTGGCGACCAAAAGATCTATAGTTCAGATCCTCTTACACTCTAATGTACCAAAAAAGAACAAAACATAGGTCTCGATTCGTATTCCTTACGACCGTATTCTTTACCAACTCTAATCCTAGAACCTTGCTACACTAGAATAAAAGTGACTTCTAATTTTATTTTTAATAATTATTTTTTATTTTGAAAATTATGAGGTTAACACTACCGATAATAGAGAGACTGGTATTGAACATTTTCGAAATTAAATGTTGAAGATTGATGGTTCAATTTTGTAACTTAAGAACTAAATTCACACAAATTCCAAATAATTTTGCAATGCCTAAGAAAACTTTAATTTACTATACCTAAGAAAACTTTTTAAATCTCATAGTAAGCACACAATCAAGTGAATAAACTCTCCTTAATCTATAATCTATAAATAAATGGATAGGGATTAAAATGTTACATACTAATGCTTAGTAATTAAATTATTACTTCTATTAAAGTTCAAAAACCAAAAGTAATTTTTAACTTACGAAATTTAAAGAAAATATTTTTAGATACTTGGCTACCAGTCCTTAATGCACCAAAATCATGGTCTAAAAAATAAAATAAAATAAAATAAATTGAAACCGAAACCGAAAGAACAAAATTGAAATCAAGATCCAAAGGGGCTTTGGGAAAGGAAAAAAAAACCAAAAAATTAGAATATCCCCTATATAGTCATTACACCAAAGAGAGATTCTTCATGGAATTGTACGGGTGTTTGGCTCACCAACATTGGTTGGTTTGGTTCAGTTGATAAAAATTACCAATTAATATTTGGCCCACCAATTTTAAACATGGATGGAGTTGGAGTTGGTTATTTTTACCAACTCACTCCAACTCAACCTAACTATCTCTCCCTCCAATGTTTTCAATGGCTCCACCCATCGACCACTGCCAACGACTACCGATGTCACACTCCAACGACCAACTTTGGTGACCATCTTCGTGCAGCCAGCTTTGGCAACCGACAACGAAAACCACTGTTGGTGTCAACTGCTTATGACAACATTCACCTCAAGCAACCAACTCTAGCGACGATCTCCTCTCATGATCAACTTCTGCGATAACCACCTCTAGCGGTTAACTCTGATGACTACTTCCAACCACCAACTTCGTCATTCATCTCCAACAACTAATTCTAATGACTAACTCAACTGATAAAATACTAAACATTCCAAAACAAAAAATTATTAGTTTATAGTGTTTAATAGTCGTCTTTTATAGTAATTAGATATTGGGGGATTGTTTAAGGATGGTCAGGTCATCTTTTAGAACTACTTGTCACAAACATCCAAAAGACTAACTAATAACAGTCTCGCCATAGTTTAGAAAGAGGTATTATTTGTGTCAATTTAGTAGGACTGACTAGTTTGACTATCTTTGGCGTGCGTGTGTTGTGAACATGTAAATAGACATATGATGGCAACCCTATTTTTCGTGCATGTTCAACTCATATGTTTTTACGTTCGTTAAAGTCTATTGTGGAGTTCATTATATAAATAATAGTATTTTGTCTACATTAAGTGCAATAGTTACATGTAGAAAATTGTATAAATATATTTTTATTTATCAAGTTCACATCTCAAATGAGTGTTAAGAATTTTGTAATTGAATGGCGGAACAAAAAGTTTAAGAGGAAAAAAGATCATTAAATTGCATGCTTTTTTAGGTTACAAAAGATTTCACTAGATATCCTCAACTCAACTCTACACTCCAAACGCAAATAACTATTACCAACTCAGCTCAACTCCACACTCCAAACACAAACAATTATTACCAACACAGACAATTATTACCAATTCAATTCAACTTTGCACGCCAAATATACTTTAAAAGATAAATCTCATTAAAATGCATGAGGTGTCAAGTAAGCAATTTAAAAGATTGTACCTATCCTAATATATATTATTTCCAAGCCTTTGATATTGTTTTGTGGCCATGGGGAATCTAAGGAATGGTGCACCACATTTTAAAGGTTTGGTTATTTTCAAATATAGAAAAATAAACCAAAATATTTATTATTATTTTATAAGAAAATAATAGCAAAGAAGGGTGAAAAAGTAAATTTGGTAAAACATTTTGTGTAAAATAATAGTAAATTAAATTATTTATGTCCTAATAATAATATATAATAAGGGGACAGAAGACACGTGGTTTTTGGGGTTGATTGATGGCTATTTGGTTGGCTCAATATAACTTATGATTTAATTTGGAGAGTAAGAGTGAGAGAGAGGGACGCATAATGAAATATATCCCTTCACATACAACAAGGGCTGGGGTCGTATTATATTTAATTCACTACTTTGCTTAACATTTAAATCATCACCCACCATCTCACCTTTATTATATATTCTTATTTCTTTTTCTAAGGCATACAAAAAAAATGTTGATGCTGGGTTATTTCAGGTTCAAAAAAATACTTTGGATTTTTTAATTTTTTTTCTTTATAGAAGCAACCATTTTTAGTTTATATATTTTTTTAATTTATAATCATTTTAATAAGTAACTTTTTAGTTTCGAAACTTTACAATTTTTTATCAATGTAGGTAGCTAAGTTGACTAGAGATCAAATTTGTTTATATATTAGAATAAGTGTTTACGTAATAGTAGTATTTGATCTTTAATTTTGATGAAATTTTTCAAGATGAGGACAACTTGTGATAAATTGTAGAGTATGTGACAAATTTTAAAGTAAAGAGATAATATTATATTCTAAAGTTTAGAAACTCTGTTTTTACTCTATAAAAATTCGGTGTTCAAATGTGTTTTTTTTTTTTTTAATTCTTTCACTGTAATAAATAAAAAATGGAAGCAACAATTGTTTTATTGGTGTTAAAATTGCTTTTATTTAAAAAAAAAATTATTTGATCTCTAAATTGTTGTAAAAAGGTTTCATTTAGTAACTATTTTGTTTTTTATTTTTCAGTTTTTGGATTTTTAACTTTTAAAATAAAAACCATACATATTTAGTAACAATTCAGTTTCTATATATATATTTTTTTAACAATCTAGTCTATATATTAACATTTTGAGAGAATTTGATTCCATAAAATTTTTTGTGTTATAATTTAGTCTTTATATTTTAAAATTTTTAACAATTTAGTCACTATCATTTAAAAAAAAAAATTGTTAAAATTGGATAAGATTGATTACTAAGCTAAGTTCATGTTGACAACGACTTTATATTATTTTATTATATATTAAAGTTTAAGCTCTAAATTATTAGCAATTAAAGGACCAAATGAGTTTGTTTGTGTGTGTTTTTATGGTAACTTTTTGTAACCTTTGTGGTCCTTTTTCACATGATCCAAGTTTGGGTTTTGAAAAAGAAAAGAGATCAGGTGGTGGGTAAAGGAAAAGACATTGTCTTTCCTGCCCACTACAAAATGGCTGCTCATCTTTGAATATCATAATCCAACTTCAAAATAATTAAACTTTTAGCCCTTATTTTATTTTCAAATATTTAAAAATATTTCTATTTATTTTATAGATTATAATAACTGTTCTATAACGAGGGACATATAGGAATTTGAACGTCTGACTTTAAAAGAAAGAGCGTATGACACGATTATCGTCAAACTATGAAGATTTGATTTACATTTCTTTTTTTTGGGTTAAAACTAGTAGGTGAATAAACAAAATTTGAAGAGAGTAATAATTGCAATACTAATTTGATGAAATATTGGTTTGATCGATAGTGGCAACTTACTTAGAATTTAATATCGTACTACTTTTCTTGGCACCTAAAATATCGTAGGATCAACCGGGTTGTCCCGTGAAATCGGTTGAGGTGCTTGTTAGTTGGCTCGAATACTCACGATACTCATGAACTTTGTACTTCGTTTCAAAAATAATTTTAAACCTCCAAAGATTTTATTAATACCCTTAAACTTTAATTGTAAAAACACTTTTCGAACTTTTTTTTTAAAGGTTAAAGGTATTAATGTAATTTTTTTAAGTTCAAATGTATTTTTAAAATAAGGTATTATTGGTTTCTAATTTCGCCCATATATTGATGATAAATATGTTTTTTTTTTTAATTTTTTTTAATTTGAGGATATGAATGAAACTTTTGAAGGTTTAAATATATTTTTGAGATAAAATACAAAATTTATGAGTATTTTTTATTATTTAGCCAAATAATTATAAAATGCAATTTTGTTTTTCATCCTTCAAAATGAATAAACAACAAAAAGAGAGAGAGATTTCGGTTCTAGAGTTCAAATAATAATTGAAAAATAATATTATGATTGACTAAACACCTTCGAACCCTAAAATAAAAATATGAAATTTAAAATCACAAACCTAAACTTAGTGGATGGTTGTACACCAAAAACATATATATGAACCAACCATAAATTCATATTTATAATTAAGAAAAAGGATCAATTTTAGATAATTATTATATCAACTTAGATCTTAAAATTTTAATATTATTGATAAATGTTGATAAATGTTGTAATTTTTTTCCTTCAACTTAATATAACTTTTTTTATATTATCGTTGATTTATTACGTTTGTGTTAAAAAGAAAACATATATATATAATAAATTCATGGGACATGTATAAAAGTAAATAAATAAATAAATACATTGAAGGGTCAAAATTGGTTTCTTTTTTTTTATAATAATAACTATTATTGATATAATATTATAATCTAAATGTTGTGGAGGAAGTTGGCACCTACCGGCCGCCACAAAAGAAATCTCAAAAGAGCAGCTGGTTTGGGTCAAACTCAAACCACACTTGCAATTCAATTCAAGTGTGAAACACATATTTCATCCCCTTTTTTTTTTATTCTTTATCCCTTCTTTAATTTTCCATCTTTAAAATAATAACTAATTATATTACAATTTTTAAAATATAATAATAATAAAATAAACTCAAATTTCACGTTAAATATCTTTTAGTCCAGTTTTAAAAAAATAAGAATATAACTTTGTATTTGTACTTATTCAACTAATCTAATATAACAATGTTCTCATGCACTATAAAACTATTTCTCTTTAGTGCTTACCACTTCCAAAAAAAACATTGACAGTTAGTTTGTAAAACCAGCAAAAGGTTATTCTTCATTATTTTCAAAATATGGATCAAACGACATTTTAAGTATCAAATTTGAGTCATTCGTACAAAAATCTCTAATTACATTATATTCTATGTCCAATGCATCTATTTCATTCGTACAAAAATTCGTATCTTTTTTATCAAACCTAGAGGTTCAAATCTCCATATCTCTTTGTTGTAATTTAAAAATATATTATATTACTCGCAGTACAAAATTGTGTAACATGAATATAATTAATGTATAAAAATATCAAAAATTCGAATCCCTAACGCTGAGTTTGGAGTTGGTGGAATAATTTCTCAAATCTTGCAAGCTTAAAACCCTGTACCCTTTTCATCGTTTATAACGAGTCTTCCTTCTTCCTTCAACAAACCCACCAAAAGCATCTCCCATTTCACCAACCATCTTCTCCCTCGTCTCGGCGGCTCTTCCTTTGATCGCTTGCTCGCATGGCTTCCATTTCCAAGCTGTCCACTTCCATCTCTGCTCCTTCTCTATCCTCCTCTGTTAACCCGCGATCTTCCCTCTCCTCCAGCTCCTTCATCGCCTTCCGCCCCTCTTCTGACTTCTTCACCAAGCTCTCCGCGTCTAAATTGTCCCTTCACAGAGCTTCCGGTTTGAAGGGTTCCTTGGTGTACGTTTCTTTTTTTTTTTTTTTGTTGGTTTTGTGTGATTTTGATCGGTGGTTTGACGATTTTTCATTTTGGGTTTCTTTCTGTTTTTCTGGGGAGATCTGTTTGATGCTTATGTTTTGTCGACTTCTGCTTCGGTTTCTATGTATTTGATTTTGTTTTTCTGGTGATGGGTTTTTGATCATCTTATTTCAATTTTGTGCTCTCTTTTCTGGGTTAATGATGATTTATTTCTTGCTGTTTGAAAGACTGGTGTGGTAGAACTGCATTAGTAGGATCTGTAATTTCTCGCTGATTCTTAGATCTTAGTGTATCATCGTCTTGAATTGTTGGTTTGCTTTTCAGCTTGATGAATCTATCGTAGAATAGGATTGGTTTAATCCTTCTATAGAAGTTGCTTCTTGGATTTCTAGCTAATTTCTTACTGTGATTCAGTGTTCAGTTCTTGGAAATGATAATGATCTGAGAAATATAGGCAGTGATATATTTCATCTTGGACTGAACTCATTCAAGTACTTACAAGTTTCTGATAACAGGGATTGGGTTTTGACTTTGAAGTTGAAAAGACACCCACAGAATATATAATTTCTAGTGATCATTTCGTTTGCATTAATGTTGTATAAATTGCTATGGGATTGTTCGGTAGCCATTTGGACAATCCGTGCTCCCAAGTGGTGGCTGTCTGAATGCTCGAGTTGCATTGAATAATAACATTCCAAACTTTAGAGGATTATCTATGTTTAACATATGTTTATGCTATGATTATTTGGTAACTAATGTGAAACTATGAATTCATGTTGCCATTACAGTGTTAGGTGTTCCCAAGGTGATGGAAATGGAATCCCAGTGAAGAGAACGGTGCTTCATGATCTCTATGAAAAGGAAGGACAGTCCCCATGGTACGATAATCTCTGCCGCCCTGTCACTGACTTGCTTCCTCTTATTTCTAAGGGTGTCAGAGGTGTAACTAGCAACCCAGCAGTAAGTATTCAGATCTTATTCTTTTCATGAAAAGAAAGAATATGATTATGTAATTTTGGGATCAGCAATGCAGAATTCTTGTGGTTTAATTGCCAAAAATCTTGCAATTCTTACCATTTATCCTTTAACAGATTTTCCAGAAAGCAATTTCGTCTTCAAATGCTTACAACGACCAATTCAGGTATTTTTAAATCTTTCTTACTGTACACTATGATCTTTTCTACATTATATTGGTGTTGATTGTATTCAAGGAATTTTCAGAGAACTTGTTCAATCGGGAAAAGATATTGAAAGTGCATATTGGGAGCTTGTGGTGAAGGATATTCAAGATGCATGCAAACTTTTTGAGCCTATCTACGATCAAACAGATGCTGGTGATGGCTATGTTTCAGTCGAAGTCTCTCCAAAGCTTGCTGATGATACTGAAGGCACCGTTGAGGCTGCAAAGTGGCTCCACAAAGTCGTTAGCCGCCCGAATGTGTACATCAAGATCCCTGCTACTGCTGCTTGCATCCCATCGATTAGGGATACTATTGCAAATGGCATAAGTGTCAATGTGACTGTAAGTTTTTTCTCCATGCATCCTTGGTTCTTTTTATAAATGACTGTTGCATACTTCGATACATTTAGCACAGCTGCATTAACCATTGAAACTATAATTAGAAATCCAGGCTATGTTTGGATTGACTTTCTAAGTGCTTAAAACTACTTTAAGCACTTAGAAAGTCAATGCCTTTAGTCTGAGTCTTGTTGCAACCTTTGGGAAGTGGTAGCCTAACATTCGTTTCACGATTCTTTGCACAGCTCATATTCTCCATTGCTCGATATGAGGCAGTCATTGATGCTTACTTGGATGGACTTGAAGCTTCAGGTCTCAGCAACCTTTCTAGAGTAACAAGTGTTGCTTCCTTCTTTGTAAGTCGGGTTGACACCCTTATTGACAAATTGCTTGAGAAAATTGGAACGCCAGAGGCCCTTGATCTGCGAGGAAAGGTGACTGCATCATTGTTTCCTGAATTTATATTTTCAATTACGCTAACTTACTGTAAGGTTCGCTGACTGATATTTGGAATGATGAATATTGCAGGCTGCAGTTGCTCAAGCTGCCCTTGCTTATCAGCTCTACCAGAAGAAGTTCTCAGGCCCAAGATGGGAGGCTTTGGTGAAGAAGGGTGCAAAGAAGCAAAGGTTGCTTTGGGCATCTACAAGTGTTAAGAACCCGGCATACCCCGACACCTTATACGTTGCCCCACTCATTGGACCTGACACTGTAAGTGACTAACATCCCACATCTATCTCCTCTTGACGAAAATCACACTATCGAATTGATTGAACACATTTTCTCTCTTCTTATCTGAATTGTGACGCTTCCCTCTCAGGTTTCAACCATGCCTGACCAAGCTCTTGACGCATTTGTTGACCATGGAACCGTTTCAAGGACTATCGATTCAAACGTATCCGAGGCCGAAGGAATATACAGTGCACTTGAGAAGCTGGGAATCGACTGGAATGAAGTTGGGAATCAGCTTGAAGTTGAAGGAGTGGATTCTTTCAAGAAGAGCTTCGACAGCCTGCTTAATACTCTCCAAGACAAGGCCAACTCTCTTAAATTGGTCAGTCATTAAACTTCTAAGTTGAAAATCAAAGTGAGAAAGTTAATAAAAACTGGTGGGTTGGTTTTCCTGCTGTAAAATGTTTTATTCAGTGTCTTAAAAATCCTTATCTTGGATGTAGCATGTATTTAGGGATTGAAAATTTGAGGGATCTTTTAGTAACATTTGTCTTTTCTTTTCAGTTCTTTAGAAATATGTTTGGTGTCACCATTTTTCATTTTTCATTTTTATTGGAACGTTTAGGAAATTGTATACATAGTTTGGAACAAAATAATGTTTTATTTATTTATTTTTAATTTCTCGATTTAAAATTTGAGAGATCTGAATCTCAAACGCATTTTTTTGAAAAAATAGAGAAAATATGAGTAGATTCTTTTAAAGGTAACTTTTTAAAGTAGTTTCCAAAGATTGGGAGAGTGTCGAATTCTAAGGATGAAATTTATAATTTGAACTTAAATACTTAATTATGACTTTTTGTATTTATCAATTACATATTTTTCTAGGTAAAATAAAATTAAGTTGTAAATATAAAAGGTTATTTAATGACTTATTTACAATTATACCTTTAGAAGGTTGCTACTTGGTTTCAATTATGTGTCTATTCATCAAGTGACTTACTTTTCCTTATGTTATCTATCTACCTTGATATACAAAAATTGAATTCTTTTTCCCATAATCGACTACAAGAAATAGGGATAACGCTTCAAAGGATTCAAGGAATTAAATAACAAAAATGTACTCTATGTACGACCAAGAAGAAATGACTATGTTAACTTGAACATAACTCAGCTGTAAATGACATGTATTCTTACCATGGGTTGGAAATTCAAAAACTTACCTTTGAGTCGGAAGTTCAAATTTTTTTAATGAGAATGATTTATTTTAGAGGGAACTGGGGCTTTGAGAGCAAGCAAATAGACTTCTTAAAAATTTGGGTTAAAATAAACTTTTAAAAAGATTGATGCATAATTGAAATCAACCTATAGTTCACAATCATTTTATATAATTCTGCCTTAGTAATTGTTAATTAAATATTATGTTTATTAGTTTCAAATTTTAGGCTCTTATTAAATTTTGCTTGTTAATTTCAAATTTTTCCCTAAAGAATAGCATGTAAAATCCTAGTTTATCTGACAACCTCTCTCTGATTTTCATTCTAATATATTTCAATTCAAACGTAAAATTCTAGGAAAAAAAAAAAATCTAGGCAGGTTCTTTACATCTCACACGGTTTAAAAAAATATATAAAAATAAAAATAAATAAAGATGATGGTAACTAGCAGCAAAATTAGTTTTCATATTTTCAAATGTCATATAAATTAATAATTTACAAGTGTGATAATTTCTTAAATTTTTGTATCACTAATCTATCATTTATATAGTCAATTAGTGATAGACTTCTTCTATCACTGATAAACAAATTTTTTTTTTTGTTGGTCACAAATAGATTTTTACATTTATCATTGATAGGCGTCTATCACTTATCAACTATTTTATATCAATTGTTGATGAAATTTTTCTATGTATATTATCGAGACCATTAATATGTACATTAGTGATAGTTTATTATTATTATTATATTATTATTATTGATAGATTAATTCTCTATATGTTAGAAACTATTGCTATTAGTAACTTATTGTTATTTGTTAACAATAGTTTTGTTATAATCTTTTGATATAATATATTGATAGACAAAATGAACCTGCAAAACAGCCACCAAAATAAAGAGAAAATAGTCAAATATTATTAATACGCCAATTTAAAAATTAAAAAAAAAAAGATTGATATACCTTTTGTTTTCATATTTAGATTCTATATTATCGAATTAATAGCATGTTAACTATCACAAATAAAAAGAAAAATAAAAGTTAAATATCATCAATATATCATAAAAAATCAAAGTTAAATATCATCCATATACCATTTTCTCTGATGATAAGGTATATATAAGTAATACCTCATCAACAGGTCTCGCAAGTCGGACGGGTATTATTATTCTTGTTAAGTGTAATTGCTTTTGAAATTTTATCACTCACTTTTTGGCGCAAGCAATTCTTAATGATTTTGTCCAGCCTATTTCTAGTTTAGAAGTTTATGAGGTTTGTTTGAGCTCTAATTTACAAGATTGGGTGTCCTCTGCTCTTAATGAGAATTTGGTTTGTTGATTCTTTCTCTTTAACAAAGTTATCTTTAAAAAAAAGGTATATATAAGTAATGAATCTAATAGTGAATAAGCACATTTTTTTTATTCTATTGATGATAGTTAACAATATATCTAATAGTAAAAAAATATCCATTTGGATTTAGGTTAACGGTAATTGACATGACCTTTCTTGCTAGAGGTGGAATGTTCAATCTCTCATCCATCATACTCATTTGTAATTTATATAGATTATGATATAGATTATTCAAACTAATCAAAGGAAAATTATCTTAAATGGTAAATCTGCTGAAAATATTTACAACTAATAGCAAAATACACCGTCTATCACAAATATTTTAGTTCATTTTGCTATATTTGGAAAAAAGCTCTTGATCAAATATCACCAAGTTAAATAAATAAAAATAAACCTAATATTAATAAATAAAAGGCGGAGGGGGCAGTTTGGTACAAGTACAAATGTGAGGCCGTTATCTTCCCGCGGACCGCTCTACTTCCATCAGACCTTTGTTCCACTGCTCAACAATGGCGTCCATTTCCGCTACTGGTTCTCTTCTCAAATTTCCCACTCTCTTCTTCGGGAGGAAGTCTCTCAACACGGTACGTTCACCACTCGATGCCCTTTCTCAGTTTCTTTCGGGATTTTCCCCTCTTCAACCCTCCGGTTCCATGTGCTGCATAAACCGTTTTGCTATTTTTTATTTAGAGCTGCAGCGGACCTCATTTCGTTCACTTTCCCCACGATTCTCAGCCTTCTTCACCTTCCGGTACTTGTTTCATTTCAGACTTTATCGACACACTGTTGTTTCTGCCTTTCTGGGGTCGGGATTGCAATGTTTCACTAATTGGTACTTTTGAGTAATTGTTGTTTACATTTCTTATGTATAGGTGACAGTACTGAAGGATGTTTCAAGCTAGTATTTGACCGAAGGGCTGTGGTTTTCTCATCCTTTGGCCTACTCGCTGGAGCCTTCTTGAAGGTCGCAGATGATGGACTAGCCGTCGCATCTGAGTTTGCTGATAGTAATTTCCTGTACTCTACCACTCGTTCATTTCTATTGAGAATTAGAGATAATGGGTGTTTGTATTATCTGTTAACTGTTCCTTCACATTATAGTTTTTTTTATTTTGGTTTTAACAACTGTTCTTGCCACACTTGATGTGGACTATTTTAACTGAATTTAAACCTCCTGCCCCCTTAGACGAGGCATTAGCTACGTTATGTTCTAAGCCTGGTTTGTATTGGTTCACAAAATTGTTGTCCAATAGCTTGATGATCCAATTCTAATAATCCCCTGAAATTACTTTCTGTCCTAGGAGAAACTTTAGAGGCTTTTGATCCACACGTACATAAAACTTTCATCCCACTAAATACTGCTGCCATTTTCTAATCGCCAACACAAGCTCCATCAATTCTTGCTCATAAATGGATCTAACCTTGAAGTAGATCATGATCATAATAGGGAATTGGTCATTCTTTTTGCATTGGTATGATCCTCAATTCATGAGCCGCGGCATCTGTCTATGTTATGAAAGGCAATTGAATTTTGGAAAAGCCAGCATAGGTACAGTTTTCATGGTTTTCAGTTGTTAAAGGTGACTTTCACTTCCTCCATCCACCCAAAGCTGTCTCTTTTGAACTGTTGGTTAAGGGCCAAGATAACTGAATTGGTCATAAATAACATCAGCAGTATGGTCAAACTGAGGAAATTACGAAGCTCTTTGATCTGCTGGACTAGACCAACTCAATATAGCCTCCATTTTCAAAGTATCCACAGCCACGTCTGTCCTGTAACTACATGCCGCAGGTGCTCAAATCTTTGGCACCTTAAATGGACATTTCTTCCTGTTAGATGCTAACTAGTTCGGACTCATAACTATTATTACCTCAGTAAGCTTTTTGGACACGATCCTCCACACTAGCACTAAAATTCATGATGTCATATAGAAAAATGAGAATAACCTTTGTAGGTAAGAGCATTAGTCAGGTACTGAAGGTGGTGGCAAGAGCATCAGTCAGACTGGATGGCATGACAATGTACCCATTACGTCCCTTGTCTCTTTGAAAGTCAATCTTTTGGGCATCTTCAGGGCTATACTTGGGTTTGATGGTAGCTAAATTTAAGGTCAATTGTAGAAACACCCTTGGCACCATCTAGTTCATCCAGCAGCTCTTCTTCTACAGGAACAGGAAACTTACTAGGGATTGTTTCCTTATTGAGGAGCCTAACAATCTATACGAAAATTTTATTCACCATTTTCTCCTTTTCCATCAACACAGGCTAGAAAATTGGTTCGTCCTTGGTCCAGTGACCCCTATTGAAAGCATATCCCTGAGCAGCAAACTGATCACGTTCTTTTTGAAACTGAGGATAAAGCATCACATTGCACAGGGTTGAACAACTGTATGCTCCCTCCTTCAGGTTGGTGGTAATCCAGACAATGGCTGAAACAGAGGCAAATTGTTGTAGAACAGGTAATAATGCATCTGTTATTGCCTCATTCCTGTTGCTGGATATGTCTAGGGACCGGGTTTGCATCTGCAGTGCATTAAGATCCATTAGAATACCCTATCCTTCCATTCTCATCGTCTCCTCTCAATACCACTTCCTCTTTACATCTTGAAACTTCATGGTCAACTTTCTCCAGTCCACACTCATTCATTCCAATGACAACTTCTGCATTCTTAGGATATTAAGTGTTGCCTAGCGGTAAGGGAAAGAAAAAGTTCGCCAAAATTGGCAGTTCATGCAGCACAGCACCAACATCACCCCTTGGCACACACCCCTTCCTTTAACCAAAAGCCTCGGATCCCATGATGATCCATAATCGGTGGTTTATGTAGTTGGTAGTTGAAACTTCACTACTTTCCAGATATGAATCTGCAAAGTGCCCCACTCCTCATTGGTCTCAACAACTCCCTTCAACTTTAGTCTTTATGATGCACACAGAGCCGAATCCAGCTAAGTTTAGAGGCTGGTGATTCTTATGTGAGTGAAACCTTTTTTTTTTTTTTTTTTTTTTTTTGGAGAGAGTGAAACCAAAATACATAGTCTACTGACCAGTGATAATAGGTGAGTTGTAAACATGGGCAAGCTATTAGAGACTTGCTGGGTAATTTGATTTTTGTTTTTGTCCATACAAACTTAACACTACTCTTGCCTTAGGATAGTGATTCTTTTTTTGAAAAAAGTAATAGCCTAAAATTAAATCTGAACATCTTAACATAAGTGAATTACAAGGGAAAAAGCATTTCAATTAATGTAAATATCCTGAATAAAGTATCCAGCTAAGCATTTAGAAAGAGAACACCAAGAATAGGCCTTTAGACGAGTTGTTCTGAATCAATCATCCCAAGGGAGAGACTTGTTATGGAAACCCCTCTGATTGTGCTCAAACCATAATTTGGAAAATAAAGCTTTCACTGCATTAGACCACAAAACTTTGACTTTGACACCACAGCTGGACCAATCAATAATGGAAAGATATTCCCCTTAAATGAATTAAGAAAAACCCACTGGATATCGAGATTCCACCAGCATTGCCTCTTAACAAATAGGAGAAAATGCTGCCAAGTGTTTTCATAGAAATTTCGCAGAAAACTTGCCCAATTAATCAAGAGACCAATTTTGAGAGCCCGAGTTATCAATCATTTTCTACCCTACTAACCAAGCTAAAATCAGAAATCTCACCATCTTTAAGGAATCTTCAAAAGCTAATGTTCCATGAACAAGAAGTACCATCCCGATGATAAAAAAATTGTCTGGCCACAAATGTTTGTGTTCCTTTCATCTCATATTGTTAATGATTCAACATGTGCCCAGCCAATCTCCATTGAACTCCATATAGATTTAATGAAAACAAGATCGATATCCACTCTTTTTGTTTCCTGTATTAACTATTAACACAAGATCCAGTTGAAGATTCTGTATAACTTTCATAGATATTTATTTACAATTCAGTCGTACAAAGGTCTTGATACTCTGCTTTTGCATTTAAAAAAAAAAAAAAGAAAGAAAAAAAGAAAACTCAATCTCAGCAATCTCTTCACTTTTCTCTATTTTTGCTCCTCGAACGCGACATGCCAAGCTTTAATTACATCTTTTAGCTTTTGAAACTTGGTACTAATCACAAAATCAGCCCATCCACAAGAACAATCAATACTCAGCAAGTTTTCAATCACATGACAGCACTCAGAATGCGATAACCAAGTATTACAAAAGTCGAAGGTGAAGGCCCCAAAAGAACCACACCAGCTTCTAATAACAGTGGAAAGTGGTCAGAAAAAATTTGTGCCTGTCTTGAAACCCTTGAGTTATCAAACAAAACATCCCAATTTTTGGTTACCAAAAACGATCAATGAGTGAATGAGATGAATCGGAAACACCTCTACACCAAGAAAATGTTATTACATTGAGAGATAAATTTAACTGATGAAGTGTATCCCTCTTTCAGTCACCTTACTTTTGTCTCACATTATAAGGAGACCTCCTGATTTTCCATATGATTCCACATGGGACCAACCAATATCCTTATAGCTCCATAAAGATTTGATATAGGATAGGTCAACGTCTGGTCATTTTGTTTCCAGAATTAATACCAAGTCTGGATGCTAACGTTGAAGAAATTTCTTTAAGGCAACTCTTTTAGATTTATCTCCATAATAGTGATTCATACATGCATAGTTCAAAGAATTGTTTTATGGTTTGCTTTTTCTTCTTTTAGAATGGATGTTTCCTATTGAATGTGCAATTATATGAAAGGAATATTTGGGACGTGTATTCTAATAATCTTGATATCACTATTGCTGACTAAGTGGATCTAATTAGAGATGGAAGATGAATGTCAGTAGCATTTTTCCGATTAAATTTAGTGACTTCTAAGAGGAGTTAATGGCAGCAAGGTCAAATCTAGGGACAAAGTTCTAGATCTTGACTTAGGTATTATTGAACTAAATTTATCTCAAATATGCCATTCAGGAAAGAATCGTTCGAGTACTATATAACTATCATGTGTAACAGCATTATTATAATGTTAGCGGTTACTTTGTGCAGCATGATGGAACAAAATATGTGAGAAATTAGGCAGTTTCCAAAGCAAAGTCTGATAATGCTATTAGCCTATTATTTAGTGAGAACAAAACTTTCACTTTGAAGAACTAAGACTGAGTTAGGGAAATTTTTGTAGGACAGAACAGGGCACAAGATGTGTTGGAGAATGTATTCGAACTGTTGAGACTAGAGAGTATAGGAAGATTTCTGTCAGATATATTCTTTTTTACTTGCAAAGTTTGTTATTTCCTATATCTATTTTCTTTATCTTGTTACTTGTTAGTTGATTTTTATCTTTTATTTATTCTCCAGTCTAAGTCATGTTCTGAAGTTTGAATTAGGGGTTAGTTCCTTATCTATTAGATTTGAATAATTTATGTTATTAAAAAAGTACAAAATTTATCTGTGAATAATACACCATTATGGCTGTATAAAATCTAACTGGAGATTTTTTGTAATTGTTAGGGTGTAGTTCCTTTTTTTAGTGTGCTTATCTTATTTTATTTTATTTTATTTTTCTTTTTTGCAACTGTCATTTATCCTTTTTTTCCTCTTTTTTTTTTTTAATGCAAACTTTGTTTTCCATTTTTTTAAAAAAAAAAAAAGAAAAATCTTTAGAATACTTAGGATAGCCATCTTTTCATGAGACAGAAATGTGTAGGTACTTTACCCTGTTATCATTATTGATATTATGTACCTAGAAGTATCTTTTGGTTGTCACGTCTTTGTCTCGATCCCTTTTGGTATATTTGATAACATTATATAAATTTTTGTTAAGAATAAAAATTGAAGCACCTGGTTATGTTAACAGTTGGCATATTTGAACACATACAGTGCCAGCTCTTAGGGGGAAGGACTATGGCAAGACTAAAATGAAATATCCAGACTATACTGAGACAGAATCAGGTCTTCAATATAAGGTCACCCATTATGAAGATATAGTAAAATACTCTATTTTTCTGTTCATGCTCTCACAAGTCTTATTTGTTCTAATTTTACTTGACAAGGCTGCAGGATCTGAGAATTGGGGAAGGCCCCTCACCAAAAGTAGGAGATACCGTTGTGGTAAGATAGTGCAGTTTATGGATAACAAAATACTCTGGAAGAAATTATTTCTCAAATATGTCGAGTTGTGGCTTTTATTACATGTTCAATGCTTAATGGAGTTATTCAATTTTACATCTTTTTATTTAAAATTAAATAATTCTCACGAAACATAAAATTGATATGCCATTTCTGATATTTTACATTTTGAGTGGGAGTTTCCAATTGAGGGTTAAGCAAGAAGCACAGCCAAACTGAAAATTGATGTTGGGCATCTTTTCAAGGTCTATATGTTTATTTTAGGTTGATTGGGATGGCTATACAATTGGGTATTATGGCCGCATATTTGAAGCCAGAAATAAGACAAAGGGTGGTTCTTTCGAGGTAGGTAATGCTTTGGCTTCTCAGATTTGGAGTTAAAGGATGTTCTCAAGCATTTTAATTGAATCTTAATATACTATTGCCCAGGGTGATGACAAGGACTTCTTCAAATTTAGGTTAGGATCTCAAGAGGTGAGAGATTTGTTATCATTTGGAAAGATGCATCTTTCTTTACTTAATTGAAATGATTTGGAACCTTACTTATTGTTTCTATGACTTATGTTCTATTTGTTGGTGTGCTAAATTGAACTCTAGCTATTGTCTTTTTCGTGAGAAATCTAATTGTTGTTTTTTTGTTCAATATGTTAAAAGTTTTTGCTGTTGTTTAATTGCATGGTGCTATCATTCGTCATACTAATTTCTCTTAAACAGATTTTGATAAAATCTTAGTGACTTATATCTTTGGAAATTTATGCTTTCTACGGTGTTCCTCTATGTCAGGTGATTCAAGCATTTGAGGAAGCTGTTGCGGGCATGACTTTGGGTGGTATTAGAAGGTGCTGTTTTCTCTTTTATTAAGGTTGGATTTGTCTTTGTGGATAGCTCAACTGACACATTTTTAAATAAAATTAATATTGGTTATACTTCATAGTTTATCAATTGGTAAAATGCTTGATGTGGTTTTTCTTTACTGACATTTTGTGGCCTCTGACATTGTCGAACTAGCTATATACAATTTGATAAAGCAAGTTGTTAATAAATTATGAAGTATACTTATACATGAATGCCAAATGCATGTTCTTCTTTCTTTCTTTTTTTTTTTTTTTTTTTTTTTGAACGTATGGGCGATATTTGTAAGCAGGATTATTGTACCACCAGAATTGGGATATCCTGAGAATGACTTTAATAAAAGGGGTCCAAGACCGACGACTTTCTCGGTAACATTTCATTTTTCCTTACTAAACCAAACCTATATACATTTGCATGAACACATGCAGAGGTTCATAACATTTTTATTGCAACACTTTCAGGGCCAACGAGCACTGGACTTTGTGTTGAGGAACCAAGGATTGATAGACAAGACTCTTTTGTTTGACATTGAGCTTCTAAAAATCATTCCAAACTCATCAGTTTAAGGTTGGTAGACGTGTCGCAAAATTCTCCTCAGCAAACATGAAGGTTTGTTTTTGGTTCTTTTGTGCATATGCGTATGACGATTTTATTGACAGGTTATATAGCCTTCTCATTTACTACTGGGTTCCTTACTTCTTACAGGGGTTTCAGAGGCAATGGAAAATTGGTAACAGGAAGCTGTGAGATTCTATGCGTATGGGTATTTCTAGTTTATTGCCCTTAAAAATGTATATAGAGGAATCGCGTGCATTTGGTCTGTATTATAACAATTTTCAATTTACTCCACTTTTCTGATCTGGTCTTGGTCTCACACTTTTTTGAAGGGAAGAAAATGAAGAAGGATAGAAAAAAAACAGGTACTTTTGCAATGGAGTATGACCTGATCTTGTTCTGTCCATCAAACAGGTTGTGAATGGCAATGAAAATTAAACTTTGTTGACAGATTGAATTATGTTCTCTGAGCTGAACATGCAAAACACTTGTGGAGGTTCTAATAAATTTTGAATGAAGAAACACCCATTTTAAAAGGTTCCAACAATAACAAAACCTTGATATTACAAACTAACATAAATTAGATTTAACACTGAACGGGACCTGAGGTCAAACTCTCGATGATAAAAACCTCCTGGAAACACAAAATGGTTGAAGGTATTGCATAAATGAAGTTGGTGCAAGCGGGGGGGGGGGGGGGGGGGGGGGGGGTGGTGTGGTGTTAAGCTTACAAAGACTTCAACGTTCTTCCCATTAACTAACTGAAAGCTTCCTCCTCTTGTACCTAACCATAACTTTCCCTTTGACACCTACAACCATGGCATTCCAATCAATTTCAGGAAAAGGAGATATTAGCTCCAGTTCGAAATTTCTTAGCAAATGACTCCATATTGCCTTTATCTGTAGATAAGCGAAGGGTTCGCCGAGGCAACCATGCCTGCCACCTCCGAATGAGATGTAGGAGAATGGTCCAGCCGCCTTGTCTTCATCTCTCCCAGGTGCAAACCTGTCTGGATCATACCTGTCTGGTTCCTTATAAACATGAGGAAGTCGATTAGCGAAAGCTGGTGATGTGGCAATTATATGACCCTTTGGAATATCATATTCTTTCCCCTCCCTAGTTGTGACACTAAAATCTCTATGTGAACTGCGCATCAACATAATCAGTGGAGGGTGAAGTCTGAGAGCTTCTTTAATACACCTATATAGGTTGTCCATTTCAGACAGGATATCATGATCAATCTTGTCGCCATGCTTTCCCATCAGCTTTTGTTGCTCCTCTAAAACAGCAGACATGTACTCTTTGTGGCGTAGGAGATAAGCCCCAGTCCAAGTAGAAGTAATAGAACTAGTATGTTGACCTGCAAAAAGAGCAGCTATGAGCAAACCAGTGACCTCGGAATCTGTTGTTGATCGACCATCTTTGTACTTTGAGTCAATAAAACATTGCAACATATCATTCTCTGAACTTCCATTGCATTTTCTGGAAGCTATGATTTTCGCAAAGATATCTGCAAGCTTGCTGCGGGCTTGATCACGGCGACGATGAGCCGGGATAGGAAGGTAAGGGAACATCACACTGATTGGGAGCATTCCATTGTCAAGGTCATGAAACAAAGCAGAAACATCCGCAAATAGCTTATCACGAACCTCACTTCCCAGTAGACATCTACTAGCTGTTAAGATAATAAGGTGTTCCAACTCATACTTGAGATCCACCTCCCCACTGTCACCCCACTTAGAGAAGAAGTCCTGCTCAAATACCCCACACCACATCCCAAGGTTACACAGATTTTAAAGAACAATGCCAAACAAAGAGAATGGAAATCAAAGATTTGGACACAAGCATCAGGAACTAGACGTACTAAGAGAGAAATTTAACATGCAATTTTCATTAGCAAGGATGATGGGCTAGGTTTTTCCATTTTTTCCCTTTTGATTTGTTGAGCTATGTTTGCCGGGTTGGCAAGTATGTTTTACTTTTTCATAATTCATTTTACTTCCCAAACTTCCAGCTAGAGAGAAAGAGGAAGAGACTTTTCCCAAAAAAAAGAAAAAAAAAAAAAAGTTAAGAAGATAAGTAAAAGTGTAAAACTTAAAAAGTTAAACAAGAGAGAATTGTAACATCCACAATCCTCATCAGAGAGACAGGAATAAATGAATATAGTCCTTTTCAGTTTCATTAATAATTTGTTATGAAGTTAGATCTGTGATACTGACCTCAGCTTCTCTAACCATCTGATCCACATAGCCTTTCAATTTAGTGACTCTAAGAGCCTCAGTGAAGAATCTGAACTGCTCTTGGCGAATGGAGTAATCCACATCGAACACAACGCCAGGTCCAAAAGTTGGGACATTAAACTGGTAAACTTCCTGCTGGCTAAGATCAGACTCAGATGCCTTGAAGAAATGAGAAGAGACCTCGGGGCCAATCAAGAAGGTGATTTTCTTATGCAATAAGTTCAAGGTGAAGACACTCCCAAGTTTAGGGTACTCCTTCCTTAGCATCACAATCGGACCTTTAAGGAAACGGAGCAATCCCCCAACAAAGGGGAAGCCCTTCACAGTGGGAGGAGCACGTTTGTTAGATCTGGAATTCAGAAGAGCAGAAATGAGCTTGGCGAA
This sequence comes from Citrullus mucosospermus, assembly GCA_030954485.1. NCBI lineage: Eukaryota > Viridiplantae > Streptophyta > Magnoliopsida > Cucurbitales > Cucurbitaceae > Citrullus > Citrullus mucosospermus. Next base: position 26,455,585 of record CM062061.1, on the reverse strand, counting down.
GAGTAAAGTGGCCACCACAAGAACACCCACATTCAAGAATTTGTTGTCCGGCTCCATCGCACACAACCAACCAACAAACACAGAGACACAGAATTGAAAGGAAAGACGAAAGGGGCAGTAATTCGGGTCTGAAGGGACCTGAATTCTGAGACTGAAGATGGTGGAGATCAGGAACGCATTTGAAGAGGAACAAAAGGACAGAAACAGACAGCTGGGAGAGAGAGAGAGAGAGAGAGAGAGAGAGAGAGAGAGAGAGTGAGTGTGAAGGAGATTTTATTGAAGTGGGAAATTAACATCAGCAGGATGCCACCACGGGGCCTATGGGTTTATCGATTAAAACTTTTAGTACTAATTAATCATTTTTTTTTTAATATTGAATATTTTAGTTAGATTATAATATGTTATGTTTGAAATAAATGATAGAAAATAGTAAACACTAATAGGGATTTTAAATAATTATTATTATAGGTAGGACTGTAAAAATAAATCGAAAAATCAAAAAATCAAACCGATTCTTTAATTTGATTTTTTAGTATAAAATTGGACATTTTGAATTGTATTTGGAGAAAACTAAAATGTATTGAGTTCAAATCGGTTTTCGATTGAAAAACTAAATTCTAAGGGTAGATTAAAAATACACTTTAACATTAGTTATCTTTTAGAAAGAAAAAAAAAAATTATTATGGAACATATACGTTTGTTATTTCAAAAAATGCCAGAAAAAAAATTACAAATGTCCAATTTCAAACTATAAAAATAATAATAAACCCAATTTTAATTTTAAAATAGTAAAAATGATTCATTCAAAACAAGGATGGAAATAAAAATAAAAAATTGGAAGAAACAAAAAAAATGCAAAAAATACAAACCAATAGTAAATCGAACCAAATGAAAACCAATTCATTGATTTTGTTTTTTATTGGACATTGATTTGAATCCCTTATTTATAAAACCAATCTATTTGGTTTGATTCTTGGTTAACCCTAAAACCAAATCAAACTATCGCCCTTAATTATAAGTTATAATGGTCGAAAACATTTCAAACATGGGTGAACTCGGGACTCAAACACTTCTTAATATTCTCACTTTACTAGTTGACATTATTAAATAAGTTATTAACTTTTTGTTTTTTTATTTTGTAGACCCCACGTTTATTCTTAAATGGTAGATTGAAAAGATTATACACAAAATCCTTTGGCTTCACATGTGTAAAACAGTGGGTCTAATGGTTTTCTTTCTTTTTCTTATTTTTCGTTTTATCCTTTCTTGAGATCTTGTTTGATTTTTAACTCCAATGGGTGCAAAATTTTTAAAATAAATTCTAGAAGGTTTCATATTTTTATGTGATATAACCGTCAGCACAGCTTGGAGGACTTTTTTTTTTCTTTTTTTAATAACGAAGGTGAAAAGACAAGAAAAATTTGAATGGATGGTTAACATTAAAATTCTCGAAACGATAACAAATAAATATATGGGTAGGCAACATGAGTATAACTTAACTTACATGAACTTGATATTTAATGTTTAAGATTTAATTTTGGTAGCATTTTGGTCTTTGTTGTTAATTTTTTATTAATTACTAACATAAAAGTTGACATGAAAATCTATTTGAAATATATTTTTAGTTTTTTAAAAAATATAATAACTTTTTATTCTTGTTTTTCCTCTCTCTCTCTAAACTTAAGTTTAAAAGAGGAAGCCTAACTTTGCAAGAATATATTGTTAAGATATATGCTTGTTTGTAAAGCTAAATTAGCTCAATAAACTTGTATCCATTGTTCTTACCATATAAAAAAAAAAAAAAAAAAAAAAAAAAAAAAAAAAAAAATTGTTATCAATCATCTATTTTAGCATTAACTATGAAGAGGAATATTAAAAATTGGGATGAAGTTCAAAAAGTCAGAAGAATTGATTGCATGTTGTTTAAACATAAAGTATTATTATTATTATCTTGTATCAATTACATTGGAAGAGAAAATTAAGGTGAGGAAAGAAAAGGTGTATTTTTTTAAAGTTTTAGAAAGTTTCTAATAGGTGTTTCGATTTTCAAATTTTGTGTATGTACTCAAAATTTTAAAAATTAACTTATTTGTTAAATATACAATTAAATTTTATGACTAATTAGGACCTTGATTTTAATTTTGCGTCTAGTTGGTTTATAAATTTTTAAAAAACAATGAATGCGTCAAGGACTCATTAGAGACAAAATTGAAAATTTTAGAGCTATTGGACACAAAATTAAAACTTTAAAACCTATTAAACACTCAAAAGTTAAATAGACACAAATTACAAAATTTTCGAATTTAAATCTGTAGTTTAACATTTAAGAAAAAAAGTTATCTTAAAGTTATAATAATATATTTCAAGAAGGGGAGATAGTATGAAGACTAAAATGAGTTGATTTTGAAATTTGAGGATTTGATTCCCCACCAATGTATGGTAGAAAAAAAGAAAAAAAAAAAAAATATATATATATATATATAGAGAGAGAGAGAGAGAGAGAGGAAGAATGAGTCGAAATATGTTGTAAAATAATAATAATAATAATAATGAGTGGAAATATTATTAATATCTAATTTATTTCTTAGTGGCAACTCATTTATTATTTAGTGTCCTTAAAAAACTATTTATTAATGAGATTAAAAAAATAAAATTAAAAAAAAAAAGTGAGAGTAGGGAAGGTTTGTTAACTATACTCTTTATTATTGTAATAAATAAATAAATAATAAAAATAAAAAAAACTAATTTAAAAGTTGTTAATATGCTCATGTGGATAATTAATTTTAAATTATAACAAACTAAAATTTGGAGAAATTATTATTTCTAACCCAAAAAATTTTTTATGGAACAAAACTAACCCTTTTTAAAAGTTTTTTTTTTCTAATTGCTTTTTTACTTTTTCAGATTTTAAATGGAGGATCTCACATGGTAAAAGTATCATTTTTCTCTCATTTAAATGCCTTCAATTTTTCCTTTAGTTTTAAACATATTGTCACTCATTCAAGGGGCCAAACTTCATTTAAAAAATAATAACAAAATAAAGCGCTGGACAAATATAAAAAATGTGTTAATATTTTTTTTTTAGTTTACCCATTCTCAGTTGAAAAAAAAATCCAAACGGAAATTAATGATCAATTCTTGTAATTGCTAAATTATGAATAAATTGGATACTTATTAGTGACATATTTTTGATATAATAGCAATGCAAATAAGAATGGTGTGGTTCACATAAGAAAAATATTTTTATTGGAAAAAGTCAAGCCGAATATATTAAATAGAATTGATTAGAGATATAATGATATGATTAACAAATCAGGATGATGGATTTGTAAAGAAAAAAATAGAATTGGTAAAAGAAAAATAAATAAATAAAAACTTACGGAAAATATGAGCATTTTCCTGTAAAATTTTTATTAAAAAGAAATTTAGTTTTAATTTAAGAAAGCCTTATGGAAATCCCGTAGAATTCTTTATGAGAATTCTCGTAAACAACCTTGAAATGGTGGAAATTTGTTTTTCTAAAAAAAACTTTACGGAAATTTCTTTAAGAATCCTATAGGAATTTGCCGTAAGAATCCTTATGAGAAATTTCGTATCGTTTCTTATGGAAAATTGGCGTAAGTTTTTTTTTTTTTTTTTTTTTTAAGATTTTTACTATCCTAACAACTTTGATGAATTATTTTCTATAAATTTAAAAGAAAAAAAGATTTTATTAAAAAAGATTAGATACAGTTTTTATATTTGTTTAAAAAAACAATTTAAAATTACAAAATTCTTTGTCAGTAAGTTTAGTTTCCTTTTTAACAAATTCTAATTCCAATTAAACTTACAGAACTTTTTATCATTTTTCAATTCTTACGAAAAGTTTCAGGTAAGTCTTCAAGAAATTTTCAATGAAACTTTATTATCAAATTTTTTTAAAAAAAATAACAACAAAATCTATCATTTGAAATTTTGCAAAAAACATGGAGACAAACAAATAATAATATTAAAATCTATATTTTAAAACTAAAGTTGAGTATGAAAAATTGTATGGAGTGAAGGTGAATTAGAGGCACTCGATTGAGGGACAAAATGGTATTTTCATTATATAAGTTCTCCACTTACTATCTAAAATATAAGAAAGAAATTAGGAAAAAAAATATTAAAAAAGTTTGTTTTGTCAACACAAAATATTAAGTTAAAGATAGTAATTGATAACATCTATTGTAAACTATTTATAGGGCTTATGTTCATTTTGGTACTTGCACTTTCGAAAAATGACCATTTCATCCCTTAAAAATGAAAATGAAGCCACAAAAATAGTCATTTTTTAAGCATATAAGGATTAAAATGAACCAAAATGAAAAATATAAAGACTAAAATAAACTTCTTAAAAGTATATGGACAAACTATAAATAAAAAATTTAAATCTCAAAATAAGTTGGGCAGGGGATAGAGAAGAATTAGAGAGGAGGCTGCCAGCTAGGAATTAATTTAATATTTAACTTACAAGGAGGCGCAACAAATTAACTAATTAAGAAGCAGCCAACCTAATTTGAATTAAAACAAATAGATGAGAGAAAAATAAAATTTTTAGTATCTAAATTTTGGGTTTAATTTCTCTTTGGTTTCTAGGTTTTAAAATGTTACCCATTTAGTCTTTAAGTTTTGAGTTTGATTTCAATTTAGTTTTTAAGTTTTAAAATATTACAATTTTACCACCAACATTTGAGTTTTGTTTCAATCTGGTCTATAGATTGACTTAATTATAATTAATTAAGTTTTTTTAATAAATACTCATTTTTCATTTTTAGTCTTAATGTATGTCAATAAATTTTAAATAATTGACTTAATTATAATTAATTAAGTTTCACTATTTTTCATCACTTTTAAAATAAAATTTAAAAATTTCACTTCATAAGTATTTTAAATCAATCTATAGACATTGATGTCCATGAGTGAAACTGGATTTTTAACGAAAAATTTAGATTAAAAATGTAAAATCTTGAAATTTAAGGATCCAATTGAAATTGAAACAAAACTCAAATATGAAGGATAAAATTTTAACATTTTGAAACTTAAGGACTAAAATGAAACTAAATCAAAACGTAAGTATTAAATGTGTAACATTTTGAAATATAAGGACCGAATAGGAAACTATTCAAAATTTAGGGACACAAAAGTATTTTTCTAATTGATAATTATATTTGAAAGATTTAATGGACATATTATGGGAAGGTTTTGATTATGAACTACTATAATGATTTTAGTTTTAGTCGTGAAAAGCATCATAAAATTAGCACAAAATGATATAACACATTTATCTCAATACATTCAATAAAAGATACAGACTTTATTATAGGTTTATTTATTTATTTATTTTGATAAATACTTAAAATTTATAAATTGAAATATTAACTAATTAAATAGCTAATTCCTTTCCGATCTAAATCAAATAAGATTTCAAATATTTTAGAGAGAGTATATAACTTATTTTGAAATCTTTCACTGTAACAAATATTACGTAAATGCTGTTGTAGCTTTTTCGTTGTGTCGATAGTTCATATTATTGAAAGTATTCGACTTTCTATAGCATTTTTTAACATAAAAATCAATTTTTGATAGCGTATTATTTAATGTTATGGAAACTTTTCATAGCATTGACAAAAAATGCTATAGAAGGTTTTTTATAGTGACAAAAATGTTACAATAGACTTTCTATAACATTTTTATAGCGGTAAAAAACGCTATAAAAGACTTTCTATAATATTTTAGGCATTTTGTCGTAACTAATGTTATTGAAAATTTCCGATGGAAAGATGGTTTTCGATAGCATTAATTTAATGTTATAGAAATTTTTGTTGGCAAAAACACTATAGACTTTCTATAGTGTTTTTAGGTATGTTGTCGTAGTTGATGTTATTGAAAATCTATTTTTTAATAGCATTTTTCAATATAATTGATATTTTTTTGCACTTTTTAATGACATTTTTTTGGATTTTATTACTATAAAAACATTTGTCAATTTTGAAATAGTATACATAACCATTTTTATAGTATTTTTTATATATATAAGTAACAAATTGCTTCAAATATTACTGTAAAATCAAGATTATTTAGTTTATAAACTTCTAGAGTATTTTTAATTCATTTACATTCAAATAAATTCTCTATGGTTTGTATATATATTGAAATGGTAAACAATGATTATTTAATGTTACAAGCACCACAACAAACATTTTCAAAATACAAGTATCAAAATAAAGAAAGTTTTACAAGAACCAACATTTAAATTTCGAAAGTATAAGCATTGAAATGAACCAAACACAAAAGTATATAGAGCGGGGTAAGAGTCTGTTTGGATTAACTTAAAAAATAAATGTTTTTAAAAAATTCATTTTCATTTAAACACTTTTGATAATAAATATTTAAAATAAAAACACTAATCGATTTCAAAATTCATTTTTTAAGTGGTTGTCAAACACTTATATTTATTTCAAAATGACTTATTTTTTAAATTAAACACTTGAAAAAAAGTATTTCAAACGCACCCTAACATTTAAACTAAAAATCAACAATAAATTAACTCCACTAACTAATTTTAAGATTTATTTAAAATAATAGAATTTTTTTTTCTTGAGTATATAGACTAAATTTGGATATTCAAATATATATATAATTAAAATAGAAAAAACTACAAGGGTAGGACCAAAGTAATTTTAACTACTAATACATAGGGGTATTTGGGTCTTTAAGGGTTGAGTGGGCTACCCCACCCTACTTTTAAGGCTCTAATTATAACAGTTAGTATTTCTAATTATTATAATTTACAATGAGTAATTGCAGTTAATAATGAAGCATGTAACAATATTTGTAAAGAATTGCAAATATAGCAAAATCTAATAGAAGTCTGGTCTATCACTTATAAACTCTTCTTGGATAGATTATGAGAGTTGGATCTAAATTTTGACGTATTCACAAATGTTTTTTTTATTGTGTTATATTTGATAATATTTTAGACCTAATTGTTATATGTGCAACTGCTTATTTACTTATTATTATTTCAAATCTTTTTTTTTATTATTTTTTTATTACAATGTTTACTATTAGTTTGTAACAATATTTACTATTTCCATCCCAAATAGTATAATCATATACTTTAAACACCGACATTTATAAATTACAAATTATTATAACCAACCTCACTTAGGAGTTTATTTGACAGATGTGACCTCGTTTTTATTTTTGTTGACCCGCCCAAATGTATGAAATCTAACCTTTTGCTTACATCATATCCCAACACAATATTTTATAAATCGATCGCATTAGAGATGGTGAAATTCTCTATCGATAAAATCTTTTTGTCGTGTTATCTCTATTTTTCTCAAAGTTTGTTTCATTGTTTGATGAGAAAAAGAGATCACGATAAAGATGATTATCGCACGTAGTCGTCATCCCTAATGCGATAAGTTATAAAATGCGTAAATTTTTGTAAATTTTTATTTTTATCAGATGACCAGATACGATGACGAATATGATATAAGCAAAATGTTAGATTTCATAAATTTGCAACAGGTGGAAAAAAAAAACATCAACTCACTCATGCTAAGGTGGTCAGTACAAAAAGCTCACCAACTCAGCCTTCCGACAATTTATCATAATTTCTTTTTTTAAAAAAAAAAAAAGAAAAGAAAAAAAAATCTTGTAAACAACTAAACAAGGCACGATTGAGATTCAGATTCAGATTCATCGGAATTTTTAGTTTCAGTTTCACCATAGTTGACATCTTTTCATCTTCTTCTTCAGCCCTAATCCGTCTCGCCACCGTCCGCTCCGCTTGCTCCCTCATTTCCATTCCGACGCTTTCTCCATTATCACTCACCGCAACAATGGTTATCTCGCTACTCCATGGCGCCCTCTTCCTTTTCCACTTTTAGTATCTGCTTCCCCCAAGCACTGAGCGTCCTTCATTGCCCTCAAGCTCTTCAATCTCCATCCTCTAGCTTGCCTCTTAATCTGTAAGATTCTTTCTCTTTGTCTATCCTATTTGATCCTTGCTTAGTATGGTTTTGTTGGATCATTATCGGATCTGGATTCTGATTAACCGGTACTAGTATGGATGGATTTAAGGTTTGCATCGCTTCCTTGGGTTTAGCCTCTGTGCATGGGAAGTATTTTTGTGTCTACGAGAAATATATGCTTACCGAATATGGTGAGGGAATTTAATAATCTTGGACTTTTTTTTTTTTTTTTTCCTTCTCTTAAATCAAGTTCGAATTAATGATTTATTACTTTCATTTCCAAGGTTTGGGAAAATTAAAGAAGTAATTTTAAGGTCCTGTTGTTTACCCTAATTTTCTGATGCGAAGTGCTCAATCTAATCACTAATGCACAGTGAAGTAATGATTCAAGATATGAAGTTCTGTCTCGATTTTATGTTTCATTTGATGAGCGAACTGGAACCTGACTTATTTCTCTTCGTTATAACTACGAGCACTTTCCAGTTCTTTTAGCAGTATAGCCTACTTTCTTCCATCATGATCTTTAAGAACTCGGCTAAGAAATTGGATGTCGACTGTATTAGGTTTTTAAACATTGGATTTGTAGATGTGGTTGTTATAAGTGTGGAATAAGTAATTGCGCTGGCTTGATATTGATATGCAATATTTTTTTAATAACTGCTGTGGTCTATATTCGTTGGCATTCAATTATCCGTACCATATGGTTTGAGAATGATCAAGTTATTAACTTTAAAAATGAGAAGAAATATGCTATTGCTACACATTTACTTATTACTAGATGATGTTTTTTCAACGCTCAGCAGGTGGTCTCCTAGTAGGCAAGTTTATGAGCTGGTTGGATCATCGCAGTGAAGTTAGAAGGGAAATTCTTGGATAGTATTTTCAAACCCGACTTCACTAACTGAGGAAACAAAGTATTCCTTTAAAAGAATGCAGAACCAGGAAAATGTTGATGCAGATGGGAAAGTGGAATCTGTAATATCTATTCAAACATCAGAGTACGATAGTTGGGGCAATTTGGGTGATGATGATATCATGCTGCAGAAATCTGCAATTTTTGTTCAGGAAGCTGAGAAAGTTCCATTTGTTGGTGACAAGGCATGTTTCACCTAACTAAGTTTTAATCTCCTGCATTTTCCTGTCCTGATCTTGCCACACTTTTCCCTCCTTTTCTTCCCTGTGTTTGTGTTCTCTATGATTCTATGCATGTAGGCAACCAAGTTTTACTCTTCAGTCTTCCCTTCTTTTCCCATTAATTATGCTATGAAGTAGTGCTCTTATTTTGTTTGTTGTAACATGTTTGGGAAACTCTGAAAATGTCATCTAGCAACACAGTTGCTAATGTCTAACATAGTTTTGGAAATTATTTGGAACTCAGAAATGTTGGAGGGATTCTGCATCGCTTTTTGCTTCAAAAGCCACCCTTTCTGTATGTGGGCCTACGTATCTAACCCTTTTTTGTGATGTATTTGTTGTTAATTCTTATCTTAGTTCCCCCACCCCCACTTTATTTTGGCTTGGCTTGGATCTATTTTTGTATTGAAAGTGAATCTTTATATATATATATATATTACTCCTTTTGGAGTTTGTATTCTCTGAGCATCAGTTTCTCATTTTTTTTAGTTTTTTTTTTAATGTATGTTTTGAATGCCTTACAACTGTGGCTTTATAGCTCTAAGATGTTTTTATCAGTTGATTTTTCTTTTACTGCATAATGAAACTTAATGGCAATGGTGTTGCAGGAACCACTTTCTTCTTTAGAAGCTGAATATAAATCCGGAAGTCCCATTTTACTGGAGAAAATTAAGGTTCTATTTGTTGCTTATTGTTAATGTTATTTTAGTAGAGTTGTTGTCCTTGGAATAATTATTTATGTTAAATGTTACATGTTATGCAGGTGCTCAGTGGCCAATATGCTGCTATTCGTCGCACACGTGGTGATGGGAACTGCTTTTTCCGCAGCTTCATGTTTTCATATCTTGTAAGTCTAATTCTTTTAATTAATCTTAGCAGCTTGATTATTGTACTTTTTGTGCATCATCGAGCATCAGCTGTTACTGACTTGGCCACTCAAATCAGGAACATATTTTAGAGTCGCAAGACAGAACTGAAGTTGATCGCATCAAAACAAATGTGGAAAATTGTAGGAAAACACTTCGAAGTCTGGGATATACAGAATTTACTTTTGAAGATTTTTTTGCGGTAAATTGTTACCATTCCCTTTTCTAAATTAATTTATTATACACATATCGCCCTCTGCTTTAAGTAGTATGGCTTATTTCTCCCATTTCATTGGAGTCGGTGGAAGTTGTGAACAACAATTCTTACTAGTCTCTAAGTGTGGTATTGAACATACCAGATGGAAATATCGCTACATCAAGTTTATTGTTGCCAAGATGTGTTCTTTGCAATTTGTGATGCTATAGTGGGTTTATTTTCGTTTATGGCTTAAATATGAGCTCTATCAAGGAGTTACACTGATGCAGATATGCATAATTTTGCCGATAGAGTCTTTTTAACTTTGACCTTGTTGGGATACCACATCTTACCTTCTTTTGAATTGGGTTTCATGTAAATATAATTGATTAACTCTCAGATTCCCATAATTAATCATGTTTGCTCTTTTCTCATGTTTATGAAGGGGGGTGTACTCCTGGATTATTGGTTTAAGAAGCCTCAGAAAGCTTGTGGTTAAGTGTTTTACTTGCTTAGCTAGGTTAAGCACGTTGCCTCATTGATTTTGTTTAAAAAATGCCCCAATTGGTTTATGATTGTTATTGTTTAAAATTATACTATAATCAAATGAGTAAATATTCTCTGACGTAATCACCTTTTGGTGTTTGGGGTTTTCCTTTCATTTATCAATGAAATTGTTCCTTTTACCCAAAAAAAATTAATCAAATGGGTAAATAAAGAAACAATCGAACAACACGTTTTCTGTTTTACTTTATTGAACCTTTTCATCTAAGCGTGTGCTCTTTCTCTCTGATTGATGGATAATTGGATAGGAATGAGGAAATTAGACCAAACTAAAGAGGAAACTGTGAAGGGCTGCTAGTTTATGATAGAAAAAGTGGTGATGAGAATCTATTTTTGTGATGGCAGATTTAACTTTAACGTCGTTACAAAATTGCAATGACATTTGGAGTTTTTGTGATTGAATTTATTTGTTTTTGTTCTCTATCTCATAGTTCATGCTAACTTTTAATATGAACATTCTATATATTGTGTCTTCTCCTCATTGAAGCCCCCTGATTCTTTTTTGTTACTCAAATATAAACTCTAAATAGCTTTTCTGCTTCAATATGTTGGCCACTTTTAGAAACATTGTCCCAGATTTACAGAGTTTAAAACTCGTCCTTTATTATTGCATTCTCTATTTCATTTCGGTATAAACTAGCTCTATATCCTTGGTGGTTAATAATGGGTGCCTTAAATTTAAGTTTTTTTTTATTAATAAATATGTTTAAAATATCTTTACAGCTATTCCTTGAGCAGCTGGAAAGTGCTCTTCAAGGAAATGAAACTTCTATAAGGTGTCAATAACCTGCCCTTCTACCTTGGAATTTGATTCCCGAATTTTTATTTTATGGTGGAATCTTCTGTTGCCATATGAAATTTGGCCATTCATGATTGCATTTGACTCTTATTTTTCTTGGATGCAGTCATGATGAACTTGTAATTAGGAGTCGGGACCAGTCTATCTCTGATTATGGTCAGTGATGTTTGTATATTCAATATCCAATTGCCTCTTTCTGTTTCTGCTGACAAAATTGTTTTGCTAGTTGTTATGTTTTTCAGGTTTGTTACATCAGGTGAAATACAAAAGCGGTCAGAATTTTTTGAGCCTTTTATTATGGGATTGACAAATGGAACGGTTGATCAGGTTTGTTAAATTTATAGCTCTACAAGTTTAGCATTATGTGTTGATTTTTATCTTCAGATTTATGTTGGAAATTTAACCAAAACAAGTTTTTTTAAATCTAAGTTGATTTGGTTAGGGTAACCCTTTTTATAAGTGTAATTTTGAGCAGAAGCAGTTAATAGTTAGTATGCAATAATGATGATGCTAGACCATGTATACCTTGGACAGGAATAAGAATGGGTCTTCCCGATTGCCCTTCTTGTTGTTTACTTCATCTGGGAAATAGAATAAGTGCGACCCACTTAAGAATGGAGAAGCGTGTTATTTTGGAGCAACATCTTTACTTCACAAAAGATGATCATTCTCGTATTGCTTTTCTATGGGTTCAATTTCTTTTCCTAAATCTCTAGCATTTGTTCAACTTTGATTCTCATTCTAAGAATCTAAATATTAACCAACAATATCAACCACAATTTTATTCTTCCTGATCCAGATTTCATAGTAATTTTAGTAAACAAAGTTTTAAAAATTTTATTTCAAATCCATAGTTTCTGTCCAATCAGTCATGATGATTCTTGCACGGTTTTATTCCCATAAAATAAATTAGGCCTTAGATTAATTATTTTATCAGTGCGTCTATGTTCAAATGAAATCACTTTAGCCTTATTATCTCCCCTTTTTTGAGTTCACGTGTGGAGATTCAAACTTCTGACCTTTTTGGTCAGTTATTATTTCCTTTTTTGTGCATCAGAATCCCAAACAAACAGTAAGCCTTGGTCTTTGTGTTTGGGCGTTAAATTTTCCAGGGGTTGGTCACTTAAGATGATAATTTTTAGTTTTTCTTTTTGGTGGGGAAACTAGAGCCCAATGTGGTTGGGCGTCTATTAGTTTTGTAAGAAGTCAATGAACATTTAATTTCTTACTTAAGAAGACAGAGAACCTGTTTATCATGACTTCCAATCTCATTCTCTTTGGCACAGTTCTGCAAATCAGCAGTTGAACCAATGGGTGAAGAAAGTGATCATGTACACATAATTGCCTTATCTGATGCTTTGGGTGTGCCGATTCGTGTTTTGTACCTTGATCGGAGCTCTTGTGATTCTGGCGGCCTCAGTGTAAACCACCATGATTTTGTTCCTGCTAGTGAGGTCTCAAGTGATAGTACTGGCTCTGAGATTAAGATCCCTTTCATCACTTTGCTCTATCGTCCTGGTCATTACGATATCCTTTATCCAAAGTGATGGTAAATTACTCTCATGAACTTATTGAAAAATTCGCCACAGAAATACCGTTTCCTCCCACCTTTTATATGCAACAAATTAACTTTATAGTCTGTATAAAATGATAGATGTTTAAAAGTACATTGTCGCTGCCATCCTGGATCCTCATGCAAAATAATATTTTCATCTGTAGTTGTCTACCATTATTTGCAAATTTGTTTCAAGTCTTTGATTTACTTGGGAATTTTATTTTATTCTAAGTGTTGGGGGATTTTTGTTCTGGGTGGCTCAGCTTGAATTTTATGTCATGTATTTCAGGCCATTGGCAAACCCTGGTCGGGCTCTTAGAGTTGAACTGCATTGACACGACGGACATGGATCCAAGCTTCAACAAGATAAAAGGTTGGATCTTTATAATTGATCCTTGCCAGATGTTCTGTACTGATTTTAAATACTGATAGAGCTGTTTGAGTAAAAAAACAAAGAAAAAAGAAAAAAAAAAGAACAAAAAAGAATTATATTCACCAGTTAACTGAAATTTGAAATATACATATGATCGGTCATTGAGATTCAGTCATCGTACAAATAGATTTCCTTACAGAATCTCTCATCATTTCGCTCAGAATGTTTGAGATATAGTATTTTTCAATTTCAATATAGCGGCCAGTACAATTTTTTAGAAAATATTCAATTTGTCAAAAACTTACAATTCAACCCTGGATTTAGAAAATGTTCTATTTGTCTTTGTACATTTTGAGTCAAGCCAAGTATAAAAATTGATTTTTGTCTCTTATTTGTATAATAAGTATATTGTGATACAAAAAATAGAAATTGGAAGCAGATATATTCTCGGCCCTTGAAGTTTGGGATTTACTGTCTATTTGGTAAAAGTCATAATAGCTGTGAAGAATAAAACTTAAAAGCAGAATGTATTTCTGACCCTTATATTTAGGATTAATGTCTATTTGGTTTGAGGTTTTAAAAAAGAAGGTATTTTGGTTTCTTAGGTTTGAGGTTTTAAAAAAGAAGGTATTTTGGTTTCTTAGGTTTGAGCATAGTCAAACATATATTATATCTTAGCGACTAAGAGGTCTATCGTTGCCACTGGATTGTCTCCTCTCCTCGCTTTTTCAATATTGGCAGATCGTTGGTATTGCCGATTTGTTGTCACCTTGAAAGAACAAACGAACGGGCATTCGTTTCATAGATATGGACACTACAGTAACGAGAGGTTGAGACAACGATGATGAATAGTGGCAACAACAAGAGAGAAGGGAGATGGTCATTAGTTTAATCACAAAATGCCACATTAATTGTTTAATTATTAGGTTAAACTGGAAAGCCGGCATGTTAAGAGCGAAGTCGGCGTGTTAAGAACTAGTTTTCAAATCTCAGATTAAAGTGTCTTATAAAACTTCACAGATTGAATGGATATCATTTGGATTTAAAGTATATTTTACTAAAAAAAATTAATTTCTCAATAGATAATTTAATCTCCTCGTGGCAACTGATTTTGCTCGCTGGCACCTCACCTCTTATAGGAGAATTCAAACGTTAGAAAACAAAAGGAAATCAAGAATGAGATTTAGCTGGTAAGATTTACTTTAGTATTTACCAAATTATAAAAATATATGGGAAAATAAGGCATAAAAGTTTGAAGGTTAAATAGGTCTTTAGATTGAAAAATGGTAAATAAGTTTCCAAACTTTTACTTTTGTGCTATCCTTGTCTATTTTTAAATAAGAAATTTTTTTAAAAAAAAATCTAAAAGTAACAAATCTTTTAATACAAAGTTTTGCTTAATAGAACATTGAACTTTCAATTTGATGTCTATTAGACAATCGCTAAACATTTTAACTTTTAGAACATAATAGATGTAAAAATTGAAAGACATCTTAAAGCTCAAGGTTTGACACACATTTGAGAGTTTATGAATTACATTTATAATTTAACCAAGTTTGAAAGATACCATGTCTGTAAATTCTGCTAAGCTTCATACCAATGTTTGAGTGTAGCTCCCAGCTTAGAGGGCCCTTGAGGCCTAATGGTTTAACAATGACCTAAAACGGGCAAATTTCTCTTCTAGGTCACAAACCACACAATTTTAGGTTCCAATTTCAAGTTCTTTTCAAATTTCTAAAGAAAATTATATTCCAACTGTAGTTTTGAAAGGTTCACAAAAGGTTAAGGGGGTTGGGCCTCTATTTGCCTTAGTAGAATGGACTATTATAGTTCACTCAATATTTGAGCTACTCATTATAATAGTTGAGGTTCCCAATTATTATAACTCACACTTAGTTATAGTAAAATTATTCAAAAACTCTCATTTGTAAAAGTTTAGAAATAGTATGCACCTCAAACTAAAATAGTATGTAACCCAAATACAAATTATTATAATTTAGACGAAAATAGTATGCACTCCAAACACAATCTATAATAACCAACTTAGTATCCCAAATAGCTCCTAAGAGTACTATTAAAATTTTGAAACAACGAGCAAGGTTAAGTGATAATTTTTATAATTTAACCTTATTTGTTTTTATTAAAATAAACATAGCTCAACTGACATATAAAACTTATATTATTAACCTTAAAATTAATTATAGACTCGATTCTTTCACTCCACATCTTTTATAATTCTTTGAGAAATCTATTCGGAACTTTTGTGCCAATTTGTAGTCAAAATTGGTTTTTAAGATATCTTATTATTCTTTATGCTGAATACATATTTTATACTTGTAATTGATAAAGATTTTGTCGTAACAACCATTATTTACATGATGAAAATTGTATTCAATGTTTGTTCTGTACTGTTCCTTTTCCCAAACATCAAGGAATTTTCCATAAAAATATCATTGTCCACTCTTCTTGTTTTTTCTTGCACTAATATTTTATTTGATTGATATATATTATAAATTATGCAAAAATAAAAATAAAAATAAAAATAAAAAATCAAAGGTTACCATATTGTATCCAATCAAAGAGCTGAAATTTTGAATCTTAACCTCTACATGCATGCAGTTGAACTAAAAAAGATCTGAAAAATAAAAATAAAAATTTGAGTAGTCACTATTAAACTAAAAATTGTGATCTTTCAATATATATACTTGATTTTTACTAGATTTTGTCAATAGAGGACTTCAGTCTTTTCATCAAAATAATAAAAAAATAGACCATTTTAGTTAAGATATTTGCAAACTCTTTTAGTATGAGCAATATATTACGATTAATTTTAAATTTAGTGGTTAGATTCTCACACAACTGTGAGGAAAAAGAAAGAGAAAAAAACAATACATTGAAGTTCAATACGTAAACTTGGTTTTTTTTAGTTCTCTTGCTAAGTTTGTTTGATGCTATTTTGATTATTATTTATGCTTTTGCAGTTAATTCATCAAATTCTAGTCGTCACTTATTAAAGATTTGCACGTGTTCTTTGTTTCAATTGTATTCAAATATTATGATTTTTTTTTTCTCTTTTATTTTAATAATGTTGTGAAATTGAGGAGTAAATTGACGGTATACAAATATCGAGAAATTACAATATTAAAATAATTTACTAATATAAGAAATAAAATAAATAAAATAACAAATTGTAGGAAATGAAATTTTATAAAAAATGAAAATCACTCAAATTTCTCCAATTCTTTCTTTTCTTACCAATGTGTGCATTTACAGCATCCACCAAATGCTACTATTTATAGACAATTTGACAAGTAAGTGGTGGAAAAACGTGGCCATTAAGAATGTGTGTTTATGAAACACATGTCATTGGGACATTAAACATGAACATCTAATTTACACATTTTCTTTTTACTATTCATTATAAATAATTAATTCTTTGTTTTTTTTTTCTTAGAAAATAAATATACCAAACTTACAAAGAGAAATTGACAAATGCCTTGATTTTAGTCTAGTAAGATGAGTTTTATTATAAGCTCTTTGGTTTGGTCAAATCTTCTAAATGTCCCGATAACAATTTTGTTATATAACTAATTTTCTTTAGACGTAATTTGAATGAAAGTGATGAATTGAGGTAAGAAATGAATTAGTTTGTAAAAAGAAAATGAGTTTGCAATGTGTTAAATATAGTTTCTATGTACTACTTGTTTTTCTCTTTACTTGAAAACCTACCCAAAAAAACATAAATAAACTTATAACTCTAATACTCTTATATTAAATATAATCACTTTCCCTTATGTTTAATAGAAAATTATTGACATTTGGTGATGACAATGACTATGTATAGGAGTGCAACAAGTAACCGAAAAACCAAATCGATTCATTGATTAAATTTTGTTTTTTTAGTATAAAATCGGACATCTTGGTTTTTATTTAGAGAAAACCAAAAAGTATTGGTTCAGATCGATTTTTTATTGGAAAAATCAATCAAAACCGAACCAAACCGAGATCCGAGGGTATATATATACCCTTAAAAATAAACTCTAATATTAAGTATATTTTAGTATTTTTATTATTATGGTACTTATATATTCCTTGTTTAAGAAAAAGACCGATCATTATGGAGAGAAATGCCAAGACAAAAAACAAAAACGTACAATTTCAATCTATAAATTAAGAATAGACTCAATTTTAATTTAAAATTAGCAAAAATCAAAACAAAAATTGAAAAATTAAAAGGAAAAAAAATGCCAAAAATCGAGAATCAAATCAATAATAAACCGACCCAAATAAAAACCAACCCATTGGTTTTGGTCTTTTATTGGACTTTGGTTTGGATATATATATATATATATTTTTTTTTATAAATATCTATTGGCTTAATTTAGTTCTTGGTTGATCCTAAGACTAGATATGGAACCAAACTACCACCCCTATTATATAGAGTTTGAAATGAGCATTTAAAAGAGTATAAAAAGAAATGAAAGGTTTTGGGAGAGAGTAGAAGTAAGGATGGTATGCCTAAAAAAGCAAAAGATTTGATCCAATTTACATAGAAAGAGATGCAAATGGTCAAAAAAGTGGAAGGACATAGGCCATAGTATTCATCATAAAGTTCCACTCCCATTCTTCTTTTTCCTCATTTTCTTATAACTTTCCATCTATTTCCCACTCTTTTCTTTCTTTCTTTCAATTTACGCCCCTTATGACGTTTTATTTGGACAAGCTATCATGTGAGATTTATAATTTTATCAATTAAACTCCAATTTTCTTAAAAGAATCAATTTAGATTTTCAATTAAATTTTCCTTTCAAAAATATTGTATATACATCAATTTTAATCGTCAAATTTATTAATCTGACATTTGAAAAAGTCTGTACACGTGTGAGAATTGAATGCATGGACGATTTTTTAATGTAATCCTAATAAAGAGTCTAAATTGATTCACTTATAACAATTTAGAAGTTTAACTTGAAACAACTAAAGTCTGAAATAAGGTGTTGATTTATATACTTACAAAGTTGAGGATTAAATTGTTATTTTCCCTCATTTCTTTTTTTTTTTTTTTAAAAAAAAAAGCACAATGGAAGCATAAACAACAATTCTTGTTGTTCTCTTTAGCCTACCCCTAAATATTTAACTATTTCATTTTTCTCCCTTATTGTGTTCATGAATAATATTTTTGAAAATCATTCACCAAAAACAATTTTCTTTTCTTTTTTTTGTTGAAAGCTAATTTGGTAGGATACTCTTTTGAAAATAATGGGGAAAAATGTTTTGTTGTTTTTTCAGATGTTTTTTTTTTTTTTTTGGTTATATTTATTGTTTGTATGTGACCTTTTTGTACTATTGATTCAACAAATTGTGTTTTCAAATTATTTAGTAATAAAAAAATTATTTTTCCTAACCTTAAATATGCATATTTGATTATAATTTTGTTGTACTCTCTTTCCATGCACGAAAGAAAATAAAAAATAAATAATAAAAAAAAATTTGGCTATGCTTTTTGGTAGCATAAAGCCATGATTGAAAGAGAAATATTCCTCAATCATGTTGGAGAGTTGGATGAAGAAGCTAAGGACTTACCCCACAATAATGATCTTTGTCCATCCCCAACAACTTCATTCATTCTATGTTTTCTCTTATATTACATCAACATCAAAATTACTATCCACTCCCTTTCATTTACAACTCTTTTAAATTTTTCATTTCTCCAATATATTACTATCAATTCATGGTTGGTAATTTTATTTTTCCATTTCTTATATCAACCATGAATGTACCTTTTTAGGTTTGAGTAAATTTTTGCATCACATCACAACAATAATATGGATAGTTTTTCCATACACTACTTACTTTTATTATAGGTTATTTTAGTGAACTAAAAAATAATGTAGATTCTACGTATAGTAAAAGTAATATATCGATTAATTATGTGTAAGTATTAAAGGGCAAATCGGGGGAGAAAAAACCACTTCTTAAGTATTGTGATAATTGCAATTATACCCTCAAACTTTGAACTGTAAAAGTAAATCCTCGAACTTATGCGAAATAGAAAAAAGAATAAATATAGTGATAATTTGATTATTCATCGCCATAGTAAATAAGAGAAAAAATCGAATTTGTTTCTTCGTCTTTACAAACAAAAAAAAAAGAGTTAAATTCACGAAGTGTAATTGTAACATCTGTTACTATATTTCAGGGATGGTTTTTGCAATTTGCCCAATATTAAACAAAAGAAGCTCTCGCAACACAAGAGTCTATGCACTTTCCCTTATCAAGCTTCTAGGTTACTTTATCGGTAAAGAATATTTATTTAGAAATGCAACACGTAGCTCCTACGATAAAGAATGTTTGGAAATTGTTAGGTTGTTTATTTTTCATTAGTGAAGTGACAAGAAATGCTTCGTTTACGTTTCCATCACTTGGTATATTAAAACTTACATTTTAATAAGTAAATAGCTCTTAGATCAATTAACTCTCTCTTCAAATCACATTTATAATGTTATGTATTTAATTATAAAAAAAAAAAAATAAGAGAGAGAGAATGAAAAGGCAAACCTGTATAATATGTTTAACATTAATGATTGTAATCAATCTAAAACAGTTATTGAATTGTATTTAATAAAATAAATCATATCTTGTTTCATGGATGAAATAATGAATGTGCTAGTTTGGTTCTCATTATTTTAATTTACCCAAATATTTAATTAAAATGGAATATCAATACTAAATTAATTTGACTAATTAAAATTAATTAAGTACAGTTGTGATATACTATAGATTATCGTTAATTTAATATCATTTTTATTGATAAGAAAGAGTTAAGTACATATTTTTAACCTATCAATTAACTACTACTAATTCATTAATTGAAGGATTAAGAATGTTGATTATACAACATATCCGTTATTTTAATGTAGTCTTTTTCTAAAGGATAAATGTGTAGTCTTATTTATTATAAATTAAATTTAAAATAATAAGTTTTAATTAAATAATTTGAATAACATTATCTTAAAGGAATCGAGACCTAAAAAATAAGAAAGAAAGAGAATAATTTAATATAAGTATAAATATTTTATACTAAAAAGTTAAATATTCACATGAGATATGAACATAAATTACACAAAATAAATATAATGTTTAAAATTTTACAAAATAACTTAAATCTAAATGGAACTCAAAATCAAACATTATATAAATCGCGCTGAAAATGGTCACATCTATCTTATTTTAATCTCACATTGTTGATGGAATATAAGAGACATAGAAAATAAAAATTAAAAAATAATAATAATAAAACATGGTTTCACTATACATCCAATCTAAAGTTTTTAGAACATGTTTTAGAGAGGGATTTTGAAAAAAATGAAAATTAATTTTGTAATTTTCAAAATCACTCTAAAATATGTTTTTAATCCTTCAAAATCAATTTTGATGATGTAAATATTTCATTTAAAAATATAAAATTAAATTAGTCTTAAATCATTAAAGGCTTGTTTTAAAGTAATTTTCAATATGACAAAAGTTATTTGAATGGTTTTAAAATCACTCTTAAACATACACTTAAATTATTATTACCTACAATAAGTAAATGTTGCCAAAATTTAAAAATAAAAATAAACATAGCCTAATAAAGGCATTTGGCGTGTACTATTTCTTGTGTGGTCGAAAGTTTAAATCCCTCCTATGATTGCTAATTAGATTTTCTAATGAGCAAAATTTAGTAAATTACAAGTTTGATTTCTATAGCAAGTTTAGTTTCGAATTTGATTCATGCAATTTTAAAACTTTCAATTTAACTCAACTTGGTATATTTTTTCGAACTTAGATTTAGTAAAGATATTTAGACTTAGATTTATATTTTTCCGGTTTTATGTGACATTATTCGTATAAAAATGGAAGAAAATGTTGATGGAAAAGTGCAAGTCTAAATTAGAGAAGATGCATATTTATGCATTAACTCGTAATCATTTGAATAGTCGTATCTCTTTTTCAAATTGGTTAATAATTTAAAAAAGTCGTTCATTCATAAAAAAAATGCAACTCATAGTCGCATACCATTTATTCCAAGCTATTTCCATATTGACGAATGTAATTAACGAACAAAATACATCCAAAGAGAAAAATACAAATTTGTTTCGTTGTAAATAGAAAACGTTCTTATATTCAATACACAACCAAATAACAACATCAACAACATGACGAATTTCAATAAGGACCAAACCTAAGTTTTCTCCCTCTTTCATCATTGTTTGATTTCCTCTCTCTTACTTTGTGAGTTAAGAGTACAAAACCCTCTATTCCACCTCCATTCAATTTCTAAGGCTATTCACCAAAGAAAAAAAATCATCTAAC
The DNA here is from genome assembly GCA_030954485.1 of Citrullus mucosospermus. Classification (NCBI taxonomy): domain Eukaryota; kingdom Viridiplantae; phylum Streptophyta; class Magnoliopsida; order Cucurbitales; family Cucurbitaceae; genus Citrullus; species Citrullus mucosospermus. Next base: position 26,433,740 of record CM062061.1, on the reverse strand, counting down.
TATGAATTTAGTCTCTATAATTTTTTTTTAAAAAAATTAAAATTTAGTCTCTATAATTTTAAAAGTTGAAATAAATACCTGTAGTTTGGAGAAAATTAGATTCAATTCCAGTAATTAAAAAAACAAATAGAATTTAAGCCCTACTTTGAAAATTATTTATAAAGATTTTATTAAAATATAAGTAGTGAATTTACAATTCAACCACGAATATACTTTTGTGTATGCTTTGGTTTGGGCCATCTTCATCTTTTACAAGGTGATCAACGGTGGAGATCGTTTTGAACTTAAGTGGGCCCTTCCATATTTTTTGGTTTTCTTTTTCTCTTTATAATTTGTCCTTTCCTTAAGATCATTAGAAAAAAATGGAGGGAATTTTATTTTATTTTATTTTGTTTTTATTTTTATTTATTTGAAATGGGACCCACATTAGGAGTGCATAGAATGTGTGCCACATTGGAATCTTTGAGATATTAAAATGGGCTCCTCTGCCACCACCACGCGCTTCTACCGTGCGTGTGTGTCAATCACCTCCTTTAATCATTGCCACCCTTACTTTTTATAGTATTACAATTTGTAGGCACGGAAATCATCGAATTTAAAATACCAACTACATATCTTTCTTATTTAATTTGCATGAATAATAGACATGCTACATATATTTTTAAATTTCGACTCTTTTTAAATATATAAATACCAACTAAAATATTTATAAATATAATAAACTTCTACTATTTATCTTCGATGGATTACGATAAATTGTATATTTTTTGCTATTAACTATAAATATTTTCAGCCGTTTTGTCATTCGAATCAATTCTCTTTAAATTTTTGCATATTATTTATTACTTTAAATGAATAATTTTAAATTTGTATATATTAGTTATTCTCTCAATTTTCACTATCATTTTAAAAATATATTCGTTTAAATCTTTTTTAAAAATGTTTAGGAGTCATAATCAATTGAGTGAAGAAAGAATGAATAGGACAATTGCCCTCATCTTAGTTCATTTTTTTTTCTCTCTCTATTCTTTTTGACATAATTGAAACTTATACAATAATAGGAAAAAAGATATGTTGTTTATGGTAAAAGTAAATTGAAAATTTTGTATTTTGGTCCCTAAAATTTGAATATGATTCAAAATCTAAAACCATAAATTTAAAAACAAAGGATTCTATGAAAATAAATTTGTACTTCATATTTTTAAGCATGTGTTTGGTAGCAAGTTTAGAAATTTAATTTTTTTTAATATGAATAATTGTTTAACATGTGTTCAATATTATGAGTGTGTTTAGAATGCATTTTCAAGAGTTTAATTTTAAAAATAAGTTATTTTGAAAAATATTAGAGTGTTCGGCAACTACTCAAAATAGATTTTGAAGTGTATTTTAGATAATTTTTATTAAAAGAATTTAAGTAAAAATTAGTTTTTTTAAAAAACAATTTTTTTCTTGAATCAATCCAAACATACTCTATATTTATTGTTCATAAAATTAGTTGTAGTTAATAAATATTATTAATTTATTTATGAACATGTTTTGTGTTAACTAAATTTGTATGATTATTATTTTGTATAATACATATTTTAATTTTAAAAAAATGGATTAAGTTTTTAACATGACATATTATATTTCTAACGTTTCATCTTTATTTAATTAAATTTTGCATCTTAAAATTTTAAAATAAAAAATTAGGATACAATGAAAACATAAAATGTTGGTTTTCAAAATTTGTTCAGTTTTCAGAAACAAATTTTGGGTAGTTTGCCAAACACATATTTGTTGAAACTCAGTGAATCTGAAACCATAAAACAGAATCCACAATACCAACCAACCAAACCCTTAGTTCTTTGATTTTCAAACTTGACATCTTAACTTTTGAAGTTTATTTGGTAATTTTCTGCCGCCACCAGCTTGGTTTGTTTGGCTTCCTCTTTCTAAGTCGTCCTGGATCTAGAAAGATGTCTTTCTAGCTTTTGTTCTCACCTTTATTCTTATGGGTGTGGTGTTTGTTTAGGTTAATGCGAATTTTAGGGCAAGGGACCAAAAAACCAACTCTTTTTTGAGTTCTTTTATTTAGGAAAATAAACTAAACATGAGAAGGAAGAGAAAAGAGAAGAGGACAAGGAAAAAGAAAGCAGAGGAAAAGAAATAAGAAGACAAGTGATGAAAATGAAGAGAGGAAAGATTAAAATTAGAAAAATTAATAGATTGACTACTATTAATACTTAACTTCCATAAATTACAATAATAACACCTCATCAAAGTCAAAATAATTTAACGATAATTGACGTATACTACTTTTACTCAAGTTCGGAAGTTCAAGATTTCCAAACTTTACTATACTAAAATTTGTTAGCTAAAAAAAAGGATGCACCATATGTATTAGACAAAAATGGGTTAAATTTGGTAAGAGAGACAATTTATGAAATGGATAGATTTAGGCGGGCCCAAGATGTACTCCCCATTTTGAGAAATTGATTTCAAAATTTCCAAAGATTAGGGAATTCCAATTGAGAGTTGGGTTCCCAATAACATAATTTACTTTTTAATTTTATACAAATTTAAAATATAATAATAATGAGAATTGCAATATGTATGAAAAAATTTATATTTGCAAATCAAGCTATGTATTCAAAATTTGTAAATATAGCAAAATTCTATATCTAATTTTCATATATATATATATATATATATATATATATATTAATCTTATCTGATTTTGATGGTATATTTTAATAGTAGTGCTTGGGTGGTCATCTTTATGCATCTCACTCTACCACATGCATAAACAATGAATTTAAAATATGAACAATACTTGGGTGCATCATTTTAGGAACAATAGCATAGACGACCTAAAATAAACGATCCAAATGAAAAATTTGTACTTTTTTTTAACCAATGAATTTTGGTATTTTGCTTATGTCATCACGTTGTTAATCTACCACTTTAACCCTAAATACATTCTTCTTTTATTTTCTTCATTTTGTAGCGCTTTTTTTCTCTCTCTCTCTTTTTCGTGAATTTCTTCTTCTTCCTTCTTCCTTTTTTTTTTCCTTCGATTTTTGTGTGTTTTTTCTACATTTCTTCTTCTTTTTTTTTTTTTTAACTTTTGTTTTTTTTTCACGTCTTTTCTTTTCTTTTTTTTTTTTTTCGTTTTTCTATATATTCTTCTTTTTCCGTATCTTCTTCTTTTTTCATGTGTTTCTTTGCATCGGGTATCAAACATAGAGCATAGAGTCTTACACCATCAAGTGAACTTACAACATAGAGTGTAGAGTACCAAACATCAACTTTAAGTATTGAGGATCAAGTAGGGAGTATATAACATAGAGCATATAATATAGAGCATAGAACATGGAGTATCGAGGATCGAGGATCAAGGACTGAGTATCGAGTATCAAGAAAACTTATGAATCACAGCACGCTGATAGTTTTCAAAGACGAATTGGTAAATTCACAAGGTGCTGACACAAGCAAAATGCCACTTTTTCATTCAATTAGAAGAAGGTACCAATTTTTCATTTGACCTCAGAAAAAGAGTCATCCAAAAAAAAAAAAACCCTCATATTTTATGCATCTCACTCTAATCACTCTAATCACTCACACAAGAAAAGCATTGAAATATTTCAAATAAAAAATAAAAAGAATTCGTCACGTGACAAATTACGATAGGACAATTTTAGTGGGATGCACCTAAGTATTTTTCTTAAAATATTTTTAAAATGAAGTAAGAATAATTTGTTATGTGCGGCAAGTTATGATTGGACAATCTAGTAAGATGCACAAAAATACGTGCAACCTAAGATGCACTTAAATATTTTTCATATTTTAATTGCATTAATTGCATCAATTAATATATTAGTTAATATATTCTATTTTTTTAAAAAAAATTATATGATTTGATCTTATATTGGTTATGTTTAATTTTGTATATCAATAAGCAAAATGCACTTCATATATATTTTGGATGTTAGTTCACTAATATACCAAATTTAGAGAGAAAAAAGTATATCAAATGACATTATGAAAATGCCAAACATGAAGCATGTTATTGGGAATTATATACTTGAAGTAAAACATTGGTATTTCAGTTGCATACTAATGCTAATTCATAATATATTTCAAGTACATCATTCGTGTATTGATAGTATACTATAATTTGTTCATAATATAATACTAAGTATTAGATTAGTGTATTAGTAATTTATTGACACTCATCTATACAAATTTAGACAATTCTAATTAAATTATAGTTTGACCCATCTAACTAAATGCTCCCATAACAAAAACCATATTAGACACTTTAAAACAAAATTAGAGACGTATTTGACGTGATTTTAAAAGTTTTAAAACTAAATTTAGAACTTAATTGAAAAATATTTTTTTTAGTACAATAGGAAATGAGAGATTTGAACCACAGATTTTTTGAGCGCACACATACTATGTCAGTTAAGCTATGCTCATTTTGACTAATTGTAAAGAAATTTGAGGAGGTATCTTTTCCTTTCTTATAATAAATTTCAATACTTTTTCTTAAATATATAATATAAGCTACTTTATTTGGTCTAATTGTGTTTTACATCAATTTATCTACCATATGATATCAAAGCTCACAACTAACATTTGTCCAATGATATATGTCACATCATCATTTAGTGTTTTTACACAAAATTTTAACTTTTATTAATTCTAGTAGTTCTTCCTTAAAAAAAGAAAAAAGGAAAGAGAATTATTGTTGTGTTATAAACTATAACAAAAATAATCTAAAATTAAAAACGCATATAAAGCTATTATTTTAACATCCTCTAACATGGTTAAGATTATTTAAAGTTCATATACTAATTATACATAATACAAATATTTAAACACTAGGTTAACACAGTCATTAAATTTAATAGAGCAGATATAATCGAATTACGTATAGATAAAACTTATTATCTCAAATTCGAAGCATTTATTTTCACACACACAATGGTTTCATTGCATTTTATGTGATAAAAACTTTATTTTGCATGATGGGTAATATAATGTTTTCTTTCATTGGAGTGTACCAAATAATCTATAATCTTCTGTGGTCATTGATTTTTTTTTAAATTCTTGCATGTACCCTAACTAATGCATTAAATATTTTCAAGTAGACCTTCCCATAAAAAATATGCAAAAATCTATTAATAGAAAATTGAATTAATATGCCATTAAATCAGCACTTTAAATAACATACTCAAAACAGGTAGATATGCCACTTGGACATCTTGCTTAAAAAAAATGAAATTTTTATGAATGGAGTTAGATTTCTCCATGTTGAATTCAATGGGTAAAATAGAATTTAAATCACACATTCATAGTCTAATTATGTCAATGAAACAATGATTTAATAAAACATAATTTTGTTTTTGTGTTTTCAAAAATTAAAATTTTTAATAAAATACTGTTAAAATACGTTTCAAAATCTAAGTTATTTACGTTTATGACCTAAGAATTTAGAAAATTATACTATATAAACTCTTCAACTCTTGTATTTTCTCCAATAAAACTATTCTCTCTCTATCCTATAGACGTATCTAATAAATTGTTAGTGAACTACATAAAATTGTGTTGATTTCTTTTGTTTTACCTGTTTTATTTATCTTTGGTTAGATCCTTAGCAAATACCATAATTTTCTTTTTAAAATAAGAAAAACTAAATGAAAATATGTAAAAGGTCATGAAAGAACCCTCGATATATTTGGTGTTTGATAATTTAATAAAATTATAAAATTTACATTAAAGAGTGGATATTTTATATGTTGTAATTACTTTACTCCAATCAAGGTTGAATAAATGAGAAATAAATTAATGGGGTTTTGTTATGTGTTGTGTTTCGGAAGACGCTGTGGCCGTAAGGTTGTCGTCCGGGTTTGACGGACACGCGCCTCAAAAGGCGGTGTGATATCTCAACTTCAATTTAAACGGTCAATTTATTTTTTTTATTTTATTTTTCCACATTAAAAAACCAATATCAAATTTGATATTCGAAATCCAAAACAAACATAGTTCAACTCATCTAGATTGAACTCATTACCTTTTAGGCATTTATCGAGATTATGTCTCATGTTTTACTACTAGACCAACCTATAATGATTATTATTTTTAATTATAAATAATGAAGGTGGGAGTTTTCTCTATTCTGTTACTTCCATTTTTCAAAACTAACATCGACGTTTAATTTACTATTCTAAAACGAGAAACTTTTTTCCCTCTTATACATTTGTTTTAAAAAGTCTAAATCTAGATCGAACTATCAATTTTTGAGATAGTACTTGATTCCAATGGAATCTCATTTTGACATTTGAACTTTGAAATTTGTTTCATTTTTACTTCTATATTTTCAAATTAAAATTCATCTTTTAGGCTATGTTTGATTGCTATTTAGTCTTTTAAAATTAAACATCACTATTTATACTTATAAATGTATTTATTTTGACCACACTTTGGGACCATTTTGTTTTTTGTTTTTGTTTTTAAAAACTAAACATATTTCTTCTTCATTTCTTGCATTGATTTGCATATCTTTTAAGTACAATTGTTGGATTATTTGCCAAGTTCCAAAAACAAAGCAAGTTTTGAAAAGTTATTTTTTTTAGTTTTCAAATTTTGGCTTGATTTTTTAAACCACGGGAAAAAAAGTAGATAACAAATTAATAAATTTGAAGGAGAAGTAGTGTCATAGACTTATTTTTAAAAAACAAAAATAAAAAATGAAATGGTTACAAAATGCGATCTTTGTTATCCATTTTTCACCAATATTCTAAAAATGAAGCGAAAATTTAAAAACTAAAAAATAATTTAGAAAAATTCATTTTTGTTTTTAAAATCATATATTGAAAAATGGTTTCGCAAGTATAAATTTCAAAATCATAAAACTAAAAGTAAAATTATTATCAAAGTGAGCCTTATAAATTATTCTCTATTATATTATATTATTATCAAAGTTAGCCTTATGAATTATTCTCGATTATATTATAGTTCCTTAACTAAAAAAGGCAACTACTTTGGTTATTATTTTATTATATTTCCACCAAAAATTTAGGTACCCAATATTTGATTTCATCCAACATGTTTTGTTTTCGTTAATTTTTAACATTTTGATAGACAATTTATGTTATTTTTAATTTATTAAACATGTGATAATATTAACACATTGGTATATGTATTTAAAACTAATCAAAATAAATGTGAGTAGTAAAATAATGGTTAAATTATATGGTTTGTTATTAAATTTGTATGCTCATATCTATTTAGTTCATAATTTTTCAAAATTATCTAATACATATAATTTTTTAATTTTGTGTATAATAGATATGTAGATATTAAAAAAGAATTTAAAGACTAAATTTATAATTTATAAAGTTTAAAGACCAATTGATACAATTTTTAAATTTGAAGACTAGTTTTTTTTTCTTTTTCTTTTTCTTTTTTTTAAATACAATATGAGTTATGAAATGAAATATATTTTGAAAGTTGAAATATGAAAATGAACATTTTTGAGAATTCATCAACCAAAATATAATAATCTCAAAAGTTCATTATAAAAAAAAAGAAAAAAAAAAACTCAAAAGTTGGGAAGGAAAATAAGATAAAAGAAAAAGAAGGAAGAGAGAGAAAGAGAGGGAAAAAAAAGGGGCAAAGACAGAGGAAAAAAGCTCTGTTTTTTCGCTTTAATCAATGACTGTGCCCTGTCTCTCCTCGTCTCTCACACACATTGTTTCCTTTCGACATTTTCAGGTTTAATGTTACGAGAGAAACAGATTAAAGATAGATTGTGAAAATCCCTTAATCAAAATTTCATTCCCAATACATTACAGCATAACCCACATCCATTAATGCTCCTTTTCTAATCTCCCTCTCCCTCCTTTTCTCATTTCTGTTCCTCTTCTTCTTCTTCTTCTTCTTCTTCCCCCATTTCCTCTTTTCCTTTTTCTTCTTCCCACTCATTCTCCCTCTTCTAGGGTTTTGAAACCAAATCATACCCAATCCCCACCAATTTCAGCTAATTACATCATTAAATTTCCCTTCTTAATTCTTCTCTCTTTTTGGGTGCTGTAAAAAAAGTCCCTTCTCTCTGATCACCTTCTTCTCTGTACCCTTTGGGTTAATAATTCTTCCCTTTTTTATTTTTGGGTTTCATTCTTTTTCCTCCCCCTCTTATGCTGCCTTGTTGTCGTCGTCGTCGTCGTCGTCGTTGTCAGGTTTCTTATTTCTGGGTTTGCTGATAGGGTCCGTCTCTTGTTGTTGTTTCTTGCCTTTCCTTTTCTGGGGTTTTCTTGTTGTTGATCATGGACTAGAATGTGGAAGATCTGATTCTGTTTCTCACGTTTTTTGGGGGATCCATGTCTTGGTTTGCTCCCCTTTACCCTGATCGAGTTTTAATGGCGCCTTGTTATTGACATTTGTTTCCACCCTCCTTGGCTGCAAGTATATTGGTTTTTTTTTTTCTTTCTCAAAATGCATTTCGCGAAGCTTGATGACTCTCCCATGTTCCGCAAGCAGGTCAGCTCTCTCTTTCCCCTTCACTTTATAATTAATGTGCGTGTGTATATGTGTTTTTTTGTCAATTCATCTTCTCTAACGAGCTGAATTTTGATGCGTATTAATTATTATTGGGTTTCTGAGACATACAAGGAAACTAGCTTAAGAAATTTTAAGCGTATTTTTTGTATTTCGACGAACCCTTCTGAGAATCCTGGAAAACCGTCCTTTTCTTTTAATGAACACTTTCCATATTTGTTTCTTGGCCAAGCAGTCAATTTCATTCTGGAAAAATTCCTTTAATGAACGGATATGCTAGTTATAACCATCATTGCTCAGTAGATTACTAGCTAGCTTGGTCGTTGTTTAAATGGTTAGATATTGTTTTAATGAGCGTATTTCAGATAATCTCGTATTCCCAAATTTGAAATTTACTTGCGTAGGAAAATTTGGTTGGTTACTGTTCTTAGAATGGGAATTTAATAGTCCTTTGCAGCATTTTTAGTTGGATTTCTGACAAATCGTGGTTGGACTGCAAGGTTAATAGGCAATTATTCTTGTGCTTGAGCGTATTCCCCAGAATACATTATTGTTTTTTGTTTTTATTGTTGAAAATTATTGTTACATATTCATCAACATAAATAAACGATGCACCCTGATAAGTGTATAGGTTCTGAATTTATGCATTGACCGTTCCAGTTAGGATTTTGAAGTTTCTGTATGTGGGTGAGTGTGTGTGTATCTAAAGGAAAGTTCCTATAATACAAATGCTTGAGTTCTTATCTTGAGCATAGTTTTCCATGAGAGAGTTTTCCAGGTTTCAAATATTCTTTGGGCCAGAGCTCCAAAGTCTGTTTGCTTGTTTCTCATTTTGGTTTGTTAAATCTTTAATTTATTTTGATCTGATAAGCAATTGGTAAGAGGATATGAACAAATAGGTGTAGAGGATAATGGTCACCACCATCTCTAATCCCCATGCCTTGGAAGGTCAGCAACAAAAAAAAGAAAGAAAACATCAGCCATTCAGAAAAAGTAAAATCATCGTTGATTTTTATGTAATAATTGATCAAAGAGATACCATAAACCCTACTCTTTTCCAGACAATCCCAAAGAATTTACTTATTAGTCTTCCTATGTCTGACAGAAATTGTTAAGATAAAGCCGTACCATATGATTATTGACTTTATTTCCTTAAACTGAGTGCTGGACTGCTAGCCAACTGATCTTAAAGATTACTCGCATAAAAATGAGCTGTTCAAGATAGATAATCTTCTGAAGGTTTCCTCATGAGTAGATAGTGAACCTCATAATCGAAAGAAAGGAAAAGAAGATGGCTGTGATTTTGGCAGGCCCATTCACGAATGCATGGTGCCATGTTTTATCTTTTATTTTTTTCCCTTGTGAATTAATGTGACTTAATCCTATATGATTTGATTAGTATTATTATTATTATTTAATGAATAACCAAATTTTCATGGAGAAAAAATGGAAAAAAACAGGCATAACAAAAATAACCTACAAAAGGGAATCTAACTACAGAAAGGGCTCCAATTAAGCAAAACCACTCAACAAGGAGTCAAGATTGAAAGAAAAAATTGCAGGAAAAGCTTTTGAACGAAGAACTAGGACTCTAATGGCAAGCTTCCTCTTAGGAAGACATCTGATAAAGAGATGGAAAGCTCCATAGCTCTTTGATAGAAAGATGGAATGATTTGAACCAAGCTTGGGATTTGGGGTTTAGAAGAAGCCTCTTTGATAGAGAGATGGGAAGCTCCATAGCTCTTGCTCAGCTGCTGAGTTTGTGGGTGGTGGATAGGAATAGGGACAGAATGTGCTGGACGATTGATCCCTCAGGTAGGTTCTCTACCAATTCCACATTTGTAAATTTGACTAAGGGGGCCACAAAAATAACTTCCCTATGGTTAGCCCCATTTGGAAGCTTAAAATCCCCAAAAAAGTGAAGTTCTTCCCATGGTCCCTCGCATTCAGGAGTCTAAATATTCATGAGAAGCTTCAAATGAAGTTCCCAGATTGGTCTCTTTCTCCGTCCATCTATTGTCTTCGTCTTAGGGAGGTGTAAAGAATGGATCACTTGTTTCTGCATTTTGAGTTTGCTTCTAAAGGTTGGCTTAATCTTTTTAATACTTTTGGGTTGGCTGGTTGTCTTCCCAAGAAGATTGATGAGTGGATGTTGGAAGGTCTTGATGGTGGAAGCTTTTTATGGCAAAGGAAAAATCCTATGGAGATGTGCGACCTATGATCTTTTGTGGCGCCTTTGAAAAGAAAGAAGTAGCAGGTTGTTTGAAGATAGTCCCATGTGATATACGCGTCTTGTCTACTAATTATGCTTTGAACAAAATTTTGCATATAGGAAGGTACTTGAGAGGATTGCAATGATCCGAAGGTAAATCTTTGAAAATATCTTATCGTATCATATAAATAACAAGCACCCATGACAAAACAAGAGTAAAGAACAGAACAATTATGGAAGTCAAATGAATACGAGAGGGCCTTGAAGCAAAGAAGTTAGATCCAACGCCTTTAGATTTTTAAGCATAGCCTGGCAAATGATTTAATTGCAGTTGTAAACAGGAAATAAAGTTGAATCTTCTATTCTCCTCCTTTGTTAAAATTCTATTTGTTCAAAGTTGCATCACTATTCCATAGCAGTGAGGCATTAAGTTAAAGTTTTTAAGGCGTTTCCTTTTTCAAGAAGACTTTTGGTTGTCTTCATCCAATAGCTGTTTTTTTCCCACGATTTCCATGGAAGTATACTGGTCATTCATTCAAAAACCTTAGTATCATTTGCCTATTTTTGGTTTATTTTGTTGTTCTTCCCTCTTAAGGTTATTTGCATCTTTGAGTGTCAATGAAGAATTTCGTTTCCTTAAAAAAAAAAAAAAAAAAAAATACAGAGATGCTATTGTAAATTCTGAAGTTGGCTCTAAATGCAGTTAAATACATCTTGATATTGATTTATCTGCAACTATGCTCGTTTTGCTAGGTTTTTCTTACACTAATTCTAAGGATGTGCTGTGGCACCAATAAATGAAAAGTTATGAAAGTTGTTTTTATTGTAGGTGTTATTTTTGTTGTTAATGTCGTTTGTGATACAGATACAATGCTTGGAGGAAAATGCTGAATTATTGAGGGAGAGGAGTTTGAAGTTTTATAAAGGGTGTCGAAAATACACGTACGTCTATTCTGGCATTTTTGATATCTTTATTTTGTTTATTGTTTAAAAAATATGTCAAGTTTCTCTATCAACCCAACTGTGCTTCTACTTGAAATCAAAGTCTTCTTTAGAGGACTTTATTCCAAGTTGGAACTTGGAAATTCTAATTAGTGCTTAAGTTCTCGAATTTGGTATTCCCCATTATAACCTTCAGTTATATATAATCCTATTCTGTATTGTAACATGGAAGATGATAGCATTTCACGTGTTCTTGTTTCTTCATTGCTTACTGTTTTCCTATGATATGAAAATTGAAATAGAATGATAATTTATGATTACTCATGTTTTATGTGCAGACTTGAGTTTATGATGGGGTTGTACACCAATGACATTAATTTTCTCCAATTACTCTCATACATGTAGAACTTAGAACTTATAAAAGTTCATTGCTTAAACATAGCTACTCACACAAGGATTTTCTTTACTATTCAATGCAGTTTTGGTTAGTTTGGTATGGTCAACTTTTAATCTCAAGTCCGAGATTCGACAAGAATTTTCTAATTGCCCTTTCTTTCTATTTTGCAGTGAAGGACTTGGTGAAGGATATGATGGTGATATTGCCTTTGCCAGTTCCCTGGAAACTTTTGGGGGAGGGCATAATGACCCAATCAGTGTTGCTTTTGGAGGTATTCTTGTTTATTTTGAAATATATTTGGTAATGTTAGACGTGTGAGTTGTACACAAGCTTGAGACATTAGACCACATGATTTTGTGCAACTCTTGCATTGATGGTTGTGATTGTTTAGTGTCATTTTGTTGTTTGCTTTGTTGAGTGAAGTCATATTGATATCTCTTTATTTGTGACAACTTTTGCTTTATTTCCTTTCTTTTTCACATGATGATTGCACGTATGACTTTATACCTTTTCTTCTTAGTTGAAGTTGAGCTAAATCTGCTACTTGTGCTTGGTCAATTAACTTGTAGATGATATTTCAGGACCTGTTATGACTAAATTTACAATTGCTTTGAGGGAAATTGGGACATACAAGGAAGTCCTCCGCTCCCAGGTATAGTTTGTCTCATGTATAAATGTGCTTTGGGTCTTCCGTTATCTTTCTTTAATCACTGTTCACAATTGTAGTTTTTACCCATTTTTCTTTTCTGCAATTATAGTTTTGCCTTGTGAAAGTGGGATGAAATTTATATTTTGCTTCATTGAGTCACTGATCAATTTCTGTGATTAACTTTTTCCTGGGTAGGGTATTCATCTCTGTAAATTCAAATCCTTAGGTAGAGGACACTAAAAAGGTTTTTGGACGTTGGATATTCTGTTAGAACACATTTTATATTTTCTTCTTTTTCTATTTGTCAGGTGGAGCATATGCTTAATGACAGATTACTGCAGTTTGTCAACATTGATTTGCTTGAAGTCAAGGTACTACAAATTACAAATTGCATAGTTTCATTCTTTCTCGACAAATGAATTGGTCACTTTAATTTAATTAATTAATTAATTAATTTTTTTTCCGTTGGTTGGGTGGTCAAAGGAACAAGCTTCTTGAAACCACGTCATTAAGGTCTTGGGTTCAACTATCTAAGATACTATATCCTATAATTTTTTGAGACTAAATATTGCGTGGTCAACTAAAGCACGTAATTTAACATGGATACTCATCGTTATGATAGAATCAAATTTGATTTTGCTTATAATCACTAAGTATGTATGATTTAATTGAGTCGGGAACCGTGGAAAAGTTGGGAGAGTCTTGATCTTCTCTTCTTTCGTTGTTCCTAAGCCCAAACCTTATGGGGGATGGTTTTCTCTTGTAAGATTTCTATTTAGCTTGGCAGCTTAAGAACCTCTCCTTGTTTACCACTTTGAAAAGAAAAGAAAGAGTTCTTGGGACTTGGCAGCTCAGCACTCCTTGTTTACATCCTTCAAAAAGATAAGGGGGAGTTCTTGGGAGGGTGCTGTCAAAGGAATTGCTTGGGAGGTGTGGTTGGAAAGAAATTATAGAATTCTTAGAGATTATTAATGTGGCCTCTCGACAATGTGGAGGCCATTTGAAAAGGGCATTTACATATGAAAGTCAGTTTTTTTTTGTGGGAGCTCGTTTTTGATAGCATCATCAAACTTAAGATAGGTCTGGGAGTCCAATGTGGAAACTCAATGCCACCTTTTCATTCTTTTCTTGCTAGTTTCTGGGAATTTATTCCCGAATGATATAAAAGGGCTTCCTCATGACCTTGGAGGGTTATCAAATGTGGAAGAGAAGCTAAAATCTTTTGGTTTACTTTCATTAGGGTTTCTATTTGGTCTTTATGGCTTGAGAGGAATGCTTGAGTATCCTTCAGTAAAGAAAAGTCTTCTTATAAGTTCAATTCTGTTCTGTTCTGTTTTGTTTTTCTAAATTTATTTTATTTTATTTTATTTATTTTTTGGTTCTAATTAGAAGAGATATTTATGTAATTTCCTTCTCATGGGCTCTCCTTTTGTCATTTTATCAATGAAACTGTATCTTTAAATAAAAAAAGACTCCTTTAGTTTGGGATGCTATTAATTTCCAAGTTTCATTATGGATTCCTCTCTCAAAACTCTGTTTCGTATTTCTTTGAAGTTTGTTTCCTACAAAACACTATGTATATAAGGAACAAAGTATGCAGCTTGTCTGTTTGTTGTTGAGCAACTCTTTTAAGGTATCTATTGTTAGTGCAGGAAGCAAGGAAGCGCTTTGACAAGGCTAGTCTTCTCTATGACCAGGTGTGTGATAGTTATAACTTCTGTATGAAATACATATAGCTACAGTAGCATGCTGCTTCATTTATTCTTATGGATTTACCTCTCCTCATATTAGATTGTATATAATCATAACCAGTAGGGTTATTTTAAAATTTTATTTTTTCTGGAGATGCATAATAGAAAATTTAGATTTTTAATGTGTAAAAGAAGTAATGAAAAATTTAGAATTAGATATTTCACAAAAGATTATTTAGAGAAAAGAGTTCTTATTATTATTAGTTTAATTTAATTAATCATCCCCCCCCCCCCCCCCCCCCCCCCCCCCAATTGTTCAATAGTTAATTTTGTTTATTAAAAATATTGTGAGGTTCTAGAGGTCAGTGTGCTAGCATGATCTTAACCTGATTTGGAATTCCTTGGATCTGACTTGTTTTTTTTTTGTAAGCCTAGAGGAGAAAGCTTGTGAAGCAAGAAGATGTAATAATTAAGTGAACTCTTTTATTATGAAAAACTGGACTTTCATTGAAAAAAAATGAAAGGATACATGAACACACAAAAAGGAGAAGCCCAAAAAAAGGGAGCTAACTAAAAAAGGGCTCCAATCAAGTAAAATAGGACCTAACAAATAATTACAAAATGGTCTGAGAACTTAAGCCCAAAGAGTAATAGAGAATCTAACTAGGGACGAGATATTGCAGAAAAACTCTCTCCTGATTATTTCTCTCCCTCCACTGAATAGCCCAAACCCCAGCTATCAGAAAACAACCCTTTCTCTGAAATGGTGGATAAAGGAGAAGTTCCTACTCCTACAACTCGGAGTGCTAGCGAGGTTAAAGGCAAATACGTTGAAGAAGCCACACCAAACAGCCCAAGCAAAGTCACAATTCCGCAGGATATGGTTCAGGTTCTCAATTGTTTTCTTGCAAAGATACAACAATGTGGCCAGACCAAAAAAGCCATCTCACCAAGTTCAAGGTGTTAACTCTCCTATACCAAACCTACCACACAAACAACTTGACCTTCTTGAACATTTTTACATTCCACATAGAAGAAGAGCATTGGCGTACTGGCTGGGAAGGGATTGGACAAGCAGCGGAAGAAGAAACTGCAAGGAAAACCCTTGGAAGAACAAAGTCCAAAGGTGAACATCCACCTATCAAGCAAGGACAAAAAAGCAAATACATCCGTCGTTTTGCTATTGGTTGACAGACGTTGGAAACCCAAAATAGGAGAAGGCATAGGCTGATTAGGAGAGGATAAATGCAACTGAATGATTTCTAGAAGACAACTGGAATAAACGAGAAAACAAAGAGCAGAGGGGCCTGCGCCCAACCTCTTATCCTCCCAAAAACAAGCATCCTTCCCATCCCCCACCATTTTATAAATAAAATGGGAAAACAAAGGATACTCATCCGAGATAATAAAGTGAACTTTTAAACAGGGTTGTGAAAATACTAAAATAACTTCAGGAGAGGTTGTAAAACGGCATTTGTGGTTTGCAAGAAACTGAAGCAGCTTGACTTTAGTAGTTTCAGTTCTTTTGAAGTTATTTTATTATGTTCTAATATTGAAGTATCTTTGTCGTCTTTGATTTTTTTTAGTTAACTTTAGAAAATATGATATTGCAGGCTCGTGAGAAATTCCTGTCTCTGAGAAAAGGGACTAAAAATGATGTTGCTAGTCTTTTGGAAGAGGTATTATGCTAAACCCAAAGTTTTAAATGTTCTCATCCATTTCTTTTAGCATAGAATGTAGTGGTATTTATTTTACTCATAAGATCTAATTTGGTCTTACACATTCCAGGAACTTCATAATGCAAGATCTGCATTTGAGCAGGCGCGCTTTAGTCTAGTAATTTCTGCTCTATACATTGATTATTGATATGTGATTCAAATTATATTTCATAAATAAGTCAACTCAGTATTTTATACTTTTATCCATCGTTGTAGGTGACTGCTCTTTCTAATGTTGAGGCCAAAAAAAGGTTTGAATTTTTAGAGGCAGTCAGTGGGACAATGGATGCACATCTTCGTTACTTCAAACAGGTCAGCTCTTAAATTATTTTTAGCATATTTGTTAACTGTATCTGTGATTCCTACTCATCTTTTACCTTCACCATGCAGGGTTATGAATTGTTGCATCAGATGGAGCCATATATTAATCAGGTTATCTTCTATTTGTTTTGGGCTAAACTGAATATATTCTTTAATGAGTGTCAATTATTATTATTTTTATATCTCCCAGTTTTAGAATAACAATTACTGAAAGGCAGATCAACAAGGCAAAAGAGTTTTGTGATGAATGTTTAATAAATTTAGCTTCAATTCGAGGATATTGCTCAATCATTGGAATATTTTTCAAATTTAGTTTGCTAGAATCCTGAGGGAGCCTAATATCATGCTGCTGCTTAGGAGGATAAAGTTGGTAGGTTTAGTTGGACAGATGGACTGTTTTTCATGCATTAAATTTATTTTTGGATTAACCAGCACCAAGAAAAGCAAGAAAGGGCAGTACCCAAATTCCAATCAACAGAAAAATGTGCTGTTATCCTTGTAGCTGCAAAGAAAAACTTCCTTCAACCCCCCATTTTCTTCTCATTTCTTGGAAAAACAATAGAGAAACACCCTATTGTTTTTCCCCTTAGCCAAAAGGTTTGAGGTTACAATAGAGAGACATCCTATTGTTTTTCCCTTAGCCAAAAGGTTTGAGGTTACAATAGAGAGACACCCTATTGTTTTTCCCTTAGCCAAAAGGTTTGAGGTTTGAATTCCGTGTTGAACTCAAAAAAAGAAAAAGCAAAAAGATTTATACTTTGAGTGTCAATTAGCAGTGGTATGTGCAAGACAAAGTACTCTTTAGTTGCTGAAAAGTGATCATGGATGTAGAAATATACTCTAGTTTTTGTTGGGGTGCACTGAAAATTATTTTTCTAATTATACTTCTGTATAATGAATTCAAAATTCAAATGGTTTGTTTGTTTTTGTTTTTGTTTTTTTTTTCTATTGGGATTACCTTTGATTGTGTTGTAACTTTTTGCCAAGTGAATGAAAAGTATTTCTTGTTTCAGAAAGGTTGTTTATCTGCAATTTCTTGGTTGAAATTACTCTTTCATTTTTTTAATAAGTGCCACCTTTTGTTTTTGTTTATTAATGTTTTCATAACAATGGTCTCCTTTCAGTTATTGGTGTTAAAATTCCAATAAATTTTCTTTAAAAGCAACGTAAAACTTGCTGATCTATCGACCTGTGTTTCGACTAAAAGATAGTTTCTTGTTTTTACAAGAATGGCGGTTAAATGTAGTTTTTGGTTTCATGTTTCTCATAAAAAGTGTAGTTTCTGGTTTCTGACAACACTAAATTGTGGGAAACTTGATTTGGTTTAATAATTCAATATTACAGACTTTTGTCCAACTGTATATTTATAAAATATTGGTGTTAAAATAACCGATGCACTTTTGTTTTGCAGGTGTTGACCTATGCCCAACAATCAAGAGAAAGGTCCAACTATGAGCAGGCTGCTCTTAGTGAGCGGATGCAAGAGTACAAGAGGCAGGTTGATCGGGAGAGTAGGTGGTCATCCAATGGTTCTAATGGATCCCCTAATGGAGATGGTATTCAAGCCATTGGTAGAAGTTCACATAAAATGATAGAGGAAGTCATGCAATCTGCTGCAAAAGGAAAGGTGAGGAAATATTGCATCTTTGTGTGTCCATTTGGATTATATCACTGATCTCCTAAGGTGCAGTAGGCACCTTGCACACAAACATTTATCCATCTTTTTTCGCATGGCTATAATTTTTCTTAACATTTTTTTCCTGCATGGCTTTATTTATTTATTTATTTTTTTGTTAAACCATAATTTAGGTTCAAACCATTCGACAAGGTTATCTCTCAAAGCGTTCTTCAAACTTGAGAGGTGATTGGAAAAGAAGATTTTTTGTTCTTGATAGCCGGGGATTGCTGTATTATTATCGGAAGCAGTGTAGCAAATCATCTGTGAGTAGTTTAATCATGTTACCTTGTCATGAGCAGGAAGTTTTTTCCCCTCCCTCTCTGTTATACAGTAGTTTCTGAATTTGGTTCTTGTGTATGTGCGTTTGTAGGCGTCTCTAGGGCAACTAGCTGGTCAGAGGAATAGTTCAGAGCTTGGCTCTGGCCTTTTGAGCCGCTGGCTTTCTTCCCATTATCATGGTGGGGTGCATGATGAGAAATCTGTAGCTCATCATACAGTGAACTTGCTCACTTCAACAATCAAAGTTGATGCAGACCAGTCTGATCTGAGGTTTTGCTTTCGCATCATATCACCAACCAAGAGTTATACTTTGCAGGTTTGATTTAGGGGCTAGTTTGGGCTGTAAATTGATGCTTCACTTCCAGAATTGTTGTATGAAAGAAGATTCTATAATTTTAGGTTCCTTATAAATCTATTTCTGCATGTTAGTGCAGGCAGAGAGTGCACTTGATCAAATGGATTGGATTGAAAAAATAACTGGAGTTATTGCTTCATTACTAAGTTCTCAGGCTCCAGAGAGGGTATTCACTCTGCCTTTCTTTTTGCTTGACTCTGGAGTTCTCCAAATATTAATGTTAACAGTTATTTGTATAACTTTTTATCTGTGTATCAGTGTCTTGCGGGTAGCCCCATGGGAAGTGGTCATCATAGATCTACCAGTGAGAGCAGTTCTTTTGAAAGTTCTGACTTTGATCAGACAGCGGTTGAAGAATATACATCTGAAAGAAGCCTTAGTTCCTCTCATATGGAACGCCCTTCAAGAAATTTGCAACAGCAACGATCAGCGATGAAAATTGAGAAGCCAATAGACATACTTCGTAGAGTGTGTGGGAATGATAAATGCGCTGATTGTGGTGCTCCTGAACCTGACTGGGCATCTTTGAATCTTGGTGTTCTTGTTTGTATTGAATGTTCTGGTGTTCATCGTAATCTCGGTGTTCACATATCAAAGGTATCTTGAACTTGTTTTTCATGCATTTTATCCAGTAGTGGTGTATTCTTTGGGTGATCTTCTACCATTAAGAAAGCATGATGCTATTATGAAGGGGCAATATATGAGTGTCATGTAAATGTAATTATTTTGTGATGATTCATGAAAATTAACTCCATGAAAATGTTCCGAGTGGCATGACAACAGTATACAAATGGCTGTTGGGTAATCAAACAAGCCTAGCATGATAAACTTTTGTGGAGCCAACCATATAGTTAGAGAAATTCACTTGGTATTTGTGTTGTAGTCCATGTAACCAGGAGCAAATAATTATTTTTTCGACCTTCTGTTCCTAGTTCTGTTAAGTAGGTGTAGAGGAACATATGGACGCTTAAAAGCTTGACTCATTCCCACAAGTAAAATAAAGGGTTCCTAGTGGAAAGTAATGTGGGAAGAACTTTTATATAACTGCTGCTTCTATCAACCCCTGATTTTCATAGTTTTGTACTCTGTAATTACCTCACGATCATGGACTAGCTTCTTGTAATAACTACCTTATGATAGGACCTTTGTTATTAAAGCTCTTCATTTGGTGGTGCCCTTGGCTTTTGATAAAGATGTTTCTATGGTTAGCAATTCTTATTGCTTCCTGCACGCTAAGTGCTTATCTCTGCACTGTGTAGGTGAGATCCCTTACATTGGATGTCAAAGTGTGGGAACCTTCAGTTATCAGTTTGTTTCAATCCCTTGGAAATACCTTTGCAAACTCGGTTTGGGAGGAGATGCTGCAATCTAGAAGTGCCTTTCAGGTTGATCTTGTCACAACAGGGTAAACGAACTTCACTATTGTGTCATAAGTTTGTCAAGACAATGTTCAATATCTAATTTCATTTTATTTGGTTTTGCTAACATTCACCTATTATTTTTGTGGTGAAGCTTGTACAAGTCTGATAAACAGCATACGCATTTTATCAACAAACCTAGTCATTCTGATCCAATATCAGTGAAGGAGAAGTTCATTCATGCAAAGGTGTGATCATAAATCTCCTAGTTTGTTAGGTCTTCAAATTTATATAAATATTTGATGTTTTTCGCCTAAAGCAATATTTTCTCCTCTTAGTAGATTTTTAAAAGCCACTAATACTGCTACAGTATTTTGGTCCTGAGTTAAGCCGAAGTTTTTTTGTCTTGGATTTTGAAAACTTTATTTCAGGCAAGGGCACTTGTATCATTGTATGTTGATACAGAAACCAAATTTTGATATTAATACAATCATGAATCATCTTTTTGTTCATCAACAATAACGTTTTGAAAATAAATGATGCTGCAATCCTTTCATTTATGATATAACATAACTCGAAAGCACTTTCTGCTTTTTTCTTAGAAAAAAAAAAAAGAGATAGTGGAAGGTTAATATAAATATTGATGTTTGAAATTAGGTAACTATTACAGTTTTAGTAGTATTCCATCACTTGCATTGGAGCTCTTTCTTGTTTTGAAGTTCAATGTATTCATGGTTGTCACTTCTCTTTGAATGGCAGTATGCAGAAAAGGCTTTTGTCCGGAAACCAAAGGAAAATCAATATCCTCATTTAGTGGCTCAACAGATTTGGGATGGCGTACGCTCAAATGACAAAAAAGCAGTTTATCGTCATATCATAAACTCAGAAGCAGATGTAAATGCGGTGTATAAGCAAGTGCCTTGTGGCTCTTTAACTCTTGCTAAAGTAATGTTAATGCAGGAGCCGTCTGGCATTGAGCAACATAATTACAAAGCCAGTGATTTTGTTGAGAGATCGACAAGCTCTTCCAACTCAGAAGGCACAAGTGAAGGCCAGGCTATTGAGGGTCTAGATGGCTGCACACTCCTGCATCTCGCTTGCGAAACTGGAGACATTGGTATGCTCGAGCTCCTTCTACAATGCGGGGCAAATATTAACGCCATTGACTCCCGACGTCAATCAGCACTCCATCATTGTATCGCCAAAGGCAGAACTGGATTTGCCAAATTGCTTCTTTCCAGGTTAGTTAGTGATAAATGAAAAGGAACCCTCTTTACTTTAATTCCTTACCACCTTTAACATTTTCTCACAGCTCCCATCATTGTATCCTATGATCTACTTACTGCACCATACCACCCATTAATGGTTTTAAAAAATGGCTGTATATGTTACAGGGGTGCCGATCCACGGGCAGTGAACGGAGACGGTAAAACCCCTCTTGAGTTGGCAGTAGAGTTAAAACTTAATGACGTGGAGATTCTTGCTATACTATCTGATGCAATTGGATGACATTATTGTGGTGAAATTCCAGGAGGAAGAAATTTTAAAGCATCAAGATATAAATTAAATGAAATTTGTAAGATAGATGTATTTATGACTTTGGAGGGGTCAGAGATGGTGGGTGCTTTTTTTTTTTTTTTTTTTTTTTTTTTTTTTTTTTTATAATTTTTAAAATCTTTTCTTTTTTGAAAAAAATCCAGTGGGAAGTGAAATGGCAAGAGTGTTTTTTGAGAAGGTTAAAGAGAGTGGTAGGTCAGCTTGCCTGCCCCCTTGGGCAATCTTTGCAAGTTAGTCCAACAGAGTTGTATTATTGTAAAATGGCCCAGTTTGGCTTTGGAGTTATGCTGTGGTCTGAGTCAATAGCAGCAGCTTGAACTTGAAAGCCAAACCAAAGGGCTAATCCCTTTTGTTTCTTCTTTGGTTTTATTCAGTTTGCTTCCATTTCATGGTGAAGCTTATGATGATTATTATTAATCTCTAGGGCATTGTGTATTTGTACATTGGTTTCTTATTATTTTTCTCCCCCTTTTATTATTTATTAGTGAAGCCTTAGCTGTTTGTTGTATCAGTCATCACAATCTCTTTTTGTATTATTATTACTGTCACAATAGTTAATGGGCTTTTCAGAAATCATGGGCCGATTTTGGGATTTCATGGGCCCCAGATGCCACATGGGCCTATTTGGGCCCAATCACTTCAAAAGAAAAGTTAGAATACTGTTTCTTCTTGAGAGAGAGAGAGCAGTTAAGAATTTAGAAATTATTTATTATTTTTGTAGTAAAATTTTAAACTCCTCGGTCCTATTGGTCACACTTGTTGATCTAACATTGATCAAAGGTAAGAAAAAGAATTAAAAAGGTAAAAGGAGGATAAGATAAATAAAATAAGAAAAAAAAAAAGCAAAGAAAAAGATAAAAGGTGTGTATAAATTATAATTATCTATAATTGCAATAAAAATTAGAAAAAAGAAAGAGCAATTATTGGAGGGAAAAAGAAAAAAGAAAAAGGAAAAAAGCAAGGTTTAGTGATGATAGTCAGCTACAATTCGGTAACCCAAAAATTAATCATATTACTTAGCGAAAAGCAAAATACGGAAAGCACAAATTCCAAAGGGTTAGGCAACGAACGGTCAGGATGGGTTGCTGACAGAAACCAACCGCCCTCGATGAAAGCGACCCCAGTTGGTGCGACGTGGCAGTGGGACCCACTGAAAGCTCTCTCAAAAGGCGGGAAGGGAAACTCTGCTCTCCCCTGTTCTGTTGTGTTGTGTCGCTAAGGACTGCAAATGGGGTCCTTCCCTTTGCCCTTTCAGTTGCACTCTCAATTTTCACACTCTGTCTCATACAAACCCTTTTTGTTTTTGAGCGTTTTCTCTTTGTTTTCCTTCATTGGGTTTTCAATTTTCATATCCAATCTCTCTTTCTTTGAACTTCTTTTCACTACATTACAATTTTCTTCTTGTCGATTTTAGGAAACTACGACTCAGGCTGGTTACTTTGTTCGTTTGTCTTTGTTAATGGAGCTTTGAAGTCCATTTTTCCATTTGGGTATCTGAAACCTTCCAATTTTTACCATATTTTCCCCTCCTTTTCATTGTTTTTCTTTCTGGGTCTCTCGCTTTTGTACTAGGAAAAAGCTACAGAAAGTGCGAGTGTTGTTTAATCTATGGTGGGAGTAGTGAATTCTCATTTGACTGGTCTCTCATTCCCATTACGGATCAATTTCTCTAATGTCCTGCCTCCTACTTTTGATTCTTTTGAGTCTTCCCACTGAAGATTTTCCTCTTCTCTATTTGATATTCCCTCGCATTTTAACCACCTCCTCCAATGAATCCATGGCCACGTCTCCTTCAACTTGAGGAATTTCTCCAGTAGCGTCGCCACCCAGTTTTGAGATTCGAATATTTCTCTCAATTGGAGTCGAGAAATTTTAATCGCACAAATATGTAGGAACTGAATGAAGCCTTGTTTGGAATTATTTTGGTTTTCAAATGGGGACGAAAAGATATAGCGTTAAGGTTATGATTCTATTACTGTTAATGTTCTCTTTTCACCATTTCTCCGACGCAAAATGCCAAGAAAGAACAAGCAATTACTTCGCCTCATCAGGACCGCCATTGCCAACAACATCATCAACGCCAACAAGCTCTCCACGGTTCAAAAATGGCGTCCGAAGAATCATCTTCAGTGTGCTGTTGGGCGTAGTTACAGGGTTAATAGGCTCCCTTCTTTTCGCTTGTTTAATCCGCAGCTTCGTCCGATACCTAAACAGAACCCCAATTCTCAAAGGCCCTGTCATATTCTCCCCAATAATCGACCCCAAAACCCTCCATCTCGCCCTCAGAAACGAAAATCAGCTTCTGGGGTCCAATCCCCATGGGAAGTACTACAGGACCGTTCTGGACAATGGGCTGACCATTGCCGTGAAACGGCTCGAAGGGTCCGAGAACACGGCATCCGCCGCGGCTAGGAAGTCGGAGAAGAGGCAGACACAGCAGCAACTTGAGAGGCTGGCCAGACTGAGACATAGGAATCTGATGAGCTTAAGGGCTTATGTTGGGGAAGGGGAAGGGGTGTGGTTGGTTTATGATTATGTTGGAACCGGAAGCCTTGAGGATGTGATGAAGAGAGTGAGGGAGAATGAGGTAAGGTTGGGTTGGGAAATCAGGCTTGGGATTGCAGTTGGGGTTATAAAGGGTCTTCAGTATCTTCACTTTGAGTGTGATCCTCAGATTCTTCACTACAATTTGAAGCCTTCAAATATCATGTTGGATGCTGAATATGAACCAAGGTTGGCTGATTCTGGCTTGCCTAAGTTATTCTCTAACTCGCACATGGCTGCTACCTCTGCGTATACCTCCCCTGAATGCTTTCAGGACTGCAGGTTAGGATTCTATTACCAAGTTTGATATAGTTTCGATTCGAATTTGTTCATGTATTCTGAAACTTTGACGTTGAAAATGTTAAACTACTGCTACCACTTGTGATGATGTTGTGGAATTTTGAATATTGGACTGTCTGTTTTGATACTATAGCCAAGTAGTATTGAATCCAAAAGGTCAATAAGTTGAGATATTTGATCCGTTATTGGTAAGAAAATGATTTTAGTAGTTGGGATATCTTCTGGTGCTAAGCTAAAGCTATTTTGGTCATCGAATTAAACGACTATATTTGGTATTAAATGCTATAGATATCTTCTTAAGAAAAAAAAGGCTTAAGTAGTTTGGGATATCTTGTTACATGGATAGCCTCTAGTACAAGAAAACCAATGTGGAAACTATAGCAAACTAATATCATTTGGATGGGGATACATAAGTTGGGATATTCATGGTACTATCTGATTAGAAGCTTCATTGATGAACATTTTCCCCAAAATGTAGTAGTTAGTACTAAGCGAATTCGACTTTTGCTGTTTCCAGTTTCAAGAGGTATAGCGATAAGAGCGACATCTTCAGCTTCGGGATGATTTTGGCTGTTCTACTAACAGGTAGAGATCCTGCAGATCCATTCTTTGGAGAAGCAGCGAGCGGAGGAAGTTTAGGTCAGTGGCTACGGCATTTACAGGTTGCCGGGGAGGCTCGAGAAGCGCTGGATAAGAGTATCATAGGGGAAGAAGGGGAAGAAGATGAAATGCTAATGGCTGTGAGGATTGCTGTTGTGTGCTTATCAGAGCAGCCAGTAGATAGACCTTCCAGTGATGAGTTGGTACACATGTTAACCCAATTGCACAGTTTCTGAATACTCATCCAATTCAACCTCTTTACCTTCCTTTCATTAGGATTTTTTTTTTTGGGGGGGGGGGGGGGGGGGGTTAATTTTATTTTTACTTTTTTTGGAATCTCAAAAGAAGAAAGCTTATTACTGTAAAGTGGTGTTTGACCTGTCTGTTGATGATGTAAAAGAAGCTTTTGTGCAAAGGAAATTCCATTTTGAGAGTATGATTGTTTGATGAAATGACCATTCAACAAACATCTTAGCAGTGGGGTTCTGTTGCCATGCCACTCCTTTTCTGACAGATCCAACCTTGATTTGAGATGTTTTCTTTTTTAGCTTGAGAGCTGCTTGTTTCCCAAAATTTAGATTTGTTTAATGTGGAGAAAATTAATTTTCTCCTCTAGATAATTATTCAGGTTTTGTTGGGTTATTATTTAGTTTTCTATTTTATTTTATTTTATTCTATTTTAAATTAAGCCTACAAATACTTCTTTCATTTATTAATTTTTATGTTTTTGTTGTCTACATGTTAGGAGTGTTTCCAAAATTAAAGCCAAATTTTGAAAAATAAAAAAAAAAGTAGTTTTAAAAAACGTATTTTTATTTTTGGAAATTGGCTTCAAGTTTTTAATTAGAAAATTTGAAAACTATGAATAAAAAATTGTGAGAAAGCAAGCATAATCTTTAAAAATAAAAAACTAAAAACCAAATAATTATTTTAGTTTTTGAAGTTTGTGATTGTTTTTGCACAAAGTCTTTAAAATGATTTTCAGTGAATTTTTTGTTTTTGAAAACAAGTATTATTATTTTTTAAAGTTTTTTTTTTTAAGTTTTCAAACTAGGAGCGTCTGAATTTTCCTTAAAAAACAAAGATTTAGTTTTTGAAAACATTTATAAAAAATAGATTACAATAGCAAAGAAACTCAGATGTACAAATAATATTTATAAACTTAATTTTTAAAAATAAAATAACTAAAAGTAAAATGGTTTGTTTATTAACGAAGTTTATATGATAATGGGATGAGACTTTATTTTTATTTTTATTTTATTATAATTATTATATTTTAGTTTTGAAAACTTGGGCTAAAAAAAAACATAATATTATCTCTTGGAAGCTTTAAATCTCATACCTTACTTTCTACTAAAAAGACATTTTGCTTAGATTTTAAAAACATCTGTAGCAAGTGAATAAAAAGATTATAAGTAACCATACTGCTTATAATTTTAATTTTTAGAAACTATATATGTGGAGAAGAAATCATCCATGGGGTTGGTAGAGAGTCTTCTTCAAGTTTGCCTGACAAGACGTTACATTCTTTTTAAAACGAGGAAGGCAAAAATGAAGTATTTTTTCTTTCTAAGTTTTTCCTCATGCACCGACACGACTCTAGATTTTCAATAGAATGAATGTGAGGCATGAGAATTTGAACTTTGCTTTGGTTAAGTCTTCACATATTAATATAAACATATTATGTTAGTCTTTTAACTTTAACTATATAAAATATTTGGTCATATATTATGACAACAACGTTATCACTTAATTGGAACAACCAAAATTGAAAATTAAAAGTGTGATCCCTACTTCATATTTATTATATATTATTTTAAAGAAAAAAATATTTAAAAATATGTTTTAGTGTCTAATGTTCGAGTGGTTTTTAAATTTAGTCCTTAATTGGCCATATAATAAGTTAGTGACAAGGAGAAGAAATGTTTATGAAGAATTAAGAAAAACTGCACTTCAAAAGTTTTTGTTTCAAAACCATCTCTTAATAGATAGTTACTTCTAATTTTAAAATTTATTGAAAAACATATCTTTTTAGTCCATAAGTTTTGGGTGTAGTTTCTATTTGGTTCATAGGTTTCAATTTTATTAGTACTTAGGTCGCAAGATTTACATTTTTAAGCTTAATTTTTCACTATATACTCACTTCAATCTTTGGTGTTAATGTATTTTAATTAGTTTAAAATAATTATGAATTAAAAATTTTAAATTAATTTTAATAGTGATGAAAAAAATAGTAAAATTTAATTAATCATAATTCTTTTGAATTAGTTAATAAATACTAACACTAAAGACTAATAGTGAATTTTTGGTGAAAAATCAAGGTTAAAAGTATAAATTTAGAAATAAAGAGACCAAAATGAAACAAAACTCAAGCATCAAGGATAAAATTGTAACATTTCGAAACATAAGTACTAAATTGAAGTAAAACATAAAACTTAAGAACTAAAAATATAACTTTTTTGACACCTAGCACTATAAGAAAATGACATTTAAAAATCGTCATAATTAGTATTCGTGATAGTTATTTTCAATCATTGTTTCACAGATAAAAGTATCAATGACACCTTAAAAAATATAGTTAACTTTTTAATGATAATAATTTATTGTAACAATAAATTATTACTGGCAATTATAAATTGTCAGTGTCAAGTGTACAATGACAATCTATGATATTGTCATTAATTCACTTAAAATTTTGATATTTTTGTACCGATATGCATAACAGTAAAAAAATGTTTAATGAAACATATATTTGACATTTTTGCAATGTCACACCAACATTATACATAAATTTTATTGTTAATAATATATTGCATAGATTACGTCTAAGTCAACAATGCCATATGACGACACATGATTATTGTCACAAAAGTGCATATTTTAGCACTTCTACCTTGTCAGTTATATATATCTTTCGATAGTTGTTTAAATTTCAAAGAATTATTATAGTGATATAAAGTTGTTTTTTTTAGAACTTGTCATTACACATAATTTTCATCATCAACTAATCATATTTTGACATTAAAATATGTACAAACATAAATAAGAATTTCATATATAACGATAAAGTTGATAACATTCTTACAAATAAGGAACCTGTGAAAATTTATCAAATAGTTAGCATCGTCACGTATGTATTAATAGTGAATAGACTAATGTATCTTTTAAAGAATGAAATAGAGTGACACAATTTGGAAAAACCATCCACTTTCTTTTACTATCTATCTCTCATGTGCCAAACTAATAGACATATGACACAATGATTCAATTGTTAGTACTAGCAGTAAATTACACAGGTTTATAATTCAAAATTAAAGTAAAAGACTAAGGATTTATTTAGATTAACTTGAAAAAAAAATGTTTTTAAAAAACCCAATTTTATTTAAATTCTTTTGATAAAAAAGAGTTTAAAATATATTTCAAAATTTATTTCGAGTGGTTGTCAAACACTCCAATCTTTTTTCAAAATGACTTATTTTTTAAATTAAACACTTGAAAATGTTTTTAACACCCCCTAAGCTTGATACAATCATCAAAGTTTATAAATTAAGGTTATATTCAAATTTTCTTTTCCACTTCTAGGTAGGAGAGGAAATTCCAAAGGGAAAAAATGGCAAAAAAAAAAAAAAAAAACAAATAATTATTATGGGTGTGATTTGAGAAGAAAAAGGAAGGAAGGAAGGAGAAGAAGAAGAAGAAAAAAAAAAGAAAAAAAAAAATGTTTGACAAAGCAACAAAGTGAAGAGTGATGGAAAATGAGAAGGTTTAGGTTTGAAATTGAAAATTGATTGAACGTTACCAAAAAAAAAATAAAAAGAAAAGTCCTATCTTTTAGGTCCAAAGGGGCAGCACGCTCCAAAAGAGTACCAAAAACACTTTCATGCCTTCCAACACCAACAATCATTTTCTCCTCCTTTTTCTCTCTCATCTTTTTTTTTTTAAATATTTGAATTCCTCCCGAATTACATTCATCTTTTGTGTAATCAGGTCAATAAAATCATAAATTACTACGGGACAAACTCTTTTTTTTTTATTATAAATATTTTGTAAATATTTTTTAATTTATTATTGAAGAGAATACATGAATATATAATCTAAGTATTACTAGTTTCATTTTATCTTTCTCTTTTTATAGCAATTTAGTATAAAATGATTAGTAGGAAGTAAAGAGATTTTGCATGTGAAATTAATGCCATACCCATATTGTGGGTCCATTAGATGAGGTAGTTTTGAAAAAAAAATTAGAAAAGGGTACTTAAAAAAAAAAAAAAGGGGAAAATGGGTAGTTTTTTTTTGTTTTTATATAAATTGTCAACAGTTAAATGGTCGAATTGATTTTGACAACATTCTGCCATTTCTTTTTTGAAAAAAAAGATTTTTTTTAATGTAAGTTTGAATTATTAATTATTTTCCTGGTATCATTTCCTGTAAAGTTCCAATCAGAACTTTACGAAAAATGTGACAGAGAGCCAATTTCTTCCCGATAAGTTCAAGCATACTGGGAAGGAATTGACTCTCTGTCACATTTCCCTTAAAGTTTCGATGAGAACTTTACGAAAAAAATGACAGAGAGGCAATTCCTTCTCGGTATGCTTGAATTTATTGGGAAGGAATTGACTTCTGTTACTTTTCCAGTAAAGTTCGGCAAAGTTCTCATCGAAACTTTACGGGAAAAGTGATAGAGAGCCAATTCCTTCCCAATAAGTTCAAGCATACCAGAAAGAAATTGACTCTCTGTCACTTTTGCCGTAAAGTTATGATCGGAACTTTACGGGGAATGATACCAAGAAAATAATTAATAATTCAAACTTACATTAAAAAATTATTTTTTTTAAAAAAATGGCAAAATGTGGTCAGCTCTTGTCATTTACGTTCAGTTTGACCAATTGACTGTGATAGAAAATGTGACATTCAGATAAAGACAAAAAACTATCATCTTTACCTATTTTATTTATTTATTTATATTTTTAAAAGTACTTTTTTTTTTAATTAACCCCCGATAAACTTATTGGGAGAGGTGGTCTTAGCTCTCCTCCAAAATATATGACAATTGGCATTGACAATGATTAAAATATATTCATTTGGGGACAGTGTACTGCTCCAATTTAAAATAATTTATAAAAGTAAATAGCAAATTTAGTACAAGAAAAAAATTAGTTGCAAATCATACTATTAAAGCATGTGAAGAGTAAACAAATGATCATCAACATATCTCAACATATCTTAATGTAGCAAGTCTATTAGGAATAGGCATCTATCATTAATTATTTGTATGTTATTTTGTTATTATATTTTATTACTAATATATCATATTAATAGAAGATAAAAGAGTATACAAGTGATATTTTACTTTGTTTATCATTAGTGATATATTGCATGTTAATTTTCTGTTAGGTTTATTTTTTAAGGCTATTTTTAGATATAATAAAATGAGTTAATTTATTTATAAATATAGTAAAATATTACTGTCTATCACTACTAAACACATTTTTCCATATTTGAAAATATTTCTAATATATTTGCCAATTATTTGTGCATTTGTCATTACTATGTGAATATAATTATAAATAATATATAAGTGATATTTGAAGTCGTTTCCAATCCGTGATTGGTTATATGTTGATTTGCTATGAAGTTCATAATTCATATTTGGTATAAATATATTTTTAAAAAAGGGTTGTTTTTAAATGTAGAAAAACAAGTCAAAATATTTACAAATATAGCAAAGTATCACTATTATCTATCAGTGATAGACAATGATAGTTAAGTCTATTATTGTCACTGACATTT
This sequence comes from Citrullus mucosospermus, assembly GCA_030954485.1. Taxonomy (NCBI): domain Eukaryota; kingdom Viridiplantae; phylum Streptophyta; class Magnoliopsida; order Cucurbitales; family Cucurbitaceae; genus Citrullus; species Citrullus mucosospermus. Next base: position 26,402,802 of record CM062061.1, on the reverse strand, counting down.
TATTATATTTATAAATATTTTCGATAATTTTATCATTTAAAATAATTATTCTAAAAAAAATAATTTTTTATATTTAATTTTTGTTTTTGTACTCGTGGTTATTTATATACTCATTTGTTCTTAGGTAATATCAATAAATTAAAAAAATTATATTAGGAATATTTTTTATTCCATCTATCAACAAATATATATATATATATATATATATATATATTTTAATTTGGAATCTTCAATGTGGCTCCTCAAAATAATACTACTTTGGATTTACCATTCTTAGATCTAATTCAATATTTTTTTTTGTTTTGAGACCGAAATGTCTATTTTGATTGATGAAAGAAATAATGCATCTATGTTAGGAGTTGATTTAGTTTAACTACTATTTTAATATTAAAATAAATCATAATCTTTGTAATATATCAATCAATTTAAAATCATGAATTTAATCAAACCAGCCAGGACTACAAAAATGGATTCAAATGTCAAATTCCAACAAATCAATACTTAGAACAATCGACAAAAAATAAAAAACTTAAACCCCCGATATATACTTTTGTTTTCGTAATTTTCCAAAAGACAAGACAAAAAAATATATATATATAGACTAGATTTTAAAAAGAAAGTAATTAATAATTAGGAACCCCTCAAATGCTTTAAAACTCTAGTGATTTGAAATTAGGGTACACCTCTCGGTTATGAGGACCATAACTCCAAAATTAATTAAAACGGAATGGAAGGACTAGTGGATTAATTATTATACTCAAGAATGTGAGGGACTTTCTACAATAATACTGTTATTTATTGACTTTTCATTTATTAAAAATGATTAAGAAAATTATAAAAAAAAATCGCAAATATAAATGTTATCATATCTTTCAACAATTTGAAGTGTGTGGTCCAATTCAACTAATGGCCATAAACATTAGCAAATAGGGATTGGTGCTCCATTCCACTCCTTCAAGCATTCGAAGATAGAGTCCATCATTTTTCCTTGACATAAAGCCGTGAATACCTTCTCACACTCTTCTCCAGGAGATATCACCTTTTCGCCACTTAGCAAGCTTGTTCCCAACTCCTCTCTCACAAATCTGTATAATGGGTAAGATCTGCAATCCTTGATTTGATTTTCAATTTTAGAGTTCCCACTCTCATATGCAATCCTTACATTTTCAACCTCCTTCGGTAAGATTGCCTTTAATTCCTCTTCGAAAGCACCGATCTTTTGGAAGATTGAAGTGTTTGCGTTGACTTCGTTATCGCCATTTTCAAGTGCATGCTCAACAAGAACTTGCCTCAACTTTTGCATAAGTGGGTAAGTAGCACTGCATGGATCATCGATGTATGCAAAAGTGTATTCTCGGTCAACAACTTTGAGTAGATCTTTCTCACAAAATCTTGATGGGTGAAGTGCGCCATTGGAGGATGTAGTCAACACCTTTTTTGCTACTTGGCTAACTGTGTTTTTCACTGTGCTCTTCAAGTTTTCCTCCAAATGCCTCAAGTCAATTGCTTGACAAAGAGCAACTAAAAATGTGGAAGACATGAGTTTGAGTATATCGATGGCTTCAGCGGTTTTCCTTGAAGAAATTAAACCAAGAGAGTTAACATCTTGGTTGTGTTGCTCGGCGCTCTGGACATGACTCGTCACTGGATTTGCAAGATATTGGAGCTCAGAGCAGTATGAGGCCATGGTAATCTCAGCACCTTTGAATCCATAATCCAAGCTGGGGTTTCTACTTGCAGAAAGATTGGAAGGCAAACCGTTATTGTAGAAATCATTGACGAGTTCTGAAAATTGGGCAAACATGAGCTTTCCAATCGATGCAATGGCCAAACGGGTGTTGTCCATGGAAACTCCAATTGGCGTTCCTTGGAAGTTACCTCCATGCAACGCCTTGTTTCTTGAAACATCAATCAAAGGGTTGTCATTGACTGAATTAATTTCCCGCTCGATCGACTTGGTGGAGAAACGGATCACTTCGATCAAGGGACCCAACCATTGAGGAGAAGTTCTAAGAGCATAACGATCTTGTTTGGGCTTTTGGAGAGGATCCATTTCATGCAGTTTCTTAGCAGTTTTCATGTAGGAGCTTCCATCTAAAATGTGCTCCATGATTGCAGCAGCTTCAATTTGGCCGGGGTGGTGCTTCAACTTATGGGTCAAATGGTCGGTGAATTCAGGCTTTCCTTGCATCACCTCAGCAAAAATGGCAGATAGAATTTCAGACAAAACAGCCAAAATATTTGCCTCGAAGAGAACAATGGAGGCCAACCCAGAACCGACAGCGGTGCCGTTTACAAGAGCAAGACCTTCCTTAGGTTGCAACTCGAAGAACCCAGAATGAATGCCAGCTTGTTCAAAAGCAGCCTTTGCATCAAGAGGTTCTCCATTGGGTCCGATCGCTTTTGAATTGTGGCGACCGGTGAGCAACCCTGCAATATAAGACAAAGGAACCAAATCTCCAGAAGCTGTAATTGTTCCTCGAAGTGGCAAACACGGAGTAACGTTGTGGTTCAAGAGATTAGCAATGGCTTCCAAAATCTCGAATCTAATGCCGGAGTAGCCTTGTAGGAGTGTGTTGATTCTCACCAACATGGCCGCCCTTGTGGCAGAATGAGGCAAAGTGTGACTCGACTCACTGCCAGTCCCAAAGATACCGGAATTCAAGAATCGGATCAACTCCTTTTGAAGAGCTCCACCTTGATTGGTTCTTCTATGGGAAGTGGCACCAAAGCCAGTAGTAACACCATAACTATCCGTGCCTCTGCACATGCTCTCCATCACCCAATCGCTGCTGGCTTTTACACCGGCCCTCGCAGACTCGGCCAATTCTACGATGACATCGTTGTCACGAGTGGCAATGGCAGCGACTTGAGAAATGGTGAGAGTTTGTCCTCCAAGCTTCACCAAAGGTGACCGATACTCTTCCACCATCCGCTTGACCTCATCCAAATGACTTCCCTTCATGGAGTCAGCGGCCAAACCCCAGTTGAGTGGATCCTGATGGGTGCTGCACAAGCTCTCCATTGAACCATTTTGGTGAGCACAAACCTTTTGGGCCATATTATATTTGTATAAACAAATATGAGAGTGAAGATGGGGTTTGTTTGTGTGTTGAGGGAGTTGGGAATCTCAGGGTTTGGATTTGAATTGGTTATTTTGCTCCTGAGTTTTGAAGAGAAATGGGAAGCAGGCTGTGGTTTAAATATAGGTAGAGTTTTGAGTAACCAAAGAAAAAAGAGAGGTGGGTTAGGTAAGGACTAAGGAAGAGTTGAGGAAGGAGAGAGCTGGGAAGTTTGGTGTGGAAATAAAAGGTCAAATTAAGAATAATGTATAATAATAAGCCAACTATTGCATTTGGTCAACATTGATGTGCTTCATTCAACTGTATGGTTTATTTATTTATTTTATATTCATTTTTTAAAAGGAAAAATACACCCACGTAGTCACATGCAATAGTTTCAATAGTTTTTGTTCTACCTATAGATTATTTTTACTATATTTTGGTTTTGGTCCATAAGTTTATTTTAATATTCTTATTTAGTTTTCCTGAATTTCTTGCTATGTTATATAGACTTCCTCACTGAAGCTGAGAGTTTTGAAAACTAAAAAATAGGTTTTTTTTTTTGAAATTGGACTAAAAATTCAACTCTTTTATTTTAAGAACAATGAAAACAATAGGAGGAAATTAAATTTTTTTTCATAATAGTGATTTATGGTAATTGATTTTTTTTTTGAAAAAAATTCTTTGTGAGGAACCAGGTCCCCCCTAATTCCCTGCGGGAATCCTTGCCCCAATCCTCGTGGGGAATTTGGCATGGACGAGGAATGAAATGGGGAACGGGGAAGCTATCCCTGGCCCCACCCCGCCCTGTGGACGTCTCTACTGAAACTTCATAGTTGTAACATATATCAACTAACACAACACACACGGACTATATTTCAGTTGGCTCACATATTTTCTTTTATTTCTTACCGGTAATACTTGGGTGCATCTCAAACATCACTCATCTTTATACATCCCTTCCAATCACTCATACCACAAAAGAATTAAAACATTTCAAAAAAATAAAAAAATAAAAAAATTATTTTTTTTACAATGGGTTGAGAAATTTGTTGAAAGTCCAATATGTATCATATAGGTGTTAGTTTAATATAATATTGAATGGAATCATCTATCTTAGAAGACATAATGCAAAACAGAATCTATTAGTGTTAAAGTATATCAATAGTAGGATTCTAACATCGGTTTATCTAGTATTCTATTATCCCAATACATTTTGCCATATTCATAATTATTTTAAAATATTGTTATATATCTTAAAAATACTACCAAATTGCAAAAAAAAAAAAAAAAAAAAAAAACCGTTTGGATAAAAAGTTTGGCGTGGGAAAGCCAACAAAGACTAAGGATTGGCCAAAACAGCCGCCAAAGTAGTGAATAATAATATTAAAACGTTGGTAATCGATCTATTTTGACCATTGAAAAGAATCAAGTTAGAGAGTAAAATATATATATATATTAATGAAATTCCCAACTACCAATTATATATGTATTTGGTTCCTACTTAGTGGTGTGGTGTTTCCACTACTTTTCCTTCACCTAACACACACAGCCATGGATTTATGCTTTCCTATTTAAGGAGCTTTCCACCAAAACAAATCTCATTTTATTCCTATATCTTCTCTTCAAATACATACCATATCTTCATTATCTTTCCCATCTATTCTCTCACTTTTGCCCCAGTTTTTCCCTTCTTCATATCTCCATGGCTTCCAAAAATAATGATTCATTACACAGCTTCTGCACCAGCAGTCAGGATCCACTCAACTGGGGTGTGGCCGCTGACTCCATGAAGGGAAGTCATTTGGATGAGGTCAAGCGGATGGTGGAAGAGTATCGGACACCTTTGGTGAAGCTTGGAGGACAAACTCTCACCATTTCTCAAGTCGCTGCTATTGCCACTCGTGACAACGATGTCATCGTAGAATTGGCCGAGTCTGCGAGGGCCGGTGTAAAAGCCAGCAGCGATTGGGTGATGGAGAGCATGTGCAGAGGCACGGATAGTTATGGTGTTACTACTGGCTTTGGTGCCACTTCCCATAGAAGAACCAATCAAGGTGGAGCTCTTCAAAAGGAGTTGATCCGATTCTTGAATTCCGGTATCTTTGGGACTGGCAGTGAGTCGAGTCACACTTTGCCTCATTCTGCCACAAGGGCGGCCATGTTGGTGAGAATCAACACACTCCTACAAGGCTACTCCGGCATTAGATTCGAGATTTTGGAAGCCATTGCTAATCTCTTGAACCACAACGTTACTCCGTGTTTGCCACTTCGAGGAACAATTACAGCTTCTGGAGATTTGGTTCCTTTGTCTTATATTGCAGGGTTGCTCACCGGTCGCCACAATTCAAAAGCGATCGGACCCAATGGAGAACCTCTTGATGCAAAGGCTGCTTTTGAACAAGCTGGCATTCATTCTGGGTTCTTCGAGTTGCAACCTAAGGAAGGTCTTGCTCTTGTAAACGGCACCGCTGTCGGTTCTGGGTTGGCCTCCATTGTTCTCTTCGAGGCAAATATTTTGGCTGTTTTGTCTGAAATTCTATCTGCCATTTTTGCTGAGGTGATGCAAGGAAAGCCTGAATTCACCGACCATTTGACCCATAAGTTGAAGCACCACCCCGGCCAAATTGAAGCTGCTGCAATCATGGAGCACATTTTAGATGGAAGCTCCTACATGAAAACTGCTAAGAAACTGCATGAAATGGATCCTCTCCAAAAGCCCAAACAAGATCGTTATGCTCTTAGAACTTCTCCTCAATGGTTGGGTCCCTTGATCGAAGTGATCCGTTTCTCCACCAAGTCGATCGAGCGGGAAATTAATTCAGTCAATGACAACCCTTTGATTGATGTTTCAAGAAACAAGGCGTTGCATGGAGGTAACTTCCAAGGAACGCCAATTGGAGTTTCCATGGACAACACCCGTTTGGCCATTGCATCGATTGGAAAGCTCATGTTTGCCCAATTTTCAGAACTCGTCAATGATTTCTACAATAACGGTTTGCCTTCCAATCTTTCTGCAAGTAGAAACCCCAGCTTGGATTATGGATTCAAAGGTGCTGAGATTGCCATGGCCTCATACTGCTCTGAGCTCCAATATCTTGCAAATCCAGTGACGAGTCATGTCCAGAGCGCCGAGCAACACAACCAAGATGTTAACTCTCTTGGTTTAATTTCTTCAAGGAAAACCGCTGAAGCCATCGATATACTCAAACTCATGTCTTCCACATTTTTAGTTGCTCTTTGTCAAGCAATTGACTTGAGGCATTTGGAGGAAAACTTGAAGAGCACAGTGAAAAACACAGTTAGCCAAGTAGCAAAAAAGGTGTTGACTACATCCTCCAATGGCGCACTTCACCCATCAAGATTTTGTGAGAAAGATCTACTCAAAGTTGTTGACCGAGAATACACTTTTGCATACATCGATGATCCATGCAGTGCTACTTACCCACTTATGCAAAAGTTGAGGCAAGTTCTTGTTGAGCATGCACTTGAAAATGGCGATAACGAAGTCAACGCAAACACTTCAATCTTCCAAAAGATCGGTGCTTTCGAAGAGGAATTAAAGGCAATCTTACCGAAGGAGGTTGAAAATGTAAGGATTGCATATGAGAGTGGGAACTCTAAAATTGAAAATCAAATCAAGGATGGCAGATCTTACCCATTATACAGATTTGTGAGAGAGGAGTTGGGAACAAGCTTGCTAAGTGGCGAAAAGGTGATATCTCCTGGAGAAGAGTGTGAGAAGGTATTCACGGCTTTATGTCAAGGAAAAATGATCGACTCTATCTTCGAATGCTTGAAGGAGTGGAATGGAGCACCAATCCCTATTTGCTAATGTTTATGGCCATTAGTTGAATTTCAACCTGCACCTAAAATGGTTGAAAGATATGATAACATTTGTATTTCTTATTATTTTTGTTTTACTTTTTAAATGATTTTTAATCATAATTAATTAATACTATTTTTAATCAATGATCCAAGGTGCATATATTGGTAGTAAAAATCGTCAAATTTTAATAACTCACGGCCACTTTTGTTTTCTTAAGTAACACCGTATAGTATATTTTCAACTTCATTGAGGTTGTTTTGAAATAATTGCAAACATCTAACTAAATAATTTTAAAATATTCATGATATTAACTTAAACATAAGCTAAAGTTTTCGGGCAATAATTTTGAAATCTTTTTAATTTTTTTTTTTTTTTTTTGAAGTATATCACATGAAAATCAACTTCACAGACGTACTAAGGATCCATCTTAATTAAATGGCAGATGGATCCAATTTGAAAAAAATAATCTCACGACATCTTTCAATAAGTCTCATCTAAGGCCTACAGTGGATCAACCACGTGATGTGATTCTAAAATTGATAGATATCCGAGATGACTATAGCCACATTTTTTTTTATCCCACTTTATTTAAATAAATTTACTTTTAGATTTATTTTTATCTTAGTTTTTCTAATCTAATCTTGATTGTTATCTACCCTTTTTATGCTAATGGGGATAAAGCTTTTGAATTTGGTTTTAGTTGATTAAAAGTTGTTCTTGCTTTTTAAATTTAGGTTACATTTGGCAAACTTTCAAAATTGAATTAAAATCCATAAAAAAAAAAAAAAAAAGCAATTGTGGAATTGGCTTTGGCATTTTATTTTAGCTTAGGTTATGTTTGGCAAACTTTTAAAATTGAATTAAAATCCATTAAAAAGAAAATAAGCAATTGTGGGATTGGCTTTGGCTTTTCTAATCCCATTTTCTCTCCCAACAAACCCTAGGTAACCATAATTCTCATTAATTATCCCTCATTTAAAAAAAAAAAAAAATCTAGCCTCAACATCCATTTTAGAACACAAAGAGCCTAAGTTACTTGGAGGTTGCATTTGGTAGGGACTTTGTCCCAAGTGACTTCATGTTCGGGATTTCATCATTCGTCCTTTTTCTCTCTTAGAAATCTTGAAAAATAGAAAGAAATAAAGGTATCAGCAAAAATAATTATTATTATTGCTTTTTATTTCTTCACCTTGTTTACATTTATTATTATGTGATCTTTTTATATGCATTTGCTTTAGATGTTGGTTTCATTTAATTTTATTTATTTATTTTTGTTATCTTCTTCCTCTTCCATGCTTTTTCTTTATTGTTGTTTAAGAAAAAAGGGAAAATATCTATAAAAAAAAAAAGGTGAGATAAAAAAAAATGAAGTAAAAAATAAGGTAACACATCTTAGAATGAAGTTATGTTTGAAATGTAAAAAGAGGTTATGAGTTGAAGAAAGAAGATAAAAAGAGAAGAGAATAGGTTGGTAGAGAGCAAATTTAGGAGAAAATAAGTAGTTGGAGTTTTATTTTTATAAAAGAAAAAAAAGTAGGTTAAATAAATATGTTAAATTTTTTTTATTATTATTATGCAATAGGTAAAGTTTAGATGTTTTGCCGCCTATTTTTTATTGTTATTTATTTGTTTTTATTATTATTATTATTATTATTATTATTTCTTTAGCTTATCGTTTTATATTCTTTATTTGACATTTTTGTTAGTCTTTATTTATCCATTTTATCTTAAGGATCGCATTTAATCATTTTATTTTTCAAGTATTTTTTTTTTGTTACTATTTAATATATTCATGTTGTATTATAATTAAGTGATACTAGTCTAATGTTCTTAATCTTTGTTTGTTTTTCTAAAAAACTCCGATGACGGATTTTAGAATATTTGGGAGACCAGTTTTCTAGAATCTTGAAATGAGAAAGTCAATTCCTTGGGAGTCCAAGATCGATTTCCAATATGTTTTATTAAAAGTTAATATATTTGTAAATATCATTGCTTATTTATTTATTGCTCTAAATGTATTATTAAATTATATATTTTATCAATGTAACTTTACATATTTAAATTAATGTCATTTTTTTAGTAAAATTTTTCTAGCATTTTCAATAATTTTAATTTTATTTCCAAATTTTTAATATTTAATCCCTTTCAGATTTGTTAAATAAAATGTTTTAGTCTTTTTTTTTAAAAGAAAAAATTGTTTTCAAGAGCATTTTTCTTAAAATTCTTGATGACGGAATTTAGAAGATTTGGGAGTCCGATTTTCTAAAATTCTAAACGTGAGGAGTCAATTCTTTGGCCGTCCAAGATCGATCTCCAATATGTTTTCTTAAATTAACGTGCTTTTTATGTTTATTTAATTCATTATTACATTTCTTAAGTTAGAAAAGGTATTTAGGACATCAATCCCGAGGGGAAGAAAAGAGGCACGAGGCCCGATAGAAGCTTGGCCATAAGCGACTAGTCACTTCCCGAATGCTGCACTTTTGTTTTATTTGAAAAAAGTTTCAGGAGGGATGATCTGGACGCCACTGTTGCTCCGTGGCGATATAGACTTGACTCGCTCCTATCCACCCCGAGCACCATAGCATGTCTAGAACAAGGGGGGACCATTTTGGAGGAGCACTTGATTCAACAATTTCCTTATTAAATCATATTTTATTTCCAACTCAAATTTCTCTAAGCTTTTAGAAAATTTTCTTCTAATTTTTTTTAGTCATTTAAAATTTTTCTTAAAATTATACTATTTGAGATTTTAAAAATTTTAAAAATTAATATATTGTTTCAAAAGGATCTCTAACAATTTGGTTTCTTTTTTTTTAAGACCGCATTTTTTTTTCTAAAAAATTTTGTCCAATGATGGAATTTAGAAAATTTGGGATTTTGATTTTCTTAAATTCTTGAGGTGAAGAGTCGATTATTTGAGAGTCCGAGATCGATGTACATTATATTTTTATTAAATTTTATTATGTCCTTTTATGTTTGCTTAATTATTATGATATTTTAATTATGTTTTTCTTATATAATGTTCATATTAAGTCTTATTTGATTTCTAATTGAAATTTCCCAAAAGTTTTTAAATCTTTCTAATTAAACTTTCTCAAAGTTTTAAAATCCTTCTAATTTAAATTTCTCTAAGTTTTTAAACTTTTTCACAAGACTCTTTCTAAATCATTAATTTTTTTTTTTTTTAAACTACACTTTTTGTGTTTTCAAACATTCAAAATATAATTTATGATTTCAAAAGGTTTTCCAATCAATTATCTTTCTAATGACTTGTTTTTAAGACCATTTTCCTTTAAACAAAAAAAAAAAAAAAAAAAAAAAAAATCCTATGATGGAATCTAGGAAATTTGGAGTCTAATTTCCTACAATTTGAGGGATTACATCTTTGGGAGCCCGAGATTTGCTCTCAAGAAAAAATGAATTTAATTAATATTTTTTTTAAAAAAACTTCATTTATTTAAAGACTATCTTCTGACGGATTTTGAGAAAATGTAATAACTTCTCACTCTCTTGAGGTGAGGAATTTTTCTACAATTATAATATAGTCAAATCGACAGAATTTGTTCCACTTATTTTATGGGATTATTTCTTCAAATATTGGAGTAACGAAGGGTAAAATAAGACATTATTTTTTCTTAAAACAATTCAATTCAAGATAAAAATAAATTGGTCACCGTTTTGCTTAACGGGTGTTGTAGGGTACTAACACATTATCCATACACAGATGACTCCCAAACTTAACTCTATTTTTTCTCAAACTATTTTCTCTTTTTTGTAAAAAAGATATTTATTTTATTTTGGCGTCCAATCACACCGTAAAAAAGATTGATGACCACTCCTTTTTCTTTTTTAGTTAACCCTTTAATTTGGAGGGCATGCTCCTCATGGTCTCAGATGGCGACAATTACCATTCGTCCCAAAAAAACTATTCTAGTTGCTAATTAATAAACATATTTGTATATCAATTTATAGTCTTACCAAAAAGTTGTTGAGATTAATATATCAAGATTTGGAAGTGTTCAATTCAAAATTTCAATGAACAAAAATCTCCAAATCAGACTTCAATCTTTTATGTGTATTGCACAAAATTAATATTAATGACTCAAAGTGTAGTAGTAAAGCTTTATACACTTAATAGAGAGAATTTTTTTATATATAAAATATATATTGGTTAAAAATAAAATAAAAAAGACAAATACCAATTACCCCTAAATTTTGTTTGACAATCTTTATGAGAAACTAAAAATTGAGTAAGTTAAATTTTTAAATTTTCATAAATCAATGTATTTAGACCCTTCAATTCAATTATTTTTGAAAATCATTGATGAATTAAATCAAACACGTGTAGACTTTTTTAGATGTCAGTTTTACAAAATGGACGATTAGTTTAAATGCATATATGATTCTCAAAAGAAATTCTGATCAAAAGTCTTAATTGGTTCATTTATGAAAGTTTAGAAATTTAATTGACACAATTATAAGTTTTATACGACACTTTTTCAAACCAAACGCAATTGAGTGTGTATAAATTATTATATTATATAAAAATTCAAGATTTAAATGAATACAATCCCTACAAAAATAATTCCTCAAGCTTCAAGAGACCAAGATCTTTAAACAACCACAAAATCTTAAATTGTTTCAAAACCATCATAAATCCCTAAATAGTTTTTAAAAGTACAATATTAAAAAAAAAAAAAAAAAAAAAATCCCAATCACACATGGAAAACGTACTGTGAAATAAAGAAATAAAAATTGCCCATGCAATTTCTGACCTAATCTTCTACTTGCATGAAGAAACATAATAATAATTAATGCTCTTCTCTAATTTTTATTTATATTTTCAATTTTTAATTAAAACACTATTCTGATATTTAAAAATGTATATTTATTGTATATTTTGGCTGCTACCCAAAGTTTTCATTTTTAAAATGTTACATTAATATTATTTGTGTGGACGTCGGTTACCTTACCAATCTATGAACATACCATTTATTTGATTATTTGATTAGAAAATATGATTAAAGACTCGTTTGGATTGATTTAAGAAAAAAATGTTTTTAGAAAATCTCATTTATTTAAACTTTTTTTTATAAAGACTATTAAAATACACTTAAAAAGCTACTATCAGTAGTTATCAAACCGTTCAATTTTTTTCTAAAATGACTTATATTTTTAATTAAACACTTGAAAATATATTCCAAACCCACCTTAAATGTTTGAAACTAACCTACTAGGTTAAAATTTGGGTCTTATGAACCTATTTAGAATTTTTTTTAAATGATCAATTGATAAATTAATTATTTGTAAAGATTAACTCTTTGAGATTATAAAATACTTGTCTTACTTTTATTATGAATGAGAAAACAGTTACATAAGAGTTAGAAAGTAACTAAAGTTACCAAAGATTAGTAGTTAAATCAATTTTAACCTTTTTGTCAACTAGATATTTTGATAATGGTAAAAGTAATTTTAATCATATTAAAATAATAATCACGAAGAATATATCAAACTCTAAAGTAAATTTATTTCTCAATAAAAAGAACATGGAGTCAAAAGAAATTCCATCCTTCTTTAGTCTCATAGTTTTGTTGGGAAAAAAAATGATATGTGAATTGAACACACTAGCAAATTCAAGATAGTGTAGAGACGTCAATAAATAGTCGAGGCATGCTTCTAATAAGCGTTGTTTTGATGACAGTTATTCACTCTGCAACGAATGCAAGTAGACTATAGCGATTGGATACAACGACTAACTCCGGTAGAACTACAACTTCGAACTATTCGGATCTGGCAGAACTCTTCGATACCTGGTCTCAACTCACATCAATACCAAAAGAAAGAAAGAAAGTAATGAGAGAATCTTCAATTTGAAGTGGGATGGTACAAATGAAGAAACAAGTTGCTATTTATAGGCTAGCAACTTAGTAATTCTTCAAAATACAAAATAAAATCAAATAAATACAAAATTGAAACATTTGTCAAATTTAACTCAATTTAGTTGTTACTTGACAAAAATCAAAACTTAACTAATTCAAATTGAAGAAACTACAAATTTAATTTTAATACATGTTAAATTTATACCTGCAACATCATATTATAATTCGAAGTTTCAATTCAATTTAAAAAATTTCTAAACAATAAATTTAATCTACACAATTAAATCCATTTTTAAATTTCAAATATTCACCAAACTTTCACTTTTATTTACTATATATCTCCAACAATTACTTTACCCAACGCAAGCCCACTCCCTTCTTTAAGCAAATCCAGCTTCTCTCCTTTTCTCTTCACAAAACTCAGCTTCTCAGCAATTAATTAAACCAATATATTCAAACCCAAACTCAAAGATCCTTAATTCCAATATCTACTCTCATTCAAAACATCTTCACAAATAGTATGTATGGATAATGATATTAGGAATAATTTGATATGTTTGAACTATTTTTAAATTCTAATGTATGAATAATTAAATAACTTATAAAATTTTTATTTTCTTTAATTCTAATTAACCTTTTGAATGAGAATTCATAACGGAAAATTTTCTATTTAATTGAGATTTTTTCTTACAATATCATTTAATTGTCTTACAAAAATTAAAAGAAAAATAATTTCTGGCGAGAAACCTTAACCCCGTGAATTTCATGCAGGGAATCTCCAACCCAATCCCCACAAAATTAAACGAGAAATTTTGCAGGGATGGGGAATAAAATTGGGGTGGGGATAGGGACAGAGACTCATCCCCTGTGTTCCCAAACCCTTTCCATGGAAATCTCTAATCGTATGGCATCTGTTTACTTAAAAGGCATTATCATGATTCATGATATTCTTGACCATAAAAAGTGACATTATTATATTTTTGTGGCAATGATAAAATATTGATGTAAATGTTTTATTGATTGTTTTTCATTATTGTAGATATTCATATCTCCACACACACAAAAAAAAAAAAAAAAAACAAACAAAAAAAATGTTAAGTTATTGAGTCATTTATTGACAATGATAACTTGCCATGGTAAATTTAACTTCATGATAGTTTATCATTGAAATTTTGGAAGAGGTTCAACGAACTAAGTGCAGATGTTTCACAATAAGTCCTAGTACAATCAAAGACAACAAGAAAATCGTAATTAATAAAGTAGGAATGAACACACGAGAATTGGTAACCCAATTGGGCGATAAACCACCTATGTTTGGGGGCAGTGTGCCTGAGAAAGATAATCCACTAATATGAAATAATTAAGCAATTACAAAGTTATACTTATCTGTGAACATCTCCAAGCACAGTGACAACCGTCAAGCCTAACTTAACTAAACACTTAGGCTCCCTCTAGATATGAGACTCCCTCCCACTTTGACTTAGACTCCCCCTAAGTATTTGAATATTAGTGGTTCAACACTTAGACACACCTAAGTGAGTAAGACTCCCTCTCACTTAATATTATCTTTCTCCTTCGTGTGAACTCTTTCACTTCGAATAACGACTCAGACTCCCCCTGAGTGAAGAGAACTCCTTCTCGATTCGAACAGTCTTAGGCTCCTCCTAAGACGGAACAACTTGTAGTACTGACATTCAATTGAGAAAAACAAAGAAGGTTAAATTGCTTTTAGCATAACATGATTTTCTTCAAAGAGCACAACGAACAAAGCTTCTGATGTAACTGAATCACAATCTCCAGAATTAATTAAAGTTGTTACCCTAGCTCATAAGCTTCTTATTCTTAAATAGCACTGCTGAAAGATAGAAAATTTTAATTCTATACAAAATCAACAGATCACCGAAAAGGAAAAGTATCCCATAGTACAAAATATGCAGAATAATATAAATAAGGAAGGAAATCGCAGGATCACCAACTGGGATGACAAGTACTTCTGAGACAAGTTCCCACAAGAGCATATTCTAAGACAACTACGCACGACCAAAGGACTTAAACAAATATCTATAACCAATCATAACAAACTTAACAATCATTGTCAATAATTAATTGTTGTTGGCAATAGTACAATGCCATTAAAGAATTGATTATGATATTTTTTAGTGATCCTTTCAAAAATAGAAAAACGGTTGAAAATAATTATAAATATAGAAAAAATTTACTTTCTATCTTGATAGACCGTGATAGACCTAGATAGACAAGGATAGATTTCTATCCGGGTCTATCGCGGTCTATCATAGATAGAAAGTGAAATTTACCTATATTTGTAAATAGTTTGATACTTTTTATATTTATAATAATTTTCCTTTTTTATATGAAGTGGCACTAATATTCTTACTTTGATGGTTGATTCAACGACTAGCTAGGAAAAAAAAGTCACGAAAAGTAGTTGCAACATTTTTAAATGTTATGAAATTCCTAATTTGTTGTAGTGAAAATTATTACAAACAACCTAAGTGAAAAGATCACTTGGCTACAAATTAAGTTAAAATGAAGTTTTGGTTCCTGCTTTAGGGTTAGTTTGGATTGACTTAATGAAAAAATGTTTTTCAAAAAACTCATTTTTATTTAAACATTTTTTATAAAAACGAATTAAAATACACGTGAAAAAACTATTTTAAGTGATTGTCAAATACTCCAATTTCTTCTTAACTGACTTATTTTTTAAATTAAACACTTGAAAATGTATTCTAAATACACCCTTAAAATAATTAAAAATGAGATAGATTTTAGCCTAACCCAACGTTCTCTAGTTATTCAACATATAGTAGTACTTTTTCTTTTTTTAGATCGACAATAGTTGAGATTTAGAAGTTAGATTTGAGTCTTTTGATTTCTCGATCGATAATATATATCTTAACAATTAAACTATACTAAGGTTGACTGTCTAACTGTTTCAAATCATATATATGAATTGAGATTTGGCCAGCAAGGCTTCATTATCATACAAACCTAATTGTAGGTTTATTTCATTTAGGGCATGTTTGGGAATGATTCTGAAATAGTTACAATCACTATTGTCATTTTCAAAATCACTATAAAATGTATTTTTAATCATCCAAATTCAATTTTAATGATATGAAAATTGCATTTAAAAGTGTAAAATTAAGTTTTATTGAATTAATTTTGAGTGATTAAAGACATATTTTAGTGTAATTGGACAAAATTTCTCCCTCTCAATAATATTGTTTTCCACTTTTTTTCATGAACAATATGATCATACAAATATTTCTTATCTTAAGAGGTAAAAAAATTCATGACAATTACTAAAGCAAAAATAATTTTCGAATTCTTATGTCTCATTTAATAACTATTTAAGCTCCAGTTTTTGATAATCATATGGTTTTTTATTTTTTATTTTTAAAAAATTAAGCTTATAAACTTCTTCTACTTATAAGTTTTTATGTTTTCTTATCTACTTGATGTTTTAAAAAAAATTAAAACAAAAAGTCAAAGTTTTGAAAACTTAAAAGAAATATTTTTGAAAAACTTGTTTTTGTTTTTATAGTTTGGCTACGAGAATTTAAGTACTTCTTCAAGAGGCATGAAAACCATGATTGAGAAATAAGCAAAAAAAAGCATAAACTAAAAACAAAATGGTTATCAAACAAGTTCTTAAATTTGTAGTTCTTAACTTTTTAAAATTAAGCTTATAAACACTACTTTCTCCCATTAGTTACTTTATATATTTTTTGTTATTTACTTTCCACTAATGTTTCAAAAATCCAAACAAAATTGTAAAGATTTGACAACTCATCCCATTTTTTGTTTGAAAAATATATGTGATGACATACATGGCTAAATTATAAATTAAGTCGTTTATTGTTGAAATTTATTCTCTATAATTTTAAAAGTTATAATTTCATACTTATGGCTTAATAGAATCTTAGAGAAAATTGCAAAAACCACCGTTGAAGTATGGTGGTAGTTGCAATTACACTCTCAAACTTTCAATTGTAAAAACTGGGTCCCTAAACTTTTACAAGTGTTAAAATTGGAATCTCAAGCTTACAATAATTCTAGAAATTGGACCCATAAATGATAAAATTAAACTCAAAAAACTTATACAAATGTTATAATTTATACAATTATGTAAGTTTAAAGGTCCAATTTGACCCAATTTTAACACTTATATAAGTTTGTGGACTCAATTTTTAAATTTGAAAGTTTAAGGGTATAATTGCAACTATACCATACTTTAGGGGTGATTTTTAGAAATGTGCCCAAAATCTTATAAATGGTTTCTATGGTTTGATATAAAACCCCCCTACCATAGATTTCATTAATTAAAGAATACATTTATAAGGTTTTTATGCTTTTTCATTGACCAAAACCAATTAATTACATATCTTCGTTATTATTAATTTTTTTTAAGTTCAACAATTTATGAGATAAGAGAATATTAGAATTTTTAACTTCAGAATATATATAATACTTGAGCTATGTTCATGCTTATGTTGGTTGTTATTATTAGTTTATGTTTATTATTGTTTCATTGTAGACACTTTATTTTACACTAATTTAAGTTATCAATCATTCATATTATATTCATTTTCATATATGTTTTTGTTAATAATAATAATAATAATCACGTGCATTGACCATCAAAAGAGGCTAGTATAATTAAAACTAGTGGGGTTTTGGAATTAAACTTTTATGGACAATATTAATGTTGCCTTTTTACATAATATTCAAATTGTTCTTAAAATTAAATAAAATGGGAGACAAAGAAAAGGCTTTGAAAGATCACATGTGACCTTGCCTTATATAAAAACAGATCTCTCATTTAAGTGTACTTGATAAATACTAGCCTTCAAAAAAATTGAACTTCAAATTATAAGTATCGTTTTTGAAATTTTGTAACTTTGTGTTTATATAAACTCTAAACTTGACAAAGTGTGTAAATCTCTACATTTTTAATTTTTCATTCAATAGGTCTCTCAACTTTAACAAAAATGTCCTTAAATTTTCAATTTTGTTTCTCATATAGATCCCTTGAATTTTTAATTTCATGTCTAGTAGTCCATAATCTATACACTGTTTTGGAAAATTCACCGACATATACAAGATAGGTAAATTTCAACTCTATATCTATTAGATCAATTAACTATTAAATGTTTTGAATATGTCAAAGATCTATAGAACACAAAATTACACATGTCAGTTATAGTCGAATAGACATAAAATTAAAAGTTTAAAAACTAAATAAACACAAATTTAAAAATTCAAATACTAAACTTGTAAATGCTTGAGGTCTTAAAATTTATTGGTGGTCAAGCTTTGCTTTTTTGTTGATTTATTATTATTATTATTATTATTATAAGGAGTCGTTGCAAATATAACAATTAGGTTCAAAGTATTTGCAGATATAACACAATGCAAAAAATAAAAATTGCAAATACAACAAAATTTAGATTTTGTTTTCAAAGTCTATCATTTATAATTTTGCTATATTTGCAATTTTTTAAAAAAATGTTGCTATACACTTAATTATTATCCCTAAAGTGTTGACCAATGTAATTACCCTTCTTCTTCTTCTTCTTCTTCTTCTTCTTCTTCTTCTTCTTCTTCTTCTTCTTCTTCTTATTATTATTATTATTAAAGACAGTTGCAAATATAACCAAAATTTAAAACTTGCTTTTGAAGTCTATCCGTGATAGACCATATCAATAGTAGGGGTCTATTAGTGATAGACCATATCGCTGATATGAGTCTATCATTAATGGATTTTGCTATATTTACAATTTTTTGAAATGTTGTCTTACACTTAATTATTATTCCCTAAAGTGCTACCCAATACAATTACCATTATGGTTGTTATTAGGGAAATTATCTTAAATGACAAAACTGCTAAAAATATTTTCAGCTAGTAGCAAAATACGATAGATCATGATAGACTACTATCTGTGTCTATCATGACATAGATAATAGTCTATCGCGATCTATTGCAGATAGACAGTAAAATTTTGTTATATTTGTTTTTCTTTCTTTTTATTATATTTGAAAAGAGTCCTTCTTGTTGTTGTTATTATTATTATGAATTTCTTCCTCTTTCTCCCTTCTCCTTATTTCTCCTTTTATCCTTTCTTCCTCCTAAATTTTTGAACAACCCTAGTGCTACCCTATGAAAAGTTGGAAAGGAGGGAGTTTGAGGTGCGAAATCAAAAGAGGAAAAGCAAAAGGCCAAAGAAGGGAATAGGTCCAATAAGAACTATATAAATAAATATTAAATTAATGAGAGTTCTCGAAGATTGGTGAATGCATCTACAAATGCACAATGTATATATATACAAGGAATATTGTAAAGTACTCCACGAAGGATTCGTCTCTATAAGGACTATATGTATAGAAAAGTTTAGTGAAATCTATCTCAAATTGCAACTTAATTAAGGTAACCAAGTGAAAAGTATTGAATGATGTGAGTAAGGGGGTGATATAGGATAAGTTAAAACTAATATGAAAATTATAAAGATGACAAATGATAGAAAGTGATCCAACTTTACCCTAAGCTCATTCACTTCACAACCCCTTTGTTTTATAGAAAATCATCGTAAGTCTAGTTACGGAGGTTAAATAATGAATGTTTAAGTTTAAATATTCTCCTATATTGATTCTATGAACTCCACTACGTTCTAATTCTTTCAGTGTTGAGTTACAACTAGAATATAATACTTAATCTAACTGAACTATTTAGATCATCAATGAATAAATAATTAAATCAAA
The DNA here is from genome assembly GCA_030954485.1 of Citrullus mucosospermus. Classification (NCBI taxonomy): domain Eukaryota; kingdom Viridiplantae; phylum Streptophyta; class Magnoliopsida; order Cucurbitales; family Cucurbitaceae; genus Citrullus; species Citrullus mucosospermus. Next base: position 26,383,249 of record CM062061.1, on the reverse strand, counting down.
TCAAATACTATAGTTTTTAGTATCAATAATCCAAAATAACGGTGCGAGTTTATATTTGAAGAGAAAATTCATTAAGACATTTACATAGCTAAATCTCAAGCGAGTTTCTACATAGCTAATCAAATCGAGCAAATTCATTAAGGGATTTAGCTTGTGATAGAAAAGTTAACTATAATGTGTAAGCACGGCAAACCTTCAGGTGAGTTTTTCGACCTGATTGGTTAATTGTCAGTTAGTTCCCCTCGTGGATGGCCAACTCTATCCTTGACTCGATTTTACGAATCTAGAGATTCTTAATTTAAAAAAAAAACGAAAATCAAATGGAGTATAGTGATGAAAAATGAATAACTAAACCTAAATAATAAGTACTAACAACTAATTTTATTGAGATAAAAAGAAAGCAATCAAGTTTTCTTTTAACTAGAAAAAAAATGAAAGGAAAGTTAAGAAAAAATATATGAAAAACTTGATCAAATGATAGGCTTTTAAACTCTTAATGCGAGTTGAAGTGAGTTTAGGTCAGTACTATTGACATATACTCCGTCTCTAGAAGTTGGAGGTTGAATTCCCTGCCCAAAACACTTAAAAACAATCTTAAAACTTACTGCAAACTACAAAGTCCTAATATATTTTTTTTTTTTTTTAAAGAAAACTACCAAAAAGTTGAGTTAGAAAATGTAGGCTGGGCTGACTAAGACTACCATATTGCTTAAAATGCTGCCACGTGTATTAACCTTTTTTGCTTAAAATCTGTCACTAACAACCCCCGGGAAAATTGCACGAAATGACCCAAAAACTAAAAACTTATCTATAGATGACCCACTCCTGAAAACTTTATCATAAGTGACCTTTTGGACACGTGAAATACCAATTTTACCCTCCCAAACTTAAAACAACCAAAAACGCGCCTTCCCATTTTTTCTTTAAAAGTCGCTTCCTACCCGTTGGAATGCTTTTCCGCTTTTGCTTTCTCTCACAACCTTTCGCTTTCTCTCTCAAAATTTCCCGCTTTCTCACTGAACGTCCCCATTTTCCCTCTTCCAACCTTGTCGCTTTCGCTTTCGCTTTCTCTCCGACCCTTTCGATTTCACTCTGAAGGTTCACTTTATCTCTGAACCTTTCGCTTTCTCTCTTGCTTTCTCTCTTGTCCTTTCCTTTTTCCCGGACGTTTCATCTTCGCCTTCTTCTCTTCTTCATCGTCGCCGTCACCTACTTCATTTTAAAGGTAGGCCCCGTACTATGTTGAGGATCGCCCACAACAGGCTGAACGATCGCTTAGTATAGATCAAGAGATCGTTGAACTTCGATCAAACGATCTCTTGGCATATATTAAACGATCGCCCAATCTAGGTCATATGACTAAGCGATCGTGTAGATTCCTAAGCGATAGTGTATAATACTAAGCAATCGTTTAAGGTACTAAGCGATCGTGTAGATTTCTAAGCGATAGTTTAGTCCGATACGTGATCGCTTAGTTTACTAAGCGATCGTAGAGTATGAACTAAGCGATCTCGTAGTAATATACACGATCGCTTAGTACCTTAAACGATCGCTTAGTATTCTACACGATCGCTTAGGAATCTACACGATCGCTTAGTGTTTAATAAGCGATCGTTTATGCTTTTTTAATATGTTTAACTGACTTTATACTACATTTCAAATCTGTAGGTTATCAATGGCGGTATCTGAGGACAAGTACTTCCCAGCCACCGTCTCCTGCATGGTCCACAAAACCAGCTCCCTGATCAAGAGCAAACTGACCACCGATCAGATGGAGATGTTCAGGAAGACCTCATTTGGTCCACTCCTTGACGTGGACCTAGTGTTCAACGGACAGCTATTCCACCACTTCTTGCTACGGGAGGTGAGGGAGGATAGCACCGACTCAATCAGCTTCAACATTTTGGGGAAGAAGGTCACCTTCACCTAGGAAGACTTCAATCTCGTAACCGAACTGTGGCCGACGGAAGAAACAGTCGATCAAGATACATGCGGCGAGAGATTGCGGCGTCTCATCCTTGGACCTAGGGACCCGAATGACAAGAAAGAAAAACTGGTCAAGGATGTCGAGGTGGCCTTCGAGAAGACCATCTTTACCAACGATCAAGACGCCGTGAAGGTGGCCCTCGCCTTGTACATAGAGACCGTTATGATGGGTAAAGACAAGAAGACACAATTCAACATGAAGATACTCGAGATTGTGGACGACTTCGAAGTCTTTGCGAACTACGACTGGTTGTCTGTCTTCTTCAACCGCCTGTTGAGCAGTATGAAGACTATCATGCGCGGAAAGAAAGAGGTGCATGATATCAAGAAGGCAGACAACCCCAAGCACATCACCTACTACTGCATCAAGGGATATGTGCTTGCGTTCGAGGTACGATTTAGTCTAATTTACTCTCCAACAATTATATTTCTTTATTTTGCGTAAGCCTGATCTGATCCGTTTTTTCTTTGTGTTACAGGTCTGGGCATACGAGATATTGTCCACCTCCAGCAAGTTCGTGGCTACTAAATCAAGCAAAACAAACATTCCACGAATTCTAAGATGGACCTGTTCCCAGCTGCCATCATACAAATCGTTGGAGATGAATGTCTTCCAACCCAAAGAGGTAACTCATCTCCTACCAAATCTAAGCGATCGTTTAGATAACCTAAACGATCGTTGATATACGTCTACACGATCGTAGATATATATCAACGATCGTATAGATTAGCTAAACGATCGATGAGTATAAGTATGTGATCGCTTAGTATAATCTAAGCGATCGTTTAGCTTATCTATACGATCGTTTACAGTATTTTACTAACCTTTTGATTGTTCATTTGTTGTTTGCATTACAGACGATCGTCCGAGTGAGACTTGTGCCCTAGTCGGATGAATTGAGGTACAAAGAGGATAGAGCCAGGGGGGTTGAGTTGACGCCGTATGTCACCCCTGCGTCAAGAGATCAGCCGTCGGCTGACACGGATGTAGACCAACCCGAGACCTCACACGGATTCCTCGAGCAGCTCGAAGTTCAAGTTGAACCCCCTCTGCCACAAGAACAAGAATAAGTCGACCAACATGTTGTGGAGACCAACCCAAGTCCTCTCCCGGGGCAGTCCAGTGGTCAGAGAGGGAAGAAAAGGCGTGCCGAGACGTCTGAGAGGCAACCCAGCTCCTCTAGGAGGCACAAACACTCAAGGTCCTACAAAATCCTGTCGAAGGAGATATCTGCTGTTCGCACCGACTTGGCGAACCTGACGACAATGGTTCGTGAGCAGCACGACCATGTAAGCCAGCAGATAGACGACCTGAGGAAGTTTATAGAGCGTCTATGCCAGGTTAGATTTCGTCTGTTTGTTTTTGGTTTTTTTTTCATACTTATCGCATATAAAATGGTAAGCGATCGCATACAAATGGTAAGTGATTGCGTAGTATTGGTATGCGATCGCTTACCATTTGTATGGGATCGCTTAACTTTTCATATGCGATCGCTTAGTATTTGTCTGCGATCGCTTACCATTTGTATGCGATCGCATACCATTTATACGTGTAACACATGTCTTTTTTGTCTGATTCAAAGTGGCGACGACGTCGAAAGAGAGTACAATGGGGAGAACAAGGGTGGTGAAGCTGACGACCAACCCACAGAAGAAGGGGGTGGCGGGGGTAACGAAACGGCGGCGGTGGAAGAAACCACTGTCGCCACCAATGAAGAAGCCACCCCAATCAACCACCCCACGACGCAGCCACCATCCATCCAAGAGCTCCCCATTGAAGAAGTGCTCCCCACTCAATCATTCAACATGAGGAGCATGGGAGAATTAACAAAGACAGCCGAAATGGCCGAGGTATGTAGGTGATTAAATTTCATACACATTATTTACATATCTATTCTAACACAATTCCATTGTTGTATAGAACAGAAGGTGATGCCTGACCGTCGGAAGAGGTCTAAGCCGACGAGGTTTTCACCAGAGGATGTGAAGAGGCAGAAGAGGGAGCCAACATCCTCCAAACCCGTTCCCCCCTTACAACCTTCCCAAACCTCCGAACCTTCTCCTTCCACATCCCCTCAACCAATTCCTCAACCCTCCGTACCCTCCAAACCTTCCAAACCACCACCTTCTAAACCTTCCAAACCTTCCAAACCTCCACAACAAACTCCCCAAACCTCCCAGCCCCCACCTTCCCAATCTTTACCTTCTGAACCGCCACCTTCTGAACCTCCACCTCCCCAACCTCTAGTTCCTGTCCGTGTGTATGATCCCCAACTTCCCCATCAGATCGGTTCGTGTGTATGATCCCCTGTTCCCGAGTCCGAATGTGCTCTGGTCTGCGTATAAGAAGTGGAGGAGCACTCCGAAGACGAAGGACGAGGTGAGGACAGTCACATACACCTCACGGACCAAGGAATTCTTCCGCACGCTTGAGAAGAATACATGGGTGCTTGGGGACGTAAGTATTTCTTTAACCCTCATCTTATCGTTTATATTTAACTAAGCGATCGCACAAACTTGAACTAAACGATCGCTGATATAATCCTATGCGATCACTTATTATTAAACGATCGCATAGACTATATAAGCGATCATTTAGACAACTCTAAGCGATCGTTTAGTTCAACAATAACGATCGCTTATGTTTAGTAAGCAATTGCTTATGTTTAGTAAACGATCGTTTAGAAATTCAGTTGCTATTATTGCTAACCTATTACGTTTTTTCTGTAGAATATGGACATACTAGTGCTCCACGTTCACCGGAAGCTTCACTCCCGCCCCGATTTGTGTTCACATCGGTTTACAGTGGTGAACACTATCGTTATGGTATGTACATTAATATCTGATAATTTGACTTATTGTTATTATCGTTTAATCTAACATTTGGTTTCCTACAGGATTTCCTCACGAATATTGAAGGAATCTCCACGAAGATACGGCCTGATGGTGTGGTAATGCATCATGGGACAATTGAGCCTTGGACCAACAAGGTTGCACACTCAGGCTTCTGGGCGATGCACCTGACGTTCATGGAGTTCGCACACGGTCTGAACGAAGACTATAAACCTGCGTGGTCGGAGGTTGATTACATTTTCGGGCCGATCAACATAAATGAGCATTGGCTCATGGCGGCAATCGACCTTCGGGAGTCCACCATATTCGTCTTCGTCTCCATGCCAGACTACATACATGCGGACATAGTGAACCCAAGACTCCAGCTGCTCGGCGGGGCCATACCATCCATTTTGATCGCAGCCGGTTTCGACACCAACATTCCGAATTTCAAGTACCGACCATGGGACGTGAAGCGATCCAAAACAACGCTTCAATGGGGCAAATCCCTCGACTGTGGAATTTTTTCATGTAAATTTTTAGAATACCTTGTAACGAATACTAATAGAGATAGTTTAAATTTGAACAATATGCATGTATTTAGGAAACAATATGTAACCAAATTATGGGCAGACAAATTTTTATGGTAAATCAATGAAGTTAGTATTCGTTTAAATTTTGTCTCAATTATCTCGTTTAAATTTTGTCTCAATAAAATTCTCTCAATAAAATTTTCTCAGTTAAATATTGTCTCAACTAAAGTTTGTCTCTATATATGCCATGAAATTTACACTTAATGATGACTTAATACTAATTACTCACTTAAACATATAATAAACGATTACGCGATCGTTTAATAAATACTATGCGATCGTTTAGTAAATACTAAACGATCGTGTAATAAATACTATGTGATCGTGTAGTAAATACTATGCGATCGTTTAATAAATACTATGCGATCGTGTAGTAAATACTATGCGATCGTTTAATTAACACTTAACGATCGTTTAATTTAATCTAGACTATTAAACGATCACCTATGTAAACAGCTACAAATTAAAATAATTACAATTACAATTACATATACACTTAAGTCCATTGTAAAAAAAAAAAAATACCAAGTCCATTGTATATATACACTTAACGATCACCTATGTAAACAACTACAAATTAAAATAATTACAATTACAATTAAATATACCACGCATGTCATGCGTTCCCATGCGTTCCATGAGTTCCATGCGTTCCAACGTGTCCCATGCGTCCAATGCGTCCCACGCGTCCAGTGTATCCCATGTGTCCCATGCGGAGCATGCGTCCAAGTCGTCCTTCACGTTTCATGCATCCCATGCGTCCCCGTGGCAGGCGTCATCAGTGGCTGCCGGCATGTTTTTCTGTTGTGCCCTCTTTGACCGCATCGCGTACACTTATGTACTTGTCGTGGCTTCTCACCTGTAGACGAGATTCTAACGGTCTGCCGTCGACCTACACTTGGTACCTTCCGCAGTGGTAAGATTTCGTAGTCATCGAAATCAGGTCTTTGCCTCCACTCTTGTCGATGGCCAACTGGGTATATCGGTTCGACATAAGCGGCAAGTACACACTCTACTGTGAACCACTTCGAGCACAACGTTTGAACGTTAATGTTCCGCATGGCTGCCGCAGCTACTGCGTGTGAGCATGGAATCTCCATGCAATTGAACTCCATGCATGTACATGTTTGTGAATAGAGATCAACCAGTCCACCAAGATGCCCATCGTCAACACTTAGCACATACATGTCCACTGGAGATACACGATACGTTCTGGACACCAATTCAGCCTCTTTAAGGATAGTCATTGCATAGTCGGTTATAAGGTTTGTGCATGCCATGGCATGTGTGCGTCTGACATAGAACCAACTCTGTAACCAACCCCGAATATGCTCCAGAAGCTTCGTAATCGGCAGTTTCCTCGCGTCTTTTAATACTACATTGAGGCATTCTACTATATTCGTGGTCATCTTATCATACCTACAATGGACTTGGTACACCCGTGCCCACCGATGTAATCCAATCCCTTCAAGGTATGCTGTCACCCCGGGATACATTTGAAGCTTAGACCAATATATTTGAAACTCGGACATCCTGTAGGCCTTGGTTGCTAGGTAGAAGTGCGGAATAATGTCCTTATTCTTGAACTTATCCATCAAATTATTCTGAATATGGTATATACACAATGCATGGAATGACTCTGGGAATATACTTGATACAGCCTTCCCAATGGATATGTGACGATCTGATATGATCACCAAATTAGGGATGTCTCCGATCGAGGCCTTCAAGTGGGTCATGAACCAAAGCTAGGATGCATCGTTCTCGTCGTCTACGATACCGAACACTATGTTGTTGTTGCCATCAATACATGTTGCTATCAACAACATACCTTTATATTTCTAGTGCAAGTGCGTACCGTCGACAACAATAACAGGACGGATGCAGTTTAAAAATCCCCTAATGCATAGACCGAACGTCATGTACACGTACTTAACGTACCGCTACTCTTCTACTTCAACCTCAAACACCGTGCCTAGATTTGCAAGTTTCAGTGCCTCATCATATGAATTGACAAGCACGTATGATCCTTCTGGCGACCCTCTTGCAAATACCAGGGCGTACTCCCTTGCACGATAAGCTCGCCCATAGCTTATATTCACACCATAATCCTGCCGGACATCTTCAATTATATCCCTTGAACGGTACGTTCGGCCTACTTGATCGTACTTGGACTTGATTAAGTGGCCAATAACCCAACTCTTGGCTTGTTGGTGATTACCAGTCCTCATCTCAAGGGAACACGTATGGGCGCTCGGACACTTCGTCACTTTGAAAGAATCGCTTCCTTCTAGCTTCTTCGCACGAACTCTCCACTTGCATCCCTCGACCAAACACCGAACTGTCAGCAAACTCTTCGTGGACTTCTTCACACGGTATCCAAAGTTCTTCTTCAAAGCGAGTATTGATAGTTTAACTGACAGGTCATATTTGGAGAAGAAAATTTGACCTTCCCTTACATCCTCGCCGTTCAAACAATCGCGGGGGACTGTGATGAGGTCTTCGTACGATGGGTCATTTGATGGACCGGCTATGTCTACAAATGGTTGGCTTGGGACAGTGGGTGGCACTTGGACGGATGGCATTGCCACGGGTGGAGTTGGGATTGTCTGTGGTATTAACCACTGTACGTGCACGTCATATGAAGGAATACTTTGACCAGCCCATTCCTCACTTCAGTCATCCCCCAGATTGCATGCCTCAACATTCTCCTCCAATGATGACGTGGTGGGAAAATCATATGTTGATATGTTTGGAACTGCTTCAGCCGTTGGACTGCATTCTGAGTGTATGTCATGTACTTCATGCCTCTCGTGAGGTGTAAGTGATACGAACAATAGCATCCGAGATGCATCACTTCCTTCTAGAAAAAAAATTGAGATCTTCATCGTCTACTATGTCAATTGGAGGCACTTGGACCAATAGATTATAGCAGCACTTCATGTGTATATCGAACATGTATGGATCAATGTTCAGTCTTTCATGCAGTATGCTAACTAATTCACTACAGGTTATATCTTTCCTGATTTTCAGACCTTTCATTTGACCTCCAACATAGTTGCATCCGGACTGATTCCATTCCCCACCAAATCCACAAAGATTCGAAATAGATTCGTTGACCTGTAGAGAAGATAAGTTTTTTTGTTAGAAATGATCTTTAGTCAAGTGTAAACGATCGCCTAGTATCATGTATGCGATCGCCTTGTGATGGACTAATCGATCGCATAGTATCATGTATGCGATCGCCTGGTGATGGATTAAGCAATCGCATAGTATCATGTATGCGATCGCCTGGTGATGTACTAATCGATCGCATAGTGTCATGCATGCGATCGCCTGGTGATGATTAAGCAATCGCCTAGTCGCATGTATGCGATCGCCTGGTGATGGATTACACAATCGCATAGTACCGTAACAAGCGAACGCATACATGATGTGTACGATATAGGAAGATAATCGACGGTTTATTTAAACCTATATGATATAGGAAGAGAAACACTTACATTCTCTGTGTTTCTGATTCTAACCCACAATGTTGCTGAAACGAATAATGGACGAAGATGAAAAAAGCGACAGCCGCTGGAACTCTCAGAGAAAAATGGAAGAGAAGAAGTTGGTGATACTCGCAGAACTCAATGGAATAATGGAAGAATGTGTGAGAGCGACTGTCCATTAGTACCCTTGCATTCAATTTTGTTGGTATAATGGTAGTTGACATTGAATGATTCTGGAAAATGCTAGTGATGAAGGCTTCGACATTCAATGCAATCAAGAAAGGGGAGAGAGAAAGTTCTGGGTTCATTTAATTTCAGGGGTAAAATTGGTATTCCACGTGTCTAAAAGGTCACTTATGATAAAGTTTTCGAGAGTGGGTCATCTATAGATAAGTTTTTAGTTTTTTGGTCATTTCGTGCAATTTTAAGTATATGAAAAACTTGATCAAATGATAGGCTTTTAAACTCTTAATGCAAGTTGAAGTGAGTTTAGGTCAGTACTATTTACATATACTCCGTCTCTAGAAGTTGGAGGTTGAATTCACTGCCCAAAACACGTAAAAGCAATCTTAAAACTTACTGCAAACTACAAAGTCCTAATATTTTTTTTTTTTTTTTAAGAAAACTACCAAAAAGTTGAGTTAGAAAATGTAGGCTGGGCTGACTAAGACTACCATATTGCTTAAAATGTTGCCACGTGTATTAACCTTTTTTTGCTTAAAATCTGTAACTAACAACCCCCTCCATATGGACCATATCTTATCCTTCAAATTGGATGTATCCATTTCTCTCCTCTTCCTCTTCCAAGCAAACAAACACATTGAACCTCCATGGAAATTGGAGAGAAAAAGTGTTCATCGGGCTATGGCACACCTCCATGGACATTTAGGGGAAGGTTACTGCAAGCCCTCCATTTACTTTTTCTTCATTTTTTTTCTTTTTTTTTTTTCTTTTTTTTTTTTTTAATTACATTCCCCCATTACTCAGGGCCTTGTATCAACTGCATCTTGTGAAGGCTAAAACTGCTCGAGCATGTATTCCCAAGGAGTTGAGACTCGTTGAAGCATTTGGGTATTCTTTAATCGCTAACAATTAGGTTTATTACTAAGTATTGGAGATTAATGTGGTGGATTAATAAGATTAGTGGGTGTTTTTTTGGTGTGAAATGTGACCCGATTGAAATGATTTGGTAGTGTATTTGTTTAATGCATACTTAAAATGTGTTGTTGCTCTCTCTTTCTCCCTCTCCAGTTATACTCTTGGTGGGTTTTTTCTTGCAAACTATGATGACAGTCCAGCAGGAACTTTTGATGAGGTCTAATTTCTTGCCTTCTTTTATATTTTTCTTATTGATGCTAAAACAGAGGAGATTTGGTGTTTTTGCTGATATAGAACCCATGTTTTGGTTGGCAGCTTGTAGTTATTTCTGGAATTGTTTGGAACCGTCCAACCTCTTGCGCGTATGCTTTTTCTATCACTCTTTTTTTTTCCATTGATGATGAGGGAAAAGGGATTGTGGTTATATTGTGGTGAATAGTAGAATGTTTGTGGGATAATTTTATAATTTTGTTTGCTTGATTAGTTTGATCAATGTCCTGATTGAACCGGTTATTAAGTGGACTTGGTTTTTTTGGACCGGTTTTGGTTTGGTCTGAAGTGTGGTGGCAGAGGAGGGATTAGTCTTGGTTTTTATTTTGCTCAAAAGTTTCAATGATGGGTAGAAAAATAAGATAAAAGGGGTTTTCAAAAACATTGAATTTGGGACGACCCATGTCTTTTTTTATTATTATTTTTGTCTTTTAGATTGTTGATTCTTACTCGGTTTTCTTTCCTGAAAGCAGATGGGCAGCTAAGGTTCTAGTGAACAGTGTTGAAGCTTGTGATCATGGAAGAAAGGTATGGCATTTGAAGGATTGTTGTTGTTGATTTCTGAGGTTTGATTTGTATGGAATTTGGAACAAATATTTGTGATGTCTGCTTCTATGGTAATTTGAAGATTCTGAATATAGTTTTCTCTCCATCTGTCTTGTAGCCTCTTCTATGATTGGATTTTCTCTTTTTCTCATATTTTACCATTCTTTACACCTTATATGAATGGAGGGATATGTCATAGCTCTGTAGAAATGGTACTTACAATGTATTATTTTACCCAAGACACTCATATGCCATGTTCTTGGTTTGTCCAATGTGAAATATGAAAAGGTCTTGAATTTTCGTGGCATATGTGTGGTACACATGTTAGAGCCTAGTAGACATGGTACTTATAATGTATTACTTCAAGGTTCGTTGTATAGATAACCTATTCGATAGGTCTAAATGAAATCTGACTCACCCACCAAAAACATTTTACTCCATTCATCACAAAGTGAAATTACAAAATCGATCCCACTGTATACACGTGCTAATACTTAGCACTCGCTCTCGATTCTCACTACTTACTACTCGTTCATTTCTTTTCTTTTCCTCATTTGGTGACTCATTAATGTAATTCTCATCTTTCATCACAAAGTGAAGTTACATAATTGATCCCATTGTGTACATGTGCTAATACTCAACACTCGCTCTCGATTCTCGCTACCTACTACTCGTTCATTTCTTTTCTTTTCCTCGTTTGGTGACTCATTAATGTAATTCTCTCCCTCCCTCCCTCTCATGAATTCTAAATACTCACTACTCGGTATATTTAGAGGAAGGAAAACTCAAGAAAATATGTTGAAAGAAAATTAAATGAGCAACGAGAGCGAGTAGTCAGCATCGAGAGTATCAACGGTTCCATATTCTCATTACTTTGCACAAGACACCCATTTTTTCACAGGCTCATCATCTTGTAATACTTTAGCTGCCACTGAAATTTAGTCTCTACTTGGAATGATTTTCTAAGTACTTAAAAAAAGTATTTTTAAGCATTTAGTCATTCCAAACATGTCCTTAATTGTCTTAGTTCTAACTTTCGAAGTTGATAACATAACGGATTACCCAACCCTAGAAGGGGATTGTATTTGCCTTCCACCTATCAACATACGTAAGTTTTCACCGGTTGACTATCATGTTAGCCAAATTTTATGGCAATGATAGTCCATACTTCAAAGTTATTCTTGTAGCTTGAAAGTTTTATGTAAAAAGGAATTAATGAAGATTAACTCACCAACAAGAGTATTCAATGGAACAAGTGATTATTTTACTTACCTTATGAAACAAATGAAATTATTTAAAGATTCTCACTACTAGACTCCTTTAGATAAGCTCAACAAAGAAATGTAGTTATCCTTTATTCTTAGACATTAAGAAATCTAAAGATCTTTATTTTTTGTGCATTCAAGTTAACCAGGCGCTCAATCTAATCTATCTTGAAGTTTGAGGCTCCTATCAATATAATATCCATTTTGATTTTTGATCTCTTGTGATGGATGATGTGCGACATCTGATTCCCCCCCCCCCCCCCCCCCCCCCCCCTTTTTTTTCCTATTAACCTTAATTGCATTCTTCTCTTGCAGGAAGTAGGGCTTCCAAGTCAAGTTGCTAGGTTTACAAAAGTAAGCTACAGTTTGGATATTATGGATTTTCAATATGTAATTCCTGGATTCAAACCAACATTGTACTTCTGATCAGCTAGGATTCACTCTATTATTGTCTATATATACATTTTTTAACATTTTAGGCAACATCAACGAGAACTAGTGTATTGAATGGGAACGATGTCTCTCTTGAAAACAGAGGACTGAGGTAGTTCCGATGCGTCAGAGTGAAAGAGGACTTCTTAACTCCTTAGATAGAAATAGTAATTTCTACAACCAAAAGAATCAGGAGCATGTCCAAGTGACTGAAGTCAAGGGTCCTACTTCAATTGATGTCTGCAATATCAACCTTTCAATTTCTGGTGAGCTGCTTAATTATGGAGCTAATATTGCTTAATACTTCTTGTGAAAGCGAAAAAAATAGCCCTCCTCATCTCATCTACTGTTCATCAATGCCATATCTTTGATGTGTTCCTCATATTTCTTCTACATTGTCTTCAGATTCTTATCATCTGATTGAGTTTAGTTGATCTTCTTAGGAAAGTTGTCTTAAATCACCGATTGACCCAAAAACTTAAGCTTATGGGTAAAGATAAATTTAATATTTTATCAATACTTTAATACTCCTTCTAACTTGTGGGCTTGAAATTTGTAGAAGATCCAATTAATGGAAACTAATATTAAATGGAGAATAAATGATCTTGTAGCAGTTAAACTAAAAGTTTAAACAGATGGGTTGTAATAAATTTAATTATATCAACATTTTAGCAAGTTGCATCACCAACATTGAATATTCTGAAAACTTCAGTGCTCTAGGATTGTTGTCAAACATAGTCCTACTCTCTGCTTGTATGTCTTCGTGGTTATATATTCCATGTTGCATCAAATATATGTGATAATCTTTGTTGTTGATGAGGGACATTGAACATGTTCCATGTTTGGAGAATTACCATAAAATAGGATGCCCTACATCAAAAAGGTTAGTTATTCTTTTAATGGTTCATATAACATGTTCTATATCTCCTAATTTCAAAGATTAGTGTGCAGTACTTTTTAGTAGTTGCTAGTTATTGTTGTAGTAGTTCTTAGCCGTTTGTGCTTTAGTGGATACTCATGTGTTTTAGCCTATATGTGAGTCCAAGTGTTCGGGGCTCTTTGCTTATGTTCCTGTTATTGGTAACTATTCTATCAGTGTAAATAAGCAACTAGTAATATTCTTTTTGTAAAACAATATAGATAGAAAACAACTTTACTCTGTTCAGACATTGAGGGTTGGAGACTTCCCACAAAATGATTCTACTAGCTTACCTCTCACTTTGTGCCTCCCAACCACATACTTTTGACCAACTAGTAGCGACAGCTCCACTGCGCTCACAAAATATACTCTCTGACAGCTAGCCAATCGCGTCCTGGCTCTGATTTCGATGTGTATTTCCCCGCCCCCTCTTCCTTGAACGTGTTAATGCGTATGGGCTGCTTCTTGAGCCTATCACAGTGGTTTATGAACTTTTTTTTTTTCCTAGTTCTAACTTTCAAGGAGTAGTGATTAACTTCTGTTAGTTGGATTTTCCTGTTGAAATAGAATGCCCCTTGTGTTTCTGATAACTACCTGATGTTGACAGTTCCTTTCAGCAAATGGATGGGACCAGCTATCAAAATGTCCCTCCCAAGTTATAGGTAACCGAATCTTCCAATTTACAAATGGTTATGTTCCCCAGATTTGCACCTCATTGGCTTATCACAGTTTCATTGTTCTAAATTATCAGTGGGCATACAGAATATACTCCTGAACTACTCAAATATTCCTGCCAAATTCGATGCAGGTTTGTGTTTCTATTCTCTGATGTTTAACTCTTCATCTCTCATCACATCTAAGGAATTTAGTTTGTTTAAACTGGGAAACTGTTTAAAACAGTCATGTTTAATATTTGTTTGAATTGGAGTACTTGAATATATAATTTGCATTTAGGGTGCGAGCAGTAAAGCCAGCAGCAGTCTCGGTTGAATTTCCTGCATCAAATGACGGAGCACAAGATGGAAACCACCATTCTCATATTACAAGAGCTGGAGAAGATGCAGAACATGAAGACAGCCTCTGTACATCTGTACTATTGTCAAAGCCCATACTAGCTTTAGAGTTTAGTTGCATGGAAATGCAAGTCCAAGCTCCCACTGTTGTTTCTCAGTATTTTAAACACTCTCTCAGAACACCATGAACACATTGCATTCCATTATATCTACAGTTAATTTTGAAAATTCTTTGGCTGACAAGTGTTGTACAATCTGAAATCATCACTAATAAAACTCTCTTCTCCCAAAGTTCCAACAGCTTCTCATTTTGTCTGAAATGAGCTTTCACAATAAGATGACTCAAGATATAGAATTTACAGAATTCATGAAAGAGACAAAAAGAGCTCTGTTACCCCTCTTTTCTAATATAATTTTCCCCTTTTTACTGATGACCTTTACAAAAAATATTCCATTCCAGTGTTGATTGGTAACACTGAAGGATAAACATGGGAAAGAAATTCACTCTCAGATTATTAAGTTAAACAATCAAACTCCGTTCTCTTCAATCACGAGCTCAACCTGAATTATCAATCAGAAAGCTTCGGGTAGAGGTTGACTTTGTAAAAATGACTTGAACAACACCAGTGATCTTTCAGGTTGTGAAAACGGTGCTTCATGTGATGCCCCTCTGATTGTGGCAAAGGAAAGAATATTCCCGTAAACTTGAGTCCACCCACCAACCTGAAGAGCAAGAACCATCCAAATTCACTCATATCTCACATAATTCTAACTGTAATCAACAACAAAAAGAGAGTTTTCTGGAACAGTTTCTGGGGTTGTTAGGCAACAAGATTTACCTGCTGTCCCTCGAACCAGACGCGGTAAGGTACGGTCGTTTCTAGTCCCAACTCTTTTGCCAGTTTGTGAACAAGCGTTCTACTTCCTGTGAGTGGAATGACGGAATCTTGATCTCCACTGCAAATTCAAGATGTTAGAAGCAGTCAGCTTAAACAGCTTTAGGATTGAAAACTGAGAAATGTCATGATATAATGCCAGAAGTTTCCCGTACCTATAGACCAACACTTGAATGCCTGCACTGATCAGTTTTCCCACGATGTTGATAGTCGGTATCTCCAGGTCCAGCAGCTCATAATCCAGAATGCTATCAATTCCAAAAGAAAAATGTCAATCTGAAAGAACAAGCTTTTTATGAAGATACATCAAGCTTTTCTATTATTAGTGAATATTGTTAGTATAAAGAAGTCTGTACCTGCTGCAAACAGCCCATCGTCGCACTCCCACGAGACGTGCATGAAGTGCCTTGTGTACATCTTGCCTATTTAGATAGTTAACTGTTTCGTCCTCCACGCATACATCAACCGACTCGGTTACTTGCTACACACAATGAAGAAATTGGAGTCAAAGTTTAGTGAGATTCTGATAAAGTGAAAGAGAAGTGAATTAACAGGTTCACTACTCACTTGAGGGTTGAGAATTTTTGATTGAGAGAACACAGACGATATGCATACATCAAGGGTAACGTCATACTTGTCAACAAATCTACTGGTTTCTTTGCTTACTTGGCTCATCACTCTGGAGCAAATGGGTGAAACAGAGCCCCTGTAGTACTCACCCACATAACGAGAGTAGTTGCACATTGACGTGAACATTTTAAACGTCGAATCCGATATTAGTCCATGCGACCAAAGGAACTCCGCCCTTGAGTTGAAGTCAGTAGCAAAGTCTAGAACAGGATTGCCGATCTGTACATGGTCGTATAAACAGTAAGATATTGAATCTAGTGGCATCTCTAACATGATATTAGAACAGGGCTCATGTATTTGATTTTTCTTTTACTTACAGCAATGCCTCTGAGGTTGAATGAGGTTTGGTTCGATTGGATCATAAGCTCTGCCAGTTGGGGAACATAATGACCTACAAAAATCAAGAAAGTGATTATGGGTCTGCTTTTTTTCTTTTTCTTTTTCTTTTTCTTTTCTATCCAAGGAAGATCTAATTTTGAGAAATGTTACCATACCAGCATAGCTTTCTCCTGTAATGAACAAGCTTCTGTTTCTGTAATGTGGGAATCTGACAAACCATTTCTCCAAGAACTCCAAATTGTCCCTTGCTGCAGATATATCAAACATAAACATCACCTCTCATCCACTTAGAAACAAAAACATATTAAAGGTAGCTTTTTCTACTTTTTTTAAAGGAAGAATACAAAAACCACCTCCAACTAGCTACAGTTGTAGCCTGAAACTTTCCATTAGAATAATTACACTCCAAAACTTATCCAATCGTTGTCCTTAATAGCTCCTTTTCAAAGCACCACTAAACTTATACGTTATAATAATTATTCAATATGAAAGTTACTGCTGTGATTTTTGTAATTTTCTTTTTCCTACTAGAACAGTGTCACTGAAAATGGAATCACTCAAAAGTGCAGTTTCCACCAAAAAGAAAAATAAATTAAAACAATAAAAGAAGAGAACTAAAGGAAAGAAAGGGGAAAAGAAAGGCAGAAAAGGCAAGGAAGCATTTTTCCACTTACTAACAAACAAAAGAAGAGAGGGACCAAGCAATTAGGAAGTGGAGAAGTTGACCTTGAAATGGTCTTTTACTGATGGGGGTAGGAAGTTACTTTCAACATTGTTGAAACTACCATCATCTCACTTTACAAGAACCAAAATTGCAGAAGCAGAACAAAAAAAAAATCCAAACTTCATAATTCACATATTCCCACCTGTGATTTTGTCTCCCACAGCCTCATACGAAGAAGTATCAGTTGCATATGAAAACCCAACTCCGACTGGCGTCTCCAAATACAACATATTCGCTTCTAAAGATCAAAACAAACAGAGGAACAAACCACGAAAACAACCCATCAACACCCACAAAATCTTCAAAAGAAAAAACAAACCGAACCCATTTCATCAAACACTTAGCAGGCATGATAATCCAAACCTTTATTCCAACTGTGCTCATTCCTAATCAAAACCTCTCCTCTAGGCCGAAACGGTCCATTTTCAGAGAATGCCCCAACTCCCAAAGAAGAACACCCAGGACCTGTAAAGAACAGACCCAATTCACAAAAAAAAACCCAAATGGGGATTGACCCATTAACCAAATCTATCAAGAAAAGTACCTCCATTAAGCCAAAGAACAAGGGGTTTAGAAGGAGGGTCGATTTGGGCTTCAGCAAAATAATAAAACAAAGCCTTCTGGTTACGATCACCAACATTAACATAGCCAGAATAGTGACGAAATCCGACAAGGGGTTGACCAGGTAAGGAAGAAATCTTGTCGAGAAGATAAGAAGAAGGGTAAGCTTTGGGAAGAAAGTGGAAGAAAAGCAGGAAAGCAAAGGGGAATGCAGACATGGTGGAGGTGAAGAAATGGGGTGAAAAGGAAGGAAGGAAGGAAAGAAGATGAAATGGGGAAGAAGAAGAAGAAGTGGGAATGGTTATAAAAAGAAGGGGAGGAGTTGTTTTTTGTAATGATGATGATTCAAAGATTGGGACCCCATTTTTGCAATTCCAACAGTGGGAACATGGCCACTGTTCAACTCCAGCTCTCTCTCTCTCTGCGGTAATGGTGTGTGGACTACTATGGGTTTGTTTGGATAATTCAAAAGTCTATATGTTTGCATTTGTTTGTAGCTTTCTAACCCAATGAATGAACACACAAAGGAGTACTGTTTTGTTCTTTTGTCTTGTTTTTAACACTATTTTATAAAAACAAACTGTGCTAGGATAGTCATGATGCTCTTTGTAGTTTTTGTTTCTTTTAAATTGCATCTTTCTGTGTAAATATTCTCTAGGTTAGATTAGGATTAGGTTTTTCACTACCTAATATGATCAAAAAGGTTGAATTACTAATTTGGTTCGTATTGTCTAGAAAAAGCTAGAATTGAGTCTTTGTCATTTTGAAATTTAGTTTCCTAAATCATGATAACTAAATTTTAATTTTATTCAACCATAAAGGCCAAATTTACAATTTAACTAAAATTTAAATAAGTTTATTCTTTACTCCACATGTAATACTAAAAGAATATTTTTTATAATAGATGAATTAGAGAAATAAAATCTTATCATGTTTGGTAAGAATTTATGAACTTTTTGAGGTGCAAGAACTAAACATACAAACAATTTTAGTTTGTCTATTTAAGTATAGCTTAATTGGATAAGATATATATACCGTTGACAAAGAGATCACGTGCTTTATGCATTGTAAACACAAGACTCACAAAACAAACTCAACGGTTACAACAGTAATCAAGACCTATCTTTCAAGTGTTGTTCTTTCACAGTAATTTTTTTTTCCATTCATACTTTTGTAGCCACATACCAAAAACGTTTTTTCTCTAAAAAAAAAAAAAAAAAAAAAATTATTATCTACTTAACTAGTTTCATTATTAACATTTTTGAGCTTAAGATGTCTCTTGGGATTAGAGATGTTCATTTTTCCTGCAAGGATGTAGCCTAGAGCAGAGAGAGAGTAGGAAAAAAAATTCTCACTACACCTCGCTTTGTTTGCCTCTTTTTAAATTTATTGTAATAATTAATGTTATGTTGTTATTATTATTATACTAATTTTACGTTTTATTGTTTAATGGTCAATAATAAATATTTTTTAATTGAACGTTTAAATTTTGATTATTTATATGAATAATTTGATAGGTAATTATTTACTTCTAATTGAAAATTGGAAATTTTGAGTAGTTTCTCTTTAAATTCAAGTTATCAATGCGGAATTAATCATGTTAAAAAAAAAAAATTACATTTGGTAACCATTTTGTTTTTGGTTTTTGGTTTTTGAAAATTAAGTTTATTTCTTCCCCATTTCTTATAATGATTTGCATCTTTTATAAGTACAATGGTTGAATTCTTAGCCAAATTTCAAAAACAAAAACAAGTTTTTAAAAGTTACTCATTTTAGTTTTCAAAATTTGGCTTGGTTTTTTCAACTATTGGTAACAAGTAGATAAAAAAGGAAGAAATTTGGAGGTGAAAGTAATCTTTATAGGCTTAATTTTCAAAAACAAAAACCAAAGACCAAATGTTTACCAAAGTAGGTATTAACTATTTAGGCCTCATTTGGTTTTTGGTTTTTAGCTTTTGAAGCTTAAGCTTATAAACACTTATTTCAACTTTTTAAATATTTTAATTTGTTATCTATTTTTTACCAATATTTTCAAGAATCAAGTTATAATTAAAAGACTAAAAGAAGTAATTTTCAGAAAAAAAAATTAACTTTAGATATTTAGCTAAGAATTTAACTATTTTATTTAAATAAACTTCAAATCTCGAAAGAAAATAAATTTAATTTTCAAAAATAAAAAACTAAAAACTAAATAGTTAATTTCGGCCGGTCCTCCTCGGACATCTCCAGCCGAGAATCTAATACATTTCTTAGATGGTGAGTTACAAAATTTATAAAATGAATTAAAAAAAAAAAAAAGAAAAAAAGAAAAAAAGAAAAATGGGAATGGTGGAATGTGAGAGAGAGTGTAATTATGAGACTTTAGAAATGTACAAAAAAGTGTGTATTAAATCGAGGAAAAAGTATGATACATCATCACATGAGAGGAATTTTGTCAGCTGCTTCACCCTCATGGATCATCCTTCTGTGCTAAAAGATCTTGCTTTCTTTTCTTTTCTTTTCTTTCTTTTTTTTTTTTTTTTTTTTTGTTTTTTTGTTTTCCCAATCTGTATTTTCATTTTTACTCCCTCATTTTCCAAAACTACCATTCCTAAATCCCTTTCTTATCTCCCTCCTTTTCCACCCCATTCATTTTCAATATAACTTATTTTACTATTTAATCCTTATTCTCTTTTTAATTTCTCATGGCTACCACTGGTGTAACAAATTAGTTGGTATTTTCATATTATATCCAAAAATATAGATGTATACATACCATCTTTTTGTGTTTGTTTTGAAAAAAAATTTGTAAATATTTAAATACCCATGTTTGTTTTACAACATTAATATCGATTTCAATTTCAATTTGAAATACTTCCTAACTTCTTTTTAAAAGGTGATAGCATTTGTTTCAGTGGATTATACTTTGCATTATTAACATGGACAAATTTTGAGAGAAATGATATCAATTACATAATATAAATTGATCTATATGTTATACAATTTAGTTCGTTTTATATGAAAATATGGTAAGCTGAGGGAAAATTATTATAAGTAAATAAAAAAATTTCACTATCTCTCAACGAGAGATTGCGATAAACTTTTATCAAAAGTCTATTTTAGTTTATTGCTAATAAACAATAAAAATTTTCTATATTTGTAAATATTTTAGTTCATTTTGCTAATCACTCTTATCCTATAATATTTTTAAATAATAGATTAAATAATTAAGTCTCATCCCTTAATTATTTGTTTAAAAAAAAATATATATATATATATATATATATATATATATATATATATGCCCTCCCCTATTTGTCCTTGCTTGCCACTGCCCTCCCAGAAAGCCCCACCTTGTCCCATTTCCCCTTTTTATCCACCTTAATTTCCTCCTCCCTCCCTCGCCATAAAATGACAGAAAAGACAGTTGTTCAAAATTATGTTAATTTGTCACTAATAATAATGTATTGTTTGAATTAAACTAGGGATTCAAAATTACCTTTAATTTTACTCTTTTTTTTTTTTTTTATCATACAATTGTATTAATTGATTTAATTACTTTTTTATTTAGGCTGACAATTAAATTAATTATAAAACATATTCAAAATTTCTCAATCATATGCCTCTAACATAAACCCACCATATAATATTAAACGATACTTAGAAAGTTGCCTCTAATAGAGTTTAAAACATATAAAAATATGAATATGAATGTAATATTAATAAAACATGAAGGGCCTAAAAGTTTTTTCATGAGATTGAAACATAGTCTAAATTCAACAATTAACTTGTCCTAAAGTTTGCAATTGCTTTTTTTTTTTTTTTTTCATGATAGCAAGTATGACCAATGGATGGGAGGATAACTTTCAATATTTACTTTGATTTTTTTTTTTCTTCCTTTAGATTGAGAGATCGAACTTTCTAATAGATGTTTAGCACTAAACTTTTATCTTAAATGGACTATATTTATTATGTTGCTGGTAAAAAAAACCTATGTCTAAAGTTAGAATAAATAATATAAAGTGCTAACAAAATATGCCACATCAAGAGAGGGGAATTCTTTTATAATTGAAAAAAATACATAGATAAAAATAAGAGGGGAAAAAACATAAGAAAATAAAACAACACAAATATATCATGTGGTGTCTATTAAAACTAGCCTACATCAGATAAATAAATTCATCCTAAGTCCAAAATATTACCATGTCTATTCGCCATAGAAAAATGTCCTAGTAATAAAAATTAAAATAGTATTTTAGTCTATGTATTTTAAAATTGGTTCAATTTTAGTTCGTTTACTTTTAATAAATCTTAAATTTAGTTTCTATTGCTAGTTTATTGTTGATTTTTTTTTCTTTGTTATTTATTAACATGTCACTATAAATTTTAAAAACATATACACATATCATATATCTTTATATGAAAAATATTATTATTGTTAGTTTTGTTCTTTTACTTTTGCCTATTGTGTGTACATTTGTTTTTCATAAATATTTGAGAACCGACCCGTGATTGTAAGTTCGATAAATATAGTATTAATTAAGATCTAAATCTTCAATTCCAAAACGATTAATAATTGAGTAACTTATTCATTCAATTATGTTTGTATTTGTTTGAAATATCACTATTTCAACTTTATAATTATAAATTTTATGAAATTGTTGGGTTTGGATTTTTTCCTAAGTAATTTAGTTAGATTAATCACCTTTTGAAACTTCAGCCAAATCATAGAGGGGAAAATAGAACTATTTTCTTTAACTCCAAAATTGTGGATTTTATTTTCAGTCATAACCTAAAACTTTCTAAATATTAATTTGAAAATGACAAGACCAAGAACCACCATTTTTTCTTTCTTTTTTTTTTTGAAAAATTCCGAGACCCATCTATTTGATGGTACAGAAAATAAAAAAGAAATAAAAATAAAAGTCCCATCAGCATCTTTATTGCTAAAATTTATTTTAGAAGGAAACACTGTACATAACATTGAATATTATATAGCAAAGTTTTCTCTCGTTGGTATATTTTGAAACATTTCAAAATTTATAAAGTATACAGAATATAATTCCTAGGAAAAGAAAATTTAGATGACAGCTCAATAACTAAGGCACATATTAAAATTATGTTTAATAAAAGTTTGATTCTCTATTATATATATAAACAAATATATTTTAGTACAAGACACTATTTTATATTTTATTGAACTAGAAAATGGTTGCAAAATAAAAAGGGAATTGTGGAGTGGAAAGAATAAGTAAAATTATTATACATAGAAAAAAAAAATATATATATATATATCAAATTATTTACAAATATAGTAAATTTTAATTTTCTATATGTGACCGTCATAAATAAACATATATCTATATCTATTTGGTAAAGTAATGGATGTCTATCTAAATTTATCACGGTTTATCACAAATAGAAAGAAAAATTATGCTATACTTGCCATTATTTTCAACCGTTTTTCTATCTTTAAAAACATTTCAAAAAAAATAATACTGAAAAGTGTACCAATTGAAAAAAAAATGTAACCCCACACAACCGGTTCAAAATTAGTCTTGGTATTTTCATTCAATTTTACAATAAGTCTTTCATTTTTAGTTTAAGGGTGAACATGTTGACAAAAATTAAAGAGAGAAAATGCTAATATAAAAAAAATTAACCATATAGATTAATTTTAAGAGTTAATTGAAAGTAGGAAAACTAAATTTAGGCATTTGAAAATAAATGAATTTAAATCAAATCAAAATTTAAACTACTAGATGGAAAATGATATTTTAACCAAATCTAAATTTAAAACTATATGTTGTCAAAATTTATAGTTCGAAGGTTTAATTAGAACTAGGTAATTTGTAACAATTTTTTATTTTTAAGAGGTTAATAGATCAAATTAAAATTTGAAGGTGTGATTGTAGTGAATGGATGATTTTTGAGATTTTTTTTATAGATTAATTAGAACATATATTTAAGCCACGTTTATACCAGGGAAAAGGTAATCCAACAATTGTAACGTAAAAAGTGGACCCCAATTGATTACTTTTGTTATTGTTTACCTGCATTACATAATCATAGTAAATTGTGGGGCTCACCTCACAATTTATAATCAGATATTGCAATCTAATTCAAGAATGAAGGGTATTTCAATTTGACTGTGGTTGAAAATTACGTGGGACTCACTACCTTTACCATTACTGCTATTATTATCGTTATATGTTATTGTTACTGTAATAGCATGAAAAATTATGAATCAACCACATTTATTGTTACTTTTACTGTTATTGTTATTATTACCATTAGTGTTTGATCCAAACGATAATAGTAAAATGTGAAAGATTAATAATTCTAAGTAAATGTGATCAAAAGTAATTCAATTATAATTTCAATTCAAATTTGTTACGATTTATTTATCAATAAAATTTCATTTTGATTATACTAATTTAAATTATTGAGTTTAATAAACGTGGGCTTAATAAAAAAGAAAAAGTAGATAAAAGGAAAAGGTGAAACTTGTTGAGAGAAAGTATGAATTGGAAATGATTCAGACATAGGGGAGTTTGACTATGGAAAACACTGAATTCAAACTGAACCATAATAATAATAATAACTGGAAACTGCAATGCACCAAAATTAATGCACAAATATTTATGTATATATTATTTAAATATTTATGTTCACTTTAAAGTGCAAAGCAAAGTTTATTGGAATATTTATTATTATCAATTACCAAATAGAAAGATCTGTGATTTCTCTTTTTGCCTTTTCCATTTTTCTCCATTGTATGATTGTAGAATACAAGCTGTGGAAAGGCTTTGGGGCTTTGCTTTCTTTACAAGTCTCTTAGAAGGAAATAAAAAAGAAAAAAAGAAAAAAAGAAAAAAGCTTGAGAAAGTTTGCATCCTTAATTATTACATTCCAAATTTGTAATGTATGTTAGTTTTTGGGTCTGCTCCTGTCACCTTGTGTGGGTCTACTTTTATTAGTGAAATGGTTAATTGTATGGTTGACCCAAAAAAAAAAAAAAGAAGGGTTGAGATGAGAAATGACCCAATTTTTAAAACTAATGGTATATGTCATTTTGTTTGGAGTAAAATTACTGTATTGTCCTTTATTATAAAGAATACAAAAGTTCCTTCCTCTCTCTTGCGCGTCCTTATCACCAACCTTTTTGATAGTTGATCGTTTTGACTCTCGGATTTCAAAATTGTCATCTACGCCATCCGAAATTTGTAAGTTGGTCTCTCTATTCGCAAGCTTTCAACCCATCGTCTCTCTCTTAAGGTTGAATCAAGAAGAAGAAACGAGAGTCTAGTGTGAATAAGAAATGAGAGAAAGTAATGAAGATTTGAAACAAATGAGAAACGAGAGTGAGAACTTATAAACGAGAATGAGGATTTAAAGCAAGGAAGAGAGACTTAATCAAATTTAATAAAAGAATAAAATTTGCAACCAAATTTTAAATAATTTTTTTTAGTGCAATTAAATCATAAAGTTGGTAAGCATTAAACATAAATATAGTTGAATTAATTATTACATATTGATTTAATTAGAGAAAATTCTGTCCTAAAAAAAAAAGTGCTGATAGAAATAATCTATAACATACAGAATTAAAACTTAAAATAAATTTAAATAACAAAGGAACCAAATTAATAATTTAACTAAAAAAGCATATTTGTATTGTAATTATTGAATAATTTAGTTTATTTATCTTTTCCAAATTATGCCTTCTTTATTTTGTAATTTCTTTTAAATAATGTTTTCTAACATGTTAGTAAAAATATACTGAGTTAAATATTATTTTGGAGAGTGATTCTATTTTAGTTTACCTAGTTTGAAATGTTGAAATTCAATTTTACATATATAATTAAATCTTAAAATAAGTCAGATTTAATTTTTATTGATTTGATTAAATAATAATTTATATTAAAAAACATAAATGTATTTTTAAAAGAAAAATTATTATAAATAGAAAAAAATATCAAACTATTTACAAATACAACAAATTTTACTTTCTATTTATGATAGACTGCGATAGACCCAGATAAACATCTATCCGTGTTTATGTGGTAAAGTAGTAGATGTCTATCTGAATTTATTGTGGTCTATCGCAGATATGAGGTAATATTTTGCTATATTTATAATTATGAACAGTTCTTCTATTTTTGAAAATATCTCTTTTCAAAATTTATTAAAAAAACAACTAAATGCTTTTGAAAAAAGTCCGTCGTTACTAACAATATGGTTAATTTAAGATGGGTTGAAATTACGTAAACTAAATTTAGATATTTTTATGT
Source organism: Citrullus mucosospermus (assembly GCA_030954485.1). Taxonomy (NCBI): domain Eukaryota; kingdom Viridiplantae; phylum Streptophyta; class Magnoliopsida; order Cucurbitales; family Cucurbitaceae; genus Citrullus; species Citrullus mucosospermus. Next base: position 26,357,381 of record CM062061.1, on the reverse strand, counting down.
AGAAGGATAAAACAAATCTTAAAAGTGTAAAGATAAAAATATATTTTTTGAATTTAATTTTTGGAAAAAAATAAGAAATAATTTTGTGATGTACAAAAGCTGAATTCATGTGACAAAATTCAAAATATAAACAAACCATTAGAACTGCAAACGTCATTTTACTACTTTTACATGATTTGTGCTGCCGTGGTGCTAATTTTTAGGTAATTTGTCATCACCCCCACCCCCTAATTATATATGATTTGAACATGGTTTCATTGTTTATATAAAAATATATATATCAAGATACGTAAGCAATGAAACCTTGCCAAAAATTCTTCTTAAAAAAAAAATATCTCTCCCAATGTAACTTTTTTTTAGTACAACAATTAGAAAGGTTGGATGTTTAAATCTCCTACTTCTAAGATGAAAAAGATCACGTAAATTACTATTGAACTAAACTCACTTTGGCAGCCAATCACGCTTTAATGATATGATAACTTCTACAAAAAAAAGGGGGAAATGACCTTTTTAATTTTCAAATTTTGAAGAATTTGTATATTTGATTCCTAAGATTTCAAATTCTATTTTTTTAGTTCTCAAATTTTTAAGAATGTGTATGTTTGGTCCCTAAAATTTCAAAATGTACCCTTTTAGTCCTTTATTTTTTTAAAATAGGTTTAAAAAGTCCGTAATTTTATTCGGAGAAATATCAATTTATACCCATAAGCTTTAAGGGTTGCATATCAATTTAAACCCTAAACTGATAATTATACCAATTTAAACCTTGAACTTTAGAAAATGTATCAATTCATACCTCTATTACATTTCGTTTGGGAAAATCTCGTAGGGATTAAGGGCTTATTTGGATTGACTTATGAAAATTTTGGAGTTTTTTTTTGTCTCAAATTATAAGTTTGACACTAATATTGGTCAAATGAAATATGGTGGAAGGGCAAATTGATATACCAATCAAAGTTCATGGTTCAAATTGATACAACTATTAGTTTAGAGTTTTAATTGTTACAACCTCTAAAGTTTAGAGGTTTATAAATTGATATTTATCTTCTTTTTTTTTTATTGTTTTAATTTTTTAAAAATTAAAAATTACATTTTCTCTATAAAATTGTTTTTTTAACTTAATTTTTATAATTCAAAATGTCATATTATTATTTAAAATAATAAGAAATAATATTTATAGAACCTTTTAAACCTATTCTTTAAAACTTAAGAGTAGAAAGATATGTAAATTTTGAAAATTTAGAAACCAAATACACCTATTCTAAAAGATTTGGAAATTAAGAATGTATGCTTTGAAAATTCAAGACCAAACCAAACTAAGCACACTTATTTTTTTTAAATTGGAAAAAAAATTAAAAAAAAAAAAGGGATTAATTTGTGTGTTGTGGCATGGTGGAAAATGGGGTCAAGTTGGTGAATGATTGGCACTTGAGGATGTTGGAGAAATAAAACACATATAAATCCATGGAGAATATAATGTGACATGCATGCTCAAATAATATTGGCCCCATCTCCCTTCTCATTTCAAATAATTTGCCCAATTTCTTTTCTCTTTTGCTATGCCCTACCAACTAACTCCCACTCACACCAATGCTACTATAATAATGAAATGTAATGTGTAAAAGTTACCCTTTTTTGAATTGAGATATATGTTAGGGGGGATCCTTGTGAGGTTTTTGAAGTACAATATAATCCATGTGGGCCATATAATACTTGATTTTATGCCAATATTTGTGTCATTTAGTATGATTCTATATATTCAGTAGGTTTTATTATAAGTCACGAGGTGAGACCATCATGAGTGGTGATTAATAATTAACTAGATGGGAATGAGAAGTTATTAATTGAAGTTCATAGAGTGAGATCCTATATAAGTGATGTAACTCGGACCAACCAAACATGGTAGGTGTATCTCAGCATTATTATGCTAGGACAATGTGACATGTATGCCAATATCTAAAAACACACTCCATAAAGGCATTAGGCTATATGTAGTGTAATGTTGTACTTTATACATACTATAACAACTTAACTACATGCTAGCATGATCGTCTAACACTAGCGGGCAAAAGTCTGAGAACTCGACTATCTGGGTCTTTTTTCTTCTATGGAGAACCTTTCACTTGGATTGAATCATTTGTAACTCTTACACAGTGAATATATCAAGAGTATTACCAAGATATAAGACATCCTATCTTATCTAATATATTGTATACTCTTTAGGTTATTTTTTAAACTATGTTTTCTCCTAGACATCAACTATATAATTACTATATACTTTTCAAGATTACAACCTTGAACATAAATTGCTGCTAAAAAACACCTGAATATAAATTAATCAAATAATTATTAAATAATAAAAATAAGTGAAGTAAGCTTTAAACTATATACTACAAATTTGTTCAAATTCAGATTCAAATCTAGCTAGAGAAACAAAGTAGATTTATCCAAGTGAGCATAGGGTTCAACTGGAATAAAGTATGTGTTATTAACTTCAATATTAGAGATTAGAATTTTCCACTAATATTGAACTCAAAAAAGAAGGAAAACATTTTAGATCTGACATCACTTTGTACGCACTATTTTTCACTACTTTTGCTTTTAAATATGGAATATGTGTTTGGAATTGGTGAGTTTAAATATGGAATATGTGTTTGGTGATGGTGAGTTCAAATCTTAAAAAGAATAATGATTTTGAAAATTTTGAATATTGTTTCAATTCATAGAGAGCCGGCATATCACTCTAAATATATATATTTTTTAATTCAATAATTATAGTGTGAAAAATCGAATTATTGACCTTTTATAATGGTAATTAGTGTCTTATTTATTAAGTTGTACGGGTGGATATATATACTCAACCGACCAACTATAAGTTAGATTTCAAATGTATAAATCACTCAAATTAATTCAACGTTTAATCATACCTATCTATTTTCAATTATCTTTATTTAGTTTATACACTTTGGAAGCTTGAGAAGAAGAATTTTGTTAGCAAAGAATGAAGATTTGAAAAGTAAAAGAAGTAATAATGAAGAGAAACAAAAAGAAAAGGTGAAGAAGAAGCAAAAAAGAAGTACCTAAACTCAACTACCAAGAGAGAAGGTGATGTTAGTTTGGGTATTTGTGGTTTCTATTTCTCAACTTTACAATGTCTGTTTGTGTGAAAGTGACATGAATTTTAGCAAATAATAATAAAAAGACCATAACTTTTTTAAATTATTTTAATTTTTTTTTTTTTTTTTTTTAAAAAAAAGAGAATGTGTTAGTGGGTATATGGAGAGAATAAAAAGGAATGATGAATACAAACAAAAGTGTTAAAGTTTGTCCGTTTGAATGAATGTGGGTCTATATTTTTTTTTTTCTCTCATGTCAATATTTTATATACTTTTATTATTATTATTATTATTATTATTTTTACAAAAAGGTCATTAATCTAAAACAATTTGGATATGGAACCATAGATTAGATCCAATCCAAAACACCTTTCCAAATTTTTCTTCTCTCTCTCATGCTCATTGTTTCCAAGAAAACACTCTAAAAAAAAAAATTGATTTGGTTCTCATTCTTGGAGTAAACACCTCACCAAGATGGGAGGACCAAAGGAAAGGGACATGGACATGGTGGGCCAATTAATGGAGAAGTCTTTTTTTTTTTTTTTTTTTTTTTTTTTTTTTTTTTTTTTTTTTTTTTAAGTTCTTCATTTGTTTCCCTTTATATCTTAAGAATTAGGTAAATAACAATTGAGTTATATTACCATTTTAGTCAGGAAGGAATTTAAAAAGTTTTGTATCATTGCTATAGTTTGGTTTAACGTATCTTTCTATATAGTTCAAAGTTTGATATATGATATTAAGAGGTGATAAATTAAAGTTAGTATAAAGTTCTATGTGTGAGGGTTTGAATATTGCTGGACTTTTATTAGAATTTTATTTGGGTAAAAAAAAATTGGAGGACATTGAATAATTGAATGAATTTTTTAGTAAAAAGATAATAGAGTGAGCATAGTTCACTATTTTTTTTTATTTATTTATTTTATTTAAAAGAGAATATATGGTGTCCATGAATCTATTAGGTAAAGTTAATAAAATTCTCAAAGATTCAACCATAACATAAATTATAATGTAATGTTTAAAGATAAAAATGAAATTCAAAGTCGAGAATTAAAAATAGCGAGGCGGAACATTAAATTTATTTAAATCAAATATGTTCACAAATACATATAGCATATATATAATCCCTACTCTTATTTTTGTTTCATTGATGTGTATCTCTAAGTAGGACTAGTTTTATTCAATTTTATGATTTAGATAATCAATTAATTTGATCAATTAGGTGAAAGCCAGATTTGATGATAATTGATGAAATTAATTCAGTTGTTGTATTTTGCCACTTTTAATATTTAAAATTTAAAAATTTAATTTTATCCATCATCTTTGTTATTTTTATCCATAAAGTGAAAAATATTTAATTAAATAAAAAGCTGACAAGACTTCATGTGGAGAATTTAGGATATGATAAGTTGATAAGTTGCATATATATATATATATATATAAAAGAGCCGAAGCTTGTAATTAATTTACCACTATCTTTGCTTTCAAGTGAGGGTATGTCAAACTTTTTATTATTTAATTAAATAATGAAAGATTTTTTTCTTTTATTTAATAGGTTATTATTATTTATTTATTTTTAATTTAACAAGATTGGAAATCCAACTAAAGAGTTATTCAACACAACAAAAAAATGGTTATGAAATTATAAATTATATATATAAAAAAAAATACAGTGCAGTCACAATCATGCTATTTAGCTCATACCTACTTACAAATCTTAAAAAGAAAAAAAAAATATATATATATATATATATAATATTGTTTTATTCTTTTTTCAAAATTAATGTGACTCTATCCTATTTTAATTTAGAAGTATGTTTAATATCAGACCACTATTAAAGAATAAAAAAAATATTTTCTAATTTTTTTAGAAATTGAATTAAAAATTTAAATGTGTTAGAAAAAAAAACTTAAAAATAGAAATTATTATTATTATAACAATAATTATTAGGACTCTTTTTAAATACAGTAAAAGGAACCAAAATATTTACAAATATAACAAAATTTCACTGTCTATCTAAGATAGACCACGATAGACTACTATTTGTGTCTATCGTGACACAAATAATAGTATATCGTGATTTATCGTAGATAAACTGTGTATTTTACTATTAGTTGTAAATATTTTCAGCAATTTTGCTATTTAAGATAATTTCTCTAATTATTATTATTAGTATTAGTATTATTGACAATATGCGAGGTGGGAGATTGAATCTTTAGCCTTGAAGTTGATATTAGTACTATTTTCTCCTCTCATTCAAATTTAGATTTAACTCAACGAAATAGAGACTATTGAAATTGGTACAAAGTAGTAGTAATAATAATAATAATAATAATAAATTTATGCTGTAAAAAAAAAAATACCCTTAAATTTTGTCATTTGTTTCAAACCTACATCTATTCTTTCAAAAGTTTGTCATTTGTTTCAAACTTACCTCTATTCTTTCAAAAGTTACAATATTTAACCCTGAACTTTCACAAATATTACAAAAATACTTGGAGTAGAAATTCTTTAAAATTTGGGACAAAAATTAAGATATAAAATGGTGTGAGTTTGACCTAAAAAGAAAATTTAGATCACCACATCATTATCGGTAATTGCCACACAATTCTAAATCTTGATTTTTGTTCAAAAATTTTAATGATTTCTATTCGAAAAATAATTTTAAAACGTTAATGAAAGTTCAAGAGTAATATTGCAACTTTTGAAAGTATTTCTTAAGCAAACAACAAAATTCAATAAAGGAGAAAAATAAATCTACTCGTGCTTTAGCTGCTTTGGAATTTTTTGACGACAACTCTTTAATCTGAAAAAAATATTTTTTCAGAGAATAGTATTCTCATAATGAGAAGATTAGAGAGTAGTTGATTTTGGTGTTTGTAGGTGTACCTAACAAAAATATTTTGTGATAATTTAGTGTAATAATGATAATATGTTTGTAATTAATAAATGTGAGTGTGAAGTGGTAATTGGTGAACATGTTATATTGCGCATGCTACACACTTTCCAGTGAGAGGACACTATGGTCAATTAATTAATTAATTAATTAATTTTTGTAAGAAAGTATTTAATAATTTGTTTGTGTTATAATTAATTTAATTGAAATTTGAATCCAAACAAAACACTGCCACAACCACAACGCGTGCCATAAACTGCGCAAATCAAACCCATCACTATAATAAACATTAAAAAAAAAAAAAAAAAAAAGAAAGAAAAGAAAATAACCTTTTATTTATTTATATGTTTTCTTTTATAAGTATAGCTTACGATTTTTTTCTTGCCATTTTCATTTCTAAACTCTAACAAGTGTATAATAAATTTATATCACTTTTAGATTTTAGGTGTAATTGGTCTCTTAACTTTAAAAGTTGATTTTTAGATTCTTAAATATAAATTTTTTTATTTAATATTTCTGAATTTTAAATATTGTATCTAACATTTTTGTCGAAGGTTACTTCCAGCAAGACCCAAAGTCCATAGGAGGGCTATGTTCAAGAAAAATTGGGAAACAACATGGAGAATCACACATTCCAAAAGGAAAAAGTTAGACTCTCGAGTCTGGAGCCGATCAACCGAGCTTAATGATTTAAACTAATTGAAAAATGATTGAGTTAAGCTTGGTTATGGCGCATTGCAACCTCAAGGGGTGCAATCATCTCATCGTGTGACGTTACACATAATCACTGGTTAGTGTACATGAATGGTCTTATTAATAGCTCCATTTAACAATCCTAAAAAAGGAGAAGTAAGTAAACTCCAAAGGAAAATTCTAACATTCTTCTTTGTACTTAACTGAACTAAATATTTCATGCACTAACTTAGGCATCAAAATGTGTTTGTCTCAACACCACATCAATGCAAGTACACTCGAATGAAAAGGTCGGACCAGTAGAGCGGGCTGGTAGAGCACTCAAAGCCCGTGTTCAAGTTTCCCGCATCAACAATTTTGTTGACCTATAAAACATTTTTAACAATTTTCAGACCTACTAAATACAAAATTGAAAGTTTAAAATTCTATTAAACATAAAATTTAGTTATACTTTTATATATTTTTTTTAAGTTCGTGAGAGATCTTAACCTCAAGCCTCTTAGTCGAGAATAAACATGTCATCAGTTATGCTCAATTCCGTTTCGCATTGAATAAATTGGTTAATTCTTAAAAATTTTGAATATATTAATATCTATAGAATACAAAATTGAAAATTAGATTTATTAATTTATTTTTTTAAATTCAAAAAGTAAATAAAACACGAAGTTTGAAAAAGTTAAATATTTAATTGAAGGTTCATAAAATAAAGTTGTAATTTAAAATATTTGATTTTGGTTTAGGCTAAAAAGGCGAAGAACAACAAACCTAAGACTATGACTAAAAATACTAATGGCTTAAAAAACGCCATCTAGCAAAATTCCAATTAAGCAAATGACAAATATATATCAACCAACTACAAAATTCCTTGTTGACTAAGTTTCTTTATTTAAATATAAAAATAAAAATAAAAATAAAAATAACTACAAAATTCCTCCTCTCTCTCTCTCTCTTTTTTTTTTTTTCTTTTCTTTTTTCCTTTCTTCTTTTTGTTTTCTTTTCATTTATAGCCATTCTATTGGCTGTTTCCTACATCATTTCCACATGCTTTCTTGCTCCAAATTTAAAAACCATTATAAATTATTTATGTTACTATAAATTGTTTAATGCCACAACAATGTTTCAAACAAAATCATGCCTCTCAAGTATGTTGACTAAAAAGTGTAGGTAGGATATGTAGGTGGATGCATATAATATTTATGTTTTAGAGTTAAATTATAAGTTTGTTTAGTACTAAACGTTTGAGTTTGTGTCTAAAATGTTTCTAAACTTGAAAAGTATTTAATAGAAATCTTAATTTCTAGGGGTTGTTTAGGAGGCTGGAATGTAGTTAGAATTACCGAGAATTAGAGTAGTGGTGGAATGTGTTAGCTATCGAGGCGAAACAGAAATCCAACTGTGAAACGTGAAAGCGATGGGAAAGAGGGTTTGGTTAAAAACTGTTGGAACAGAATGATTTTAATAATACAAATTGGGCCAAAAATACTCAATCCAAACATGGGTTTTGGATACATTACAATCAAAACTCATTACATTACAAGCCCCCATTCAACCACTTAGTTTTGGCTTTAGATAGATTCATGAACCTTGACAATATTAAATAGGTCTCCAAACAATCAATTTTGTATCTAGTAGATCTTTTACATGTTTGAAAATTTTAAAAATTAAGCGATATATTAGATATAAAATTGAAGTTCATGTTTAATAAGACTGTAAACTTTCAATTTTGAGTCTAGTAGATTTTTGAATTTTTTCTAAAAACGACAAATAGGTTATAAATATGTTCATCACAAAATTAAAATTTTGGGGACTTAACTATTTTGACACAAATTGAAAGTTTAAGGTCTTATTAGATACTTAAAGTTTATAGACTAAATAAACACAGATCTTACTTAAAGTTCATGAACTTATTAGATACTTTTAAAATTTTAGAAACTAAATAGTCACAAATTTCAAGGTTAAAGACTAAACTTAGAAATTTAACCTAATTGACAACATATTATGTTATAAAAATAATAAGTTAAATTATTAATTTGTTCATTAAGATTTGAGTTGTTTTGAAATAAATGTTACAGTCTATCAATGATAGATAGTGATAAACACTGATTAACATCTATTAGTGTCTATCACGGTAAAAAAAAATTATTCAAAATTTAGAAACTTGTTTTCAAATATTTTGCTATATTTTAAAATATTTCTAGCATTTTGTTGTCTAAATTCACATTCTAGCTAAACAACAATGACACATTTGGTAAAGTTTGACACATTGTCTAGGCACAACTTTATACATTCTTAGACTTTCCTTGAGAGCTAAGCATTCACTTAAAAAGGCGTTGCAAAATAAGAGTGTCATCTGCATAACAATAATAATAATAAATAAATAAATAAATAAATAAATAAATAAATAAAGGGGGAAATGGTGGAACTAAATTTATATATTGACTTGGTGTTATTGAAATGAAATGGATCAATATTTGTTTTATTATATACATTTAAGACGATATAAAATGTTTTAATTAGTTGACCTATGGATATTGGCTTGTTAAATACATATCAAATAAGAACATGAAAATGTTAGCGAAAGTTTGTTTACGTGTTTTTAGAGTATAATATCAAGTGGTCGAACTATAATACTCTTGGTTATTAACACATATTTTAGACTAAAGTTAGTTTGACAATAAATTTACGTGTATCAAGGCAATGAAATGATTACCTATTTCATTGAAAGAGTAAAGAGGCCTAAACAGAACTGGGCTCTATAGGAGTAAGAGCCCAACATGTACTCGTTTCAAGAAATGAAAATCTTGTACATGAGTTTCATGGAACAAAGTATTTAACTCCATGATGATTAGTATAATGCTATTAATTTCTTGGAAGTGGAAGTTTCGTTTTGGGTTAGAAAAGATTGAATTTGTTGATACAATCATAGCACAATTGATATAAATTTATACTATCAAACTCAAAGTTAGAAGTTTGATTCTCTAGATTGAATTTTATTTAATAAAATTGTCTTTTCTTGTAAAAGTTGCACGGAGGAATCAATGGTTTGAGGTCTTCAAAAACTGAAGAGAAACATGAAAGAAAGATATCCAAAATTGTTCTTTTAACAATGTATGCAAATTTGGGGAATTCTTATTAGGTGAGGGTTGCTCGAAAAAACGGTTGAATAAATATTTTTATGTATTTTAAAACCGTATTATTTTTAAGACTTGTTTGATATACTATTTTATTTTTTGGTTTTGGTTTTTGAAATTCAAGTCTATTCTGTCTTAATTTCTATAATGATTTTTTTTTTTAGGGTAAGAGTTGAGTTCTTAGCCAAATTCTAAAAATAAAAACAAATTTTTTAAAAACTGTTTTTAGAAATTTATAAGTGAAAGAATGTTATTGGCTTGATTTTCAAAACTAAAACCAAAAAATCAAATAGTTACAAAATGGAATCTTAAATTTTATTTTTCTTGACAGGATAGGAGATAAATCCTCATTTATTTTCAGAGTTCTTTTCAAATATAGCAAAATGAGTTAAAATATTTACAAATATAATAAAATATCAGTGTTTATCAGTGATAGATATCAATGTCTATCACTGATAGACCGTGACATTTTCTATATTTGAAAATATTTCCAACAGTTTTGTCATTTAAAACAATTACCCTTATTTTTATTTTTTTTTAAAAAAAAATCTTTAAAAAATTGGGTTTTTCAAAAGAATTTTTAAACCATAACTTTAGATTAAACTCTTTACACCGCGAGGTACAATACTCTTACAAAGCAGTGATTTTTTTATACTAATTGTGTTCATACTTTATTGATTAGAATGAAAAGTTTTGAAATATTGTGTCCTAGACTTTTGGTTTGCCTAATTTTTATCATCAAGTTTTTCTGTAGGGCCTTTGGTTTTCATTGAAGGTTTTTATAAACTAATTAAAATTTGGAATTTTCTAAAAATAGAACCATTTTAATTATTGTTTTTTGGCCTCCCTTTTCAGACCAAAAAAAAAAAGGGAAAATAAAAGAACAAGCAAATGATTGCTACAATAAGGGGTAGTTTACTGGTTTTATTTTTGTTTTGAGTGGAAAAAACTGGGAGAAAGATGGTTAAGCATTTAGGTTATTCATAGGACATTTATCAAGGAAATAAATTTGAAAATTATTGGTTACTGATTGTTATTTGACAAAATGTTTGATAACATGTTTTGTATGATTTGAGAATTTGTTGAAATTGATATTGTATGTTTTAACTTGTTTTTCCATGTGAAAGTATGGATTTAATATGTTTCCAAAACTAAAATTTGTGGAAAGATTTGTGGAAAGTAAACAGAACAATCTAAATGTTTAAAGCTAGATTTAAATATGTTTCCACAAGTTTTAAAAGCTAGATTTAAAGTTATATTATCGATTAAATAACAATAATAATTTTCTTTACAAGAAAAGACAATAAATATGTATCCAAAACTGAAACTTCTTTTTTACTTCTTTTGAAAGATTCAACAATAAACTAACAATAAGAATTAACTTTTAAGATTATTAACTGGACAATCCTCTCAAAACTTGTTGGATGTCAAAGGTTGAAGGCTTTGACAAAGTGATTTGAAATTTTATGATTAATGTCAATCTGCTGCTGCATTTTTCACCCCCTGATATGGCCTTCACCACTCAATGGAACATCGAAATGCAACATCATTCGGCCCTCCATATCAACAAGCTACCACTTCTCGCTCAACTTAATATCGGTCATCTCTTCCTGTTGCCATATTGCAAAAAGAAATATGTGTAATCTCTTCATCTCTCAGTTGGTTCGACGGTACTGAACTGTCCGTTTTGGTTTCGAGGGTAAACTGTGTCGAAAACAATCCTAGCAAAAACATGTCGAACCTCTGATAAGTTCCCCATAGCCAAAGAATCATTGTCAATTGTTCTGCTTCTTCTCGGAACCGGTCCCCTTTCATTACTCCTTCTAACACATTCAAAAATTTTACATACCCTCATTGACAAAGCCTGTGGGATAAAAACCTGCAGATGGAAGTAACAAGAGCATTAGAACACTAAAGATGTTATATGCTAGCATGGGAAGTTTAGCAATAATGGAAGGCATTTAGAAAGAGCTTCTATCCTACACTCCTCGACCATATTTAACAAAAACATTAATATAAACAGAAATGGCTTCATAAATTCTGTGCCAGAAGTATGGACTACGGAGTTTCACTCATGCATTAACACAGGCAGAAACTTCAATTAAGGTTTGAGAGTGCTCCTGTGGCTAAAATAATTGCGTTTAGCCAAAAGTAATTTAATTATAGGCACCTTAAAACTGCCTAATGCTTTCAACGTTACTCCCGAACGTAAAAGCACTCCAACCGTAGCCTTAAAAATTTAACATATTTTAATTACTAGAGATCAACAGAAACTAAAATCAAAATATTGATAAAAAAATTGACCCTCACCAGATCTGACCAAGGTGCTTGAGGATATTTGATCATAGCTTGTGAAACATACTGGTTATCGGTCATCTTACATAACACGACATTCACTGAAACTGCAAGATCAACGACCTGTTCCATCAGTGAATAATCTGATTCTTTGTGGTTACTTTCTACTATTTCATGAAATGATGCGTGTGGCTGTGAGATATTTTGGGCTAGTTCGATTGCTTCATACAAGGATCCACCACTATGGACAGCAAGGCTAAACGCTGCAACAACCACTGGATCTTGAGGCTGGTCAACCAAAGCTTTATGAAATGCTAAGAGAGCAATCCTGAAATAAAGCACAAAATTTTGGAAATGATCTAGAAAACCTCATCTACAAGTGCAGACAAATAACAATCTAACATAAGAGCTTCAAAATTTTGTATTGTTGATTAAACTAATCCATCATGCAAGAGATTTTAAAGGATCTTTTATGCATTGAATCACATCTAGCTTATATCAACCATGAAACAATTAATTAACAATGCAAACTTCATTTCCACTAAACAGTGATTTAGAACTCGAGTTCCACTCTTTAGACATTGTTATTGGGTTCCAAGAGGAGCCATATCCCCTTCGCCAAAAATTTAAGCATTAGCTTCCTATTTTGGTTTCTCCAGAAAACCCATTTATTGCATGTTGCAACTACGGCTTCTACGAAATTTTAAAATGCCAAATTAACTTGTTAACTAGATTTATAGAATAATGAAAATAACTGTACGTCTCAACAACTTAACATTACATCGATGACACACAAATTAAATAAATTTCCAATAATCTAAAAGTAATGATAGTATTCAAAAAATTTGTACCATAAGCTGCTATGGCATGGTCGATTGGGTGCCACAAATTTATCAAGGTTGGAAAGCAAAATCTGCATGATTGCAACGAAAGGGAATTGGTCTCATGTATATATGTAAATTTTTTTGCCAGAAAATAAAAATCCCTGTGTTTATACTCATGGCCGATACAGCAGTATCTTTCGTAACCAGGTCAGTCACTAAGCTAAGCACATTGTGCCACCATGTTAGCCTATCTTGTGTAGTAGGGAAGCAAGAGCAAGAAAAATGTACTTAAATTTAAGGATTCCGAGGAAGGAGAAACCAAGAAAAACAACCTATGCACTTTATACATGTTCTAGAAAGAATAAGGATGGGAATATAAGAAGGTAAGTTGCAAGTGGGAAACATGGTATGGGGAGAGGATGTCAGTTTACGGGAGCAGAGATGTCAGCATCAAGTAGATATCTTTTCATCTGTGATATATTGCCTTTTCTTTTCTTATGAGAAACCAAGATTTCATTGAGGATTAATGAAATAATACAAAACAAAAGCACCACAAGCATACAAGAAAGCAACCCACGCAAATGAGGCTAGCAACTAACTAACGGAAAGGGGCTCCAATCCATAGTAGTAAAACCTAACAGATAATTACAAAAATCCTTGAAAACAGATGCCCAAACAGAGGCATTAAACCTTGCATCGCAAGAAACCAAACTTTTTCCCAAGGGCTCTGCACATCCCTAAACACTCCATTATTCCTTTCAAGCCAAAGACCCCAAAGGATAGCAAAGAAGCCAGCCTGCCACAAAAATCCTTGTCACGGAAGTGTGAATGCAAGAAGGTTTCCTCCATCGTAGATCTACACTCCCATGCTCCTCACAAGACCAACGGTTGAAAATAGATATCCTAGATAAAGTGAACTGTTAGAATAATACTTCTTTGCTTGATATTCAAAATGATAACCACGGCAGTACAGAGGAAAAGGTTCCAAAATAACATAATAGAACTTAACAACCCAAAACACAGCCAACCAAGAGGGCTGCCCTCTCCACAAGTTTGAACGATTGATCATACACAAAATACAAGATACCTAACCCTAGCCAAATGAAAAGCTTAAATACCAACATTTTCCTGCTGCACGTACAAGCAGGGCCCCACCAAGCTACCCTGCAGTCGGGGGAGTAATTCCCCTTTTACCCTTTCTCTTATAAACTTGCTTAATAGGAGGTCTAGCATTACCCCATGGAAAAGACACACCTTGTCCTCAAGGTGGAAATCGGGGAATTGGTTAGTAAAAATAGCATCAGACTCCCAGGTAGCTTCATGATCGGGCTAGTCCTACCAAGTCACCAAACATTCCCAATCCCTATCTGTTTCATTCCAATGCATCTGGGTGACTTTTTGGGTTCCAGGATCCACTCCAACAAATCATTCAGCAACGATATGTCCCTTCTTCAACTGGAAAACATGGAACACCGGATGTATCCAGGCTGATTTTGGTAAATCCAGCAGATACACCACCTCGCCTACACGGCCCAACACTTGGAACAACCCAAAAAACTTCGGGGCTAGGCTTTCACAACGTTGCTTGGCCAAGGATTGCGAGTGGGTCAAGTGGTCCTTTAAGGCCACCAAGGTTTCATCCCGGGTTTGTAATTGCTTCTCAACAGAATCATTCACCATCGTATTAGTGTGTCCATAAGATATGATCGAGGGAAGGGCCGCCCATAAACGACCGCATTCGGCGTGGTTTTGATTGATGCATGGTATGTTGTATTGTACCAAAGTTCAACCCAGGGTAAGTGTTCGCTCCACGATTTCAGTTTCTCACTGCAGTAACACCGAAGATGTAATTCTAAACATTTGTTTACCACCTCGGTCTGGCCGTCAGTTTGGGGGTGGTAGGCTGCACTCCGCTTCAGTTGGGTACCTTGTAGGAGAAATAGTTCCTTCAAGAAATGGTGAAGAAAAATTTTATCCCTATTAGACACAATGTACTCGTGGTGGTGCACGACTTCTTTCACAAATTCGCTCGCAACCATTTTTGCGGAATAAGGATGGCTTAGAGGGATAAAATGCGCACATTTATTCAGACGATCCACTACCACAAACACAAAATCGAATCCCTTCGAATGCAGAAGCCTCTCCACGAAGTCCATCGAGATGTCTTCCCAAATACGATTAGGAATGGGTAACGGCTATAACAGCCCCATGGGTGATAATGCTTGGGTTTTGGTCTTTTGACAAATTTCACAATTCTCGACATATTTTTGAGCATTAGACCGCATCCCCTCCCGATATAACTCCCCTTCCACCCGCTTATAAGTCCGTAGATAGCCTGAATGTCCGCCAATTACCGAATCATGAAACTGTGTGAAGGATGGTTGGAATTAACCGAGTTACGAGAAATAACTAACCGGCCACAATAAAACAACCTCCCCTAGCGTACTGTGTAATGAGGAACACTGTTGGGATCCTAAATTACTTTGTCAAATATGTTTTTTAGCTTTTCATCGTCTTGCACTTCCCTGTCAACCGTGCTAAGGTCCACCAATGACGGCACCGCAATCACATTCAATTGAGCCTCACTAAGCATCCGAGACAACGCATCGGCGGCTTTATTCTTCGGCCCTGCTCTATAGAGAATCTCGAAATTGTATTCCATCAACTTGGTTACCCATTTTTTAACCCCAGGAGAAATTTTACGTTGCTCTAAGATATGCTGAGGGCCTTTTGATCCCGATACACCGTGAACCGATGTTCCAATAGGTCGTGGCACCAGTTCTCAACTGATAGAACAATGGTCATCGGCCCTCTTTCGTAGATTGACTTCTCCCTAGTCGTAGTGGAAAGGGTTTGACTGAATCCAACCCCGTCCCTGAAGCATCGGTCTCTATCTCAAAAGGAATGCTAAAGTCAAGGAGGGCGAGCATGGGTAATGATACCATAGCCCTCTTCAACGCCTTAAACGTGTTGTTAGCCTCTATGGTCCAGATGAACCCATTCTTTGTTAGCCGTGTGAGCAGGACCGCAATGGCTCCATAATTTGCAACAAATCGACGGTAGTAACCTATGAGACCTAGGAAACCCCTCAGGTCCTTCACATTCTTGGGAATTGGCCACTAGATCATTGCACGAATCTTCTCCTCATCCGCCTCCACTCCTTTTGTCGAGACCTAATGTCCCAAATATTCGATTCTTTCCTTTGCAAACTGGCATTTTTCCTTATGCGCATACAGACTGTGCTCACATAGAAGCCCAAACACCACCAACGGGTGCTCCAAATGGGTAGCCATGTTTGTACTGTATACAAGTATATCATCAAAGAACACGAGTAAGAATTTTTAAAGGTATGGGCGAAAAATCTGGTTCATAAGCGCCTGGAAGGTCGCTGGTGTGTTGGTCAGACAAAACAGCATCACGAGAAATTCGTAATGTCCCTCGTGTGCCCTGAATGCAGTATTCTAAACATCCTCATCCCGAACCCTTATCTGATGATAGCCTGATTTCAAATCGATCTTAAAAAATACACAAGCACCATGTAGCTCATCCAATATCCCGTCAATCATGGGAATGGGAAATTTATCTAGTACCGTAGCGCAATTCAACGTCCTATAATCCACACAAACACGCCAGTTGTCGTCCTTAACGAGGATCACCGGACTTGAGAACGGGCTAACACTAGGTCGAATAACCCTCGTTATCATCATTTCGTTAACTAGTTTTTCAATCTCGTTCTTTTGGGCATGTAGGTAACAACGGCCACAACAACTTAGACAAAAAGGCTTTATTCTAACATCTCAAGTTACACACTCTTAGACCCTTGAGATCCAATGGTCTAGAAACCATGTCCCAACTCACCAGGTGAGACCTTTTCCCCTCATCAACTCCTTCACAAAGGAAGTCTCTCTTAAACCTCTCCAACTTCTTATTGACTAAGACCAAGGTAAACATAGGAAATAGATTAGAATCCTGCTCAAGACTGATTAGATAAAGGTCAATCTTCCTCCTTTAGGGAAAAAGACTCCATTTTCAAAGAACTGTTTTGAAGATAGGGTTCCAAAACTCCACACCTAGGGTTATGTCCAGCTCCAAATATGATGAAGGTAGAACACCTCATCACAACCCACATGGGAATTCGGAAGTCCACCTAGATAGCTACCATGATTGAAGGTAGTAGGAAAAAAACTAGCAAGAAAAATGTATTTAAATTTAAGTCTGATAGGAAGGACAAATCCAGAAAAACAAACTGACTTAAAGTATAGCTCTTTATTTTGTATGGGGAGAGGATGCCATCTATTGTAAGATTCTACTGTTATTAGGGTCAATTGTCTGTTAGAATCTTAAAGACATGACTTAAAGTATTTCCTTGTATACAGTAAGAGGATAAGTAAGATTTGTGGTAGGAAAAGGAGAGTCCCACACACACCCCTCGAAAGTCTATAGAGCTCGACTATTTTCTCTCTTTTATCAGTTAATTGACATCCCTTGGAGGGTTCTTTCAGATTCATTCTGTACAACAATTTTTTTCTAAAAGAAGGAAAAGATCGGGTTATTCTTATAGATAGAACGTGGCATTGTAACTTGTAATTGTGAACAATAAGCAGCCCTAACCAGAAGCATATTTGAACTTGCATCACGCCTCCTGAATCCTTGGGAAACAAAATATGATGCCTACAAGATACAATATATAACTAATTAGGACAGGGAAGAGAGAGAGAGAGAGAGAATTGCAGCACCAAATCTGTGTTAACATAAATACAGAAATCATAGAACAAGAACTATACTTGGATTGGAAGAAGTATCTCGAGAAGTCCGAATCTCCACAATAATCTCAAAGAAGCCTCTGCAGACCCAAATGCCAGCATATAATTCATTTCCATAAGTATTCGCCCCTGTATCATTTAAAAATTAAATTGAAAATTGGCCAAGGAGATATCAAAACCATAATTAGCCGGTATTTGGGATGGCAGATACCTTGTCAAGTTCTAACACAGAGCAAGATAACTCTTTTATGGAAAGTGCTATATCTCTGGTAAAACGAAATCCTAATCGGGCTGCAATTCTTACCGCACGTAATATTCGAGCTGAGGAATTAGATTAGAATACATTAAGATTGCAACTATGGGTAAATCAGAGAAAAGAATGATTCTCAGGTTACTATTTCTTGATGCTTAAAAATACCAAAATTTAGACACTTGTGTATCAAACATTTGCTCACCACAGTCCTCAGTAAAAGAAAGATTTGCAGGTTTTATAGTTCGCACCTTCATCCAGAAGTAAAAGGAAACAAAAATTACACATGCTCAATAACTCATTGGAATAACGAGAACTGAACCTGGTTCAATAAAGGCACACCTTAGATTTTCTTATATCCTCCATTGCCCCCAAATAATCATATACAACCTTTTTGTATGGATCATACATCAAACTGCAAGTATTAGGAAGACATATGCAGTAAAGGGTTACAACCAACATTTACACCTGAGAGGCAACGGTACAGCAAAGTCAAGAAAAGGGAAAAAAATCAATTTATACCCATAAATTTTGGGCGTTGTGTCAATTAAAACCATGAACTAATTATTGTATTGATTTAAATCTTGAACTTCCATAAGTGTACCAATTTAAACCCTCCTTCAGATTTCGTTCAAAAAATATCATGTCAGATATGTAATTGTTTCAATTGAACTCCTAAATTGTCATAAGTGAATCAATTTAGACCGTTTATTAAGATTAACTTTGAAAATTGTCAATGCATCAATTGTTACAGGTGCAGACTACGAATTTCTAAGGGAATTCTAGCTAATAGTTCAAATTGATTTGCTTATTAAAGTTTAGGGGTTTAATTGATAAAACAAAGGTCTCACAAGATGTTTATTCAAACAAAACATAATAGAGGGTATAAATTGATACACTTACAAAAGTTTAAGGTTTAAAAATAATACAATTATTAGTTCAAGGCTTTACTTGAGACAACCATATAAATTAATATTTTCCAAGTTTAAATTAGCTAAGAAGTATTAAAAAAAAAGGTAAGTATGCTCTCTCCTCTCTCTTTTCCCTCTCTCCTCTTTCATCCCCTTGTTTCAACTGTAGCTTCATCAACCTCTCCGATCAACATGGAAATTAAGCAACATCAATGAACATTATTTTTGTGTTTGGCAAGAAGATTTTGGCTACATGCTTTGGCTTGAATAGGAATTTAATCGGAATTTAACAAGTTGAACTGGTTGAAGTTGAGGGATGAGAATGCTAAATTTTTTCATAGATATCTTTCAGCAAAAAGAAGAAAGAATTTGATCACTGAGTTACTATCAAACAGTGGCATTGCACTACATACCTTTCGGGAAATTGAAGCTGGAATTTTGGGATATTTTGATACGTTATGCACCAAAATTCCAGGGGCAAGATCCATTCCCTTTGGAATTCCATGGATACAAGTTTCTATATCCCAAAATTTCTGTCTAACAGCTCCTTTCAGAAGTGAAGAAATATTGCAAGCAGTTAAATCACTTAAAAATAAAACTCCCAGCCCCGATGGATTCACAGTAGAATTTTATGTTGAATATTGGCAGAATTTCAAGGAAATTTTCCAGAAAATGTTTGATGAGTTCCACACAAATGGTTGAATGCTTGTATAAAAGAAAATTTCATTTGCCTCATTCCTAAGAAGGAAGATTCTGTACATGTCAAGGCCTTTAGACCTATAAGTCTGACCACTTCAATGTACAAAATACTCTCTAAAGTCATGGCTGAAAGGTTAAGGAAGGTAATGCCAAGCATAATATCTAGCACTCAAAGTGCCTTTACTGGGGGAAGGCAAATTCTAGATCTAATTCTAATTGCTAATGAAGCGGTTGAAGATTATACAACCAAGAAGAGGAAAGGTTGGATATTAAAACCAGATATGGAGAAAGCTTTTGACCTGGTCGATTGGAGTTTTCTTGATAGAATCCTTACACTAATGGGATTTCATCTGAAGTGGGTAGAATGGATTAATGGTTGCATTCGAAATCCGAAGTATTTTGTCTATATCAATGGAAGACCAAGAGGTCGTATTTTCGCCGCACGAGGTATACAACAAGGAGATCCATTATCACCATTCCTCTTCCTCATTATTAGTGAAGCTCTTGGAGCATTGCTTTCCCAAATACATGGCAGTGGGTTGTTTGAAGGTTTCTTGGTTGGCAAAGACAAAAGTTCATGTATCCATTTGGCAATTTGCAGACGATGTCCTTTTTTGCAAGAATGATGAAGCCATGGTAGACACTTTAATTCAAATAATTGGTCTTTTTGAAAGGTGCTCGGGTCCAAAAGTCAATTGGGATAAATCGGCTTTATATGGAGTGAATATTGATGAAGCTACAGTGAACCCTACAGCAGCTAGGATTAATTGTAAAGCTGGTTTGTTTCCCTTCATTTATTTAGGATTGCCTCTTGGTGGATACCCGAAGCAACATTCCTTTTGGCAGCCCATAATTGATATAGTGCACTCGAAATTGGCTAGATGGAAAAGATACAATCTTTCTAGAGGGGGTAGGCTAACTCTTTGCAATTCAGTCTTGGCAAATTTACCTACTTACTACATGTCCATATTTCAAATGCCTTGCTCGGATGCTACAAATTTGGAAAGGATTATGTGAAAATTTTTGTGGGAAGGTAATAAGGGCGGCAAGCTAAATTAGTTTCAAAAGCCATTCAAGATGGAGGTCTTGGCGTTGGTAATCTGCAAAAAAGAAATACAGCACTTTTATTTAAATGGAATTGGAGATTTATGAAGAAGCAAGACTCTCTTTGGTGTAGGGTGGTCAAAAGTATTCATGGTTCTGACCCACACAATTGGCACACCTCAAGCAAGCATTGCTTGATCTTGAGAAGCCTGTCGATTAGTATATCAAAGATATGGGTTAAATTTGGTGCTCTAGCACCTTTTAAATTAGGCAATGGAAGAAATATTTATTTCAGGTCTGATTCGTGGTGTTCGGAGACCCCCTTTAAGTTGTGTTTTCCTAGATTATTTTCCATTGCTTCACTACCTAATGGTAGCATTAATGATCATTGAGATTCAGCCACTAGCTCTTGGATTTTAATCTTCCGAAGACTGCTAGAAGAGGAGGAAATAGCAGATTCCCAGCAGCTCAGCTTCTGAGTTATGTAGAAAGCAGCAGAATTTCTCATACTTCAGATGCCCGGATATGGTCTTTGGACGCTTCAAGAAGATACTTGGTAAAATCTTTGTCAAAATACTTAAGTTCCTCCTCTCCTTTGGACAAAGAAGTTTACCGGGGTCTTTGGAAATCCAAAAGTCCCAAGAGAATAAATGTGTTGATTTGGATTTTGTTTTTTGGGACACTAAATTGTTCAGCCACTCTATAAAAGAAACTCATAAATCAAAGTTTATCTCCTTCTATTGCCCGTTGTGTCAAGCTAATGATGAAGATTTACAGCATTTATTGTTTGATTGCTCCTATTCAAACAAATGTTGGTGGAAATTGTTCTCCTTCTTCAACTTATCTTGGGTTTTTGGGCAGTCAATCCGAGAAAACATGACCCAAATTCTGGTTGGCTCACGACTGTACTCTAAAGCACAAATTATGTGGCATAATGTAGTCAAGGATTTAGTTTATGAGATTTGGTTCGAAAGAAACCAGCGAGTTTTTCATGTAAGCCTTCGAATTGATCAGATCGTCTTGGTTCTACTCATTTATTAGCATCTTCATGGAGTTCCCAGTCAAAGTTATTTGAAAATTACTCTATTCAGGATATATGCCTTAACTGGAATGCGCTTATTTTCACTATGTAATCATGTTACTAAGTTATCTTAGCAGATTTCTTTGTAAAGGGATGATAAGGGTGTTAAAGATGTGTCAACCTGATTGAGATATATGGGTGCACCTCTTGATCCTTAGTTTCTATATTTTGTAGTTTTGTTTCACTGTATCCTGAGCATTAGTCTATTGCCATTTCATCCATGAAAATTATGTTTTTGTTTAAAAGAAAAAAAAGCTAAGAAGTATTGTATCAATATCAAAGTTCCATTTTCTTGTTTATAAAAGAAAATGAAGACAAAAAAGAGATTAAGGAATCTGTCGAGTAACCTGTTAATTGTGAAGTCTCGTTGAGAGCAATTCTTCCAGCGAATATAATCAGGCTCATTTAAGTTGGAAGGTTTGGTAATGTAATTATTAAAACCATTCCTTCTTCCAGAGGTGCTAAAGCTCGAAACCTTTCCATAATGCACCAAAAATGAAAAATGGGTATAGGCATTAATTGTCTTGAAGATAACCATTAGCAAAGAATTACATAATGGAGCCTTCTTAGAGCAACAGATAGAAATAATTAATCAACTAACCTCTACAATAGTGTCAAGCACATGTACATGACAAATTGGAAACCGCTTTCCAACGAGTAGACACCGGGTAAAAATTTTCCGTACCTACATATGTTAATGAACTTCAGTCAAATAACAATTTAGCACAGTAGAAAAATGATGTAGAAGATAACCAAAAAGAAAGTAGAATAATTTTTAAAACTATTGAGAGAACTATGATTAGGCAGTCATAGGTAAGGATGATTTGGTGACTTGCTATATGAAGGTTATTGTAGAGCAACTGCTTACACACGCTTAATTCTCAAAGGAAGAACAACATTAGTTAGTTCACCTATGAGAACAAACTAAGAGAAAATATGATAAAAATAACTGGCAAAAACCAGTATTTCATTTTTTCTTTTTTCTTTTTTCTTTTTTCTACTGATCTTTTGTTCTAAAATGTAGGAAATAGTTTTTAAAAACAACTTCCAAGAGATCAAGTTATGGATATCTTCACTAATCCTCACAAATTCATTATTTTCAATGAACTTAAGAGACTCGGAGAAAGGAAATGGTTTACCGGGGGATGTTGACAATTAAACATTTTTCTAACTAGATGAAGTATGCATAAATATATTTGTAGTACATGTTCATGCATTTAGAGTTTTCATGTGCCTACAATGCTAACGCATGCCTGTGAGAACTTACATATTATAGTTCTTATAGCATCTCGAGTTTTCTTATGAAGTTTTTTAAACAGTTCATAGTTGGCTTTTAATAAGCGTTCAAATGCATTGTGAGTGTCCTTTATGTAGCAAGTCCTTCGTGAGTGTCCACCACACACTTCCAACACAATTACCATCTATATTGTATAATTATCAAAATAAATCAAAACGATACTCGGCCTAGGCAATATTTAGATGCATTGTTCAAATTCATATACAATTTTCAGATTACATTTTAAAACTAAGAATTAGGTTATGCTTAAAGAATAGTCAATTACTGTTGGAAAGTCATAGCACAGGGTAAAGAAAGAAACATAGAAAGAGCAAAATATTGCTTCTGTTTCAACCATTTTTTTTTTTTTTTTTGATAATTAACTTAACTTTCATTATCACAAAGACCAATACAAAAGGAAGGGGAGACGAGGTTTCAACCTTTGTCTTACTCTATAAAATAATTATCAGAAATCATTCTGCAAACCATGTTTTCCATTCATATATATACTCTTCACATTTTTCAGCGTCCAACCTAGTTCTTTTGCACCTTGACTAATTTCAAGTGACAACCCTTTGTCATTACCACATTTGGTTCCTAGAGAAACTCATAATAATTTAATCCAAAGTAGGCAGCCATCGTGGTTTGAACTCATTTCCTCTAAGTTCCTTAACTTTTCTACAAACCCAAAAGACTAGTAAACCAAACCATGGTGGTAAAAATAGGGGGTGTTTGGGGGACAGTAATGGGATGGGATTGTAATGTAATCTAAAATCAATGTTTGAATTGAGCGTTTTGGGTTTGATTTGTAATACAAAACTCATTCCGTTTCGGCAATTTTCAACTCAACCCTATTTCCCACCATTTTCATGCTTCACGATCTCATTTTCATTTCGTCCTCGATTCCTCAGCATTCCAATACACCTCTAATTCCCAGTAACCGCATTACATTCTAGCTCCCCAAACAGCCCCATAGTTTTTTTTGTTTTTTAGGAAAAAGTAGATAATTTTTAAGTGCATCTTTATGAGAATCCCAAGTTCCTCAAAGAATGAAACTTCCTATTGACAGAACTCTTGGCCATTAAATCTGGCCACATGGGGGCAGAACTTATATAATTCAGTCTTTCTTTTCCCCAGTTCTCATCTCATAAAGTTACAGGCTTCATTATCAGCCAAGTTTTATTCCCTATATAATTTAGAATAGAAGAATATAAGTAGGTTATAAGGCCAAAATCTTCTTTCTGTCAATTATGAGAAGTACTTTTATAAAGGAAACTAGAATCTGTCTGAATACAGAAATAGCTATATCATCATGCCAAATATAACATTATTCCAAGTAAAAACAATCATGAACTTATAGATATATAGAACCTCTTTGAGTTGGGCTGAAGTGATGATATCAAAGTCTTTAGGAATCCTCCTTAAGATAAGATCCCGAACACACCCACCAACAAGATAGACCTCATACCCTACACGTTAGAAGTACATAAAATAAACCAAAAAGAAAAAAAAAAAGGATTGAGTACTGCTAAAAGAAAATTGTTAGAAAATCATTTAAATGAGTTTACAGCAGTCACTAGCTGAACAGTAAACACAAAGAGCATCCGGGTGTATTCAATGATGAAGATCAAGCTCAAAAGTCTTCCTACGACTATAAATTTTGATGAAGTTTCAAAACTCTGAAATAAAATTCTCAAGGTTATACTACTATTAACCTGGCATGCAATAGTATTGATTTTTAAACAGGGAAGAACAAGTCTCACGAAAGGTTGGACAATAGTAAATATTTCTGTAAAATCAGATTATGGAATAAGGAGATTGAGGGCCTATTTGGAATAACTTAAAAAATAAATGCTTTTGAAAAATTCATTTTCATTTAAACACTTTTCATAAAAACACTAATA